>JAVUNC010000006.1:11770000-14467500 GCA_032173965.1 Sitta carolinensis | reverse complement strand
CATGGAATTATGGAGAAAAAGTGGAAAAGACTCAGGTAGAAAAGAAGGCACAGAGAGTTAAAATCACCCAGATCTCCATGTTTACTAATCTCCAGAATACTCCAAAGTAGCCTAACATTTCTTTTTGTTTTATGGCTGGAGTTTCAAATTTATTATAGTATTGCAGTAGTATTGATCTTCAGCTCATTTGTTTGACTGCATTTGTTAAAACGAACTGAAATAAAGAGCTTGCAAAATATCACTAACAATTTAGCAATTTTTCTTACGGAAAGAGAATAACCCCCTCACCCCTCCCAGCAAAACAGCTGCAAGAAAATACTGTGTGAGCATCCATCCTCATATCTTGGGTAAAAATCAAGTTTATAGTCAGTATTTCCTTTTCTCTTCCGAAGATTTCAATTTAACTTTAAAAATGTGCTTTAAATCATAGCATTGTACATTGCTTCTCATGTTTCTGTATGGCTTGTATTAAAAGGGATGGAAAATAGTAGCATTTAATTTGTTACCTTCTGCTAGACTGCTCAGTAAACATTTTTTTAATTTGTTCATTTGTAAGGATAAGGAAAAGAATAAAATGTAATTTATTGTTTTATTAGAACTGTGTATCTGAGTGATGCAGGACTGTGGATTTAAGGAATCTGTAAATCTCTTTAATAAAGGCCTGGGGAATTATTAGTAGGGACAAATGTAAAATGCCTGACAGTTACATTTCCTAAAGAAAACCACAACAATCTCATTAAAGAAATTACTGACGGCAGCTCACAAATGTTAATGGTTGAAGCAACAAAGGACATGCAATATCAGAAAGCAAAGATTTTTTTTTTTTTTTAACTATTGATCTGCTAACTTATGGAGCATATCAGAATAATGTGCTAGACAGATTCTTAGTGAACAGACATCTTCCTTAGCAGTTCTAGACAATACAGTGCCAGAAAAGCTGCTGATGCACAGTGGCTACTACAGTGCAAAATGATAAAGAGCAGCAAGAGCAATAAATAAAGAGCTCCAGGAAAGACAATGTTTTGTGCTATAACTTTGCTGAATCCTTCAAAGATTAGAATGAAACAAAAAATTTCAAATGAAATATGTCTTGAAGCATACATTTGGCATGAATATTGAATATTTAAAATGCTTTTGCTTTTGTGTATCTATGACTGATAAGTCTTATAATGGTGACAATTGCTCCTTTCCTTTAGGAATAATCAAAATTTTTTTTTATCCTTTCCTTCATCTTTGAGAGTTTATGTTAGATGAACTTCTGTACAAACACATGTCCATTTTACTTTGTCATATGTGGAACTTTTGTAATATTTAAAGAAAAATAAAATACAAGTCCTATTTCTGACCAGTTTATCCACAGCTGTAACTGACATGGACAGATTCACAGATATATCTGAGAGAATTAGTAAAATCTAAATGAGAATTAGTAAAATCTCATTTTACAGTTTAATTGTATCTTTTCCATTTTCTGCAGGCTATATTGCCAAATTATACACCCATGAGCACAAACAGCCTGTATACAGACATAAAGAAAGAGAACCTCATTTTATCAAGGCAGTTAATCTACTAGAGAATGTTCTCCACGTCCTGATGTTCGCTGTAGACTTTCGGCCTTTTACCTTTAGGTTTTCAAAGCCCATTAAAATATCTTGTTAACTAAGCAGGAATATTTTAGTGGTAATAATTATCTCTTTGGATCAAAAGCAAAACCAATACATTACATATAACTTGATATATGCGTGAATTTTCCTAGAAATCATGAATATATTAATTCTCTTTTAGTTCAGTTCATCATCTCTCTCCCTAAAATGCAAACCGTGGTATTTTGAGTGCATTGTTTAAAATCCTCTGCTTCTTGTCTTGATCTCTGCATTATTTTACTCTACAAAAAGAGGAGGAAGAGTGCCTAAGGAAGTTCACAGAGGTAGAATACATAGTAGCAAATTACCTAGTTCATGCATGTCATCCATCAGGAGGAATCCAGTATCTGCTAGAATTTCTAGCCTTAAAATTGATAGGAACTGAGATTTGTAACCAGTTTTGCTATTTTTGTTTTTTCCTCCTATGAGCATCACTAAAGGTGCCTCAATTTCTGTTTCCTTGGGATTCTATTCAATTCCTTTAAAACCAGGCAGCTTTTTATTTCTTCAAATGTGCATACAGATCTCTCAATGCAAGCATCAACAGTAGTAAATATCCAGAAGATTCAATACTAAGAATGTTATAAAAATTTTTATATTCTATTCTTGTTTTAATAATGGATTAGAGCTTGAAGTTTCAAAGTATAATCCAGGCACAAATGCAGACTCTCTTTAATGGCAGACTGATAGCACGACAAGTTCTAGTGCATATATAGGATTTTTTTGATTCATATGTTTTCAGACTTTTAAAAAAATATAGAAACCTTTAAGAAGTTGTTATTTAACCACGTTCTAATTTGTTCCATGTGATGTAATTAACTCCTCTTAAAATACCAAGGTTTTTTACATTGCACTTAAGTAAAATGGTAAACATACCCGTTAATTTTTTTTTAAGGAAAAAATGTTAATAGCAAATGGTAAAGATGCATACTGATTAGAAGAAATGGCCTTTTAATTTGTTTCACTCGTGTGACCTTCAACACTATGGTAATAAGGGAAAGCTTCACAATCACAAATGAATTCTATTTTCACAACATCCTGACAGTGCCTTGTAGGGCTGTGCTTTGATAAATATAAAGGAAAAGTGTAATATTTATTAAATAAAAATGATTGATAAAAAAAGCAAAAACTTAATGTCTGATAAATATCAAGTAATGGCCCACTGATTGTAGAAATCTAAGCCATCTGAGGAAATGAACCTTACTTTCTAGTCCCAATTAAATTCTGTCTCCATTAAGTCTTCATAGCTCTGAGAAGATATTTCTTACTGGATTAGTAGCGTCTGAAGAAGTTGAGTTGTGACCCCATGAAAAAAAAGAACCCCCAAACCAATGTGAACTAGACCTGTCAAGCTTCAGTGGTGGGAAGGCCTTTCCAGGCTTGCACAGGAGGACAGCTGTGTGTTATCAGTGCAGCTCTGACCCCCACAGGCCTTGCACCCCTGGACAAGTGCCCTGTGAACTGTGCCTTTCTGGGACGCTGAGCAGCCATTTGAAGTAACTTGGTGCTTTTGTGGATTAAAGGAAAAAAAAAATCTGTACTATCACTTCAAAAAATATACCCTATGAATAGAACTCACTAAATTATTTGTTGTAAATATTACCTAACATTAATCCCCCTTCTTTAATCCCAGGTAATGTATTCATGTGTGTGTGTTTTATTTGTATTATTTAATCAACTGTAGACAGAATCAAAAGTATATGAGCAGTGTTTTCTGCTAACTTTTGTGCAAAGGACTCACCATAAAAAAGAGGTCGGTTGTATTTTTCAGGGACTACAAAAGAGGGAAGTTGTGGAAGTACATTTCTTGTGAGGCATTCCTTGGAAAAATGCAGCTGTTTCCACAAAAAATGTTAAATCAAGTTGGTGGTCTTTTGCAAGGATAGGGAGTTTACACTGCTGAACGGTAGATATTTATTACACAGAGCCAGTCACACTACGACACAGTTATCCCACAACTCTTGGAAAAATTTTAAAGACATGCCTGTGGTGCAAAGCGTCTCCTAGATTGTGTTTCCCAAAGATACCACAGAACAAAGAGATCCCACAAAAGCTGAAAAGGCCTGGATTGCACAGCCAAAGTCCCAGCTTCAGCTCTCTGTACAAAATATAAACTGGGAGAGAGGTAAAGATAGCTGAAAGGAACCCAAGTCAAAAATCGTCATGGGTAGGACCTTGACCAACACAGAGGTAGCTAGATGTTTGCTCTTAACTGGTGATGGTCACACTACAGAGCTTGAAGATGATGATGAGAAAGAAATATATGATTCTGTGGATCATGATTAACAAGGGAAAAACACATTATCTAAATTTCTACATTTCAGGACAAGATTCATTCATATATCTACAAATTGCCTACCACACACTGGGAGCAATATAAATCATAATTATAAAGTAATATGACACAGTTGATTAATTGCTTAATTAAGCCTTAATTAATATTTGTAAAGCAGTTTAACATCCTTGGTTGAAAAGTCTTAGGGAAGTGTGAGATATTAAATATTACTATTTACAGTCAGAGATTCTGGCCTGCCCATGTTGAAATTTCAGAGAGATGCTTTGATAAATCAGTTTTAAACTGTGGTTATTATTAAGGCAAGAATCCCTCACTATTTCTACCATGGACTGAAATAAAACCCCAAACTCTCTGGATACACTTTTTATCTTCCAACGTCTTCTTATTTTCATAGTCAGTGCTGATACAATATATCTACAGGACTTCATTTCACAGCAAAAAGACAAAAAAATTTTGAATTGACTTATTTCAATATTTTATATTTTGTTACAGTAGCATCTGCTTTGCTCTAGGCCTCACCTATAGTGTTAAAAACCCCCTCAAACAGCAAAAAAAATCCCAATTGCCTATACCCTGAAAAACATACGATATATAGCTCTTGTCCTGCAATCAGATCCACTTGGGCAAACCCAATTATAGGATCAGGGCCTAAATAGGATAATAGGTATTGTAGAAACTACCATAAATTTCTCTCTGGTGTCCTATTTTGCCACTACTTGAACTAAGTGGATAATTCCGGTCATCTTTCTTGTTATGATGTTTCAATTCAACACCATAAATTTACTGCTATTGGTCTAATTTGTCTGTAGAAAATCTTTGCAAGGCTAAATTTTGTATATATACGTGTATTTCCTCAGACACTAGCTAATTTTTCTTGGAAAAGTTTGGCGGTATTAGATGGAAATTGAACAAATAGAATTTTACAAAACAATGAGCATGGAGCTTGGTAAATGCAAAAAAGAACTCATTAAAAAAATATCTAGAGATGTGAAAAACTGCCCTCAAATAATCTGGAAATTCAGTGAACCACAGTATCTGCTGGTTTGCAAGTAGCCAAGACATCTCATTGTCTGCTCTGCATGAGTCCACACACATACTTATAATTAGATACCTGTTCTCTGAAATGATGGTGGCTATCTGATTTGAGAATAAAAGAGTGTTGTTCTTTAAATGTATTCTGTTAACTGTATTGTGTCATGTTGTATTACATAGCATTCAGTTATTTTGCATCTTATTATGACAAATGCTATTTTGATACAAAGGAAAGTGAATGTTAAATTCTGAGAGAAAGAACAGGTTTTAGGTCAAATCATTGCTGTATCATTGAGGTTTTTAAAAGAACAGGAAAATTATTAAAATTGTCCTGACTGCTTTTTTTTCTAACACACATTTTATCATTTTCAACTATTTTCTTTTATTAAGCTTCATTCTGAAGTTCCGTTAAAAAAATTTTGCACCACCTTTAGTAGGCAAATTGCATAAATTGTGCTTGCCACAAGCAGCATTTACATGCTATCAAAAGCCCATTAACATTACTCCTGCTGTTTTCACTTCACTGACAGAAGTCAGTGAAAGCCCAAATAAACTAAATTTAATTTAGGTTCCAGGATGTGATTTAGAAGCAGAAACACAGGTATCTGGGGCCATTTGAAGAGCTTTGGGTTATTGCAAGGCTTCTGTAAGAGCTGACAGATCCAAGATAAGACCAGCAGGAAGTCTGTGCTCTTCCAAAATGTGCAGAGTGGGTAGAGGCAGAGCACCCAAGCATTTCTGGCTGACCTTAAGCACCTGTGTTTGGACGTCTGGCTCACCCTCTCTCACTCAAGGGTGCCACCTTATTACTTTTCACTTTTAATTAAGATACACCATCAACTTGTGAGTGTCAGTATTCTGATCTATTATTCTGCATTCCAAATTATCAGGCAAAGTCTCTTTATTCCTGATGACATTAATCATTTCATACATCATTAAAATTAACTTCACTCTTCTTCTGTGCCTGCAATTTGTTACTAGTAAAGCAAAAGCCATTTCACCTGCACCTTCAAAGGAAAAGATTGTATGAATATTATGCTGAGTTTAATGTTCCTAAAAATGTTATACTTTGTCATGTTAAAGATGTTTCTTTTAGCTGCAGTTCAGTGAAGAGTTCCCTACATTTCTGTAAGAATATGTTTCAGGGCACAGTGAGGAAGAGGAGTACCAGTATGCTGACTATCAGGCTAGTTGACTTTACAAATGAATTACAAATTATTTTCTCTAGACTGCCCAATGTATAAATCAGTTTTCCATATGCTCTATAAGCAGCGTAAAGAAAACACCCTTTAGAAAGGAAACATCTTCCTTTAGAAATCACAGAAGCATGGAATATACTGAGTTAGAAGGGACCCTCAAAGACCATAAAGTCCAATTCCTGGTCTTGCATAGCATCATCCCAAAGTGTCACACACCTGATGTTGGTGAAACAAGAAAAGTATTTCCTAGTTCAGTAGTCAGCATCACTTACCTGTGAGTATGCTGCAAATACTGAGTACCGTGTCTTCTTTAAAGTATTACTTCACCATATGTTTGATGCTGCAAGAAAAAACACTCAAATGGCTTTTGTTAAAATGAGGAAAAATTCAGAAAGTATTTACATGTAGAATGTTGCTGTCATCTTGATGAAGGAAGGAAAGCACTTTGATTTGTGCTTTTGTTCAGCGCAAGTAAAGCTGAAAGGCTATGTTGGTTCAGTATTTAACTATTAAGGAGAGGGACCAGTAGTAGCAATCCCTAAAATGAAATTGTCCTGAACAGGTTTATCCAACATAAGACAGAAAATTCTTGGTTGCTCATTTTAAAAACCAGAGGACTGTAAGTGATCTTGATCTGCAAAGATTCAGTGTTTTTGCAAAGCATACTTAGTTTAATCAATCCATGCTGTTTTATCAAGGGTTCTAAGTAGCCCTGCAGAGTAGAGGATACAGAATCAAAACCATTATGACCTGGCATAACCTAAGATGTCCTTAAAAGCCGGACAATATTGAACTTAAATGCATAAATGCCTAGTGTATTTGCATATACTGTCAGCACACTAGTGTTTGGATTTTCTTGGAACAACTTCTGATTTGACAAATTCTTTCAAACCCTGTAAAACAATGATAGGAGCTTTAAAATAGTCACTGATTACATGCAAAGGTCAGCTTTCAAGCAGTATCTTTTTCAAGGTTTTATAGAAAAAGTGCCCAGTGGTTTCAGAATGAGGATGACATAATGGTGAGGATGTGCTTCTGAAGACAAGCCTGGGAAGAGGACATTACAATTTCAAGGCAATGACAAAAATTCAATTCAAGTCTATAGAGACTGTATTACAGTGTCAAGACGATGGCAAAATTATGCCAATGTAAGTCTATGGAGACCACTTTACTATGTCAAGACAATGGTAAAACAATGTTATATAAAATGATTGAGACCACACTGCAATGTTAAATTATGATGCCAAAACCTTGTCATTTCCCGAAGTAATGACAGAGGATTCTGCATATGCTTCTCACAGAATCACTGCTGGACCTGTGCTCCAGCTCAAAACACCTCTGTAGCTCCAACCCTGGGTCTTGCTTGTGTAGGAACCAACTTTTCTCAGACCTGAGGGTGAAAGCTGAGGGCATTTGAGCTGTTGAGGCTAGTTGTCTTCGCACTTGCAAACGCAGTACTAATGCATCTACCCTTACCTCTGATTTTTTTTAAGTTCATTTTTAATAGCAGAACACAGCATGGTGTTATTGACTTTCAGGTGTATTGACAGGCTGTCTTGTTGCCGTTCTTGCATGGGGTTGGTTTGAAAGTAGGTTGATGCCTCTGTTTTGAGAATGTTTATTATTTTATGTTATACCAGTTGTTTATAGTATTACAAAGCCATAGTTACTGTATATGTATGCAAATAATATAAAAAATAACTAATTCCAAGTACTTGTGCTGAAATTTCTCTCTTCAGTGTGAAAGTGCATGTATTTTATATTCTTGCAAAATGACAGTTTGAAAGCTTGCTTTTTTCTCAGGACAAGAAAAGTGTTTATAATGGTAGAGCATATGTTAGTTACCTCTCCCCCCAGCATGTTTCAAGCCATGTGTAGAGGAAAAACTTTTAGCAGTTCAGTTCTTGGTATCATCAGCAGAGAGATCAGTGCTTAACAATTTGCAGTCTCTATTGTAATGTTCTCTAATAAGAACAGCAGTGCCAGATCGTATCCAGTCCATCCATCCTTATATTCCAGACGAAGCCATGGCCAGGGGTAGATGTGTAGGAAAGAGTACAAGAGCAGGACAAGGAAACAGTGATACATCCTTAGAATATTCATCTTGCTGCCCAGGCTCTTTCTTTTGAAACCTGTGAGAAAGGGCTTATTGCATATGAGACCATGAAATAATTTGCATGATGTTACGATTACTTAATTTCTGCAATGATCTATATTTGAGAGGAAGAAAGGCCATTAGATTAATTATAAAATTACCTGAACTGCTAAATTTTTGTGCTGTCACTGATACTGTCAAGGTAGCTGACAGACAAGTTCTGCTGTAAGTCCTCTTAGACCTACAAGATGATATATTCACTGATTAAGCCATTTAAATTTGAAATTTAATTTTAAAATTGTGTGAAATGTTATTTGAAGTTCAAAATCTGGTATGTTCTAGTTCTAGTTGTAATCAGAGTTTCCAAAAAACTATTCAGCTATTAAGAAAAAAATAACCAAACAAACATCTTTGAACATCTCCAACCTTAAAAACCCCTTTGATGTTTTTATTATTCAAAATGGAAGTTCTAGTAATTTCTCTGGCCATGAGTCTGATTGAAGATATAATAAGATGCCAATAGGAAAAATATTCTATGTGATGCTAAAACTCTTTATTTGTGCAGAAACGTTTGCTCTTTCTATAGAGGAACACCAATTTATGACGATACCATGTGAATATTATTTCTTGATTGCATTTAAAAAACAGAAGACCACAAGTTGTGATGTTTATCTGTTAGTTACACAGAGCAAAATGGCTCTCACATGTCACTGACAGGTGCACTATTTACCTCAGCTTTGCAGAAAAGGCATACTGAAATTCCTTAAGAGGGTGAAAATCAAGTGAAATTGTAAATCTTTGCTGTTCTACAGAGGTGCTAACAAAACATTTCTCTGCATAATTTGGTTCTTAGAATTATGTTTGACAAAGCTAATCACTGTGATTGTGTTACAAGTGTCCCTGCACTGCTGCTGTGTAAATTTTCCCTCTGTGCTTTGTGCCACCTCATATATCCTTCTCATTCAATACCACCAATGGGAAAGCACTCTGCTAACTGTGGGAATCATCAAGGGCTTTTGTTTCCTGTGAAAAGTTCCACAATTTCATAGTAATAGCAGATACATGGTATGATGTCTTTTACAGGTCTGTGCTTCTCTGATGCAAGTTTCTGTGACTTGTGAATATGATAGTTGGGATGAGCCAGTTATGGCTGAAGGGATTACATGGAGATTAGGACAAAGGCTGCAAATAGTGACTGGACAGTGATCAAACAGTGTTTTGCAAACACTCATAGAGACAAATAACATACTGAAGGACATGGATTGCTTAGAAAAAGTTATGGAGGCAATGTTACTCTGCAAGAAGGAGATGAACATAATTTTTACAAGGCTGAGGTTGTGTTCTTGCTTATTGCCATAGAGCATTATCACACCTTGTTCCTACCTCAGTTTCTCTATCTAATGTGGAGATAATGGTAATTATTTTCTTCTGAAATGCCCTTTGACATCCTTGCATGTTCGGCTAGGTATTACTATTACTTTTACTATTACACATAGCAAAAACCAAAGCAGCCTTGTAAAGAATTCATTTAGAGGCTTTAAAATATCAAGTTACCTAATATTTTATGTGAGATATGTAACAAGAGGTTTCCAACTCTATTTTACAAATACTAAACTTTATTTCCTACATGTCATTGTGCATGCCATGAACAGTATCAAGCATGATATGCTGTACTTGGACAACTGCCAAAATTTGATTGTATTTATTCATTCCCTTCTAACTATATTCACGGCTGCACTTCTTGGGATGGGACACACAAATTGTTGCTATTCAGACATTTTATAGGCAGATATTTTCCAAAAGAACATAAGAAAACTTCTCAATGAGTTAGATGTTCATTTTATGGCTCAACTGAAATAAAAGGTTTCGACTCAGTGAAAGTCTTACTGTGCTTGAATATCATCTGGAATGACAGAAAGATGTGCATGAAATTGCAGACAAATAAAATTTAGAGATCTCATATATTATACAGCTAACAAGAACTGCAACTCTCCATTCAGGAGGAGGAACTGGATAGTCTTCTCTAAGCATTTGAGAATAGGTCAAAGGATACAATATTGAAGAAATAGGAGATTTCAGTCTGACGGACAGAGTTGTTTTGTTTATTCTTTATCAAAGAGTATAAACTGCCAGAAAATTGCTAGCCTAAAAAGTGAGGTACTTGAGCACAAGTGACATGAGATTTCATTATTCCCCCACCATGAGTACTGCCCCCATGGCTAGTAGTGGCGGTGTTATTCCTTGGACAAAGGTGTTATCACCTTTGATAATTAAAAAGTTGTCCAGCTTTTCAGCTATGTTTATGATTTGGTCTTTCTACATTCTTACCAAGGCAATCATTTTAAGTGCTGTAGTTTATACAGAGGGTTTTCACAATAAACCTTTTCTTGATTTGTAGGGATTGGAAATGTTTTCAGAAGATATGTAAAATTCTTAAACCCTGTTTCCTTAGAGTTTATTCACTATAAGGGAGGGATTCAGGCTTTTTCATGACTAGGGAATTTAAAAAAAAAAGGAGTGATGATCAAACCATTAGGCATGTGGGGAAAATGACTGGCAGGAAATGAGATCAGCGTTCCAGTGTGATGAGCCACTGAACTGCTAAACAGTTTCAACTTTTATTTTTACCACCATTGTATGTGTTGCTGAGAAGACAAGAAGAGAAGATACACATACACACACACACACACACACACACACACACACGTTTCTCCCTTTACATTACAATACATGTTGTTATCCAGTCCCCTGAGTGCATGTATTGCAGCTTGCCAATGACTATTGCTGTAAACAAAACAACAGGCATGTCATCAAAGCGGATATAGTCCTTCAACAGAGCCTCCTCTGACTTCTCAGAAAGCTAAAGGTGATTGCAAGCATAGGAAATAAGCCTAGCAGAGCCTGAAGTTTCATGAATTCACAAATCATCTTATAGCGAAGCACTAGAATATAAAGTACAGAGTGAGTTCTAAACAAGTGCTTCTAAAGACCATGTGTTCTGTAAGCTGACATAAATTAATTTAACTCTAGATACCATGAACCCCACGACTAGCAGTGACAGGGTTACTTCTTGGAACAATTCTTTCCTCATGATTTACAGATAGTGAACAACATGGAATACATACTATTCCTGCTTATCACTGTATATATTCATGAGTTGACTGCATTACTAGCAAACTACGTAAAGTATGAAAAGTATTACAATTATGTTATGAGAAGATTTCAAAAATATTAATGGGACTATATCTTTTCCTCTTTCACAGTTTTCAAAGAAAATGTGAAAGTAGTTAAGATTAGCATAGGCATTTTATGAAGACTATGTAGCAAAAAGGTAAATGGAGAACTAACACGCATTGAGGGTTTTCATTACTGACCTTGATAACGTGATTAAACAATTTGTATCAAATGAAACTTTGTATAGTCATTTATTCTAGAATCCAGCATCAAATTTCATGGCAAAAAATTAAGATGTTTCAGTAAAACAAAAAGCAACTGGGAGAGATAATTTCTTTTGAACCTGAAATGGTGATTCCATTATATTTGTTTTGTTATGTATCCATTTTCATGTATTTATACTTCTAGATCGTGCCAAAAGGCAGATAGAACAAATGGTAGCAAAAATGGTGTTTCCAATTCAGCTGAAAGGAGTAAATTACAATAAATCATATAAAAATAAAGAAATTAGAGAAACCAGAGAAATCATTCAAACCTAGGGAGGTCTCTGTTATATCTGCATCAGTATGTTTCATTCTTCTGCTTATTGTTTGATCCTCAAAAGGCATTTGGATATAGCTGCATCCAAGTTGTGCATTATCTCTCTTAAGCTCTATTTGGATAAAAAAAATGTTTTTAAACCCAGAGCCAACAATGAAATAATAACAAGTGTTAATAAAATAACAAAGGTGTAAAGTAATATATATGCTTATTCTTTTTCCTCCTGATGGAAAAAAGAAAAAATCTCAGGAAAGAATTTTCATAGCTCACATTTATTAGTTAAAACATTTTAGCTTTAAATTTAGTGGGACTAAACTGAAACAGGATGACCATGTGAGAGAAGATTATAAACCTTACCTTTCTATGGAAATTTTGCTTCTTAGAGCTTCATAATAAAAAACAGTTTTTGGAGACAAAAACAAATAAAATATTTTTCAGTGTTTTTTTTCCCCCTAAATTCCTGCTTGCATTCTCAAATCTCAGCAGATCCTCCATCATTTTTGTTACTGTCTCTCAGTTTGATTAATGTTACCAAATTTGGGTTTTTTTTTTTAATTTTGTTTTGCTTTAGGTGTTTTTTTTATTTGTTTGTTTGTTTGTTGGGTTTTTTCAATATATTCTGAATGCTATGGTCCTCTCTGATTCAAGTTCATCTTTATTATTTATTTTTACTATACTCTTTTTTCATTCATCTTATTTCTATTCTGTCCAACCTGATTCTCCTCTGTGACACAATGCCAAAGTCTGTAAAAAGCAGTAATTTGCAGCTTACTTCTCCAGGAAAGCTGTTTCTTTCAGAGATGACACAAAATGAACAGTAATTCATGACTGGAGACCAGAACTCATAAATTGAAAAGAAAATACCGGCTAATAATATTTTGCTGTATTTGAAGTTTTAAATGTTAAATCTTTCATTATTTAAAGGAGCCTTATTTGAAATGGAGGGATTTTTCAATGGACTAAGTTCTTGCTCAATTAACTGTTTTTGAACTGGCTCAAACAATTCTAATTATAAGCTACAATCTAGAGCTGTTACTATTTGCCAGATATTTCAACCTTCATGAGCAAGACCCTTTAGGCTCATTTAGAAAAGCTTACAAACAAGGAAATTCAGTGCTGTTCACCCGCTGGGCTTGGGACAAAAAGCAAGTATGAAAGCTGCCAATATTTCTATATTTGCTTGTTTCATCTGAGAGGGACCAGTGCAATGACACAGAAAAAGACTCTCTGAGCCCAGAGCGAAAATAACACACTTGAAATGCTTAATGGGTTTCTTCTATGAGATTTCTCCAGCAGCTTTAATAGAGCTGGGTGAACTGCTTGTATGAAAAAAAAACTTTAGCTGATGAATTTTAGTTTTTGTTTGTTTGTTTTCCCAGTGTCTGTATTGTTCACCAATGAATTTGATTTTGTTTCTGATTTATAATTATTCACAAACCAACTTGCACTGTGCATGGTTCCTATATTTCAGATTAGTTTCTTCCACTGTAAGGCCACCTGCTCTCAGTGCCTTGTGGTGTCTGAGTAAGGTGGCACAGTGCCCATGCCAGAGCTGGGGGAAGGAGGATACAGAACTATCTTATAAGAGACAGCTTTAAAGACTTTGAACACTTAGTCCTTTTTGGATATAGGTCAACAATAAAGGAAACATTTTACATTACGTATGTTAGAAAACATTTTACATTTCATATTTTAGAAAACATTGTAACATCTTGGTAAGATATCACATTTAAATGAATGCTCCTCCATAATCAGCGCAAACATATACACAATTGACCTTTGACTCACTTATTTTGGCTCACTTCTGAAGCTTCAGATCTTTGACTTACTTATTTTGTGCTTGTGCAAAGGCTATGATAACAGTATTCCCCTAACCCCAGAAACAAAGGGCACAGTTATATTACCACAAATACATTGCATCATAATTATGTGCAGCTTGCTGTAATCCAGAGCCTAATGACAGCAACGAAGCCATTAGGGTCAGGTGTTTTTTGTTGATATTTTAGATCTAAACTTGAGAAAGCTTTCACAGAATTACAGGGTAGTTGAGTTTGGAAGGGATTCAGAACCAACTTTCATAGAAAAAACCCCAATTTTCTCTGAGATCAGAAAGCATGAAGTGTATCTTAGTTCTACCTGCTCCTCAAGGGAAAAAATAAGATATAAAACAGAAAAAGAAAAAAAAAGTGGGTCAACATGCAATATTGGAATATTCAGAGGTTAAACTGTTCTTTGCATGAATACCAACTTCTTCACACCCAAATGTATATTAGGTAGAAACTGTGGGAAGTTCTTTTATTCTGACAGCCTTATAACTGAGATATATTTTCACCTGTCATGTAAATCAATAAAATATTACAGTACTTAATACTTAAATGTTTCACTATTAGAATAATTTTCTGATCCCTCTGGATTAACACATGGTACAATAGAACACTCAATTTTTTATGAATAAATTAAGTGTTTTGCAACTTGCAGTAATGAGCTAGTTGGTTCCCATAACTTTATAAACTAGTTAAAGGGCACATTAATGTGGATGTCCAGTTTTGAAGTTTGCCTTCCTTAGAGGTAAAGTCCTCATTACCCAGCTGAGTAAAGGCAGAAAATCTGATTAGACTTTCTATATTTTTCCACCTCTTATCATACATAAATTTTACATCAGCCTTTATTTCTCTATTTACTATGAATTCTTATGTTTACATACATTTCACAGAAAAGATAACCAAATTAATTATTTTGCTCCCTGAAAATAAACACAGAAATGTTTCCTCTTTATAGGTGATAGAGACAGGTATTAAACATATGTTTTACAGTGTAAGAAGAAGAAAGGTTGTAAAACCTAGTGGCAAAGATTTGGCAAACTATTTGTAAACAATTTAGGAAAATTTTTCTTTAACTTAATCTGAAGCATACAGATCACGAAACTGTTGGGGCATCAGTACGCAACATTTAATTAATTACCCTGAACTTAATTAGTCCTGGTAGATGATGAATTCTCTTCCTGCTCACTTTTTAAGCAACCTCAGCTGCCCATGACAACCTAATAGAGCATCCCAGTGGAGCAGCTGGAGTAAGGGCTGACCTCTGCTACTATCAGAGTGGCAGAGATAGGAAAATAAGAGCTCCAGTATACATGAATAAGAAGTAAACAGCTAATGTTAAAAAAAAAATCTAATTTATCTATCTTTATCTAACTAAATTAATATCAAATAGAACTTGATTGGGCAGTCTAACCATGAAGTTAATTATAATGTACATGTAGCAGAAGTTAGGGAGCAGTTATAAAAATACTGGATGTAACCTTTCTGTATCACATCTGTCTGCTTGTTTGTGTATTGGGTAATTAATCCCATCTCCTGTAACAGAGTGATTAAGATTGAATTTAGAATTTGTTAGCTGAATGTCAGAAAAAGCAGTCATAAAAGAAAAGTTAAATTCATTGATATGTAGTGAAATATTACTGTGAAGATACTCTCCTTAATTTTTTTGAGGAAATTTCATGTTAGGTGCATGGGAGATTGGAGTGAGAAATGCATAGAAGTGGAAAATTGATGTAAAAATTATTTCATTTTTATTTTCATTTCACTTTTGGATTTTAATTCTTTAATAGAGGATTTCCCATCTTCCCCATTTATTTCTCTTTTGAGTTAAGGATGTCTTTCAAGGTATATCCTGTAAATTTTACTTTTCATTAATATGAATTTTTAAATTTTAAATCTTGGCTGTAAATAAATTCTTGGACACTGACTGATTCAGGAACATCTCCTTTGATCTGGTAGTTTATATGCACCACAGGCATTTTTGATATAGCCATTCATAGCCATCTCTCCATTTGTCATATTGACATACCATTTGCTCTTACACTGGACAAGATCTAGTTAATAGCAGACATTTTTTTTTTTTTTTAGTTTTGAGCATGCTTTGTGGGAAGAGATATCAGTTAACCATTATATAGTTTTGATCTGAGTTATATATCTAAGCAATATTTTTGTATCTTCTTTCAGCTCTCCTCTACTGGCTGCCCAATGTCAAAACAGGAGGTTTGCTTTCCATTTGCAGTAATCAACCCTGACACACTGTTGGCAACATTATCCTCCAGGTTCTTTCTCATGTCTTCTAGAAGTTGTATTCCCAATGGAGAAGGAAAAAAAAAATCTGTCTTTAAACAAGGAATTAAAAAAAGCAAAGATAGAAGATACTTGGAATTCAGTGCCCTGACTTGCAGAGACATCAAAAGTCAAGTTTTATTTTAGCAGTGCACAAAGGAGAGTTTAAAAGGATTATGTATACTTAGCCTTTTATTTCTCTTCAATGTAGTGTTAGTAATATTAAAACAGGGTTTTCTAATAGTACTATACGTATTATAGTACTTATTGCTATATGTAAACAGCAAAAATGGGGACACCATGACTCAAAAGGATTCAAAAAGATATAATGCATGATACTTGTGATGATGTTGTCTGAAGCAATCCAGGGATAGTAGGGAGTGGACTGAATAAACTGAAAGGAGCTAATTTTCTTTTTACACAGAGAATAGAGACACTGGACATATCATCCATAAGTACACTTTTTTGTTTCAAATAAACTTGGGAATCAGAATACATTTCTGTAAAAGGAAGGGACAAGTCATCTAGGTACAACTGTCTTTTTACGTTTTATTTCAACTGAATAAAAACTAATGTAAAATACAGGGATTTCTTTCATCATAGATCAAATTGCTACAGTCCAGCAGAGAAATCATGTCTTACTGATTCCCTAGCACTGCTCAGTCTAATAAACCTGCACCTTTCATAAAAAAGATGCAATTCTGAAGGCAGAATAATAATGAAGCTGGTTTGCCATGGCTTCATCCTCTGTTTCCTGCATCTGTCATGGGTAAGTATGTTATGTTTCCCTCAGGCAAGGCACTTTACCTGGAGAAGTATTTACACAACATCTGTCAACTTTGGTTAAAATTTGGTCAAACTAAGTTAAAAATCATACATGGTTAAGAGAAACAGACATTAATACAGACAATAATAGGATCCTTAAGGAAACGAGATTAAAGCTTTAAAAGTACAAACTGTTTTCATCTATGAAACAGAAGAACACAAGAAGCATGAGACTGTATTAGATAAATTAGGGTTCCACAGAAGCTGAGGGAAGTTTTGTTTTATGTTTTTAGTATTTTTATAACCTAGAACTAATTCTTCTAAATTCTCTTCAAGCAAACCATTCCTGCTAAACCCAGAAGTCTTCCTGTGCCAAGATCATAGGATATGACTCCAGGAGTCTAACGTCCACATTATATTTGTATTTTAGTTTCCTTATTGTCTCATTGTCCTTTTGAGAACAGTAGAACTAATGTGACTATGAACACTCATTTCCACTTTGTGCCTTTCTACTGTACTTCTATATGTTTATGAAATGTTGATGATACAGTGAAGAATTATGTATTTATAAAAAAGAAAACACTCAACAACATTAAAAATATTACTTTACAGAACTCTATTTATAGAAAATAAATGGCTGTGTTTTAGCATTTGTAATTAATTAAATATGAAATATATCAAACATACATATGTATTTTATGTATATATTTTAGTGTTCTGACAAAGATACACAGTTATATCCATACCCAAATATTTTAGTCAACCAAAACAAAGTGCAAAAAACAACCCAGCTGAAAGAAGTTGACAGTCTTGTTAAGGGTAAAACTACAGTTACAGACAGTGTTTTCTTCAGAAGAAAATAAAAAGGAAAAAACCCTTAGATATTAAAGGTAATATGATTCATATCATCCAATGAGTAATGATGCTAATTGTTCATTGTGCTGTTAACCAGTAGAAGTTGAATCTATCCTTGCAAAGGATGTCTGTGGTGGAAGGCATTCTGGAATTGTATTGCCTCTATAGGGGGAAATTGTGCAGTATTTTTCTCAGCCACTACTATTTTTAATGCCTATGGCACTCAGTTTGAAAGTTCATAGAAAAAAAAAAAATTCTATATCAGGTTTTAGAGAAAAGGCCACAGACTTTGAATAAGGAGCAGCTGCAATGCAAATTGGCACAGAACAACTGGATGGTCTCATATCAAGCAAAAATCTAAATCGCTTGGGATCATACATCCTGGTCCTTAATTACATATATGCATCCTTACCAGAAATGGGCAGAGTACCTGCTAGCTGCCCCCACCTTCCTCTGAGCCAATCCTGTTAGATTTTAGAGACATCTGCGACGGCATGTGCGTTAGGAGAGATGTCATGGGCAAGAAGTTAGTGGATTGCAGACCCATTTGGGAGGAGTGCTTCATGCCTAAGGGGAACAAGGTGCAGAGACATTTTGATGAGAGGCAAATGAGGGCAGCATTGTTAGGAGAGGGGATGAAGGTTGATGCCATAATAACCTTCTCAGCACAGCTGGAGAGGTTTCTGACAGTGACGAGCCCTGTCCACACAGTTTGTCAAAGTGCAGCCATTGTATCTTCTGACCAGCCAACTCCAGCTGCCAGGGTACAAAGAACTGGGAGTAATGAAATGGTCACTGGGCACCTCTTTGCATCAACCACTGTGCTTCCCTTCTCACAGCAATACACTTGTCAGATGTTGTTGCGGTCACGTTACAACTATTCTCATTTCCTACTAAATGAGATGCAGATAAGTGTAAACATTCCACTCTTAAAAAACTTTCCAAGCTTCGTGCACTTTTATCTGTTTCTATTAGAAACCTGATTATCGTTACTTTGGTTCTCTGCAGTTCTTTCTGAAGACTGCAGAATAAAGAAGTATAATAATTTATCAATACTGTTGTCTGACAAAAATTCAGATACAGAATTTCAGCGTGTTAGGGGAAATTATCCTAGGTTTTACATTTCATTGTCTAGAATACTCTGTAGGTTTTGTGTATTCCCTTAAATGTTTCGCTATTGGGAAACACTTTTAAATAACACATAGTAAAAATTAAGTCCATGTAATTTTTTTACTATTGCAGATTTCATTATGAAACATCTCAAGATGAAATTTATTCCAATAATCATTACAATGATGAAAAAATTCCTTGCTTCAATAATTGATTTATGCTTCATTTAAATGTACGGAGTAGTTTCAATATAATTTCTTATTAGCTCTAATGACAAATTTTAAAAGAGCAGGGCTCTGAAATAAAAATGAAAATTTGCCATACAAGTTATTACATTTAAATGGACTTAGTACTTAATATTTAAAAATCATTTGATGTAAATAGCCAGCATGAATCACTGCAAATATGATTAGATGTAATTAACTTTTTCTTTACCCATATCTAGTTTCTTCATAAGAAATTATTTTATTTCCTCTTTTAATTTTTTTAGGATCTTCAAGAATTTGAACTGAAACCCCATGACACATCAGCATTGCTTATTCAGATTTTTGTTATTTTGGTCAAGAAAGTACATGTCTATATATCTCTGTTTTTATTATGTGTATGCTACTTTTTATACATTGTGCTGGTATTCTCTCCATATTTGGGAGTTACATGCGTGCTATTGTAGGCAAGCCATTAGAGAAGAAAGACAAAGAGAACATAAAGATGACATTTGGCAAAAACCCGCAACACTTCTAAAACCTGTTAAAGTATAATGACAGAAATTAAAGAAAAATATCCCTGACTGGACTTATTTGGCAATTTGTTTTCCCTTCATATGAAGTTTAAAGGAAAATATCACTCCAACGCAGGATCCTACAAGCACAGACAACAGGCAGCTCATTCTCTTTTGGGAATCTGGTGTGGCTGCTCTACACTGACCACAAAACTCCCATTCAAGTCACAGTTGCTGTAATGCACAAGGAGACTGTATGCTGAATTCACACAGTATGTCTATAATGTTAAAAAATAAGCCATGGCATTTGGGAAACTCTTTACTAGAGCAGTATTCCCAATGACTACTCACCTGTTTAAGCTTAGCCACATAAAAGATTTATCAGTGATAAAAATCTTAGAACAGGTCTGTTGGCTGTGTCATGGTGTCAGGAGAGCGTGCCCTTTTAATATGCATGTGCTTGTATTCGCAATGCTGTAGTTTTACTTCCTGGTCTTTAAGAAAATTGTATTAATTCCAGGCAAAGCACCTAAAAGTAATGCAAGTAACAGGAGAATAACTGGGAGTGATACACCTGAAATCGTTGAACTAACCATAAACAGGCTCCAGAGAGTTTTGAGGAAGAAAGCCATCATCGTTTGCATACATAAACTGTTGAGAATGTAATTGCTTTGGGAAAGTAAAACTGTATAACTCTAAGCAGAAATAAATTAATGTTTTGGGGTTTTTTTCTAAAACAAACCCATAACAAAAAGATAAAAAGTTAAATGGGAAGTTATACTGGAGTTCTTCTGGGTTCTGAAACCTGTTCTACTCAATCTTGATTATTTGGGAAAATAGATGAATGCTGTGGTGGCAATTTTCCTAATAATACTGGGCTATTAGTAATTAGTATTAGTTCTGTCTGAAGAGCTGCAAATTCCTAAGACTGAGTGACTGTGTAATAAAATGGCAAAAGAGATCCAGCAATAGTAAATGTAAAATGATATCCTGAGGAAAAAACAATCCTGACTTCACAAATAGGATTGATTGTCCCAATCTGACCATTGCCAGTCAAAACAAGATCTCAAGGTTAAATAGCTATAAACCAATGATTACAATCATCTCTGTGCTCAGGAGTCAAACTTAGCATTAGGAATTATTAGGAAGAAAATGCATAACAAATCATTTTTCCATCTGTATCGTGCAGGCAGCTGTCATCGCTTTCACCTCACAGCAGTGTATAAAGCACAACTGAAAAAGAGTAAAGGAAGATTTGGAAAAATGACCAACAGTATGGAACAGCTTCCCAATGCAGGACATCTTTGTAGGCTGGGACTCTTCAGGTGGGAGGAAAGAAAATCTACAGACAAACATGAGTGTGTTATAGGCTGAAGAAAAGTATGATGTAATGCAGCATGGAAGGGGAGAAGAGGAGTGACCAGGCTGTCTCACTCCTAGTAGGAGCCAGTGGGGTGCCAAGGGAGTCTGCAGGTGTCACGTTCAGGGTAAGCACAGGGATAGCATTGCCCCACGGGCATTGCAGCTCTGCTCCGCAGCGGTGGGCTGCCTGCACGCCAGGACTTCATCAGGGCTCAGGACAAAGCTGAGCATGTAGGGCTGGCTTGAAAAGTCTTTGAGACAGAAATAGTTGATAGCTTGGACAGTTTTCTAGGGGAACATGTTTGTTTCCTATGAATTTTCTTGTGCTATTTCTTTGACATCTCTTTTGAATCAGTGGTAGACACTTGTGGTTTGACACTGTGCATCTATTCCTAGCTGCAAGTGCTTATTTGCAAACAGTATTAGACTGCTTTGATATGAGCTGACCTTTTTTATGGTTTTTTATGTAAAGGGTTAATTTCCATTTTACAAGAGATAAGTATTTAGTTCTATGTTGATTTTAGATTTTCTATGCAAAACTATTAGAAGTATTTTTCCTTGATTAAAAGTGAAAACAACAAAGGCATTTTGTTTGGTTTTCTGTGCAATATATATGACTTTATCAATAATATCATCAGAAGTTTACATTTGGTATAATTTACTTTAGAGAAATATCTTTCAATGAGGTAGCATGTCATCAAAAAATATGACTGATCAGTAGAAATATAAACCACTTTCTAAAGTACTGTTTTGAAAGTTATGGGTGGCTACTTTTACTCAGAAACTGCCTGTCATGCTTATATGTTTTTGCAGTGATTTCCACTTGCCATAACAACAGAAGTTTAACAAACAGTATTTATGTGCTGCAGGCATAGAAGTGTACATAAACATAAAAGTAACAGAATGCAGGTTGCCAATCACATCATTCAGTTCTCCTGAAGCTTCCAGACAGTTTTACTTTGCTAAAAGTTTATTTCTTTTGAAAGCTTTTGAATTCTGGAGAATCTATATTTTCTGTGAGGGAAGTTTGGTGTTTTATCCCCCACTTGGAAAACCCAACTTTAGAAAATATTTCTTCCCTTAAAGCACATATGTAGCTCATACCTATATTACAAGTATCCAGGTTTGGAGTTTGTTAATCTACTAACAACTAGCAGTTGTACTGCTTTAAGAAAAAAAAAATCTGAAAGCAAATTTTAACAATTTTTAACCATTTAATGTTCATATTCAAGGCCATTGAAGCAAGTGCATTTGAGAATGGACTGGAGAATAATACATGTGAATACATCTGTCACAATAGCTAACTATAAATTATTTGCACCTCTTTCATAAAGGTTGCATCAGCACATGTAGCATACATATTCTGCCTTGAGCATTTGCTTCTCAGAAACACAGAAAGAAAAGCTGGAGATGTTAGGGAGTTTAAACATAAGAAATAAGCATTTTAAAATTCCCTTTATGTAGATGAGAATTATTTCTGGCCTGGCAGCTCTCTAACAAAAACTAACAAATGGAAGATAGTCATGGGCGAAACACAAGAAAAAGAGTCAACCAAAGATAAAATGATATAAACTGAGAAAAAGCACCGGGGAACAATTAAATTTACCAGAGAAAGGCGTATATTGAAGCACAGATGAAAATGCACCTATTGTTGGGGATTTCTGAAAATTCCCATCCCAAAATGGGGGCTAAATTTCATCATGACTTAAACTGGCCTTTATTCTTGAATCCTTAAAAATTACATTGTTCCATTTATTTTAGATTTGTATATATGTTCACGATTTTGTCCATAACTTTGTTAACATAAACATCTGAACAGTTTGTCACATTTAAACATAAATTTGAAGTTAGCGCTATCTATTATTCCAAAGTAGGCACTCTAAATACACTTTCTTTTCCAAACTGACAATCTTCAAAGTGTGCTGCATTATCTAAAGGAACAAACTAATACCTTTTGTCACTTTCTAAGTTTCTGATTTCTGGTTAAAATTACAGTATATTCATCTAATTGCCTTAATAAAGAAATATCTTTACTGATCATGTTAATTTTTCAAAACATTGTCATCCAAATTTTATGCAGACATTGTGGAATCAATTTTTGAGGCAGACACAACTAGAATTCTTTGATTTAACTCAATTTCAGTTTTTTTCCTTGAAAAGGAAAATAAAATGAAGGAATGTTTGTGTTGAGCCTGAGCTGTGATACAAGATTTTAAACTATCTAGAATATTAACTTTGAGATTATCCACATAAATAATAGAATTTTAAAGCAAGAACTAAAAAAATATGTGGTTTATAAATTGAGTCAGTCACTTAGGGTTCAATATTACTGAACATAAAGAAGTTTAGCAGTGTATGGTAAGGGAATAATTTTATGTAATATATTTTATTTAAGATGGTTTAACAATTAAAACATATTTCAAATGCGATATATATTTTTGGCATGAGAAAATAATTTGAAAGATGTCAACTTGAATCACATAACAGTGATTATTTACAAATGTAAGACAGAGTCACTTTGATTTTAATAAGTAAATGACTGGCCTGAAGTCACACCTTCATATGCATCTAATGGTGCTCTCATTTTATCATATTTTAAAAATCCACACCTCATATTTTCTGTTTCCTTATATGGATGGTGCTAATGACACACATAGTAAACCTTCTATTAGCTTTGTACTTCAATAGAATTTGTTTAATTTCAGCTGTCAAACAATATGGAGAAAAAAAATCCATTTTTTTGATAACCCCAGGATTTAAAATGCATTATCAGTATGAAAGCAGTAAATGTTTTCCAAACAATCTTATTTATGGGCCGTGCTTTTTCTTGGTGTAAACACAAATCTGAGCAGCATGTGAAATCCCTCATTTGTTTGCCATAAATTGTGCATGTTACTGATGTAAGATTTATTATGTAAGAGTGGTTGAGTAAACCAGCATTGGCACTGTTGATATGCAACATTCTACCTCCAGCTCCCTTACTGAGATCTGAATGGAGCTAGTGTTATCCGAGAGACTTTACCAGCTGGTGACTGCTAAATAATCAATTCTGTAGGAATAATAATATAAATCATAGAGCTGTACAGCTATGGAATATGCTGAGTTGGAAGGGACTCCCAAAACCACCAAGTACACCTCCTTGCACCTAGGAGCATTTTCCAAATGTTTGTGAGCTCTGTCAGGCTGGTGATGATGCCTTCCCTGGGGAGCCTGTTCCAGTACCCAAACACCCTCTGGGTGAAGAACCTTTTCCTAATATCCAACCTGAACTTCCCCTGACACAACTTCAGGCCATTCCCTCAGGTCCTGTCCCTGTCAGCACAGAGCAGAGATCAGTGCTGCCCCTGCTCTTCCCCTCACAGGGAGCTGTAGCTGCAGTGAGCTCTCCCCTCAGCCTCCTCTTCTCCAGCTGAACAGACCAAGTGCTCTCAGCTGCTCCTCACATGGATTCCCCTCCAGAGCCTTCCCCATCCTCACTGCTCTCCTTTGGATACTCTCTAATAGCTTAAATCACTTTTTTACATTGTGGTGCCCAAAACTGCTCACATTACTCAAGGCGAGGCTGCACCAGGGCAGAGAAGAGTGGGACAAATCTAAATAACATCAAAAAGTATATGCTAGTCCATCTCGTAGTGGGGACTATAAAAGTGCAACATGCGAGTTTGACATTCATGCCTCTTATGATTTTACCAGAGCAGTATCCTAATACTGTAGGACTGTGAATGTTTTCCTAAAATGTCTGTCTGTCCTTACCCTACCAAGACATTCAGCAGTGAGAAAATGAGATTTTTTCAGCTGCATGTGCCTGGCTCAGAGGAGGCTGCAAAGACATTTTTAATGCATCCTCTGCTCCATTGGAATAACTGAGTACCTGAACATGAAGAAATTTAGACATGTGTCAGTAGTTTTGCAGCTTTGTAAAGGATTGATAGAGTTTCTGATGCAGAATCCGGCCCTAAAGGCAGCTCTGAAGTACAAATCCCCAACTGCACTATAGAGCCCTTTTGCTTAAAAGAGTCTACATCACTACTCCTAGAATGGCTGCAGTCAGGTCTGCTTTAAGCTACAGAAAAGCCCATTAGGGGCCAGGCTCCCAAAGTGGCAGTATCAGTTTTACAAAGTACTTCTATAATTTGTTTTTTTTATTTCATATTTACCTTTTGTGCTTTTTGTACTCATTTTGTATTCAACTTTAAATACACATTTAAATCCCACCAAATATTTTTTTTTTAATAGAAATTGATTAAAATATAATTTTGATGCACATCTGAGGTGGTAGGTATATGTTTTCAAACAATTTCTGTACCCTTTTGTTTTCAGTTATTTTACAGTAAGTCTAATAGAAATGCTGACTCCTAAGGGCTCAGCAAATGCATGGTGCATTGGATATTTTTTTTTTAAATTCCTGGCTGGAAAAAGCAGTAGCTGCTCTGGTGTGCCAGTGGGGAGTGCCAAGGTTGCTCTGCTGGGAGGGATGCAGGGTCACTGCCAAGAATGGTGCATTCCTCAGGCTTTTGGACATTATGTCCATTCAGCTGTGTTCAAAAATCATACCTCCAGTAATGTCATAGGCTTCATATGGACTGCAACCAAAGAGAAACAAACAGGGCGCATGTCACTCTGTCCTGAATTCAAACCAATAATGCGTATCGAACAAAGAGATTGCAGAAATTGTGTTATATTCCACACAATCCTCTTGTTTTCATCTGCATTTTCTCCATCTGACTGAAAACTATTCTTTTCAAGCACATAATTTCTGCAAAAATGTGGAAACTGTATTTATGACTTTTTTTCTTGCACTTTAGAAATCTTTCTAAAGGTTGCTTTCATCTGGTAGATTTAATAATTCTGGATAGAAGACCATGCTCATGACAGGTCTGTATTTTCTTGGACATATTGCATTTGATTCTAAGCACAGTTTTCAGATTTTTTAAATGGAATTTTGTGGGGTTCGAGCGTTTGTTTTTCATTATGTTAAACATAGAGCATCCATATGTTGCTTTCCTTTGGGATCTTTAAGAAAACACACAGGCATTTAAATCTTTAAATAGATAAAGGCTATTTTATCTTCACAGTTGTAAAATTCCTGTGGAAGATTGCTTTTGCCTTATATGATATATTTTTCTCCTTCAATTCTTCCAAATGTGTATTCTAATTCCTTCTCTTTGTTATATTTTGTATGACAAAGGAAAAGTAAGTAAAGGTGCATAGGATATGAAACTGGCTCTTAACTCCTGTAGTGCACAGTATAACTCAAAATCTTGACCAGGGTGGTCAAGTCATATCCCTGGTTCATGACCTTAGGTGGGTAGATCACAATAGGAAGTATAATATCTGGCTTCTATGGTGTAATCTTTATTGTAGGAATAATACATGAGATCTTGCATGCTTCTATCAGTTGCAAATGTTCTTGTAGCTCATTGTACAATATGTCAGATGAAATGGATTTCATGATCTTTTGTATAATGCATATGTTCCAATAGTAATTTCAAACCTAATTTATTTCCTTGGAAATTCATTCATCTTTTGGATGCCATTTTTAACCATCTTAATTTTCTATTATACAAGCACAGGGGGGGAATTCTTTGCTCTCATATGCATGTCCCACTCCCATTGGATTTTATAGAAGATTTGCACTGTCTAAGGGGACAATTCAGCTTAGGAATATTTTTACTTTAACACTACCATATAAGTATTTTTTTTTTGTTCAAAACCAAGTAGTTATTTGGAAGTTGAGTTTCATTTCAGTCTTGCTACTATAAGTAGAAATGCTTTTAAAGATATAATTTTTTTCCAGATAATGTATCTCTGTAAATGACAAAGTTGACTTTGTGTCTTTCAAAATACCTGTATAAGTTATTGGGAATTTTAATATCAGCTGCAAGTGTGTCACTGAGAGTAGTTATTGTATAATTCCTGTTTTGTTTTTGTGTGTGTGTGTTGTTTTTTGTTTTTTGTTTTTTTTTACTGTAGTGGCTGCTGCAAACTCCCAAGAACTTCTAACATCATGGGCACAGTTGTTCTTACATTTTTGCCATTAATAGGAAAAATAAGAGAATAGGGGATTAAGGTAGCCAAAAGAGTTTTAAAAAGTATATTTCATTGGAAAGAGTGGCATCCTGGCAAGAACAAGCACATTAAGCTGCAGGGCACTGTTAAATAGAATAAATGTTTGGGCCAAAGGCAATGTATAAATGACAGTGCTGGAAATTTCGTTTTTCCCTTGGAAGAGAGTTTTTTTAGAGAGCAATATAATTGGCAAGTTTAAATACGTATTACTTAGAGTAGGATCAGTTTATCCATTTATTCTGGAAACTACACAGTAATATTTCAATCTCAGACCTCTTTCTTATTAAGGAAGTATGAGCTGATTATGTCTCTAAGGTGTAAGAGTTACAGTGCAGTTGCTTTCCCTCAGACTATGAAGTAGTGTCCGTAATTCATACCTACACTTTTATACTCTACATTCTCCTCTATATTATTCTGGTACCTTTACTCATCAATTTGTTGTATGAAAGACCATCTAAGATGTGGCATAATTACCTGCAATAATCTGTTTGAGTAACAACCTGGAATTAAATTATTTTTAAAAATCAATTAAATAATTAAGGAGACATTTAGTTTATTTTTCATCGTAAGGTGTAAAACTACCAATACCTCAGATACTGCACAATAGTATTCTGTATCTTTCTGGAAATAACATTAAAGAAAAAAATTCCAGAAAGTTTTACAGAAATAACTCCTGGAATTTAGAAGAGCACATAAGTGTAGTGTGTTGACCCTGGCTGGATGCCAAGCACCAAAGCCACTTTGTCACTCCCCTCCACAACTGGACAGGAGAGAGAAAATATAAAAAAGGGTTCATGGGTTGAGATAAGGACTGGAAGTGAGATCACTTACTGATTACTGTCATGGGCCAAACAGACTTGAATTTTAGAGATACTAATTAAATTTATTACTAAGATCAGGAAAATGAGAAATAAAATCAGACCTTAAAAACACCTTCCCCCCAACCCTCCGTCCTTCCCAGCTTAACCTCCTCTGACAGTGGCACAGGGAGACAGGGAATGGAGGCTGTGGTCTGTTCCTCACCTATTGTTTTCACACTGTTCAGAGAGAGTCCTACCCCAGCTCCAGTGTGGGGTCCTTCCCATGGGAGACAGTCTTCCATGAACTTTTCCAGTATCAGAACATCCTGCAGTTCTCCACAAACTGCTGCAAGGTGTCACTCCTCCATGGGGTGTAGTCCTTCAGGCACAGTCTCCAGTGTGGGCTCCTCTCTCCTTGGGTCTCCAAGACCCTGCTGGGACCCTGCTCCAGCACAGGCATCCCAAGGGGTCACAGCCTCCTCTCAGGCAGCCGTCCGCTCTGGCCCGGGTCTTCTCCATGGGCTGCAGGTGAATCTCTGCATCCCTGTGGTCCTCCATGGGCTGCAGGTGGATCTCTGCATCCCTGTGGTTCATCATTGGCTGCAGGTGGATCTCTGCATCCCCGTAGTTCATCATTGGCTGCAGGTGGATCTCTGCATCCCCGTGGTCCTCCATGGACTGCAGGTGGATCTCTGCATCCCCGTGGTCCTCCATGGGCTGCAGGGGCATCACTGCCTCTCCATGGGCTGCGCCACAGGCTGCAGGGGAATCTCACTGCAGCGCCTGAGCACCTTCTGTACTGACCTTGGTCTCTGTAGAGTTGTTCCTCTCCCATATTCTCACTCCAGTCTTCTCTGGTCACAATGACATCTGCACAATAACTTTTTCTTCCTTCTCCTTAAATACATCATCACTAAGATATTGCCACATTTTCTAATTGACCCAGCCTTGGCCAGCAGCAGGTCCATCTTGGAGCCACCTGGGATTGCCTCTGCTGTGCATGGGGAAGCTTCAGGGAGCTTCTCATAGGATCCATTCCTGTAACTCCCTCCTCTACCAAAATCTGGCCATACGAACCCAATACATTAGGTTAAAAAGACATCACATAATAAAACAGGCCTAAAAAAATCCAATTAGAAATAATCTTTGCCCAGATTTAGTCATACAAAAGTACAAAAATAAAAATCCAAAACACAACATAAAGAAAATAACGGCCCACTCACCAGTTTGTGAAGGCATTGGTTCCTTAATTAATTCACATCCCTTTCTTAGAAATAAACAAAAATTTATTTAATCTCAAACTTCAATTTTTTCGTACTTTAAAAAATTGATTCACAAGAAGTCCATCCAAAAGGATGGTGACATTTCTCAGCAGGTGTTTGTACTGAAGCCTGAACTGTAGAAATCCATCAGAAGGTTTACTGGCTGAAGTTGGCAAGAAATAAATGTCAGCCACAGGATTTTATATATAGACACTGCTAGTCACTCTGAAGGAGGTATTGACTGGGACAGCCTTACAATTTTTACACCTGAGGAAGAAAAACAAGAGAATCAGTTTTTGATACACCCCATGACATATACATATGAGAAAATGGTCAGAAACAGGGGTGAAAGTAGATTCGTTCCCAGTGAAGAGCTCAAGTGCTATGTCAGTTATAGTATTCCTGCCTTGATGGTGTAATACTGGGCTACACTTCTTTTGCTAAGCTGCATTAGCATCCTCTCACATGGTTTCCTAGTAAAGAAATCAATGCAATTTATGAAGGTTCAGGATTATTTTTCTTTTCCTTGTTTTGCACTTAGATATATAAAATTAATAATAATATCTAGAATCCTAGAAAACATAAGCACCGTTATACACATTGAGGGTTTTTCAGCTTATAAACTGAAAGTGTTCTAGGATATCCCTGTCTTCAGTGTCTGAAGATGTGAAGGAAAGTGTGATGGTGCTATTCATTTGTTCATAGTACTCAGCTTAGCTAAATTGAAACTGTACTTAGCCATAGCAAAGTCAATCAGAGGGTAAAATGTGACTGGTGTTCTTTTCCCACCAGACACTTTGTGCACCTCCAAAGTCTTCTGTTTTTCATTAGCAGAGTTTGAACAGATTAATTGGGTGTATAACAATTAACTGCTGCTTCCTAGAGTTTCTATTTTGTGATCACTTATCTGTATACTTGTGGGTGGACAACACTGCTACCTGGATTCTTAAATTTGACAAGTACACAGCTAAATTCACCTATTACAGACATCCTAGTGACATGAAATTCTCTTTGTCTCTAACAGTGACCAAGTGGATTTTGAATCTTTGTAGCTTTTGAGCTCAAAGGATACAAGAAAGAATCATGTTCAGTTTGTCTGAATTCTGCTCACACATGCACATTTATAAGGAGTGAAGAAAGGATAACTTCCATTATATAAATACATGAAGAGTTTCAGTTTGCCAATATGTTTTGGAATATTTCCCAAACTGGAAATCTCAGTGTTCACCATGATCCTGAAATAAAAAAAAGAATTATTTTGACAATTTCACTGCTGCTTAGTATAAGTGCCTGTCATTGGTGTTACTATTACAGATCACAGATCGGGGGGGGAGGGGGGGGTGGAAAACCTTAAATATATATTTCTGGAGTGATATTTTGAAAGTGACCACTATAATTCAGTGATACCTGTGCATGGCTACCTATATGGACATAGTGAAGCTGGAAGAATATTGTATTAGAGACAATGAGTGGGATTTTTTTCAAATTTGCCTTTTTTTAGCAAAGCTGTTCCACAGGCTAGTCCTGCCCATGTATAAATTACTGCTACTGTAAAGTCATGCCACTGGATTATACACAATTTCTGTTACACCTTTCAGAGCATCTGCATGGCAGATTGAGGCAACATTCTTCTGTGATTCTTCACATTCTTCTTCCTAATGGCAATGGTTCATCTCCAGCTGCTCCACAGCTACAATTGCCTTCCTCTCAGCACTGTTTACTTTTGATTCTTCCTGGATGTGGTGCATTTTGTTTTATGTCGTGTCACTGTTGTTATACTTACATAATGTACTTAAGTATTGTTTAGATTGACATAGTGTTAGTTCTAAAATTGAAAATAAAATGTCATTATTGGCAAGAGCAGCTGTTTTCACGCACATCATTTTCTGTACTTCAGTTTATTAATCAGGCTAAGCGGGAGTTTTGTACAAATGGTAGTATTTTTTCTTGAAGTATTCTATGGGCTTTAGATTTCCATCATAACAGAATTGAGTAGTATAATATAGCAGAAATGTTTGATGTGATTAAAACTGTTTATTCTGGGTTTGTAATTGATTTAATTGTAACATCTAGAGGGCTGCAATTTTGAAAAGTTTCAGCCCTGATTGCCTATTATTCACATGACAATGCTGAAATAAAATGACACTATAGTAAATGAAAACATAACAAATAACCCTGGTGGTTCAATAACATTTTGAAAGGAAATCAGTAGATGTTCTGTAGAAATCACCTACAGGAACAGCAGGAAAAAAAAGCCATGTTTTAAATCAGCTTTTGTAAAAACCTGGTAAAAATTGACTCTCCCAGAAACTGTCATAACGTTACTCATCTAGTAAAGCTGTTTTGATTTTCTTCTATAATTTTAAATAACACCTGCCTGTGAGGTGCAAACATAGGAAAAAAAAGTCTTATTATTTATGCTGAAGCAATAGGACTGTATACCCTTAAATCTCATCCCAAACTTTACTTCCCTCCATGTAAAAGTCAAACATAAAATTCACCAAATTCGCTTGGAATCCAGGAGTGTTTAGATTTAAACCTTGAAAAATTTTAGCTAGTCCTTGACCCCACACAAAGCCTAGCTTTGCACAGTATCTGTAAGCTCTTACAAACCAAGTTAATAGAGTAGGAAAACCCTGGATACAGTATATTTCAGCATTGACTGACCAACTGCATCAAACACATTGTATCTCTATTAATTCCTATAAAGAGAAAAAAAAGAAAGCATTCAAATTATTTACAATACAAATGATAATTTTTTACCAAACATCATAGAATCTCATAGTCAAAAAATCACAGAACCACAGAATATTCTGAGTTGAAAGGGGCCCACAAGAGTCATTGAGTTCAACTCCTGGCACTGCACAGGACCATCCCGAAGTGTCACACCATGTGCCTGAGAGTATTTTTCCTCTAAGAAAAAAAACTAGTCCTAGGTGGTATACATGTTACCATGAATATTGGTGTTGTGTTTTGAGTTGCTGGACTGACACGTCTTGAAAACATTTTTCTTTTCCTTGGTGAACCTTGGTGTATATTCCACATTTGGTGAAATAGTAGGAAAGTGTTAAAATGGCTCATTATTTAGTGTTAAGTGCTACATACATTTTAATTTGCGTGTGAAGGACCTAAATCTAAATTACCAAATTCATACTTTCAAATTTAAGCTATTAGGCAATAGCCATTTCTTCCTTTGTTTTTACTCTGTAAACTGCTGTAATTGTGGTAAGTTCTGTGTGTGTAATTGGGCTTTGTGTGATATTGCTGTAATGCTTATAAAGACCATTGAATTTCATTAACACATTACTTTCCAGTAGGACTTGAACTTACATAGTTATGGATTTTACATTGCTCCTTTTGAGTTTTTAGGATCACATAAAAGTTTGAATAATTGGATTTTAATAATATTTTCTTTTATTTTTTCTCCTAATTTTCACAGAATCATAGAAAGGTTTGGATTGGAAGGGATCATAAAGATCATTTAGTTCTAAATGTCTCACCATGCCAGAGATGGCACCCACTAGATGAGCTTGCTCAAGGTCCCGCTCACCCTGACCTTAAAAATTTCCAAGGGGGGAGCATTCACTATTTCATTAACTTACAAACAACTATGATTTTTACCAATGGTTAGAATCAGACAACATTTTTTATAGTTCTTTAGATGACTGTGAATGGGTCTTTGACAACATGTGGGTTACTTGAACATTGCTGTATGTAGTCAATCTAATCTTCAAAGAGAAAATAGTTTTGCAAACAGCTTCTAATTGACACTAGGAGGTGGTGTGTTAGATTTATTTTTACTTAACTAATTCAGTTAAATATTTACTGGAAAAATTAAAAAAATTCTTTGCAGATGACACTGGATTAAACATTTGCTGTTGTTTCATCAGTGCTAAATGATTTGTGTAGTTATTTCATTGAGCAGGTCTAATTCTTTCACTCTTTCGAACAAGCACTTAAAAATTTAGAGCAACACTGTTCCTTCATTGAAAGTTATTTCATAATATTTAGCAGCAAAAATGAGCTATTAGATTTCCATATCACCCAAAAAGGAGGCAAAATGTATCTCTAAACAGACTTCTTCTTTACATAAGAAACATAACTTAAAAATTCTGTATTTATTTTTTAATGTTTACTGATGTGTTTTAAAGTATTCAAGAGTTAAAAGGAAAGGCAGACAACTGTCAAGGAAATTGAGACTAAAGCTACTACTCTGCTTTATTGCTCTACTGATTATTATGAAAAAGGAATTGTTGTTGGAATAGTAAAAGTACCAAGGGAAGAGCAATTGGTCAAAAAATGGAAGCACAAAAATGCTCATTGAAGCAAAAATGCTATGTATAATTTTTGCAGTCTCAAATCACAAATGAAAGTTACGATTTATAGAAAGAAATATAACAGAATATAAGATTTAACAAATTCCTTTGAAAATGTGATCTTTAGTACCATATAACTAATTTTGAACTCATCTGCTTTTGTTTTTGAAGACCTCTGAATCGTTTAAAACATTGTATCCTATCATGTCTCTATTACTATACATTTTGCTATGCACTGCCAAGATTGTAAAATGTAGTTACTTTAGTATTCCTGAAGAAAGGTTAAGTAGGTCTTATGGAGTTTTTGAACGTTTGAAAACGTTCAGCTGAGAGGGCTGGGGTTACTCAGGCTGGAGAAGACTCTGGGGACGCCTTAGCATCCTTCCAGCAGTTAAAGGGGGCCTACACAGGACATGGAGAGGGACTTTTTGTAGTGATGGGACAAGTGGGAATGGCTTTCAACTGAAAGGCATCAGAATTAGATTAGATACTAGGAAGAAATTCTGCACTGTGAGGGTGGTGAAGAACTGGAACAGGGTCCCCAGAGAAGCTGTGGATGCCTCATCCTTGAATCCCTTCAAGAATAGTAGCAGAGAGAGTCTGTCCAAGTATGATCCTATCCTATGGATATAAACTTTCCTTTGTACACTATATGTATAGTATAATACAAATGACCCTTTACAATTCTCTGGTTACCATCTTACTCTAATTTTTCCATGTCCTAGAGTCAGTTCATATGGTTATTTGGGCTGACTATTAATTTATGTAAGTAATGGCTCATATCATAAAGAAAAACAAATCCTTTTTCTGTAGAGGAATGATAGACTTTCTACAAAAAGTATTTGTCCTGTGATATTTGCAGCTTCACTTAGTGCTATTCTTAGTTGGTCATTGCCTCCAGCAGAATATGACAATGAAGTTGTCTGGACTGGTGTTCATAGCAGAGAAATGATAAGGAACTGGCCTAGGAGGTGCTTCTCCTTCAAGAAAATCTGCTTCTTATGGTCAAAAGTTGAGTAGGCAATTTTGAATGCTCAGGCTGTTTCTCGAGGACCTGACAATTTTGTCTCTTATGTAAATTTTCATGTTCCTTCTGACCATGGCAGCAAATCATGAGTACTTCAAATATGACTGAAGATTTTTTCACTTGTTAGGAAAAAAATCTTTGGTAGAAACAGAAGGCAATCAAAATGACATAGAAGAATAAGCATCCTTCTTCTCCACAGTATACCAAACTGCCTGCTACTGTACACAAAGGGAAAATGAGTTATTACACTGAGGATTAAGTTAGCTACCTAATCACAGATAGGGTCTAGCATAGCTTTTGGGAGGTCATTCACATTCTTCTACAAAGTTCTACAAGAACCTAAGTAGGTGGTTGCAGGTTTTACTAAATAAAATTTAGAGTGTTATTTCAGGATAGCATATTGTTAAGCCAGCCCCATAGGTCTAAAAGTTTACTTAAAAGCCTCTCTCCAAGATCAGAAAGTGAACTGGTGCTCTTTAGAAAAGAGGATGGAAGTTAGCTGTTTCCTGGGAGAATATCTCAAGTGAGTGAAGTTGCTCTCTCTCAGTGTTCCAGGGTCGTCTCATATCAAGAGCCACTGTCCATTCAAATAATACTGGGCAAAAATCCCCGGAGGCAATTAAAAAAAAAAAAACAAAAAACATCTCGAGATCTTCCTGGATCATGGAGAAGAAGACATGGAGCTTGAGGAAATATGGGGCTAAAGGGACATGAAAAAATTAATGGAGGTGACCTGTTATTTAGACTATGTCACAGTAGGGAGAAATATTTTAAGACTTGGTGCTGCCTGAAGAGACATGGAACAGAAATATACCTTTTTGTTTTCTCTGTACACTGCTTCAAAGAAATGTTTGAGTTCATCTCTAATTTATTTCTTCCAGAGTGAGTGGCAAGAACTTTTGGCTGAGATTAAAAGGAGTAACAATGAAGGAGTTATTTGATCATTTAAAATTAGCACATATACCATTCAGATGTCATTTTGCCAGAAAGTTTACTTCTATAACTAGAAATGCAGTACAACGAGAAAAGGGGGCAGTGACTGCTTCTTATCAGTGAAATAAAGTGAATATTTTAATCTTTACCAGTGTTTTTGTCTTATGAGTTTTAACACTATGGGAATGACACTGGCATTGCTAATACTGAAACTTAGACTTGCAGAATTTTATTACTATGGTTTATGCTCCACACACGAATTGAAGTTCACACACTTACTATTAAGGGCATTGTTTTACCTAAAAAATTAATTTCATACACTGCTAATGAGATAGCCCTGAGGAAAAATGGGGAATTTGAGCCTTGTAAATATACAATAAAATACATTCCTGCAAGACCTACCAAAGCCTGAGAAATTAATAAGCATGATTCAATTCAGAACTATTAAAAATATTTTAAAGTACTTGCATTTTGAAAATAATATAGCTTATTTTCTTGCTAAAAGTTATCTACTACCTATTGCACCAGAAATCAGAGAATATCTTCAAAGATGTCCTTTCCACACCCATCCAAATGACAAGCATTTACAGTGACAGGATAGTTCAGTGATTTGGGCATAAAAGATTTGTTTCACTGTCTCCCTTACAGAGGTTCTCTCCTCTCTCTCTGGAAAACAGGTATATAATATTTCTCTTTTTCATTGCAATAAGATCTTATTATATTGTGGAATTTTATGGCAGTGATTGATATAAATACATATGCACATACACATTAGAAATGTTGTACTCGAAGCTACTTGCAATTCCTAATTTTTCAGAGCAAGATTCTCAAGCTGAAGAGTGAGTGAACTGAACATTTCAGTTTATAAACACTAAAGGGAACTGGGAGAAATTCTAGGGTCATTGATTAGGGACAAAATAGGGGAAAACTTGGACAGGTGCAGACTGGTCAAAGACAACCAGGACATTTATAAAGGGGAAGCCATGCTTGTCAAATGCTATTAACTTGTTTGAGGAGGTGACAATGAGAGTTGACAGGGGTGAAGCAACAAACATAATCTGCTTGGACATCAAGATGGCTTTTGATACTGGCACACTGAAGAGCAGATACAGGGTTAGTAAGAATCTGATGATAAAGTGACTGATAGAAGGTCTCTAAAATCTCTTAAGACTCGGTACTGCTGACATACCACTGCAAAACTTGAGAGCAGATGTAAAAATGTGATGTATATAAATGAATTTAATAGGGATTTTTCACAATAAAAAAGAGGATGGATGAATTAGGAAATTTGTGAAGGAGGGAGGCAGAAAAAGGGGAGTGTGGGAGAGAGAAAGAACTGACCTGTTCATTTATTTCTGAAAGAGACAATGCCTTGAAGATTAGTCTATGAAAGATCACTGTAGAAGACAGGAGCCAGAGCACCTGATATATCCCTCTCTATCTGTCCATATCTGCCCTTACCTTTGTTGCAGACAGGAAGTGGTTGCTGAAGTGATGATTTTCAGCACATGCTGGATAGCTGCTGGGAACAAGACTCCTAAGAGCTTCGTGTTGAAAGGGCAAATTTGAGGGCTTATTCCTATATAGAAAGTAGCCCTGTGCTTGATACCTTCTTATTCTTTTTAAGGTAGAATAGAAATAGAAATGTAGAGGGTCCTTGACTTCAGCTTCCTGCACAGTCATTTCTCTGAACATGTTCACATTCTCTTTTGCATGATAGTATTTACCATGCAAAATATATTGCCTTTCATCTCTTTCCATTTGCTAAGAAAATCAAATAAGAGTATTTAACAAATAGGTACCAATTTTAATAGATCTCAGATGCAAAAATTTAGTTAACTTATTTTTGAGACAAAATTTGCTGTTTGAGTGGATAACTGTATGGAAAAAAATGAAGTAATAATCAAACAATATATGTTATAAGAACTTTCCATTCAATCATCTATTCTTAGTTTCCAGAATACTGTGTGAAGTTACAATATGCCTTTTACTTTTTAGATAATTTTATGCAATTAGTGCAGACAAAAATTTCCATTGTGAATAGAGGAAGCATAGCCTACTGGTGTGGAATAGCCATGGGCAAAAGAAAAAAAAAAACATCTAGTGAGAAGACCTAAATTTTAACTCAGATCAGTTATTTGGAAAAAAATTTTTGCAAGGCTTTTTGAAATACTTAGAAAAATCTTTGACAGATTTGTTTCATGTCCTGTTTTAAATTTTAAAAACAAGGGGAAAAGGTTTTGTAACATATACTTTAAATTATTTAATTCTTTTTATTGATTTTGCATTTAAAAACTTATGTTCTAGCTCAAAATGGTGATCTGTTATAATTTAATGTAGTAATCAGAGACAGGGAAAGCTGGTTCTTAGGCAAGAGACAGGAACAGCCTTTGTAAGTGAAAGATTGGTACAACAGGTACAGCTCCCATTTCAAAGAGAAATGCAGAGGATCAAGAATGCACAAGCAGTGGGAAGTATGATGTTATATCAACTCTCCAAGAGAGGGCTGAGCTAAATTTTTATCTGCTTACTGAGATACATAATTTGTGCAATTTCTAGTTTTAACCAGCTCTGCAACTGCTCCCCATTTTGACTGAAAAGGCTTATTTCCTTCAATTTCCTTGAGTAGAATTAAAAACAAGCCTAGTTTAGGGTTTATGAAGAAATCTGCTATTGTAGCTTTCTGGTAGTTAGGCGAGAAGGTTGCGCTGTGATGATGGCTTCAGTGGCCAAATGTGTCAGAAAAAGAAAGCAGAACAAAACCAGAAAATAGAAAGTGCTTTGGATTCCTCAGAATCTGACTGTTTGGATCAGATTAATTACCAAATTTGAATAAGGGAAAGTTCAAAGTGGGAAACAGGCTAACATTCCAGGACAACAGGAAAACATAACCCAAAATTAATTAATTTGTTTTTCAGTTTTTTTAGTCTTTTCATCATCATGCCTTTCATGTGTTTTGGGATATGTCATTTGAAGTAGTTGAAATATGATTATCACACTATATCAAATACAAAATAGGTATGTTTTTGAATAAGGAAACTAATGCATACTTGAATAGAACAGGAAAACAGAAAGGTAAACTTGTGAAATAGGGAATACTGTGCATGTGTATATTCCTATGCATTTTATTAACAAAATGAATATTTTAAAGCTGCTTTGGATGCTGAAAATCGACAAGGAAATTAATATTTTTGTAATATAGATGTCACCTTATATTTCATGCCTGATTCATTTGAAAATGTAGATTAATTTGCAAACAGTTTAGAGAGGTGAACTATTGAATTGAGTCCTATAAGATTTAGGATTTGTCATCTTTTAAAGTTGACACTCAGTGAGAGCTTGTCAATTACAAAGAAGTGAAATGAAGTGAAAATAAGCCTCGTCTTCATCTTCTTGTTATATGCTTGGTTGATTATAGAGACACCATTTACTGAGAATAATTACTTACAAAGTATTTTTCCCTTTAAACCAAAATTATTTATTATTTTACCTTACTCCATTTTGATATAGCAGTTACTCTAATTTCCTAATCTCACAACCAAAATAGTGTTTCGGTACACGTGGCTACCTGAAATTAAGTGTGTTTGAGTTGAAAATGAAAATCACTGTTTAGAGTAGGATTTTTTTCTCAAACATTACTAATCCTCTTGTGACAAGTTATACAGAATTTCTTCACTTTATAAATCTGCAGCAGCATGTAATTTGGCAAATATATATATGATAGGGAGAGAACAGCAACAGTAAAACCCTTTCCTATTTACAAACATATCGACATTCTCTTCCACCTTAAATGGGTATTAAGTCATCAGACTCTTGCTTCTAGCAAGAGACTTAAATTTTTGAAGAGTGCTTTTTTTCAAGCCTTTCCTTAAGCTGTAATGAAGTCTTTCAGATGACGTTTTCTCAGATTAAAGTGAGTTAGTAGGTTTTTTCCTTATCAGTTTTATTCAGCACAGTGAATGCATAGAGGACTTCTGTAATCAAATGACTTGTGTCATCCTGCCTTCTTAGCATCCAACATTCCTGTACTTCATATATTTCCATATTAAATTCCATTTTATCAAAATCCTCTAGCCGTTTTAGAAGAAAGTACTCTGTAATTGAATTATTTTCTTCTAGATAAAATAATAAGGATGTAGTCAGCAACTCTTCTAAAGCACTACCTTTGATTTCTTAACTGGAGTTCTGAGCTGGTTTTGTTCTTGCTTTTCCCAGTGCTCTGTCATGACCAACTGAAAACAGAGAGGCCAGATAATTTGTCTGTGGTACTTATCAAACCAACTTGGACTGGAAGAAGCCATCTCCCAATTCAGAGACTTGTGCCCAGACCACAGAACTCCCCAAAAATGAGCTCCTCCCAGCAGAAGGAGTGTTCAGGAAAACATAGCAACCTCTTCCTGAATGGGAACAGGTGCTTGATGCCAGTCATTTTATTTGTAAATGTATACAGAACTTAGTGATCACATATGCAAAATACAGATGTCAATTATTAATGAATGTTTTTAGAGGATAAATACCAATTTTTTTGCCATGCAGTTAATTTTCTTTATTAGTTGAAGTGGATATTGTATTCGTGCTTCATTCTTGTGGTATTTGAAGCACAAAGCAAATATTATAACACCTCTTGTATTATTTCAGTTTTGTCTTTTAGTATTCATGCTATTCCTTAGTAGAATTCAGTTATGCTATTTAAATGTACAGTAGAATATTTCCTTTTTATTGCAGAAGAATGCTTTGATCTATCAAAAAGTTTAATTGCATTTCATGCAGTGGTTTCTGTTTGTAATTAGGTGTATGTGTGGCAGTTGCTAAGTGTTTCTTTCATGTCCTTCCATTCATTTTTAAAGCAAATTTTCTGTTACACCATCACATGTTGTTCAGTAGGTGCTTTGCTCAGATTCTGGAACTTCATATACATATCTGATTCCCCAGTCATTCTTGAAGTGCTTTCACAGCTTGGCCTTTGCTTATTTTAATTTTTTCCTTACTGGGTTTGATGGACAAACACATGGTTTTACTTAATATTTTTATATCTCTGACTCTGAATAGGAAATTAAAAATCAGTGAGGAATAGGATACTGGCTGTAGCATCCCATTTACTTTTTTTTTTTTTTTTTTTCCTTATTTAAATAGTACCTGAAAAAGGAAGTTTGGTTAATAAATAATGCAAAACAAATGATAGATAATTTGGAGATTAGCCCCTAGGCTGGTTTTGTAATATTCCTATCCTACTAAATACCATGAGACTTCACATGGGATCCTATAAAATAGCTTGAAGAAGAAGGAAATAAAGAGTTGAAAAAACATTTTGGATCAAGGGATTAATAACTCATTGATCTAAGAATGTAGAAGTACTTTCTGCAAAGCATAAAAGATTACTGAATTTTCAATGAGCACAGAAATATATTAGGTTGGATTGAGATTTTATTTGGTATTATCACATTGACCATACCTATCATCCCTTCCTCTCTCAAGGAAAATGTTATTCTTTTCTCTTCTGCAGATCACAACAGGTGTGCGAAATTGAAACATATTTGAATTCTTAGATAAATTATATTTATTTAAATATCATTTAAAGGAAGTGACAAAATCAAATTAAAACTACTGATTGGTCTCAATCAATACTTCCTTCCTTTTTATTTTATTTACTCTTTTGGTATTATCTCTGATATGACATATGACATATTTTTTAATTTTTTTATTTCTCATTCATCTTTTCTGGTAGTGCATTTTTATTCTATTTTTCTTCTTCTGTTCCTTTGTGTTGTTACTTTCCTTTTCTCAGTATATTTTTTCATTCCTCTGTTTCAAATACTACAACTAATATTTCTTTCTAAATCTAAGTCCTCTCTCAGTGTTCTCCCATCTACAACCTTCATGCTCCTTTGTGGCTGCTCAGTCATTATTTCAAACAAAGCTTTTAGTTGAATAAGGTGTGAAAGAACAGTGGAATGAAAAAAAGTGGGAGCACACTCAACTGAATCCATGAATCAAGATACAGAACTTGCATAGCTGTCAGACTAGGATGGGGAATCCTAGGTCTTAAAAATCAGTGTCTTCGGAATATGGAAGTATGTGGAGTTTTACAGGGTCTGGTCTATCTTGGTATTTTTCTTAGAATATAAACTCTGAAGTTATAAAGGAGCAGGATTAAATGCTAGCCTCTTATCTGCTGTACTATCACAAAGGAAGGAAGGAAGGAAGTTCTTGCTGAAGTGCAGCCTCATTGATTAAAAATAGCTTGCAAATTCCATTGATTTCTCCTTTCAGTTAAAATATTTAGATAAAGCTTAGATCCAAATGAAAGAACAATCTGGATTGACACTGCTGAATGAATATACAACAAGCTTCAGCCAGCAGCCAGAGAAACTGGCTTCTCAATGTAGCTCTAAGGAATATGGATCAGGTTGAATTGTGGTAGTCAGAGGCTGATCAATTGATCAGCCAGACAGTTTATTTGTGAGCATGCTGATTTACTCAAAACTGCCTCTTGCCATCAGAAAAAGGAGGTGGGATGGAATATCAACACAATTTACATGATACAGATGGTGACTAAATAAACAGACCATTACAAAACCTCACTGCTTTACTGGCTTTTGTGTTGGTCAAAAGAGACAGCAGGAAATGTTTTGAAAAAAATGTTTTCCTTAAAATGCTGATGCTGAAAAAGAATATTTTGCATGCTCCCCAACAAAATTTATGTAAGAGCCAAGGATTCAAAGGAAAACGATTACAAATTCCTTGACACAAAAAGCTTGTGATAATGTGGCTTAACATTTTGTTGCCAAGGTAAATAGGAAAACTTCTATTCTAGCTGTAGATAACATAAAGCCCTCTTCAGTATCATTACAATTCTGTATAACTATTTTAATTTAAAAAAATATTTCATGCCTTTTCTATTGTTTATTTTTTGTACCTGAGTAGTTCAAAATGTCACTAATGCATTAGATGCTGTTGAGCTAGAGGTGCTAATACTTCTCCCTCCTGTCCCAAATCCTACTACAATATATAAAAAAGCAGCTGCTGCAGTCAAGGGTAACATGAGCTTTCTGAGGAGAAACGGAAGTAATTCCAAAAGCAATATGTAATTATTGTGCATCTGACTGAATGTTTCTCATTTAATTTTTCTAAAATACATCTTAGAATTTAACATATAGAAAACTAAATCAAATTACATAAGTGAAGCACAAAAAAAGGAGAAAGTTCAAAGTGTGCTGTGAGTATGCAATGGAGTTCCCATGCACCAGTTCTAACAATAAATAGGACAGAGAATTTTTACTTTTTTTTTTTTTTTTAATGATTGAGCTGAATGCTATGTAAAATGGTTTATCTATTTTGCAAGAATTTTTTTTCAACTTTTTAAAGCGTGTTTTGTATATAAGCATGTAAAAGTTGTTTTTCAGCCCCCTTCAATCTCCCTTTTCAAAATCTGAGATTAGACTACTCAAATATCTATATATTCATGCAAGTATTATTTACTTCTTGACTGAAAAACACAGTCATTTCTATTTATGGATATTTTTTTGTAATATGATCTGGCATTTCTCATCACTACCACTTGCAGTCTAGTCTTATAAAATTTAATGTGTGTCAAAAATGAGCACAGTGTGAAAAATAAATGGACAAAAGAGAAATTCTCTACGTGTTAACAAATCTCACAACTAGTTCTCTTGAAGTTAAATCCCCATGGAGAAAAAACGTTTGGTCTTGACCAAAAGAAATACCTCTTTAAGATATATGGCTAAGGGAAATCTTGGAATTTTCTGTCTTTTGAAAAGAGTAGACTTAATTTGTATGTCCTCTCAGACTATGCTTCATCTTTATTAGAGAAATCCTTCCTTTCCAATGGTTTTAGGCAGATTAACTGGCCTAATTGGACCTAAGCTGCTGTGAAGAGAGAGGGAAAAAAGGTGGAGGCACAAGCTCTCCAAGTCCTCAAGTCACATCCCCCTGGTTGACTGGTCTGCTTAGCCAAGCTGAAACTGGTCTTATTGTCATGTTGGGTGCATTAATTGGAGTGCAGACTAATTTGCAAGAATGCTTTAGTGCCCTTTAAGAGGTGATTTAAAATTCAAAGTGATGGAAATTGTATAAAAGCATGCTGATCTGATCATTACCCAGAATTCAGTTTGACATTTCCTCTATTTATCTGTTTTTATTGTTTAGACTTTAAGTTTACTGTGAAAGACTTAGGAGACTGCAACAATTCATGATATTCTCTGGATTGGTTGATAACCCTTCCCTTTCTGAAATTCAGAAAATGCACTGAAAGTAAACCAGTTAAGCACATAAATGTCTTGTTTCAGGATGATAAATTAAAGAATATATTTAGATCATGCAATGCAATAATAAATAAAGCAATGGATTTCTCTTGTTTCCATCAAATACATGAAAATACACTCTTTGAACAGTCTTACCAAATAGAGACATTAGTACCTCATTAACAGAGGCTTGAATGGTACTGAGGATAATGAATTTACATTTTCCAAGCAAGAGGCCACAAACACAAAATTATGCACTCTTTTTGCAAACTCTATAGGTAAAGAGATATCCATTGCTGAAGTGCAACTGTGTTCATGCGTGAGAAATGGTTTCTGCCAGCAGTACCAAACATATTTCCACAACATTTAACAAGATAAAAATATTATTTGTCATATGAAATTACACAAGAAGCCTTAAGATGGTTCATAATTAAAATACATAAATAAGACTCTCATGCAATGCAATAAACATAAAAAATTTCCAGGGATTTTTAAGTGATGGACACTAGGAAACTACAATTGGAACCTTTCTTCTGAATTTTATTCAAAGCCAGCAAATAGATTTTAGTCCTGACACAAAGCAAGTGATGCTTCACCAAAGTGAAGGCAATTGATGCTGTCTCTGAAGCATACTATACTTGTGTGTACCAGAAACTGATAACACTGGCCAATACTAGTGCAAAATCCTTGGTGGCCAGTGCTAGTTCCTGAAACATTTAGGTGTAACATCCTGAAAACATACTTTTACTTGGAAGGTGCCCCCTGTTACTCTTCTGATAAAGGGAGATTGTGCTGGCAGGAATTTGTGCAGTAATTAGCACATTTGGATTGCAGACTACTCTCTACCCAGGTAGTGTCTCCAACACCATTGTCTTCTGTAAAATTGTGAGGAATTTGTATACCATAATACATGGAATGGTTTCTTTTTGCATGTAGCCAAGTGCCTTGCTTCAAAAGAGACAAATGAGGCACGTGACATTTCTTTCTTATTCTGCACAGAAGAGGAAGAGAAATGAGATTCCACCTTCCAGTATACCAGTCAATGTTTTCAAATCTGGGTTGAGAAACAAGTCCACATAAGAGTATGCTGAAGCAAAGTAACATTTCTTTGAAGAAAAGTTTTAGTTTTGCTTTTGAATTTTCCTTCCCGGAGTGGTAATTTGTTCAGGCTGAACTGTGAGGTTAATATCTGGCTATCTCAAAGACTGTACTTGTGTCAAGTTTGTGGCACTACCTTCAGATGGCATAGTGAGGCAGAGGCTGATTTAGAGATTAATTATTGCCAGTAACAATATGCTGCAAGGATAGAAAGGAGGACATTCAGATCTTAAACTGAATTTCTAGCCTGACTGCAAATGTCAATTTTAAAAGTGGTAAGTGTGAATATGGAAAGAAAAAGTATGGAACATCATGGTTCCATAGTATGGAACTAAACAACTGTCATTTTAAAGAGTGAACACTGAAATTTTGGCCTCTGTGTTAGCTGAACTAAGCTAGTACTTGTACAATGTATTACATTTTTTGACTTGTACAATGTATTACATACTTTGACGGTGCAGCTGTCTTTTGGCCACTTCAACTATATTGTATTTGAGGAATTTACAAGTTCAATTTTTTTGTTTTGGTTTAATGTAACGAAGTATTGGGGTTTATTTACTGAAAAACCACTGCCACACTTATAGGTTTTGCTTAATGTAGGTTTGCTTTCCTTAAAAACAAATTTTACATGGATTTGTTTTTCTATTTCATTTTTTTCCCTGTTAAAGAAGAAAATATTTACCATGGTAACAGGGACTACATAAAATATGCATAATTTGTTCTAAGAGTCATGGTGATGTATACTGAAGTCAGTCCCTGAGATATTAATAATGTTTTCATATCATGCAATGTAGTCCTATTGTTAGTTGCACAAGACTACCTGTGGGCAAAAAGCAAAGCATTAGGAAAAACCTAAACAATTGCTGTAATATCATACACTGAAGATGGACAGTCTGTATGACAGGCTGTCTTGTAGGAGAATTGGCTCCTTAACACACTGTACTTATATCATCATGTCGAGTAAAAAAATCCCCAACATGCAGAGCCCACCACAATGAGTGCCTCAGCTTCTGTTATGCAAACAGCACACACTTATTGTCCTCTCAACGCTGTAAGAGTTTAGGAGAGGAGGGACCAAGGACAGATAAATGACAGTAATACAACTTAAGAACAGGGCATGCTCTGCTAGTAAGAAATTAATGGTAAGAAAATGTGAAAAATAGATGCACTTACAAGCACAGATAGAGTCCTCTGAAAAAATGACTTAACTCATGCAGTCAGATATTCACTGAATTCTCTGTGTGAAAGTCAGATATTAGCTGTCCATGCAGTTTTGAACATGAAATTAGCTTTATGTTCTAAAGTAGGTAGGCATAGACATATCTCAAGTGCCTAATGTCTAACAAATAATGTGCAACTCTGGTACCTTAAATTTGCTGTGGATATCAGTAGGGTCAAAACTTTTCTCAGTATGGCTTCTTTGTAAGAAGGCTTGATATAAATTTTTAACTCACTCAGTATTAAAATCTGGAATTTTTTGTAGCTGCTTGACCAAGTGACAAATAGCATGACCTCTGCCTTTTCACCTGAGCAGATTGAAAATTGCACATTTTGCTGATACTTTCCATGCAGACAGCCCCATATCCACTTTACATAATTTGGGAAAGCTAACTTCTGGAGAAGCTAGTCTGGTACTTATGCTTGTATCCTTGGGAGTAGCCTTTGAACTATAATCTTTAGGAACCAAACCCTTGGACACACAGCTGATACAGCCAGGCTACACAGGAGATGATGAAATATGGGGAATAGAGATGGAAGAAACCTTCTGCCTGTTCAGTGCAGCCTGAAGTCAGCACCAACACACTGGTGCTGCAGATACTTACTTAATCTAGTGCACTGCATGGTGGCACAGGCAAGTGGCAGGTGAGTTGATTTAGCCACAGGGAACTGGACATGCCAGCTACACTTCCAGAGTCCCAACCCTAAATTGCATAACTGAGATCTCAGAGTACCGCCTTAGATCTCCACATTTTGGACTTTTCTTTTACTTTGTCTGTTCCTCTTCCAGTTCATCCGCATTTAAGGCCAACAGATAAGAGCTCTGCTTAAAAAATGCATGTACTCAGCACTACTATGGCCTCAGAATGCTTAGCATGGCATCTTCTCTACTGAAGAAAGTCTAGAGAACAAAAACAGAAATGCATTTAAGTCATGAGAACCTGACTGTGGTTGAAGAAAAGGGTTTTCATCACACGGGAAGGAAAACAGATACATGTACCTAGAAGTTTGCTGCACGAGAAGAAAAATTATCTATTGTCAACATCCTTTATAGAAATGATAATGAAAGGGATTAAATTAACTAAAAACATTATTCAGAATGGTATGTAGAGGGAACATCTTTTAATAATAGGCATAATGAAGGTCTGGACAAGAGTTCCTGAGAAGGTTTCAAGAATATCCATTTTTGATAGTTTTTAAGAGTAGATTCAACAAACAATTGTCAGGAATAATACAGGTATATTTGATTTTGGTTTAGACATTGGGTGAACTAGATGACTTTTTGAAGTCCCTTCTAATATTTTTCTTCTAATTTTCTTCTAGTCCCTTCTAATAATTTTCTACCATTCTGTGATTTTAAAAAATTGATCTGTAGACAAAAAAAAAAAAAAAAAAAAAAAAAGGAATGCACAAGCAGAATCCATTTACTGAGCAGAACATGATATTTCAGAATAAATCAACCAAGTCATCTGTCCATCTAGTGACAAAGACCATTGGGTGATGAAGGACAAATCACATAAGTCATCTGGAAATTAAACAAAATATTCGAGATATCCAGGGATTGAAATTCTTTATATTTTATGAAGGCAGTGTTATTAAAAAAGCCCAAAGTATTCAATACTCAACTACATGAGGTTGCTTTCTGCAAAAACTAATTAGATAGCCTGTGTTTCTTGAGAACAGCTTTTGCTGTGAAATTGCATAGGGTTTTTTTGATACTTAAACTAAATTGTCTCCTATGAAGCAACTACAGTATTGGTCACCTACTAGAGAAAGAATTAATGTGGTTAAAAGGAAACATTGTCTCACACTGTGTAGTCTACTATTTCTGCCCATGCACATTGCACATATTAAAACACTTAAAAATAGCAACCATAATTTAAAAAGTTGAAATATACTTAAAACAATTTACTGACAAAACCACATAATCACATCATATCACATCATGTCAGAAATTCCGAAACAGCTTTTTGAAATTCATCCTCTCTTTCTCTTACTATGGTACTTTCCTGAAGCATGGGCAGGACTTCTCAGCACAGTTTGAATGATAGATGTTAAACATCTATCAGGTGCAATATTAAGTAACATTTAAAAAATACAGACAAGGACAGGTAGGAGATCATTAGGATGCAATGTCAGTAGCTAATATAATGTGACAACACGTAAAACCATTAATGCTAATGTTAAGCATTTTGTTTCTTACAGAAATGGAAATCTAATAACTACTTCACTGAGAAAAACAAAATGACATCACTTTTGAGCAGTAACAGTGCTGCCACTTTAGGAGAATAATATCAGTAGAAACTTTAAAAACTAATCTGAGAATTTAGTGAAAGTCCATTAAAAAAAACCCAGAAACATGCCATGACAGATTTCCAGTAATTGCTCCATTTTTATAAACCTGTGTGGGTAGGATATTTCAAGATATCTGATGTTACTACATGAATGGTGCTAGATCATTCATTCTAAGAGCACTTGGAAAACGAAGTTTTGTAAATGTTTGACATATAATGTCAGTTTGGGTCGTGGAAAATCTCAAGGCTTGACAAGAAACATAATGCTAGGAGATGAATGTTGTGTGCCAAAAATTAACAAGTGCTGTGTTCGTCTTGAAGGAACATAATACCTCCCCCACTAGCACCGTTTTTAACAACAAAAAAAGGTCTTAAATATATCTTTACCCACATGGGCACATAGAAATCAGGTGTAGCAACCAAACTAGCAATATTGGCAAGTACTCTTAAAATGTAGCTGGGTGTCCTCACTAAAATATTTAACCCAGCGTAATAGGCTAGAATCAAAATTAAGCATGTTTAAAAATCAATATCAAAGAGGTTAAAGTGAGCAGACACTGTAAAGTTGTAATACTGCTTCTTAAATTATTTGAACAGAACATAATCCAAAACCTATGGTAAAAAAATTGGACAGGCAAAATGTAACTTGTGTAGCATGTGTCTATTCCTGTTAGCTGAATTGCCAATGGATATATATATATATACACACACACACATATATATATATATATGTGTGTGTGTGGATATATTTAAAATACTAAGATATCTGAAGGGAATCTGGAAAGATGGTTAAAGTGTTAAAACAGTGTTTGGTAAAGTAAGGGGGAACAGATTACCATGGAAAATATTTTGACAGTAAGGTTTTTCACCTTTTATTTTAAAATGGAAAATTAATTGAAAGCTCAAAAAAAAGAGGACATTACTGAAATCTCCAGAAAATTATACATGGTATACATTATTTATTAGAATAATATATTTTTTACATATGGGTTTTGCTCTTAGGGCAAGTACTGAAGTTTTTGAGGCTTTGCCACTACATATAGTAGTAACTGTAATTAAAGGAAAGCCCGTAGAAAGAGAATAAAAATAAAATATATTTGTTGTATTGAATATTTGAATTGCTCTTGTGAATTCTGAAGCTTTTCAATTTTATATTCTCATAGAAATAAGATAAAAAAAGGAGAGCTAAAGTTGGTGGGAAAAGTAAATTTTTTTATTAAATAAAGACTTTCAAGAATTTCTAAATGGTTTCAATCCTTGGACAAACTATTACTTTTAGAAGAAGAGGGTCTTCCCCTGTAGAGGAACTACTAGTTTAAGATTAATCAGCTTTGGCACAGAATAGCACAGTCTGTTGCTTATATTGTTCCCATCAGAAGGGGCTGGATTTCAAAATCTGTCAGGACAGAAACAAGAATGTCTATTCATGTATCACCATTAAATGTTTTCAGGATGGAGCAATTGGCTGTACTACAGAGAAGCTGCAGCTGATTGTACAGGCAGTCAAGTGGATGGTGAGCCATAGGAACTGCTCTAGTGATCACCTGCAGCCCCCGGGGGAGACGCAGGCTGGAGCAGGGGGATGTCTGAGAGGCGGCTGTGACCCCCTGGGAGGCCGGGAGTGCTGGAGCCGCTCCTGGCAGGGACCTGCAGAGCCGTGCAAGGAGGAATCCACACCGGAGCAGGTTCCCTGGTGGGACTGTCACCCTGAGAGGGACCCAGGCTGGAGCAGGCTGTGCCCGGAGGGCTGCACCCCGTATTGGACAGTTTGTCAGGAACTCTCCCGTGGGAGCAGGGTTGGAGAAGCTCATGGAGGGCTCTCTCCCGTGGGGGGACCCCGCACTGGAGCAGGGCAAGGACTCCTCTCCCTGGGCAGTGGCAGAAACAACGGGTGATGGATTGAGCACAGCCCGCGTCCCCTCTGTCCCCGCATCGCTGCGGGAGGAGCTACAGCTGGGAAGGAGGGAGGGGTGAGGAGAAGGTGGTTTTAAGATTTGGTTTATTTCTCATTATCAGGGTCTGATTTTGATCAGCGATAAATTCAGCTGATTTCCCCAGTCTGGGTCTGTTTTGCATGTGACGCTAATTTGTGAGTGATCTCTTCCAGTCTTTATCTCAACTCATGAACATTTTGCTATATTTTCTCTCCTAGTCCAGTTGTGGAGGGGATTGATAGAGTGGTGTTGGTGTGTGCTTGGCATCCGTCCAGGCTCAACACACTACAATAGGAAAATCAAAAAGTCACTTTGAGCTACCTCTCTCCCCAGGTTCTCTGTCTTCTAAAAATATCAAAGTACAGGGCATTTGGAGGTGAAAATAAGCAAGGGGAACTTTCCTTGTAATACCTGTAATTCCCTGTAATCAGTGGCCTTTCTCAAAATTAGAAGATAAAAATCTTTCGTTTTGATCAGAATTTTCATCTTGCTCCAAAGACTCCTACCAAAACGTCGGTTCTGACAAAACCTGACTAGAATCTATCTTGTCAGAAAATGTCTGAACACCACTAATGATCATTTCTCGGGCTACATTGAAGAGAAACTGCCTGTGTTGAATATTCCCATTATGTTCCTCAGTGTCAGGTGCTTGAAATTTGCCAAGCTCGTGATTTGAAATATCATATGCTTTATAGGCAAAAAATGTATCTGCAGGAATTTTCTGCTAAAATATTAGATATTTCTAAACAAATGTGGGAGGGGTTATTAACCTTTTTTCACTATTTTTGTATGTAAAAAATTATAGCTGATAAAGCAAATGCTGATGATTGACTTAATTTCTTTGTCACAGATCCATCTCTTAAATGATTCCTTGAAGCTGATCATGCTTTTACGGTAAAGAACCTGAGCACTTACTACATTCTTAGATGTGATAGGAAGCCATAAGCACAGGAGGTTGAAAAGAGCTGTGAATGAGCCAGGCATCCTCATCCAAGCAAAGAGTTATTCATTGGTCTTGGCATAGACTGCAGCAGCCTACGCACTGCTTTAATTTATGCTAAATGGCTGTTGACCCACAGTGTCAGTTGGCAACTAGCATTGTGCATTCTGTCAAAATCTCCTGTCTCCAACAATTCATCTTCCTAGGGCAAGATGACTAGTAGGGTGAGTTGACTACTTTGTCCCCATTGCCCAAAAGAAAGACAGAAGGCCTAAGAACCCATTCTCATGAGTTTAAAGCACTATTTTAAATAATAATTTTAAATATTAAACCATATATTTTTATGCAAGAAGAAAAGATGTTTAACATGAATAATATTTAGTATAGGAAGTGATTAATTGAAATAAATTATCCTTTGCAGCTCCATAAATTCAGGCCAGTAGCCTGCAGTAAAAACAGGCTCTGAATTGATTTGTAATGCAGGAAAGAAATTAGTGGATTTCTTCATTGAGAGAAGATTTTTTCCTTTGTATATGTAAATATATGTGTCAGAACTGGCAGATTTTATCAAAAGTTTGCACAAAAGTACAAGCTGCAGCTGTGCTACTGATGAATATGAGGAGAAGTGGTATATACTATACAGTCCAGACTATACACCTTGAAAGAAAATTCATGGCCAGCACAGTCATCTTTGCCTGCCTGATTGAGGGAGAAATAATCAATTCCTACCTCCAGAGAAGCAAAATAAAGTCTAACATTTTCTGTACCTTGGTCACAGATCTGGTCCAGGTGTGCACCTCATGATTAGAAATAATAAGGGATAAGATCATTTTACTTTCAGTTGTTCTTTTATTTATTCCCAGTCTTCTGTTTTTCTCCCAAATTCCTGCTGTAACTTATTTTTAAATCCAAAAGTCATAATAAATTAATCACCACATTCAGAAGTCCATCACTAACTTCTACATGTAATAACATTGGGTCAGAAACCAATGGCAGGATTCTAAACTTAAAGAGGTTATAAATGCTTTATTAATGTTTACTAAGTGATAGAAAAATGTTGCTATATCCTATCAAAGCACATCATAAAAGAAATTATAAACTTTGCCATCAAAGCAGTTTCAAGGAGTACTATTTTTAGGGCCTTCTTAAGAAAAGTGAGTTAAAATATGCAGGATAAACTCTACCCGGTCCTGCAGGCACCAACATGTGAATACTCAAACTAACAGTCAGTAGGTAAAAGTATGGACATGCATAAGCATTTATAGGAAGAAGAAGCCAAGCTTACTGTATAGTTCTATTAAGGTGGATTAAATTTTTTGGGAATTATTTCATGGCATCTGTACAAAGTTTTGGAAGAGAAAGAATGTAAGTGTAATCTTGATATCTTCTATAATTAGAAGAGTATATTTGTAATTCTTTAGCACACAGGCATTCACCACGCAGTTTTCCCTTAAGGAGAATGAAATGTAACAGAATATGTATCTATAATAATGACCTTGTGGCACTTAGGCACAACCTTTAACCTTGAATCCCAGTGGTAAATGAGCTCATGACAACCATTGTGCCTGAAACTGCCTTGCTGCTCTTTTAACAATATTACTCTAGGGGAGAAATGTCTTTTCTAGTGGAAAGATGAACTTGGCAAACTGAAATGTTAAATGATAATGTCAGCACTTTCATCACAGTTGTGTGGTTTGTGTTAATACTTATGTTTACCAGTCAGTTTGAATTTTGCCTCTAGTCTAAACGATTTATTACTTCTATTCTCTCATCTTAATTATGCGCCGATTTTAAAACTAGATTCAAAAAACTCTTTGATTTTTGTGAAAGATAGTTTTTAGTTAACTGGACCTATTCTTTTTTTCATTTAACAGCCACTCAGATTTAGTCATCAATAAGATGGAGAAAAACTAAGGACATTAATAACCTGGAATTACCAAAAATAACAATGCTAACAACCTAGTCATTAATGAGAATTACTAGTCTTGTTGCTATAGAAACAAGGCTGAAGCAAATAGAAATTATGTGTAATTTCTCATTCCCAAAAGTGGCACATATTATGTCATTACCATAGTAATGATATTATTACCCCAAATGTAATAAACTTGAAAGCTACTTACCATGAGAGGACACCTCCATACCTGAAAAAGCTGACACGTACATTCTGCTGTTGATCTTCATGGAAGCTCCACAAAAAAAACCCTGAAAGTAAACTGATAAATTTATGAAGCAGTGGAGATGGTGGAGTCATCTCAGGACACTTGCCAAGAGTTTGCTCTTTTCACTTATGGCAAACCCAAATTTAGCTGTCAATCATTATAGACTCAAAAGGACAAAGGTAAAATTCAGTTTAGTCTGCTGTCCTTTTTTGGTATGATCAGTACTAATTGTTGGCTCAAACTGGAAAACAAGACAAAACTTCACTCACAAAGTCTTGCCACTGCAGACACAACTAGGAGAAAGGAATGTGTTTGCTTGTTTACTTTTCCTCTAGCTATATTGGAAAGCCAAACTGAGGGTTTCTGTAGGAATGACAATATATGTGTGATGGATGTGATGTGCTAGATAAACATAGGAAATGTTTTCTGAGAGTGGGAATAGAAAAATCTTGCCTTGACAAAGAAAACACTGGAAACTTCTCTAACAACCACAATTAGCCTTGCCATTCCCCATCAGGTTTGTTTTTCCACTTGAGATGAAGTACCCTGGAGGTCAAATATTTTGAGGATGGTGTCTTCAACTATTGTTACTATTATCTTTTTTGTCCTCTCTGTAATCACTTTTCCAGTGTCACGCCTGGGATAAATCCCCTTACATTAGGAAGCAGCAGTAGGGTCTGGTAGTGAAGTTGCCTCACAATTAACACAGGAACAAAGAGTATTCATGCATTGAGTCATTCATCAAGTGACTCAGGAAATGGGTTTTCTATTATTTCATTATTAATTTTTATTGACTTTTTTATCGTTCTAGGACTTGACACACACCTATTGACGTAAAAATGAGAACAAAAGTCTGTAGTGTCTGACCGTGGAAATCGCAAAGCAATCACAGGAGACTGAGAGTTATCACTCCTAGCTTCTGCTTCTCCTCATCACTGCCACTTAATCAATACTATTTTTCTTAAAGATAGACAATTTTTTACTGTGAGGTTGACTGAGCGCTCTCACTGACAGTGGGTTGTGTAGTCTCTTGAACATGGAGTTTGGAAATACTCAAAAGACACCTGGACATAGTCCTGGGAAACCTGATCTAGGTGACCATACTGAAACGGGAAGGGTTTGAACAAGATGAGCTCCAGAGGTCTCACCAAGCTCAAATTATCATTCTGTGATTTCTGAGATTTCTAGAAAACTTGTGACAGTAGTTGATTAACTAGATTTGCCTTTTGGAGCATCTCAAAATGTTGTGGTAAATCATGTCTCTTATCGATTCAAGTTGAAAGTTGTTATTGTTAGTTTGGTAAATCAGGCTGATCATGAATTTATGAACTCATTTTTTGGCACAGAGAGGTGAACTGGCCCTTGCCCAGAATCTGAGTTGCTTGAGGCTAAAGGCATCTAAAAGGTAAGCAGGCCTTGAGAGCTTCTTAAGGGCAAAGGTATGCAAGGATTTTACGTCCCTTTAAAAAGTTGTGTGAAATCACATTTGCGAGAACCAGTAATAAAGAAAAAATAGAATAGAAATAGAATGTCATAACTGATGAATTCCTGAAGATATTTTAACAATACCCAACAGAGTTTACAGTGTCCTTGCTTCTAATAGCAGGGAAGGGAAAACGAGAAGGGAAATAAACCCTCGTCTCATTCTTGTTTTCCATCATGTTTGCCTGTTGTATCCATACAACTTAACAGAATCTGCACTAAAAAGCCCCAGTATGCTTAGGGAAGTGATAAGCAATATAGTTCCAAATGAGCATTCTGTTTATGATGTTAGAGAAAAGTTACACATCCAGGTGTTTTCTGTTAAAATTTTGTCTTAAAGTGACAGAAGATTTAAATGCAGCTACACATAGTTCTTTGCTTATATGCCTCTGTTAAAAATGTGCACATTCTGCTTTTACCAGATACAACATATTTAGCAAATGTATGACCTTGTGCCTGCAGTGCAATACAATTCTCAGTTTCCAGGGCAGTGCAGATGATTACCTATAGATTTTGCATACACAGAAGTGTTGCTTTCCTCAAGCTGTATGCTTAAAATTCATGCAAGACAGCTTTTGTTGCAGAACTGTGTTGATCTATCAAAAACTGCAAATCATCTTCAGTGGTAGCTCTGCCCCTGAAAAGCAAAGGAGTAGAATGAACGAGAAAAATGTTGATTTTGCTCAGAGCAAGGGAAGGAGCCAACAATCCAGGCCTTGAACAAGCAAATGGTATTTAGAACTCACTGTGCATCACTGAGTTACAAAAACAAGAAGAGGCATGATGAGTATATAAGCATGAACGGAACTTGGAAAAAAGCCCTAATGACTGACAACAAGAGTTATTCTAATGATAATACTCCAGCTCCGGTGCAAGTTGCATGAAGATATGTACACACAATATTCTTCTGTCACCATTTTTGGACATAGTGTCTAGCTAATAATTAATGAAGCAGCAATTTATGTCTAATGGCATAAACAGTCAGTTATTCCTTTGGATAAAAATCTGAGTTTGATTGACTCAGATCCACTGTTTGCAACCCATAGAATCACAGACAGTCATGAACAATAATTGATTTATTCACCTTCCAGCTGACAAAATTGTATACTGGGAAACACTGAAGTTGGTACGTGCCTCTTATGTACAGCTTACAAAGTGGATGAAGGTGAATACCTCTGTTTATGGATCATATGATAATTTTACGTTATTTAATAGTGCATTTTTCAGTGGAGAAAGTCTTGAGAAAGCATCACTGAAATTACAAGAAGCATCCAGAATACTTGACTTTTCTACTAATGTGGGTATTTCATTAACCAGTTACATCTTTTGGGACACATCTGAATTTTTTTCCTTTTGCTGGTTATGTTGCAGGATCTGGTTCTGAACTATGTTATGATACTCTTGTTGAGGCTTTTCTAAAAAAAACATGTACGTGTGTATTTAAATCACTTGCTTTCTTGCCTGATGTTTGAAATAATTTACTACCTTCTGAAGCTTTTACAGATGAGTTTAAGTAGCAGCTTCTGCTTTCATCAAATAAATGGATTTAAGCATGAATAAGACTGCCATTTATAACAGTATCTTACTGATGCCAAGAGACTAGCAAATGAACCAGGAAGCCTCACCTCTATGCAAGATACAGCTGAAGGCATGTAAATACTCGGTTTGATTGAGAAAGCAATCATCCACAATCTGATCCTCTAGCTCAGAGAGGGCCAGTTTACTCTTCTTTTACGGGCATGTGCATTTCTGCACTATACAGGTATTTAATGCAGAGTGTGAACATATTTCCTCCTTAGGGCAGAATGTATAGTAGATGCAATAAGGTAAGCAGTTGCAGGCCAGGAGAAACAAGAAGAGTGTGTGTTTAAAAGGTGTGGCTTTATTAGTCTTTGCCACTTATGTCAGTCTTGCAAAAGTGTTACAAAATTTTAACAATGCAAGGCACAAAATTGATTGCTCACCAGAGTTTTGAATGAAGAGAGACATAATGTCATTGTGCTTATCAAAGAAAAAACAAACCCACAATTTCTAGGGAGAATGTCTTTTACATCTTCTGCATCTTCAAGATTTTCAAGTCAGTGCCACAATTACTGAGATTGCAGTCTATTATTCTGGTGTTAGGAAATACCAGTTGTACAGCTGCACACTGAATGTGAATTATATTCCATGGTGTAATGCATTATTATGCAGGCTTTAATTATAGGATAATTGACTGGTCTTTTCCACAAAATTCTGACCTCATTTACTTTGATTCTAAATATTTGCAAAACTGGCTTTGACATAATCATGAAATATCTATGTTAGTTTGAAGCATATGAACTGAAGAAAGACTTGCCTGACTGAAAAAGTTTATATTTTCTAGCCATATTCTTTGAGTTAATGCATTATTACACTTCTTTTTGCAAACCTGTGTCTGCCTTTACACTTAGAAGATGGTGGCGACAAAGGAAACCCTTCTTGGTGGAACATATGTCTTGTCTTTGGCATATGAAGAGTCCTGTGTGTTTGCTTAGTGTTCCATGTCAATTGCCAGTTTATGATTGAGGCACACAGGCACTGTCTTAAAGAGGTATTGCTTTTACATTTCAATCTTATATTCGTCTTGTAGATAAATTCAGCCAGTTCATTATATGGCTTTTAAATTGATGCTTTCCTTCAGTCTCCTAATATAGTACAGTTTTGTAAAATTCCTCTTTTGTTTGCTTGTTTTTGAGGCTGCTATTCAAATTGTAGATCTCATTCCTTTCCCTGTTTTAAAATGTAAGGCAGAATTATGAGTTTCAGGAGTCTCAGTAATGAGTACTGTCATTAAATGAAAATAAAAATCAGAATCCATTTCTGGATGTGACATTATTTAAAACTTCCTTTATGTTATTAGCTAGAGGAAGCTGTTGAACAGAGAGTTATTTTCACATGTATCTGAACAGATTTCCAAAATGAAAGGTTTTTGCTTAGATATTGGTCTCAGACTATGAGACATAAGCCTATATACTTTGAAGATTTGTTCTTTAATGATTTGTTCCCAGGTTTTTGAATTCTGGAATTTTCTTCTCTTTTGATTGAGTTAAATATTTCTGTTCTGCAAATATAATATTTTCACATTGCTGAGTAGATCAAAATACATTTTATCTGTAATAATAGTCCTTAAGTCAGCAATATTAAAAGTTTTTTTCATATTGGTAGTCAGCAGTGAGTTACTCTTAAAATATCCTCCTTTTATTAAAGACACAAAACCCACCCTAATCTAGAAGAAGCCAAATACTATGAGACAACTAGCCAGATTAAGATGATTTTTTTTTTTTTTTTTTTTTTAAGTTGAAACTCAGGATGACAAGTAGGCTTGGAGAGAAAGAGATTAAACAAATCTTATTCCTTACAAGGAGTCAGGAAAGCAAGTAATCACAGTGACATTAATAAAAATTCATATTTGATATATAGTTGAAAGAGCATATAGCATAGGCCAGCTGCTCTTTTTAAGAAGAAAAAATTGGAAAAAAGTTGCAATTTTCTTATTTGAAAACTAGGCTGAGTCTCTATTATTGCTCCCCACTTTAGGTATATTGAAAATTCGTTCCAGGTTTATTGGAAATGTTTCACATTTACTGAAGTAATGTCTGTCCACACGATACTTCATATTGTAGGAGTGTCAAAATACTAGATAGATTTTTGGGTCATAGCTGGAAAGACATTGACTTTAGAAACTTGTGTCATTTTCCCATGTTCCACTGACCATTGCACTTCATCTCATTTTCACATTCTTTGCTTATATATTTTCTCTTTCAGGACAACTTTGGAAACTTCATTTTTTCTTAATTAGAGCAGTCTCATGCTTCTTCAGCAGAACAGACAGTGGAAATTTGTTTTTTTCTAAGGATGAGGATAAAATAGTTTGTATCATCTCACCCTTGGAAGCAGAAAATTAAAAATTGCTGTACCAAAAGAGACATTCCCAGTTATTTAGGAGTGAGGACCAAGAATCAGCAAAGGTGTTTTGGGGGAAAGTATAGTGAGAAGAGAATAGATAATAGGTCTTGGAAAGTCAGGAAGATTTTGGAGGGCAGATGGGAGAGATGGGAGGATCACATGCTTCATGCAACAGTCTGTGCCTAGCACCCTTCCAGTTCGAGAGGGAGACAAGAGGGAGAGAATGCACTGAAGCGAGGGGAAGGAAGGGAGACCCAGGAAGGAGACTCGGGCAAGGGAGAATGCCTGGAGATAAGCTTACCACCAGATTCAGATGAAAGAGCAAACTGGTCTCTCACAACGCTAAAGATGTTTCCACCACCCTGTGTCCTTCAGGAGGACCCTTATCCACCCATGCTGTTTTCTTCAAGGCTGTCTATGTCCAGCTGTTGAGAAATAAAGTGATCATAAACTGTATAAACTGTTTGGTGGTGCACAGTACTTGAGCACTGGCAAAGGGGCCTTCAGGGCCATGTACATCTCTTAGAAGGATAGGCTTGCTACTCCAAGAGGCCAGGAGACCTTTTTGGCATAGAGCTAAAACTAGCAATAGTCCTAGAGAAAGGAAAGCAAAAAAATCTTGAAAAACATTTCTCAGGTTCAGAAGAGAGTTTCCTGACTGGCTTTTTAAAATTGTGTTATGATGACCTAGCAAAATCTAAGTTTGACCATTAAATAACACGTCCATGATCTAAACGCTGGCCAACATAGGAATTGATTAAGTGGTTGGGGCAGTAGCATATATCTACCTATGTGTTACTCAGTGAAAACTATGTTCATAGAAGCACTTTGTCTTCTTTTCATAAGAAGTATTTTTTATAATCTACTAAAGATAACCATGCATATGTGGATCAGGGACAGAGTTAATGAATGAGAATTTTCTGCAAAATAAAGTGCACGTAAATATAACCTTATCGCTCTTGTGGGGAGTGAATTTCAGTTCAAGTGAAAAATCTGAGAATGTATCTTTTAAAATAGATAGTTTTAAATAGAATCTTCTTTGTTCACTGAAATAATGAAATAACATTGGGGATGTATTTATCAATTCAGTGATCTTCTCCCAGTCAGCTATCCTATCCTCCCACTTGTGTCTGTTATGACCTACATGAAACTCAGCAGTGGCATACGTGGAAAATATTCATCACTGACTCACAAGAAAAATCATACTCATTCATTTTCTTACTTCCAAATGAAAAAATCACCACAAGATACTTTTGCCATTTAGTGTTCTCTTTCCTAGTTACTGCATGCTGTCAGCAATACCCCTGCCACATCTCAATGGGAAAACATTCTGTCCATGTCTTCAAGAGACATTATACTGTTGACTTGGAGATCTTGTTGACTTTTCCCAGCTGTTTTTATTTATTTGTTTAAAATATTGCTACAATGGATTTCATAATCACTCTTTCCTCCTGGCAACCATACATTAATTTTTAATCAGCACAAAAAAGCATAGCTAAGTGGAGAGGAACTGCAGGCAGTGTGTGAAAGGAATATTTGGGAGCTTTGGGTAAAAAAAAAAAAAACACATGATAGATATTAGGTAAAAAATCGCATTAAATTAACTTAAATTAAAATTCATCTAAATAAAATGTATAACATCAGGGTGAAAGCTCAACATTCCCCAGGTCTTCTGAGACCCTGAATTATAACTTAGATTAATGAATATGTGAGCTTGGTTATAACTGCACACATTGCAAAGGGCTGGGCCCAGAGTCCTGGTCATGAGAGACAGTTCATCGTGCCTTTCCATCCTAATCTGTATTTACTTAATAATTCAATGTATTTCTGTAGACCTTCAGGTAGACACAATTGTGTTTTATGAGGTATTAGATAATTGTCCTAGCTAAGCCCAGAGCTGGACTGAATCAGAAAATTCAATATGTCTGACATAGGCACTCACATTTTCAAATATAAATGTGCCTTCAAAGTAAAAGAAAATTATCTAAATGTCTTATTTACTTTTGTGTTTGGGACTAAAGATACGTGACTTTGTCATCAAAGGAACTTGTGATGTTGAAGTGAAATTAAATTTGTGCCTAAAATGCCTAGACAGTATACAAGATTTTCAAAAACAACCTGAAAAGTTTCATTTCTTTCTTCTTTACTTGTGCTAAGGACAAGTGACTTCACTATCAATGATGCTTATTAGAATCCTGTAATATAGTGAAAATGAAATGCATTGTGCCCAATATGCCTTAGTTTTCATAATAATGACAACACATATGCTGTATTTCTTTCTTTGTCTTCTTTGTGTCACTGATATAAACTGTCTTTCTGCCATCACAAACTGTGAATAATGTATGAAATAAATAAAAAAAATGTGAAGTATGAATAGAAATAAGCTGTGCAAGAGACCCATATGTTCTACTTGGGGATGGGCTTGATTCACAGCCTATCAAAGTCAATGCCAAGAATACTATGGAAATTAACAGGCTTTGATCAGGCTCTATAGTCATATATTTTGGGCCTAGATTTTTAAGTAGTAAGAAAAGAAACAAGTTGTCAATGAACAGTATTCTTTTCCTTTGTGTTACTCTTCAGGTGCCAAGAGCTCTCTTGACACCTGAAGTTTGACTTTGTTGCAACTTCTCACACTTGTCCCTGCTACTTGCTGAAGGTCTGGATTTAAGCATATTTAAATATGGTATCTAGATACAAGATAGTGAAATAGCTTAAAGGGTGATTGGTAGTTAAATGAGATCCACTACAATCTACCTCTATGTGTATTAGACATATGAGTGTCTCCCTCAAAGCCTTGCGCTTTGATTTGTTAGTCCCTTGAGTCATTACTTAATACATGGTTGACATTTAAAAATAATACTTCTTGCACAAAGGGCCAGCTTGTGAGCACCGGCTAACACGTCTGCTTGGAGCTCCCACCCACAGCTGCAGCAACGCTAATGAGCAACATGTAGCAATGATGCCAGCTCCCATGAATTAGGGATGAGTAATGGGCTTCTGGCAGAGATTGCAAGATGACATGGGAACCTGCAGGCCCCCCAAAACTTTTGGCTCTGTCACAAAGAAAGCCTTTCCTATTACCTGGTTCCTGAGCACACTCCCTTCCTGAGGAGAGGAGCCAGAGCAGCCTGCCGTGGGAGGGCTCTCTTTCCTCTCAGCACCCTGACAGAGGACTACTGTCCGCCTCATTCCACGCCTTCCACATGAAGGAGGACAGCAACTTCGCATCTTGCTATGTCTACTTGCTGAAAAAGAAATTAAAAAAGGATCCTTCAGCAGTAAAGAAAGGGAAAAAAAAAGGAGCCTTAGGAGAAAAATAGGGCTGGTGTGCTGGTAAGATTTTACAGATTTGGAACAAGAGATTGAGAGAAAAACTGAGAGAAATGTAAGCTGAGGGCAGAGCTTGAGATGCAAATTGGGTGTCTATCTGCCTCAGCACTGGGCACACAGAGGATCAAGTGGAGCCAGCCTGGTAGAGGAGGGGACCTGCTTGTGCAGGACTGAGGAAGCTGAATTACAGGAAATTATTTGTTGAGGAGTTGATCAGACATTTCTGTGTTTCCATATAGGACCAAATGCTTAAAATCACATTGCTGATTTTCTGTATTTCTCCCTTACAAGGCTTCAATCCAGACAAAGGGAATTTGGAGAAGGAAACACAGGTCAAAATATTCAATACTGTTATTTTTATTATTTGAAATAGAACATAATGGCACATCAAGGTACCATTTTCCTGTTTTCTGAGGAGGAATATCAAGACTGAGAGGAAGTCACAGAGTTTTCAGAAATTCAAACCTTTATTTCTGAAAAAAATATCAAAACTCACTTTTTTAATATATATTTAAACCAGTATATTTATTGTTTTCCATGAAAAAAATGTTCTGACTAAAAAATGGTGTTGGTTGGGCTATTAGCAGTCCAGGAACTCTCACTCCAGGAGTATAAAGGAGACTTTTGAGGAGTGTGGTAAGAGAAAGGAGCCTCATAGAAAAGGCAAGACAAGGCTGAGCAGACCCTCCCACACATCTAGATGTGCTATTTAGATGACGAGTAAAATGGTACTAAAAGAAACCAACAATGGAACTATCCATATCTCAACCTCCTTTTTTTTGTTAAAGACAAGCACTTTTTAAAGCAGTACAAAGCCTTTAATTTAAAGTAGTACAAAATTTAATTTAATATACTGAACTCGAAGAAGAGCTCTTACCTTCAAATGGTAATAGATGTGTAAACATCCTACTTAGTCTCATCTATAGGTCAAATATGTTTTTTATTTCTAATGGAAAAGAGGACATGAAAAATAAAAGTATGGATTTGTGGTATACACATAAGAAAACTATTTTTTTTTTGTATCTTAAGTATTCAGAAATAACTGCTTCTGTCCCATATTTGCAGAGCTTCTAATTAGCAGTAATGAAAACAGAGGAAAATTTTTCACAGAAATGAAGGAATAGAAAACTAACCAACTTTGAATGTTTTGTACTTGATTTTTCACACCAGATTTTTTACTTTTTAAACAGAAAGGTACCATTCAGTATTTTGTAAAGCTGTCTTTTCTTTCTGTATGAGTAATGATGAGTAATGTACTAATAATTACAAGAAAATATGTCTTGGGGAAAAAAATAGATCATAAAATTCAAAAGATTTTCCCCAGGTATTTGGCAAGAGAGAACCATTCTTGTCCATTTAAAGAATCCTTGTAAGAGTACTGCTCAGATACAAAGTAAATAAAATGTATCAGAATAAACAGATCACATCTAATGAAAATCTTACTTAAAATCTCTAGGAACCTAGACAGTAAAGCTTTTGGGATCATTCCTCCTCTCTCAAAACCAATCTTTAGTCAATCATACATCCATTTCTGCTCTAAAATAATTTGCTTGTTGAATCTAGTTGTAGGAGCTTTTGGATTAAATCTGTTATTTACACCATACTGATATAAATTAGGTATAAAATAAATTGCTGGACAACACCTATAAATGAAAGCATTGAAAAATCATGGTATACAGAGCCACACATACAAATACTCCAGGCATGCAAAGGTGCCAAATTTAGAAAAAGAAATTTTGTACAAATATTTATTCCTCAGTAAGTACTATAGAAGAGATATACAGTTATAAACAGATTATTTTAAATTTATATAATCAGAGTTAGACCTACTAAAGTGTTATACCCCAGCAATGTTATAAAAGATGGCTGAGTGCAACCTATATAAGCATTTTAATTACTAATCTTAGTGTAAATAAACAAGGCTGTGAATTAAATGTTCATACCAGGCAGGTATCTCAGTATCTAGCTTAAACGCAGAGCATTCAGGCATGGGATGTAAAGTATTAACTTTCCACTATGACTCAAACAGTGCCATGTAGCTAATATCAGTTATGCCTAATGTATTTAGAGCTCTGTGGATTAACTCCATATTGACACGGAATATGAGAGAACTGTTCCATATGCATGGGTGGCATGGGTATTGATATGCAGTTGAATCATATTTAGTGAGTTTTGCAGGTTTTGGTGAGCTGCATGTTTCTAATTTGCAGTTATCTGTGAGCTTGAATTGCAAGCATTTGAAACCATGCTGACCAAAATTCCTTACTGTCCCTTGCGACATGTGCAACAAATATATACTATATATTATCTATATTATATATAATATAGATATTACAAAACAAAGAGTCAGTAATTTATAAAGAAATGAGACCAATATGCAACCCCCTTTCTATTTTATGGGGATTTGCAAGCACTCAATGAATTTTTCAGAAGTTAGCTTCTAAGTCATAGCAGAACTGGTGCACTGTTAAAAATCATCGATAACTCATCTATAACAGCATTTTGATTTTTATTTCAAAGTGAAAAATTGTAAATTGTTTCTACTTAACAAGCAAATATATACCTCATCTCCTGGTCCCCAGGTCACAAAAGAGGGTTATCCTGTCACCACCACTGATTTCTTAAAAGTGTGACATGTATTTAGTTGTCAGTTCCGATCAGCGGCATTCACGAATCAACATTACATCAGCAGCAAAGCACACCATTTTATGCTCTTTTGGAAGATAATTAGAGTTCCCTTTTGTTGCAAATAAGATGTAAAACAGCTATAACTGCTGGTGAACGTGATTAAAGTAACCTCTATAGAACCCCATTATTCTAGACAGATTCCTTCAGATGCATAATTTCCCCATTTTAAGAAAACATAATGCATGCATATAAAATTCAAATTGTCAAGACACCTCTAACAAAAATTAGTTGTCTATTAAGGCATTCTTAGTAGCTGGTTAACATGTAAAACTCTTTAAGTGTATTTTAAAATAATCATGAAATAATAGTACATGTCATTAAAGGTAAACATTTTACAGTGAGAGGTTTATTCAGACAAGAGCTGTGTATTAAACTTTTTTCTTACAAAACTCCCATTAGAAGAATATACCATAGTCTCATCTCTCTATCAGGTATGTACCAGAACATCCCCCTGCCCCCAGCTCCATAATCGTGCCTCACTATACACAGACAAATTCAGGAACATTGTCATTTTTCAGCATATAATTATACCTGAAATGCTTTCATTAGACCTCATCTAATATTGTAAAAAAATTGTTCATAGATTCATCTACTGGTGGACAACATGCATAACTTTTTTATTTGGCACATGTGGACTGATCTTCTACAGAGATTTCTGGATAGTGGGAAGATTGCCCACAAATGATCTTTTTTAACATGGGATAGAAAAAATTGATCAAATAAGCCAGTCAATATTAACCAAATGTCGTCACTGTAATACCATTTACCAGTTTTAAAAAATATTTTTTATAAAATTGGAAAAAAAACCAAACTGAAAAGAAGGTATTTTAAAAAAATAAATCTTGGTTTCAAATAATCAGTTGTGATTTTATAGTCAAGAAAGGGAAACACCAATAAGTTGTTTTAAGGCACAGGGATGATTTTGCTTAATATCCAATATCATTGTTTAGCAGCAAGTGCCAAATTTGTCCTGAGTATAGCTTTATGCATACTATGCTCTATGGTGTGGAGAGCTGGGTATAGGAACTGGTTATCAAATGGTGCAGGACACCTCAGGGCTGCTGTTGAGCAATCTGATTTCAGCATTGGATAGATAGATTTCCACTCTAAGCATACAGGGGCAATATGCACTGTAGTTCCCAGAATAAGGTCCTTGATAATAGTTTGCATTCAAATTATGTAACAGATAAGAGTTTATTTGAAATTTTCAGAAGATAATAAACTATTATGAACAAATTAGAAAAATATTGCCAATAGAGTGACCATTACTTTTGCTGAATTGTTATAATTATAAAATCAAATCCTGGTTTGCTCTGCTGGGTACCTCAACATCTAAAAGAAATCCTATTACAGAAGCTTACAAATGAATAATCATTCCCAACAACTCACAGCAGCACTCACAGCATGAAAGTAAAGGAAATAAGGAAAGTTTTCAAGGAGGGAACTGATTAGGGTGAGGATGATTCTCTGTCAGAAAAATGTATTGTGCAAGTGTCCTCTAGAGAAAAAATTTTCACCTGAAAAGAAACAGCATTATGAACACTACAGAACTGTAGATTGCAGGACACTGATCTTATTAAGAACCAATGCTAATTTGCACACTGTCTCCCGCTGAACTAGAAGCAAGTTTACCACTGGGTTTGTTAATTTACGCAGGACACCATTATCTTTGCTTGGACTTAATGTATCAGAGTAGATAGAGGTCATTAGCTGCTGGGTTCATGATTACCTAACATGAATTACAGACAGTATCACAGAAATACATTTGTTCTGAAGCTTCATTTCTCCTCATACGATTTTTTTCCCTATTGGTGTTTAATTTCATTTACAAAACCTTAGACATTGAGTATTACACATACATACACATTCTACTGGTCATTTTGTTTTGTTTTCTTCTGCTTTTTCTTCATTAACTATTCGGAAAAGTAAAGCAATTTTAAATATAAAATAAAGTTCAAAAGTATGTACTTTGCATTTAATAGAAGCAATAAACATTCAAGCTTGACTTTTTAAATTTGTAATAGTAGACATAATTACAAAGGAAGTTGTAAGGTCCCCATTATAAGCAAATCAATTATTTAGGTAGTTCAGTATTGGGGAAAAAAATGAATAAACCTCTCTGCTAGACCATGCATTTATCTAAACCTTGCACTGGACTTCTGAAGCATGTCCTGCACCCTAAAATGTTAGAGAAAGAGACTGTAGACTATCATTGGAGTAATGCTTTTAAGTACAGCTCTTTAAAATCTTACATCCACAAGAAATCAGCCTATTTAATAAAAAATATTTGTCTTTTCAGGTAAAGTAAACACATTTCCATAAAGATCTATGCTCAGTCTATTTCACTTAAATGGAACTAACCATCTACAAATTCATTTACAATTTTTAGATCTGTACAAGCACATTCCTAATAGCAGGTAATACTTTTGTGTCTCGGCATGATATCTTTAGAAAGATGTGAATTTTCATTTATTTAATGCAAATACTCATACAAGGTAAACTGCTTAGGCATATATGGAACATGTTTTCATGGAATCTTTGTGGCAACAGGAAAATAATAGAACATAATTGTACAATAAGTGGAATGTTGCAGTTTCAAAATTACTCATGCTATGGCACAGTGAATAAAAAGGAATACAGGGAGATTGAGATACTGTTTGCTGGGTTTTGAGCTGCTTTGCTTACAAATGAATTCATTCTAGTTTTATGTGTATTTCAGGAATATCTCTTCTGTTTCACTAGACATATATCAACGGGGAAGATATACATGATCTCTGAATACTGAAAAAAAACCTCTAGATACTGGAAGTTGTTTGCATTGTTATCAGAGCTTGCTTATCAGAACTACTTCAGATATGTAAACTACTTGCAGCAGCTATGTTTTTTAAATAAATTTAGTATACTTTCAGTTCACAGATTTTATATAAATAGAGATTTTTGTGTTTTGAAAGTGATTTTCTTTCTAAGTAATTTCTCTTCTTTATGAAAACAATTTAGGTCTTCTGGTTTGTCATGAATTACCTACTAAGACTATGGTTTGACTATTTCTGCCTATCTTTATTCATTTGATCTTACTGGTTACTTGAATATCATGGTATTTTTTTCCTTCTGTCTGTATGGTTGAGACAATCATGAGGAAGGTATGGCAAGCACATGTGCACAGGTGTTCACGCACCCTTAAACGTACCAAGAAACAGATTATCTTGTAAAAATAGTAGTGAAAAGTAAAAACAGAGCTTGTATACTTAACACCTTGAATTTGTGATTGAACTTCTTGCTCGCTGAGACTTCTGTGTTTAACTGGTCTGTGATGTACATATTACTTCAGTACCATTCTCTCAGGTCACCAGTGATGCAAGCGCTGCTTTTCAGTGAGGGTACGGCCACAGCAAGCAATGGCATTTAGGAAGAGATTATTCCCACTGCTGGTGCTCTCTGTACCACTGAGATCATGTAAAGCAACTGCAAAGTTCTCTAAATAAACAAACAGATCAGAAGGAATTCTGCTTCCCAAGACCTCTTTAATTTTTCAACATATAGGAATGTGTTAGGTTTGAGCGTATGTATAAACTCCTACAGCTTTTGTTGCAAATTTTACTGAACTCAAGAAGAAATTCGATGATGTCCTAGATAATTCTCCAGATAATAGACATTATTAATATTTCAAATAGAGATTAATGACTATAAAGCTAGTTACCTCCTGGCTGGGGACAATGTCTTGTCCTTTTATTGACATGAAAATTGTGCTTTCCTGCTTAAAGATGTTAAGGCAATGAGGGTGGAAAAAAAGAGAAAATAAAAAGGAGGCATCATATACTTTATTTCACAACTTTTTTTTTTTTTTTTTTTTTTTCAATATCTTTAGAATAATCTATGCAAATATACCATTTCTATCTACTATTTCAAGACCAGTAGCCTCCATATAAGATAAAGGTAAAATCCAACCAATTATGTGGTTACAGCATTTTCAATGTAACAGAATGTCATATGCTGTTTTGAAAAATTCCTTACTGAAAACTTATACTACAAAAAATGAGTTAATTTAAAAATCATCACCATCATCTTTCAAAATTACATCTTTTGGAGATAACGACATTTTTTTCTTGCACATGGTATTTAGGATTTCATTTGTTTTAATCCCTTTGGGATATGTCATCCCCACGTTCTGGTTCTCTGCTAGATCTTGCATGACAGTTCTCCTTGCAGCTAACCTTAACAGCCACCGCTCTACACTGTCTCTTTTCCCTTACAGATGCTCCCTATCACCTTTACCTTATATACCAAGTCATATTCATTCCTCTATGGTTTCCTTAGCTCAAGACCTTTACATTAAGAATCTTTATATAAGACATCACAGGAGAAAACAAAGCAGACTGCTATCTGTATAGTCAGCTTGTCGAAGATTGTGGAATATTAGGATTGTAAAAAGTTTGCCAGCAGAAGAAAAACGTGCATGAAGGTAGCAGTGCACCAGACATGACACCTCATGGATAAAGGTGGAGCTAAAGACAAAATTTAGTCAGAGCTCAGAAACCTGAGCTCTTCTGTTCATATAAAAAAATTTAATTTGTACTTTTTATATTTTTGAAACAGTTCAGATGGAGAAAGGAGAAAGGGATGAAAGAAAACAAGGGCTTTTCATACTTTCATGTCTTGGTCAGATGCTTAGCATTCATATATATTCATTGTCTTAGGCAGTCTTTGTCTTTTTTATAATGGCAATAAATTCTCTGCTATTAAAAAAGAAATTCAGAACATCTAGATATGCCTTTTTATACAGAGAGAAGGCATTCTTTGGCCATGTTATGTTGAACTGCCACTAAATAGTCTAGGACCACAACTAACAGACCCAAGAAACTCATTTACTCGAATCACCTAATTCAGGAGAAACAATTTAAAACCGAATTAGGAGAGCTCCTCTGGCAAAACAACAGGAAACTCACAGAAGAGACCTATTAGCAGTATTGTGTGATATACTACCCAAAACAGCTCTGCTAAAATGGACCTGGTAGAAATAGGTTCCAGTATATCTGTGGTTATTTGTTATCAGGAAGCATAAAATAGAGTTTTGACTTCTTTTCCCTTTATGAACACACCATATTTGTTTTGCTGTAGATATCCAACCCAGTAAAAGTGCTTGCTGCATTGTAATCCAAAAATGATTGCCAGGGGTGATTAATCTATCCTGTCTTGGCAGATTTAAATAAAAGGTTTTCAAAAATCATAGAGAATAAATTTGAGGAAGTGCTTATAAACATCACAGAGTCTACAGACGAGTTTTGTACTATTGTACAAAGACAAAAAAAAAAAGAGAGAGGTCTGGCATAAGAACTGACAGATTGTTTCTGTCTGCAATTGTGAAATTGAAATGACTGAGGCAAAATGGTACAGAACATGTAGGTGACGTCATTCTTCACATCCAGGAGGAGGTCACTCTACCTGTGGAGGAAGTGCTGACAGGATGTTTATGTGGGATTGAAGTCAGATATAATTGAGGCAAATGACGGCAGGAAGAGGGTGTGTAAATAGGAAGTCCCGTAATTTTGTTTAATTTCCTTAATTCTCTTTTTATTATAACTTCTTTCATACCTGAAAAATTGATTTTTTCCATGCAAGAATGATAAAAACATAAAACGAATTGTCTTCATACACTTCAGCCATTTTTATAAAAAATATTTTAGTTTTACCTTCTTCTTTATTTAAATTATTTAGGGAAATGTAAGCATTAATGTCACTGTCCTTGGTCTGTATTTCTTTATTTATTCCAAGTGGCAGTGCAAGTTCACCAAATCTTAAATTGTGAGTTGATTAGTTTTTAAAAAGGAAAATAGATTACACTTTATATAACATTAACATTAACATTATATATAGTATATAACATTAACACTGTTGTCAAAGATTCGAAGGAAGCTTGATTGAGAATGATTTTAACTCTAGTCACTTAGAAACTGATGCTTCCTGACATATTGTTCTCAAGTAGATACACTATAAAACATGCAAATGCAATGATAGCTTTGTTATACATGATAAATTAGAAGAAAAAGGTTTTGTAATAATTGCAATGCCTATAATGAAACTATAATATTAGTTTATTCCCCATTTCTCCTAGCATTTCATTTATTTATTTTTTAAAATATACCAAAGAAAAAATACCTAAAGCAAGATGAGAATTTTAATGAATGCTTTCTTCTGCTTCTAGACAAGTATACAGAATGAGCATAAGTTGGTGAGTTACATTATGATAGAGCACAATGAACAGAATTATGACGTTATTGTGTAAATGTCCATATTTTCAGGTATTCACAAGTAAATCACAACAATAAGTTCCAGTCACTTTTCACAGATTGTCCACACTAAAACCCTAGCATATATTTCATAAACTAAAATGTTTGTGACAATTAATACAATTTGCATAAATTAGATGGTAAATAGTCAATATCAAAAACCATTGCTATTGTGAAACTTTGGTGCATGGTCTCTCTGCTTATCTTCATATAAAAAAAAAATTAATTGCATTCGTAAAAAGAAGAAACAGACAAGTAATGCAGAGGGGGACTGTGGAGGCAAGTTCACAAAGAAAAATTTAGCCTGCCATTGGTCTTTTTTCTTCTCTGCCCTGCAGTCCCCAACTTTTACATCTTCATTTTCCCATTTTCCCTTCCTTAAACTAACTTGTAGTTATCTTACATTGTATTCTAGCATAGGCTGTTACTTTTGTGTCCTGTAAATAAATATGATGGGACGGTCCTGTACAGTTTCTTTAAAAGGTAGGGTTCTCGCTTTATTTCAGGACAGGTTTCAGTAGAAAGGGACACTTACATAAATGTCCTTGGTGACTTACACAGACCTTCCTCATGATTTAATATCTTAAAACCGGGTCTTTGTTCTGCAGTCATTCAGTATGTTTCTGAATCCTAGTTTACTTCAGCAGGAGAAAATACTGCCAACTTGCAGAGTCTGGTTGCAGGGGGTTATCTCACTATGTTAAAAGAATATCCTAGAGAAGAAGGACAACTGTCAGAGCTTTCATGACCAAATTTTTGTTTTCCTACTTTACTGCACTGAATTATCTACAAGGGCATTTTGCTTAATCACTGAATCTCCTTTTAAATATTATTTTCCTTCTACTTTGAGTATTCAATGCAGCAAAAATGTGCATAAATTATATATAAATCTCACTGTCTGATGGTTCTCTTTTTAAAGGGTAAGAAGTGATTTTTGAAAATAAAAAGTATTCATCTTTTGAAAAAGCAAGGATCATACAGTAGTACCACCCTGTTCCTTTAAGAAGATAGAAAAATTTTAAAGCTTCTCTCAACATCCTCATGATCATTAATCATCAGATTACTGTAAAAGTAACATTGTTGATTTCAAACCATTTCCTCCTGCCCTCAGCTGTAGAAAACTGGTAGCACTGCCACAAGGAGGTGGTGTCTTATCCTGACTAATCATAACAGGAGGCAGGGTTAATACTTTCAGGAGATGACTGTGATTTCTTTGAGGAATGTAAACTGGTGAGCAGCAGCTCCCGGGGGCAGAGGAGAAATTCTGACCATTTTTAAATGTCAGCTGTTCTTTCATAATTTTTTTCAAGTCCTTTCCTGAAGAACCTAATGCCATGATACAACAACAGCTACTAAATAGTAGAGTCCACAAACCTGAAGAATACCCTTGTGCTTCTTCATACCCCTCATCACTGAGGTAATTTGCCCACAAATTGGCCCTTTTTCTATCAATATGCCTTACAAGGAAGTACATGTTTTTTGCAATGAAGAGTCTTAGCTTGAAATGTGTAACTCAAAGTAGTTCTTTGAGGGAATAAATGTGGGAGGTGAAGGGAAATCATTCCCCATAATCGAATCATGCCCCCTTGAAGAAAGGTTGACATTTTTCTTCTACCAAGTTAGGTAGTTTGAGCAGTCGTCCAGGGCTGACTTGTTTTCAGTGCCCCACTCTTGCACACTTCAACAGGTGCTTTATCCCTCTAACCATATATATTCTGAAATGAAGTGAGGGTTTCAGTCCAACTGAGTCTTCTCCCCTTTTCATGCTGTACTTGTTGCACAGAAACTGAAAGTCACTCTTTAGCCTTGTGATTACTACACTCACCTGGCAGCTCAGAGACTAGAACTCAATTCCTTTGCTAATTTGTTTGAATGGTTTCCTCAGTGGAATCTTACAACCAGTGAATTTGTCTTGTTTGCTTTCACAGTGCCTCTCTCTGGCCTACTGAATAGCTTTTATCAACTGCCAACCGCCATGCTGAATAAGGTACAGACAGTTGTCATCTTCAGCCGCCTGAGTGGCACAGGGTGTGTGTGCCATGCTGGAGCCAGGTGAGCTATGAGCAGGTGGAATGCAAGACTGTAAAATCCTGTTATATCACTGTACAGCAAAACCCTAAATCCAGTGTAGTGGTCAAACGTAGAAATAAGAAGTCATAACGAAGAACTAAATATGAAGCAAACATTCGCTAGCTCAAAAATTACCTTAAAAACCCTTCAACTGTGTGTACATCAGTGATCTGAAATTCCTGACAGAACAATATGATCAGAATGCATCATATATCACCCAGGCTTGGGCTAATCATTAATTAATTCTTTTTTCAAAAGTGTGTTTATCCATATATGTGCACTTGATGGTTCTGTTTGATACTGATACTAGGACTAAAAACACAGTGTTGCTGGGTCACTATCTAGTATCAAGTGTATCAACTACTGTTTTACTATTGCAATAAAGTTTTGTTGTAATAAAGACAGTGAATCTTTTTCATGAATTTCAGACTTAAAGAGAAAGGCAGGAGTATTTGTTTTGTCATTATTTATGGAATTTGACCTGGAATGAAATGCTGCCTTTTGTTGATTTCTACTTATGACTGAATTTTGTAGTAACACAAGTAAAATTAGGCAGAGCTTCATTGCGGTACTAATCCTAAAACAATAAATAAAAACTTTAAAGAGTTTTTTCCTTGAGTCAAGTTAAAGAAAAAATATCCTGCATCAATCCGCGCTCCACTTCTTCATGCATATACCTTTATATTTAAAATAATAGTGCTACACTTGAATGAATAGGCCTTGCCTCTGCTAGAAGATCTGATTATTAAAAAGGAGCTCAAAGGAACAAGATCTGCAACCTTAGAAGTACACCAGAAGTAACTGAAACCAGTGAAACTAACAATACAAAATGGGCCTTACAAAATCAGGTACTTTGGTTTTGAGGAAAAGGAGAAAAATAGTAAAAGGAAGTGAAATAACAGTATATTTACCACTCTTTTGGTGAGAATAAATATGTTTTGGAAAGAAAGCAGTTTCTCTATATCTGATTTATCCAGCATGGCAGAAGAATTTACACAACAAAAGACAAAACCTTTTAATAAAATTGAATGCAATGTGCAATTACAAAGTGGACATTTCCTCTTGTCCTAGTGAATAACATAAGGATCTTGTATTCCATTTTAGTTCACAACACCTGTGATGAATTATTTGTAAATGCAATGAATAACATTACTAGGAACATGTCAAATTATACGTTGATAATGAATTTTTGGATGCATCTGCTATGTAATTGTTCCCAGTGGATGTGTATTCATCTTCACCTGGCATTAGTTTCCTGATTTTGGGGTTTGTTTTTTATCATGCATTTTCATTTTTATCATAATTGTTACAGTGATCCCTGTTCCTTTGTTCTAATCAGATCCCTTTGATGGTGTTGCACATTCTGAACAAAAGAGGAGGGGAAAACACACCAGGCTATTGGCAAAACAAAACACTGGTCTTTATTTGTGACTTTCTAAGTGCCTGCTTGGCCTCAGAAGGTTGGGTGGTGTTGACAGGGACCAGTTGTTTCCCTGAATGCATCTGCCAGCTGCTCCAGGCATGTGTTCTGCAGAACAGGAGGTGAATAAACACTAAAGGCCGCTCTGCTGACAGACAGGTACATGCTGCTTTCACTAAGCGCATCTGAGACTTTTCTTAAAAAGGTAAATAAAACGAATTAGTAGCATAGGATGCTATGTTTTTTACAACACTCTGGTATACAGAAATGCTCACAATGAAAATATCTGTCATCAGTTTATGATTTTGGTAAGCAATCCTACATTAATTGTGCTTATGCAAACCTTCTGTATAATGTATAATTTCTCATGCAGAGGTCATTTTTACTTTACAGAGTATACTTGTCTCTCAACACAAGTAATATCAAAAAGCTGCCAAAATCAACTGATCAAATACTGGATATATAAGTGCAGAACTCAGGCTTTAATTAAAATTTTATCTTTCTTTGTTATTCGGTAAATCATTTACAGCATCTACCTGAGACCGATTTCAACTCTGAAATATTTGTTCTGCACTTTACACCCTTTTGAATTCTATATTGGTATATTCAGCAGCTGATATTTCTGTTTCACTGGGTTGTGGATTGAATGACATGAACAATTTCAGCCACTGTAAAAACAACAGTGTGGCTCTAGTCTTTTCCAGATTTTCAGGATTTCTGTTCCAGGACTATTTTTGAGATAAAGGAAATCACTGAGCTTCATATCTAGATTTTATTTTCTCCCTTACCCTGAATTGAGTGGGATAGGTTTATCCCTGTCTATGAGAAACAGCTACAGAAATTTGAAAAAACCCCTTAATTTAAAAAATGAAACCCAGAGCCTGAAACAGTTAAACAGCTTCCTCTCCTCTCCTCTCCTCCCTCCTCTCCTCTCCTCTCCTCTCCTCTCCTCTCCTCTCCTCTCCTCTCCTCTCCTCTCCTCTCTCTCTCCTCTCCTCTCCTCTCCCTCCTCTCCTCTCCCTTTCCTTCCTCTCCTCTCCTCTCCTCTCCTCTCCTCTCCTCTCCTCTCCTCTCCTCTCTCTCTCCTCTCCTCTCCTCTCCTCTCCACACTCATTGGCATTCCAAATTTTTAATATGTCTTTAAACATTTGTAGACAGGCAACATTCAGCCTGACAGTTTCATGAGGTCTCATTATAATAATTTATGAAAATCATAGAATCGCAGTTATTTTTATTGGAAGCAACCTTAAAGATCATTTAGTTCCAACTCCCCTGTCATGCGAAGGACACAAGATAGGCAGGGCAGGGACATAAGATGCTGTTCTTAAACAAATAAAAAAATTCTAAATGTTTGGCATTATGAAATTATATAATCTGAAAGTAAAATACAACTGGTCTCTTTAATCATCTGGGAAATGTTTGTATTCACAATAAATTTAAACTATTTTCCCCCCAGTGTTTCAACATCAGTCTCCCTGCATGCAGCACAGCATGTAGCTACGCAGTATGTACCTAGATCTTTTTCTTTAATTGTGAATACGAAAGATAAACTTAGTATTACATCACCATCATTAGTTTGCAGCATTTTTTACAAACATGTCTACAAACATGTCTTCAAAAAGAGCATTGCAAAGTATATTGCATTTATTCACATTAAATAATTAGAAAGTTAGCATTAAATTGACAGTAATGTAGAAATGTGTTTATTTATAAGGCTTAATAACTGTAGTACCATATCAATGCTTTGTTCATGGACAGCACCTCTTAACAAGGAGTATTTTCAAAAATGTTAATGAGCTAAATGTTAGAGTCACATGGAACTAAATTTTTCCCTTTATTATTATAGCCTGAGCTAAGGAAATAGATACATTTAACCTTATAGTTACTTCATGAACAGTGGGAGCAGCATCCAGTCAAATATGAGCTGCTAATATCAATGTTTTATAGATATGCTATAATTCAATTTGTTATGTACTTATAGAATATGTTTTCATTACACATAGAGACATAATTTTTTTCTCTTCACTATCATTTCATGTCAGTAGGTCTAATATAATCAACAATGAAAATATCTATTCATCATGATTTAGTGAATTACACCAGCTCTTCCTACTTAAATCTAGACTTTGAATTTCTTCAAAAACCAGATTGCAGCTACTGTCTGATGTGTATTTGGAGTTTAGCCCAAATTGCAGCAGTAGGCATACATAGCAAAATATTTAATTTAATCATTCATTAGTCTAATATGTATGTTCCTCCTCTGATCCTGCAAATTTCTAATGAAGCAGTTGAACATCCTCAATTTTTGTTCCTCTGGGATTTTTCATCTGTCAAGAGAATTTTGCCCAATTATATCTAAAAAAATATGAAAATGAAATTCAAGTATTTCAGCTTATAAAAGCTATAATAAAATAAATGCCACTTTCTTCATTATGTTAAACCAATTAAATCTAATTTCTCTTCTGTTTCCATACATAAGCAACAGCTGTACATGCCATCCATTGGTAATTAATTGCTTCCAACTGCCTGCCAACGAGAGTGGTATTTCTTTAAATCAGTGACAGCGTACCACCAGCCTCCAAGTACACCAGAGCACATCAGACCATGCAACAGGTGTGCCATAACAAGGCATATGTTTCTGCATGTACAGGAGAGCAGCACACCTCCTGCAGTCAGTGCCCTGGGCTGGAGAATGACCACAGACACCACGGGGCTTGGCACACAAACTGTCCATAGGCCATCCCACAGGCTGGCCCTACTGGCCTAACAGGCAAGATGGACAGTGCCTTTCCACGGTGGCCCCGCTGCCAAACACAGCAGGGAGACATTGGAAAAGTGCCTTGCATTCCGAGAAGGGCCAATACAGGTTTCACCACAATTCAGCAGTAGCTGAATTTCCATAAAAAGGTGGGGTGAATTGTGAAATGGAGACTGGAAGTAGTATCCCAAATGTGCCCTAGAAACCTCTTGCCTCTTCAATGGATACAGCAGATGATTTTCTTTCAGAAGAGGATGGGTAGCCAAAGAGCCTACAACTATAACTGGATTGTGTCTGGGTTGTTATAGAAATGAGTTTACGTGACCCAGAGACATGGGTAGCCATGTGGTTTATAGTTAATACTTTACTATATTTCTATTCTTTTTTTTCCTGTTTGAAAAGTTTGTCATAAGGATTTCATGTGACAAGAGATTTTTTCCATCTCCATTAGGAAAAAATGAAAGATATTTGATAAGGAGGGGGGTGGCAGCTGGAAAAAGCTTTTATTGTTTACACTTGAAGTTCAAAAGAAGTAGTGTGTGTGCCAAGTCTTTGTAAAAGCAAACAATAAACAAACATTTTTCAGTGAAAAGGGATTTTAAAAAGATACATTGGTTTTTCAGGCTTATGCCATCAAGTTAAGCTCTTACTCTCTTTATTCTGACATGGTTTTCTTTACTTGGATTTTCAAGTTTTGTTTTCTATATGTATGGATATGAGTCCAACTTTTAAAACTGTGTGCATATGAAATAGAGGAGAGCAGACCTGGTGTCCAGTGTATTTTACGTACTCTGATCTGAAGTAGAAGAGAAAGAACTAAAGCCTTTGTAACTACACAAATATAAAACTTGGGTAAATGAGAAGCAAAATCGACATGAATATATTCAAGACATGCTAAAAACATGAAAAGCCCCATGATCAAAACACCCCAGTGTTCTGCCTGCAAAAGTACCACGGGTGACACAATGGACAACATACAAGCCCATAGCTTTCTGCAGTCAATTCCCCTCATACTCTCACAGTTAGAAGAATTGCTGCTTTAAGGAATTTAGAAGGCAGATGCTTGCCTAGTCTGCAAAAGAGTCATTCATGGACCTGTTGCTTTTCTAATTCCTTTCTGAACCTGTTCAAATAATTTGTCCTTCATAGCCTTCTGTGGAAGCAAGACTCTGCGCAAAGTTTTGTTTGTTCTTTAGATGACTTGTATAGAATCTAGTGAGTGGTCCTTGCTCTCATACTGTGTGGAACTAATTTACCAGTTCCACAGCCAGATTATCTTCTTGGTAATAAACCACAATTCTCCCAGATCTCTCCAATCCCAGGCTTTTTATCCTCCTTATAAACAGGTGACCCATCTGCTTGATTATTTTAATAGCCTCCTATGTTCCTCCTTCAATTTTACAGCATCTCTTGAGACAGAGACAAGAACTGTACACAGCACCAAAATAGTGGGCACACAGGTTTTTATACAGCAGCAAAATTATGTGCTCTATCCTGTCTGTAAAACCTTTTCTGATAATGTCCTGCATTTTGTTGATTTTGCTTAATACGCACACTGAGCTTGTGACCTCAGAGACCTGCCAGGAATGACTCCAAGATACTTTTCCCACCTGCTGGATGATAATTCTGAATTTAGCATGATGAGGTACAGCTCAGATTATTCTTCCCCAATGCATTGCCTTAGATTTTTTTACATTAGATTTCATTTGACATATTACTTCTCTGCTCAATTTCGCCACCTTCCTTCTCAGCTCCTTCAGCCAGTTGGCAATGACTTCTGACCACACAGAATAGTTTCATATTATCCTTAGACTTGGGGATTTCACTGCACACTCTCTTCTCCAGGCCCTTGATGAAAATGTTTAATAAAACCAGTGTCAGTGTCTATCCCTCAGGGACCTCACTGCTGAAAATGAAATATCCATTCTGTAAAACAACCAAAGAGCTCTACTCTTTGCTTTTTATTCTTTAACCAGTTTGCAATCCATAAAAGACACTGTCTCAACAGCTCTGGTTACTGGCTTTCTTTACTAACCCTGTCAAAGGCTTTTAGAAAATCCAAATATTTTATGGTTCCTGTATCCTCTTAATCCATGTGCTTACTGACAGGACTCCAGCAGGTTAGAGAGGCAGTATTTCCTGTCGTAGAAGTCGTGCTGCTTCTAGACAGTTTCTATGAGTGTGCTCCGTGACTGTAGTCTTTATTGCAGCATCTACCTTCTCTACCAGGAGTAGAAGGATATGAGCACAGCTCTTGATGCCTGAAAGGCTAAATGAAAAATCTGTACATGTTTTGGTTTTGGTTTGGTTTTTGTTTTGGTTTTTTTTTTTTTTTTTTTTTTGTAAATCATGACATGCATATTCTTTTTGTAATATGTCTGTGGAATACAGACTTTTTATATCGTAAGTATTATTTATTATTACAAATTCATTAAGAATGGAAGTTTTCTACTTGCCAGTTTTCATACCCTGCTGCAGAATCATTAATTATTCAATAAACTGTGAGGAAGGATTTGGAATAAAAAGAAATGGACATAGAAAAAGTTTGGTTGCACATTATGCTTCTCCCTTGCACTCCAGACTTTTTCCAGAGCCCAGTCCTGCACTCTGTCTGCTAATTGGAAATATGCCTTCTCTGTGCATAATGAACTCTGGCACCCCTCACTTATTTTACAGAAACATGTACTAGCACATTGGTGTTAGTCAATAGCTTTAGCAATTTTATCCTGGTTCTTCTTTAATAAGAATACATGTGAAGTATTTCTATAAAAATTATACTTACAAGGCAGTACTCCTGCCTGCATTTTAGAGCCCACACAGATTTTTGCCTTGATGCTTCAAACACCAAGTTCAGTGTTTCACCTTTGATACAATCAATAAAATGCCTGACCTTCCCTACTCTAGGCCCTAAAATACTGGTCTTCTCAAAACTGCACTTAAACCAAAGAATGTGATCAATAATTTGGTGTTTTGCACGTGTCTATTATGAATATATTAAACACACTACATATGCACAATAAAAATATACTCACTCCCTATAAATTCTATTCTGTGTATACATCTAAACCACAGCAATTTAGTTATTTACTGGGTACTACAAGAGCTATAAAATGCCACTTTCTAAGAACACAACTGAGGCTTAAGTCAGCATTTTTATGATATCATCTGTACTGGGAAAACATTAAAGGCTCAATATTTAATAAACATAATAAACATCCCCATGAAACAAATTGTTCATAAACTACCTGTTTAATTTTTCAGGGCTCCTGAACCACATATTTTCTTATTAGTTGTGAGCCTGCTGGGTTGCAGGATAGATAGGGCCTGTCAGGGATAGAATATAATGTAGCGGTTTTATGAATTATTTCTGTGAGGAAAAGCCTATTACAGCTGACAAGAGGATGATGATATTAGCCCATCATCATTCAGATGGCACCACCCTTCCCCCTTTCATCCATCAGACCTCTTGTATGGAGGCTGAAAGCCATAGAGTCTTTGCATAGCCAACACAAAGACAAATACTGCTCTTTTTCTGCTTCCATGAAACATTTAGTATTTCATTTTGAATCATGGCAGATGACAGTAACAAATGGCCTAATGAATCTCCCTTATTGTCCCTTGTGAATCTGAAGATGAGCTAAAAGTAAAATCTCTGTTTCTTTTTTTGGACATGCTCGTTTGGGATTAAAAGGTTTTCACTGCATTCTAAATAGCATTCCTCAGTAACTGAAAATTAGACCAATAAACCAACAAGCAACCTGAAAACTACTCTACCACTGTAGACCATTCTTTACCCCATACCTTACCAATAGTAATTTTGGGAAAGTGCTTCAGACAACTTTGGCACAATTATTAAAGTCAATATTCAAATGTTAATAAAAGATAATGAAAAATCAATAATAAAACAACATAATGAAGTTCTGTATGAGAGAACAATAGAAATACATCAGTGGGCATCATGAATTCTAGATCAATTTTACCACATTTTTGCTTTATCTAGAAGAAAATACACTACTAGTACCCACACTTTCCCACAAGAATATATTTAAATTTGTAAATTCATATGATCTTTGTTTGCCCATGCAGGGTATTTTACAGACAGAAATTAATAATGTGGCTAGAAACAGTTTAGTGAGCACTGTGTCACGAAGACCTTGCTCTCCTTGATCCAGCTGTTACACAAGTTTTCTTTCAGCTGTGTAGGTGATTGTTGCGCTTGCAACTAATCCCCTGCTGTAGCTGTGGTAGGCACCAGCTGATCCCTGACCTGGGCTACTCTGGGCTGCTTGATGCCTCCCATGTACTCTTGGCATTCACCCCAGCATGACTGGATCCCACACCTTGTGTAAGCACCCACTGTGTTAGCATGGTGTGGCCATGTGCCTTTAATCCTTGGCTGCCTCTCGTCTCCAGGTCAGAACTAGAAATATGAGTGCAGTCCCTCAGTGTGCTTCAGTCACCTTTCAGCAGACACCTGGATAAACTAGTATAGAGGGAGATGCAGCAAGGTCCACCAATCTGTCTGATGAGGAAACTGAGACAACAGACTGAATCTATCCTACAGTATAGGCAGGGAAATTTACTCTCATTACTCTCATTTATTCTTCACTCTGGTTCCAAGGTGTTCTAATGTTCTGTACATTCATTTATGACATGACTACAGTTGTTGAGGTGTAACCTCTATGCTCAGTCTTACCAAAGTGGTATAATAATGTATATAAAGATTAAAAATCATGTTTCCTTCCCGTACCTGAATAATTCTTCCCTTCAATTTATATCACTTTTTTCCCCCTTTAAACTGGTTTCATCTATCCCAAAACATGGTGATTCATTGAGCTTTGCTCTTCAGGAACATCTCCCCTGATTCCCTCTCATGCAACACTCAAGTTTTCCTTCAGGAAAGAGAGAGGAATGGCATGAGCTCCTTTTCATTTATTATGAAAAGTTGTGAAAGTATTTCAGCATCAAATACTTATTTTGTTTTGTCAAGAAATGTAGCCAAAAAGCTGCTTTATGTAGGAAACTTTTTGCACAGCTTTGTTTGTACCTACTGTAGGCACATGTGCATTTTTGACATGACAGATCATAATGGCTCTTTCAGAGCCATTACAGTTACCAAGTAAATCCTTCTTAGTTCAAGTACATGTAATTGATTCCCATAGACTGTAATAGCTCCAAAACCAAGGCAATACCCTTACCAAACATAAAAGCAGTGGCAGGACTAATACATAATAGCAGTCAGTTTTTACCACCATAGTACTAGAAAATGATGAAGTGTTAACAACATGGCTTTTTTATTTGCTGATTTTGGGCACAAAAAAAGGGTAATAATTTCATAATATTACAGTGGTATCATTCCTGCGTAGTCCTGGTAAACCCATAAATCCTCAAATATCATAGTAGTCATCTCAGTCTCCATATGGAACATAAACTAAGGGCTTGTCCATTCAACATCTTTGCATACAAATTTTCCACTACAGTTTACTGGGGCAAGTGCCTGAATAAGTTTGGGTTTGTTTGGCTTGGTTTCTTTCTTGTAAATTAGGGCAATTTCTTGTAAATAAAAGCAGTTCTCTTCTGCACTCAGAGAGCAGTAGATTTGTATTGCTCGTGGAGGAAGTGTGCAAAACCCTTTCCTAAGCAGCTGGGTGAGTAGTAATATAGAGCAGGCATTACATTTTTTAATGTAATTGTCTGCTCTTCACCATGTCAGATAGATTCGATAAACAGCTTGGCAACATATAACCCTGCCTTCCTACTGCATAAGGATATTCAAAAGGTTAATGTCTTGCTCATGAACATAGATGACCAATGACCCTAAAAGGAAGGAGAACACCAAATGATATATTGACAAGAAAGGCCATTTTCTTTCACACAACAAATATAGGTAAAGTACAATAAGAACCTCCTTCTTCTCTCTCTCTTTTTTTTTTTTTTTTTTTTTTTTTTTTTTTTTTTTTTTTTTTTTAATGACTTTTGAAGAAAAGACAAGTTTTTAACAATTATTTTTGTTCTGGAAGAGTTTATATTACAATAGAAAAAGGTGCTGTAAACTTCAAGGAGCTAATGTACCCTCTCTAAAGAAGTCTCAGTGGAGATCATAGAAATTTCCTGACTCCCATATGTTAATAATATCTTTGAATATAAAATCCAAATTAAAAACTGGAGCTGAATAAAATACTTTTGTTAAAAGTAACATTTTGAAATGCTGTCAGTAACTATCATAAATATTTGAGAAGTTAATATTTTAATCTTCAACTATAGCTCTGAAAACACTTTTAGTGACAGACAGTGCTTCATTAATAGAGTTCTGTATGTCTAATTGCTTTAGGCAAAGTGGGTTGCATTATTTTGACACATGACATGCAATTAGTACATGGTCACACGGCTAAAGGAAGATTTTACACCTTTTTTCTTTTTACATTCAGAGTGGATAATTAGCATATTTTTTCTGCTTAGAATAATCATCAGAGCCTTAGATCAGAAATTGCCTAATGAGGTAAAATTCCAGTTGTTGACATTAATACATCTGACATTTTTTTCAGTTGTAAAAGTAAACCTACTGCTGCTATTTCATTTGCTCCTTCCAGTGCATTCCTAAGATTCAGCTATGTTTTGGGGTGGGTATTTTTTTGTTGTTTGTTTTTGGTTTTTTGGGTTTTTTTGCATCAAGCCATTGAATAATCATATATTTTCAACAGAGAGAGGGATGAATGAGGTTTTTATATTTTAGTATACTTACTTGATAGCAGTACTTTAAGAAGATTAAATTTGGCTATAACCTGCAACCACTACAGGTAGACTGCAGTAGTGTTAACAAAAAAAGCAAACCACAATCACAATATACCAGTTTCTACCTTATGAATTTCTTTGATTTATTATATATACATATATATACATAAAATGGGAACTCATTTTGCTCAGCTATGAGACCCATTCTATAGGCTGCATGCCACACTCTCATAATGAAAGTCTGTCTTTTTGCATAAAAACATATTTTGGTCATCTTTTGTGGAAAAAATAATGAAGATTCATTGCAGATAAGCTGTTCTAATATAATACACTCAGCCTACAAAAAAATGTTTTCTTTAAGGAGAGCTTTTGAAAATTTTTAAAAGGATTATTTTAGGTTCTCTTAAGTAGATTTTTTTTCCCTTTGTATTTAGCCCAATTGCATATAATCATCTTTAAAGTTAAATTTCCTAACATCATAATAGTTAACAGCAAAGGAAGTAGTTTGGATTCTTGTTTCTTCCCTCCTATTCAGGTAAACTTTCCTCTGAAAAATTTGCATGAGGTGTGGGATCTGCAACAGAGGCAGATTTTCAGGATCTAAGTTCTGCTATTACCTCTGAGAGTAGAACATACACATAGGTTTCCCAGTACTACATCAGAGACTTAATGCTGCCTATAACAAAGGGTGGATTTAAGCACAAGTTTTTAACTTTTAATATCCTGCTATTTAATTAAATACACAGAGGAATCACAAACCATGCCCCTGCCTTATTTTATGTATATTATATTTACAAGGTTTGAAACAGTTGTAGGGTTAGCATTTAACACTGATAGGGAAAAAGGCACACAAACAAAAAAGGCACAGGCATCTACCTTTTTCTCCATTAATTGGGAGGCAAATGTGTAAACGAGCTTGCTAATGCCACAGGAAGTATGAGGTTATAGACTGACCTGACTACATCACAGACATCACAGGAGACCAGGATGTCCATCCTGCTTCAAGTATTTTTTTTTTCCCTTTTGTGTTTTATTATGAATTTAATTGAATGTGAAAAGTACTAAGGTAATAATAATCTTTTCCTTCAGCATAGGTGTCCCTGGCATACTTTTCCTGTTACTATTTACCTTGATAGTAACGATTTCTTAAACATCACTTCATTTATTACAATTTTCTACTTCTCTCTTCATGTGTAGCAGTCATATTGATTTCACATTTTTTTAGATAATCAACAGCTGCTGCTTTAAGAACTTCTTTCAATGCTAGCACACCTGTAAGACCTCACGAAAAAACCTCTAAAAAATAAAAGAATGTAAGAACCTGCACTTCAGATCATCATTTGTGTGATGCGAACCAGTTCCACTGAATGGAACAGCACAGGGCAAAACAATAAGGCAATAAAATATGCTAGCAACCAACAGGGAACAAAATAAAGCAAGTCTCCTTTTTCACTAGCTTCAATTTCTCTACTCAACTCATTTACAGTGAATAATGTAGAAGTCTATGAAAAACAGGACAGAAGAAGAGGAATCCAAAGTCCATTGGTGGCTACTGAATATCATGCTGATAGTGAAATGTCCACCTCTGACTCCCTGCTCCAGTAACAGCCAGATACTTGGAAGATATGTTCCCAGAAGACAAACCTCATGCATATATTTGCTTTTACTCTTCCTTTTTCTTCTTCAGGCCATTCATCAGATGGGCAAGATGGGACAGATACTCTAAAGCAGTCTGACTCTTCTATAGCATCCATTAAATGGTGTATTTACATGGTTTAGAGATAAATTTCAGGAGTCTTAAATAGAAATGATAAGCTATTTTATATGACCATTTTTACTCCGAGCATGTGCCATGTAGCATTATTTGATGCATTTATTTTCTGCTATGCCATAAGATGGACATACATCCCTGGTGCTACAGGTAGGATTGCAGAGAGCTCAGAGAGTTCATTTTACAGATGGATATGTGTAGTACCAGCTACTCCATGTATATACCACTGAATTTTGGAATTACATTGTGCTGCTCTCTAAAAGCCTGCAGCTTCTGATAAGAAAAAAAGCTTTTCTAAACTACATTTACACTTGTGATGAGATTGTGATAGTGGAGTTTAGTGGAAAGATGCAGTCATTTAGCAGCAAGTTAATGAGAACCCAAATGTCCACAGATTATGTTAGACTGCCATAATCTACCACATCACAGTAAATCAATGAAGATCTAATTGGCAAACAGCAGTATGCAGGAAATCAGAAACACCAGAGAGGGCATCTTTGACATTTTTGTTTAAGCATACATTTACTAGTCTTGCTCATTTTCTAAAAGCTTGAGAGACTAAATAAAAGAGAATAGAAATTCAGACTAAACCCAGATGTAGAAAATCCTCACAACTAAAGAAATATTGCTTCAAATTCTCAGAATAGCCTGAAACCAAACTGGACACATATCAGCAGGATTTGTTTCAACAAGGCCAACATTAAAAAAAAAAAAAAAAAAGATCAACATGCTTTAGCCTTTTAGATGGTTGCATTGGGTTTGTGCTGCAAGGTTTTTATAGTGGGGGAGTTACAGTGGTGAGAAGTTGCCAGAAGCTTCTCTATATCCAACAGAGAAAATTCCAGGCAGCTCCAGGACTGACTCTGACTCAATGCTGATCAAGGGTGAGACAGTCAGTAATTGTAGTAACACCTCTGTGATAGCAATTTAAGAAGGAAAAAAAAAATTCACAGAAATAGTTGTGGCCAGAGAATAGAGTGAGAACATGTGAAAGAAACAACTCTGCAGATGCAAGGTCAGTGGAGAAGGGGGCAGGAGGTGTTCCAGATGCCGAGATTCCCCTGCAGCCTGTGGTGCAGCCCATGGAGAGGCAGATATGGCCCTGCAGCCAATGGAGGACCGCAGGGATGCAGAGATCCACCTGCAGCCCATGGAGGACCACGGGGATGCAGAGATCCACCTGCAGCCCCTGGAGTAGACCCACACTGCAGCAGGGGGAGCCTGAGAGGAGGCTGTGACCCTGTGGAGAACTGTGCTGGAGCAGGCTCCAGCCTGCTCTCCTGTGGACCCATGGAAAGAGATGCTCACGCTGGAGCAGGATTTACCAGTAGGACTTGTGACCCCATGGGGACCAGTACTGGAGCAGTTTGTGAAAAAATGTAGCCCATGGGGAAGATTCACATTGGAGAATTTTGTGGAGGACCGTCTCCTGTGGGAGGGATCTGACACTGGAGCAGGGGAAAGACAGACTCCCCTCCCTCAGGAGGAAGCAGCAGCAGAAAAAACATGATGAACTCATTGTAATCCTCATGTCCCATCTCCCTGCATGGCTGTGGGGGAGGAGATAGATAATCAGGAATGATGTTAAGCCCAGGAAGGAGGGAGGGGTGAAGAGAAGGTGTTTTTAAAATTTGTTTCACTTCTCATTCTCCTACTTTGATTTTGATTGGTGATAAATTCAATTAATTTCCCCAAGCTGGGTCTGTTTTGCCCATGATGGTAATCAGTGAGTGATCTCTCCCTGCCCTTATCTCAACTCGTGAACCTTTTATCATATTTTTTCTCCCTTGTCCAGCTGAGGAGGAAAGTGATAGAGAGGCTTTGGTAGGCACCTGGCATCCAGCCAGAGCCAAGCTACCACAATGGTATTCAGCTAGGACCATGACATAAATAGTAGATTTTTTTTTTTGTAGTGTTGATCCTGATCTATTATTTCCTTATTTTTCCTATTTTTATCACTGGTACCAGCTGGTAGATATTTGAAATTAGACCTGAGCAAATAATTGGATGTTTTGGTTCACTGACACAACTGAAAAACTGAAAGTGGGGGAAGGGACTGATCATTTTAGACTGATTAGGAAGGATTATTTGTTTGGTTTTGGTTCTTAGCCACAGAACAATGAGGGAAAAAAAACCTCTTTATGATAACATAAAATGATTATTTCATTTCCAGGTTGTGTGCTTTATTTAAATTTTATCAATATTTACTTCAATGAAAGTATGAAATTTTTCTTTAAAAAACCTTCAAATTATTTTTTTCTTCTATTTTGATGCTGGCTGAAACTGTTCACTACATTAGGTATCAATTTAATCAGAATTCTTATCAACTATCTTTTTTTTTTTAATTGAATACAATATATGATCACAAATGTTTTCTTTGCTCTACTTGAACTATCTGTGGATTTTGGCTTCTAGAATTAATTAAGTAGGAATCATACAGGAATCATTTTGTGTCTTTCTTATTCTCAGACTCCCTTAGAGAGTCAGCTCCCTGGAATGCATTAGGGAAGCTATGGAAACTGCCATATTATCTACTTTCTATTTGTTGCCACAGTTCCAGAAGGCATGTAGCAATAAAGAATCATTGAGACACATGGAAGATATTATACCTACACTATGACCCTGTTGGCTGGCTGTATCTGGCACAAAGAGCAGTAGGGCAATGCTGAATCTTTGTTTTTCATAATCACTTATAAACACTTCTCAGAAATATGATCAGTTGCATTAGGCAATGTTTAATGTAATTGCATATTTTAGCCTTTTGAGTAGGAAATTAAGTGTGTGCGAAAGTAGTGCAGATGCTTTTCTGATTTTTCTAGCTTTGATGGGATTTTTCCTTTGACATCACCCATTTTAGGGTTACCACATCAATTCCCATACTTCCAGAAAAATGCACTCAGTTGCTTCCTTGCCTAAACTTCTTTTAGTAGTAGCTACAGTTTTTAATTTTAGGATCTTTTTTATCAGAGTTCTGAGAGTAAAAGGGATCAAATTTCTCCAACGTCCAGTGCTTTCTATATATCCAGTCTTAACAAATTTGCAGTTATACCTAAAGTAGTACAATCCCTATGAAAGAAATGCAAGAAAGGGTCTCCTACAATATATTTTTCTGTTGCTCCTCTGAGAACTTCCTATGTGTGCTTGGTAGAAAGAAAATTAAGCACTCATCCTGCAGAATTAACTGATTTACACTAAATGTTTTACTCTCTTGCTTTTTAACCTGTTTACCAGCAAAATTCCTGTGATATCTAATGTAACAGGCACATATCACTTTATTGCTTTTAAGATACCATAATAATTATGATCTTAATTTCCTTCTTCCACAGCTTTGAACATATTTTTCGCTTATCTTGCATGATGAGAATGTAACTTCCACCCCAGTGCCTTCTCTGTAAGCCAGACAACCCCATTTTACTATGCCAAATTGTAAAAGATGTCTGAAAACAATTATAAGGAGACAAAGTCAGATTCTGTGAATATATTCACTAGGCACAAAGTGTCTTCAACAATTTTTTTTTATCTATATCCTGTTTTATAGCCACACAACAGAAGTGGATGCAGGGCCACTGAATGGGCGAGACTATTTACTGAGCAAGGGATCAGAAAAACAGAAAGTTGTATACCAAACTTGTCTGAATTACAGTGTCATAAATCAGTCAACAATAACATTTTTCTCGGTTGGAAACTGTAATCAAAGTTTGCAGGTTTTCACCCCTGCTTTTGGATTGCTAAAACTGATCAGGTAGTTGAGGTGCATAAAATAAAATGTTTTTATTTGTAATTTTGGAATATATTTTTCACTTCCTTTGTTATGCAATACTGACAGAAATTTCTGTGAAGTAGCTTTTAAATAAGTATGTGCGCACACACACAGATCTTTGTCCTTCCAGGGGAATTTTCAGTTCCTTCAAAATTAATCACATCTAAATTAAGAAATTTACAATATGAAAAAATATTACTTTGATTTTTAAAAAAATTCATAGGTCAAGCCTTTAATGAGAATTGGAAGGTGGGAATTGGAACGCTTTCATAAAATTTTCAAGGGACACAAAATTTAAATTATTGTGTTATATGAAAAGATGCACTAAATGTAAAGAGGTGTAAAGAGCTGACCTCCATTTACATTCAACAGAGAGCAATGATAAATTTAAATATAACAAATGTGCGTCCACCAGCAAAGCAAGTGTCCTTCAGCAGGATGAACATTTCAAAAGCAGACAATTACTTAATAGGATAAGAGGGTCCTAGAGTCAGAAAAAAGCTACTACAGCATAATACCATTAATAATGTTTATTTTATTTCTATTTTGAGCTACAGTTTTAAAAGTAAATAATGCATTCATAATTTCAGTGTGTCTCATTCCATGTTTTGATTCTGATCTTCCACAACTGAGACATGAAATTACGTTGCAGTTACTTCAACCAGAAACAAAAAAGGTTATGACTTCCTTGTTTCAGAAGACAGAATTTATAGCTAAAGGGCCTATTCTTCTCTCAAAGAGCACATATAACACTAATTAAGGGCAATGGGAATGACATGTCTCTACTAAGAGGAAAATGTAAAATTTCATTAAAATATTTGTTAGTAATAATGTCAATTATTAAAGTTTATAGTTTCAATTTAAAAGAACTAGGTCATTTTGAGAACTTTTTATAATATTACTTTTGAATCCCAATTTAGAAAAAGTAATCTGCAAACAATTTAGATGGTAGTACAGAAATTGGATGGAAAAAAGTTACATTTAACCCACAAATAAAAGTTAGAAAAGAGTTTTACATCTCTTTCTCTTTCAAATATTTTTTAAAAAATATGTTTTTCCATTTACATAATAGAAGATACCTCATTATGCTGCTCATTGATAAAATTGTATTATTACAGCATATTAAGTCTCAGTATCTTGGATCTCAAAAAGTATTATTTTTCATTTTTGTATGATCCAGTATTCATTAATACAATTAATTAGTAATCATAGCTTATATTAAATGTTTAAATGCTTTCTCAATGCCTCAGTTATGAAATGTTTTGCATTTAGTTTTTAATTTTACTTTATATGTCATTAGAAGAAATATACTGCTTGAAGCAACAAAATTTCAGTTAGTTCATTCTAAGCTTTTATTTTGTAATGCATAGCTTGTTTAAAGGTTGGATTTTAAATATTATGTAATTAGGCATTTGGAAAGTTTTTGAATTACAGTGTAAGTAAAAGTGAAAACTTTTCTTATAACCCATATAAATTATTTACTTCAATCGTTTGGGAAACTAGCCATAATCATGATGACTATTTAATTAATGCTTCTGCAGAACTTGACAACAATGCTAATAAAGCAATCGAGGAGATACAAGCAGTTGATCTTAATTGGAAGAGATGACACTATTTACAAGAATAAATGACGGTAGCTAATCTCACATTCGTAATTATCAGTGATGGGCCTGCTTCAAAGGATGTTATGGTTCTTGTTTTCTTTAGCTGAGTCTCCCAAATATATGTGTTTATTCAGAGTTTACATGTTTATCTGAATTGTAAATGTAGCAATTTTCCTACAGGAAGCAGCTGAGTTGCCTCCTGGACCTCAACACTTCAGTGACACAATAAGAAAAAGCTTTAATATTTGCCACCCAAACAACCTCTTTTCCCCTTTTCATCTTTTGGAGTTGTAAGCTCTAGCCTTGAAGTTTCCCAACTAAGAATGTATTTGATTATCTGGAGCAAAGGATGCCTGGATGCTTTATAGGTAAATATTGGGCAACCATGTCCCCTGACATCATATGTCTGCACCTTGCCAGGTGGAGCTCCACGCATCCTCTGGAATACTATCTCTCTCTCTCTCTCTCTCTCTCTCTCTCTCTCTCTCTCTCTCTCTCTCTCTCTCTCTCTCCCCCTCTCCACTTCACAAACCTGAATGACAAGCCTAATACACAAATAATAGTGCCTTAGAGCTGGTATCCAGTTATTCCCTCTACAGGAACTCCAAATGGGAATGTTGGTCCAGGAGAGGATGTCACTGGATCAGTATTTTTAAAATGAGCTATTTTATTTATACTATCAGATTCAGGAGAAAAGAATCTTATAAGGCTATTTATTTTCTTCATAAAGTACAAACTGTGTGTTTAACAAGGTCCTGGATATATATAAAGTAGAGCAACCAGTACTTGTATCTAAACACTGGCTGAACAAATTCAGTGAAAAGCACATATCTCAGGATAATTGTTTCCCTCTCTTTCTCAACAAGGCGTTTATGAGATCCTGCAGGCGTTAACTACTCACTGCTGAGCATTTTGGGGGGGTAATTAAGATATTTGAATTGTCATAATTTCCTGTCACATTCTGTCACAGATAGATTTTCTTTTATTTTGTTTGTGACAGCAGGGCAAAATGCATTCTAGAACTGAAATCTTGAACGATAGCTATATGTGGACTACCTCAGGAAAAGTGAATGAAGCAATTTAAATCATAATTTGGAATGGATACTGTGCTCTCCAAACAGTTAATCTGAGAGCTGGGCTTACATTGATAAGCAGGTACTGTAAATGAAATCTGAAGAGAACTTTGGGGGCATATTTTCTACTTGGAAAGGATACGACTCTTTGAATTACCTGATTCTCTGCAATGAAGCATGGAAGCAGATCAAGAGAAAACACTTTTAGTTGTCTCTAGTCTCACTGATAATGGTAATAATTGTTTCTGGAAACCTCTGGTGATTTTCTCATTTAAACCCCTTTTATCACAATAGTTTCTCTTCATTCAGTCTCAGTTTTTCATATCTTGCTTGATGGCATTCAAAGACCTGGAAGAATAGTAGTAACAGTGCTGGTGTTTGATGACTAGTGACACTATCAGTGAACTGTGGTAAATCTACTACAAAGCAAGAAATACCATTCCTATATCAGTTTTTCAGTAATATACATTGCATATACAGAATTTTGATTTGCACTAGGGATGTTTCCTGTATCTCACGCAAAAACCCAGAGCACTTCAAATAATGCTAGGAGAACACATTGCAGATGAAATTGAAGTACAATCCATACCTTGACTAAAACTGGTTTATAACTCCTTAAATAAAATCTTGAGAATAGTTTTTCAAGGAAGGAAATACCAAAAGAATATAAAAAATCAGAAAAGGTTACACTGTGTTTCTAAATCGTTGTAAAAACATTTTAGACTTGGCTCCCCAGTGAATAGTGTGTGAAAGGCTTTTTGAACAATAGTCAAGCAAATAAGTTTGAATCCTAACAAATGTGCCTATCAAGCAGTATTATTTTCAAAATATTGATGGATCCATTGACATTGCTGTTTCCCTTCCTCATTAGACTACCTCTCTGGTTCTTAGGAGTCAATTGCTTTTCATACAAGGAACGTATATGCCTCCTTCCTGCACATTTTTCTGTGGCTTGCATTAGCGTTTTCTAAACAGCTTATCATATGCTATTTATCATGGGAATTACTTTGATACCTTTGTGTGAAATCCACAGACCCCAGCTTTTGATGATTAAATCATGGTGCCTATTCCATTGCATCATATTCATAATGAATTACTTCATCCATCAGTTATTGCAGAACTATTCTCGTATCATGATAATGATACGGACTTTCTGCACCATTCTAAACAGGGTGTATAACAAACAACCCTGCCTTCAATGAAATATGAAAATGAAATTGAAACAGAGAGCAGTCAGCAGCTGTGATATCTGTTATTGCATTGCCAAGAGTTACATCATTGTGAGAAATGACACGCCAACAAAAATACTGCATACACAGGAAATGACAAAACAAATAGGTATAGAATGCATTAGCACTATATTCTTCAGGTATTTCCCTATTCTGAATCAAATAATTCTGCATGGATTATAGTTATTTCGTCACTTTAGATGCAAAAACCAAAATTCATTTAATGGAAAATAAATTGGAAAATTAGTTTTACAGAGCTCTGATTCTTTTTGATCTACAAGTGTTTTTGTTTAATAGCTCCAAGATAGAAACAATACAGGGAGGTTTTCACAGAATCATAGAAATGGTGCATTGACACAGATCTTCAGCAACATCTGGGCCTCTCTACTGTGAGCAAGAATATGTATACAAATGTTTGCCATTTTCCACAATCTCTGGTTAGCCTATCCTAATTAAATTATCCTTTATGTCAAAACAGTTTTCCTTACATATTTACCCTAAAATTCTTCCACTACAGATTAATTTTCTGTCTCTGCAATCTATACTTGCAGGTCTTGCATGCCACATGCCATCCCCTAATTCTTCTTGCTGCTCTTTAATGTTTCTGCCCCATTTTAAACTTTATTCCATAGCCCTAATCCTGTGCTACTAAAAATTGGACACATAATTCCAGTTGCAAATTGTTTGGTTCTTTGCAGAGAATAATAATTACTTCTGGTCTTAAATGTAACAATCTTATTAGTACATGACAGGATGACATTTGGGTTTGGGGATTTTTGAGTTTTGCTTTAGTTTGTTGTTGTTTTGTGGTGCTGTTTTTCAAATTTTTTCCCCCACAATATCAGTATTTGTTTTTTCAGCTTGTATCTGGTTTCATTATTCCTTCTAGTTTTCTCAGAATTTTTATTTATACAGTTAGGTGGGGGTAGGGGGAAAATTTCCCCTTAGCAATTTGATGTTATTTGTACTGAATTTTACTGCTTTCAGATCCTTGCAATTTATCAAGGTCTCTTTGAATTACAACCATATTCTTCTGGAATAGTCAAATCCACCTTGACCCAAAGTCATTTTCAAATTCCACAAGCACAGTTGCAATTCAGTTACCCAAATTGTTAATCAAAATACAAGCACCTTGATAATGGGATAGATGATCCCCTTTTTCTACAGATTAAATGGAACATTACTGAGAATCACACCATGGTGTACATTGAAGTTTTGTTTTGCTTCAGTATGCTTTGAAAACTGATTTACACTAGCATATTCTGTGGTCAGCTTGTCTTGTTGGATGCAGCATCCTACAATGAGCATTCCTTGTCCAGGAGCCCTGTAAGTGTGCTTCATGCCTAAGGGTTAAGCTTAATGGCACAACGGTGTGAGTCCAGCACCACTGCATCCATTAAAAACAGTATCTATATTTTAGTAGCTGATAGCAACAGACATAATACTTGTCATTGATTTTATAGGTTGAGTTTGCATCATAATATATTGACATTGTACTTTTATATAAGACTTGCTTCAGGGTGTAGCTGCATTCTACACTGAATAACAGGCTAATAAAAACTGTAGCAGAAAGAGCTTTACGACCCTCCATTGACTTGTGTTTTACATTGTATTATCTTATTGCAGACATCTGAATTAAAGGTTAACAAACACTATTTAATGGGTTGTCGGAATGAATGTACAGTACATGAATACATGCCTAGCAATGTCTATCAGTTATCATACTGTACATGCATTGTGAGTTGGATGAAGACAAGACAGTAAATGGGTGATGGCTCCTGACTGACTCTTTTTAGTAGTATGAAATAGCACATTTTGTTATACTTCCTCCAATTAAGTGCATATCTACCATTAAAGCAATCTGTCATCATTTTAACAATGTCATTAACTTCTACAGTGTCTCACACATGCTTTGTTCTTCCTTCAAAATTAGCAGCACATACATTTATATAGAAACTTCAAAATGCAAAATAGGGAAAACAAGTTTAAGAAATCATCTGTAAATTATATAAATAATAAAAAGTGGTTACAGAGGAAATGTGACTGCTTTAAAAAGAAAAAGTACATAGTACTTAATCTGCAGAAAATGTACAGTAATAAAAATGTACTAACCTATAAAAGTATAAATTATTTTTTCTCTCTCTGGTAATTATAAGGAAATATGGTTTACCATACTATAAAAATGTACTACCCTATAAAAATATACTAAATTATTTGTCTATCTATAGTAATTATCAGGAAATATGGTTTACAATAGAACAAAAAGTACTAAGCCTGTAAAAATACACTAAATTACACTTCTAGCTAGAGCAATTATTAGGAAATATGGTTTACAACTCATAAAAGTAGCATTTTAAATATAATAAGGTTGTCTACAGAGCTACAGAATCAAAAATGAAATTGATTCTTTCCCATATTATTCTCAAAAAACCTATAGTTGCTTGAGATAGTTCCAGTAAACACAGGAAGTCCTATTACATGCCCTGCTCAGCAACGGGTGCTTAAAACAATTGATGGATTGAAGCAGGAACACATTAAAAAAATATATAAATTAATGGATTATTTATTTTCTTAAATTTTATTTCCTTAAAATTTCACATTCAAATTAATAGTGACGTGTCAAGCTGATGAAGTACCAGCTCTAGAGGCGAGCTTTGTTAGCTCAGCACTATATTTTTCTAAATATAGTTAAGCTGTTATCCTTTCAAATTTGATTTCAAACAATATAAATCAAGTATCCTATTTAGTTAAAAACTAAACCATAGTAAATTAATCTATATTACAATTTTTAATTCCTTTCAACTGAAATGGGGAAATGATACCAAAGACTACAAAAAATATATTGCATTTGGAAAAATATCTGCATAACCTTTAGGGAGTTTCAAAGGAAAAAAACGGAAAAGCATTCAAATCACTTGAGAACCTAAGTTCTAATTTCAGAGGTGATTTAGGACTAGATCTTTAAAAGTATGAAGCCTGCAAGTCCATCATAGGTGTTTTAATGCTTTAAAAAACCCCATCATATAGATAAGTGCATAAATTTACTAACTTTCAGTGCAGTTTCTGCCATTCCCTGCTGTCACTTCAGACAGTAGCATACAGAATCTCAGGTCACGTTTGGTAACTTCCTAAATATTAGCCCTAGTTCCAGCAGTCTTTCTTTTGACTCAAGGACCATTTTGTGTTGTTATCAGCTTCTTTAAGTACTGTCACCAAAGGGACTATTATTCTTTTATTTCTCTATGCAATCTAATGTTGGAATCATAGAAGTCAGGAAACAGGTGTTGTTGCATCACTTCAAATGATTTCTTGTAATATAGGTATTTCTTGTTTTCTCTAATCTGGTCTTTCTTAGCCTAAAACATATTCTTCTTGAAAGCTTATAGAAACTCAATATAGTCTAGATACATAAAAAGCTTATAATCTCTTATATGAGCCTTCTTTTTACATATATGATGTTCTGATAAGAACACTGTTATTTCTTAATGGCAAACTAAAAATTTCACAGAACATGGAAGGGAATTTCCATTAAAAAAATCAACATAAGGCATATATTAGACAGGGATAGATTTTTCATTTATAATCCAGGAAAGAATAATTGCCTACATTTAATTTTAATACCTTGAGTGAGGCATTGTTTCCTTATTCAAAAATGAAACTATAGTTGTTTCTACCATTTCATTCCAAACACTGAAAATGAGAAAACCATCAGCTAAAAGGAGGAATTGGAGAAGTTCTTAAATACTAGGGATGTGAGGATCTTCTAGTTCCATGCTAACAGAATTAATAGCTCAGTCCTGAATATAAAGAGAGATACTTAGGTCAATACTGAAAATCTTGTACCTGTACCATTTCTTGAGTGTGCAAGATCCTCTGGAGAGGACAGAAAGAGTGAGAATCTTTTGCTTTCAGTGTTTCAATTTCCTCATAATAAAATGGATACCCAACTACGCACTCTTCTCCACGGAAGCTAAGGGAAACAGAATGGCCTTGTCATTATCTTGACATAGACCCAGAAAATTCAAGGGGATGTGCCAGTAATTCTAAAAGAGCCTATTCCTTGGCTTTCATCCAGCTTGATCCTACAGAAGTTTTGACACCAGTCCAGCAAGACAGAAGGCCTGAGTCAGTTCTCCAGAGAGGCCTGTGCTTTGACATCACTGCGCTATTCAATAAACTGATGAGCTGGTGACTTCAAGGGCACATTAAAAAATCTACCACTTTTAGACACACTAGGCTGGAGACCTCGGAGAAACTTATGCTTTCAAATCAGCATGGCAAGCTAACATTTCTGACCCAGTCACTTCATTGTTACTCACACACTCGGCAGCAGATGAGAAAGTTACAGATAACAAGCTAGAGACCTCATAGTGGTTTTTCCTCATTTCAGACTCTTGGTTCTTCTGCCTCAATATCAGTTCAGGGAAGCTGCTAAAAGTAAGTGCCTTGTTTTACCTTCAAACTTGTATGTTCTACCATTGTAGCCTCTCAAATGCTAATTCTCTCTCATGTGGTCAGCAAAGCAGGACTGCTGAAAGAGACAGAGCTTGAGAATTTTTTCCTTCATGTGGGTCTGATAAAATGGATCTGAAAATTTGAGGCTCAAGGAGAAAAGTAACAGTATTTCATACAGGCATTCAGTATCTAACATCCCTCAGAAATCATCCCAGGTTCCCATATGTGCTGAGCTATTGACCATATTAACTGAGACAGAGATCTTTTGAATGGCCTTTGCAGGAAGGAAGGTACTTCATATGACGTGACAACTCAATATGCACATGGCATAAAAGTGCTCAAAATTTCTATTTACATTTGTCAAAAGTTGCATATCCTTGTTTTCAAGTAATTTTTTAAAATTCCTGTTTGCCACTTTGAGATAAATTAGATTAGAAAAAAACAGAAGCTATAACTTACCTGGTGGTGGAGATTGTATGATGGGAAAAGGACATGGGAGAAGAAAGAAACAGCTACGTGTGGAAGATGCTGAGAATGATTCAATGTGTGTACATAGTACAAGGTGGCAAGGAGATGAAGTAGCAATAAAGAAGTTGTCAGTCTTGGGTAGTTGGATTTGGGATTTCAATGATTCCTGAAAAGCTCTCAGCATTGTGACTGTCTTTCATCCTGCTACCTATGCAAGAGGATAGGCTAGTATGGCTGCCAGTTAGCAAGGGTTCCCTCTTTCCCCATTTCCTAACAACCTGAATCCTTCTCAGAGATGTTGTTTTCCTTTATTTTCTGTTGTTGCCTATTTCCTTTATTGACCAAGTTACTTCCTTCTGACTGCATGCGTTGCTTTCAGGCACCCACACATCTCATGGGTGGTATGTCCCCAGCTTTGCGTTTGTATTTTCCTGTCATTTTTATGGAACAGGAAGTAGGAACAATGTGTACTCTGGTGTTCTGAGGGAGTGTGGAATAACTTGTCCTTTCTCCCCCACACTGACTTGGAAATTTAGAATAATGCAGTACCCTGTTTGGTATTTCAGCTAACAGTTTTCATCACTTGAAGTAACAGGTCTCCTACAATGATTGTTAATTTTGGAAAGAGTACTAATCACTAAGTGCAAGCATTTTGTGTTACTTCCTTGATGTGCACTTCTAACTTCTAGACATTTAATTCATTTCATTCTAACATAATGTCATTGATTAAGATGTACCAGAAATGGAATTTAAAAGAATAGTAGCTCCATATCCTTGATTGGCTACTCTTCCTCCAATATTTGCCTATGAATGACTCATGGAATTGTCTGAGTAAAAATACTGCAGCAGATTTTGAAAAGTTAGATTAGGGGCCAAGGACCTATCTACTAATATGAAAATCACTTTTTATCTTTTCTTATTGGCAGTAACTCACTTGTGACAATGGAAAAAAGTTATCTGTTTTTCAGATGTGTGAAGAAATTTACATAATTACAGGAAAATACATGGGGTGAAGTATATTTTTTTTCTAATTATTTATTAGGCTATTCATTACATGCATATGGCACTATGAAGGAATAGGGTTCTATTCATCTTCCTAGCCATATGACTAAATTTGCCGATAATGCATTAACCTGTTGAGGATATGGTGTGACAGGCAGTACTAAATGATAATGATGAACTTCAAGTAACCAGACACCAGGTCCTATTGATTGACATGTCAAGAGCATGGCATCTTAACAAATTATAGACAATGCAAATTGATACCTTTCTGCAACTTCACTTAAGTATCTTTCTGTTGGTGTAATTAAACTGAAGCAGCATCTGAAATATATCAAACAAGTTATAGATTTAAAAGAAATTTTCTGTAAGCATTGTAAAAGACTTTGAAAGTTACATTTTGTAGCTTTTTTTCTAAAATTTTAGTGAGTACAGTGAATCAGATGCATTTTTTACTTTATGGATTTTTAATGGCCTCTGTTGCTAAATACTTTTAATATTGAGTTAGATATGTTAAAGGCTTCTCTTAGAGAAAGGTTTTTCTGGTATGTGAATTAAGCTTCTAATCATACAAAAACCTTTAACAGTTTATGGATTTGACTGATGACATATAGAGGGCAAAAGGGATAAATTAAGTATAGAGAGCTATCATTTTTATTTTTGATGAAGGTATTAAAGGAGATACCTACAAACTATCTTCTCAGGAGCTTCTGGAGAGGGCATATGCCACAGCCAAGACCCCAGAAACAAGGTGTGTAAAAAGTGGGAAGGTATAAAGATTTGCTTGAAGATTCTGCACAGTTCTACTTCCCCAGGCAGTTTGTGACAAGGTCTTATAGCTAAACCATCCTAAAGCCAACAAAAAAGCCCCCAGAGAACACCTAAGTATCTTAACACAACTTTATTTTTTTTTTCCCTAGGGCGTAAGATTAGTGATGCACCTCTTCCCACACAACAACTTATTCAAGATTCTAATTGTCATCCACTTTCAAGTCTAAAACCCACCGGATTGCTGTTAGAAGGAATAAGAGAACAATTGTTTTTGAAAATAATTGAAACAAGGAATATCATGCAGAAAGTACATACTTAATGAAAAAACTCTAAATCAAAAGCGTATCTGATGTCTTGTATGTGCAACTGCAGATATTTGTCCTGGTTGCTTTAGATAAGAAAAACTAGATAAGCTATCTTCCAAGTACTGTCTGCTTAGCTTACATTCTTTACTCATGATGTGAAACAAGTGATTAGGAATAAGACTTCTTCTACCATATGGAGGACTGAAAAAATTCTTCTTCCACATTTACTTTTTATGCTCTGGGCAATGACACTTGTTCATTAACTGAGATCAACAAGCCAGAGTGGCAAAGGCAGATACAAAATCTGTTGAAGTTGAGAAAAATATTTGCTTCAAAATTTGGTATACTTGAATTCTGTTGCCCTAAAACATCAACTGTGGTCAAGGGTATTGGATGCAGTCCAAGTGAGAAAAAATTAAAGCAGTGAGAGAATAAAGCAGGTCAAAAATAGCTCCAGTTTGATGAAGGAATTATCTTCCAGCTACCACAGGAAATTCATGTATAAGACCAGGTAGGTTTCTTAGTTAACAAATATTATGTCATTGAGAAGACCAAACAGAGGAAACACTTTACTGAAATGAGATCTCATGTTATGGATCATATTGTAACTCAAGAACAATTTCTGTGACTATTCAACTAGTAAAAGGAGAAAAAAAAATCACTTCTTCAAAGTTTAAAAAACACATTCAATTTAGCAAATACATAGAAAAAGAATTTGTATGTTAATTTCATTTTTTGTATTCTATGGTATACAAATCATGTTACAATTTCAGTCTATTAAATTGCTTTACCAATTATAGAGTTTAACTGACCACAGTAGCACACTACAGCATTATCCAGAACAATTAAATCTTCCTTTTGTTTTTGTCTATACCATACATGCATTAATTTACTTTTTTATATTGGGGCTGATGTAATGATCATGTTACGGAATGATGGTGCGTTTTGCTTCAAGACACTTGTTCTTACTTTTGTGGAGTTTCCAGCATATATAAGTCAAGTATGTTGTTTGCTCTACCTTACAATCAGGCTTTAAATCTTCCTCATTAATCCAGATTTGTCTTAATATTAATCATAGTACTGAACTGTCCTTCCTCTGTCAACAGGAATGACTATGATAAGTAGCAATGTCTCCTCTGAGAAAGAGTTAATTTTAATTAATCGAGACATCCATCTGGCCTTTAATAGAAAAAATGGGAATTGTCTCAAGGATCACTTGTTCTAAAACTCCTTCCTCATAGTCATGAAATGATTCCAAGTGTAGGGCAGTAACAGAAAAGTTTAAGAAACACAGTAGAGATGGAAGAGAATGGATCAAAAATGAGCACTGAAGTTGGGGTGAAATCTTCAGGGCTTAATTTTGTTTTGATATTGTGTAAGAAAGAAGAAAAGACTATTTAAAATGTCATGGAGTTAATGAATAACCACTCCCTTGAACACACGTGCAAAAGCTGACAAGAGTTGAGAACTTCATTTATGTCAATATAGACTGTAATTTTACAGGTTTCATACAAGTGTTTCTAAGAAACAAATCTGAATCCTTATCTGCAAATGTGCAAAAGTCCTCTTTATAAATTAAGAAAAGCATGCTAAATATAAAACTGAAGTTATACTTTTTGAGTTTCTCTTGTGAGTCTCCAAACATTGCAATTAACACTGGCAGTGATAACTACCTTTTTCATTTAAATGCCTTTTCAGAAGACTGTATGACTGTACAGCAATAATTTTGTGTTCGATTCTTGTGCAGCTGTGATCTCTTGGAACAGCATCTTTACCACACTTAATGCAACATTTTTAAAGCAAAGGATATAGCTGAAATGATGCTGAGGTTTCAATTCTCCAAGACTACAGTATTAAATCAGCTGCATTCTCCATTTCCTATGAAGTGATGCCAACTACTCCTTGCTAATGTAATAAAAGGTATTCAGGTACTTAAGAGGTGCTATTCCATTACATGATAGAGAAACATGAAAAGGAAACCTTTATTGGTCCTTGTTTAAAAGCACCTTGTCAAGCATGTGGTCAGTGGAAACCTGCCCAAATGTTAGTTTATACAGAAACATATAGAATGTTCTTTCAGATGAACGGCACCAAGCCAGCACACCTGCCCCGTGAGGAAAATACACAGGAGTAACCCAGCTAATTAAAGAAAGAGAATGTAAACAGTGTCAAAGAGGGGAAAAGGAAATGTATCTAGCCTAGAACAGTGTGACACTATGAGGCTTTCCAGGGACTGATAAAGAGGTCATCAAGCTGCTGTATAAATACACCCTTTCCTTCATTTTATCTACTTTGCTACTGATCAGTTGAATATCTCTTCATGCAAGAGAAACAGACAATTCTGGCACTGAGTAGTTAATTCTGGAATTATTATTTTAGAGTATTTTTGGAATAGCAATAACAGCCATGGTATTTGCCAAGCAAAGTGTAGGCTACCCTACTCCCAGGAAGGTTGAATACATTTTAACTGATGATTTACTCACTAAAAAACAGTTCCACACCAGATTTAGCCTGAATGTACAAAATAGGCTTGGATAAGAAAACCATGTTCTTGGACACATTCACAGGGAAGGAAACAGAGTCCTATCACTCCACAGTCCCCACCTTCCTTAGCTGTGGGAGCGCCTGGGTCTATAGCTTTTGTTCTTCCAATCACCCCCCTTTCTCATGTGTATGTCAGCAGCCAGCTTTAGGAGGCCAGGATGGTGGAGCAAGCCCTGTGGGCAGGAGCAGGCAGGTGGCTGCCAGCTCCATCCCTGCCAGTGGCTTGCATTGTTTTCTCCCTTTGACTGCTACCTTTCAAGTTGAACAGGATTTAAAAATTTTATTTTACTTAAAACTTAATTTCTATTTTGGTGATAAAATAATTTCTCAATTTTTATTTTCTTCTTTTCACTTTACTCCAGTCTCTCTACCCTCTTTCTGCACAGTGGCTTAATACCAGTACCTTTCACACATCATTTTCTAACTGCAAAAAATAAAAATGAATAATTAGTTCAATTCACATGTTTCTATATTTTACTGAAGATCACATTCAGAAACTGAATTGGAGAATGAAAAAAATGGCAGTGGCCCTTCCTTTATAATGTACCAGACCAAAAGCCTTGATTAATGTGCTGTTCATGGTTTATTCAAGAGGTGAGAACCAAATGCTGCAGCTGGAGGTTATCTATTTTTTTACAACAAAACAAACTTAATAAGAAAAAAGCTCTTTGCAAGATCTCTCAAGTCTTTTCTAGCTGACAAATAACTGATAAAATCAACCCATAGATTTTTAAGAGAGTATCATAAATTAAAATTTTCTTGCAAAATGTACCAGCTGGCAAAGTATTCTCAGTTTAATTTTAAAATATATTTTTTGGTCTACCCAGATGCTACTAGCTGCCAGTTCTCTTTCAGCTGTATGACAACATTGCACTTCATCCCAGCAGGTATGATGCTGTGCTGTAAGGGCTGCCATAGAAAATGCTGGCGCCTAGTGGGGGCAGGTAAATAAATGCTGCTTTTTTAGTATATAACGGCTTTCCCAAGTAGGGAAACAGTATGTAACAGTATCCCAGCAAAGTGGGAGACACTAAACTATAATGCCAAAAGAATCAGAAGAGTGTAAACTCAAAAAAATCAAGGTTGATGTTCTGAATGCCTTCACTAGTATTGATGAAAGAATGGAGTCTAATATATCTTTTCCAATTAAGAATTCTTCTACAATATTAAGTAATTAAGTATCATATTCTTCATGTGTAATAAACAGAAACTTTCCAAATACTGAAAAATTAATAATGATTCATATGCAGTATCTGAAAAAATCTGGAACGCAGTTTCCAAGCATTACATTTCTACCACAGCAAGTTCAATTACCCAAGCTAAAATCAGTAATATTGGTGTAGCCATGATATTACAAAGAGAGCGAAGATTATAGTGAAAAGTAAAATATTTAATAAAGGTGGTTGGAAATAAAAAGCTCTGAGGCAGAGAAGAATCAGAAGGATGGCATCTGCAGCTGAAGGTTCATTTGCTTTCTAGAGCTACATTCAATGAGTCTGGTAGAAGAAATTATCTCCTCTTAGAAATGATGTCTCATTAGATTTGAAGCTCTTCAGCAGCTTTAGGCTGCCTTTGAATCCACACTGTTATGTTTCTCTAACCATACCCTAACAGTCCTGTGTTTTGGATTGTGACATTAAAGAGCTATCAATAGAACAAATATTTAATCCAGAGTGAATGGTGAGTTTAGGTGTATGAGTAGCAACTGAGGAAACACAAAGAAAATTTTCAGCTTTAAAGTAAATTGGGAAGTATTTCTAATGTTTTAATATCCTAAATATTGTGTATCTTTATTTTCTTTAAAATATTTTCTGTTTAATAAATATTTTATTCATGCGTTAAAAAGCAAAAAATTGCACTTGCCTTTGCTGGTGTGTTGTACTTGACCAATACTGAGAAGCTAGAATTACTAGTGGGTTTTATGTGCTTATGGAAGAAGCCTAGAATATAGGAAAAATATAAGAAGTGATCCAACTTTGCCAGTTTGAAAAAGAAGTGAAGCTTTCAAGTTCTGGAGGAATTTTCTGAGGAGAAACCATGGCTGAAGAGAAAGGTTGATGAAGAAGGAGTTAGGATAGGGCACTTTGGAAGTATGAACAGTGTATACATCTATAAACAAGGCTCCTTCTGTGAAAAATGTTTAATGATATTGTACCTGTGATTGCACATAACTCTCTGTAGTTCTTCCTCTTAAATAAATTGATGTTATGAATGCAAGCTATGTCTTAAGAACTTTACTAATCAAATCCTGCATGGCACATTCACCTGCAATAGATGGTATTATAAGGATTAAATTTTTTCATATGTTGTTGATTATTTCTTCACATAGTCAAGAATGAGATAAGAGAGAAAAACAAGTGTGACTGCCAATGAAAGAAACTGCAAGAAACAATTGCATCCAGCTCAGAAGTATGAAAAGGCAAAAGAGAGAGATATTTTATTGATAATAGGGAAAAAAAACAAGTCAGATATTTAGACGATTAATTAAAATTACTTCTAATCTGGGAGGCCTAGACCTGGGAGGAACTGCCTCAGGTTGGTGCTGATAGACCTCCTTAATGAACAGGTAGAATTTGATAGATGTTACGCATAATGCACAAGCCCTCTACTCTTGGAAAATGTCAAATTATGGTAATCTCATATCTAAGAAATGAAAGAGCACAGGTGTGAGTTGTTGGTGAAATCTGGAGGAGGTGATTTCAGGCAGCTGATCATTTGGTAGGGGATGGGTTCTGCCTGTCTCCAAGGGGTACCCAGTGCAGGAGCTCCCTCTGCTCAGGTCCCCTCCAGATCTCCTACCAGTGCAGGAAGCACAGCCATCCTAAGTGTTCTATTAGGAATATAGAGCATAGTTCTATTCTGAGTTTGACAGCAACATTTCTTTCTCTCCTGGTTCTCTCTTCCATAGGCAGCAGCACGTTAGGAGAGCAGGCGTGATGCTCCTCTGCACAGGATTCAGCAGTGCCAGCCAGGGAAGCCAGCACCAGAGCTGCCACCCCACCTGCCAGAGCAGACCCTGCCTGAATCCCTGCCACAACTGCGAAATCCAGATCGTGCAGAGCTGTGCGAAATTGTTCAGGAGCGTATTTGTGTCACTTGGAAGTGTGGGTTTAAACCGGATACCGCTACTCACAAACTAGTGTGATTTCACAAAGTTATAAAATTCTGAAAATTTAAAATAATACTACTTTTCTAGAAAAGAAAAGTGGGGGGAAAAAACCAAAAAAATTGTTTTGGTTTCTATTTTCTGAAAAGAAAAGAAAAAAAAACACAAAAAACAAAAAACAAACAAAAAAACCCCAACAACAACAAAAAAACCTCACACTAAAATCCAAAGATAAATGTACTTCAAAGGATAAAGGAATTTTCATGACAGGAAAGCAAAAAAAATTTATTTTGAAGTTGCCTGAAGTTTCTGTTGTAGCACTGCTTGCAAAAGGTCAGTGATACGACTTTAATCATTCGTAAGGCAATGAACAGTCTTTAGAAAATTACAGTAGTCTGCTTCTTGTCTCATATATTTAGACTAACATAAGTTAGTAACATGAATAGTATTGTAATATTCAGTTTAGTTATTTTCAAATCTTTGCAGATAGAGTTAGGCTTTATGAAAAGTGTGTCAAGAGCCACCTCCTAAAGAGAACAACTTGGGAAAGGCCTCAATTCACTGAACACACAGTAAAGGAATTAAATTTTAATCAGATTTATTACCTAAATGAGGTTTTTTGAAAAGTATCTGAAACTTAATTTTTGTTTGAAAATTCTGCACTATGAATTTGATTAAAATAAAATTAATTTCTGGGCAAAAAGAGAGGATGACTCTTCTCTGTTTGAAAGTTTTATATCCCCATATTCAAGTCTTGGATTTAGAGTTCCTGTGAAAATTTGACATCAGTTGCAATGATTTATGAATCAAGGGACCTTGCTGCTGGGATAGTTTCTTTCAGTGCTGTTGGGCCTTTGGAATGCTTGAAGTAGACACATGACATTTAACTTAATAGAAGCTTACTGGAGAAACTATAAGGCAGCACAATATAATATAGCTAAATATAGCTGGAATTAGGAAAATCTGTGTCCTAGCTTTTAGCTACTAAGGTGCTATTTTGAGGCTCACATCAGCGTTACACAACTTCTTTCGTCAGTGCTAAGTATCACAAGACCAAAATGAGCATATAAATGTTAAGAAGTCGTGCTTTTAGGACTGAGAAGATGTTGTCATGCAAAGCAGAGAAGCACCAATAGGTGCTGTTGTAGGGACAGAGGCAATAAATCTTTCCAAGTCACTTTTCTTAAGTTCTGGAGTCCCTTATCCTGATCATTGTTTACAATGTTGATATCACATGGTATATGCTGTTAGAAATCTATATTCTTAGTTGGATCAGCTTTTAGACTTGAGGACCCCAAAGAAGATTCATAAATTCACAGCTTGGCACATCCAGCATCTTAACTGAGGGTGAGCTGGCTTACCCATGGCACGGATCAGACCGTCACAGTGGGATGTGTCAGACTCCTCAGTGGTGGCAAAGGAGCTTTGTCAGGCCCTGCCTGTTTCCTTCAGCAACATGGAAAGCTCCCAAAGGGTGGCTGGCAGGGCTGCTGTAGCCATGCTTTACAATTTCTTCTCCTGCCCTTTGTTCCCGGGTGCTGTGGACACTGGGGATAGCCAAACAGATTTGGAGAGAGTTCAGGAGAGAATGTGAGCTTATTGTGTTCCATATTATTTTCCTTTTTCTATCAAAGTTGTCTCAGTAGGAACACATGCATCTATTTTTAAAGGCTCTGCTCTAATACTTTAAGGGCTGTAATAATTGTTAAGGTTTTTTTTTCTGATAGATTTTCTAGTAGCAGCACTGTATCATGCTCAACAGACCAGCTCAGTGGTCTGAAAGTGTTTCCAGTTCTCTACATTGCACAATTTCATTTACTCTGAGTAAGTAACAATTTAAAAGGTATTGACTGAGTTCACCACCTAAGGTGACATGATATGGAAGGTTGCCACCACTAGCTGATGTAGATTTTATAGCAAACCCCTGTTTCTCAAATGCCATGTTGTTGTTTAAACTCTGGTGACAGTGACTGAAACTGGTAGATTGCCTTCTGGTAATATTTCTATTGGACAACATGACAAGTTGAATTATGCTGTATAACAAATTCTACATACTACCACAGCTTTTAGAAAATTGTTTTTGTCAGCTAAGAAATTATTGATTGAGTAAAAAAATATTTAAAGTCAGGCAGTAAGAAAACTGGTGAAAAGGTTAGGTATAGTGTACTTTCCCAGAAATTGCCCCATAAATTCTTCCTTCATCAACACGAAAACCATGATATCACCTAAACTTCCAGGTAGTCATCTCTAGCTACAGATCATATGCTTTAGGAGACTCAATTTTGGTTGCACAGTAGACAAAACAATAAATAAAACTTCTTATGGAATTAAAATTACATTAGTGAAGCTTGTTTATGTCCTTCTAACTTAAGGAAAACAAAAATTTATTTAATTTGCAGGTAAAATGCAAGAGTAATTTTATATGTCAGGACAGCAAAGTTAAAGGGAAATAGTGTACCTAGAAAAAGCAGTGAGTACTGGGTTTTCAGAGACAACTATTCATAAACATCTAGAATAATACTTCTAACAAAAGCCTTGCACAAAACAAGAAAACATGTTTCTAAGCACAGTGAATGGGATTTGATTTAACTTTGTAGGTATGAAAAGTGTTAAACTCTGGAGCAGTGTTGCTAGGGTAAACTGAACAGCTTAATGGGAACCTGTATGAGTGTGGTGACACATAAAAGAGGTGTAGGGGACACAGAGAAGAGGAGTTGATTGGCAAGACATGGGCCAGTGAGAGGCATGGAAAGTCTATTCTGACTCTGCATTGAATGCAACAGTTGTATTTCTGCTTAGTACAGACTGTAAGGATGGGGGCTTTCAAGAAACTGGCAGGACAACTTCAGTTAGGATGCACAAAATGGTGCATTTTTTGGGCTGTACTACATACCTTTGTGCTACATATTGACACTAATTCTTAATTGTCCTATGAATATAATTCCTTGAGACTTTGCAGCTTAGGACCTTCAAGTCTCGCCTAGTTCTTGAAAAAATATCTTCCTGTTTTAAGTAAACCTATAGATAATCCCATTTCTCAAAATCTGTCCATTTCCAGAATAATCCTCCATTGCTTAATTTTCTTTCTCTGTGTGGCCTGATAGTGCATTTATATATATAAGATCCTGTTCGCTTCCATGGGAGCAGTGGTTATGCAAGTACTGCTGAGATAATTCTCTGCCGCATTTTAGAGCTTTCCTGTGTCTGCCACTGCTCTAGGATTCTCAGAGGTTTCTGAAATGGCATGCATTCACAATGTGTGAGCTATGTGAACAGTTCAAGCATAATGTCTCTTCTAGCTTCAGCTCCTTTCAATGTCTAGAAATTTATTTAGTTGCATATTCTAGCACCAGATTTTTTTTCTTTAACAATATGATAATATCAGGCTATTGGTGTAAATACACATGCAATTGTCAGTTAACCTCATGCTATTATTTTCAGAGTGCCTGCGGCACTGTATCAGTACTGTCAGAGGAAAAATACCACAGAACAAGGTATTTCCACATTCTTTTCCATGAGCCAAGGCACAAAATGGGCTCATTACCAATATGTGGCTTTTCACAGTTCAATATTAATATGTCTGCAGTTATCCAAAAAGCATAGAATATACGTGTGCAATTCAATAAAATGTAAACATGTGTTCCTGAAGAGACCAGGTGCTGCCAAAAAAAGAAACATAAAAAGTCTGTGTGCAAAACTGTTCAGAAAGCCTTTGGCCTAATTTCAGTACAACTTTGCTTGATTCAGAAAAATTGCAGCTGCTGATAGCAGCTGAAGGTGTTTTCCAGAATTGCTTAAAATCATTAGGTACCACACTAGGTACCTAGTGGTACCTGAGAACTGAAGAGAAAAAAAGAAACCCCAAAGTTCCAATTCTACCTGTGCTGCAAACATGCAGAAAGGACTTGTTTAAAATTATTTATGACACATAACTAAATGCATCCCTAATGTACCTCATGAATAAAGATGGCCCTCTGTGTCAATTGCACCACCACTTGTAAATAGTGATGATTATAGACATTTACCTCACAGGGATATTGTTAGGAAACACAAGTTAATGTATGATGGTGCCTTAAAAATGTTAAATGCTACATGGTGGAAAAAAAAAAAAAAAAAAAAAAAAAAAAAAAAAAAAAAAAAAAAAAAAAAAGGAGAGAATGCTTTAAAAATACCATTTTATATATTTTTTCCCTTTTTGTATACATGTCTCTGTTGATACCAGGGACTTCTCATGTGCCACAAGAGGGGAGTAATACATATAACAGTTTAAACACAGTGGGACCACATCTCTCATTATGAAACCTCAAAAATTCAGTCACAGGACATCTGGAGCCTTGCTGTTTAAAGTCCTTAGAACAAATTTGGAAGTTTAAATAGACAAGATTGGATACAGGTGGCTATTACCATATCATATCTATTACCATACCTAATAACTGTTTAAGACATCATTATGAATCAGTAGTAACTTTATTTCATTGCAGTATGTCCTTATGCTATGGAGGGAGTTTTTATATCCTTCAATGTCATGTAAGGTGTAATCACCTCTCATAAAAGGTGCTCCTATTGTAGACATTGACAGACTGTCATAATAATGGGACATATATTTTCATGCTGAGTAATGGTAGTCAGGCTAATTTTTAGCAGTTTCAAAATACAGTCGTGTGGTGGTTTGACCAGCCCACGGAAGTGAGCTGACTGGTTTTGAGACTGGCTTTTTATTGGACCAATGGGAAAGCATTTTCTAGTTCTCATCACCTTTGAAAGAAGCCTGGAAGGTGTCTTTCCATCCGGCAGTCGAGAAGAACACATCTGTCCCATATCAGCCCTGGGCCCGAGGAAGGCCATGCATGCCAGGCAGGGGCAGCTGCTTTGGGAACATCTGCTGCACAGAGTCTGTTCTGCTGCTGGCCCCAGCTGAACCTGCCTCTGTGCGCCTGGGGAGAGAGGGACTGGGGACACGCAATGATGCAGGCTGGAACACCTTGATTAAGCCGAGGGGTGGAAAAGGAATTTTGGGATCTGTCCAACTCTCCCCCCGGCTGCAGGAGACCAGCGAGCGGCTGCCTTTGGGCCTGGCCCCTCTGAGAGCTGCCACCCCAGCAGGGCTGTGAAATGGGACAGCATGGACTGCCCAGCCTGGCTGAGATCCTGGCACAGCCGGACAGGTGGGACACTGTCTCTTGTTAACTCTTTCAGGGCACAGATGGAACCTGGAAAAACCCTCCAACCTCTCTCCAATGAGAGAAAATCAGAATGCAAATGTGTAAAGACCATGTGAAGTATCAAAGTCAGTCAAGAAAGAGTGAAAGTCCAGGTAGAAGGAGTGTGGGAAGTTGCTTTTGAGCTGTAAAAGACTTGCAAGCTATCATGGTTGGCTATAACCTATTGAGATTTTTCCTTTAAACCATAAAGAAGTATGAGGGAGATAAAAGAGTTCAAACTGTAGACCTGAGCAAAGAAATGAAATGTTGAGGGGACTGTTGATTCATGAGAAGTTGACCAGAGAGATGAAGTGATAAAGACTCTTTGCCCTTGAAGAAGAAGTGAATCTCTGTTCCTTGGAGGTGAAGGTGGTCCCAAAGATAAATAAAGAGAACCTTTGTTTTAAACAGTTATCTTTAAAACAAGACCCCATAGATCGATGTGGCCCAGAGGCACAACTGTGAACATGGGAGGAATTTCATGAACACAAAGGATCCGGGTGGTTGCTGTTCATGAAGAATGGATCTACAAGAGAACTGTCTTCTTGTGGGGAATTTTCCATAGTAAATGAGAGGTGCTTCCCTCCCTAAGTGAACTGAAGAAAGACTGTTTTAGAGGTGGAAAACTGACTGAGATTTCTGAGTGTTGTTTTCTTTACATTGTTGGGAGAAAAAAAGGTGTGGGGAGGGAGAAAGAGTGTTTGAAGTTTTCATTCTCATTCTTGTTGTTTTTTCTTTCTTTTAGTGTTAATAAAGTCTTATTATTTTAAAGCTTAAGCCTGCTTTGCTCTTGATTGGAAACTTTCAAATTGGCAAACTCAAACCAAAACAGAAATTGCTATCTCTGCCCAGTTTCGAATTGAAACCATGACAAGTAGGCCTTGTGATACTTTATGAGGACAAACCTCCATTATATTTGTGAGGTAGGTGAGATAAGAGAGGTCAGAAGTTCTTTGTAAAAATAAAGTAGATCTGAGTATCATCTAATACTCTAGTCACTGAACCACATCAATGAAGTCAGTAAACTTACACCTGCACAGTAAATGTAGCCTCTGTATTTACATTTGCAGGGGGTGGGCATGTAAAGTCATAGTTTATAAAAGTCTGAAAAGTCTATATTTTGTGGAAATCTCCCTATATTTTTTTTTTTTTTTTTTGTATGAAAGTATCCAGTAAGTGCACTTATGTCTGGATTATGAGAGGAGCATTATAACATATAAAAGGTAATGCCATCTTTTCTGGGACAGGGTCATTCCTGACAAAGCTACAATTCCACGTTGGAATTCAGATACTAGGATGATTAATTTCCTGTAGGAAGTCTTATCAGGATTGTTCATACAGTTTGTGGGAAGAGATAGTTGTCTACTTGTTCTGTCAGATATGAAATGATGACCTTCTCAGTGAAGCTGTTCCCTTTTTTATCCAATACTCTGCCCTCCAAACAAATTTCCAAGGTAGGGAAGTCTGATCAATTAATTTGCTTTCAGGGCATTGCAAGTTTTGGCTCAGTAGATTAAGAAAAACAGAGCACAAAACTATCAGCAAGAAACTTTTCATCTGTCCAGCTTTAATTTTTCATGTTTATCTGTCGAGTCCTCACATAAATGCACACAGAAAATAATGAACTGAATGAGAATCCACCCTGCTAACAAGCAAGATGCACTGAAGATGATAAAGTGGATTACTTAACAGGTACCTGAATGCCTGGGCTAGGTCATCTGTTTCTCATTTAAAAAAAACAAAGGAAGGAAATATCCAATAGCCAGTCACATACATTATTCCCACATCTTGTTGCAATTAGTAATCCTGTTAGGAGAGGGAAGACCAGGCTTGAGGATGCAAAAGAACAATCTGAAAACATTTCACATGTCTGGGAATTCCAGACCATCACATAATTTTCTATTTGTGTTCTCTAAGTCCTTTCTATTGAACTGCTCGATGTCAATAAATTAGTGTTACTTGGAATAAGAACCATAATCTGAGGTTCATATAGGCAGCAGAGCCAGTATTTATCATTTCTATTTTTGGACAGTGTAGCCATGTCAAAGATAGAGAGAACAATACAGCTATCTTTGTGATACTATTTTTCACTTACCTGTGTTTTTAGTGCTAAAGATCTGGCTGTCAAAAGCAGACAACAAAAGTTTGACAGGAGTGATACTGCCCCTCCTGCACCTGTGTGTTGGATTTGGATGCCTAACATGACAGCCAAGTACTTGAGATTTACCTGCAGCTGTTGACTGCCGCCTGGCTGGGTAGGCACCACGGCCGTGTTTTTAAGGGAAAGCATGTTCCCTTTATGCTTACAAATAGGGGACTCCCATTTTAATGGTCAGGGTGCAATTTGTTCCCTGTTGTTTAAAAATAAATCTTCTCATGCCCAGGATGAGAAAACCCTCATACCTCTGAGATAACTTTAACTCTGTGAGTGCATTCAGCTATGAATAGAAATACCCACCTGTCAGTCAGTCAAGGTAGTTTAAAATACCTGTTCTGCAAAAGCCTATGTGTCATTATAGATTTAGCAGTACGAGCAATGTTCTCTTTGTCAAACAATGAAGCAATATGACTAATTAACACTCACTAGGGAATCTGAAATAATGATCTCTCTCTCTCTTCCTAGAGCCAATTACCCCAAATATTCAGATTAGCTACCCACTATTTCTCTGAAAGAATTGTCTTGCTTTCTTTTTCTTTTTAATTTAAGGCATTATGTACCATGTAGCATCATGTTATAGGATGTTATGTCACATCCTGACAGCTTACAACTAGGGATATGCTGAATTTATTGGATAGTTAATACCTTCATGAATTAACAAGATAACCAACTTTTCAGGAAAAGGAAATCTGGGAAATATTTGCAGAAATTCCTTCTATATCTGTAGGGAGAATATACCTGGTTGATTTAATCAGCTGTACTATTTCATCATGACTTCCCAGTAAGATAATGTTGAAATACATATGTTTATTAATGCAGACATTTAATTAACAGAAATGTATGATCTGATTTTACAAATGTATACAATGGCTATAAACATACATGATGATCCAACATTGTAACATAAAACTATGATGTTTGAAAAATCCTTGATCAATTAGTTACTTCCAAGAATATAACTTTGGTCAAAGTTACCAACTTCATTAGCAATTAGAAAATTGTTAAATTAGAATTTAACTACTTACTAAAGCAAATCATCTTTTTCTTCTATGGTAATTGTACAGCATTTCATCAGCAACTTTCTTATTTTGAATGGAGGAGAGAGGTTTTTGCTTTGTATCTCTCCCACTTAAAATGAGAAACTAGAAAAGTATTTAGACATAGCTGTTCTCAGATTGCAACATTTAAACCTTGGACACCTGGGTCTTATATAGAAAGCAGAATAGTGTTAGCTCCAAAGGCCACCAGACCTAATTATAACTAATACAGAGACATGTTGTACAATAGATAAACTTAGATTCCACAAACTAGAATCTGAAATAAAGGAATAGAGCCCTAAAACCAGAAAATATTTTAAATATCACACATTTCCAGAACTTAATCAGGTCTGAAGAAAGATGTTTTTTGTGAACCAATGGCTGACCATCTTTCCTGTAGGTAGAAGGATTGCATGCTCTGTTTCACAGTAACAAAGCTGGTCTAGTTGTTTTCCCCCACAAGATGAGATGTTGTTTGGGTGTGTTGTTTGTGAGGCTTAGTAGTACTAATTGTGGGTTACAAGTTGGGTTGAAAGCAAATTGTATGAAGGAGTCTAAAACGTTTCTCAGCTGTAGAGATTGCTCTGACTACATGGGTGTTTCCAGATATCTATGTTGTCACTCCTACTGAAGGTTTTCCTCTGGGCTGAAGAAAAATCACGAGTCACTGGACTGAGCAAAGTGATGAGTATGATGAAATTCTTTAGAACTTATAAGGGGAAAAAAAAGTCCAAAACTTGTACTCGTTCCATTCTTCCTTGCACTATGTATTTTTTCTACTAATTCTTGTATGTCAGTTGCACAGATAGGCTTATGAGCCAAGAATGATGTGAATTGTCTTACCTCCAAATTACAGTCATGTTCATTTAATAAGCAGTGTATTAAAAAAGAAGTTTTTATAACCTGCTATTGTAAATTTTGTATATTTCCTTTAAAAAGTGGCAGAAAATCAGTGATGGTGCCGTGTTTTCCTTTTTAAGCAACACAATTGAGAAGCAGATGTCCGTCTTTGCAATTCATAAAGTGACTGTCAATCAGTTTGTACTGGAGTACTTTGAATTTACTGATCAGATCTAGCTTTAAAATAATTTTCTTCTAACTATGATGCAACTTGAGGGAAGATAAAACCTGATTCTCAAATTCAGCTTTTTAAAGATTGTATAAACTAGGTGACAAGCAAAGATTTTTTTACCATATTGTAGAAACTTAGAAGGCTGCTACACAAACACACAAATCTATGTTGTAAAAGTTTTGAAATTGTTTTAAGAAAATTCCTCATTTTCAGGGGAAAAAATGGAAAGCTGTGTGATCTGATGCACAGTTTTCTTGTGCAAATATTTCCTTCTGATTAAAAATACTTAAAGTAAAAAGCATTCTTACTTCTGCTACTGGTTTAAAAATACTGTGTTACTGATGCTCTCTATTGTATTTAAACTTTACTATCACTTAGACTGTAAAAGCATTCCCTGGGTCAGAGGTTTGTGTAGGTAATATAAGTGGTGCTTGACACTGATACACATGTATATATTCAGAAAAATGCTGTCTGTTTTCTCACTTGTACATATTACAACATGCAGCAAGCGTAATCAGGGCTTGTCAGCCCGACGTGATAGGGTGGATTAGCAGAAGTCATCCAGCTAAGGCTGGAGCATTTGTGCACTAACTACAAAAATAATCTCTGTATCAAGCTTTGAAAAGAACATATGTGGACATTCTTTTATTTCTGCTGTGGCTGACAAAAATAAAACTGGCTGGGACTGACAGAGGTAGTGACATCAAGGTGACACGTGAGGCTGTCAAGTGGGAAGTCAGTTTAAGACTAAAAATACAGGGCAGCTTCCATTGACTTCACTGGAGTGCACACTATAACTTTAAGCAGGCAAAGTGTGCTATGTCCCCAGTGTTTGCAAATAAAATTGGGGATAGATAGTACTTTAAAGTTGCTCTGGATGTCAAATTTATAGCAGTTTTAGAAGAAAACAGCAGGAAGTGTTGTGTCCTTTAAATCTGATTCAAACCTAAGTTGTCTTTGTCATATCCTGCCTCTAATTTACCAAGGTTCAGCATCCTAAAACTGATGGCTCTTAGGGGAGATCACTGAAAAGTCAGCTCTGTCAAATTTAGACTTCTTCACATTTGCCATCTTGCTATAGCTTTCTTACTCAGACAAACTTTTGCCTAGCAAAAGGCTGAATCCACTGACACCGTTTGAAGTTGCACCACAGACCTGTTATGTGGAACCTAAGCTTCTGGCACTGAGGGGCTGCCACTTGCCACTGGCTTGTATTGCTGTTTTTCCACAACTTGGATCTTTAGATGCTTATTTAAAGTAACAAGTAGCAGCTTGTCCATTTAGGGATTTTTGGCTGTTATAGTACCAGAAATTACAAAACATTGTAATATACATTTTATAACAGATATTTAATGAATATATTCTTTGTTTCCCCTTACTTTCTCAAAAAACCCCCAAGGTTTCTTAACTGTTTCTTTGGATACTGCGTTTTACAGAAAGCTGTTTGCTGGCTGGCATTGTAAATGGAATACTGATTTGCTGCAGCTTCCAACCCTTACTAGTGCTCCTGCTGCTCTCCTATCTTTAGAAACTCCCTTTTTAGATGATGAAAACAGGATAAAAACCCAGAAATGTACTTAGTTTATTCATTCTCTTTCTTTAGGCTACATCATATGTCCCATATTACAATGACTAATATGATAAATTATATGGCATCGAGACTGAAACAAAGGTACTTAACAGGAATTGGAAATACACTTGTACAAATAATTTTGCATTACCTTTTAAACTAAAAGTCTATAAAAATGCTTGAAGACTCTTAATATTCAGCAGAGTGAAGTTAATGCATCTTTGTTCAGAGTTGTGTGGGATTTGGCCACATGATTATAAACAAAATTAAGAGCGGCCTGTGTGTATGGGAACCTGATGAACCACCTCACTGTTTCTGTGATTACTTTAAACCACAGAGAAATACTTGGGACTCCATGTAACTACACAACAGTATTTTTAAGTGACCAAGGTATGTTAATAGAGTTTTCTGGACAACCATTAGTGAATAACCACAGAAATGTTTTCTAAAATTGTTGTGGAGCTTCTTTTACTTAGAAATGTAAGGGCCAAAGAGCAAAAGTTTTCCAGAAACAGAGTGTGAAACATGTATAAAAATAATAATTCTGAATTTGTTATATGCTGATCTCCTCCAGTTCTTTCTGAACTCATTGCCATAGTCTTTTTAAAAGGATAAGCTTTTAGAACCATGACTCATTCAGGTATAAGTTAATTACTTATGACTTTTGTGAGCAAGTATGAACAAAGGCGAGCAGAACAGGCACAGTCTTATGCAATTTAGAAAGAACATTTCTACACTTTAGTTTGAAAAGCTGTGTTACTAAAATTATTACTGCCATTGGAGCCTTCCAGTATGATACCAAGACTGCCACATTTTCCCTCGATAGCAGCCTAATCACTGCCGAATAGGAAATTATTCTTGAAACAGTTGTTTGCTGTCCTGTTGTCGTTTCATGCTGCTGTGCTTGCTTCTAGGGAATTACAGAATGCAGGTCAAGCCAACTATTGTTCTGCTGTTCCAACGGAGAAATAGCTGCTTCTAGCAATGGTAATTTTAGAAATTACCACTATGGTAAGAAAATGCATCAGTATTCTGCAGTTTATCATATTTTGCTGGCTCTTTTTCAGAGCTGTATCAAATTTTCTGACATTTCTTTCAGTATCACATTCATTTCAGTATTTGGCTTTCTAGAAAACCATGTCCAGTTGCAGTGGTCTGCTAGGAATGTGCTGGAGCCCAAGCTGATGCATGTCTTAAAACTCTGTTGTGAAGCGAAAAGGAGAGTTTTAATTCACTACTATCCTACCATGTGTGGCCAACAAACTGCATACATGTGGACTTTTGGAGCTGTAAAACACTTGAGTTAGGAGGATCAGGTGCTCCCACTGCTGGCTCTAGTTAGCACAAAACAGAGAGGAAGCCCAAGAAAATTCACTGCTGATTACAGCTATCGTTGAACTCTGAGTCCCTGTCTTTGTTAATCCTGCTGCTGTGATTACAGTGTTTGCCCCTGCAAATATTTTTTTGCTCAATAAAGTTACCTCTATGGTACTCTAGGGCAAACTCACCCTGTTGGCTCACACTCCCCGAGGTCTCACTTCTCTTGGACTCATTATAACATTCACAGAGTATTTTGTTTGATTTTTTTTCCTCTGCAACAATATAAGATTTCCAACAGAGTTTGTGCTGCGTGTTGTCTCCCTGTGGACTTTCTTTGCTCTTGAAAGTCATACATTCAAATAGTTTAACTGTATCTTTTTTGGGGGGATGAATGCTTTTGTTTGGATTATGAATTAATGTATGTTTCAAGACTCAATAAATGTAATGAGATGTTTCGGGCTATGCATTTCTCAGTACCTAGAGAGGTAAGGAAATTCAGAGTGTGCTTCTCTAATGGAAAGCATTAAAAATGTGAGGTCTAGAAGCTAAGAACAGTCACTCGATTAACTATGCATTGGTCATTGTAGGACACAAGAGATTGGTTATGGAAAAGATGCATGCTGGATTCATTTATATGGTTTCTGCTTATACTCAGAATTATAAATGTTTACTGTATATGGTGTTAATTATTTCGGTTCAATCACATGTTGATCAGTACCACTTCAATAAAAACATTTTCAAGAAAACTGTGCATGCAGTAGAGATGATAGATAGAGATGCAAATAAAGTTCTGCATGATTTCAAGTTTTAAGTGATTTATCTTGCTAAAGGCTGCATACTTAGTACAGCTAACCACTTCGGTTAGATTGATACAGTTGTTGTTTTAGAGCTTGTCCAAATAGCCTTTTATGTTGCAATCAAGTAATAGATGCAAGATTGACAAGTTACAAAGAAAAGGAGCTTTCAGTCAACAAACAGACTAAAATCCATTATTGTGGTGTGTACACTGTGTCCTGGACCTGTAAACACATCTTCATTGATCCCATAGAAAGATAGAAATATCTCCTCTTGTATAGTTCAATCAAGACCCTTTTCACAGAGGCAAAGTGCAAACAATATTGAAAAAGCAGAAAAAGACTGACATTACAGTCAAACAGTAAATAATGGTTGTGCTCAGGAAGCCTATCTATAACATTTCAAACTGCTGTCAGCTCAGATGAAATGTATAACCTCTCTATTACAACCTTAAGAAAGATCAAAACACAGGTACTGTACATTCCCTTTACTGTCATACCCTTTTTACCAACTGACTAAATCAATAAGAAAAGTAATCTTTTTTTCCAGTTTTGCATGTTTGTGGGGTATCTAAGATATAAAAAAAGCATTGGGAAAAAGATGTAATTGCTGAATTTTTCTTTAATTGTGGTGCCTGACAGAAAATATTAAAGAATTTTTAGCTCAGTTTCATGTGGTTTAGCAAAGGCATATAAGACAGGTGACCTGATATGACATTGTTATTTTTATTGTTTTGTTTAATGTATTTTATAATCAACATTAAGCTTATATTTAAAATTATATGTATAGTCAGAATCTAATTGTATAATTAATAAATGGAATATTCTATTACATTGCCTTTTTTTTTGGTCTAGAAACCACACACAATGAGTTCACAGCAAGTGCACCGCCCTGGCAAATGACTAGTTTTGCCATCCCTCTCATTCCACATCCCTAAATCCCATTTAAATCCTTATTTGAAACCTTAAGTGGAATTGAAATCTAGCATAAGCTTTGGTGTCTCTCAACAGTGGTAGCGAATTTTATACATACTGCAGCAGGTGGTGCTCATAACTGTAAGGTCCTGCCCAAGGATTAAACACGGTCTATAAAAAGATTAATTTGCTATTTAAAGTTAATATTCCTCATCTTGAACTGTAATCTAGACAGCATGAAGCTGGTCCTCACTTTCCTGAGCACTGAAAAAGGACCTTTATGGAATGAATAATTACAGATGCTGGCTAAGGTCACTGAAAGTCTGTCCTACAGGAAACTTGTGCAAATGCATGGAATTATGATATCTTTTAGAAATATTCTTTTATGAATTGGATTGGAGGGCAATAGCCAATGCTGGTTGGCATCTTAGGAGGTACTGCAGGCGACTGTGATTATCATGCTTTATTAGTCTGCTCCTTTAGAGGGATTGCAGGCACCTTGTCTTTGCAAGATCATGGTAAAACTTTGTTCGGTCGTAATTGGTAAGGAAGTAATAATAGCATTTTCTTGGACCAAATAGTCTAAATCCACTTGGCAAATGTTACAGAATCACAGAGTGCTTGAAGTTGGAAGGGACTTCTGGAGGTCATTTAGTCCAGCCTCCCTGCCCAAGCAGGTCCACCTAGAGCTGGACCAGGACCATGTCCAGATGGCTTTTGAATATCTCCAAGATTAGAGATACATCCACAATCTCCTTGGGCAACCTGTGCCAGTGATCAGGCATCCTCAGAGTAAAAAAGTGTTTCCTGATGTTCATGAGGAACATCTTCTACTTCAGTTTGTGCCCAGCCTTCTGGTCCTGTCACCAGTCATTGTAATTTTTCATTATCTTTTATTGAATTGTTGCTTGTTTTTTACCTAGAAACAGTAAGAAGGGAATATCTTACAAGACAAATCCCTTTTTTATGAATTCCTTTTTGTTTCGCAATCTAAGGGAACCAACTGTTGAAGGAAATTTTAAATTAACACTGTGGTGAATTCCTGGCTACATTAGCACTGAGGGTAATGAGACTGTTGCCAAGGCTGCAGCAGGGCTTAAAACCTTTGAATCACCAGATCCTTCCAGCTTATCATTTGCTCAACAATATCTGACTTCCTCACAGGATGGGGGATATGGTGACCCTAGATTAAACTTTTAATATATCCAAATATTTAAAGTCCTTGAAATAGAGCAAAAGACAATAATTAATTTGCATTATTATTGTAAATAAAAAATAAAATAGATAACAATATTTTCATTATGGCAATTTGAAGGGAAAAATTTACAGGAAAATGATAGTGTATGTTACACACTGCAGCTGTTTTAAGTGAAGGAGGGTGAGTGAGAAATTTACCATTAAACAGCAGAAAGCTGGATGAATAAATGAGTGGATGATTAAATAATCAAGAATCTTGAGCAAAAGTATGGGTGGATTGCTTACCAGGTATTGTATGAATTACTAGATGTGGCTGTGTGGCCTGTGCCAGGGAGAAGTCAGACCAGGCTGCATTTAGACTGTCTGTCTAATTAAGCCTGAAGTTTACACTGAAGTTTCCTGTTTCCTGTTTATTCATGGCTGGGTTGTAACAACTCACTCTTTGTTAGTAACTCTGATTGTTAAATTTATTCATTTTCTCCAGCACCTCACTACTGAACATAGTTCAGATGATGGGAAATTTCCATGAAGTTTAATTTCTGCAGTTGCTTGCACAGTAAAGCTCTAGCTATTAAATTAAGGGAGTTAATAGATCCTGGCAACATTTACCAAAAAATTTATGGGAAAATTGAGGTTAATTATTTAATAGCTTAGAACCTTAAAGTAGACTTTGAGGAAAAAAGAAAACTGAAAAAGGATTTGCAAGGTTAGGACAACTCACAATGTAGCAAACGCTTACCTGCTTATTATGTGATCTCTCTGGTAGATGTAGAACCTAAATTGAAGACCTTCTTAACTAGTCTGCCTAGGTTGCCTACATTCCATGTAGGTGCAGCAGTAAAATGAATTTTTACAAAACTGAGCTAATTGGTAAAGTTTTTCCTGCTCAGATATACATCAGGATAGTTAAGGAACTTACCTAGAGAATGGGACCCTAAGATTAATTGAAGGCTTGAACCAGTAACTCCCATACCTACATGGATGTAATGGACACACTCTTATTGATATTTGAAACTTAATGATCTTTCCCTTATTGTTTTTGTTTCTTTGTGGTTTTGCCTTTATTTCCACAAAAATCCTTTGAAAATGTTGCTTTCTTGTAGTATAGTAGTGTGGAGGGAGAACTGTTAAAGCCAGAAAAAGATGTCCATCCAAATCTCCAGCTATATATCCATTTGAGAACTGTGGGGTCTAGAACTGGTGTATAATTTTCAGACTCAAGCTCTGCTTACTTATTCGTTGCCTTATCCTTCCTTAAAAATAAACCAAAGAGAAGACTTTTCAGCCATGATTGAATACTGGATTAAAATGTCTAGAACAGAAGTGATTGAAATCCTAACTGGACATTTAAGATGAAAATAGCTTAAGTCAGCAAGACTTGACCTCCAAAGTGTCAGATGTGAATTATGTGCTCTAATAAATCTCATGTCAAATTCTGAAACACAAATTTTGAATTAATATCTGCTTGTTTTACAGTTCCCTTATTCCTTGTTCATGGTAAACCTGCTATTGTAGGTTAAATTGAAATAAAAAATCCTGATTGAGGTCCAATATCCATTCAGCAGCAATGTCCTTTATGCTTTAGTTAAGATAGTCTTATTACAAAGAGCTCATTTTTCAATTTCTTTACTTGGCCATTAAAATTAACTGTGTGCTGGAATTCATTTGGTTTTGTAGCACTGATCGAATAACACAGATTTACCATTTTGGATTCTAAATTGGAAGACACTCTTCTTAGTTATTTGTTTTTCTTTTATTGCTAAATACATATTCTGTGTTTAAATATCTTAATGTTTTTTCATTTCATACTCAGTGTCTAGGATCCTCCTACCTCCATCTTTTAGGCTGTTCCTCAGAAAGAACTCTACAGGTAACCTTTCTAGAAAGGCAAGAGAGTACCAAAGAGAGTCTGTCTATCATCAGGATATAGAAATGTATATGATGTTTGATTCTATCTCCCCTAGACAGGTGCTCAGGCCTCCACTTTCAAAAAAGTAATCAGGAATTGGTTTTCCTCTCAAAATAACAAGAATGGAGAAGTTGGCACTTCTTAAAGCAGTAGTGCAGGAGAAACATGTACAGGGAGTAGTGAATGTCTTGGTTCAGTTTCTTAACCTGACACTCTTCACAACCAAGAACCAACAGGTTACTCAGGGAGAGATGGTTGCTGAAAGTCAGCGGAGATACTTCCCTTGATATCTATTCTTCAGTAGATATTTATTCTAGATATAAATCCCCAGAATCTAAAAAAACCTGTTCTATGCCTTAGCTGCACTGAATGAAGAGCAGCTTCTGAGCACTCAATATTTATATTATCAGTCCTGCCTATACCCCACCAAAGTAGATTCCTCAAATAAAGTGCTTAATGTTCTGGCAGTAAAATAAGAAAAGTAAAGTTATCGAATACAATGTTTGCCCATCTTTAATGAGGATATCTGGGATTATTAGGACAATACTTTTAGACTACATTGAAAAAGAATAAAAATTAAATTGGTGAATAACCAGATATATAAGACTGTAGAAACTATTTGATGTTGCTTGAGAAAGAGTTGATTTTCAAGCACTTATAGATTGCTTTCTAATGAAACAAAGAAAATCAGGGCAAAGCGGTGATTTAGACACTGGAATAATTTTCTTTCCCAACCATTTGCTGTCTTTGTGCTGAGGAAATACTATTTTTCTAAAATAATATTGAATAATAACAATTTGAGGGTATGTGTTTCCATAGAATGTGTGTATTGTACACACCCTAAGTAACTGTTAAGCATTCAGTTGATGCACAGAGTGTAGAAAAACTTATCCTAGGATACTTCTAAAAGAAGTGCAGGTGCAGCAGGCACCCCAAAGTGTAATTCCACTCATCTGTGATCTGAACTGCCTTTTGGCAGTGCCTCTCAGATTTCATTGACAGCATAGAGAGCCTCAGGACAAATGTACATCTAAATCCATCCACCTAACTTAGGTGCTCCAGTTAAACACTGAATGTTAAGTGGCATAAACCTGAGCACAGTGAATTGTGTAAATTCTCACTGATATTTAATTTAGTCCTGTCATAAACCAAGGTCATTTTATAATAATAAAAGTGAATTACAGTTCTTTTTCCATAGACACCCACATTAGATAGCCTGAAGCAGTACTACATATAATAATTAAACAGATACTAACCAAAATAGCATATTCAGTTGGAAAAACAAGCAATGCAACATATGAATATTGTTGCTGGCATCAAATTTTATGTTCATATTTATTTTTTTAATTAAGGGAACAAGAAACGCATACAATTTTTAGTATGAAGAGGTATTTTTTGTATTACTTCTGGCCTTTCAACAAATTATATTTTAAAATCAAATGATAGAAATTACTTCTAGCTCCCTTGCCTATTTTCTGTTATTTGTTTTTAATCAGCTGAAAATAAACCTTCCTATAACTCAGCTTTCACTCAGTTTTCTTCAGTACCCTGCTCTTTATTGTTCTGTGACATAAGCCTAGATTATGGATTTAGTGTTTTAGCACTGGACCAGTGTTGTAAAATGTACAGTTAAGTATGTTCAGCCTCTGGGAGAGACGCCAAATTAAAATAATTGATAAACTATCTCTGCTGGGTGATCCTTGTTTGAGGTACACTCACTGCTGTGTTCTCACAGAGAGGGTGGATAGCTATGAAACAAAGTCCTTGAAAAATTGCTTGGATTTCATTTGACACCAAGGAACAATATGACTTCCAATAGTCAGTTATGCAGTAAGAATTTTGTAGCTTGCTTTCTGTAAAAAATATCAATCATTTGTGATTGAAAAATGAATCTGTAAAGTTAACCTACTCTGTCAAATTTGATTTATTCAGAGGTAAACAACATTCCAAGAGGATTTAGTGAGCCTGTGTTTGGCAAAGGGGTATGTTCAGGTTGTGGCACTACATAGATTGAATGTCCAAACATTTAAAAACTCTTTTATCACTGGCCTGAATACAAAAACGACAGCCTTCATTTGGTGACCTCAGAATGTCCCTGCTATTTGTTATGGGCTTTCTGTATTTAGTTTAACCTCTCCATCATGCTGGGGTTAAATAAATGACAAGTTGTTATTTTTCTGATTTTTAGATTAATATTGAGCCATTAATCTATAAACATATTGAGCAAGATCTCAAGCCAGTGTAAATCAGTGTAGCTTCATTGTTTCCAGTGGAGCTTTGCTGAATTGCATCAGCTGAAGAGCTATGCTGTTATTTGGAACAGTGCTGTATCTTGCTTTCATACACAGCTTTTGGCTGGAATGTTTAATCTGTAAATCACAATATTGTCACTCTATTTCTTATCCTCAGCTCTGCCTGCTCATTCAAACATGTCTTTACTCTTGCTTACAGCTGTTCTCCCCTTCTCCTTTCCTTCACTTCTGAATATTTGGAGGCCAAATAATAATTCAGGTAATGTACTGCTATTTTTGAACAGCAGAATTTTGGAGTCATAACTCTATCTCTGCTCTTATAAACATGGACCACATTTAAAGAAGAAAAATCAAGGCCTGAGGTCAATTTCCCCACTATATTTACAACTGAAATTACCATAAACGTGCATGCAAATGGACTGTCTGAATGCAAAACCAGTGAGATGGATGTCTGCCTAAAACAGACGGGTGGTAATTACATGCAGAAATGCCACAGAACAATTGCACGCAGACCTGTAGCCTCCATTTCAGCTGCATTTAGCCTTTGAACTCCTTCCCTTCTTTTGCAGGCCACAGTACACCCTTATGGTATAACTTCTTGTCTTTAGGAAAACAAGCAGACAGGCAGATTCCATATTCTTTCATTGTTTGTTTATATTTGCAGCAGGCAGGTGGTTGCTGCTATTGTTACTGAAGAAAAGTAGCGAAAGAATTGACATACAGATACACTTTTCCAAATCTCTGGCACAATGTGTTCCTGTGCTCAGTATCCTCAAGCTTTTAGGCACTGTTTCCTTATTCACCTGGTGTTCCCACAGATCACACAGAACCCTTTATATTCCAATTGCAGAAAAATGTATGCCTGGCCTGCTACTCTGAAATTACCACACTCGAGTCTTTGGTCTTATGGTTTAGTGGAAGTGGGGTGTTTTTAGCTGATGAGTAGTAGTGGTCTGTGGTTGTGCTAGTATGAAAAAAATTATAGTTTAGTTTAAAATAGTTTTAAAAAATTACATCTAAAAATAAAATGGCCTTTGAAAGAACAGATAAGGAAATAATGTTGACTATTGTATAAATTTCATATTTTTTTTCTTCATATAATTAACATCAATATAGAAAGAGAGCAAGTTAAATTATTGTATTTCTGTTGATTTTCTTAATGTTTTTTACAATTGTGTTACAATATTTTTGATAAATGATACAGGTTTATGTTAATCTTAATTTTTTTCAGATTTATAAGTCTGTCAATATATCAATCAAATTTTCCTCACAGAGAAACAAGTTACAAGATTCTGGTTTATTGTGTTCCCTCCTTCCTTTCTTAACTCCAGTGCAAAACACAACCTGAGCTCCTTTTTGGATACTGTATATGATGAATGTCTAATGTAAATCTAAATCTAAAAGGAAATATTTATGACCTGCAAAAACAGCATTTTTTATAAAAGTTTAAAGTTAAGTTGTTTTAAGGAAACTGATGTGCATGACTTTAGCACAGGTATATGGCAGAACAAATACTACATACTTTTTAGTATGTTTCTGTGTACTTCAAAGACTGCATGAAATAAATGGGTGCTTGTGCTTGCATGTAGAATAATAAATATGAAAATCACACATTTATGAACCTTCTTACTTCTACAGCCTTTTTTCAAGACGATCTGGTTGTGCATCTGCTCAAGCACTGTTCAATAAGCAATCTGAGACACTGTATGGTTTACGTTGTCATCCAATAATGTGACAGTTCTTGGTCTGTGGACCTGCTGGAAAGGCTCCTTTTGGAAGTTAATTCCAATTAGAAGCGGTTGCCAGAATTTCTGTGCCACCTGCCTGGTTCTCTGTGTGACACACAAACTTACCTTTCTGTTTTCCAAATCAATTAACGTATTTTATTTATTTTATTTATTTTTTCATCTGTGGTAAATACTCCACTCCTGAGCTGCCTACTTTGCAGCATGGTGGACAGCACTCAGTAGCCATTACTGTATCCCTAAACCCCCCAGGCTACTAAAATACTTTAGAGAAATAGAAATGGGTTTTGAGGAATTTTCCATATGCCATAGTTGATCTTCTGTTCCTGTGGATCCCTAAAATGCCTTTATTCATGCAGCACAACACCAGGTGTTGTGCCTAGAAGTTGCCAGCCATGGATGGGTCTCATGGGTCAGTGTGCAGCTCGGCTCTAGGAGCTGACCCCACTTTCTTAAAAATGCTTAGTTTGTACATTGGTACAGTGGCATGTTATTTTTATTTTATTATCTTCATAAGAAAATACATTTTTAAAAGTCACTAAGTCTTTCTTTTCTTTTTAATTTTTTGTTCTGTGGGCTGACAAAAAAGATGCTTGTCACTAACATGACATACCTCAGGTTTGCCTGTTCAGAGTCTTCTTCATTGTTTGGAAAATATGGCATCTCAATGAACTGTTTGCGAAAACTGTAGGGTTGGTTATAGACAGGTGTTGCAAGATGGATCCCTGAAGAGTACATAGCTTGTGATGTATGATACCATTGCTGTTTGTATTCCTGGACCTTTCATATGGGAAAATAAATATCAAAAAGAGTCATCAAAACTAATTTTCAATGTGACCTGGTTTATGCTGCAGTATTTCTTGAACAATGAACGGATACCATACTAATGTGTACTATCACCACGCCCCTTTTTTCATTTTCACATGTAAAATCATGCACAGAAATTCAGCTACGGTGTCATTTCCTCTATCATCTTCAGTGTAGGTGGCTGAGTTGAGCTGTGAGCCTGTTCCACCATCACACATGGTGATGAGGCCTGTTGAAGTTCTGCTCCTGGCAGCACTAAGGAGCTGACCAGCCATTTGCCTTGGAAGCCTTTCTGCACAGTCAGGAAGCTCATGAAAAGAAACTTTTCCGTGGTGACCTCCAGTCCCATTCAGCCACTGTTTTCCAGCATGCAGTGATTTTCTTGTTATGAATATTCATTTCTTGTTCTTCAGTGTATAAATCTGCATTTAGTTATGCTGACATTCCGCATGGATGGACCCTTACTATGTCATCTTGACTGCTCACCACGGTTTCACAGTTTTCCTGATCTCTATGTTACCTGCCACTTTTATCAACCTTGATAGTTTATTTACTGCCATATGGTGGATGCAAATTTTAGACAGGGTCAAGCCCAGTGTCAGTTTCACATACTAGACACACCCTCATTTTCTGGTAATTCTTTGCTGAAACCCACCTGTGAGACCTGTCTGCTGGTCAGTTCTTAGTCCACTTAATCACATAGCTTACCCTGCCTTAAAATTACTGTTTACTGCACAAAGCTGTTTAGTAGACAAAGTTTATTTGGTTTTATATCTACATCATTATATCTATATCTATATCTATATCTATATCTATATCTATATCTATATCTATATCTATATCTATATCTATATCTATATCTATATCTATATCTATATCTATATATCTATATCTATATAGATATATCTTTATCTATACCTATGTCTATATCTATCTATATCTTTATCATCTATATCTATATCTGTATCAATCTATATCATCTATATCTATCAGCAATGTAATATCTGTTCTTCATGTTTGTGGCAGTTGTATAAATATCTCAAGCCTTGTTTCCTTTTGAAAACAGATGTATTTCTCTCCGTTTTTTCTGCCTTTTTATCTATGTCATCTGCTAATCACTTCAGAAAACAGTTTCTGATTTCCGCTGAATTTCATACACAATATCTATTGGATAGGGTACCCAATAAAATAAAAATTGTATTTGAGGTCCCAAGTGAAGAAGAAGGATTCTCTGATAATTCACATCTTAAAAGACACAAGAAAGTACATCAGGGAGAGATGCTCATGTACTGATCCCAGTACACTTTTTTTGATAGTAGAGTCAACAATAGAGAAATCCATGGGAATGCAAGTTCCATTGCTTCAGATGATAAAGAATTGAATGGTATTTTTGTCACTACTTACAAAAAAAAAAAAAAAATCCATAAATTATTGTTTGGAAGGAGAGAGAAGAAAAAACAAGTGTTGATATAGGAATGAAGGGTTCTGCAGAAAAAATTTTTCAACTCAGTCTGGGAAGTAGAGACAGTTTGCCACACTTGGCCCACGCTTGACAGACTTAACAGATATTTGGCAAAGATATGGGTGGATCCATAGACAGGGGGACAACCTTATCTACAACAAATATAACCACATTCAACTTATACAGTCTCTAACTAAACCAGTTGATGTTGCAAGTAGGATACTTCTTTTAGTGTAGTATGAGTGTTATAAAGGCAGACATATGAAGAAAAAACTGCAAATTTCACAGTAGACAGAAAATTATTTTGCCCATAAACCAAATCAGGCCACCTAAAAGAACTGCTCCATATTTGAGGAAAAATTAAGAATTAAGAACTGATGAATAATCATGGTCAAAGAGACTCAGTTGGCTAAATGTAAAAAAAAAAAAAAAAACTGGTTAATTTTTGAATGCTGTTGCTTAATTGCAGACTGCATCTAAAAAATACTGTAAAAATCAGAAATGGAATTCAGGTTTCAGTATAAGAAATAATTACAAACACAGATTCAGAGTCCAGTTATCTAAAACACAGCTACTACATTGTTTGTTATTATTGAGTTTTTGTGAAAGTTTAGATATCTTAATTGATAGTTAGGTTTATCACATAATCTGAAAATGTTCAAAGCAAGGTTGGATGGGGTGCTGAGCCCACTGCCTAGTAAAAGGTGCCCCTATTCATGGCAGGGGGTTGGAACAAGATTATATCCAAGCCATATTACGATTTTATGATTCTGTATGTGCATATACAATGGGTTCGTTGTTTTCAACCCAGTCCCTCATGAACAGTAGTCTACATCACAAGGCCATCACATATAATTCACCTAAATTAACAATCTTTAATCAAAAGAGTTTGACTCAGACTTGATCTGCAATAGCAGAGGAGCTGAACTGCTTTCACTTCACCCCATTGCTGCTTTTTTAAAGTGTTGTGTACCCTGACTGACATTGAGGTCAGTGACAGTACAGAGTAAGTGCTATTATTCTGAGTTTGACGATTTCCCCTTTCTCAGGTTTGAGACTGGATGTGCAACCTTCCACCCTTACAGACTCTGTCAATGCATAGACATTGCATGTGTTGAGAAATAAATATTTTTTTGATTAGTATGTGTAACCATGAATTTTCACTCTCTGTATTGCAGTTGTAAAGCAGGAGTAGAATGCTGACTGGCACACAAAGGTTGTGGGTTTTGTAATTAATAGAACCAGTCAAGGAACAGAATCCTCATCTTTCACTCTTCAGTCTTCATTCACCATATCACTGTATATGTAGGAATGCATAAAGTGCAATAACAGTGCCAAACATTGATAGACCAGTACACTCTACTAGATGGTTACTACCTGATCTCCCTCCTTCACACTTTCTTCATCATCTCATATTGCAGTCTGTAAACTCCAGAGATTCCTTGCCTGCTTCATGTGCAGGATGTGATGCTGGACAGGAGAGAGCAAATGGCCACTCTTGTACCCTAGGCCTGTGTGTCTCAGTCATGCCCTGGGCTGATGCAGCATTAAGAGACTTTATCCCATATATTTGGGTGTAGTAGCTCTTCTATAACTGGATTAATGAATAGGGAGCATCCCTTATGCTCCTTTTCATTTAACTGGTCTTCATATCTACCTCTACTCTTGTGACATGGGGTTCTCACAGCTTGGCATGTTAGAAAGTTAAGACTACTTCTGGTTTGTGGAAAACCATGGTTGTGCAACTTCCAAAACTCACTGTAGAGTAACTTACTACATTGGAGAAAAAGCCTCAGGTTTCAACAGAGATGGAACAGAAAAGGGAACTCAAAGTGGCTGGTCTGCTGCTGAGGGACAGGCTGCAGAGTTACAGCACTAGATGTGGATGATTACAAACTCCTGAGCATGTCTAATAAAGCTCTGCTTAATACAACTCTGCTTGCTTGTCATGTTACCTAGGGCAGTAACAGAACACATGTAGAGCCCCCAAACCTTCAGGCAGACCTAGAAATGGAACAGTAGATGACAGAGTGCTCACCCCACCACGCTGCTCTGGGGATCCCTGCCAAATGCAAACATGCCTATCAAAGAAGCCATGCTGTAATTTAAATGTTCTTCTCTTCAGGGTTACTTGGTAAGCAACATGAAGAAGTTAACAGTGTTTTTAGCTGAAACAGCTTCCATAGAGAGTTTTGGTGGGGAATATAAAGGAAAATTCACATAGCAAATCATAACCATCATGGATAACCTACCGAGTATTAAATGTAAACACCATATTTTCTGGGTATTGATTTTCACTCTCTTTTCCTTTCTTTTCTGTGTTAATATAGTAGAATGGAACATGGCCTTTGAAAGAGTCTACTATGGCATAACTTTTATTTTAAAAGGAATTTCTTCTATACTCTTTAGAAACTATCTCCATTATGACTTTCAAAGTACAGTGCTTGCAGCACTGACATGCTCATTGGCTACAATATTGTCACAGCTCCAGTTTTATTTAGCTTGTGGTATTTGTCAGGTTGTAGGCTTTGTTGGGTTTTTTTTGCAGAATATGCAAAATGGATCAAAAGTGTGATTTGATCAAAGTAAAAATATTGCGCAGATCTTAGTGTGCGTAAAGTGGATGTGGACTGACATTATCTGCTTTTTTCCACACATAGAGCTCACCACCACTCTATAGAATATTTACAATACACTCCTTGATCAATATTGTAACAATTACAGAAAATGCATTGTAAATATAGTAGGGAAAGAGGCAACCAGAACATAAATTGAATGACTTTGTTTACTTGAATAGTCCCTGAGCAAATTGTAGTCCATGAGAAAAAAAAAATCCATAATTTCAAACCATTTTGCACAATTGACAGCCCCAGGAGAGGAAAAGATTAAGGAACAGAAAAATTCACTACCTTGGTAGTAGAGAAGACTCACTTGTTTTCCCTTTGCTTACCGTCATTAGCTTGGAGATGCAGACTGTATTATTCAATTATTGTATATATCTGGTAAATTACTTTGAAATGTCATGATGCTTCAAAGCACTGTACGAACTGGATTTTGTGTTGCACAAGACAGTTGCTTATCGTTGTGGTTACCAAGTTTCTGTGTGGCAGGACCCAATGTTCAGTACTTATAAAAAATTACAGTCTTAGACTGACACTCAGTCTCTTGGGTGTGTGGTATAAGGTAGGAGGTACTGGTGCATTCCACATGCTCTTGCTAATGGGAATCAGGATCTGAGGCATCCTTATTTTTCTAGTAATAGGACTTTCTAAAATAAATATTCTCTAATTTTCTTTATTCTAGTAGAAGTTTCTTCTAAAGAAGATCTATATTTTTTAATCAACCCAGGGGTTATCTTTTTTAACATTAAAAATGGGTTCTTTTCTTTCAGATATACTATATTCTTCAGCAATTTCTATTTTCGAATCTATAGGAACAAGTCTAACTGTGCCCTAATAGAAAAAGGAAAGGTTTAATTATATAATAGAAAATTACTTTTGAACCTTCCAGATTGTGTTGCTGTTGAAATGTATATACAAGATCATAAAGATTTTTGGGGAGAATGGTCTGAATACTGAATGCATCTGAAGATGCAAATGCAATTAAAATCTAAAACAAATATGAAACTATTAAATTCACATGTATTGGGTCCTCATATTTGCAAGTTTTGACAAATAATTAAAAATACAAAACACTTAATTGCTTAAAAATTTTCATGATTTCCCTTGCTTGTACGCAGTGCAAAATAAGCATGGAATAAATGCATGTTGTGTTTTAGTATACAGTAGAAGAGACCACTCAATACACGTTCAGGGACTGCTGTGAAGGAGACATGAATGGGAAAGAATATCATGAATAACTGCATTTTTATGGGAAAAATGCAGGTATGAACCTGCATATCTCTCTGCTGTTCATAACTTGCCAGTCTTATGTCCAAAATATTTGAGTCATCACAAGGAGATGCAGAAGAAAAAATAACTTGAATGACCAGTCACTCTGAAGAATGCGCTGAAAGAGTGAAAATTAACATATTGCAAATAATTTGCAACCAAATATTAATTTAAATTTAAAAATAGCTAAAGATAAGAAAGTGGGTAGCATAAACCAGTGGCTTCTTTAGGGCTGATATGAAGGTCTGTGTTACACTGATTATACACAGTGAATAGTCCAAGCCAAGTCTCATTTTTACATCCCTTTAATGCTTTCCTGCCCAGACAATTCCGTAAGGTAGCCATGTCATGTGACGTGTGGCAATGACGCCTTATCATAATATTTCTGTAGCAATAGCAGACAAGGGCAGCATCCTTACTAGCATAGGATTTTTCTCTTCTTTTGGAGAAGTTTAGTAGCTACGATGCTGTGACCTCAACTTTGAAAAAACAAATAGAAAAGGTCTCTGTTTTTTTCTGATGTTGGGCAATTCATGGTGTTTTCTTTCACGCCTGAGGCATTGCGCTTAGCTGACAGAGAGTACCTAAATTAGATGTCCAAAATAAAGTCTAATGAATCTAGGACAAAATCCCCATATAATTTTAATATTTTGGAAGAAATGTTTGCACCTGACAGGTTTTTTAAAATAAAGTTGCACAAGTCAGATGCACTGGCCACAGAGGGGATACATAAGTTTATAGCAGCTGAGAATCTGGACCTTTGTATGACAAAAATGGAATTAGATTAAGTTCATTATTCTAAATGTCAGTTTTATAATAAAAAAAAGAACTTGACAGTGACTGCATGACAAAACCTGCTGTGAAAGGGTAATGAGGGGTAAAAGACAAAGGAAGTCTAAATAAGTCCTTTTACCACAAAACCAGAGAATAATAAGCAGAAATTGTAATGGATGTAGAGGAGAAAGATAAATCTATATTGTGCACTTTTTCTGCCTGGAAAAGACTTATTTAATTTAACAGGAATTAAACCAAATAGGTTTCTATGCAGTCTGTGTAGAATTACTTAAAATTATTGTAGAGGAAATATACCAGTTTAACACAAGGCTCCTAAATTGACAATAGTCACTCATCAGTATGGTAGTTTTGCTTTGCCTGCATGTGGCTTCTCTGACTTTTAAAAGTACAATCAAAGAAGTGTCAGAGCATTTATTTCAGTACAGATAAGCTTCTTCAGCTAGTTTTAATCTCACTAGGGTGGTTTACATTAGCTAAGAAGCAATAACTTCACTTTTCTTTCACAGGGTAACCACTTAAAATAAATATGTTGTGTTTTTGGTAGGCCAGAATGTTCCCCACTACTGTACATGGTTGTAATTTTTTTCCTTTTAATGAAGAATGTTCTATCCCCTAGCTGTTATCCTCCACCCCTGTCAGTGGATTATTGCTTATTGTTACACTGTCTCACATCAGCTACAAGAGTCTGTGAATAGTGACTGAATAAAATACTTGCAATGATATTCAACTTCAGAATTTCTCTCACTATTCCATTCCTTAGAAATATTAAAATGAAACCTAAAATAAGATTCCACACTATTGTGGCAAACAGAGAAAATTTCCATTTCAGATTCCTCGGTAAAAGTGAAGGATGTTTGTATAGGGTTATTTTGTATCTTGTTAAGAGAAAGTGGGAAACTTAGGTATAAGGCAAATATTATTTTCTTTAATTTGTATTAATTAGTTCCATATAGTTTCCATCATCCTGTGAGAAAGTCAGCTTATATTAGTGGACTACTAAGCGCAAATGTACCAAAAGGGTAACATGTATTCCCCTTATTTTCCCTTCATGGAAAAATAATAACTCTCGTGAGGAGTTTTTTATTTTAAGCCAGATGCTTAAAATCATGGGCTATATATTGTTTTTTGTAATGCCTATGGCATGGTTTGCATATAATGCAGATCGAAAAGCCTGCCATATAGTTCTGATGAGACCAACCTACAAATCAGTTTCCCAGAAATGAAAATTAATAGAACAAGCAATAACATCCTAATTTCTACATGACAGCTAGAGTAACACTTAAAAACATTCTGCATTACAGATAAATACACCGTTCATTTTCACAAATGGAGTCTGTTTCAATTCTCAGCTGTTGGATGATGATTTGACTTGGAGCAAAGGCAGCATAATTGGGTAACAGCTGAAATGTGCTTCAATGTAAAGGGTTGAAAGATCCATTGCTGGATTTTCAGGAGTGTGAATTACAATTCCAATAATATCAGAAGCAACTAATTCTATTCTTTAGAAGTGAGGACATAAAAGAAGTTTTAGGTTTTCTTATTTCAAGCTTTAATTGAGGCCTAGGTTGTAACTCATTTTCATCCCTGAATGGGTGGTAAAAACATACACAGTAGGTAATTCACACTACCTCAAAAACTGTTAGTGCCATAAGAAGACTAATCAGGGTAAGCTTCCAGTAGCAAATTATCAGCTACAAATTAAAACCTTGCCACCTGTCTGCTAAAAGCAACCTTTCCCCCCCACCCCAACATATTTGTCTGATTAGTAACTGTTGGATTACTACAGGATATGAAGAATAGGGGGTGATCTGAGAAAACCTTCAAAACATTATGTTTCATAAGTGAACAAGGAACAGTTTTGAGCTCTTATTTTTGTTTTACTGCCTCATTTATGGTGTTTCGAAAATCTACTGGGTTTTTTTAAAGTCAAGGAAGCAACGTTGATATATTTTTTATTTAATTTGTAATGCATCATTCTAGGCTATAAGCTAAGGAAAAATGTGCATATATTTGGCAAAGGAGCCGTACAGCTGTGGATAGTAATTTAGGAAGTGACCTATACCATCTTCCATGTGAGTCCTTTGCCCTTTCCAGAGACACATTAAACAAAAAAATTACTGTCTATCATAAGGAGTTCTGAATTCCCTGGAATTTTCAGGCAGTTATCATGCCTAGCAGAGAGTTTCATTCCCTTAGAGGTAAACCATTCGATTCATTTATTGCCTGAATCTACATTTCAAGTTTTCTGTTGTGCTTGTCAAAGCAATCTGGTTTTAAATTATATTTGAAGTCAAAAGTAAATATAATTCCTCACTCCCACCAATAAGGGAATGAAACATAGAAGAGCAAGTGATCAAGTTATGGATAAGGTCTCATGTAATATGAAATATTCTCGTTTTGATCTTTACCTCTGAATACCTTTTCTGAAAGCATCTAAATAAAAAAGGGATGGGAGGACATGATTATTTAAATGTTCTTTTCGGGAATAGTCTCACTCTTCTCTTTCCTAGGTAGTGAGTTATTTAAAAGTGCTAGAAATATTTGCACTATGCACTGAGAGCAGATTTTCTGGTATTGAGAGCAGAGGATTTTACAAAGCACAGGAGACTTGCTCTCTGCCTTAATCTATCCACACAGAGTCAATTAACAGTGGTTTTTTTTTTTTTTTTTGGTGTTTTGGATTGGTTTGGTTTGGTTTTTTGTATGGGCATTTAAGTTAAATTCCTGAAAGAAAGGATTTTCTGCACTCTTTGCAAGCCCATATTTCTGGATTGCTATATACCTAATGTGAACAAACAACTTACAGTCAGAAAACGTCATCAATATCCTTCCCAAATGCCCTTTTTATGCTCTGGATTCTGTTTCATAGACCTGAATTCCACAAAGTGCTTAAGCCTGCACATAACTCCAAATGATCTGTTCACTCCTTAGCTTTAACATGGGGCTGTGTGCTGTGCCTTTCTATACTGTGATACTTTTTGGACTCCAGTGGTAAAAGCAGCATAGCTCATAGTTTCTGTGCATAAGGTGAATTAACAGTGGCCAGTGGGACAGCAGTGTAAGGAGATAGAGCACCATTTTTAGGGAGGTTGTTTTTCATCTGAAGCTAGGTCATGTGCTAAGATGTAAAATGTAACCTTTGCCCTTTGTCCAAAATTAATTCAGAAAAGAAAATGTGATTATTGCTGTATTTGTCATGTGTGGACACTTTTTGTTATGTATTTTATATTTTCAAATGCTTCATGTTTTCCCCTGATGGGGGAAAAAAATAGAATCAAAAATCCATGATAAGGCTTATTGTCCTGCTGGTTCCTCTTTGTCTGGGAGCAGGTAGCACTGTGCAATTCCATGACAGTGAAGTATACGGGTATTTAATCATGTCAAAGAGTACCTGAGCCAAATTAAATGAGTCTGTTATGTTTCTGTACTTCCAGATGCTTCTCTTAATTATGTTTCCTAAGTGTTAGGACTTTTCATCAAAGTAGTCATCATCTTGCATCAGAGCCTGGGTGAGTCCTAGACAACCAAAACAATACTTTTATTTTTGAGGTTCCTGACTGTTCCTCATATGTGTAACTATATACATGAATGCTCATTAAATCTACTAAGATAACTGTTTGATGCGTTACTCAATAGATGAAACATAAAACTGTTCTTTAAAAAATCAGCAAAATTGCTTGAAGGAACAACAAATTCATAAATCAGCCCATTCTTTATGTTCTAAAGTGCAATTTACAGAACTGAACTAAAGTAAATGTCATACCTTTAATTTCATAAAAAAAGTTATGTACAAGTCTATTATTCAAAATAATCACATAACTGGGAAATTCACTGAACAGCTACCTTTCTGCTCAGCAGGGTGCCATTTTATAGACTTTAAAATTCACTAAGTTCAAGCAGCTTTCTTTCTCAATAATACATGTGCTAAATATGTCACATTAAAAGTGCTTTTGGCATGTAAATGATCCGTTTTCACATAGAAATGCTTTTAAAAGAATCTGAGCTCACTTTTTTGGAAATTATAAGTGCATTGAATTTCATTGTCCTACAGAACCATGTAGAGTTGATCGAAGTGAACTACAATGACAAACCAACCCTTGTCAGCCCTTATATTTATGTATCATTTGAGCTGTCAGAAGTATATTTAGTTGCATTTTCTTATACATATTTTCTACTCAGTTCAAAAAAAAAAAAAAAAAAAATTTGGTGTAAGGAGGGGCCTGTGGGTTTGCTTTTCTAGGCCTAAGTGCTCACAAGCACTTCTGTGTATCAAAAGTTAACATTTCACTGGAAGACTGGAAGACATGTTAAACTGATTACCTAAGCGAGTTAATTTTTTTCTTAGAACTCAGCAGTACTTCTACTACTGCTTTAATGCTGAAAGATAAGGCAAATGTTTTACAGGTGATTTAGGATGCTTATCCTCCAAAGAGTGAATTCGGAATTCTTATGCATAATATGAATAAAACTGAAAGCATAATCTCTGTCTCTCACTGCTTCATTATACTGCTGCACACTGAACAAATACTCCATACTCTGTATACTGCAGTGAGTTTCTTTCATGATGAGTGGATTGTCGCTATTCCCATTCTCTGTATCTCCATGTAAGGGACCATGATAATGTCAGGCACATGCACCTTTTAAAAATCTTTTGTTCTTTCTTATTAAAATAAGTAAAGCAACTTGAATGCTGTTTGGAAGTCATTACGGTATAATTCTGGTTGCCTATAATACAGTACCTGGCTCCAGGTTTCTCATAAATAGGTGTTTAAGAAAACAAACTGTCAGAATGTTCACTTCTTATCTTAAATACAGAATCCAGAATTTGTGAGATGACTCAAAAAAAAAAAAAAATTAAACTAGAAAGGCTTGGTTCCAGAGAAAGAGAAGAAAAATTGGAAGGAAGCATATGTATCCATAGCTGCAACTCTAAAGTTAAAAGCTGTACCTCTGGGCTGGGTGTAGGATTCCATTTAACTTGCTTTTAACAAGTGAGCTGTACCTTGATTATTATTAACACGTATAGGTGAACATTTCTCCATTGTAATTCACAGTGCAAATAGAGTAAAAAGGGAGAAAAGTGATATGGCAAGTAAAGGCAAAGGATAAGTATCTGTGTTTGGTATATTTTTAATTAACATTTTATATTTATTCTTTTGTGTATCGATAATATCAAACTTGTTACCATTTTGATTTTTGAGTGACAGTAGAACTGAAATATTTTTCTGTCTTCTGAGCAAATACAAGATGAAGAGGCATTTAGACTTACATTTCTCCTCTTGGACACTTTCCTTGTATATTATGTTTTATACAAAATTCGTCTGAACTGGGAATATTGATTGATCCTTTGAAAATGGAATAACTGACAGAAAGACCTTCAAAAACCTTCAAGCAAAATATTCCAGCCCAGTAATGGCTGCCTATCAACTGGTCATAAACAGCCATCTGCTCCAGATAGTGCCTCTGGAGAAGCAATTGGCCAAGGCATCCTGCAAGTTGTCTATTTGACTGTGGTGATGTGTTTGCTAGATGTCAGTAGACTTTTTAAGCCTTCAGGGCTCTCAGAATAGCTATTGTAAATTTTTCTTACTAAGCATCAGATTGCTAGATTTCTAGTGCTTTTGTAATACTCATTTAATAATGAGGAAATCCATTGTATTGAAGTGCCAAATATTTGTTTTACCATCTTTCAACTTTATGTAATTATTTCAACATCAGTCATGATCTTGTCTTATAGATACTAAGCCTCAATAAGACATGTAAAGGACAATAACCTACTTAATCCTGGTTTTCCATCAAAAAATTGCCTAATCAATGTTTAGGATCTGAGTCTGAACTGATGGTGTCCACATACTCTTACCTCGTAAAAAAGAGATAAACTTCTACTGAAAGAAATGCTTTACAATGTCCATTCCAGAAATTAGATGTAAAGGATGACCTCAGAATGTGTCTAAACATGTTCATAACACAAATACCCTCTAAAATATCCTGAAATATGAAGTAATTTCTTTTAAAATGTTACTTTTATATGTGAAGTATTTATAAATTCCAGTTTTCAACAGCTCTAACTCAGTATGGGGGGATGTTCCTTATATCTCATATATAATCTCATACACCCTATGGAACTGTCATATAGAATAAATAATAGAAATCTACAGATGTTGCATTTACTTCCTAGAAATCAATATAAAAGTTCATAGTCTTTAGTAAAGAACTAGATCTTTTTGTCTATTTTTTAATCCTTTGGTGTAACATGTTTTCACATATCATTTTTTTTTTTAAATTTCATAAAGGTAAGTAGTCTATAAAAATAAAGATTTTAATTTTAAATAAATTTTATGGAACTTTTTTATAAGGATTTGTTAATCCAACAAAAACTTGGTGCCAGGAAAAAGCGCTTTCATATATTTCTGGCTTCACACAAATTCTAACTTTGTGTCTGGCATTCAAAGCCATTTATACAGGATTTTTGAATTACTGACATTTTTAGGCCTTTAGATGTTGTGGATGCAACACTGAAAGTACTGATTTACTTTTTAACTTTCTGCGGTATATTTTAATAAAAAAGAAAGTGAATAAGATTGCTTAACTTTGAACATAAAAGAAATCTCGGTCTCATTAAGTCAACAGTAATGCTCTCCTTAACTTCAAAGGAGACCATGATTTCATCCAACATATCTAACAGTTCCGTAAAACGCACAATGAAAATCACTTTACAGTATTGGCAGTCAGAGTAGGCATTTTGTATGCATCTCAGTAAAGAAAAGGCACAAGCATTCTCATTTATTTACTAATGCATGACAGCTAAAAATTAAAAGAGCAGAGGAATTTTTTGAGACACTGTGTTAGAACTCAGGGAATATTAAGTGTGCACTGCATCCATTTCAAATGAGACTTAAAATCTACACTGTGAAATCACAATTATATTATTCTGAGTACTCCCTTATTTGCTGGCTATGGAGTGGGTTGCATGATTTCTCTTAGTCAGGGAACAATATTCAGGGTGTGTGGGTGAAATACACACACCAGCAACCCAATGGGCTCAAAGCAGAAAACACTCCAGTACAGGTTCCGTAAGTGTGCAGTAAATTCAGTCACCTAAGATTAAGTGTTAATGCATATTCTGTTAGTCATTTTCTTATGCTAATGGTAAAGCAAGTCTAAAGGCATACCTTGAAAAAAACTGCAGGAAAAGAGAAGACATTGGACAGATGCATTATAGTGAATTTTAATATGGATATGTGTAATTACTTTAGTGTATACCTGAGCTTACTTAACTTGAAATGGGACAAAGGATGCGAGAGGAATAATTTCAAGGCTGCAGGAAAATGTGTAGAAATTTTTTTATATTATGTAGAAACAAAGAAGAAAGCTCACCCAAAAGCTAATGTTTTCTAACAGTGACTCTGGTGCTATCACAATCATTGTCAAGAGTAGCTTTCTAATAATGTAGGCGTAGATTGAGAGAATTAATTGAATACATAGTGTTGCAGACCTTCTGGAACAAAATTTTATGACCATTCATGTGTATGAAGGTCTTGAAGATAAACACTTTCCATTCCATTACAAAAGGTTTTCAAACCTCTGGTGAATTATAGTGGTCTTTATCTGGCAATATTTTCCACTCTGAAAACTTTTGTATGTTTGGCTATAACTTGATTTCAGCTGAGACCTTATATTGGTAATTTTTTCCAGCTTTCCCTTTACATAGAAAAAGAGATCTAACACTTCCACATTCTTACCTTGACACCAGAGGAGTGTCCTGCTTATAAAAGGCTGAAAAGCCTTTTTATTCTCTTCTTGAAGAGCACAACTGATTTTGCAAGTTTTGAAGTTTGCAAGAGTGGTGTGGGATGTGATGCAATATATCATCCTTCTGAATCTTAAAAACTAAAAAAAAGAAGTGTTGTAAATGCTGATGGACATTTTTTTTTTTCTGGGTGTTTGTCATCCAGTCCCTTTTCTTCATCCACAGAGCATGTTGACAAGCATGTCGTTATTGCATTCTCCCCAGGTGTGTTAGCCCATGCTTCTTCTGTCTCTGCACCTCTTCACTTGTGTCTAGCCTGTATGCCCATCTTTATTCTCCTTACCTATATCTAGCTCATTTATTCTGGGGAGGAGTTTTCAGGAATTCTCTTTCTCAGCTGTTAGTTATCACAGTTGGTCTGAGCCATGCTCTCTGTTTACATGAACACCACTAAAGCTTTTCCAGCCGAAGCCAAGCTGGTTGTTTAAACATTGCTGCATCATCATGAAGTGTGGTTTATGCTACTATGTCTTTGTTTTCACATGGGAAACAACAAATGCTGAGATCCAGTTATTGTGTCAGATATGGTGAAAGTCAAGTGCAGAGTCAACATTCTTCTTCTGTTGAGTTATTTACCCCTGGCTCAGCTGAGTCTCCATTATGCATTAGTATTTGATGTTCAAGTGATTCCTGAGGCACTTCTAGGACAGATTGAGCATCACTGCAATTAAGCACTTTTAAAGCCTTTTGAAATTTTATAGAATATATATATATATATATTATATGTTGAGAGATATATATGCCTCCTGCTAGCATTAAAAGCCAACAAGTCACCAAAACAGAACATAAGGAAACAAAAAGGCTACCATTACACATGGACACATAATTAATGGTGCATTACATTTTTCATTGAAGAAGTGGATGAAAGAAGAACTTATATTCTTAAAATAACAGAACTTACTTTTTGAGGATAAAATGGATTTTCTGATCTTTACAATATGCATTCAGCAATACTGCAGAAAATCGGTGCTTCAATAAATTGTGCTATTGTTTGTGAAGAGCCTTGTATGTGCCTGTGTCATAGAGAAATTCTTTGTAATTCTTGAAGTGACTGTAATAACCTTGTTTATTCAGGGATTGGGTGAGTTTAGAACTGCTCTGCAGAAAGCCTGCAGAATTCTGTGAATTCACGATTTGGCACAGCAGCTGTTCACTTGGACCACAGCTTCCTCCAGGTTCTCATTTCATGCACTTGGCCATGGGAATACTAATCTCTGACTGGCTTCCAAGAGCACTACTGCAATACAACAACTGCTAGTAACACTTAGGCAGGGTCTGGCTGTATATTCACAAGTGTCAGTGGCATAATTTTGGATGACAGTTATGCTTCCCATTCCCTCATGTTGATATTGCTCCTCTTCTAGACATTCCTGTCTCACCGTGAAAGATCATCTGCTCACAATACAGTCAAACTACTGCAGCTGAACTACAAATGCAGTACTCATGGTTTGGGATACTTTAATGTACTCTGATCTGTTTGACAATTATGGAAGCTCAGTGGAGAGTTTATTGTTATAGGAAGCGTACAGTCATCTCTGAGGGGAAATCATATAGTCATCCCTGAGATCTGCCAACTGAGGGGCAGGAAAGTCTACACACACACCACAATAAACAATTTCCTCTCCTGAATTAGGACATGGCTGTAGATTAGAACCACCTCACACATGAGAAATCAGATCATTATTTTCAGGTATAATAGTGCCTGACTTTATGTCCCATGCTACTTGCACTTGAGGATTATAATAACATACTTCAGAAATAACAGAATTTGGAAAGCTTCCTGTTCTCACTGAATCTGAGTAACTCGCATAGTCAAGAAATTCAGGCTATATTGTCTTTCTGTCTGAAAAACTTTGATAGCATTTGTTTATTAGGAAGCAAAAGTTGCCCTCTGTCTCAGCAATTTCAAATTTTAGTAATATTGAAGCTAATCCATGTGTATAACACCAGGAAATAATGAGATACCTAATGGGAGCTCAAACACACGCTTTAAATGTAGAGGTAGTTTTGCACTTTAAGATTCGTCATTTTGTTGTTGCAAGGTTTGAAAATGTGTTTTGAATATATTTTGAGCAAGAGTGTGAAAAATAAGAGATTACCTAATGTTTTTGTTTACTATGCAACTCCTTCCATACACACACATTCAATTATTAAGAGCACTAAACATTTTCTGGTACTCCTATTTTGCAGTTCAGGCTTTGCCTGCTTTCTGTTTGCTGCTTACAACATAATGACATCTGCTGGAAGAGGTCACTACTCAAAAGGTGTTACCAACTGAGAGAGAAGTTGAAAACCAATCTGGATAAACGTATGTTTGAATCTTTACCAGTTATCACCTAAACGTGTATTTACAGCTGATAGATAAGTAGGTGAAAACACTATAAAAGAGTACTACCTGAAATGTATTTAAAAAGTGATATTTAAAATCATAAGACAAAAAAACCTCCAAAAACCAAAAAACCCAAGCAAGCAAAATACTGCAAATCAGTGCTGAACTTAAAGGGATAGGGATGCATTCAAAAATATAATAGCATTGGTTTGACTCATTTTTTACTCATTTGGGAATAGTAAAAGCTATTTTCTTTTGTGTGAAACATCTTGAGTTCAACATACTACCACTTAAGCCAAGCAAGGAGTTCTGTGGACCTCACATGACTTCTGGGAATTTCTATCAGGTCTGGAGAAGGCAGTTTCTGTATTACCTAGCAATTTGGAGCAAAACTAGTTAATCAACTGTTTGTTATTGCTAGTGCTGTGGCCCTTCCCATCTCAGTTACACATCTTTCAATGAATTTACACTGGATGACATTTCGTCTGGTTACCTGACCAAATGCATTTGGTTCATAAACTGTTTGAGACTGGAAAGAAAAACCACTGGGTTCACCAGGGAGAGCCTGTGGTAGTGCAGCCCACATCCCTGATGAGAAGGCTGTCTGGGGTGCCATTGAAGTGACTGTAAAATACCAGAAACATGCAGGTTTATAGGAAATTAAATACTTAGTCTTAGGCTCAGCCAAAAAATTAAATACTGTACAAATATGAAGTCTTGCTTCTCATGTCTAATTTGTTTGTTTTTTTCTAGATGCCTATACATAGATGTACTTCTCGACTTGCACAAAAAACGTAGTTTGCTGCCATTTCTTTTCTTCTTTCCCAATCCCATATTTGACTACAATTTCACCACTCATGTGGAAGAATTGTCTTTTAACATTTAAGTGTCATAGATGTGTTATTTCCATGCCTAAAATCTCTAAGAGATTAAAGTAAAAAGTAATAAGATGTAGACTGTCTTTTATGTACTATCTCAAGTTCAAAAATATAGTTACTCCCTTTATGAGTAGCATACTACCATACCAGTTCTTCATATGGTTTATTCTCTCTGCCTTTGAAAAAATGGAATATTCCCTGTTTCTTTCTTCATGTCAATTTACATCAGTGATCTATTCAACTGACAAGTACTGATGTAGGTCTCTAAAAACTTCAGTCTCCATATTGAGACTGAATACACCATGTGCTTTAATCAAGCCAGGTCTAAGCAGTGGACTTCTGTTTTGGTGGTCAGGCAGTCTGTAGTAGACCCAAACCACTCACTTCCCTTTGTTGCCTCAGTCTCTGATTCTTATCCACAGGCTTTCAACTAGCTCATGTCTGTTCTTCAAGGGGAGCTTTCCACACTCAATCCACCTCTTGATGTAGAGGGAGGTCAACCCCTCTGCCTCACTCCTTCCTCCCCTGTCTCTTCTGAACAACCTGTAACCATCAACAACCACACTCCTGTCATGGGATTTATCCCACCAAGTTTCAGTAATGGTAAAAAGAGAATAGCTTTCTGGTAGCTCCTTGGCTTCCAGCTCCTCTTGTTTGTTGCCCATGCTGCATGCGTTGGTTTAAAGGCACCTCAGCTGTGTTGTAGGCCAAGTCACTGTCCTAGAGGGATACAACTTAATTCCTTTGTTATAGTCTTCTGGTGTTTCCATGTTGGCTTTTATTTCCTTAGGAGTCCTTGGCTTGTCCCCATAAGGCCATGAGCATGTCCATAGTGCTTAGCACAATTCAGAAGCAGCAAATGGAAGATGCACTTCAGGCTGGATTATTGATTTCACCCCCAAATTTGACATGCTACTCCTTGGTTCATTTCTGATGAGCTCGGTTTTGTCACTTTCCAAGTGATAAAACTTTCCCACTTCAAACCTAGATTAAAACCCTCTCAATCAGCCCTGACAATTCATCAGCTAAAATAGTTTATTATTTATATATAGAGTTCACCTTTTTAGACAGGTGAACTCTATCTGTTTCCAGCTTTCCTGGTACTGTATAAACCACACCAAGAGCAAAGGCTCTTTTCAAAGCTACTTATCTCTCCTGACTTCGTGTTGCTAATCAACATTAGGACAATTTTATGTTAAAGGTTTAAAAAATTGAGCAATATACAAGCAGGATGGATCCACATTCAAAAAAAAAAAAAAAAAAAGAGTGAATTTAATAGCAGAGCTGCAGATAAAACTTTAGAGGTCAAAAATACACAGAAGAACAATAAACACCACAGTGATGCAGGAAACAGTATAATGAACAGAATAAACATTGCACTAGCAGTTTACTAGTAGTAACCACTGCTGAGATATTAATCAAGAGGGAATGTGGTTTATGGCTGGATTTGCCTTGAGACAGAGTAAGTTATAAACCCATTTGTATAATATATTTCTGTTTCTAGTATTTTCACAGCCACCAAAATGAATATTTAATAAAATAATTAAAGACTTATCCTTTTTGATGTGATAAGAAACTAAAAAACAAAATCCCATCACTAATAGTTCATCTTTGTGGGAATACTTATCATTATTTTGACACGAAGCCTGAATTATTATTGAAAGCAAATAAAGAAACAAGGTCTCAAAGCTCTTGGATTTTTCTTTTATTGCTGTCATTGTCACTGCATACTCTGTGGCAACATAACAGTGGATAAATTAAGGCTCACAGAATCAGATAATCTCTAATGTTCCTTATGAGAACATATTTTTTTTAATGAAAATAAGTAAAGGATACATTAAATTTCCCATAGTTATTATACATAGACTTCAGATTCCTCGATGCCCTTGACTTGGAGGGATTTAACTGGCTAAAAAACTAGATGTTTTGATTCTGTACTTCCTTTTCTACTCCTTATCAGTCATTTACAGAAGCTTTTCCCCTAAGGACTTGTTTTTACTTAGGGAGAAATGTACACCCCTAGGAAAAAAAAAAAAAAATAGAACCGAGAAAAAAACAAAACCTGATACCAAACACCAAAACAGGACTTTTCCCCTCTTACAGAATTCAGGGACAGGAAGTCTCTGAAACAATGCTTAAATAATACTGACCCTCAGCAGCACACACACACAGTTGGCAGCACTTAAAGAGCTGCAGGAAATGAATCAGCATCTAACTGAAGCTAGGCATTTCCAAAGGCCAGAGAATGGAAACTCTTTCCATAGTGGAAGTTATCACTATGAAGGTCAGGTAGCAGAGCATTCTTTAAACTGGTCTTTCATCCTTTTACTTTAGGAACCATCTAAATTATTTTTAAGCCACCTAGAGATGTCACGAAGCCCTTTGTGAACAAATAGTCTAAGTATATTGCAGAAATTAATCCAGGTCATCTAAATGAGTTGCTGGTGTGAGATAAGAGTCATTCAGATTTTACACACCAAATGAAGAAGGAAGCAACAGAAAATTAACACCACTTAGAGCCAAGGAAATAATGTTGAAATAAGCTATCCAGATTCTACACATGTACTTCATAAATGACACACAGATGGACACTTAATGTCCAGTCTAGAAGTTTAGCCTTCAAAACACAGGACATAACTTTCATCAGAGCTTATCCTCCCTTTCCTAACTGGGCAGTACAGATGCCAAAAAGATAATTCCATGTTTGTGATTTTTGTTCACAGCTCCTTAAAAGCCTCTAAAGTTAGTGGAAGAAATAGCCAGTATTTGAGACAAGAAGGAGTCTTTACTCTTTTTAATTTTGGAGAAAGTCACCTTAAATTCATGGTTGTTTGTATTAAAAAAATAAACATGTCAGTACACATTTGGAACTCCATATGACTATTTTCTTCCTAGTAAGACAGTATGTTTAAGGGAGTATAATACTTGACAGTCGTTAGCAAGCAGATAAGTCCATTTTTTTTTTACCAATAATATCCTTTCACCTCATTATAAAACAAGAGTTGTCATACCAAAATCGAAGACTTGTCAACGGAGAGGGGAAAATCATTTTTAATTACTGTGTGGATAAAGCTTCAGGATGATGAGAAATGGGAAAGTGTGATAATTGAAAGAATTATAGGCAATCCTTGAATTAAATCTTGTATTTTTAGTTGATAGTTTTCTGTATGTTTCTATATAAAGAACAATCAATAAATGCTTTGGTTAGTGGTTGCACTGGATGGATTCTTTTGGAGTATTACCATGTATGCCCCAGCCCTAAAAGAAGCCCTGTATCAAGTACTCTTAGATTCTGGGCTTCAGCAAAGATTTAAGGGTCAGTCAGTAGCAAAAGTCGTTAAACAGAAAAGAGATACCTAATTTTGATTAAAAATCAAACCAATAATATTTCCTTTTTATGTATAGTTTGAGTATTGGACCTGTAGTCTCTATGCTTAGGCAAGTTGCAATATAGAATAAAATGAGTATTAGTGTCAGATAAAGTTATAGAAGGGCAAAAGCAGTTGAAAGACAATTGATTTTAAAATTATTTTTTTCTTCAGATAAAAGTGTGTTTACAAAATTGAATGTCATTCTTCCTTTTGTCTTTTAGGGAAAAATGATTCAACGTTACTAGAGTACTTATTAATTGAAGAAATTAAAAGTAGTAATTAACAATGGTGTACTTAAAGAGGCAGAAGTACAAAATTGCCATTAGTTTCTCAATATTAACATCCACATTTTATTAGGTTTCATTAGTACTTTGTCTTAGTCGGCTGTTCCTGTTCCTTCTTCAGAGAAGTCTATAGCAGAAACTAAATGGGCCACATTAATATGCAATTTCCACGTGAGACAGTGCAACTGCAGTATAGATAGCCATGGCTGGGTGCATTTTCACTAGTAGCTTCTGGGCACAATTTAATCCTTTTTAATAATTTTATAGATATAACCTTTTACTCAATTGCTCACTCTGTTACATTAATTATTAGTAAGAGAAAATATAATTTAAACATAGGTCAATAATCTATGATACATTTTTTTAAATAGTTCTTTCTTAAGGAACCCTATGTAATAACAATAACAAGATTTTTACAATATTTTGGTGTATGGATTAGCAATAAATATTGAATGAAGGACAAATATTAAGCGGGATTTATAGAGGAAAATCAAATTAATTTTCCAAATACTGAATTTTTCTCAGGAAGCCTGAGACCTATGCATATGATTGGATAACACATTAAGGAAAAATGGTATACCAAAGTTCTCAAAATTTTAACAACAGACTGTTTTAACATTTGAATTAACATGTTTCTAAAATTCAGGTTTTACAGTGCTGAGATATCCAGGCTGCACATTGCATTCATTGAAACACAGCCTTCCTCGAGACAGGACAGGCTTTTATTGTCCTGAAGGTTGTGCCCACACTTCGGCTGTAATCATTTTCACCTGCTTGCATTCAGGAACCTGGACCTTTAAACTCCACAAAGCCAAGGAACTGGAGGCCTGTGGTGGATATTTTTAAGCTTTGTGCGGTTTGTTGCGTTTTCCCTTTTATTAGCTGATAAGACACTTACAGCTTTTGGCTTTTCTTTTTATTAGTTTTGTTTTCATTTTTTATTTCAGGGGATCTGACAGTCTTTCTTATGAGTTCAAAACATTTTACCTCATTTCTTAGATCACAGAAGACTTGAGGAAAAGTGAAGAACAATGTTTTCAAACATAGCCTGTATGTCTGGATATTGAGTTAAGGAAATATCTAAACAGAGAGATCTTATACCTGATTTTTTCATAGGCATTTTTCAAATTCAGCCTAAGGTTATTAGGAACAGGTAGGTAGTTTGCATGTCTGAACAGAAATGCCATCTTGAAACCAGAAATTAAAAATTAGAGAGAATTTAAGAAATCATTCTGCCATTTTATTCAAAAAGGTGCCCATACTTTCACTAATTCGAAATCAGTATATGTATTTCATCTAATTAGTATTTCATGTCAAAAACATGAGAGTGATCAGAATCCAGGTTTTTTCCAAGGGAAAAACACTCATCCCATTCTCCTTGAGAAGAGGGAATGAAATCTAGGTCTTCTACTTCCCAGCCTCCAGCCACCAAGATCTAAAAATGAGGCATTACTGCCTTCTTTCCTGTGCATATATTAAGAGAATCAGATGTGTAAAAGCAAGTCAGGCTAAGTCAAACTATAAGAAAACTTATGGAATAAAATCCTTTTGGGAGCTCAGAGAGAAGCATTGATTTATGAATCTGAGCTGGGCTTGCATGAATAAAATCATAATGATTCAAAACTACCTAAATATGCAGATGTGAAACTGGCATCCAAGTTCTGATTTTAGGATCCTAACAATAACTTCCATTATATTTTTCCATTAGCTGAGCAGGGCTTTGGGGGAATCATGACTTAGTCACATACCTGTCAGTCCTTCTTGCTTCTTTGAGGTTCTTAAGCTTAGAGCAGAGACAGATAAAGGTTCTATGAAAATGAGACATGTTCACTGAACAGTCACTAAAAGACCTGGGAAAATATATTTATTATAAAGATTAGTTAATACAACTGATCATTTAAAGAGTTCAGTGGGGAAGTTCAGCTATTTTGCAGATATAGAGAAGTTTATAGAAAGGATAAAGAAAAGAGTCTTCTTTTGTAGGCAAATTCCCTCTTTGTGCTTGTTCTGGACATTGGAAGTGGAAAATAGCTTCACACCTGTTAGGACTGCTGTGCTTGTCTTTGGGTCAAGAATAGATTTTCTCTGCTGTTGGAAAAAATATACTACTTGGAAATGTGGATGTATGGATGGATGATGAGAGCTATTGAAGTCTTTATTAGCTAAATCTTGCAGGAAGGGAAGAGTCAAGAAAAATACAAAATAACTCATTCAGAACATTTAGAGAAAGTAAGTCCTCTGGCTGAAAATATGCTGCTTGACTGTTTTAGAGCCAAAATTGGGACGTGGTAAGAAGCAGATAGGAGCTCAGAAGCTTTGCCTCTGATAATTACAAGCACCAATTTGTCAATATGTGTATATTCCTTAATTTGCGTTTGCATCTATTAAATACATCTGTTGAATTAAATCATATTTAATCTGCTAATTATCTCTTTTATACTTTTGTAACTTAGTCTGTTTTCTCTTTAAGGTGAGGTTCATAACTGCATGTGACTCAGTACCTTCATTCTCAGTGAGTCTTCATTCCCATGTCTCATTCACTTGATTGTTTTCTTTCTATGATCACATTTTGTAAGGTACTTTAAAATATGTAATTACTCTTTTAAACACTCTTTCAAAGGAGATAAAATTACAGAGAAATAAATATATTCATACTAAGAGTTTCAAGGCCAAAAGGAGACACTCGTGCATGTCTGGCTCCTGGACTCAAACAGCACCATAGACTGAAAAAAAAATTTGATTGCAAAACAAATTATAATGTAAATAAATACCTGCTTCATGTCCTTGAGAAGAACACAGTCATAGGATAGGATGCTGAAAGGTTTGCAATGATGGCAAGGTGCAAAGTAAAATGTGTCATCATTTCAGCAATACAAGCACCATTCACTGTCCTGCCTTTGGATAAGAGCTAACTGCAATTCTTCCTGGTTCGACCAAATGTTTGCATCATTTAGTTGTGTGGCATAAAGATGTTGGTCTCTTTCCTGCTACAGGGAAGATGGTCAAGCAGTGACCTGCTAGATAAATCCTTGCTGATAAGAGTAGAACAGAAAACCCTTTTCTGTGTGATTTTTACCTATTGATATGCTAAAAAACAGGGTTGTTTTGGTATCACTGTGCAATTCCTATTTTGTGGAGTTTTAATCTTAAAACTATGGTCAAAGTGGTAAATAACGTAACTTCAAGCATGAGGATGATGAAATATTCTGAGTATTTTCTAAGATACCTGGTAAAATTACACTAGTCTCCAATGATGACTTGTTAAAAGTAAATTTCATCTTGAGATCTTCTGAGTTCTGAAGACAGCTTTGGGCTGAATAGAACAGGAAGCTGGACTCTCATCCCTATGGAACCAGTCTGGTTTATATACTGTATTTATTTGGAGGCAATACAATGATATATTATGAATAAAAAAATATATGCCTAATCAAAGGTGGGGAAAGATAAAAGATTTCCAGCTGTGCAGTCACAAGCTTGATTTAATCATGTGACACTTCTGGGCATTCCTTTTATAACCTCACCAGACTTGAACAATAGTATCACTTGCATAAGCTTGAGATTTTTACCTGGCCAAGTGGGATTTATATAATTTGGTATGTTTTTTCAGTGTATTTTTGTGAGTTTACAAGTGAAACACATACCAATGTTAGTACAAAACTTTTGCATCTATGTAAGCAGTGATGCCTTAGGGAGAGATTACTAGTTTTTAGGCTTGAAAGATGAAATTCCTTTATTTTCTGTAGAAGAAAGCCTAAGTCTCTAAGAACATGATGTGTCTGTGCTATGGGAAATTAGAACTTGTGTTTACTCTAACTATTTTGACTAACCTTCACTGACAGAGTTCAGGAGATACTCCCTTGCCACACAACTCTTTGTTGCCCTGAATCTCATGCTCTGTTTTAAACAGACCAGTTTAGTAAAATAAGGAGCTACAGAGCGTTGCTCATCATTCTTCTATTTTAACTGCACCTCAAGGTTGACACATATTGATGTGTCTTAATATTCTAAAAAAATTCCGATGCAGTCCGAGTAAAAGACAGTCTTCATGACCTTTATTACCCTTGATAGAGACCATCAAGGATGTTCTTTATTGGATAATCCTTGAGCTTTGCATATATATCAAGCAAAAAAAAAAGTGCAGTGTTTGAAGCAAGATATCTTTGAGCACTAGAAAAGAAATATAACAACATCTCTCCAAGTTATAAAATGCATCCTAAAAATACTGCATTTTTACTTTTTTAACTTTTTTTACTTTGTTATTTTATTAGGGTATTTTCTCAAATAGTTTAGTATTGTAAAAGGGTATTAGTTTAAAATTGTCACTGTTCACACAGACAAAAGATACCATCTTTTGGCCTGTGGACTGAATAAGCATTCAGCAACCTTTTGGTAATTTTTTAATTCTAAATTAAACAAGTTAAAAAAACCCTTTTCCCAATATCTAACTTAAACCTTCCCTAACTCAGCTTCATGCCATTTCCCCAAGTAAAGCCACTGGTCAGGAGACTGAAGAGATTGGAAACTTCCCCTCCTCTTCCCCTCATGAGGAAGCTGCTACTGCAGTGAGGTCTCCCCTCAGCCTGCTCTTCTCCAGGCTGAACAGACCAAGTGACCTCAGCTGCTCCTCATATGGCTTAAAAGGACAAGGTAATGGTGAAATCACAAAGTTTTGCTTATGAAGCAGTATTTCCCTCACACTCTAACTTGTGAGTATTTAGCTCAAGGGCAACTGTATCTTGATTTCTCAGATCAGAATCGACTTTATTGGATTTATATAAAGACTCTTCATTAATGCTGCACATGAAAAACTAGTGTGATGTTTTTTAAAAAGAGATATCATAATTGCTCTATAAGACAATGGTCTGTTAACAGATCGGTTCTTTTAGACCTGTGCAATTTTTCAAATGTGTTTTATTGACTCAGCTATGTAAATTTTTCTGTTGCTCTCTCCACTTTTTTAGAGATACCAACTGTTATTTAATCAACTATTTATAACCAACCAACTTATAGCCAACTATTATAACCAACTTATTACCAACTATTTATTTATCTACATAATAGCATGCAGAATAAATATTCCTAAACCACATGTGAAGTTTTACTTACATTACTATTTTACTGTAAATCCGTAAACATTTTATATAGAAATTAAAATTCTTTATGGAGTTCAGGTAAATTTTTTTAGGATTTTATATTAACAGAGATTTATACTTTAGTAGTGCACTTCTATAAATATCTACTGCAATATTTACAGCAGATATACTGGCATAGCCAGCCTATCTGCAGTCATAGACACCTGAATGTTTCTTCCAGGAGAATATGATTTGTTATCCAAGTATAAGCAGCTTTTAGAAGAATTTAGCTGCATATGGGCATTTAATATTCATAAAGTTACTGAAAATTTTAGTAAGCTTTGTTTTCTTTTCATGCACTTTGAATAGCATTTTCATGATCAAAGTTTCACCAGCGAGAAGTTAGGGGGACAATTTGTCAGTAAGCAAAACCCATGAAATGCAATTATCTGGGTTTGCATGATGCAAGGTGTAGTAGCTTACGTTAATATGGGAGAAATGTATCTTTTCATGCCTTTAAAAACAGTGACAAATAGATTTATTTGGTTCAATTCTCTGAAAAAATTCATATTAAATTAAAATCAGTGTTTTGAGAAAATACAAGACACATCCTTAGCTTTCCATTAATAATTATATTAATTGCTATTAATAAGATACAAAAGCTTCAAAAGTTGGGTAATACTCAAATATCAACTACATCAGCTTGTAATTTCTTTCCAACATACTTTTATACCTAACTAAAGCCAAAAATATTTGATGCCCTGGACCCAAATGTTTATGTGATTTATACACACAGTGGACAGATGGTTTTCTTACTATCACCTACATAGTTGGTTTGATTTGTCTAAAAAGCAAGGAAGGCATTTGAAATGATAAATTATTGGATGCACAGTGAGCCATATAGTCATTGAAGAGTTGTGGAGAAGTCATTTGGTTAAAACTCTCACTCAAAAGATGGCTGAGGGCAGCATTGAATCGGGTAAAGTATGTCATTGCCTAGTGAATCTGGATAACCCCCACAGTCTCTCTGGGCTGAGAAGCTGTGGTGAGCCCAGGAAAGCATCACCAAGATGGTCAGGGCCTAGAGAATGTGTTCTCTTAGGAGTGGGAGAGAGAACTGTGTCTGTTGGTGAAGAAGGACTGGCTAAGAAGCACTCTACAACCACTTCAGGGAAGTTACAAACATCACAGTGTCAGACACCTCTTAGTAGGGGCTGGTGGTGCAACACTAGGCAGCATCCTCAGGGAGGTTCAGTTTAGGTAACTGCTTGGTCATTAGGAACTTGATGAAGAAAATACTTCAAAAAGTATTGAAAATTTAATTGTATTAGTTTAATATTACATTTAAAATTTGTTTCAGGTTTTATTTATTCCTTTGGTCTTAACATTTTATGTTGTTTCTCTACAATGAAATTAATTTCTGTTGATATTTTTTTGAAAATTCAAATGAATTTCATGATGGAGAGCTTGAATCCTACAAGAATAATGAATATATCTGAATGCACTTATGGGTGATGAAAAAAAATTAAAAGTCATCTTCAAATTATCTTCAAATGTTAAATCCAGTTTCTATTAATATAAACCATGTTTCCTCCATAAAATATTTATTTGAAAGTAGGTTAAGAATTATCCTGGAGATTGGAGGGTGTCAACACCATTTGCATTTGCAATGCCATTTTTATGTAGTGACTCTTCAGGTTATTGCTATATAGAGTTATAGAACTCTCTGAACAACACTGTTCCAATTTCTGGGGAATGGCAATTAACCTTCAGGTTATGAACTCATACAAAATATGCCAAGATTATTGTTATCCAAATAAAATACCAAAGAACAATAAAGTTCCAGGGATAAGGATCCAAGTTGCTCACTGTGGAAAAAAAAAAAAAATTTTATTCCTTTTTTAATAAAAAGGAATCTTCTGTATTGTAACCTGGTAACCGACTTCAGCAGTTTATTTGTTCATATACAGGGACAGAGTGTGAATTAAAGTGTGAAAAAAAGCAGGAGTGTGAGGATAGGTTTTTGCAGGTATTCTGTACTGAATTCACCTCTGTGCTGTTAAACTGATTCATTCTTTCACAAGGGGGAATGATAATGACTCCCTTATTATGTATGCAGAGACAAATTAATGCATCCATAGCATTTACACAAATGAGGTGGGACCAGAACGTGCACAGACACCTACGCATTTTTTCCCCTACAATGCGACCAACGACTTGTAAACCAGTGGTCCCAGCCCACCTCTGCTTTCCTTCCGTGCTGTTCTGTCCTTGGTGTGCAATGCCAGCTCCATGAGTGTGGCACCATTTTAAGTGGCACACTCTGAGCTATTTCTGCAACAAATCATCACAAAACTGTGCAGCACAGAAATTTTTTTTTTGATTGTGAAAAATGCCTTTAAACTTCTACTTAAACTGCCTCATGAAGTATGAACTTCTAACATTAAATATATCCTGGTGATAAGAGAACTTTATTCATTTATATTATCATGTACATGAAATCAGAAATCAGTATGTTACTTAAATAAATTTCTTGAGTCTACCCATCACTTGCTGGATACAGTAAAATGTCACTTATGGTAGGTTTAGAAGACTTTTATCCAAATGCACGAGCATCATGGGTTTTGTTTATTTCACATTTTATCTTAGTCCTAATCTCATAGACACATCATGCTGAGTTTTCCAAGTATTCTGCAAGTCACTTTCAATATCCAGGTCCTGGCTCCAAAGGCTTGCAATGGAGGAAGGGAAGGGAAGGGAAGGGAGGAAGGGAAGGGAAGGGAAGGGAAGGGAAGGGAAGGAAGGGAAGGGAGGGAAGGGAAGGGAAGGGGAAGGGAAGGGAAGGGAAGGGAAGGGAAGGGAAGGAGAAGGGAAGGGAAGGGAAGGGAAGGGAAGGGAAGGGAAGGGAAGGGAAGGGAAGGGAAGGAAGGGAAGGGAAGGGAAGGGAAAGGGAAGGGAAGGGAAGGGAAGGGAAGGGAAGGGAAGGGAAGGGAAGGGAGAAGGGAAGGGAAGGGAAGGGAAGGGAAGGAAGGGAGGGAAGGGAAGGGAAGGAAGGGAGGGCAACCACAGACGACAAATTTATATGTGGATCCTCCAGTGGAATCAGGACAGCAACATGGAGAAACATGTGTGATACAATTTTTCCTTTATGAAACAAAGACATATGAACATACTTTTCAGGTCACCTTTGTTCTCTTCCTTCTCTCTCCTCTTTCCCTTTTTTGTCTCGTGCTCTATTTTCAGCTTGGACATCTTTCACCTTGTCTTGTCTTCTATTCATTTTCCCTGCTCCCTTTTACATTTCAACAAGTTTAATTTGTTTGCAATCATCCAAATAACAGGTGCTCTACTCAGACATTAACCAGAGACCCCTAAGCTCTTGCAGACCTTGCCAGGTCCAGAACCCAAAGAAATATCAGCATTTCAGCACAGGTCTGCATTTGAAGTAGTGCAGTGATAGTAGGATTGATTAGCATAACAGCAGGACCACATCAAAGCTGCCATTTTGGTTTTGTGACCTGAGATATTTGCACTGTGTAGAGGTGCACTGTGGCATCCAATGTACCAGATTGCTTAAAGCAAATCTCATGATTCTTGTTCATTTGCAGTGCAGTGTCACTAAGATAGATGCTCTGGAAGCATTCTGAATGGAATCAGATGCTTTTAGGGAATTATAGTTTAGAAAAACAAACATCACTTTTTCCATATTTCCACATTTAGAAATTAATTTCTAAGAATGAAATCCAGACACTCTTACTGTGCTCAGTATATTTCCCAAGTAAGAGTGATGTGATGAGTGCTGTATTAAAAAAACCTAGATAATCAGAGGAAATCTAAGAGATAGAGGAAGGACAGAGTAATTCTGCTACTCTCTGAGGAGTGTCATGGAAAATCCCAGATGGCACTTAGAAAGCAAGAGTCCATTTTGCTGTTCTTTGAGTTCTTATTCATGAGTATTTCTGTAGCTTACCAATAAACTTCCCTCCTCCACCTGAATCTGGGGGGTTTGTGCACAGCACTGATTTTATAAAGGAGTAAGGAGGCCTTGTTGACAGCCTTGTGAAGAGAATTAGTGCTCATCTCTTCAGAAGTCTTGCAACCAGTTTGGACTAATTGCAAACTCAGTTAGACAAAAAGTCAAGAGTTAATCATTCCTCGACGTTTTATTTCCCTTCTCCCTTCACCAGACTAGGGCTGCTGAAGTTTTATTTCAAAAACAGAAAATTGGTAAAAAACAAAGGTTATGTTGGAAAGATTGAAGCCCAGGGAGAGAAGTGTTTGTGAATCTCTGAAGGAACCCATTATTCAGAGGATTTATACTAAAAAGTATTGAAAGAGCCTGGATCCTTTGTTATGTGGACCATCTTTAGAATTTGGAAAAGAAATTTAAATTCAGACAGCAGTACATCACTGTAAATACTGTGATATATAAATATTTATTTATCATTTGCTAAATGTTATCATATTTTGGTTGCATTTCTTAGACTCAGTTAAAATGCTCACATAAAGTCAAGAAGGTAGAATCAATTTTTATTTTTAATGTTGCTGGTTAGAGTCAAGAATAAAAAATACATCAGAAAGAAAAGGAACACTTTCAGACTGGTACCCTATAGAACTGAGACTGGAGACTGAAAAGCATCTACAAAATCACCATTAAATACCTACTGGGCAGCAAGGTTTTTTTCTCCTGTGGAAGTATCCTGAGGGTTTTCTGTTGGCTCTTACAGTTAGGATTGAGAAAGGTGTTGCTATTAATTGTGGGGGTTTTAAGCTTTGTGCTTGTTTTGTTTTGCCTTGTAATTAGTACACTTATAACTAGGCCTTTTTCCTATTTATTTATAAGTGAATTGTAATTGCCTTAAATGTACCTAAAGTTAGTGTTAGCCCAGAGATTTTTTTCAGGCATGTTAAATCAAGAGAAGTATTACAGCCCTGTCAGGAGGAAGGGTGTCTGCCTCTCCCCATTTAAAGCAAATAGACATTGTTGGTAACAGAATGTGCATGTAAAGACAAACTTGTTTGTCACAGCCTAATCAGCACTTGTGGGTGACATTCCTGACAATATTGCTGCAGGTTAAGTAGTTTTAGTGCTACCTTTCTCTTGATATCTTCTGTGAGAAATTTTTGTTGATCTTCAGGAGTTCACTTGCTCCATATTACTTCAACATTTTACTAAATTTTTCCTTTATTCTGGTTTTTTTTGAGTCAAACATTCAGACATACATGGTTTTACAAATATGCAACCAAATGCTTGGGATTTTTTGCATAAAAATAATGATTTGTTCAGTGCAAACAGAATTTTAATAAATAAAACACAAATAAAACATATGTATATAAGGGTATAGGTAACTGACTTTTGACCATTAACTCTTCACATTGTTTTGCACCAGATCTGACTCATCAAAATATCTCAGGAAAAATTCACTGTCCAAAACCACCCATACAATAAGCAGTCCTTTTTTTCAAACACCCAAGGATTGTTTGGCTTATTTCTTTTGTTCAGAGTTTAGCATTGCTTGTCCTGCCAGACTGCCCATGTGTAGCACTCTTCGTGATGTTTTTAGTGAGTGGCAGCAGCATTTAGTTGCCTTTGCTGGTTGTTGAATGAGGCTAAATACGTAAAATTAAGAAATAAATTAGAAAAGCTGAGTGTCCTTTTTTCATCTTGTTTTCTCTTTTTGCTTCTGCTACAGCTTTCCAAATTTTAAGACCTTTAAAACAAGATGTATGTGTTAATATCTGTTTACATGCTCCCACAAAGAGTACAATAATCACTTGTTAACAATGAATGTGGTTTCTTGACTATCCCAGTGTGAATTTGATATTAGGCTATGCTAAAAATACTGTAAGGAGTCAACTACGACTGCCTTTAACAGTTACCAGATAGAAGGAGTTAACTGAAATAAGGACTACTAGAGGTCAGTGAACATAGGGTAGCTATCTTGAATGGCTAGGTAGTGAAAACTATGAAGTATCAAAATAGTGTTTATATTTTTCATCTTTCCTACTTTTCGGATATGTATTCTTATGCTAAGACAAAAGAAGTTAAATTGGGATTGGGAAAAAAATTGTTACAAATATGTCTGGAGAAATGATTAGCATTATGTTACAATCCAATAAGTTTCTTTCTTCAAATAATTTTCACATAATTCTGTTGGTTATTCATGCATCTCTGCTATCATCAATGTAAGGCAAATAAACCTATAGTTTGCACATTGGCTCATCAATAGATTAATGTCAAGAGAGGAGGAGATTGCAGCTGCAGAGATCCAGGCAGGAATATTCATGGGTTCTGAAATGTTCTGCCACTCCACCCAGTCTAGTGATGGACTGTGTTCTTGTTAATATACCTCTCTGTATCTCTCTGTCACTTCAGCTGAACAGGTTCTGAAGAACATGCCTGAAATTCCCATGTGAACTAGGCAGTCTAGTGGGCAGCATCGCCATTGTGGCAGCCCTCTCCAGCCACATGGTAGAAGACACTTCTGAGAAAATTTCTGTCAGTTAATTCCACATTTCATGACCTTGGAGCTAACTTTTTGAGAAGGGCTCAGAAGCAGCATGAGCGGGCACAGCTAGGCTGACCATAGGCCTTCGCATTTTCTGGTTGTGAAGTGACAAAATTCAGCTTTACACATCAAAATAAATGAGGCCAATGAGAACAAAGAAGAAATTAAAACAATCGCTGATTCTTATACTAATACTTTTTCTATATATGCTATATATGCTATATATCTAATACTTTTCTATTAAGAGAATGACTCTTCTTTTACAACAAAATGGGGAGAGAGGATTTGCCCTTCAAGTCAACCAAAAGTCTATTGCGTTAATTCCTCATTGCTGCCTTTTTTGGCCTTCAGCATCAGTCACAGTGTTTACCAGTCAAAGTCCCAACCCATACACCAAATATCAATTCAAAAGCTACTTAATCTATGGAAAAGTAACTGAGACTGTCTTTGTATGTGACTGAAGCACTGTGGGGAACTAAGAACTGGATTGACAAATTAGACAAAAGATATTACTAATCCTATTCACTGTATACTGTTTAATATGTATGAAGAGGATTTATAACCAGTTCCTGAAGAGTTACTTTATCATTGGTTTCATTTGTAAAGGAAAAAAAGTAGAACTATTTTGCAGTAGACTTTTTCCTTGTTTTTTGCTTCCAGAGTTTGCTTACCTATATCCTGTCTTCTGTTGACAAAGAATCACTTGCTAAGGAACTGGAGTAGTTAGTTGATCCTCTGAGTATCTTAGAAGGGCTCTTGTAGAAACATTTAGTACCACCCTTTTCAAATTTTGTTCAAATGTGTTTGTAAAGAAGAAGAAAAAGCAACCAGGAGATATGACCTGTGGGTTTAGCTCATTCCTGGGCTTATCCTTTGGTCACTGGACTAGCAAAACCATTGAACTAATTCAGAGCTGCTTAAAAAATTATTCAATTTTTCTTTCTGATTCAAAGCCAATTTAAGACTGTAGGGAGGTGGGTTTTTTATTATTATTTTAATGATTTTGTTCATGTTCTGCATTTTATAAATGCACACAAGAAAGAAAGGCATGATTCCATGGATGGACCAAAGAGTCTTAAAAATCAGTCTCAGTGAAAGTCAATGGGACCTAAGCTTCTGAATAATTTTGAACCTTTAATATGAGCAAACTCACTATCCTATTCTACCTAAAATGCTTAGAACTGCTTTTATCATCACATATTCAAGCAAAATTTAAATTGATACCCGCCACAAATTTCAGCCAGATGTATTAAAATCATTAATGCAAACACATTATTCATAAAATATATTGTGGGTTTTTTTCCTTCCCCAAATCAATCATTAAACCAGAAATAATTTAGTTCTTAGCAAGCAACCCTTTGCTTGCTTTATTGCATTGAAAATTAGTATTATATACACTGTTGCCAAAACAGTCCACCATTCTGTGTACTTCACTGAGGCATTTCTTTCAATACCAGCAGAACATTAAATTTCAATACCAAATTTCCTTGGTGCTTCTCTATTTTGCCGAGGGAGCATCTCTATTTGACAATATACTAATGAAAGAATATAGGTCGTCCTGATGCTACTGAGAGTCAGCTCAAGAAATGAGAAGAATACTCCTCCTTTTGTCTCGTGAATAGCTTAGATAAGCACAGCATATCATGCTTTCATTATGAAAGAGCAAGAAATACTGAAAGTTTTTTGTCCAACTGGTGTCTCTATATACACACTTAGATCTTTCATTGTTGTGTTTCCAAGAAATGTGATAGCATTTGAAGTTTCTTTTGTTTTCCTGATAACATTTTCATTACAAAGTTTTATATAATTTTTTTGATCTCTCTTCTCTGTTTTTTTTTTTTCTTCATCTATTTCTTTTTAGATAGTCTATCTGAATGAAGTGAAGAATTAAACTATATAATACAGCCTTATTATAGGCAGAACAAAATGAAGATGATCTGATGAGATAAATTGCTGAAGGTTAATAGCTTTTTAAAAATCAATCTTCCTTACAAAGGAAAAGGGTAAATGGCTTAGTGGATGAAGCCTTGGCCTCTCACCTTTCTGACCATAGTTCAAGCCTAAACTGTGAGGGTCCTGAGTAACATGCTTTATTGGGCTGAGATCAGTCTCTAGTGGGCAGGAGTCTGCATTACAAGATTCATGGGTGTATTTTTCCATACAGGCAGTAGCTGCACGTGAAGCTGACACAGACTGCTCTCTAATCTCCCTAAGCAGTGAGGCTGATGGAGCAAAGTTAGTGTCACCCTGCACAGAGCACGAGGACCTTCCAGCTGGAGTCCTCTGAGCTGTCTACGTGTCATGCCCTGCCGATGGAGTCAGACTTCCAGAGCACCTTGCAGCTTTTTGTCAGCAATAAATATAATGGTCTCCACCTAACAAACAAAAATTAGGAGACTTTTTTAATAATAACTAACAGATTACTAGAGAGCTTTAATAATCATAATTGATCGTTTTTCATATCAATTTCAGGCAAAGAAATAATTTATCACAACTGTTATTCATAAGGAAGGCAAAAATTCAGAGAACAAAATAATTGAAGTGTCAATTAGGAAGTTTAAGTAAAAGTGGAGAAATTAAAAAAACCCCAACATTTCTAGCATAATTTATTAGCATGTTAATCAAGTTTTAATCAGATATTAGTCTGATAATTTATGTATTCCCATCAGTCATGTGCATGAGATGACTACTAAATAAGCTTCTTTCTGATTTAGTTTTAATAATATGTTTTAATAGAAAAGAACACTGCATTCTGAGCAGCAAAATGAGCAATCCAGACTGTCTACTGAATAAACATACAAGGCACACACATAAAAAGAGCTTTCAGTTAAGGAAGCTGTTGCAAGTGTGATTTTTGTAAGCAAAGAAATGCTCCCTTGAGGATCAACTAAAAGCAGAATTTCTTAATCTTATTGGAAATTTTATTTTCTAAGCCAAAACAATGTAGGAAATGCTTGTTATTTAAATGTGAAAGGAAAGTGTTTTGGTTCACCTGTTTGGCCTTTGCAGCAAGATACACAGAGTCTTGTGTGAAAGTATTCAGCTGTGGGGTCGTGTGTATTGTGAATGTTTTGAATAAGGTTAAAATTAGATATATAAAGTGTGTGTTCTTTCTACTTAAAATACTGTGCATGCTTGTAGGGATTAATAATTAATATGCAAATATAATTTGAAAGTAATGTGCATGCTAAGACTTAGGACTTGATTGTATGTTAAAATGTGCATACATTCATGACGCTCCCATACTCATCCCAGTGCTTTTTAATGATTATTGCTCACTGTTAATTCAAAACACCTGCAAGTCCCTTTGTTTTGATCAAAGCACTTTTTCTCCCTTGAGACTGATGGATGACTTTGTAATTTGTGAGGTAATATGTTAAAGGTCAGGAGTTAATATGTCCTATGGAACTTGCTTTTCTACTTGCCTTCATCTCCCAAACAGGCTTATTTTTCTGTGTATCTGGAACCCCTGTTCACATATATACACTAAATGTATGTGTGCTCACACTTAGGCATGTGTTCATGTGTGTGGATCTCAGCATGTACATATATATATATATAAGTGCACGGAGTAACCTTTAAAAAATTTTATGTAATACATCTTTTTGTAACAACCTATCGCTGTTTGTATCAAGTATTATTCTTCTTCTTTTTAAAATTAAAATACCCACAAAACATGCATTTACTTTCAGCTATAGAAAATGCTAATAATGCTTTTAGAATGGTCTTTAAAAAGTCTAATTATATCATTTAAAAATGGAGAGACCAAAGGGCAAGCTAAATTCTCCTAACATAAATCAGACTTTTTTATTTCAATGACTTTAAAAACCTCAAATGCAGTAATTTTAATAGCAATGAAAGAATGAATAAGTCATAACTCCGCCTGATCACATAACTGTCTATAACTGTTATTAAATGCTCCAAAATAAGTGAACTCATTATGTTTCTGCACTGCTTTTAGCTAATCTAAGATTCTGCTCACTTAATCATGCAGAAAAGGCTTTAGCACAGTTTTAGACCCTCAGCAAGGTCACTTCAATGCCTTTTTTTTTTTTCCTGTTCTGCATGATCATTTAAGAACAGCACTTTGACCCGAAACTGATGATCTCTCATATAAGCTTGAATGCTTAACCCCGAAAGGGCTGTGTTTCGGATGTACATTTGCACAGCCTATTGTCATATTTGCTGCAAACTGAGCCAGAGTCTCTTTTCAGGGAAGGAGGAAATGCCAATCAGAATTTGTAGATGTTGTGTGCATGATGAAAGTACATTTTATGACACCTTCAGAGACTTGGAGTGATTTTAAAGCACATGCTCCTGCCATGGACTCTTTAATGAGTTTTAATTGGCTCTAGAAGTATGGCAATTGCACGCTGATTTTTACTATATGTTTCTCTCAGACAATATATAAATCTTATATGTAGAACTTTCCCAGAAATGTAATTCATTTAGGCATGATAGCCCATATCGACAACTCTTGCCTACAGTGAAATTGTAAACACATCCAAAAGCTAGGGAAGAAATGCTGTCCCTTCTTTTCTTCGTGGTGTTTGTGCTGCAAAGCAAAGTGCATATTAATGTCAGTAAAGTGTCTTCAGAAATTCAGGAGTAGAGGTGAAGTCCTAGACCACTGTAGCTAATGCAAAAACTCTTTTATTGATTCAGTGGCAGCAGGCTTGGGCTTTGAATCGCAAATGAAGGCTGTAATTCTCAAACGCTAGTAAACATGCTGAGCTTTACTCGTCTGGTTTATGCTGTTGATATCAGCAGGATGACTTCACCTGAGTAAAGTTGTAGCCAACTTAATCCCACAGGCATTTACTTCCTGATGTACACTTTCTTTTCTCTCCTCATCTGGGCATACAGTCAGAAGGAGGAATAATGCAGCCATAGCACATGTGCAGTGTTTAGCAGGCCTGTTCTAAAGGCAATTGTTATCCAGCAACAGTCTTCTCTACACATTGTCCTTTATGGTCCTAAATGGTCTTTTCAAAAATCCTCTCTTCTTCTTTTTGTTTGTTATATTTTAAAGACAGAATGTGTTTAGCACGGATGAGAAAACATTCAGGTATTTCCCCCACATCTTTTCTGAATCTTAGCAATACAAAACAAATTTTTTTATTACACTTAATTACTAGTGAGAATAAGAATAAAAAAAATAAATCACAACGACAGCATTCAAATTGCCCAGTGCAGCTTTTCCAGCTATCATGGAAAAGCTGCAGCAGTGCTTACCTGTGAATGATTGGTCCCTACCAATCACTGGCCCCCCACACTTCGCTGTGAAATGAAATTTCCGTCTTTTCTACAGATATAAAAAAATACCCTGTGATTGTATAATTTCTGGCCATCCAATGCTGCCTGGGGTTAGAGTCATAAAATCTCGCCTGTAGGTCTATTATGGTTCTTCCCCAGAGACAGTGTTTGTGGGAAGAGGCCCTCCCTGCCCTCTGGCCCTGCGGTGGGGAATGGGAGCAGTATGCAAAGGCATTTATACCTCATGGCAGTGCATTTGTTCTTCAGACTACTTGAAGAATAGCGAGAACATGTCAAATGGTGTCCTCACCCCCTCAGACTGTGGGATGATGGGTGCATTTACGAAAGCGGTGTGCTTTTCAGCTGTATAGAAATATAGTTTTCCCTGTAGTGCCATAAATCTTATGGCACTCGCTCCTCTGGGCCTTGCATTGGCCATGACTGTTTGGGAGACACAAGTGATTGTTTAGAGGTAGTCTGTGGTGTTAAACCATATACTTTTCAAGTCACAGACTATTCAGTGTTTATACTGTACCTAAGCACAACTGCTCCCAGGCCTACAGGCACTACTGTGATGCACTTGATGTAAAGGCAATATAGTAATTCCCAGTGTTACAATGTACTTTGGTATATAATAAATTAGTATTGTATTTTCTGGGAAGACCAGCATAAGAATTGCATTATAAATATTCTACAACAGAGAAGCAGGTTCACAAAAGCAGAAAAATCCCAAACAAAACACAAAAATAGCCCACCAAACCAAAAAAATAATGGAATAACCCTTCAACTGGATATAGAAAAATAAAATTATATTTTAATATTGTTTGCTTGAAGACAATTAATATTTAATTAAAATGTAAATTTGGGTTCATGCTATTTAGATAAATGCTTGAACCTTGAATTGGTGCTCCATTTCTCATTTTAGATAAGAAAGTGTACAAACAAAGGTTTGAGGGAGACAATATGCCTCAAGAAGAGGAAGGAATTTTGCCCAGTACCCATTGGAGAGGTGTTGTAGTTAGAGAGCCATTTTTCTGCTGGTTTTGTCATGTCCATTCAGAAAACATGTTTGGTGAATTGTGTGTAACCAGGGGTTTGCAGGGCCCTTTGCTGTTTTTGCGCCCTGTCCCACATTCTGTCAGTGAAATAAGGCCACTGAAACACTCACACAAGTCAGATTCATACTGCCCGATTCTACATATGATAAATTATTGTAACACCATGATACAGCCACTGGGCAGTGACACAGAATCACTGCTGCAAGGAGAATATCTTCCATTTTTTCAAGTCTGTGCTCTCATCTACACAGCCTAGATTTTCACTGGGAAAACAAAATCCAGCTGCTTAGAAGCAAGAAAAGACACATCTTGGACTGAATAAATAAAGGCTAAATATTACTACTAGAATGGCAAAAGAAGAGATTTTCTACAGGCAAGCACAAAGCAAAATCCCTTTCTAAACATTTCAGAATATAAGCAGTATCTACATCCAAATCAGAATTGCATAAATGTGGTCCACAATTCACTATATTTAATCCCAAAATCGGATGAGTGTGTGTGTGTATGTGTGTGTCTTGTGTCTGTGTCTGTGTGTGTATGTGTGAGATGTTAATGGGGGGGAGGAATTCTACCACATTTCGTTTCTCTATTTTGCCTCTTGAGTCCACCTGAGATTTAGGAAATGCTTTAGGGCCCAGCAATAAGCAGTTCTTCTAGCAAAATTACCACATTCACGTGGTAATGATTTATGAGGACATAGCATTATTTATGCATAATTGCGTAAGTGCTGTATATTAGCAATCATGTTTATAACCCCCAATGTTTAGCACATTTTTGCATGAATTATAATGCATATGAAATACTCTGAAGTTGTTTTAAAATATTATAAAGTATTTCCTCCTAATAAACATGTTTGCAAATATCCAGACTGGCCTGTGAATTAAAGCAGGGTGAGAGGCATGAATCTATATTTATTAGTCAATGTGACTCCAAAAGGAATCACATCAAATTCTAAAACCTTTTTCTTGTCCCCTGAAGGACTGACCAACTATGGAACTGAAACTGATTAAACCAAAATTATCATGAAATAAAAATATCCAGACATGCAAAATTCTGACTCTACTTAGGCACTTGTAATTTTTTTCTTGCTAATTTCACTCATAGTGTTAAGGCACCAGTCTCCTGAATAAACTGCTTATAGGGTTATAGAACACAGGCTGTGTGGGATTTTTAAATAGTACTTTCTATATTTGTTTTTTAGCAGCAATTCTTTTTATTTACTATTTCTATCCAGATATTCTTCATATTATACTGGAGCATAAAGAGTTATATTTTTAAGGCTTTATTTGCCATAGTGAATCTTATTTAGGATGCAACTCCATGCAAATTTTAATATTAGAAACTTTTTCCACATCTGCCAGGAACGTAGAAATCAGAATTCCTTTTTTTGCAAGTATTTTGTGTGAATTGTAAGGAAATTTGTGTTGATTCAAGGTTTTCTGTGGGAAACACTAAAACTACATTAAATGGATTTCTTCATTGTGGTTCACACATTGTTTCTCAATAGCATCAAAACCATCTCAAGATCTCATGTCTTCAGTGTCAACCCAGCAGGAAAATAAAGAAAATATTCAGGTTCCCTGATAAACAGATGAGTTAAATTATTTCATGTTTGTAGAATTTTATAGCTTGAAGGTTCCTCATCAGGATGAGAAGTCTATAGGGCCTGCTGACACACATCCCAGTTTCCTGAGAGAAGTGGCTGATGTTTTTGCCAAGTCTCTGTCCATCACCCCTGAAAAGTCACAGTGAAGGTAAAGTTCTTGGTGACTGGAAAGAAGAAATCATTGCTTCCATTTTCAAAATGGAGAGAAAGGGAAATCCAGGGAACTAGAACATGAATGAGCCTCATCTCACTGCCTGGGAAGATTATGGAGTAGGTCCTCCTAGAAGATATGCTAAAGCAGCTAAAAGAAGGACATGATCCAGGGCAGCCAGCACATGTAAAGCACAGCTTAACTAAGGGCAAATTGTGCCTGACCAATCTGGTGGCCTTCAGTGATGGAGTGACAGCAATGATCATCACAAGGGAAGACTGAAAGATGTAATTTATCTAAACTCCTGTAAGGCCTTGCATAAAATCCCACATGACATTTTTATCTCTAAATTGGAAAGACATGGATTTGACAGATGGACTCTTCAGTGCATAAGGAATTGGCTGGATGGACGCAGGCAGAGAGTTGTGGGCAGTGTCTCTATATCCAGGTGGAAGCCAGTGACAAGTGAGAACCCTCAGGGCTCTGTCTTGGGACCATTTCTCTTCAATATCTTCACCAAAAACACAGGCAGGGAGACTGAGCGTACCCTCAACAAATTTGCAGGTGACACGAAGATGAGTGGTGCAGTAGACACAACAGAAAACAGGATGCCATCCAGAGGAACCTGGACAAACTTGAGAATTGGGCCCATGAGAACATCATGAAGTTCAACAAGTACTTCAAAAAATAAGTGCAAGGTCCTGCACCTGGTTTGGGGAAATCCCAGATTGAGTACAGACTGAGAGAAATCCATGAGAGCAGCCATGCAGAGGAGTTGGGGTTCTCATGGATGAAAATCTGGACATGGGCCAAGAGAGTGTACTCACAGCCCAGAAAGAAAATAGCATCCTGGGCTGTGCCGAAAGGTGAGAAGCCAGCAGTTTGAGGGAGGTGATTTTCCTTCTCTACTCTGCCTTTGTGAGACCCCACCTGGGTCTACATCCAGCCCTGGGGTTCTCAACACAAGGGCATGGACCTATTGGAGTCAGTGCAGAGGAAGGCCACAAAGATTATCAGATGGATGGAGCATTTCTTTTACAAATACAGGCTGAGAGAGCAGGGGTTGTGCAGACTGGAGAAGAGAAGGCTCCAGGGAGACCTCATTACAACCTTGAGTGAGCTGATAAAAAGGAGGGAGAGGGATTTTTGAAACAAGCAGATGGCCACAGGACACGAGGCAATGTTTTAAGCTGAAGGAGGGCAGGTTTAGATTAGACGATAGAAAGAAATATTTTACTCTGAGAGGAATGAGGAACTGGAACAAGTTGCCCAGAGAAGCTGTGAATACCTTACCTCTGGAAGTGCTTGAGGCCAGGATGAATGAGGCCCCGAGCAACCTGATTTAGTGAATGGCATTCCTGCCAATGGAAGGGAGGTGAAAACTAGATGATCTTTAAGGTCCCTTCCTACCCAAGCCATTCTACAATTCTGTGACACAACCTGTCCTCATGTATAGAGACACACAATATAAAACTCACGTAGTATACAGTATAAATGTACCTGAAAAATCAGTCAAATGATCGAGAAAGAAAAAGAAATGTGTTTCCATAGTGCCCTGGAGATTTCTAGGTGTTTCTTCATTCTATCAGCTTCAGTTAAAGGGAGGAAAATTCTTAGAGGTATCTGGGGGGAAGCCATTAATCTTTGTACTTAGATTAAAAAATTTAAAAATTAAAGAGTAGGCTTAAAAAGCAAATAAAAATATGGGTTCTTTTAGAGGGCATAATTTTGATGAATTTTTATTAATTAAGCTAATAACTGTTCAAACAAGCATATCATCAAATATCATTGAAACAACTGGCTGATCATAGACAAAGGGAAAAAGGAATTATTAATACAAGTCTCTGACCAATGATGATGTCAAATCCATAACTTTAAAGAATTTGGGATGAACACTGGAGAAAAAGCAAGCCTAGAGGGTTTTCTATGTTTAATTTCAAAGCAGACTGAATTTTCTAGCTTCAAGTCATTTTATTGAACTTCCACTTACATTTCTGTATTTTGGTAAAACAGAAGTAATTCAAGTACTTGCAAACACAGGAGTGTGAAGAGACCTAAGATCGATGTAGATTAAAGCTTATGTGAAATTTATGAAGACTCATTGACCCAAAGCCCAGGTTCTCAGTTTGAGGCTTACTAGGGATCTACACTGAAATGTCTTTCACATTACAGATCATAGCAATTTTTCTTCACCAGTGTATTATTTTTCAGATATACACTATTTTTGTCCACATCATTAGTGTATCAGAAGAAAAGGCGATATAGGGTTTAGCTTGTCCATAGGTAGATGATAATCCATTGAACAAGCTGCTTTTGGGGAAGAGTGGGAGTGCTCCTATCCCACACCACCATTAAACTAACCATAGACTCTAAACATATTGATAAAACTCTCACTCACCAGGAAAACATGTTAGGCTCCTTGAAATATTATAGGTGAAGATATTGCTGTAATCCTCAATATCTCATCACCAATCAGTCCCCAAATTCCTAGATGATTCAACTAACTGCAGGTGAAAAACTAGTTTATCTTCCTCTCTTCTGCCAACCCTTATTTGACTTTTCCCATTTGTACAAGAATGACCACTGGAGAAAATTTTCAAGGGATTTTTTTGACCAAGCTTTGAAATGAGCTCATCTGTATGATTCTGTCTCTGGTCTCTGAAAATTTGTAAAGAATTTGTCTTACAGAAAACCTTAATTGATCTTCTGGGATGTGTTTATTTACTTTAGTTCTTGCAATATATTTGTTTATATGAGTGAATTTACCACAGTAGACAGAAGATGCTATTTACTTTTCAAATGTGTAATTGATTTTTTTTTCTTTTTATGGATAAATGTGATTTCTAGATCAAAACTGTTTGCACAGACATAAAATATTTTCAAACGTCTGTTTTACTTCACAACAGATACATTTACTTCTGCTGGTGTGGTCATAGTGCCACCAGACTTTAATTTAGGTGATGTAGTGGAAAGTAGACTCAATCATATTCAAGGGAACAAAAGACAACCACAAAATATTCCAGGTCAACCAGGATAGCAATGTCCCATCTTCTGGAAATAGTGGCCCCCTCATGTTCAGCAAAGGTCACAGTTGATGTCATTACAAGTTTAAACATGGTAACAAAAAAAAAAGTAAAAATAAATTGTGCTTTTTTAAAAATTTTATTTTCCTTGTTTTATATGAAGATATTTTGTTAGAAAAAGTGACCAACAGGGCATCACACAGCCCATGCTGTGAACCAGATTCACAGAACGTTATTTTACATGTGCATTGCAGACAAAGGTGCTAATATAAGGAGCAGTTTTCTCACATGTGTTGTGCTTTCAAGGAAAAAGGAGTATCAAAAGATTATTGGGAGGGGTTTACCTTTTTGCTTCTCTACTACAGATTTTTAGCAAAACACAGTGTTTTTCATATATACATGACAAAAAGCATGCATAGGGATTCTCTTTAATTGGTGGAAACTAGTTGTTTCTTTATTCATACATTTTAGCACATAAATCAGCTATTTTTAGCAAATGTTTGGAATGTAAAACTCTTCCCTTTTCTTCCTTTCCCCCCATTTCTGTTGCAGGAGAAAGGCCAGTTTCTTTTACACATCCATTGCTTTTTAAATTCTTTCATTCTGATAGGCTGGCTAGTGTCCTTAGACATAATATCTTAATGTACATATGTTCTTAAACAATGACTTGCCTATCTTAATAATATCACTAACTCAATTTTTTCTTAGAAATATAAGGAGACCAAATATTAATGTAATAGCAAGTGGAATTAAAAGCAAGGTGCCAGAACTCTGTTCCATTGAAGTCCTGGTTTTGTCATGCTTTCTCCGTCTCTCTCCCTCCCCACCTCCCCAGAATTGTCAGCTGTTTCAGAGCAGTGTAAGCAGTCCCTTTGTGAGGTACTAATGACCTTTTCTTGGTTTTGAGACTTACCAGCATTTAAGCAACTCATGGTTGCACATGTGCATCCGCTCATGAGTTTTCTCCAGCATTGTAATTTTATGCAGTGTTTAGTCATTATTCCTATTTTGCAAGAATATCAATAAAATGTGTTGTAATGTTTAAATAAAAGACATTCTCAACCAAATGATCATAGAAAGCATGTTTCAAAAGATGTCAGCTTACAATTATACAAGTGATAGGAGCAATCCACACCAACTGGATGCAAACCACACAGATGGCTAGCAAGTTAAAGTATTTACAAACGCCTTGGATATTTTAACATTCTCACTTTTTCTACCTGCCACAGCAAATTTGAACTAGATTTTCCAGCTGCCGTCAGATCCAAAAGCAAAAGTGTCCTTCATTACAAGCACCCCTACCAGGAATCCTTGGCAGTATATGTCTATCTTCCCTGCGTATTCTCTCCCCCGTAGCTTGCAATTAGTTGATAAAGTATAAAAAGAAGGACTGCAGAATGATAGAAGTGCAGCTGCTTTGCCTTGCCTGATGGAGTATGAGGGTTTTCAGAGGCAAGTTGAACATCAAAAATGGAAACACCCCCTCCCTTGCTTAAAGGAACCAAAAAACATTCAGGCTACTGTGCATGTTCAGCTTCAGGCATGTAATTATGTAATAGACTACAGTGATGAGTAACAGCTTGTATTTCGGTGTGCCAGAGGTAGTGTAACACAGTGTTTGAAAACATGGCTTTCTCAGTCCCATCCTAAATCATCACCTTTCCCTACGCTGCTTTGCATTTCATGCAACCTCTCTGATTAGGCAGTGTTTTCTTCCTACTTTAAGTAATCATTATAGCAACTTATAGAATAACACCTAAATTAGGCCTTTCACTGTTTTTTATAGTCATAGCATTCTGATGGTATACATGAGTGCCTTAACAACTGTAATTGTTTGGGTTCCGAGAGGAGCCTTATTTTCCACCAAAACAAGTTTGTTGACTTCACTACTTTTGTAAACAGTTCCTCCAACAAATCCTTTACTTCTGACACATATCATCAGAGCCTTTTGCTGTTGGCAAACTATAATTTAATGAAACATTGAGAAACATACTGTAACATTCATCTAAATGAATCTCTCATGCTTAAATGGGTAATATTGAAACATAAATTTTTTGCACTGGGGAGACTTTCCCTTGAGAAAACCATACATAAGATGGAAGCTCTATGAGTAATGAGTGACAGTTTCTTAAAAGTTAATATTTTCTTTAATCTATTTCCATAACAGGAGAGGAGAAGAAAATACAGTGCTAAGCATAAGGTGTGCTTTTGGGATTAGAGAAACAATCTCTGCTTGTATGTATATCTCAGACCACAGGGAGCAATACACTCACCACAAAAGCATTTTTATTTCATTTAATCAAATATAGAGGTGTCTTAAATATTTTTTCCGTGTTATTAAAAGGACTGAAGATTCCTTACATTTTCTTCCTTTTTTCTTTTTTTTTTTTTTTGATCTTTTTTTTAATAAAGAAAAGTAAAACTGCCCTTAATGCTGGACTAGACTCTGTGATTGTCATGTAAGGTAATGAAACCATTAAATGCACAGTATTAAGAAGAGACAAGATGCAATTAGCCAAGAAATTACTCTGATCTCAGTGACATTTTCAAAAAATCATAATACAATATACATTGCAGGACATGATTGACAGTCTAATCCAGTTTTGATGGAACGTAGTCCACATACTGAAAGTAAAGCAGTACACGGCCAGATAAAGCTCACAGCTGTGAATCCCTGATATGTCCTTACAGTCTTGTCACCCAGGAAATTCCTCAGGTTTAAAAGATGATGAAAGTATCGACCATTAATGACAGGATCATCTCCTACCCTGAAATAAAATGTACTAATCCCTTTTGCTAGGTCTATGAATTCCTAATATAAATTATATAAACTGTAGTAATTCATCTCTGTTAGCACAGTTGTGTTTGGAAATTGTACAGCAGTCTTTGCCCTATTTGAAATGCCAGATGAAAGCAAGACATGTTCGTTTAAGCTGCAGCATAAAGTAATTTAACACAGGGGACAGAATAACTTCTGGATAATGAGTAGTATATATGTAAAAGAAGGAAGTTCTGAAGTTCTAAAGTGGCCTGATGGATTTATGTCTGATCTTAGAAAGAGGCCAAAAATGTAAATATAAGGAGTATGGTTAAATGCAGGTGCTTTGTTAGACATTTGTAAGATGATTTAATGATTGAGTCATACAGAATACATCCTCTAACTTCAAAGAGACATACAATGGTCATTTATGTCTTACAAATAATTTGGATGGTAACCTATCCATCATTTTAAAATAAGTAATGTGGATCATACTGGATTATACTGCAAGGGGGAAAAAATAAAAAATTAATCTGAAATGACATATACAAACACATTTGAATTTCTGTAATCCATTTTTGATAGTAGATGGGCTGCACATGCCTATCAAGCTGGATTTGCAACCATGTGCTCATGTGTCATTGACACCTATCACGTTGGCTAGACAAACAGTCATTGATGAAGGCAGATAGTTAACCATCTAAAGGGCATTCAAGGCATCTGTAAATATTACAAAGCACAAGGCTAGATCTTGGATACTTTTCACATAAGTAATGACAGTACAGAAATGCAAGGTTATTAAAAGAAATATCTGGGATGTATGGATGTAAAGTAAAATTCTTCAATAACAGTGTTTGCTAGTTTTAAGAGTAAAGCCAGTAGAGAGACAATATTGCTTATGAATAATATTTTCAAAAAACTACATTTGTTCTAGGAGTAATTTTTCAGAAGGATTCCATGTTTGGTAGCCTTTCAACATTGTGCCTCTGATAAAAGTCTACAGTAGAAATCATTGTACTGCACATGCACACAAAGCAGAGTCCAATGTTATTACGGGCTCTGAGAATACTTTAGGAAGCAGAACATGAGAGAGTCAATTCTTTTATGTCTGGCTAACATTGCTTTTGCCAGTTATGTTCAGAATCACTGCAGTGAGATCAAAAGCTAACATGATACTTAAGTTTCCACAAGTTGTGGGATTAAAGATATCCCACAGGTATGATGGACTACACTGATTCAAACTCCTCAAATTCCAGCAGGTTTTAGCATAGCTTGAAATATGAACCAAACCAAAACTGATCTCATGCCATTCTCAAATCACCTCAGAGAACCAAAAAAAACCCCAAAAAGCAGCAGAACTCTATTAGTTATTTGAAACGCTCAAATAAAAATTCAATAGATAATGTCAGACCAAAACCCAGAACTCAACTTTGAACATCTACCCAAGCTTACATGCAAAGAGGTGACTAATGGATTATGCCACTTTGTGAGTCAGACTTGGAAAAATACTGCATTTCCATCCTGAGGATTTGATTTATTCAAGCTGGGTAGTTCTTGAGATGAATACAACTGGGTTTGTAAGCAGCTTATATTAAATTCAGGGGTTTGTTTGAGTTTTTTTTTTAAAGTTTACTAAAAGCTGCAATTTAATGCTAAATTCTATTTAAAAGATGTTTGAATCCCAAATAGCCTCTGGATCATTTTCATTTCTCTATGTTCTCTTTAAACCATTCAACACAGACATATTTTTTCATTACCTTATCTATCGAGACCTTGAACATTTGGAAATACTATTGACATAAAACAGAATTAGAAAGCACAAAATACAGCATTTAATGGCAAGATTTTATTGCAATAGTGTACATACAAGAATACACTTTAGATTACTATCATAACTAATATATTGCAATGCTGATAAGAAAATGGCAGAAAAAGAATGCTTCATTCATTAGCAGCTTGAAACTAGGAATGTGATGATTATCTTTGATTTCACTAAATTTGGTAGTAATCAAGGGCCACCTGCAGCTCCTGGGAGGATCTCGGCACACCACATCATCTGATCCTACCCAGAAACATTGCAAGTTAGAAAAGTGTATTATAAAGTAGGGCTGCTTATGCTGCTCACAATATCTTCCATAAGTCTACCATGAATTACTCCTTAAAACTCAGCAAGGCTTCCTCAGGGAAGATATTTCTGTTTCTGTTCTGAGTCAGATACTGTGCAATCTTTACTCACTGTTATAAATTAGCTGTGAATGTGTCTTGCCTACACAGCTTCATGTCAGTAAGTTCTGTCTTTCTCCTTTTAAAAAAATGGACAAAAGTTGAAGTGTATTTCATTCCGAATCAAGGAAAAATGAAAGAACACTTGTATTTCAAGGTCTAGTTTTTTCTTATAATATGGGTTTTCCCAACCAGAGAGGCAGACGAATGAAAAAGAAAGTCTTGTGGGCTTGTATAGTAGGTGCTTTTATGTTCAACAACAGTACAATTGTATTCTTTGTTTTTAAGTATAACTGTCTTTATTTCAAGTAAATGAAGATTATCGGCCCAAATTGTTTCAAATTGTTTTTGATTACCTATGCTATAATCTTTAGATGAACAGATATTCAGAGTTGCCTTTTTCTTTTCCCATGTGCACAATGTGATCATGGTTTTCTATTTATATTATTACTTAGGGAATATAATAAAAGAGGATAACTTTGATTTTAACTGTTTAAAAAGTAAACAAATATGTTAAGCTTTTTAAAAATAACAAATACATTGACATTTTTGGATGTTTTCCTAGGCTTCAGTACTTTGCCATTTATATTCAATTTTTAGGCAATCAGCTTCAATTCTGGCATAGTAATTTATTAGAGATTCCAGATTCCTTTGAGAAAAATCAAAACTGATGATGCCAGCAGACTCAACATGAGAGTATAATGCAAATGCAGTTAGTTTGCTGTATGGGCATTTAAAGAGAAGGAAGAGGAAGATGCTGTGAAAAAACAGAATATTTTAGTGTGTGATGTGCTAATCGTGCAAACTTTGTTTTCCATATTCATCTCAGTAATCTTAGATTTTTAGTACATATAGTACTATAGGTTTTAATAAATCGTAAAGTTCTTTTAAATTACAATGGTACATTGCAAGTTAAATGACTGAATGTCATTTTGCATGTGTGATTCCAGCATCAGCCACTCTAGATATCCTTTTTATATTTTTCTGCTTTTATTAGTCTTGTATGATTTGTTCTTACTTTTGCAGCAAAATCACAACAGCAAAATCCCTTATTTGTAAGTAGTTTTTATAAGACCTAAATTTCTGATATTAATAGTCTGATAATAAAGAAAACTATAGGAATTTCTACCATCAGAGGTGAGTAAACAAATTTGGTCTAAGGCTAAATAAAGGGCAATGAGAAATGTTGTTTATACTTAATTCAGAAGATAATGCCCAGTGTTTCCATTTGGCCCAAACTCCTAAGTAACTATAAATGTTATTTTTTTGTTTAAAAACAAAAGATTATGTATTTACTGGGTTCTGAACCATCACTGATGTTACATGTACTACTACAGACTCATTGATGTGATATTTAAAGCGGGGAAAAGACTTGTGATGGTCTCTAGCCAAATATAGGTAATAATAATTCACAGGGTATAGCACCTGACATTTTCAAAGCTCTGTATAGTCATATGAAAAACATCAGAAAAAATATGAAAAAAATAAATTACTCTCAGTCTAAAAAGATTCCATGTGCTTCTACAATTAAAAGAGCATAGTGGGAAGACCTGACCGCTGTGTTTGGAGGACGTGTGTGTGGGGGGAGAAACCTTGTACACCTAAAGGCAACATTAAATATTTTTCAAGATTTGAAATCACTTTTTGGCACATCTGTTATGGCTAATTAATTACTTTAATTTGCTCTAAGTTGTGTACTTGAAGATGAATAGTGCACGATAACAAGGCTAGGCTTTGTGAGGAAGACCTTTAGTAGTCTATACTGTGTGCTGCCTCATTACAGAGCTAGTTATCTGCAGGAAGTCTGACATTGAAAGGTACTACACGTCCCATAACACCCTCCCTTAACTGTGGTGATTGTAGTTTCTTCCTAAAAGTGATGATTAGGAGAGAGAAAAACAAAACTGAAAGCTGTATGAATATTTCATGTAAGTGTAAGCAGGCACTTACTGGACGCAACCTTGATTGATGCCAGAGTGCCTCTAAATGCCTTGACATTGAAGGGTTTAGGCTTCCCTTTCCACAATGACTGCTTCAAGAGCTGCAGTTAGTAGAGGAATATAGCTGTATTTCACTGAAGAGCACTTTATTACTGGCTGATATTAAGCGAGACCACAAGACTTAAGTTTGAGTAAGTGAATCTAGACACAAGACTTAGTGGATATCTAAATGAAAGAAGATAGTTAAGGTTTCTTCTCCCTCTGTCTTCCTGTTCTGTTGCTCAATTGCTTGCATCAGTTTTAAATTCCTTCCCATGAAGAAGTGAATCAGCAACATATGAGAAATCAGCCATTAATTGGTTTGGAGTACCTCTGTTCAACCAAGCACCAAATGGAAATGTCTAAATAATTTTTTGCAAAGAGACAAGTGTTTTTCAAGCATATTGAAATTAATCTAATTATCCAGATTTTAAAAAATTAGAATTTAAATATTTTTCCCAACAAGGATTTTGAAATGCTGTTGAAACATTGATCAAAGAGAAACATTTATTCTTTCAAGGATTGGTTTATCTTTTGCTTTCATAGGGACACAAATGTTTCTGTGCACGTGCTATGTAAGAGCCCAATTCTGTATACTTTTGAAGTGGCCTCTTGAAAAGACAGTGGCCTTTTTAAATGGAATAGTAATGTATGCAAATAGTTTAGAAGCTGAAATCAGTGTTGTAAAGGAACAGTCTTTCGAAATCAGTCAAATGAAGGAACGATATTTTGAAAGTTGACAGTGAGATGCTTCATGGTGATTGTGAAATGATGATCATAATATGTGTTTACCATGTTTTATTAATGGATAAATCACCCTTTGATAAAAGCTCTGTGACTACCATACAATTTCATTAGGATTGTGGACTACACTTTGCAAATATGTATTTTTTTAAGCCTGATTCATAAAACTCCTTATTTCCAGTTCTAACATATTTAGGCAGAAATTTTAATCGATATGTTAGTAAAGAATGATTCCTCACCAGAAAATATCCACCCTTCTGTTTTTACACATTAAAAGGCACTTCTGTTTATACCACCCATCTCAAATCCAGTACACCATCAGCAGGAGGACTGTGGGATCACGTTTTCATTCCCCACATAGGTTCCCTCAGGTGCATAAAGGACTGAATTGGCCTTTCCCATGCATCCATGCAGGGGTGTGTTCTTAAAGCTCTGTTCTTCCACTGAATTTGTTCCTCAGGTGGTATGAGGAAAGAAACAGCTAAGCTGGTTTTGCCCAATATTATCACAAAAGCTTAAGTAAGTTTTCTATAGAGTTTTTTCACCTGATTGCTAACAATACCAGCAGAAGAAAAGTGCTTTTCTATTATCTTTTTAATTCTTTTTTTAATCATTACAGCACATCATCTCCTTTGTGCAAGATTTGGGCACTTTCACTTAACTTCTGCATTGATATGAGATGTCCAGTAGCTAAAAATAAAATAAAATAAAAATTATATTTTAAATTCTTTTTTTCTTGTGGCATACTGTAAAAAAAAAAGCAAAAATTAAATAGGGTTTCTTTTAAATGAATGAGTTGGACCTTGGCTCTTTGTAGAATAATAAATTATATATAAATGAGATTTTTAGCTGCCTTCATCATATTGTTCACATCTAGTTTTGATTTCTTCTGAAATAAAGGACCTGCCTTCATTTATGTTGAAGTAAACAGGATTTTTATCTTTTATCTTAACTAGCAGCCACTGGTTTAGTTATACTGGCCAGTATATTTTCCAAATTCTCACATATTTGTCTTTTACTTTAGGAGTTTCAGTATTGCCTACAGCAGAATGTGAAGAGCTAAGGTAAAACTCTAGGAGATGCCACATGACAGCCACTGCAATGTGATTTCTATTTTACAATAATACTTTTAAATTGCTGGTAGTTGTGTACCGGTTAACAAGGTTCTGAGCATTTTCCAGCTGTGAGTAGTCCTTATGTACCTGCTCATGCCCACATCTGATTTTGTGTTACTGGGCTGGTTATTTATTTTTAGAACACTAAAGCCCATATGCATGCTCATGCCCATATAAAAATGTCATACAACATTGATTTTAAGCTTGTGCAGGTGGATCATGACCACTGAGTGAACTAACTGAGCAAAAGGGAGCCTTGGTAATGTTACAGCCTGATTGTTTCTAAGGTGGTGCAGTGTGCCAGTATTTTTTATGCACTAGTGAGAGGAAAGACAAGACCAGGAATACAAAGCTGCATGGAAGGACTTGAAAAATTACAAGTTAATGAATACTAGATCACTTTGTTATTAAAAATAAACGCAGATTTAATCTTAACATTTCATAATCAGTCATGCATCTGACTTTAATAACTGTAAACTTGGACTCATATCTTTGTGCACTAAAACTAAGGCTCTAATTACGTACAGATGCAGCCTGCTCCCATGTGTCTTGAGCAAATGAGTGAAGTCACTCCTGCTACCTGCTGGAACGACAGGTAGATGGTTATTCAGGCAAGAGCAGTAGAATTTTGATGCCACTGTTAGATATTTATGAAAAGAGATGCATTGAATTTTATCTCAGTAGATCAATTTTCAGGACAGAGTTCTTAACAGTGTATTCATAGGCTGGGTACAAAACCAATTTTATCTGCTTCACTGGTGTGTGAACTGTATAAGGAAAGACATCTCTTTACTCTCTGATAGCTTATCTTCCCTGGTGACCATTTATGCGTGTTCTTGTAAATATACATATTTTACAGAAAAAGCTCTTTAAACTATCCTTTGAGATGACCTTGAAATAGAAGCATTTGAATCTTCCAGGAAATTAACAGCAAAATCTCTTTTGATAATGACTGGTAGGGTGGGAAATGCCACTCAAAGTAAAAGTAATAATCAGTCCTGCAAGCTATTTAATAGTACAGATCTATGACAGAATAAGATTTTTACAAGGAAACACACAAAAAGAAAAGCATACCTACTCTTCCATCCCTGAAAAGTTTCTTAGGAACAGATAGATTTTTCAAAAATAATTGTTTGGCAAAATGGGGCTACCATTTAAAAATTTAAAGTAAACAACAGGAAAAATAATCAATGGGGTTTTTTTGTCCTCCTGGGTACATAAATACTAACTAAAATTAGTTCTATGAATAGAGAAATAATTACACTTTTCCATGTGATACACTGAAAGCATGAAAATATTTATCATGGCAACATAAGGAATTCCTTATTATATCTTAGTGTGAAGTCCATTATCTTTATTTCATTCCCTTTTTTTCCACATTGTTTTCTCACTTTTTCCACCAAAGCTTCTTACAGATTACTCCCTCCAATTAAAATTATAGGTTCATACATTGTAAATATGTACACAGAGTGAACATTGATATCACCTCGCTTATATCCACTGCCCTGATTTATAAAGAAATCCATACATTCTCCTTTTATCTATACATAAAGAGACTTATAGCTCCATGCCCAAATTTCCTCACACAGACGCACACTATAAAAATACTCTTCTCTATAAATGTCTTCAGGCATACACACTTTTGTCCCTAACAAATGTGAGCTTTGCATGTGCACGTGCACGTTTCACAGAGCACACTTTCTTTCCTGTGTTCCTCGCCAGCCCACATCAAATGCCTCTAGTTGCTTTTTCTCATGCTGTCTCTTCAAAGATGCCTATACAAAAATTCTCTCATCTCTATGTCTATAGCTTGTACTATTCATAGAAATATCCACTTTCTGTACACAAGCACACAAAATCCTTGCAGCATTCATTGAATATATGTGTAATCTTCTGCAGTAGCGGCTTGATTAACCATGGGCTCATGTTAAAATTTTATAGTTATAACTTTGAAACACACCTCTACAATACAAAGTATTCCCTTTTAATTTCACTAACAGTGTCAAAATGACCCATAAATTGTTTAGCAAATGCACAGGAAGGAAACTAAAAGATAATTGACACAACAATAACTCCCTCATTGTCCTTTTGAATTTCTGAATTCACACCATTACTGTGAACTTTACTCATTATTACCATTTTTTAAAATATGGGAAATCAAAGACAGGTTGAGCAGTGACTTTGGGACAGGCACCCAGAGAGGAACGTGGAAATACTGCTTGAAGTCATGGGAGAGATAAAACTTCAACTGGAACTCGAACTTGCAAAAGATGCCAGGAATAACAAAGAAGGCATCAGTATGTGAGCAGCAAGCCGAAGTACAAGATGTGGGTCCATGGCTGAACAAGTTAGTATAAGCTGACAGGTCAATTAAATATGATACAGAAAAAGCTGAAATACTAAATGCTTTCTGTGCTTTGGTGTTCAAGTCTCAGTGCCAAGAAGCAACAACAAAGCAAACAGTGAACCAGTGAGTGGAGCATTAAGAGCTAACTGCAGCTTTTGAACATATGAAAGTTTATGGGACCTGATGGGGTGGGTCTGAGGGTGTTCAGAAAGCTGGCCAAAAGCACAGAAAAGTCCCTCTGCTTCACCTTTGAAAGGTCACAGAGAACAGGTTAATTTCTCAATGATTGGAAAAGCACAAATATATACCCAACTCCCAAAAAAGAGATCTGGCAAACAACACAGGAGTCAGCTTCTAGTCAGTCCCAGGACACATTACGAAATAGGCCCTCATAGAAGCTGTTGCCATAAACATGAGAGACAAGACAATTGGGAAGAAAAAACATGGGCTGGTCAGTGGCAAATGATTGATCAACTGACTGCCATCAGTAATGAAGCAACTTGCTCAGTGGATGAGGGCAGAGCAGAGATTGCCATCTGACTTCATTTCAGCCATGCATTTGATGCAGCTTCCATAATTCATTTAGAAAACTATGCTATGAAATGAATCCTAGTCTATAAGGACTATGTCTATCACACAAAAGAGAGTGGTAGTAACCATTTAAGAAATAAAGTAAAATCCATGAGTCTCAGATATGCCAGCAGTGATATATTACATCTACCGAAACAATTTGTTAAACTTTTCTAAATGATTTCTTTTTTGTTCTTATTTTTAATGAAAAGCTGTAGATTTTTCATGCATTCATGAATATATATGGGGAAAGTACTCCAGATATTTTTGTTTGCTTTTATCAAAAGAGTTACCTATTAATCATGTGAGAGTATTTTTCTTTTTAGTGAAAAACACTGATGTAACTAAAGTAGCGTTGATGGGAAACCATCAAATTTAATTATGATTTAGTTGGGAAGGCTTCTTTAGATGAGGATAATACACCAGAATTCATAATAACCAATAATCCAGTTATTTGAGGAGTAAGACACTCGTATATAAGTTCTTGTGCCAAATCAGTCAGAACAAGGACTTTTACTTCTATGTGTGCACCAAATACATTTACAGTTCTTTAACTCAGAAATAACAAGATTTTGTTTCAGCTGTGTTTCTAACTTCAATAACTCCACATGAAAGGTAATGGTAGCTTCTTCTCAAAGAGTAGGCAAAAAGCAACCCTACTGCAAAAATCCCAGAAAAAATGCACTAAGGGAAAGTGAGTTTAGGCTGTGATATCTGTGCTACTCTGACTCTTGTTCAATTACAAATACCCCTTTCTACTGATCATGCTTCTTCTCTCCAAAATGCTTATTAAAATCTTCTTTCTTCCTTACTTTTCATTACCCTCCCTTGTTTTTCAAATTTCTGTGGTAAAATCCTCACTTTGGCTATTTCAGTGACAAAGCCCATTGACCTTCAGTGAAGACCAGATTTCGGCTCCATGCGATCTGATGGTTGCACACTGGGTTCTATGAGCTTTCAGAAATGTTTTGATGATGACCTCAGACTAGGCTTACACTGTGTAAAGTAAGTGTAGAATTTCAGTCATCTTATCTTAAAAACGCTCAAGACCTAAACATTGGAGCTGCATTCAAAAAAGGTAGAGAGTCTCTAGGTGTAGCCAGAGTGTATGAGATTTTGCCTCTAGAACTAAATACTGAAATATTTCATATTTTTATTAATTATGAAAGCCCATATTTTTAAAGTATTAATCCTTTGTGATATTCAGAAAATCATTAAATTAGCATAATTAAAAGTAATGAACATCACTTTAAAATATTTTTAAAATACTGCTTTATGACATCTCTATTTTGAGATGGCATCAGCAAATATTCAGGTACAGAGGCAGGACAGGTTTTTTTCTTTAACAGTTGCATGGATTATCATAGACTAACTGTCATTGCTATGTTATTTTGAAATTTGTTTTTAATCCAGCAGCACCATATTGCTAATGATTGAAACATCTACCAGTGGAATCTTTTCTAACAGCAGAGAAATGCCATGAAATTGATTTTAATTAGCCTTTGGAAAAAAAGGAATTATGTAGAATTCAAAATCCATTGTTCAAGTCATATGCCAGCCAAGCTGTGTAAGAGGTTTATACAGCTAACTGGACATTAGGGACCCATGTTTGTGTTCAGAAATGTACCAGCCATTTAACAGAAAAATGTAAGGGATATGTTCACTTACAGCATATCTATCTAGGCTGTGATTTAATTGTGATTATAATTGTAACCAAGAAACAGACAAAAGCAGAGCCCAATTCTGTTCTCCAGAGCAAAGTTCAAAAGCACTATAGGGATTATCTTCAGAGATGAAGAACATTTATCTGCATCATATGTTAAATGATGAGCATTCTATGAAAATATGGTTGAAATATTCTTAAATCAGGTCCATTCTCTGCTGAAAAATAAAAATCGGAAAGCAAGTTGTTGACTGATATATCGTGCCAGATCCAGAAACCAAAGCCAGATGCTTTATGTATTTTAATTTTTTTAGTAGCCTATGAGGAAAACAAGCAAATCTCCATACCAATGTTTTTCTTTGGCTAAATTATATGCATTTTTAGGTACTAAAATGCTGACATCAAAAGCTGAATAAGCATCGACTTTTCTTGCTGATCTACAGGTATATGGATAACCTGACTACAAGGAGAACAACATTAAGAATTCTGACATACACAACCGAGCTTAAAAAATTTTTGCTTTCCAAGTGAAGATTTAAAAAGAACTTCTTTTAAAAATACAAGACAGCACAACTGTTTAAATGAAAAAAATGTTCTGAATTACAATAGGAGAGCCAACTTAGTAAGATTTTTCTCATTGAAATGTCATTATTATTTAGGAGAATACTGAAACACTTATTAAATTTATTGCACTTATGTTTAAACAATTATTTCCACTTCTGGTGGTTCAGAAATTCTGATCCCAGTATTTTTTCTGCATATTTTTCTACAGGGTCTTGTTGGAACTATGTGGGAGATTTGCTTTGGGTAACCAAAGCTGTCTGTCTGAGTTCAAGATTTATTATATTTATTAACTGTAGTTCATGATAAACAAGTGTCATACTCAGTTATGCAGGAATTCTGTCTTGTGATCTGGTGGAAAAAAAATTAGACTACTTCAAAAGAAAACGAATGGGGAAAAAATGTTAGACAAGGACAGAAGGCAAGTAAAAAATAGAAGGCCCAGATAGAGGTTAAAATCATCATCCGGTATAGTGAAGATCCAAGTATTTAAAGATGGTAATTCCTTCTGATCTGGAAAGTCAATTACATACTGGGACTATTATAAGCAGTTTTAAAAGTCAAGTTTTGAACACCCCCGAGGATGGGATTTGCTGAACCTCTCTGTACAACCTGTTTCAGCATTTCACTTCTCTTAGTGAGAGTTTATTTCCCCATCATATCCAATCGGAATTTGTCTTGCTGCTGCTTTCAATTGCTGCGATTCGTTTTGCATGCCTCTCTCCTCAGAGAAGAGTTTTCTTCCTTTTCTGCCTAACTTCACTCCCCATAAGGTACAAAAGGCTGCAAAGAGAAGCCAGCCAGTCTCTCAACTGAAAAGCCAAAGTTGCCTCATCTTCTCTGTATATTTGTACAGATCATACATATGTGTGTATATGTCACATACTCCAGTCTCACCTGTCTTGGTGGCACTCTGCTGGACTCTCTCCATTTTCTCACTCTCAAGGGAACAGACCAGGACATTGTACTCCAGGTTCAGCCTCATGGATTCCAGGCAGAAGGGAATTACCATTTCTTTTTCACTCACCAACTACATTCTTGCCAACCAAAGCCTGTCAGTGGTCAGTGGTATCACTTCAAGTTTCACGACCAGGTTGTTGTACATCACAGCCCACAGGCCACTACTGCATTGCTAGTTAGTCTGCAACATATGCTGTGGGATGGGATTAGTGTATTTGGGGAAGAATTTTGTATTCTTTTCTTTATATGACTGGAAAAGGTATCAGTAAGGATTTCCTTAATATGCCCATTTTGTTTCTTGAATGAGTCCTATAATACCCTTGAATTAAGACAGCATTGTGCAGTCATTTGGTCCTAGTGCCTAAAAATATTCACAGCAAATATGCCTCTGCTCTTTCCACAAACTTTAACACAAATGGTCATTCTATCATTCTAATATTTTATTTAGTAAAGCTTATGTAACAGAATATCAGATTGTAGAATAACTGATATTTTTTGCTTTTTTTATTTCTAAGGCTGCCTTCTTACAAAAGCATTTAATCCAATATTCCAACCAAGGGTAGCCCTTTTAAATATAACACAGACAGGCAGCTGCTGTCTTAAAATGCGAGTTTTAAAACCATCTGCTATCAGTGACATCTGTCCATGTTCCAATTGGTAAATGCTCTTCCTTTTTTTTATGGAACGATGCTGCTTTTCTCACCTATTGCAAAAATATCATACAAGCCTGGCACTATTAGAAGAGTTTCCCATTCATTTCTATTGCAAGCCCACAGGAACCCGTGGATAATGTCACTGTTTGGCAGCTGGCTGGCTTTGCATATTTACATATATATGGATAGATGGATTTTCTTTTCAGTGTTAATTTGAAAAGGAATTTAGAGGACTGACACACAAAACTTTGGTACTAGTTTAATTTAAATTGTTGAAGCAAAATAAAATAGCAATCTATCAAGTCAGTCCTCTTAGGCAGATTTTTCCTTAGAGCAAAAATGACCATCTTGGTAAGTCAATAAATCAGGTCTCAGTTCAGTCTGTGCAGTCTCTCTGGAAGCAGCCCTGTTACACAGATGAAACTGAGGTGCCCTTTGGACATAAAGTTTCTCCTGAAAACAACCAGGGAAATACTTCACCAGTGTTGCCCAGTGCTGCAAGATAGGACAAAATACATTTCTATCACAAGGTTTATATCAGTATGATTTCTGTTTGCAGAAGCATTTTAGTCAAAAAATGTTGGCATCAAGAAGCACAAAACTCACTGAGGAGAGGGAGCAACGTTCTCAAATACTGTAGATGAGAGCATATCCGTAATCATTATGAATGGGGGGTAGTGGAGGGAGATTGGGAAGGAGAAGCAAAAAGAAACAAAGAACCTTTATTTTGATTGTGTCAGTAGTCATGGTCCTACTTAATTTTACCTCAGGAAATAGATGAAAAATTAAACTGTACAAATGATGAGTATTTCACACAACAAAGACGATCAAAAGCTACCATGCCAAGATCTCTTCAAGCTGCTTGTGAAAACGCTTGAGAAAGTGATTTACTGGCCTACCTCTTATTTTCAAGATTCAGTTTTCCAATTCACTCTACCTTTCTAAAAAATCTAAAAATCTAAAAATCTTTCTCCTCTGTGTTAATTTGCAAATTACATTAAAAATCTAATATATTATTTCCACATCTCCTCAGTGTGTTTTACCTCCTATTGCAAATACTGTATGCAGAGGTGAGTTGTGTGTGCAAACATTTTCAGAACCAGAGATGGTTTCTGCCAAAATTTAGATCTTTAAAGAAACCTTGAGTATTTTAGACTATATAAAAATTACAGTTTTTACTTTGTTGACCTGACAAAGGCAAATTATGAACGAGTCCAGAAAAAAAGAATTCATAGCAGGAAGATAAAAGACCCCTGAGTGGAAGACGTACTAATGGCCTTTGCAGTAATGCAGCAGCAAAACACTTAATTTAAGAGAGCTTTTCAAAATTCTTTCAATATTTCTTTTTCTTTATCATAACGTAATACCTGGCTTGACAACAGAAATGTTAACATTTAGGGCTCTATTCTTCAAAACGTCATGCCCTATTAACACTGTTTTTCTCTGGGTTTTACCCTGTCAAAGAAGGAATCACCAAGGAGTAAGGTCTATGGTGGTCTTTTCACTAAATCCCTCTTCTCAATGATGCACAAATGACTAAGTACTTTTGGTGCCATTTCAAGACAGAAAGTTAAAACAGGTCAGCCTCAGGTTAGAGTAGTAGGAAGCTTTTCCTGCACATGCCATGTGTTTTATATGCAAAACAAACAAAAAACTCTCAGGTGTTTAAAAATAAAAGTATGTAAGTCATAAGTGCATGGGGGCAGCTCTTCCTGTTGTCATCTTGTTTAAAGGCATTTGTCTACGAGGTATTGTACACTACAAAGTTCTTCACACAGACACGCTTGTTTTACCTGTACATTAACAGGGGTGGTGTTCTTCCAGTTCTTTGCAGGATGTGCAGCTGTGCTTTCCTAGGGTTCTCCCCTGTGCAGTGATGTAAGGTGTGCCTCATGCTGCTCCCCAATATTGCCTCGTGGGCCCCCAGGCAGCTGCAGTGCCTCTGCACTTGCACAGAGTTCCACACCTGGACTGCATGTGCTCCACAGCTTACAGACACTGGCTGTGAGACCCTGTTGCTCAGGAGGATTTCCATATTAACAAAGCGAGCAGTGAGGCTAGGCACCTTATGTGCAGGACTTTGAAAGGACTGAGGGAGGCTATTTTTGCTGGCAAGTTGAATGAATCTCACCTTTTTTCAGGCTCTGCACCTCCAGCATTTGGACTGGCAACTTGGGATGAGAAACAATCTGATCCACAGGATACATATTGTGTGCAGGAAAAAAAAAAACACAGCAGAAGTCAAATTAGGAGGAGTTTATTAATGATGTAGAATTGTTTTATAGAGTGCTGAGCAAATACTGGGTTTGCAAAATGAAGTTGGAGGTTTTACCCTTATTGTCATTTGGCTGAATCATATGGTACCATGTTTGGACAGTGGCTCTTGTGCTTCCTCTAATAATTATCAGATGCTAGGAAAAATGAGAAACATGGATGTGAACCTGTGGGGGAAACTGCGTGTGAGCAGCTACATGCAGAGATAACTTTCTTCAAGATAGGGACATAATAGTGAATATTATCTGCTTAGAAGGTCCTCCCTTTCCATTTCAATCCTTTCATTTTCTATCTTTCGAAATATTCCTTCTCCTTAAATATTTCTTTGGTTAGAATCTAGGGTTCAATAGTTATATGGAGGCTCCGAAGATTAATTTTTGGACACTTAATTTCCCCACAAAGTAGTGGCAAGGATCTCTTTCTTACATCACTTTTATACGGGAAAAATGCTGAGCAACAGTCAAATAAAGGGCTTCCTGTTTTGTACAAGAAGCAAATTGGACCAGCTATTTAGATGCAAAGATACATCTTAAGGAGAATATATTGGAACAAATTGAGAGATTCTTAATAAGGGAAGAGAGGTTGCACTTAATAGAAAGAGCATATAGAGACCCTGACTGTGGCTAATGTGCATAAAAAATTCAGCCTGTCAGATCCTCACTTTTCTAATTCAGTAATCTAAATAATTTATTTGACATTTTAGCTCAAGATGACCTTTCTTGGGAAAAAATTACTGTTTTAAACTTTTAGCAAGTGCAACCACTGCAGAGGAATGCTGTTGAAGTCTGCATTTTCCCAAACGAGTAAAGGTTAATCTTGTACGGCTCAAACACATTTTTGACCCTTTTAAACAAGTTCACAAGTCATTTAATTTTTTTAATATAATTTCAATTATATTGCAATATTTGTGTTAAACGAGCTTCCTCCCCTCCTCCTCTTTTTTTTTCTGTTGCTCAGAAGTCATTACCCATGTGTTCTGAGGGATTTAGGCAAAGGACTTGTTTTGAATGACTAAAGGTGCCATTCTACCAAATGTTACTTATAAAGAAAGTTCTATAAATCAAGTGAAAATACATGGTAGATTAATAGGTGAGTAGGTTAAAACAGCCACTAGTAATAGCAAAAAAATAACTGTCCAGAGGTTCAGAGTTCCCAGATTGGTCACTTGACTCAAGTAATCAGCCTCAGAGCTATGCCACAAACAATAATCATGTCTGTCTGTCCCCGGATTCTCTGCCTCTTACTAAACAATCTTATATTTTGCAGAGGGCATTTCAATGGTTCTACTAAAGGACATTTAGTGTAATTTTACTTGGCTATTTCTGATAATTTATCTAACTTTCCGACAGGTCACTAAAAAAATCTTTCAATGTAAGGATTAATATACCCCCAATTGTACATAATAAAGGCTGTAATTCTCTCAGGGTGTTCAGGTGACTTTATAGGGGTACATTATTTATAGTCGAAAGTGTGAATTTGCTAGAATGGCTGAAATATCACAAAGGTTTCAGAGTCTGTGCAAAATCTGCAGTGCAGCTGTCAGCTATGAGAGGACCTAAGTAACCAGCTATCAAAGAAATGGATGACCAGCCCTACTTAAGCCTCTCATGAGATAAAAATGCAGGGTTTAGTGTTGTGTTCAAATTAGAACTTTTCCCCCCACGTTATCTTCCTCCCCTAATTTGCATCATTTGTGTGGTTTCAGTTCACCATATTACTCATATTGGTGTGCAACTGGAGTAATTTCAGTGTAGTCAGTATGAAGCTAGTGAAAGTTTGATGTCAGAGGAGAAGCAGTACACTCATCTCTGCTGTGATATTCTCTCCTCATGTCTCACTGATGTCAGTTAGTGCTTTCTTTTCTGACATAACAGTGGGGGTTTGATCTGATACGCCCGCACATAGCAGTGAAAAACTGCTACAGAAACAGGGAGCTGAATGATCAGTGAGGCTTATGTTCCTAAGGCTTTTTGGCAGTTTTAAAATCCAATGTAAATGTATTCAGCCTCTTACAGGCTTTCAATATTATTAACTCTTAATTAACAGTCCTGGTATTGTCTATCTTGCAGATAGTGTTAAAATTGCAGATGTAACTTAATTTGCAGGAGTTTATGATGTCTAGTGTGATACTATATGGAAGACTCTGTATTACTTCCAGGGACAGCCTGTCAGTAGAAGTGGTGTGACTGATCTTGTGCCACACACAGATAAACCTAGTGAACCCTTCTACCCTTGGTACCATGTTAAAGCATGGAAATCCAGCCTACATTGCTCTTCCACACATTCCAGTAACAGGAAGCATCAGGCAAAGCCACCCCAACACAGCACAAGGGTGAGTTTATTATAGCTCTGGCTGATGCATGAACAGTTATAATACTGCATGTGCATCTATTACAGTTGCTCCATTAACCAGGAAAATGGAGACTGGACGTACATGGGAGCTAGCCATATTAACTTAGGGCATGCCCACTGGCTGCTTTAAGGCGTTTGAGTTTACAGAAGGCAAGCTACAGTTACCGGATAGGCAGCATTTTATGCATTGTTTGTATTTCTCTGTCTCACGTTTTTGGCAGCTCTCAGCCTTCTCAAGCAGATGACCAGAGAGCACAGCCTTGTGCAGTGAAACAGTATGGGGCTGCAGTTTGTGCAATTCACACAGTGTTACATTGCACCATATTTGTGAGATGTGGATGGTTTGCACTTTATCAAAATATAAAATGTTGTGGAAAAAGAGGAATAGTAAAATTCACAGCTATTAGGCAGTGATCACTCCATTGTTAAACTACAAGAAAATCTTCCATTTCATAGTTTTGTTCAGCGCTATTTGGTCTGAAAACTGTTAAAAAGGGACTGATTTTGAGTAAATGAAAATGGACTAATAGGATTAAATTGACAATTCAAAGCTGAACATGTATTCCTAACAGGAGAAAATGTTTCGAGCACTTTACTGGGTAAAGCTAGTGAAAGGAAACTGTGAGCAGTAAACTGCATTCACTGCCTTATGAATTCCAGTGCTGTTTGGCATGATTGCAAAATGAGTGTCCGTATGAAAGAGCACTGGTATACTGGTTTTGGGAAAAGGGGAGTCCTTCCCCATTGCCAAACCTGACCCGAAGGTAATGTCACTGATTACTAGGTGCTAGTCCTGGTTACTTGTTCTGTTAATCTTGTACTAACTTTGTGTCTTCCTTTCTGCATGTAGAAATAATGTAGTATTATTTCTTAAACCAATGGATAGTATTAGACGTGTCATTAAGATTTAAAGTGTCCATAAATGATCAGTAAGTCTCAGACAAGGTTTGAGTTGGAAGCTATTTGTTCTTTAATTTTAGAAATGTGTTTGTCACTTATGATTGAAGTATGAAGACCCTGTAACTCTCTGTTCAGAGAACACCTTGATAAGAGCAGGACTACTCTTTTTTTTTTTTTTTTCCTCTAAACTCTGACAGGACATTCTATTATGCTGTTATCCTGTAGTCCATACGCTGAGATCTTAATGATTTCTGAGGACCTCAAGTCTGGATCTGAATTAGCAAAGATTAAATGCTTGTTCCTCTCATTACAAGTTCTCTATAACATCTAGATTGTCTGTGTTGAAAACCTGTTGCTGTTTCATACAATACTGAGGCTCTGGGAATGACTTCATGATAAAATGATAATGAAATTATATTTGAATCTTATTCCTTGTTTCCATCCTTATTATGCAAATTACATGTCTTAAAACTGTCTACTTATCACTTATAAATTTGGCTAGTTCTCACATGACTTTTCTTGAAAGATGTTTCTAAACATCTTTCTCCAGTTTGATTTTCTTTACCCTTATTTATTTCCTAAGCATTTGTGATGACCAAGTAAAAATGTCTTAGGGGCTTGGTGGTGATGTGACAGATGGTGATGTTTATTCTGAAGTTATTTAATAGATATCTCAGTAGTCTTCACGGGAAATAAATGGAGAAAAAAATACCAAGATATGTAATGACTGGTCTGCAGTAATTTTGGATACTGATGCTCAAGAGCACTTCTTGGTATTCCTGTATCCAATTCATTTAGCTGTGCAACCAAGCTGTATTGAGGAAGATGGCATTATTCAACAGATTTATTTCCAATGCACAATGAAAATAAGGAGTTCTCAACTGGCAACCAGTAGTTTTCATGTAGTTTTGGGATTCCTTCCTTCCTTAGAGGAGATAAAAAATGCAGATAAGACCATTTGTCAATTGAAAAAAACAAGAGTACAATATTACTACTTGGTACATGAACTCACAAGAAGGAAGCCAACAAATCTATTCTGTCTCACTGTACAAGAGGGAAGGATGTAGTCCTGGTTTGTAACAGAACACCATGCATTTCTGAACATTCATTAAAATCTCTATTGTCCCTTAGGTGTAGGGCAGAGATATGACCTTACATTTGAGGGCAGCATAGTGCTCAAAGGTCTAGCATGAAGGACAGTTAGAAGTACAATAGATTTTTATCTGCAGCTCCCCAAATCATTTGCTTAAGGTCAAGAAGCTGCTAATAAGCGCATAGTATGATTTCCTAAAAAGGCATCTCATTCTTTATCCCACTGAATGGTACCGTGACACATAAAGGTCAACCTTAGTGACCATTAAACCAGCAGCTACTTAAGACTGAAAAGCAACACTGGTTTCCAGATGCAGCTGGGAAAAGGCTGCAACCAAGAACTGTGTACATTCCTAATGTCTAGGCATCACAGGGGCCTTAATCAGATGCTGAATCCCAATAGTGTGGTTTGAGCTACACATTGTATGCTTCAAGCAGCTTACCAGGTTAATATTGTACAGTATTAAAAATGCTGTTCTGTGTTAAAATGGTCATAAAAGTGAAAGAAGTCTGGGAATTGTGTCAGATCCAGGCTCGTCATATGACTGTATCTCCTATAATGTTCAACAAAAGAATATATTGTTCAATTTCCAGATGCTGTTGTTTTTATGAAACTATAGCAAAACAAATTTGTGGCTTAAATTCCCAGAATATTCATAAGTAACATGTTTGTGGAGTACAATAGGGACATTCTTGCATTTGTGCTGCTCATCAGTAAAGAGCCCTGGCATAACATCTCTACTTGTTAAGGTGGGCACTGCTGGTGTACAATCTGAGTCCTTTCAAATTTAAGTAGTTATCCTGGCTATCTCATTTAAGTAGCTGGTCACCGTAGTTGAAAAAGTTAATTAAGGGTACCCAACTTATAATTTCCACAAGAGTTTCAGAGCAGGGACTCATGTATTTACCATGCAATAGTTACAGCCGTGCAACAGTCTGCGAAAGCAGATGCCTAAAATTTGTTTAACTGCTGGGGGTTTTAGCCTAAAGATGATCTAAATGCCTGCTAAAGGTGACTGTCATTACTGAAAACTTTTGTGATACACACATTGGTCTATATATCTGTGTTGTCACTAAGAAACAGGACTTGTGGAGTGTTTGCTCTTTCTCATCTGTGATGGATGATAGTAGTTGGTGTGTTTTTTGTTACCATCATCACAACTCGAGACCATGAGGCACTAAACATTAACTTAAACTCCTGCCTGTGCCTGAAAGTTATTTACAAGATACTTATACCTCTACACACTGTGGAAGTATCAAAAACCAATTTTTTATCAGAATGCTGAGTTGCACTGCTGTGCATGGAAGAGAAAAAAATTGTCTGGATTTCAACATCTTAAATGGAATTACCTAAAGCATGAGAGATGGAATGAACTTATATAAAACAAATAGAAAATGTGTAGATAACAAGAGAAAAGAATTTGCAGCCTCTTATACCTACAGCACGTTTAATTTCAGTCCATAGTGATAGCAATATCAAATTATTATAAACTGCTCACTTCCTGGAAGCTGAGCGAAATAAATCTGGTGACCTCTGTCCAGTTTACACTGCTAAAAAAATGTTCGTTTTTCACAGAACTCACACCAGTTTTAGATACCCATTGGCATCCTTCTTGGAGATCTTGTGTCACAGACTGGAAAGAGCTGAACTCTCTAATAATACTTGAAAGTACATCCTCCTTTTCTAGCCACCTTGATAGGAGTCTGTCTGTGAAAAGTAAAAGAAAGTTTTCTCCCCAGGGATATTAATCTGACACTTTTCCTCAGCTTTCAGGGTCTTTCTTGTACACTAAGTGCATAACAGTCCCCATGTTCAAACATAGATGCTCTGCCTGGATATGTTTCATTTTTTCCTGTGAATTATCTTCTCATTATTTCCCTGTCATCATTATTCCTTCTTTCTTATTTAATGCAAGAATGTGGTGGGACATATAGGTTCATATGAAGTTAATCTTAATGCTGAAGTAAACTTTTGGCCTAAAATTCTCTTCCAAGAGAAACACAAGGCTCGGGGGTCAACTTGTGCTTTTGTGCCACTGTAATAAATTATTCAATTATTTACTTGCAATCAGACTTTCTGATCTTCTATTTGATGGGTAGTCCAGTAGGTAAAGAAAACCACAGAGAATAAGCTTCGTATTCAAACTTGTTATGACAGGTCAGGAACCAAATATGAGAATCATCACACGTTTTCTATTAATTTGAAAAAGCTAGTACTCCATTGTGCTATACTTTCCAAAATTCATTAAAACCACTTAGGATGCAAACATTAAAATATCAGCCACCTACAGCTGATGCTAGCATTCTTTATTTGCAGATTATTGAGTGGGAAAGGAAATCCAGCAGGGTGAAAATTTCTAGACAGGCTTAGTGATTGCTAAGAGATAAAAAAAAAAACAAAAATACGGACACAGACACAAGCACACCCTCCCAATACCTTAATTTCCTTTCCCTTTTTACACTTTAACTCCCCTGTCTTTTCTTATATGGCTGCTTGATTTGATTTGATTTGATTTGAGAGATGGAATTGCTTTCCAAGAAGCCAATGTTTTTAAGCAAGAGTTGCATCAAACCAATAGCATTTCTAAAAAAGTTTCACTGGACAACGTGTTCAGGTCTTCCCAAAAGATCGCCTGTGAGGTAGTGTGTGTTTACACTGCATTTTCTCTGGAAAAAAAACAACAGGACAAGCAGATGGCAAAAACAACCAACTGACCAAAACTTTGAGACACATTTGGAGATGATAGTTTTCACCTGAAGACAATAAAAAGTGTTTTTAGACTGAAGACATTCAGCCTAGTCTCTGTTATTCAGAAAGACAGAGTACTATTTCTGGTCCACACTGCAAGCTGCTTCTCCTCCGCATAGCACTCCTCCTTCTACACCAAAACCCCCCTCTCCTGCCAGTCACACTTTGCTTAAAAACAATTCGTTGTGGTTTGCTGTTTTTTTTTTTTTTTTTTTTTTTTTTTGGACAGAAAATGTACTGTTGTTCTGTACATGTTTTCTTGCTGTCATACTTTGCAGACGATTTTCTTCCTATTTTCGGAGGCCTGAATCTGCCTTTGGTCACACTATTTGCTCCTCTATGGTCACCTCTGAGAAGATTAACCCTTTCATTAAAAAAGCTTGGCCAGGGTCAAACTACCGCCTGGCTCTGGACTCTTACATCCCTTTGATCTCCCATCTATGGAGAAATTATTAGCAAATTCTAAGCCTTCCCATGTGATTTGTTTTTGTAAATTTGTAGAAATTATTCCTAATCCTATTACGTGGCCGAGGGCAAACCTGCATTAAATATATGAGACTTTTTGTTATGTGGCAGATGGATAATAAAGGAATGCTGAATGCAGCCCATTCCAAGTTATGGGAATCTGGACACTTCATCAGCATTCACTTAATCCTCTGCCATGGCCTACGCCTTTGATGAATGCTCTCATTTATGACCACTGATGCCACTCACTTAATTTCAGAGAAGAAAAATAATACCTAGCCGTTAATGTGAATATTTGAGTTTATAGCTGTACAATGAATAATTGTGACATTATCAAGGGAACATCTTCTTATACATTATTCACTTGTATAGACCACATTAACCAGAGAGAGGAAACTTTCAGTTTTGCATCTTCCATCTTCTTTGGAAGGTAGGCATCATGCAGACAAAAGTCAGTGTCTTAACCCAAATTCTAGCTGACAGTCCGTATCAGCCCTCACTATATTTTGCTCATTGTGGTGCCAATCTCCTATCTCAGCAATGACATTTTTTCAAAGAAAGAGTGGATTTCCTAGAGACTCTACCCCATGCAACTTCCATGGCTTTTTATTGAATAGGAAAATGTATCCCTCCTTTTTTGCTTTAATACTGTCGCCATGTAGCATGTCTCTAAATTTAAGCTGAAAATTAAGACAGCACAGAGTTTTTGTTTGTACTTTATAAAAATGTGTCCCCTCTTAATAATATTCATTTCATGCATTTTAAAAATAAGACTAAAAGTCATAAAAAACTTGAAATTCATAAAATGAAATCTTCTTCAGCTTACAGCTTTCACATTCAGAACCACAAATATTAAGGTCTGTAAAATACACTAATTTATTTTGCAGTAAGCTGTTTTCCTGAGATATGTGAGTTTTTTAAGGTATGTTATAATACATCTGATCTCTCTTCAGGTTTCCTTATTTCACTGGAGAGAAAATGTGATCACAATCTTAACATAAATATTATTTTTAATTAGAAATGCTTCCATGTTTTAAAGTGTATTTATTTACTTTTCTGAGTGTATAGCAGAATTTAAGAGTAGGAGTTTGCTATGTTTTTATCCTCCTTTTCTGCAAGTGTGGTAATTTTAGTTGGTATTTAATGGTGCTAAAATTCTAAAAGTAGAACCCTGCTGTCCCTTTTAGTTTGCATGTATAAAATTCAGAGGTAAATTGAAGTTCTGGTAAATCATCAGTGTGAGAAATGTTTCTAGATATAGTAAACTGTAATTAAAAAAAAACCAGTTAAACATCTTTTCCTGGTGGGAGTTTTCACACACTGTAACTAATTTGCTTGAATCAACTAGAATATTCAACGGGAATAAAAATGTGTAGTTTATTTATTTATAGTACGTTTATTGATCACTACTTTAAAATGTAGTATAGCAGCCTAACAGAACTGACTGCTCCGAAATGAATATTCATAGGGGTCCCATGTGGAGTAGCTGCTTCACTTATCCTCTTCCCTACTGTCACCTACTTTAACACACATGCTGTACAAGGCGCATGCAAGATTCTGCACACACGTTTTATTTTGCGTGTAGCGAGGTGCCTGACAGAACACAGAGCACTGTCAAAGTGGAGAGTTTTATTTGGAAAAGGGATTGTAATACCTCGTGCAATGTTGTCCAAATAATTAAAAGGATCCAGGATCTACTTTCTAAGGTAGAAAGAAATACAAACTCTTCTGTGATTGTAAAATGATACAATGATGAAAGATTACAACTTACTTGACTTCAGGGAGAATAAGGCATGGCCTTAATTTAACATCATAATGGGCTGAACTAAATTCTCACCTGCTTGCACCTCTACACTGGTTTCAGATGCTTTTGTTTCCCTCTCCACCCAAGAACCACTAATCTAAACATTTATGCCAAGTCACAGTATTATTTCTAAAATATTCTGTTTCCTCTTAGCTCAAGTTTTTGGTAAAAAAAGTAAAGTAAGGCATAGATTTACACAAGTAGAAAACAAGAACATCAAGCCTATTTAACAGTGAGTCAAATCTTCTAATTCATGTTTTGGTGAAAATATCTGTAATTTCAGTCAGACATTTTACTTGACAGAAATAGGCCAAAAATTGAACTCCCCCCTAAAATTATAGTATAAACCACAGTAAAAATTTTATTAAAGTATGTCTAAATTGAAACCCAGAAATGGCAAAAAATACACTTTAAAGGTGGTGGGTCATTATATATTAATAATTATTTAGATGTTTTGATTCATTCTTCATATAAGTAATGGCTGAGTAAGGCAATTCAGATTGGACCAAATTTAGTAATTTTTTAAAAATATGTGGGGTTTGAGAACTGAAGTCACCATGTATTTTCCTCACTGGCATGATGTCATTGGAAACCTGTAACATTTACCTGTGGTGCAGCCAACCTCTCTGGCAATAAATGTCAAAAAATCATCCTTTACTACTATAATAAGAATATAAAAGCTTCATTATATATGATGCATGATCAGTATCTGGGGATTACTCGCTATAGCAGCTAAGGCTCTACTGAACAGCCAGATAGTGGTCAAACACCCTGTTTGCTATTAAGTACAGATTCCTTTAAGATCACACTGTTAAACCTAAAATGCATAAAATACCTTCCATAAACTACACACTGGAGGTGATTATAAAAACGAGCAGGGGCAATATAAATATTTTTGTTGTTGTTAGTCCCTATCATTCAGGGTGGCAGCTAGAACATTTTACTTTTCAGAAAGTGCAGGGAGGTGTTTACATTCCTTTTTACAAGCTCACTGATACAGACTGGAAGGCTGCTCATTGAGCTTTTCCTTATGATTTTATGCTCTTTTTAATGCTCAGGGTCTCTTTGAAGAATTTTAAGTGAGTCTAAACAAAGACTTCACTGAATGTAATATTACTGTAAACCAGTGCATTCTTTTCATATCTGGAATGAGAAGGTAATGAAAGCATGCTGGTGTCATGGCTCCAATCTTGCAATCAGAGCTTTCTTCAGTATAAAGCATAAGTAGGAAAGAGAAGCTACAGTACCAAGAGAAATCTCACCAGCCAAGGTACTGGCTGTTTATTACTGGGCCCTGAAAGTGAAGAGAAAATGGGCTCCTGCCCACCTCTGTGGGTTTCATGATCTCAGAGTAATTCTTCCCACCCAAAGACTGAAACAACTGCTTTTACTGGAAAGTGAGACACATTTGTGGCTTCTTTCTCATGAGTCTGTTTTCCAATGAGATTGTCTTTGAAGCATAGAGCCTTTGTCATGTGCAATAAATTATACTTTGCTGTAATGTTGCCTTGCTAAAATATGCTAAGAAAGCTTTGAGCAATATTTACAAATAGTTTAAGTGTCATAACAATACACCCACTACTCAGGCTTCCATCGATTTTACTGTAATAAGAGTTGTAATAAAGGATACCACTTTTAAGTATTATGAAAGTATTCTGTATAAAGAAAGATAATTGGGAGAAAAAACCCTAAAACCTATATCAAAATCATTTTGCAAATTCTACAATCATAGCTGTCAGACAAAGTAACCACAATCTCTCTTGTCTAAGACGGATTATCTGGTTCTGTGCTGTTGCTGCTTGTCTTTCTTTCTGTCCCATATAAGTAGTTAATTTACTCAAAAAGATCAAAGCTCAGCTACTTCCGCAATTTAAAAAAAAAAAAAAAAAAAAAAAAAAAAACCCAACAAAAACCAGGTTGCTATAAATAAATTTGAGTTATGCTACTGAAAAGAACAACAGCCTTACATTCCCATTCAGGATAAAGTTCCATCCTGTACATCAAGTGTTAAATTCTGCTGCCTGTTACATGAGTGTAAAGCTGGTGTAATTCCTCTGTCACAGAAAGAAGCCATTCAAATTAACATTAGTTCAAAAGACATAACACCCAGACCTTCTCCTGAGCGTTTGAAAGTCACTCCAATATATTTATTAATGAATACTTCTATTGCATCCAACCTTATGTTTTTAAGACCTTCCTTAGGGAAACTAAGAAAGGCATTTAAAAACAAGCTAAGTCTCTTTTTTCCTATCCACCTTTATTTTTATTTGCTGTTTTTAATGGAGTGTGGAATATGCCTGGTACATTTGTCAGTAGCAAGGGCCTGTTTCAACCTACTGGCATCAATATGGGGTGAATTTTGCTTAGTTTTCTTCTCACAGGTTACTATAGCTGTCGATCCACACCACTTAGGTCTTGACAGAAACATAATCATGTTATATGGGTATATACGGAGATGAGTAGTTAAAGTATATTAGAAAACATATACACTGAAGTGGATCATTATTTTCAGTCTAAGAAAGCAGGGCACCAGCTGAAGGCTGTTTCTCTAGTTGAAGCTTGGTGTTATTTGGTTATCCAAAAGGAAATTTGGTGTAATCTAGAGAACTCATGCTCCACTCCAAAACATATTGTCTGCTTTTCTACTATAATGGATCTGGGGATGCAGTGACTTCTTGATCCCTTTCTCTAAAGCTGAAAGTAGCACTTGTGAAAAGAAAAGCCTGACCACTCTGGCCAAGCCAGTGACAGGTTCTCAAGTCTGACACTGCCAATATGCAATTACATTCTAGTTGCATTTTAACATAGCAACTGGGGTAATATTTTAGGTGAAATATAGACTAATTTACCCCACAGTCAAAATTCTTCCAAAGACCAATATGTATTTTCATATTAATAGCAATATTTAAATCTGTTGCCCTCCTACTCTTACACTGTGAAGTGTATGACTCTGTGAAGTTTTTTTTTTTCTGGAAAAAGCAAGCAAACAAATATTTTGTTTTAGAAATTAGGTGTACAAGTAGGTTTACTTGCAGTTAGCATAACTTTTGGGAGGAAATAGTCCCTGCATTTAATAAGCAGCAGACAAAAATTGTCGAGTAAATTCCAGGGCAGAGCGTTGGCTCAGATGAGCTACAAAGCAAGCTGTGATGGAAGGGAACTTGTAGGTCCCTGTCTAGTATTAAATTTTCAGTCTTGATGTGATTGTATTATTTTATCTCTGTGAATTTAGCACATTTGATATATGGTTATAGCCCAATAAATGTAACAATAAATATCACATTTGTATTCAATTTCAGAGGTCTCCTTCCCTCCCTCACACCAGCAACAATGGGTGTGATCTTATAAGGTTCTGACTGTAAATAATCTGGTTAAATACAAGGTTACTGATGCACTGACAATATAGAGAGTCACGAAGACCGTGGTAAAATTCAAGCCCCCAGATGTGTCTCCTTGCCTCAGTCAAAGCATATGCATTTGATTCTGAAAAAGCAATGCATAATCTATTTTTGTTTGTTCAATAAAGGAACTGTATATTTACCATATCTGTAGGGATTACTTTTTATTGTTTTCAAGGAAATAATTTCAATGCTTACAAATTGTTGGATGACATTCCCTTGTACATTTTTAAATATGATATGCAGGGAAAAAATTTCTTGTTCTAATCTTTTTATTTAGAATAGGAAAGCTATGTGTAATCTAGGAGATGAAATATGATATCTTTATTAAAGAGGAACATTCTAGCTCTATTACACTTACAGGTCTGCCAGTATATCCATTAAGGAATCCATTTTTCAGACTTTTAACACTTGTCTATATTCATCCTGCAGAGAAACTTGGCACTCAGGTTTATAGCCCAGGAGCAATTTGTGCTGCTATTTACAAATGTCTCTTGGTATTCATTTAAAAAAATGTTTTTCTATTAAATGCCTGAAAACCATTTGGTTATTTAAAATGCAAATGGGAACAATATTAAAAAAAAAGCACTGCTGACTGCTCTAAGAGTCCCATTCTGTAGTCTGATAATACTTCTGCCATATGAAGTTTATCATATTAAACCATTTTAGAACGAGCTGAAAGGTAGGAGATGTGGCATTTTTTGACATTAGAGAGCTTATATGCCCATAAAAGAGCTGCTTTTCTTTATCATTTAGCCAATAAATATTTTACAAATTGTGTATGCACTCATTTGCACATCTTAATGATCTAAAGATCCTCATAAAGGTAAATCACAGAGTCACAGAATCAGTCGTTTGGAAGAGACCTCCAGGATCATCGAGTCCAACCCATGCCCCAACACCTCAATTAGACCATGGCACCAAGTGCCACACCCAGTCTCTCTTTAAACTCATCCCAGGATGGTGACTCCACCACCTCCCCGGGCAGACAATTCCAATACTTTATCATTCTTTTCCGTAAAAAAAATTTCTTCCTAATATCCAGCCTATATTTCCCTAGGTGCAGCTTGAGACTGTATCCTCTGGTTCTGTCAGTTGCTGCCTGGAGAAGGAGACCCCACCTGAGTACAGCCACCTTTGAGGAAGCTGGAGAGAGTGATAAGGTCAGCCCTGAGTCTCCCTTTCTCCAGGCTAAAATGTTTTATAAAAAAAGGCAAAACAATAACCTATGATTTTATATAATACTGCGGTTTATTTCAGTACTGAACTCATCAATATCTGATATAGTAGCATAATGCAGTTTATACTAGTTATTTGAGGTTTTTTCTTAATTAATTCTAACTTAAAATATTAAAAATTAAAATTTTAAACAATAATAATAATATTCTACCTAAGTATGCCATTTTATCAGGGAAAATGTGGTTGACCCAAGATAGCACAACCAACCTACGTCACATCCCGTCCTCCAATCTTATTGTCTGCATGTAAATTGACAAGGATTTAATGCAAATATACCTTTGCTTCGTCTATAAATTTTCATTTTAATTTGCTCTTCAGCTAGAAAACCAGTTCTTCTGAAATTAAAATAACTATCACTATTTTATTGTCTCGACCATGCTTTTGTCAAAAAGGCTGGACCAGGTGATCCTTGAGACCCCCTTCTGAGCTGGTATTCTATGATTCTATGATTTGTTCTGAAAAAAAAATGGAAATAAAAAGATCTTTATCGTCACTGGACATAAGTTAAGAGCTCTGATGACTTTGGACTGTTTTATATCAAATGAGAGATTATTGACATTAAATAATTTGAGAAAGGTTGGAAGCATAGCATCTATAAGCTATTGAGATCTAACCTCATCGTAAATAAAGTTCCTCATTTAAATCCTTTTTTTTTAACAATAAATAAACTTAAAATGATAAATAGAATTTTAATAACTTCTTATCAAACTGAGTTTCTTAATTTTGTGTAAACTACTGTAGTCCGAGCTGGAAGCACTGAAGAAAATATTACAAAGAAATTAAATCCAAAGTCAAGTGGTCTTTTTACCTTCAGGTCATTTCAGATTTTAAGGTTTTAGAAAAGGCCCATCGAGCTCCATTTAGACTTCAGGAATAATTCCTTAAAGCATTTCTGTAAACAAAATGATTCATAGCATAGTTTTTTTGTTCAATTTTGTAGTTGCTGTTCCTCAGTTAAGAAAAGTGTATAGAGGTTTTTTTCAAGACTGTACTTTTCACTTCTGCAAACCTAATTTTTAGTCTTGGGTTCTGAAAAATCAGAGGCTATTTAGAATACAATAAAGAATAAAAATGTGATCAATTGTAAGAAGTATTTCTGTGAAGTCTGAACAAAGTGGGAATCAGAATTGCAGCCCCAAGTATTTAAATAAGCTATTACAAAAGGAGTGCTAGGAACCATTATAATTCCATGATTTCTTGTGAATAATAGAAATGCTCTCTATCAAGTATTTTTACTTAAATGGAATAAATGTTTGAGAGAGATGGTGTTCATCCATTGTAACCTTTCATGCCACTACTGTTGGTATTGTTATAACTTCGTCTATTAAAAACACGCTTTGAAGCTATTAAAAATACTCTAAAACCTGCAAAGAAGTGTAGTTTTAACCACCGTACATTAGTATCTCCATCTTTCGGTAGTGTGTCATTTATGCTTTAATGACATCAGTGTAGAATTTCAGCATTCTTACACTAAAAATGCCTGTCATATACAAACAACATTATGGCACTTTCTGTATTATACGCCTATAGTAGTGCTATTATTTAATGGTGTGCTTTTATATAGCTGAAGTTTTAAAGGATAAATGTGCCTACATTGGGTACTAGTGCTGGGGCTAGTAAATGGGATTGCTTGTTGCTAATGAGGTGACCAGACCTTCACCTCTAGTTATGATGGTCCAGTATCACTGAGATAGAAAAAATAGTCACATTTATGACTTTAGTAAGGGCAGAAGCAATCTCTGAGTTCCAGTTTATCAAACGTCCTGTTTATGTTGGAGCTGTTTACTTGTGGAACACTATCATGGGCTGTAAGAATTTGGCTGAGCAGGGCTGGGTTTGCCCAATTTTCATTTAGGCGCATAGCGCTGTTCACCATTTGGGCTTAATTCCAGCAGGCATCCCCACCCCTCTCACCATATTCCCAGGAACAGCCAAATTAAGCATTTTCTTGGACTTCTATAGTTAAATCTAGGAAGTCTGTCCTGTATGACCACACTGTGGTCAAATTTACTGCTTCGACCCAGGTGAGAATCTGACTCAAGTGGGGATCAATCGAGAAACAAAGAGAGGAAAAGTGCTTGTTTCCAGGCATAGGGAGCCATGCACACCATGGCTGTTTCCATGCAGCAGTGCTACATGAAATAACAGGAACATTGCTTGTGAGGGCACAGTTTATTGGATTTGGTGAGATCTACTATCCCAAATACGTCTGCTTCTTGATCATGCAACATGAGCAATGTTTATGAATTCATGAAGAAATATTTCTTAGAGTGTTCTGTAAGACTGAAATATCTGCAGTGGCTTCCTGGATGGAAAATAGGCCACTCGAAAGATTATTTGTGTATGCTTAATTAGTGAACAAGGCAAAAAATATACATTTTCTCTTTGTAGTACTGAGCACTAAATTTAGAATATTATTTTGTGATCTAAGATGCAATTTTGTGAAAGTGGTTTATTATACTGCATTACACACAAAAGCATTTATAATAGTTTTTTAATTTTTTTTATTACATGTTGTCTTGCATATTTTGTACACTGACAGTTTGTATATTTTTCAAACAGTGAATTTACTCACTGAAATGGCAAAGTGAGTTTTCAGATAAGACATGAGACACTTGTCTGGCCACACATACCTTTTATATATCCTCTTCAAAAAGTAAAATCTCTTATAAAATCTCGTCAAGAGAATCTTTATCATTAAAATCTCTGCTACATTTATAACATATTAAATACAAAATATGCTTTAATTTAAATTGACTGGATGTGTAAGGAGTCTTTGGGCTATGGCAAAATTTGAGAAATGAGGGATAGGTGAATGTATCACATCAAAAGAGAATGTATCCTTTCATACTGACATCCACTAATGTAGTTCAAGTGCAGTAAGTTATTTAACTCCAATGAATCAGGCTTTCAGATCCAGTTAAATATCTCCTTGGCTTTCTTTTGGGAAGGGCATAGCACAGTCTTGGGTAAAATGGAGCTCTTTTAATTCTGCTGACCTCTGTCACTGTTGGTATCCACCACATCCAGGTCAGTGTTGGCACCTGCTGCAGGAGTCCTTGTCACAGTGTTGGTTACACAAATACCTGGTCCCAACTCAGGCCTGCAGCCCATCTGCTTATTATGACAGACTTCCATTCTTAAAAGAAAGTCTTAAAGCTGTTGCTCTAGTTTGACATTAAACCTTACTCAGTTTTAATAAGGAGTATTAATTGGGATATATTTTCACCAGTTCTAGGGTAATTTATTCTCATAAATAGTTCACTAGTTAGCATGCAGAAAAACTCTTATTCATTTAGATTAATTAATATAATATGATAAAAGTGCAAGTCTGCCACTGTAAGAAATAATTTTATATGTATTTGGAAGAAGATGCTGGTTGTTCAGAGGAAGCAGACGCTTTAGCTGAGATGCTGGGATTCTGATCCCATGACACTCAAGAATAATTACTAACTACACATGCAACTGAAGCAGTAGCAATTTTGGTACATTTAAACCCCCATTTTACCTACAAACTTACTGGTCTTTAAGCTGAGGCAGGTGGGATAATCAGGTGAATAGAAGCCCTTCAGCTAATGTGTGTTGTTTAACACACACCTGTGTGTGTATTTGGAAAAGAAAGTCTGCCTTGTTTTGCTGCTGAGGCAGCTACAAAATGTCAAGATAATCTTAATTTATCCATTAAAAATGTAGGCCCATATTTAAGAGTCATCAGCAATAAAGGAAAATATACTGAATCATTTCAAGTGCATGCTAATCATTTAATGTAATAAATGGAGCAACTCTAATTATCTCCCGAGGAAATAATTTCACACTAAAACAATGGAAATGAAGAGGTTACTTTGGGAGCATTATACACAGCTGAAAATTAGTCATCTGAATCTAGAGGATATTTCAAATAAATAGAAAGGATTGCTTATGCCTTTTCAGTAATCATTTAGTGCTATGAGAGAAAGAGTAAACGATGGCAAAGATATTTAGTAATTTGCACTCAGGCAGTGAAGGCATTCACAGGTACCGTTATACAACCAAGCACTGTTCCTTTTCACTGAGACACTGGTTAACATGAGATCAATGTCATAACTACAGGTTCAGAATCTAGTTGAAGGTTGAACAAGAAAAGTAAAATATTTGTCATTTATATTTTTTAATTAGAGTCTGCATTAGAATTTGTAGATTTGCAATTGGTAATATCCATGAGCCTTTCCCTTGGGTTCTCTGTGGCTCTTTAAAAATAAAGGGATAAATAAAAATATTTATGATTTTTATCCCCAAACTAAATCCCATGAAAGCTGGTTTTGGAAATTCAGCACATTTTTAGAGATTAAAAAAAAATTAAAAATAATAATAAAAAAATAAAAACCTCCAAACTTTTGAATAAGATGTAAGAATTTCTCAGGGAGTGGGGTTAAAATTGAGTTTAATGATTCAGTCCATTCCCTCCAAGGGAACTGATTTCACTGCAAGCTAAAATGTTTTGTTAAATTATGTACTTCAGTTGCTTGGGTGTTATGTCTCTCTTGGAGAAGTACATGAAATGAGCACTATCCTCCTAGGCATTTTAAAAACACATCCACATTAAACAGAATATATATACAGTGGTTGAGCATACAGTCTTTTTAAACTAGATAAAAAAATGATTTTGACTTGTTTTAAAATCTTTTTTCCTTAAATGGCTCTAAAGCTAAGACTAAAAGATAGATAATGCGGACTGGAAATTTTTCCTCTTGCTTTCGGTTTTGTGGAGAATAGCACATTATAGGTACTTCCCTTTGTGCAAGAATCACATCAAATGCCAGGAAAAATACATCTGTTTTGTCTACATATTTAACAGCACGCTTTCCAGAACCATCAATTTGTCTTTATTAATACATCAAGTGCAGTTTGTTTAAAATGTTTGTCCATTCCACTGCTGTGCTACTACAGATATTATTACCTTATACTTATAACTAAAATTGGATAAGATGGAAGGGAGTACAGCTCTCCTCCATAGTGAGGGATATGACCTAGTTCAAGACAAATTAGTGCACAGTGATTCTAGAAGCATAAATAGACTACTGCAACTTTTTGAAGGTCTGCATTTATTCTGAAGCTGACAAGAGTATTTCACAAGAGACTAGACAATTGTTTTTTTTATCATAAGATTACTGTTCATCATGTACAAGAAAACAATTGTTATCAGGTATGAACTTAATTGGAATCAACTGTAGCAGTCTTTACAGGAATTTACTGAAATATCTGCCATTCAGAGCTGGCTTACCATAATATTCTCTAAGGAATAGTTGACCACAGGATTCTCATTCACAAACAGCCAGGTTAAACAGTTAAATGCTAGCAAATCCTGCATAGCCCTGTGGGAAATTTCACTTTAATCCCGAACTTATAAGAGGACAATCAAAGCCCAAAGCCTGGGTAACAAATCTGATCCTCTGTTGCAATCTGTGTCCTCATGGGAAGGAGAGAGATGCTCCCTGTACAAGCCTGAGATGGATAAATACCTAAATGATGAGATAGATGGGGAATGCAGAAGAAGCGTCTGGCTTCAGCCATTCGCTTCCAATTTCACATTACATTGTGAAAGGCAATTCTTGTGCAGCTTGGGAACAGCCAGTCCTGATTACTATAAGTTGAAGTGTGGCTTAAGGAATGATTAATGACAGTGTCAGGAGAAAACAAAGCACAATGAGAGTTATCTCTAATCCACCTGCTTGCAGATGCTATAGTAAGGGAATGAAAATGGCCCCGGCGAGCCCTGATAATAAAAAAATCAAAATAGAAAGGTGCAAAGCTGTAGATATGTATTAATCTGATATATAAAAACTAGGTCTTAGCTTGAATAAAGCATTAGGCATGAATGGAGCCCCATAGGTGATAGATATTAGAGCATAGTGGACTTCACATTGTCTGTTTTTTTTAAATCAAACAGAACTGTTCCCTTCAGTATTGCCTTTGACATTAATAGGTTGGTATTTGAAAAGTCACAGTTCACTAGATGAGCAGGCTTGTGAGTTCAAGCTCATTAAACAAAACCTCTTTTTGTTGCTTAAAAAAAAGTGACACCATACCACCACCTTGTGGCTCGGTGCTGCAGAGGCCCGGGAGGAGGGAGCCGCGTCCCCAGTACCGCACACGCTACACACAGATGAAGCACCGTTAAAATATTTCCTTTCTCTTTGAAAGGCAAAAAACCCGCAAGCTCCTTCAGCAAACACAATACCTCTGAAAGGCTACCTGGCCATTTCAAAGGGTTCCTGGACACTTTTCCAGGTAGGTTTGCTCTGATTCAAGACTTATTTGGAAAGGAAGGGTGGTCACTTATCACAGCTACCACTGAATATGCACATTACGGTGGTTTCTTTCAACTTGATTGCAGCTCCTCAGCTTCCTTCCCTTCCCGACCTCTCCGTCTCCCTAAACTCCGCTGGTCAATCTGCCCGGGCGGGGTGCTGAGCCGAGCGCCGGGCCCGTCCCCGCCGGGCGGAGCAGCGGCGCCGCTCGGGGCGCTCGGGGCTCTCCCCGCACTGGGCTCTCCCCGGACTGGGCTCTCCCCGCACTGGGCTCTCCCCGCACTGGGCTCTCCCCGCACTGGGCTCTCCCCGCACTGGGCTCTCCCCGCACGGGGCTCTCCCCGGACTGGGCTCTCCCCGCAGGGCTGGGCTCTCCCCGCACTGGGCTCTCCCCGCACTGGGCTCTTCCCGCACTGGGCTCTCCCCGCTCGGGGCTCTCCCCGCACAGGGCTCTCCCCGCGCTGGGCGCTCGGGGCTCTCCCCGCACGGGGCTCTCCCCGCACTGGGCTCTTCCCGCACGGGGCTCTCCCCGCACAGGGCGCTCCCCGCACTGGGCTCTTCCCGCACGGGGCTCTCCCCGCACTGGGCTCTCCCCGCACTGGGCGCTCCCCGCACGGGGCTCTCCCCGCACTGGGCTCTTCCCGCACGGGGCCCCTCCCCGCACTGGGCTCTCCCCGCACGGGGCTCTCCCCGCACTGGGCTCTCCCCGCACGGGCTCTCCCCGCACGGGGCTCTCCCGCACAGGGCTCTCCCCGCACGGGGCGCTTCCCGCACGGGCTCTCCCCGCACGGGCTCTCCCCGCACTGGGCTCTCCCCGCACAGGGCGTCCCCGCACGGGCTCTCCCCGCACGGGGATACACTCCGCGCTCCGAGATACACTCCAGAGCTCACACGGGAACCCCGCGCTTGCTTCGCAGGTTTCATCTACTGGAAAGCAGATTTTGCACCATTCTAGGAAGAACACTACTGTGTGTTTTCGTGAGGTAGAATTGTTAAAATTCGAGGCACACCATAAGGTTTCCTAAAACACTGAAGCTACCCAGGAATCTAAATATTTTTACTCTTGTTCGGGAACATGTTCTCCCTACACCGCCAAGGATACTTTGAAATTTTTAACCATTATCATGTTAGTCAGGAATATAAACTGAAACAGAATACTTCCTGAGGCCTGCTTCTCTGCCAGATTTAAAGGTATTGCCTCTTGTCAACAGAGAGAATTATTTGGCCCACTGAGTTCAGAAACAAAAGTCTCATTGATTTAACTGAGTCGGAATTTCAATCCCAATGGGTTTTGCCCCCTCCTTTTCCTTAGTATGACCAGCAACAAGTTAAATGTTAATTTATATTTCATGGAAGTATTTTAATATTGAAAAATCTAATGAAGATTTAGCACTTGGCTTTTAATGAGGCTGACATAACTGTCGAAAGAAAGCAAATACATTATTTTAATTGATATTAATTCATAAGTACTCCTGATTTATATATTAAACAAAAAAGAAAGTGTCTTGTCATACACTACAATTTATTGTGTATTCAACCATCATTTACTCAGAATCTTCTCTTTTTTTTTCTTTTTATTTTTTTTTTCTCATGTGAAGGGTATGATGGAAGCTGCCATGTAGAATTGTACAGCTGTTCAATATGCTATAAGTACTGTGATCACATCACCCTTATTTTCTGATGACGTGTCTCAACTCAGTTCTATCCATGTGTCTTTGTCTCCACCTGACATCTCCTGCTATCATAATAATCATGCTGTATGGTTTGAAGCTTAAAGCTTTTGTATCCTGTATTTTCTCAATAATGCCAGGGAGGCAAGCAGTTTCTGTTCTATAAAGATACATTGCTATAGGCAGCAAAGGGTCTCGGTTGAAAATTTTTTTATCAAGAATTGACACCAACAAAAATCAGGGGAGTTCAGCTAAAGTTTTGATTAGTCCATTTCATAATCTGTGAGGAAAAAAAAAATAGATTTGGCTATCTGTTTGGGTCCTGATCTCCTTTCAGGCATCAGGGTCTCAAGGTGTTTATTCAAGCTAATGTTTGGAATGGAACAAAGCAAAGAATATGAATTAATTGGAAGTGAGTTTGCCTGTGTAGCAGCACAGATCATGGGAATAGTTTAGCCAAGAGAAATTAGTGTTACAACTACAATGCTTTATATTATCATGAAGGATATTTAGTGAAAATTTGAAAAGTAATATGTCAATGTCATTAGGCAGACATTTTACCATGAAGATGTGATAGGTTGAAGCTAAACGCAAAAGTATTTAAGGGTTAATTTGTGCACTCATATCCCAGTATCGAAAAAATGAAGTTACCACTGTCAAATGCTTGTCTAAGATGCTTTTATACCAGTCTCATTCTCTGTTTTCCTCTTCTTTGCAATCAAATGTTTCATTCCCTTCAACCTCATCCTCCCCATGACATTAGTTTCTCTCTTGATCCTGAGCAGCCTTCGGGAACCTGAAAGATTTCCTTTAAGAGCTTGCACTGAGCTTTCAAATGTCTCCTCAGAAGCAAGCTACCTTTGGATGAAATTCTGGTCTTGATGCATACTCTATTTTAGGTCTCTCTGCTTTCTTTACGATGTGTGCACCCAGGGATTTTCAAGCAGGATTCTGTTCTGAATGTAGAATTCCTGAAAAACATTGAATCTTTGCATCACACCCTGTAATATCTGAAAGCAGCCATAATCTCAGAAGAGATTTACAGACTATCACAAAATGTATTTTAACAGAATCTGAGAATCCTGTTACATAATGTTAAAGGCAAGGGGTGAGAAAAGGTAGAGGATTAGAAGATCAAACTCCTTAAAGGAGGGTTCAGATTGGTTTTGAACACCTGACAGAGATTTAAACTCACTATTTCCAAGCTGTTTTTGTGCAAACGGATTCATCTCTGAGTTGCTAGAAATGACATCTTCTTTTATTTAGAAAAACCAGTTATTTCAAAACTGTAAAATCTTTTGAAATTTTTATTTCAAAAGATTTTACATGAGTGTTCTTTCTGGCCTAAACTTATTCCACTCTCCAAAGTCAGAAACAAGCCAAAAGCAAGAATGAATAATATACAAAGGGAAGATGAAAAATCCTGAAAAATCAAACTAGTCTTGGCTCCAACCCTCCTTTAGGTCCAAAGCTACGTCCTGCAGGTCATAACTATTTCTACACTGGGTTGGCAGATCAGCCTGAATTCCCCATCTTCTACTGTATGTGTATCTTGAGTAAGGTATTCTTTTTCCTCTCATTCCCTGTCCTTAAATTATGGAGTGCTATTGATTCAATTATAGTTATTTGTGATAATATGCTTGAAGAGTAGGTGAATATTGAGTGTACCCTGTAGAACAGACTCAAATTAGCACCTGGTGGGGAATTTAAAACTAAGTATGTTAAAACAGAGCAACACTCCTTGTAAAGCAAAGTAGCATCTAAATTACTTTCTTGTGTATAATTATGGAGTGTGCATACGGGTTCTGTTGTTAAATAATAAGTCACGTGCTCACTGATGTCACCATCACAAGGAGCACTCTGAGGCAGGACATGATGTGGTACCTCACCTTTGGTTAAAAATCCTGGCAGCTGTTGTGAGGTAATTTCGAGATCCCTATCTAAATTGCTTGCTAGAATTTTTTTAAAAAAGATTTGAATATATTTCCACTTTATCCTGTAGTTACTTTTAAGTCATCTCCTTTGACAGACACTAACCTGCAGCAAAATAAAGATTCTTTCTTAAAATTAGGCTAGACAATGTAATATCAAGTTCAGCTGCATTTACCTTAATTAACAATAATTCTAGTAATTTGTGTGGACACTGCTCCTGCTGTGACTGCATAAAACAACAATAATGGAGCCATACAAACATTTGGAAACAGAATCGCTCCTCTGTGTTCAATAGGTGTTGAAATTCAGTATATTTCAATTCTAATCGGAGTGCTGGTTCTTTGTAGTTTGAGGTTGTATGTGTGAGTGTTCTTGACAAAGTATATGCCTTTAGAATTCTTTTGCAAGAATCCCAATGCCAACAGCTGGTCCATATGCAGTTGACAATAGACTGATTTAGTCTTGGCTAAATATGTAACTTTCTTCTACAACATGGACAGCAATAGTCAACCAAGTGTCAGTATAAAGGCTGGTATATTCCTCGAGAGAGAATCACCTACACCAGCATAAAAACATTTATGCTGATAACTTAATGTTGTAGCCTTTTGTTTGTTCAGAATATTTAAAAGAAGCTACATTTTTAAGGAATGAATTGAGGTGTGCAGTCTGGAAAAGAAAAGAAGTAGAGCATAAAATGAGGGTAGCTCAGACGCATTTAGCATCTGCAAACAAAAATCAGCATTCACTCAGATAAATAAATTTCCATGTGGTGTTCCTTCTTTCTCTCTTTGTTAATCATGAAGCTTTTTTCCTTCTCTCTTTTTTTTTTTTTTCTAAAGCTAGTGGTAGATCTGCTCCTGGCAGTATGTTATGTTCAACCATTAGTTTATTTTTTAAGACTAAGAAGAGATATTTCTACATTATAAATTATTTATAAACATAAGAACAAAGGGAGGCTGTCAGGGCTGCTGGTACTTTGAGAAAATGGGGGAAAAAAGACGATGAATTTATGAAGAATACAATTTTACGAAGGAAGGAGGAGGGAGAAAGCAACTACTAATTATTAACATTCATCTGCAGACAAATCCTGAAAGAATAGGATTAGAGGGATACATTTACATCTGTCTGTCACAAAAAGAATTCTCATTAAAGGTTTACTAGACTGTCACAAAACTTCTTCTAATGTTAAACTCAAGGGTCTCACAGGGGAGAGAAACATCTCACTTTTGGCCCATCCAATGAAGTGATAATAAAACAAACAAAAAAAAAAATTAGAAAGCAAAGAAAAACACTTGCATTTTTAGTAAGAGCTCCAGCTGAATCTGCTTAGGTGACACAAAAGTTGATATGCCATGTAAAAAGTTTTACATGTCAGAACAAGTTTCCGTAGTTTCTATTTACACAGCCATGTGTACTTTGAGACATGATATGACTGCCACAGCAATCACTTTGTGAATAGCATTCATCATCTGGACGCTTCTTTTCATCTATAAAAAGAAATCTGCAATAGGTTGCTTTGACAATTCAAGATGCTGAGCCACAGTTTCTTTGCTTTAAAGAAACAGACATTAAGGTTAAATACATTAAAAGTGCACAAAAATAAACACACTGTGTACGTACAGTATGTTGACAATAGCAAACTTCAATCTACTGTAGTTTTTGATCAAAGAACTGAATCTGTGGAAAAGAAATCTTGAATCTAGCTAAAGCTGTCATTTTCTTTTTCATAGTAAAATAATTTATATTGAGCACACATCACTGAGGAAAAATCTAGAACAGTTTCTATTACTTGAGCCATTGTACATGGCTGTACTAATAGGGTGTTCAGACAGCTACTCTTAGGCTCATACCTTTTACTGGAACAGTATTCTAGTTAATTAGATTGTGGTTTATGAGCTGGTTTAATTAATATATGCAATGGCTTGCAAGGGAGAAAGTTTTCATCTTGAGCATTTTGTTAGAGGTAATCAGAATTAGCAAAGAAAAACGTTAAAAATTCCTCTAGATCTGTCCCTTGCCATGAAAGCACTATACTTTTCAACTTATCAAAGCAAAGCCAGGTTATAAACCTCTGAGATACAGCCATTCCAGTTAGTAAGTATTGCTTTATAGATTTTGGGTCAGATTAAAAGGAAACCTAGAACTCTAACCTCTGATTTTCTCCACATTTATTTTTCTAAGTGCAGAGTGGAGAACATTCCCCAACTCGTATTTTCAAACCTGATTGGTGATTATTATGACTGCTTTTATGAGAAAGAATCGAGACAGCATAAAAAGGCCTGATTTTCAGAGGCTAGTTCTCAAGGTCTGCTGAAGTTTCAGCTCTCTAGGTCTCTCAGCTTGGGTGCCCAAAACAGATGCATCCGAATGTAGGCCCATATGTCTGAGCATGTTGCACCACTATATATGCACTCCCTGGCACTGTTGAAAAGCATACATTCCCTGCAACCCTCCTACGCTCCTCCCTCTGTTCTGCTCCATTTAGGTCTGTACACACAATCTAGATTTCAGGTAACCCAAATGAAAAGGTTCTTTTTATTCCTGTAGCTGAAAAATTGGATGGTCAAGTCTGGAGCCTGCAGGGTAGCCCACTTTTCAGCATGTGAATCCCCTGAGCATGCCATTGTTGTTTACCTGCAAAGGGTACTGGCACTGAGAGGAAATGCAAAAAAAACTTGTAAAACAGGAGTTCTATAAGCAGTAATAAAAAGATATTTTATTCTGAATTTATCTAGAAGAACTAATAACAAGATATTTTACTGTAAAAAATATCTATTTCTAAATTTTCCTGCGCTTAAAGCTTTCTTCACTGACGGTAACAGTATAATCCACCTGAGCTATAAAAGTAACAAAGCAAAACTATCACTATAACTTTAGGAAATACCTTTATACATTCTCGAATGACTTTTTAAAAATAAACTGGAATACATACAGTGGTGTCCAGCAGACAAACTCTTGAGCTACAGAAAAAAAACATGAAAAAACCCAGCAAAAATGACCAAGAAATATGAAATTAGAAATGTCAAAATCAATTGGATTTTATTCCTCTTTTCTATTCACGTATCTTCCAGACTGCTCTTCTTTATGTTCTTTTTGGAGTTTATGCTTGACATTTTATATATATATATATATATAATAAAATATATAAATATTTTATATGATATTATATATATTCTAAAAATATATAAAATATGTTTTATATCTTGATATATTGATATTTTTACACAAGTAGCTCTTGTTTAATTAAATAAATATTTTAGGGGTACAACTATTTTCTCTCTTGTATTCCCTGTCATACAGTCAAATATCACTAATCGCATTCCAAAGAACAGATAATATGTACAATCATTTAATAGGGGATTAAATTTTCCATTTTTTTACAGTTGGATATCTCCTTTCCCTTACTCATAAAGCAGGCATTGGAAGGCAATTAAAGAAATAAATGGTGGCACATTTAAATATCTATTCTAAAGCAACAGTCGAATATTTACTGTGCACGTGTTTTCTAGGATATATACTATTTGTACATATTAAAGGCAAGTAGAAAATAAAATCTTTGGGGGTTTCATTCTAATTTTTGGCCTTTGAAATAAATGGTTTTTATTTTTGCATCTGGAATAAAAATATCTGTGAAGGATAAATACATCTCCTGATAGACCAGAATTGGTGAAAAGCTACTTATAACTGAGGGTTTCTGTTAAATTCAGATTGTTCTAATTATTGTATGTGTAATTTAAAAATACACTCTTGTAGCTTGGTAATATTTGTTATTATACATTGTTGCAAATAAAATTTTTGCAGTTCAAATATTTTTGTTATGACTTGAAGTGTATTAGTCAAATGTTCTTAATTGTAGAAAATAAGAAAATATGTATTATAGACAGGTAGGTAAAAAGATAATTGCTGAAACTCATCAAACACACAACTCTCAGAGGACAATTACTGAATCATATCAAAGTTTGGAATCTGACCCAAGAAAGATTCCAGTGCAAGTGTCTGTGCTTAATTCCTGCTTTGAAACCAGCCCTTTGCTATCCCTGTGCAAGGGCAAGATACACACCTCTACAATTTCCTTTCTCTTTCCCAACTTGATTGGGAAATTTCAAATTGGCGAACCAAAACTGCAACATGAACTGATGTTTCCACCCAGGATCGAACTGAAACCACGACACCAACTCAAACGTGTGGGCACATCACGCAGCCTTTCGTGTTTAAGCCTGGCTCCACAGCAGAGCTAACTGCAATTACAAGGGGATCTCCTGCCTCCAGACAGTCCACTCTTCTCTGCTAGAAAGAACTCTGCACAGCTGTGATGCTCGGTCATCTTTTCTGTATCCTGGCACCAATTGCTTCTAGTGAATTTTATTGCAATTTTCATAAACTGCACGTTTGCTCTTCTTGTTCTATGATTTACGTTATTCTTTGTGGACGTGTGAATATATTGAAATGTTGTTTTTCCTTAAAAGGAGCTGTATAAATTTTGCATGTTATATTTCATTGTATAGCGACACTTTGTATTTCTGCTTAGTATGCCGTAAAGTGGGAGAAGATTTCTAAAATATTGTTGGAAAGTAATCCAAATTCCAGCAGATTTCCCGGGCTTTATACTGAAAGCCTTAGGTGCCCTCTTTTGGCACACTGCAAGAACTGCAGCAGGCCTTTTGAAAAAGAATAACCTCTTGGGGAAGCACAAATCTCCACTTATAGAAATCCCCTGTTGAATGTCATAGAAATGGAATTTACCTACTAAAAAAAAAAAATAAAATTCATATGAGATCCTATTATGTGGTTTGCTTCAGTATTGATATTGCATGTACAGTCACGTTTTGACATTAAATTCTCAAAACGTGTTTTGATTGTGATGCCTCAAGAAGTATTTGTACTTAAAGGCAGTATACCTGGAATGCATATGCACAAGGAAATAAGAACTCTAGTTCACAGAATATTTTCTGCTGAATCGAGCACTGTAGTTACACTGTCTCTATGGCTTTCAGTGGCATGCAGGCTCACATAAAACTAAGTAAGTTCTCGTTCCAACATCTACAGTGCAGTAAAAGGTCAAATTCATTTCTGTGTTATATACAGTTACAAATGTGGAGATTGTACAAGTTTAGCTGATATGTCTGTGTTGGGCCATCTTGCTTTATGTAATATTCTATCCAGGTGACTGTCTAGACTAGCGATACTTTAATCTGGGCAAATTTCCTTTGAACCGGTTCTCTTTGGTGTCATCTGTTAAAAACCAAATTTAAATTCTTAAAAACAAAACAATATATCTTCTCAACTCCTCTTCCTCCATAACACTTTCTATCATAATACTTTGAAATAAATTCAGAGAAATCGCTAGCTGTTAACTCCAAATTTGTGCTGAGAGTGAATCTCAGACATAGTTAACAAAGTAGGCAATTTCTGTTTTAATTAATGTTTAAGTAATGTTTTCTATCAAGTTCAATAAAAAAAAATATTAGAAATTGTTGATTCAGAGGACATCAGTAGGGCAATTGTCTTTTCTTTAAATTTTACCTTTCAGCTAAAGGAAGACTGCCACTGCAGGAAAGAACAGGTGCACTGAAAGTATACACTCAACAAAAATAGCAAGAAAAATGAGTTTTGTACTGGGCCCTAGACTTTGTTCACAGATAGTCTTACATTCTTCTACAGAAGTCTACCTCTGTTTCTTCAATCACACCAGCACTGATGCAGACATAGATGATACATCCTTAGCAGATGGTCCTATGGAGTAGTAATTTATGTTCTTGTGAGGGATGCTTGAATCAAAAATCTTTTTCAAATAGGTATGAACATTCTAGTAGGAAGTGAATATGGCTCACAACATCTCTTTGCAGCCCTTTCTCATAGAAGAAATGGTCTTTGTATCTGCTTATTGCTTTTGGTATTATCTCTAAAAGCTATGAGCAGCAAATTTACCTGGAACTAGCTGAACAGCAGTTGAATATGAATGTTTTATAACTTTACAGACGTACATCAGCTCTAGCTTTATATGCAGGCTGAGGGCAATAGGGCACATTGTCACATCAATTTTTAATCAGGATTCTGCAATTAAATCAATGGACTGTACTGTTTAAAAGTCAATAATACAGTAAAGCTTGGTACTTGGCTCAAATCAACAAATTTAGAGGATAGCCAAATTCAGGATGACCATAACATAAGTAATGGAAGTTGCTTTCAAGTGCTCTTAATCATTTAGCTCATTCTAAAATGCAAAGCTACAAACTGCACATCTGATGATGCAGTTTAAATCCATTTGTAAATACCTTTCCTATAATGTGGGATGCAATGTATTATTCATAATATAATGAAGAGCCAGGTAGTTTGGAGCAAAAAAAAGGCAGAGTTTCATAAACAGGTAGGAGACATCTGCAATATCATTGTTAACTAAGAAAGAAGCATTACATTATAATATACTATATTGCATTATATTTTATTACATTCTGTATTCTCAACAGAGTTCAGCCCTTAAAAATGCTAATAACAGGAATATTTGCCTGCAGACCAAGAGCAGCACGTTTCAGCCACTAACTGAAAACCAGAAAAAATGGAAAAAAAGTGGTCCCAAGTTCTAGCGTGTCTAACATCAATTGAAAAATTATTAAGCATATATGCTTTCATTGTGAGTTTCTTTCATTTAGTCATTCAGGATTATAATCCCATTTCTCATTAGTTTTTTTCAAAGGACAACTTCCTGTAAGGAAGAGCATGAAGTTGTTCAGAAGAATCAGTATTTATCTACATATTGTTGCCCTGAAATGAGGAATAATCTAGAATTGGCAACTTAAAGCGAGGTGGTCTAGTAGGTTTCATTCTATATTTCAGAAATATAGAATATAATTCAGAAATATTCTATATTTCAGAAAATGCAAAATTCTTGATAGTTACCAATTCAGTGACAGAGACCTGATTCATTTGATCCCACAGATAGATGTACATTGCAAATTTTCCTGAGTGTCTGCAAGAATGACAATGGTTCAGGGTCAAATATGCTGATTTTGTGAAGACTAGCAAAACATATTCACTCTTTTGGAAGCAGTATTAATTTTATCTACACTGGTTGATATTTTCAAAAGACCAAGCCGTGATTAGTACTGAGTGTTTAGCTGCAACACCCTTACTTCTTGCCCTTTGCAATTAATGTAGCAGTTCTGGCTACTCCAAAAATTCAGAAGTCTTAATGAGTCACTCACAAAATCTGGAATCACATTTATGCCACATTTGGAGGGTTATTTATCTTCTTGTTCAAAGTTTTAAAACTTTATATTCTCAATCTATTTTGACAACTGTGAAGCCTAGAAAAATTTTGTTGGAGTGAATGAAAGCCAAGAATCTCATTTAAGTCACAATTTCCAGAATCAGACTTTTTAATAAAACAATAAAATGAAATTTTGATTTTGGTGAAGTCCAGGAGGACACTGACACTAATGTCTGACTGGACAAGATCACCCATCAGAATTGTGAGGAATTTATAAAACTGGAAAAACTGACTGAAGATAGGAATTTGGGGTTAAATGCAGGAATTAGCTGTTGTTCTCTGTGGTTTCTATGACTCAGTTGTCTGCATTGAAGCATGGGGTTCTTGGGGTACTATAATGTGCTTCAGTGAATTCCTAATGAAGACCAGAATTCTCATCTGATGTAAATTCTAAAGAGAGCAATCGATTTACCTAGAGGAGAGCATGTTTTTGAGAGTGAATACATAGTTGCTATATAGCATTAGCATCGAAAAATAATTTGCCTTGTTTTGAAAAATTGGTAGTCAGGCAGGAGAGTGTTGTTCCAAAATACCTGACTTCAGGGGGGAGTACGGTTCTTATGCCTCCTAACAAAGGACACTGAAGTCGGCTGCAGCAGGGATTATAAAGACTATGATGACAAGAAGGAAGGAGGGACACTAAGAGAGGACAGAAGGACTCAATACTCTTGGATTTGTTCTTTTTATCTCATAATGATAAGACAGCAAGAGAAAATTGTACTTTGTATTTTATGAAGTCAAGAAAGGGAACAGTGCAATACAAGCTAAGAAGGAAAACGATGGATACTTTACATTATTTGATACATCCTAAATCTTTCTTAGTCCCTGGTCTTTCCACATTTGATTTCTAGTCTTTCCTGCCCACGGATTTTTGAGCCTCCAATTCATCCTGTAGGCCTTCCCCATTCTTCCAACTCTAACTCTAATCTATTCTAGACAAAATTTATCTGAGATGAGATGTGGGGTCATTCTGAGGAATCAGAATGTTTTTTGCAGGGGTTTCATAAAGACATAGGGAGTACATATCAGAAGTCCATCTCTAGAAAACTATGTTGTAGCTAGGAATGAACAATTCCTAGAAAATACAGATGTGTGGTAGTTATAGTTTAGAAATTATGGCTTTGTCACAAACTCTTCAGCACAGATTTAATAATTTTAGTCCCTTCATATATCCCTATAGTAAATTAGTACAGTGATTTGGACACTCTTTTTCAATAATTAGTATTGCTTCACCTTCAAACCTCAATACCAATTCTGCTTCCCAGACCCCACAGCAGTCATAACTCGTTCCCATCACTATGACACTGTTTCAGATCAAGACCAGCAGAGTCATAGACAACCTCCTGGTGGTTTGGTTTTTCATAAGATGTGAAGAACCCATGTCCTTTGATTTGAATTAAGGGTAGAAGAGTCTTGAACTCTCATACAGTAGATTGAAGATTCCAGCCACTAGGAAGGCTGTTACAGGTTTCCTTGATATGAGGAAAATTCTTGAAATATCAAACATTTTAACAGGCTGAGAATATTGTTTTCCATTCAGTTCTAATTAGATCATAGGCTCAATGGAAATTGTAATAATTTCTGACTTTGAAAAATGTGATGTCTCATTGGCTTGAACAGTTAATCAATGATTGAATTCACTCAATAGAAGTTTACTTAAGAAACCAGAAAACAGATGTTATGTCTCATTCATTTTGCTATATGGGCTCAGAAAGGTAATTACTACCATGACTTGGAAATCCTGATCTTTGACAACTGAATTAAGTTCCTGTGAGAATATACTGTGTGTGATGAAAAGTCTGGGAGTTGTGAGTTACACATTCAGGAGCTGACCTAAGGGAGCATTTCAAGATTTTTGAGATTCCTACAGGGGTGAAAGATTATTTGCAGCTCTAGCCAGTTAAGTACTCCTTGTGAAAATAAAATTTTAAAAATAAAATAATAAAAAATAAAGGTAAAAATCCATTTTGCATACAATCAAAGTGGAGATGTTATAAAATTAAGAAAAAAATACACGTGTGCTGTTAAGATAAATTACCAAAGGTATTTCTGGATCTTTAACTGTCTTTATAATAACTTTCTGCTTACATAGTCAGCAATTTTTCTTCCAAAATATGAGCTTGGAGTTTACAGTAGGCATTCATGTGTGAACACCAAAGGGTATAAAAATATTAAAAATAGTTATTTCTGTATATGAACTCTTTTCCTCAACACATCTTATGACAAATGGTGTTAATGCAATATAAGTCAGGGAAGGTCTTCCAGTAAAAGGGAAAAGGAAATCTTGCATAGAAGGGAATTTCCTTTGTTACGTATCTGAATTTAACAGAAAAGCGACTAATTTGAAGTCTTTAAAAAAATTTATGTTTATGAATGTTAATGTGAAATAAATCTTTTGTCAGTCTAGAAATATGTCTTTGCTTTATTTACATCTTTAAAAGTTATTGAAAGATTACTATTAGTAGATTTTTTTTTTTAATATACCAGTTAAATCCAGGTCCTGCTTGACAATTCTGACAATGTATGAGACACAATAACTGCTATGATTCTTTTCCTTTCTGAGAATTTTTGAAGCTTGAAAAAAGGAGAAAACTGTATTTTTAGCACTCCAGTGAGTAGATCAATTTAGTAAAAAATTGCTTTTACCAGTAGGTTTTTTAAAGCCTAAATATGAGCTAAGCCATAATATTAGTTAAAAGAGTTTCATTTGTATTGGAAGGAATTCAGAATCTAGGTAATCCCCAGTAAGTTAGAATGACTTCCTGATTAAGCACTACGTTTTCATTAAGTCAACTACCACTTAATCTTGTTTATAGAGACAGTCTTCTGATACTTTTGGAATGTCAAGTAAAAGGACATTGTCCAGAGTCTTAAGTTATTCTGAGATGAGTAGACTCAAAGAATTACATCATGATACTTGGCAAATCCTGTGACCTTCTTAACTCTTTCATTGCTTTTGGACATTTCATGTTCCTCCAGAAAAATACATGTAGCTCACTCACTCAGTGAAATATCACCTCATTTATGAATATGGCACAGACAGAATTATAGCACAAGACCAGTCACCTTTGTCAGACCTCCAAAGAAGAATTTGCATTTAGACAGGAAGTTGATGTAGACTTTTTCATGTGGTAAAACACCCCTCCATGAGGATAGTAAGTCAGGAAGGACTGTTGTACATCAAATGGTCTGAAACTTTTCTTCAGTTTCTCTGCTGACACTTCATTGTTTTATTTTGTTCCCTTGATGAAGATACCAAAAATTAAAAGCTTACAATATCTTGCTAAAAATATTCAGTCCAGAGTCTAGGCAAAAGGTTGTCCAAAATGTTAATGTTGGCTAATGTCACCATTACATTGAAATAGTACATCTAGAGAATGTAAAAAGGAAATGTGTTTTTGGTCATATGTCTGGTATCTTATATGTCACTAAAACATAAAGAGCCTAGCAACAGAATGGAACAAAAAATATATAATATGTAATTAATAGTATTTTTCTTTATTAGTGCATTGATGTTTACTACATAAAGTGATACAAAAATTAAGGCGATAATCCAGTAATTTCACAGATTTTATCTTCATTTTCTTTTGTACCCCTATACTTGAATCACAGATTTCTGTAAATATCCAGTGTCTTCTATACATGGGAGTTAGTGATCAAAGTGATACATAACTGTGTGGCTGTGCTCAAACACACCTGATTGAGACTGTTCCAGACAGCTCCTTCAAAGATGGTCTTGAAGATTCTTAAGACAAATCTTGCAATTAAGAGTTAATGGTATAGAGGTTGTAAGGAAAGTGTCTGCAAGGTGAATGTCATTTTTTACAAAGGAATGACCTTTTACTGCTAGAGTGGCCACACTGCAGGGACAGTGATTTCTGCAGTGATCTATCTGAGCTGCTTCTCATCACAAAATCTCAGATTTGGAATGTTAAAGAGGTCCATGTGGCAATTTTTGTGTTTTGACTGGCATTTGCTGAAAATAGCACAAATGGAGAAACCTGAAAGAGACAGAATAAAGATTTCCCACCTAATTCTTTCCATCCCAGAGAATATTCAATAAATTGAAAAGCCAAGAACCAGGAATTATTACCCTAGTGTTTTATTAAAACTTTTGCTAATGATTTGAAACATTCAATACCTACCTCTGTGCTGTACAATGAAAGCTTTTGCACAACTGAGGTAACTTCACTTCCTTTGCCATCACAGTAAATGCACTCTTCCTGCAACCAACATTGATACAGTCAAGCTTTTCCAAGCACCAGTAGGAGAGTCTCTTAATTATTATCTCACATTACACTTTGCCTGTTCCTCAGATCTCTCAATTAAATTACTCGTAGGAGGATTCCCTCATTTGCCAGCATAGTTCCATTAGGTAACTTGTTCTAAGGGGAACAGGTGCTCTAGCACAAGAGACCCCGCTTGGCAGATCTGAGGACAGAGATAATCAGAGTAGGGCAGTGATAATCAGGTAGGAATGGCCATTTCTTTTTCTAGCAAGAACGTGTCACAAAGCTTCTCTGCCATTCTCATAAAGTCTAGGCTACGCAAGAAGTGTAACTGCATTCAATTCCACAATAAAAATCGGTCTCTTTACCTCAAACATCAGGGGGTTTCATTTAGAGATGCCTAGCTCAGGCACCACATGTGGACCAAACATGAGCACTATGACATTTAGCTGCGCTGTCTGTAGCCACTAAACTTCAGCCTGACACAAGTAGAAAGCAAAACACTGCATCATTCCACTGTTGTCACCTCTGGAGTGATTGGCAGAGCCTGGGCTTGGCTTTCTGCAGGCCTGCTGTCCTCCTCAGAATACAGCAGATTTGTCAGTAAAGTAAAAGCAGTTAACAGTATAAACGTGAGAGGTTCGGACTACGATATATAAAAATTGAGTAAGGGTCTTTAAGTTATCAGAATAACTGAGGTTGAGGTGAGATCATTTTTCAGTAATATTATTCAGTACTTTTCAATGCAAAGACTCAAAGAGACACAGACCTAGTAGACAAGGTATAATAAGACAGTACCAAAGTCAGAAATTGTTCAGTCACTAATTGATGGGCTGATAAGCATCTACCAGGTATCACATTAGAAAGAGACAACATGGATTTCGCAGCTGAGGAGGAGGAGGAAACAAGATGACCCTGAGGATTTGGGATATTTGAGAGAGTTTTCTGAGACTATGCAAAATTCATGCAAGAAAGCTTAAGGGAAGAGGTCTAGGGAAAAACAAAGGGTGGGGTAGACCAAAAGGGGTATAAAAGGGGACTGCCACATGAAAATTGTTGCTGCTCTGTTAGTCTGTCCTTTAAAATACTTTTTCAACGATCAGTCTGTATAGCAGCACTCTATGCCATGTGAGTGTGTGTGTGCTGTAAGGGCTAAGGGGCAGTTACTGGTGAAACACATCTTAGTGTAGATTTGGTGACAGCAACTGGAGCCAGAGCAGTGTGTAGGTGCCCCTCACCTCTGCTGCCAGCAGCCAGAGCCAGTGAGAACCTTAGTGCAAGTATTCAAGAAATGTGTGGACAGTGGTCTCAGGCCCGTGGTGTGATTCCTGAGGTGTCCTGTGCAGTGTCAGGAGTTGGACTTCAATGATCCTTGTGGGTCCCTTACAACTCAGGATATTATGAGTTTATGATTCTAACTTCTGAGGTGGGAACTGTGTAACCCAAGCACCAGCTACTGCAGGAAACAGCATGAGTGAAGTGGCTTAGCATCTGGCCTGAAAAAGATATCTCATCTGCAGAAACTGTAATCAAAAATCCTGGGCTTACAGATGGATACTCTCCAAGTATATCTATAGATATTCCGAATTTGACGTGATTTCCCTAACTTTAAGATCAGAACACGGGACACAAGAAAACTAGAAATCCACAAGAAAAAAAAAAAATCTTGTAATTTATAATTGCCACTACAAAATGGAAAATGGAGATTTTTGAAAGGATTCATCATTTAAATGAAGTAATATTTTGGGGTATTTTAAAGGACCATTAAAAAAGTGCAATTCTAAACTTATTAGATTTTGAAATTATTAGATCTTGAGGCAGAACAAAAAACATTTTATACATATATGTGCTGTCTGTAGGGAAAAAATATTTTGCTTCCAAGGATATTAGAGTACTAAAACAATATAATTACATCTTTTCTGCAATAATTTAAATAAAAGTTTGGAGATAATATTTATGTTTTAAAAAACAAATATTATTTAAATATTATATCTCTATTTAATACTTCTAAATATTGACTAATGAAATATTTAAGTCAGGAAAATACAGCTGTTTATATCATCCCAGTGTTCATTTGAATGAGATCACAATATATGTATCTAGAAGGGCATTAATTAGGCAGCATGTAATTGTTTACAAGACCCTCTAATATATGGGGCTTCTGGGAGCTTTTTCAGATTGCAGCAATCGATTTTGTCACAGAGCCAAAAAGTGGAGAGTTGCAATATTTTTTCCTCTTCCCGAATCATACCTGATAAATCTAGTGGTGGTCTTTCTTTTCTTACACCCTGTTCAAATAAAACCTTAATTGCTCTGGCATCAAGGTCATGCAACTTGGCTAGCTCTGAAAGATATCAGCTGTTTTTCTCATCCTTGCTGAACCTCTTTTAGACAAATTTTGCATTGTTTTTTGTGTCAGTTTTATCCTGGAACATCATGCTGCCATCTGGAAAGAAAAACACCATGGTACAGGAGCAGCTGGTGAATGAGAATGGCCAAATAAACATTGGCACTTACTCTGCCATTAGGTGAGATAAGAGGATTGAGGCCATGCCAAAAGAGACAGACCAAACTGCTGCCATTTTCTTTCACTGTCCCCTTTCCCCTTATCTCTGTTTCAAAACACAGTTATCATTCATTTTAGAGAAGGGAAACCAAACCTATCAGGTGTTGGACATACCCTCCTGAAGCCTGGAAAACAGAGATATTCATGGTGAAAAACATCTGAAGCATCTTGAAAATTGGCTGAGAGACTGGATACTTTTATTCCCCTGGAAAAATAACAAGAACATTTCATATTTTTGTAATGATTCCTGTCACAGGAGCTCAAAACACTTCAGATGCAAATTAGTTCTGTAGGTACTTTGAGGATAGGTAAGGAGATATTAGCTTTATTTTGATAGGCAGGGAAATTGAGGCACAAAGAAATAAATACCTGATTTGATAGATATGGGTTAAGTATGGAGTTTGTCTTAATGTCAAGAATAAACTTTGATTCTAAACTGCTTTGCATTTTTACATAGCAACAGACCAATTTTCCTTCTGGACACCTGAGGCTAGAGCAGATATTTAGGGAGAATGTGGAGATATCCAACATTAATCTCCAGAAATGCAAAACATAATCACAGAATCATAAAATACCACATTGGAAGGGACCTCAAGAATCATCTGGTCCAACCTTTCTTAGTAAAAGATCTGTCTAGACAAGATGGCCAAATGCCTTGTCTAGCCAAATCTTAAAATACTGGGGAACCCACCCCTTCTCTTGGGAGATTATTCCAATGGCTTTTTGCTCTCATTGTGAAAAGTTTTTTCCTTGGGTCCATCAGAATCTCCCCAGGAGTAACTTCAACCCATTACCTCTTGTCTTTTTTGTGTTGCTCCTGTATGAAAGAGAGTCTTCTACTACTCACCCTTCTAATACTGGAACACAGTGATGAGGTATCCCCTAAGGCTTCTTTTCTCACCCAGTTCTGAAACACCCAGTTCTCTCAGCCATTCCTCATATGGCAGGCTTCCCTGGATTGTCCTTGTGGCTCTTCTCTGAACCCTCCCCAGACTGTCCACAATGCTTTGGCCTAGTGGGAACCAAAGCTGCATGCAATACATCAGGTGTGGAGGAGAGTGGGATAGTGGCTCCCTTTTCTCTGCTGGTGATGACCTTGTAGATGCAAGCCAGCATCCAGCTGTGTTTCTTTGCTGCAGCAGCACACTGTTCACTCACAGTGAGCTTGCTGATCACTAAGACCTCCAGGTCCCTTTCCACAGAGCTGCTCCCTCTCCCAGTTGATCCCAGCCTGTACTAAACTCCGGTATTACGTTTTTTCTTGTGCAAGAACTTACATTTGTTCTTGTTAAAATTCTTAAGGTTCTTGCTAGCCCATTCTTTCAGTCTACCCAGGTCTTCCCGTAGAGTGGCTCTGTCAGTCAATTCCCCACCCAGACTAGTCCAGGACCATAACACATCAGTTTTCTTAGAAACTGAGGGAGATCATTCAAAAAGCCTTGGAGAAATCCAGGTATACAGTGTCCAGTGCTTGCCACACATCAGCCAAGCAGGTTACTTTGTTGCAGAACACAATCAGGTCTGGCAAGCAGGATTTGCACTTGGTGAACTCATTCTCATTTTTCCTAATTACATGCTTCACCTGACTTGTGATAGGACCCAGAGGATTTGTTCCATAGCTTTCCCGAGGACTGAAGTAAGGCATATGACTTCCTGGATCTTTCTTTAACCTCTGATGTAGGGTTGTATTCTTATTTACTTGCTGGAGGGCTGATTTAGCATTTTGGTATTCCCTTATTTTCAGACACACATCGAGGTAGTGGCCAGAGGAGCTACATTCAGCTATTCAAGACACAAACTCTCTATAAGGTAGAAAGGCTGGTCTAAGACTTTTTCTTAACTCTTAGACAATAAGCATCAATAAGTTATTCTTTTGAAGTCAGAGTATGTTAGTTTAAATTTGCAGCTTGAATTAGTTGAGAATCTATTTACATTTGGTACAGACTGGACACATAGAGTTGCATTCATTAAGAGGGCCTAAAATTGCCTATAAGATAATCATTCTGGGAAGTTTTACTTAAAACGCCACTTCTTTTTTAATAATTAGCATTATTGGTTGTGAGACAAAAGGCTGGACATTTGAAAGTGACAAATTAAGGATGAATTATTCCTTATCATTATGTCTGCCTTGCTGTACCCAACAAAAACCCAGTTGTCCATGCAAATTTGACTGCCAATAGTCTTTACTCACTGATGGTTGTTTGGAGGAGAGTTTAGTAATTTCAATACACTTCCCAGTGATAACAGCTGCCTTCCTCACAAACTCCCATATGGTGCTAACTGGCATGCCTGTCAGTTCTAGTATGGCTAACATCATGGTGTTAGCATTGCCTTTCCTTTGCAAAGAACTCCATCACTGAGGAACACCAGCGAGGCCGCCTAGAGCAAGTGAAAAACAAATTACCCCAAAACACTGGCTCTGACATAGCATCTTTCTCTATTATAGAAGTATAAGCAAAGACTATCCAATCAAAAATCATGTTTTGCTTTCTTATATCTTCTATGCAACTGCAAAAGACCAAACAGCCACAGTTTGTGAGCTTTTAGCAGCAGGGAAAGCTACCATCACCCCAATCACCTCTGATGTCAGCAGCAGCATAGGCCACAAAACTTCACATAATTTAAATGGACTGGAAGCAAAATCAATCAGTTATTCAATCAGGGAAACAAAAGAAGCCTTGCTTTCTTCACAGTCTGTACCACTCACATGCAACCTGCCCCCTTCTCAGCTCCTTCCACTTCCCATGGTGTTTGTTCATCCCCTGCCCTACTGAGCTCCTTCTGAGGAATTCTACAGGCCACATCTATTAATGTTGTCTCAAAGCTCCCTGTAAGTGTGCATTGTTTAGCTGTTGATACTCTCTACAATGGGCTGGATTCTGGCTGCCTTTCTCTCAGCAGATGCACTTGTTTAGGTCTCTTTCCTCTGCTGCTCTATTCAGATGCATGACCTTGTGTCATTGTGCCTTTACAAAGTTGCTGGGAGAAGAAAACCTTGCAGAAGGGTGCCATGTGTTGTCACATCGGTCTCATTTCTTTAGAAATCTAAACTACTTACAACTTTGGGGGAAGTCACTGTCATGGAGAACACGTTCCCAGCCCCACAAGATATGAACATCAAGCAGTGTTTTAAAGTGACCAAACATCCTGCTGTACAATCATTACTCCAAAGGACTTGTCCTACCTTTGCTATTGTCCCAGGACAGCTTCTGGACATCATGGAAAAGGCTGATATTGCCAGCTCTTAGGTTTTCTACCAAAAAATTAAAAATTAATAAAGTGGACAGTGAAAGATGCAAAATACAATGAAAGATGTTTTGAGTTAATTTGTCCAAAGTTTTAAAAATGCTTAAATAACTTATTTGACTCATCCCATGTGTTTGCAAATTAACATTACAGGTGTTTTACAATTCTCCTACCAAAAACTTCTAATCTAAACTGAAAAACACTTAAAACCTTTACAAACAAACAATCAAATATAAAAATCAAAAACATGCTGGTGGTTGAGGCAGTGCCATGTTCCAAGAGTAAACTCAGAATTATAGTGGGCTGATTTTTGGTGGGAATTCCTCGGATAGTTGCTAGTTACAATAATGTCTTAAAAACATGTTCATTCCTCACAACAGAAACCACTTCAGTGGCACGCTTTGCCATGTGGTATGCTCTAGCACCATTAAACAATATAATTTCAGAACCTAAAAGTAATTTATCAGTTTAGTATTATGCCTAGATTAATTTGCCTTAATGATGTTAATAATAAATGTTGTAACTTTGTAATAAATCTTGTCCTAATATAGTCTAATTCAACCATTTTGGTATAATATTTACTTCAGCCTCTTTTAGCAAATATTTCGGGTTTAGCCATACAGGCAGTATGATGGTAACTAGCAGTGACCAAGAAAGATGATTTCTATTTGGAACCCTTAAAAGCTAGTTTATTTGGGAGTTTGTTTCCTTTTTTCCCAGGTTTTCTACTACAGGGCTGGAATTTCTGAAATTTCACTTTGCAGGAACACTAGGTAGCTTACATGACTGAGCAAATCTTTGAAACTCCCACACTTTACAGCATTCTCAAGCTTTCCTTTGATTTTAGTGTCTCATTGAACCTAGCAATGAAAACAGCAACAAAAATGGTTACCCAGCAAAACTCATGTAAAGTTCATGAAAAGATGAACACTTCAGAACACAACTGAATGTATCTCAGCTGTGATGATGCACTGTATGCTGTGACAGCACCAGATCACAGGACAGAGGGGAGGTTATAAGGATGCTAAGCTCTTGGATAAATATGGCTTTGGGCTTTCAGATTATATCAGACTAAAAACTTGATTAAGATGATAGCAAATGACATTTATCATGTTCCCCACCTGCAACACCAGTCTTCTACTCAGAATCATAGACCTGATGGTTATTTGTGCTTGGCCTATGGGAACTAACAGTGAGATACCCTGCAAATGTGTACAGCACAGTTACAATGGTTGTAAAGTATCACGTGGGGGCCAAAAGAAGGAATTTATGCTTTCTGTGCAAGACGTGGTATTGAAAGGGTATCAACAAATACAAAAGAGCATTTAGAAGGCATGAGGTGCTCTGGATGCTATTTGTCTTTGACACCAATGTTCTGGATGGTTCTAGGTAAATTGTCACATCTCCATGTTTAGTCTTGACATCTGTAACACAACAGTGGTCACAGTAACAACCCCTATAAAGTGCTGTGAATCAAAATGCTTTGAGACCTTTTTTTGCCAATGAAAACAGTATGCAAGACCTATGTTTTCCTCTTGGTTTTCATACAAACAATGCAGTGCTTCTTATGATAAAATTGTTCTTATAATCATTCTCTGATGAGACTGAAATCTGCTTTTCCCACCAATTGTTTTTCACAACTCCAGCAATTAATCCTATGGACAGGTTTTATTCAGGAAACACTAAACTTGGTTTTAGGTATTTTTAATCTAAAGAATTAGATTTGCAATGAGAAACAAAAATCAAGAGCCCTCACTGTGTAACACACTGTCCCAGGCCATACCTTTTCAACCAGCCATATGGAAAAATTATTATTTTTTTTTAATTCTTACTCTAGGGTCTGTCATGGCAGAAGATTCAGAAACTACACTATCTCCATACAGTAAGTCAAGGCTACCTTGATAATCGTGAGATCAGATAAGTCATTCTGGTGCAAAAAAGACATTTAAAAATGATTCTTTAAAGTGAGGACCTGCAAATAAAGCCAATGTAGAGCCACTGAAATCTGCTTTGCACAGTTCCCTTTTATTTCCTGTAGATATCCCTCACAGAGAGGGAAGGAATAGATGCACCAGAGGAAAAACATAATAATAATGGAGAAAGAAACTAATTTCTGTAAGTAAAATGACTTATTTTTAAAGAAAAGTAGTAATCTGCCCTTCCAGAGGGGTTGAACGGAGGTCGTTGCCTTATCTGGTTATTCGATCACTAAGATGCCACAACTGTGTTTTCAGTTTTCTGTGCACTTTATACTAAATACTGCACTTATATACTGCCACTGTTTCTGGAACCATCTTGTAAACTAGTGCCCAGCCTAGTTTACTCACAGTACCTCAGGAGCCAGTAGCAGCGTAGCTGCAGCAGCACAGAAATTGTGGCCTGAAAAAGTACCCAAACAAACTAGATAGATAAATACACGGAAGTTTTCCTTCAGAAGATGTGCTTCCTACTCAGTCTTCTCAGTGTCAAGATAGGTAGCTTGAGCTTATATATGTTCTCAAACACAGTGTTTAAATGGTCATAATATATCCTGCGAGTAGGAGCTGCTGTGTTATATTCCTTTTGTCCACGAGATGTCGATGTACCCTAAGAATTCCAGAGAATGTAGCTTTGTTTCTTTGTAACATAAAGCCTGCCTACGCTACGGCAATGATTCTTATTGGGTCTGCAAAATTAGTAACAGCAACAATGATAATAACAACTAGCACAGAGATCATTCTGTCGGACAGAAAGAATCCTTGGTAAGGGTGCATAGTTTCAGGAATTTCTTATGCCACACAGTCTCCCTCTTTCTGTATAGACACGTGAGGGGGGTGGGCAAAATGGAAATACATGGGGATGTGGCGGCGAGGATAGCGCACATGCCAGAAGGAGAAGCAAAGGATGTTAGCTTAGGCATTGTGCCTATTAGCTTAACTCCCAAATGGGAGCTGCTCAACATCTGACTTGCTCAGAGTGTGGGTGGAATGAGTCTATATGTATCAACAGCTGCCCATGTTTACTGATATATTAGAGTAACAAATAGGATTAGAATTAGGTTTATGGAATTTCACATTATTGCCTGTCTTTAGTAAAGCTTTAAACTTTTTTCTGTAATTTACACAAGCATATCATTGCAATAGCATGAATGCATTAAAGTAAAATCAACTAGTTAAAGAAAAGAAGCTGTTCCTCCTGATTATAAAGAAATATGGAGCTCTTCAGACAATAGGCGTTTGACAAATGCTAGTTTTTACTATTTTTACTGCTTTGCACTTTTTTAATATAGTCTGCAAACATAGCTGAAGAACAAAATATATCTGGTACCTGGAGCCACAGATACAACCTAGATGGGGTGGTGTGATCTTTACTTGCCCTGTTTTAGAGTTAGTTGGGTTGGCACAAAAGGCCTACTTTAGAATTAATTGTGATGTATGTCAGCAAGTCCTAAGAGTGAGGATTGATATACCTGGAAAGGGAGATGCCAGGGTGGGTATTTCCCTGGCATTCTTCCAGGGAAGAAGCAGCCAGAATTTATGAATGGGTTTCAGTAACGCAACAACTGCTGCCAGTTTGTTAGAAGCCAGGTTTTGCCAAATTCCTGTTCATTTTTTCCATAGACTTTTAATATTTTTTTTTGAAAGAGTAGGATGGAAAATTAATTGACTGTCTTTCTTTTTTTACAACAGAGAAGCTAAACTTGTTCTTTCTTGCATATTTTAGAAAAGTATATAGTTGTTTATTGTAAATTTTAAGTAGCATAAATTATAATTCCTGCACTGTTATTTTTCCCATTATAAGAAGACGACTGATCACTTCTACCTGCATAAATATTTTCTGAAATAAAAAATATTAAAGCAACACAAAATAAGTTCATGTCAGTCATAACTAGTAAACTCTTTGGGTTTTACGTGTCTAATACATGATGTCTTGATTCTGCCTTGACTGGGATAAATCTCAGGTAAAATTCGTTTATATTTCATTTTCTGTTAACCAGCAAAGAAAGATGGGGGGGCTTTTTTTAGTCTGAAATAAATTTGACCAACTGAATGGAGATACCAAAAAAAGCTTAATTATTAAATGTTTTTTTTAAAAATACATTATTTAAAAAAAATACAGATTATTAAAATCATCTGTATTTTATTGCATAATTACATTGTCAATTAAGGAGGAAGAGTTAATATCCATTCCTACAAACTTAAGTGAGAGAACTACAGCTGGATGTGATATGTAGCAAAATGCATCTTCCTTTCCTGATTTCAAAAAACGTCATCTTGTAGGAAGAGTTCAGCAAAAAGGATGCTCATGGGACCTGGTGTTCTTAATGCTGGGCTCCAGCCTGTGGGACCTGAGACCCCTTCAGGTGTTTGAGTGAAACATTTAACTGTTCTCTACAAGCTGGTAGCTGCAATCAGTAAGGTGTTAAAAAAGATGAAAGCCCAATATTTATAAAGGATGATAATATTCTCTTCCAACCCTGCAATGGGTTGGTTTTGGCTTTTCTTCTTTTTTTTTTTCCTGGTCCTTTTACCCATATGCCTAATAGCTACAGTGCTGCCTATGAACTCATACCTAACTGCACCTTCCTGGAACTTCATGGTTGTGCCAAAGCCAAAAGAGCCTAAAAGTCCAGATGAAGTTCTTTTCTTTTGACCTGAACTGGTAGAAGATCTGTCTAATAGAACATAATGGAAAATGAGCTGAATGAGAATTAAAAACTGTGAAATAGTAATTAAATTGGTTTTCTTTTTACTGTTTCATAGCATTTAAATCAGCAGTACATTGATCTCTCCTAATTAGGAACATGCTTAGATCCACCTCTGGTAATCTCTGTACTTGGTCTCAGTCTCATCTCTTCTTCTTTCCCACTCTTCATGTCCAGGAATATTTCTGACAAGTCACCACAATAATAAATTATTACTTTTCTTTATTTTTCTTCAAAAGAAAGAAAACTTTTGGTTTTCTTACTTTAATAAGTGATGAAATAACAATGTGCTGTCCTTCAAAAAACTTTTTCTTCAGTATGAGGTAAGAGTAAATGAGACAGTTAATCTCTTAGAGCTGGGGTTCCAGGCTTTAAGCAAATACAAGCATTTCTGCATCTCCAATACTCCCTTCACATTTTGATGATCATCAAGACCACAATTTTTGGAGGATTATTTTCTTCTTTAAGTAAAAAATGAGTGACTAAATAGCAGTTTAAACAATGGCCTTTTTTCCTTATCTTGTACTTGTTTCTCAGGTATGTGCCTTTCTCACACTTTTTTAAATAAAAAAGGAGGTGAGGTAGTTTATGAGCTTCAAGTGGAAAAATTCTGTGTTCAATGGGGAAGGCATCTAAGAAGTCACATAGCAACCAATAAAATCCCAATACACCCAAAGTGAGAAGCAGAGTTAAAACTAGATTTGTGCACCCACTAGCCTACATATGGCCTCCTCTCAGTAGAACAGTAATCTTTAAGGAAGTTTTAAAGATGTTGTTTTCATAGGAGACTGAAAGACAAAGATAGCTTCAAATTCTTTTTAGACTGCTCCATAGGGTAGAGGTATGCATGATTTCACTTCCTTCCTGCAATTAATCATTAAGACATTTTTTATTTAACAAAAAGACCTTGTATACACAACTTCTGAATTTGTGGTAATTATAATGGTTATTCATTTCCACCGGACTGGTAAGACAGATCAATAGGCAACATTTTGACCTGAGGCTTGTGAGATGCAGACTTTGTGTCTGTACATTCTAAGACCTCAAACAAATCACTTTGACATAGATACCTTCAAAAATACTTAGGTATACCTACTGACTGTAGTTTATTTCAGGTGACTGACAACATCAGTAGATCTTGCAATGGAAGTTTTTATGGCCAGATTAGGGCATGAGAATGTCTAAACAGATGTAGGCTTCTCTGCCCCAATAATAGCCTGGATTTTCTATGGCAAATGAAGAGAAATGATCACTGAAGAGTGTGATTCATCTGCTCTTCAAGCAGATGATTCATGCCCTAAAATTGTCTATTACTCTCCATTGACTAGTAAGGAATTTCAATCTTCAGTATAGTCACCTGTACTTGGATAAGAGGCTGTGGGCAGCAAGTCTGAAAGTGGCTCCTGGAACACCTGGATGTTCACCTTACAAGCAGTGTGTCACCTAACTGCTTTAATTCTGTGTCTTGTTACAGTCAGCAAGGCTGTCAGTAGCTGCCTGAAGCTTCATAGCTTTACAAGTTAGCTCTGAAGATGTAGAAAAAGGGTGATTGCCATGTTCATAGCCACACTTGAGACCATTCTTACAGATGTGCAGAATATAGCACTTCTGTATCCCATTAAAGAATTGAGGAGAAATAGCCAAAAGATTGTCAGGAGCTTAGCTTCTATAATGTGGCAGGCCATATAAGGGCCAGCTGAGATAGATAAAACTTGCTGTTTGGAATTACTGTGGTTTTGTATATCACGATCTTCTTGTAGCTTTGCCTGCCAAGTGTACTACAAAAGCATTTCAAGTACTGGGGCATTAAGAAAGTCACTCTGGAAGCAGCTAAATTGTTGCTGATCAGATATACATTCTGAAAATTAAAATACTTTTTGTATTTTGGAGGTTTCTCTTGTTTGTTTTGTTAGGGTTTTTCTCAGCCACCTCCTGTACACAGTCTTTTTTCACTGAAAGTTTTTCAGATTAAAAGAAAACTGTTCAGCATGTAAATAGTGATCCAGAACCATTAGTAAACATCTGTTAAATCAGGCAAGAGCCAGGAAAAACTTCAGCTGGATTACAATTGTTCTTGAGAGAGCTAGCAAGGGAGTGAGAAAGCACACAGAGCACAGGAGCCAGCCAGAGTCTGTTCATCTTTGGTTTTCTTTCTCCTCCCCCACCCCTGAAACATTACTGATAGAAGGAAGCAAATGGCTGAGGCTCTCATATCTCAAAGGATGTAATGCCCTACAGGTTGGGTAAGATGATTAATTTGTGTTCCAACCCTCCCATACTTTGCTGGTTGGTATAGTGCACAGATATGAAGAGTTTTGTCGACAACATAGTAGCTGATGTTTCTGCATGTTTTGACAAAGTGCCCCATTAACATATTTCCCTCTCCAAAGTGGCAGCACTACAATGGCTATCCACTGACCTAGAAACTGCTCTTATCTCTATAGAAGGAAGCTATTAATATTTAGAATTTTGAGAAGCAAGTTCTGGCAAATCCTTCCTCTGAAATTAAAGATGTTTCTGCCTCCAGCTGTTCATCCCATTTCTCTGCCAGGAGTTACCACAGAGTCAGTAGAGGGGAAGATGTGTAGCACTTCCGCTGAAAACGCCCGGTGTCCTAGGATAAACTGCTGTGGAAGATGGAAGTCAGCTGGCACCTTCTAGATGGAGTAGTTAAAATTTAGATATGTTATTTTGGCTAACTTCCATCCAAGAACTGTAACCTTTGGCTGGAGATAGATAGATACCAGTAATATCTTAACTCTAATGCAGCTCAACTACTTCAGCTCCAACCAACTTGAAACTTCAGTAATGAAAACTACCATGAAATCTCCATACAGTCATGCATAGAGCCTTAAGTGGTATTTGCTTTCATAATGGCACAGTGTCTCTCCGAGTGTGAAATCTGAATGAAGCCATTGCAGTACAAACTGGAAGCGCATAGCTGTTCATTCAGAGGAGCTGGGGCAGAATGCTATCAGTCTGGCTGAATCTGTTCACATGGAGTTGCCATCTGTTATCACAATGCCATGTTGCCCAATTAAAACAATATGGCTGGATTACAGTATTTTGAGTAGCATTATTTGCTAGATTGTCTCTGATTCTAAAAAATCTACCATTCCATCTGACTCCCTCTGCACCTGCTAATTCAGACAGTGTGAAGAAATTGCAAGCTTCTCATTTATTAACTGCATGGCTGTTAATATTTCTGAATATATTTCTGCATTTTAAACTTTTTCTCACTTTGTCCTGTATGAATTTCTCCATTTTTTGAGGAAGTGTGTATATTTGGTATAGGAAAAATTACTGCAGAGCTTCTGTATTCATGTGGCCAGTGGCTACTAAGGATGTAAGTTAATCAGGGTAGATGAAAATATGTGTTTTAAAAAAAATTATTTTTACTTTTAAATAAGAGTTTTAGATGCAATGTTTTTCACTTCTTTGCTGGTTTGGACTCCTAAACTGGTAATTATGAATATCTTTTATTAGTACCTTTAAGTGCTTATGGCAGAATTTCTGACTTTACAGGGTTCTACATATATAATCTTTCTGCAGCATGCAGATAACTTGCATTTTGAGGTCAGCTGAGCTTCCATTTTTATGTTTTATTCCGCAAAGACAAGTAATATCAAATGCAAAAGGGATACTATTAACTGAAATCACTGGTTTTAGGAATAAAAACAACTATTGACAGAAGAATTAACATGATGAGTATGAGAGACAGGGAAGTCATTAATCAAACTCTCTATTATTTTAGATCTCTGAAGCACATTCGTTTTACTTAAATAACATATTCAGTTTTTTAACTTCAAAATTTAAACCAGTGCTGAACAAAAAGCCTTTCAGAATAGCCTTCTTCATAACCTCTTCAGGCACTGAAGTGAGACTGACAGGTCTGTAGTTTCTGGGCTTCTCATTCTTGCCTTCTTGAAAATCAGGATGTTAGCTGGGACCTCTCCAAATTCCCAGGGATGCTGAAATATCATTGAGAAAGCTCTTTGAGGAGTCTTGGAAGAACCCATTAGGTCCCACTGATTTGTAGGGATCTAGCTGGAGCAGCAGATCCCACACAATTTCAGGGTTGACTGGGAGTTAATGATTCTTGAAGTTGTGGTGTGCCAGCTCTGAGAGCCCTTTGGTCCATCACTCATGTTGAAGACAAAGGTAAAAACATCTTAAACACCTTGCCCAAGTCCCTCTTTGTAGGTGAACATCCTCATCCTGCAATGGGACAGTACTATTTTCACACTGCTTATTGCCATTAATATACTTGAAAAAAACTCTTTTTATTGTTCCCCACAGTTCTCACCATCTTCAACTTCAGTTGAGTTTTAACCACAAGAATTTTCTCCCATCAGTGGAAAGCAGTGAATCCACTCTGCACTCTACTGTACTTCTGCTTTTGTTCTCTATCGCATCCAGAGATCCCCAGTGTTACTCGTGTGGGTTTATTATTACAGCACTGAGAGGGAAAGGAACCAAAGGTTGGTCATGCTCTATTTCCCTTCCTCTGTCAATCAGCACCCCTTTAGAGCTGCCACATCTATGGGATATGTGAGTCTCAGATAAAGAGTGAACAAGGAAGAGGGACTGGATAAAGTATTCCTCTGCCTCCAGTGCCACTTTGCCCTGAAACCATCCCCACAATTTTGACCTCCAACCAAGCACTAATATGCTCAGATTAGTCAGTAATGAGAAAGATCCCTGTTCATAGGTTTATTTTCTAAACCCCACTGACCTTTCATTCAAAACATTTAAGATTAAAATACTCAGTGGTAATATGAACTTTGTATTCTGAAAGGATTCACATGGTGTCACCAACCACTAGTCTACAACAGTATTTAAGCCTTGTTTACCTATGCTTTATTTTTAGGATGAAACCTTTTTGCGGTTTCTTTCCACTAGTATTTTCCCAGTATCCCATCAGCACAGACCTACAATTTGGTTTTGAGGATTCTAAACAAAAAAAATTAGTAATGAGTCTCTGAATGAAAAGTCTGAAGTGAAACCTGAGTCCTGGACTTCATGCCCACTTACAGAGGCTTTCAAGATTATTTTCTAATTTGTATTTTGTATCCTAGCCTAAAACTAGGCCATTGCATCCTAGTGAAAACTAAAGGGTTACCCAGGCTTTTAAACCTGTGTGGAAAATGATTTAATATTTTGTAATTACGTTTCCCCTTTGTAGAAAAGCAGCCTGTATTTGCTCAACCTTTATAAAATCACTTTTAGTTCCAGGAAAGGTTTGATGAAAAGTAAATCTCTAGATCCAGAAACAAATACAAAGAACAAAAACAATAATGTGTTTTAACAGGCAGTTTTGTTTTAATTTTGGATCTTGATTGTGTTTCATTCAGCCAGAAGATATCAGGCAAGAAAAGCAGGACTGGCAACACCATTTTCATGACCAATAGACCTCTGGCATCCTGGACACATCATTTAAGCACACTGTCTCTAAGCAAAAATCCCTATTCAGATAAAGATTTTCATCTGCTATCTCCTCTGTGGATCCTGTTTTATTGACTGGCACACCTAAATATTTTTTGAGTCTCTCAATCTTATTAACTTGAAATGGCTTGGTTGATGATGTTGATTGCAACATTAATCTTTGAAACATAAAAGTGTTTTTGAAAATTCCATGATGGGCCATCTACACAAAATTATCACCTGACTTGTCAATAAACCCAATTCAGAGTTTAAATAATAAAAAAATGAAAAATTAATAAATTCAGAAGGTGTCAGTCCAGTCTTTTTTGTCAAAATGAATTTTGACTTTGAATTTGGCTTTGAATATTTTTTAAGGGCAAATTCAAGATTGATTTCAGAATATACTTTTCATAACATATGAATAACTGCTCTTAGAGCTGCTAATAAGGGTTACTTATTCAATTAGTGAAAAAGAGTGCAGCTCTTAATGAACTTCAGTGAACATTATATAGTAAGTCAAAGTTATAGGACAGTAAACTTGGTCAGTTTTGGATTCTGGTCAGGCTCTCCTACTTGCACATGAGGTAAATTGTCCTGTCACCTACATAAGCTTTCTGGACATCCTGGCATTCTGTGAAACCCATAGTAATCACCTCCTTCTGCTCCACACACATCATCTATGTTTTATAGGTCCCATTCATGTTTTTTTTTTTTTAATTCTTATCTCAAATCTGCTTTCTTCCATCTAAAAAAATGCTATGTACTTGAACTTTCCTCAGAAAATTATCTAATTTCTCAGTCATCTCATGTCCATAATTTTTCTTTTTCATTAAAAAAATATTTCTAGATTAACTGAAAATGCAAAAACACTGAAGAAAACTAGCAGTTGTATGATGAGGTAAATCTGAACTGCTTCATATACTTCCAAATTATCTACTTGATACCAGTTATGATTTACAGCACTTTAGAGTCCTGCCTTCTCTATTCTCATCATCAGAATTGAAAAATATTTTAATTACAGTGCTATAAATGCACCTGAAATACATTTGATCTCTTTCCTTATTGTCCCTACTAACCACGAGGAGATATAATTGCTTGTAATCCATACAGAGATATATCAAATGCCATTTCTCTTGTAGTAAGATAGCACAAGCTGCAAAGAAATGGATTTTCCATATCATACAAAAATGACAAAGATTTGAAGAGGGATTAGAGACTTCAGTAGATCACTTTCTATGAATTAGGCACTATTTTTAAAACATGTAAATGATTTAAAACATGTAAATGATGTCACTGACTCATCACTTTACAGTAAAGTTACATAATATCTGGCACTTATACAAAACCCATACCTTCTGGACTTAAATGTCATCAGTGAGAATCTCCGTTTCCTGAAAATAAGGAGCTCTGCTTGGTTACACAGAAAACTTTTAAACCAAAATACTTTAGAAGCCAAATGACAAAAATCTATTTATTCATCTGCTTCTGAGTGCCATAATTATTAGGCTAATGTCAAGGTGTCTGGAAATCTCTGTCTTGATTTTTTCTGTGACTTTTAAAGGTTCTTCTAAGGAAGGAACCAGTCTCCATGGTGGGCAACGGTGGACTTAATGTTCCTCCCTAATCCCCATGCTCCCCAGTGACATGGGAATTAAATATACTCTTTAGGCCTATCAGCAAAATCAAAAATTTGGTGTTTGGAAATGAGTGGAAAAAACCAGAAGTCATGAAACCCTATCTTAAACACATCGATTACAATCAAATGCACTGCATATATAGGGAAAAAAAAATATTTTCTTCCTATTTCAATTTTCTTCCAAATTTGTAATTCTCTCCCAAAGTATGATGGCATTTTTATCAGTGAAAAGCAATGTGGCTGGCTAACATATCTATCTTAAAACCTCTAAGAAAATTGATGTATGGCTACTGTAAATGGAAAACAGTAATAACAGATTTAAACTTTTTAATCTACTCAAGTGCCAAATCTTGAAAGTATACCAATAAGATCATTGTGCCCTTGAGAAATTTTAGGGAAAATCAGATAGCTTAAGAAAAAGATATTAAACCGGTTTTGCTTATTTAAGCAGCTTTAAAGCTTCTGTGAGCAATGTTTAAGCTTCTTGTTCTCTGTCAGGCAGTAATACAACTTTTTTTTCCCAGGGCAAGAGCAAGCAGCAGTAAAAAAGTTGTTTTTTCTTAATACTACTTTGAAATCTAAGCTTAGGGCAAGAGCTATCTAAGCATAACATACAATAAGGAGCAATAACTAAATCTCTTTTTATTTTAAAAATAACTTAATGACACACATGGGCTTCTACAGTGGTTCTCTGGCAGACCAGTCACTGCTGCCAGTCACTGAGCACAGTGTCAGCAGCACAGGATGACTCATTAGGGGGTGGGAGGACTGAATACACCGAGTGGCACAGGTCGCTAGTAGGATTTTGGCTGACCCTTGTGTAAGAAGAGCTTTCTAGATGTGTTAATTCCATGTTGGGCAGTTTGGAGTCGGTTTGTGAGGGGGAAGGAGGAAGGGAAGCTATAACTGAAACACTAAGACAAATATAATTTAGCAGTACTAGTAAACAGGGCACTTACAGTTCCTATCATCATTCTTCCTCAATGTAGGAGGGAAAAGTAACCCCTTTAGGTGTTTATTTGCATCTCTCTGCAGACTGTCCTGAGCTGTCCTCTAACCTCCCTTACTGAAACAGCATGATAGGTTAATCCTAAGAATAATTGCTCGATAAAGGATGAAATTAACACTCCCAGACTAAACCATAATCCCGTTTCGGGAGAGATAAAGAACAGACAAGGAGAGACAGAAACCAAGACTAAACCCACATTTTCACATGTAGATACAGAATAAACTGAGCTTAGAGAAAATCATTAATGAGGTAGATGCTTGTGTCATGAGAAAGTTGGCTCATTAATGAAAGCAGTGTCTCCACGTGTGGCTGCACAAAGTCAAAACAGAGCTGTCCAGCTCAGCAGGTAGGGAGAACTGATCAGTATCAGCCTATTTCTGTATAGTATCAGGACAGAAGAGAAAGGAAGGATGTGCTACGTTGCAAAATGGGACTGAAAATGCACTTTTGACCCACAACACGTTCTTCAAAACCTCTTCTCCGTATTAGAACTTTATCCACAATTGACCATTGCCACTGTCATCACTTTTCTCATAATAAACAGCAATTGGAAGCACAGAAAATTCCTTTGCAGACTTTAAGCACCTGTGAAACTAGGTTGGCCTTGAATTAGTCATGAATACAAAACTGAGATGCCATTAGCAAAACCTTAAGGAAAATCACTGTGTAAGTTTTGAGCAAGCCTGGTTCTGTTTAGAGAGTTTTGTCAAAACCACATGAAACCATGTGACACTCGATGTCTTTCTTGGTGTTTTGCTTGAATATTGAGTTCATTTAAACCCTGAGTTAAAAAGAAATCACAAGACCTGGAGTCTGCACAAAGTGACCTTTACTGTAGTGGGCCTTGGAGTCAAAATGGGTGAGTCCCATGCTCGACCAAGCTCAGTAATTATGCTGACTCAGTTTGCTTGAGAACAATCAAAAGCCCCCGTGCTATTTCACTGTCAGGAATTGAAGACATATTTGTGTGTACTTTGCTAGGTACAGCCAGACTTCTGGTGCAAGAAACTAGAAAGAAATTAGAAATACAAGGCATGAACTAGCCCAAGCTATCTGGAGGCTGCCTGCATCAACCTGGTTCCCCACCTAAGCTGACAAACCTTGACCAGACCCAGCTGGTTTGTACAAAATAAATGTGTCTACTACCCTCAGGCATTTCTTCATCTTTTTTTACCACACTTGCCCCTGGCAAAAGGAAATGAGCTTTTATGTTTTCCTAGACAAGTCACAAAGACTCTCTTGTCCTAAACTATTTCTGTGAAATGAAAATAATTGTCTTTATCAAAGTGCTTTGAGATCTGTGATGAGCAGTGTTATATCACTGAAATGCATCATTGATGATTAGATTATAAAATAAATCTGCAGTGCTGCTAATTGAAACACTGTGTGTAATTAGAAGAGTTTTCAAAAGTCTGTTTACCCATTAAATGAATATAGAACTTCTGTATGTTATGAATAGTTCATAGCTAATAAAGTTTTTGCTATTTTATGTCTTGATGATGCTTTAAATTCACATTTTGACAAAAACCAATGCTCTCACTAACTGCTCAGATTTTACCCTTTCCAGATTCATTTTAACCTTTGCACACAAGGTTTGTTGCCTTTCCTTTTCAGTTTAAGCCTGTCATACTGAGACTGTACAGCAATTGAAGCAGTTGCAGTTTTACTAAAGCTCAGCACACAGCCATTTCCAGTGTCAGAAACTGACTCTGATGAAAGACTTTGGGCAAGGCTTTGGCACAAGGTGCGCACCAGGGCCAGCTGGACACTATGAGGAGCCTTCACAGAGCAACGCCACCACTCCACCTGAGGACAGCCTGCGGCCAAGAAGGCTCCACATTCCAGAGAGCTGGCCAGGACGCACCTCCCAGGGAAAGCCCTGCTTCCTCCCCCTCGTCCCTGTGGCCATCCAGCTTGGCTGCCAGGGCCAGGGGTGAACGCAGGGCTGTGGAGCCTGCACAGTGAGGAGACCTCCCCTGCCCGCTCTGCTCCGGTGGGACCTGCACACGGGCTCGCTCGTGAATGGCAGGAGGTCCTTTCACCTTGTTCTGCTGTTCTCAGCAGAAGAAAAATCACAAACCAGTGCTATTACTTTAGACTCCTCATGATTGCCCTTGGGCTAAATCCAGAGGTTCCCTCACAGCACCAGGGCATCACCCGTGAGAGTCCACACCAACATTGTGAGATGCCATTTCTGGCCCAGATCCAGGGAAACACTCAGGCACACGCTCCCCTTTGAGACTGGCTGTATGCAAGGCCTGGATTATAGGACTGCTGCCCCAGGAACACAGCAAGCAAAGCAGTAAAAGGGAAAATGTACATAAAAGTCAGGGTTCTGCAGTTCCCAGCACTGAGATGTAGAGGCTGGGCTCTGTGGTTGCATTTTTCAAGAGCTAAAAAGAATAAATCTTCCCGAACATAAAGGACTCGACACAGAGTGAGACCCTGGGGGCTCTGAGGCAGCAGTGGGCCTTCATGAGAGGAAATCCAGCTCAGTAAAGGGGGCTGGCATGGATATCAGTGTGGGTCTAGGGAGAATACATTGAAATTCAGAACATCCCTCCGCAGCCCGGCTGTGTGACGCACTGGGGATATTTGGCAGATCCTCCTGTGTTAGCGCCTTTCTCTTCCTGTTGTGGACTGAATGAATAGCCATTCTGCTTAATTGAACCTATTTTTTCTTAAGTTCATACTCCGACTATTTAGTCTAAAGCTAGATCTGAGTAGTATTGGTATAACTACAATTTTTTTGTGTGTTCCAGCAATGTTGATTCATTTGTGAATTCTTGGTAAGACTTTTATTCAAGAAAAACCCTTAGTGTAATTTTAGTTGTACAACATTAATGTGTCTTTTGCCATCATCATATCTTAATTCTGCTCCACCTGGCAATATGAATGTGGAAAGTGATGTTTTGCAGTTATAAATTGTATCTGCACCAAGACCAATTATTGCAATAGCTCCATTCATACAGATACAGTCAAGTATTAAAGAGTTGACAAATTGCTAAAAGACTCCTAACATAATATAACCTCTTCTATATACAAAATCAGTCTAGTAAACCGTTTAGGCTAGCATATCAGTAGAAATCTGTTGCTGAAACCTGTATTGCATATTTTTCCATCATGGTAACAAATCAGCTCCCAATTACCCATGGTTTACATTGCAATCCTTAAAACAGTACATTCCATAATGAACAGCATAAGCACAGTAGCTCAACGCCAGATTCCACTAGCAGGCGCCACCCTAAATAGAATTAAAATACCACAAATTAAGAGAAACCTTGGAAGAGTTTAACAGTAAATACTATTCCAGTTAGTGCTTCTCTTTTCTGTCATGTAAATATGTTACTTTTACAGTCTTTTCTTTAATTGAAACACAGGAGTGTGACAAATGGCTTCGAGATAATCACATATATAAGAAATTTTGTCAGCATTTCTTTTGAACTGCATGCTTTTGAAACATAGTTTAATATTGTTTTTTCTCAATACAGGTGTGTCTCAAGCTCCACATGTCATTTTGTTGTCATCTAGTACTTCCAGACTCTGAATAAAACAAAATTAATGCCTTTCCCCATCTAAATCTGAACCAGTCTTTCTGTGGATAAGCCTTATTCACATAAGTGTTTCTGTTTACACTAAATTTTCTGATTGTGATCAAAACCGAAGGTGGAACTTCCAGAATAAATAATTATATTTCAGGGAAATGTCACTACATCAAGGCACTTTATGAATTAAATAACTCTTATTAGATTTTTTAGATATCAAAGTATTATTATTCTTATTATTGGACTTAAGATGACAAGATTTTAAAAAAATTTTTGCCTGCTTTTGAAACACACGTATACTCAGATACTCAACAGAAGATAAAGATCAATATATTAGATGCTTGTTAAATCACATACTTGGGGGAAAATTAGTATTTTTTATTTTTGTATAAAAATTAATTGATAAGACACTGGAGATATTGACAGAATATATATTACATTTATAATTATCAGTGTGATATAGTGTAATTTTTATTTTCCGACCATCCAGACAACCTGGAATGCCATCCTCCACATATGAAGAATACACCAAAATACAGCTTTCTTTTCTAAAGCTAGCAGTAATTTCTCTGAAAAACATGCTTGCTCTACATAGTATGATGTCCAATTGGTCAGTTAAAAAACTTTCAAAATCTTATTTTCTTTGCTATGAGGGAAAATATTTATTGATGTATTTATAAAATAAAATCGTTATGAATACAATAAGCATTTCACAGAATTGTGCTGAACGATATTGGACTTCTTGTTGTATCCAGTGAACAAAATCTCACTGCTATCCCACCAGCAATCTGATGATGTAAAGTGCAAAATACTCTTGTCATGAATAAAAATATAAATATTTACTAGAGTTCTGTCTCCTTCATTAAAGCAAAAATCTCCATTCTAAGGAGTGCAGTACTTTCATGAATTATTGTCACTATGGTCACATTGTTGTCCTATGTCGAGACATATTTTTCAGCTTGGGGAGGGGTGGTGTTACTTTTATTGAGCATTCTATTGCCAGTTAGTGTCTCTTGAGTTGTTTTTTATAAGTTATTTATATTATTTATATTTCAAAAATAGAACAACCAGCCTAACCCACAAACAAGCAAACAAAAATTCCTGTGCTTCTTTTGGCTCTGATTGTCATTTCCTGCCAACACTACCCAGAGTTCTGGAAGGTTTCATGGTACCCTATGCTTTCTCCGGGGTTATTTAAGAAAGCAGCAATAAGGTTTTGTCACTAGGTGGAGCTTGAAGCTTCAGTCCACAAGTGCTCTCCTGCCTCATTTCCTGCCTTCAGCAGGGAGTTCCTCAACCTTTCCAATCCCCTAGCTAGGCAACTTCAAAGCCTTTGGAGGTAAATTTGGTTGTATAATCTGTTGTACGCTATAAGTATTCCTATTAGAAGGCCTTTTTTTACAAATTGAGTCATGTTTGCTGAGGCTGAAGTTGGTTAGTAAGCAAAGAGAAAAGAATAAAAACTTTCCATATGTGGGTCTGCAGTGAAACTTCTGCAGCAAATTGCTCCATGTTTGGCTCTTCTAATGCTCTCCCCGAAAAAGCAGACTGATTGCAACGTAAATATGACAGTGCTGCTAACAGAATGCTATTTTATATTATTGTTGGGCTCTGGATGTTATTCACCAAAATCAGTACTCTCATATGCTGGTAGACTGATAGATAAAATAGCTGTGCATCAACACCCAGCAGCCCACAGCTGGGGATTCATCAAATCAACACCAACAGTCCTGATATTTTTCATGTGCAGTCAAAAATACTTCCCTCATGCTATAAGCTGTGCCAGTTCAGAAAGCTCTTGAAAATATGCAGCCTTCCATATGGTAGAGTGACATTTACTCCTCTGGCACTGCAGGAAGTGGAGGACGAGCTGCCTCATGCTAGTGGAGTGCTCTGGTGTGAGAATAGCTTGACCTCACTAGGGAATCAGGAAATCTCCCCTGATTAGACCCTGAGATTATCTCCATTGGTTAGATCATGGTGCTAGTGGTGCCAAGGTCACAGGTTTGATCTGGGTACGGGCCATTCACTTAAGAGATGGACTCAAGGATCCCCTGGGTCCCTCACAACTCAGAATATTTTGTGATTATCGCTCTTAATTTGTGCCTCTTAGAGGTAGGCTGGAAAGACAACAAAACCTTTCAAAAAGAACAAATTATATTTATGGCAGTAAATAATCTGCATTGACTTTAACCTAGAATGTCCTGGCTAGGCACTATTTCCAGGGAAGACTTCTCCATGCAGGCTCCAGAAGGAACAAATTCAATGGCACAGAGCAGAAAGCATCCCATGAACAGGGAGATGGTAAGAAAACATTCTCAGATAAAAGCATGAACGTTTAACTATTTGTGTCAAAAGTTGATACTTTAGCCTAACAAATAGATTGAACTATTGAGAAAATCTTGACAATAAGTAGGTGCAGAGATAGAAGCAGGAAAGCTCATGTGCCAGGAGTTACATGTGGTTTGTGTAAGCATTCGGGGTCATGTTTTGTACAACAAAAATATTGCAGCAGTCAAGGTTGTAATTAAAAGGTTTTCATCTAATAAAAACTGACCTGAAAGGGAAGCAGCTCAAGTTACCAGGCAACAACTTGCAATGGATCAAGGCAAAACTAGATAGTGCCTATCTTTAGGGAGGAAGCTCTGCTGATCTGGCAACAGACGAATTGTTCTCAGTGCTCTTTCATAATCTTTGACCACTCCCTGTGTCCTGTCAACCATTATTTCAATTAAAGTAAGAAATGCTTCTTGCAGTCAGAGTAGGGTGTATGTTCTCCAGAGCTTTTAGTCTGTGCTTGAAACATCAGTGTTCACGTGCCCTTTTATGCACATGCAGTTTTGTAACTTTAGAGAAGCTAGTTTAATTGCAGAGCGAAATTTCACCATGACTAATTTCTCTAATTTACTAGTTAAAATAATGTAAATTTTGTGTAACAAATGAGGCCTGTACTGTATAAGTTTATTCCTTTGGCATATGGTGTACTTATATGCAGGTTTTCCTTTGACATCAAAGGTCCATGAATGACAGTGCTCTCAAGATTATATTTATGACTTGAACTTTCATCTTTCTGTACTCTCTACTCTCAAACAATATCAATGACAGCCCTGACCATAACAGAGCTGCTATTAATTGTGACAAGGACAGCATATATAGCATCATTAAGCAGTAGATTTTCTCACATTTTAAAGAATAAATATCTGGGTTTCTAGGAAGGATTTTGATTACAAAACTCCAAAGGCATTGGTACATTTGAGTGCCTAAAACTCTTCCACTCTGAGAAAGAAAAATTACTTTTGAAGTTAGTTTGAAGACTATTAATGTGATTGGTTCCTTATAGAAGTCAAGAATAGTATATACAGCAAAATTCAGGCAATTAAATTATGTTTAGAGAGGGTAGATTTTCCTAAGGCTAGTTCTGATTATAAATAAAGTCAAAAGCTTTTCAAATATTTCCTTATGACTCCATGAGTTTATCCACTTCTGCTTTCAGCATTTTTCCTATCTCCCTGCAGAAAGATTAGATCGTCTTTACATTTGACCACAGAAAGAGGTACATATAGGTGCTGAACATAAACTTAACTTCTCTTCCTTTATCACTTGACACTTGGAGCTGAGGTTCTGTTGTTTCTTGAATCTGTTAAAAGAATCTTAATGTTATTTATTGGTAAGTGTGTGACTGAATTGCTCGAATATCTGGTACACTGGTTTGAATCAGGTATGAATATAGCTGTGCTAGAATGCTGGTCACTAAGTTTGGAAACACAACTCTCAGCACTTCACAGTTAAGTATGAAAACATTTATTGTTCAGATAGTAAATAGAAGTTGATGCATTTTATTCATACTGCTAATAAAGTCACTTATTAAATACGTTGAAGAGATGTCTTAGCAAAGATATGAAAATTTCTCTGAGAGAGATAGAATTTGATAACATAGCAGTGCATGAGTTTTAGATCCCACTGGGAGCCTGGTTGAGGCACTTCTCCCTTGTCCTTGTCCTCAGATTTTGATTGTTTTTGTATAAACTTCGTAAACTTCATGCAGAAACTAAGGTGACACCTTCCTTTCTTTTGTGCTTTGTAATCTTTTCCCTATTCTGAGATTTTCTGTAAACTAACACTTTAGTAGGAGTGGGAAGCCTTCAAAATTAGAAAAGGAGTTTCAGTAGCTCCAGTCTGAAGCCCTAAGATCTCTGCTTAGTATCCAGACTTCCTCTCATTTATTTCACATTTATGTCATTGTTTCTAATTTTCTTTTGGAAAGACTGACTACTTTTTCAGTTTAATTAATTGACAAATCTACAAGTTTAGCTCTAGCTCTTACATTTCCACTTATTGTTTTAATTTTCTCCCTATTGCCTTTACACCACCTCACTTTAAAAAATGAGGACAAGAACAAAATCCAAAATTACCTTCCTCTTTCTTTGGCCTAGCTTCTCACCATAGTCTTTGTACACTTTCATCTTTTTCTCTCTTTTGAAGAAATATGTCTGATACCTGATTGTCTTCCACTTTTCAATGCAGCCCACTGCATGCACTGCATCTCCTTCCCATCCTATCTTATTTCTCCCTTTCTCAGTCTCATTCAGTTCCTCATACACAATGTAGTTATATATATATATTTTCCATCAAAAAACCTGCTTTATTTCTAGTTGACTCCACAGCCACTTGCTATATTTCATCCCCTATTGCTAAGATCAACAAATATTCATGTACTGTATCTAAACAATTGAGCCCTTGTACTTTTTCTTCCAGTTCTGTGCTAGGTGTTCTCCAATTTCTTGCCATGTTCTGGTATAAGTGCATGCTTGCAAGGCATACTTCACATGCTCTCATCAACAGTCTTTTAAGAATTGCATTTCTTTTCTCACTTTGGACATTGACTAATGGCAGTCTAATGCATAAGCACATATTCAGTTAATTTATTCCACTGAGGCTTCATACTGATTATCCGCATTTAGTTTACTACAAATTTATTTCATAAGCAAACTGGAATTTCTGTATCTGTAGAGGGTCAGATCAAGCTCAACATGATTAAACCAGACTTTATTAGTCCTTCCCCAAAGTCTTCCTCACTTCATAATTCATCCTGAGCTATATCACATCCTGCATGTTCAAGCTGTTAGCCTGAGCATTTTTTTTTGCAATTCTGACATCTTATAAGTTTTAATATTAGTTCAGTGCTTAGGTTTTGTTCATTATTTCTGCATAATTAAAATAATTCTGTCCATTTACACAGCAAAGGCCCCATTCCCATCTTGTCATATTCCTTTTTTACTTTCAGATGAGCACCTACACAGAATGTTTCTGCAAAATTATTTCCCTAGTTTGGTACTTGTTGGACATGTTGAAGCTTCAGTACTAACTCAAATAGTTTACATGCAGTTTTCAAGTTCTTTATAAGTTCTTCCTCACTACCTGAGAATATGGAATCCTGCCCTTAACTAGTCCACAACATTAGCTTCCATTTGACTGAGAACCATTTATAACATTTTTGCATCTTTTACCTCATGGTGTTTCTCATACTTGAGAGGAAGTCCCCATGGCCATCCAAAAAATGGTCATATATGCTAATGTACCATGCTCTTTCAGAACTAGAAAATGTGGGATGTGATTCAGTGGCTGAAACTACCATTTGTCTTGCTGAAGAATATCATCTACTTATTTAGCTTATGTTATCTCTTTTTCATCTTTTCTTTCTAAGCTGGAGAAAGGTGGTATTTTGACTTTGAGTTTGAACAGCATCAAGCACAATTGGGATATGATCTTGAACCAGGACTGTTACACATGACACCAACATAAATAAATAGCTGTGGTATTATATTTTTATGCCAGAAAGTAGTCTCAAGTCTAATTCCTTGTCCTTGTGGGGAGCTATGTGCCATAAATAGACATGTGAAAACTGGAAAGTTTTAAAAAGAAATGCCTTAGGAAATAGATTTTTGTCCTGAGAAATCAAAGGGAGAAGCATCAGTTTTGTTTTGTTGTTATATCTGCATTCTGTATATTTGAAATTGCAAGGCTGCAGAGGAAGTCTAGTTTCCTTTATATTTCCTGTTATGCTGATATCTCAAAGTGCATAGAGTAGCAGACCTGACCAAGCAAAATACAGTGAGGCAAATCCCTTTCTGGTGATAAACATTACAAGATTTATCCTTTCCAAGAGAAAACCTAATATTTAGATTGATTTATTGTCTTCTGAACATTTTTTTGTATATATCATGTTATTCTTATTACTATGATTATTAAATCACACTGTTAGAAGTTAATTTCATACACCAAATTTTGTATTTATATTGGTAAATGTTAGTTACACAGATCTGATTCTAAAATGAATGAATACTGACTAGCTCATATACACTGAATATCCTGTAATCAGTAGAATCAATAATTTTGAATAAATCACATACTCAATGAGCTACATATGAATTATAGATCACCAACTATTCATAAAAATCCACAGTAAAATTTCAAGTGATGAACACTGTCTAAAGTTGCAACTTATCTACAAACTAATAAAATCTGAGACTGAATGTCTGCATGTCTGCATTTGTTTCAATGGTTTACTAAAATCCATGCTGAGGTTTTATTTATGAGTAATAAGAATAATCTCAGCACTATTTTCCAGGTGTATTTAAGCATGTCATCTTATGCTATAACATCTTAAAGACTTTTATTTTAATGCTTCTAAATAAGGAAAATTAATATTTGATTCTTTTGTATGTATATATTTATTTCTGATTTTGGAGAAATCTTAATTAATTTACTTTTTTCCAGAAAGAGGCAAAAATACAAAGTGCTCATATCATTCTCTTGACGAGTTTCTGTGTCAGAGCTGCCCAAAATACTTGCCATATTCACCATATTTATGCAGTTAGCATATTTATTTTGGGAAAACTTTACACTTGTTAGTCACATCTTGCACCAACAGGGCAACCCTTGTCAAAGATATTTCTTACAGATGCTGTGGAACTCTCAAGCATCATGACAGTGAGGCATAGATTATTATCAATTGCTTTTGAATTTCTCCTCCATCATCTTTATTCACTGCTTTCCTTAGAACGGAGTGTTCTAAGTGAATGGAAAAGGAGATTGTAGTTTCCTTTTGTCTGTGATTCAGAAGTGCAGCTAGTGTTTATCTGTCGAATTTTTCTCTTATTCCCCGCTTTCTTATAAAATATTTTCAAATGGTAAATTTTGAAAATATATAAACAAATGAAATCATGCCCAGAAATTACCAAGCTCCACGATTTCAGGCACAGAACCCTTTAATGATTCCTGGATAGACAACTTGGCAGAAAATAATAGCTGATTTGGATGTTTCAGAAATAGAACAAGTTTGTAGAACTCAATCAGAAAAGTTGAAAGCAGGACAGATGCTGTGAAAATAAAGGGCACAAGGTATTTATCATTTTAATGTTGTTATTATGGTGAAAGAAGTTTGTATCATCAATTTTCCTGCATATGAGAAGGCAGTTTAGTTCAAATTTTAGAGGAAATTTTTCAAATACCAAAAAATTAATGTAAAGATTATGTGGGATATCTCTAGCAAGATTTTCAGTAACTTAGATGTTTTATAGCAAAAAAAGGAATTGAGCAATTGTGCATCTTCCTCCTTACAAAAATCTGGAAAAAAGTTTTTACCTTCCTACCACTTGGAATTCAAATTTATGAGATTCTTGAAAGTGTGAATAAAGTTAAATTCTTGATTTCTGTCAATGAAAGACAAAATGCTTACTCATTAATCAGTATAAGAAATTTTTCCAAGATTGTCTCAGCTGCTTACCAAAACATTAAGGTTTGACAATGCTAACCAATTCTCAAGTGTTTCTTCTTAAGTCTGATAATTTCTAGAAACCAGAATAGATTTATCAGAAATTTATTCAGTTCTCCCATTCAGCCAATTTTCACTATCCCTGCCTGAAAGCACAAGAAGATCCCATGTCCTAGTGTACACGTGAGTTATTAAATTGGTTGGTGCTCCAACCAGAGAAGCTTCTCTCTGCTAGACCTTTGCTTTTACCAGGAGATCCTATGGCATACGATGCATATACAGTCTATTTAACCAGGAGCTCTCACACTATACAGGAATCTTCTCATCTGAGGAACAATTGTAAAAAATAAACAGATTCTTTAGCCTAAATGCCATCTGAAAAACCAGCTACATGTTTGGTTATCCCAGCAAATTTATTCAAGTTTCTTGTATATTTAATTATGCCCTCACTATGATTTACAAATATCCCAACAGGTTTGGAAAGAGATTAAAAAGGGGTAAAAATGGTAATGATAAATATTAGATTAATTAAATAAAAATGAATATTGTGGAAAACTGAAAAAATATGTCTAAATTGTATTAGATTAACTTGATTTGCTTTTGCCATTATACAAATTTATTGTAGAAATACAGTGATGATGGGAGACATGTACCATATTCCCCATACAGTGATAGTAGACCAGCCTATGAATATACTTTTCACTACACTAATAATCTTGTCTTGTAATAGTAATTGTAACAGTCTTGTAATAACTTTCATGTTATTTCCTGCAAATATAGCAGTGGACTAGCCCCTTTTTTCAGTATTACAAGTACTGTAATCAAAGGGCAAACATAGTAACACGGTATTTAAAGTATGACTGGCGCACTTAACCTTCATTCGGTCTATAACCAGTACAGCTGTTACAGGTGGAGGGGAGGAAATTAGAATGAGGATCACTAATGTGTGTGTCCTTGACATTAAGTAAGGAAAATGGCTCACTATTTAGGAGTGTTGGCAGGCAGGCAGGCTCTAAAGATCTTGAATGAAAATTAATCTTTTCTTAAGCCAAATTGAAAGCTTCTTTTAAGCAGGCGATGGAGGATAGAAAAACTATTGTAGAATTATGGTAGAACGTGACCCTCTCCAAGTGTCTCTACATCTGAAGTGGATGCCAAAACAGAAAATTAGTGAGTGCTTAACAGTTTTAGAAGATCAGGACTGAGCTATCTGCTCTGACCTGATCTGACCACATCTGACAGCAACTCACTGCTGTTAAGGTTCCTGTTATATAACTTAAAATTGCATAGAGCAATGGGGAAGGTGGCCAGAGCATCATTAATAGTAGATGATTTGGATTTTCTTTGACATCCATATAATATAACAAGACCTACATTTGTTTTTAGCAGTATATAATTTTAAGGCTGCCATTAGATAGTCAAGTCTAGGTTCTTACAATCAAGACATCATAACGCTTAATTTTTATGCATGTATTTTCACCCTAATGGTTAAAATGTTAATGGTTAACATTTCTAGCTTAATAGACCATTTTTAATATAGAAATTATTTCGTTTTCTTCACCAGATTAAATAACTGTTTAAAGTTCATATTGTCTATCAATGTATTTTTTTCACATCACAGCCATCTCTTCTCTCCAGCTTCTATATTAAATAAATTGATAGATTAAAGGTATTATTTTCAGTCATGTCTCTCGCAGCTCAGCTAATTTTCCATGGATTTTTCTCTGTATTCTTTCCAATTTGAAAACATATATCCCAGAATATACTATGCATTCAAACAGAGCAATCAGATGTGGCCCAAAAAGGCTCATCTAAGAGTAAGTAAGAGCTAGATACAGAGCAAACGAATATGCAATGTAAAATTATTGCACATTTCTGATTTCAGAAATCTCAGCACTAAGGAATTTTTTTTTTTAATTTTTATTTTTTGTTTTGTTTTGTTTATTTATTTAAATGAATCTTTTGGAAGAAAAATGCTGAAGTTAGCCATTGCAGACAGAGAAGAATGAATGAAGATTGAATGGTGACGCTTAAAGCTTAGTTGCAGAAGTTATAAATCCCTAGATACCGCAGTCAAATTGGTATTGCAATATTTGCACTGCAAATAGTAGCCAAAAAGGGATTGTTAATTTGGGGTGAAATACAAGTTCCCCTCTGCCCATGGTAAGGGTGTAAAGGGATTCAGCAGTCCAGGTTCCTAAGGAAACTATGTAGATCTCAGAACATTCAAATCTGCCAAAACCGAACCGATAGTACTACAGTATGATGAGAAGAGACAAGGGGAGGGAGTTGGTTTCTTTTTCTGTTCAGTTCATCCTGCATAACTGTATTCTGTTGGAAATTCATCCCTCATCACTTGGTGATCACTGGTGGATTAATTTCTTTCAATACAGTGATATTTTTGTATATATGCTCACCTTTTTGGTGAAATTTAATAACCCTACTAGTGTCACCAGTAAGTGGCTCCTTTGCCAATTGCTTTAACCTAGAGTGAAGAGTTTATCTAGGATTGCCACTCTCACTGGCACCTTCCATATTTGACACATGTAAAAATTGCTTTTGATGGATGATCTAAAATAGCCCTGTCGGTAACATTTGAGAAGAGAAACATTTTACTGTAATCTGTAAGATTTTGCTTACTGTGCATCCAGTGTTCATGAAAGCAAGGACAAATTGACAAAGAAGGGTATCTCAGAGTCTATCAAGATATCAAGGTCTTATTGGTACAAAGATGACCTTACAGTTTTCATATGTGTGACTGCATAAACTGGACCCTCCAAGCAAAAGAAGAGAAACAGATGGTCTATTCTGAAATGTAAAATTGCTACCACATTGTGAGAATATTTGGAACAAACACATAAGAAATATATTTTATTCAAATATACAATTTTATACATTAATATATCAGTAACGTTTAAAAAAATTAAGGCAAATTAAGGCACATACTTAAGCTAATTCAAGACTGAGAGGTAGAGAAAACATCCTACATTTCTGTGTTTAACTTGAACAAGAAGCATCACTGCATCTTTGAAAGTACAGATGTTTATTCTATTTTATTTTGAGTACAAAGATCACGAGGCTAGAAAAATATACAGAATATTTGTGGCATCTCTGTTAGAAAACCAGCTGTGTGTGGTAACAAAGATGTGAAAAAAAAAAAAAAAAGTTTAAAAAAGAACAAAGAAATGGGAGACAATATCACTATCTAGATTGCCTATGTAGCAAAGTAAAGAATAAATGCCAAGTTAGGATAAGGACCACTAGCATAACCAGGCATAAATAGATGCCTATTATGATTACAGCCGTCTATCACTGTAATTAATGTGTTCTAACCAGTTTTTGAGTAATAGTAGGCCTTCTTGACCAAGCTGATTGTTATCAGATGGTCTTCAAGATAGTGCTTTTAGCAGCATGTAATTGATTTGCCAAAAGATTGGCTGTGGCTCCTTTGTAAATGTGTTTTAATGCCACTCTGCAAAAGATTCAGTGGTTTACACAAGCTGTCTGCCAAATTGCAACTCTTCTTTCTACCTTATATATTCTGAATATTTGGATATTCATAGGCAATCCAAAGAATAGATTCAGACTGGAAACACACACCATGCCACTGTCATATTGCTACTCTTGATTTAAGCAAATTATTTGACATGCTGGTAGAAAAGGTTCTGGATATCAAAGATGAAAAAATAATGTGTATTTTCACCAAGAAATTCAGCCCATAATATATTTCTAACCAACGTAATATATATATATATATATATATATATATATATATATATATAACATATGATAACCAACAGAACTTTTATCATATATTATAATGCAGCCCACATAAAAATCTCTGACCATCATCATTTGCTCTTAAAATCAGGCATTAATGCAGTCTTTCCATATGATGGTATTTTCATAATCCACACAAATTATGCTTACTGTGAACAATTCAAGGACTGAAATAAACAGACCAGGTTGTAAAATTGCATGTTTGAGGAGAAAAACATTTCACTTTTATGAATTTTCACATGCACACATATTAGCCTTCCTAATGTGATGTGCAGTAGACCAAATTAACGATGCAGATGAGTAAGGCCAAAATGTCTCACACACGTGTTAATTACCTTTATTAAACTGAATATTCCACAAATGTTCAAAAATATTTTCTGCATATGATAACAGGAAGCTGTCTGGCACTCTTCTCTCCTCTCCTGAAAGGAATCAAACTCTTCTATGCTTAGAGTAGCTACTAACTGGATTGGAATTGGCATCTACACTTGGCATAAAGCTCATGCATTTATGTACATGTGTATGTACACTTAAGCACAAACTTATATGTACACACACATGAAAAAATGGAGTAATGGGACTGATATTATAGATTATAATTTGTCTGGAGTGGGACTGTGGCAGTGCAGTACTTTTAAGATTTTTTTTAAGTACTTTTAAGACGTCATAAATCTCACATTTAACCCAAATGACTTCATTTAATATCAAAATCTTGATTTAATTTGTTGCCTTAACATTGTTCGGTATTAATAACTAGAACAGTGATCCTTAAAAGCACAAAATACTTATTAAAATGGGGTAATTTGGACTGTTCCCAAATGTATTCCAACATTATTGTTTTAATAGCTATAGTCTTGTTCTATAGGAATTTATTATGTTATGAATTTACCAGACATATTCTTCAGGGGTAATGAATAAGATTCAGGAGGGCATTTTCTCAGTGTTAAATTTCTCTGGTTAATAACATCTATCCATTGCCAAAGGTTAAATGTAAAACATAGTATAATAACTCTCTTCTTTCAAATCTGAAATCATAATACCATGTGTTCCAAAACCGTGAAAACGTAAAAGGTGATTTTTGGGGGATTTTGGGGATTTTTTTTGCCACAGGTAGCTTTCAAATAATTACAGATTAGTCTATAGCAATTTTTGGTTCTGGAAATGCAACATGGTGTCACCAGACTTCTAGAATTCTGGTGGGCGATCAAGATCTTGGGCTGGCTGTAGCTGTTTCAATGAATGCTGAGAGATTATTTATCATTCAGATAGCTCTGGTCCAAGCCACTGCGAGTATGTTTATAACAGAACAGAACTTTTACCTTGTGTATTATATCTATTTGTGAACTGAAATATGAGGGGTCTCTTGAAGAACTGACTAATGTTTTTTGTGCTGCCTAACAGGCTATCACTGTCTTTTTACTCTGACACAAGGTTTAAGTGCAAGTTAGAGTGATTCACAGTGTCTTTCTGCATCCTGAATTACCTCTATGTAAAATGGTGATGACACTTCATTTCACCCACACATTACTTGAACTCCAGACTGTTCTAGGCAGGACGGTATTATCACAGTTTTCAACAAAATTGCACCACTTCTTTTTTTTCCAGTATAACTAATAGGTCATTCTTTTACACAGATTAATTAAATAAATGAATGAAAGTAGAATGTATCCTATCTAATTTTAGAAATCTAAATTTAGGCATTGAGTCTAAGCAAGTCATCTTCATTTCTGTCATGAATGAAGAGAGGTATGGACTCCCAGAGGGTGATTCATCCTACACTAAGTGTCTGGCATAGGTGGAATGAATCGCCATCTCTCCCTCTCCCTGTCCCTACCATGAGCAGAGGAAGCTTGTTGACTACATATGTACCTCCTCACAGTTTAATTTAGTTGAAAGAACTGCATTTGTTGAGTATAATTTTTAAAATACCATGATTAATCTTCCTCAGAGTCATTTGTAGTGAATATAAACACAAAGAAGAGATTCACCAGCTTCAAGTTTCAGATAACACATGGTTAACATCTTAGATGGTGTTGACATGAGAAATGTGTACTGCTTTGTGGAAATGGAATAGAATTATTTGAGGGACAATGTTAACTATGATGGATATCTGAGTTTAAGCACACTTTATCTTCACTTGTGTTTTTGAAGAACAGAGTTCAATACAGCCAAGTATATTTTATACTTTTATTTCTTTTCAGATTCATTTAAAATTTATCCTAGTTGTAAAAAATGAAACTACTAACATTACTGAAAATCTTCACTTATTATAATCATTGTGTCCATCAATAAATTGAGGCTATAAAAATTAGTTGATACATCCACCTGAGGTGCAAAGTTTGGAGCTGCATTTTCAAGACATTTGCTGGCAGGATTTCTTAATTGTAATAATTTTGGCAGAGTTGTTGCTCAGTGGTAATTTTGACATTAACAACAAGTATCATGCTAAAAATGGTTTTGCATTATAAGAAATAAAGAATTAAAATATTTCTATTGTTTAACTCTATCAAAAACTATAAATACATAGTACCGTATTAATCCATTATAATAGCATATTCAATACACTAGAGGACAGTTTACAGCAATTGGTGTGCTGAGTGTTTGAACATTTGCATTTTCAGCACTGATATACTGGTTAGCACAGTTCCAAGCTCATACTTTTTGTTTGTTGCTCAAACACAGACATTATTTCTTTGAAAGGAATGGACGGAGTTGCACCTTTAAGCTGCAGGCTTTGGATGAGTACTGAAAATGCAGTCACTTACCACAATACTGAAATTCATTTTTGATTGAGTTATCCAGCCATAACTTGTGTATATCACTGCAAAGATTGCTTCCAAGTTCCTATTCGAGCTCTTGCATGAGTGCATCATGAAATAGAGTTTTTGCTTAGTGATAATTACGTGGAATCAGTTTCATAGCTGCTGATAATAGCTAATAAAAGTATACATTTAGTCAGTTTTCAGACCTTTACAGACATACTGAAATCACAGAAATGCCTGCCATTTCTAGAAGAGATACAATAGCTCCTATTGCTCAGACTCTAAAGTATGGAATCAGCATAAACATTTTTTTGACCTACAAAAGATGTAAAAAATTTGTAGTTCAAAACCTAAACAAAACAAAACTAAGCAAAGTTTCAAGAAGAAGCAAGCCCCCCCACGAAAAACACTATACCAAAACACAAAGTCCATACAGTGCAGTCAGTGCTCTCTGACTCCAAAGACATCACACTGGTTTCTGCGTGTGAGCCTTGCCTTGTCCGACTCCTGCTCATGCACTGGGTAAGACCATTCATTGCAAAGACAGCACACAAGGATTGCAGAGTTGGAATGAAGTGGCTACAAGGATCATCAAGTTCAAATCTTAAGTATATGTCCTGTACAGGGTTCAAACCCACAACTGTGGGAGTTATTAGCACAATGCTCTAAGAGTGATTTACATTTCATTTCAAACATGGGAATATGTGCAGCAGTAGATAGCAAAACCTTGTGCATGAGGATTCTGAATCCCTCAAAACTGTTTTTAGTTAGTTTGAAGCACACTACATAGAAGTTTACTTCCTGTGTACATAACTGTCCTGTACTCTGTGTTTATATCCTTCTTTTCATTCTTTAAATAATTATTTGGTGAGGCTTCTAACCACTGCTGGGTTTTTTGATCTACTGCTACGTTCCTGAAACAAATCTGATGTGAGGTCTTGCATCTCTTTTTCCAGTAAATATCAAACACAGCCCAAGTTCCATGGCTTTCTGTACCTTTAAACAGTACTTAATGTCAAACAAATGCTACATATTATCCAGATGGGTCATGAACACTCTTCTGTCTCTGTTCCAGACTCATTCCATCAAGAATACAAAAAGCATGGGAGACTTTTAATGAAGCTGTCCTATTCTTCCTCTATTTATGCTTATGCTTGCATTGGTTACCCTTTTTATTAATTCATATATTTCTAGTATCAGATAGAGGGTGGGTAGTGGATGCCAGTAATTCTCTGATGTCCAAGTCTGAGCTTTGAAGAGCCATTATGGTTTAAGTGAATTGCTGTCTGTTTTGAATATGCTGTTTCCTTTCCTCACGTGAGATTGTTTGGCCATCTGTTGCTTTTGATTTCTCTTTTTTCAACTCTGTCTTTAATGCCGTGAGAACATATTTATGGAGAGCTTATTCATCAACATGTTTTTCAATATGTGTTTCAGTATGTGTTTCCCTTGCACCATCAACACTAAGTGCTCCTCCAAATTAAGATTTCAGCTTGCAGCAAATAATTTTTGTTCATAAATTTTATCTGTTGAATTTTATGGGGTACTTTACGTGCGGCTTGTTTTTCTAAGAGGTAAATCAACATTATCACTTACAGATTCTCAAAAAAGGTGGTGGAGAGGAGGGGTGTTATTCATGCAAACAGTTAATGGCATATATTATTGTCAGTCTATTGAGAATGTTCACTGACTTCTCCCATGTTATTTTTGTTCTCTTCATCTTGGTGTACAAAACTATAATAAGGATCTAGCCATCAGTTTCTTTGGTGTAGCTATTTGTACTTGTGCATTTCCACAGTGTACTGTGGCTGAACTACCTCCCCATGAATCCTTCTTCCCTTTCTCCCAGATAAAACCTTTAATCTCAATTGCTGTTGAACTGGTTGGAGCCTTTCTTTGTCTGTGTCTAGCTGAAGTATGCTCCAGAGCTTACCCAACAATCCTGGTCCTGCAGCTATTCAGATCAAAGGCTGGAATGTGCTGAGGTTTCTAGCATATGCACCTCTATTTCTTTCCTAAGGAAACCAAAGTATGGACAAAATGGAAAAAGGGAGGAAGAGTTATTGTTGTTGAACTCATATTTGTGAGCTGAGCATGAATTTTACATGTCTTTTGTGATCATGTATCTGCTAACCCCACGTTTGCTGTTCATCTTAATAATCCTGACACAAATTACATATATTTTATGCTCTTTGAAAAATAACGAGACTACCATTAAGAGAATGAATACTAGACATTTATATTATTCGGATCAAGTTACCCTTTTGCACCTTGGAAAATCTATATACAGGCTTTAGATATAAGAAGCCCTCCCTAAACTATGCTATTAACTCTATCACTTTCAATGCTACTAATTGCCTGCCCAATTCCTGAACCAAATCCTGAAGATTTAAAAGTTCAGTGCTCTACTGTATTTCTCACCTTTTACTCCATTCAAATCTCACTTTCCAAAGGATGTTTGCTGATAAATGGAAGAAAGGTGACATTTCCTTTAATGACAAAAGTGCATAGGCAGGTATTTATCAATTTTGAGTCACCATTACATATTTCTAGAAATAATTAAATGGCATAAATTCTCTAAATTTATTCTAAATTTAAGGTTTGCATCCTTGTGAATTCTCCTTTACCAGGTATTCAATAAGTATATGAATTTTTTATCCATGAGGAGTAGCACCTTTATACCACTCTGGCATAATCCATTGAGAATGGATTTTTATATTTGCAGAGATTCAAAATATACAATGTATACTTGTAAAAACTGAGTCAGTTAATGAAGCAAGCATCCTTCAGTTTCTTGGTTCGGTAATTTCTGAATAGTATATAATTAAAAAAAATATTCTGAATGCTAAAGTGGACCAGTTAAAAGACCTAACATAACAAGGAATACAAATTTCTTGGGATGATGAAATGTGAAGCAGTAAGTTGTGCCTAATCAAAGTCACCAAACAAGCAACTTGGGAGTATTAGACTACAAAAATATTCAATAGACATGGGGAATTAGTTGTAACAAAAATGGTGTCTTGAAGCATTCAAAGAGGCAATAAGGTAATGCTAATATGCTGGTATGTATAAAACTAAATTGTCCAAATTCAGGCCATAATATCTTTGTTTCATCAGAAGTGGTGACCAGTACTTTATGCATGCAGGCATTCATATAGTAATTAATTGCCAATGTACTCACAGAAGAAACACATGATTTTGGCCTTAATCCCTGACAATGGAAAGTTTCTCTATTTATTATTACTATTCCTCTAATTTATAGAAGGAGGATGTATTTATAGAAGAATGTTAACCCAACCATTAAATTGTAAGCTGTGTCCAAAAAAAGTGACTTTTGAACTGAAAAGTTAAAAAAAAAAAAAAAAAAAAAAAGGTGTGATTTGTAAATTTAGTACAAGGATGTGAGAGATTTTATTCTGGGTTGCTGTCCCAGAGTATAAAAAAATCTCATTTTCAATGAGCCTGTAAGGCTCAAGGAAGCATGGACTGTGACCATTGGAGAGACTATTGAGAAAAGGTTTCTGGAGTAAGTAGTTAAGATTATTCACACCTGGTAGTTGTGCAGTTTATTTCTATCCCACTCAGACAGTTTAAAAAGAATCCGAATACTCTGAGTTGTTCTTTAAATATATCGGATTATGTTTTCTTGAAACAATCAAACAAAAAACCACCCAAATGTAGAAAGTACATAAATTCAGATTCAGCCTGGACAGAAAAAGGTATCTTGCTCACCATGGCTATGGACACATATTAAACAAAACAAAACAAAACAAAACAAAATAAGATAAAATCTAATGGTTTCTTGTGATCCCAAGGGCTGGCCCTATGGGAGGATGTGTTATGTGTATTGGTTGGATGTTGTAATTACCAACTGCAGGAGCATCCCAAAAGGCAATTATAGGTTACCATGTGGCTGTTGCTTCAATACGACATGTTTTAATATGTGTTCTCTTAGAATATGAGATAGTGGAGGAGAGAAGCTCATAGTTGCTTAAGAAGGATTTTAAGCAGGCAGCCTCCAAACCTGGCTGCAATAGCTGTAGACCAGGACATCATACTGCTAAAATTAAAGACTTTACCATCTTGAAAATTCTTGGATGTGTAGTGTCCTTAAGTTATGCTCTATATTGTGACCTTCTGTGTTATTGTAGATTTAACTATACAGGATATTTCTCATGGTGAAGGAAGGGAGGGGCAAAAGAGAATTATTTACTGTAGCCACTTTATGCCTGTTTGCCAAAATATTCCTTCAAAAATCTTTTGAAACAACCCACCTGTCTGCTAGGAAACAGAGCAGAGATTACTTTTTTTTCCCCCTTCACTATGAATAAGCACAATGGGAATTAAAAAAAAAATAAATAAATTATGTCATGATTTCTTGCTTTAGGTTATGACTATTAAAACAACTTTTCCTTTTTCCTTGTGTCATAATTCCTTTGGAATAGACCAGCTGTGCAATTAAACTATTTTAGCTGAAGGACATGAGACATTCAGAGCTGTAATAACTTAATTCCAAGACTCAGGCCTTATGATCATAACTAATACTTACGGTACTCCAAATTGTCCATTATTCCTCAAAGTATTTGAAAATTCTTGTCATTGTAAACAATATGACAACTTTCCTTGGTTAAAGTTCACAGCAGCTAAACTCCTACTCAATCAAATTTTCCCTTTAGTTATTAAGCTGCAAATTTTAACATACATTGCAGCAAGAACTGCATTACATAATGTCTCTCAGTCTTACAAGTGTAATTATGAGACAACACCTATTCAAAGTATGAAACAGGGAATTTGGGGATTTTTTTCTCTGACAAAATAGCAAACCGAAGAGAGAAGTCTTTAAGTTTTTCTGTTTGAGGGTGCGATCTGCATCCCTACTTACTAATTTAGCATCAAGCAAGATGATGGTTTAATTAGAAGCAGCACATTGCCTTTGATAAACAGATGTTCCCTTTATTTAACTGCTGCCAGCAAAGTTAGCACAAATAGATTTTTTTTCTTTGTTACAGAATGTTAATTTCCAGCCTTTGGTCATTATATTATTATAATCAAAACATTCCAAATTAATATGTATTGCCATAAATTTATTAATTCATTCCTGCATGTCTCCATAATTTCCTTAAAGCACTGCAGCTAAGAAGCTGAGCTTCTCTGTCAAAGCTGTATGAGTAACCGACCAATAAAGCCACACCTAGTTGTCAGTGGACCAGGATTTGGGTAAACATGGGCCAACCCAGCACTCATGTGTCTGGTGACTTGGTAAACAATGAAGCATTCAGAATTTTAGGGTCCTACACACTGAGTGAATATGACCCCACCTTGCTATTATTGCTGTAACAGCAAGGTAAACAAAAACTCAACACGCAATTCAAAAGAGCTGCCATTGGAGCTACTTGAAAATAATTCTGTGCCATTGCTCGATAGGTTGCTAAGCAAATAAAGGCTCGGCTTTGTTCTACTTTTCTAGCCTCTAGGTAAATAACAAGTGTAGAAAAGCACCCACAAGTTAATAAGCAAATAAAGCTTTTAACTTTTAAAAAAATTATCTGTCTTAGATACTGTAGCAGATGTTATCTTGAATGTGTTACTGATTGCACCAGTTTATGAAGAATGCTTTGTTTTATTCTATCTGGTTATATTTTATCTTTATGTATCTTCAAGAGCTACAAATGTTTAACTTTGAACTTAAGTTGAAAGAATGACTACATGTACTCTTAAAAATGGATATTTATCATTTCTTCATTTTTTCATTTCAGTTCAACTGCTATCCACGTATAGCCACAACATTTATGTAGCTCAGGACATTAATACTTACTAGGGACAGGTATGAGTAAATGTCCCAAAACTGTAGTTGGTTGATCACTACCTCAGAGGATTTGGTTCAACATACTTTTGTGATTGCTGTGTTCCAGATTTTCAAGGCTCAGCATCTAGCACAGCAGTTATATTTGAATAAGATCTTTTTTAAATTATAGCTTTAAGGCTTCACAAAACCTCATTGGAAATACTGTCATCCCAGGTTCAAATTCTTCGTTCACCTTCACTGACAATGCTGATATCTAGTGGGCAGAAAGATTTCCTCTCAAGCACTCCATCCACCCCTAACTAAGAGCATACATTTTAATTGTATTTCCTGAAGGTACATAATAGTATAGTTTTGGTTATTTTGTGCTCATGAACAGTTAAATATTTATGACCTGATCTTTTCAGCAGCTGAGCATCTCCTTGAAGGTGATGAATTCCATTGCTTTGATCAACATGCTACTTAAAGATGAACTGCTCCTGTAGCTGTGCTTGCTTTCATGTAATACTTAGGCCATGCCAGGGAATATAAGAGGCTCTTACTTTGCCTTTATTTCCCTGAAAAAACACACAGCTGGAGCTTATGAGTGAGCTCTTAAAATGAAGAGTTCTATCTATCCTACATCTTGTATTTATTTACACCAATGGGACTTCTTGTTTGAAAAAGGACTGGTAACAGAAGCATTTCCAAAATTAAATTGTAAGATTTTCCACATGACTCTAAGGGTTTTTCTTTCATGAGTTCCCTTAACTAAAAGTATCAGAAAAGAAATCATACAGGCTGTAGGATCTACTGTGAGTCTAAAGAATTACAGTGAGTTTTACAATTATGATAAACACATTAGAATTGAGCAAATCACAGCTATATAGTAAGCAAACCAATGATCACAATAGCAAATAGCTCTGCTATTACAAACAAACTGCCCTTTCATTTCATAAAAATGGATAGAAAAGCAAATTAGGCCACAAGTATTAACATAGTTCAGCTGTAACATACGATACAGTTCCTGCTTCACATTTGCTATACAGCTCTGGTTTCTATGAGAAGACTATCCCGAAGCCTCATTTAAAGAAATGTTGGTATTTGATATATATAGAGAGATATTTTTATACCTTTATATGAACTTTGAATATAAGCAAGGTCTATATGGAAGCAGACAATTAAGGAAAAAAGCTCTCAGTGTTGCTTTTCTAAAATTAATTATGAAAACAGAGTAGAGAGTTGTCTATTAATAGGCTGATTCCCACAAGACAGTAGCCAAAGAAGGGGACTCCCTTTCTCTAGCTAGAAGAAATAATATGACATCCCATAGCTTGCTGGAATTTTACCCCTACATGGAAGAACTCAATCTATAGTCATTTTAAAATGACCTTCTTTCTTAACGGACAAGGATTTTGGCCCAGAAAAAACTGAAAGAGGTGTACAGGTCAAGGGCTTAACTATCTACCTTTGCAATTGGTACATACTAAAGAACTTGTTTAGCAAACAGATCAGTGCTGGGTGCATTGCAGTTCTATTGTTTTTAGGGCTTAGGTGATTGTACAGATTTACAGATGATTTGCAGCCACTGTATGATTTTTGTCTTTAATTTACAAGCAAGCCTTGGCTCTGTTTTGGAAGGTGATCAACCTATAGAATGTTCAACCTACAATATGCCTATCTAGGCCAAATTTTAGCTTCACTTTGCTTTTGGCTTCTTTGGCTTTTAGAAGCAGGAAAATATTGCTCGATAGGAGGGGTTATTTTTCGGTTGCCAGAATTCCTTTGCAGTTTTAATGGAAAGAAGCAGAACTTTTTTTTTTTTTTTTGGGGGGAGCCAACATCTCATTTCCATTCCGCTCTCATACAGCCGCCGTTGTATCTGCAGGGCCGGCAGAATGGAGCTGCGAACAAAGGCGCCTTTCAGCGCGGGGAGCAGCTTCCCTTCCGCGCCGCTCCCGGCCGCGGCCGCCTTGGCTGCAGCACGCGATCTGCCCGACACGGCATTCGCTGCCTGGACACAACTCCCCGAGGACACCCCTTTGGCATCCCGAATTAGCCCAGTGCGACGAAGACTTCCTTCTTAGCGCTGGCGTGAGCGCTGCAAGACAGCTACGACTCGCCTTTGTTTCCCCACTCTTTACATACGGACGGGTTATTCGGGACTTGACAAAACTCAGGTGGCTGGTTCCCCTCGCCCAGCTCCTGCGTTCCTGGATGGTATGTTCCCCCAGTTACAGAAGCTGTGAGAGGACATTGTTTCTAATCTGCCGCCTCTGGAATCCCATTGCAGGAGTCATTTCCGGACTTTTATGTCATTTCAATTCAGCCCCTGGAAAGTTCCCACCCCCTATAACTTTGCAAACTAAGTAAATAAGTGATGTATTTTCCCATATTCCTAGGTTATTCACGTGAAAGAAATTAGTATGCCGTTCTGCTTAAGAAAATTAATATAAAGGCAGTTGCTGATTTAAATAATCAAACTAGGATTAAGTTATAAACTAAGCGTCTAAAGAGAAAGGAACACCTTATTCATAGAGCTGGTTCATTTTCAGATGTCATGTTGGTGAAAAAAAACAAAAAAATTGTTAAAAATTCATAAAAAGCCCAACGCTTTTTAGCAAGAGTGCACACCAATCTCCAGCACATCTGGTTTTTAAAGAGAAAAAACAGGTCACAACTTTCATTTTCAAGCCCCAAATTACTTAGTATCCATACTGGATTTGCAAGGCAGGCTTTTCTTGACAGGTAAACAGCAGATATGGTTGAGAGAGGTTAAGCCACCATGACTTTAAGCACCATTTCAGCACAGAATCACCACTATGAACTGTGTCAGTACAACATCAAAAACCAGTGATTAAAGGGAAAGACAACCAAGCTAGGATTAGTTGATCAACTTTATTCCTAATAAAATATCATTGAAGCAATGGAAGTTTATAACCTGTATGAATAAGGCCCAGTATGTCTGCAGTTTACTTCTGCATGCCATGAACAGATATGGCAGAAATCTTCTCTCACAAAAAACAGTTTATCTCCAGGGACTTCAGGGATGTACCTTTATTTAAATCACTATGGTCAGTACAATTGAATGTACAGTTCAGTTCTAATTTGAGGGATAATGCAGACAAACTTCTGATTTGCGTAATATGTTGTGTTTCCTCCTTTATTTCTCAAAGTAAAACTATTTCAGTTATAAGTCATCTCTTTAAAATGTGGACTTCAGTAACAGGCAAATTACAAAGGATTCAGTTCAGATATACATCCAGAAGTTTAGCAATTTCCAGAGTTTACCTCACCTCATCCAAACTTCTCCTGTTGGGAAATGAGATGGAAATTTCCTAAAAACAGTCTGTCTTGTGACTTTGTAGTGCTTCCTTGTTTCATCCAGGTCAGCTGTAGTTCAAGAACAGTATTTTGGCATTTCCGATTTCATTTCTGGATGAAACAGAGAAGTGCCATGACATAACTTTGCAATAGCTTACAAAAAAAAGTTTTAAGAGAATAGATATACTCCCTGTTGGTTTGAATTTCATGTTACTTTTATTCTAGATAGTCTGATCTAGCCCTTTCCACACAATAATTTCCCTATTACTGACCAAATCCCTTTTACTTACCAAATATATTTTGTCCAGCAGCATTTTCCAAAAACCAAGCAATTTGATTTGTGTGAAAACTAGCTGGCACATAATCGCACAGAAATATTCCTGGACTGCTGGCAAATAATTTTCCTATCACTTTTTAACCTAGCTCTAAGTTGTTGTATACTCCTCCTTAGACTAAGAAACATGAATAAATTTATTAAGAGTGTTGTTACTAAAGGAGTCATTTATACTACAGAAAAAGAGGCAGAATGCTGTTACATCTTACCTGGCAATTTTCTCTTATATTATGAAGTCCTGTAGTTGTGTGAATAAGGATTTTTGGAAAAATTGGATCAGGATTCCAGTCAAAAATTGAAGAATAATCTTGAGCGGTGATATTGCCTAAAACTTCTGACTTTTGATTTATTTTTATTATATTTCTTGTATTCACTATAGGGAAATAAACGGTCCTCATCTGCAATTGAAATAGGTTGGTTATTTGCATAAACTTATTTGAGTAATCAGTTTTTAAACCCTTAAGAACCAGTTTCCAGAAGAATGAAGATAAATTGCAGGGAAATCAGCTGAAGAAAACAACCCATGGATGTGTGATATATTTTGCATTATTTCATTGTAACACTCCTGTTTCCTGTATTTTGACATAAACAGATACACAAATATATTTGGACTTTCATTCCTGAAACACAGTTTTTGCAGCCTGCACTTTTAAGTCACGCCACTCTTAAGCAGCAGTCTCTCACACAAGTGTCCAAAAAAAATTCATTTATAAAACTTTCTGCTAAAACACCATGATGATATCACAGCCTTACACTTGTAGGATGTCAGTGAATCCTAGTGGGATTTAATAGAGGCAGTGTTTTCCAGCTATACAAGTGCCTGAAATTTTGTTGCCTGCAAAGCTGGCGGATTTTTCTGACATTTTTTTCCTTCTTCCCTCATACTTTTGAACAATGAACACGATTTGGTTTAGGTGTTTGTACTGAAGAGATCTAGGAAGAACAGAGTTTGAATATGAAAAAAACAGAACTAAAATATAGATAGAATTTAAGAAACCAAATGATGGAACCAATATGATGCTACTGTAGTAAAGAATTCTTAAATGGCCTAAGGAGCTGCAAATGGCAAGGAATTAGTCTTCCATATTTCACCAAGATATAGAGCATAACTTAATGGAAAGTCCATCCATTCTGTTTTATTCTCTCCTGACCTTTCAGATTGTCTATAAATATATTTAATGCTAGTTGTTTACAATCTTTGGGGAAAAAATTCTTTTGTTGGGCATTAAATAAATGAAGGAAAGCAGTAATGATATAAATGTAAGCTTTTGTTGTGTCATCTACTAATTACTTTAAAAAATTACTCTAGGACCTTGAACCATTGAAAGGTCTCCAATTCAGTGACTTATTGTCTAACATTTCTTTTAAAAGTGCTAATTAGTTTCTGCTTTTCTATTATTTTATTTCATCAAAATTCTTGGCTATCAAAAGAAAGTTCCTAGCAAATGTCATCTTGGTCACATTAAAGCAAGAAGCTGTGAAATAAAACCAACCTTGCATCTTGGTTAGCCTGGTGAAAACTTTTAAAGAGCACTCAAGAAGAAAGTTCTTTTGTTTTTTATTAACGATATGTCTGGCCTGCAGAACTATCATGGGATTTCATATACCTCAGAGCTTGCTGAATACTTTATATCAAAATGTTTTGGACATTTCTTTAACCTGATAGAAAACCTAGTGTTGTAATATCCTCTCTTTTTTCATAGGAGAAAAGTCTTTGTGTAGAATCCTTTCCCTTTCCCATTAGGAAAATCAAGAAAAATATTCTTTCCTGTTGACTGAAAATGAAACCAAATATTCTGGTTTGCTGAACTAATCTGAAATGTTTCATTTGAAGTCAGCACATACTGAAATCAATATCCCTCTGCAGCTGCTTTGCTATACGTCTCATATGCATATTCCCTCTTGCAGTCTAGTGTTTCTTGGTCAAATTCTCTTTTCCAATGAGATGGATGATACTTCATCAAAGACACATAACCTGGTTATTAAGTGAAAGACTTCAGTTTGGCCATATGAAAATATTTCATTGTGAAAATGCTGAAATTAAGTATTTCCTTATTTCTGCACTGGAATTTTTCAGATTAATACAATACAATAATAGGAATTTCAGATCTTGTTTCACTCTGAGATGAAAGGATGTATAGCAATAGTATTAGTCTCAAACATATGACAGTCTGATTTTCATTCGGATCAAGAATTTCCCATCCTACTAATACAACCTAAATTACTTCATTCTGTGTACTTTGGTCCCAAGTTTGCCCAAGAATCCCATAGGTTTCCATGAGGTTTCCAGAACCAGAAGAATATAGCATTTTATGTGTTTCTAGCATTAAGGCCTAAGTCTGTTCCCACTGAATGGAGTGCATGTTTTGTCACTAACTTCAATGAGAGGGGATCACCTTAAATTAATATTTAGGGGTATAAAAGCAAAGCCACTGGGCATGTGGTTATCTCTCAATAAACAACATCCTGCTGTGATTTTTTACTTGTATGAATTATAAATGGCCACTTTGTGGTAGAATTAAGTTATCCAGATTCATAACAACGGAACCTTTTAAAAATGGGAGTACTTTTACTGACTTGTGTTTGAAGTTGCTTGCTAGCATGGTTTTGATAGGGAGAAGGTGTAGATCACTAAAAACCTGTCTTGTTTTAGGGTCTAGTCCATCTTCTGATCTGAGAAACAGCATCCACAAGGCTATCTTTAGCTCTCTTGGATGAGTGTGTTTAAAAGTAAAACAAAACACAGACTTTCCATTGATCACAAGCAGCACCTCCATGAACTGTTGTTGAGCTGATTTGGGGTTTTACATTCAAAACAGCTTCTCTGTAGAAACCCAGCAACATCCCTAGTTTTAAATATTTGGGACTTAGTGCACCTCACATATAACTTTTCCCTTCCCTTCCCTTCCTCCTTCCCTTCCCTTCCCTTCCCTTCCCTTCCCTTCCTTCCCTTCCCTTCCCTTCCCTTCCCTTCCCTTCCCTTCCCTTCCCTTCCCTTCCCTTCCCTTCCCTTCCCTTCCCTTCCCTTCCCTTCCCTTCCCTTCCCTTCCCTTCCCTTCCCTTCCCTTCCCTTCCCTTCCCTTCCCTTCCCTTCCCTTCCCTTCCCTTCCCTTCCCTTCCCTTCTCTTCCCCCGTTCCTTTTTCTTTTCCATTCCTATCTGTTCTGTTCCTGGAATGTTCTGTGATGATTACCAGAAAAACTGTCATTAATTTTGTGAAGATTATCTACATTAGCACTAGCACTATGGTACTACTATTGAAAACTGCTCTGAGTGAACTTCTGGATATAGGATTGAAATTCTTTCACATGCGCCCCTACTTTCATGTAGTCGAAAAGATTTCTTTCAAAGCACTACCAGTTTCACTGAAAAGCATTTCATGTTTACCATTATTTGTTCTTGTCAGGTAATTTTCAAGTTCTCCTGAGGCAGAATTTACCCAAGAAGTGGGGCTTGAGATTCCATTGTGCATATCATTACCATACCAGCAAAATACCATCTTTTCATTCTTCTTCAGCACCAAAGAGCTGTATTTCTGACAAGATGAATTCCCATGGCTAATGCTGTGATTGACTACACCAAGAACAGCAGCCTTATTTTATTCATGTTTGGCAGGATGCTTTTGGTTTTTGCTTTTAAGTTTACATGACTTAAAACAGGCACTTACATTTTCATCATGGAACCCTCTAAGTAAGAATTGGAAAATCATAAGGTTTTCTTTATCCATTTTGTGATAAAGTGGTAACCATATAAAAGAAAGATACCCAAATTAAAAATAAGATCAATGCAATAGTATCCTATATTCATTTTCTTATAATATGTTGCTGTAATTATGTCAGACCAAAACATCTCTTACTGAAGTCAGCTTATACCCCTACACAGAGAGACACAAAATCCTTTGAATCCTGTGAATTTTGCTTTCAAAAGAGCAAGATATTCGAAATTTTGAGCCCAGGTTGACTTTAGCGCTATGAGCATCCCTTAAAAATTTTGGATAATTGATAAAGAAAGCTACCTGTCAGTTTATGACTGGTGGAGCTCTTTTGCAGTCCTATCTACACTATCCTTGTTTTCTTTTCTACTCTAGTTTTTTTAGACTACATTACACTGCTTGATTTCATCACCATGGAGCATCAAATAAAACCTGGATAACATTTTTACCAGTTATTTTCTCTTTCTTTTACACTTGTTATCTGTCTCTTTTCTCTGTAAGAAAACCAACCAAAACAACTACAACCAATAGGATAATTCCAGTTCTGGTTAAGCTGCTGATTTAATGTTTTTTTGGAGTCTGCAGAGATTTCCACACACCTTTCTATGAGTATTTATAATGATGGGAGACATTGTTATCAGTTTCAAAGTTACATATTTCAGTCTAAAACATATTCTGCTAATTCATGAGAAGACAGAAGTCTGAGTTTAATGAAATCTATTTCATGTTACCTAAAGGTTCTCAGAACAAGTCTGTTGAGTCCCCATTTTCAGGGCAGAAACTATGGTTTCACAATTTGTTGGCTCGATCATTCCCTCAGAAGCTGCAGTTGTTTCCAGCAGAAGCAATCCCTGCACCACTAAAATAAAGTCTTGAGGAGACAAAAGAAAAAGTATTGCAGCTGGTCATTTTGATTCTTGTCCCCATTTGATGAAAGAGAGCACAGCTGCATTCACCCAGTGACAATTTCAGCTCAGACACGTTGTGCTTCGAGCGGCAGTGGGAGTGCACCTTTCCTGACTGTCTGCTGGTTGGTACTCAGCCAGCATGTGCTGATCGAAACCTCGGCTGGGAAGGCTCATGTCAGACTGTGGCAAGCAAGGAGGCAACACAACAAGCAGAAACCACAAAAGGAGAACTCAGCTGGAGCCCGGTTTTCAGTTCTGCATTCTCAATACCGCATATTGTTTGTCCTTAACTCTAAAGGTGCCGTGTCAATTGCCTTTGTCTTTTGGTTTTACTGGTGGTAATTACTGCATTATACAGGATGAATTAGAGAAGCATCTGAAATCTAGTTAAAGATGCACTTACTGAAGGGGAAAATGCTGGTGTGATTGCAAATCTTGTACTTGCTGAAGAATAGCATTAGCATTCATTTTTATATCCACAAGGGCTGCACTTGTCCAGTGCAAGTACCTATATTTATTCCTTGCTATGAAAATATCAAATCAGAATTTCCTTTAGCTTAGTGTTTGTCTACAGTTTTCAAATTGATTTAGACTGTGAAATTCGGACTTTACAAGAAATTTAAGTCTTTATGCATTTCAGTAGCTGCTTTTGGCAGCCATGTCTGTTAAGAGTTTACCATAACCTCCATGCAGAAAAAGGTATTTAACAGTTATAGTGTCATTAAACATACTTCAAAACTCAAATATCTGTGACAGATACCCTAACACAGTCAGAATTATTAGTATCAACATTTAAGTAAGGATCAAATTTATGAGGCTGTTTTAACTGGACAACTAATTTAACAAATTGCTGTTACAAGTTGAAGTAATTTACACTTCCTTAATTTGACAGATTTAGGCAGATTTTTTCAGAAAATACTTGCTACCTGCTCAATTTCTTTTTTTGTTTTAAAGATTTCCAGCTGTTGTAATTTTAATTTGCATATCCATGGTATGTAACTTCACAATTATTTTTTATGCTGGTGCATCAGTGTAGCAGATGTTTTCTCATTTCATAAAGTTTACATGTGTGACTGGATTTATTTCAGCAGTTCTATAAAGCCAATTCCATTGAGTTGATTACTTATCTAAATGAAGCATGGCTTTAAAATAATCACAATTGTGGTGCTCCATGGTAACTTAGTGAAAAAAAATGGGCAATATTTTCACCCAATGGGGTTCAGAGACTTTCTGTTACTTTTCTGACTAGTTTTTGCATTTATCTTTTAGCCACGAAGCACAGCTTACTTTGTAGAGTCTAATGACCCGTAAGTAAAGGAAATAATACCTACAACATCTTTTTTCCTATATTCTGTTTAGGGGCAGTTTTAAGAGACACCTGGAAAAAGAGATGTAAATCCTCAGGTAACTTAGAGATACAATATGTTTATACGACTGTGGCATTTGTAAAAGTTGAAACTACATGGGGAATGCTGTATCTCGTCTAAAAAATAAAAAAAAATAAAAAGTGTATATTTTTCCTGTCTGCAACTTATTAAAATTAAATGCAGCAGCAAATGCTAGCCATGGACTTGAGTTCACCTCAAATTCCTTAAACAGCTTTAGGACAGATGAAACTTGATGGTTTTGCTATGCAGAGATTTGTGAATATTTACTTCTTGCCACATGCAGGAGAGTTAAAATGAACTACAGATCTAAGTGTTCTAACTTCCATGGTCTCAATGTTTTCCCATGATATTAGCTCTGGTTCTCAAACTTCCAGAAACCTTGTCTCTCTTTAGAATACGCCATAAATCTGTATGTTAAAATTCAGTCTCTGCCCATTAGTGCTCCAGAAACATGAGCCTTCTATAAAAGAGATTATCCCATGCTTGTTCTTGCACAGAAAACAGAAGCTGACTTGCTGTTGGTTGTGTTAGGGATAATAGTTAGTGACATTATTTAGGAGATGGGAGATGGAGAACTAATGTCATTCTCAGCCTGAGGCTTTTTTAATCTACCTCTCTCTCCTCTTTGTGGCAATTCTGTATTCATCCACTGACAAAGCAGGGTGGGTGAGGTGTGGTGATACTGAATTACCACAGAACCACCAGAGAGAAAAAAAGGTTACTCTACTCTCAATGTGTAAAACTCAACTAAGTTATTTTACAGCACTGAATTGGCTGAATTTTTAAGTAAACAGACATAAATAAGGCATTTTGTGACTGTTGTGACAGTGTAATAAAACGAGTTTACAATAATTACCTGTTTGTATAATTCCCAGAAAATATTGTTATTATTTAGACATCCAAAGCATCTAGCAACTATTTGTATTGGGCCTTCATCAATATAAAATTACATGTTTATACGTAATTGTTTAAGTATTTTGTTGCATTAAGAGCTTTTGAGCATGTTTCCCATCCAACATGGTAGTTAGATGGAGAAAGTATTTTATAAAAACTTAAAAATCTGTTGTCTCTTTATGCTTGTGGAATTAGAACAGAATCATCATCCTCAATTGTAAATGGAAAAGCTTAACAAATTATTTTTTAAAATAGTTTATGCATCTATGGTGGCTGTTTGAAGTTAGGCTCTTCTGACTGCAGAATCAGTGTGTCTTCCTTAGCAGCACAGAATGGTCCTGCAGTCAATTTCATCTGTAGAGAGTTCTTGCATTCAAAATCCCACCCATGATTTTTAATTGTATTTAACATTCTAGAATACACATCTGCCTAAACACCTTTTTCAGTAATACTCTAGTTCTGCCTGTGCCATATGTGCAGGAGTATGAAAGGATGACAATATTCCAAGCTTTAATGTCTAAATTGTATTACAATTCCTGCCATAAATTGGAGTATACGTAGTCAGTTAACTAAATTTTGTACTGTAGCAGCCTGTGAAATACGATGCAGTGCTGCAAAGTTGTCATAATTCTTCTTCTACCCTCATGGGTAGAAGCACCCAAAGGATTTTTTATCTTTGAAGCAGTTATAACATCCTAATCTTAGGGGATTGCCAGCATTTGTCTACTTTGGTCCAAGCAAGAAATCAATGTGGCTGTCTATGGAGTACTCTGAATTTTATAATAAAGTGAAATTACAAGTGAAAAACTGTAACAAATACACTCATGTAGAGAATGCTGGTCCCTTTCAACTCAGATTAGCAAACAAATTGGACAGCAGTCACAGGCATTGTGGTTTTATTGAGTTTTGGACAGCTTCCGTACATATCATTGTAAGAAATACCATCTTCATCTCTGCAACATCCTGAAGTTACTTGGCTCACATGTCTTCAAAACTTATGAACAGAGAAGTACAATAACAAAAATCAAAATCTCCCAGCCAAAAAAAGATGTCAAAAAAATCATTGACAGCTATTTTTTATCAATCTTATCTGAATCATTGCAACACCTTCAGGCATCAGTTACAGATCCATGCTGCTTTCTCCTCAGCATTGCATACACATTAAATTAAGACTGTACAAAGTTTCTTCCTGGTTTTCCATCTGATATTAATAATTCAAAGGGGATTTTTTTTCTCTCTTTGCTAGATTCATGTAAACATATCCCTACTTTTGTGAAGTGAGTGATTTTGTCTCCAGTAAAAATAATTAACTTAAAAGTTTAAGGCTTTTATAAGAGCATCACCACCAATCTGGGGCAGAGAGCACTGCTGCAGTATGCAGGGGGTCATGGTAAAATTAGTCTACTTGAGACAGGAAAATCCTGAGAACTCTTTTCTTTCCCTGTAGTTTCAGCTTCTGTTACCTGATCACACACATATTAGGTTTGGGGGTATTTATGCCGCTTGTTTTCTTTTCCTTTGGGCTAATTATTGTGTCAGAAAAACCTGCCCCAGGCAAGATTTAGTCCAAGTCCTGCCTGTCAGATCCAGGTAATTACTTCGAGAACTAAACTTCAAATTCTACTTTTTTTCCCAAGTAACAGGTAGGTCAGTTTAATTGGTATTTTATTGCTTTTCTGTAGTTAAAAGGATTCCTGATGGAAACCAGCATTTATAATAAGTCTCTATAGTAGACTACATCCTGGTCAGGTCATTGTTGGGAAGGGGGAATGGAAGACTATCTAAAATCTCCAAGGCATTTAAATGAGGGAAAAAAATTAATGGCTCTAAAAGAAGTTCAATATTGTAATACACTCGTAGGCCTAAAATTGAGAGAAGTTTCCTAAGTCTGACAATTTAATTAAATCTGTTGTAGAATAAGATATTTCTTGACAATAAGGGAGAAAGAAAGAGCATTATTGACTGATCTCACAGGTGAGCATTCAAGATGAATAAATACATGTTTATATTATATTACATGTTTAGGCTTTGAATATGTAAATTAATTTATTAGAATGAGAATAAACAAAAGCCATGCACAATGTGTAATTCTAGTACTGTATATGCATATAAAGTTACTGTTACATAAAGTATCATAGTTACTGAAATCTCTGATCTTTAAAAAGAAAATTAAGATATTTCAAGCTGGAGTATGACTCAGAACCCTGTCCTTAAGATCCTGTGTGCTGTCTGAAAGATCCACAAAGCAACAGGGGGGACAGACTTTATATGAGAAGCAGTAAAAATGCTGTCAAAAGCTAACATAAACAAATATAAAATATAGAGAAAAATAAATGTGTTTTGCCATTCTGTATGACTCAGTGATGCATTATGTTTAGTAGTGTCAACCATATGTGTTTAAGGCAAAAATGTGATTGTATTTCAGCTGATACTTTTTCTTTGATTTTACAATATACCTGAATCCTGCACAGCTCTATATTATTAATTGAGACAAAGGATGACAGCGAATGAATTCAATACATCAATAAATTACAATTCAATAAAATTCTTTCAATATATTTACTGCTAAAGACAGTAAGAACAAGATAATCAAGATCCTTTCTGCTTTGCCCTGTTCTAAACACTTCAGTGTTTTTCTAATGGGGTTAAAGGAGAGCTAGCAGGCAGTGTAGTATCATTTTGACTGTATTTCTCTGAGTCACTAAGTATCCTGAGAAATGATGGTATCTGAATTTGTCAGCTTGGTCCCCCTCTTGCATCTGACATAGTTTCAGTGTCAGAAACAGGAACAAAGACTTGTTTAAAACAAAAAGAAGCAAGCAGCAGGACACAAAATTATATATGCATATTAAATAGTCTTGGGAAAAATAGTCTTTTCTCCCCTACATTCTCCAGTTCATCCGCTCCTTAGAAAATCACAGCTATTCAAGTTCACAGTGATCTCTTTATAAGTTGGACATTCAGAGATTTATGGAAAGATGACAAATTTGACAAAAGGATTTATAGCAAGATGACACCAGCTACTTTTACAGATTTTGACTTACTAAAAAGTAGTGCCGACAGATGTTTCTCAGTATACAATCATCTAAATAACAATTATGTTACTAGGGCAAAAGTAATAAAATAGCAGTTATTATTTAATCCATTAGTGAATATTTTTGCTACTACAATGGTTTCTGTATTGCACCTCAGAGATGGCTGTACTGAAGAGATAGGTATGTAAGTGATAGATACAAAGTGTCCAAGCCCTTCTGAAAGAGGATATGAATGTTACTGCAACAAATAAGAAAATTCTCCAGAATTAATGCCATTTAGAAAAGTGGCTTTAAAAAATATTTCTTCAGAAAACAGAACAAAAACTAACAAACAAACAAAAGAAGAAGACAATAAGTAAGCAACAAATAGTCAATAGATTTATTTTTCTTTAAAAGTAGAATACTGTACCCTTGAATGATTCTTGAAAACTTTTTTTTGTTTTACTGGTATTTGTAAAACTTTCTTTGATAATTGAAGAGTTCATATGCTATCACTTCTTACTGATTTCAAAGTATAAAAATAATGTGTTTTCTGAGACAAGGTCTCAGAAGAAGAACCTCAAGAAGGTTGCTTACAAGATAATTTATTTACTGATTTAAATGTTATAAAGGAGACAGTTATTCCCAATAAGGCTTAGGGAGGTTTTGTAATAAAGCCTGATGACATAGTCAAAATCCTAAAATGAATATACAAACAAAGAGGGCAAGGGGATGAAAATTAACTATAAAGGCTTCAAATCTGAACTTTATGACTCAGTGTTTCTCAAGCAGTAATTTACTATAATTGAAATGAGGACACTGTGTCCTCATATGTCAACATGACTGTTGTTAATTTGGGTCTAAAACATAGGACATCCCTTATAATGAAGTATAGGTTTGGGTGTGTCAGATATGTGTGTTTTTGAAATTAGCTCCACAGCTTAACATTTCAGGAAAAGAATATGCTGAAGTTTCTTCCCATACCATAGCAGAGAATGTCACAAATTGTCATTGCCTGAGCTATATTTTCAGTTTTTGTTGTGTTTGGCCATCTTTCTTCAGTGTGGGAAGATGGCATTTCTGGCCTACTAAGCTTCACTTTATGTGCAGTAGCTGAGCCATGTCCAGCTGCAAAGGTGATACAATTGTAAAATATATCTCTTCCCCTTATTTTTCCAGTGGACCCGTGTCAGACAGCTGGAAAGCCTACAGTGAAATTTAATTGAGTGTGTGCTCTTCCACACATGGTCTGTAACACACAGGGTAGGTTCAGCTCTACAACACTATCCTGTGCTTCTTGTGTGGCTCTCAAGACCCCTAATATGGTGCTTTGGGTAGTGGTGTACAAGGCACTGCTGCATTACCAGCTGGACTTGGTGATCTCAGAGGTATTTTCCTATCTTAATTTATGATTCTAGAGGTTGTAATGAGGCAGGAGTCAGTCTGTTCTCCCAGGTAACAAGCAACAGGACAAGAGGAAATGCAAGTTATGGAAGTTATACTAGGGGACGCTTACATCAGATATTAAGAAAAAATTCTGCACTGAAAGGGTGGTCATGCATTGGAACAGGCTGCCCAGGGAAGTGGTGGGTTCACCACCCCTGGATATGTTTGCAATGCATGTAGATGTGGCACTTGGGGATATGGTTTCATGGGGAACACAATAGCTTCGGTTTAAGTCGGTCTTGATGACCTTAGAGGTCTCGTCCAACCTTAACAATTCTATGATTCTAATGAGAAGACCTCCACTATCCATGCACATCTGTGACAACTGGTATCTCATCCTTTCTTTTTTGTTTCTGAAGATGGCCTAGTTATGTAATTGCAAACAGAAGCATCCTTGATTTAATATAAATAACCGTAGTCTCACATACAGAGAGGACAGTGGATCTGTTTCTCGGGAAAAAAATTTAGGACATTTTCAGGACTCTTCACAGTAAATGGAAAACATCAAAATTGACATGATTGCACTGTGGATTTTACAGGCTACATTGTCTCTAGTATGTAATTTTCTCAAAAGCCACTGAATTGCATGGAATACAACCTGAGGCAGAATTTCTGTCCAGACCTTTCAACAAACTTTATTTTGCCAGCTTCAGTTCCTAACCAGAGCCCTCACTCCATGGAAGCTACATATGGCTCTTGTGTACCTGTGTCTCTCTTGTGTGATGCTTATGTTTTATTATTCCAATAGTAGCTCAACCAAGTCAGTTTCCAGCAAGCCTGCCAAGCCAAAAGATGCAAAGGTCATCCTGCCAAAAAATGTCATCATGGATTCTCTCATGTACTGCACTACCCACAGTGTATTATGCCAGGGTGTGGAGGACAAGTTCATTTATGTAGATAGCACTTATTGGTGATAAAATATTCCTCCTAAAATAATAAAAGAAATAAGTGAACACACTGCAGCAATAGAAAGAAATCTGCAGATTTGCATGCGAAAGAAGAAAAAATACCTCCATTTGCTTCACAGACTACTGTCTGCTTCCTCTGAACTAGCTCACTCCTTTTAGTCCTCCCTTTTTTCTCTTCAAGTTGTCATACAAGTTGGCTGAGTGTTTTACCATGCTAAATTCTGATATTTATGCAAGTGGACTGAGTACTTGCTATACATCTTTGTGTACTAGAAGCTGAATTTCAACTCCCCTTTTGACTGTTGAAAAGATGTATCATGTGTATATATGGAGAATGAATAATTATGGAGCTTCCTTGCAATTTATACTTGTTTTCTCTTCCTTTTTTCAGTTTTATGCATCCACTGATTGTTGTCACAAACATTTCTTCTATGTGATAAGAAATACAATAGCATGAAGAGATGTATTTCATATCTTCTTCAGCACCTCATTTTATAGCCTTACATGTTTTACATCTTTTAAATACTTAAAACAAAGTGCACAGTTCTCATATCCTGTCCTCCCCACTGAGATTTGGTTGATCTCATATATACACCCATTTCCACTGGACTTCACAAGCCTCATGACAGATAGCAGGACAATTTGAAATATGGCTTATTCCATTATTTTCTTTTCTTTGATTATCATTTTAAGAGAGATGCGTTTCTTCCTCTGTGTTCACAAAACTCATTATTTCTTTGTATGGAGAAGTTGCCTTGTGTGCTCAATCACTTCCTCTCTATGAGAAATTCATTAGACATAGATACAGTCACTCATGGTATTTTTTTAAATTCTGTTGAACATGTATTTCTGACAAATGCTACATGTTCACTCCAAGGCATGATGCAGTGTTAGTCATCTTTATGTATTCATACTAAAAATAGTCAACCCCACAGCCAACTACCTCTGTGTTAGTGGAAGCCAGCGCTGTGACTGTGGAAGGGTGACTAACTCCTAGAGCAAACATTCTCCAGAATGCCTCCGCTTACTCAGTTTAGCTAGGACATTTCCTCCACTCTCTGCATGATTAATGTTCTAACCATTGTCTTCAACATTAGCTTTGTATTGACAATGGTAATGAGAAACATTTAGTGTGAAACTTTGTTCCAAATTTAAAAGATGCTCTTTATCAAGTTAAAGGGGATATCTTTATTGTTCCTACTGCCTCATGTTCCATTTCTGCTAAAGCACATGAGATCAAAGTATGCCCTTAAGGCATCCTACATCACTGCTACAGTTTAAAAACTGTGCTGGCCAATAACTAACAACAATTGATTGCTGTCAGATTTCACCGGGTATCACAGAAGGGGTCAAGCTGATAGAAAATTTTAGTATATTACAAGAGAATGTGAGAATCTTCCTGGCAGCAGAGAAGAAAACTGCTACAGGCTTTTCTGTTCTGGACTAAGCCAGATGTCCCCAACGCCAAATAATGGTTACAGTTAGCAACAAAGTATACATTGTCATGCCTCTTGTATGTATCTGCATGTTTGTATACCACCACAGATATGTTTGTGTATAAAATATTTCAATGTCAATGTATAGGTATTATTGATAAATAAAAGGATGCATGGACAAAAACTGATGTGTCATTTCCAGCTCTCATTTTTGCAAACTACATTCCAGGTCCTAGTTCTGAGCTTAACACTATAGGTCACTATTTAAATGAAACATATTTTCAGAAACCAGGCAAACGTATGTCAAGCCAAAGTATTAGAAAGAAAACACCAGTTTGAACTTTCGTGTGGAACTTGAAGAATTGCTGTGTCCAGTTCTGAGCCTCTTGCCTCAAGAAAGACATTGAGGTGCTGGAGCATGTCCAGAGAAGGGTAATGAAGCTGGTGCAGGATCTAGAGAGTAAGTCCTATGAGGAGCAGTGGAGAGCTGAGATTTTTTAGCCTGGAGAAAAGGAGGCTCAGGGGAACCTTATTGCTCTCTACAACTCCCTGGAAAGAGGTTGTATTGAAGTGGGAGTCAGCCTCCTCTGCCAGGCAACTAGTGACAGGACAAGATGACATAGTCTCAAACTGTGCTGGGAAGGTTCAGGATGGACATCAGGCAGGAAGAAATCCTTCATGAAAAGGGAAAACTTGGAAAACTTCAGAAACATTGGAACATACTCCCCAGAGAGGTGGTGGAGCCACCATCCCTGGAAGTGTTCAAGAAACAACTGGACATGGCACTTAGTGTTGTGGTCTTGTTGACAAGTTGGTGAGTGGTCAAAGGTTGAACTCAGTGATTTTGGTTTTTCCAACCTAAATGATTCTGTGATTCTGTAATACATAAAAATAATAAGTTCAGAGGAAACAGATCAGAAGTTATCCTACAAAGTTGTTTTGATGAAGTGTGGTTAAAAAGGTGAAAGGACCGAGATTTCAATTCTTAACGTTTAAAGCTAAGTATTTGTTTTGCTATTGTATATATATTACTATTTGATGAAAAGTTGGACATGACCCAACCGTGTGTGCTCACAGCTCAGAAGGCCTGCCACATCCCAGGCTGCCCCAAAAGCAGCAAGGCCAGCTGGCCAGGGTGAGGAAGGGAATTCTGCACCTCTACTCTGCCCTTGTAAGAGTGCAGAATGTCCTACCTGGAGTGCTGCATCCCGCTCTGGGGTCCTGCGCATAAGAATGATGTGGACCTATTGGAGAGAGTCCAGTGAGGGCCATGAAGATGACCAAGGGCCTGGAGCACCTCTCCAGGCTGAGGGAGCTGTGGTTGCTCAGCCTGGAGAAGAGAAGCCTTCAAGGAGATTTTACAGCACATTCCACAACCTAAAGAGGGACTATAAAAAGTGGAGAGACTTTTAATACAAGCAAATAGAGACAGGACAAGGGTTTAAAACTGAAAGAGGGCAAATTTAGATTAGATGTTAGAAAGAAATTCTTTACTCAGAGGATGGTGAAGTGTTGGAACAGGTTGCCTGGAGGGGTTGTGGGTGCCCCATCCCTGGAAGTGTTTTGTGACAGGTTGGATGGGGCCCTAAGCAACCAGGATGGCATCCCTGCCCATGGCAGGAGGTTTGGAATGAAATGATTTTTAAGGGCCTTTCCAACCCAAACCATTACCTTGTTCAATGATTCTATGATTCTGTTCAAAATGAAGGCTTGTCTGCTCCCTGAATCTTGGTTGTTTTCCTTCCAGGATTTAAACAAGAGGTGACAAGAAACTCTGGTTAGTTAATATTATTTTTTTTTTTTTTCGTTCTAAAAACAGCTATCTCCACAAGGACCTCAGAAATTAACAATTAATTCTCTTACTGAATGTTCAAAGTAATTATTTTTTATTGTTTCTAAATGTACTTTTTGTCAAGGACACACCACTCTTGACTAGTTTCCTGTCTGCTCTTGACACAGTGGAGATCTAGAACAATATTGCATGACAAACAGAAATAACATCAAGGCACATTATATACAAAACAAATTACTTGCTTTTACCTCACTGACTGCCCAGACTGTCTTAATAAATAATACCCTGGCTCCCATTCAACTCCCTGCTTGCAGTACTAAAAATTATGGCAGAGACTGTGTTTCAATGTGTGTACTGAAAAAGAGACATACATGCTCAAGAAAAAGAAAAAAAAATTAAAAATCAGGCTTTAGCTATCAAAACAGAAATAATTTCATTTCTAATCTGGCCTTGGAAAAGAGGTGCAAAAATATCTCTCATCTGGTATGTGCAACAGTTTTAAAGTAGTATACTCTAGAGGACCAAATTATTCAGGCAGCTGAATGAGAGGCAAAACAAGAGCCAAGGATTTTGAATAAATACTACAGCTGTGGGAAATGAGTTGCAGAAATAAAAGGAGGAGGGACCAGCTAGTTTTGAGGGTAATAAGCATATGAAATCTAAAGGAAGCAGAGCAAAACTGAGCCTGATTTATACTCTAAATAACTTCATCGAGTTCATTAGAGTTTCACAGGATACTGAATACATCATCTCAGAAATCGGTTGGTATATGATGGCTGTGAATAAGAGAGGGGGAATTCTGCAGAAATACCAGTCCTTTTGTCTTAAGGTTTTTACATTATACTATTTCAGAAAACTTGGAAAGTGACAGACTCAGAGTGGTAGCTGGTGCCAGCAGTATTGCAAGCAGGTGTTACACAACTCCCCAGCTCCCCCAGCTCGAGTGCTCTGCCTTCATCCTCAATTCCTCCACTGCTCTCAGTTTGGATCACTCTATGCTGTTAATTTTGTGATGAGCTGGGTAGTACTTTTGTTATGCATACAGATGTGCAGCACTGACTAGAAACAGATCTCAAGATTGTTTCCACTCTAGGTATCTTGGCCTTTTGTCAGGGCTTTTCTGTTTTTCCATGCTTTTCAGTCCTCTGTGTTTGTAAGGTTAAAAATAAAATGGGCTGAGCCACCCAAAAGTGATTCTCCACCAGGGACTGTTTCTGCTTCTGCAATTCTGTTCTGTGCACCCTTCCTTCCTGTTGACTTCGCTGCTTTAGTTTTCCCAAGCTAAGTTTCTTATTGTCAGGGAAAAGACTTCATTGCTCTCCATCAGTCTTTCCTCCCCACCACCCCCATATATGTTTAGGCTTGACTAGGACATGAGTATTGCTTCATACAGAATATTGCCTCCTGCCTGACAGAAGAATGCATTTTTGTCTTCAGCCAAAAAGCAGACAAACAAACACTGAATCCTTATTCACAAGGAAACTGTGTTTTACTTAAGATATATTGTGTCTGAAAATATACACGCAGCAGCAACTGTGACTTCCTGTAAATTTCTCTATGCCTGAGCCATCTATCTGAAGTGGCCCTTTAAAGTTTCACCAGTTTTAATTATTTCCTATGAGCTTTTACAATTTTTCCTAGCTTTACTGGAGATGGAAGATGGAAACCTGAGATTAACCCAAAGAAGGAGGCCTACCACTCAGAAATATCAAGAACTACATAGGCTTATTGTCAGCATTCCTTTATCTAACAGTTAAAAAGGTGGTATCTTTGCCAATCCCAACCCCCTTTCTTGTTCAAAGGGCTCCTTGGTCACAATATTGAAGTTCTTAGATGTATTGCATACAACTCAAACCAGGTCCACCTCTCCATCTAACTACTAACATCAGGCAGTACTGATGGTCAGCTTGAACTGTTATCATTTAGAGTACAACTTTTCTGTGCAGGAGACTGACTCAGCTTCATGTGCTAGATGCATTGCAAGAAGAAGCCAAGCCATGTAAAAACATGTTGATTTTGCATTCATTGTCTTCAGAATGGAATAAATTCCGTAAGGATACTTCACTCCCAGCCCTAAATACTGAGTCCAATGCATTTGGCACTCAGAGGAGGGGTCAGCATTGTGGTGGGTGGCTACCAAAGCCACTCTGTCATGCACCTCCTCAGCTGGATAGGAAAGAGAAAATATAGTGAGTCTCATGGGTTGAGATAAGGACAGAGAAAGATCCCTCACCAATTTCTGTCATAGGCAAAGCAGATTCAGCTGGGGGAAATTAGTTTGATTAATTAACAAGCAAATCAGAGTAGGGTAGTGAGATATAAAACCAAGTCTTAAACCACTTTCCCTCCACCCCTCCCTTCTTACAGGGCTTAACTTCCCTTCCAAATTCTCTACCTCCTTCCCATAAGCGACACAGGGGACAGGAAATGGAGGCTGCAGTCAGTTCATCACACATTGCCACTGCCACTTCTTCCTCCACAGGGAGCACTCCTCATATGGTTTGCCTGCTTCCCCTGGCATGGGTCCTTCCTTCAGGAGACAGTTCTCCATAATCTCCAGTGTGAGTCCTTCCTCCAGGCTGCAGTTCTTCACAAACTGTGCTGCAGAACTTCTCCAGTATGGACTTCCCACAGGATCACCATCCCCTTCAGGCATCCCCCTGCACCATTATGTTGCTCTCTGCATGCTGCAGGTGGATATGTGCTCCCCTGTGGCCTCCATGGGCTGCAGGGCCAAAGCTGCCTCACCATGCTCTTATCCATGGGCTGCAGGGGAATATCTCTTAGGGCACCTCCTCCCCTTCCTTCTTCACTCATCTTGGTGTCTGCAAAACTGTTCCTCTCACATATTCGCACTCCTTTCTCCTGAGTGCTGCTGGTGTGCAACAGAGTTATTAGCTCTGTAATGCCCGAGGTGCTAACACCATTGCTGATGGGCTCAGCCTTGGCCAGCAACAGGTCCATCCTGGGGCTCTGTTGGACATGGGGAAACTTCTGGCAGCCTCTCATAGAAGCCATCCCAGTAGACCTTTACTACCAAAATCCTGTCACACAAACCAAATACAAGCACAAAGAACAAACTAAACTAGAGGAAAGGATAAAGCAGTAAGTGTTTTTAATACATTTTTTTACCCACATTTATAGAAGAACAAAATTCCAGAGGAAACATGATATGGACATAACTTTTTCCTCACCTGAGCTGTTTATTTTCTGCAGTAAACTGCTGGATGCAATAACGGTACTATTAGGATCATAGGCAGTAGGCAAAAGAAGCAGTTGTAAAGTAAGCTATTTAGGTGGGAAGGTCTTTTCAAGAAGAACCAGGTGCTTGTCAAACTAGGATGTTTATCGTAAAAGGTGGGAAAAAACATGAGGGAAGCATACCAGTATTTGGTGCAGAATCCTTCCAAAGCATATCATTGCAGTCACCTATTCTCATGAAATCAAAATTAAATCCATTGGAACAATGAATAAACAGAGCTTTTAGGTCCTTACATGTTTAAATGAAGAAATAAATTTGAAAACTTCAGTTTTTACTATGGTTAATTGAAAAAAATTGTGGCTATACTTGGAAAACCAACAGATGGCTCCAAGCCACTGGATTCTTCCACACATCCTGTGACCCTGACCATCTTTCACTACAGGTGTCTTTATAAAGCTTTCTATCATGACTTTGGGAGAAGGCCAAATTATCAATTGTAGCTTTTCTTTCTTCCAGGAGCTTCTCTCCCAAAGCTGGAGGTGGTCAGTATTTTGGTAGATGTTTTCAATTTCTCCCTGGCAGGAAGGAAAGAGGAGCCTGTATCACATGTATGAAAGATAATTATAAGAGGGTTTTTTTCTTTCTTTTTTTTTTTTTAGCAATAAATGTAGGGCTTCTTTTGTTATTCTTTCTTATGTTGCTATTTCAAGTATATTCTATAGAATTATTCTTAGAGTACATACACATACATACACTGAGTAAGTTCACAGTCCACACATGAGAATTTCTTCATGGATCTCAAAAAAAAAAAAAAAAAAAAAAAAAAGGGAAAATACTACTCTCACATCTGGCAGTCATTTGTTCATCATAGAACTGTGCATCTGAAAGCATTGCATAATAGATATGCAGGGCCAAAATCATCCTGGGTGTAACAGTACTGACGTCAATTCTCTTACACCACGGAAGAATTTTTTGTGTAGAATGCAAACTGTTTTCATGAAAGACAGAGAAACACTTCAGTATGGATTCTTCTTGACTTTATTTTCTTTAAACAGCTGGCAGCTGGTAGACATTGGCTTGCTGGCCAATTGCAATAAATGAGATGGACCATGAGAAGGCAAAAGGGAGAATGGGTATGGAGACTAAAACAATTGGTACTGAGGATTTGAAATGCTATGTGCCATATGTAAGGGATGCTATTTCAGACACTCTCTAGAATGGTCACTTGAATTGTGTACCTACTATAAGCTAGAAAACAGGGGTATGCTCCTGAAATGCCTCAGATTTTTTCATAACTGACATCCTTGGATCTCCTAGAAACATGAATCATTTCCTACTAACAAAGGGTAAAATTTTTAGGCATACCTACGTGACTTAAGATGCAGAAGAACTCTTTTGAAAAAATGCAGCAGCAATTTGCAATCCTTGTGCTGTCACTTAAATTTTAAATCTCCAAGTACATTTCCTCTCTTGATTTCAAGGTGGCTGGTTCCTGGAGCACTCCCTAACTCACAGTGTTAAAATCAGGCAGACTCTAGCTAACACTTGAATTTACCTCCTGGTTTCATCTATTGTGGATTAGGAGCCATTCTACTAGCAGAGAAGCATGAAGGGAAATTTCTTAAAAAAGTTTATGAAAAATGGGAAAATTATTATCTGGGAGCACTGACTGATGGCTGTCAAATTAATATTTCTCTACGTTTTGTTTTTTCAATTTTGGTTTTGAAATACAGAGGAGTTTTTGGGTAATCCTTTGTGTCCTAAGAAAGGCACGTGTTATACATTTTCCTAGAAGCAGCAATGCACATTATCAAAAATATTAACGTTGAAGCATAAGACATTATAAAGGTTTAGGCTCTGCATATTAAGACATTATAAAGATTAAGAGTCCACATATATAATAAAATTATATAAACACTTATTAGTCACACATCTCTGTAAACCTTAGCCACAAAATTTCGGTGTGTCTCTATGGCTTCAGTGCAATAAATGGAATCTTTGCTATAAACAGAGCTTGACCCCTAGCCTAAAATCAATTAAAATTGTTTCACAGATCACCTACGCTTTTTGCAAGTAATGTTGTAATTCACTACCTGTATTTGTCTTTAATTTGCTAACTGTATTGTCCTGCACAGAGGAAATAGCATGACACAGTTTCGTCACTTATTCCTCCATGTCTTTAGGCTCCTGACTCTGCTCAAAAGGAATTCCTGAACTTCTCTGAACAGAGGCTGCATTTGCTGCTGATACCTACAGTAGGCACAAAACCAAGCAGAGATTATGCCAGTCACAGCTTAACCTATAATGCTAAATGAGGTCCTTTCAGCTACGAATACTACCACTGAAAAAAAGCTGGGATTTTTTTAAAGTTGTTTTTTTAAGCTCTTTTTTTTGAGAATTATAATATTAAACATACCCACTGAATAACTTCTGTGTGGTTTTTTTTTGTTTGTTTTTTTTTTTAATTCTGTTCTTTTACAGTGTTCTCTTTTTGATTCTATTTAGTGGGAACAAGATCAGGATACAAGATCTGGACATATACACATTTAAACTTACACATACAAACTTTTTAAAAATATAGTATGGATATATCCCCTATAAGTTTTACATTGGAGCTGGGTGTGAATTTATATTTTTTATATTGTTCAGATAGTTTGCTTCAAGAGAAACTTAACTGAATTAAATTGAACTACAGCAATATAAACTAGCTGCTAGAAAGCAAAAGGAAAACTGTGTGCGTGCATATGCACAGCTTTGAATTAAAACTATTATTTCTTTAATTGAGCAATTTCAGACTGAAAAAAAAAAATCAACGTTTGCAACTTCAAACACAAAACATAAAATAACATCCTTAGTCTAGTCACAGTCAACCACATAGTGATCAAATATAGCATCAGCTAGTCTTCAGGATGTGTCCACAATAACAGATTACTCAAAATGTTCTGCTGCTATTCCTTACCTAATATTATGTCTACAACAAAATGTGGAAGTTTAAAATATCTCTGTAATTATGGTAAACAGACAACAATCACTAAAATTGCAGAGTACTGTTCCTAACCTACAGGCTGTATATAGAAAACTAAATTAAACAATTCTGCCTACCACTAGTAGTCAAACACACACTGAATTCCAGGTGTTGGTGAAGCACAGGGGAATCATATTTTGAGTGAGATATAAATTCCAATCCTGATTTTTGTTAGGATTTTTAAATGATTTCTAATTCTGAACAATTAGTGTATGTTTCCTTACTAACTGTGCTGAGACTTTTCACAGAACTTTTAAAATGTAGAAGTCATTAGAAAACTGACACTATTTCCTCTTGCTTCCTTACTTCGAAATGGGGAAATGACTCAACGTCCCAAAGCCTTTATTCAGGTTAACTCAGTAAGGCGAGCCGAGTTCCTCTTGGAACTGAACGCACAGGGAAGCAGGTATCCTTAAGCGTCTCTCCACCCGCGTTTGGAGGAAAGCAGTCCTTGTTTCCGGGCATGGCTTGCACCCCTCCCTGCCTGCGACCCCGCCGATGCCCTTCTGCTTACGTACAGCAGCCCTGGAGTGGGAACAGGAAGAGGCGAATCAAAGAAGCAGCTGTTCTCTGAATCACAATCCTCTCTGGATTTCTCTATAAAAAAAACTATTAGAAAGATAAGACTGAGAAGAAGCATAATATTTCTTGAAGCCACCTCTGCAGCTGCTACCAGGATGCTCAGCAGCACAGTGATAAAGATGGGCACAAGTGCTCACAAAGATTTTTCTTTACAATTTGAGGGTCTCTTTCACTCTGGCTTGTACAGTCTACAGGGCTGGATAACTACAAGTTCAGACTCATTTGTACAAATGGTCTGTTAGAAGCTGCCTTAGTTTGGCTACAGAAGCTTCCCTTCTATCACACCCCGAGTAGAAACTTCTCAAGGCTGCTGTTAATATTTTCAAAGTTTGTATTTAAGAATCGGCTCTGTCTTTGCTATTCAAATATATTTATCCATTTTCAGTCTACTTGCTTCCTGGCCTAAATGAGCAGATAGAGGCCAAACTCTAATACTGAGACCCTGTAAGCATCTAGTATTAACACCCGGTAAGCAGATTTCTATCAAGACATCCATGAAAAATTTATAGATTTCAATAATGGTGGTTTTGCAAATTCAAGAAAATCTTTCCTTTTTACATTTTAGAAAGACCAACTTGTATTGTATTTTTCTGAATGCAGATTATCTATGTCTTAATTACTTCAGATGCTTTCTCAATTAATAGAGCTGTAAGATGTCCTGAATTTCAAAATAAATTTTCTTTTATCTTTCATATAACAGATGAATTAGACAGTTTCTCTACAAGATACTCTCAAGATACTTGTAAAATAGCCAAAAATCAGAGCAATTTGTCTTGAAATACTTAGAAACATGACTGAAAACATAATTTATAAATATGGCTCAAGTTTTCCAGCCAGAGACTTGACCTTCTGTTCAGGTTTTTTTTTTCAGGTAACATTTGGAGGTTACTAGCAAGAGATACGAACATAAAATCATAGAATATCCTGAGTTGGAAGGGACCCACAAGGTCCAACTCCAGGCCCTGCACTGGACACCCCAAGAGTCACACCCAGTGCCTAAGCATTGAGCAAACACTTCTTGAACTCTGACACACCTGGTTCTGTGACCACTGCCTGGGGAGCTTCTTCCAGTGCCCAGCCACCCTCTGGGTGAAAAACCTTTTCATGACATCCACCCTAAATCTCTCCTGACACAGCTTCGTGTCATCCCTTGGGTCCTGTCACTGGTCACCAGTGAGATGACATCAGTGTCTGCGCCCCTACTTTTTACTCATGAGGAAGATGTAGACAGTCATGATGTCTCTCCAGAGCCTCTTTTTCTCCAGGCTGAACAAGCCAAGTTGCTCAGATGCTCCACATTCATCTTCCTCTCTAGGACCCTTCAGCAGCTTTGCAGCCCTCCTTTGGACACTCTCTAATAGCTCCATATCCTTCTTATATTGTAATGCCCAAAGATGCATGCAGCAAAATGAATGAAAGCATTTATTAGAATCATAAATGACTGTGCTTTTACCTCTTCCTCCATTAAATTGTACCCAAAATTGAGAAGTACACTCATTCACAGCTGATCAATTTCCATGCCAATTCCTGAAAGCTTCTTAGACTTAATTCTTTCTCTCAGCTGCTGTTCCCTTGTGCTATTTAGAGAAACAAACAAACAAACAAACAAAACAAAAAAAACCCCAAACCAAAATAACAACAACCCCCCCCAAAAAAAAACCCAAAAAACCAAAAAAACCCAACACATTAATGACTCTCATTCCTGGCTCATACTTACTTCCTTTCTTTCTGCTTTTACTGAGAAATTGTATTCTGTGTGATCCTTTTAAGAACTAGACACATGGTCATTCCATAATTTACGTATCAAATCAGATGCAGACTTACTTTGATTAACAGATATCAATATTCCCTAGACTTCTACTCGTTATGCTCTTCCACAATACAGCCACATGGTTCTGAAGTTTTACCTACACTCCTCCATTTTCCCATTTAAATCTAGATTTTTTTTCATAGTCTTATACCTTTTTGTTAAAGGAATTCAGGAACTCCTTTCAGTGGGTCAATATGAAAAGAATTTCTAGAAAGTATGCACTCAAACTACCAGAGCAAGATAGTGAGTATTATACATTTAGTATAATAAATCCCTGCCACTTAATTTAGCAGCCTCTTTGGTAAAGTTACATGACCCACCCTGGAAGTGTTCAAGGCCAGGTTGGATGGTGCTTTGAGCAATGTGGTCTAGTGAAAGGTGTCCCTGTACATGGCTGGGGGGTTGGAATTGGATACTATTTAAGGTCCCTTCCAACCCAAACCATTGTATGATTTTATCATTGTGCCTCCTTGCAAAACCTTTACATTCCTTCAATGAAATAATAACTGCATATGACTAATGGAAGTGGCTACATTACAGAATACTTGCAGTTTTGAGGGTATGGATCAGGTTTTTATGTGTCGAGGACCAAGTTAGTCACTCACATTTTAGATTTCCAGTGTCTGACATGAAACAAAAAAATGTGGCTACAACTTACTTGCAACATGTTCGTGAACAACATGAAAAATGCACAGACCTCACTGGATAAGGGAACTGCCACATTCCACCATGACTCAGTTTAAAATGAAAGCATGATATGCAGAAATTGGAAATTTGCTACCTTGTTGCTTTGTAGTCATTAAAAGTCACCATGGACCATCACAAACCTTTTTTCCCATTCACTGTGTTTTTAAGCAAAGATGTTAATAAATTTCATGATGTGGAAGATGGTGAAAAAATAAGTCTCTCTGTTCTGGCATTATTAAAATTGTGTTTTATATTCACATTCTGGTCATTTCGGTAGACCTTTTCTCACATATCTTGTATGTGGTACTAAGATGGGCAGAAAAAAGAACTTTCCAACAATTTTAGTTGGTGACCTTGGATGACACTTTATATTTCATAAAGTGTGAAAACAGAACCAGTTAATTACTTAAAACATTTGTTTTCTTGATTAAACATTTCATGAATACATGACTTTAATTTTCATTGTAACTTTGGCTTCTGAATGGAAAAGTCACTATTGAAAAAGAGCTTAGATGCCTGACTTGGATATTTTTTGATCATCCTTTGTTAGCTTTAACATAAAAAAAAAATGAATCACATATTCCTGTAATATTTCATCAAGTTCTGAATAACAGAGAATCAGAAATGTTCTAAAAGGGTCAATTACAAACAGGCATAAACTCTGCGACATTTTTGTGGTTTCAGAGAAAACTGACTTAAGTACATATGTCTGGAAAGTCCCACCAAGAAGCCACTTCTGTATTTTCAGGAAATTAAGCAAAAAGGCCTACTGCAATTTTTCTACTGTCATTTGTTTATGTATTTAAAGCCACATAATAAGCAGAAATTTGTGATCATAGTGCAGTATTTAGACCAAAAAGAAATTTTTTGAAGATAAAAGAGTTGTTTATATAAACAACTGTTCTCAAAAATTTTGAGACCAATGGTCTAATGGTCTTCTATTCTGTGAGACAGTGAATAGTGGGAGGGTTCAAAGCTTTGTAGCCATGGAACCAAGTCACGATCACAGTCATTCTCTCAAGTACTTTGTTTTTACTTCCTTCTTCTGGAATGACCCACAGAGACTACTGGACAGATGAAAAGTAGTGGCATATGCCAGAAGATGCTTCTGAAAAGTCTTGATAAAAAAGGTGATTGGAAGAGTAGTATCTTGAATTATACCCTGAATTTCTACCCTTGAGCATAAGAACTGCTGTACTAGATCTGAAGGACCCCACAGCCCTACATCCTGTCCCCAGCACTGGTCAAGAGCAGGGACCTGCAGAAGAGTTTAAGAACAGAAAGACTATATTGTCAGGGTCCCAATGACCAGCAGTTTGGAATTCAGAATTTTCTTTATATAAGAGCCTTGGGTTTCTCTAGCCCCATATTCTATCACCAAAAATATCTGTAACTAGATGCATAAAACCCAGTAAAAGTGGATTAAACATACGCTTTCCCAGTCTCTTGATCCTTTCAGATTTGAAGGCTTCCTAATCCTGATACCATTTGTGCAGTAATCCACCAACAGGTCTCTCCTCCAGTAAAACAACCTTTCCCTAAAATGCTGCAAATTGCCAAAATCCACAATGACCTTTGATAACAAGTTTCACAAGCCTCCTACCCCTTCTGCTTTGAATTTTACTGCCAATAGCTTACTTTGATGGTCACTACTTGCGGCTGATAGAGACTGCAAGAAGTTGGTCCATGTTATTAAATGTTAGAAGAGTTAAAATTACACTCAGTGGGATTCTGATGTAGCTCAGAATGACATTTCCCCTTTTCAAAAAGCAAACGTCTTCATCATGCCTATTCTCCGCATCGACAAAAAGGAAAGTATTTTTCTGATTTTTAGGAAAGTTTACCAGATCAAAGACTTTTCCAATTCTCTCAGAGTTTCTGGATTTCAGCACCACTTTCTGTCTAAAGCCCCTGGCAATCCAGAACCCAGGCAGAAGGTACTCAAAAGATTTCAAGCATGAGTAAAGAATCCTCTTCCAATCCTGAGAAAACATATAAGGAAACCTGGAAACCACTTTTTGTAATGATACAGATATCAGACCATTAGAGACTCACAGCTGCCAAACTGAAGCCTCATCATTCAGGGTACTCTGACTCTGTCCCAGATGACCTCTAAGCAATATTGCAAAGCTGTGAGACTCCGAATGAGCCCTAAGCTGCACAATTAGTGATCATGATGGAGGGATCACAAGTTGAAGCTTAAAAAGAAAGCATCTGTTTCCTATCATTGCTGTGCAATCTTTGCAACTTTGTGTTTAAAAAAATAGTAAATTCTGTAGGAGTAACAGAAAATGGAAGTATAAAAGGATATTTTTCCTACTGGCATAGTAAAAACTGTAGTTCTGTCATATTTCTGCCACTGAAACAGTGATGAGCTCACACAGTTTGTACAATCACAGCACATGCACATTGTGAAATGTCCAACAGCAGTTAAAGACAGCATTCCTTTGTTCAATTGCCTCTTTGGTGTTGTGAAAGCATGTGTCTTCTGATAAAGCAGGGTGCCTTTTCATATTATTACCTTACACTTTGTTTTTGCTTTCTAGTTTTAGGACAAAGTCCCCAGATGACTTACTAAAGGTAGAATGTTGTATAGAGTAGGCATTTTCGTAAGGTTCAATCCTGAAAAAAGCAAGCAGTGATGTGAATTTACAGGAGAGCCATCCTGTCATCCTGTATCCTGCTACTCCCACACACAGCACAGTGCTGTGTGCAGTGTCACGGCCCTACCTCACATAAGCCTCCGATCTGACAAGACATGACAGCTGAGCCTGCACACACCACCATGCTTTAGTGAAATACTAGGGTTTCTTATGCATAGTGACATGCTGATAAACTCTTAATTAGATGCTCTTTATGAGTGTCTGCTTCTACTGTAGATCCTAATTCATTTGCCTATGCCTATACTATGTCTCTATGTGCCAAATATGGATTATATTACAACTGGTATCCTCTTGTGTGTGCCTATACAAAGGATGATTAGCTGTAAAGCCTTCTGTGAGACATTTTATATGGAAAACTACTTACAAAATATATCGGGTTGCACCAGACAGCTGCCTAAATTCTGGAATGAGTATCTGCTAACCATTTATATGCCAAGATTGCCATTCATTTATTTGTAACTGTATCCACTAAAGCAAAAAAAAAAACATTTGGCAAGTAATATTTTTCTGACTCCCAGTTGCCCATTTTTCTGACTCAACATTATACCAGCCCAGCACAAGGGTGTCATTATGCTTTTTCTCATGTTACCAATCTCTGTGGACTACTGTGACGTCACTCAAAATTTTAGATGTCTGTTTCTAATTGAATGCTTCCTTCTGTGATAATAAAGGTGATTCATATAGTAATACAATGTCCTAATATTATATGGTGTTTTTCTGAACACCGTAGACACTTTTGCTTTAATGCCACTCAGAATGACTCTTTAATTACACACGCTTTTTCTCAAAAGGGGGTTAAAATAAGACAGTGAGGACTGAAAAAATTATGATTTCTAAAGAGACCTATGTGAAAAATGTATAAAGATATAAATTTTTTTCTATGCACTGGAATCACTGAAAACATTTCTGACACAACTCCTTTTGTGACAGTATGTGTACGCTATGGTGTCTTCCCCCATTCAAAGACACATGACATTCTTTTAGAACATGCTCTCCAGTGAAGCTGTTGAATAAAATCAGGCTGTACTTAGAAGCAGATACCTGTTATATGCTGTCTTTGAGCAGCAATGAGCACAGTTGAAATGTGTGCTTCTGTTGGAGACCCTTGTCACTCCCTCGATAAAAACATGACTGTGCTGAGTAGATGTGACCTCAACTTCTATTTATACTGCTTTTTTTTTTTTTTTTTTACTATTTACACCTGTATTTAGATTTCATTCTATTTTAAACTGCTCTGTCATAGGTCATAATTTGTTTCCCCATCCTGTCTTTAAATTTGAATCCAAATCATAGTAAAGCTTGCAAAAAAGAGAACCCTGTGGAGCAAAGTAGGGAGAAAAAGCACAGGCTATTTCACTAGAACAAAAGAATTATTCCCTCTTCAGATACCAAGAGGCTTTGTCTGTGAATTTAACGGGTGACCTTATCTCTAAAAATTCACAAACATGCTGAAGTCCTGATTCCCTGCCACTTTAGGTTTAACAAAGTAAAAAGAGCTACAAAATGATCCTTGTGGCTTACTACTTAATTTATCTATCCATTTATTCCTCTCAGAACTTGAAAGGATGGGTAAAAATATTATTCACCCCACCTTGCCACCTACCTACATTGTCCTTTTTTACCTCTCTGAGCTTTTCCTTGTCTGATGGACATGGGAGGGACAGCAGAACTTCCTTAGTTTGGCTGCCAAATCCGCTTTTCTTGTGGGAGTTGGGAGACCTGCTAGTAAAGGTCAAATTTGAAGGTCATTGTCTGTCTTCTGTCTTTGTGCTACTACTTATGTAGTAAGCTCAGTGATGATAATACAGGATCCCTTCTTTGAAGTTTTAACCCTAAAAGACACCATTTCCATTTGGCAGTAGTTTCTGATTCACATGTTCACTGAAGTCAGGCTTCCTCTTTTGAGAACTGGAGGAAACTAGATTTGTCATTTGAAATGTCAGCAGCTTTTACATAGCAAAAAAAAAAAAAAAAAAAAAAAAAAAAAAAAAAAAAAAAGGATGGGAAGTAAAGCCAGTGTTAGTGATTTGTACTTCTATCATAACACTGGCAAGACCTCTGAAAACAGGAACAAGAACAGGAATATTTCAAGTGTGGTGCCAAATTAGTTCCAACCTGTATCTATTAAAAAGTAGAAGTCAGCAGGAACATAAAACACTGTTGATTTATGTTCCTTAATCTCTTCCCCATGTCATATTACTCTCATTGTACAGTTGGCTTTACAAGCTTCAGCAAAGGACTGGCATCACCAAGGGGTATGGAAAACCCTGTGAAACATGTAGAGAAAAGGAATGTCTTCTCCTTAAATAGCAATCCTACTTATTTCTCTCAGTGTGAGACTGGAAATGGTAACATACTCACCACTGTCAAAATACACTATAAATAAAAAAAAAAAATTCAACACAAAACTGTCTTTTATAAACTACTTTAAAACCAACCTAAGGGCATTATTACCACGTGGACAGAAAATCAGTTTTTGTCAGAATAAATTTCATTATAAAATCTAAAGCATTATTTACATATTCAAAAGCATAACCACATAACGGCAATGCAAAGAGCCTCTGTGCAGGACAGTTTCTGATCTATTGTCCATTAAAATGGGATCATTTGGCCGGTTTTCAGAAAATCTACCTTGAATCAGGTTAGCAGTCTGGTGACTTCACCCATTACAGTCATATTTCAGGGCATTCACTACAAGAAACTGAACACAAGACAACAGACATGAAACTGAAGAATCAATAAAAATAAAATTTGTGGAAGATGTAGTCTGAGAGTATCGCTCAAAAACCCAAGGTGAATGAAATGTTTGTAGATACAGGAGTGCCACGTTTTTGACACAGGATGACAGATGGGTAAAGGTGTGATTCACAAGCATTTACAGAACAGAGAATTAATCTCAATATTACAAGCAAATTTGTGCTGCAGAGGAAAGCCTGAGAGAGACCATATGGCTTTAAGTCAGGAAAATAACAGGTTTGCTGCCTGTAAAAAAAATCTCTCTTACTGAGGTATGTGGTTTTGATGGCAGATTTAGCAAATGATTGGCACAATATAATAGAGTGTAATTTTAAGAACCACAGAATTATCCTACATTGGTGGTATCCTTTATTGTATGCACTGGTCTCAGCCTGGCTCTAAATGTTTGTGTCTATCTCTTTTAATATTCATTATTCATTTTTTTCACAAAAGATATTTTGCTTGAAGCAATGTGCAATATATCATTCACTCTATCCACTGAATTTAGCTTTACTTATTTGGGGAAGACACTCTAAAAGCAATTTATTTCCATTTGGAAATGTGAACAGTTAACAGGAAAATTCTGCTAGTTTTGCAATTTATTTCTTTTTATGGATGCATAAGTCAAAATTGGAAAAAATCACGTTCAGCAAATTTTGTCCCATTTTGCAGATGAGATTACATTCCTCCATGTAATACACTAAAAAAAAAAAAAAAAAAAAAAGAAAAAGAAAAAGGCTGAGGGAAACCACTTATGTGTTTATTCTAAATATGTTTGATGTATACAGAGGAAAAAATATCTAATTGTATCCTCTTAAGTATTCCTGGAAACTGGTGATGACCTCTTACAAACAGGAAACGCATGGCAGGGGCCAGAACATGATGCAGCGGCTTCCACAAGTTGCACCTCGGCTGCACAAATGAATTTATGCTGTGTTTTGACTGGAGGACTAGTAGACAGCAAGTGCACTTGGTCCTTTCCATTGAGAACATCCACATTGCTTCCCTCTCCAGTAGCAGTACCCAAAAGCCCATGGAGTCCAGTGGCAAAGGTGGTCCTGTGTCAGCTGGCTAAAAGAGCAACCCCTCGAAGCAGTGTGGGGGCAGAGGGGAGGAAGGAGAGCGGCCAATGTGCAAAGCTCCCCTCCAGCAGCACTGCTGTCCCCCTGCTGCCATGCCTCCTGCCCAGCTAGGAACACCTCCCTCCCAACCAGCCCTACTCTGCAACAGACAAGCAAATTCCACGCGGGAAGTCCACTGTAATCACAGCCCTTGCAGCCACAGAGGCATAACTTGTGATTCACCTTCTCAGTAACTCACCCGAAGGCAGACCAACCAGCTGAGGAAATGAACAACAGCAATTCCCCTCAGAACATTTGCATCCTCTTCCCAGTACTTCCTCATGTTCCTCGCTGTGTCTTTTCTTTCTCAATATAGAACTTCAAATATATGCATGCATAATTCAGTTCTATATTACACAGTTTCTTCTGTGTTTTCTTCCTATCCTTTTTCAGTTTAAGTATGATTCTTTCCATATTTCTCAAATGTGGGACTAGAAAACAATAACAACAAAGAACCAACCTGAAGTGCATCCTAGCAATTTTTGCACTTCCATGATTACCTTCAGTCTTCTGTGTAGCTGTGAAGAACCTTACCTAGTTTATCAAAATCTCTTTTGACCACTTCTATAAATCTAGTCAGGCTACCAACTCAGGCGAATAACAGCAGTCCTAAGTGCCCCTAAATTACCTTCAGAAAATACCTGAGATGCCTCTCTTCCATTTACATGCCTGATTAAGTGCTTATTTGCTATGCAGAGCAAAGCTCTTGCTTTGAAAGTTCTGTTTACTTAACAATTATCTTTTTGAACTAGAGCAATGCTAGAGGTCTCTGCTCTGGTATTTCCAAATCCCTTCTTGGCATGGTTAATCAATCCAAAAGCTTTTTTCTTGTTTAAACAGAAGACGGGATTTATGAAGGCCACAAATCAAGTTTCTTTACTTGATGTTATAGTGCGAGTAGTCTCTGAATTTCTCATCTGTAATATGAAGATACTGACCTACAGACCAGCTTAGCAGCTCTGTACTGCTCCAGTGAGACAAAGCAGTTTTGACTGCTGATAGGCTTTATAGAAAGATAATTCTTTCCACTTTCCTTCTGTAGCTTCAGTGGCTACAGAATGCTTGGCTTTCCCTTTTCCAAAGACTTGGCATGAACAGCTCTCTGGGAGAAAGCGGGCGTGTTCCTGTCAGATTCATCTCTGCCTGAAATGTAGAGTTTAAGCAGTGGCCCTTTAACTACTCTGAATGAAGTTTTTTCTTTGCTCACTCTTAGTTCTTTTCCAGAATCAGTTCACTTAAAGGAGAACATGATCTATCACCTTCTGTGGGACTGAATGTTGTTCTAGCCCCCAAATTCAATAAACACAAACAGTCTTTTAGCTATGTTCACATCCCTCCTAAGATAGGCTCTCTTTGTCATTTCAAGCATGCTTCAGTATTAGCCAATATATAAGGCAAAATATGTATATTTGCATTCTTCCAAGAATAGCCTAGTATTAAATAACCATAAATCAGTTGGAGACTGATCCCAGCTGAGACCACAACTCAAAATTCCAAAACTCAGAGCAGAGCCCAATGTTTGAATCTCTTCTATCCAATATTATATAAACCCTTCATGAATGTGGCTCAAGTACTACAACACAGACTGCTTCAATTGTTTTCTGTCTCTTCTTAGCTGTTTTCATGGCCTCAGTCTTGTCACTTTAGCTTTCTCACACTCAATTTCTCCAGCTATAAAATGGTGTTAAACTGTACTTCTTTGAAAGTATTATAAGATAAACTGGGGAAATGTTTCTGTAGTCCTGGAGTTTTATTGTAGTGATCGTGATCAGAACCCTAAAATTGCACTGAGTATAAGCAAAAGATTTCTGTGTCATTCATCACAGGTACAAAACCAAACTATTTTTCTGGATATCAAAAGTGACTGGACTGCAGTTGTTGCCCTCCAAGTAATTATCCATTTGTGAATGACAGACATAGTTACTAGTTGATGTACAGCACAGAATATCTACCTGAGGACTTCCAGTAAAATGGACACCCTTGCTCACCTTTAGTCTGTGATCTGGCATATAAATGGAAAGTATGAGAACTTAAAAGGTTTCCACATTTGGTGTGCATGTTGGTAATATTAAGACTGGAATTTGTTAAGGAAAGCATTATTTAACCAGTACCTCCATTTTTAAAATACAACATGCATTTCTGGCAGATGCTTCTCAATACAGGACAGCAATGAATCTTTTACTGCTTTGAACATGCAGGTCATTGCCAATTTTGTAAATAGGGTAGACAAGAAACTAGAGACTCTTAGATTGGGCAGTGCTCTCTACTAGGATAAATAATTCAACAAATACAGAAGTAATCAACCTTGGAAAGTTAGGTTTACAAAAAATAAAAAAATACTACTTTTGCAGTAAACTCAGTTACCCAGTCCTTGCATCATCTTGCCTTACAAATTGGCCACATACTCTTGCTGACCTAAATTACTGGTTTGTAATTGGACACAACCTTTGAAAAGTTTCTCATTTGGGACTGAACTTTTTATGACCTGCATAGAAAACTGCTATTTGAGAGGGAAAAAAAAAAAAGAGGATCATAATTCGAGCTGATGAGTTTTGCTCATAGGGAGACAACAATTGATTTGGGAATTTAATTTACAGAAACCATTCCAAAAAGCATTTTACAAATACGACAGCCATAGAATGCTTTTCTGCAACTAAAGAGTTAAATCTGGCTCTTAAAAAGCATTTAAAACAATTTCTTTTGGCTCCCCTGTCCTTTTGTGATGTTATCCATGAGATGCAAAACAAGTCCTAGACCCGGGATTTCTAAGCAAAGGTAAGGTCACCAGCCTAACTGCTGAAATTGGTTGGTTATCCCAGTGATAAATTAGTGATTTGCTAAATAAAATTATTTTATGCTGCAGATTTATTTGCTAGTGCTGGGCTTGTGTATGTGGACAACAAATCTGAAAGTATGGCTTTTGTTGTGGCCAAACAAACCTGAATTTGAACTTGTCCAGTTCATAAACTGCCAGCTAGATCCAGACAAGATATTATAGATAATATGCAGTTTCTGCCTACAAAGAGGGGTGCAATGGGTCAGAGTTACTTCACTTACAACTTTTCATCAGAATGCTTTCTCAGGATGGTGTAGACAGTCGTTAAGATCAAAAATCTGCTCAGCAAAGTAAGTGTGACTCATAGAAGCAATTGTTTGCTGAATCATCCATTTTTACAGTTGAAGGGCTTCACTCGTTCTTCTTGCATAGCAATTGCACAAATGCAGCCTAAACTGGGTATGAAATGCTCCTAAATGTGGAGACGTTACTTTACACTCTCTGCATTCAGTTAGTTTCAGTACAATTATTACTCACCACTATGGCAAACAGAACTTGAAGAAGAAAATCCAGGACACGAAATATTCTAGTTACATGACATGCTCTATGAAATAAAACATACAAATTCACATACACACTGTTATTTATTTTGCAGGTCAGTTATTTATCATGTTGCTTTGGGCCAAAGATTCTACTATTAGGGTTTAGAAATAAACCTATGTTTATAAAAAAAAAAGAAAAGAAACTTATTTCAGAGCAGTTACTAGTGCTAACTTTGCTTTAGAAAGAGCCCATTTTGAAAAAATCTGAACATGTTCGCTCCATTAATTTTGTGTTAGTAGCATAATATCTGAGTTATAAGTGCTTCTGGTAGCCATTACATAAGTCAGAACTCAGTTCCTTATTTTTAATAGACTTATAAAATAGGAAGAAATAAATCATATTTTGCAGTATCAAAGGATCTTCATAAAAGCTTCATTATTGAAAGTAACTTCTATCTCTACTATGTCTTTTGCATAAAACCCCCAAGGGACTATGCAAAAATTCTAAGCTAAATCTTACAACCCTAGCATGAAGTACTGATAAAAATGTGGGCTCAGGGGTACAGAGTGAGCATTATAAGATATTAGGTTCACTGCTTGTCATTGTCACTATCAAAACAGACAGGACTGAGAAGAAAATAATTTGAAAAGTACCTCACATCTGAAAAAGAAAAAACACCAAGCAAGAAAAACACCAAGGAAAGTGCTGAGACTAGATTGGCTGGATTCAAACTTCCAGTCTTTTCAGACTTGTAACTCCATTTATCTCTGGAACAATTTTCAGTGCTGGAAATCTTTTGTCATAAATGTATGTTTTTGCATTTGTCTATTTCAATAGTAGTTATAGCAATAGTGGTATGTATTATTATTTCCTTCATGTGCAAAACACCAGTTTCTGAGCACCAAGGATACCCAAATGTCCATGATCCCAGACCTGACAAAAGCTGGTCACTGGACATAAACTAACCTGTACTGAGTTACAGCAGCATGGAGGTCTGTAGGTTACTGTGATTAAAGCACTACCAAAACATTGATTGGTTCTCTGATTTTTGTTGGAGAAAATTACTGTTTCAACTTCTTATTTAGAACTAAGCCTGTTACCAGCAGCAGCTTCTGTGGGATATATTTCTTGAACGCTTTAAAATAATGTTAAGAGAAGTGCTAACACATAAGCAACTCGATGCTGCTCATTAGGAAAGAAGAGCGACTAAGGTGGAGACTGACACACATCAGGGTAAGAAAAGCTTTTCTCTCTGCCTGTCTTTTCTTGAGGTGCAATGTGATTGTAAAGCTCCATTTTAGAAATACAGAACTGGTTAGGCATTAGTTCATAATATATTTGTGTTAATTTACAAAATATTGACTGTTTGTTTTATGAAATTCTAAAATGGACTTTGGAGTTTTTTGGATATAGTACCAGCCCAAAATTGTTCTCATTCATTAAGAAAACTAGGTAATCTATTTTCCATCCTTTAACCAAAACTAAGCACTTCCTGAAACCCTCAGTAACTGTGTTACAGCACACAAACTCCCTTAATGAGCTTGCCTGAATGTACCTTAAGGGGCTTATTTGAACATTGCTATCCTCATTGAAAAAACTACAGCCTCCTCCATTATGGCAAAGCTGAAGATCCACCTATAGATACAGCTAGGGACAGCTTTAGCCTCACACTTAGGGTAGGTAGCATTCTCTTTGTATGCAGGTAACTATCAAGTTACTCATTTACATGTTACTTTACAACATTCTTCTCCAACTTCTTTTATTCTATATGTACATATGTGTATACAGATAATAATATGGCACACAGAGTTGTTCCCTGCCTGCTGAATGAAATGTGGATTTAAAATTTAGGAAATATTTACTGTCTATTTTAATATACTCAAGCATATTTAAAGTCTTTTATACAGCAAGATAATTGTTAACTAAATGATCATGTTTCAGTTCATTTACATGTGTAATATTTGCTTGATAAGGTGTTGTGTTATGGGTTTTGCTGACATTCTTATACTCTGCCAGAGAATATGCTGCAAAGAGTTAATGAAAGAAATTATATGATTTTGCTTGCAATGTTTATTTACTGTATTATCACCATACGATTTAATTATTCTGATCAGTTGAGACCTGACTGTCATTACACTCATGCAGAGATAGGGCAAACATTTGGAACTATAATGGCAATACTTTAACCACTTTGCATGAAATTATAGGCAATATTTAAATTTCTCTCCAAACTTAGAATTATTTCAGCCTGGGAACATACTTTTTACTTTAAGTTTGGGGGACTTGTTTATTTTCCTTCCTAATAACCGGGGTTATTTCTAAGTCATTTGAGTTCCTTTAAAAATCAGGCTTTTACATGCATATAGATTTGCTCTTGAATGTCTAATAAGCAGTTTTGATTTGGAAATTAAAATTGGCAATTGATTAGACCGCTCTAGAGCACAGTATAGCTCCACACTGATGAGAGCTACTCATATAGATTTTACTGAAGTAAGGCAGTGCAAACTGCAGCTTATATACAAACACCTTTCTTAGAGAGCTAAAAGACAGATTTTCATTGACTTGAACTTATTTTCAACTAATAACACAGACATGATAAAAATCTGGGTAGTAAAAATGCATTAGTTTAGATTTTAAATGGTTTGTTCGAGATCTAATCTTGATCTTGTTAAATTTGCTGGTAAAATTCATGTAAACATCAATTGGGGGTTTAATCCGTTTGCAGATTAAAATGTTCTTACCCATAAGTGGAGATGTTAGCTATTGGTCCACCTGAAAAAAAACCCTGTATAACAATCATATCTGCCTGAGTCTGAATTAGATGGCTGCTTCAATATTCATGCTTGTGGTTCAGCAGAGGGGGAGGCTATCTTTCACAAGACACAGCAGCCAATTACTGCTTTAGACTTACTGAATAATTCACTAAAAACGAATACTGGAAGAAGTGTACTTAATGCTTTACTCAATTCTGAAAGTTTGATCAAAATGTGTGACTGGATCAAGCAGAAGCTTGGTGCTAAAACTGATATGCCTTTTCTAAGAGGAAGATGCTCAAAAGACCTGGAGTATTTTGATTGGTAAATTGCCAATTGTGATTGCCTGGGGAGTGGACAGGGGTAGAAACTGTTTTATTGAATAATGAGAATCCTGAACACAGTAGGAAACACAAACTACAATGCTTTCCAAAAATGCCAGCACTGATATTAAACATGTATGCCTCATCCCACTTGAGTAATAAGATTACTGTGACTTAAATTTATTTCTCATAGTGAGGAAAAACACGTCCCACTGTGATAAAGCACTAGAATAACAATGAGACAACCTGGAGGACACGCTCTGTGCTGTTCACTGTACACCTGTGCTGTAGTACCTGCCAGCCAGGTCCCACAGCCCCTCCATCCTGTCCTGCAATCCTGTGCCAAATTGAATCCCAACAAAAAGACTGCTGGTAATGTTGCTGTGCTGCATAACTCCCAAGCTGAAGTTCTAGCTCATAAGAACTAATGGCAATGGTATTAACTATTTAAGCACTATTTGAATGATAAAAACATGAATTCTAGGTTGTTTTGTACTTCCTGCTCATTTTTCCTTCCTGATCCCAGCGGAACCGCAACAAAGGGTCTATCCCTGTCTTCCAATATTCTTATTTTATAATCCAAGAGAATCTGGGATATAGAAAACTTCTGGTTGAGGGAAAATATCTCATCTGCATAACTGCAAGGTCCATTTCCTAGAACTTGCCTGGCTCCCAGTTCCCTAAACATGGCAACTCCTACTGCTACTTTCCCTGGAGAAGCTGAGCACAGTCTCGTGCATGTGTCCCATTAGCAGGAAGCTTACCCTGATCCAAGGACACTAGCACCAAAAATATGGTTTTACTACTGAATCTTTTTCAGGATCAAAAGAAAAATTATATTGCTTAAAGCCTTCCCCTGGGTGCCACAGGCCACCACCCAATCTTACAGCACAATAAGAAACAGCCCATGCTTTCCTGTTCTTCTCTCCATGGACTCTGTATCAAACTACATTTGGAGGTGACGGGAAGTACAGCCTCTACTTGAATAACAAGGAATGTTGTTATGCAGTTCCCCTTGGTGATTTATTGTTCTTTAAAGAAAAATATGGGGAAAGAAGCCATCAAACAGTTCAACCAGATCAACATACTTCAAGTTGCATCTGTGTTTAGCAGATGACAAAGACATTGAACATCAATAATGAAACCATATGGACTGAATTTTTTTACCCACTCCATTCTCAGTTCCACTTTTTCTTGTGGCAAAGTCTGGTTTTGGCATTTGATCTGTTCTAGTCACCCCTCCCATCCCTTTGATTAAATTAGTTGCATATGTAGATTTGCATTTGTGTGTTTTCTAATATCAGAGAGCATCTAATACTGCACCTCTTTCCAATGAGAGTAAGAAGAATGGGCACAAGCTACATTTTATCAGTGGGTTTCTCTACTGTCTTAACAAAGAATGCAACACTTTTCTCCTCAGACTTCTCTTTTCTGCCTTATCTTCATATATCTTGAAGAGTTCTTTGTGTGTTCGTTTCTGGTAGCTCACTCTCCTCTATTGAAAATACAAGGATTGTAAATTAAAAAATAAATAGCTAAAAAATAAAATAGAGATTTAAAAAAGCTGAAAAAATTAAATTACATTAAGAAAATAGCAACAGGCAAATGCGATCCCACACCATTTCCTAACTTGTGGTGTATGAGGAGGCAGTGATGGATTTCATGCTGTGAGTGTTTTATAACTATACAGAAAAAATAGCATTTTATTGTAGGTTTGTTTCAGACCTCAAAAGCCTAATGATGGTCATGCCAAAATAGCACAACATGGTAGTGGTAAAATAAACCCCAAGCAGATGCCTCATAGGAATATTCAGTGCTGTATGATTGTAGGGTTTTACTAGGGAAGGCTTTCTCATGCCAGATAGTCCAATGGATCATTAGTGAACCTGCCAGTTTTAGTGAAAATTTCTGTTCTCTGTGAAGATATAATTCCTCTTCCTGATCCTTAAGACTTGTTTACTCATGTATTTTTGCATTAAAAACCCTGAGAGATTCATATAGCATGCTAAATATATTAGATGACAAATATTTTGCAGAGGAAGTCTACTGAAAGTAGAAAATAAAATTTTCAGTGATACCATTATGAAAATCTTAATATTTTGTAGTTTTTACAGGTACATTACTGCAATTTTCACAAATTCTAGTTTCCATGTAAGAGTTACCGACACATGCATTTGGAAAAAAGGATATGTAGTATACATAGAAGAATGACTCACAGAAGAGAAGGGCAGAAAAAGAAGGGAGAGAAATATCTAAAACTGGGAAATGGATGGCAAAAGAGAACACAAAATCAGGAAAGTGTGAAGCCAAATCGGGGACAGTTTTAAAATCTAAAAATAAAGCTTTCAAATAGATACAAATAAGAGCAGAATTAGTCTGATCCTCCATAGGGGATCTCTCCTTAAAATATTATTTGCAGTCAGACTGAAAAGGGATTTTATTATAAATGCTGATCACATTTTGTGAGGTGCAGCCTGAGAACCATGATTTATGTAAAGAGATTCCTATGTAATATTAAAGATAAAGAGAATTATTTGAGGCTAGAGAAAAATACTCCAGCTTAGTTCTTCTTCATCACATTGGCTGATTAATATTGACTTTCTAGCCTTTCATGTATTGCCTGATACCTGCTACTGCTTTCTCCAGCTGGTTATTATTCGCTCAGCAGTAAGAGGAGAGAGCACCATTTCCTTTACCTGGGTGGTAGTTATGTGTTAGTAACAATTTTGCTTGGAAAGATCCAAGCAAGATTCATCCAAAATGATGGAATGGGATATCCTGATCCATCTGAAGGTGGCACAGAAATGGCTTCTGAGTCTCTGTGGGTTTTGAGATGAAGTAGGATTTATTCGTGATGGTGCAGCAAAAGAAATGTTCTCAAAACTGTTTCTAAGAATAGCAGGATGACTTCTATAGCAATCTTGTGAGTAATTTGAGAGCAGCGTCTATTCTGTATTTCTGAATCCCATGAGAACATTCGAAACATAAATATATGTAATTGTACAACAGCTTTTTTTTTTTGCATCTGACTTTTTTTTTTCATTTAAAATAGCTTGACTTGCATAATAAATTTTCTGTGGTCTACAGTGTTTGAAGAATCATTGTGTTATTTGGAAAGCAAGAGCATGCGCCAAATCTTGGGCTTCATATGTCTTTACCTTATCTATGAGCTAATGATGAAAGTCTTTGGAAATGTAAGTGGCAGATTTGAAAATGAAATATCTGGGAGCTTCAGCAACGCAGTGAAACCACAAAAGAATAATTCTCAGAAGATTCATTAAGATGCTGGCAAAGTTTCTTGCATGTGTTTCATTTAATAGAAGCAATCACTATACAGTAGCTAGCATATATGATCAGTGAAATATACCCATGGCCAACATAGGAGATAGTAATGGTCTCACAGTTTGAGGTAATCCCAAAGCAAATGTCAGCCAGGCACCAATCTTGAAAGCCATTGATTACAACTCTATTTCTAATGGAAAATCAAATAAAAGCATTGACACTGTTGAAGAAAGGAAAATGCAATGTGGAAAGATTAAAGGACAGTTACCCTGATCTAGCTGAATCCAGCTGAATGTAGCTGAAATATTCAGATTAGTAGTGGCAAGAGGCAGCTCCTTTTGCATTCACAAAGTATTAAAGTTATTAGTCCCAAGGTCAGACTGCTTCAGGGCGGCCTTGTACCTAAATCATGAGATCTAGAGAGTGTTAGCAAGTTATTGCAAAACTATACATTCCCAATAACAGTGTATTTCCTTTGGAGACATCCCTTGCACTGCTGGGTTGGCAGATATCAAAGAGACTATTTCCTGTAATCTAGAAGAATATGATTTCTTTACATTTCATATATATTTATGGCTGCCATAAGCTTACGTTTCTCAATAATATGATTTTACATTCTCACACCAGGTAGAAATTTGATCCCCAACCTTCTATAAGCCACACAAAGCACAACAGCATTTCTAAAAGCAAAACTGAAAATATATATGTAAACATATATATTCAGAAGTTTGTAATATTTGTTTGATCCGTAACAGTGAAGCACAGAAAATTCCTGACAACAAGACTCACATGGCATAGAACTTGAAAATATATACAAGAACAATAGGCCATAAACAAAGATTGCCTGAAAGTCCGAGATAACTGCTACAGTCAATGTCATCTACATAAATGCTAAAGTAATAAAAGCCAGCAAAAGCTTATTGTTACATATTGTAATAAAGCTGTCCACCTCAAAATTCAGCAGCTGATTTTGAAAGTTTATAAGTACTAAGAAATTTAGCTCCAGATCAAGAAAAATGGCCTCCTTGGTTCTTTCTATTGTGTCTTTGCTCCACTTTGTCAACTCCTGCACTTCCAAAAACTATTAAAAATCATTTATCCTATCAAATTATTAATACTGTGAAGGCAAATTTTTCTAGTGGTTTTGGAAGATCAGAGACAAAAAATAGACAAATGTGCTGAATGACTGTTTTGCTTGACTCCTTCTCATTCCTGGAGATAAACTTACTTTCTCTATCTGTTTTGAACAGTGGTTATAGGAGTACTTCTCAGACTGTATTTTTATTTTAACTAAGGTAATTACTATGTTGATTCAGGAGGGCATATCAGCAAAGAGGTGGTATCTCAAGACATCATGGTAATCTCAAAGACAAGAGTCCAAAGAATATGCTCAAAGTGTATTTTTCACTGGATGGTCTTTTGCAGATCATCAGGAGTCTGTGTCCTGAGCACAGCACGTTTCTGGTCAAATGACTGAAAAAAAGTTACTTGCTTTTACATTAACATTTGCTTTTGCACACCACATGTATTTCTGTGTAAAATATATTTCAGTCAGCTGCTTTCTCCATTGACTTCCAAGAAAGTTTCACTCTTTGATGCTCTCTTGAGGTTTAATTTCTTAATTTTCAAAAATGCTTTACCAATCCACTTTTAGCGTGCCCACTATTACTGTTCTAAATTGACGCATGGCCAGTCAAGCTAAATAACAGTTCCCAGCAATCTCAGATACACAGCATTTTCAGGTACACATTTTCTAGTAACAGTAGGAAAATAATGTGTGGTTAACATACTGGAGTGAAATCAAGAGATGTAGAATCAATTCATGCTCTTACCACAGGGACTCAGTACAACCTTGGACTAATCATAGCAGAAAAAAACATACAACACATATCCTCGTGCCTCTGATAATCTAGGTGCCTCACTCACAATCTAGTCTCCCTAGCCAATTCCAGGCAACGGACAGATAATAGCTGTAGGTGTCTCCCATTTCTGCCTGCAAACAGGATAGGATTTCTACTCCTCATTGGATTATACTCTACATGCTCATTCAATGGCCAGGGCAATGAAGCCCAGATTTTGAGAACCATAGACACTGTGACACCAGGAGTATCAGAGCCTACCAAGTAGGTATAATATCATGGAAGAAAAATAGCTGAAAATGTTTATTAACTTTGAAATGCTTAACTTTTCAAGAACAATTGAGATATAGATTTTCTGAAACAGCTGTAACACCCTCTTCTGAGGATAGGCTGAGGGAGCTGGGCCTGTTCAGCCTCGAGAAGAGACAAGTGAGAAGGGACCCTGTCTGAAGGGAGGTGGTCAAGAGGAGGGAACCAGACTCCTCTCAGTAGCAACAGGACAAGAGGCAATGGGCAGAAACTGATGCACATGAAGTTCCATTTGAATATGAGAAAGAACTTTGCTGTGTGAGTGACCGAGACTGGAACAGAAGTCTCTCTTACTGGAGATATTCAAGAACTGTCTGGACACAATCCTGTGCCATTTGCTCTAGGATGACATGGAGGTTGGACCAGATGACCCTCTGTGGTCCCTTCCAACCTGACCCATTGTGATTCATGCACAAGATATGTGTTCATACATATGCATGCATAGCTGTGCACACACACCAAGTCCGTGGATGAGTGAGAGTGTGTGTGTGTGTATGTGTGTGTGGGGTGTGTGTGTGTATGAAAGACATTTTAAAAATGAGGGTACTTCAAAAGCATTTAGAAGATTTATTTAGCAATGGAAGAATTCAACCAAAAACCCAGAGCACATTTCCAGCCATGTGTTCTTCATTGTCCTTGTCTGAATTTCCATCTAGAATGAATAACTGGAAACACTCTGTCAGTACACCAGATCACAAGAGGAGCAGGATGCTTCTTAACTACCACACATTTCGTAAAGGAGAAAAGGCTGTTTGCTGTAGTGTAAGTCAGATCAGGCTGAAGAGAAGCAATTCTGTCTCTTCCTCCCACACACAGACAATTTACACCTGCACAATTCAGCTGTGCTGAAGCATTTTAATCAATCTCAGAAAATCAAGAATAGGGTTTAAAATTCTTTTCTCAGGAAAGATCAGAGATGTAGGAATGTCATATCATATATGTTGCAGCTGGTGTGTAAAATGGAAAGAATTAAAAATAGTTTCTAAAACCTTACTAATTTTTTTCATATATTTGTGAATTGGATTTAGTCATTAAATTAACTGAACACTGTTCTTTGTACAGAAAATACACGTACTTTATTATTTACAGTGGGAGATTTTTTTTATCCTTACAGAATGTGGAGGCTAAGAGGAAATATGTAAAGCATTACTATTATCCATGATTCATTGACAACAGGGCAGTTTTTGTCCATACTTCTTCAGAAATTGTGCTTCTTACAATAGTGCCAACTAAGAAAAAGAGCCCATTTTTCTAAGCACTATGGAAACAGAAAAATCTTAAAACAAGCCCTACCTCAAACAGTTTACAACCTAAAGAATGAGAGAAAGCAGATAGGGGTTGTTACTCTTTATGTCTTTCCTTGTATAATGAAACTGTAAAGAATTATATAAATTGTTGCTAGTTCTGATGTAGCTTTGTGATTTGCAGATTAAACTGAAACTAAGTATGGTTTCTGCCATGTACACATTTGAATTTCTGGATCTGAATGAACCTGACAACCTTCTTTCTCACGACGGCTTCTAGTTTTACTGCCACGGTTTTTTAATCAAACTTGGATGAAAGGCGAGACATGCTGAAGGTTTTCTGACGCCTTCTAATCAGAATTCTAAATCAGATGAGGCATCAAAATCAGATCACACTTCTTTTTACTTAGTTTGAATATTAATATTGTTTATTTGCCCTTAATTGTTCTGAAGTTGTTAAAGTGCTCTCATATAAACTAGTGAACTGCCGGCAAATGTTAGCAGACTGAGGTAGCAGAGGGAAATTTGATAGACAAAAATAGCTTTAAGGCCTTGAATCATAATTCTAATATCTTTGGGGGGAAAAAAAACAACCAAAAAAACCCACAGTTATCCTGTCTCTACTTCTGTTTACAAAATGCCTCTTCAGATCTCATTTAAAAATACATGCAGGAACAGAGGTCTTCATGCCACCTTACAAAGTGCAGATGTTTCTCATCAATTGTTGAAAGGAAATCATCAAGCTGCAAAAAGGCAGCAAGTAGAGTTCCTGGATTAGAGTTCTTGGATTAGTCCTATTTGCATCTGGATGGACGTAGATGTCACTGAAAACATCTGTGTTATGAGACAGAAGGAAAAAGCAAAATAATGGCAACAAAGGGAGATATCACACCAAAAAACTGGGTAACTTTGAGGACTGGAGTAGCAGAAATTAAATTCAAATGCTAAAATCAAGCATTTTGAAACTAAGAACAAAAGTATTACTGCAAAATCCAAGCTTTTCAGCTAGAGGAGACACAGGAAGAGAAGGACACATAAACAATCAACTGGATACAAAACTATTTGAGCTACCAATCTGCTATAACCAAAGAAAAAGAGAAATACATTCATAGGCTGTATCAGGGATAGAGAAGGATTAATACCAATAGAGCAGAATCTGGGCAATTATTCATATGAACTGTTCTGCACAATTACTGTGTTTCACGTTCAAGAAGAATGAATTCAAGCTTAAGTAGTTGCAGAGATGGGCTCTTCAACTGGTCTTGGAAATGGAGAGCCAGGCACATGAGAAGAAAATGGAAGACTGTGGTCTGGTTCATCTAGACTGAGGACTGATGTAATGATGGACTATATATGAAGGGGGGAAATAACTATTTAAGGTAGCAGACAGTGTTGCCATAAGAACACGTGGATATAATCTGAATAGATTAAACCAACAGATTTAGACTGAATATGAAGATGTTTTCTCTTAATTAGGGAATGAAGAGGGAGACCAGCTTCACACTAAGTATGTAGGAGAAATACTTTGGGTCGTTCTAATACAACAGTTTGTTCTAACACTAACAAGTCAGTACAACAGAGAAATTAGCTAACATAGTGACCAGAGTCATGTAAGTTAACTTAATGGGTTTTTGTCCTTATTACTTTATAGAATTCTTTTAGCTATCTATGCAAAACTTCATTTTTTAATTGATGTTTAGCAGGGTAACTGAACCCTTTAATCCTTTATCTATATATCCAACTCCACTGAATTAATCAAATAAAACATATGGGTTAAAATACTGGAAGTCAACTATCTTTGCCCAAATGATTTATGTGTTCCTTGCTGTGCTGTGTAAGATGGGGAGTTAGCCATCCAAAAAGGCTGTGATATTATTTTAAATACAGTGTTTTCCAGGGCTCCCCAAAAGCCAACAGTTTAATTCCTTTCTACTTGGTATGTTTACCATTCATTCTATAAAACGTTACTATAAAAAGAAATTTGTTAGTTTTATTGTCTAAACCCTGGAGATGTCAAATATTCCTAGAAAGCTGGTGAGCAGGCCTTTTACTGACATGCCCTTGTAACACTGAAACACACTGAAAAGAAAAAGAACTAATTAATTTTTTTGGCACATTTGCCCCTAAACTTGTATGTCTGTGATCTCTCCACTAACAGGTGGACATCTGACAGACTTCAGACAGCTTCAGCATATTTTCTATTTGTAGCTGACTTTGATGTCTCGAAAGAATTAATCTCATCATTGATAACTAAATTATTCTTGAGAAAGTTGAGAGAACAATGCAAAAATATTTATTGAGTCCAATCTTTTTGCAGAAGGATTAAGTGTGTCCTTTTTCACTATAACTCATCCCTCTTTGAGATCTGAGACTACCTTTTCATGGTTCACAAGTTGTTGCTGTAATCAACTTGGCCACAGGCCCAAAGCAGGCTGTGTGACTCAGTGACAGTTGCAATCAGTCCAACCAGGAAAAAGACAAAGAGCCGATACATTTGGAATCCACAGCAATGGACGATAATGTTTGGAGAGCTTTTCAAGAAGTCTATTGGTTGGAGAGTTTCAGATTAAACTGATGTTTAAAATATTAAACATCATTACCAAGGAATATCTAATACTGCCTTTTTCTTTTTTTTTATTTAAAGAGTATTATGTTTCAGTTAGATACAGTTTTGCTAATGCCCCACAATAAAATGTTTCACTGTTGCTGTGCACTACGAGACTATTGTTTAAGAAATGCTTAGACATGTTTTAATACAGGCAGCAAGTTACATTATCCTCAAGCCACAAACAGGGCAAGAATGTCATTAACTGTATGCATGAGTTTCTCTTAGAAACATCAGTGAGATTTAAATATGGCCTAGACAGAAAATTAGTTGATTTTATTATGACCCTGTACCATCCCAGACCCCAATACATCTTCTTGAAAAATAACGTTTCCTATTTGCAATTTGCAAATTGCTTTGAAATCAAAAATGCTACTTCAGTAGAAGGTATCTAAAATTTTTCTTCTTATAAATAATAAAGTCCCTTGGTACAAATTTATTGTGTAAATTCTTTCACAAGCATTTTGGTAACATTTGTGTGATCTGCTTGTGAGAGCAATCAGGAATCCACGCTAACACTGTAGGGAGGAGTTGAATTTAGGGTGAGATACAGCCGATGTTAAATAGTTACACCTGTTCTGCACTTTCTGCAAGGAGAGGAAAAATGCACAAGCATATGAGAACGAGTTAAAGATATCCTGAATAGCTCCAACTTATGTAATAGTACTCCCACTTTCTCTGCTAGCAATTCATTGCTTCTTCATGAACAGAAATGTACTTAAAAGTCACCCACAATCACACATATGAATACAGTCCCACTCGCACATTTGTACAGCGATTCCTATAATATTACCTTGTATCAAGCAGCCTAAAAATGAACTTTTAAGGAAGAACATACAATGCATATTTTAAATAGCCCTGGGAACTCAGAAGGTACATCACTGAGGACTGTGACATGTCCCCTTGTCACAAAGAGCCTTTGGTTACATAAAAATTGCCAGATTGGCTCAGATTAGTTGTCCATCGAGTCTTGAATCCTGTTTTTGAAGGTGACAAGTACCAGATGCTTCAGAGGCAGGTGCAAGAAACCCCCATACTGAACACTTATGTAATAGAGAGGGTTCTTCCTAAAATCAGGCAGTTGGTGGGTGGCTTGTGCTTCACAGCAGGAGAGTTTATAATGCCGTGAAATGTTTATCTTCGTTATGTAACCGTCGATGTGATTACCCATCTATAGTCAGCTTGGGCAAAAAGTGCCACAGGGCTTTTAATAAACACTGCTAATCAAGACCTTGTTTTATCTCTCAGCTAAGAGACATCAGAGCAATTGAGGATCTAGAGTATTATACCAATTTGCCAGACTGATCATCTTTTACAATATAGAAAATACTCTTAAGTATGGTTTGGCCATCCAAAAGGTGAGTGTCTGGTCTAAGCTAGTCACTAAACCAGAAATACATCCCAGTGATAACTAGAAGCAGTGAATATTTAGAGTTGCACATGATGAACTTGAATTGGGGAAGTAAGAAACAGGACTTTTTTCTTCAAGTCCTTTTTGGGAAAAAAAAAATTCTCTTAGGCAAATTGAATTAAAAATAGCCCAGATCTGAAGCAGACTACAATTCTAAAATAATATTCATAATCTCCACTACTCTAGATGAAATACAGAGGTTTTTTTCTAAAATAAAGGATGAATTTGCTCCACAGTAAAGAAGTAAGAATGGAAACTTGCAGTAATAAAGTAGAAATGGAAACAAGCAGTGTAAGTACCAAAAAACTCATCTATACTGGATGCTTGATTTTTAAGTAAGTTTATATTGGTGTTTTAGATTTTTGTTATACTTCTCTGAGTTAAAGCTTTTCTCCAAGAGGCAGTATGCATGTAAAATGATTAAATTGCATTTGTTTGATGGTACAATCATGTTATTAGTTAATTTATACAACTCTGAATGGCTTCTAGAAATGATGGCACATACAGAGTAGTCATCGTATTGGTTTGCAGCACAAGACCATTTGCAGGAAAATACAGTGCCGAAAGTCTCTGGGTTTAACGTTCTTTTAAACTGAATTATTTTGATGAAATGGCAAAAATAAGCATGGTGGAAGAAGATATTTGAGTAACTGGGCACCTGAAGTGGTAATAGGCAAGTTCCCTATTTTCTACCTTGTTACTGTGCAGTCTCTTTTCTAAAGCAGACTATGTGCAACATTCACTTGCACTTGAATTAACGCTCCATTCAGACCTTGCTTATCCATTCCTGATTTCATTCTGCTTCTGTCAGACCAGAAAAGCTTGAGAGCTATGTATCTGTTTGCACATCTGAGGGACCCTTAAAAATAGAGTGGATATTTCCATTCTCATTTCTAGAAGTGAGAGAAATCAGGGTGGAATAAGAATTATCCTCCCATGAAAGTCAAGTGATGTAGGAACTTACTTCCTCATGACTGAACATATTAAATGGTTGTGTAAATGCTCCTTGTTCACTTTACTGAAAAAGAAACAGATCTGCTTAAACTCCCTGCAGTGGTAAGTTGAAATCTGTGTTCTGAAATGAATTAAAAGTCTGCATAAAACTGACCACAGCGTCTCAGCTGAAATCTCTTCAACTACATTGCAAGCTCTTGTTCCATCACACCATACCCTGGAAATATTTTAAATTAATTAAAAGACTGCACAAAACAGGGTTGCAGGCCTTGGAGGAGAACCAGGCCTGCTGATGGTTCATTCTGTGTTCAGTACATTAGGCCACAGCTTCCCCTACACAGCACATTTCTGCACATAGCACAGAAATGTGTCTCCTGTTCCTATTTCATATGGGCTGAAATGATGGCAATGAATGAAATGACTGCCCAGCTGCTGGCCAGCAGGTACCACTGTAATTTCTGAATACATTTGGGGCTTTCACTTTGGAGGATCCCGAGAACTGAATTTCTAGGTGACTATTGATCATAGTAAGTCAAAAAGTAAAAGAAAACAAAAGAAACATTTGAAAGCTTATATCAAATTAAGAACAATATTCTAAATAAGATTTTTGCATGTTCTTCACAGAATAATTCCTTAGCACAACCATTCGGAAACAAATGAGATTGCAGCCTTTTTCAGTGTACTCAAATAGTCTGTTTTCTTCCTTGGATTTACCCAAATTTTATACCAAGCCACATCTAGGCTGCCACAACTCACCACTACCTCCATAAGAAGCAGCTTTGCACTGTCACCATCTTCTTGCTCCCCACTCCCTGTTATCCATTCTTGGGTGAGTATGTTTATCTAGTCACATGGTTAGCTGGAAATACTGAAAGACTAATCAGGGTGTTTTTCCCACGCTAGTTTTAATCTAAGTGAACATCCCAGTGAAGTACATTACCCAACACATAGATATTTGGGCCACCTAAGGTGCCAGATAGGGAAGGGAACAGAGTAGGAGGAAAGTGAGGTTGATTGTTTCAGTAGCAATGCTGTCCTAACTGGCATGTCCAAACTTAAAGCATGTAAAATACCACCAAAATCAAACATGTGCTAATCCCAAAGCACACTGTGAGCATGCTCAAAAAGGATAGAATAAACTTCCTGAACAACTGATACCACAGATCACCACTGCAACTGCTGTGCACATCAACCACATCTGCCACATCAACATCACAAGATGTGTTCCCTTTCCTCCCACCTGGCTCTCCACCTTTCCAACACGCAGCAGTAATTTCTATCCAGATAGTTCTAGGTTACTGCAAATCATTAACTGGAATAATTTATGAAACTTTTATATTCTGATGACTTAGATCCATCTCAAATACATTAGAATTGATAAAGATTTGACTCTGACATTGTTTTGTATCTTGCTGGAAAACATTTTTTTAGCCAGTAGCATCAAGTAGAACAAATAATTTTTTTTATCCCATGTGCAGTAACAGGATTCCTGCTTCTAACTTAACAAAATCTGACTTTCCTGATATACTAACATAGATTTAATCAGCTCAGTTTAGCTAAATCCTTATTAAGATGTGTGTAATGACCACCCAGTGTTTTAACTCACACTAGGATTGTGAATGTAAGCTACTGCAGAAGAAATTCCCAAATGACCTCTAATAATTTCCCTCAAAATGGCAGAACATCCATCTGACCTTCACTTTTGTTAATGCATCATTAGCATTTGGATACAAACATAAGCATCCCAGTGTTTTGTGGAGGCAGTGCTCAAAACTTTCACATTTAGGAATTAGAGCTATGAATTGGTCACTTAAGTTGTGCAATGACTGACTAATCTGGATCACATTACTTAACTTCCACTGATCCTATTATGGATTTTAAGATGTGAATGCCATGCAGATCAGAATTATGCAACCTAAGCTCCATAATACATCTATATATAATTCTTCTGCCACAAACTAAGAATCCTGCTACACTTCATGGCCACTCCTGACTACCTCCTTCATTAGAGGTGCCACAGACACATGTGGATCCGTTTCAAGGAATGGTGAATAAGGAGACTGGGCCAAATGTACATATTTTGTACGTTTGTATGTTTTGCCCATGATGGTATTTGGTGAGTGATCTCTCTGCTGGACCTTATCTCAATCCACAAACCTTTCATTATGCTTTCTCTCCCTAGTCCAGTTGCAGAGAGCAGTGACAGGGATGCTCTGGTGGGTGTCTGGTGTCCAGCCAGGGTCAGCCCACAACACTTACACAGACTTCTTCTTGTATGTTACATGGCTACCTAATAACATACACTACCTTCCTCTTGCTTTAGCAGTAATGGTTTCCTCCCCAGTTCTCATTTCAAAAGTTCCACAGCTATCAAAATATTACAGCAGAGCAATGGCATTGACATATAAATTAGTTTTTGTAAAGTTCAACTTAATAGGCATTTGATATAGCAAAATTTGATATAGCAAAACATCAAATGCAATGTAAAAAATAACGAGTTTTAACCTCACTTGCCCTATTCCATACCGAGCATATCTTGTCTCTAGCTAAGGAGTCACCTCTGCACCCACACCAAAAAGTGAGTACATTTCAGCAGCTCTAGTGAATAGAGTAACAGACGCTTTCCTTTTCAGAGGTAACTTTTCCAAGTCATAGAGAAAGTGGCCAGATTTCAACTCAGAACACTTAAATCGTCCAGATTCTAACAACAGAAAGCAATGAGGCACAGAATTTACAGACAAGGCCCCACAGTGTGGTGGTTGGGACACAAAGTAGTAAGTTGTCTGAAGTGTCTGAATGGTGACACATATGCCAAACTTGCACTGCACAGGCAGGAGTCACACAAACTACCGAAACAAACCATTTGCATTGAAAACACCTCAAAATAATCAGACCTAGAAAGCCCTGGATCCAACTGCTGCTCAGCAAAATGATGCCAATACTCCAGGTCTGTGTTCTTCAACTTTTCTAACCTGGACAGAGGCACACAAACAGGATTTCAGAACCAAGACACAAATCAGAGCATTCTGTCCTCTTTAGGATATTCAAGTAAAGGGAGAGAAACTAATTGCAAGACCTCTGCTTCACATACTGCTGCACTACACTGCTTGCAGAAGTCGAAGAGCTTACCACAGGTGAAGAAGCAGTGGGTCCTTCTCCCCTTAACCACCTCCACACAGAAAAATAGAAGCCCAGGATGAATCTCACATTTTTCAGTTGACAACTGAATACACATTCTTTTTTTAATAAAGAAAAAAATAAAAACCTTAAGGAGACTGAAATTATTTGTAGTATATTAAAAACCAGTTCATTTTATTGAGTTGACACTATAAAAGTAATTTTTACATCAAATATATTTAAGGACTTAAGAGTTAAAAATACCACACACCTAGATTAATTAATAGATTAATTAATTTTGTCAGCATTATGTCTCATTCTTCAGCTGCAGTGAATAGAGCTATACCACCACCTGACAAACTGAACTATTCTTGAGCATTCTTGTACAGAATCATGTAAATTGACTTATCTTAATAAAAAAAAAACCAAAAACACCAACTTACAGAATGTTACGTATTTCAACTTTAAAGCCAAAAGAAAATGGGAAATAAATTAGTAGGAAGTCACATTATCTTGCTGGTCACAAGACAGGAAGTTCTCTGAAAGGTTTCTTACTTCTAAGTAGAATATTATATTGTACCCACAGCTGAGTTTTACACATGCCCAACATACACACTTTTCATGTGAATTGTAAAATACTATAAAATGTGGTTTGTAATGTATTTTTAGTATCTGGGTGAGGTTGCGTCATGAATAACTGATCCATTTTTGAATGTACTCTTCTGAAAAAAAATCAAATTGACAAAACAATTGGAAATTTTCTCCCCAAAGCCTCCTAGATAAAGAAGCAAACTAACACTGAAGGTTTGAGATGTGCACTGCTTGAAACATGTTAGTGTCTTTATCAGAGGAAGCATGATAGCAGTTTACTGTAATAGTACCATTAAGTTTATGGTAGAACCCTTTTATAGAAACATATATTTTTGATCCATAGGAATATTAAAATATTAGCTATCTAGAAATGAAACATGCCTTTCCTTGCCTTCTAGGTAAGACAAAAATAGATTTTGTTTAAAATGCTCTAAGTAACCACTCCACAAAATAAAAATCTGACTAAAACTGTATGTGCTTAGTGAAAAGAAACGATTTCCTTAACAAATACACTTCACAAATGCAATACCACCCTGCTTCTGGGCATTCAAACAAATGATGTAAGTTTATAGTCCGGCCTTCAGTGATGTGAGGTACTCCAGATTCTCTTGAAATGGTGAAAACTCCTTCACCCGATTTCCCATGTTCCTGTCCCTTTCTTGGGAAAGTCAATCAACAGTAGTGTGGGAATCAGACACATTATTATTGTCAGGGAGCTTGCCCCATCTTTTTTTAAACAGAAAGAGAGAACAGGTCATTGCCACTCCTATAACACCATCAGAGTTGGGAAAAAAAATCTCACAGAATTTTTCTTACAGGAAAAAACGAAATGGGATTACAATTGACATAGAAGGTTCTTAGAGAGTAGCTGTAAAAAAGTGAGGAGGAACACAGGAAGCCTGGGATAAGGGAGCGTGCATTGGGAAAGTGATGTCTTATGGCAGTAGCACCACTATGTTTCGGGTTCTCCATGAGGTTTAGACAATGAAATACATCAGTTGGCAAACATGCATACAAAGTCTAAGAAGGAAAAAATAAAAATCCAACCGACAGACAAAACCACAGTATAATCTTTTATTATAACCTAATTTACTTGATGGTCTGACTCATGATTTTTGAGTCCTCCGGGTTTGCAGCTCTGCTCCACTTTTTCATCAGATCCAGCAGCACATTTACCGTGTAAGTTTCTGAAAAGGGATTTGGTCGCTGCTTCTTGACTTCACTTCTTTACCTAAATCAACTACAAATCCTTCCGTTTCAGCGCGTATTTAGAATAAGGGACAAGTCGAGCTCACACAAACCCTCCCGTGCCGTCACTCCCTTAGAAGCGCAGTTACGGCAATAATTACAAGAAGGGCCCCGTTTTTTCCCCGTCCCCGGAGCGCCCGCTGGTACAGCCCCACGGCCCCGCTGGAAGCGGCGCAGCCCGGGCTGCCGGCCGCGCTCTCGCCAGCGCAGCGCTCCGCGCCCCGGCGGGACCGGGGGCTGAGGGCCCCGGGAGGCGCCGCCCGGAGCAGGTATCGGGCAGGGCTCCCGCTCCACCAAGCCCCCCGCGCTCTCAGACACAGCCGCACTTTCGCGGTTACGTTCACTCCGGCTTCAAAAAGTAGCAAAGAGTGGGAGCCCAGTCCGCGGGCGGAGACTCCGGCGCTCAGCCGCGCCTGCCCCGAGCCTCCAGCCGCTGCAGCCGCCCGAGCCGGGCCCTTGGCCACCGGCGGCCCGTTTCCTCCCGCCACTCCCGGGACGCCCTCCCTGGCCCGCGGCGGTGGCCCCGGGGCCAGCGCGGCCCCGCTCCGAGCCCGGCCCGCCCGGCGCGCCGGCGGCAGCGCGGCCCGGCAGCGGCGGCCCCGCGCCCTCGGAGCAGGAAGGCGCGCGGCAGCGGACAGCCCGCGTATCCCTCCGCGGCGCCGTGCTGCGCGCGCGGCGAAGGCTCACCGGGAAGCGCGTGAAGCAGCGCCAGGGGGAGGGAACTACTTTCAGGAAACTCGAGCGGCGGGCAGCGCCGGGCAGGGCGGCGGCGCGAGCCCGTCCGGTGGCGGGCGCGGGTCAAGGGGATTACTTTCCTCCCCTCGCTCTTCCCTCCTCTCCCGCCTCCCTTTCCCCCGTGGTTATTTTGGATCAAGCTGTGGCGGCGGAAGGAGCCTGAAGTCAACGCTTCCGCCCAGTTTTCCTGTGAGGAGGCGGCGGGGGCGGCCGCGAGGAGCCGAGGCGGCGGCAGCGGCGGCGGCCGCTAATGGAGTTGTTGCCGGGGAGGAAGCGCCGCCGCTGAACTTCCCCGCGGGCTTTCTCCCTCCTCTCCCCCTCATCCTGCGGCCGAGGGCTTCTCTCTCGCCCTGGCAGCTCCGCTCCCCCTCCCTCCCCGCGCCGCTCCTCACACAAACAGCCGTGACGCATCCTCGCTCTCCGCCGTCCCCCCCCTTCCCACCCCCAGGCTGGTTTAAAACGCCTCCCACCCCCCGTCGCCAGCCTTCTCCTTCGGGCCGGCGCGTCCTCCCTCCGCAGTACTCGGCGTCGCTTTGGAGGGAGTGAGAGATCCTCGCTGAGCCTCTCTGCCCCCCTTTTCCCCTTCCGTCCCCGCCTGCCCCGGCCTGTGGCGGCTCCAGTGTCTGGAGGAATTTCTGCCGCCGCCTGCCCCGGCTGTGCGCGGGAGGCGGGCGGGCAGGGAGGGAGGCGGCCGAGCAGCAGCAGCAGAGGAGGAGGAGGAGGAAGAAGAGAGGAGGAGGAGGAGGCAGCAGCAGCAGCAGCGAAGGCGGCTGCAGCGGGAGATGAGCTGCAGCGGGAGGACGGTGCGGCGCAGCTTTTTGCGGCGGGGAGCCCTCCCTTGTCTCCACAACTCTGTCCCCCTCTAACTGGAAGCAGCTCAATAGCAGAAGATCGGTGGGTTTTGCTTCTGTTTGCACCACTACTTTCACCATCACCACCACCATCATCATCGTCTCCAGGGAAGACAGGGGAAATAGGCTGCACCGCCGGACAAGAGGATTTCGGATTTCCAGGAAAAGACCGCTCTCCTACTGCTTCCCTCCCCCCTCCCTTACTCACCGCACGGCCCGTGCCCTGGCCGGGGGCGGCAGACCGGGGGGGGGGTAACAATGGTGAAGTTTCTGGTGAGTTCTGGCTGCGCCCTGGCTGCGTCGGTGCTGCTCCGTGTGCCTGTCGGATCGTGGTGAGGAGAAAATGAGCGAAGAGACGGCGACTTCTAACGAGTAAGTGGCAGTGCTCCCTCTCCCCTCCGCCCCAGCATCGGAATGGGGCTCGACTCGTCCCTTCGCTCCGCGCCCCGCGGGGCCTTTGCCCGCGCACGTACGTGTGCTGTCCTTCCCCTGCGCGGACTGCGCATTTCTGCTCGCGTACATGGAAGCCCAGAAGGCTCCCTCTTTGTGAAGGAGCTTGGTTTGGAAGGGCTACGAGCCGCCGGCCAGAAAACCTTGGTTTAGTTAAAGCCCCGTAGAAAACGGTGCAGGTAACGATGGTGTCTTGGAGGGGGAGGATGGGTCTGAAATGTCCAGAGAGGTGTCGGCACGTACTACCTCTGATAATATCCTATTACTTGTAGATATTTCACATGGAAACTAGTGTGTGGCAGCTTCATCCTGCAGGAAACTGCTCCTGAATTTTAATTGGATGAGTCAGTCAGTGTAAATACAGCTCAAACCTACCCTAAAGCCCTTTTTTCCCTTTTTTTTTTTTTTTTACTTTTAATGAGCACTTGGGACTTTTTCCCCTTTCCCTTCCCCCTCCCCACCCCTAAGAGAGGAAAGGGATTGGATCTCTTAATATTTTTACTGTGTCTGGTTTGGAGGAAATCCAGAGGAGATTGTGTGCGGCTGTATTCCCCTGCATGTAATCAGTCTTTGAAACACATTTGGGTCGGAGGCGATTAATGTTTGTCAGAAAACATCCGAGTTCTTTATGGCGTTAAAACAGGAATATAAAGTATTTTGAAACTTTTCTTGTGATCGGGAAGTTTAAAGTTGGTTGCTGCGGTCTCCGAGCCGTAGCGTTACGATTTGCGGTGTCGGTGTTTGCTCGGTCTGATTTTATGAATGATGCGGTGACGGCCGCGGCCATGGCGGTGGGGAGGGAGCGCTGCGTCCATTGTATCTGTGGGTAGCGGTGAGCGGCCGGGGAGCAGCCGAGCTGACAGGCAGGGTGCGGACGGGGCTCCTCCGGCAGGAAAGATGGATTTCCCATTTCACTGCCTTTTTCCGAACAAAGTCTGCGCACCTTCCCGTGCGCTCCCCGAACGCGGCGTCCGTGTCCCCGGGGAGCGCCGTGGGCCGGGCCCCGCGGGGAGCGGAGCCCAGCGGGCCGCGGGGCTCGGGCGCTGCCGCCCGCGGCGCTGAGCGGGCCGGGGGCAGCCGGGCCGGGGCAGCCGCCGCGGCGCCCGCGGGGCCGGCAGCCGGGGCCACCGCCGCCGCCATGTTTCCTTTTTTGTGAATCGCTCTCATTTGCATACCACAATCTCCATTCATAAAAAAAAAAAAAAAAAAAAAAAAAAAAAAAAAAAAAATTTACGAAAAAAGGATTGCTGTCACCACCGATGACCTGCGGCGGAACCTGCCCTGCGGAGCGCACGAAGAGGCTGCTCCCGGGCCGAGGGCCGGCCTGCGGCCCTCGGCCGGCGGCGGAAGGTCTCCAGGACCTGCTGTATTAATATGTGCTGTTCGCTGCTTGTTGACACAGTTATGTGGGAAATATCAGCTCGGGGAGGTGCTGGGAGCACGTGATCCGCTCCATTCATAAAATACCTGGCTGTCCATTCACAGTGCAGTACAGTGTCTGCATTCAGCAGCCTCGCAGATCAGAGAGACAGCCAGCCAGGCCGGCAGGTTTATCGGAGAGGGCAGCAGAAAGAGGGCTTATGGCTGCGAGCATGGGAAGTCACTGTAAAGGGAGATGTGGAGGGACGAGAAAGGCTTATTTTTATGGTTTATGTTTATCCTTTTCCTATAAAGGAGCGCTAATTCAGAAGTACCTTCTCGCTGTACTATCTTACATTTAAACTAGGAAGAGTTTTATTCTGAAAATGTTTCAATATTTTCCCCTTCAGGAATACTGACTCAAAAATAGAGTACTGAAAATCAAATTTATTATTATGAACGTATTTTCGAGACAGTATATTAATCCATTTGGAGGAATTTACGTTTTATTGAACAATACAGCCTTACATCTGCAAGAGATCAACATGGTGCAGAAGGAAGTCAGTCATACCTAATGAGGCATCTGAAAATGTTGCCTATTATAAAATACAGGTGACAGTGAAAACAACTAAATTGATAGAAATCAACATTATGATTCCTTTTTTGTCTGTTTGCTTTGAGAATTTTACAGCAGATTAGCAGATGTAGTTTCTCCTTAACCTATGCCGTGGCTAAAGAAACCTCTGAAATATCAGAATACCAGAAATATTTTTAATGGCATAAATTGTTTAGAGGGCAATGTATTATCTTTGATTTTGAATTTATTGAAAGTGAAAAAAACCCACGGTGAAATTTACTGATGAAAGATCCCCAGAGTAGACAATGTATTTGTTTCATATAACTGTTTTGTGGTTGCCAGCGTTAAAATGGTGATGTTCATTGCTCATGAGTACACTTTTTCATTATCTTAACAAATTACACTGAGGTGATCCTTAATTATACATTCATGGAGTGGAGGAGGCTTGTTAGTACAGCCTAAGAGAATACCTGAAATATTATTAATCTTTACTTAATACAAGAAAGGAAAGCTCATACACGTATTTGCTTTGAGTTTATTCAGTGGTGCTATAAAACTAAATGTGTTCTTATATAAATACCCTTAAAAAGCACTATAAACCATGCTTTTTCTTAAAGAATAGATTGGGGGGTTTGAGGTTTTTTTTACTTTGCTTATTAAAATATCAGAAGAAAAATTAGAAAAATGTTTCTCGGTTGCTTTGCTTTTTTTGACAGCATTTTTGTCGTGGCCCGAGTCATCATTTCTCTCTGGTTGCTTTTGCACATAGCACAGCGTGTCACTTTAAATGGCTAGGAAATATGATTGAAATGCCAGATAAACCGTTTGTGAAAATAGGGCAGATCTACAAATTCAAATTCATCATATATTAAAAGTTCACCGTGTTTGATTTTATCAGTAGAATTGATGACATCAATGGCCTTGAGTTCATGAATTGATCTTTCAGCATATAAGAGTGAATACGGGTACTTTGCAGTGCATTTTGTGACATTGTAACTACCAGGAATATTCTAGTAATTGAGCGTTATTCTTTGTTTATAAAACTTCGTTTTACAGAGTCAGATATTTGTGGTGTCTAGAGTCTGACCTCAGTTAATAATAAATTCTCAGTGGTGGTGGGAAAGATTAATTAAGAAGCTACATTAAGGACTACTAGGTTTCTTCTTGATCATGAACATATGGAAGACAGCCTTATAAAATTCTGATTACTACGGATGCATCTTCATTGGTGATTTTTACATTGTTCTTGTAATGATGTTATTGTGTTTGTCAGTTAGGTATTAGGTAAACGAAGGTATTTCTATACTTCCAAATAATTTTATTCTATTTTTTCCTCGATGATGCTTTGCAGTCAGGGTAGTCAGCTTCAACACGATATGATATATATATGCTTTGTCCCAAAACCACCCAGTTTTTAAAAAGAAGGAATTAGAATTTTCGGACTCACAGGTCAATTCACTACTCATGCAACTTAACATTATAATGTTAAAGGAGGCATGTCACTGAGCACTGTACCAAATTCCTGTTTTGGTGGCAGGTTTTAATTGCTGTCTAGAAATGTGACTGAATTTCAGCGTTAGGGAAAACAGAACAGTTGAGCTGTGTAGTCCTCATTCAGTAGGGATGAATGATGACAGGCTTAAGATGGAGTCGTAGTTGCTGCAATAGAAAAGTAGGAGCCCTGCTTTACTGGCTTGTTTACTTTCCTCTGTATTGCAGGTGGCCGCTTTTTATTTCAGGGAGTGCTACTGCTCTTGAATTGTATTCAGAGTTGCTTTTACATATTGTATTTTTACAGATTCAGACTGTCACATGCTGATTGTTTTACCACATAAATATACTCATTTTCCTAGATAATTTACTTAAAGAGATTTCAAATTAAACACAGTATATTCTAATGCAGTATGCTTAACAGCCTCAGGTTATGATGCTATAAACATCCTCAAGTGTTGATTTAAAAAAGGAAAGGTGAACTAAATTTTTTTAAAAGTATTTATTCATGTCTTCCTTCAGTATATATGAAAATACTGTCTGTACTTCATTTGTGCTTCAGAATTGTATTGAATTTGCCTTACAAGCCCAGATACTGAAAGATGAATCTGAAATTGCATCACAGAAAGTAATTCCTATTAGTTTGGGCTTATTAGTTCTGGGAGGATTTTAATGCTTTTCAGCAGTCTGATTTTCTTTCTGCTGTTTAGGGCATATATAGACTCTGAAATTCTTCATGCCTTAATGAGAGGAGTTTGTAAATAGAACTGGTTTGATTTATTTTAAGGATAGGATCTTCTAACCCAATTGATTATATTAAATCATTGCAATTCTGATACACTTTCATTTGAGGAAGGGTTGCTTATAGAGAGTCTTTGGGAGGCTTTTCCAGTCTTACAAACTGATTCTTGCTGTCTGTTTGGCTTTATGTTGTATGACAGTATTCTGAAGGTGAAACTGAATTTGCATGTTACATAATCTGAGAGTCATTTGGGGGGGTGGTTATTTTTACTTTTTTCTTTTAAAAAAAGGTTCGCCCTAGCAACAGCCCTTGATTACTGTGATATTGCAGAAAATGCTTTTGGATGTTTCAGTATAACTGGAGCCATCAAAAATATTTGAATTCAAGAATGCTGAGTGTTTCCCTTGTTTGTTCACTTAAAATGTAACGCTCTTGATGTGTCGAAGTGATTGTGAGGACATCAGCATGACTTTTAAAAGTAAAGATGTTTCTTGAAAATAATATATCCTGGCAGGATCAGAAGTCACAGGATTAAAGCTGAGGACAATCCTGCTGCATTTGGGGGTAAACACTGGCAGTTTTGTTTGTTATTTACCTATTCTTGTGTATATCTGGAGAAATCGTGTGTATAAATGATGACTTAATGGGATTATGACAAACATCAGAAATAAAAAATACTCTTCAGAGTATTAACACAAGTTTGAAAAGGAGACAAAGGAAATAATTTTGCCTTTTTTTGGTTTTTACTCTGCTGATTCAAAAAGAGTGACTATGATATGACATAGAGTGTATGTAGTTTTAAATGCTGTTGTTTAAATGTTTGCTTTCTCCCTTCTACACTTCTTCCTCAGTTAGAACATGTCACAGGTTACTTAAAAAATTTGAAAGATATCGGAAAGTTGCCGTATTTTTTAGGATCCCAGTTTCCTTACTGCTGCTTTAAGAAGGAAATCTCTTTCTCTTTTTCCTTTCTGGTCTAGTGTGCAACAACATTTCAGCAAGTAAATTTTAACTAGCAGAGTTTCCACAGTTATTGAATGGCTGGAATTGATAGCAGAGAAAAACTTAATGTTCTCTAAAAATATAAAATTTATTCCTCCCTTCTCCCTTGAAAATATTCATACCTGTTTCTGCAAGCATTTCTGTTGTTATGTATCTATTTAATTATGGGCAACTAATGTGCCACAGATTTTCCAAAATAAAAATCAATAAGATGTAAACATATTTGCAACTTTTTTTTTTATACTTTCTAATACTTTGTTAGGTATGTCTCCTATCTTCAGTAATGCTTATTTTTTGGTGGAAGGAAGAGGACTGAATGACTCTTTTGTATTGCTAGATATTTCTAGACTTAAGACAATAACAAAACATACTTCTCTTACGCTTGTTTTTTTGCACTCTGTAAGTGAAGATTTTTTTTTTTTTTTTTCATTTTGGTTAATGCTTAGGCTATGCTTTAGAAAAATCTGTTGGCTGTCACTATTCCCTGTGGTTTTTCTCATTCATAAGGTGGTAATATTTTGTATATGGTAAAACATTTCATGGTATGTCATACCACCATACGTACAGTACCTCTGCTACCAGAAAGTTGTAATAGGAATCAGCCTATAACTCTGTGGTGGTATTGAAGAGCACTTACACTTGTATGAAGTAAGCAGACATTTTAAGTCCATGTTTTCTAATCTTTTCAAGCTTCTCTTTACAGTAATGTTCATGCTGATATCTGCGATATCAATTTGTTTACAAAATAGATATTAATTTGTCTATATTCATTGCTTTTTTTTTTAATTTTCTCTTATATATGAACAAGAAAAAGAAGAAAACCCAAGCAACCTACAAATCTTTAGATATGTGAAGGGACAAAAAATTTCTTTTAAGTGCTCTGAGTGCTAGAATTTGTTTATAAGTGTGGCTTTGATTAAATAACAATTCACTTGCTACACACAGGCCTTAACTCCCAATGTGACGATTAAGGTGGGGAAAACAGATGATAACAATGATATTATTATTATTATTACTATTGTTATTACTATTGCTATCATTAATTTTGTCACAATACAATGATGGTAAATTAATCTATCTGTGAAGGTAAATCACTCACAAGCATGTTTCTCTGTAAGAACTCACTATCATTGGACAGTAAATAATTCAAACAGGGAAAACAAGCCATAGAAACCTCATCAGTTACAGTGTTCCACTCTGCACTGCTGTCTGATACCAAGCTTCCTCTCAGAAGAAAATATTTTTCATGTGTACACTATGCAAGAATTCACCAAATGCATATCATTGAAACATCTAAACCATCTTAAAAATTAGGTGGTATAGCATCTGTTTCTTCCCCCTCTCTCCCCCCACCCGCAGATGTATTCATTCCTGTGTTTTGACTACTGCAGATCATGATGTTTTAATTAGGTAAGGAAGTCTAATTCTGTTGTACCAAGTTTAATGTTCAGCTATTGAGAGCACCAGAGGGAATTCTGTGGTCCAGTTGCTTGGCTTGAATGGTTTTGTTAGACACCTTTTGAGTGGAATGGTTCATGAAAGCAGGTGTCATCAAAGTCTATGGAAGAGTTGGGATTTTTTGAATTTAAAAAAAAAAAACTCCTGAAAAACAGTAATAAATGAATGGCCTTCCCCAAGATGATCTGACAACTGTTGACAATCACCCTTTTTCTTTGACTCCTGCTGGTAACTTGAGACACTAAGCTGAAGTTTGTCAAAGAAAGATTGAAACCGATTTATTTCAGTTTTAAATAAAGTCAAATGCTGACAACAAACAAATGTACTAACAAGAAACATCAAGAATTTCATTAATGAAACAAGTAATAACTGTAATCTAGTGTCGTGTTTATTAAAAATTGTTACTGCGACTGTCTGTCTTCCCTAAATAACCCCAGAACTGGTAAGATATAGCTATCAATGAGGATTCCTGTCAGGCGTTTTTATTCCTTCAGAAATTGTGCAGAACTGTTTTGGTGAAGCGGTATAAACCTTGAGGGCAGAAGTGATTCCTCTCTCCTCGCCTTTTGAAAGGATTAAGTAAGGGTAGTGAAAGGTGGGAGTACAGCGCCTGCTCTGATTTAGGAATTTTTATGTAGCTTCTTAGAAACTTTTTAGCCTCTCAGATGTGATAAAGTATTCTGAGCCTTGGGTATTCCTTTCTGTGCATGATGTGCTTATTCTGGATCCCAGTACAGCATGTCTTAATATGAGGCCTGTGATTGAGGCTGATATGTGTTGAGCCTTGAACAGGAATACATTTTTAAAAGGTGTAAAGAAGCTAATTCAGGATTTAGAGCTGAGATTTGTACGTTTAAAATGGGAGATCTGAGGGTTTTTTCAATCTTTGTATCGAGCTGACCTTATGTAATAAAGCTATATGTTTTTAAGCACTAGTTATTTTTTATAGTCACTGGTTTTGTTCACTTTAGGACCAATAATAATTTAGAAGTTTCATAGTAGGATAGACTTCAGATAGGTATGTTTGTGCCCTCTTCAAGGGGTAGTTAACTATCTCATTACATGTTCCTCTTGTGATTCAAATTATAGATACTTCAAATGATCTGTGCTGCTGATGTATGACTGTGCTATGATGATGCAGAAAAAATTTGGCACTTCTGTCTCTAATTTTGGAAAATTTTTAAGATGGAATTGATTGCTGGTACCAGTTGTACATAATGAGCATGCCAAGGGAATGCAAAGTTGTAAAACTAAGTGCTTGAGAATTTTGAGGTTTGAGAACTTGAGATTTTTTTGCAAATGAATCCATGTGGCCAGGGTGTATGAATTTTCATGATTTTGGTAATATGACAGATACAGGCTTGAAATCAGATTTCCTGGGTTCTGCTTTCAACTTTCAATACTAGAAAATGGCCAGTTTTATTTTTTTTCAACCCCTTGCCTCCTTTACTTCTCCTCCTGTGCCAGAGAGGAGGATTGTCTTCTGGTCATGCACAAATGGTTTTGTGTAATTGAAGACTGCATCTTAGTAAGCGTTAAAATTCTATAAATACTAATATCTGTCAAAATATTGCTTTAGTTTTCAATTTGTTAGAGGTTTTTTGTCTGATTTGTTTCTTGAGTGTAGTCTGATTTTAGTCTTTAATCTTCAGCTTTCAACTATGGGAGTATTTCAAATGTTGGTAATATTGCTATAATTGCATCCAGACTTGTAGCATGCGTATCATACATTCTTTCTGTTAATATGATTTTCTTAATCTTTATCTGAAAAATAAAGGTTTGGGGGTTTGATGTTGGGTTTTTTTCCCCAGCAGTTTGGAACCTCTCTAGTTTTTTGAGAAGTTTATTTGAAGGAATAATACATTTGCTATGTTGAACTTTATTTTGGTTTGGTACTTTTAAGGCAGTAATGGCATCTGTTATGAAAAGTTGTGCCCGCTAGACACATGCACCACAATGCAGCAAGTCACAGAGTGCCAGTGAGACTGTTTACAATGTATGGGCTTATTTGCTGTGGAGACACCTAATGTAAGGGTTGCCATTAAGCCTGTTTTCTGTGGTGTCCCTCTTGTATCCTACAGGAATGATGTAATTGTTCAGGTCTGTAAGTGCAAGGTACTTGCAGCTCTCATTGATATGAAAATGCCAGTTGCTTGTCATTTCTTGATGAGTAAGTAAGTTTTCTGTCTGTATGTTTTTTTTCCTTTTTCTGGGGACGTGGGGAAACTTGTAGGTAAATTGTGTTCATAAAATCTTTTATTGTGTTGTGCTCTGTGGTTCCCAAAGAAGTTAGTGTCTAAATCAGGTCATTATTAATTACACAGTTGTTTTAATGCAGTAAAACCCATTAGTGTCTTGACAGAATCTTGCTTCTTCAGAATTCTACTTCTTTCAGCCTCCAGAAAACTTTTTAATGGATGTGTAACCACTGCTTGAGTAGTCTTGTGATGATCTCTAGCACAGTACTTTCATGCTTTCTGTATTTGTACTGAGCGGGGCTAGCTTAAAATATCTTATATTGTCTTAGGTGTATTCAACTTGACACATCCTCTAGAAGAGCCCCCATATACACCTTAAAATGTACATGCTTTGTTACTATGGTGATGCAGAAGAATCGTGCATGTTAACAACCCACATTAGGTAATGGAGGATTTGCAGAAATCAGTTAAGCATCTGCCTGGGGCACAGAGAACTGAGTCTGTGACCATACCTGCACCCCAGCCTCTTGGCTGCAGGCAGGCTGAGGGAATCTTGTTACAGGATGACATGCTTCCCTGTTTACAGGTTGTCTGAGGGGTGAAGATGACTTTTTGGTAATGGTTTCAGAATGTGGAATAGTCTTGCTTTATTATATACTTTTAAGTGTTTTCCATCATATACTTAGGGTGTTCTGCATGGTGTAAAGGAGATGCTTGGGCAAACGTATTTTGTCACTGACACAAGCCTCATTTTGCTTTTCTTCAAACTACCTGGGCTGACGATCCATGAATTCATGAACTTTCATTTCTCAGTTATGGCTGCCTGCAAATCCTGCACAAGGAAAACATGTCCACATTTATTCCCCTGAAGCAAGGTAGAAAACATGAGCTCCTCTTCATCTATTAGTTGAATTCTGGATGAAGAACAGGTCTGTTCAGGGAAGCTATTCCAGAATAACACATGAATTTAGGGTGCTGTACTTTAGTGGAATTTCCTGTGGATGCCGTTTATTTTCCTTGTTCTGGAGTAAGTTGTGGTTAACGAGGGGAAAACTGATAAGCTTGGTTGGCTAATTAGAGGAGTTTTTTCAGGTTCTCCTTTCTCTCTGATGTACATTTTAAAAACTTATCGATTTTTTTTGTGTTAATTATTTTGTTTGTTTTGTTTCTTTGCGGTTTTTTTACTTGTTTTTCATTTTTTCTGATTATTTCTCTATTAGTGTTCTCATACAGGTTATCCTGAAAAGCTTCTCTGGAAAGTAAACCGCTGGTTAGTGTCTCTTGGAGACCTTTCACTGGCCCATTGAGCATCATTACAGGTCTTAATACCAGGGTTTTACCCTTGAGCAATTCTAGCAAGAAGCTTGTCTTTTACCGCTCTGGAACAATAAAAACAACCCAAATAAAAACGTGTTTCCTTTGCTGTAGAAGGAGAGAATGCTTCCCACAGGCTACAAGTTCATCGTCTTTTCATCAGTGAAGGAAGGAGACATTACAGAAATGTTGCAAATCAATGTTGAGTCACTTCTCTGCTACAGAAAATTCAACTTTTTTGATATTTACAAACAAATCTTCTTGAAGTAGAACTACAGTTACATGTATAGCTCTGTTTCAGAACAGAACCAAAATGTATGGGTTAAACTTGAGGAATAACTGGCAATAAGTTTACCAAGTCTGTTATTTTAGCTGCGTTTTTAGGCCTGAGTGTCTTTTTCAGGTATAGGATTGTCTTTTCTACCATTTGGCAAATCTGTGCTGCTTGAGCCCCACACATGAAGCTCGATGGATGAAGTAAGAGCTTTTAGTTTTAAGATCCTCATGCTCCTTTTAGTATGAGCTTGGATCAACTTAGCATTCCAAATAAGGCATGATGGTCCAAATCTGTGCCATGTACTTCAGTAAAAGATCATTTCAGTAGAGCAGTTGCAAGAGATCCTAATTGTATTTCACATGGCAAAGGAGGAAGGATCAAGTGACATTTCTCATGGGCAAGAGTGATTTTGGTCAGCATTTCTGAGATGGCTTCACAGTTTGTTTAGAGGCAATTACAATCAGGTAGTGAAGAAATTGTAGTATCCTACAGTAAAATTATTTACTTTCTGCATTTTTTTTTCTTCACTTCTACCTATGTATTTTACAGTGGAGGAAACATAACTCTCATTTCCCAGTTAGAGCGTTAATGTCTATGATCTAGTTGTATTTGGTGGCAAGTGATTTTTTTCAGTGTTGTTACTACTTGACTTCCCTTATTTTGTCTAAAGAATTAAAAAGTATATTTGATTCCTGTGGAATTCAGTCTTAACACTTGAAATGAAAGATGCTGTTCAATCTTCTTTCATTAATTAAAAAAAAAAAAAGAAAAATTTTATTTATATCATGTTTTCAGTAGGATATAACTTCTGTTAGCTTTATTTACACTGGGAAATGGTGTTCTCCAAAGGAGTGATCTCACTTTCCTCTGCAATGAGTTCTTACTGTAACTCAGCAAATAATTTTGTCAGGACGTATTCCTGTTTGTCTTTGGGATTTGTCCTTTGTCAATAACAATGCCAGATAAAAAGCAGGAAGATCTTTTGGTCTAACCCTTTCTTCATGAAATATTCCAGTAGATCACAAGAAGCTCACCTCAGCAGTTCTCACAGTTTACATAGCCAGCTACTATGTGTATGCCTTTAATGTCCATGACAGTAAGATCAGAAATTGCTCTAGCATTTGGGAGGTTTATGTATTCCTTCTATCTATTTTTTAAGGTTTGATTTTTTGTAATGATAAACTTAGAGTCATTAATTTTCAGTCTCTCAAGTTCCATTATGTACCATTTTCTTCACAAGGGAAAATGTTATGTGTGTGCTTTATTCATTCCAATAGTAGCCTTGCACTGCAGTTACTCAGTCTTGGTTGATAACAAGAGAGGTTCCAAGATCCACAGGAATTAAGTTGAATGCAATATTAATCATATTCCTTGAGATTACACAAAATTATTTATCTGTGGCTCTGAAGGGTCCTGAAGTTGTTGCTCCTTTGTAAAAGTGTTCAGAAAAGGGTACTCACAAGCAGATCTTCATAATTCTATGGGTGTTGTTAAGAGATGTAAATAAATGCCCCTTCCCCCAAGCGGTATGAAGATTTGTAATGATGTACCTGATATGTGCTATCAGTGGGTTTGTTGTAAAGGTTTCTGATAGCCTACATAATTTGACAGGATAGGTTTGAGGGTTTGGTTTGGGGTTTTTTTTTCAGACTCTTTCTGTTAACCTGTGAAGTATTTCAGAATAAACTGCAGTTGTACAAGTACACAAGCCATTTAAAATAGAAATAAAAGAATTCCATTAATGCGCTGTGTTTAATCAACACTGACAAATCCGGTTTCACTAAATATAGGAGTACTGGTGCTGTCATTTTGACACACAGAGTAACTTTGTCTCTCTGTAGTTAATAGTCCCCTCTTAAAGCAACTAAAGCAAATTTACAGTTGAAATCAGTTAATGAGAGAGAGTGGGAGTAGATTTATTTAAAATCTACTGAATTTAAATGCTCACTTGTTTGCTTTTTAATGGTAAAACAGATCCGTGGTTTGAAATGGTTTGGGGAAGTTGTGACAAGGCAGATGATGATTCAGAACTGTTGAAAGACTGCAGAGGGGTCAGCTACAGTTTCTCCTTTCTGGGAGATTGGAAATGTCCCTTTGAAAATGTCTGAGAAACTCAATAGACTTTGAAGATGTTCAGAGATCCCATTAATATCTGGACAGTGTTTCAAAAGCATCACAAAGGAATAATGATTTAGTTCTGCATTTTATCATTTTAGTGTCTTATTGCTGCTGTTACCTGAAGATTATCATGCTTTACATAAAAGCATAAGAGTTGCCATAAAAGATCTGGCAAATATTTTTGTTGACATCCTTTCTCTGACTTTTCCATTTGCTATGGAACTTGGTTAAATTCCATATGCATCTGTTTCCTCATCAGGAGGTTTGAGCTGAAATATATTATTTCTTTCTGGATTCTTTGGTGGGGAACTTTACCACGTAGTTGTTGGTAGGGCTTCACTTGACCTTTACTGAAAGTTAGGTGGTTTATCTGTTATTAATTGAACTTGTGTTTTCAGGCATTTAGAAGTTCAAGTGAACTGAAATTGCTATGCCATCTTATGCAGTTTAATTTTTTGATGTAACTCGCTGTTCATGCTTGATGGTAGAACTTGAAATTAGTCTTCTCTCAATGAAGTATTTCAGTATCTGTGTACTGCATGGCTATTCTTGTGAGACAAATGGTTTCAAGAACCCATTTGTCTCACAAGAACCATGTGAATAAGATGATGACAAGAAATGGTAAGCATGATGTTCTAGGGAGAAACTTAGCATTTCAATTTTGTTAGGAAATGCATTGAATTTTTGGTCATGTCAGTGTCAACTGCTTTCTTTCTGATGTTAAGGTGATGTTTTAGCAGATAGAGAAAGGAATTGGGAGCTGCTGGTGCTCTTAGGTTTTGACCTTGAACAAGGACCTAATGAAGTAGGGGGAGATTGCCTGTGTCACTTTCCTTCAGCCTTCATTCAGTCAAGGCTCACTCATTAATACTTGGAAACTGGGTGGTTTCCTTTTTGTTTTGTTAGGGTTTTGTTGTTGGATTTTTTGTGTGGTTTGTGGGATTTTTTAAGATGCTGCTTTACACTAGATACAATTGACACACAAAGGATTTATGGATTAAAAGTTAGGTACTTCACAATTTACCTGTGTGTTCCACTTAAGTATAGGACTGCCATTTTTGTACACAAAACAAAATATGCTTAATGGAAAGCAGTTGAATTCAAAGAAATTCTAAGTGGTTATTTGGGCCAAGGCAATACTAAGTGCAAATGTGAATTCATGAGTTTTGAGAGCTGCTGAGTGTTTTAAATTACATTTTTTGTGATGTTGAACTAGAGTTAAATTACACCAGGGATGGTTTTGTTGTATGCATGACTTCCTCAGATGTAAAATCTTTTTTCAAGGTGGCGTTAGAGAGATAAAGGTATCAAATGAAAATAAGGGTAGGAGTGTGCAAGGGCAAAAGTAAAGCTGCTGTAAGGGCTACCGATGTCTACAAAATATAGTAATTCCTTTCCCCTAACTAGAGGTGGACCTTCTGCCAAGACAGGTCTTCTGTCTACTGGGGTTTGTGGTAGGTGATATATACAATTCTTTTAGTGCTCAATGGCATTGATGGAACCTGAAGTTACTTTTCTTTGCTCCTGTCTATCCTTGTTAGAAGTTGAAATGAAAGGCAATAGAGACAGTAAGACAATGCTAAAAAAAAAAAAAAAAAAAAGAGACAAGAGAAATCTGGGGCCTAGTTTTAGGTATGCATTTAAAAATCAATTAGGCAAACTTCTGACATTAAATTTCTAAAATTATTTCAGATGCCTGTCTTGCAATTTGAAAGCTCTTCTTGAAGCAGATTTTTAAGGTTTTTCATTGAAGTATATAGTACAGTGAACATTAGAGTCCTTTATAAAGACAGCTTCTCATATTAAATTATTTGCCCAGTGCATGGAGTCCTGGTAAAACACCTAGCAAACTTTACAGCCTAATTGATGTTCTGTTTGGCAGTGTTGGAGGCTATAGGTAGTTTGTCTAAGAATTGCTTCCAGTCCTACCAGTAGTATCCATGGCACTAGTAAGAAAGCATTTTTAGGCAATTTTTATCAGCTTCACTTGTTAGCTTTCTTGCTACTTTAAAAGAATGCCCAAACACTATTCTGGAACTTTAAAGAAAATGCAGAGAGAAGTTTAAATGTCTCTGTGGGCTATACAGCTGCCACTCTTTATATGAAGAATGACAGGCTTCACCAGAATGTCTGGCTCTTAAAGCAGGAGACCATGATGCTGAAACACATTAGAGCAATGTTATTTATATTCTGCCAAAAGCAATTATCCTGCAAGACTTATAAATATGTGTTAGCTTTTATGTGTGTGATAAACTCTACAGACTTCCACAGAGATCTGTAGGTCTACTAAGAGTGATATATTTAAATTTTTGCAGGACTGAAGCCCAAGTGTTTGCATAAAAAGATGTTTCTAGTTGCAGACATATGCTGATTATTCAGTAGCATGGCAGGAGTGTTTCTTTGGGATTGGTCTGTTACAATTAGGATTGTTTCTATGCTGAGATAAAGAGTTTTATATGTAATAGTATTTGATAAGAGTTGTTTAAAAAAAACCTGTGTGGTTCCACCGGTATTTCTTTTAAGGCACAACTTCTAAGCTCCCAAGGGCTCTTATCTATCCAAGTACCCTATTTTTAATTTTTGTGAATCTTTTCCTTTTTTTTCCCCCATGAAAATGTATTACTCCTTAAAAGTACCTTCAGTTAGCTACTTCAGGCCCTAATAGTGGCTTTGTTCTATGCTGTGTCTTTTCATCACCCTGTGACAGAAAATGAGCTCCACTGTTTGATAGGAAAGGCCTGTACTTTGGATCTTGGCTACCAAATAGAGCAGCTTTTCTGTTCACCCCACAGCTGTTGTTAATGTTTCATTCTGCAACTGCTAGAGGATGGGCAAGTAACCATCCTCATACGAGACAAAAATATCACTCCATTAGTCAGCTGGCGTGGGTTGTTGAAGCAAAAATGCAGGCAGTATTTTCTCCTGGTGGAGAAAAATCCATCACATCCTATTAAAGTTGCCATTAGCTGACTATGGGGCAATGTACATTTCCTGAATTCATGATTGCCTGTTCTCCTTACTTTGATGACTGTCTGCTTTAAAACTTGTAATTTAGTCAAACTATTATAAGATCATGTTACATCTCTGGGGTTAATTTTATTTGACATATCATCTGTCTGGGAAAAACCCTTAAGAAATAATCATGTTTGATGCTAACTGAACCTCAAATTTCTCAAATTATTGTTGTGTGAATTAGAGAACCTCATTCCTAAAGAGCTTCCATGAGATTTCTCAAATCTATACTGCCTACAGGACTTCTAATATTTAGTATTTAAGCTCGTTGCTGTTAAACGCAGATTTTTAGGTTTCTGTCAGAGGTGGCATTGGGGTGAAGAGGGGATTATGAATTTTTTGTTGGTACTGTTTGGGATTTTTATTTTTTACATCTGTCTTCTGAAGGTTGAAAATATGATAGGCTAGTGGCATCTTTGACATTCTCCTGCCAGTCAGTGTTCATTGTAAAGTTTAAGTGAGGGAATGTTATAACCCCTCAGCATTTTTGCACTAACATTTGAACCCTTAAAGGTTTTTGGATGTTTAATCTTCATAATGTGAAGATATGACCTAAAGGAGAACCAAGAAAATTTAAAGGTGCCATCTCTTTGTAGCTGCTTATCAATGAAAAGGAAGTTATTTTTCTTTGGCATTCTGGAAGTGTGACTCTTCCGTCATATCTAGAGCAGTGTTTCAGTAGAGGAGGACTTTTTCTCTCTAAGGGAAATACATATGTGATCAGGCTTCTTCTTAGTTTAGTGGTTCTGGATTTTGTTAAAATTCCTTGTTTCTTTAATTGTTTATGTACTTTCTTTTAATGTAATGTGGACAGAGTGAAATGTACAATCTCTTAAATTGAAGGGGATGAATATTTAACCTTAACATGAGGATCGAATGGTTCTTTAAAATAACACTTCTGGTATTAGTGGATCAAATGTCATAGATCACTGGTTGCAGGTTACAGGTACATTAACACCTATAAATTAAAGGCAGACTTATGCAATTATTATGCTGAGTGGTCCATGTCTATTTCCACATTGTGTAGGATATTGATGAAGAAATGATTGAATGGAAAACTGTGGTTTAGTTTTGGTCCTTATTGCAGTAGTGTTTCAGTATAGGCAGATCCTGGAAGTACCTCCAGCTACTTGACAGTTCTTTGTCTCTGGTGTTTTTCATGTTTCTTTAGGGCAGGTAATAGGTATCGCCTTCTGCTGCTTCGGTTTTGCTCCCTAGTCCCTCTAGTAAAGCTGCTTCTTGTTGTTCTCAGTAAGTTGTCTATGTGGTAGTAAAGAATTTAAGAACACAGCAGTGAGCAGAAAAGTTAAATAGGAAAATTAGATGACTGTGTTGTTATACAGATATAATGACTCTACTAGTTGAATGAAACTAAAAAGTAAAAATTATACAGCTTCAGCTGAGAGAACTATTTACTGTCCAGTCACTTCTGGCATACTCGTGTATGTTGTATACCCTAAAACCTAGTATAAAAATGTTGTCCAAATTTTGTACTATTTTGTGCAAGAACTTGGTTGCTGGGCTAAGTAAGAGCTGTTGTAAAGCGCAGTTATTAATTTATTAGATTGAAAATAAAAGCTCTGTAAAAATAATTTTTAACTTCCCAGAAAAGAACATAAGCAAGATCCTATTTCAGTATGTTTGATCAGACAGTTCTGGTTTTACCAGAGTTAAACACGGGTTTCATGGATCTAAAGGCTGGGCCCTTTTAGGAATTCTATCAGCTCTTCACTGAGAGTGAGTAGTGGAATATCTCCTCAGGTGCTGTGTCTTGGAGTGGATTTCCCACTGAATTTTTGCAATTTTGTGTCCAATAAAACTTAAATGCTTTCCCTTCATGAAAGGAAAATCCATCGGTGTTTCTGATTGGCCTGGTTTTGTCTGGCAGCTTCCAGGCAGCCATGGAGGTTTCTTTTCGGATTCTATCCTCTCTTAATCTCACTCTCCAGCAGTGAGCTTATCCTCTGCATGCATTGCTCATCAAACAGGCTTTTAGTTTTTAGTTCAATACAGTAATTTTCTTTATGGCAAAGCCTTCCTGCATGCTAAACAATACATGTGAATCTTTGTTTTTTCTCCAGACCTCTTGCATGTAGGCAGCTAGATAGAAGCTGGAGCATACTTCTGTGAGTATGGACAGGGCTGCCCTTAATCTCGAAGTAACATTTTCTGAACTTGCTACTTGTTCCATTAGGCATAGACATAGTAACTGATCTCTGTGAACACCAGTGGCATGTGGACACCAGTATCTGTAGGCTCTTGCTCTTACCTGCTTCTCTTCAGATTGGCTTGGTAGGAAGCTTGTTTTGCCTCTTAGGAATTGAGAGAGATTGTCATATGGTCTGGTATAGTTCACGTACACAACTGTGATCCAGTAGAGGAAAGGCAAACTCCCAACCCCCCCACTGCTGTTTCAGAAAGGAACAGACAGGAGGAAGTAGGAGTGAGAACAGATTTCTGGATAGATTGGTAGGCAGTGGGGTGAATTCTTAGCACTTCCCACCAGAAGTCTATTCTAATAAGCATCAGCTTTTAACTGTTTGTGTGCTGCTGAGGAAGCTGGAATATGAGTATGAAGAGTAAATGCATAAATAGACTAAAAGGGATATTTTCAATTTAAAATTATAAAAGTGCTTATTTCATATCTGAAACAAGGCTGTGGTGCTCTAAGTCTCTAACTGTGTGAAGTTAATCGTGACTTGATTTGTTTTTTTGGCTTTAACTTCCATTTTTTTCAAACTCTACATTCAACTGAATGTGTGCACTACTGGCTTTATCTGGAAAACACTGCTGTAGCAGTATCCTGACTGAATGAGACTTTCCTAGGGTTCACACCTAGGAAGTATGAGTGTAAATAGAGCTACAGTGATTGAAATATGCCAAATGCAACAGAAGTTTTTTTCTTGCTTTCTGGATCCCTTAAAGCAAAGGAGTAATGTTATTTGTTCCCAGAGTGTACAGGAGGAACAAATGGGGTTTTATGTTAGACAAATGGCTAGGATATTGGTCATCAGTTTCAGCGTGATTTAAGTCTTTACTGCTTTACTGAGTTAAAGTAGCAAACAATGAAAGGACGGTCTATTTAGAATTTAAAAATTTGTGTAGACTATACAGCAACTTCTATGGCTTTCCTGTGGATTAAAAAATTATTTTATACGTACATGTATAAATGTAAAAATGAATATTTTAGATAACCCTTTAAAAACCTTTGCAAACCTGCATTTCTAATGATGAAATACAGTTTTGAGCTGCTAATGAAAGGCATTGTTTGCATTCACCTACGCAGCCTTGGCCTTAGATGTAAGGGGCATGTGACTGAAGGTAAGTTGGGGCACTGATCTATCAGAACAATCTTTTTGGGAGGATGGGTTTTCTGTTTGGTTGCACAACCAGTTCTCTTTACAGTTGTATACTGATTTATGTTAACACAAAGGAGGTAGGAAAATTGCACCCCAAGACTGGAGAAGAAACAGGTAAGAGTTCAGGCTGGATTTAGGTGCAGGGGCTGCTTTCCCATTATCCCATAAAAGCAAATACTTTTTGCTGCAGACCTACAGATGCTGAATCACTGATAGAACTCTACATTTATGGCTGCTCAGACATCTATGAATAACATCTTGCAATTAATAAGGAATTCAAAAAATGAGAGCTCTACATAGCATTTATGTGCTATGCATAGTACAGTATACTCCTATCATATAACTGTTCAATGAAGCCTCACCCTTTAATTTGTCTCCTGGAGATGCATCGTCTGTCTGTGTCAAAATGCTTACATGACTTCAGTCTTTTTTCTTTTGAGTGCCAGTTTACTGGAACCCCTTGTTTAAAGTTTGGAATTCATGGATTATGTGCTTGTATTATTCCTTGTATTCTCAACAAATGCTGAATAACTTTTTGTAAATAACAATCCATATTAAAGGATGAATAACTGCAAAACTTGTAGGGCTTTCATGTTTGGGGCTTTTTTTTTTCTTCTTCTTTTGTAGAGAGAAGATTTGTATTTCCTTTCCCTTATGTGCTTGGCATAATAATGCAGGAGCACGAACTTGTGGGGAAAAAAAGTGGTTACAAACAACAGTGGTTTCTGATGGCAGTAGTACTGTAGTTTGGAAAAATGTATTTTGCCGATAAATTGACTAAACTCAATTTAAAGCCTCTCCTTTAAAAGTAGTTAGTAAATGGTATGGTCACTTCATCAGTTTTTGTTTTTCTTTATTGTGAATAAATGTTTCGTAGCAGAAAAAGTTCATTCGCCAAGTGAATTTTTCTAGGTTGTTTTTAAAGGCTACTTTTCTATTTTAAAACCTTTCTTGGGTGATATTTCCATGAGTATTGGTGACTATGCATCAATGAAGATGAGGTGATGAATCACTTCTGGCAAATCACATTTGTTTTGTATATATTAAACTTCTTCCAAACAGAGGCTGCTATAATTCCTTTCCAGTGAAAAGATCCAGACTGAATACTGCTAAGTCTTCCTGAGACTTATGGAGTTTGTGTTCAGACTACTAAATTCATACAGTAGGACTACTGTCTTTAACGCTAAATTATTGCTAAATTATTGGTTTATTAGTATAAAAGTTTGACCATATATGCTTTATCGTTATTGTAATGTGCGGAACAGTAGCGCTCATTTCTTTTGTATCTACACTGAAAATATTAGGTTTTGCATGGGATAATGATACACAGATATAAAGCTACATGCAGGTTATATGTGCTTATAATTGATTCTCTTCTTGTGATGTATTTTCAATTGTATTTCTTGAAAATTGTGGTTTCTCTCACTACATTAAGGGATGAACTTTTTAGTGTTCAGAATGCCTATTTTCTGTGCTACCAGAGTTAATCCTTTTGCACCTTCTGGAATCAAGAGTGCTTTCTTTTTGTGTATTCAGTCATTACATAAAGGAAATTGTTTTGTTAGCATATAAACTGACAAATTATTACTGACAAATTAACTAATACAAGGAGGGCCAGAACTTCTCACAGTAAGAATTCAGAGAAAGAAAATACATGTTTCGTGGTAGGAAGAACATTTTTTCCCATTACTTCTTTACATGTTGGTCCTCATAATTCCTTAAATATGAAGCCAAAAACTTGATCATTAAGTTTTCTGTTTATGAAGAAAAAGGTCAAATGTGCCAAACTTTGTGACTTAAATCCTGGGTGTTCATATTGTTAGTTGTGTTCTAATCTCAAAATACATACGTAATGTAGACAAGCAGGCAAGTTTCAACTGGGCTGTAATTTACTGATCAAGGTTGGATAATTGTTCTGGATTGAAGTTGGTCTTTCTTCTGGATTATTCTTGATTCACATCAGCTTTCCCAATATTGATCACTGAAAAGCTGCAGAAGCAGTGAAGAAGTGCTCAGAACGATAATTGTAGTGTAAGTATGCAAGTGCCTTGGATTTATTAGCAGGAGACAGTGTAGAACTGTCAGTAGTTTTGGGTTCTCTCACAAGTTTCTGTTTAAGGACCTCCTGAGATCATGCTGCAGAGAAGAGTTTCAGGAAAGATTAAAAGAAATCTGATTGCTCTGCATTTTCAGCTGTCTCTCTTTACTCATTGGAAATGTTTCCTAAAACCAGTCTTTTCACTTTTTCCTGATGCTTATTAGTTTTCCACCTGTTAAAACTGTTAATTTGGTATAGATTTTGATACAATAACTTGTATTTGCTGGAAATTATTTAATATACAGTTAAAATAAAAAAAAAAAAATCTCTTACTCTGGGTTTTTTAATTGGAACCAATCTAACAAATTTTTTAACTTAAGTTTGGCTACAATGTTTTATGCTGCTCTTTTAATCCAGAAAAAAAACACCATATTATAGAAAGCCATAGCATAACAATTGTATGTCAAACAGTCATGTGCTTTGTGATTATGCTTGTCATTGATGAAGTTTTTCCTTATGTGCCTGCTTCTTGTTTGGGAAAAGGAGATACTGTTTCCTTTTTCTGTCCTATTTTTGCATTCCTTATATTTTTTCCTCCTTTTTTTCTCCACTACTGTTATTTACTTGGCAGGAGACAATTTATACACACCATACTTTCCCCCCCCAAGCTTTTCACTATTACTTCACTTTGGTTACTTGAGTTCTGGCATTTTTAGCTCCCTTAGCTCCCTCTTCTTCCCCTTAAATAACACTTAGGCATTTGGGGTTTTTTTGTTTGTTTTGTTTGATTTTTTGTTTTTTTGGGTTTTTTCGAGGGGTTTTCGTGCTTCCTAAAGAAACAACTGTATCAGCTGTTTTTTGTTTGGTACTTTTTTACCACCTTTTTAAGTTGAATAGGCTATATTAGGTTTTTACTCAGACTTCTGTGAAAATACGTCATACAGATGATTGTATTGAGTACTGGGCATACAACTCTTCCCAGTCAACACAGGGGTGAAGAGAACAAGGATGAGCTACAAGGATTTAGCTACCTAATGGTATCTAAAATTGACAGTTCTAAAATTCTTCTACTCAAATAATCACTTCTCTCTATCAGTATTATTGTTTTTAAGAACTTATCGACTAAAAAAGTCTTTTATCTGTTCCTCCCAGTGTTATTGAACTTACAGGCAAATTAATCTTTCTAGGAGTTGCTGTATGACTGGGGAAGTTTCATTCTTCTCTTCAAACTCAATTTAAATTCTTGATACTTGAGCAACCAAATTTAAGAAGCAGAGACCTCAAAAACACTATTTTATGTCCTGTATGTAAAGCTCTTATGTGATAAATCAATTCCCAGTGTTGGGTTTTGAGCAGAATGTACAGAATTCTGTCAGATGAACCTGTGTGATGTAGCCGATATTTGAGGTTTAAATTCATAAATAGTTAACATTTTAGCTCAAAATTTAGAGATTGTTAGCACCACTAAAGCAGTTACCTGTAACATGCTGTTGGTCTTTTGACTTTGCTTTTCAAGTAATTCAAATAAAAAGCAGATTGCTTTTCTTCAGCTAATAAAACATTTAATAACTTATTTGAATTACTTGGACAGTATCCTTGCAGATAAAAGTACTCAAAATTCATTCTTATTTATAATAAGGGAAAATTATCTGTAATCTTCACTGTTTTGATAGTAGACCCTGTCTTTGCAATATAAATATAGAAGGTCCTTCTATTGCTGCAATAAGAGCAAAGGTCTGTAACAAAACACATGGGTACTAATGAAAGAGCCAAATTGAAATCCTTGCGCTTGATCTTCTCCATCTACACCTATTTGTCTGTTCTACCAGTTTAATTGCTCCTTATGTTTATTGATTATATAATGTCTTCTGTCTCTCTAAGCGGAGATATTTAATTTTCCAGTTATATTTCTTCAGTTATGCAGTCATGATTCATTTCCAGTACTGTCAAATACAAGGACACAAATATTTTTGGAATGGCTTAATGTATATCTTATTAATTTAGTAAGATTTTTTTAGTTTTGTACTTTAGCCTATATATTATAAGCTATTACTTTATTTTGTATAATAAAGGGGCAAATAGCCACTTAAAACAGTTTTACATTGGATAGCAATCAGCTTTGTTTTGTATCTAGTAAAGCTGTGCAACACTGATGTCAGAGCTGCACCAAAAAAGAAAAGTCTGCTTAGTTGTTCCTACGTGGCATTTTTGTCTTGTAGACTGACTGCAGATGAAAGGCCATTGTTTCACTCCTTGCTTGGATCCTACTGTTTAAAAACTGTTTTGAACTTGCATTGTGCAATGTTGTACTTGCTTTCTTGGTATTCTAATCATATATTTTGTGCAGTTAGACTTAGCTGTTTCCATCACCTTTTTCAGAATTTCCTCTTTAGGGTGAAGTTCCATTCTAGACCATAATTTATCATAGAATGATTTGCAATCAAAGGGACCCCAGAGGTCATCTAGTGGAAGATTTGGGCAGGGGCATCTTCCACTAGACCAGGTTTCTCAAAGCCCCATCCAAGACTGCCTTGAACACTTCCAGAAATAATGCATTCACCACTTCTGTGAGAAACCTGTTCCAGTGCCTCACCACACTCACAGTAAAGAACTTCTCTCTAATATCTAAACCTATCCTTCATCAGTATAAGGCCATTACCCTTTTAATGGTATTAATGGTTTTAAAAGTCCAAAGAGGAAATGAGGAGATGTGATTATAACACTAAATTATCTCATTATCTCATCATCTGTTGTAACCCTTTGTTTAGGATTGTGTTGTTGCCAAAACAAGGAAAATGTATCTAGTGGTTCCCTTTTAAGTTGCTGAATAGAGAGGTTCAGTGATTATTGTAGGTCTATCATGACTATCATTTATAAATGTGAATTTGTTCTTATTTTGGTTTATTACATATTTGGTGAGGAGGGAGAATGCATGTGTACTCCTTATTCTTTTTCTATCAGTTGTTTACAAGTTTCTAAACTTTTCTTTTGGAAAAACAGCAAATAACGGAACTTAAATAATTTTCATTTTGAACTCAGATGCCTTGCAGTGCCTTTTTATTGCTCATTTCTGTGTTATGTTCATACACGACCCATGTATTCATTACATGCAGCTCTTTGTAGAAACTTGTGCAGAACAGTACTTCAGCAGTTGTTGGAATGGGGAATGTAGTAAACCAAGGCTTAGTTACACTTTTTTGGGGATGTGCTGTTAGAATTCCTATATTCTGACCTTAGGGCTCATAGGTCGCCTATTTCTATGCTTAGACTGTTGGTTAGGCTGCTAATTATTACTGAAATTATCAAACATAATCATACAATTATATAATAGCTATGTAAGTTACATTATTCGTGCTGATGTATGACAAATATAAAGGGCATACCATTGAAACATGTTTTATAATCTTAGTAATATTTTGGTTTTTCTGGTTTTATGGATTATTGCAATAGAAGTATTTGTGCATGTCTTTCACTTGTTTATTTCCATTTGCTTCCTCTCTCTGAAATATTTAGGTTTGTTAAAACTACAGGAGAGACTGGTTCAAGTCATGAAATGTGGTGTTTTGTAGCAAGGGAATGGTAACTTCTTTTTTTGGTCAGTGAACATACACCTCTAAAAAAGTTCTGTGAGTTCACAAGCTTTCTTAAGGCTCATTCAGACTTCCTTTTTTACTTTGACTTTGGTGTTGTTAAGCATTTTGCAGTTTGGTTTGTAGTCTTTCTGTTTTGTTAATGCAGACATTTATGATTTGTCCATTTGTGTGTGTTTGAAACATCCTTTGGGATGTTTACTGTTTTCTTATGATGTTAAAAGGAGAAATTTAGCATTAGGGAATTTCTTAGAACATAATTTACTTTGCAAGATCACTTTCATATTGTGTGGTTAAAGTCCTTGAAAAGCCACATGAATGTAAATATTGAGACAAGCTTTAGATTTAACAATATCAATGAATGATGCTACAATTTCAATTCATATGGGTTTAAACATATGAATGTTATCTGTATGCAACATTCATTAGCAATCTCACAGCTCAGCAAGGCTGTTAGAGTATTTTTATACATGTAGATATGCTTTATTTGGTTCCAGGTTCTGTTTCTTTTCTGTGCAGTCTGAGTGGGAAAAGCATGCCAGAAATTACCTGTACTTTTTAAAAACTTCTTTTAATGTGGTGAGTATAAAACCTAGATTTTGTGCTTGCCTACCTAATATCAAATGTTATTTTAGGTGAGTAAGCTCAGTGGATCTGATTATCTGATCATAATGCATTGCCAAAAGTTCAAGAGTATGTACAGCTCACCCCCTAAGCCCTGTACACCAATTGGCAACATTGAAATTCATTGAATTATGCTCATTACAGATGCTCCCTGGCCAAAAGTGTCTATAGTCCAGGACAACCTGACAGAAATTCATGCAGAGTAAATACAAAAAAATCTGTGATGATGTTTTCTGACTTGTTTGAGAAAGTATAACAGCTTTGTCCTTTATTTTTGCTATGTAAATTCTTAGGTAAAGGAAAGTAATAGCTGTCTGAGCATTTGTGGAGTACTATTCCTTAATAGAACAAGCAGTGGAATAAAAAGTACACAGGTGCTTGTTTGAAGATAACAAATTTAGTACAGTCTGTTGTACCTTAGGGTAGCTAAAATTGATTATAAGGAATGTATTAATTACCCTCATCTTATTTTTGTGGTCAAGAGCTTTATTCAAATTGGCTTGTTGATTAATGTATTCGCATCTGTTAACAGGGTTTCCAGTCCTACCATCCATAACCACCTGGCTAGATGGCCAGCTTTGACAATGAGGGTTATCTGATTGCACTTGCATACTTCATACTTCAACTTTGTGGGCACATAAGACTGGAGGAAAATGGATGTGAGCGAAGAGAGATTTCTGACCTGTTCAGATACAAATATTACCTAAAATCTCCATAAACTGTTGTCCTAAACTGTAGTAATCATTGCTATTCCCAGGAACATAAAAGTCACAACTGAATCTGTAAGCTTAATTTAAAAAAAAAAAAAAAAAAAAAAAAAAAAAAAAAAAAAATCTGGACTGGATGGTGTTGTCTGATGAAATTTACTGGAAGTGTCAAGTTGACTTAGTTTCAGTGGAATCTGCCTTAGGCTTCAGACTTGTGCTTGTCCTAAGTTTGCTGAAGAACTCAAAAAAATGAAAAGCTTGTGTTCATCGTTTCTTAGGATGTTCTTTGTTTTTGCAAGGTTGGAAAGAAATGGTAACTTTTCTCACTAAAAAAATACAAACAACCACTTGTTTTATTTGTGGGCTCTTGCATCTTTCTCTACGCATTTCCATGGCAAGCAAATTAGAATTAATACATGGTATCAGTACCCAGTAGCTTGGTTAGAAACAAGTAATGATTTCACAAAATTAAAAGAGGGTACAGACAGTTCTGTGCTATAAATGGAATGAAGATATTCCTGTGGATCATCAGAAATTCTGAGGTAATGAAGAAGCAGAAACTATGAGAATATGTGTAGAGAAGGGAAACAAGCTAGAGTAGAGATTGGGATTTCTGGAGTTATGGCAGTCAGCTTTTAAAAATGAGGCAAATTTAGGGTTTTCTGGAAGAAGCCCATTAAACTTGGAGGCTACATGAGTACCAGGATCTGACCACTCGGATTATGTTGCCCATTTGCCTAAAACTGAATAGAATTTAATCCAGAAGTCCTCCGTTGTGAAGAGGTAGCTGTGGAAGTAGTAAAAAAGCATCTTCCATGTCCAGTTTATCTCATAAACTACTACAAAGGGGAATTACTTACTATCTGCTATTTACTTAGTTCTGCTACAGGTGTCCAAAACCTGTAGAGCTATCTTCAAATTTTGCTTTAATTCTTTTTAACTTTTCTGGGGAATGGTAGGAAGAAAAATAAGTTTGTTTGGGTTTTTTACTTGATTTTGTATTTTGTTTTAGATGCCATTTTCTAAGTAATATGCATTGACCAGATGCTGTTACAGAACTCTCTATTATGAAAACTTAGGCCTTCAGAAGGCAGTTTCCTTTAAAGAAGTAGAATCCAAGTATGTGTTGTGATCTCCTTTAGTGTGATAAAATATTACTTCATTTAACCAGCTTTCATGGATGGCATACAGAAGTAATAGAAACTAGCTACAATTATCAAACAAGAGAAGATGCTGGGGAACAGGATTAAATGTTTTTCATACAAATGCCAAATACATACTTTATATGTAATTTTGATGGGTTTCAAATCTTAACAGCTTCTCCATTCTTCATATGTTCTTGTGCTCTGTGAAAGAGCTTACAGCAGCAGCCATTCTTCCTTGCAGCTTTGATTACTTTACATGGACATAAATCTTAAATTGTCTGTATTCAAATAGGAACACTAGAACCCCATTCCTACTTTTTAATTTTTTAATTATTATGTCATGTCCAAGAGAACAGTTTGTGAGAGCAATATAGTATTGAACACTTGTTCATTTGTCTCATTTTCCCTTTTGAATTGTAGATGCACTGTTAAGCAACTTGCTTTATGAACCTCTTATACGAAATAATAATTGTAATCATACATTTTTGGCTCTTTCAGGATACCATTTATCGCTTCTTTACATAATACTGTTTCCCATGTAACTTTTTCCTTTTGCCATTTTGGGTTTGAGCCATTTTGCTTGGTAGCTCCAGTTTCTGTAAATAGATTTTCTTCTTCTTCTTTTGTTTTGTTGATTTTTTTGGGGCTTTGTTATTTGAGCAGAACTGTTCCATTCAGGTTTTTAACAAAATTCAAAGCTCTTCAGTAAATTTGTGCAGTTACCAATATCCTAAATGTAACAGTGTTTGTCTGTAGTTCCTCCTGGAAATCCATGTCTTTCCTTGCTAAACTCCTCACAAGAAATCTACTTCCTAGGCGTAGTAGCCATGCACAGTTGCTGTTTATTGTAAGAAATACCTCTTGCCTCTTTTTAAAGGAGACAATCCGATAAGTCTTGCATTCTATTCTGATTTGTTGATATAATTTTGAGAGTAGAAAAGGTAACAGTCGTGTTAAGCAGCGCCTCATTTAGTAGCTGTTATTATGGCAATATCCTCCTCATTAAAAAATAATAAGATATGCTGTCATACATTTTCTTGATGTAAATTCTTCTTTAGCACTTGTGCTACATTTGCATCTCCTTGTGTTTTAGGCAAGTCATTAATATTTTGTGCCAGTGGCACTCATTCTCTAAATCTTTAGTAACAAAGGGTTTATAACATCAGCAGTGTACCAATAAGGTCATGTGGTATTGGTGACATTATTTTTCTTTCTATATTGAGTCAATACTCAAAAAATGCTGTCTGCAAGTGAAACAGACTTTAGCTTAGTAGTCTGACAGTACCTTTTGGTATGTGGACATGTATGTACTCATGAGCACTTCTCTTGCTGGGAATCATGAAGTCTTCTGCTAAGCTGTTTGGATAATAACCATAAAAAGCCGAGTGTGGTTCATGTGGTTCTCTGGGTAAGGCTACAAACACAGAAGTATATTGCACCAGAAGTTGGAGGTAAAGAGCCTTGCTTGATCCATGACCATTTCACATTTGGAGAGCAGCCTGGAGCTGTTACTTGGGTGCCAGCAAAGATAGTGTAATTTCATAGCAGAGTGTGTCACGATTCTTCAGAATGCCTTTTTTTTTCTCTCAGCCTTGTCAGAAGTGTTTAAATAGCAGTTTGCACAGTGACAACTCTTGTTTCTAAGTATCATGAATTCTTATAAATGGATGCATTATATTTATGAAGTTGTATTTTATTGAAATTGAAATATGATATTAAAGAAGGAATAAGTGAGATTGGGAGGCGTCTCTGGATGTCATTTTCCCTGCTGCTCAAGGGTCACCTAAACCAGCTTACCCAGAGCTGTGTCCAGATGGCTTTTGGAACTCTCCCAAGAATGGAGACTCCACAACTTCTCTGGATAACCTGTGTCAGTACTCAGGTACCCTCACAGTGAAAAAGCTGTTGCTGATGTTCAGATGGAAGTTCCTGTGTTTCAGTTTGTGTCTGTTGTCTCTGGTGCCCTCACTGGGCACCACTGAAATGAGCCTCTGTCTATCCTCTTGCAGCCTCCCTTGCGCTATTTGTATACACTAAGAAAATACCCACGAGTCTTCTCTTCTTCCAGCTAAGCAGTCCTAGCTCTCTAAGCTTTCCCTTAAATGATGGAAACTTAAGATGGAAACTCTTAATCATTTTTGTTGCACTCTGCTGGACCCACTCCAGGAGCTCCATGTCTCTTGTGTACTGGAAAGCCCAACACTGGACAAAGCTCTCCAGACATGGCCTCAGTGGGGCTGAGTAGAGATAGAGGATCAACTTCTGTGACCTGCTGGTGACATTGTTGGCCTCCTTTCTCCCAGTGACATGTTTTTAGCTTGTGTTCAGCTTGGCGTCCGTATGAAACTTGAGGTCCTTTTCTTCAAATCATCTTTCCAGCTTTGAAAGAAATTATAATTCTAAACATTTTTATCAAAGCTGAAAGAGTCAGTTTCTCTTATGGTTCAGTTTATAATTCCACTTGCAGATTCAGGTTTCTTGATGGTAATGGTAGTAGCTGTATAGTACTTTAAAAAATCAGTTTGCAATTACAGTACAATTGCTTTAAGCAACATTTCTGCAATTGCTTTTGTTTTTCAGTCCTGTATTACAATAGAAATGTGCAAAATGCCATACCAAGTAAAAGAATAGCAATGTTTAATATGAAGTAAGAAAGGGAAGATTTTGGATATTGTTGAAACTAGGTTAAAATATATGTAAAGCAACAAGATGGCTGCTTCCCCACTATCTACAACATTTATTCCCCTTTTTCTCTGGGAAAATATTTTGCAGAAAATTCTAAATATTCATTCTCTTTTGCATGGCTAATGGAATAAAGGACAAGTGTAATAACATTTGTTATCTTTATTGCCTTGATATTAAATGTAAAGAATACCCCAGATGATCCAAGTAATTTATTTTTCACCAAAAAAAAAAAAAAAAAAACCCATCATGGTGATGAAATTACAGTTGTGTTCTTTCCCCAGCCACCAAAAGCATGCTTGTTCCTTAGTTGTCCCAGCCTGTCTTGGCTAGTGATGTGCTTCCTGAGGTTGCACAACAGTTTGGTCATCCAGCTCATAAGTCAGTTTGGACCCAAGAGCATGACAGTGGTATAAACACACAGCTTTTGGAGGGAGGAGAAAGCCTTTAAGACCTCTTGTCAGATTTTAATACTTGATGCTCTTAAAAAGCCTGCTGCTGGCATGCAAGGACTGTAGATCATATCTTTCCTGTCCACTTCTGGTTTATAACCCTTTGATTTTGCCCCTAATGCTTTCTTAGGCTGCTTAATTCATCCCACTTCAGATTTTGATTTTGGTATAAGAATAATCTTCATTTGATTATATTTTTAGAATGAAACTTCACACAACATATTATGCTATCTAAAAATTGCTTCGTTTCAGGTTTACTAGGTATTACACTCAGACACATGCTGTACTCTTCAGTAAGTCTTCACTGCTAGAGGCAAAAAAGAGTGTAGATAATCTTTTTTTTTACTCTTTCTCTTATTCCAATTTATAATTTCCTTTAATCACATAAGAATACCATATTCTTATCTTCTACCTAAGGCACTCAGATGTTAGAGAGATCTGTTTCCTTAGTTGGTAAAAACTGATCTTGGATTCCATTGTCATTGTCCTCAGTCTTACTGATCCTCAGTACTAACTTTAAGAAAGCAGCATGCTTCTTTGGCCAAAATACCATTTCCTTGAAACTTTGCTCTGCCTCAAGAATTTCCAGTGGCCACAACCAGAACCAGGGAGTCTCAGGAAAGGTTGGCTTCAGTACAGTAGCTTTGGACCCGCTGTTGAAATGCCGCTCTTCATGCTCCACTTCACATGCTTGTGGTAGCTCTGGTAAAGGGCTTTGTATGAGCAATGCTCAACCGATCGCCCTGTTTGTTTGGTTTTTCTTTTGTTCACATATTCCTGATAGAGCTGCTAAATATGCAAGAGTAGGTAAAAACCTTAGGCTGTGTTAGGAAAACACTAGAGCCTTTTCTGCCCTTTTTCCCACTGCTAAGGTACACCAGCAGTTTAACAATTTGTTCTAAAGTTCCCAAGGGTGGATGGGGCTATAGTACTTGCAGATACAAGACTTTGAGTGTTTTCATAGTGCCAGTAGTGTGACAGGCAGATCCTGCTTTGTTTGAAGAGGATTTTGGAAATGGGAATCATTCATAGGTCCTGCTGCTGCATTCTGGTTAATTGCAAACCAGCTTGTGTTGTTGCTAAAAATAGCTATTGTTACTCATTGTGAGTTCCATTCAAATATAAAAAAATAATATTAAAAACCAGCAACCAACAGAAACATAAAACTAGAAATCTCTTTGTAGACTTAGACACTGTTACAAGTACAGAATTTGTCTAGTTAATCTACAGGGTGGTTATATGGAAAGACACTTGTTTCAATTTAAGAGATTGTTAATTAAATATTACATTTTTTGTAATTTTATTTTGCACTAATGCACTAGATTTTATAGTGGTTTCTGAAATATTTGAAAGAATAAATGTTTAAAACATTCATTTGGAATATATGGAATGCAAATCACAAGATTGTTAACTAGATCAGACTAGGCATCTCAGTATAGGACAGGGGGGAAAACCCCAGCTCTGACAGAGAACTCTGTTGAATAGAAGTAGCTTAAGCCTCTGTCTTTGCTTCTCCTTAGCAGTTCTTGGAAAGAAAATATGTATGGAGTGTGAACTTTTATTTTAAGAAAAAATTAATGTTGTAGTAAGTTTTCTCATGTAGCCTAAGGGAAGTTCTCTTTAAGTGAACTCATGCTGCAGTCAGTTGATATACAAATAAAAGCTCTAATATTCAGATTTATGACCAAATTTCTAGAGTGAATAATTTAAAAGCTAAATTTGTGGTTCACTTAAATTGAGAATAGCAAAGATAGTTTTTAGGCTTAACCATTCATTGCATCCTATTTTTTTATTGGTTTAGAGGAGAATCCTGGTGTCCTCAGTTTCTGTCAGAAGAGGCTCTTCTGAGAGAAATGAAAGACTGCCTGTGTATGAAGTGTACAACTACAGTCTGACCATAGCTCCAAGTGAAACACTGTGATAGAGACCAGTGAATGAGTGATTTAACTTTCAGTGATATTATTAAGCATCGAGATGAAGCCAGTTTTATTTGCAGATATTAGAATCGTGATAGATGTAGATAATGAAGGATTGGATTTTTGTTTATTTTATTTGTCTATTATGTTTGAGTACTTAACTAAAAGGTGTTGGTGAAGAAATGGTGAACATTGACTGAACCGTCATTTTAACTATGAGATTTGGAGATTGGAGGGGCTTTGCTCAGAGGCAACAAACAAAATTCAGCTGCCAAAATATAAGCTGAAAATTTATAATCTTTTATAATTTTCCATTTTACAAACCATTATGTATGCTTTAGATGCTTGCAGCAACATTCTTATATATATATAAGTATATATATATATGTGTGTGTATACATATACACACACAAGTGAATCATATTTGTGAATCATAAGTGTATGTGAGAATGTAATATATTTATTACGCAAAAAAGCCTACTTTTATTATTTTGGGGATTTGGGGGGGGGGGGAGTGTTGAAAATAAAGCAGTAATGTTTTAAAAGAAGTGCAGCAGCTTCATGAATAGTTTTACCTCAAATACAGAAGGAAAAACTTTGATCTCATCTATTATTTCCTCTTCAGCCCTTAAATTTGACATCACTGGTACTAAATGGCATAAGTATTTAAATCCTCAATCAGGAATATGTTGCAAAAAGATAACACCTTATTTTAAGATGTTGAAATGTTCAATCATCAGCTGCTACATTCATCCAGTAAACTATACTTCAAATGTAGCATCTTACAACATCCTTAGCAAACCATGGGATTTTCCAAGGATGTAGTGGCAAGTTCATAACCAAAACTAAGTTTTCATTTAATTAAAAAACAAACAACCCCAAGAGCAGAGAGAGAGGGAAATGACCAAAACCTCTTTTTCCAATACTCTGGAATTTGGCTTTTAAGTAATGACATGATAATAATTTGTTTGTTTTATAAAAATACTAAATGTTGGGGAAAAAAAAGTTAGATTATAAATGCAAGTAATTTTACACATGGTGCAAGTACAGGAAAGAAGTGGGAAGTAGACACTGGAAATAGGGATTTTAAGTAGTTGTAACTGGTTCTGTTTTCAAACCCGCAGTATGTGTCCTGACCTACCCTTGCAAAGGACGGGTTATATGCGTGGGGAGGAGGGATGGATGAAGGGAAACAGGGTTTCTGGCTTGAAGCCTGTTCTTGTTTAGATTTCAGTGACAGAAGGCCTGACCTCTTTCCGTTTTCTTGTTCTCTTTTCTGTGCAATTTCATGGTGGCTGACTGGCTTCATGATTAGCCTAAAATAAATCAGGAGTTGATTCTTATTCTCTTTTCGGCCCTCTAGCAAGATCATTGAGTGTAAAGTAGAAGAATATGAGTTTTGATTCGGCAACTATATTCTCTGGTTAAGCCTCTTTACAAAAGATCATGAGCTCTGAGAACTCCTAATGAAGGCATAAAAATACAGAGGAACATTTTTTAGGGGTGGTCTTAAATTGTTCTAGGTGATGTTTGTGGAAAGACAGTGTTAATTGTGATTTTGGTTTTGGGTTTGTTGTTTTCTTATTTTTTATTTTTACTAGACTTAGATTGTTTATGGAAAACTAATTTCTTCTTTTGCTTCTCTTTCAGTAATAGTTATGCACGAGTGCGAGCTGTGGTGATGACCCGGGATGACTCAAGTGGTGGATGGTTACCACTTGGAGGGGGTGGACTAAGCTGTGTCACAGTCTTCAAAGTCATTCCCCAGGAAGAGAATAGCTGCGCTGATTTTCTTATCCATGGAGAACGACTCAGGGATAAAACGGTAACAATTTGCATCTGTTTAATGATCATATTAAAACTATATGGGATATAAGTATAGATGCTTGTTTATTATTGCCTGCAGACTACAAAGTAAATTTATAGTCTCAGTCTAATGCTATTGCTTTAGCATAGAACTTTTCTGTATCAATGATTGCGTACTAAAAGAACCAGTTATTTGTTTAAAATGTAATACCCTGCCTTTTTAGAATCAAGTGATCTTTTAAAAATTCTCCATCCATTTTGGGCAAAATTTTGTTAGTTTTTCTTCCAATGAAAAATTAGAATTAAATCTTGGTTTTATACCAAGAAACATTGGAAATGAGAATTTTGTTAAGAACATGAAATCAGGTGGAATCTCTCAGTAGTGATTTAGTTAGCTGTGGAATATGACTATGACAAAAAGAAGCCATTTTACATGAGAACAACTTTGTATCAAAAGACAGCATGAAGAGCTGACAGGTCCAAGAATTGACATTGTTTGACAAACACATAGACAGTATTCATTCATCAGCTACCTTGCTTAAAATACCAGTAACGAATGTCTCTTAAGATGCATCATGAAAATCAGCCTTACAGAAGGAAAACTGGTGCAGGATCTCAGCCATTTCTACATGCACACCTAAGGAAGACAATATGGCCTTACTCAGGATTGCTTGGTTTCTTGTGTAGTAAACAGATCTCTGAATGAGGCTGTGTGTTACTGTGGAAACAAAGAGAACTGGAGAAGGCACAAAAGCTCCATCTTAAATATTTTTATCAGGAATTTATTCTTTTCTGCAAATGAACTTTGACTCGTCTGTAAGTTTAAAAGATAGAATTACTTCTTATGCTGTACTGCTGACCCTTCCTCAAGCATACCAGTTTCTCCCCTGAGGCAGGACTGCTGAGTTTTCTGCCTTGACTGTGCCTGCTGTAGGAAGAGAGCATATAAATAGAAATTCTGCTGACTCAGTTGTTTCAGTGGGGCGTAGTGCTATTAGCAGAGTACCCTGTGTTCCCGCACAGCTACGTGCACCTGCAGTTCCTTCCTCACTTTGCAGTAGTTCCCTTTAGAACTCTTTTTAGCCTTGTTGAGGCTCTTTTTGAGAAGCTTAATTGCATTTAGAGATACTTGATAATTTTTTCTTAATTCTTAATACTTAGAATATTCACAGCTTGCCTTAAGAATAATAAAATCTTCCGAACTGGAGACTGGCTTAATGTTTTGCCTGCACACATATAAAAATGTCTGGCCATTAGTGTTCTGATCTGTTTGCAGTGTCCTCTCTCCCATTTCCCCTAGGCAAGACTTGTTTTGTTTCCACTTCTGGTAGAAGTTTTTAAATGTTTCTCTTCCTCTTCCTGTCTAAAATCAAGTTCATGTTAGCATAAATATGTTTTCCAAACCTTTATTGTCTTGAGCAGTTTGTTTTGGGTTTGGTTTTTTGTCTATGTCCCATCCTGTGTCCATCTATTTTCCTTGTACTTGTCCCCCAAATGTGACCTAAGTAGTCAGTGCTGGTTGTAATCTTGCTGTAGTTATGGAAAGTTCTGTTGGAAGTCAGCCCCTCAGACACACAGGATAAAAGGTGGAAGAAGTGCAACTAGGACAAACATCTCTCCTGTATATATTGAATAAAGCTCAGGGAACTAGTAAATATAGATTTAGGGTGTGGAGAAGAACACTGGAGAGCCAGTAATTCTTTGATAACTGAATGAAAGGTCACTGTGTATTCATGTATTTCTACAGACTTCAGATAATGCAATTATAAGCAACAGCTAATGCGTAATGAATTAATGACCAAGTTATATGGTATGCAACAAGACCCCACTTGGCACAGAAGAAACAAGATCCTACACCAAGATACACAATGACAAAATAAGTCAAGACACTTATTTATAAGGGCAGAAGATAATCAGGCACTGAAAGAGAAATTCTGTTGTACATGTCATTGATTCTAAAACTGTTCTGATCATTCTGCTTTCAAAATCATTAATGGTTTCACATTCATAGGATATTCCTGTGAATTCACCGTTCAAGTACAAATTTTAACCTTTACTTTAATGAAGCCAAACATTTGGGGGTTTAGTCTAAATAGAAGTGACTATTGTATTTCATAATAATTATGTATTTTATTTTTTATTTAAAAGTGAAAGTGGAAGCCACTGTATTAGCTATTGAGTAGAGACCAAATATTTTTATCAACTTCAGATTTTGTAGAAGGGTTATGCTGAATCCACTGTTTCTGTGCACCAACTTCCTTCTAGTCTCATTTTAGAATGCCCTTGGTAAATCTCAATGCCTGAATAATCTTTGAAGTTAGTAGGATGCTGTTTAGTCAGTTGCTCTGCCATTGTATTTGAAAAGAGTGTAACAATATTTTTTTTAAAAAACTTCCTAAGCAGTTTCTAACATTTCAGTTATTCAGACTTTGAGTATGTGTCTTCAGAAATGTTTAATTAATAATCTTCTAAAAGTCACTTGAACCATGGTTTCCATTTCACTAACTTTTTTTGCAAGGTAAACACAGCTGTTTTTAAAAAAAATACTTCTATGGATTGGAAGAGAAAGACGTCTTTACAAACAAACTTCCCCACATTCTCTAAAGTCACATCATACACTCCTAAAATACCTTTCTAATCAAGATTATATCTTGATTTTCTCTGGCCAATAAATTTCTTCTTTGTGAACTGGCTTAGCTTCCAGAAAATATACAGAAATTCCCTATCCTGGAAACCTAGAGTGTGGAACTTGGAACACTTTTCTGTGACATGGGGAAGCATAGGTTTTAAAATATCTTAGGTTAGAAAATAAATGGAGTTCAGATCTATGGCTTTTACCTAAGATAAATGGGAATCATAGTGCCAGTATAACTGTTTAACCAATGTGTCAGTAGGAAGATGGAATTCTCTCCAAAGCAGCTTGAAATCCGTAGGTGAGGTATTTGAGGGAGGTATCTTCCAGATGCCTCTTAAATGGTTATGCTGAAGAGGAATTAATTACCTTTAGTTGCTGCTTCTGACACTAAATTGAAGTTCCAGAAACTGAAACACTGAAGTTCCAGTGTGCCAGATGTTTCCATATATTTTATAGTCTGTTCAGGCATTTAATTACAACTATAGATCTTAGTCTGTAAGTCAGGTGTATGAATGAAATACTCTGGAATGAACATCAAAATATTGAAGATCCTTGTTGGAGAGGGCTTGTGTTGTTTCTTTTCAGACCTGAGAGGCGGGTTGCTGTCAGCCCTTCTGTGAACCAACTTCAGACTACAGGTAGAACTTCCAAAATTTTTGTGCTGTTCAGAGCTACTTAAAATGTCTCATGACATTCACAAAAAGCATCCTAGTTATCTGAGAAGAAAATCAAAGTGGTGGCACCATTGAATTAATTTGAGAGGGAATGCTCCCCGCTAGTTTGCTCAGGTTGTTTAGATTTGTGTTGGAATGTAAGGGTGTTTCATGAAGACTTTTCACATAATTGCACATTTCCCCCTTCATTATAATCACCTTCCTAGATCAGGCTCCAGCCAGTCTGCTTGGAACAATTGCACTCCCTCGTAACGTGGTCAGGTTTGCTGTTCTCTCTTTCTGTGTTTACAGCTGCTCTCTTCTATCTTAATAGTCTTCTATCTTAATAGCACTAGTGCTAAACACATATTAAGCTCAAATTTACTGGTTTTTAGGCTTTGGTGAATTTTACCTTCTTGAATGAAAAGTCTCATAGACTTCTCTGGTTTATTTTCTTCTCCAGACTTTTGCCATGCAAGTTTTTATCAAAGGAGGAAAAAAAACTGTATCTTTACATCATGAATCAGGAGTGACAAAGTTTAAATCTGCTGATTACAAACTTAAATATTTACTTTTTAAATTGTCTTTAAAGTTTGAGGAAAGGTTGATTCTGATGGGGCTGTAGTACAGCCCTTACATCTTCTTTTTTGAAATGAATTAAAAGAAGTATGCATAGAATAATTAGGTCATATGGTTGCTGTGGCACTGTGTTCATATACTCTGTAGCATGAATATACTCTGGTTGTGCTGCTTGTTCCCAAGAGTAAAACAGAAAAGGCATTCAAAAACTATGTGCTTATATGTTTGTAGATTTTGGTTGGGAATGAGAAACTGTGAAGCTGTCTATCTTATATGTACTCTTACAAGCATTGAAAGTACAGCCAGAAACCAGTAAAATAGTATCCAGTATCTTGAAATGTTCAGTTATTAGATGTGTTTCCAAGATAGAAAATTCTATCAAATGCAAAAGGTTTTTTCTTTTTCTTTTTCTTTTCTTTTTTTTTTTTTCTCTGAAATAAGCTCTAAATAATGATGTTGTATCTTAAATACTCATTTTATTTATGTTTAAAGATATTTGGGGTTTAAGTTTTGGGCTGAAGAAAATTTCTGATTCTGGAGATTGATTTTATCTACATAATCCACATATATTTTATTGTCTTTAAAGAGTTTAATTTTTAGAGGTGAGCAGAGAAACATTAAGCTAACAAGTATTTTTGAGTAGCAATGAATTCATTAGTGTTACACTTAATGGCATCTAATAGATACTAAAAGAATTGATACTATTTAATTTTAATTTTTAATCTAATTGATACTAGAAGAATTTTTTCATTAAATAACAGGAGGCATGCAGCCCTATATAAAAGCTCTGAGAATTTAAATTTTGGTCATGTGGAGCTGGTTTTCTGCTGTCTTGAGTCTAATGATTCTGCAGCATATTCTGTTTTGTGCCAAGGTAGATGTTTCAAGTTGGCATGGAAGTCTTATATTAAGTCTCCAAATGAAGAAACCTCCAGAAAGTAACTCAGGGGGTGTTATTTGAAGTGAAAGCTGTAGGCACTCTACAATTTTTCAGGTCTTTACTGTGCTTATGCCTGGAGATCTTGGGGAAGGTCTACCTAAAAAGGTTTGGGAGGGCATATTTTGAGTAACCACGTGGGCATGTATATGATCTTCACCTATGATGTGGACAGTTCTGATCCATAGCATAGTACACTAAAAGTAATTGGAGTTTTGAAATATATCTGCATTGAAAAAGCTCAGTTTCCATTTCTAGGCTTTGGAGAATATGTATGAGGATACTTCCTCCTGAGCCCCTGTCTTGGTTTAAGGCAAATTTGGGAAGGAACCTCTGAATAGGTCCCTCCAGAAAACCAATCCAATGGCCCCTTCCCCCAACTGGTTCAGGAAAGGAAAAGAGGAAAAACAAAACAAAACAAAACAAATTCCTTAGAGGAAAGTGGAAAAAATGTGTTTATTTAACAGGCCAAGCACAACAAATGAACACCAAGGAACAAAACCTCTTGCTTCTCCACAGAGATGACAAATCCAGCCAGTCTGTGCCGTGGGTGCAGCTCGGCTCACTCAGTCTGTGTCAGTCCCTGGCACTGGGAAATGCCAGGCACAGGCCAGGCCTGGGGGACACAGGGATGAGCTCTTGGTGCTCTGCTGGGGGTTAGTCCAGAGTAGGTTTGAACAGTTCCAAGGAAAAAAAAAGGAAAAGAAACTCACAGTCCGGAAAACTTCTCTGCTTCAGCTAGCCACGAACTAACAGAAAGCAAAGGAGAGCTCTCTCCCGCCGTCCGCACTGCAGCCAACACTCCCTGTGTGTGCTCCAAAACTGCAAATTCTTATCTTGATGTTTTGAAAACACCCGCCTCAGACATTCCACTGCTGCTTCTTCACTCTTAGATCCAGTCTTAAAGGTGCAGAACTCATTTTTGATTTAAACAGACGAATGGGAATACAATTCAGCAGTAACCCAGGACAGCCCCCATGATAGTTCACGTGCTTGAGCATCAGGACACCTTTGGCAAAATTAAGTTTTACAATTTAAAAACTCACTATTGCTGCAAAGCATAGAAGTGTTTCAGGGAGAGAAAAATGCTTCCAGGGATGGTTGGTATGTTTTTTTTATTTAAAATTTATTTGGATTTTTTGTATTTCTGGATGTAACAAATACTATTGAAGGGCTGGATGTTTATAAAATTTGTGTCCCACTGCTAATTGAGACCTATAGCTTTTCACCTTTCTCTCAGGTAGGGCAGGCATCAAGTCTTGCTTATATAAATTCTTATATCTGATAATATACAATTTTAATGCAACATATTTTTTCCTTTTTTATGCTCTTTCACTTATATCTTCTGTTAAGCAGTTTAATACAGGTTTATAGGGGAAAAATCAGTGTCACCCCTCAAATGTGTTGTTTCCTTTAATCAAGTTAAAAACAATTGCAGTGTTGGATGGGATGTTTACTTGTTTTGTTAATTGTAACTTGTTATGTAAAACGAGAGGGTTGGAAGTGAGAGGTGAGTGTTGCTTTTTGGGGTGGAAGGAGTTGTTTGGGGATTTTCTAGTTTGTTTTGTGTGTCTTTGAAAACCATAGCTTCTACTCAATGAAGCTTTAATCCAGTTTTTAGCTCTAGTGATTAAAATTATTACTGGGTATGAATTTTCAGTATGAAGTAATCTGGATTAATCCCTTCAGGACCAGAAATTCATTGTGATGCTATAAAATCAGGCTTGCAGTACTTTTTGTTGATGTTTTGGATGACACTGCGCACAAAATAGACTGTGAAAACAGTTGGTGTTAATGCATTAGAGATCCCCCCAAAGAGCTCTCAGACCTAGAGAAGGCAGTTGTGTGAGAGGCCTTCATTTTTAACTACCCTTTGAAAAAGGAAGCAAGTTTAAAATCATCCAGCAAAACAAAGAATGATTATTTGATGCACCTTAGAACTGCAGAATAATCCTTTCTTTTGTCCTGCAGGCCTACAGCAAACAGATTCCTTTTTGTAGTTTTTGTTGTAGGCAGTTTAACCTACATATTGTTGACCATTTAGGGAGATCTGAATGGAGAAACAAAAAATTATTTTAATGCTAAAGGAGTTTATATGTGCAGAAAGAATATTATCTTTCTAGAAGCAGAGGTATGAGGCAATAACAGTTGAGAGGAGATGGTTACTTGTGAGTTGTAGGGGGAATAAATAATGAAGAGCAAGAGAAAAAACCTATTTGCTTATGTAATAATTAGACAGTGAAAGGAGAAGAGGAACTCAAAGAATATGTAAAAATAATCCAAGTACAGATTTTTTTTTTAGAGGTTTTCTCAGTTGTTTATGTTTAAACTAATTTGCCATATCCTGTGAGGAATTTTGTATTTTTTCTTTTAAAAAGCCACATATGTAACAAAACAAAAAAGTCAAATTCTAAAAGTACATCAGTGAAATGATAGGATATTACTGAAATGATAGAATATTGAAATTCCTCATTGATCTCTCAGTCAGTGTATGCCTTCATCAAATACCAATAAAGAGATGTTGTTGTGCTGGAAGCTTTCTTACACTGCTGTGGGAGCTGACCAATGCATCTCCCTCCATACTTTCCTGTTCACATTGGATATTTTTAATCAATAAACACTCAGTGTAACAGTGTTGCTTAAAATAATTTTTGCAAAGTAAAGCAAATATGCAAATGTATTTTTAAAACAAGACTATTTAAAGGGGAAATGATAAGGCTTTATAGTATCTGAAGGGAGCCTCAAAAAAAGCTGGAGTGGGGTTATTTAACAGAGCATATAGTGACAGGACAAGGTGGAATGGCTTCAAATTTAAAGACGGTAGATTTAGATTAGGTACTAGGAAGAGATTCTTTATTGTGTGGGTGGTAAGGCATTGGAACTGGTGGCCCAGAAAAGTGGTGAATGCTCCATTCCTGGAAGTGTTCAAGGCTATTTAGGATGGAGCTGTGATCTTCCTGCTCTAGTGGAAGGTGTCTGGATGGCCTTTGAGGTTTCTTTTAACCAAAACCATTTTATGATTCTATGTGAAGACTGTGACTTTGCTTTATAACTGAATATGCATGTATACCTGTAATGATTTTGTAGCCAAATAATTCTGTTAATTATTCACAGTCGCTGGGGTTTTTTATAGTTGAACATGAGCCACAAATGTGTTTTTGTTTAGGTGCTGTCAGTAGTACATGAATAAAGATTTTAGGGGTTTTTAATTTAATTTTTTTTAACGATTCTCTTGTATTACTTTTATTTGCCTAGTAGCCTTTCTGGGAGAAATTTGAAAATCTGCCTGAAAGCAGCATGAAGGTAGTCTAGTGCTAAGAGATTTTGTAGATCCCAGTGATACAATAAAATTTGATACCAGCACACATAATGCTTTTTGGGGGGATGTGACCTATTTCATTTGAATATCTACCAAGTCTATACTGGTTGTTGCAGGTATGAGATACTTTTGTGACAATGAGGTTTTTGAATGGGAAGGTGGACTCAGTAAACAAATATCGTCTTCAACCCATACCCCTTATCAAAAACCAGTAGTGAGTAATTTGGCCATAATGGAAATGAAGTTAAAATTACACCCTTGTATTAGGAAGAAATTTGAAAAGAGACCTCTATGATCTATGTTTTTAGGTAGTTCACAAACACTACATTTTGTTCTCAAATTTGGTATATTGGTCACTGATATCTTTTCCTTCTGTTTTCTTTCTGGAAGGTGGTCTTGGAATGCACATTAAAGAAAGACCTTGTTTACAACAAAGTTACTCCTACTTTTTACCACTGGAAGATTGATGACAAGAAGTTTGGCCTCACGTTTCAGAGTCCTGCTGATGCAAGAGCATTTGATAGAGGTATTCGGAGAGCAGTAGAGGATATTTCTCAAGGTATGTATTTCAGGTGAAAAACTCAGTGGGGTGGAGGAATCTTGAGTGTTTACTAGAAAAAGATGTCAAAGCACTTTGTGTGACATTTGCATTGACAGTATTTAAGGATGTGGATTAAACTTATAGTATATTGGGATTTTAGTAATTTTTGAAATAGTACTTCTGGCATTTCTGAAGTGCCATTCATTCAAGCGTCTTAAATTGTTTCACAAGCACTAATAAGGTAATTTCCTGAAACAACCCTACATAATAAAGCATTGCCTCTTTCTTTTAGACATGAAGAAATGGAGGAAGCTGGAGTTTTATATTCTCTCACTTGGATCTTAGAAGCTTTTTGCAACTCCTGTGTTCTTGTAGGATAAGCTGGGAAGTTGAATGATTTGTGACCTGTTGAGTTCTCTCTTTATCTGCACATACTTTCAGTTAATAGTTTTAATTTTTTAATAACAGCTGAGTTAGTAGTGGTTCTGTGTTCAGTGTAGTTCTGAGGAGAGATGTTTTTTAGGAACAGAAGAAGAATTTACTCAGACAGCAATATGGCAAACTGGTTCCAGTGCTTCACTGAATTAATGGAAACCAGTGAGCAAACTGAAGGTTATCATCAAGCCTAGATTATGAGCTGAAAATAAGATAAATGTATTGCTGGATTGAGATGGGGAGGGAAGAGAACACGTGTCTATTGAATTTAAAGAACATATCTTTCAGGCTTGTAAAAAGTATCTTTAGGGATTTTATGTGTGTTATCCTACTAATGAAGGGAGCAGCATGTTTCTGAATGGAAATACTTTTTGACATACTCTAATGACTGCTTTGGAATTGTGTTGGTATGATCCATATCCCTTCAAGACAAATAATTAGAGGACATGAGAGTAATTTTTTTTCTTTTAGGGTCTCACAGTTTCAATTTCTGCTGATTTATAGCAAAATACAACACAGTATGCATTCATGTCAACCAAATGTTTCTGCCTTTAATTTTCAAAATGCTACATTAAAAGGAATATAGGAATATACTCTCTTGCTTCTGACTGCTGATGACACTTTGAAAATGCTTTTATAAGGAAGGTGAGAACAAGAGAGAAGGGTGTGGCTATGAATACTCAGTATAGAAAATGCAGAGTGTAGAAATGAATGATGCTTGCTAAATCAACTTGAAATGGAGTGATCTATAGTTTAAAAAAGTAAACAAGAATATTTATATCATCATCACTGGATATTTAGAGTGGTCTGGATTACTTGAAGCAGTAAGCGGTAAATATGAAGAAATTAACCTTGTCTACCTTTTTTTTCTTTATATGAAGGTTATCCACCCTCCCAAAATGATGTTGAAGTGGCAGAAGACTGCTTTCAAGTGAGTAAATTTTTTAGTTAATCATGCACCTTTTCTTTTACAAATGAGAACAGGTTTTGCTCTCATTAGTGAGAATAAGCAAATCAAGAGCAATAGCAAAATGCAGTTCAATGAAATAAGTTCCATAAGAATTATGTAGAATACTTACAATGTTGTCTTACAATGTACTTACAATGTCTAAATGAAGTAGTTATTATTTAATCCATAAGATCATTAAGTATCTTGAGTTTAGTTTTTAAGTTCAAAATGTCTGTTCAAGTTATACATGCATTTTGATCTTATTGAAATATGAAATACTCATCTAGGAAACAAAATAGAGTGATAAAGAATCTTTTTACTTGAACATCCTGTTTTTCTTCTTAGATTTCACTTGGCAGTGATAAAACATTTCTAACATCAAATGGTTAGAGTTGAAAAGATGCTGAGACAATGGTTTAGAGAATCTAGTCCAAACAAAAACAAAAGTTCAAGCAATTTTTAAAACACACTGAGGATAAAGTAGTCACTTGTTGAGATTCAAGTTTTTATTGATCCTCTTTTGCACTATTCAATTTCTGTAGGTCATAATGGTCAGAGAGATAGAAATTTAGTCCAACCATGTTTCAGAGTTACAGTGCTTTACACGTATACCATATCATATACCATAAATACTGTAATACTGATGCATTGCACTGCTTGGTAATACCCAATAATCTATGTAATTAAAAAGCCAGTATAAAAAAATATTGTTGAGATATACACACACACACGGAGCAAATAACTATAATATAACTGAGTAAATCTGACTTGTCTATGTATGTTTGTAATTTTTTCCTTCTTATTTATGGTTTTAGGGAAAGCTGTGTATTCATTCACACATATATATTCAGTTTTCAGAGTGCAGAAATTTAAATTAATATGAAGATGGTAAAGAAGAAAGTTTATTCAGGGGTCTTAATGACTATTCAGAAAGCTGATAGTGTTGCTAAGTAATTTCTTCTGGGAAAGTCTTGTCACTTTTGATATAATAAATCCTATATCAGTGTAAGTAGAACCTCTGGAACACAAAATCAAGAAAATTAGCAGCTGGCTTTGAAGATATTATGATAGGAGACTGAGAGTCAAGTATTTAGAAAGGATACTGCAATGCAGTGGCAATACAGAAGTCTCCTGATATCTTTTCATTTTGTGGTAGAAGAAATGTATTTCTTTGTGTAAATGTTGGCTCTGTAACCACCTGTTGTTTTTTATTTGCTGTTCTTTTTTTTTTACTTGGAAGTAAAATTGCTATAAATATTAGATATTTCAGATTTTAAAAAGAAATGAGATTTTGACAGGGTGAAGGAAATATGTGCCAAAGTTAATGCAGTCCTTAATCAGCTCTTTAAAGACTTGCTTAAACATGCTTTGTTGCAGGGATTAATAATTGAACAGTTTTTACAGGCCTAATGAGATTAGAACAAACCAATTACTTCTTGATTTTGCTGATAGTTATTACATTTCTGTATAAGGATGCCAAAATTGAGGAAAATACCTGAGATCCATTACAGTTATAAATTTGTTATTAGGAAAGTGGAGAAAAGTGTATTTACAACATCTATATATATGTGAATGTCAATACACCACCTATTTACATATGTAAAGAAAGGTTTACTTTATATTCCATTTTATGGAATAAAATAACTAGCCAATATCTCTTACCATATATCTGCACACTAAAGTAAAATAAGTGATACTAGCATTGCCGATCAATAACAATACCAGAAAGGAGAGAAAAAAAAAAAAAAAAAAAAGAAATGCAGAGAAAACTGAATCCACCCTGGTTTAGCTATGCTTCATCTAAACCAGGTTTATGTATCAATAACAAAGCTGTCATTGCAGGGTTATTAACATGAGTGTAGAAAAGCTGTGCCATTTTAGTTACAGGCATCAGGTCTAGTCTCCAAGAATACATTTGAAATACCAAATAGTCCACATTCTCTTTCAAATTATTAATTCTGTCCCCTTCCAAGATTGATACTCTGATAAGTGAAACTGGATACTCCATGGTCATTTAACTTGATGCATCAGACCATCTATTTAAAGATAATGTTTTGAGTATTTGAAGAGTCATGTTGACTTGTCCCCACTTCTTGCCACCTCTACGTAGTTTAAAAGTCTTAATGATTTTTTTTGTTTCCCTGATTATTTTATAAGCTGTTTTCCAACGTCTCTATTAGTATTTTTGAGTGTGTTTTGGAGTATATGTATGCAAGGGCATTTTGGAGTGTGGATAGAATATTAAAGAGTAGTTTTTCTTATACTGTTCTAGTCATCTTACACAGCAGGAATCCTATATTTAGTGTACATTTGAAGTATAAATACAGTATTTATTTTGTACATAAATTTCATTAACAGTGGCTTCTTTTTGTTGCTTGTTTTTTTTAAATAAAGATGGCTAGATGAAGAAAGCTAAACATGCTTCATAAGTTATTTTACTGGCTGGTTATATTTGGTGCTACAGAGAGCAAATAAAATGATCCAAAGAAGGTCAAAAATTATCATCTCGGTGTGAAATCTCAGTGCTTCCTTGTAATAAGCATTACAATAAATGTATTATCACATTTTATAGAAGTAGTTAGAAGAAATAGTGATTTTCGAAAAGTTGTATGTGCATATATTGAATGTAAATCCAAAAACTGAACTCTTGTCTTGTGCCTTCTAGGCTAACAATTGGCTTGCTGTGTTGCTATTCACTAAATTTTTGATTTTTTAAATAAAATCTGCCAGAGAAAGCATTTTTTTTGCTGAAGATCAAATTTATTGTTTTAAGAAGATAAAGCTTTTTTATAGTTTCTTTAGCCTCTCTGTTGTTTACAAATAATGTTAAAATCCTGATATTAAAAGAGTATGATCACTTAAGGGTTTTCATGGTTGCTTAAATTATTGCAATTATTTTTAGTTGTTTAACTAACTTATTAGGTGCAAATTGTTCATATCATCAAATAAGTCCTAGTCTTACCAGATTCATTTCAAACAGAAATACACAAATGAGTTAAGGCAGAGCAATCTGACTTACTATATAATGTTGGTAAATGGAACCTGGAAAAGTATATGCTACTTACATGGAAATATACATTGGGAATTTGTTTTGTTAGGAAGTTTAGGTGGTTTTGGTATAAACCCTTGCATTTTCAGTGTAGTAAATGAGCAGCTTGAGTAAGTCAGTTTGCTTGTTTGTTAAAAGATTGGTTCACGTTCTTTTCCTCTGCAAATATAAACTTCTTGTTCTAAAACTCACCTAGCTTTACTGAAAAAAAAAATTTTTTTTTTTCCTTGGAAGTAAATCTAAATGAAATGTAGGGTTCATACAATTAAAATTATTTTTGTGGGGGTTTTGGATCCTGTAGTGCATAAGTCTTGCGTTCATGAACTGAAAAATAGAGTAGTTGAGCTTTCATTTCTTTTACTTTTTGTTGATTCAGCCATATTGGTGTTATTTATAGGCTACTTACACATTTTAACAGTTTTGAAGTAGTAAGAACTGGATCACTTATGCATTTGAGTTTCTTACTACTGGCAGAAGAGAACTGTAGACTGATAAATTGTAAGGAGAAAATAAAAAGTTTGGCTTGTTCTTTCAGAAATAAATACACTGAACATTTTGTTAATAGGAAGATGGAAAGGCCTGCAACTTACAAGCATCTTAAGTGGTTTTGGTGCAGGCAGGGAAGACATTAATTGCTCGTGTGCCGCTCTATAAATACACTATTTAGTGACCCCTTCATAAGGGACTTCAGTGACCACTCCATTTATTTTGTCTCTAACAAAATGTTTGCAGAAGTTTTATTTTACAAAAATAGCATTATGAATTGTAAGGAAATGTGAAATAATTTACCCTTGACGCACTCTATTGTTTTATGGCTAAGACAATGATACATGGTAAAACACTAAAAATTAGAAATATTTCGTGCAATTAATAAATTGCTTAGGTCCAGTTCTTACAACTAAATATAATCCTAATTCATAACATCAATTTCAATAAATCTATTCATATATTGTACTAAATTGTTTTGGTTGCTTATGCTTTTTTTGTTGGATTTGTATATAAAAACCAGGAGAAATTTTTTTTTTTTCTCACCAGTCCCTTTACATGTAGTGTTCTCTATATATTCAGGTGGAAAAGCCTTTGCAGAAAGAAGCATGTCAAATGTCTTATTTTTTAGGTTAAACTGTACAAAATATTCAGAGTAACCTAGGTAATATTTCAACCTATGTCAGAAACACATACCTGCAAATTATAATTTCTTTGCCAAATATATTGCTCCATCAGTCTCAGAAATAGCCAAAGCAGAAGGAAGTCATTCAGATGTTTTTGAAACCTGTATCATTTATTCAGAATTGAAAAATTAAGGAAAAAACACTTAAACATTTCTTGTGTTGTTAGCATCAAACAGGCGATTTTTGGGCCTCATGGGAAGTAAATGTAAGAACTGGGACCTAGCGGAAATGTGGTCTCTCATCCATCCTTCTGTGTAGTCATTAAACTTACTTAGAGCAGAACATTTTTAACAATGTTTGCAGAACAATGTTGAATTCTCTCCCAGACATAACTCTGGCAAACTGGGAGAAGTAAGGAGAGAAAATTTGAAGAACAAGAGAAGCTCAGTCTGGTTTTCATTTTCCCTACAGCTGTCATCTGGCTTTGAATTCTGCTGGAGAGCTACAGCTGGAGTCATTTTATTGCTTTACCCAGCATCCTTTTGCTTGTGCGCACAGAAATGTTTTAGTAGTCTTGGAAAAAAATTCAGAGTATCTCTTAGCAACCATAGGACAGTAATTATTATACCAGCAGCTGGGAGCAAACCAGATTTCCGTTGTGCATTAAAAACTGGCGTAGGTTACTTTACAGATGATATTGAATAACCTATGCCAGTACTGTACTTTGCAGGCTGTGGTTAAGAATATTGAATGTGGGCGGTATAATTGCTTTGGACAGTAGAAAGGAGATTGTGTGCATCTGTGTTAGTGTGTGATACTCTTTATATTTGTTCTGTACACGTTCTCGTGGAAAACTTTGTATGTTGCTTCTTACTTAAATGCATTTTCAACACAATACCATTTTCATTTCTAGGGCTTCCTACTTCAGATTGTCAGTGTTTCCATTATAAATGTGGGGTTTCAGGTATTTGACTTTGTAATAAAACATCACATTGGAGCAGGAAGCATTGTTGTCCAAGGAAAAGGTTTTTGGATACTAATAAACATTGTAAGACTGTATCAAAACTACAGTATAATTAAAAACAGAGAGTTCAGTATATTCATCTGTCGTTTCTGTAATTCAGCCTAGTGAATATTTATTGACTAAAGAAATTACATGCTTTTCAATTCAATACCAGAAGTTAGTCTGTGTCCACTTACCTGTAGTGTACAGGTTGGTAATCTGAGCCTTGTCCTTTCAGAAATGCTGTCTAGTGAGTTCTTACCTTACAAAAGGTCCCATGCTTTTCTGTTTCTACTGCCACCCCAAAATTTGTCCTGGAAGTCAGTTAGTTTGAACTGTGGTATCTGTGTTGGAATTTTCTCAAAGCATTCTTTGATAATTGCTGTTTATAGGGCACCAAGGTGTGCTTTAAGATTAAGGTTTGGGTTTCATCCATCATCTGGCACTGCTAGTTAGCCCAGTAAGAGATGATCTGTGCCTGTGTCCTTCGTCAGATGGAGCCCTCCTTGACTGCCAAGGGGAGTACTTGTGTCTGCCTGTGTGAGCATGTGTCCTTTTTGCCCTATAGTACATAGTTTGTTTTTAAAGAAGAAATGTGTGAATCACCTGCAGGGACAGGAAATAGTGCAGGCTGCTGCAAATTTCACCCAGGGATAAAGACGGCCTTGTGAGTAGTATGTGTTTTTTCTCTGGGAAGGAAGGAGTAGAAGTTTTTGCAGTTTGCTGCCTTCTCCATAGACCACTCAAATTTATAATAGTCAGGGGAAGGGGAAGGGGAAAAAGGGAATGCTTATCACTGTGGTTTCTGTAAAATGGCTTCTAGCTGTTAGCTTAAATGCATGTAATAATTTTAAATATTGCTCAGACCAGAAATGGTTGTAGGCATTTCTTCCTCATTTTGAATACAGCTGTTCTGTGGTTTGAGCCACTGTTTTGGAAGCTTTTTATGTCATTGAGCATGTATCTGCAGGAATACCTCCTGCTATGAAAATGTATGTGATTGCACTAATATTTGATGCTTTTTGCTCTTAAAATAAATACATATATGAAGTCTAATTGTTGTCAATCATTCCAATATTTCTTTTATACTCTTTTCCCAACAATGTTTGACCAGAAAATTTGATTTTGACAATAACAGTCAATTGCTTTGTAGTGGTGTCATACTCAAGGATCTGCAAACAGTACTTCTTTTTGGCATTTTGCCCGTCTTCAAAATTTTTCAGGGGAATTTTAACCTGATTGAGTGAGCTTCTGTCTTTCTTGGGATATATGCTCTCTACTATTAATTACACTGATCATGAATTAACTACTAAATTTAATGTTTTCCCACATGGTGCTTCTGGAACAATATATAAATTCTTAATGATGTGATGATTTTTTTTCCCCTACAAAATCATCTACAGACCGGCTACTTCATATTATTAGATGTCTTAGAACTTGATACATTAGGCCTTTATGTATGTGAAGTACTAATGTGATCCTGGAATAAGTTCCTTAAGTATTTTGATAAGTGAAAATTAATGCTTTTGAGTTAATACTTAACCTGCCAAAACTTAGGTTTGCCTCTGCCTCAGTATTTTTCTGTAGTATTTTTATTTTCCTCTAATGTTTTCTTGATACATACAAATCCTTATAATAAAGCTGAAACATTCTCATTGCTGGAAGCTGGATGATGCCAGAATTTTCTCAGTGCTATCCATGATGACAGACAGTTAACTTTACAGCATCCCTCAATGCAGATAAAAACCATACAGTACATTTTTGGCCCAATGGAATTTGTATCAAAATGCTCTGCCATATCCTGAGTATGTCCCAGTCAGTCATGTTTAAGGAATGAGAACCGTTTGTTTTTCAATTCATTTCAGAAATCAGATCACCTTACAAGCCAGTATTCCACCCAAACATACTTCCTTTTTCTGAATGCCATAGGTCCTGCAGCTATCTCATCATATAAGGCTTCATGGTCTCACTTTTGTATCAAATTGCCTGATACAACTTTAAATGCAGAAAGACAGTCATTACATGTTTAAGGCATACTTGCTGCAATTAGATATTTTAATTGGGCCAGTATAAGTTAAAAATTACTTTCTTTTCCTTTCCAGCTGATTTTGCTTTTAATTTATTAAAATATCTGACTAGCTTTTGCCTTACTCATCTCAGAAATTTTTTATCCTCCAATTGTATTTTCGTAAATCCTGGCAGCCTCGTGGATAGTTAGAGAAAGCATCATCTCAGAGATAGGTTAATCTCTACTTCCTTAAAGAAGTCTTCAGAGGAATTCTGTATTTAACAACGCTGACTCAAAGTAAAGAAAATACTTGCCTACTTCTAAATGTTTTAAAAACTCTGCATTTAAGAATACTTGTGTTTATAGGTACCTCTAACATTATATAGAATATTAACACATTTATATATGAACTTGTTGGGTTTGGTGTTTTTATATAAATGCAAAAATCATTTCAAGGGAGTTTTTATGTGTTCTAGACTGCTCAAGAAAATACATCAGATTCACTAATGAAAGATCACCTTTTTCAACATGAAACTGTAGTAACCAGTGAAACATACAACAGTGCAAATTTAAGGCCTTCAGCATTTGAGGATTTCAACACCAGGACAGCCTGTTTACCTAGCCAACCTAACCAGGTAAGAGTACCAATAAAAGAAGCAGTCCTTACTTTGCTTTCTGTATTATTAATGACACAGTATGTAGTTTCTGACAAGAAATCGCTGTGTTCCAAGTCCATATACTCTCAACTTCTTGAAATGTTCAATATAAACTTTGCAGCTGAAATATTATAACATTATTGTGGCAGAGGTAAAGCTTTGTGAAGGTATTTACCTATCTTTGTGGTGTACCAGACTACATAAATAAATCTTTAATTTCTTTGAAGACTTTTTGTGTATTGCAGATTTCAACATCTGCAGCCTTAAAAAGCTGTTTAATTTTTTTCAGAAAATGTTAATTGGGCATTAGCTCAGTCTTGGTTACATGTATGCTAATACTGTTTTTTAGAAATATTGAAAAATATCTTTAAAATTGAAGTCTTGAACGCATTGTACAGTAGGGCACTTCTGCTAAATATTTTTATTGAAACATTGCTTATACTTTCTAAATGCCAATTTAAACTAAAGTACTCTGTTTTGGTGGAGAAAGGAAAATATGTATATCTGTTAGGTATGAAAGGAATTCAGCCATTGGTAGAGCTTTTTCTTTAGCACTATACATTTTTCTTTTTTTCTAAAGCTTAAAGAACTGACAGTTTTTGTAGACTGTAGAAGTAGTCTTAGTAAATTGGATTATAATTAATGCGATGGTCTTAGGTCTAGAACCAAAGACATGGGAAGCTTTTAGAATATGCTGAATAACAGAAGTCAAAGCAGAATGCAAGTTCAAGTAATTTTGAAGACTTACCAAAAATATTTCTGCTGCTTGAAATAAAGCTTTTTAGTATCCTCAATTATTTTTGCAGAGAAAAATAGGATGGTACTTAAGTCTTATATCAGCTACTCTTAAGGTGCTTTATTGGGCAAAAGAAGCAAACAGTGTCATCTGGGGAACTAAGAAGCTTGAAATTATTAATTTTTGATCTTTAATCATTGATCTACTCCAGTTATCTCTTTGTATAAGTCACCTAATATTTTTGTTTCTGTTAAGGTACATATTTTTCCATCTTCCCATTTACTTGCAAAGAGAATTGTAAATATTTTTTTAAAATAGAATGGATGGGTGATTAGGTTATTGCCGCTAATATTTCATGGCTACAGTAACCAGTGATGTATGTCCTGTTAGTCTTCCCTGCATTGTAAAGAAAAGTGCAGTACCTTAAAATACCTTTATGTTTTAAAATAATGTATAAAATCTACTACTGAGAAAGTAATAATTTAAGTTGTGTTAAACTGATAAGTCTGTGTCCGTCTGATAGAAATTAGATAGAAATTTATTTCAAATGACAATGTTAGATTTCAGTTCTTGAAAAGTGAAGTTATGGGGGATTCCATGAAAATTTAAGTAGATATTCTTTAAAATATTTTTCTCATATTTTAGCACCACCTGCAAGCAACAGGCCCTCTCTGCTTTTTGCATGATCTTGTGGTAGACACATTTAGAACATAGGCAGGTCACCAAAACCTCACATTCTGTATGTGCGCACACTGCACTGGCTCTGCTCAACTCCATGCATGTGACCAGGTGACACAGCAGATCTTGAACTAATTACTGAGTTTGTTTCAATTTTGTGTAAATAAGTTTGAATACCTCTTACTTAAGAGTGTGTTCATAAGTTGAAGAGCTCAAGCAGTACATGCTCCAACTAAAGTGATTAATGACAATTCAGATTTTACCTGTAATATTTTGACTATTAGTAAAAGAAACTCAAGTCTTTCAGCTTTCCAGCTGCTGATACATGGATGTATGTTGAACTTCTTAGTACTTTGCGATAATGTAGGCAGCTGCTGGTGTCTTCATACTGAGAAGTTGCAAAGTGAGCAAAATCAGGTGTATCTCTTGGAGGTGAAACAGCCAAGGCTACAGTACCAAGGAAGTGACTGTACCTTGTTTAAAGGTGCACCCCTTCAAGTAAGGTGCCATACTTGTGGGTTCAGTTGCGTGGAATTTCAGTGTGCTGTAACATTCTTCCTCCCTTCTGCTTCAGCTTCACAGAGATGACATTTGTACTGGGTTTTAATTTTTACTGTTTCAAGGACTGAGTGCAATATTCTCATTAAATTTTGCTGCTATATGTAGCTATCTGAATTTGGATTGTGAATTGTTCATGAGTTTTCATGTGCTTCATCTGTTCACATAGGTCCCATTTAATACCCAGTGAGTAAGCTCTTTCCAGCATTTCTCCAGTTTATTTATTTTTCAGCATGTTCTTGCTCAAAAAATATTTCTTGATATCAGTGCCATAAAGAATGTAGTGGTGCCTTATTTGTAACATGCCAGTTAAGCATTTTTAGGTGTTGGGCTCAAGACTTGAAAAAATAAATGAGTTCTATGTATTTGGTGTGTTCTGCTCAAACAAATAAAAAGCTTTCAAAGCCTATCGAGAGGTCGGATTCTACAGTTGTTAGTATTTGTAAAGATCTTTAATGGCTATTAGCTGTCTGGGCAATGGGAAATTGAGGGTGGATTTTTTGTATTGAGGTTTTAGGGTTTTTTGTGTTTTAAACAATGAGTTTTATTTACTGTCTTAAGTGCATACATAATACTCTATGTTGTCAGTGGGGTAAGGATCCTTTATGCCTGTGACATGGAATTCTAATTACTTTTGAGGCTTTTTAGTTAAATAAATTTATGGTGTAAAATGTTCAAGTAAGCCAATTAGTCATAGTTAGTTATTTCTGCTAAACAATAAATTCTTCCTCTTGTTTAAAAACAGAATAGGGAGGAGAAGCAGTCTGCTTTTATAAGCAAAGGGGAAGCCTAACTGCTGGCATGGGAGCCTGGGGAAGTATGGTAGAGAAACAGTGGTAGCTGAATAGGATATAACCATTCTTCTCCCTGTATCCTTGAAACCTTGTGGAAGTTCAGCTATGTGGCTTGGAGCCAAGAAAAAAAAAAAATTATTCTTGTTAGCATACTCCAGTTGAAAGTTCCAGGGCAAAGCATCTCTAATTACAGGTCTGTACTCATCACACAAGGATTGTTGAGCAGGGAAGTGATGGTTAAAGCAGGCTACAGATATTCTTACATAATCAGAAGATAGCATATTTTAAGAAGCTCTTCCTTCCTCTTTTCCAGCTGCCTTCCCTTTTCCCTACTCTCTCCTACCCCAAAACCAGGACATGCAGATTTCAGTGCAGTAGGAGCATAGACACATGCAAAGTGATGTAGAAGCGTTTTAACCTAAAACATCATCTTAGTAGTTTTACACGCTCAAACAGATTAGGAACATGCAGTTCAATTGTTGTACTTGACTATGGAATGGTGGCACATTAATTCTCATTAACTTGAGTACTAATAAAGTAAACACTCTCAGAGCAACGATACTGATGCCAAAGATTATTCCCAAGTAGTTCATGATTCTGGAAGAATTTGTAAGACTTAATAGGTTATGAAGGGGAGGGGTTTTTTGTGTTTTCTGAGAGATGGTTTAGAGGCTGTGCACTTGACAGAGAAAAAGGCAGAATTTGACTTGAAGCCCACTCATAATCTGGCTCTGATTATAATAGCCCTACAGTGCAGGAAAATAATTGCCTGCCTGTAAGGTGGAAATACTGGGGCATACTGAGACCTTTGCTTTTTTGCTGCACTGTGTTTTTTTCAGGAGCTACTTTTATGCACGTGCTAAATTTTTATCTTGTCATTATTTGCACCTTTTCTTGCAAGTCACTTGTAATGTAAACTCAGTAACATTTAGTGGCAATCCACTATCACACACTTAGATATCTAAGGCCTCCAGTATTTCAGTTTGGAAGATCTCTGAATTTTGTCATCTTCAACAACTTTTTCATGCCCCCATGCCTTTTCATTGTAAGGCTGAATAAACAAGAACGTTATCTTTTTCTTCTGCTGGTTTTGTATGTGTTTAGCACATTCCTTATTACTTGCCTTTTGAAGTAAAAGGTCTTAAATTATGGTCAGTTCATTACAAACTGAGAATTTAAGTACTTTGGGTCTTTTCCAGCTGGTGTCCTAAACTAATCAATATAAGTACTGTATATTAACTAAAGGGAGATGCAGTCAGAAGATGCTGTTATTGATTGATCGTCATACTGAATGTTATTCTTCATACTGCAAAATATTTATCTAGAACACAGCTTTGATAATAAGTCACCAGCATTCAATACTCTGGTTATAAATTGGATAGAATTTGAAAACTTTGGGCAGTAATTAAGGAAAGCTTCTCCTGTATATTGCAGTGTATCAGGGAATTAGTCCTAAAGCTGCAAATCACCACATGAAATCAGCACATAAGACATAATTAATCTGTGGAATTAGTTTCCACTTTAAATGATATCACTAATTTTGAGCATAATTCACAGAGCAGCATCAAGTTTTATGCGGATACCAAAATACCCAAAGCTCTTGCGACACACTGAAAAGTCAGGAAAGAATACTAAAGCTCATAGACCTAATACCCTGCAGAAGACTCTTTATTGTGGGGATGTTTGTAAATTGTAGTCGTGAGAAAAGAATCTGGATTTTTTATCCTCACACAGCAAGAGAAAAAAGCCTTGATTTTTTAGTTTTCTAATCTAAGTTTTTCATTTGGGTCTTCACCAAAGTAAACTTCTCTTACTTTGCCATTTCAGGTCCCACTGAAGTCAATCAGACACGTTAGTTTTCAGGATGAAGATGAAATTGTCAGAATAAACCCTCGTGACATTTTGATACGTCGTTATGCAGACTACAGGCATCCTGACATGTGGAAGAATGACCTGGAGAGGGATGACGCAGACTCAAATATACCATTTTCTAAATCAGACAGTAAAAAATCTGACTATTTATACCCATGTGGGGATGGAACTAAGTTGAATTCCCTAAAAGACTCAAAGAGTTCTGTGGTATTTAAAACTCAGCCTTCCTCATCAAAATTTAAAAACTCAAAAAGAAGAAAAGAGGATGGTGAGCGTTCCCGCTGTATATACTGCCAGGAAAGGTTTAATCATGAAGATAATGGCAGAGGAAAATGTCAAGATGCGCCAGATCCTATTAAAAGATGTATCTACCAAGTTAGTTGCATGCTTTGCGCAGAGAGCATGCTGTATCACTGCATGTCAGACTCTGAAGGAGATTTCTCTGATCCTTGCTCGTGTGACACTAGTGATGACAAGTTCTGCTTACGCTGGTTAGCACTGGTGGCACTCTCGTTCATTGCTCCATGTATGTGCTGCTACCTCCCCTTGAGAGCATGCCATCACTGTGGTGAGGTGTGTGGGTGCTGTGGAGGAAAGCATAAAGCTGCAGGATGAATCAGTCTTGTGCCAAACAGAGCTGAAAAATCTTTGTTTCCAGGAAGCATCTAACTTGGATTTGTGGAAGCTTTTTGGCAAGCTGAAGGGAATCTTCTTTCACGTAAGAGATGCTTGATGTGGAGGAAGCAACAAGACTTGTCAGACCTTGGCATTTTATAAGTGCTAGCCACGCCTAACTATTTCCTTTGATTGCGTGGCATTTGTTGCGAGTTGTGAAGGAGATTTTGCAAAGGAAAGCCTGTTCTTATTATTGGCTATAAAATGAGTATATAAACTACGATTATACTAAAAGGGATTAACTTTTGCCACTTTGTACATTCATGGTTTAGGTGAGGGGGCTCTTTTAAAAGGATTAAAACTTACCTGAGGGGAAATTTTAACTAAAAGTGCACTAGTGACAGTTGATTTAAGATTAAGAAAAGTTAATACTCAGCAAATGAGAAATGAAACTGATTTTAAGTGCAACTAAATCACTTATTAATAGTTTTTTGGAAGCAACTTTATGTATAAATAACAAATGTTTATATTTAACTAAATGTGTAAGGTACGAATTATTACATGTTAAACTTTCCTTCCCTCTGATATAGTAGGTATGGGCCATATCTACTGTCACATTCCATGGTAGTATTTTAAATAGTTAATTTAGTTGCATTTTTATTCCAGATGGACAAATTGATATTTTCAGTCCTGGTTCCCTTCAGCTACAGTTTGTGTTGAGTTGTATCCATGCATTCTGATAATCTAAAAACCTTTAAAATATTAATTATTCTAGTCTTGAGTGACCAATATTTTTTTGTTAAGCACAGATGTAATTGTCTAAAATGTTCTTGTTAGAACATAACATTTATTTTTATATATAAATGACTTTGATTTCAACATAATAGCAAAAAGGATGTTGTTTCTGTTGTTCAACCAGCAAGTTGTTTTCTTTTGGGGTGTCCTCCAAAAACTTTCTTGCATATTCAAATGTTCATTAAGCAAAAGGTACATTAAGGCAGTTGTAACAAATTGTCATCAGTGTTCTTGTTTATCCTTCTGTTAAACTAGGATCCTGTTCAGCTGTTTATCAAGTACTATGATTAAAACACAAGATTAATAACAAAAGTGAAATTGTTTTCATTATTTTGAACCACAGCTTTTTCTAATTTGAACGGACAAGAACAAAAGTACTGTGTGTTTTGTTCAAAAAGAACAACAAAAGACTTAGCTTGAGAAATAAATTACAGCCCAGGCAAAACTGAGTGAACTTCTTAATTGGGGAAATTTGAAGGCGGGGCTGGGCAGGGAGGCTGGAGAGTGAGAGTATGTATGCATGTTTGTGTATGAATGCTGGTATATTGTGTCTGGTATTTCTTATGGTTTTGTACTTATTAAGTCTAACTTCGAGGTAAAAATTAATTAACTCACAGAGAGTTTTTAAAATCATTACATGTTGCGCTGTGTTATGAAATAAGAATCATTTACTTCTTGTTAAACACATGCAAAACACTAAAAACACTCATAATTCATTAGCAAAGGTGCCCGTTTGACATCTTGGCTGGAGTGGGACAGATTGTCTTTAGTATACCCTTGTTTCTAAACACAGAACCAAACCATTTTAATTTAAAAAATGCATGACTTACTTTTCTCACTTACATGCATTTCTTCAGTATATTTTGTGTAAATTTTTTTTCTGCATGTATCAGGTCCCTTAATTTTCCTTTGTAGCCCAGAAGTAAAATGAGCAAATGTATATAACTATCTGTCTGTAAATTATTTTTTAAAAGAAAACATTTATATTTATATTACAGCTTGAATTGACCACCTTGTGTACATAGATCATCTCAAAGTATTATTTCACATTGAAAAAGACGACGTATATCTTGATAACTATAGAAGTTATGGAAGAGCTTTTAGTTTTGTATTGAGTCGATTGGATGGCTGAAGTCCAAGAATATGACGTGGTAGCAGCAGTCTTGGGTTTTACTGTTTATATATTTGAAAGCTGCTACTCTGGTTGGGTTTCATGCACATATTTTCAGCTAAACTTGGTTGCCTAGAATAGACTGTTAACTTTATAAAAAACCTTTCATTTAAAAATGGTGATGTTTTTCTAGTGAATTAGAGGAATTTAATATTTTTAAGTGCTAGGTTCCTAATTCAAGGTGGACAGAGGTATGAACAACCTAAGAAAAGAACTTGCTGGCTGTATAAGAAAATGCTATATAATCATATTGTGTATATACTTCAGAAAGAAATTAGTTTTAGCAATTTCCTCTGAGCACTATACAACATAGTGAAACTCCTGGTCTTGTACTGTATTTTATATGACGCATATACTTCAATATTTTTATTAAATGTGTGCATTAATATTTTCACCTTGCATTTTACCACTTTGCTGCTAAAATGTTTTCACCTTTTGCTTTTCTCTTTGAAGACATGTATCATCTAAAAACAGTTGCTGAATGGGCCCATGCTTGCTTGTTCCTGTTGTGCTGCAACTATCATCCAGCTTGCCCGGTTTGAGAGACCAAATGAATGCAAAGATCCAAGGCTGCATAAGGATTTTTCTTAGTAGCATGCACGTGTACTTTTTAATCTGGTGCTAGGGATCTTACCCACTGTTACATTTAGAAGAGCAGTGGAAGGTAGACATACACCAAACCCCTTCCAGAACAGCTCGTTGCATCCATACATCTTTCGGTTTTGGCGGCACGTAACATTCATTCTCTCTCTTCTGAAATACTTTCTCGAGACTTTGGACATAGAGAAATTTCTTCCTCAATCCGTAATCCTTGCCTTTAACATCGGAGCTGTAGTTTGTCAGGCATGTAGTAGCAGAGCTTTGTGTTGCTTGGAGGGACCCGAACCTTTGGAAACCTTCGCTGAATATTAAGTCCCTCGCTCGTTGAAAGCCTCGGTTCCCGTGAAAATTGTTTCCCCTCGGAAGTGGGGGAAGTTAAGGGAGAGCGGCGCTCGGGCACCATCTACTGGGGGAAAGCTCGGCACAGCTCTCGGTGACATCGCACTTAACGCGCTATCCGTGCACGGCTTAAGGTATGCTTTAGCCATGAGTTTACAGAAGAGTCATTTGCAATCTGACTGGGATGCTTTAGCTCATCATACCCCTTCAGTTTCATTAATAATGCTAAAGTAAAAATCCTTTAACCATATATTTTGTTAGGTTTAAAATTGTTGTGATGGCCTGTTACAGGGGCATAAGAAACAGGAATGAAATGAAAATGCTTTTGATTGTGTCACTGGGCTTATAAGAAAGGGGTTTTATTATTATTTTTCTTATTATGATGATTATTTTATTTATTTCCCCTCTCCCAGTGGAAGTTCTTCCCACAGCAAAGTGATGGAGTTTTGATGCTGATGCAGAGGGAATTTGGCCTTTTGGTTTGTGATACAAATCAAGTTGTGAGTATGCACAGGTGGGTGTGTGCTCTCACACATAAAATTCAGTAGCTGTGAAGGATATAGCTACAGCTGTGCGCATGGTTAAAGCAATATCTAATAATAATCTACAATTATTATGGTAACTGTTTAGTAAACAGCATGATGTCATAAAACTCTTTGAGAGCTTATAGAAGAGATGTTTCAAACAGTCTTAACCAATGCGGTTTCCTCTAGAGAAGCAAAGGTATTTTGAAGAATGCCTTAATTGTGCATGTTGGAATATAACATTTCCATCTTGGATGAGTTCTCTTCAGAATGATCTGTTCGTGTGTACCTGGAGGATAATGTTGAACACTTGTGTAAATAATACCCAGGTTTAAATTAGACTTTAAATCTTTTCCAAGCTTACGGCACAACATGCAGCCAGTACAGCTATGCATTCATATTAGTAAAATGAAGATCAGGATTGCTGGCTGGCAACAAAACCAAGAACTTTAAAAAGATACCTCATGGTACTATTAGTCCAGCAGCTAGGTGGATAAAATTTGTTTACCTTGGTGTATTTACAAATATAAAGAGGGGTCAAGGGGGCTGTTTGGTTTCCATTTTGTTGGAGCTTTTTCCCTCCGAAAGTTTCCCTTAATTGCAGAAGTTGTAGTTTGTTAAAGAAATCGAAGCATTTGGTGAAAAGCAGCCTTCTTTTTTAATGCTGCAGTATAAGCTGTACATGGTTTTCCTTCCTTTGCTTGGTGCCGTTTGCTTTACACCCTAATGACCTCAAAGTGCCTCATGTGTATATTGTTTCCATCAAACCTCAACTGCTATTTGAGTCTACTAAATGATGTATAATTTAATTAACTCATCCCATAGGTGTTTGCTTAAAGAATATGAATTTAGCTTGTTACTTTGAGTATATAATGTAAATATGTCTTTAAGTTTGTAACTGGTTTGTTCCATCATATCCTTGTAAGTTAACATAGTAGATAACACCATAAAAACTTTCAATGTTTTTCCTGTAATTACCTGATTAAAACTATCTTGAAATGAAAAAAAATAACCTGTTTTTCCATTCTGTGTTGTGATTGCTCAGAACAGTGCGCATGAAATGAAATGTTGCAGCTTAAGAACAGAATAAAAAGAAATAAATACAGGTATTACCTTCAAACTCCAGCATCTTTGCTCATAGAAACCATTTTTAAGTTACTATAATGATTTAAAGAAAAGTAGGCTTATACCAGCTTGCTTTGTATGCACAGCAGTACTTGTCATTGACATCATGCTGAGGAGGTCAAAATTCCTTTACATAAAACATATATATCTGAGATCCCATTTGACTCCACCACAAAAATGCCTGTCTCTGAATATAATTCTAAGCTTTGTGTAAGTTACAGGTAAGATATACACCAGAAAAAGAAGGAAAACTAATCAGTCCATGAAGAAAAATGAACAAGTAGAAATCTGTGACACCGTAATATGAAAGTTCAGTGGTCAGGTTTAGGATAGATTATATTAAATTGAATTTGTATTTGCCTCTAGGTTTTACAAATGCTTTCTTATTGGTTACAGCCAATAAAGTAATTCTTCCTGTTCATTTGATCAGTTGCTAACTTGAAGAATTTTTATTGCCAGGTGGAAATGTTACATGGATTATTAAGTGTAGATACTTGAGCTTTTAATTGATGATGTGAAAATACACCTCTACCAGAGAAATGAAGCAGAAGAATTGAATGACGAATAAGGTGAGGAGTTAATAGAGAAAACTATAGAACTATGTGAAAAATGCATATGGGAAAGTAGTCCAGCATTAAACATGGTTTCTTACAATTCAGAAACTTAGTGTTACATCTTGCCTTAATGTCATGGTTACTGCATAATCTTCTGTGTTTGAACAAGAGAAAAGGATAGGTAAAGGGTTCTTCTTTTATTTTTCTTGTTGATTTACTTTTCTTCTTTTTTCTCATTCTTTTTTCTTCTTGATTTGGTTTTGGGTTTTTGTTTTTTTTTTTTTTTTTTGGGGGGGTCTTTGGTTTGGGTTTTTTTTTTTTTTTTCTTCATCTTTTTTTCGTTACAGCTGAGTCAAACTCAGTTGCTGAAGTTCACAGAGCTGGTGGCCAGTTTCTAAAGAGAATTAAAAAAAATATCCAAGTCATTTAGCAATTAATAGTCTTTTGTAACACTGTTTCCTGAACCTTCTGGCTTGCTGCCATGAATCACTATGGGATCCTGTGCCAGAACAGAAAGACTTCAATCTGTAGGATTGTATCATCACTTCCATAATTTAAGAACACTGAGCTGTAATTTAACAGTTTGGAAAGAGACATAACAAGTAAATGAATGACAATAAAAAACAATCCACATTTTATACCTTTAATTTGAGATTGAGCTGTGTGTGTACACATACAATGGCTTCTGATTAATTGTGTTTTGAGTAATGCCTACTGTGAATCACTAATACTTAGTTTTACCTAGAATGAAAAAGATGAGGTAGGTCAGTTCTTCAAGAAACTTGTTATCTCTAAATATCCATGCCATGACTTGAGGGGTTTGGGAATGTTTGAGAAAAAAATGTCTTTGAGAAAATAATGTAAGTTTCTCAGATTAATTGTGGTTTCAGCTAAGTGCTGGTTTGGCAGACTCCAGGCACATCTCAGTACCCATCAAATTATATATGATGTTTTTAGCAATATGCAAGTATCTATGTCAGTTCAAGGTAATGCACAGGAACAATTATTTCATGTTTGGCATTTGCTGCTTTTTTATTTTTTAAATTGCAAAAAAAAACCTTTTTCTGCATTTTGATTTTGAGTAATAATGAATCAGGGTGAGCAAGCTGACCAAATAATAACTGTTTGAAAGAGGAGGAGACACCCTTCTAAATGTAGTCCCAATACTGATCAATCAAATCTCTTTCTGTTGTCAGTGATAAAAGTAGCTATAAGAAAACCTGTTAAGATGATTAAACTTACTGTTGCATGTAAAACTGGCTTTGGGTTATGGACTAATCTTCCTCACTCCAATATTGCAACCTGCCAAACCATTTATGTATGAGCTCTCTCCTTCCAGTACTACATTTGTAGGAAACAAATACATTTACACCTGACACTTCCTAGCCCTCTATGTAAGTAACTTGCCATTTTGTATCCCACGTAAACAGCAAGTGGTGTAGTGAACTACTTTTAAACTGAGAATATGAGAATATTGTTTCTGAAGTAGAAAGGGGTTGTGCAAATATATTGCTGCTGTCAGCAGTAATCACTGCCCAATGCTGGAGCTGGCTGTCTCTTTGTACCTGACAATAGGTGCTTTTCTGTTGTTGCTTATATTGCCTGTGAGGGAAGTGTTATAGTGACTTGACCTTTCCTGTCTTTTCTCCATTACTTGTTCCCTTTGTCTTTCTGTGTGCTCTGAAGTCATCTTCAGCTTTCTTTGCCAGCATATAGTTTTTATTATCTGTGTGTGCATCTGATGATGATAGCTGCTGATTACTAAATGCCTATTAAAAATAGTATTTAAAAGTTGTATTGCAAGCCTCAAAAGAGTTTGAAATACTGCATCACTCTTGAATATAGTAATGCTGAGAAGTTGTCTCCATTAGGTGCACATTCAGCCACAGACTGACCAATCCTAAGAACTGTTTTCCAAGTCTGATGTGGTTTTACCTAAGTTTTCTTTTGTCTCTTGCCTATTTGTATTTAACTGTTTAAGAAGCATAATGGGCTGGATTCTGCAAACCATTATTGGGTGACTCTTCAAGGGGAGCAGGAAAACTAAAACACTGAAACTCTAAAAAACCCTTAGTTTGCTCTCTTGCTCTAACAATCACATTGGTAATAGAGTTAAATAATTTTAACAGTTATTGGGACTATGTTGAAACAAACAAGGCGGAACAAATTAGTTTGGGAACGTTGTCACTGTTGACCTTCAACAGTACTAGAGACACTCGAGTCACCAGCTGTGCAGGATCCACTCTTATTTTTTTCCATAACTCTACAGCTAAGGGTTAAAAATGAAGGAGAGAACTCTTTTTTTTTCAGGGCTGTTCTCTCATGAGAACTCTGAATGACTGCTTCCTTGGGCTTAGTGGTCTTCTGTTCTTGGAAGCATGGAAATTGGTGGAGAAGTGAGAAGTGAGAATGGTGATCCCTGCAGGGCAAAGAGGTACACTGTGGGACAGAGGTTAAATTACCTCTGTGGAATCATGGGAATAGAGAAAGAGAAAAGAAGAAAAGGAGCATCATCTGGGCCCTGCTCACAAAATTAATCTCTTCAGGATGTGTTGACAAATGATGCAGCATTCGCAAGAAATTTCAAACATTCTCAATACAGCTATGCAGTTTCTGACTTCCCCAGTGCCTTTGAGCCTTTTTTTTGTACCTGAATTAATAAGTAAAGTCTGATACAGTCAGAGTTCTGGCTCTTCCATAACAGGCAGTGTGTCAGAAATCTGCCAAGTCATAGTACAGAACACTCCTCTTTGTACATGTGCATGTCTGGGATTTGTGCAGATGAATAGCTAATTGATTGGTATTGAGGGTTGACTGCTGTCCAGACATTTCAATTAACAACACTGTTCTAAAATAGTGGTGCTATCCAGACTTCTGATTAATTCTAGTTTGTGGCAGACTTGCACAGATTTCTCTACATTAGTAAACTTATATTTGTAAAGTCATAGTTCTTGAGGCTTTAGTGTATTTGGAGCTTGTTGACCAGAGAAATGATGAGTTTCCATCCTTGGAGATACTTAGAACTCACTGAGGCAGATCCCTGAGTAATCTGCTTGAGCTGACCCACTCTGGGCGTTTGAGGTTGGAGTAGGTGATCTCCAGAATTCATTTACTGCATCAGCAATTCTGTGGTTTTTCAAGAAAATTACGAATTTTGAAGAAGTAAGATAGTTTCAGAATAAGTGATGTGATTTTTTTGCCTGCTAAATCACATCTCTAATTTTGAGGCAAATCATAATGTTAATGCCTGAATATTTCAAGTTGCGATTGAAGAATTGTTATTTTAGTCATATCATTATAACTCAATGTTTTTCAGTCAGAATTATTGAAATATGAATATATTTCATGACCAAAGGCTTTTCAATATAAGTAATAGGTATTAGCATGGTATTGAGGTGAGGGGGAAAGCTAAGTTATTAGTAAGTTTTAAAATATTCACAGGTGTTTGCATAAGTACTGAACAGCTGCTTCACATGCTCTTTCAGCACAAAAATGTTTTCAGAGTTGCTACTTCCAGATAGTTTAGTTAAAAAAAAATAAATTCAGGACCTACAAACCTTTTCCAGATTACCAGTCTATCTTAAAAGCAGCTCTAAAACCTGGCTGGAATCTGGGGCCTGAGCCAAGCTAGGTAAAAATGCCTGTGCACAGTATATTTGAAAGCACACACATCTGTTCAGGCTGAAGCATCAGCAGCAGGGTGAGAGTGGACGTGAGTGAGTACAGGCAGAGCTGGCAGCTCGTCAGTGAATCTGGAACCCTGTACCTACTACAAAATTGAAACTGTTCCTAGTAGCCAGAGCCAGAGGATGGGTGGGGACTTGAGAAGACTGAGTCATTTTCCCCCTTCATTCCTCTACTTAAAAATTGAAGTAATGTTACTGCACATAAATATTCATCCCGTTTTTAGACAGACATTTTTCTCAAGTGGTTACTAGAATAGATTTTAACTATGTAATTGCCAGTTCACATTTCTTGGTCCTGATTCTCTTTTACGAAGTGTAGAGAAATGAAATATTCTAAAAATTTTGGCCCTTCTTGTGTTTCTGGAAAATTCAAAAGTACCTGAACTGCATTGTTTGCTTGTTGGGTGTCTTGCTGCCAACAGATTCCTGCTAGTTCATCTCCAGCCAGCAGTGAGGTGGTAAGTCTGGCTCATCAGCTTATTCAATAACATGCTGATCGTGACTCAAGTTCTTCCTGCATTATCCTTGATGATTTCATGCTCTCTGTAGCTTTTTTCTCCATTAATCCACCAGTGTCTCCAAAATATGCTCAATTATTGCCTAAAGTTTCTCTTCCCTTTAGACCAGTCACATCTTTGCTTTTCTCTGTACTCATTTGTTCAGCCTGATACCTCTAAACTGGCTTACATTCATGAGTGTGGTGGCAGTTCTCACAACTGCTACTATTTTCCTGCAGTGCTCATTAATTGTAAAAATAATTTCTTGGCAAATGCTGCTGTGATGCTTTACAGTAGTGTAAGGAAAATAGATGGATTTTGCCTAAGATCAACCAAAAAATCTCCTACTCCTCCCATAAGGTAGGAGGTAAGCTAAGGGAGGGTGGGAGTGGTTATGTTGGTTGTACTTTTCCATTCTATCACTCCTCAATTTTTCAGTAATATACCTTTGGCACCAGAGTTAGGATTGTAAGGCACTGGAGCTCTAAGACTCACTTTGACATCACATCCTGAATGTGTGGCCCAGATGTATCTACTGAAACCCCCTCACTGCAGCAGTTATCACCATTCCCTCTGAATTTCTTTAACATAAACATTTACATTTAGAGGAAAAGTAGGGTGAGAACATTAGCAGATCTGTATTGTAACAGTTTGTTAGGACAGTTGCTATTACTTGAAATCATTTAGAAAATGCTTTATGTATTTTAAAATAATTTGTATTTCTAGATGACATAGAATAGTTTCTTCCAAACTAACCTTTACAATGTGCTTTGCCCAGTCCAGGTATTTCAAATTGGCTACATACCTGCTGAAGAATGAGATAGAAGTTACCTTTAACCATATCCCTGGGGATAGGCTTCAGTTACATCTTGAGTGCAAAGCTGCCTGCATTGGGAAACAGCTTATTTCCAGTCCTTGCTTCCTGTATTTGTATATATTTTCACTCTTTTCCTAAGGGCTTGCACTTGAGAATCTATTTTCAATCTTCTGAGGAAGATACAGAAGCCTTCCCCTTCATAAAGCAGGCAATCAGAAGGTTATACAGTGGAGTCTTTTTGTAGACCTGGACAGAACAGCACCTGGGCTTGCTCTTTGATTCATAAGTAGCATGTACTAAATCAGTGATGGGTTGTGTTAGTGTTGTTTATCCACAAATGATCTTTAAAAAATATAGGCTTCCTTATCAGGTTGATGGCTAAAAGACTGTCCTTTGCAAGACATCAAAGTGATACAGATTTGTAAATGGACAAACTAGGTCCTGCTATGTGTGTGGACCTCTTCTGGGATGGTTTGCCTTCTACAAATTCTGCGTATGTGAAAAATCTCACCTTGTGTAATCAGTTATTGTACTGCATGCCCAGTTTAAAACTGCGTGTGTGGTAACTGGACGTAAGAACATTTAAATGGAACTGCTCCCACGTGTTGCAAAGGTCATTTTGGAAAGGCTGACATCATTAAAGATTCATGTCTGCAAAAACACAGCAACTGACATACTATCACAACATCACTTGAGATGAAAGTCTCGGCTGTCAGAGCATTTGGTGAACACACCACCAGGACTTGGTGGAACTTTGACATCTGTGATGCAGTCCAAGAGGAATTTCAGATTGCATATTTACATGGATGATTGAATGGCACCTCATCAGCTGCAGTCATCTTGCAATGATCTTTTCTTCCCTATTTGCACTACATGGTGCAGTTAATGCTTAACTGTATCTCTGACTTTGAAGATCAACTCTACTTGCATTAATCTCACCAGCTGCTGACATGCTTGGATACTCACTTACTAGACTTTAAACAGCTTCTGAAATGTGGCTGGTAGCAACACACTAATAGAATTTTGAGTGAGTCATTTTCTTCCTTTTTTGGACAGTAAGTAACTTGTCAATAACACATCTACAGTGTTAAAGAAGAACTCAAGAGACTGTCAGTTCACTCTAACCTTGATTTCTTACAAAAGTGGAGAAAGCTAGTAAAGAGGTAGGTATCAACAGGTGCTGCTTAGTGTCAGTTAGGCATAGTCTAGCTATGTTCTTCATATATCTGTATATCTCTAGATAGATACAGCTATGTTATACAGAGGTATTCAAAAGCCTGCCATGTCATCACGTAGATCAGCACAACACCTGAAAACTTAGTGTCTTACCTTTGACTTCTTCTGATACTGACTGTTAAATCACAGCTAACAGTAATTTATATCAAATCAGGACTGAAACAAAGATCTTTCCCAAGCAGTTTTTTGGGTTTTTTCATAGTATCTTCCAAGTCAGTTATATATTTGAATATATGAACTTAGAGTGATCATAGATCTCAGGCATTCAGAATGTAAAATTGCTTAAACTCTTAGCTGGGCTCATATACAATGTGGTGAATGCCAAGGATTGCTGAGTGCACAGTCTTGGTTTCATCCAAAACTTACGCTTGCTGAAGACTTTTATGTCCATCTAGTATGTATGTCAGTGAGCAAGCAGCAGTTCATCAGTCAGCTAGATAAACTGTGTCTTACAGAGGTTTATTGACAGTCTTCTTCAGGTGAAACAGCTCCAGATGAGTTACTGAGGGCTGATGCTACACATCAGATGTGTAAGTTTGTTTCAATGTTTTCAAGCTGTTAACTGACCAGAATGAGAAAGCTGAGCTGGGATTTACCTTAGCACCTTGGTATTCAGCTTTGCTCAAGCCCTGCATTAATTCTGCTCATCTGTTTAACTCAAACACAGTCATTTCAGCTCTCCTACCAACACAAATATCACATGCAGCACTGTGCAGAGTCATGGCATGAAAAGTTTCTTTTCAGCTCAGCAGAGTTTAGTGAACCACAGCCATGTCCTGAGGAATGGCAAATACACCCAGCCTGATGTTGAAGCAAATTGTGGTATCTTAAGCAAAATCTCCATAGCCAGGTAAACAAATTGTGTAGCCTCAAGCAAAATCTCCACAGCCAGAAGATTCTGCTTCTCTCTCGCTACCAAGTACATCCTAGAAAATGTTTTGGGTTGTTTTTTGGATTTTTTTCTCTTATTCGCAGTCACTGTTTGCTTACATACATTGTTCCCTGAGCAGCAAGTTTAGGCTTTTATGCTACTTGCCACCTGTAGCTTTAGAAGACCATCAGCTTCAGGAACATTTGTAGAAGTGCCTAATCTATATGCATGCTGCTCTAGAGTTCTTTTGACAGTATCATGAACAGCTCTTCTAGGAGATCTGTTATAAGCCCGAATCTTCAACAGCAAACATCAGGCAAGAACATGGTCAGTATCTCTTGTAGTCTTACAGGTTCCTGGTGCTTTTTTTTACTCTGGCAGTGATGGAGTTACAGCTCATCTCATCAGCATACACCTCAACGATGAAATTGCAAATATTGTGCTACGATGTAACAAACAATGACAGTTTCCTTCTTGTCATCTCCTAGGAACAAAATGAAAAAACTTGCCTAACAAGCTACTCCTAAACAGTGTTTCAGGAGAAAAAGAGCATATAACGGGGTTTTCATCAGTATCACACATAGTATCTTTAGTTGTCTGGTTAGTGGGCAATGTACCTTCAGGTTGAGGTCCCAGCAGAAGAAATAAATCTATTCCTTTTGAAATGCTGAAATGTGATTAGTTGGGCTTCCTGATCTTATATTCTTCTTTTTACACCACCTTTTTTTCTTGTGTCAGAGCTCCTATTGTGACCCCACTCACCATTTACTATTTTAATTATTTAACTACATTAATAAGCACTACCTGCACAGCTTCAAATGCTGCAAGGCAAATCTAGCTTTCTACAATCCACTGACACATCCAGACAGGCCAGGTGGGAACCTCTTACCTGCATCCTATGCCACCAAACTTCCAAACACCTAATCTTAAGAAATTAATCTTAATTTTTAGAAGTTGGATTACAGCCTAGAGAAGAGCCCTGTAAATGTGTGACCCTCCTGTGCATTGGGTTCCAATTACTTTGTTGTGCTCTGTTTTCTGCTCACTTTCAGACTGTGGTTGTCCCAGTTCCACTTTCCCTCTTTGTTTGGTCCAGTACATCTATTCCAGCTGGCCTCTGAGTTTGTCACTGCTCAATGAATGAGCCACATTGATAATGTTTCTGTAAGTTGCATGGAGGAACCCTGTTGTGCTTTTCCTCCCTTACTCCCTCTGCTGTAAGAACCTTGCACAAATTTTAGTGTCACTTAGTCACACATGAATAAGACTCTTTCAGTGCCATGAAAAAAACAGTCACTGAAAGGCCAGTTATGAAAAAAAATCCTTTACTATCCCTTAAATCTAAAGAAATTTGTATATATTCATTTTAAAATTAGATCAGCCCTTTTGTTAGTAGAACTTACTTAGGTGCTGTTATTGTGCCTTACATTTTGAGTAAAGCAAAACTGCATGGATTACAATTTATGGAATGAGGAATGTGAACAGAGAAACACACTGAATATTTCAAAAATTGCTTTAACCCTAAGTGGTTAATGTTAACATTTGTTTAGTGCCAATGAAGTTAAATTTATGTGGCACGTAATTTAGGAAATTGAGTAGGCAGAGAGCTGGTGGATGCCTTTTTAGTTAAAAAAAAAATGTTCATTTTCCGTTAAACGCTCACACATTTGTCATAGCAACCTTGAAGGTGGCCATAATGCTAAGCAAAATAAACAGTCCTAGCATAATGTTCACTGTAATAACATGTCTCATGAGCTAGTTCAGTACTCCTTTTTATTACCTTATTTTCATTGCTCATTCACTGTGTTGGAGTTCTGTTTTGTAGTTTAATCATTATTACATAATTTTCCTCTTTTAATTTAAAGGTGCTGCCCTTTTCCTGTCGTTCCATGACACCTCTTTATTACATGCATGTATCCATCTTAATTTATTTCTTAACAGTGAGTTCTTTACTCTATTAATTCTCAAAGTCTAATAGTTGGGTAAAATTTTTGCGAATCTCTGCTGTCATTAGGAGAAAAAATACAACAAGAAGGGCAACAGGAAAAGGACAATACAGTTAACAAAGTATGACAACACAAAATTAATAGAAAGGTTCTTCAAGGTCTATCATAGTGACATCTGTGCAAAACAAAAAATTCTAATGTTTATAGCTAAAGCTCATCAAATTTCATGAGTCATGGACAAAGCACCCAATATTCTACACAAGTTCTGAGTTTAAAGTAGAAAAGCTGTTCTCTATTCCAGTAGTCTTTTTCCCTCCTCTTCCTTTTGGAGATGAAGATACGTAGGTAAAATAGAGCAGAACAACGTAATAGAGATTTGCAGCAGATGGACAATTGCTCTTCTGTGTGTCTTTCCTGTCACTCCTAACATACATGGGAAAATCCCCACTGACTCTCCCTGAGGATGGCCAACTGCCAGGTCAGGACTAAATAGCGACAAGGATTCAGAGCTGGCATCTGAGTTCAGCATTGTACCCTTTAGCTAGCAGTTGACTTAATGAAATAACTAAACTGTTTATTCTTAAGAAACATATATGTACTACATAAACAAACAAACAAACAAAAAAATATTGTGTTACCCTTTTCCCTAGGTAAAATGTGCCAGTTCATCATACAGGTGGATGTTTTAATCTGGTAATCGTCTTCATCTGAGAGCTGAAATTTATTTTATCTCAGACAGGTAAAGAAATACTCACTTTTCAAAAATCCTTCTGAGATTCCTATTTTCTCAATTATAAGTTAACGTGTGAAAAATAGTAGATTTTTATAAAGTCTCATATTGTCCATCCTCTGATAATCTGTTCAGGTCTGCGTATAAAGGTATGAAGAAATGGCCTTTCAGACATGCCAAGTACATCTTAATATGTTTAGTCACAGTGCCATATTCATGGAAAGACAATGTAAAAATTACGTAGAATCCTCCAGCATTAATGAAGAGCAGAAGGAAACAACGGAATGACCAGAAATTAAATTTGCTGATACATTTTGGATATTTGCTTTACCCCGAAGAAAATGCCACAAATTCTTCTCCCAAACCAAAATACAATGCAAAGAAAATGTATTATTTCTAAGGAGCTTTTCCCAGGTGCTGATGCTTCAGCAAGGTTCCTTTCACTTAACTGTGTGCACTGAAATTTGATATTATAATTATTGCAATGGTTGTGTGTTTTCTTCTCGTTTCTCACAAATCCCTTGCTCTCTGTGCAATGCTCAGGTACCAGAATAATAGAGAAGAAATGCGATTAGACAAAGTTTGTTTCCAAAGGTCCATCTGTGTGAGTAAGATCTACTAGCAGGAGTGTAGATTGGGTCAATTTTGGATAAAGCATGACAAATTATTTATGGAGTTAGATTTAATTGAGTATATAAGCCCTTACCTTTCATGCAATGGTATTCTGAAGAAAATAAGAGATTAGCCAAGAACTGATGGGCTAATGCTGTTTGTATTTGTTTTATGATGTTAATTAGGTTTACATGATTGTCTGCCATTTACCTCAGACCACAGGATTAACTAAGTGCCTTCCTATTGACTCCCTCATCAGATTATTATCACTGCTTTTTCCATGCAGTATTATTGCATACAACATTTACTTTAATTTCCCCAAAATATTGAATAAAAAGTGTATTCATTATATAATGCATTTACTCTTAGAGTAATGAACTCATTTTAAGGACTGAGGGAAAGAAACAAATACAAAATTATTATGGGAAAGACATGTTGTCTGCCTCAACAGTCAGTTTAATGTCTATCGTGGAGAAATGTATTTTCAGGGCCAATTGTGGCACACGTATTTTTAACTTGCCCTTGCTTACACTGGTTTAATATCGGAATAACTCACTAAAGTTAGAGAGTAGAAGCCTGGATGAATTCCACAAAGTGAGAAATGAATTTGGCTGCTAGTATATAAAACTAAAGCTGTTAATCTTCCTTTCGATTCTCAAATTGGTCATTTCTATATAAATGTTTACTAGAGTTGTAGAATCTAGGAAGAAACTTACTTCACATTTTGGTATGAAAATGTATTTTCTCCTGATGAAATCTATATTTCAAGAGTGCCTTATTCTATCAAGTACCTGCCCCCCCTTCTGTACAGCTCTACTGCCTCTACACTTTGCACCGTTACCAAATGGTTTCCTTTACAATACTTCCAGGAGGTGTTCCCTTCTCATGGACAGCCAACTGCATCTTGTAGGAATTGTGAGCTAAATTCAGAGCAAGGATTTTTTCCTCAGGTGTTTCTGTAGGCAGACATACAGACACATTCAGTTGCCTTATCTACTCCACACTAAAAATCATCTGAAATCACTCAGTGCCTAATATTTCATGTGTGAATTTATATTATATATCAGCTGGACATACAGATTCATCAGGTTACAATCTAACAGCAAGTTGCTGGGCAGCTCCAGGGATCTTCCAGGATTCACAAAACAGAGCTTCCTCATAGTTTATCTATGATTCTTGATTTACTAACTAAAATTCTCCAGTAAGGAGGGTGTGTGAATTAGTCCCAATAGTTCAGTCTGTCTGAGTAACCCCTTGCACTAAGAGTGCCAGGCTTGGACCCCATCAGTGCCAGTGTCACTGCTCCTAAGTGATGGTGATTGTTCCATCCACTGGGCTCTCTGAAAAATTTCTTTAGTGCAGTGTGCTTTCTATAGAACTCTTTTTCGCTGTGACAGAAAAGCACATTTCCAAGGCATGCAGCTAGGTAGGGGCAGACTTAATTCTAGAAATTTCTCAGCAAAACCAATTTATTCATAGCTGACAATCTTCAAGAAGAAGGCCTGAGAAAGCCTGCAGCCTGGTGGGATGGGGACATGAAGCGGGCAGAGCGGTTAGGGAGAGGATAACGCATGATGGGCTGATGGGTGTTGGCAGACGGGTCTGGGGTGTTGGAAGGGCCTGACCTGAGGGGTGTGGCCAAAGGCTGCACAGTAGAGGTTCAAATTTGGATCTTCCACAATATAGAGAATGAAGAAATAGTGACTTAAAATATATTACCTCCATTCCTCTATTTTTAGTGATTAAGAAACACGATCTGACTGTTACTTAGAAGAACAGCAACCCTTGGACCCTTGCCTGTGTCTTGGTGTTTCCCAGCGGATAACTAAGCTATCTGTTGCTCAGATCAGTCAGTTTTATGCGCTTTACACATCTAAGACTCTTCATGCTTTATGAAAGATAGGCTGGGCTTTCGCATCACATCATTGCAGCTGGAAGCACACAAAACCTAGGGGAAGACTTGGGCCCATCCATTAAATTGTCTTCAAGAAAACTGATAGAGCTGAAAACTGGCCTAGAAACTGCTCCAGCATGTTATCTTGATGACTCACTTCTGTCCACCATATTTTTCTTCTTGAAACACAGCAGTGTCTCAATAGAATCACCAACTTCTTCCATCTAAAAATACTTTTTCACTATCTTTGTGTTTTAATAGAGAGCAAGGAGCACCAGTCCCGTGTGAAAAGGTCCCTGGCTGCCTGCAAGGTGTACTGAAATTGTCTTAAGTAAGCTTTTCCATTGCTATAAAATGGGCCATTGACAACTTACATGCTTTGTATGTACTGTGATTTGTAACAGAGAACTTCCTGTCTTGCAAAATGCTAAACTCTTCATTTAGTAAAAGAAATAGGAAACAGCATACCTCAAAGTTTGGTCATGTCTCAGTGCTACTTACTTTTTATTCCTATTTATGACTGGAAATCTTGTAGGTAGGTTGGTGTCTGAATGGGTGCCTATATTGTAAAAAATAAAATAAGGATGAGCAAAAGCTCCTACAAAAGAAGTCCTAAATAATACCAATGTGTTAGAGGTGTCCCCTAATGTTCAGAACCAATAAGGAGAATTGTAATTTGGGAAGATCAACATCAAGAGTTAACATAAAATGCATTAAAAGTAAGTGTATTGTTTAAATGAGGGTTTTAAAAGACTATTAAGGAATATCATTCTCAGATAAGTACATAAATGGATCTAAATGCAACATTTACCTATGTGTCTGGGACTTACAAGGAAATTCAGTTAAGTTGTGAAACAAACTTATTTGCTACTTTGTTTTTACTTGCCGTATGATATTTTGCTGCAGAAGCCAGATCTACTGAAGCAAAACCCCTGAAAGAACACACCTGAACTCAAAGATGAGAAAATAAGGGGTAAAATGTATATTTTCAAGTAAATGTAAGTAGAATTGTGAATAGCTTGAATTTAATATATAGTTTTTTTTCCCCAGTTCTTTCCATTGCACCAAGGGAAGGCTGCATAAAAATCACCATCTATAAAACCACTCTATGCATATATATTGTGTGTGTAGATAGTATAGAGAGCACCATCTACTGACATACAAAAAGCATGAAATACTCTTCCTTCCTAAATTATCTTCATTGCAGCTCATAACTGTTTTGAGATTTTAGTTTTTCTGCACACTACAACCTGTCTTTGATTTAGATATGTCTTCCAACTCTAATTCACACTATAAAATGCAAAAAGGTTTATGAAGCAAAGAAAAATATGTTGGGAAGTAATCAGGCTAAGTACTTGCTCTCCCTATCTCCAGCCAGCACACCTTGAGTGACATTTCTGTGAATAATGCCATCATGTATATTGTAATAAAAATGTGAATTAAAAAAACAATACCTTGTATTGTCAGAGAATAATAAATGCATTTGCAGAGGCCATAATCTTTCATTCATTTTCTCAGTCTGCATAATTTACATCAAATCCCAGCTTGGATTAATTCATCTTTCATTACAGTAGTCTTAATTTTGCTTGCTCGCAGGAAGAAAACGTAGAAAGTAATATATTACATGTATCACTTTATCTGCCTCTCTTGTTAAACTGAGTTTAAAGGTTTTAGTAGACTGAGAGCTGTTGATTGAGTACCTCTGTCCTCACTTCCCTCAACAAGGGGAAGCAGTTTATTCTGCAGCTTCTATTCTTCTGGCTTCCAGCAGACACAGTGAAGTTGAAATTTCAAGACTGCTTGTAGTGATTTCATTGCTGTCACCCTCCAGACATGAGCTGCTGTGACTGAACTGGCTCAGATAGCAGTAGTTTTCTGATACCACATACTGCACCTATGGGAGAGCAGTAGAGAGCAGCTGGGGCATCATAAGTGTTTCTGTCAGAGTATTTTTTCCCCCAGTTTTATAGAACTGAAATGCAGATCCACAGAAAGAAGGTATGAATGACAAAGATGTCTTGGAAATAGAAAGGAAGCACAGTCTTCCTTATTTCTCTGTTCTGTACTATAATTATTTTTTTTTTATATCAAATAAAAAGACAAAACAATAAAGGGAGCAGGAAAACCAGATATTTTTCCCCATCTGTGTCATTCAGCCATTACTTGCACGGTGTATGAATTACCAATGCAAATAGTGAGAGGGAGAGGAGTATTTACAGAGTAGCTGGGGGATTTGTGGAAGCGGTCACGCACACATGACGACAGTGTCTTGGTTTCACCCACATTATTCCTTCTTCTCAGTTACAGAGCCCCCAGCTTTCGTATGGTTAGGGAGAGGGGAACTGATGCTGCTCAGACAGGATTTGGGGCTGGTTTTTCTTCTGTGCTCTCAGACAGAGAACTCCTTGAGGATAAGCTGGACTTAGGTGGTTGCATAATTTCACTGTATTTCCTAGGCAATTTTTTTCCAGTTCCTTTTCAAAGGCTTACACAATTCTACTTTCCATAGTTTATAATCTTATCTTCTGGTTGCTATCTGTGAAGGTAAGCTGTTTGCAAAAATTTGTCATTTAACAGACAGCCCTTCACAGCAAAGCCAATATTTTAAACGATTATACTAATATTAAGAGGATACACACAAATCCTACCAGATTCTTTCTGAAAGAATTGATAAATCTCTCAGATCCCTGAGCATTCCCCAAAGGCATTTAAAATAAAAAATCGTTTGTGGATGACCCTTCTGATTTCATCTCACCAATAGTATGCTGAGAGCATCCGAGACTTAGGCAATGCAGGCATTTAGGAAAAGGGAGAGGAGACATTCTTAAAGAGCTTCAATGGTGCTAACAATTACTGTCATTACATGTTACCAGTAAGCTCAGAAAAAAGTTAGAAGCATCCTAATAGCATCAGCCATGATATAATCATGTGAAATTGCACCCCCAGAAAGGAAAGCATAAGCAATAAATATACTGGAAGTCAGATGAAGAATTCAGCACTGTCAGTATGGAATGGATCTAAACATTTTTTCTGACAGGGAAAAATAGCCATTAGAAAAATGATTGTTGCTATTTATGAACATCAGGTTGCTAAGTGACATCATGTGATGTTCACCACTTCATCGGCCACCCACAGTTCTCAAGGAATAGCAACAGAGGGGGTGAAAGGGGCGAAAGAAAACCAAAATGCTGAATTACTATATAAAAAAAAAAAGGCCTACAGTTCAAGGAAAAGGAAAATAAGCTTTCCAAAAATATCTTATTTCTGTCCTAGGAGAATCCAACAGAATTATGCTAAGAACTTCTCACAAAAGCAGTACCTAGGAGAATAATTTGAAAAAGAGAGACTAAGAACCAAAACCTCTCCCAATCTAAAATATAAGTTAAGGACCTGCATTTATATATACATACATATATGTATCGATGTGTGCACATATATGAGTTTGTATTGAATTTTCCATGAGAGGAAGACGCCATTCATTAAAGGCCACATCACATCTCACTTTTTAAATTTGCTTCTAATGCTGTCAGATTTCAGTATTTTGGGCTCAAATGCTTCACACTCCTTTAATTTACTCTTTTTTTTTTTTAATTTCAGCTATGTCACCTCTACTGCTTCACACAGATTAGACTATTTAAGCAACCATTTCTCTGAACCTTTGTCACTTGCTGTGATTCGCAATCTCTTGAAGATTATGAGGGGAACTGGGACAAGGATAAGATTGAAATGGAGAGGAAAAAAAGTTTGGATCAAACACCCCACAAAAGCATGAGTGAGAAACTGATGATCATGGATGTAGAAATGGAGAAGACAGAGAAGAGACAACGAACTGCACAATTCATTAATTTCTGTTGTCTCATAAGAAAAGTTCTGGCAGCATAGATTGGTGGTCAGCATCCAAATCCTCATCACTTCCTGTTTTGGATACTCCTATCGCTCAGGAATTGAAAAGCGTGTTGCAGAACACAAACATGTTCAGCCTTTCATGACAGTGTATCTTTTTAGCTGTAAACAATCATGGTTTTAATCCCACCTTTTTTTTAATCACCTCTCCCATTATGAGTTCTTTTTGATGGCTTTTTGACTGCTTTACTCTGGACCATAAACATTCATTTTAACTTTACTGATGCTTTGCATTAACCTTTAATACTAATATATAAAATGATTGAAAAATATAGACACACCCTAAGTGTCTTGTTGTAGAGAAGGAAAAGCAAGAATTTAATTCCATGCGCACTTCTTTGCTGACATTTTCATTTGTGCTGTTGAAAAAGAAAAACCCAGCAAAAAGACAAATATGCCCTCAGTTCATTTTCCCATGCTAACAGAGTAGCTTTTTTTTTTGCTGTGGTAAATACACCTTCCAGACAGGGAGTTGCTTTCGGACTTTAGTGGTTCACTCCCTTCCTGTTTGAGACCAATTATGTCTCATTTGCAATACCATTAGTCAAGGAAGTGGCTATCCTGAGGTCACTTCTCAGCCCACCCTTCCTAAATGGCACTGGGATGCCTTTCTTCCAAGCCACCAGGACCGGGGGCTGGGCCCTCTGTGTGGTGTAGGCTCCTCCAAACATACAAGCAATGTCAATCTTTCAGGACTGGCCACAACTAGTCGAGTTGAAATGCTACAAACTAATTTGAAAGCTGTGGTTTGAAAAATGATGCTGGCTATCTATTAAAACAGCAAGCATGATCAGACCAAGCCAAGTCGCTGGTTTAACAGATGGAAGCTTGTTAAAAAACCTTTATTCCAATATGTTAAGAATCCAGTTTTGCTATAAATTGTGAAGTATGACTTGTGAGTCAAGCCCCAGTGGAATGGATGCCTCATACTCTGAAAGTCTCAGCTTTATATTTAAGACCCAACATTTGCCACTTTATGTTTTGATTCAGGGATTTTTTTTTTTAGAAGTAAACTATTCACATCATTTAATAATATTCCATGTTTCCTGTCTTTTATTTTAACTAGGATAGATAGTCTGACACTTTACATTTTATCAGTTAAGGACAGTATGATGATTATTATTATTTCTTCTATTTATTAAATTCTGGTCTAGCATCTTTACTACCAAGAAAACACTGTTCTTTTACACCTGAAATACAGAGTTTTAAGTGATTTCCCCACAGTGAGTTCACACTGTGTACATGACTAGCAGAGATAATTTTGTCCTACTATATGCAGAAGTTCTTCCTTTCTCTGGTCTCTCAGCAGGAGGCTAATAGGGGGAAAAACCCATAGAAAAGTCACTTAATTGTGGGAAATCCATGGAAAAAAAAAGAAACAGGTAGTGATAAAAGAGAGTTAAGAGCTGCAAGAGGGAGCTGCTGCCAATTTACATACTCAGTTTCCCTATGGATGCAGCACAGTGTCTGTGGCACACTTGTTCACAGGCTTCCCTGGGCAGCCCTGGAGCCTACGGTTACTGACACAGGCTGCCAGGACTCGGTAGCAGGTTTCTGACCTCAGGGAATCCCTCTCAGGTAACTCACACTCCTGATCACATACCTTCTTTTCCATTTAAATAGTCAGCATTTTCTAATTAAATTTGTATTTGCTATAACTATCATAAAACTTTTCTCTGTTGTACTTTCCTGAAATGATAACAGTAAGTAGCAATCAGGCACCTATGACTACATTGTACATGAGTAAAAAAGCTTAAAATAAAAAGTTTGTGTACATTTATGAGTAAATTAATATTCAACCAGGAAACCTCAAAGCAGGAACACTTTTGCTTGGGTTTCACTCCTGTAACTCCAGTTTTGAGCTGAGATTTATGAAGTTACCTTTCAGTGAAACAAGTGAAAGAGATGAGAATGGTTGTAATGTATAAAGCTGCTTCCAGTGAAGCCCCACCACTTAACTTCTAAGAAATAATGTCAGTGTAAATCATGATGTGATGAATGCTTCACTGAAATGATTCATGCCATATGGTCTGAAGAGCAAAATGGGCACAGTTTATTTTTAAAAGAATAAGAAATATGAACTTGGAATATTCATTGCTTTGTCCTGCCAGGCTGAACATTTGCTGTAGCAGGGGCCAGACTTACTGCAGGTCTGTCTATTTTTGCTCACTTAATATGTTACACTAGTTTGTGGCTTCAGTCTCATTCAAAATGGAATAATGTCTACAAAATTATGACCAGCATTCTGTAGCCTCTTCTGCAAACAAATGTTCACCTAAGGGCTAAAACATCTTTGCACTTTCCCTTTAAAAAAAAAAACTAACAAAACCCAGAAATTTCAGATGTAATTAGTCCTTACAGTATAATTACTATCTTGGTAGCAAGAAGACAATTAAACTGAGTCCCCTGACAGAGGTAAAAGGTGCTGGCAATTCCATGTGTCACTCAGCTTTCCCTTTTGTAAAGCTGCTTATGTTCAATGCCTTTCTTTCTGTATTGTTGCGTATTAATATATTCCACTTAAGCAAAAAGAAATCTAGGTTCTTTAATAGTCATAATGCTTCTCTTGTAATGCACCACTAGGAAAAAAAGAGAAGCAAATTACTCATATTTATTTAGTGATGCTGAAAGGTGCGAGCACATCTCACTGAAATATTTAGGCCTCACACTTACTACCTCAAAGGTAAATGACAAAACTTAGTAACTTCAACTATGTGCAGTAAAGTCTATAACCTTACAGAGCTAAACTGCCTTATTCATTTTATTCCAACTCAAGGACAGTGAAAAGCAACCATCTTCTTAGACTAGTACAGGAAAACGGGTATGAGCGGGTATGTTGCAGTCATTGTGCAAGGTGTCAATGGCAGCCTGGTTCTGCCCTCTCCCACCCCTGTGCAGAGAGATGTACCACAAGAAAGTCATTTGAGAGCTGTCCGTTTTCAAGGAACTGAACTTTGTATTCAGAATTTATTACTGTGCATAGTTTTTTGAAAGAATTCATTCTGGACTGAAAACTTTGATGTCACTGCTTCAGGTGGCTTGATTTGGTCTGGAAGAGGTTAGAAGGGTGATTTCTAAATCAAATATTTATGATGGGATGTCAAGCTCAATTTCAGCAAGATAGCCAGTAAATGGATGGGCAGGATCCTTGTAGCTAGTGGAAATTTGTTCAGGTTCGATGATGTTGATATCACATCATTCACATTGAAAATACTTCATTTGTGAGACTGATGTAATTAAAATATATAAATCAATGTCAACTGCAGTCTGATTCCACAGTGATGTAATGAGGTTCATACTGCTACTCCTAAATCATCCTTAAAGATAAGAACAAGCTTATGGAAGGATTAAAAGCAATTTAATGTTAGCTTTTAAACAAGCAAGCTACACGTGTTTAAATGACAGCAAGTCTGAAGAACAGAAACTATTTTTTTTAAAACAGGTTAAAAGAATAATTAGCACCTTTTTACAGATGGAAGCTGAACAGACTTACTTTGGGTAAGTTAAACTGATGAAAAAATATCTGTGGAAAGAAGCTATTTCATTGTAACAAGTAAACCTGTTACTGATGTATTTTAATATAAGCTTCTTACATCAACCTAAGTACGCACAGAGTGCTGTCTTTTCTCAGTCATTTTTAAACTGTGCACATACAGTACAACATTGCACATAGGCAAGCTTGGATCAGAGGAAAGCATTTATCATGTAGTACATTCAACTCCTTCTGCACTCCTATGATCCCCTCTAGTGGTCAATTAATTGTCTGCTAAATGTTTCTTAGTACTACAAATTACTTGTACCTCTCCTGCATTAAACCAGTGTCTGACTCCATTCTGTTTGAACTCAAGACCTCATTTTTTTATTCCTGTGCTGCATATCAGCAGGGAATCTTTTGAAATGTGCAGCTGGTGCATCTGTGGGCAGCTTTATTTCCCCTTCTAGGAGCAAACAGATTGTGCCCACCATGTAGAACACAAAGCCACCTCTGCTGGCCGTGCAGACCAGGAGGTGATGGCCCTGCTGCAGCAGTAGCAGGGCTCTTCCAGCCCATTCTTGCCATTAGGCTGTCTGAGAATGCCCGTTGCAAGCCTGGCAGCAGGAACACCTCTCAAGCAGTTTTGAACAGCGTAACAATTTGTGACTTGTCGTATTCATACAAGTAAATGCTTTAGTTTTACCTACCTCAATAGAAAGGTGAGTCATGTATTTTGTTTTTTAGCAAGATTACAGGCAACTTGTAATTGTAGAGATTTCATACAAATTGGCAGAAGACCTTTCCCCAAAATTCCCATCTTCATCTTGCTGTGCACACAGACACAGCTGCCATTTTGTATCAGTTCAAGCTGATCCAAGTCAGCGCTGATCCAGTGCTATCTTAATTTTCTACTCTTAGCTGTGCACCTCTATTTCTTCCTTGTGCTAGCACCAGGAGTTACCTGACTGCTGAGGGAGATGGCTAACTGGCAGTCCAGTGAAAAAGTAATTCTGACAAAAAACTGAAAAGCTCTAGGGCACTGGTGACCTAGCTAAAGTCACATGGGCCTTCTGTTGGAAAGTAATGGCTCTGGAGTGCTGAGACCTGTTCTTTTTGTGTTCTCACTTGTGTGCTCGTGGTTTTATGTTTGTGTATTGCAAAGGACATGGGGCAAAGGCAAAGTCCACACCCATGGGCATAGATTATTACAAAACTGTGTTTTAGCCAGCATTCTCGTGATTCTTTTTCCCTTCCCCAGAGATGGGAAACTCAGGAACGGACAAAGAGAAAGCTGTGGACTTGCATGAACAGTAACACTATGAGAAGAGCATAAGTATATAATCACAACCAAAATCATCTTTCAATTGTAGGTGTCAAGAGACAGTTTGAAAAATTCAAACTTGTTCTCCCTCATACACAGAACATCTCTAGTATACAGAAAAGTTATGATTTTTCAAGAATACCCTATAGAATTAAAACACAGGCATAGACTGATACGCATGCTTGGCTATCATATATATATATATATATATATAAGCAATGCTATCAAAAGACAGTGGGAGAAATTACTAATTTAAGTATTTTTCTGTAACATAAATTAGCAAAATACTTTCATTGGGAATATTTACAGAGAGACCCACCGCTGCCACCTACTTGTACAAGTGGCACAGCATCCTTAAATTACCACATTTCTTTTTCATTTTGATAGTGTCAAGCTAGTTTCACTTCCAGTTTTTCCCAGTTGTCTTAGCCTGCATTATGGACTGATATAAAAACTTCCCAGTTTTAGAGAACAACTGTACAGTGATGAATCACTCTGTGTGGCATCGAGATACAGCTTTAAAAAGGAAAGGCAAAGAGAACTGGCTAGTTCTGTCCAGTTCTGTGTATCTTGTTTTCCCGGTCTACTAATTGGATGTTAATGTTTAAAGAGGAGCAAGACTTTATGTTCTGAATCTCTGCTCTCAGATACATTCTCCTTCATTTAGAGAAATTATGTTAGCCCGTTTGAAACAAAAGTCTATTCAAAGTTCAGTCATATGGTACAAGACAGTTGAGAGCTGTGAAAAAGATCACTGAGGTACTGGCACGGATGTACACATATGGTCAGCATAAATGTGTCAGCCTTCAGGATGCTCTTCCTTCTCCTGACTGTCATAAACAATGGTTTTAATTTCTAGATTTCTGTCTGTGGGTGTGGGAGGATGTCGTAGCTGTCCTGATTCCCGCTTTTTAGAACTTAGCACTCAATAAAGTCACATCTTCTGTTAAAAAACAGAAATAATTCAAAATAGTTGCTTCAAAAATTGTGGAGATTTCACGCATTGAGAACATCTATGTTGCAATTACTTTCATCTGATTGTACGCCTTTCTGGTCTCCATCACAGATTCAGCCACTGGATTTTCTGAAGGCTCATGTAAAAAAATACTGGTTAAAAAAGGTCAAAAGAGCTCTTGTGGTTTTACACCACCTGGCAACTAAGCACCATGCAAGCATTCACTCGCTCCCCCACCACTGGGGCTGGGGTAAGAATCCAAAAATGGGAACACATGTAGGTTAAGAAGTAAAGGGCAAAGACTAGAAAACTTGTGGGTTGAGGTAAAAGACAGTTTAATACCTAAAGCACAAGTCATCCATGCAAGCAAAGCAAAAAGAGAAATTAATTCACTGCTTCCCATGAGAGCAGCTGGGAGTGTTCAGCCATCCCCAAGACAAGAGTTACCTGGGAAGGCAGCACTCCAAGCTTCCCCCCTTACTCCTTTCCCCCCCAGCTTAATTTACTGATCATGATGCCACATGGCCTGGAACATCCCTTCGGGAGCTGGGGTCAGCTGTCCTGGCTGTGCCCCCTCGCAGTCTCCTATGTGCCACACAGGGGGAGTACTATCAAAGTACAAGAAACATAAAAAGTCTTGGCTTTGTGCAAGTGCTGGTCAGCAATAACAAAAACATCACTATATTATCAACACTGCTTTCAGCACTGCCCCAAAACACGGTCCCACACTAATCACAGTGAAGACAGTTCACCTCAGCCAAAACCAGCGCAGCAGGGCTGAGGCACCCACCCCACAGCTGAAAATCAGGAGTAGAGCTGCCCGGGAGATACGGCCCGCACCATCTCAGGCAGAATTGCTCCATTTGAAAGGTCTCAGAAATAACTCAGAACTCCAGGCCTCCTAACTGCTTCTTTGAACCTCATGCCAGAGGCGGCCTGAGGTAAGGGTGGCAGAGCTGGCCGCCCCGGCATGAGCCATGTCCGCAGCCCAAAAGGGCGGCTGCGGTCGCTCCTGACCCCGCATTTCTCCCGGCGGCTGGTACCCGGTGGAGCGGGGTAGGCGACGGCAGCGGAGCCCCGCCGGAAAACGGTGAGGGAGGCCGGGCACTGGCCAGCACGGGCGGGCAGGCAGCGCCGGGCTCTATGGAAGGGTCACTCTCAGCCCCAGGCGGGGCCGGCCCCGCGGCCCCGCGGAGCAGGGACGGCCGCCGAGGGAGGGGCGGGCGCAGCCCGGGGCCTCCCCTCGGCCGGGTTGCCGTGCGGCGGCAGCGGAACGCGGCGGCGGGCGCGGGTTGCGGAGGGCCGCTTTGAGGCGCGCACCGCGCGGCGCGGCGCCGGCATGAGGGAGCTGCCGCCGGGCCCGGGGATGGAGAGCGACATCTTGGACGCGCTGGAGGCCCTGGGGTAAGCGGAGAGCAGCGGCGGCTCTCCCTGCGAGGGGCGAGGGGCCGCCGCAGCGCGGGCGAGAGGCCGGGGCGGAGGCGGGAGCGAAGGGAGCGCGGGGCCGGCAGAGGAACGGGCCCGCGCTGCGGCGGGGCCGGGCCGCGGCCGGGAGCGCGGTCTCGGCGGGGGCGGTGGGCTCGCTGCGGAGCGGGGAGGGCAGAGGGGCCCGGCACTCCCCGGGTGCAGCGGCCCTGCTCGGCTCTGGGGCGGCGCTGGAGGTGGCGGGGCAGCGCCCTTTCTTGGGTGCCTGCCCGCCGCCGGCGGTGCGCTTCGGGTGGGACGGCACGAAAACAGTGCGAAATTTAATGTTGAGCTGTGTTATTCCCAGTACTCCAGGGCAGTCAGTTGTTACTGTTAGGAGGAAATTTGACTAAGCACTTGAGTTGGTACTTGAGTTCTTCCCTGTCAGGCGTGTTCTGAGAGAGATCAAAGTCTGTTTTCACACACACACACGTGAAAAAGCCTGTCTCGTATTTTCTGTCACACTATTTTGTTTATAAATGACCAGTAATTTTTTCGTGTGTTTAAAAAAAAAGTCTGAATTATTCCTTGACAAAAGTAATGTAGGAAGATTAACTCCTTTCAAGTGTAGTTACTAACAAGCTTAGAGTAAAATAATTTGAAAATATGTGTATTTTATATACACTTACTGCTTATTACTAATGTTTATCTGTCTGTGCAGGTACACAGGGTGCCCTGTTGGAGGAGAACGCCCTGAAAAAAGCAGCAGAAAATGGATTGTCTTCACCAGAATTTTTTGAGCTTTGCATTTGGCTAGGTTCACAGATAAAGTCACTTTGTAATATGGAAGAAAGCATCACTGCAACAGATGGTATATGAATGTTAATTTGTTATTTGTTCAGTGGATTTAGACCCATACTGTTCAGCTAATAGTGAAATTACAGTGTTGAAGTTTACAAGAAAGCTGATAGGTAGCCAAACTCAGGCTGATATTTGTGTTTATGTAGCTCTTAGATTAATGTCTTCTGTTGTGAAGACCGTTTCAAAAGGGAGAAAGAAGGTGATTTGGGGTGGGTTTAGATATAAAATATCTAAAATGTTATAATGTAGAAGTACATTCATGCCTGTAATCTTATTTGGATGGCATAAATTGCAGTGCTGGGTGTTTTCCAGCTGTTGGTCCAGTCAGCGCCGTGTGTGGATACGTGAGCGGCTTGGTAGTGCTGCCTGATTATTACTGTCGAGTGCTGGAGCTTGGATGAAATTCTATATTACTTATGTTTTCACCAAAAAAAGTAGTGGAACTAAAACCAATAGCTGAAAATAATGGGTTCATGACTCCTGTCACTTCTTCATCAGAAAATGAGTTACATTGACGTACTATTTAGTGACATAAACTGTTCACTTCCTGCTGATGTTCATTTGTGGTCATGTCTTTACAGACTGCTGTAGCATTACCTCATTCAAAGCATGAGTACAAGATACTATTAGAAGGCATGTCTGCTTGTTTGTAGGATGTTTTTAAGAAAAATGTTACTAGGATGGTAGGTGGTTAACCTTTGGGCTGTTGAAATCTGCAATATAAGTGTTAAAAGGATTAAGTTATAAGTTAAAAATATTAGATTGCAGTTTAATGTTTCTGTAAAAAACAATTAATTGTGCATTTACTTCCATAGGTGTGAAAGATATAGAGAGCTTCCAGCTTGAAATTAGTGGCTTTCTGAGAGAAATGGCTTGTCCATATTCATCACTGGTGTCTGGAGACATCAAAGACAGATTAAGAGAGAAAGAAGATTGTCTTAAACTCCTGTGTGAGTAATAATTATTTTTCCTGTCTATAGTACAGTATTTTCTGTGCATGCTTTGTCATAACTGTACGATTTACACTGAAGAGTTTTTTCTGTGTTTTTATGTTGATGTGTACAGTCATTACCTATTAGCTCAGCAAGCATCAACTCACTTGTGCATAAGTGAAAAATAGAGCAGCATTAGAAAGCTGTTTAGCAGAAACTAAAATTTCTTTTAAAAGCTTGGTGCAACTTACTGAGGCATCCTGATCCCTCTCTTGATCCAGTTGTTTCTGCTTCCTGTGTTTGTGAGAGGTTTCAGGGCAGCTTGAACAGAAATGCTCCACAATTTGAAGGCACGAAAGCAGAATTGAGAGAAATGACATCTAAGTTTAAGTTGGACTTGAACAAAGAAGTGGCAGCAGGAGCCAGTGTGGTAATATGAAACTGGCCAAGGAGCTTGGGCTCTGGTGGCAGAAGGGAGTTGAAGAGTTAAATGCAACGTATAGACTGAAGGTAGGAAGTTAGGTGAGAGGAAGTTGAGGTAAAGAATAGAAAACGTACTGACCTGTTCAGGAGAGAATTGATAAAGTCTCCCTTTTATCATGGTTCTCTTACAAATGTATATATTGTAGCTGTACTAAGAATGTGGATGCAGAAATACTTAAGTGTCACTAAATCTGCCATTACGATGTTTTTCTCTCTAGTATTTCTAAGTACAGAACTTCAGGCTTTAAAAATACTGCAGAGCAAGAAAATTAAAGGCTCTCATTTGGAAAAGCACAATGAAATTATTCAGGAGGTGCAAGCTGTTTGTGATGCACTGGGTCTGCCAAACTCCTCATCTTCTGGTATTCCTCCCTTGTTAACCAATGTGGAACAAAAGGTATGGGCTTTTACATCTTCTCTCCATTGCTACACTGTAAGCGCTATCTCTATAAGCATTCATCATCGAGTTAAGGGCCCAGCAATCTCACCCATAAAAGTCATATCTGAAAGGTGCAAAAGAATTTTAGTTCTGAAAGCCAGCTTAGTGTTTTAAGTTAAACTGCTTTAGTTATGAGGTGAAGTATTTCAGCGTTTCCCTGAGGTTGCAATGTACCTGATCAGACATAGTTTGCCATGCAAGTTTAAGGGATAAGTTTTCCTCTTTCCCATTCACATGTGCTGTAGCAAGCAGAAAACTTTGGGTAATAACTGATTGTACAACCTGCAGTCATTTCTGGGATATATTTAAATTTAATATACAAAATTTAATTAGTTCTTTTTAGTTTATTAATTTCTTAAATGCAAGTATGGATTTGTCGATGGTATTGCCTTAGTTGCAGAAGAGGATGAGAATGCCTGAATTGCCAGTGTTCAGTGAATAAGCCAACTTAAAGCTTAATCTGCAAGACAGTTCTTTCCATTGTGTCCCTCCGGGTTCTGTTAATTTCACTGATGTGATCCTTAATCTGATTTCCTTACTGCAGAATGTAAATAGGCTCTGGAGGTAGAATTTATCTTCTCTGTCAGCTTAAAGTTTTGTTCTTTATCTCTCTGTAGTGTTTGGGGAGAGAGTGACTGATGCCCTCTTAAGGATAGAATAAAAACTCCCTCTGCTTCTGAGTTTTTGAATTTAATAATTTTACATGGTTGTGCTTGTGTTTTTCCTTCTTCCTCATCAACAAGTGGGCAATTGAACATTCAGAGATTTTGGAGAGAGGGCCTGTTACTTGCATGATTTTCTTATATCTGTCTTCAGTGTGACAAGACAAAACCTTTAATGGGTTAATTTATAAAAGGTGTCACCCAGGTGCAAATGGAACTGCCTATTCCTACACTACAACTGTGCTTGGTCTGTTTAGTTCTAAGGAAATCTTTACATTCAGTAAAGATTTTTGCAGGGATGAAGAAACATTCTAGCACTGTTCTGGGAATGAAAATGTCAGAGTTACAGCTGATAATTAATGGCCTGATTCTGCTAATCTGCCTCTATGAGTGTTATAGGCTGCAGTCATGGCCAGTGGCCTTCCTTGCTCAGTTTCTTGCTTCACTTCTCAGGTACAGATTTAGTTTCATCCCATTATAGGGAGAGGACTCCATTTCTGCAGTTGTGGGGCAGCAAGACCAGACCTGGAGCGCCAGTTCCTTCATGCACACATAGTAATACTAGAATGTTTTCTTTGAATTATTATATACCTGGTATCTGCCACCTTTCGCAAACTCCAACGTCTATCAGACAGCATCACAAGCTTGAATTGTGCATAGTGTTGCCATCCCAGTTTGTATAAACTGTTACACTTTGAGAATTACTAAAATGAGCATAATCTTAAAAGCATTTTATCCGTGGTTTTGGTTGGGTTGTGGGTTTTTTTTTTTTTTTAAATAGTGCTGCCTGGACTATCTTCCAATAGTTTTCAGGTCTGTCAGTTCCACAGTGGTTGTACTACTTGTACTAACTTCAGAGTGTAGAAAGGTGACAAAAGTAGTTCTTTCATCTTCTGTGACTCCAAATTAATAGTATAATTTGTTCTCTGTGTGTTTCATCCCTTATAAACAAAGGATTTTTTCTTATCTCACAGGAGATTTTGTAGAATTTCTGCTATGTGTTTAGTTGTCCGTCATTTATTACTTTAATATAGGACAGATTTGGACTTATTTTGATAGATGACAGAGTTGGAGACCTACACTTACAGGTACAGCTGCTTTAGATAGGTGGTGCCACCAATTAAAGTTCATTGGCTTTGTAAACTTTTTTTTAAGAGCACCATCTTGTTACTTTTTTTAATATGCTCACAGAAATTCACTTGAATAGATCCATTTATTTTTCCAAATATTTTTTGGCTTTCGATTTAATTAGATTCTGCATGAAATTGCACTGTTGATATTTAGTATTATATCATTCCTAATACAGATTTACCTACCAATCTAGTGTTTTTATTTAGTGTATCTGCAAATGTATCTGCAGCATTTCAACATGTCTACTCTTTGTCTCTGTCTAGCATCTTCAGCATTGTCAGTAGCTGTGGGAGTAGTTCTGAGAATAGTTTGGCTGTGCAGCAGCACCCTACCAAAGGCCAGATCACACACTGTGTTTTGGTATGGATTATTAGAACATTTATTGTTGTGATTTTCCAGTTTATTTAAGAAACCAGTATAAAATCAAGATTGCTTTCTTCATTCAAAATGAGTTTTATAGTAGCTCAGACTTTGAATGTACAATCATTGAAGGTATCTTTTGCATCTCCTGTAATTACCTAGAGTAGTGGTTATCAATGTGCCTAAGAAAGTGAGAGATAAGTAGACAGTATTACAGCCTTCTACCACTAAGTATATCTTATTTTATTGTATAGTACTGAAGAACTAGTAGTAATTTTTCAGTTGTTTAAGGTGCTGTTCCCTTGTAAAATATATTTGCAAAGGGAGAATCTAGGAGTCAGTCTGAAATTTAGTGCCAAAATCTCCGTAAATTCTAAATGAGCCTTGATGTAAGATTCAGAAAAGTTCATACCAGTGTTGTGCTTTTAACCAGTGCTTACATCTGGTGGTTTTCCAATCAAGATACTGTGAATTTCACACCTAATTACAAAGTGACAGTCTAATACTGTTTATTTGAAAATATTTTAATGTGATATTATTAAAAAGACTTCTGAACTTTTTTTGCCCACATTATTAAAAGTACTCCACTGCTTTTCACATATCAGTAGAATGAAAAGAAACTACAAAGCGCTACTTAACAAACAAAGTCAAAATTAAGCTAACATAACACTTAATGGAAATGTGAGAAGAGTATTTTTTAAAACATTTGGGTATACATCCTAGAATTTGTTAATTAATATTTAAATTATTGTGCTTTGTTTAAGTGTTGATCTGTAGTAATTTTAGGGATGTAATGGTGCCTGGACAGTAAGTATTAGCATAGCTGCAGGGAGCAAGACTGAAGAGTTGTCCTGTTCACCAGACATCAGGGTCAAACAAAAATATATTTAAAGTTAGATAAACACTGAATTTATCTGCAGGTATATGAAAGAGGCTTAAAAATACTTTGGGCTTAAGATTTTACACCGAAAATCTCTCTGCAGCTGTAAAGAACACCATATGACTAACTAACATTCTTTCCTCAAAAGTATTGCTATTTCAAATTAATAACATGACACCTTTCTGCAAATCTGGAAAAACCCTGGAGGTGCATACATATATGATGTTTATCTGTGCAAAAGGTGTTAAATGTAAAAATTACTGCTCTAACAGAAGATGAGGATATTTAATAAATACATTGAATATGGGAATGAAATATGAGATTAATTTTTTTTCAGTAGTACAAAATTATAAAACAAATGAGAAATGTCATGTTCAGTAAAGATACACGATTTGATAACAGTAGAATAACTGTTTATTTTTATGCAGCAGATTTGAATTTGGTATTTTTGTCACAAGCAGATCCAACAACTTAACTTGTTTTCATTTTATATTTAGTGTGTGAACTTCCAAAGCAATCCCATAAATTTTTAGTGTTACCAAAGTCATTGATTGTACAATATGTCAAATAGTCAAATGTACTTGTCTACATCTAGTTTTAATTAGTTGGTTTGCTTTTTACATCTGAGTGTGTAAAAACATTAGGATGATTTGGCTGTTAGAATTTGTTTTACGTTTCTTTGAGTATGTTTTCACTGCTCTTTTATCTGGGCACTGCATTTGGTTTTGTTCCCACTTACATGTGCAGTAAGAACTTCCTTCTGGGTTGTGGTGGGTTTTTTGAACTCCTGCATATCCTTCTCAGTCCAGGGCAACAGTCACGTGTGGGAATATGGGTTATATCATAGATTCTCACATCCATTGTGTTCTTGTCCTCTGGCAGACTGTTGTGTGTCAGAGTTCCTGTGCTCATACCTCTGTCATTGGTTGTGACTGGACAATGTATTCTGCAGCTGTAAGGCAGCTCAGCTTATTTCACCATTATTGCTGTAGGATTTTCCCATGAGTCCTGCTGATGGGAGTGGGAGTAAGTGGAGATTCACTAATCTGAATATGACTTTGCAGTGTGTCAAAAACATAGACCAGTTTGTCAGCGAAGAGGTTGTTCCTTAACTGTTACTGATTAGTAAAGCTGTGCTGGGTAAAAATTACATAGGTGTTCTCTTTAACTTGGAAAGAAAATGTTGTAGAAATTTGGGGGCAATTTCTTAGTCAGTAAAGGATTGTTTCATTTAGCTGCTCTTGTTTCTTCTAGTTCTAATTTTCATTGATTATTTTCCTTAATTGTTCTCTCTAAACTTCCTTTCACTTTTCAGTTCATGGAAATCAGAAGTATGCAGTAGTGATGGCAGAATGTGTGGATTTTGTATGTAGAGCCCAGTGTTGCGTTTGCCTGTTAGTTATCCTTACAGCTGCAAATTTACAATCATTCTAATCTCTAGGTAGTGTTCAGCATCACTGCCTTTCAGATCTTTCACACTCTTAACTCTAAATTACACTGAGGATTTTTCTTTTTATTGTATTGGGTTTTGTTTCAGCAGCTGGTCTCATTTTGATAGACTCCCTTCCTTTCAGCCTTTGAGCTAATATTTCTGGCCTCAATGGTATATGACCCTCTTGTCCAATAGAATTTTTAGTTCATCTGCTCTTCATTCCTTCTTTACTAATTACTGATCTGGTTCATCTCTTGCTGTCGTTCTGATCTTATTCTATTGCTGATTATTAACTTTAGATTTTGATTCTTCAGACATTTATTTAAATTTAAACATATTTTGTGCTTAGGTAGGTTTGTATTTTGGAGTGGAATATGGCACCATGTACATGCTTCAGTAAAAAAAAACTTGGCTACATTCAGAAGACAGAGAACCTTGGAGTGTTTTTTGTAAGGATAAAGGTTACAGAGAAGCAAGAAGTATCAGAGAAAGAGGAGTGTTGGGATCAGTATGGTACATGGAATGTTCACCCCTTATTGTAACCTCTTTTGATATGAATGGAATTTAATAACAGGGAATTGTACAGTAATTAGATTGCCACTTTTCAGACAATACTAGACGCTTTTCCAATAAAGTCAAAACAGTGTTTTCCTTCAATATGTTCACTGCACAATATATTTACCTCAGACTTTTTCTGGGAAGCTGTGTTTTTAACCTGCCAGAGTGCTGCCCAGTGGTGATGTAAAAAGAAAGAACAAAATACATACACCCTGGTTTTCACACAAAATTTGAGATCAGATTTTTTTTCATATATGCAAAAAAAAAATTGAGATAATTACAAAAATCCTGACATCTGAGAGTTGATTTTCTAAGTATTTCTTTTAACAATTAACTAGGTGCTGTAGAATTTGATTTTTGACTTCTGGAATTTTTTTTTTCTTAGCAATCAGTAGAGATGATATTTCTGTAACACGTAAAGCTCAAAACTGAGCTTTGAGCCATGCCTTAATGACAGATGTAATGTAAATGCCTGTGTGTCCACATGAAGTCTTATAATCCTTGCAAGTGTATCTAATGCTTGTCCCCAGTTACAGGTTTTACTGTAGATCATGCATGACTTTAATCCTTCCTTTGACATATAAAAGAAAATTAACTCTAGTTTTACTTACTTTGTTTGGTTCCCCATGCTTATTTACTAAAGCAAATGAAGATGTAGTTCTCTCCATCAGACTGTTAGAAAATTTGCAGGAACAGTAATATGCATGTAGTCAACTCCAGCTGAAAAATCAGTTGGGTCATGTTCCAGTTATGTACAAGTCTTGTGGGCATTCATGGTAATGATTTTAGAAGAGCTTTGCCAAAGGAAGGTCACTCAAGAAGAGGAGCTAGAGATTTCTTGTAATGAAAGAGGAGAACGCAGTGGTCTTTGGAAGGTAGAGGGAGCATATTTAATCTCTAATTATTGAGGGCAAGAACTAGTAGAAGAAGCGTAAGCAAATTTGATTTGTAGTGAATGCAGAAGTTTTTGAACATAATGTTAGCTGGAACCAGTTATAGGATTAGAATAAAATTATTGAGAAAGAATGACTGCATACCTATCATATCTCCTGCCTTTCTTAGCCCATCACCAGGTTTTTTGTAGCTCTTTGGCAACAGAACTTTGAACTTCCAATTGTTGTAGTTACAAAACCTACTAGTATCTTAAATAAGTAATGTAACTAGTCCTACTTTCTGTATGCTTTTGATACATTTGCTGTGTAACTACTGTTCTGTTAATGAGAGGAGAAGTGATGTGCCATAAAATATTTTTGTATAGAGGCTGGTCATCTTAAAAAAGTATTAAGGAAATCTTTTTATATTGGATCATAAGCCAGAAAATGTGTATCTGTTTTCACGAGTCTGCCGAACTGAAAAAACGTGCTGTGTGTGATCTTCTGAGTAGAAAAATGAGATTGTAACAAATTTTGCTGAAATAAATCTAAATATCATTTGTGATCTGAGATGTATGTGTTTTTTTCAGATAAAGGACATTCTCTCAAAAGTTAAAAATAACCATGTGGGGAAATCACTGCTGACAAAACCTCTGAACTCTGACCAAGTGGTAAAGAAAAGTTTCTCCATTTCTTTCCAGTATTTAACAGGATAGTCAAAATAAATGCATATGGCTTCATTTAACTTTGCCTTTTTACTTTTACTTTTAGTCACTTTTCTATTGCTGAATACTAATACTAAAATTCAGTTGCTAAATACTAACGATGATAATCAGATACTTCCAGAAATGACATTATAAAACAGAGCTTGTGTTGATTCATCCATTGTTCACTTTCAAATAATTTTGTATATATGTACTGCTGTAGCATTACACAAATGTTATGTGGTTTCCTTGGGATAGACATCTTAGTTGATGGATGGGGTTAACTTTGAAGTGATTTCTATAACTTTATATATTTGACTCTTTGAATTTCTTACTGTAACACTGCAGGAAAGATTGGAAAAAATCAATGATGCTCTTTGCAGTGAGTATGAGTGTCGACGGCGGATGTTGATGAAGAGACTCGATGTGACTGTGCAGTCTTTTGGCTGGTCTGATAGAGCAAAGGTAAACTTGTGTATTTTTTGCTTCATGTAGGTGAGAGTCTGCTACTGTTCCCCAAGTCTTCCTATAGATTATGCATACCATGTAAATACACAAATACACTTCCATCACTGTTATCTTTTTTCAGCCTGTTTCTCATCTTAAGTTGTAATACCCGTATCCTAGGTACTGAGGAAGGGGATGGATTTAACCAGGTGGCATAGTCCATCCTTTGTGACTGTTTATAGCTTCACAGTTAGAAATTCTAGCATCTTTTGTTGGGGTTTCTCACTTTAACTGAAGTTCCCATCTCCCTCTTTTCTATATCTAACATGCTCCAGTGAAGTAAACTAGAAGGGAACCTCAGCACTTCTCATGCAGATGCAAAAGTAAGACAAACACTGGACCTTAACATAGATTGGATGTAAAAAGTGACTGTTCATGAAGTCTGAGAGGTTACAGTGAATGTCCCCTATCTTGGATTCAGTGCTGCTAGATGAACAGCTGTTCAGCTGAACAGGTTATTTGAATAGTAGCTTGTGTTAGAAAACCACACAATTGCTTGTAATCCTTCAGGTCACTAAAAATTCCAAAGCACTCCTCTGTATTTGTTCAGCTGGCATTGCTTTAATTGTGATAATTTCCTCTGTACTATTTCCTAGAACTCTATATTAAAAAATAGTCATGATATTTTTGGGCTGGAAATATATATTGTTTGTATCCAAAAGAGTAGGGAGATAAGATGCACGAAATTTGTAACTTGATGAAGACAGGTGAGAAGCTGGAGGCACATGTTTTTGTTCGTGAGTGGCAAGATCAGCTTTCCTTCTGCCGGTTTCTTTAGAAAGCTTAAGATGGATAAATCTTAAAACTTGGAAAGCTTATGCAAAGTATAGATTGTTAGAAGTCTTTGTGGCATCACAATATGTCACTGACACATACACAATCAGCTTCATGAAGTTGACAAAGTGTCACTGAAAGGCATGAGTCTAAGTGCTGCTGTGCTGTGTTGGAAAAGCTCAGTTTAATTTCTGAAGGGGTTGTGAATGCTTTTATGCTGCAAGAAAGGAAAAGGGGGGGCATTTAGCTCAGAGAAGCCAGGAGATGCCCCTACTTGTATAACTTCCTTACAGCTGTACCATACAATTATGTATCTTCAAATTTGAATTATACTTCTAAAATGTAGTTGATGTGACTGATGACTAACTTAAGCAGACTAAAGCTTTGTCACTTGCTGTTGTTCCATTTAAACAATGTGAAAAACAATTAGTACCCTTTTGAAATAGAACAATATTTTAAAGAGATTTTTGACATAGGTGATTCATTTTCCTATTTTATAAAGACTGTTGATGTGAAATATATGCAGTTACAGAAATAACCAGGTACAAAATTACATACTGTTTTCAATCATCTTTTCCCCCCCCATTTCATTTGAAGAATGTTCATAACTTCTCTGAGAAGGTTTTGGGGATTAAAAATGTTCTGGCATTGATGTAATTTAGAGATTTATTTTTTTTTTTAACGCCAAGAGACAAATTTTTATCTTTTTAAAATTTGTTAGCTTGTTGGTTTTTCCCACCATTAAATAGATATTGATACATTTCTCTGCTTTTGATGGTGTGGCATTTTGGGGGATTTTTCCATTTTTTTGTAACTCATTCAGTCTCCAAGAGGGGTAAGTTTACAGACTGAAACAGGCTCAAAAATGATGGAGTAATTACCTAACAAACAGTCTTGTAAAGGTTCAGCATGTATTGTCTGATCTAGCCAATATCAAGTGTTTTATTTCACTCTGAAGGTCACTCTAGATTTTCCCAGCAAGTATATTTATTTTTCTTTTCTGCTAAAAGGAACATCAAAGCATGCTTGGAGAAAATCTAATGTTGTCCCCTTTTCAGTGTCACTTTCTCATGGCTTGAATAAGTGTTTTGCTGCATTGATGCATTTTCAGGTTTTTTCCACAAATTCACCTTTACTTTGACGCTTCTCTGTTTTCATCGTGTTTTGAAGTGATCTGTTGAATATGCTCTTGAGAGAGCAGTATGGACTCCTTAAGTTTTAGTCTGTAGACATGTTGCAAGATCTTAAAATCTGTTTGCTGCTAGTGGATAGAGGAGTTTCTTTTGTACTGGTGTTAAATTTCAGCATCAGTTAAACCTAAGCAGCAGCACTTTCTGTGTAATAGCTCCAACAGGAAGAGAACTGGTGATAACTGGCACTATGTTTTGTAATACAGTTTGTATTTTCAGGAAGCTACACTTCATATTCAAAGTGAAACTTACTGAAACCAGCACATGGTTTATAGTAAGTCTGTTGGAGTGTTTGATAGCCAGCAAGTAAGTTGTGTTCGATTTACCCTTTAGGTAAAAACAGATGAAATAGCCCGGATCTATCAGCCCAAGCGCTATGCATTGTCTCCAAAGTCCACCATCACATTAGCTCACCTTCTTGCTGCTCGTGAGGATTTGTCCAAGATCATGAGAACAAGTAGTGGATCAACACGGGAGAAGACTGCCTGTGCCATCAACAAGGTATGCTTGTTTGGCATGTGATAAATGGACGTGGGGATTTACAGACCAGTTAAAAGGAATTCTGGAATTACACTGGTTTTGCTTGGTACTTTAATTTCATTTTTTCCATTTAATGGGAAAGGAAGGTTTGCAATATTCCAGTAAGCATTGCAAAAAGTCCTTTTTTTGTCTTCGTAGACAGTCAGTCATGTAACATGATGAAACAGAGTAGTGTAGATGAGGGGCAGCAATGTTGGGGGTGTATATGACCTCTTGAGTTCAGTGGAACTGCACACCTCAAGGATACATACAAGTATTTGTGGTATCAGTTCCTGATAGGAACTTGCCAGGATATTATCGTATGGTTTATAAACCCACATCTCTAGTTCATCAGTGTGTTATAAATCACAAAAGTTTCTGTAGAAATGTCATTTTGCTGCAAAATTATCTGGTTTGGCTCTAGTAGTGAATCAACATTGCTGCTTTCTTTCGTGTGATAAAAGCTGAAGCTTGTGAGTGGTGACTAAACCTGCATTTATTGGTCCTGTATTTACAGATTTTTCTAATGTTTTTTTCCTCATTTAGATACCCTTCAATATGTTTTAATCCTTAATACTCTGAAATTTCTTAAATATTATAGGATCTCAGGGAAAGGTGGGGTTTTTTTCTGGAGAGGACTTTAGGTGGAGCGCCTGGGACTGATCAGGGAATGTTAACATTGTGCACACAGAATTTAGGAAGTATGAAAGCGACAACAAAAAGACCTACTTGGATAAATCTTTGTTTTTCAAAGATGTTTGTTTTGTTTAACTTTGTCCAGTGCAGTTTCTCTTTTTATATGCTGAATAATACCTGCCATGGTCAAGATGCCTTTTTTTTAACTTTTCTTGGAAGTGCTACTGCAGCCTATTTTGTTCATTCTGGCTCTTTACTGAGTGTCAGTAGTTTCTAATGTTAGGCAAACTGGTGTTCCTTTGAGAATTGCACATCAATTTGCCAGGTTGTTTTTGGTTGTCTGATTAGGTTTGAACTTGAACTTTGAAATTTAAGTAGAAGAGCCATATCATAAGGAGTCTTTTCTATATAAATATATATGTATACTTTTATATATTATATATTAATATGTATATTGCTTATTGCAATACTAATACTTCAGTGTGAGCAGTGTTCTTCATAAAACTTCCACAAAAGTAATATGAGCCCGCCAGATGCAGTTATTTCTGTTTTAGAGGTAAAAAATGAGGACTCTTTCAGAGTTCTGTTGTGGTGTTATAAGGACAGATGATGGTACTTCTGTTGTGTAGCACTGCACTGAGGGGCCAAATTTCCTGAAAACAGCAGGCAGCATTTCTCTGTCCACAGGAGAGAATCCTGTGTCTCTTCAAGTTATTTCTGCTGTTTTTTAACTCTGAAAATGACCCATTTTTCCATACAGGTTCTGATGGGGAGAGTCCCTGACCGTGGAGGCAGACCAACAGAGATTGAACCACCTCCTCCCGAAATGCCTCCCTGGCAAAAACGACAAGAAGGTGGTGGAAGAGGTGGCTGGGGGGGTGGGGGTGGTGGTGGAAGGGGTAACTGGGGGGGTGGAGGGGGTAGAGGAGGTGGAGGTTTCAGAGGTGGTGGAAGAGGTGGGGGTGGCTTCCAGGGTGGGGGTGGCTTCCAGGGTGGGGGTGGCTTCCAGGGTGGGGGTGGCTTCCAAGGTGGAGGTGGCTTCCAAGGTGGCAGGGGAGGTTATGGCGGCAGGGGAGGCTATGGTGATCCCTATGGTGGAAGAGGAGGGGGAGGATACCGAAGATACTAAAGTACCGTCAATCGTGACAGAGCAACTGGCAGAATATAGTGGTGGTGTTTACTGGTACTAGGAGTTCAGCTATGTTGACTTGGATTTAGGTTAGAATTAAGTATGACCATATGAGTAATTTCATTAGACCAACTGATGTTCTTATTGAGTTCTAGTTAACTGAAGTTTTATACTAAAATCCGATGACTGAAGTCTTTGTTTTTCGTACTGCTTATATGGTGTTTTTTATTATGTCATTTTATTTAAAATAAGTCTCAGAAAACTGAATAAAACTCTTTCTAAACAAACAAAAAAAATATATTAATGGTCAGACCTCTCTAATTATTATTGCATGTTGCATGTCTACTCTCCTGCTCCAAAATGTTGTGTAGAAAAAACAAAGTAGGCCTAAGACTCAAGAATGCTGCTTCCAGGCTTGTTCTCTTCATCTCATTGTTCTTCATTCATAGTTTTCATGTGGGACATGTAAATGGATTTTAATTTCAAATGTAAAATCCTTAAGGCTTTGGTCAAAATTATTCAGTTAGTTTCAATTATTCTTGCAGAACTTCCCATGATAGTAACATTGTGAATGAATACTCTATACAAATTAATCAAACCAGGTTGTTTTCTGTGTTCATAATATATCAGACACCCTTTAACAGTCAGGTCTTTTAACGGTCTTTAACTCTTTAACTGTAAACTCATCAGAGTGAGTTTTGAGAGTGTCTTCATTTTACCTGTTTTCCATTGCTGGTGTATCATAAAAAAAATTTAAAATCAGATTGGGCAGAAAACCTGCAGCCATCATGTCTGGTATGAATTCATGTGTATATCCTTGTGTATCAGCTTTGAGACACAAAGTTTGAATATGCCGAGCTTCATAAGAACATGACATTTCTTCTCACCTTTTTTACTTTCCCCTTGTTTTTTTAAATTATCTTCTTCTTCCCTGCCTGCTCTGTGTTTGGTAGTCAACAACTTCCTGGTTAATAAGTTAACAAGACACTTCATGCAGCAGTTGCCTTTTCTCAGTGATTTCTTTCTCTGCCAACCTAAAAGAAGCCCTGTCTTTGTGGATGCCTTTCTCCCTCACATACACTGTTAGTCTAGAAGGAGTTCCCTGTCATTCCATCATGGCTGTAAATATCTGTAGACAGGAATTAGATAAAGAAGTCAGCTCCGCTGCCCAGTATCTTTTGGATCTCCCAAGCTGTGAGGCTGCTCCTGAGAACAGAGGTGGAAAGGGGATGATACCTGAGTATGTTCTCATGAGAGCATTTATCAGGGTCAGGTCACTACAGAGAGATTCAGGAAGACCTGATTAACCTGGTGTGTCTGATGGTTAAATAGCACAGCAGACTTGAAGCACTTGTAATTGCAGGTGTAAATGCAGGTTGAACTTTAGGATTTCATTTTGGATTTATATTCCTCAGTTACAAGTTCTTTCTGGACGAATTTCCTATTGGTGTCCATTGGTATGATTTAAAGTCCTGTTTCATTGTCAACTTCATGCATGAATGTAAAATTCTGTTCCAAATCAAATTATTATCTTTCAAAATTTTTTCTCCTGTTATTTCCTCTCATCAGTTTGCTTGAGAATGCTGCTTCTGATGTGATAGATATGGCTTTACCCAGGCTTTAGGGTCACAGCAGGTGCCTGACAAAAAGAAGCAGAAGTTTTGCTTGCTAGAACATGTTAGTTGGGATGTGAATTTTTGCAATAATAGCTTAATGTCACCAAACTGGTAGCAATGTAGTTCCTTTGCCAAATTTTTTCTATGATTCTTACTAGCCTAAGCCTTTGGCAGCCTCTGCAGTCTTTATGGAGAGACCCCTCATGGGTCACTCCTGGTTCTCTTGATTCCGAGCTTGGTTTTTGCCTAACGCTCTGGAATAGGCCCCTAACTGATGACATACCAAATGAGACTGCTGGCCTTGGAGCAAAGTGTTGGTCAGCAAAGGAATAGAGAGCAGTTTGTTAACAACCAAAGCCTTAAGATTAAATTCTGTTTTCTCATCCCAATGTTACTTCTTGCTAAAAGTAATCAGCAGTCAAGCATGTGGCTTCATCAAGGAAATACACTCAGAAAAAACAAACGACTTATCTACGCTAAAGGCTTCACTAGTCTTAGGATGAAAGGTTGCAGTGGTTTAGTTGGATTGTTGTAACTGCAGATGTGAATGTGCCTTGGCTTTTTCACACTCATCAGTCCATCCTGTTTGTAGTAGGCAGGACTGTTCTGAATGAAGTAAATCAAGTGAAGCAGGTACATGCCCACTTCAATTCTAACAGTTAAATTATTTCAATATCATATTTCAGTTCTATGTATGTAGACCATGTAAAATATGGAAATACAAATAGGCTGGAGATTTTCTTTTTTAATCTGGCCATTTCAGTTTTTCTTAAGTAACTTCAAAATGTGAAGCTAGTAGTTGAAAACTAAAGTAAGCACCACCATATTTCATGGAAGTATCCTTTGCTGTCCTCTTGTCAAAATGAATGCTTTTAATTTCTCAAACAATGCAATAACACCATGAAAGCAATTGATTTAAACCTCAAGTTTTATCTTGGAAAAAAATTATTTTCAAAATTTTTGTTGTAGGTAGAAGATTTTCATATATATGTTTGTGAACATTTTTTGTGTTTATTCGCATTTAATGAAAACCTAAATTAATACTGTTTTGTTTGTTGAAGAACTGAAAAAAAGGTTGGGGATTTTTTTTCAGGAATTGAGAGACACTTTTGTCAACAGCTGTAAACGCTGAGGAATAAAGTACTGTATCTGAAATTATTTGCATCATCTGTGTGTATTGTGATTTGAATCCATTATCATACGTTTCTCCTTTGTAAGAAAGAATTCCTGCTGGTGATTTACAATAGTGATGAAACTTACTTATTATGGTAATGAAAATAACATAGATTTTGACCAAAATGGAGAAGGCAATGATAACTTTATAGAAAAATTTTAACAGGCAAGGTATGTCACAAGTCTGGGATTTTGTCTGGATTACTGAGGAATCTCAGTTACATTTTATTTTACTAATAAAGGATTTAAAAGCATAGCGATCTGTATGATCACTGCTTTTGTCTTTTTGGAAACTAAGGAAATATCCTCCAATTACATCTCCAGTTTGATTTTATTACTTTCCTATAATTATGAAAACACAACTTGTTTTGTGTAAGACTGTAGAGCAGATTTGCTGTACTAATAGGAGTTTCACCTCTTGCTGTCTTCCTTCACATGACTGAAGATAACTGAATGGATGCCTGTTTCCCCATCTAAAAACCAATTTACGATATGGTATTTTGAGGTTTACTAGAAGGTAAATTAAATAGCAAGTCTTTAGGGTGCTGCAGTTCTGCCTGTGCAGTAGGCAGCATTAGCAGATGCAAGTTGCTTAGACTTGCTTAAACTTGGCTATTCTGCTGTGAAATCTTTTCAAATTGAGCATTCTTAACAAAAGAGAGAGACTGTGATAAGGAAGACTGACGCTTTGTAAATACTTGGAATAGTGGATAGCAACACAGTGTTTGTACTGTGTCAGCCACTAAAATACCAAACAAATAATCTGCAAATACCTAGCTTCCTAAGTTTTCCCAGGCACCATTCCAAGGCTCAGAGAAGGTGAAGCTGGTCTAGAGACTGGTGCTAAGTTAATGCTGCAGAAGGGTCTCAGATGACAGGCAAGGAAGATGAATACAGGTAGTATAGATTTCCCCGAGGTACAAAATTAGAGGCATGAAAAGCAATTTTAGTATTTTTTCTATTATAAATATTAAACCAAAATCTTACATTTTATATAAAATCTTTACAATCTGTACACTTTTTCTGTCTTCTCAGACAGCATTAAACTTTTTCAAGGTGCCACAGAAATCAGTTACAACAAAATAACAGATGCTGCTAGAACAAAAACATATTTCCAAAACATATATAAGCTAATCTAAAAGCTTATATTTAACCTGAATTGTATTTAACCTGAATATGAACAGTAGCCCTGCCTTGTTTAATTATGGTATTACTCAATCTCTTCACTGTTATCTTTAAACAATCAGAATTCACTCTTAAAAAATAAATGGGGAGTGGTGCTTGTTCTTTCTGCCTTCTTGTAAGTACAGCTGGACCTAAAGAAGGAAGAGGTGAGTGTTTCCATTTAGCTTAGCTGTGACAAGATAAATTTCAATATCACTGTATGATTACATGACTTCTAAACAGCCCTTTTAAATTTGCCTTTTTTTTCCTAACTTAATTAGTTTGAAGATTAACACGGAGGCAAGTGAATCTTTCTGGGTAGCACTGTCAGTTTCAACAGTTTCCCTGGAGTCAGGTTCCACTGTTAAGTCTTCTATGCAGGAAAATAAAGTCCTAAAAGAAAAGAAGGGACTAACGGTGCTTTAGGGGAAAAAAAAAGTGGTGGAGGGGAGGGAGGGAGGAAGTAACTTGTTTGGGACTTTGGGCAAACAGAGAACCTGAAGGTACTTAGAGACCTCTGAAGTTACCAGGTTTCAACTGACTTCTTTGAAGCAGGAAGTTTCAGCACACATGAAGCACTGTACTCTTGTTCCTTAAGACATTCCTGCAAACCCTTTTAAGATAATCTGAAAATTATCTGAAAGATAATTCTTTCAGATTGAAAAAGAAAACTTCACAGAGAAACATTAAGTTAGCACTTAGGCCTGTACAAATCTGTGGCCATAACTCAGTTTGAACATTAAGTACCTAGTTACACAGTAGCTTTTGGGCCAGCAGCTGATTTTAGGCAATTTTCCATTTAACTACAAGGTTTTGTTCATGATCTCCACAGTCCATCATAGACAAAGTATATGTGTACACACAAATTCTGTTCAAATCCAGAGTTTAGACCACCAGTGAGCAGTTACCTTGGCTGTACAAGATTTATGAGTCTTAGCTGCTCCTCTGGGGTATTTTTCAATAAGCGAAAGTATATTCAACTTTTATCTTGTTTAATAGTGGTAGAAACACGCTTTTATTTGCTAAATGCCTATTAGAAATACATCTTGCTGTAGTTCCCTGAACACAAGACAAAATCAAGAAGCTCACAGAAAATGGGTGAACCAAGTTTGTAGACATGACCTGACAGTCATTCTGATTGTTTCACTGATCAAAATGCAATTCCATGTTACTTGTTAATAATTCAGGTTTAGTGTATGACTCAAAAAAGCTGCACAGTCTTCAGAGCTGTTTTTTTCCTATGAATTTCAGTTATTTACAGTAATGTTGCAGAATATCTACTACTACTCTTTCCCTTCACTTATTTTTATTTACACATGGAGTTGCGAGCACAATCCAATTTCAAAACCAGAATTTTGAATCACTAAACTGGCAAATAGTTTCAAATTAACTTCATAAATAAAGCATTCATATACTTGATAATGACTGTAAATTGTAGATGGAATGTGTATGCCACTTTGAACACAAAGCACAAATGCTATTGTCATTAACTAAATTTCAATCTATAATGGACCTGGTAGCTTACAAGTGTTGAGCTTCAAGTGGACTTTGTTTCTGATGACAAATATCTGATAAATACAAGAAAATTTTATACAATTCTAAGTGCACAAATTCTCTTGGAATGTAAATGCAATTTTCAAATAGGCTATTTTGACAAATAGATTTATCAGTAACTTGAAAGACTGTTTTAGTTTCTCTTAACACTATGTACACTTTGTGTTCTTTAAGTTAACTCCCACGCACCTTTTACTGTACAAAATTTACAGACATAGGAGCACACTCATCTTGACTCTATGTAAAGTGCATGTGAAATCTAGGAGAGAGAAAATGGAGAAATCTTGCTAGAAGCTCTGAAATACAGGAGCTATTGCACAGGGATTGCTGTACAGTTTCCCTCATAATATGGCTCTAAAGGTTCCGCTCAACAATGGCATCGACTTTGACATGAGAGAAATATAATCAACCTTGTCCCATATCTACTGTATGGGGACAAGTTAGCCCTTAAGCCAAACAAGTGGAATTAAATGTTCCAAGTCCTAGCATGGAACACAAAAATAGAAGCAGTATTCAGTTTCAAGTCTCTATAATCTCTCCTGTTACTTTAATAAAGGTAAGTGTTTGAGCGGCAAAACTTCTAAAGCTCTGAAAGGTGTTTAAAAAATTGTCAGTTTATCTTAAAGTGTAAGGATCAATCAAATATCATTAGCTCAGCTACTTAATTTAATGTTCTTGTTAATTTTTGGAATTAAAGGTGACCATTCACTTCCTGGTTTTAATTGGTTTCGGCTCCAAGAAGGAATTGTCCTTCTTAATGTAGTATTTCTATAGTTTTATTTACTCAGCTTTATCGAACATTTGTTTCTACAAATCTGAGGCTGGGCCAAATTTGAGGTGACACAGTCTTATGAATAGCTACTTTGTCAGAACAGTTGTACAGTTAAGGTGTGGTGCTGGCAGCCAAGTAAGTCACTAGGAAATCAATATGGTTTTCAACATTAAAAGAGACTTCAGCAACACTCACTCCTTTTAAAAGCAAACTCAGGAGATACTATTTTCATTGCACAGATAATGCTAAATTACCTTACAAGGTAAAAGGAATGATTTTATGCATTTGGGAGTGCATGTTTAAAAGGAAAATGTGTTGAGTAAAGAGAACATTTCTGCTAAACATCCTTCAGATTCTCTCTCCAGTTCACTTGGTAAGCAGCTTTATCACAGCCCCTCTTTCAGTCTTACATTCTTCCATTCCATAGGAGATTTTCCTCTCATCCGCTAGGAGCAGTCTCTCTGTTGTAGACTGTCAACTACATGGTTTCTTTTCTGGATTGTGAGAGATTCAATTGTTTTATGTGCCTGTTCCAGTTGAATCTTTAAACCTTCATTGTCTGCCTTTAGAATATTCCTTTCCTAAACAAACAAACAAACAAAAAAAAATAGAGAATTGTATTTTACAGTGCAGTTGTTTGAGGATTGTCTGGTTGTATATTTAGGTTGACTGCCATAAACATAACTTGGTGTAGCTCTCATCAGAACTAGTAACTTATCTGCATACTTCCACAATCCCTGCTCTATCCTTTGTACTCTCACAATTTTCCAGCAGCTAGTATATGAGTCATGTCCCCAACCTGCACTTATCCACCCTCGACTGCACATCTCATAACAACAGTAGTCTGGGGAAACAACAACACAGGTCACAGTTTACCACTCTGCTGCTGCAGAAATTGATGTACCAGAAGCGAAGCCATTAATTCATATCACCTCTTGTTTGGTAATTGAGGTTGGAATCTGATGAGGGAGCAAGGGCAAGTGTAAATTACAGGACTCACATGAATGGGACATTTTAAAGAATGCATTCTTACAAGTTACTTCCATGCTTCACATCCTCGTTGTATTGAATATACTGTTGATTGAAAGGGAAGTGGTTTGTACTGGAAGATTGTCTTAATTTCTGTCTTAATAAACCATCTTTCATAAAACGTGAGTTCACTTTATCAGCAGCAAGGGATATTTTGAAAGTTTTAGTCATCATTCAAAGATTAGACTATGGTCCTGTTGTTGGACTGTTTCCATGTTGTTTCATCTCAGAATAGTGATAAATATTGATGCAAAAGTATGAAAATAAGTCTTTGTTCCTCATAATTATAGCTGGATATCTCCATTAGTTGCACTGTTGGAATTGTAATAGTCTCTTTAATCTGTCTGGAAAGGTGTTTCTACAAACCTGAATTTGGGCCATGTTTGAGGTGACACAGTCTTATGGATAGCTATTTTGCCAGAATACTTTAGAGTAAGCTGAGACACCACTGGGCTGATGCAGGTAAAATCTAGAAAGAAGCATCATGTCTCTTCACAGCAAAATTTCTTGGTGGTGCTTACTCTTACCAGTTGAACAAAAGCAGAGCTCCCTACCTTCCCAGCCCCACATATTCTGTCACTTAGGGGAGCAGAAGCCACTAAAATCAGGAAGAAATTCAGAACTGTGTTCCTCATTTTATGGAGTAACATTCTGTCCTGAGTGATTGGATTATGTTCACATTCTAGAACTGGCAGGGATCAGTATGGTCATAACCATAGCTTCAAAGCCCTATACTAGCACTAAAATACACCTTTTATATGAAGCTGGACGTTAAAGTGGCTAAGACTTTATGATGCCATTCATGGATTGTTTAATTGCAATTAAATTGACAATTAATTACACTGGAGTAAAGTGACACCTTCCCACCCAGCCACTCCCCCATACATCAACCACTTGACCGTACTGTTGTGTAAAACAGAATTTGTTTCATTATGTATATACCTGCTCAAGTTCCTGGTAAGAGGGTTTACAGCTGTGATGCTCCTCCTTCATCTTCTGGCTGGAGTCCTTGTTTTCCCATTTAACAAATGCCTTTCTGCGACCTAGAATTGGGCTTGGAAATGTGGATGCTGGAGCTGCCTGGAGATAAGGATTTTCTGGCATCCTGTGTTCTTTCTTCTCTCTCCGCTTACGAGATACATCACCAGCCAGCAGGACAGGATCAGTCTGTGTACTTTTATGAATCACAGCTGGTTTCAGTCTCACTGAGATTTTCTGTGCTGAGGAACCCATGAGCATAATGGTTCGATCCTTGCTGTCTTCACTGTGCTCCACTACTTCTCCGTTAGGAAAGGTGAATGATCCTTCTTCTTGTCCTTTAAAATATATATGGTGAAATGAGGCAAGATCTTCTCCCAGAAAAGGAGAAACAGAAGGCATGGTAATGGAACATGATTTTAATAAATTAAACATTTATGCCTTACTGACTTTTACGTTCATTGCTCTCTAAAACAGGTGTCATTAGAAGTTTCTCAGTGTTGTGTCTTTTGGAACAACTGTGCCCTTTCTCAGTAACATAAATATAGATCAGTAAGAAGAAAACAGGTATGGCATCAAGGTGAGCTTGAGAGAAAATTTTAATATGGGTAAGAGGTGGTTATTATGTAGTGCTGCAGCCATATCAGACACAATGACAAGATGCACATAGTCAGTATCAAGAGAAGTGGGGGCATTGAGCTCTATATGTGTGCTTATAGGAAGCCTAAGGTGGAATCCAGCAGTATGAGTCTTAAATACAACACAAAAGATTGATAATCAAAGTGGCAGGAAGCAGATTTGAAGAACATTAAATACAGGCAAAGAGCAGGAAGGAAGTTTAAAGAAAGTGAATATACAGAAAATTGGAACATCAAAATAAAAATAAAAAAAACCCCAAAAGAAGTAGCCTGGTGTTTTTCAAGGACAACATTCCTTCTTTGGAAGCCTGCACAGTAATACACAGTAAGAACATTTTATACAGTTCGTTTGATATAAGGAGAAAAGAACAGTGTGGCGTAGATTTTTCATTTCCAATTGTGTGAAGACAAATCTATATTCTTCTAAATTCAGCTACTGAAGTGGAAAAAATAAAGACAATTAGCTGTTGGTTTTCCTAATACACAAATATGTAGGAAAACTGACTTTATGAACACCACACTAAAATTTGTCAGATTTGTAACTGCAGTTACAATGTTACAACTTGCTAAAAAAGGACTTGCTTGTCACAAGGTGAGAGAGAGTTAAGGAAACATGAAGTCTTCATATCATGTGACATCTAGTTCTCATGAGAGTCTGGCAGAAGAATTACTCATTTTTTGGTGGCATTTGTGCACCATACATTGTGTAGTGTGACAAGAGATCTCCTGAAAAGGGAGTCCATCCTTAGTCTAGAGCAGGAATGGTGTTAACTTAATACAAGCTAATATATATATGATTCTAATTTCTATGATGAAAAAACACTGCAGTTAACTCACAAAACCTAAAAGGATGCTGTATAACTCAGATTTAAAAGAAAAAGGAGCAAAGGAAAGATCATCCACATATTTTGATCTTTTCTCACCATGGAATTGTTCTTTGACTCCTACTGGGCAGAGGCTTGAAGCAAGAGCAGATGTTGGGCTGCTGTCTGCAATGGAAGTTTTGGGTCTTCTCTTGCACTCTATCACAACCAGGTCTTTGCATTGCTTGTGACAGTTCATTCCACAGTCTGTAAACAAAACAACACTTACATGATTCAGTGGCTCTAGTGTAGCATCTAAGGCAGCTCTCACACTACTGCCTTCCTGGGAAGCAAAAAGCCTTCTGTGGTGCTCTCTATGTGCGTTACCTGTAATAACATACATCTGTAAAATTACATCCCTTTGCTACATGTCTAAAATTCCTATTCATTATGAAAGTACAAAATGGCACCATTCAGTCACAAAAGTGTTCTGACTGCAGGAGCTGCAGAGAAAGCTGATACCTGTATGAGGAAGGAAACTGCAAAACAGGTGTTGGGAATGTGCTGTACAATATCCACAGAGTGGTGATATTTGTGTCCAAGGGTCTGTTCCCAAACCCTCTGAATTCAGTCGTCTTGCAAAGCATTAGAGCTGTCAGTTACAACTTCCTTCATCTCTGCATTTCTTCTGTCACACTATTCTTGAATCAGTATTGTCCTCCCTGGGAGGTCAGATTAGATGGGTCCGTAGATATGGCCATGGATATCAGGATGATCACGGGATTTTTTCATTCACTGACGATTATGAATGAAAATTAACGAAGTATAAAGTACTTTACCTTTGCATCTGTATCCTTGTTTAATGACTCCCCATAGCTGAAATTCAAACAGAAAACCCACATATTAATATACTTCTCTGCAAGTTTGATTCCTCCAGATAAAAAATACACTAAAAGCTCCACTCTTTTCTAAGATCTGACACTTGCAGAATATCTTGTTTTCCTACACTTCTAATTGTAAGGTCAAAATAGAACTATTTACCTCTTTAGCATAAGGTACATAGAATATTTTATGTGTGTCAATGACAAAATATCTTGAGTTAGTCTGCTGAATACATGAGCAAATCTGGCAGTCCCTGGAGAGGCTGTGGAGTTGGAGTAAATGGAGAATTCTTCTGTCTCAGCACCCTTGCCTGATCTCAGCTGAACAAAAGACTGGTAGGACAGTCAGTTTTATTAAACCTTCTGTGCCACAGGCAGGGGCTTGTCTGTATCAGGACAGGAGTTCTAGCAGCCCCAGGGAGTGGAACCCTTTGCATTTGGAAGTCTTGCCTGAGCCTGTTTTTGGTGTCACAACCAAACCCCATGAAGTATGAGCCATGTTTACACATATTGGCACTGCCAAGAGGGGAGTAAAGGGTACCTTAAACATCTACAGAGGCAGAAGTCTGGTGTTCTATATAACTTCACTGATGTTTTATATAGATCCATTACTCTATATGACATAAGGCAATTATGAGATAAAAAAAAGGCAGAATTCCAAAGAATGTTAACATAATTTACTAAAAAGTAAGCTTACAAATCCAGCACAGTTGTCGCAGAAAGTGGGCCTTAAGTAAGTGGTCTCTTGGAAGTTGTGAGCAAAGCCAAGTCCTAATTTGGAATAGATTGAGCTAGCCCTCATAAAGTAAGCTGTTATTTCATCCCTGCTAATCAGACCTTCCCTGGAAATAAAGAAGAAAAATTGTTTGTGAGACATTTATTTTGTTAAATGCATAAGGAGAATTAAACGTCTTTTTCTTCACATTTTATAATAGCAATAATTTAATGTGCAAAAACCGAAAGTGTTCTCAGTAATCTTGCCAATTGCTTCCAAAGTATACAGAAGCTTATCTATCTTTATCATTTAAACTGCAGACTGACAGGATAAATGGAATATCTGCATATGTGATGCAACCTCAAAACGACTTCATAGTAAACCTCTGAATAGTCACTACTGTATTTTTCCATGCTCTAATATGTTAAGAAAAATGTTCCATATTTTCTCAAAATATGCATTTGCCAATTGTCTACTTTTAAGGGACAGCTTTATCATAGGAAAATTCTTTAGTAGTAAATACTGAATATAATTTGAAAAATGTTTATTTTTCTATTGTCTGGCTTTCCTTCTGTATCAGCTTGGATACCACTGCCATAAGCCCAACTAAGATGTAATTCACAACACATTTAGAAGATGCTTTTGTTGGTTAGGTTTTCACTTCTGTCTGTGCCTGAAGAGGATGCTTTTAACACCCCAATGATGAAGTACAATTTAAACACAAAACCCCCTAAATCTCTCCCAAAACAGATTCTACAAAGTTGATAAGCAGGTACTCACCAGTCCTTAGCCATCACACAAAACGAGAATGGGAAACTGGCAGCAATCTTTTCAAATTCCTCCTGGGAAATGTATCCATCCTGATCGTGGTCATAATTTTTGAAGACAGACTGCACGAGGGAATAGCATAATAGTTTATAACGAAGATGGTCTGAAATACCACTGTAGAAAGCCTCCACATTATTTATGGATTTCCTCTCCCATTCTCTCCCAGTGTCTATTAAACAGTGCAACAGTCTAATTGCTTTTTTTGCTTGAGACTAAAAAAGCATTATGATTTCTTGATTTGCAGCAAGACATAGGTAAGTCAACACAGGCTGGACTAAAGGCTTCCCAACACAACGACAGCTGTTCTTTACTTCTGCTTTAAGACCATTCTGTTGAAGCCCACATGTACAACTTGTACTAGTGCTCCCAATTAGTGTTCTCAGTGGTGGTTTCTGTAGCCAAATCAATGTAGGTGCCTAACTTATTTTATCAGGTCAGCATTATGAGAAAATCAGTTCTGTGATGGAATTGTCAGGTAGACACCTGTTTCCACTTGTGGAATGTATTACTGTTTGTCACTGGCTGCAAAGCAAGGAGCACACCTAGGACAAATTTAGAAACACATTCCAAAACAGCATGTTTCAAAGGATGCCTCACAATATTAGAAGTGCTTAGAAAGAAAAGAGATGAAGCAGGCAAGCAAAGACAAACTCTTTACATCTCTACTTCCACCAGTACTGGAATCAATCACCTTATTTAGTAGTTTCCCTTAAAGCAGGGGACCCAAAAGAAAGAGAAAAAAACAATGTGTGCTTGTAAGAAAGCCACTGGGAGGCCTCCTGTCAGACTGCATCAACACATGATGTTGGAGGCCCTGGTAGAAATGGGCTCCCTGGCCCCCTGAAAGAGTGACTCTGGCAGTACACAAGCCAGCGTTCACAGCTCCTGCTGGCTCTTTACCCACTGAAGGAATTTCCATCCGTGCCTCATGGCCTCTGCTGCTATTTACAGGTAGGCAAAAGTATCTGTTAGTGAGGACAGAAATCCCATATGAGTATTTTCTCATACTTTGAGATTAAGACTACAAAGATTTACAATAATATGAAGTACACTGGCTAACTTTACTTACATCTACCATCCTCTGAACATGTTTGCTGATGGTTTTTGGATCAGGTTTTGGGGCCACTCCTGAGGCCCAGTCTGCAACTACTGGTGGTTTGGAAGGTGTCATAGGCTGAAATAAATTGAAAGGAACTTCGTTAGAACCACATGGAATGATTTTTAGTATTACACTTCTTCCATTTGTGACAGTGGACTGTGTGACACAGGATGGCAGAAATGACCTGTTGGGCCCGACCTGAACTGTTCAAAACAGCAATCATTCCTTAAACTGTCACAGCCCTGTAAAATGACCATCTCTCCATATCTATAAAACAGGAGCAAAACTACCACATAACACTTGTGAGTTTCATAATTTGAATCATGTAAGAATTTTCCATTTAATAATATCAACTGCCAAGATTGACTGATGTCATGTCTCTACACAGCAACCTCGTTTGTCTTTGTGTTCATATTATAAAGCTTGATAAGGTGTCAACTCTGCCATATATTCTAGCTTAGGCTTTGTCATCAACCAAACAATTTGCGCTTTAATAGATTTCACTCAGTCTACAAAGCTAAAATGTTTTCAATTTAGCATATAACAAATAATAAATTGAATACAAGAGATAAAATTTTCTTTAAAAAATATTCCTGTTTTTAAATTAAAATCACTCATAAAACCCCTCCTTTTGTTAAGAATCTGTAAATGCCCTTACAGCAGCTCGGTGACTTCGTGGCTCACGTGCGTACGAAAGTTCATAAATTTCATCTTCTGTGTAGTAAAGATCAAGTGACAGCTGAAAACAAAAACATTAGTTTAATCCCAGAACAGTCACTACTACTTTATGAACTTGCTGCTGGAGTGCATTCATATTTTTTGCTCCATTATTTTTTAATTTAGATTACACCTAGAAATAAATGAACTTGAGCTTCACAGGTGTTCACAGTGATTTGGTATGTGTCCAGTTCTACACTCCAGACTGTTATTGCCATTATCTGAAAGTCTGTGACATGGACTATTGGGAGTTTAGAAGCACCTGCACTGAAATGTAGTATTTCTTCTCATTTATGTCCTGTCATATATAGCTGCACGAAATTATGGCCAAAATTCTACATATTTGTAATACCCAGTTTCACAAAACATTCTTTAGAAAAAAAAAATAAAAATACTTAGAATAATTTCAAACAAAACATTTAAAACAAGTAGCAGGAAGAAGTTCACCACTTCACATAGCTGTATTTCAGGCCCTGGGCATGTGTGCTCAATTTCACACAAGACAGCTCCCCAAGAGAACAAATAACCCCAGGCACATAAGCACTTTTATCTATTAGCTTTTTCCTGAAACAGGGCTTGTAACCAGAAAATGGAAGCGGACTATCTGGTTTTTCCAAGATGGGATACTTGTTAAGGCCAAACAAAGCTGAGAAACAAGAAAGGAAGATTTACTATTTTAATAGAAGGTAGTATTTTAACTTATTAGGAATAGCCAAAACTATTGTTTTAACAATGCCCTAGGTGGCATTAGTTTTTTAGTAGCATGGCACTGACTAGATATAACTGGGAGTGAAATACATCAAGTTTATTTGACTAATGTTTATGTCAGACAGTTTCTTAAGCACAAGAAACTTGTCTAGAAATGCGGTATCTTGAGAGACTGAAATTTTGTGTGGTTTTGTTTTCAACACAAGGAATCTTCCTTACTGAAAGTACAGAGTGCATACTACTATAGTGAAGCAGAAATAAACATTTCCTTCCCTTACAAATATAATTGGAAGGATACTGCTGAACTGGCACCTCTATCCTTGCTGCTAGATAAATCAGTATCACTAATTTTTTTCTCTTCTGTTCCTGTACATTTCTCCTTTGGGGGAAAAAACTTACAATCTTATGTATTCATAATTGATTAATTAATTAATGAACTTCTCTATTTAGTTGTTTTATAGGTATATGAAATTTTTAATTGGATGGTATTTATCTTATCTAACACACTTACTGTAAGCAAGTGAACAAGGTCCATATTAGCCTCCAGGGGAAGTGGCATTTCCTGGAGTTGTATCAGCTCATCTATGTGGTTATACAGAGAATATAGTTTGTATACATTAATTTTTTTGTCCTCCAAGTAGTCTGGCATGCCCTCATAAAGGGATATCAAGTCTTTCAGGTGGACCCCAAGGATTGGGATCTTAAAGTTACTGCACTCGTTATAGGCACGTCGGTAACTATCGTAATTTCTGTAAGACGAAAGCAATTCTGTCATTTCATTAAACACCTAAAAATAAAAAGAAAACCAAAAAATCAGCACTGGTTACTGGTTCTGTTTTTGTCATACAACACAAGAACTTTCCATGTTATTTTTAAGGAATTTACCCACAATGACTCTTGAAAAAAAATTTTAAAACTTCAAATGAAATCTAGGTATTCTAGATTTCCTATACCCATAAATTAGGTATTAATATGTAATTATAGATAGTTAATATATATATCCTAATCTATAATGCTGGTCTCCTTACACTCCCCACTTAATCAAATGAAAAAAAATATGATTTTTTCGAATCAAGGGGATCTGTATGCAGTCATTGTGTAAGCACAGCACAAGCTCTCTGAAATTCATACAAGCAGCCATCTTCACATCAAAATGTGGGATACATTATCTGACCTTCACATCACCAGCTGGAATTGCTGGAGAGGTCCTGGCACAGAAACCCTGTACCGTGCCATGATCTCATCATGGTGTGATCAGAAGTCATGCTATGGTTCAAAGTAGCATACCTGTCTTTTTTAGAAAACTTTTGTCAATGGAAATGAATTAGAACAGTTATCTTGTGTTTTTCATAAAGGCCAAATTTATCTTCAGTGTAGCAGTATGAATCTCTCTTGTTTAAAATTATACAGGTACAAAGTTGGCTCATTAACATAGCAAAATTAATGGACCAATGTTTTCTCTGGAGAGTTCCTGTCAAAGTTCTCAATTTGTAACCTTTACAAACTGACTTAGTCAAACCTCAAAGTGAGTTTTCAAGTCACTAATTGCTTTTTTTACCCGCTTCCTATTAGCACCTCTATACAATTTCATGATACAAAAAGTTATTCAAATGATGTGCACACATGCAGGCCTTAAAATGACAAAATTTGAAAAACGTGTTTCTAAAATAAGCTTTCTAACTGATTTCGTAGATTCTGATAGCTGTAACTAACTATAGTGGGAGTTCACACTTCAGGTCTTTACTCCAGGTATGCACTGTTCATTTAAGTTGATCATACTGTGATCAAAACAGGCTCATTAGATACCTTTACAGACTCTTTCAGGTCCCAAAGAGAATAAAGTACCTTAATCCCTAAAGAGGTCTCTTAAGATGCCAAATGAAGACTTCTTAAGAAGCGCTGCTGAAAAATATGCCTTCCTTCCCTTTTTAAGAGCTTTCATCAGTATTTCTCAAGAATTTAACTGGAAATTAAAATAAATTCCTAACATTCCACCATACTATGTGTGCATTAGGGCTAAATTTGTTCAAGTCTAAATTAAATAAAACCTGTCAAATGGAAAGATCAGATGAACAAAATCAGTCCTTTCACTCAAAGTGCAGAGCCCCATGCTAGCATTTACACACTAAGGATGGTCAGTGCCACTAGAGAAGACAAATGCTCTAGAATCCAGTTCTCTGTTTTCATGTTTGAATATTATTCTGTAGTACTGCATGTAAGTGAAAATGCAGCTCATCACATCTGAGATTAAAGGAAAAACCTTAGAGAATCTATACAAGTCTTGAAGAAACATGGGGTTGCAAGAAGTGTAGGAGTAACTGGTGATGTAGAGATGAAATAACAAATAAAACCCCTTCAAAACCAAAGAAATTTTTGTTCTGTCTTTCCACCTTATCCAACAAAGTAAGGCTGCTTTTAGTGTGTGCAGTAACAAAAAAATTAAAGGTTCTCTTATTTGTAAAACTTAGAGAAGCAATACTAACCTTAATTACATCATGAGGAACACATGAGCTTGTTTCTTTGAGCCTGGAAATGGAACTGTGACAGAGACCTCCTATCACTGCCATTAATGTGTTGAAATTCTGCAGCTGGTGGAGCTTCTATGGAGACATAAAAAAAAAAATCAGTATTATTTCAAGGTTCAGGTTGTTCAATGTGCACACCCAAATTTTAATTTCCTCTATTGTCTTGCTCTGAAGTTTTACAAGTTTGTGCCTTTTGAATTCATGTATTGTGGTAATGAGTTGTGATTTTACCAGGTGTAACATGAACTTATTCCACTGTTTTTACATCAAATATGAAATGTTCAGATACGGTAAGTCTTCAAAGTACCTCCTCACTACTTCCCCCTCTTCCCACAGCCTACCACAACTAGGAAACACTGCCTATTACCTTGGTTATGACTACAGTTGAATTAGTATGCAGACATACTAATTCAGCTGTGAGCTATGACCATTAGTATGGTCCTATTAGAACAGGTCCATAGCTCTCCTTTTATCCAGAAAGGTGTTTCTGGTGGAATGCTTCTAATTACAACCAAAGCCATGAGAGTCACTCACACTTTGGGAAGCTTCACAGCCACAGCTGGAATCTCTCTTGCTGGTTCAAAAGCGAGTCTAGTTTGACAGTGAAAATAATTTCTTCAGAATGAACATGAGAAAGTCCTGGTGCCATGACACTGTAACTCCTGAACACTTGGTAAGACAGCACACATAGACAAATACACATGTGGTGTGTATGAACCAGGAGACCAGTGCCAGCGCTCCCAGCTCACCCTACAGTAGGAGCATGGGAAGAGCAGAAAAAAGAGAAAGACAAAATAAACACCAAACATGCCAGATTTTAACTGACCTGTGCGACATGAATGAACTTGATGAACACTTCAGCCCGAAGTTGTGGTGTTGGTCTGCTGAGAACCATTAGCTGCACCCACTGAGAGATACCATTGCAAAGAGAAATTGATCTTTCCATTGTTGGGTTCTCTTTCACACAACTGTTCACAATGTAGTTCTGATAATCTGAGAACTTAAACGAACAAAAGAAGTGTAAATGAAAATTCATGTAGTTTCATATGCCTCATGATGTGTGTGTGGACAGAGGTCTGCTTTTCAAATTAAATATAAATTATATCTTTTATATCTTAAATGTCCATAAAACTGAAATCTTTCCTTTGTAAAAGCTTTATTAAGTTCAAAGCAGGGGCTTCGACTAATTGACTTAACCGAAAGCATCTTTTTGCCATATCCCAGAAGTCTTGGCTCTTTTAAACCCCAGGATGAGTAGAACTGGGGCTTTCCTCCCAGCCTCGGTGGCTTCATAGATTCATTGTGTCTGGACTTCTATAGGGAAGGTTAAACTGAATTTAAATTGTAATCTAATAACTCAGCAATAGCTTAAGGGAGTTTAGTGTTCCGTTTATGTGTTCTGTAGCTAGGGCACACTTCTGAATTAAGCTACACTAATACAAAAAGCAAGTTCAATAGGATTAATATGAAACTGAGATAAAACCATTATCTGAGGGCTACAGATTCCTTAATACTTTTAATACAGCTTGTGAGATTCTCTTATTTAATCAAGGCAATCTAAAACTGTTCAGTAGATACTGGTAACACGCTGGCTTTTTTAAAGCCATTCTTATGTTAAGATTAAATAGAAGAAATAATTTGCTTTTGTTGATGCAATTTTTATCCATTCTGTTGATTTATCCATTAACAAAAATACACAAGAATTTGAATCATCAGAAAATGTGACATGGGATTTTTACATCCATTCTTTACTATGACCACTAATACCTTACCAAAAACACTCACAGCTGTAAGAGACATACATTCCTTTCCACAGGAATATGTGAAATAGCATTGATCTCTAAGCAAAGGTCATAAAGTGTCAGGCTGTTTGTTTCTCACTCTCCCTTTCTCACCTTCTTGAAACTTTATATATTTTTTCCATCTGTTTAATAAAAACTATTAGCACTTTAAAAGCAGATGACAGCAGGCATCTCTAGATTTGTCCTTATTAAATTAGAAATGGAAGAAATATTAGTAATAAGTAGAGCTGTCTTTGAGATTGCATAGTACTTACATTACAATTATTCTTTGAATTTTGAACCCAAGTCAGGTTTGAAATCTTGAAACTTAAGCAACTACTCTATACAGATAGATAATTTTTTCAATATCTGACTACATAAATATAGACTTCATAGCAGTTTCAGTACAACTATGAATCAGCTTATATTTTTTTCTCAGCAGTAATCTCCTTCAGAAAAGTTTTTTTTTTTTTTTTTAATGCTGAAGAAATTATCTCTAAAATCTTGAAAATTTTGAATTAATTGTGGTACACAAATTTATTGAGGTCAACTATAACAAGCTTGTAAGTGGCAGAAATTGTAAAGAAGTTTAGGTACTTAAATAATGCAAGAGTCTGTTATTGTGATGACTAACTTAAGAGCCTCAACAGGAATCCAGAATCCAGATTCTTACAAAAGACTGGGGCCTCCCTGTACTTTGTGACTATAGATTAAAATACTTTCCAAGCACCAGCATGCCTCCAGTCATTACTCTCTGAACACCACTCCTTGCTGCAACATGGATGGTATCTCATAGAAGATTTTGCTGTATGCTTTGTATGTATCAAATATTCCCTTCTGACTTTCAAATGCCCAGACCTTTAAATAGTTATTTCAGTGACTAGTAACACAGCTGGTAATTTTCAGTCTTTCTCCCAGTATATAATGCCATATTAAAATAATGAAAGGATTCTGTGGCTTAGGACATCATGAACATATTCTGCAAAGATTTAATTAGTATAGCTAATTATTAATTACATATTATTATCTGACCAAAATCTTGGTAAGCTCAATTTATACAAAGACATATGCAGGTACCCTGCATATAAAATTTATACATGTATGTAACTGTTGGAACTCCATGACACATCTGACACTCTGATTAAAACCATACTTGTAATACTCATTAATTACCTTACATCTGCACAGAGGTTTTGAAAGTGGTAAGTTATATAAGCATTGCATATTATTACTGCCTACAGACAGCACTCCGTGCATGACTTCGGTTCTACAGCTTTTGAGTTTAACACAAAACAGAGTCATGTACTGTCAGCTCAAAATAAAGCACATTAAAACATGACTTCTGTGAAGTGAAATCTTCCACCACCTAGTACGAGCCCCTTTTCTTGCATAGGTTCAGCTTGGTATTGTAATGTTACGAAAAATCCCCACCAAAACCAACCAAATAACAGCAACAACAAAGAAACACTGAAAAAACCACTTTGCTTTGCGTCTTACTATCACACGGACTTTGCAACCCTCCTAGATTTTGGTCTCTAGCATTCATTTTTCCATGTGTAAACTGTATCAGGTTTGAAAAGAGGCAATGTTGTAGCATACAATGATACAAGTGAAGCCAAAGTGCATAGGGAAGTTTGCATCTTATCAGCTACAAACATTACAGAGAAATCAAAAGAAATTAAAGAAAAAATAAATTAGATAAATCCTTAAGAATTGTTTGTATTAATGAAAGCTTGCATAACAAAATATGTTTATCCCCCCTTACATTAAAAATGGCATTTTATAAAGTGCTTTCTTATCTCTAGTCTTCATTTCATTATGCACAATCAAAAAAGACAAGCAGTCTTTTTTTCCATCTCCATTAATCACTGCACAGGATTGCTGCACTGTTCACTACAGCCACAGAAGGTTGGCATTCTAGGAGAATAGTCCACGTTTCCTTCATCCCATTTCAGTATGATTACTGTTTCAAGTCAAGGGACGATGACATCCCTTGTTCTAACAAAACGAGCTTCTTTGGAAGAAAATCTTGGATTTGGAAGAAGGTCTACTCCTTTTCCTTCCAACTGATCTTGCTCCAACTCTTCCACAGTTGAGGTTCATTCTCCTGCTCTCACAGGTCATAGCAGGAGGTTATTTACTCAGAGTAAGTTCCACTGGCCACCTTCAACACTGGTAAAATAAAGAGTCTGGAAACAGACTCAGCATGTCCAACATCTTGTATAGCAGAGTTACTCTTATAGCTCTCTGCTGTATTTTCTGTGTCCTCCACATCTTTGCTTAATATAAACAAACAAAAATTAAATAAATAAATAAAAATAACTTACTGATATTCTTCTGAAAGACTTAAACTCTAGATAGGTCAGGTGATCCGACAGCTCCTCTGGCTCAAGGTGATCAAAAAGAAGTGAGACTTTCCGTTTCTTACTGGTGTTGGCCTTCACACGCTGTGTCAGCTTTCTAGACCAGTCCCTAGAATTTCTTTTAAAACACAATTACTCCAAGTTATTTACTGAAGAGAAAAATTTTCCTTTTTCCTTAAGTATTGTTTTCATGCCTTACTACAGTAGAAAGTGAATTATTTGAATTTCTAAACAAGTAAACGTCTTTCATATATTAGAGATTATATGACAAAATACTACTGTTAGTCTTTATTGATGTAGCATCTTAAGTACAATACAACTGTCTTACTAAACTGCATGAGTCTATACAATTTCTGCAGTCAGTTCTATATTTTCAGAATAGCTACCTGTAAATTTGTCTTCTTTGAACACATCCAGCGCTTCTCCATTTAATAATTCTTAGATTTCCTTCAGCAATCTCAGAGTATGAATTGTCCCCCTTTGCTATTGACCCATAGAGTAACAAAATTCATTTCCATTTGAAAAGCTAAATATCCTCTTCCATAACCAAATACAAAATGTATGCCAAAATCTGCTCTGCTTTAGCCTGTGCATTTCCAAAGTAAAAACTGACTTGTTTTATCAGTTGTACTGTTCCACAGAACTATCTCCCTCTCATGTAATAGGAAAACATGTCTTCCCAAGAAAGACCAACATGACGTCCAGCTGTAGGATTTATTCTTGTAAGGACAAGTATTTTATCGCTAAAATCATCTAAACAACATCAAGAGTCCAACAATAATAGTAATAAATTATATCTTCACCTTTGTTGCTAAAATATAAACACTCCTTTTTTTAATTCATCTGTTACCCAATCAAATTGTATCTTCCTTTTTCATTGATTTCAAGTGATCTTGCAGAAACGTTAGGCATCTACAAATTTTCTAAATTCCTTGGATTGAGTAAAATTTAGCTGTTGTGGAGAATCAGCCCAAAGTCTACACTGCAGCTAAATTCAACCTAAGCCATTCCTGAAAGGCATTCTGTTCCACTACATAATGCTTATTTCATCTGTAATGAAGTATAAATACTTCTAAGGATAGCTAACATATGAGAGACATTATATTTGAATAAAGGAAATTCAGAGTATTTCAAGCTGAGACTTCAACACTCACATTTGAGATGTGTCAATTAGACGACAATGTAACTCCTCACCATTAGCTCGAACCACCTCTTGAAATTCCTCCATAGCTGTAGACAGTTTAGAGTCCATTTTGAACATAATCCAGAATTCTGTAATCCAATACCTAGTCAAATTAAAACACACACACACAAAAAAGGTTTTGATCTACTTAGGCTGAAATTTAGTGTTTAGTATGTAGCCTGTAGAGCTTGGAAGATTCCTTTGGGCAGTTCAGGTCAGCTGTCCCAGCTGTGTCCCCTCCCAGCCTCAAGCTCACTCACCCCAGCCCACACTCTGGCAGGGGCACAGTGTAAAGCAGAAGGCATCTCCTGTATACTGGGCAACCCCTGTTCAGCAATAGGTAGAATAATGCTGCGTTTTACTCACAGATCAACACACAGCATTACAGATGCTGCTACGAGGAAAGTTAACTCCATCCCAGACAGACAAAGTATCCAGCACTGCACTGTCAAAACCTGTGCTTGTTTGGAAAATGGACATGTGCATTCTTACGGGTGCACTACATATGAATTTGCCTGGAAGCAAAAATGTTACCAGATCTCACCCAATACTAAAGCATTCTGACATAACCAAAAATAATCTGCTCTGAGATAATAAAATCATCACAATTTAAAACAAATTCTTCTTTCCTGTTACTAATAATTTCCTGCTTTGTGTAAAAAAGAGGTATCATCAATCTGTTAGAGCTGAATATTGTTCCTCTCTTCTGTTTTCTCTAAACTGAGATATCAAACTTTATTATACTTAGTAGGTAAAAATAAAAGTGTTCCAGGACCATTGCAAGTGATGAAGTAGAATTACTAGGGAGAATTAGCTACCAAATGCAATAGAGCTTTGCTTAGTATAAAAATATCTGCAATATCCCACTTAATTTTTAATAGACCTACAAAATAATATTAGAGATGGTTCTATGGTTTCCTGAGCACTGTCAATTTTCACAGGTGTTTAAGATACAGATTCATATAGACTCAATTCGAATCTGTGACCTGACAACGCATGCACTGATTTAAATAGATCTGCTAAAAGCCAGTTGGAACTTTTTGTGTAAAGCTGCTAAAGTGAACCTTGAAAAGCTGAAGAATAATATCTATTTCTCTTTTTAATGTCAACTTCAGATATGCAAAAACATATTTTTATTTGGCACATGGATGCCTGCAGACTAACGACTAATAGCTACCAACCAAGAATATACTTACCTCACAAAATAGCATATCTTTACACACAGCATGGAAGAGTTATTTTCTAAAGCATTAAGATAGGTAGAAAACTGTTAAGGAAAATCACATCCATTCACATATGCTGTAAAATGTAACATGTGTAACATCTTACATGTAAAGTGTAACATGCTTGACACTTCCCAACATGTAAGCAGTAAGAATCATCCTGCTGATGGCAAATATTATATCAGATCAGGGTTCTACGTAAGTATATACAAAGTATATCCCAAGGTTGTTATCAAGGTTTATCACAACTATGACTGCTGTGAGTAATATTGATGCAATTGCCAGACGACTAAGTAGTGTTAACCAGTGAAGGGATTGTTTCCTAAATATTTCTTTGCAACATGCCTCAAAATTTCAAATAGAACCTGTGCACTGACACATGTCATTAAAATTTACAACATTCATACCAAATTTATCAATCAGTGTATTTATGAAGCAATCCTTTTCAGCTAATTCACTGGCAATTAAAAAAAAAAAAAGAAAAAAAAAAAAAGAAAAAAGCCATTTTCTTTTAAATATAACCATTTGTAGACAATGGTAGAGCAAAATGCAATATGCCTCTCCATAGTAACCTCACCTTTCTAGCTACACAACAGTTTTCATTTGACTTGCTCTGGCAACTGAAAGAAACACCCATATTTTTAGTCTATTAGCTCTTTAAAACATGTTTTGCTATTGTAGGTAATGTCTGTTGAAGTCATGGAAAATCCATTTTGAAAATGTATTATGCATGTCATGATTTTTCTGTAGGAGATGGCACACATATTTTCAGGCCCGGAAAACATAATTTAATGGAAATACCTTGTGGATCCACTCACAGTCTGATTGCAATTAACTGCAGCCTAAATCTACCACAGCTGAGGGCACATGCCATCCACCCCTTAAGCGTGCTTGCTTTAGGCTGAACTGGTGAAGTCTGAGTAAGTCCCCAAATATTTTTAAATGTCCCTCTCTGAATGTCTAAAATTAGGTGACTTACAAAGAATTTGTAAATTTGTAACCACCTAAAATGACTCCCATAATTTAGGGGATGGGAAATGGTGCAACTGGAACACTTCCAAGGTTTTGCAAAATACAAGTGCCAGACTACCCAATCCATTCAAAACTGTCTGTAACTTCCAATGTCTTTACAGGGAGCTACACACAAAGTTAAAAACCCAGCTCGCAAAACATGCAAATCTAATAAAAGTTTGAATTACATTTCTGGTTGTAGAAAACTTTCCACCTCAGAAATAAGATGCAAGCACTGGCTCTGCTCCATTTTCCAAGAGCCCACGAGCCTAAGTGAAATGCAGCACTACACCACAGCTGTAGCTTAGCACACTTGATCAACACCTGCAATTAGAGAAGCAGCAGGACAGTCCTGCTGCAGACAGTCAATGCTCCAGCAAAGCTTTGTTGTCAAGGATGCTGCTTGTATATGACTGGATGATACAGAGTTTGAGGAAAGAAAGGATTATTAAATTCAATCGTACCAAAATCAAATGGAGATTCTAAGCATGACAGGTCTCCATCCTGTACTGTGCTCAACTAATTAGGAGTAAACATTTTGTAAAGCTAAGGCAGGTAACATATTCCACAAATAAAAATTCCAAAGAAAGGCTAGTATTGTGAATATGATCTAGTAGCTACATTGTGAAAAATCTAATGAGCCAGAAACATGCTTATGAGTCCAGGCAGTCAACTCAAAATGGGAACAAATAGAAAGGAAAAGTTTATGATTTTATTTCAGCATTTATTTCAGCAATTTTGAGAGTGTGTGAGAAATAATTTTTGTTGAAAATTTTCATATCCTGATGATACAGTTTTGTTCTTTGCTATTTGACTTGACAGTGGACAGAGAGAAACAGATCTGAAATGTAGGCCCAGGTTCACAATACCTAACTGAGTGCCTTCATTCATTTAACAACTGCAAGATATTCTCTCCACAGCCAACAGTGTGATTTATCCTACTTAAAACCTGACTTGGAGTTTGATCTTTTCCTCATGTATAACAAGCTAAACCAGACAAGCAAAAAATGCCAACCCTAAACCAAACGAAAGCACATCATACTAACAAAAACTGTAAAGAACAAGTATACAATTTAATTAGTGGAATACTAATAGACCCGTAGATTAAATATCCTCTACTTACCCATCTCAAACTTGTCAGGCTAGTACATTACCTTAAAAGCAGGTGAAAATTACAAAGGATATAGATCAACAAGTTTCTGAAGCATGTCTGCGGAGGAAATGAAAAACTGATGCATGGCCAGAATTATTTTTAGCAGCTGGTTGTTTTGACATGCATTTCCTTCTAAATCTAAAAAAAAAAAAATAAATAAAAAAGAAATATTATTCATATTGAAATCTGCTATATCTGCATAAACAATTTGCACCAGGCCTTTTCAGAATCCTAATTCTAATCAGGTCCGTTCATGTATGCAATTTCAAAGATAGCAGTAACTTACTAATTTAGGGAGTGCATCATTTTTCTGGTGACAGCCATATAACAACTACTATATTTTACTACTGCGTTTGGAAGACCCTTAAAAAATAAGGGAAAAAAAAAAAAAAAAAAAAAAAAAAGGGAAGCGAAAAAGCAGCTGCACCTCAAAAGTAGTCAGAATAACCAGATACCTATACATAATGATCTAAGCCCAACAATGCACTTAAATTCTTAGCTGCTTAGCTTTAGGCATATGAATATAAACTTGGAAAGAAATCATTGAACTGCAGAGCAAAATAGTTCAGTTACTGATCTTTATCAGCTGGTCATTGATTGGTATGACTACACTTACCAAACAGAACAGCAATATTCTCAAGTGTTTGTAAGCCTTTTTGTACAGATGACACACATAACACCAAAGTGCACACACAGGATAGGCTCATAGATGTGCACAGATGCACATGAAATGAGATACAACATATGCTAGAAACCCAGAGGTTAACCTCTGCAGAAGAAGGGCTTTAGACTACATCTGTCTTCTGGGTCTTGTGGGGATTTTTTTTTTTTTCATATTCTAAAATGATCAAGGACATGAAATGTAGCAGAACACTTTAAAAAGTTTCCATTTCTGCAACAAACAGTAGTGAAAGTGTTTGTAAATAGTAACTGGCAATGCTCTCACACAGCCAGTCATAAGAGAACTGAAGTAGCTTGAAATGGAATTTGACACCCTTTCAAATACAAATTGAATAATCTTAAATAGATTAACCTCCATGGGAATAAATGTAGTTATGTATTTAAAAAGCAGGAGCAAGAACAAGATAGAGAAGCAAAGCACAATACAGCAAAATGGAAGAGGGATGTGAAACAGCAGATTTACAGCATATGAAATGACATCTACTGCTAGAGAAGGCAGGGACAAGGCACTTTAACTTGCACATCACCAAAATGGAACATTAAACTTAGCCCATTTGCAAAACGAGATAATCCACATTAGTTACTGAACCAGAATCTCCATGCCCTTCTACATGAAGATACCAAATGTATCCACCTTCAGTGATATGGGCAAGGGGAAAGTCTGCCTGTCCCACAGCCCCATGGATGAGAGCAGTATAGAACCCAAGTAACAGGAAGTTCTTGATCTGTTTTGATATATGCTACAAGTTCTCAGTTTTACAGCATGAACCAAACTTCATGTGTTCCTTGTTTGTGTTCACCCATAATTTCATTCCTTACTGAAAGAATCCTTCTGAGATACAAACTGCCTAGATATTACATCATGAGCACCGAGGGCAAACCAGCAAGTTATTCAGCTAGAGAAGTGGGAAATTCAGAGGAAGGTTGGGACATCAAGAATCAATACTTAATCAGGACTTTAGTATTTGGCATTGTGTACTCTTTGAATGTCTTCACAAAGAGTAAAATTATTTTAGGCCTTGCACACAGAGGCCTGTATCAGTTTTCATCCTTTGACAAAAACTTGGTGTTCTGCCAGAAGCTCCATCCACTAGTTCCTGTTTAATCAGGAAAACAGTTCAGTATATGCTTTACTTGGAAGCCAAATGGATATGTGCACACATACCATTAAGAACACACAGCATGTCATAAGTGCTCAATATAGATAATTTCCAGTCAACAAAGACAGAAAATAACACTCCCTCTCCCTTAGCACTTCTGTTGTGTGCATTCCCAAGTCCTCTGCTATGACGTAACACAGGTATCACTTGGCTGCAGGTTCCCAGTTGAATTTTTTTCTAGAAGGTTTCTCTTCCTTTTAGCTTTTTCATGTCACAAAAGTGCAGAGAAAACAGTATGTTCTGCCTACTATTAGTAATTAGGTCAATACATTTATGGTGTTTTCCTGCATAATAAAAGTGTATTTATGCTTCACCACATCCAGACCTAATTATCCTGCAACAGAGATTACTGTTACCACAGAGATTACTTCATTACAATGACATGCAATTATTTTGCACATGTTAAAGCAATGCCAGGTTTGGGGCTATCTGTTCTCTCATCCAACTAAAAGGCTCACCTTCACAAAAAACCCTATTGTATTTGTGATGGTTTAAGAAACAAAATAAACCCCCTCCAAAAAGAAATCTAAATGTTCCCAGCACAGTTGAACACTGAACAGCAAGCCTGCATGGAATTGTAGCACACAATTTACAGTGTTAAACCATATTTGTGCAGGTGGTGGAGGCAGAAAGAGGGCTGTCCTGACTCTGCTGCAAATGTGCCTGAGTGCCTCTGCAGCATTCTCCTGAACCCCCAGCAGTTTGTTTTAAAACTCCTTTTCATTTCCGTTTGTATACCTGCTTCTAACCACACAGCCTACTGAGCAAAACCACTGAGCAAATACTAACTAAAGTGGGATGGGTGTGTTTCAGTTAGTCAATTTACATTAAAGAAAGCTGCAAATTACTGCACAAGCCTCCTTGGCTTTGTCTCACTGCAGCAAAATACAAAAAAAATAAACATGACTGTCGGCATATCTTTCTCCAGTAAATTCCCTTATTGTGCTAAGATTTTTAATAAATACACTCTGAAACAAAAAAGCAGAAGTTGAGTATACTTTTCTGGCATTTAACTCCATGAGTGAAAGCACAATGACAGTTAATGATTAGTATTTTATGATCTATGTACTAGCACAAAGCCACTAAAAACTACAATTACAAAAGTTCCATTTCTTATGTGAGACTCAGAACACACAAGGGAAAGAACATTCTAATCTAGGCCATCAACCACTCTATTGCATGATCCAGTGAGTGACTCCTAGTAATCCGTAATCCACGATTTAGAAATAGCTTAAGTATCACTTGTTCCTTGAATGCTTTAGAGAAATAAATTACTCAAAAGTCAGTAAGTAAGGCTTTAAGAGCAAACTACCTGCTTTTCACCAGGTCCTGATGGCCACAAGACTGTGGTAAATATACTTAACAGAAAGAACATGTTCAGTAGAGAAGATCACTGTACTGAGACCTTCCCTCTGATGCATGAATGCAATGATAAGGCAATAGTAAGAATGCCAAAGATGTCTTAACCAAACTGAATTTTGCAGGAGAGAAAAGTTAGCTTTTCTAGGTCTAAGAGGCCTTTATTTCATAAGCACCATCTTTATTTCATAAGCAGGTTCCAACTGTATCACCTAGAGTACAGTTTGAAATGAATCAGAAGTGAATCACAGAGCACTGACATCACATGATCAGTGACTAAGCTACCAAGAACACGAATAACTTCTTGTAAACTCCCGTAAGTCTTCCAGCGGTTATCAAAATGTAGCACCAAAAACAATGCAGTGCAAGAAAGTATCAAGCAATTGCCAGAAGTTAAGTGCAAAGCTGAAAGTCGTGGGTTGCTATTCTGTGTTCTACATAGAATTCTTCAAGACTTCTGCAATTTTTTTTCTAGTAGTTTAAAGAAGATAGTGTGGGGATGGTGCTATAAATGTCTGCAAAAATTAAATCGACATGCGATCTGAAAACTGAGGGAACTTATGTTCTTAAGGTCTCAAGGTGTCCAAGACACAGACATGTACAAAATATGCATCTGCCACACGTGTGAGGTGCAGCACTGCAAGATAACCAAAATGGCTAGAAGCAACCAAAACTAAATAAAATACTTCATGGGTATTTTACGGATACTCCCTGGAAATTCCCTTCATAAACAGGAAAAAGTCTGTTCCCCTTCAGCTTAAAACTTATGCAACCTATAGTAGCCTTCTTACTCCACGCCTACTACTTCTGTGTTGGTATTGATACCTGTAACAGAGCGAGTCATTTAACTCTCTTCATTAAATGGAATTTATTTGGTCTGAATCAGATTCATAAGAAGTCACCATTCTCCTTATCTGTTATAACACCATTATTGAGGGTCAGCAAGCAGATTTAACTTAAACTAATTTATTAATGACAGCTGAACACTCAGTTGACAGCAGGTTTCAGTGCTAGGAGCCAATATATTCTATTATGCTGCTCCAATATAGAAACAGCTTTCTCAAAATCATGCTTCAGAACCAGTTTAATTTGTTCTTAAAATTCTACAGTGATGAGGACTTCACAGCTTTTGTAGGTGGCTTATTCCGATGCATAAGTTTCTCTATCGTTTAAGAGTTCTCCTTTCTGTCTAATCAAATATTTCAGGCAACTTGGGCTGCTTAAGCCCAGATTCCAGCAGACAGAATAAATTTTTCCTTAGCTTATCAATATATTTTCTCTGTTTAAGGGTTGCATCCTTCATCTATTTTCTGAGCTAGGAAACACCAAATTTGTCAGTTTTTTATTCCTCTGAGGCAAGGTTTTCTAGGTCTCTGGTCAACTTTGATGTTGTTTTCTGAACCCTTTGTAGCTCACACCATTATAAAGAAAACCTGAATATAGTACTACAGAGGAGACCTTAGCACCAGAGTTAGAATATTATTCATAATATGCTTTGCATAATACCTTTACATACACCTACATTTTAATGTAAGTAAATGTGCATGTATAATGTAAATACAGAAAATATGAAAGTACACACATCCCTTTACATACACAGAGTTTCTGCAGTGATGCAATATTATTAATTGTAATTAGTACCATTTTCAGTTTTAAAGTCCCTTTTCATAAAGAGATCCTTTTCTGCAGAAATGCTGTGTATGAAGGACTTTACCACATTGTTTTTACAACTGATTACTCTTGTGCTCTCCTCAGTGAATTTTTCTTTACTTCAAATCATTATCTTAAGTGGTTAATATCTTTCACAAATAATATAACTTAATAAGAATGTCCTTACAAAGATGATACAGGGAGGTATCATCATGATTAATTAGGTAATAGAATGGTTTTTTTAGTTTTAGCTGTAGCAGAAAGCAGGTGGAATATTGAGCTCTCCAGCTCAATATTTAATTCTGTACAGGATGATGGTATTCCCCCTATTGCCACAAGAGTGACATGAAGTTTAGCAGACAGCACCAAAAAAACTCAGGGAACTGCACAGAAGTTTTGGGTTTGCTTCTTTGTGTCTTTTAAAATTGGCTTATTGTCCATACATGCTTGCAACTATTGAGTTTTACATAAATGTATTTATACAAGTAATTGATCTTAGGAAGAAAGACTCCAAAACTAAACTTAGAAGAAATCAGTATTTTCCTGAGAGGAAAGAACTGCAGTACTTTGTGATCAGTCCTGCACCAACAGCTCTCTAAACCAGCCAAGTAAACACATATGGTAGAAGAAACCCCATAAACTTGAGTGTTTCTTCAAGTCTACTCTCCCTTTAAATGCCCTGCAGAATAGAGGGGGGAACCCACTCATGTGTCTCCAAATACTCATAAACAATGCAGATATATCCAAGACAAAAGTGAGGATAATATGCATCCAAAAAAAATAATAAGACTGTTTTCTGTGAGGGTAGGGAACATTAGGGGAGAAAAATCTCTAGAGAAAATCATTGCCCTCTCTCAGAAACAGCTTTTGGAAAGCTACATCTTGCAGAAAGAGCTCTAGGTGGGTAATTCTTTGAAATGAAAACAAGGAGATAAAAGCTCTTGTCAAAGGGAAATGGGATGATTTTCAGAAATTAAAATGTACTTTGAGAGAAACCAAATGCAATGTGGGTGGAAAGCACTCCATTATCCTTGGAAATTCAGATGAGGTACATAGAATAAGATAAAAAGTTTGCACACACGGATGCACACCGCACATCGTTCTATGGCATATTTAAAATATTGATTTTAGCAAATTTAGATGCAAACTTTTTAATCAAATAGTCTTTTTCTCCAAAGCCTACAAAACATAATTCGAGCCTTCAAGACTTTTTCTAAAGCTTTTAGTCATGATATGGGAGCTATGTGAATTTTTTGAGCTGCAGGCAGCTCTTGAATAATTCAAGTGTAATGCTTGGCAGCACAGCTGTGCTCACATAGGCACTGATGTATAAGGAAAAAGACTCCTAGAATAGAACCAGAAACCTCTGAGGCCAGTGTGCCTGTCTGACCACTGAACCCAGATGTGTGCTTAACCCTAGCACTGCAGTGTTTTACAACAAGCTCCCCTCTATCATGATTGATCTGGGGCAGCCCGTCACCACATCCAAGGAAGCACGCAGCCTGTCCCACCCAAAGGTTCAAACTGCAACAGACACCAAGGCACTGCTTGCCTCTCAGGGGCTGCAAGAAGTCGTTTGGGTCCCACTTCCAGACCTCGATTTTCATCACTGCTGCATGCTCCAGCTCCAGTCCTGCTTTAACATTCCTCACTTACCGTTTCACTTACATACCTAAGGTGTCCTAGCCTTTGCTTTAACACCTAGGTATGCTGCTAAGCTGGTGTTTGCAGACTATGGCAAACTGACTTCTAACCCAGCAGCTGGGGATGCCTTCTCACACTGCCCCACCAGCGAGGAGGCTGGAGGGACACAGCCAGAACAGCTGAGCCCAACTGACCAGTGGGATATTTCATGTCATATCATGTAATGCTTAGCATTTAAAAGCAGGCTGCAAGTTTGTCAGGGCTGCTGTTGCTCGGGAACTGTCTGGGTATCATCTGGCTGGTGATGGGCAATTAGAATATTTTGCACTGCTAAATAAAAGTTATACTGATTTTTACTGAATTTATTCCTGAAGTTATATTTAAAGGCATGAAAATAGAATTTGCAGTCATATCCCTGTAGTAAATATAAGTAAATAAGAGACTGCTTTATGAAGAAAAAAATCTAAGTTTTCTTATTTTGTTTTATTACTTAATTTTTGGCTTTGGAAAATTATATTGAAAAAAGTGAAGTAAAATTTTCTAAACAGAACTTTATAATATATAATATATATATATAAAGATAGATATATAAAGATATATAAAGATACCTTAAGTTCCTTTTCTTTGGGAAATTTTTTTCACAGACATCAGGTTAAAAAAGAAATAATTTTCATTTTGGTACAACCACAATTAACTTTAATAGTTAGCTAAACAGCACTTAGAATTCTCCAGAGCAGTAACTGCTTTTCTGTTCCCACAATGTCATACATTCTACAGAGCAGTAATGACTCTTCTGTTCCCACAATGTCATTAATTGATCATTAACATAGTTTCTGTTGCCAGGCAATACTAAGGTTTCTGTACTGTATTTGACCAAACAGCATTCAGATTACTTAACACACAATGATCAACAGCATTTTCACACAGAACAGCAGCCTGAAAAAATCTAACTACTTGGGGGGGGGGGATTAGAGACCTCAACATTCAGCCCAGGCTTCAAGAGCAAGGGATAGAACCCTGCATGTTTGTGCAGCATGAGACAAAAACAAATGATTGTTCAGGCAAACCTGAGAGGAAAAAAGCAAATGGCCATAGTTATAATCTCTGGGTGAGCATATGCCTTGAAAGAATTTATTGCCTTTGATTCAGAATTCTATATTAGATTTTGTTATATAGTAAATTTAATAAAAGGATAAACTCAGTAATTGAACTATGATTGGTTTAGTAGTTAATTGTATGTTAAAAGTAGAGTGAGTTTTTCCAGATAACTGATATGGGAAAAAGAGGATAGTTTTCATTTTTTTCTGTATTTTAGAGGAGAAAATTCCTACAGCTCTAAAGAGTAAACCCTAAGTTGCCTGTTTTACTGTTTGTAAGAGGGATGCAATATGTAGCTGACTCTCAGAGAATTCCTAAGTCTCAATATATTTTCGCTTGATATCGATATGAGCGATATAAAAATATTATTAGTTCACATAACTACAGAACTCAATAATGTAGTTAATTTTTTATTCCAGAAAACATGAACTGTGATTAACTTGTACCATTTTAGGGAGCTTACACCTAAGAGCCCACCAGCAACATCACCTTTGTGAGACCTTTGATTTCCACCAAAACAATTCCATGGCATCTTTCATCCAGATTAGCCTGGATGTAGTTTCCAGTGTTTCTAAGGTTTGTTTACAAACATGTCACTTTATCACACATTGAGGCAACAAGCTAGCTTAGCACAGATCAAACACTGCAGAACAATTTAACATCACAACCTACTCCTAGACTGTCTATGACTATTATGAACACTAGAAATTGCAAACTGCATTAGTTTCACATAAATTCTATTAAGAACATTGCTAATCTTTGAAGTTGTAATTTTCCAATTCCTTTAAGTCCTCCATAGGTTAAAATTTACATATATGTATAAACAAGTAGCTCCACTGCAAACAGTTAATTGTGGATGAGATTTCACATGGAATTATGCTGCATGGTCCCAGAAAGATTTTTGTTGCTTTCCTAAAGCCCTTTACTTGCATCTCTTTAAAGAAACCAAACAAAGGGACACTACTCTGACATGCATTTGAAGATGATACTTCCTGATTTCTTTTTAATTAAAGTCTTTGAATTGTAGGATGAACATAGGTCATCCATATGCCACAGTAAGCATACCTCCAGCACACAAATGTAAGAGGCAAAGAGTAAGATCTTGTACTCAGGGATTAAGGACAAAAACACCTTCATAACAATAACATCTTGAGCTCTTACAGAACTCTCAGCTTTTAAGTGATCCTCCTATTTTTTAGGAAGATGTAAGTGTTTGAATAAATTATGGTTTTCTAGTGCATTCTTGGAATTTTTCGTTAAGTAATTCTAGGTAACACTTCAGAACTTTACTACAGACAAAACAAGGAGATATCAAATAGGCACTGTGTTGAAGACACACGTTGTCCTGATTGCAATGGAGTCTTTAAACACTTGTAAAAGCAATTTAAACAAACGTTTTGTGTGGGCAAGGAAAAGGCCCTCTGACCCTACATGGTTTATAAGCTTGAATGCATGTTAAAATAGCTCATTGGATCTTTGATAGGTATGCTTGTTTTAAAAAATAAACACCCTTATACTTGACTCTAGATTTAAAAAGGTAGATTTATAAGATAAAAATAGATACAGTCAAAGGAAAGAAACAGGGGCCTCTAACCATGCACTAACATATTGTGAAGTTACAAAAAAAAAGAAAATTTTCTAGATTAGAAATTGATTTCACACATTCCAAACTTCGAGTTCACAGTAGCATGAGGATACCCTAGGGTGATAAATGTCATCAACATTTAACAGATATAAAGTTAACAGATTAGGAATCTAGTGAAGTGAACACTGCTAATACATTTTTCCTCTCTGATCTGTAACACTTTGTGAACTAAATATATGTTATGCATTTATGTATTCTCACAAAGGTTACTTAAGAACTAGACATAAAACTATGGCTGTGCTACTAAGCATATGATTCCTGTGTCCTATTGACCAGACAGCAAACTAGACCCTACTGTGCTGGTTTCAACAACAAAGCTGATAGATTAAGTGCCTTTAAAACCAGCACCAAAATAAGAGACAAAATCATATTGACTTCCAGAGAAATGTCTGACAGTTAAAAGTACATTTTTTCCAGGCATTTTATGTACTACATAATAGAGAAGAAATGGATGCAGGGGGTTAAAGTCACCGTCCAATGTAAAATTCCACTCCAGAATCAGTCATAATGAAGATTTCCTCCAGAATAAATGATCTCCATCCTGAAGCTGTCATATTCCAGGCCAAGATATATTAACTTTTTGCTTCCCTGAACTTACAACTTCAGCCATTTTGTTGCCAATGGAAAATCTAGTTTTAATTATTTTTTTATGAGCTTTTAGTTCAGGATTAATATCTCTGATGTAGATGCTCCACTGTATATAACCTTTCTGCAGCTACTGTCTTTTCTAGTTTTTTAATCATTTCACCCTACCTCCTGCTCTTCCTCTCGATGCACTCTCCTCCCTTCTTTCTCTTTTCCTCCCCTTCTTTTCTAAGGCAGTCAAATGTGATGCATTTATTTGTGCTCTACAATATTTCTTGTCAATCCAGATCATAGCAGTAACACCATCCTGCAGCTGCTTATACTGTTGGGAGGTTTTCTGAGACACGTTTTTGGAACAGGTTTTGAATCACTAGCCTGTATAACCAAATCTCTTCTCTTAAAACTGGTGAGAGTGGTTTCAAGTCTCTACAGACCTTCTCCTAAGAAAGGGCCAATATTCCCTTCTAAGACACTTCCTACCTCCAATCTCTCATCATGCTATTTTTTCCCCAAACCCTTGCCTGCACTTACATCCTTGCTTTTTTGTTACCTTTACTTTTGGCAAGTCATTTGCAGGATGATTCATCTTCGTCATCCTGATTCAAACTTCCATGGGACTTGAAGAAACCTCTACTTTTAGCATGTCCTCATCATTCTCTTGAATAAACACTAGTATGATGCTACTCTATCAGATGTAGTGACAACCTACATGATTTCAAACTACCTCTTAAGACCCTCTCTGTTTCTGCCGCTAAGGCACATGCCTGTCATTCATCAGTCCAAGCTAAAGAAGACCGAGTTTGAGAAGTGAAAGAGAACACACAGTAATCACCCCAAGGCAGGAATTTAAGTTAACTGCACTGACTAAGATTTTGGAATAACTTGGCTCTCTGGAAAAAGTCTTTTTACAAAACATCTTGGAATCCATTTACAGTACTGTAGCGAAGTTTAGTCATCTCACATTTAATTTCAACTTAGCATATCTCCTTCCTCCTTTCTTCTCCTAATCCATGTTGTAAGATAAACTACTCATGCTTGTGTTTTTCAAAGTTGTAAGTGTGCATTGATTCTTATTATCTTCTTGGTTAGATCTTCTTGTGATATTCTCCACAAACACAGCAAAAGGCTGCCAATTTCTCCTTACATACCATTGTTGACAGCAGCTACTCTTATACAAAATTTGTTTTTTCCAAACTTGTATAATTGAGACCAAGAATATAAACTCAGCTGCATCCATTACAGAGGAATTGTATTTGTACACATAACATCAGCAAGTGCAGTATAATGCTAACAAGATGTAGTATATATTCTGAAATATGACTCATCACCATCTCTATTACTGCCTCTTGTTCTCCTTAAGACTAGACAGCAAATGAATCAATGGCTTTTTCCAGAAAGTAAATTTCAAATGTACAGTGACTTGGGGGGTTCTGTACTTTAAACTTTTAAATAAAATTTGCTCAAATCACAGTAATGACTTTTTAGAATAATATACAAAATATTATAGGTCAGCATATGCAAGACTGAAGAGATAATCTCAGCCTAAACAGAACTATTAGCATAGAGGTTAGAAGATTTCAGTACTATGCATGAGAAGAAACTTGCTCAATCATTCAGATTTCTTGTAATTGTTCTGCAGCTATGTTCTTTTCCCACCATTTTGCTCCCTGCACCCAGCCCTCTTCAAAATCTCAGATTAAAGATTTTTCATCCCTTTCTTTATTGGCACAATAATGTGAATGAATTTTGCACTGGTTTTGGTGAAAGCTACAATGAATGAACTTTATTATGCAGGTTATCTAGTGTTGTAACAGTTTTATTTTTATTTAAATACCTTAATGGGAAGCTCCAACATAGCTTAAGAGCATGCATAATTTTATAGAAGATATATAAATACAGATACTACTATGAAATGTCCAATTAAAGGTCTAAACCTCTGCAGCACACAACATGATTTCAGTAGTTCAGTGAGTAATAATTATGTTTGCTGATGCATTACAATTCACCTTGCTCAACTTTCATACAGCTTGTCAAGAGTCAAGAAAACCCTATGTAGTGGACTACAGTAAATTTTCTAGCTGAAGTGTGAAACCCTAAAAAAAGATTGACATGCATGTGTAGCTGAACTGCACAGGTAAACTTTTCTTCGTTACCTTAGTCCTTTTAATATACTGATGCTCAGGAATCTGAGAACACCTAAGCATATCTATATTTCTATAGGGAGTATTAGCCAAAAATAATTTCATACTCAGGGTTTCCCCTGCACTACTGCACTACTTTAAATCAATCACTTTAATAACTATACTAGACTTTTATAATGTTACATTTATATTACTGTTTTTTCATTGAAATGTGGAGACATTAATATTGGTAGTCACAATATTACAGCTACCTAAAGGTCTTATGTTTTATATATTTTATCCCCCTCCTATTGAACTGACACTTATAAAAATATCAATCAACATTTGTTGAGGATAGGGTTTTATAACAGTGTCTTCACAATAATGAATTGGGGAAGAAAAGAAGCAAAAGAGAAACAAGACATTACTGACAATTACATGTTTCACCAGCTTTTCTCAGACATGCATTTCTCTGCACATGCTGATTAGAATGCTTTAAAGTTAAGAAAACCCAAAACCCCATTTTAAACAAATGTGAAAGATTAGTCATTGTTTACACAGTATTTATGCACTGTACCAGTAGATCAGCACGACGTGTTACTATTTAACTATATAGATAATTATTTTAGAGCTCAGTTGGTGTTCAAGTACATTTATCTTCTAAGGACTGCTGAAACTAAGACACTGACACATCTACTTTGGGACTAGCTGAAAGGCAGCATTAACAAGCAGATGTGCTACTTATAAGCAAATTATTCAAAATCACTTTAAGTGTCTTCAGTAATAAGATATGTTAATAATATTGAATATAAACACGTTTACTAATGAAAATGTGGAAAGGGAAACTAGGGATACACGGCTTAGGCAATGGTTACGCTTTTCCATATTTCAATTCTTATTGTAAAAGGACAAATAGATAACTGATAAGTGGAAAAAAAATACAGTTGTGATTCCTGTTTGGATTCTTTCTCTTTTATAAAGAAACATCTTTAAATCTATACTGATAACAAAAAGCAATCCAGTGTTATCTCACCTAGCTTATGAATAGCCCTTCTTGTTTAAAAATGTTTAATATGAAAAAGTTGCTTACACGCATTATGAGAATGCTATTGCAATATGCAAAATATAATGATTACTTGCTAAAGTTTACAAAATTGGTACTTGAAGGAACAACAAAACTACTCTTAGAAGTGCAGGTGATTGGAATTTGTCTGGTTTCCTCAAGAAAAAGCAGTAATTACTCTGATCTCTCAGCATATATTACACACATCTGCATAAACATATCCATCAACCAAAACCACAATGAACTGTAGCACAGACAATTCTCAGTTAACACCTTTCTACTCCACCAATGAATCAATTTAATTCCGTATTAAGGGATTTAAACATAACCAGGACAGAAACAATTTCATTTGACTCTGAAAACTTCCAGGCACTCACCAAAAGACTGAATGCAGGTTTCAAGTAGGTCTTCCAAAGTGGCTCCTTTGGCCAAGTGCCCCAACGGCACCATCATGACCTGAGTGTGATTGGAGAGGCTGGGACAGTGGCTGGTCTGCTGCAGCTCCAGTGCTGATTCAGGGACAGTGCTGCATGCTTGGGCAGGTTGTCTAGAAGAAAGCACAACAGTGAAGTAAATACAAGAAGATAGAGTGGCAAATTTTACTCTGCATGGGAAAGGAGGAGAGATTTAAAGGACAATTAACTCCTTCTAGTTAGGGTGCTCAAAGACATAACCCTCCCACTTAATATGTACACCAAAGGGACTGCACAGTAAGTGACTTTTTTTCTGCTAAATGTCAGTTGCAAAGCACATGGTTATAGAGTTCCCTGAATGATCTGTCAGGATTATCAGAAGTCTTGTCTCTTTTTTGGAGGGTACGCAATAACCTACCACCAGATGTTTGTGCGCCCACCAAAAGTAAAGGAGTAAAAATATAACTATTGGAACACACCAGAAAAAATATAACACATTGGAAAACACCAGATTAGCTTTATTAATTTAATTTGAAAAGTCACTGTTAAGTAAACAAAATATCAGCACAACCTAATAGTGGAGTATTTCACAATCAAAACAAATATATTAATTTACATCTATTCTATACTATTATCTCTTATTAAGTTGTTTTAAAATAGTATACATGACTAAATAAATGTATTTAATAGCAATTGTAAATGAGACCAAAATAAAGGACATATCTAATTTTAGTCTTGTGTTTTGACCATATAATACCTTCCTCTTCAAGAACGCATATGTTTATGGATAATATTAAAGGCTCTTCGTTGCTTGCATACAAGTTCATATTTACTATATGAAATAGTAAATTGGAACAATATAGTATTGATGAAAAGGGATGACATATTTGCCTGCAAATACCAAGAACCACTGCAAAATCTGACTTGAGAGTATAACCATTCAGTTCACAAAAGAACAAGCACTGTCGTTTCAATAAAACTTGGGTTTATTTCAGGGACTCCTGAAATTTCAGGGATTCTTTGGGTTTATTTCAGACACTCCACAGCCTTCCTAAACAAGTGACCCCAGCATGTTTAAGCTCTTATCTAAAGCTTACACATAACTTTTCTTGGAACACTATGCAAGACTCTCAGCTGACAGTCCCAGGAAGAAAAGGCATAGAAATTCCTCCAGTGTGCGTATTACACACATATAGTAGAAGTAAATTCACAGACATCCCCGAATAGGTACTCCTGCATGAAGCTGAAAATATACATGCCTTATAAAGACAGACTGGACCCTACCCACCTCATCCCCGTGAAAGTTCAACCTTATCCTTACCTTTCCATCTCACTTGAATGCTGGGAAAGCCACGAAACTGACCACGGTGTCATTTACAACCCAACACAGATCCCAGCCCTCCACAGTTTCAAATTCAGGAAAATACCCGCCTGACCCTTCAGAGGCAGTAACCATCACTGAGCTCCTCTGTAGTTAGGCTGATGGTAGCTGACATGCAAACGTTCTCTTCCCTTCCCCCTTTTTCTCAATTTCCCTCTTAGCTTTGTGATCTGACTTCCTGTTCTCATATAAAAAGAACAAGAGCCTGATCAACTTTCAGTGGTTTTTTACAGGCTTAAGCCCCTCTCCTAGCTTTATTCCAGTGCTTTTTCAACACAGGGCAGAGGATACCAGCAAGTAGTAACAAAGCAGGAGTTAAGGAAGGAGATATTTCAGACTGTGGCAACCCCCGGGAGAAAACCCGAAGTTTCCACACCTGAAAAAAGTTTACAGTAATACTGCGGCCGACTTGGCAGCGCAGGACAGACAAAGCTGTCAGCCAGTGGCACCCTGGGTGGAACCGATCCTCTCGCAGCAGTTACCCGGCAGGACAAACAGATGAAAGCGGGACCGAGGGGCAGCGGGGGGACGCCCGCCCGCCCTGCATTTCCACTGTACGCCCTTGGCGCTGGGGAGGACTTCACGAATACGTGACCGTCCTCCCGCGGACTGACCGCGGAGCAGGTGCCGCTTCCCCGGCGGGGCGGTGACAGCCGCCTTCCCGGCCCCGAGCCCGGCGGCCCCGGCCGTGCCGCGGTAACCGAGCCCGGGCCGCCGCTCCCGCTCGGCCCGCCCCGTAACGTGAGGCTCTTGCACCCCGCGCTGACCCGCCTGCCCGGCGCACACCGGCATCCCAAAGGGTGAAACAAAATCCTCCCCCGCACAGCCCCTCCCGCTCTTCTTCCCTCTCCCTGTCCCACACGGCAGGGCCCCGGCCGGCCCCCGCAGCAGCAGCACCACCCCCGTGCCCCGCGGAAGCCCCCGCCCGCCCCACCGGGCACCGCACGCTCTCAGGCGCGGGGGTGACACCGACCCCGGTGCCGTCCGCCGGGAGCGACGGGGGCACAAAGCAAGTCGGCAAACTCACTGGTTTTCTCTCCTCTTGCCTAAGGTGCCCATGCCGGTTCGAGCCGCAGCTCCGCCGCCCGGCTGGCTCTGCCGGCGGCGCAGGGAGCGGGACTGCGCGGGGCGGAGGAGGCCGGGTGGAGCGGCGCGGCCCCGCGCATCGCCTCCTCCCTCTCCTCGCCGCTCTCCCGCTCCCGTGTCGCCCCGGGAGGAGTCTGAAACCCAGTCAAGTAGGGCAGCGACGGCGGCCGCCACCCGTGACGAGCCCTGGCGAAGATCTTATCGGCAGGAGGAAGTACTGAGCTGGGGCTGCTCTTCTCTGAAGCCGCCGGCTTTACCAGGTACCCACACACGCTCCCAGCTCTGAAGCCGCCACAACTTTTTTTTTTTCCACGGCACCACCTCGGCCCGGTAGGGCAGGGCAAGGCAGGGTAGGACAGGGCAGGGCAGGACCTGCCCTCCTCCCCGAGCAAGCCTCTTCCGAGCCGCCGGCGCTGAGGCGGGGCCGAGCCGCGCCAGCGGAGCTCTGCCGGCAGCGCGGCCGCTCCGCCGCTCGGCCCCGGCTCCCGGGGAGGCGCCCGGGCCGCGCAGCTCGCCCGGTGAGCCTCTGCGCCCGGCGAGCCTCTGCGCCCTGCTCGCCCGGCGAGCCTCTGCGCCTGCTCGCCGGCGAGCCTCTGCGCCCGGCGAGCCTCTGCGCCCTGCTCGCCCGGTGAGCCTCTGCGCCCGGCGAGCCTCTGCGCCCTGCTCGCCCGGCGAGCCTCTGCGCCCTGCTCGCCCGGCGAGCCTCTGCGCCCGGCGAGCCTCTGTGCCCTGCTCGCCCGGTGAGCCTCTGCGCCGGCGAGCCTCTGCGCCCTGCTCGCCCGGTGAGCCTCTGCGCCCGGTGAGCCTCTGTGCCCGGTGAGCCTCTGCGCCCTGCTCAGGTGCGGGCACAAAACCGAGGTGCCCGCGGTGATGATCGCCGTTTCAAAGGCTTATCCGGCACCTCACGCTGTCCCTCCAGTTTAACTGCAGAGTAAGGAAAAGGGCCCCAGTGCTTCTCATGGTTCTTGTATCACGATTTGGAGTTTCTGAGAGCTCTTCCAACTCAACGTTGTCAACTTTTCCGCTTCTGAGAAGTGGCCAGGAAAGAAATCTGAAAGGGCAAAGTCACCCTATATCTCGTAACAGAAATTTGCCTAAATGGTCATTTTTTGAGAAGTACACTCAACAGAACAGTACAAAATACAGGGTCCCAGAGATGCTGTATTATCAAGATCTTGTTTTAAAGCTCATTTTGCATTTTTAAGCATTAACTAGTCATTATAATGGCAATGTGCCTCACACCAAGATTCAGACAAATTTCATAAACTGATTCTTTAATTTTAAGACTAACTGGCAAGGTTCAGATATTCAAAGTAACCTTCTGCCAACAATCAGGGCACATTTCAGGTTTCCAAAATGATCAGTTTTGCTCACTGACTTTTCTCAGAGGCAGTGATAAATACCATTATCACAACAGGGACAGGGCAACCTGACTTTGGCTTTGCTGAAGAATTCCAGGTAAAAGGGAAGACTCTGCATATTCCTGGCAATCACATTCAGTAGGTGAAATTCTTTCTAGTGAGTTCTAAGCTCATTCCTAGCATAGAGCTTGAAGGTCACTGTAGTTTAAGAAACACAAATACATTAATATATATCCAAGGTCACGTATCGTGCTCTGTGGCAGTTGTGTTGTTAAGCCAATCTCCTGGCTGAATTGTACTTCAGAGAAATACATCCCAGCCATCTTTGCTTTTTCTTTAGCACATTTTCAACGAGAAGTTCACATGCATGCGTACGTACACAAGTAGATGGGGTGTTGACAGAAAGAGCACTTTCTGGCTTTGTGGTCTGAAAGTAATCCATTCTGAATCTTACAGTACACAATCTCATACAAATATTCAGTTTTAATTTGTATGTCCAGATAGCAGTCTGACATACTGATCCTTGAATGTGACATTCTTCATTTGAAATGGTCTCCTAGTGTAACATAGATTCATGCTTGGTTTGTGTTCTCAGAGGATCAGAGATATGCTCTATAGAAAAACAAGATATTTCTTCTATTCTCAGAGCTCCAATCAGTAGTTAATTGCTTTGAAGTATAATTTATGATACAAAGGCACCACGTTAACAGAGTTGCAAGATGCTAATGGCTAGGATGGACCACATTGCTCCCAAGGGAATGCGACCAGCTAGGTATTTTATACTCATTTGCTCAGATTCCTGGAAGATTTTGCAACAATAGTAACTTAAAAATTGGATTTTACCATCAGAACCAAGTGAAAGAACCATCTTACTGCCTCAGCTCAAACTGGATCTTTGGAGTTCAGTTGTTCTTACCATCATACGCCTTTTTCCCTCCAAATTACTGCAAGTCGGCAAATAACTTGTCCCTGAATCAAAGTAATTTTCTGAAAGCTCTGCTTTCAAATCTATTTTAAGCTTATTCAGTTTTCTATTTTTCCTGGGTCCATATCTGCTCTTTACAATTAGTGGAGCATGTACTACCATGCAGTGGGTTAAACCCAAAAACTAATCCAGACAAAAAAATAAACTCAGATAACCTAAATGAAACTTACACATATTCTTCCATACAGTACTAATTATTTAATTCATTTCACCACCCACTCATATTAGCTCAACTGCTGCCACAACCAAACAGTGGCATGAGAGCAAGACCACGCATTTCTCCAGTAGCATTTACTTTAGATCTATTTAACATAGATTTTTGTAAAAGCACAGCCTCATTCCGAAAGCTCTTAAATGTCCTTGTGGTGTGGGATCATGAATAAGATTCCTTGGCACTGATAGAACATGGGATATATGGCAGGGTCAGTAGACAACATCAGAGAGGCAAGCCAGATAATATAGTGCGGGAAGCAATTCCAGAAAAGGAGAAAAGCTTGCTAACCTAATTGGGAAGAGCAGAAAATAGAAACTTTAGAAGAGTCACAGTATCAAAATAAAAGTCAACATCTTTGCAAAATCTTATGCAAACTAGGTAGTAATCAGAGTAATTGGATTTAAAAACTTGTCTTCAGTGAGAGCCTGCTAGCAATTACACATGAAAAAACTTCATCTGAGCTATGATATCCCAAAGGTGTGGCTGTCCTGTAGTGTCTGCCCTGGTTTAGGTATCATCTAAATGTACTTCTCCGGTATAATTAAAGTTTGTAGATCTTAAAACTCTTAAAACAGTTCGTTGGTGAGTGTTGATTTCTCTTGCAGAAATTAGAGCAGTTCTAGCGTCTGTTCCAAGCCTGGGTTATCCCTTTTGATCAGTATGATCTGGGCTTTGAGTACATTCACCAGTTTATCAAACATTTACATTTTTGGAAAGATGCAGAGTTAGTGAAGGTTTTGGTCTGATAATCTCACTGAGGTTATCAGACTTGGGTAATTCTCTCACTACTCTATACTGACATTTCTTTTGTAAAGATTGCTTCAGGTAAATATTAACATCCAGCAGTCAGCCTTTAGTTGAACAAGGTGAAAGATTCACCTAGAATTCAGGAAAGCAGAAAAGGAAAAGCTTAAAAAACCTGCCAGAACCTAGAGTAGAGAATGGAATACGGGGACTTGCTGGTTTTTGATTTTGCCAGAGCATTTTTTGGGTTATTTGCCACCCATGGATTCCCCACCATTCTCAGTGAACACTCAGGCTGGTGGTTACAGCTACTGTGAGTTTGTCCCCTTCAAATGCCAAAGGTCTGTGGGATGGGTTGAATGAGTCCAGTCCTAGTTATGACCCATGTAGGTATAAACATGCTGCCACTTTATGGAATATCAGTGGGTCTTAGTCTTGGAAATTATAGGCAAGACATAGCTTGTGGGCAAAGGCAGTAACTTTTTTCAGACCAACTGGCACAATTAAAAAGCTGCAAAATTTTGACTAGATTTAGCAATGGCTTTTGTAGAGAATCTCAGAATCACACAATGTCTAACTTTGGAAGGGATCTCAGGTCCAGCCTTCTGCTCAAAGCATAACCAGCTGTGGAACTAAGCCTGGTTTCTCAGGGCTTTATTTAGCTGGATCTTGAAAGCCTCTAAGCCTGAAGACTGCACAGCTTCTCTGATCAGCCTGTTAGAACATGGATAAAATAATCTAGAAAATGAAAAAAACAAAACCAAAAAAACAACTCTATATCTAATTACTGTCTTTGCTTGTTTTGATTTATTTGTTGTCTCATACTCGTGCTGTGCACCGGTGTGAAAACCTGGCTCCCTCTCAACAGCCTTCTCAGAAGTACGGTCAGTCTGCTCTTGCATCTCCCCTGAGGCCATCTCTTCTCCAAGCTGAAAGGCCCAGTTCCTTCAGCATGTCCTCTCAGTGCGAGTGCTCTGGCTCCAGCAGTCTCAGTGGCCCTGTGGTGAAGGCAATCCAGTTTGTCAATATCCTTGTGCCAGGATGCCCAGAACTGGATCCATCTAGAGGTGGTGTAATCCCTTCTCTCTATCTGCTGGCTCCATGCCTGTGAGTACAGCCCGAGGTGCTGTTGTTCCTCTCTGTTGCCAGGGCACACTGCTGATCCTGTGCAGCCTCTGCCTGGCAAAGCCTGCACCTCCTTTCCAGCAGTGCTGCTTCCCCTCTTGCCAGTACCCAGCCTCTATTGGTGCAAGAGTCTCTTTCTTCCTAGGTGCAGGATTCTGTGTTTGTCCTTGCTCAGTCTGTCCCTCCAGCCTGTCTGGATCTCTCTGGATGGCAGCCCTGGCCTCAGGTATTCTGAATCATCATCCCAATTTGATGCTGCCTGCGTCATCTTGAGGAGAGAGCACTGCCCCAGTTCCCCCAACACTGCTCACTGCTGGACTCCAGTTTCAGTAAAACACCTGCTCCCTGATCCTGACCATTCAAAATGCCTTTTACTACGTGTGTATCTCATTGCTATCCAAACTTCCCAAACTGAATGCAATAGTATTACAGGAGATCATGTTGAAAAGCTAAAATTTAGTGAACTTGAAAAACAGCAACATCTGGAAATCTGTGTATTTTTTCCTATGTTATACTACCTGGTTTAATAAAAGGCATCATTTATCCTGAAAAGTCTCATCTTGACCGTGTGTTTAAGCCATTGCAGTTATGGCAGTGTAACCATGTGGAGAGGTCCCTTGAAGACTTGTGAACTTCAAAATACGTATCTCATGTGTATGGGTGTCAATATTGTCTTTAACTATAAAATCAGGTATCATTTATTTCATAGCACCTTTGCTTCAATTGAAATCATGTGGCTATGTAGTAGGGGCAAATAAAGGAGCATATTGATGGGAGTTGCCATTTTCAACTGCATTGGTTACAGAAGTTAGCTTGTAGTCACTAGGGAATGAGGATTGGAGAAGTAAAATTACTGTCTGATGATTGAGATAATTATTGAGATAATTGAAAAGTTCTTCTGCAGCTTCTATGGGCTCTAGAGAATTCCTTGCCTTTATGCAATGAAGCCAAAAAGAGCTTTCTACACGTTTATTTTCTGTATTCCTCAGGTGTTGACTGGTCATTCTTTTACCTGCAGAAATTGCAGCAGTCGGAGAATTCAATAGTGAAAATTAAATACAAACCATGTTCTTCAATCATGCAAGGACTAAGTAATGCTAATTACTTTTTTGTAAAAACAAAAAAAATCCTCATAGTCTCATTTGGAGTACTACAACTTCTGTGTCCCTTCCCTTGTGTGTCTGCTCCCCCTTTTTAAATGGAAAAAAACCTCTCACTGTCCTTCACAACAATGAGCCATAAAATCTTTTTTTTTTTTTCTTTTCTATATATGCAGTAGTGTTGGTAAATGTTTATCCAATTGCTTAGTAATATACTCTGAAAGAATTGCATATGTGCTTGTGAAAGTGATCATGTGTTCCTGGTATGCACATGAGCACATTGTTTTGCAACCCAAATTAGAGGTTTTCTCATTCAGTCCTGGAAATTTGAGACCGATAAATTAATAAATACATCAGGCAGTACATCAGTAGTACTTCAGTTTCATCAGTACCCCGATAGGGATTCTGAGCAGAGACACATCCCTCCCCCTAAATGGCCAAATTCCTCTCCCCTTTTTCTTCTGTTCAGATAAATCTTATAATATGAAGTGAGCCAGCACAATAAAATTTAGATATTTCTAATTTTTAATAACTTAAATGTTCCTTTTGTGTGCAGTCTGGACCCCCCCACAGACTTAAAAGTCATCAGAGAGTCTAAATTTTTCCTGAAGAACTATGCCTAAGTTTATCATTAGGTGAGTGTACAGATAATTTGCAAGCCAATGATTGGCAACTGTCTTGCACTATCAGCTATGTATAAGTGAAACTTAGATTTTGTTTTTGCTTTTAATGAAGAAATTTTAAACAAAAGTGGACTGAGATTAGTTCTAGTAAAATTTAGAAAAAGCAATGAACATATATCTTGATAATATATAAAAACATCAAGAGGTCTGATGAGTTAGGAAATATTACTTACTGGTGGCATTCTTCTGAGTGGATTCACACTGATTTGTGTGGCTTTTAGGCTCAGTTTCCCAGCCTTTCTATTGATTCAAGGTTTTGATACTTCACTATTTAGGAGAATGCTGAAATATGGTAAACATTGATCATCTGCCTATAAGGATCATCTGCCTACCTTGCATGAATTTCAGGAGCAGCACATAGTGGGACAATATGAAGTGAAAGGTCACGATATTGCAAACTGAAATCTGTATTCTGTGTTAGTAAAATCACATTTAATTCTGGCATCAGAGAAAGACAAGAGTTTTTATTTATTATAACTGAATCCAACAGCTTTGTTATCATAACTTTTATTTCCCTCCAGTAGTCCATGGCAAAGTAGCTTTCTTTCCTTTATGATCTTTCAGAATAAACATATTTGATTAGTTTTTATTTGGTTGCTTACAATTTACCTACTGATTTTAATAAAAATAGCACAAAACACCTTATTTCTTAATGTGTATAAAGTGTGGATAGATAAGGTGAAAAACAGCTGGTACCCTTGAAATAACTGTCCAGAAACTCAAGATACAGAAAGGAAAAGCATAACAATACTACTAAGAATGATTCTTTTTGGTTCACCATCTGATTTAAAAGAACAAAATAGCTACTTAAACAGGATGTAGATAACATCATCCCAAACTCCCTTTGTAAACATTTTCCAAGGAGACAGTGATTAGCTATTTCCTTTACAGGATATCTCTTGGTCAGCAGCAAGAGGCCAGACATCACTCTCTAGAAATATACAGTGTATTGTTCAAACATTTTAAAACTGGTTTCACAGTTAAATTGTTGTAGATATAACAGTCCCTTTGAAAGTATAACAGGATGAAAGTTGGGCTCACAGAAGTGTTGGGATTTGTTTTTTTTAATGTAATGTTTGCTTAATTTTTTTTCTAAAATTACACTGTTCCTTCAAGTTGGAAAGAAATGCAAACATGGTTTCCACGTGCTTTGCTTCTGGCAGAGCTGCTTCAAAATTTCCAAACTGAGTGGACAACATTTAATTTTGCTGCTGCAGTGTTCAAGGTCAGTGATAATAATTTTGCCCTCGTTATTTGCAGTGACAAAGTCAGTGGCAGGGATTGCTTGGACAAGTAGAAGTGACAGCTCCTGCTGGCTGTGAGATGAGAAGAAATGAGGAGTAGTCATAGGGGTTTCACAGGACATGGGTGTCATAAGTGGTGTTTCTCTGCCCTTTCTGATTTCATCTGCAGGGCAGGAACCTTTTCCAAGGGGAGTTCACCTTGAAATGCAAGGTTGTGCTGATTTGAACTAAGCACTGAATTGAATGCTGAAAATGTAAATGGACATGGTATGCCACATAGACAATTCCCGTTCTTCTCTACTGAGCAGCTCTCCTGTTCCATCACTTTAAAGGAAAGGTTCTTTGCTCTTCTCACCAGGTTTTGATTGCCCCTCTCTCTGTTTCTCTGGTATGCTCATTATGTGAATCAAATGGAAAAGAAAGGGAGAGGATAGGGAAGGAAGAGCATCTTCCTTCAAACCCGTTCCAGTAATTCTTGGAGCCCACAGTTGTGGAGGAGCAGCAGGAAGCAAAGCCAGGCTAAGAACGTGTGGTTACGGGTGTCTGCCAAGGGCTGCCTCTCTTCTGCTGTTATTGGTACAAGAACTAACAGTGAGTTGACTGCTATTTAAAAGAAAAAAGTAATCTTAGTGTGGGCTGCAAATGGTAAATTTACCAGCTATAATTGTGCATGAAGGGAAAGATTAAGCTCTCAAAGACTTCATTTTTCACTCATGTGTTCCTTGTTCTCAGGTAGTCTGTATACCTATGGCTAGACCTGGAGGCTCTTCATTCCACCTGCCCAGGAGGAAGGGTGATAGACTGAATAATTTAATCAATGCCTTTTAAGTTGAAGAGAGCTGATATTTCATAATATATTTGGATCTATTTAGAAAAATCCTGAGTTTTTTTTTCAAAACTGTTTACAAGACTTGTTACCCATCACGGTACTCTGTTGAACTTCTGTGTTGTCCCTGAGGAATATCATCAGGATAGGGCAGTACACTGGTCAGTCTTTGTAGGTCTTACAGTTACGGTGAAAATACCTTGAAGAGGTGGGGGAGCAAAACTGTTCTCAGACCCTTTACAGGAAGATACTTAACACTCTTTTGGTTGACACCAATTAACTTACAGAAAGGGAATGTAAAACCTGCTCCTCAGTTTCCTAGATTTGATAGACACTTTGAAATAAATGGTGTTTGTAACAGGATCAGGATAGTTGATGCAGTAAAGAAAATTTTAAGCAGAGATAAAATGGATATTGGTGGTCCATTGTGGCTAGATGTGAAATGAATAGAGGGCAATGTCAATTCATTAGACCTAAAATGCTGTAAATTTTCCTGAACTCCTCAGATCCTTTTGTTTTCTCAGTTTTATACCTCTTTACCTTTTCAACTTTAAAGCAATGTGTATTGTTTCCTGTTTTAAAGGACTGCTCAGAATAGCAATATTGTTAAGTATTACGGTCACTTTTCTGGATTAGAAGCCTAATCTATTGTTGGCCTCAGTTTTAATCAGGTAGAGTAGCTGTAGCAGTACTGAACAAAATGTAGTGGTGAATATACACCACTATCAGTGTTCAGTAGCATATAATTGAATCATTTGAAGGTTTTTAGACACCAGTTCAGCAAATTCAGTGTATTCACATTTAAATGCACTCTTATTGCAAAATGCCAAGCAGGGAGCTGAAAATTCATATGCTGAAAATTAATCTTGTTTAAAATACATCCTTATTTATTAAGAGCTCCTGTTGTAGCAATATTAAGGGGTCCTTGTAAAGCCCGAGCCCAAGTATAGTTAGGTCCAGGAAATTAGTCTGTAGTTATAGGTGTCTCTGAATATCTAATGTAGAAAACAATGCACAATTGTCAAGATATACCAAAAACTTTTGGTGCTAATATTTCTGCTTGTCAGTCTACAAGAGGGTTAGGCAAAGCATCCAAAGCTTTTCGTAGCCTCAAGTAGAAGGTCTTTCAAAATTGTTAGTTTGCAGCTTTTTATTTTGCTTCTTCGTCGTTCCCTAGTAGAACAATGACAATAAAAAAATTGTGCTTAGATGGACATGTCAGATTCTATCAATATTCAAATCACTATTTTAAATGGTGCCAAGTATTTGAATTCAGATAGGAAAGTTGAGTGCTTTTGTCTCAGTCTGTGGTTGTGACAATGAAAAAATAGTTCAAACTTTTAAACAGATTAGGTCTGGTAGACTCCTTGGCTTTTTGCAGGATAAGTGGAAAAAATAGACAGCAGCACACTGTGGGAATTATTGCTATTTGGGTTTCACAACCTTACACCTCTTTAACCTAGCTTTGATGGTTTCTCAGGTACCCAGTGCATAAATGCACACGGTGGTGAGGATCCAGTTCGACACCCCGGTGGGAAGCACGCCCTACTGACTTTACAACATTGTCCATCACCACTAGAAGCTGGGCAACTATGTAGATGTGCTAGACCATCTCATTTTCAAGCAAATTTCCAAGATTACACTGTGGTGTGATGATGTTCAGAGATGAATCATTGTGGTGATGTTTAGAGAAGCAGATATCATTTTAATATTTGACGTGCTTCCATAGGAAGTCGTTCCTTTGGAGCTGTGTAGATTGCAGAACATGCTTAGGTATACTGTATGGAACTGAAGACTTATTTAATTTATTTTTTCTTTTGTTTTTATGTTTTATTTTAATTGCCTGTATTTACTTATATACAGTATGAATTACTTTGCAGCCACCCTTGTAGGCATTGTTTGTATCCCTCAACTACTTTCTTCATTTACATTATTTTCCTGTTCCTTGAACTCTAATCTTAGTGGGTTTGAAAACATTTGCGATAAGAGGAAATTCAGGAAGTCACTCCAGCTATTTAACAAGCTTATCTCAATCATGAGCCTTTTGTTTCTCATTTTTGTGCCATGCGTGTATAGATCAGAACATGTTTTATGGGTTTTTTTAACTTTATCTTTTGTGTAAATACCTCCTTTTCCTTTTTTAATTCTTTATATATCATCTGTCTCTAGCTCTCACAAGACAAATAATTTAAAAAAGCAGTAATTGAAGGCTCTTTACAGTTGGTTTATGGAATATGTTTTGAAAAACAGCAAAACATTCCCGGTATACCAAGTCCATGTGCTACCATTTGAGTGATCAAGCACTATGCTTTTTTGCAAGCTTAATTTTTTCAATATTTTTCATACTTTGAAAAATTGCTTAAAGGAATCTTCTAACTTGAAGCTGTTTAACTTTGCTAACTCTTTGTTCGTTTATTTTATCATCCATGGCCATATAGTGGTAATTTCTGACATTCTGACAATTTGAGTGTTAATCACACAGAGCCTGGGGTAATTAAGGAGCTAGCAACGTGGTCATTTTACTAATGAACAACTGTTCAGCAGGATTGATATCTTATTCCATAGAGTATTTTGTCTTTCAAAATCTTTAGATCCAAGTTAAAATTCTTAATATCCTGACATAGCTGCTTCCTCAATCTGGTGGCATCTAAGCTCTGTTCCTGGTCAGGCTAGTAAGCCCCCAGCAACCAGAATCCATTGACTGTTTGTTCCTCTGGATATGTTGTTTGAATCCCCCCTTCCCAAGGAAGTGTTCTGGTAGTTAGCAGTGTTCACGTTTGTTGCGTGCATTCCTGGTGCACACATGGTTTTTTGAACAGGAAAGTGACAGCATCCTACCCTATAGCCTGGCTTTAAGACATCAAGATAAGACTTGAATTTTTACAAACAGTGGAAGGAATTGAACTTAGGCATCTCATAGAATGATATCATGAGTGCCAGAGCATTCTCTATCAGTGAGAACATCTCTGTTAGGGCTCCCAGTATCTGAGCCCTTGAATTTAAATACATTGCAAAACCAGACTGTTAAGTTCCTTTCCCTTTGAAGTGAATCTGTCTTCAGAACAAATTCCATCACCTCAGATTAAAGGAAATGCCTCCTTCCAACGAAGACCTCTTCTGCACCTCAAATGATGTTTTGGGATATAATCTAATCAGAAAGAATGACTAACTCTGTTCCTTTGCTCCCAGCTCAAAATGCAGCCTGTGGTCAATCTGAGTAACTTTAGGTTCTGGATTCTGTTCCATGGCCAAGCACCTAAAATGGCTTGTTGCTGCTTAGTTAGTCAACTAGGTTTCATGGTAAAGGTCACAAATGAAAGCTGTGGAAGAGCAAAATGCTGATTTTAATATAAGAAGCTGATGCAAGCATCTTAACTAAACCAGACTTCCTCCTTAAAATATTTCATCATAATCCAATAAACATGTCTTTAACATTCTGTTGACTTATGCTTCCATCTTCCCTGATTACATCACTTTTTCACATTGCAGTTGTATTGCTACTGTTTGAAAGTACCACCTTTTTAAAATGTGTAATCACAGTGATTGCACCATTAGATGTATTCTTTACTATAGCAACAAGAATAAAAACATTCCCTAGCCCATCCCATGTAAAAAGGTCTCTCACTGCACTTTGTTTTTATGCTGAATGACTGTGTATGACACAATGGAAACTGTGTGCTTTGGTTTCATTGAAGGCTGCGGTGGGGGGAACTGAATTTTACTGGAATCCCTGTTTAAAAGGGGAAATAAAATTTCTGACCTGCTTGGGAGTACTCAAATGAAACATATGTACCTGCTGCTCTCCAGCTTCCATCACACCTTTCTGGCAGGGTATCTCACCAGCAGGACAGGGAGCAGTGCTTGTAAAGGAGCAAGTTCCAGCACAAGACATGTGCTCAAACCGAATATTCTAATGTTAGAACTTGAATCACTGCCTTCCTTGAGCCCCAGTGAGGCCTTTTCTATGCTGATATTTTTGATTAGATCTTGCCTCATTTTGGCACTTGAGATCACTAACATAAATATTCTCCATCATGAACACAGCTTCATCCCTGTTTTCATCTATTTCCTCTTTCTTTCTTAAAGTACAGCGGTGAAACTTTCTGCTGCCACCAGTTCTACCCTCTGAAGGAAAATCTGGAAACCTAGTTCATTATTTTATTACAAGTAATATTGCCTTTAAGTCTCAGGTCATAATGTTGCATTGTTTTGTGAGGTTTCATTTTGTTGGGTTTTTAATTAATGTTTTTTAATACAGTGGAAAACTCTAAAACATAATTGAAGAAAGTGCATGGTTCTGTTAATGTCAAAACTAAAGTAGTATGATTTCTGTCACATCAATTTTCACGCTATCAGCTACAGCCTGGCACCTACAACTGTCCCCCTGTTTCCACAACATTTGTATAACATTATCTTTGAGACCAAGACTTTTGAATTACGGTCTCTGTAAGACAAATACTTTGTGTGCAATTTGCTACAGTTTGCCAACAGGTTCAAAAGTTTCTACCAGGACACGTGTGCAGCCACCCATACACACCTCCCATGATTGCACAAGTTTCATTTCCTTAGCAAACCAGGCTGAAAACAAGACACAAAACCAGAGAACTCAGAACTGTTTCTCCTAATCCAGTATAATATCCATATTCTAGAAAGTGAAAAAAATTGGAGTATTTAATTTCCCCTGTAAGCCATATGTGTAAAAAGTAGCTTCGTTCCCTGCTTATCGGGCTTAAATGCAGGATCCTTTGTTTGTTATTAGTCAGTTGTGTAATTTTGGTCAAATTCTCATCTCCTTCATCTCATTTCCCCTTTTGCCTGTTTAGAAACAGTATGGTCAAGGAGGAACAAGCACTTTATCCATGTATTTACAGTGCTTAGCATGCTGATGCCCATGAAAGACTTCAAAACTTAATTCATAGAGCAACACTCCTTTTGTTCGTTACTGCATAATTAACCAAAACAGAAAAAAACATTCAGTCACCAAAACACAAAAAAATAGAGCTTTTCACAGCTAAATTTTTGAAATCTTCCTGCAGATTAGAGGGGATTTTTTTATTGACTGGCCAAATTTAAACTGGTACAACTTTTTCTGGATAATTTAAAAGGAAAAAAATATCAAATAAGCTTCTTACGAAGAATTAATCTAAATTACTAGTTTCTTCTGCTCTTAAGCACCCTTCCTAAGGACTCTTTTCTTAAGCAGTCATTTATTTGACTATTTAGAATATGCCAGGAGCCTAGGAAGGCAGGATTACTGTCTTTTTTTCTTTTCCCCTAAATTGAGATTAAAAAATACATTGAGAAATTCTGTCTGGTTTTGATGTTACTGGTGGTGCAAGTGCTGATAATTGCAGTAAAATTTTTTAAGTTCAAACGAACTATACAAGCCTAGCTTACTCAGTACCTTACTGTAAACAGATCAAGGATGAGTTCTGTGATAAATTAGTAAGGGCACACCACACCCTACACCCAGATATATCAGAAAAATGGAAAGGTTTTCATTCACACTGCTTCTCTGAAATGCTGCTTACCTCTGCTTTTCTTTCGGTCCAGACTAAAACTATGGATTTATGCCTTAGGTTTAACATCTATAAAGAAGGGTTCTGGACTGTTAAAAAGCTGTTCCTGGTTTTACCATAACTGCTGTAGTCTCATTTTGCATGAGAAGTGTGCACAGTAGTTTGGACTAATACAGCAGTGATCCCACAAAGCCTGTGCAAGTTATGAGGGACAGTCAGTGAAACTTTAGCTTATTTGGATTAGATGTTCATCATTCTCTGTTTATGTTAAACCAGAAACAAGTTTTGTATTGATAGAGTCACCTTCTTCCTCCAGTTACTTTAAGGTCTCATTTTTCCATACAGTGTTTGCAAAGGCCTATTTTTCTTTCATGCACTAGTTTTAGGAATTTCCAATGTTCAAAAACTTCTGATAAGTTTCCTGTCTGATTGATAACTAATCGGAATGTATTCCTCATTCATAATGGGAATTAAAGACAGAAGCATTGACAATGAGATGCACTAGCATACACAATGTCAATTGACAGCCAATTACTGAACAATCCTTCTAAGCTGGCATTAACTGATGCTGCATGCAAATTAGCATGGAACAGAGGAGCAACGAGTACAGTTAAACTGAGGATTAAGGCCTGGAATAATGAGAAGCAAATATGTTGTCTGTGCTAGGAGTGCAAGAACTGTCGTTCTAGAGTGCATCAATTCTCTTTCAACCTTGAATCTTGCATTTTCATCATGTGTACTTGTAGGCTTTATTATAAGCTATTTTGTTCTTAGACTGCTGCTTAGGAAAGAATCCCAAGGAGCTGTAGTCCAAGCTTGTGATGAATGCAATGACCATCTACCATGAAACAGGACCTCTTCAAATACCCTAAATGGAAAAAAAACCGCTTTGGGTATTAATTCTATTTCCACTTTTTTTTTTTTTCCTTTTCAAGTGTCATGTGATCTTTGAACCAGCACGTTGTCAAGTTTTATGTGCTAACTACAGAACAGCCTGTTCTTAGAAAATGGATAATGCCTCATCAAAGAGATGAAGTATCAGGAAACTGGTGTCAGGAAAGGCATATAAAGTACCCTAGACAGATGTTTTCTGTCAGCTAGATGCATGACACTTGTACCCACAAATCTGTACACGAAGCAGAGAGGACTTTTTTCAGGTCTTGGGCAGGGTAAGAGAGATATGATGTATGTTATTAGGACAAATCCTTACACCTGAGATAAGTGAAGTTCATGAATAAAAATCTTCAGATGATAAATATGGGAAATAACCTGAAAACACAGAAAATATTATTGACCATTCTTATGGGGAAAAAAAAAACGCAGATATTTATCCTTTCTTATTGGCAAATTTATGAAAAAGTGCAATTTATTAAGCTTTGCACATTCATAAAATCTAGCTCCTATCATACTGATTCTGCCATTTATTAAACATTCATCATTACACTTACTTCATATCTAAAAATGACTCATGCACTTGTATGTAGAATTTCAATAACATCCTGGTTGCTAAGCTACATGTGATCACTCTGACACATAAGGTATCTCTTAGAAATTGATTTTTTTAAGTCTATAATGATCAAATTCGTAGAATTAATTTATTCAATAAGTATTTCTGCCAGTAATTATGCAAAACATCATGACATTTTATGCCTTTAAATAAATATTTAGTTGTATTGCACATGATGTCTAACAGATATATATGACTTCTTTTTTTCCATTTCAGTAAACAACTTTTTATTTCTGCCATATGCATGCGAAAGAGTTCTTTCCTGGGTGATTATCCCTGGCTTGTTTTTTTCCCCCCACTGTCCATGTCTGCCAACATTATTAATTGTCTCTGTTTTTTTAATCTTTGCTTCAAACTCCTCCTAGCTTTTTCTGAGAACCAGTAAAAACAATCACCTCAAGCATGCATATGGGGTTTGATACATGCTCCTATGTCTTCATCATAGAAGTACAGGCTTGTTTATGCACATGGCACTGTGTTTGTCCCTGCATTAGCTGCTTTCTGACCGTTAATGACTGGGAAGATTTACTGGTGGTGCCGCTCCTCCAATAGTCCAACCTTCTTCAGAATTTGTGCTCATGACAACACTTGAGCTTTGGGACCAGAGCTATTTCTGCCACACTACTATTTAGCTTTGTGTCCTGAGAAACCTGTGGTGAAAGAATGCTAAACCTGCAAATTTATGGGGTCGGTCTATGAGAACACCAGAGCTCATGCTTTCTGTAAAACCCGAGGTTGGTTAAATGAATTATCTTTTTTGGTTCTGTTGCAAAATCAAAACAATTGGAAAGTACATTCCTTCTATGTCAACCCAAAATACTTTTTTTCTTCTAGCCGAACATTTCTCTTAGAATGGATTCACAAAAAATCCTTCATTGTGATTTTATTCATTTATTCCATGTAGCATTGGAAACATTTGGTCTTTTTAATTTTTTTAGAATTTAGTTCAGACTTGATTTTTCAAAATGAAACTTCAAAAAATGTTTCATCATTTATGAATCAAAATATTTTGCCCAAAGAATAGCAAAAAATGAGATTTTAATTCTTCTGCTTCTTAGCGTTTTCATATTCAACTAGTGTTAGCAGTACAAAATATATTTTTATTAATTAACACCCCACCCCCCCAGCTTTATATAAATGCTTATTTTGGTCTGTAGGTAAGCATGCTTCAATAGGCAGTGTGTACCTAAGTAAGAACATATTACTAGTACAAGACTCCTGCCTGGTGACTGTACTTTCAGTGCAGATGATAATCAGTGCTTGTTAATTATTGAGAGGACAATATTGTGAGGGGGGAAGGTGGCATTGAAAGGAAAAGTGCTGTTACGTGATGCTGTTACTGGAGTTCTTAGAGGGTCAGTCTTCAAACCATATGTGTTTTGTCATTTCATTAAAAAGCTTATTTGGGAGACACGGGAGTGTGGTCATGGAGTCTGCTGACTGCAAAACGTGTCTCACTGGCACAGAAGGTGGCTGCAATGTCCAGGAAGACCCACGTGACTGTAAGAACTGGAATCATATACCAGGGACAGAATGAATCAAGTACAAGTATTCTTTGGGATTAATACTGAGAGTTTCTGTTAATTTGTGAGCTTACTGGCTGGAAACAGCTGTGGTGGGGACATGTTGATGACAGGATGATTTATGAGTCACTGGTGTAATATGGCTGTAGGAGAGAAGTGCACCAGGTGACACTGGCTAGAGTAGTGTTGGAAAAGTTGTGTTATTTGATGGGCAGGAGCTATCTCATCTACAATAGCTCGAGGCATCCAAGCTCAAGAAAGATAGTTTCAGAGTGAAACAAATGTTATGGAAGCAGGTGTGCCATTTCTCTGCTCCAGTCCAATCTGTCATAAAATCTTTGTTCATTTAGCTGAACATATGACATTTCATTATAAAAGAAAAACTTTAGCAGGAAAAGAGAAACTTTCCATTATGCAGATTAAGCATTAGAAGTTTCTGGCAAAATGGTCAGAAAAATCTGGAGGTAAATGGGTTATAGCTTTTCCTACTGTGGGCAAGCAATTCAGTAATCCTTAATATCAATTTGGAACATTTAGGAAAATAATTAGATTATGTGATAGCCTGCAATTTCATCTTAGGTTTAGCAACCTATAGCATAAATAGCAAAGTTGTGCAAAGTGCTTAACTAGGTTGAATTAGTGATTGCTGCTCTGATCAGTCACTGTAATCGTCTGCCTGAGCCTCGGTTAGAGGATAAGCCCCCACAGGCTCTATTTCCACTCTACAGAGCTTCAGTGGTATTGCCAGTGTAAGGTACTGTTGTCTTTGCCATGCCTGGACATCCATTACTCCAGAGCTGTATTCCACGTCCCCTGCCTCACACCTGACCATGGCACTGCACTGTGAACCACGACAGACAACTGATATGCCTTGTTTGTGCATCTTCTCTTTCTTTTTAGCATAAATCATTCAAGCCCTCCAGTCCACAGAATGACTCACACTGATGCTCTGGCTTAACCTAGAAGAGGGAACATGCACCCCCACGGGAGTCCAGGAATGATCAACTTGAATAATTCCTCATAGAGCAATAACTCACAGAGCACGTCTGTGCTGGACACTAGATGTCTGACCACTGCTCGGGGAGACAAAAGAGTTTAACTGTGAAGTGCAGTTTGGTAAAAGTGGCTGTAATCACTACAAAATTACCAGAAGAGACAAGCCTAAATCAGGGTAAGAAAATCCACACCATCACCTTTGAGAATTTAACAATGTCTGACAATATTGATTATAAGCTGATCCTCTTATTTAATCTTTACAGTCTACACAGATCTAGAATGTAGACCGCATGATGTATTTTTGCTTGATTTTACTCTCAGAGAGGGTTCTACCTTGGTAGCTGAAATCAACACAAATACCCAACTAGTTACAAACAGCATGAAGAATTTCAGCCCAAATATTTGCAGTTTGCTAATTAAAAACAAGAAAAAAAATTTCTTATTATGGAAAACAATAAGGATTAGAACTTACAAAATACTAACCCTATAAGCATTGCACTTTTTGTCCTGTTAAACAAACAAACAAAAAAAAGGCAGGAAGATGGGTTTTAAACTGTGGTTTTACTCTGGCCTTACATGCTCTGCTTTGAGTTTGACACTGCATATATAAGCACTTCTAAAAACTGTGACACAATAGGTGCGTTTAAAATGGGCTTCTGAGAAATCTTTTTGCCTGACAGGCAGTGATTTTATAAAATCTGACAAAATTAGAGCATTAACCTCATCACCAGATACCAGTTTCTTCTGCAACTTTCTTTCTCAGTCATGTGCAAGTAGTTTCTGTTTAGTCAGAATTCCTGAACAGTCAAACCTGAACTTTTCTCACGCTAAGGTGCTGCAGGTTGCACACATGCATTTGAGACATTTTCTCTCAGGTGTTCATTGAAGTCTTGGATTTGAGCCAGAATTCATATCTTCGTGCACTTCATGTTACTCTACCAAACCGACCTGCCATATGCTTTAACCAAAAAGGTCATTTTTTGATACCATTCCTTTCAAAGAGAAGGATATTGTCCATTTTAGCAGATTAACTAATTAGAGTAAAAGTATATCTTTCTTTTTTTATATGCTTCTTAGGTATGAAAGGCAAGTGAAAATTTACATTTCTTCAATATACTCTGGCTTTCTGTTTGTATGGAATATAACACCTGACAAATCAAATTAGATATCTTTAAAATAAATTCTACAACTGAGACTTATATTTAACTCATGGAACAAATTAGTTGAGGGAGATAAAGGAGTCAATTTCTCCTAAATGTAGAGAAGACAAAACTGCATGTTATTGAAAAAGCTTCCAGGACTTGTTCACGTAATGCAAAATTTATCCTATTAGAAATACTGCTTTGGTTTCACTTCTTTCTCTTTCATGTTCTCACTCTCCTCTCAGAGTAGTAATTTATTTTCTGTCTTTTAAGAATTTAACTCTGTGCCTTTTAATATCCATGATTCACTGATTACTTTAAACTTAGCCACCTAAGAATACAAGTAACAATTATAATTCTAAAATTCAGTTTACAAATCAGCCTTAAATTCTAGTCTCGAAGTAACAGAGTGTCTAGAGTAATCACCTGCATTCTGATTACCACACTTCTGTATGCACAAGCATTCAGATGAAAGACCAGGGCTGTGGACCATAACCAATTAGATATATCTTTTGCTGAGTGCATGAGATAATGCACAGGTCTAAATATTACTTTCCTACAGAGTGTCAAAAACTAATATGAGAACAGACTAGATTATATATTCTCCTATTTATATCTACTTTCACCCTTAAGAGAAAAATGGAATGTATATGTTTGCAACAGAAAAAAATGCCCTTTTAGTGAGAGCCTAAGTTGCCCTACATTCAATATTTTATTACATATTCAAGAGACAATCTCCACTATACTTGGAAGCAGCAATTTTCAGAGATTACTACAGATAAGTACATAAAGTTTCAGATGTTATCAGCAGTACTTCTGAAATTTGTAATTCTTGATTAAAGAAGAAGCTATGTCACTCAGAATTGACCCAAAGAAAAATACATATCCTTAGGGTCTGAGGAGATCTTAAATAGATGTTCCCTTTACAGCCTGCATATGTTTTGGAACTAAAATGAAAAGACAGAAAAAGAACAAGAAGTTCTGTAAAGAAACATCAAAGACCATTAGAGAAAGAAATTTTTAAAAGAAGACAGTATCATATGGAAAATAATCAGGCACTGCTATATAGAGAAGAATAATTTTAAAAGTAATAGAAGACTCAAAAATGGGTAAAATTTGCCTGTGAGGTGTCTTCTCCTTAGTTTAAAGCTATTTTTAAAAGGTTTTCCAAAGGAAAACCTCTCTAGATATGATTAGATATGATTTTCAATTGAAAATAACATTTATTATTCATATATTGCACATATAGTTAATGTTTGGTTGTTGTTGGCTGAAAAAAATATATATAGACAAAAATAGTTCAGTGGGTCAACCACTTTAATACATTTGAATAAAACCACCAGAAACTCTGTGTAGCTTTGAAAATAAGAAAACATTTTAATTAAATGGAAACATTAGTTGGAAAAAGAATGGCACTTAGTTTTATCTCTTTAATGAGTTATTTTTACATTTAATAACTTAGACCATTTACCACTGACTGATTGATGATTTTTTAAGTTGTTGTTAAACAGTGTTCTTCTCCATTTAACCTTGTTAAATCTTTAAATAAATTCTTGTATTCTTGTATTTCTCCTTGATGCTAAAAAAGGCTTCCCTGACAACATAATATTTAGTTAATTTTTAAGTATTGAAAGTTTAAAGTGGCCTGAAATGCACGGTATCATTCTGAACCTAAATCCAAAGTGTTACAAATTGTAATGATGTCTGAAATATGGACTCATTTTGTGATGCACATCCTTCCTTTTAGAAATGCCTTCTCTAGTAAGTGATCAGGAGCACAACTTCATCCAGTCATCCAGCACTGCATTATAGTAAGGATGATGCAAAGCACAAACAGCAGGGCACATTTAAAATTAAAGAGCTCATTAGGCTCTTCCTTCCTGTAGGCTCTTTGGAAAATTCAGTTACAAGGAATACAGAATCAGGCATACAATGCTTTACATTTAGCATACCACAGTGTTTGGTTTTGGTCTGGTTCCTAATCTCCTGTACAGCTCAATGTGTTACAAGTAGGCTAATGTATAGCTATAATTAATTGCATTAGTCGTTGAGGAATTAAAAAAATACTAAACTTGGGAAGTGTGTAATCCAGAGTTAGCATGATTGCAAATCTGGACATTATTAACTCAAACGTTAACAGATACATTATCAATTAACTGCTAGAAAAACAATGTTTTTAAATTGAGACAGTTTTTTGAAGGTATTTCCAGACATTACCACATTTTAATTTTGTACCTTTTTTTCATGATGAACATTTGAGAATATTTGAATCTGTAAACAAATATTAATAAAATATGCCAAAGCATGCAGTAATGCAAATATAAGAGTGAGTTCTTAGTTTATTTTTCTCGGTTCTGATTTTTGTTTTTGAATTGCTGTTTTAAGGCTGCTTGGAATATTTGCAAGGGGACCAACAAGTCATATTTTACTGAAAGAAACAAGTTACTTACAAAAATAACAAGAATGAGGGTCGTACTGGAGACCACATGTACGTCATTGGATTGATTAGAATTGATATTTTACAAGCACCTGGCCTGCACAAAGAAAAGAATCTTGTTTGATTTTTTAAAATTTGCATGTTTTTTGTCCAGGTGACAAATGACTGCCAAGATGAAAGACTGCTTGGGTCTTCACAAGACTTGTCCAAGTCACTGAATAGAATGAATATCATGTCCCTTTGGTAGATCATGTCTTCATCTCATCTTCACCCTGATGAGAAAGCATGGAACAAATTTGGACAAATGACATGGGAACCAGAAGCTGTGACTGTGTTGGCCATGCCACATTAAGCAAACCCAGCAAATTCCAGAAATCAGAAAAATAAAAAAAAGCAAACACTAGAAATCAGAGAGAAAGGTATAGCAGTACCAGTGGCCACAAGTTCAGAAGGCTACCAGTTAAGAATGAGATGAACTTCACCCAAGCTCAGAGACACTTGGTGCTTTCATTGGGTGCTTTTTTCTCTCTAAAAACGGGTTTGGGTTGGGTTTTTTTTTGGGGGGAAAACAAATGTGTGAATTATGAAAAATTTTCATTTATATTAAGAGAAATTTCTGTTTATATTGTCTTTTGCCAAGTTTACGGTACATCTCCCTGGAACAATAGGCCAGCATTATGTTTTCAGAACCTTGGTAACTGAAAACTTCCCAAGCTCTTTCGCAGGAGTGACACATGCACAGCAGAAGGATCCCTTAGCTAGAACAGGGATTGCACTGTGTTGACACAAACTGGTTCACTTCCAACTCAAAAAACAGGTAAGTTTTCATCTTGGTTAGGAATTTGCAGTGCAAGAACTCTCCTACTTCTCAGATATTGCCTGAAATTATCACATTTCTGAGAGTGGGTTCTTATACTTTGACAACACTGGGTGGCATTGTACAATATGGGACACTATAAAGTAATAAAATACGTACACAGATTTTTACAAGTTTATCATATGTTGCCCTTCCAGCCCTCGGGTTTAAAATTGCTGTGAGGAACTCACAGCTAGCTTAGGTACACATCCTTGTGCAGCAGTTTTGAGCACACACACGGACCTGATGAGTTTATGTTTCCTCTCAAAGGGAGTGTTCATGTCTTTGTATATAATTAGCTCCACTATGAAGACGACCTTAGAAGAGAAAGATTTGGTTCTCTTGTTAGACTTGTGGTTCACGGGCAGGGGTGGGGTTGGTAGTGAGGTAGAAGAGAGGATTTTGCACTTAGTCATAAGCTGTGCTGGAAGCAACTAAAACCATTAGTATAGACTGGGCCTGTGTGGGATTCCATTACCAGCATAGAAGGACATACAAACGGAGAATAGTTTCAGAGAAATGTTACAGGGTGGAAATTTCATTCCTTTCCCAGCTCTGAACCTAGAAGCTCATTTCCATTAGGGAACGAGAAAGAAGAAAAAAAATTTTCCATGCAGAGAAATACCTCCTGTGTATCAAATAACACAGTTAGACAGAGATGTAAACCACATTCCTGATGATGAGTGAAATTTGTTTTCCTGACAGTTATGATATTTTATAATGTCTGTCAAGAACTGTGGCATTAAATTCTACTGAAGAGGCACATAGGCAAGTTCAATATAAACACCTATATTTGAGGAAATTAATAGTTTTTTAAGGAAATCAATTGGGTTATTACCTAGATAATCTGAAAAACAGGTGAGAAATAAAATTGCATATCTCACTTCTCTGTCTTTTATTGTTATCTCTGTGGTTTTATCTCATGTAATTTTAATGCTTGTTCCTCCTCTTGTTGTATGAAGAACAGCATAATCAGAAGGACCCGCTTGACTAAAGTGTATCTGATATATCTGATTTTTCAGCAAGTAATTCACAGTAAAACAAAGAAAACCTTCTCAGTCTTACATTTTCAGTGGTAGTTAACTAAAAATAGAGACAAGCACATATTCAAGTTGCAAGCTGGTTTTAATAGGATGCTATTTCTTAGGACACTACAAAGCCAGAAGGATTTTAATGGGGTTGCTGATGATATACAAATTAATTAGGCTTATAATCAATATAAAAAAGGAAATAGACAGAGTCATTATAATAATAGATGAGAAACATTTTCATATCCACAGACAGGAGTTTTGAAAATCTGTAAATGAGTGAAATCAGAGCATTTAAAACCTTAAATTTACAACTGGACTTTTTTTTTTTAAAGTAGCAATCACTGTGGTTATTGCAATTTTGCCTGCACTTGATTGGAAAATACAGGTTTCTGGAGTGCTTATTAGTGGCTACACCAGTTGTTCTTGGTTCTGACTGTTGCTGTGCATCAGGTGCCATGTATTTTGAGAGTATCAGTCAAAATGGCATTTAAATTCAAACAGCTCCTAAAACACTATGGCCCTTCTTCTAACTATTAAATACTATTCCAGCCAACTTTATGGAATCATTTAACTTAAGGGCACAGGTCTCAGTAGCAGAAGTTAAGCTGTAACAGTCTGACTGTTCTGACACATGAGCCAGCAGGGTGTCCCTGTGGGCAGGAAGGCCAGTGGGATCCTGAGCTGCATTAGGAAGAGCATTGGCAGCAGGGCAAGGCAGGGGATCCTGCCCCTCTGCTCAGCCCTGGGGAGCCTGGCCTGGAGGGCTGTGTGCAGCTCTGGGCTCCTCAGGAACAGAGAGACAGGGAGACACTGCAGCAGGTTCAGAGAAGGGCTACGGAGATGATGAAGGGATTGGAACAGGTCACTTAGGAGGAAAGGCTGCAGGAGCTGGGCCTGTTTATCCTGGAGAAGACTGAGAGGGGATGTTATGAATATATACAAACATCTGAAGGGCAAACGTCAGGAGATTGGAGCCAAGCTCTTCTGGATGTTGCCAAGCAATAGGACAAGAGGTACAGGAAGTTCCACCTGAACATGAGGAAGAACTTCTTTACTGTGCAGGTGACCAAGCACTGGAACAGATTGTCCAGAGAGTTGTGGTCTCCCTCACTGGAGGTATTCAACACCTATCTGGATACAATCCTGAATAACATGTTCTAAGTGACCCTGCTTGAGCAGGGAGGTTGGAGTAGATGATCTCCAGTGGTCCCTTCCAGCCTCAACTATTCTGTGATGATACAATTCTGTGACAGCTGCCAGTGGGATCACTGCCAGCACCTGAAGCCCTGCAACTCCTGTTCTTCTCTCCTGTGTGCACCTTGTCCTTGTACCCTGTCTCTTGGCTGGTTGTGTAAAGCCGACAGAGCTACGCTGTCCCATGCAGAAGCCGGGCCCCTCCAGCATGGGACTGTATTATAGAGGTGCAGGAAATGCAGATGGGTGGAAAGCCAGGACCAGCAAGCCATGGAGATAACTGCTTGGCTTCCCATGCTCAAACCCTTCGCACACAGACAGGTGTCAAGCACATAGTGAGGAGGAGAGGAAGGCAACTTGGCAACACGACTGCCTTAAGGCCCTGGCACAAAGCAAAACTCCTGGCAATTGGATTTGGAGTCCTTTTGTGCAGACAGTTAGAAGGTCTGGGTTTAAGGACACTCTATCATATGTCAAACAGGCCTAGAAGCACTGAACACAGTATTGCCTACATACATTTAGAAACTAATATGACAAAGTTGTTTTCTGAGCATGTACTTTTAAGGTTTTAAAGTCTAAAATATTTTCCTTAATTAATTTTAATTATGGGAAAATTTGAGTTTAAATTGGACACTAAATACACCAAAAATATTTATTGGAAAAATAAGCAGAAAACTAGGGGTTACCATCAATGGAAAACAAAAATAAAAATAAATCAATTAATCTATTTTAGTTTAAGAAAAACCCAAACCACATAAAACCAATCTGTTAAGGACCACAAGTTACATGTTGCTTTCTTCATGTTGTTCTTTTCATAGTCAGTCATGTAACAGACATTACCCTAGCATCATGGGTTTGAATCTCAGTAACTGACTTGAAGAGAGTGGGAAGGATTTTATTTTTAAAAAAAAAACAGCAGGTGGAAAGTGACTTGGTAAAGATGACAGCTGACTGGAAAAAAAAAATAAAAAAAGCAGCTGCCTACTCTTTACCCAAATGCCTACTCTTTGGAGCAGCTGAAACTGAACAGTTTGACAGTAAAGGATGCAGCTTGTTTTCCTTCATGCTCCATCATCTCACCCAGCAGTATTAGCAGCATACATCAACCAGACTGTCTTCAACAAAGAACATGCTAAACATTTACAAGTTGTTTGGCATCAGATATGCTGTAATGCACTAACTGCTGAAAGTTGAGGACCTCCCCAAATGTGCCTTTTGTTTTGCAATTAGCTTATGGTTTCTCAAGCAGGAAGTCAGCTTCAGGGGTGGTGGTTTTTCTGCAGCTAAGATAATCAACATAGGAATTGTCTCATCTTTGTAGGTTTTTAAACAGATATTTTTGTGCAGTCGATGGATAGAGTTATGTTTGTCTGACACTACATGAAAATTTCTCATAAAACTATAAATAAATGAATATAGAAACTGCTACCAGTAATTTCTTCACATTCCAACATGGTTGAGTTTTTTCAATCTGTGTTTTAATTATGTCTTGAATATTTGTATATTTATGAATCATTGAGGCCAAACAGGAGAAATAGTGTGCTTATGTAGTAATATGCTAACAACTTTGCTTTCTGTTTTCCTGTTCTCAGCTGGGGCAGAGCTTATGTTCTATTCAGTAGCTGATGCAGTGCTGTGTTTTGGATTCAGTAGGAGAATAATGTGGATAAAACACTGATATTTTGGTCATTGCTAAGTCATACTTACTCTAAGTCAAGGGCTTCCCACTCAGATTTGCACTGGTGCGGCCTCACCTTGAGTCCTATCTGCAGATTTGGTCACCACAATATAAGAAAGACAATAAGCTATTAGAAAGTATCCAGGAGAGGTCAACAGTGACAGGACCTGAGGGAATGGCCTGAAGCTGTGTCAGGGAAAGATTAGGCTGGGTGTTAGGGAAAGGTTCTTTACCAGAGGGTAGCTGGTCACTGGAACAGGCTTCCAGGGCAGTGGTCACAGCACTGAGCCTGACAGAGTTCAAGAAGTGTTTGGACAATACTTCCAGGCACAGGGTGTAATTCTTGGGGATGTTCTGTGCAGGGACAGGAGTTGGACTTGATGTTCCCTGTGGGTCCCTTCCAACTCAGCATATTCTGTGATTCTGGACTTTTCAGTGTCTCATCCTCTGCCAGTGAGGAGGCACACAAAAGCTGGGAGGGAACATAGCTGGGACAGCTGACCAAACTGCCCAAAGAGATATTCCATAATATAAAAAGCTATGCCCAAGACATAAACTGGAGGGAGTTACCTGGAAGGGGGCTAGTTGTGATTCAGGAATAGGCTGGGCATTGGTCAACATGTGGTGAGAGATTGTATTGTAGTACTTGTCTTTCTTGTGTTTTATCTCCCTCTCTTCCTTTCATTTACTACTACTACTACTATTATTATTATTACTATTACTATTATTATTCCTTTGTTTCAATTAATAAACTTCTTATTTCAACCCATGTGTTGTCCCTGAAAATCAGCCTTCTGATTTGTTTTAGTATAGTGGAGTCAGTTCTCATGAATTATAAAATAAACAAGAATCATGTTTGCATTCCTTTGTAAAAGGTATCACCTGATGGACTTCCCAAGTGACCAGTGGAGATGGAGAGGTGGGAACTTCTCTGTCCAATCTCTGATCACTGTCCAGAAACTTATATATACGAGGTCAACAATAAACTAGAGACTTCCTTTCTTCTTCTCTACCTAAACACCTGTTGTGTGTGCTACTGTGTGTTTCTATCTATGTCACAGTAACACCCATGAGTTCTCTTTTTTGTTCCCTGATTCTCCTCCCCATCCCATCAGTGGGGGAAGGGGAAGTGAGCAAGTGGCTGTGTAGTACTTTGTTGCTGACTGGGGCTAAACCATGAACAGGAACAGGGGAAGTTTTGCTTGTTTGGGGATTACACAATGTAGGTTATTTAAATAAGTATCTGACTGGTAAAAGAAAAATTCTTACAGCCGTCCTACAGCTGTGACACTGGAGCTGGTGGATGCCAGTCTTCCGTTCCTGGCAAAATTTCTTTCAAGACCATTTGCAATTCATATCCTGTTTCTGTTGGAAATTCTCACTCTCTTTTTCTCTACCTCCTTCTGCCAAAAACAAATACCACAATCCAAAAAGTGCAGTGTTTAATTATTTTGTTGTGTTCCTTTTTTATTATTTCTTATTTATTTTTGAAGGAAGTATGGATTATAAACATTTACTTGATGGAATACAGGACTCACAAGATTCTGTGGCAACTTAAGAGTAAATTAAAATTGGTTGTAGCGTGGGAAGCTAGGATGACACATAGTGTTTTCACCTTGACAGCCTTTCACTGGAGATGGCACAGCAAAAGATCTTGACACATCTTGACATCAGCATGAGTGCCTTCAAGTGGAAGGCAGGTAATTGTTTTCAATGCTGTAAGAATCTAAACTGATCAGTAGTCATGAGACAAAAAAAAAAAAAAAAAAAAAAAAAGAAAAAAAGAGTTTCTGTATTTCCTAGATGAGTACTGATCTTATGTGTATTTTTAGAGGGAAAGTAAGTAGCTAAAAATAAAATAAATTTTAAAATAACATGTATAAAAATATAGATATATAATTAGAACTGCTTTTCTTAGTAAAGAAAAAGTCCAGCATGGCAGTTAAAAATTTGAAATATTTGGAAATGTCATGAGACACATGACACATAGCCAGAGATCACAAAGAATGGAAGAAATTTAAATATACAGCAGTAGGTTCTATTTGAATGTTTCATTAGCTGTTTCATGAAGCTTTTATCTTCTTTTTTCTTCTGAGTTGTTGCCTTCTCATTCTTAATGTATTTAGCCTTTTTCAATTTTCTGAAATAATTGAAAGTAATAGATGAGCAGACAAGTCTAATATTTTAAAAGAAACAGTTTTCATGCATGAAATTTCAAGTTTATTTTGGGGAATTGCTGATTATGTTACATTAAAACGTTCAGTTATTTATCTAAGGTGAAGAGAGAGATAACACCGTTGAAATAAACATAATGCAATATTTAGGTAACAAAGCTAGAAGAATGTATGATGAGATGTAATAAAGAAAAGGTTACCTACTGAATAACACTTAGGTGGGAAATGCAGACTGTTTCCAAAGTCTGCAGGCTCAGACAATGAAGCCACATACATGTCAGCACGGGAGGCTGAAGAGCCATGGGCTCGTGATGCTGCCTTCAAGTGACAAAACCTGTGCCCCAAGCCTGGGACACAAGTGACCACACCAGCCATACCTGCACTGCAGACATCCAGGCCACTCAGTCCTACACAGAAAGCTGGCCTGAGCTTCTCTGCGCTTAAAGTATGCTGAGCCTGTAAAACAGATAGAGATCCACCCACGAATAATAGAAAGGTATCTATATGTGTAAGAGTTTTCAGAATTGTGAAATCTGTAGCATGATTGTTTCAAAACTACATTTACATACTCCCTTATGACAGTGAGATGTCAGTGCCTTTTGTAAAAGTAACTGTAATGAAAAGAGGAGTAATAAATGTGATGATGCTACTGCCAGCTACAAAACTGCTGCATGTTTGTGTCTGGTCTTCTCTAAAAGTTTGTTGGGAGACTAATACACTTCCAAAAATGGGTGGTAAAGAAGTTATATCGTGGTCTCCTAAAACAGTTGCCATTGTCTAAACCAACATTTGGTTTTACTCCATGTTTACTAACCAACCCCTACCCGTGAATATGTATGTGGTGCATTGGCTGAATTTGGGTGAGCTATTTGAAGATATGCTCTCTTTGCTGATTTGCTCTCCAATATGATCTGGACTCCATAGCCATTGGAGGTCTTTATACTTACTATAAATGTAACAGGATCGGGCCATATCAGAGTAATGTATGTCTAAGTCACACAGCACCACTTCTTCTACTCAGTTAGAATTACTGATGCTTTAGGAAAAAAGAGGTTGTGTAGGTCAATATGTGGTTAATGGGACTGAATTCCAAGAGATCTGGATTCTATATTTAGCTTAGCAATTGACCTTCTTAGACAAGCCATATCATTGACCCATGCCTCTTCTACCTAATAATACCCCCACAGTCTTGCTTGCTTGGATTCCAAGCTTTTCCTAATAAATCCTATTTCTTATTGGATTTACTTAGCACCTATCTTAGGGAGGCTAAAATGCTTGCTAAATCCAGCAGGCACATTTGTAATATAAATGTGTTGAAAGAAAGGGAGGGGAAAAAAAGAAGCAACAAAAACAGTGAAAATTCTTTTTCCTATGAAATTATCTTTTCTACTGTAGGAAAGAAAAACAAGTGAATTTATATAAAGAAACTAGATGAAAGCAACTCCAAAAGATGTGCACTGGGGTATAATAACAACCCTGCAATGAACAATTGTGTAACTGATGAGTATAAGATGACTAGGGAGAAAACTAAGAAACCTGTGTATGCTCTTCAAAGTAAATTAGCTCAAAGCCACACACCAGGTTGTTGTTCCTAGGCCAAGGAGTACACTTACACATGCACAGGAGAGCCCTCCAGTGACATGCACCTCACTGTACAGTCTATGAAACGAAACAATTTTATGTACAGATTTTATTTCTTCAAATACTCTCCCTGTTGGAATATTTAAACAGCTTATTTCCGCCTCACTGCGCACATGAAAATCCCATTGCATATGAGAAACAGAGAGCAGAGCTAAAGAAAGGGAATCTGTGGCTTCTGTTCCCTGCTGTTTTCCAGTAAAATTCTCTTCTGAATTGGCAGAAGAAATTTAGTTACTGCTTGTTTTTGCCTAACCCAGCTCTAGGCCTATGTAAAGCAGCACAATCCTCAAGCCTGCACTGGGTTCCTAAAACTACACACATTCCATTGCAAAATGATCTAGTAGTGATCATTCTACTTAGTGATACATTACATTTGTAACTTGTTAAAATTCTAAGGCTATTGTGACAGTACTTTGATACTACTGATGTGTAGTGATGAACAATACTCCTGTAACATTTAAATCCTTTAGCACCCTTCAAACATTCAAAAAACCAAGGACATTAATTGTGTAGGCATTGCTTTAAGCTTAAAAACCTTTTTATGCAAGAAATTAAGTCTTCATCGAGAAAATAACTGTTGAAGTCTTAATACCTCTCAATGACAGCCACATTTGAAGAGCAATTTTATAGCATAATGATCCTTGTTACATAATTTGGACAGACTTTTGTTCTCATTTTAATTTCCCATACACTGCTTGCTTTACCATCTCTTCTTCCCACACTGATTAAAAGGGAGAGACAGAAAGTCAGAAGAGAAAAAACATCAAGTTTGGGCCTGGAGTTAAACTTCTAAAGGCCTCAGCACAGCTCCTACTTCAGACATGCCATGGTGTCATTGGGTGTTTCACAGAAGACTTGGGCAGCTTCTTTCCACCTGAGATCCCACTGCACACACAAGTCCAAAAGAGCAACTTTAAACCCCACACTCACCTTCCACCCAGGACTAGAATATCTAAACTTCCTGCTCCTTGATTTTTATGCTCTTGAGAAATTTAAAATATGAGCCTAGCCAAATGATAAGCCAGAAGAAGAGGAATTTTTCTTTCTAGGTTACGTCATATCAAAGGTTGTCTGAAATTAGAAAACAAACCAAAAACTAGACATTAGTTCCTTATTCTAAACCCTGCTCCAGTAATAAGTAGAGTCTATAGGACCGGGTAGACTATAAAATGGAGTTTCAGATTCTTGCTTTATTATCAGCTGGAGGAGAGATTTAAACCCATCTTTTATACAATTTCATAAGAGTTACAGACTTTTCCAAGGAATGCAATGTTCACTTTTTTTGTGCCGAAAAGAATCAAACACACATAATTCTCCCATTAGAAAAAATGTCTAACAATCAGTTGTTACCCTTAGCACATAAATTCTGGATTGTAATATATAACAGGGTCACACTAGAGAATATAAGTTATTTCTTTAAACTCTATGACAATCTGTGAAAATTTGCCATAATAACAACCTGTGTTTGTGTTGCCATAAACAATAAGTAAATAAGGCATCATATCCTTCTGGAAAACTTGTGACAAGTTTGTGACACAAGACGTGTTTAGTGACTCATTAACTTTTGCCTCGGGGTCTGTCCAAGCCAATGCCTTTGTATTTGCCACTGACAAGATTTCAGCAGGTGAGCTGAGCCCTATATATAGTTTTTGAGGCACTTCTGATCTCAAGTACTCTATAAATGTGGGGTAATATAAGAATAATTTTAATTTCCTTTCCACATGCAGAATTATACCAGCCTGAAGCTTTTATTTTCTCCCAAGGAAGTTTTAATAAATGTTAAACTCCGGAACCATAGGTCTTCAGAATGAATATCTTGTCTCAGTATTTTTCCTAACTCCATTTCAAACAGGTTTAGTAGATTTGAGTTAAGATGCTACAATTGATTGAAAAACCATAGTTCTTATTTGCAAAGTAATTTTTCCTTCTCCAGTGTCTACCTGCAAATAAAACAGAAACATGTTGAAATAGTCACCTAAAGAATATTAAAATATTTGACAAATGGTCTTGACAAAATTTGGGTAATACTGTCACTTTAAATATCTCCTGCAAAAGGTTAAAAAATTACACCACATTTCTTTAGTAAAAAAAAATGCAGTACATATCATAACATGTTTCTTCTTAAGTGAATACTGAACAGAAAATACTCAATATGAAAAGTTCTGATATATTTATCCAGTCACAGCTCCCTCTTGTGTAATTCATCATTACCACAAAAAAATAAGTTGGAACAGAGATCATTTAAATTAAACTTTATGGTAGCTATTTACTTGATTCCTTTACTTTTATTTTTCTCATATTTAAAGAAATTTAGTGATATTTTAGGGTTGAAATTTTGTATTTTCATGTCATTTCAATGCCAGGACAGATAATAAAACTTAGACTAAGGTTACACTAAAACCACATTTAGAGGAATTTTACTTTTGTACAATGACATGATTTTGACATCCATAATCAAAATCATGGGGGTTTACTTAAGAAACTGCTTTTTATTACTGCTGCTAAGTTTTTCTTCTATATAATTTGTTAGAGGGTTTTTTTGGGGGGGGGGTTTCCATTTACGTTTTCCTGACATTTGGAAAAATTCTAGTTATTTTCTTTTTATTCCCTAGCTTTTGCGTCCCTAAGTGTTCAGAACACTGTAGTGAGCTTATCATTCTGTGTCTAAGCTTTTTGGTAATCGTAATCTTTTTCTCAGTGAAGTAAGACTCACTTTAGAACTAGTAACAGAATACTTACAAAGGAAAAGCTGGAAAGCTTATTTTTGGTACAGTGCTTTTTTCTGACTACACGGAAAGGCTGCATTTGGCTAACTGCAGTGTTGTTATTTGCACTTGAAGAATTACTTCGGAACAGGAAAAAACACTAACCCACCAACCCCCAAAGAAACAAACAAAAAAAGACTGAGGAAAAAAGGAAGTAGTTCTTGCTATAAAAACGGAGTGCAATACCCGAAATGACTCTCCTGCAGGAGGTGTCTGAGTTCACTGAACAGAATGGGCAAGGGAACCCGAATTTAGAAAGTATAAGCCAAACTTGGTGCTAATGGCTCAAGTGCCACTTAAATTGCAGTGTGGCTTTGTCAGCAGAAAACGATGGAAATAATGGATCCCCTCGGGCAGACCTGCACAGAGCCCAGGTAGTGCAGGGGAAAGCAACTCAAAGACGGCAGCAGATGGGAAGAACGTGTTTTCTGTAAGCATAAAGAACGCTGACGTTTTTTGTGTGCTGATACCCGACATTCCCTGGAAGAGTCCAGATTACCCACAAAACAGCGGTGGGCAGCTGCTTTTGTTCGAAACTTATTTTCAGAGAAGGAGACACTTGTATCTAAGTGACCAACCAATTCATCATCCCTGGCCCGACACTTGCGGGGGCAAGGGGTGGGCATTTGTTGGGGACGTGGAGATATGGGTTGGAGGGAGATGTGGGGATAAAGGAGGGATGAGGGCGATGTGCGAGAGGAGGGACGAGGCGATGTGGGACGGAGGGAGGAGGGCGATGTGGGACGGAGGGCGATGTGGGACGGAGGGCGATGTGGGCGAGGGAGGAGGGCGATGTGGGACGGATGGGCGATGTGGGACGGGAGGGCGATGTGGACGGAGGCGATGTGGACGGAGGGCGATGTGCGACGGAGGCGATGTGGGACGGAGGAGAAGGAGTGGGCGAGGCGATGTGCGAGGAGGGCGCTCTCCGCCCTGGCCCTTAGGCAGCCAGCGCGATCGCCCGCGGGCGGCGCGCGGGGGCCTTAGCCGAGCGGGCTGAGAGGCGGCGCACGGAGACAGGCGCGGCGGGGCAGCCCCGCGCGGCCGTTGGCGGCCGGGGCCTGATTTCGAACGGCGAGCGGCCCAATCAGAGGCGCGGGCGGGGCCGCGCGCTGGGTTTGAGCCGCGCGGCGAGCGGGGCCGTGATGGCGCCCGGCGGGGTCTGAGGGGCGGCGAGAGGGAGGGTGGGAGCCTCGGGGATGGCGGAGCAGAGGCGGAGGTTGGTGCGGCTGGCGGTGTTGGAGGAGCTGCGGGCTTCCTACGGGATCAAGGTGAAAAGCGGGAGCTGCCTGGCGGCGGCCGAGGCCCCAGGAGCAGCGGCGGAGGTGAGCGGGGCGGGGGAGCTCAGAGGGCTCCGCTTTCCGGCCGGGCAGAGCCAAGGCTCTCACGGGTCTGGGAGCTGCTCCTGTCGCCGGGAGCGCTGGTTCCGGCAGCAGTACCGTTCCCGTAATGCAGCGGCTCCTGCCAGCCCCTAGCAGGGCTTCCCCTCCTGTAACGGGTAAAAGAGCAAGGCGCTCCGGTGGCCATTATAATGCCGTGTTATGGTTCGGGAAGGTAATGGCGCAGAGGCGCTGGGTGCCCTCGTCCCCGGCAGTTTGGGTCTCGAGTGTTGCCAGGCAGGCCAGATGGGAAAGGAGATGTGTTCCTCTTTTGTCCGTGGGCTTGCCGGCCACTGAAACACGCACACTCGCCTCTGCTCTGTGCAAGAGCTTTTTTATCGTAGTAATTGTATTGTTTCGCGGAAGGTAGCTACGGTGTTGTTTCTTAAAGCTGTGTGTCTTTTACTTCGTTTCTTAGATTTCTTTTTTTGGTTTTTGGAGGGCTTTATTTCCATGGTTTCTTAGTATAAGGCATGACTAAGTATTTTGGCACAGACAGCTCTTGCCTTGATTTGCCAGTGGCCAAGGACTGAAATCTCTCCTATTACCTTGAGTGCCTATTTTGAATTTGATGAAGGAAAAAAGTGCTTTCTGTCTCAGGACTCTTATTTAAAACTGAAGTATTATAGTGGATGCCAGCACTGAGGTCTGAAGCCCTGGTCTTTGGTAGACTCTTTAACTAATAAAGTGTGGACCACGGTTAAATCCTAAAACAAGAACTTAGTGCAACTGGTGTGACTCGGAGCTGAACATCCTCAGACTGGGCTTCCTGTAAGGCTGAGAAGACATACAATGCTGCAGTAATCCTTGGTCGGTATAAAGTAAAGAAGTTGGGAGGACGTACTTGACTTGGGTTGCTTGCGAAGAGAGAAAGCAAGAGGAAAGTTGGAATTGTTTATTCCTCTTGACACTATCAAACGCAAGGTTCTAGACTTTTCTTTCCTTTTCCATTTGAAGGGACAATAATAAGAACTGTGAACAATATATATGTCTTGATAAACGATGTCTGTGTTGCTGTCTGTTGTATTTAAATTGTATGCAAGGAAAAAAATGTGTGCTTAACTACTGAGCAAGGTAGGAAAAGCTACAGAATAACATTTATTTTGCCAAGGGATGTCTTAATTCTGAGGGAACAGACAAAACTTTATTAGCTTTATTATTTATTAATAAGAAATCAAATCACAACTTCTGATACTTCAGACCGAACATAGTGAAGTGAGCATATCAGTTAGGAGTTTAAAATGTTGAATTCCAAATCACTGGAATTTTCTAGTATCGAATCTTGGACATACAGGAAAAAACATACTCTCTTGGAGTTAATTTTCTTTTTGTATTTCAGTAGCAACTTGGAACACAATGACAGATGTGTTGCTTCTCTTTCCTGACTGTGTTACATTTGTTTTCTGTAGGACAGATTAGATTGGGTCTAAGGGGTTAGTTACTGATTAACTGTTTTCCTAACATGGACAACACGTCGAATTTCAGCTATGAATGACTAAGAGTTTGCATTCAGCTCTAAGAACAAGTTGGACATGATCTCAGTCCTATGCTGGTTGGGAGAGGGACTGGTTTGCATGTTCTGTAAATGTGAATAGAAAAAAGAAAGTAGAAGTTGTTGATGCTGTAAGTGGACATCAGTAGTAATGACTGATGAGATTTATTTATTTTCTAACGTGTAACATACTCTAATGTCTTTATGTAAGGCAATAGAGATCTGTTTTTTAAGAACAAATACTGAATGAGAGGTTCAGAACAGTTGTCTAGATTGTTCTATTGAGTTTAATCCTTCCCAAAAGAGCAATCTTGAGTGTCTGAGATGAAGAAAAAATTATTTTTAAAAAAAGTTATTTCAGTTGTCTTGTGTTGATTTTTAAGAAAAATAGGATATAGTCAATTTTAAAAACTAAGGTGAGATTCCAAAACAATCTGGTTAATATCCTTACTGATTTGTGAGTCCTATAAGAAAACAACTATTTGTAAAATAAGAAGTGTAAAACGTACTGCAGAAAAACTCTTTACTCTTTCGAAATCATCTAGGGTGTTACCTGTAACTAGAATCAGCATAGTTTTAGATCTCTGGAGATGAGGTTGTCGTCTTCTCCAGGCAATAGCTCTTATCAGTCTTATCTGAAAGACTTTGTTTTTTGTCTTAACTACCCTTATGTCTGTTTGTGGAATGCGTGCTTCTTTGTAATAAGTAGTTGATCATTATATCAACTTCCAAATAACGTGATTTGAATTTTGTATTTCAGGGTAAAATCTTTGGAGTATCTTTTCATGCGTTGCCACAATCACTTGTGCCAGAATATGGTTATATTCCAAGGTAAAATAACAATGTATTTTTAGATTTTGTGCTTACTTTACTCTCTTTATGGTATTGAGCTCTTGTCAGAAGAAGGAATGTTATATTTGTTCCACGCCTGCTAGAGCTTCTGGGGGATATAAGAATAGTTCCAGGTGGAAAAGGGGCAATGCAGAAGTTAGGGAATTCAGAGCTCTTATTTAGTTGTATTTCTTTGTATTCTTGTCATTGGGGGAAAGTATTCTATGTATTAAATTTTACAAAAAATGCTAAAATAGTTTTTGTGGAAAAACCCCAAGCTTTATTCTAAGCATCAGAACAACGTTACTGTCCTTTTCTCAGCTTTCTCGTTGATACATGTGAATATTTGGAAGAACATGTTCATACTGAGGGACTCTTCAGAAAGTCTGGATCTCTTGTTCGCTTAAAAGCTTTAAAGGTATTCTCTAAAGCTGCTCTTTTATTTTCTTAGTAAATTATATTTCACTTGAGCATGTTTTAATTTTTGGACTCTTTTCAGTCATATTCAAGTTTTACTACTGGAAGTAGATTAGTAACATTGCCTGCTTTAGAAATGATAGGTGATGTAGTCCAGATGCTGACAGGCTTCCCACTCTTTTTTTTTTTTTCTTTTTAATATTTTGCCTTCCAGGTGATGAGGATAGTTTGGGACTGGACAAACTCATTAGCAATTGTGCACACTGGCTGCTATTTGAGGATATTTGTTTAGCAATGTTCTCCTGGTGGAGGGAAGATGGGAAACCTCTAAATTAACACACATGGTCTGTGTCTCATTGTAGATAATGTAGTTGGGTAAAACATGACAAGGCTGAAACTAAAACAGTGGGGAAGATATGACTGTCTGCTGTGACATGGGCTAGAGCATTACTGTTTAAATTTAGCAATCTGACAATATGTTGAAGACTTTAAGTCCTGTTTCTTATGAAAAATTTCAGAGTAAACTGGATCAAGGTGAAAACTGCCTCTCAGCTGCACTGCCATGTGATGTTGCAGGGCTTCTCAAGCAGTTCTTTAGAGAGCTGCCAGAACCCATCCTTCCACCTCACCTGCAGGAAGGCCTATTCAAAGCTCAGCAGCTTGGAAATGAGAAGAAAACTGCATCTGTATTGCTGTGCTGTTTGATGGCTGACAGAACGATTGCAGCTTTGAGATACTTTTTCAACTTTCTGAGAACTGTGTCCTTAAGGTCAGTGTAAAGGGCGTTGCTTGTAAACAGCTCTGAATTCCCTTAAGCACTTCTCTGCCCAGGCAAGTGCGGTAACTTTCTGTGAGTGGTTTGCCATTTTAAACTTTCATAGCTGCAGTTCTTCACTAAATTCAGTTACAGTCTATTATTTCATAAGTCCAAGGTTTTCTTTATGAAAACTTAATTTACTGGAGACCTGACTTTGTTCAAGCTTTACTCGGCAGAATTATCATAATATGATACCTTGCATTCACTAAAACTGAGGGGGATCTATAACTTCTTGATTTCAGTAGCATAGTTGTGCAATTATCTGGCCTGGAATACATAAATGTATACATTAATCTTGTTATATAAGCACTCCAGTGAATGAATCCATTTTTATTTTTTTAACTGCATTTGTCTTATTTGGTCTCTTCTTTCTCCGCTGCTTATATGCTGATACTTTGAATTTTCTTGTTAAGATCCAATGAAAACAGAATGGATAGCAGTAATCTGGCAGTGATTTTTGCTCCAAACCTCTTGCACTCGAATGAAAATGAAAAGATGTCTGCTAGTACAGAAAAAAAAATTCGCTTGCAAGCAGCTGTCGTGGAAACACTTATTGACCATGCAGCAGAAATTGGTAAGATGATAAATGCTTATCAGTATGTCTCAATGCCCCAACCTGTGTACAGCTTTTCTTTTCAACTTTTAAGAGTAATTAAAAAAAAAATATTTCTCAACTATTCCAGGGCAAGTTCCAGAATCTATCTTGGAAAAGATTCCTTCTATGTTAGGTGTTGATGTCTTTCAATCTACTCCCTCGCTGTGGGGCGAAGACAGTGAAAATGAATCTCCCAATGAATGTAAGAGGAGGAAGCATCGAAGTGTTGGGGGTAGGTATGTTTTGTGAAACTTGCAAAAACAAAAACAGAAATGAGACTTCAGGTAGTCTGATCCTAAGCACTTGCTTCTTCTACAGGCAGAACTGATGTCTTCAAAACTGATTTTGGTTTGATTTGCAAAATCTATATGGAACTTTAGTATTCACATTATTGTATATTTACTCAGAGTCCTCTAGTCTGCTGTCTACTAAAGAAGCTATTTTGGATTTGTATAGCCAAATTAATATTCTGGTTTTTTGTTGAGTTGACTTCAGATCCTGCTGCAGAAGGCTAAGGAGTTGGTTGGTTTGTTTGTTGTTGCTCATTTTGAAATGGTACTTTAATATATACTTTCAGAAGTCAGGTCATGAGAAAGCAGGGATGTAAATGGCAAGTATGTTTTGAATTAGAGGAGCTAATTTGTGTTTTGAAGTATAAATCTGAATTGGATATTATTGGATACTGTATGCTCTGGTATCATGGATCTGGGATTTTGGGTGAGTTTTCTTCTCAGTTTTCAACAGGGTTGGGTTGGGTGTTTTTGCCAGATATGGACAATCAAATGGTACATGCTCAGTTCTACACTCTCTTAGAAGAAATACTATGAGACATGGATGCTTGACTTGGTTCAAATCCACTGCAAATTTTATGTATTGCTGTAAAAAGATAGGTATTTATTTAGCTCATGTACCTGGAGTATTAAATCTGACAGTAGTTGAAATTAAGGCTGTATTATTGTATGTTTAGCCATGGCATGGTTTTTTGTGTATTGTACTTCTCTACTCTGTTTGTTTGTTGGGTTTTTTGTTTGATTTTTTTAAATAATTTTTATTTTAAGGAAAATAGATTTTTCAGCTATTGTGAAAGCAATAAAAATTATGTTGGTGGGAAGATCTGGGTTATGATATTCTGTACATAAAGCAACCGTTTAAACTGACTTGTTTTTTTTCCTCACTAAAAAAAAATACAAGTTAGACTTGAATTGAAAACAGAGCAAGACAAGCTTCACATTTCAATTTGATTGCTTGGTGTGTCTTGCATTTCAGATATTGTTAGTGGAGCATTGAATAAATTTAAATCTAACAGAACACCCTCCACTACTCCTCAACAAGACAGAAGCGGTAGGTATTGGTGTATTTGTACTGAGTAAAGCCCATGCAGTATCTTCTGGATTTGTTAACTATATTAACAATGTTTTTAACTAAAGAATTAGAACTTAGCTGAAGGTAAGTGATCAAATTTAAATTGTTTAAAATGGAATATAGATACACATTTATTGAGGATACTGCATTTACTGTAATTTTTGGAGCAGCTACAATCACTGCAGTAGTGGGCTGTGTGGTTTAGTGCTGTGGGGGTTTCCCAGCCAAACTTGTGCTTTTTAGCTAATGAACCACTAAAGCTTCAGTGCAGTAGTGCAGCGTTTTATCATCTTTGGAATGAATCTGCGAGGACTAAAATTCTTTCACACTTACTGTCTCTAAAACTTATGGAAGATGACTATATGTTTACTTCCTCCTAATACCTATATTGTTTTATTGATATGTGGGCTCGGATTTTCCTTTCTTGTACTCTAAACTTGCAAAAAACCCAACAAAATAAAAACCAAACCCTAAGCTATACTTATTGCTTTGCCTGTTCAAAATGCATGCACTTTGGCTAAAGTTTGCATCAAGTTTTTTTCAGAGTTAAAAAAGACCCCCAAACCAACTCTTTATTTTACTAAACTCTCCAACTTCTTAAGCTATTACTGCAAATTTGATTTTCTTAATTTCAGTCCTTTCATCAGTGACTCCGGTGGTTCTTACTCCAAGTACCAAGCGAAAACTTCCAACTGATTGCTCTCAGGGCTTGTCCAGCAAGAAAAGACGATCTCTTAAGCATAGTTTTGCCTTTGAGTTTTTACCAAGTAGCATATTTAACAGCAGCTCAACACCAGCATCAGGTACAGTGCCATCACTTTTATCTTGCTGCTTGAAGTGGTCATTGGTGGCTTTTAATTTAAGAGTGGAGCTGTTTGTTCTTGTTAGATGTCGGGTTTACTAATATATTTTTTGTGTTTTTTCTTCTGTTCTGTTGTAGTTCTCTGTTTGTGTCTCTGTTTCTCTCTGGCTCTGTGTCTGAAGAAGAGGTCGAGTCTTCTGTTTTCTCGTGTTCAGGAATTTGTTTATTCTTTGCTTATCTCATATTTGTTCCCTGGCCTGCCACAGCTTCTCTGCAGGCCAGTGCTCTCCTCTTTGGTCTGTCATCCCTAGTCTCGGTCCTTAGTCATCTGTCCTCCCATGGTCATCTGTCCGCCCTTGGGAGGGCACTATCTTGTATACTGAAAATTACGTGTACTTTATTTATAACAATTCTCCAATATCTATCCACTATGTTGTACAGTGTACTTTTGTTCCAAACCAATCCAAATGTGTCACACCACCACAGAAGATGGAGAACAAGAGGATGAAGAAGAAGCCCAGGGACACACCCCATTTCCTCCATCTTTGCCCCCTGATCTCACATCTAAAATCCACAAATTCTACTTTTTCACTGTGTGACATACTAATTATCATGCTATCCAAATTCTTGTGATTTATAAATCTTCCCAGGACAATCAGAAGGATTTCCTGGTTTCCCACAGTTAGACAGTCATTGATGCTCATTGCTGAAGTGTTTCTTTCACTACTTCCCCATCTTGGTAAATCGTGTAAGTTTATGTTCATTGGTGACTCATGTTACATGTTTGAGCAAAAGCCAAATTCTCTCTTGTTTTTTGTTCTATTAGTCTCTCATACTTGTAATCCTGATGTTTTTACCTTTTTTACTCCCTGTGTATCACTCTGGTTATACTCCCGTTTCTTTCTTGGCGAACAAATCCATGAAGACTGCCTATGTTTCCAACCTTTTGAAAGATGTAGTCTTCTGTCTCCTAATTGCTTAAATAGCCAATCTTAGCTCTATGTGAAATGTTATTGTTGCTTTTATAAAGCTTCTTTCTTGTGTCCTGTCACCTCTTGTTTTTCCTCTAGATGCTACATCTCAAAACTCTAGAGAAAATTTTACTTTTGTTTGACAATGTTTTAATACCACTTTATTCTACTAGAGTGCTTTCCAACCATCAAACTATTTTAAAAATCCTCTTCTGTTTTTATTTGGTTCTTTAATGGGCTGTCAATTGAAGTTAGAGTGGAAGGATATTTCTAGATTGGCTATTTTGCTTGATTTTTTTTTTTTTTCCCCCTTAAATGAGTGTTTTAAAACTTAATGCTATTCTTATTAAATCATTTCATGCTCTCCATGAAATATGTTTCTATGGGCACGCAAACCAAAGCAATGACATTTTTTAAATATAGCAGTGATGCATGTGTTTCATAAAATGTCCAGTAGTAAAAAAAGCACATTGCAAATAATAATGAGACAATGTCTAATTTTTCTTCTTGAGCTCTTAAATTTGAGGAACTGGTCTGATGATAATAGTGTGGAAACTTATTTGAGATAGAGAAATAAGTAGCTTGCAATTAATTGCATTCCAGCCACTTTTATGGACACTACAAGCAACAGCTTTGTTTAATTTTAAAGTGGAAGTCACAGTAATTTTGAGCACTCTATGAAATAATCAAAAAAATTGTGCTGTTTAAAAACCTGTTCTTTATTGTGTTAACTTGTAAGTCTTTATCTGAAAAAATGTGACTATTTTAAGTTCATATAAATATAATTTTGTCCCTGTAGTTCAGTTTGAAGCAAGTCCTTGTGTGTGTCTTGAGTCATCACAAACCTCACTATCTCCTTCAACCGTGGGTGAAAATCACGTGTCCAGTATGGGGAATAGAAGAAGTAAAAGACTTGCAAGCAAAAAACTATACAGGTAATTAACTCTCAAAACCTAAAGATAAATTGGAAAGATGTGTCTAGACCCCTTGAATAATGACCTCAATCTGTCTCTAAAATTATTTGTTTTGGTCAATTTTTATAGTAATCTTTAAACCACCAGATTTTCTGATGTTGAAAAATTGAGCCAAAACAAAGTAAGATCTGGTAACTATACATATATATATACTATATATAGCTTTCTGTGCCTATTTAAAAAAAAAAAAAAAAAAAAAGGTGGGCAAGAAGGCAATAAAATAAGTAAAATTAGAGGAAATAACTGTAAATAAATGTCAGGATGTTTTCATTGCCTTCCTAAAGAGTTTATATATCTTCTTCCCTTGTGTCCTTCCAGGGTCGAATCAGGAAAGACAGGTTGTTTTTCTCCAAAGATAAGCCGAAAAGAAATGGTTCGTAGGTCTTTACGCTTGAAGTTTGGTTTGGGGAAAAGCAACAGAGAAACGGTGAGTACCCAGTCCTCTCATTAGACTGCAGATTTTATTCCAAAGTTTGGGGCACTGCTTTTCAGGAGCAGGAAGGATGTATTTTGTTAATGGAGGGATCCCAATGTTAATTGAACCTGCTTGCTCTCAAGTACAAGAAGCTTGAGGTTTATTTGCATAGCAGTTAGGGATCAACTTGTACTGGTTTTGGCTGGCGTGGGCAAGATGCTGAAGGAGGGAGCAAGCAGCTGACCTGAATTGACCAAGGAGCAATTCCATGCCATGTAATGCTAAGCTCACCAGTAAAATTGGGTTGGGGATAATTTATGGAAAGTGGCCACTGCTCAGAGACTTGCTGAGAATTGGCCTAATTGTTATAAGTGATGACCTTTGCATCATGTGCGGGTTTAGGTTTCTTCATCTGTGGTGTGTGTATGTCCCTTTTCCTTTTCATCTTTCCAATTCTCTCCCTAATCCCATTGGAGAATAGGGAAAGTGAGCGTGTGGCTGGATGGGAGCTTGCCTGCTTGTTGGGATCAGCCCACCACGCTTGTGATCAGTGGGTCTCCCAGTTCCTGGGTGTCTGACCTGGCAGAGCCTGTGCACAGAGGCACTGTTCACACTGTGATTAAGTCTAGCTGACCCCAGGGAGCTGTCCCCCACCTAGGTCTGCAGATAATCAAGGCAAGAGGATGCATGGCCAAGAAAAGGCTGCTGTGGCTGACTTGCATAGTGGTTTCCTGAAGCTTCCTCTGTAAATGAGATTCCAAATTACAAGTTTATATGAAAGCAATTAACACTTCTTGTTTGTTCAAGAATATTGTATCAGGATGTGCAGCTGGCAATAGATCAGAAAATATTGGAAGACGTCTTGCAAGTCAGCAAGGTTTGGAAGGCAGAACTGAATGTGCAAAACGAGATGTGCTCTTCAGCCCATATGTCAATGAAAAATTCCCTAAGAAAGGTAATTGCCTAATCAAATATATTAGAAGGGGAAAACTTTTTTCTTTTACTTTGCAAAAGCAACTTTTATCCGTAAAGTATGAATGCAGTCGGATTAGTTAAGTCAAAAGTCACTTGCATGTTAATGGCTTCCTGGGAAAAAGAATTGGTTTAGAAAAAGTTTGTTGTGTTTCTAGTGTATTTTAGTAGCCCTCTTAATTAAACAAGCAAAGATGCACAATTTCACTTCTTATAACCTTTTTTTTTACATTTCTGAAATTCAAGGGCATAATGGCATCTTTCAATTCAATGCTGCTTTGATAATTTTTATTTAGTAAAAAATTTGCCTATAGTTGTTAAAATCACAATAAATTATTCTTAAACATTGTGCTATTTATTTTAAGGTTCAAGGAATGTAAGCAAGTCAGAGGAAAACTTGCAAACTCCAAAATGTCACAATAAAGTAGTTCACCGAATGTCTTGGAATAGTCCTGCTATTACAGATTCTCAGGTGATCAGCAAGAGTGAGCAAATTCTGCCTGGACACTCTGAAATGGGAGTCAGCTCTTCAGAATCCGTTTTGATATTTGGAAAGCCACCAGGTATTCCAGATGAATTCAAATCTGCAACTATAAGCAAAGAAGACAGTAATCTGGAACTTGTGCTTTGTGAAGATGAAAATAATGCAACTACAGAAACATTACTGAAAGTTAAGCAAGCCTTCTCTGCATCTGGGAGTAATCTTCACAGTTTGATAGGTGATAAAAAATCATCCCTCTCAGTTGTAGCAAGTGAAATATTAAATGAAACTTTATGTCCCTCAGGGCTCAGTTCAGCAAAAGAATTGTTAGCAGAAGAAGTTTCTGAAAACCTAGCAAATGTAAAATCCAGAGAGTTGTTGCAAGAGTTTAATCAATCTTCTACTACTGATAAAGAACAATCAAAAAAAGAGGAAAGTCATCTTTTGGAGAAAAGAAACTTCAAAACTTCTGTTGAGATTGAACTTCAAGTCCCAAAACCAGATACAAAAAAAGTAAAAGAACTTCCTATGACTCAAGTACTAGCCAGGGAAGATAAGTTTACTATTGAGAACAGTTCAACAAAAGATGACTTACACAAATCAGATTTCTCTGGAAGAGAAGAGGAAATAGAATTAATACATTCACAAACAGCTGAAAACTGTATGATAAACTGCTGTAATTTGGAAGAGGATACTGCTAAACCTTCTTTGGCAAGACAGCTGCCTACTTTGCAGTTGCCTAAATCACAAAATAAAATGGACACCCAAAACTTGAAAACTGAAAATTTGGATAAAGTTTCAACTAAAACATTGACTGTTTCTGACCATGGGAAGGTTTCTGACCACATACAGTGGTTCAACCAGCTTTCATTAAATGATCCAAATTCTGCAAGCAAAACTAAACCACCTCTGAAGTTTCAACGTACTCCGGTTCGACAGTCTGTAAGAAGAATGAATTCCCTTTTGGAGGCTAACAGACAATCTGTAAGATCTCAGACGGTTAAATCAAGTGGTGTTGGTTCACCACTTGTTAAATCTTTGAGCTATGATTCTGCCTTATTCCCCTGCACAGAAAAACCCTCAAAGAATGCCATGCTTTTGCCACGCAGGAGTGAAAGCACACATGACCAAGTTTGTCTAGCTCATAAGCAGCTAGATTTAACATCCAAATCATGCTGCAGGCCATTAAATCCATCAGACAAGCCTGGTGTTTCTGTCAGAACTGTTGGAATCCATGAACAAAAAGCAACTGTTCATACATCAAAGTCAGTTCTAGAAGATCTAACCAATCATGAAATGGTTAAATCCAGTTTGAAAGTTAATGCAAATATAAATATTCCAGGTGGTGCCCCAGAAAAATCTATGATCACAAGAAGTGCTTCTGGAAAAGAAAGGGTTCGTTATAGAGGCTCTCCAAAGAATCCAATATCTGAAGTAAAACTGCTACCAACTGCAAAACCAGTAGATTTATAAGAGCAAATGTGATGGCTAAATGGATTCTTTTTAAGTTGGTTACCCTTTGGAAAAAATCTAAATTTGTATGATTTTTTCCTAGCTCTTTTTATTTGTAATTTTTCATTTGTTTTAAATGAATGAGTTGTGAAAATATACAAATAGAAATTTGTTTCATGTTGAGGTTTTTTTCATTTACTGAAGAAAATTCTTCTGTAAATGCTAGTCTGTTCAACTAAATTAATTTGATTTATAAAACAAAAATAATCTGTAAATAATCTAACACAAATGTTTGTCTTAGATTTCAAGTTTTGATTATCTCAGCTTCTAAAAACCTGCTGCATCTCCCAAAGCATCCTGCAGTATTTAGATTAAGTATCAAGTTCAAATACAATTTTTCAAATATTGAAAACAATTTTAAGACATATGAAAGGAAGTGTTTTGATGCTGAGTATTAGTAGTTAAATTTATTTACTTTTTAATTTTAAGTGTATTGTAGCACCCCTTGATACTAAGCTGGACCTCATATGAGCTCTATTTCTTTTGAGACAATGTTTTTTATTTTTGTTGGAGTAAATTTGGGAGCTTGTTTTACTTGTTGAGTAGGTAAATGTCAAAATATAATCCATGAGTGCACACACACTGGAGAATTATTAGAACACGTGGAAGACAAATGTGCAGTTTATTCAAGTCTTACCATCATCCAGTGTTGTGTTCTGCAGTAGGTACCAAGTATTTTCAGTTATGAGTAATAAAATGTTTTAATATGAGAGGGGAGTTTTAACTTATTTTTAGAGCTGTAGAATTATGTTAACTAAGTGGTGCAGAAGTGGGTTTAGATGCTGAAAGTGTTGCAAGAGACGAATGTAAGAAGCCATAGTGTGTTAAATGTTGATTTGCACAAGCAAATGTTTACATCTTTTGGAATTAAAACTGTTTGTCTGTCATCAGCTGTAAAATTATTTAAGAGTAAATGCTTGAAACCGTTCATTAAGTTTTTGTATGTGTGGATTGCTTATTGGCAAAATGTTAGAGCAGAAGCACTGGATACTTTTGGTTTTAATAAAACCATTGTTTTTTCCTTTTTCTAAGCTTGTTCTTCTATAATGACTTGGAAAGTTAGATTATGCTGTTATATGCAGACTGTAGTCCAATCTTAGTAAGTCTGAACATACTGAAGCCAGAAGTAAATCTGTTATGGCTGTCCTTTTTGTTCATATTAGCTCCATGTTGGTAGTTCTCACGACTAGCTAAAGGCATGATGCAGCATAGTTTATCTGCAGTAATCTTATGAACTTCTTAAAAGGGTATGTTAATCAAAAGAATCGTTCTTTTCTGTTTCCTGTCTCCTTCCCCATGTCTCCACCAACTTGTAAGTTACATTGGTTCAGGTCATTGATCTGTAGAAACCTCCTGCCTCACTCTTGCTACATTACTGTAAAATTAATACCAGGGAGCCAGCCATGAGGAGATCTTAACCAGATTGCTGGGTGTTGTGGTTAAGAACAGGAAGCTTCAGTTTCATGAAGTAAAGGCGTGAATATTGCATTTCACCACCATCCAAAGAGAAGCTGCTTCTCTTGGCTACATGTTCCCACCCTCTGCCTTTAGCTGGTGCTGGCAGATCACTCAATAGGCTGAGCAGGCACCAGAGCACCGTGTTTTGGATCATCTCATGGAGGTAAGTAAGGATCAGCAAAACAACTTCCAGCTGGCATGGCTTGAGGCAAGGATGCAGGAGCTGGAAATAAGACAGAAGGAGATAAAGACAGTATCAGGAAAAAAATGTCTGACTCCTGTAATAGTGAGGTGTCACACTGGTTTTTGTTTAGAAGATGAAGACTTGTGATTGTCAAAGCTGCATTAGCATTCAAAAAATTTGGTATGTATTAACAGTATGTTCTATGTAGAGTAATAAGCTACTTTTGATCATCCATGCAAGCGAGTCTTGAAACATCTAAAGTTGAGATTGTTATGGGGAATTTGGTAGGGCCCTGACAAACCTGTAGCAAAAAAATTTAGGTTCTATTTTAAAAGGTTTTGCAAAGTATATCCTTTCATATAAAGTTGGTTGTGTTTTGTAGAAAGAAATGCTAGATGCCAAGTAGAAATCCCTACTGCTTAATCCTGCAAGTTACAGGTTGCATAATATTCCAGAAACCAGCAAAAAAAAAAAATCTGCATGTGAAAGTGTAGTTCATGGGACTGTTGTAGTTTATGGGGTATAATCTCAGAGTTTTTCTGTGGATAGTTATACTAAAATGGGATATGATGCATTCCTGTCAGTAGCAGTGAGGGTGTGATACATAAAATAACCTTTAGAAGCTACCCGTCTGCCAAGTGCTGTGTTAGATGAGAGACTTCATTTAGCAAAATACTCCTGTAGTTATTGGTAACCTCTGCTCTGGATGCTGTGTCTAGATTTGCTTTAATTTGGAGCCATTTACCTGCACGTCCTTGGAGATGGTCACCATGTTGTTACCCTGTAAACCTGCCGTTAGGTAACACTATCATCCCATAAATAAACCATTGATCATAGTATTCTAGAGACAAGAAATCACAGCAGGAAGATGGATACTTACATCTTCTTGTTTCTGTCACCGTTAATGCATCGAAACGCTTCAGTTTTAGTTTTAGAGTGCTAAGTTAAGAGGGAAGTTTTTAATATTTTTAACCCGAGCTTTTTGCGGCGGGTTACCTGCGGCAGCTTCGGGCCGCGGGGCAGGGGCCGAGGGGCCGGGGCCGCGCACGGAGGATGCTCGGGCAGGGGCCGAGGGGCCGGGGCCGCGCACGGAGGATGCTCGGGCCGGGCGCGCACGGAGGATGCTCGGGCAGGGCCGAGGGCCGGGCCGCGCACGGAGGATGCCGGGCAGGGGCCGAGGGGCCAGGGCCGCGCACGGAGGATGCTCGGCCGGGGCCGCGCACGGAGGATGCTCGGGCAGGGCCGAGGGGCCGGGGCCGCGCACGGAGGATGCCCGGGCCGGGGCCGAGGGGCCGGGGCCGCGCACGGAGGATGCCCGGGCAGGGCCGAGGGGCAGGGGCCGCGCACGGAGGATGCCCGGGCAGGGGCCGAGGGGCCGGGGCCGCGCACGGAGGATGCTCGGGCAGGGCCGAGGGGCCGGGGCCGCGCACGGAGGATGCTCGGGCAGGGCCGAGGGGCCGGGGCCGCGCACGGAGGATGCCCGGGCAGGGCCGAGGGGCCGGGGCCGCGCACGGAGGATGCGCGGCCGCGGCGCCGCCGCCCCCGCAGAGCGGCGCCGGGAGCGGGAGGTGAGCGGGGCGCTGCGGCTGCGGCTGCTGCCCGGGGGCCGGGGAAGGGAAGGGGGCCCGGGCCGGCTGTCCAGGGGTGCGGGCGGCGGAGGGCGGCGGACAGTTCTGTGCAAAGCAGAAACGGAGGCTGCAGGGGCCGATGGAGCGGGAGGGCTGCGGGAGGAGCGTGGTGCGGCGGGGGAGCCGCGCACAGGCGTAGCGGGGAATGTTCCCAGCGTTGGGGTTTTCAGCCATTTTTGCCTCAAAGACGTTTCCAGGTGCTTTGTGCTGGAGGCTGGAGCATTGGAGCATCTGTACATATCTGGCGTGAAGAAATCGGGCAGCTGTGCATTTGTTAAGGAAGACAAGGCGAACTCGAGGGAGTTTTGTTTATCCAGGGGACTGGAAACGATGCATTTTAATTAGTCTCTGATGCGAGAGGGAAAGGAGCTTTAAGAAAACAAGCATTCTGATTAAAATTCAGCCTATCAGAGGACAGTAAGTGGTACTTGCTTGTGCGTTTTTGTGTTGTGTTGTTGGCTTTGGAGGGTTGGGGTGGTGGTTCCTAATTAAAACTACGCTGTGCAGCCATTTAGTGAAAGGGATTCAAGAAAACAAATGAAACCTATTTGCTTCAGGTGGGAAAGGTGGTGCATAGGAAGTTGGAAGCCTTTTGTCTTAAGGTGCGCACAAAATACATAAAGGCTGCTTGGCAGTCTCTTACTATTGGTTTTTCAGAATAGAGCCTGGGAAACACAGTTCCTGGATGAAGAGTTCTTGGTTTTTAGACTAGAGCTTTATAAATAGCATAATAAACATGGAGGGGTGGCTGGTATGGTGGATGACATATTCTCATCAAATTAAAAAGTGGATTTATTTTGTTTGCAATGACTGCTAATTAATGTTATTGGAAAAAACAAATCGGCAAATTGATTTCTGCAGTTTGTTGCTTAATACTTCTTTTAGTAGAGAAGAACATATCCATCCTATTCTCTCCCTGGCTCCCCCCACGCAGTTTCCAGCTGACTAGACTTCCAGCTGCTCCTCGAACCTGTGGTAGTAAACTGAAAAGTCCAGTAGTAGGATCAGATGTTATTTCTGCCGCGTTTATAGGACATCCTTCCCCCCACTATAATTTATAATCAAGTTCCTTTCTTTTTGACAGGATGAAAGTGGCTGCCACTATGATAACTACCTTGCTTTGCAACATGATACTTCTGCTGGCAGTTGGATTGGCTTCAGCTTTTAGCCACAGCCCTAGGACACCTGACAGGGTTACTGAAGCAGATGTTCAGAGGCTCCTCCATGGGGTTATGGAGCAATTGGGCATTGCCAGACCCCGGGTAGAATATCCAGCGCACCAGGCGACAAACCTTGTTGGTCCACAGAACATTGAAGGTAGTTAATTTCTCTTTTGAGTTATGATTAATTTATTAGTATGCTTAATACCATAATTAATGGAGTTTTTATAGATGCAGAAAGAATATCCTGAGCTTAAAGTCATAGACTTCTTCACCATGTTGTTGCTTTGTTTTAAAATCACCATCCATCTTCCACCTTCCTTAATGAAAGCTTTTTCACAGAAGTAGTGGAGTTTTTTAATATATAGGCTTTACAGAAAAAGTTGTGTTTACAGAAAAAGAATGATCTCTAGTGCCTCAAAACAATGGGTTTGCTAAATTTTCCCTGAATATTATGTATAAATATATTACAATATATATTTCACATGAAACAAATATTAGCTAAAGATCCCAAATTCCATGGATTTTCAGAAACATTTGAAAACCAGAAGCCATCAAGTGTTTGTGGTGCCATGTGAGATAAAGGGATAAACCTTACTCTGGGGTGCTCCTCTCCCTGTGTCCACACGTAGCACCTCAAAACCATGTTGCAGGGATGAATACTCTGGGCTCAACTTCTTTTTTTTTTTTTTTGCAAATACCTCTGATCTCACACTGTGTAAGTTTTCCTTGGAATCAGTCTTTTATAGCTAGGTAAATAATTTAAAATATCTGGCTCAAATATTAGGATACTGGGATAATGTTTCAGTGTGTTGCTATTTTAACGGAACAAACCAGCTTTTATTTTGGCATGACAGCAAGAGGTTGAAGGTATGAAACTCCAAATATTATTGTTTATGTGTGGACGTCAAAACAAGGCAGAACCCCTCAACCTTCCTCTCAGAATTAAGTCAGCCTGACACAGTGCAGCAAGACTCCACAGTTTGTAAGTCTGTGTTCTCTCTTTTATACTCCTCGGATCTACAGACTGTCCTAGCCAAACAGATACAATTGCTTTAGTGGAGGCTGAGGAGAGGATTAAAGCTGGATAGGCATTTCTACCAGATAATTGCAGACCTAAGTTTATATATTTTGCAAAGAAACTTCAATGGACACATGTTTTTCTGCAAACTTTAATAACAGAGACTAAGTTCTAAGAGCGTAATTTGGTCGGTAGCCTTTTCTCCTTTATGAATGTTCATAGATAGAGAAATTGAGACAGATGGTAGAAGTGAGTAATTTTACTTTCCGTTTTCCTCTTTTCTCTAGACATTTTCTTAAAAACAGAAATCTTAGAAAATATAAGCAAGTCTGAATTTCTGGCAAATATTTAATCTCAGCTGTTTGATGTTACTTTCTAATTCCAGTGTTAGCAAAATCAGATTATTCATCTCTTCATATAAGTATCAGAAGTTTTCTAGTGTTTGTGAGACTGAAGCAATGCTAGTTTTCCAGTCGTCCATTCAATCTTCCACAAACAGCAGGTTGGACAGACATTTTTTTGTTTCTTCTTTTTTTAAAAATAAAAAAATCTATCTGTGTATGTGACAGAGTAAAACCAAAAGGTGATAAATCCAGTTTATTTATCATATTTAATTTTCCTCTCTTGCTCAGATGAGGATGACTCCTTGACTCATTTTTTTTTTTCCCAGCCTGCCATGGATATTTAACAGCCTATTAAGAAATTCCTGCAAAAACAAAATGGTCTTGTAGGGTGAATGCTACCAGTCAGTGTAGAAATAGGCAAGCAAATCAGACCTTTGTATCAAATGTTGCTTTTTATAGAGTATTCTGTGATGAGTTTTCCAGGTAGTAATCACTCTTTCTTTGGTTTCTTGTGTGATGTGTCTATCTATAGATAGATATGCCTAAAAATATCTGATTAGAAACTTCAACTGAAGAAAGTGTTGTTTGCAGTTTCAAGGTTAATGTGGTCTTACATCATTGAACACAATACTTTCTTGTACTGCTTTTTTAAAAAAGTGCATATCATTTAGTGAATTTACACCATGAGTCTATTTTTAAGTATAGACCATGAATTATAGGATAGCTAGTCAATCAAAACTTGTATTTCATTCTTGAAATTGAAAAAAACAAGTCCATATGTAAATAACGTCAACACAAGGTTTCATGTTCTGTTGAATTCACCTGTGGACTTTCCAAAAAATATTCACACTGTTATCACCAGCTAGTAATTCCATCTGCAAGTGCTTAAAAAATTCTGCACAGTAATAGAAAGGAAAACTAAGAGGGAAGGAAAGAAAGAGGCTTTACAATTATTAGAATGTGTCACAGCAAAACATCATAAATACCATCAAGTGGTAATTTGCCAGCTACTCTTCTGTCTTCATTGGGACTTTTTGCCTGAAAGTAATGGACAGTAAAGTTGGGTATGAAATGCTTATTATTAATCAGAAATTCTGAGCTGCCAGAAGTGTTGACTTGCAACTGCTTTTCAGACAGCCGGTTTCAGTGACCAAAGCAAAAATTTTAAAAGCAAGTTCATTTCATGGCTGCATTCTCATCATTAAGGTCCTGTCTGCTCTGAGGTGCATTTGCTTCTCACTTTGCCTAGATACTGCACCTCAGCATAAAAACAACCCCCTATCAATTAGACCTTAATAAATTTAGTAAGTTCCTAAAGAAAATAGTTTTACTTAACAAAGGTTTTTGTCAGAAATAACCCCAGCAGCGCAGGCCTGCAGCAGTGTTGATGGCTGTCGCTGCCATCAGCCTCAGCTGAGCCACAGTTCCAGAGGTGCCACTGGCTTTCAAAAGGCCAAGACTTCACACATTGTATGTGTACACTTGCAAGCAACATATTGTGAGGAAAAATCAGTTTTTGTGGCTTTGGAATTTGGAAATAAATGTAGGCTGCCATGATATGAACAGGTTTACTCTAGCAACCTGATTATAATGAAATGTTTGCAAATTTGAGTGATTATTATAATAATATTTTCCATGTTATTTTTGTTTCTATGAATAAGAGTTTAATAATTTAATACACAACAAAAATATTATTTCTTTTAGTTCCCAAGCAGTTTTACTGATCATGCTCGTTTTCCATCTCAGCTTTCTAATTTTTTTCTGATGTTAATCATTCTATTTTGACTTTAAAATGCTAAAAACCAGAGGACAGATGGGATGCAAGGAGGTACACATGATCATTCCCATCCTTACCTTCACACCCACCCTATCCCTTCCCTGCAAAAATGTTTAGGGCTGTAGAGAGTGCAGTCACAAATGTATTCTATACCAAAGAAAACTAAAAGAAGGACACTTTTCAGAAAATACATTTAGTAACATATGCTCTCTTTTTTATGTGACCAGATAGTTTTATTGTTGATATATTAAAAAAAAAATTACAGCTTGTTAATTGAAAGAAATTTCTGCATTTTCTTGTGTTGAAATCTATAAACACATTTGGTTTCTTTTTTTTGTTTGTTTGTTTGGTTTTTTTATCTTCTCCTTAATGTTACATTTGTCAATTTAATGTTAATTTAGGTCAGGCTGCTAAAATAGGAGTAGTGTCTAGAAAATGCCTGATAGAAAGTTTAATGTACTGGAAAATTACTGTGAAGTTCATGGAGGTGCAGAGGCAGCATGAGCCCTCCTCCTTTGCTAGGGCTCTGCTAGTTAAGTGAAATAGGACCAATATATCCCAGAAAAGGGAATTTGCTGGCTGATTCCCAATGCTCACCTACTGCAGCCAGCAGATGGTGCATGGCATAGCACATGGCAGGGGCCAAGCAGATCCTGCATGATGAGAGTCAAGTGAAAATGTTTTTAGCACCTGAATGGGGTGTCTTGGGAGCAGCTGGTTTTTGCTGGCCACTTAATAGTTTTCTTTCTGTACACCCCTATTCCAAAAAGTAATAAACTTGTATTAACTAGTCTAATTTCTCTAATAATATTCACTCTCCTTGTTAATTCATCTTATCAGAAAGCTATATTGCAGTCACTTAGCAGCATCTATAAAAAGACTGGCAAACATCGAAAAGCAAAATAAGGATTTTTAATGAGTAGCTGTGTTTCTGTACTTACTGTTCAGTTTATCACTAAAATAATGTGCAGGCCTTACTGGACTATGTTCAAGCTTTCTACACATAAGAAGGGGGCTACATCTATGTTAAAAGAGAACAAAAGAAAATAAAGAAATGCATTCAACATTTAAAAAGACATAAAGGTTAATTTTTCTGTCTGGCAGGGCATTTATGAAGTAAGAGATCACACTTCTTTTTCACTCCTTGCATACATAAAATTTTGTGCCAATATTTAAAGGGTTTTTTTGGTTTGTTATTGTTTGGTTTTCAGTTGTTTTCTTTTTTTCCTGAGGAGTTGGAAGGGAATAAGCGTATAATGTAAATTTCAGGCCTATTATACCCTGTATAGGACAACAGTAAAAATCTCACTGAAACACATGGGGGCACCAGTAGCTCATCTTGAGCAGTTTATAGCACTTCATAATTGGAAACACAAAGTCCCATTTTCCTTTTGCAAATATCATTGCCTACCATAAATTTAGCACAACAGAAAGCCCCTTGTGTGGTTTGTTTGCGTTTGATTTAGTTATTGTTATTTCTTAAAACCACTTCAAACAAAATGATTGTTGGTAAAGGTGCTGGCATGACAGCCCAGAGCCTGAAGTCTTCAGTCTGTGAAAGAGGCATAATGCTGTCAACCTCAGTGACAACCTCAAATGAAGTCTCTTAAACTGTGATTGTTTGTAGGTATAAGGAAATTTTAAAAATACAATGCCTCTTAGGGAGGCTTTTGATTCTCCTGCAGAGACTGCTCATAGCTACTGAAACAGGCTGGGGTTTATTTGATTGTTTTGAAAGGAAATAAGTACATTTATTGTTTTAGAAAAATGTAGTTACTGTTTGTCAGATTGAGATGATAAAATTCAAGAGAGTCTGAGACATTGTGCATATATGTCTACAAACAACTGGTAAGTTATGGCTTGTCATCATGGACTCTGTACAAATAACGCTCTACATCAAACCCGCTGTCCATAAAATTATGCAGATTACTCATACATGTTAGTAGTGTCTGTTTTGGTTACATTTTAAAAATAAGTGCATTACTTTGCTGTCTGTCCTGTATCATACCTGCAAGACAGGTACTTGTTTCCTACAAGTACTTCTTTGTATTAGAAAGCTGCAAAACTTTTGCTGATGAATTCCCCCAGTGAAACCAGTGCAGAAATGACCTCTGCACTCATTCACTTTTGGGCTAACGTGTGGTATGCTTATGCCCCAATATATTTGGTCTTCCTTGGGTGACTACAAGTAATAATTGTGTGATATCTGGGGTCAGCAAACATGGCAGTGTGATGGCTGCACCCTCTCTGCTCCAGTTTAGATGCTCTGTGCCAGCATCCTGGGGAGCAGAGTGGGAGTGTGGGGCTGGCTGCACAGGGCTGAGCTGGGGCAGACCTCCCACAGACAGGGAAGCTGATTTGTTTGTTGGTGTGGGCTTCGGTTTGGTTGTTTGGATTTTTTCCAGATTATGTAAATAGCTAAGAAAATACGATTTCAAAATTTAATATGGACATCTCAAATTTTTAAATAAAATTAAAGTGGCAAACCTACAGTTTTTTATACAATAACATGTAAATATCTAGATTTGTATAGATTTGACTAAAAATACCTATTTTCTTTGCATTTTTTCCACAAATTGTCATGTTAAGGTTAACCAGAATTTGAGTTTCAGGCAGTGATACATGTCATAAGAGAGGTGCCTTAGAATGCTGATTTCTGAATTTAAAAGCTAATGACAGTGCCAAATGACAGCAGTGGCTTACAGTGGATTTTCTTTATCTGAGCGATACACACAGGTCTATGAAGAAATTGCACATAAAATATTTATGCCTTTAACTCCACAAACTGGAAAGTGATGAGGTGGTGTGGCTTTACTTTTATTAAGGAAAAATCTTTGAAATTTGGCCTGTAATATCCTTGATTCCATAGGAGTTTATAAGCCATGACCAGCAGTGAGCAGTAAGGAGGCCAAGCTGGTGTGTGTGCTGCTGCGTGCAGGTCCCACCAGGTTACCTCCATGTGTTTCACAGCTTTCCTTCTCGAGGAGCGAGGGCAGGATCCAGCACAGGCAGTGGGTGTTAGCACTAGGAGCTCTGCCACAACTCACCTTTGGGAACTGCCCTTCCTCGATGCCCCAGAGCTGCAGGAAGGGGTGCAGGTGCTAGTCCTGTGTTCTTAGTGTGGCTGGGAACATGCAGGGGAAATTCTCAAATCTAGTGTGAGAGGGTGGCTGGGCACTGGAACAGCTCCCCAGGGCAGTGGTCACAGCACCAGCCTGACAGAGCTCAGGAAGCTTCTGGACAATGCTCAGGCACAGGGAGTGACTCTTCGGGATGATGCTGTGCAGAGTGAGGAGTTGGACTGGATGATCCCTGTGGGTCTCTTCCAACTCTATATATTCTGTGATTCTGTGAGCATGCTTGGATTTATACCTTTCTGCATTTGTTCTCAAAACCAGCTGCATTTCCCATGCTTCCACCTGTATTTTAAGTTAACTTGCAATAAGAAAATACTTTTAAGTTTACTTGTTTCTATGAAGGGATATTTTGGAAATCTAGAGAAAGAAGAAACTCTTACTCTTCTTGATTTTGGTGTTGTCCCAGGAGATAGGATCTCTGGCACTCTCCAAAGGTTTCCAGAGCTTTTCTCCCTGTGCTTGCCATGGTGTGCACTCAGCAGTGCTTTCAGCTGCAGGGATGAATGAGGAGAAGTGTGTTGTGAGCTGAAGGAGCTGGTTCTTCCCCTTGGGATGCTTTAGTACATCAGATTACCTGATCTGAGTCCCTTTTGCAGCACGAAAGAGCAGCGATGAGCCTGGTCTAACCCGCCAGGGCTCTGCATCTCTCCACTCTATTGCATCTTCCTTGTGTGCCAGTGCTTTTATCCAAGTGCAAAAGAAACCTCATCTCGACTGGGAGGGTTTTGCATGGCAAAGCCTCTGCTTTTGGAGTTCTGAGGTAATACTGGCCCACCGGGGCAGAGGCTGGAGCCTTCCAGCTCTGCACTGGGAATGCTCACAAGGAGGTCATTTGGGAGTTGGGAAATCTGCCTTGTAGCAGCTGTCAGACATGGGAAGGTTTTGAACCTGCTATTGAACCAGCTGGAACTTTGAGCCATCAGCATGGAAAATGGAATTGAATGAATATGAATGGGGAAAGGAACATGAAAATTTGCTGAAGTTCAGTGGAGCAATAGAGACAAACCATGGATGTTCTGGGTGTTTCTGGTGCATCCAGGCTTCACATGACATGAGTGAAAGGAGTATTTTTCTCTGAATGTGTTGACACTGATGGAGGATTCTGACTTCTCATGCAGCTGGTGTCAAGTGAATAAAGTGCCAGTGAATAAAGAGTTCCAGTCTTTTGTTGGCACATTTATATTTACAGGATTGAAATAGTGTCCCATCTCTCATGGGATAGAGGAGGTCACTGTTTTCCTGTCATTGCCCTGTTTCCCAGAACCACATGCTGCTCACGTGGTCAGTGGTGAGGTTGTGCTGTGGCAGTGACAGGAGGGTACAATTTGCTGGCTTTTTGGGTTTTTTTTCCACTCTGCTGGTGTGTGGTGGCTGCAAGGCAGGGTGGCAGAGGGGCCCTGGCTGTGTGCTGCACAATGCACTGTATGAGTAAAAAGGGTCAGCTTGTCCACATGAAGTGCAAACACCACTGTTCAGCTGAAGGACAAGTTAATATAGTCCATTAGAGGACTGTTCAACTAAGGCAGATGTAAGAGTTTGCTTTTTTTTGCTTTGTCAGCAAGTGGGCTGATGGTTTTTTTTATTGTGTATACAATTTGAATAATAATGACATATAAGCTACTGTTATAAATTTATTGTGAAAGGCATGGGCATTACTTTGGTCCTAACTATTTCACAATAAGAGCCTTTAATATCTTAAGTATTTGTACTGCTTGTAATTAAAATATTGGATAAAACGAAATTATTTGCTGAAAGCAAGGTCAGTAATTGTGCTATGTGTGTGCTTAAGGCTCTATGAAGAATTGTCCCTCTGCAGAGAAATAGAAAATTATTCTTCATAGTTTTAAGAAACTTTGTGTCATTAAAGAGAAGACAAGCCAACTCTGGAATCTGGGATGCGTGAGAATGTATAGCTATAGTGTTTTTGTGTTTCTCAAGAAGGAGCTCTTCATGCTCTTGAATGGTTAAGGAAGTTGGCTAGGTTTGCATTTTTCCATTCTTTGTTCTCCTATGTTTTTGTTCCTTCTCTGTTCTCTTACTTAGCAGCTTCTGTGGAATAGACAAAATGTGATAATTTATGATTTTTTTCAGTTCTTCTCACTTCCTGTACTTAATCAATTTTAGCAAGTAGGATAGGACTCTCTAGGATGAAACTAGTAGAACTGTAATTACAGCATTGGGTCATTAAAGCCTTTAGAAATGTTAGAAAGGATAAGAAAAATGTGAATGCATTTTCTGCATTCAGGATTTTTTGGGAGTTTACATTATGGGTGGTCCTGCAGATAACAAAAGAAAAGGAAAAGTTAGTGGATGGTGTCCCATTTTAACATATAAGAGCACTGGGAAGCATTCTGTCAAACCTGTCTTCGACTGGGGAGATGTTCCTTTTGAATGCAACACTAGCACAACAAATGTAGATATAGCAAGATGACTGGGGATGAAAGTGCAGGATAGTATGGAAAGCTGACACTGTGAAAGGAAAAAGATCTATCTCTGATTTGTTGAGGAGACACTGTAAACTATCCTCAAGATTTTTCCCAGTGATAAGAGCAAATAGTCCAGATTAAAAAACATTTTGCAAAGTAGGAAGTATGGTATTACATCTCTGATTAATATATATATGCACCCTTGGGAACCTTGGGCAAATGGGATAAGCTACACCAGGCTTCCCTTGCAGCTCACGCTTGCTTGGGGTTTGTACATGTCAAGATAAGAGGTGTGATTTTTGCTCAGGGAGAAGATTCCTCTGTGAATCTGTGAGTGGCTTGGACACTGAGGCACCCAGTATGACTCAACAAGTAAAGGGCTTTAGCTTGGGATTTGGGATTTATTTACTCACAACATATACTCATGATCCTTCCTACTTTGTATCTGCGTGCTAAGGTTGGCCAGACTACCTCTTTTCTGAATTTGTAATTGGGGTAACTCTATCTTCACAGTGATATAGGAAATGGTTTCAATGAGACTGAAAGGCAAATTTGTCCTCATGTTTCTCTTTAAACGTTGTGTAGTAATTTTTCACTTTTGAAAATCCATTCTCATTGACTTTCTTAAACTGACTCTTCTGGGGGACACCACTGCCTGTTTGTATTTGCCATGGAGGATTGCTGACCACAGATTTGTTCCCACTGTGTGCTACACTACCAAGAGATGGGTAGCAGCAGCTAAAACTTCAGAGGACTAATGGCATTTCCACTGGATGTGTTTGATCAGGGAAATGTTCAATACCTGAAAGAAATTAGTTGTTCCTTATATATATATATTTTTTTTTCCTCCAAGAATGGAGTGGTAATGTTGTCTGCATGGGTGGGAAACCAGTATTGCTGTTTCAGAGAAATGGGCTGAAATCTATTCACTTCAAGCTTTTAATCATTCCAAGGATCTCTAACTGAAATCAATTGATAAAATATTTTTCCAGATTTTTACTGATGGTGAGAGGAACTGTTCCTTTTTTGTTTTCCACCTTGCAACAGTTCAAGGCTAGTGCTAGATGACTACATATATGTGTGTATTTTAAATGAAATTCATAGCTTACTTAGGACAATGCTGATCTTAGCCCAAGAGACCTAAACCTCTAGTTTATCCTGTAGGAATGTGAAATACCTAATAATAAATGCTCACAGAAATCCTGCACATGAAAGGGAGCTGATTGTTTTGGAGTGTTTTCTTTGCTAGTATGTGGCACAGAAAATCCTGTTCATATAAATAAGGAGATATAAAAAAATCCATAGATTTATCTAGTACATCCTTTCTTGGTACAGGGGTGTTGTCTGTACCACTCTGGATTTTTGGTAGACCAAGCTGGAATAATTTAACAATGATGTCTCTCATGATTCTTTTGGATAGGAAATTATGAAAAGTTTCTTGGTATTTAGTTTCCTTGTGTTTTTCTTTCAGGCTCTGCCTCAAAGTTCAAGAAACTGATCTTCTGTTATTTTTGTAGCTGACTGTATATGTTTGTATCCCAATATTTTGACTTGGTAGCTACAGTGTATTTAATCCTAATATGTTTCTCTAAATCAGTAATGTTGTAATACTAAAACTAATGCAACTAATGAGAGTTACTGTACATAATACCCCAAATTCATATACTCATAGCACTTCATTTTTATTATTGTAGTCTTTGCTGAGTGCACTATTTATCAGAGTTTATAAGGAATGAGCTTTGCTGATGCTATTAAATCACTCAAGTGTGCTAAATTATGGCACCAGAGCAGGTGCTATTGTCTGCAGTTCTTTTGGAAAGAAAGGAAAAACCTTCAAATGATCCTGGATATTTATACGTAAAGGAAACAATCCTTTATATTAATATAAAAAGATCGGTTTGTACTCAGTCAAGGGAATTCTTGGCAGTCGGTTTAAACTTACATGTATATATAGCACACTGGAGCCTGCTAAGTACCTCTGTTTCCTTTATGGATGGAGCTTTGGTGCCAAGAGGTCTGCACCACATGCAAGCACAGATAGGCTTCCATCTGATGGATTGTCCCGTAGTGAACCACATTGTATACAGGATGTTCAAACACGTATTGATTATGTGGTTCCGTCGTTTACAGCAGAATCACAACCTGATGCTTTTAAGTACATATATGTAATCAATCTTCATGTGAAGGAACTCAGGACAAAAGAAGTATTTTATGCTATATATTAGACATTATATTCAATTCTATTAGATTAAATGTACGTTATGGTTTTTTTAACCTCATTCTCATAACATTATTGTGTTATGAGCACCATTGTTGTGTGGACTATGGACTAAAGGGATAATGGAGCTCAGGGTGGGTATAATGCTGTGCTGGGTTTAGGACCAGGTCTCGTGGTCAGCTACAAGTGAAACCCCCATATAGCAGAGATGCAGTTTTTTTATAGGGGTAGTTTTATGTTTGTTATGTATCTGTAAAAGTTTTCTGCAACACTGCATTAAAGAATAAGAGACTTGTACTTGAGGGGGAAAATTAGCACAATGATTAGATTTTAGTCCATTGTGCAAATAAAATGGAAATATATGTGCTTATACACTTATTTGCTTTACTATAATGCCAACATCCAGCTGATCATTTGTAAAATTAATTTGCAAAATTTGCCTCAACTGCCACTTTTAAATGTAGAAATGAATACAAAATTTGAATTTTGTATTTGACTGCCTTCTGTTAGCAATTTTTGCAAGTGATTATATTAGCTTACAATGTTTGGCTGTATAAAAGATGATTTAGGCTGGTAATATTTATTTGTAATTTGGTACAGGAGTACTTGAATGATTCTTTTGGAGTAACTTTCATGTTCAGAGGCTTTATTCACATCTTCTGGATCTATGAAAAATATATACATTTAAAATGAGACTATTTGGTGATAATATGGTGGTTTTGCTATTTACCCAAGCAGTTGTGTCTGCGTTCACTCTTTAACTCATATTTTCCAATTGTTCAAATTCCTTTTCCTCTCAATTCATTGTTAGTAGAATTTATATGTTGACTGTATGTTGTTACCCCTCATTATATAGGGTCTTAAAAACATATTGCTCTGCTGTCACACAACTATCTCCATTGCTGCAGTGTGTGTGGTGACTGTCTTTGTAAGGGAAAAAGAACATGCTTGAAACTAACTTTTTATTGGTCTGAAATTCAAAAGAATAGTGCACAATAGTATTTAACTCCACAAGCAGCTGGGGTTTAGCCTGTGGATGCATTTGGCTAGTAAGGCATGCAGAAAAGATCTGGGACAGATAATTACTTGTAGAGAGGCATAGAGAGAGAGAGAGGCCTGAGCTTGGTTCCCAAATCTTTAGTGGAAGACCCTACTTGTCAAAAGCAAGGCACTCAGCTGAGGTGTGTGGGAGCTGGCCACAGCACACCAGTTTTGGGTGCAGTTGCCCAAGCACAGCAGGCCCATCATTGTGTCCTCTGCCACCGAGTTACAGAACCTGCTGCACATTGCTGCTGTAACCCGGCAGTGATGGTGCTCTGGGTCCCACAGGGAGAAGGTACTCTCGTATGGAAAGGTGTGAAGTCACTGACTGGGATGCTTTGTAACACGCCGACCCCTGTGGAGATGGTATTGTGAACAGTGTAATGGTGAACAGGAATTTCCATCAACAACAGGGACTCTTCACTACTTTTCATCATTACAACAGGAAACGCAAATTTGCATTTAAGTATTGGTTTAATTTAAAAATAATTTTTCTAAGTGTACATAACCAAATTTGCTAAAATACCCTGGGTCCCCAAGGACTTTAATATCTTAAGCCCCCTTGGGACTTAAATTATTAATGTATTTATAGGCTGTGTAAGTAGTATTTCTTTCTACAGTGTCATTAACATTGTCTTCCTGCCATGATGCTGTCTTGCCATATCTTCTATTGTTAGTTATCATAATGAACAGTAATAGTATCAGTGACTGAAGATGATTGTTCTTTTAAATGTATCAGGTTTCACTGTTGTCTCACATTTCTTTTTCTTCACATTTTTTTGCCTAAAACTTTCATAGCTATGGAAGAAAACAACCCTAAGACTAATAATAGTCTTATTTTATGAATAACCAATTTTGTTTCCTAGTTTCATTTTTAATTATCTAAACTACTGAATTTAGGTGACATGGTTATGTTTCTAAAAGAGATGCTTCAAATGTAAACTTGGATTTGTCTCTAAAACAATTATATATATATATATATATATACACAGAGGGAGAGAGATATTTTAAATTGAAGTCTAGATTTCTTGCACCAACTGAAGTACTTAACTTTTAATCTTGGAAAAAGCCTGTGCTTAAACTGTCTTTGCTAGGTGGTGCACATGAGGGTCTCCAGCACTTGGGTCCTTATGGCAATATCCCAAATATCGTGGCTGAGCTGACAGGAGATAATGTACCAAAGGATTTCAGTGAAGATCAAGGATATCCTGACCCTCCAAATCCCTGCCCTATTGGAAAAACAGGTAATTCTGTAGCCTTTCTACCTCTGTCTTCACTGCACATCTTCCTTTCAGCACTGTACAACCCATGATCAGAAATAAGGGTTTTTTTCATTTTCTACCCAGGAGAAGAACTGTTGAGAAACTGGGTGTTTTAGTGTTTTGGATGAGCTTTTTATTTTTTTTAGGTTTTATTTTTTTATTAATATGTGCACCTCCTTTATTGCTGTATTATGCCAGAGAAGGTCACGTGGAAGAAATCATCTTGACCTCAGAGCAGAAGATAGTGAGATTTATGAGAGCATCATGTTCCAGAGGGAGTTCATTTTTAAGAAGGCCCTGAAAAAGTTATTCTATACAGATGAGATTTACCCTTATTTTAGAGACTTTCATTGTGCCAAGAGGAATGAAACTGTCTACCCTGATCTCCAACCCAGACCATGAGTCAATATTCAAGATACCTTGGCTCCAATCCATGCGTCTTTATAGCTCACTGAGGGTGCATGTGTGCCAAGAAATGGAGAACTCCAGGGCTGTACCCCCAGGCATTGCAGGCAGCCAGGCTCTGGCAGAGGGGCAGCACAGCCTTGGAGAGCAGGGCAGTGCCCAGGACACTCAGGGTGCCCAGTTCAGGCAGGGTGCCCAGGACACTCAGGGTGCCCAGTTCAGGCAGGGTGCCCAGTTCAGGCAGGTGTGCCCAAGACAACCCAGGGTGCGCCAGGACACCCTCATGGTGCCAGTCTCAGAGAGGTTGCCCAGTTATCAGCAGGATGACCCAAGAACACTCAGGTGCCAGGACACTGAAAGGCATGTTTCCATTCAGGCAGGGTGCCCAGGACACTCAGGGTGCCCAGGACACTCAGGGTGCCCAGTTCAGGCAGGGTGCCCAGGACACTCAGGGTGCCCAGTTCAGGCAGGTGCCCCTCCACCTGCAGCCATGCAGCACCAAACCCCGCAGGGCTTCTGCTGGAGGGCCACTGAAGCAGCCCTGCATATGCATGATAGACACAGTCCCTGAGAGAATGGATCTCCTTCCTGTTACTCAAGCCAAGGAATGACTTCCAGTACTGAAAGCACCCATTGGCTGCCTTGGGACCTGGAACTGAAAATGAGCACTCTGTTTTTCTCTTATTTTTTATTTGTGAGCTAAGAGATCCTTTCAGAATGTTTTCTGTTTAGTCTTCTTTTATGTTATTTGGATAATGCAGAACAGTTGTTTGTATTCTTATTTAAAAATGTTCTAACTAGCTTAGAATTCATAAAAAAATAATATCTGTTGTGAAAAGTTTTGTGAAGTGTTTTTGCATTTCACTCAAAAATTTGACAAAATTTCAAATAGTCCTCCCTTACTGTTTTCTATTACAGCCCATTTGGTGATGATGCCTTCATCTCTTCTGAAATAATACCTCATCTTCCAATTTGTCCACTATAGCTGTTTTCGGACAAGTCGCAAATGATGGGTTTAAGATTTTCTCACACACACAAGCATACACATGGACTTTCTATTTTCCATGCTTGCCCATTAGACTTCTGTTTGTGATTAGATAAATAAATTAAAAACATGGCATCCAGGGAAATGCCTTTGAAAATCCCTTCAATTCTTAGGTGAAATAAAAGTTGTTAGTTAAGCTAATACAGTCAGATCTGAACACAGGGGGAACTTGCAGGGAAGTGCTGCCTGCTCAGATAAATGGCTCTGTCATAGGTATGCTGTGAGTGAAGATAGTATCTGCTAGGATTAGAGTAAAATATTTTTCAGAGCCTTAAATGGAAATTCAAGTGGTGACTGTATTATGCATACAAATTACCAGAAGGCCTTCCTCAATCAGGTCTGTGGATTTGCTTAATGGAAAACAATTTTTCCAGTCACTGTCTACATATGCACATTCCACAGCAGGAGCACATAAGTCTGGAGCACTTGAGTTGAAGACTTTTGGATTAGCACTCATAGAGGACACCCATGTGTCCAGCTGCCCCTTGTGTTTTCTACCAAAAGACACAAATGCTCTGAGGTCTACCATGCTTCTGTTGTCACCTGTTTTTCTCCTGATACAACCTTGTCCCTGCTGAGACTGAAATAATTTCTAAATGTTTTATTAGTTCCTAAGTTATTTAGCCAGTATGAAGAGTTTTCCCTTGTTTTCTCTTGGCAATTTTATTTTTTCCCAATTCCAACGAGAAAAGAGAGAAAGCTGCATCTGTTGAACTTAGAATAACCTCCTCAGGTCATTGAATCAACTCCGTTTGAAGTCGTCTTTACTGTTTCCCACATCTGAGGGAAAAAGGTAATCCATCTGCAAATCTTCTTCCATGATGACACACAAGGACAGAAGGGAAAGACCGCAGGTGTGTGCTCTGGAGCGCCGGTGCTGTGGCAGATGCAGCTGTTTGAATGCCCAGCATCATGCCCTGGCTGGTCACATCTCCTTGGGTATGTCTGAGAGGAACTTGGACTGCAAGCTCCCCGTGCTGGCAAAGCAGTGGGAGCTCCAGGAGCAGACTCTATCCAAAAAGCTGCTCTGGCCTCAAGTTGCTGAAATTTTGTTTAAGATAAAGATGACTTATTTTGGTAAAAAGACAGTAAGTTGATTTTTAAAAGGATGATATCTTAATGTGACACTGTCTACAAAACCATCCATTGTGGTTAAAGGAAGTTTCTGGACCAATCAGATTACTTACCAATCTACAGAAAAGTCTTCATCATAGAACTTCTGCTACATAGCATTTTTATGAGATTTTATGATGCAAAAATTATTTTTGGCCAGTTTGAACAAAGCAGCCAACCAGAAATTGAGTTCCAGGGAGAGCTACTCAGTGCAAGAAATTCTGTCTTTGCTCACAGTACTTTATTACCACGACTTTGAAAAGTATTGCTTTACCAATTTCTAAAACTACCTGTGAGCATTTGAAAAAGAAAAGAATATCCCTTCTGAATCAGAACAGGGTGCAGTTCTAGGTAAAATCAAGTGCAATAATTACAAGAAAAACATAAAGGAGGGAAAAAACTTGGAAAATAAATTCCTTCAGTTTTGAAGTTTCTTTAAGTTGTAAGGGTTTGGGTTTCTTTTAAAATAAATACCTTCTGATAAATTTGTTTCAAAAGAAAAAAAAATCCCTGGTATTTTCTGGTCATCCAGTTCTTTATGTTTTTTTCAATTCCATGACTGCATTTAGGAAGTTTTCGGACTAATGTGGCACATATTGTGTGTTTCAAAGCTACTAAGCACTCGGTGCTTTCTTTTGCAGTGGATGATGGGTGTCTAGAAAACACCCCAGACACAGCAGAGTTCAGCAGGGAATACCAACTGCACCAACAACTTTTTGATCCAGAGCATGACTATCCCAACAGGGGAAAGTGGGTGAGTCCATGCTTCATGCTCCTTTTTGTTGCATGTGAAACTGGGTATTGTCTGCTGTGTGGAATGCTATGGAACCATGAGGACAATATTGTCCTTAATGCTGGAAAGACTGTCACCCTAAGGGAAACTTCTCAAAAAAGGTGAACTTGCCCTGAAAAATAGAAATAGTGCTTGTGATTGAAAAACACCCAGAAATAGAGAAAGTAGAAATCCTTGTTCTGTTACCATCCCAAAGCATGACAGCTTGATAAATGCAAAAAAACCCCATATTTCAAACTAAGTGAACATGTAGCCAAAATTAGTGCAGATCTTAAGATTTCAAAACATAAGATGGCCCTAATCTGAAAGAATATCCAGGTTCAGTGACTATTTGCTGTTCAGCTACATATATATAATAAACAGAAAGAAAATACATTTAGACAGAGTTCAGCAGGTTAAGACACCTTAAAAAATCTAGGATCAGACAACTTGCTTTAAGGAATCCTCCCCACCTTAAGGATTTTGGAGGACTTGATGCTGCTTCTTCCTCTAGTCAGGTCATGCACTGTATTATATTGAAAACCTATTTGACACATTGCATACAATAGACACAGTGAGCTGCACTAAGAACAAAAATCTTGCTCTGAGCATACAAGGACTTTAATAACTGCAGCTAGACTATTTCTGCAGGCTAGAGGCTCCAAAGAAAGCTCTGTCACTTAATCTTGGATTACATCAGTTAAAATGTCCAATCCCAAATCCATTTCAGGCGCCAGGAAAACAATAACAATGATCATAATTTATGCTTGTAGAGCAAATAATGAAATCTCATTTTACATTGTTAGAACACTTCACTTAAGATTGCACTAAACCAGTACTCTGTAAGCATGTATCGATAAATGGACATGTTTGGCAGTCTCTTCTCCTGCTGTAATTTTGAGACAATGATTCATCTTCATAATCAAACCAGAATAAGATTTATAGTCTTAATTACTTATGTGAGTGCTAAATTTCTGGAGGAAATCATGCCAAAAATCCAAATTTTGGAAACTTGTTGCATTCTAAGTAATTACCATCAAAAGTTTTCATTTAAAAAAACACCAGATGGTGAACTTTCTTATTTATGCCAGATAAGGCTGTTAGTTTTCTTATTACTCATGAGTACTTTATTTTTATAATACCATTCTGAAGACTACAAAAGCACTTCTGTAAATCTTTGGCCTACAGCAATATTTCAGAATCAAGCAAATAAGTACTGTGTTGTCATCAGCAACATATATACTTAATAAATGATAGTAAATCATTAGTGAATCTTGGGCTTTTTTGTATCTCCATCCATCACTACTAATATAGGAGAAAAAGCTGCTCATGTATGGATTAAAACACTTTTAGGTACTAAACAGTAATCATATCTAGTTGCAGCTTAGCCAACTCCAGATCTTTTTAGAGATGAAACAGCTGGTCATGTACATGAGCAAATATGCTGCTGAGATCCAGAGAATAGCCCTGATCATTTCCTAACTGCATATTACCATGTTAAAAATATAAATACAGTGGTGTCTTTTTGTGGCTGGGTTTGTTATTTTTAATTCTCTGGGAAAATCAGGTAAAAAATTAGCTGTTTGAGACCTTATAAAGCAGAGCTGAAGTAGGTCAGATCTTTTAAGGCATTCACTGTTGTCTGCATTAAGTTGTAAATGACCAACACAGCTGGCTGCCCAGTGGGTAGCTATGCATCTTCACCCTCTCACTGCCCCCAGCACCTAAAATTCCCTCTGCCCACAACAGTTTGTTCCTACTTCTCCTGTTGAAGAGCCTAGAACCAGAAGTCCAGTGGCTGTTATCAGATTTCTGTTGTTGAGATGAACTTGAGGTATTAAAAAGTCTTTTGTCTCCTAGCCCTGCATTAGAAGAAGAAGAAGTTGATATTTGTTTGCTTTGGGTTTTAAGGTTGTTTATTTTTATCTTGTTTAATACATTCTTTCTCTGACCTGCTGAGGTCTGTTCTGCAGGTCAGGATGAGGCAGACTCCAGACTCCGACTGCCTGCCCTTGGGGCAGTGTTATCTTTTATACTAAAAACTACGTGTCCTTTATTTACAGTAATTTTTTTAATACCTATCAGCTATGTTGGACAGTGTGTCTCTACTCTAAACTAGTCAAAAAGTGCCACCACCACAGCAGAAGATGGAGGACAACAAGACGAATAAGAAGGACTGGATGCTCCCAAATTCTTCCATCTTTGCCTCTTGAACCCCCATTATAAAACCCCAAAACTCTGCTTTTTTACCTTGTGACAAATTAACTGTTATTCTGCTTAACTCTTGTGACTTGTAAAGTTCCCAGGGCAGTCAGAGGAATGTCCTGGGTTCTGACAGGCTGTTACAGCTGTGTGCTTACAGACTGTGTTTCCACCAGCTCTTGCAAACTGAGTGGGCACCAGGCTGTCGTCACCAGCTGCAGCTCTTGCAGGCAGCATCTCCTGGCACGTGCTCCCTGTTATTGGGGAAGCTTCTCTGTTAACCCTGAAAATCAGCCTTCTGATTTGTTTTAGTATAGTGGAGTCAGTTCTCATGAATTATAAAATAAACAAGAATCATGTTTGCATTCCTTTGTAAAAGGTATCACCTGATGGACTTCTCAAGTGACCAGTGAAGATGGAGAGGTGGGAACTTCTCTGTCCAATCTCTGATCACTGTCCAGAGAACTTATATATACGAGGTGAACAATAAACTAGGATCTTCTTCCTTTCTTTTTCTCTGCCTGAACACCTGTTGTGTGTGTTACTGTGTGTTTCTATCTGTGTCACAGTAACACTTCTCCCCTTCCTTTTCTCATCACTGTGTGGTTGAGGAAGTGTTACAGTTCCAGTGATTTGTCCTTTCCAGGAGCAAATATGCATTCCTTAGTGTAACCACAGAAACACCCAGATTACATTAGCAGGTCAGAAAAAAAGGACCTGCTTGTCCTACTGGGACAGAGACGGGTTGGTTGGTTGGCTTGTTTTGGTGAGAGACTGTCATGTGTGCAAAGCTGTGGGGCCTCTGCAGTATCCTGTGAATAAGAGACACACGTTATAATGGTCAGGCAAGTCTAGAAGCTGCCTCGTGCAGCAAAGTGTAGGGTTATGCAGGTGCTAAATATTATGTGTAAATACTGCTAATACATCTGCAGATACAAATACATAAATCATAATAAATATACACTGGGTTAGGAGTGGGAAGAAAGGGGAAGAATTTCCTGTCTTTGGGACAACTCCCCATATATCAGTATGCTGATCTGTGGGAAGTCTCAGGAAGAGTTTATAGAGTGAGATCCACTTACACTCGACTCTCTTCCCCTCTCCTCCTTCTCAAAACATAGAGGGGACAGTGGAGATAGTAGGATGAAGGACTTTTGAAGTTTTCTATCCTTGTGTACAACTATGGCTTCTAAGATTTCAGGGTTTTTTCCACAATTCAGACTTCTCCTTTCTGAGACACTTTCTAAGTGTGCCTTTCTTTCATCTTACAAATTTGCTCTTCAGATGGTTTGAAGAAGTATTGTTGGCATCCAGAAACATTTGCATAAAGATAATTTACAATATACAATTTACAGTCAAATCGAAGAGCCTTTTACATATTTTGTTGGTTGAAAGCATTTTAACTTCTGATTTCTTTCCCCCAAATCCCAAGCTGTAGTCCTCTAATCCACGTAGCCAAGAGGATGCAAAGGAAACCCCAGGATTGAGGGAAAAGTAGCAAATCACATGCAGCGTGTCTCTACTGGAGACTGGAGACTTCTTTAACTGAAGGAAGCTCTGTGCCTTCATTCTTAACAACCTCTCAGTGAAGGATGAACACTTCATGGGCAGATTTTGGTGGCTGATGAGGTCAGGCCATTACGCAGTGGAACATATTTTCAGGATTGCTGTTATCCTACAAATATGTTCTTAGCTCGTGCTCCACAACCATATTTGCTTTGTACTTCACATAATGCTACAGTAGTACTTAGGGTTTTAAAACATTCTCAAACAGACTAAACAAAATAAAAATGGTTTCCTTGAGCAGGAACAGTTCAATTGTAAGGAATTTTTCAGAATGACAGAAATGCTAGCTCCAGTAGTCCATGGAATTATTTTTATTTCAGAAATACCTTTTTCCTCTCGTGAAAGTATAAGGTCAAATACTTCGCAAAGAGAAGCTTTGATGGTGCTTTGTTTCCTAAGAAGAATAACTCATGCACCCTTGAGTTTCTTTAAAATGTTAACTTTAAGTTTGCCTGAAGTGAATTCACATAAATAACCAGCCAAGAATATCCCCCTTGGCCAACTTCATCCCTGTTCCCTTTTGGAACAGCTCAGACAAAACAACTGAGGTTGGACAAGAGATAGGCCTTGTGAATTTGAGGTTTAATGAACACAAGAAGTACAAAACAGACAATTTTGGCAGATTTCATTGTAACACTTGAAAATGTTTGTTTTTTCTCATATCAAGGCTGCAGAGAGAGTTAGAAGTGTTTGGTGAATTTGTCTTGTGCTAGAATTACACTTTCTATTTATATAATCAATGTTAGGTCAGTTGTTTATAGCAGAATTAATGGCCTTGTTTATACACTCTTCTGCTTTTATACATGTAATTCTCCTCTCCTTCCATTTTCAGGTTAGGGTTTGGTTTTAGTTTTCTTCATAACACAATTGAAACAAAATGTGTTGAACATGTGTGTGTTATTCCAGACTTTATTAGAATTCACTACTTATAAGAAATACAACAATATGTGGATGCACTTATGTAAACTATGGTCAGAGGGAGTTTTTTGTGTTGTTTTTTTTTTTCTTTTTTCTTTTCTCGTCATCATAACTTTCTCTTCTGCCAAGATGTTTCTGGCAGTTTTTAAAAGGTTTGCCATTAAAAATGTTATAGACCAAATGGTTTTTAGAAACTTTATTGAGGGCACTACTTAAACAAAGGAAGAGTTGGCACTGAACTCCTTTCAGCAGAACTTTGCACTGGGAAGTGTTGATATCTGGAAGGGAATAAGCAAAGACAACAAAACAGTAGGAATGATGCCTATTTCTGTTTTTAAAAGGAATTAGAAAATCCCTTGTAAAGCAAGTTTTTTTTGCTCCTGTTCTTGTGTCACCTCAAATGTATAGAAAGATATACCAAAGGCAGGACTCCTGCTTCTTCTCCTTCACATTCTTATTTTTCTTTTTCCTTCTGCCTTTTCTTAATATATATATATATATATATATATATATATATATATATATATTATATACCATTTATACCATGTATCACTTGATGGGAAACATCCAGACTATACAGCACATACTTGAAGCACTTATTGCCTGAACACAGAGGATAATATAGAGGAAAATTACTGGTTTTAAAATTGTTGATAAGGCTGTGACTGCTCCTTAAGAACTGCAAACGTTTGTAGGAATACACAAGTATTTATTTGTGGTTTATTTCTCACATAAAACTACACACTCCTCTAGACTTGACAGACTAGACTTTAACAGCAGAAGTAGTATTTTAAAAGAGGAGTATAATATATTTGATGGCTGTGTTGTTCTTTTTTCCTCTTCCAGAGCAAGAGTTCATTCTTTGAGAAAATCAATGGTGGTCCAAAGAGAAGAAAGAGGGTAAGTATTGGAATATTTCATAGCCACTTTATAATCTAGAGACTTAATAAAAATTAAAACCATATTGTCAAAATAGCCTAATGCGTTCATATTATACTTTAGATTATCTGTAAAGTCTCTGTGATAAACTACTATAGCTGGCTTCAGGACTGAACACTGGGTACAGGATTTATTTCTCAAAATAGCCTCTCACTTTCAGAAGATACACTTAAGTGTAGAACATTATAGAACTTCATATTATCTGTCTTTTAAAATTGATCCTGTTCATTTAAAACCATTTAAAATTATTTAAGTATCTCTAAAACAGGACTTGAAATTTCCTACTAAAAAATTAGTAGACTTAATTACCACTATCTATGTGTTCGAATATATTTTTGGGTGTGGATAACACTAGAGGTAGTTCTTTATTTGATCTACATCAGATGAAACTCCTATCTCTATGTCCCACTTGCCTGAAAGCAAGGATGAGAAGGTTCTCATTGTTCTGCTCCTGTAACAGGGAAGGCAACCCACATAGAAAGATTCTGCACAGTCTGCCTCACTACTCTCTTTTTTTTGGTAGTGTCAGCCTCTCTTTTATTAAAAAAAAAAATCACTTTCAGGAAGAGTCAACATCTTTAGCTTTGCTGCTAGTGTATTTTTTTTTACAAAAAGGAAAATTCTAGCTCTCTGCCAGAAAGTAGCTTTTCAAAATATGACAGCACAGTTTATATTGTAAATGAAGTAAATATAATTTAAAATAACAAGCATAAGCAAAGATGATTTATTTATTAATTCTCAAACTTTTAAGTCTTTGCTAGAATGAAGAAGATGAGTTGATTTCTTCCTGATTCAGACACCACTGGCAGTTGACACTTCAGCCATAATTCAATGATCTGACCTGAGCTTAGTATCTGTTTCATGCTTATATAAGATTTTTGAGTTTGAAAAGTAAAAATGGGTAGGCACCTGAATTTAATTTTTAAGTAGAATTTACTCTGGAAATAGTTTCAGCAGAATATTATTAATAGCTAGAACAACATGTTAAAGTGGAATTCATGCAACATATACATGAGGGGGAAAAAATGGAAAAAAAGAACATTTTCTTTCTGTGAGCTGACTGACATAATTGGATACAAAAGAAATATTAGCTGGAGACACTTGACAGTGACGTGGCCAGGAGTAGCCCAGAATTTTGAAGGTGAATTGCTTTACAGCAGATTTATTTTCCTAGCACCATGTCACTTAATGCTAAATTCATTAGAATTTAAATTCTTTTAGTGTGATACTGTAATGATTACTAATGCTTTAATGAACAATTCAGAATTTCCACTTTTTCAGCAGAAGAATTACCTAGAACTGTCAGCAGCAGAGTGTTTTCCCAGATATCAAAAAGTCCTCTGGATTCCCCTCCTGCCTTTTGTGCTCCCTGCCGCTCCTCCATGCCTTTCTGCACAGACAGTTTTGGGATCTGGCAACAGATTGGTTTTTTTTTGCCTCTGAATGTGCCCGTCTGAGGTTAAAACAAGTCCCTTGTAGCAGTGTACGCAGTAACCCTGCCGTGCCTGCTCAGGGCTGTAGCGAAGCAGTGACAGAGGCGCTACTGGAGCCTGGCAAACCTCCTGTGCCAGGCACGCGTGCACATTCCCGTACCTGCAGGGTACCCACCCCCGTCACCGGCTGTCCAGCACAGGCTGCTGCTGCGCCAGCTCCTCCGCAGCGCTCGCTCTGCATGACAAGGCGCTTTACTGTGACATCCAGTTTTAACTCGCGGTTCTCCTCGCTTCTGAAATGCTGTGCTAGCGGACAGCCCCGTCCAGAAGTGTCAGGACCACTTCTGTGATCGCTGAGGGGCCGCGGGCTCGGAGCCGTGTACAGAGGTGCTTGGGAACCTCCTTACTTTGAATTCTGCACAGCTGCATAGGATTAAACATATTTTAGTTAAATCAGCCAAAGTATTTTGCATTATATTTTGTGTTTTCTTTTGTCGGTTAAGAAGGATTCAAAATTTTATGTAGTCTCATTCTCTTCTACAATTATTTCAAAAAGTAGCAAGAAAGTACCATTCCAAAAAAAAGACCAATTAATCTTCCTAGGAATCTTCAAATAATTCCTAGAAGTTTATGCAACAGTTGAATTTCACTAAATTAACATTAAACAGAACTCTTTAAACAAACACAAACAAATCATTTACATATGTCTTATTTCTAACAATTTAAAGCATTGGAGTTAGTTCATTTTCAAAGATTTTTCCACATTCATTTCTGGTTCTTAATATTTTTATGTTTTTTTTTTTACTTGTAGCAGGCAAAACACCCAAAACCCAACAGAAGAAGCACAGGGCTGCTCTGTGCTATGACTAAGTATTAATGATAGAATCCACAAATCTGGAGAAACCCAAGGGCTTCAACTTGGAGACAGATAAACCCCAAATGTTTTCCAGAGATTTGAAAAATACTTGGAATAGCTGAAAATAAATATTTCATGCCCATTCTGAATGCCTTTTTTTTTTTTTTTTTCCCTTAAGTTTTGGTGAAAGAAGCACAGAAATATCTCAAGAAAAGTAATTTCTGTAACACAGTCAGCCTGACAAGAATCAGGAAATGCTGGAAAATTCTCATTCCTCTGAAGCTTGTCCTTAGGCAAACAGTTTTTATTAGCATCAAAAACCTTTGTGCTAGAATTTTTGACTATATCTGTGTGAAGGAGACAATATACACTTTTTTTTTTTTTTTTTTTTTTTTTTTTTTTTGCTTATACTGACACTGTCACAGGCCGGAAAGCAGGTGTAAACGGTGCTCAACACTGAAGCTCCACTGAGCTGTTTGTTTGCCACTTGCAAATACAGCAAACACATTTCACTCCTACTGGTAAAGATAAAAGGCAAGCGTAGGCTTTCTACGTTACTCCATCTACGATCTCCAAGCACTTTCGAGACAGAATCTGTTCATCTTCAGCCTCACGTTGTGCTGCTTGCATGGTGCAAAGTGAAGTCAAACCCTCTCCAGGAATCTTCTTTCCAGCATTCCCTTGTTCTGGCAGTGCTATGAGAGCCATTTTCGATGCCAAAACCTTGTTTGGCTCTGCTTCTTTGCCAGCAGTTTCTTATCTCAGAATCAAGAGAGGAAGCAAGGAGGGGTTTCCTGCAGAGACAGGCTGAACAAGAGGCTGTGGTCAAAATGGTATTGTGGTCTCTATTTGTATCTCAGCACAATGTCCATCAGAGGCTAGTGACTGCAGCTAAAGCTCACCTGTACTTCTCTAACAAGTTCTGTCCTGTCCCAAGAGTTAGGGAGGGAGAATAGCTGCTGCTGCTGCTTCTCTGCTGAGCTGAGGAAAGGAGGAGTGGAGCAAAAAGGTAGTGTTTAATTCAGATTGTTCTATATTCCTGATAGTCCTCCTTCACTTGTATTCCTTTCAGTGGATTGAATTGAATTCTTGCAAAAAAAAAAAAAAAAAATTAGAAACAAAGCACTGATTGACTTTCAGATTTAATCCCTGAAAGTAATTTTTTCCCAAGTCTGTAAATATCTGACAGATAAGAAATGCATAAATATGTTCACTAATCCTAGTTACCTTTTATCTGTTTCCCTGTTTCTAATAAGTTTAAATAATTTTAAACTTTTTCAGAGTGTGAACCCATATCTTCAAGGACAGCGACTGGATAATGTTGTAGCAAAGAAGTCTGTTCCACAATTTTCAGATGAAGACAAAGGTCCTAAATAAGTACAGTAAAAATGAAAGATAAAAACTCATGCCATCTTCTTCTAGATCATGCTATTGCTTATATATAATCATGTATTAAAATCCTTGTGAATGGCAGCATGCTTATTATTTATATAATTGTAGATGAAAAACAGCTGTATTTATAACAGCATGTTCTCCTAGATGATAAAAGTATGGTTCTGCTTTTTGTTAAGTTATGGTAAAAGGACATTTCTGTTGTTTTTCTTTTAGTCATGGAGCAAACTTTAAAAATGTTAGTCATTTTGATAGCTAATGTGAGGTAAATGGTCTTAATGAGGAGCTTGTAAATAGGAAGATGAAAAAAAATGCCAAGTCTGACTCCAACATTTAATCTTAAATGTTACTATGTTTGACACATGAAAATTATAGTTTTATGTTTTGTTCACAAATATTGTTACTTAGCAAAGACAAAGTATTTATTTTACGCAGAGAATTTTGGCTTTTGGTCCATTTTAATAAACATTTAAGCAATCTACACGGTTTGCAAAGTGACATTTTCCAAAATATTTCAGAGGCTCGTTTGTCTCTGTTATTGCTGTGCAAATTTAAAAATTCAGGAACTGCTTTTTGACTGTATTCATTGGAATATTTTTCTGTTAGTTTTAGTAATTCCATGCCCACAGCTTTCCTGAACACTTGAACATCTTCCTTCCTTATCAATTGAGCTCTTATGTGAGAATTAATCTCCCCTGCTGTTCTTTGTCTTAGTAACTGCAGCATTTGTGCATTATAGTGTTGTTAAATTATAAGTGAAGATGGAGACATTTGTCTGTGTTAATAAGGTTGTGTCAACAATCTCCGAATCTAAATCCAGGATATGAAGGTCATTACAGTTGATCTTCTGAAAAAAATATGCTACTATGCTACTCTAATAACACTGGTAGCTATCATTGCTATTGAAGTTGTTCTGGGAAGCTTAAATTGTCTTCTTGCCCCTAGGAGATTGAAGAGCTGTATATTCCAGGGTTCTCCCTTTCTGAAAGATGAGAATACACCAGAATATTTCAAGCCATGTGAAAGGAGCACTGGGATTATAGAAAACAACATTAGTTTATACCTAATGTTACAAATTTGTGGGGAAAAAAAGTAGTTTTCTTTCCCATCCTATAGAAAGACAGTAAAATAATGATGACCTCTTAGGAAAAATTAAAAAAAAAAAAAACAAACAGATAAGAATTTAAGATTCCTAGCAACATAAAGTTAATAGGAGGGCACAAATATGACTGTCAATGGCATTTGCCTTTTCTGTCCCACCTCTTAGTAATTTGTAATAAAGTATGTATGTAGAGAATTGGCCCTCTCATGCCATTTATGGGTAGATTGCAAAATTCTAACGTTTTGGAACAGACTATCATGTCTTTCATCATATTTCCTTTTTAAAAAAATCTTGAAGAGAAAACTGAATAGTATGTCATGAAGTGGGATTTATATTCACACATGACACAAAAATGAGGAATTTCTATGAATCACAGAGCTCCCTTGGCTTCCAGTGGCTGGAACAGGATGGGAGCAATCTAGCTGTTCATCTGACAGAACTCATATTCTCTGCATCTTAAGCTTACTCTTTTTATCTGCACTCCTGTTCAAGTCCTCACACAGGTATTGAAAGCTGCAAAGCTATGAAGATTGCTCCAAAACCAACAAAGAGTCTGTCTGTTCTGTCTGTCTATCTATCTATCTATCTATCTATCTATCTATCTATTATCTATCTATCTATCTATCTATCTATCTATCTCATGGCATAAATCTGACACTAAAACCAGTGGCCCAGAGTGTGTGAAATGGTCATTCCTTCCATCTAACCCTGCTGCCAGCCGTAGCTACAAGGCTTCCAGGTAGTTGGAGGCTAGACTGCCATTCCTAAGAAATTTGTTTCTTCATATCCTTGATTGTTCATCGATACTTCTAAAGTTATCTGAGTTACATTTTGTCCTTATAGCTCCAGTAAAATCCATTTGAATCACAAGAGTGAAACAACCATGATGGCAATTTATTTTGTTTTTTAAGCTCTGATTGAGGACAAGTGCATAATAAAAGGGGGTGTGTACAGAAAACAGGGGGCCTGAAAAGGGAAGGGCAAAGAAGCGTTGCTTGTTTAATAGTATCAGTAAACCCACATGTAATTTTGTGAAGTACTCCAGGTCACTCCAACCCTGTGTGGGGATGTGAAATCCAGCACTGCTAACCGGCCAGAACAGGGGCAGCCAGCAGGCTGCCTGGCCAGAGGAGCTGCCCTCCTGTGTGTGACAGATCTGCACAGTGCAGGCAAAGGAAATGTATCACAATTCAGACTTGGTTTTGTCCTTAAATGCAAGCAAAAGAAAAAAAACAAAAATCTTTACACTGAACAAAACAATGATGTGTCCTACAGGAACTGTGTGCTGGAACAAGTGTGGTGGTGGGCAGCTGTCTGCTGAGTTCATCAGGCAGCTTGAGTGTTTCACCAGGAAGACTCAGCAGTACTATTGTGAAATTTTAGTAAAATATAGCTCTTGCACCATGTTAATGCGATTCATTATTCTAATTTCAGTTTCATGGTAGAGCTGCCTTTCAGTACTCGGATTGGCTAGACCCATATTGATTTTTAAAAAACCAAAAAAAAAAACCAAGCAAAAATTCTTGTCCCTCCTACTGTTCCAACAACAGTCCAGCCATGTATATGTAGTTTTTTAAACAGAATACTCACAGTGCTGGTCTTTCAGAATCAATCCCTCCTCACTCAGAGTTCACCAAACCAATATTTACAAGAATGTAAATTACTGCACAGGTGTAATTCCCCTTTTACCTTTATGATGCATGTGAATTAAGGAGCATGTATATTGATACTGTTGTTTAGAATTTTCATCAAATTAAAACCTTTTAGAGTATTTTAAAATTTGCAAGTGTGTTAATTACCTCTAGTGCATTAGAGACACAATGTGCTTGAAGGAAGCTATACAAAATAAAGTGTATTGCCCTGAAACATTGGTTTTGTCTGGTAAAGAAATATTTATGACTCTAGTTTAAAAAAAGCACTGTGTAACTGATGAGAGTATTTGAGTTGCGACACAAAACTTTAGTCTGGGGGTACATGTGCATATACACACATTAATACACTTTTTAAAACCGTCTGATAATAAACTTATTAGTAAAGACTACGAAGATGTTAACCCACAGAATAAAGTAATATAAAAATGCTTGGTGAATTGCTAAGGAGGGGAAATAGTGATATGCTCCTAATACTGGCACTTTTGCATTCACCAACTGCAATGAAGCCATGCTGCTGCTGCCTAGGCAGCACCCAGGAGCAATCCAAAGAATCTGGGTACAAGTTCTTGGATGTCAGAGTCCTGAGGGCCACTTACAGGACTGCAAGTAAAGCTCATCTAAAGCTTATTTTATCAAAATGTTATGAAGCCTCTCTTATCTGTTAAACTGAGGAAGGGCACAGGCAGAAAGATGGCTATACCAAGTCAATTAGGTTTTTGGCTTTGTTGTCAACAAAGTAACAATCAAGCCCCTTTGTTTCCAAATGGCAGTAGTTGAGGAAGAAGACAAGTAGCTTTTTCACGATGAAGGGGAGACTTGCCTTCAGATCAGGCCTCTAAACAGTAGCTCCATAGAAGTGATGAAAAGGCTTTGTTTTCATCTCACGGTGTACAAAAAGCTAATTTTTGAACATTTAAATTTTTGGAAAAAGCCCATAACAACATCAACCCAAAACAAACTTGGAATCTTCTGGCCTGTTTGCTGGTAAGCGCACTAAACCAGTTCTCACCTCAACTTGTAATGTGATATTATTTTTATATAATTCCTTCTTTTTGGATGCAAATAGAAAATGCCTGGATCTGTAGGCCAAAGACCTTAAAAGCAACCAGTTTTTTGAAGTCAACTCAGATTTATGGAAGGGAGAGGTAGGGAGATTCAGAGGATGCTACCACAAACCCATGAAAATTAACATGTCCAAGGAAAGGACAGTTCCACGTGATCCACAAAGGAGATGAGTATATTCACTATTTTATTAGCCAAGTGTCACTATCTGTAGGATTTAAGGTACCTCTCCATCCAGTCCAGAAGCCATCAAGGCTCTCAGGGAGAGGACATTATCTCCAATTTTAGACACCTGAATCCAACATTTCAGGCTAATGGAATCTAATGACAATTAGATTGAATTATATTTTTGCCATGCTTGATACAAATAGGATGGCAATGTGATATGCCCTAAAGAAAAAACAGCAGCAACAAAATCCCAACAGAACACATTGACTCCACTGCCATGGATACATATGGATATACTTAAAAATTCAGTTTTGTTTGAAGGCATGCAATTGCCTTCAATACTCTAAAAAGAATAATATCAGGAATTATCTCAAAAAAGAAGTGCACTTTTTAAATAAAGAATCACTGTGTCCCTTACAAGGTCTGCCAGTTTGTCATGCCTGGGGTCAATGGCAGATTCCAACCATGAGCAAAGGACAAGTTCACTTGGAGGGCTCAGCCACTGACAGTGACCTGCTTATGTGCAAACTAAATAAAAACTAAAAACAATTGCAAGCAAAGGATTTGCCATCATGAAGGTCCCTATCACTTACAAATGTGGCTGACTACCATAGGATTGGGATGTTCAAATACAAGAGAATGAAAAGGTCAAGTGAACCATTTTCCAAGTACACTCGTGGTCTAGGTCTGCCATGCTCAAGCCTTTTGCTGTTAGGTGAACAATGGCATTGAGCTCCAGTTCATCATCTGAGTTTACCATGAGAAGGAAATATGTAGTTTCCATTGTCATGTTTTCTTTATTTATGATGATGACTGCTTTGCTGTGATTACACGAGTCCTGATGGTTGGGAGAGCTGCTAACCATGTGTTCAACACATGGGAACATAACAAAAATTAAATATGAGTGTCATGGCAGTAGCATTATCAATTGGAACTAAAAGAGCTTTAAAAAACAATCCCATTTTATTAATGAGATCTGTACTTGTATGTGGGGTAGAGATGGTAGAAATTGAGAATGGTTTCAGACTTTAAAGATTACTTAGGCCTGAATCACCACTTTTTAATTTTCTTCTGTAGTTCCTGTTACCAAAACACATGGACTGCAGCTCCTAATGCAATGCATGGTTGTCTTTTACATTTAATCACTGTGTTTCTTCATGCTACTCTGTTGTCCAAGAAAGCCAGTGGTGGGAGTCAGTGGCTGAATTCCATGGTAAACTGAGTGAAGCAAAGGAGGAAGCACAGAAAAGAAATAAATGTGCTACTTGTTACTAGTCTCAAACTTTCCCTCCTTCCCTAACCAGTGTCATCCAGCTAGAGACCATTAAATGTATAAACACTGACTCCTTTTACTCCAGATCTTTGTTCTGAACCTAACCACCGTATAACAATTATAACAATGTTACTTTCCTGGGAACCACTAAAGAATTCCATTACAGAGGACAGGGATTTTTGGGTCTGGGCATGTTTGCTAGATCACAGAAGGTGCATATGGCTTTCATGCTGAATTCAGTCATTTTTTTAGTAATTCTTTATTCTGAAAAACAACCACCACCACCACCACCACCCCCCCCCCCCCCCCAAACCCTAGCAGTTCTTTCAGTTCAATATCTATATTCTAATGTTCCAAAGTTCTCTAAAAGTTGCTGAAATTCAATTGGGATAGCCTGTATGGGGAAATGCAGTTCTGATTCCTCAGCTCAATAGAGAACACCTTTCTACACTGGAAATATAAAATACCACACTGTGACATTTTATATTTCTAAATGGACATAACAGACTCATGAAAGAGCAGGTTAGGCTATCCAGAGGAGTACTCATAATTCACCATTGGTTATTTTTTCCCTTTCTTAAACAACACTGTAAACAGTGACTAAGAGAATTGCAAAACTGTGATTCCAATGAGCAGTGCAATGGCTGTAAGATTTATGGGCTTGAAAGCTGTTTTATGGCAATTGTAGAAACCTATTCTTAATGCTGCATAAACCATTGATCAAATTTTTTAAAAAGAATTCAAGTACATTCTTTAAAAGTCATGGCTATAACAGATAAGCAGGGCTGTCATAGCTCATGCATGCACCTTGGCATTGGTTGAATTCCCAAACCCTATGACTGAGCTGACACAGGGTTCTGTGCACGCAGGGGTAATGTACGTGTGCACAGTTAACAAAGCAGAAAAGTATGTCCTGCTTCTGATTCTTTATAACTTCATCCTGCTAATCCCACAGTGTTCCAGCTTTGCTGCAGCCTTTCTGGTGGTTACTGCTCTGAAGTTTTGGCCTCTTGGAAGACTTCTTTTCAGGGACTCTCTTGAGTGCTAAGTTATCCAGCAGGCAAGAAATATGTGCCATTATGATATACATTTCTTTCAGTTAAAAATACATCAGTTAGTAGTTGAGGTTATTTTCTAATTTCTAACCACATGACAATTTTCTGCTGTGTTTTTACATTCTCAGCAGCAATCTATAAGCCTTTAAAAGATGAAGAACTAGCCACAAAGTTGAAGATAAGGCCTTCATAAACTATCCCAAAACATCAGCTTCTTGTAAGAAACACTTTGTGTCTATTTTGTTGAGCATCTGGAGGTGCTTGATCTGGAGATTTACAAAACTGGGAATAATTTCCAATTAAAAGATGGGTGAACAGTTGCAAAGAGGTTAAATGCAGGCTCCAGTAAAAGCCCAAGTACTCACAGTTGAAACCTGTGTCCAATGCAAATACTAAAGCCCAAGCACATGCTCCTCAAACCTTGCCTCTCCTTCCTGATTCCTCAGGCAGCCAAAGGCTATACACAGACAGCAATGTTTTCCTGTAATCCTGTACCTCAGGTGCCTGACTCTTGCTTCTGTGCATGCCTAGGACTGTTTGAGACTCAGTGAACCTGCATAACTCTACATCTATCTCAGTCCTAAACCCAGCCTGAATCCACAAACTTGGCAATTCTTCTCCTATATTCCCTGAGGGACCAAGCCTGGCAACTGCTCATCTCACACATCTACAGGACCAGGCATTGCACAAAATACCACAGCAGACATAGACAGTTTAATTAAAAAAACAAAAAGTGTCTGTAAGAGTTATGGCAAAAGAATCAAAGCTCTAATGATGCCAGAGAAGGTGACCAAGAATGAACCCAGATTTGTCACCTAGTGGTTCATATGACAGGCTGAACACAAGGAAGGACAGGGTAACTGGGCTCTAGCTAGTCCTCAAGGAGTGTTTGGGTAGCTAGGCAGACACCTGATAAAAATACAAAAGTAGTCTGAGAGATGGCAAAACCAAGCCAACCACCCATCCTCCTGAGTAGATGGTTTATTTTGGCTCCTTGTCTTGATTTAATTGTTTTCTGAATTGCTGAAAAGCTTCAGCAGGGGAGGTGCAGGTCTCACACAAACAGGCTGCAGCCTCATGGCTAAGAGGCTGCACCTCTGGAGGTGCTGGTCTGAATGCCTCCAGTGAGCAGACAGACACCATCACCTTTTCATTTCTGATTCCTGAAGCACCACCAGCCTCCTTTCACTCACTTTTTATGTATTGGGTTGTTTTTCAGGAAAGTTGGATGTATTTAGCTGCTACCCAAATTCTTGGAAGAATGTTACATTTAGCAAGACTTGGAAACTAGCAAGAGTTCATTTGCCGGACTGTGCATGCTTTATTCTAGTAACTTTAAAAATATCTTTAGATCATGTTGCATCTGTTGAAAAGGAAGTATTTAAAAACTTCACTTCCTTACTCACTACTAGCATTCCAGTGACAAATTTAATCTTGCAATCATCGTAATATATGGGATTTGCTGACCAAGAGCTCCAGTGAGCCTACTGGACCCTCTTAGTCTGGCTAACATGACATCTCCTTATAGCAAGATGTGTCATATTATAAGCACTTTCAGCACTGAAGCTAAGACACAATCTTTTATCTACACCAGCATGAATAATTCCCTTCAAGGTGATTTCAGATAGAATTTGCCCTATTGAAATATACACCCAAAGATCTGCACTCCAGATCAATCAAATAATTTGACTGGAAAGACTAAACCATAAAAGTACTTGGTTTTACAAAGTATTTCTCTAAATTAGAAACAAACGAATCACATTTGGCTATGGTGGGGTTTTTTCACCTGGGAAGGTGGCTTTGTTACACCTGATTACAGCAGTCACTCCCCTCCTAATGCACAGAGGCTTTTTAAACAAGCTGTCCTACCTCCACAGGATAAAAAAATGCTTTCTGCCTCCAGATAGCCTGTGCCCTCATCTGGATTTATCTCAATTACTAATTACATCAAGATAAAAACCACTGTACTTTGTCTCTTGTATGTTTTTACATCATAGCTTTCTTAATGTAGAAACTTTAGCCTATAAGAAAGGCACAGCCAAAAGAATCCATAAATTCTGAATCAAAAAATTTACTGTATTAAAAAAGAGAGTTTATTCTTTGCCTTGCAGCACAAGAGAATATCCTGTTCATTTATGTTCACTCTTTTGTCAGATCAGAATAAGAAATGGCCGAGATTATTTTTTTTAGTGTGTCTGATAACTTTTAGTGACATCAGTCCCAAGAAGACTTTCCTCCAAGTGTTCTAGTATATTTAAAAAAAAAGAAGAAAGTAATTTTAATTTTGAAACCCTGACAAGAAATAATAATACCTCCTTCACAAGTCTAGTTCCATCTGGTTGAGAACCAAAAAGCCCTGCCACAGTCTGATCTGAAGGGTAATTGATTTGATCACTGGCAATTTAACTTCTTGTCTTATGTCTTTAGTGCATTAAAACTTCCTGGGGAGGGGAAAGAAAACTGTTTACATTTTTAGACTTTTTACAAGTGCATCCAAAAGCCCCAAGTGTTTGGAGCCTGATTAATTACAAACACCTAGAGGACTGCTCCCAGTCCTATTTACAGAATCTCTTCTAACATCAAGGGAGTTAACGCTTTCTCAGGCACTTTGAATCCCATGTTATTTGTGAGGAGGGGAAAAAGCCCATTCAATCAAACTGCCAATGAAAGCAGCTAGTGGAGAACTGCTGGGCAGTGTGGTTAGTCCCAGAATGTAAGATAACAGCTCTTCCATGGTTCTGAACAGCTCTACAGAAATGGAAGAGTGAGGTCTGATGTAGCTATGTTTGGAGAGTAAAGTAAGAGGACTTGAAAAACTCTAATTAGAATTCAAGATAATGCAAGAAAGGAGAGATCAATGAATAAATATCCAACTGCCCTTAGCCAAACAAGCTAAACAGGATCCTCCTGACAAGGAAACAGAAGAAGCAAAACAGAGCAGTTGTTAGAAACATCAAGAAAAAAGATTTGGCCCTAAGCTCATGTGTGTAGTTTCCCAGAAGTGATCTTTTTTCTTTTTTTGGCAATTTTTGAAAGAGTAAATTTTTGGTAACCATACAGATTTTAAAAATAGACTATTTTTGTATTTTATTATTATTGTATTCCTAATCCTGAAGTCCATAAAGTTTAGCATTTTAATATGCATACTAACTAGAAAGTCCTTTAACAGGGGAAAGAGGTATACATAAATTATTTCTGTGTCTTTTAGCAAGGCTCACCTGACTCAAATCTCTTGGATTGTTTTGTGTGCTTCACATAATACACAATTCTGAATAATTCCACTGAAAACAAAGTCAAGTGTCTGGCAAGCCCCTGAAAGATTCCGGTCCAAATCTAAGTTCAGCAAAAAAATGAAGTATGTGCACAAATCCACCTTTCTTACCAAAGCGCTTAACTACCAGATTGCATCTAGGTATAGAGTAAAAACATTATATAAATCATCCAGCAGTTCTTTTCCTAAAAGACAACTGGCTAAACAATTCTTTGTCTGCCTTTAAACTTTATTTTTGTCCATGACAGTGAAAACTTGGCTTATTCATTAGAAATATCCTTCTTTTTTTTTCAACTGGGGAGAATTACAGAAGGTAAAAGTCCTTCTTCCCTATTAAAAGCATTCAGAAATTTCAAAATGGATGTATTCAAGCACATAGACACAAAGTACATGAAAGTTGAAAAAGGTATGTTTTTACCTTTCCAGATTAAGTAGAACTCTCAACTCCTCTTATAAATTGCTCATTTCACAAGAAGTTTGGTTCCAAACTAGCCTTAAGGATTTAGGCCAAAATTATTCCTTTGAAAACTCTGTTCCCCACTGCAGTTTTATAGGCAGGGGAACAGAGTCAACAGAAAATTGGTGCGATTGAAACAAAGTAAAGGCTGGGGAGGGGATGAACTTATCACTCTTACACCTCTTCTTGACAGAGAGACCATCTAAATAAAAACGGCAGTGAGGAAGAGTTCCATAAGTATTCTTTCTGAGAAGTGGAGCAACTGATGCTGCAGCAGTAGAACCATTTAACAGAGTTCTTTCCTTCCTGTAATACAGCAGCCATTTTTGGTGACGCTGGATTTCAAGTATGAAATTCAGAAATTCTAAGTTGTTGTCTCAGACAAAAAAAAAAAAAAAAAGCTTAATCTCTTCCATTCCTGCAAAGTTACATTTTTTTCATCTGGTATTCTGTTTTTACACGGCTATTGCCAGAAAAATCAAAAAGAACAGATAAGATTTGCGATTTTGAAAGGAGGGAAATGGAATAAAAAACCAAAACCAAACCAACCCACAACAGAACAAACCAGAATAAATGCCTTGCTAATCACCTTAAATATTAAAATAGCTTTCCTGCCTCTCTTACTCATGTTTTGTTTCACTACAGACATAAGTGGCAGAGTAAGCAAAAAAAGCCTACATAGATCTCTTGACTTCCCACTACCTACCTTACCTGCCAGACTGACACTGTGTGCTCCATGGGTGTTGCACAGTCCCCCACAGGCAACAGCAAGAAAAAAGCAAAAGGCACTCTTTTGCCAGAACTGTGCATAAGATATTTGTTCATCCCTTAAAAGTGTATGAAATCTGTCTAAGATGTGGGAGGCAGTAAAGTTTGGGAGGGGAGCTTTTCAGTTTTGCAGCGTAACTGGAAATTGTATTTCTTAGCTGTCATATAGTGAAATATGTATGTAAATAACACATCGAGCTCCTTAGATGCCTCTTTTCATAATTCCCAGTTACAGCTTCACATTGTAAGGGCTTCTGATGTTCATACAAACTCAGTTTGCTTAGCTGAGTCACTTCTCATATCATGTTGCTCCAGAAGCGCCCTGAAAGCAAAGCATGTCAGCAAACACCTCCTACAGCTTCAGGAGACAAAAGAAAAAAAAAAGCAAATGCACGAAAGCAGAGGAATTTTATGACTTTCATTTTCTTGGCAAAATCTTTTATAGTCATTGAGTACATAAGATGCATCAAAAAATTGTGAGAAAGTTTAAAAAGTTTAGCTTGACAAATGATATTTCTTCATTTGGCATGAAAGTTTATATTCGTTCAGCAATCAAACTTCATCCTAATAAAATAAGCTTTTCCAAATAGCTTTCGAAAAATAGTCACATATGGATTGTATTATGCATGTAGGTGTTTTGAGGCCAGAAAACATATTTTTTGTTCTCTGTCTGCAGCACATAGCTGAGTGGAATGCTGGTGGGTGACCACGGCTCCTAGGTGTGGACATCATTACAAGCCCACAGTCTGACTCTACATGCAGTATATGCTGAATAAGAAAGTATACCAGGACACCATTCTTTTCAGAGCAGAACACAGGACTTTTAAATTATTTAGACACTTAAAGCTTTTCTCTTGAACTCATTTATTCTTTTGATTTCAAATGTCCTATTTCTGAGAATTTTCAAATTATTCCTAGATTAATCAATATTTTGAAAGTAAAAAAACCTAAAATACTCTATTCTCAAAAAAAAACCTCAGCCCCCAAATCAGTAGTTTCCCCTAATTAATTTTCTGTCATTCAGCTGATGGAAATCCATATGTAAAAAAGATGATGCTCTGTCAACATAAATCTAAAATACTGCTTTTTCAATAAGAACAATATTTTCCAGCCTCCATCATATAGACATTAATTCTAAAACTCAAATAAGAGAAAGATTAAAATTCCCTCATTAAACAGAATTTTGCCAACTTGAAGCAGTCTTAAACTTTATTTTCTAGTACACTTTAAGAGAAATTTAATTCAGAATAACCTCAGCTTTTTCTGGTACTACTCTATAAGGCTTGATATGAGGCACAATGCTACTTAAATTAAAGGGTTTTTTCATATAATAATCTGCAATAGAATAAGTGGTAGAGTGCCTGCACAAAAAACCTGGTATGTTAGTATACTATCTTGAAACCAATGTGCACATCTCTTTCCCTCACCAAATGCCTGCTATTATTGTTTGCCTACCTGGGTTTGAAATAACAAGCAAAAATCCCTTTTTCTTGCTGGTATAGAATTAAGATTTTTATCCATTACTTTTGGATATATCCAAAATACACAGGAAACTGGATTCTTTGAGTATCAGTTCTTTTCTATGACAAAACAAGGAGTGTTCTTTCCAGGTATAGCAAAGAAGCTCAGACCCCTCAGCAGGAATGCAGCGATGGACACTTCCACATGGCCCACACAACACACACCACATGCTATCTTGCTTTGGCCCCAAGTCATGGATCACTTCTGGGACACTGCTGATCTTATCCATCAAGCCAGGACAGCAGCAGTGCACACCACCAGAAACTCAGCAATAGTTGAGTCAGTGCTTGGTTCTAGACTTGTTACAGCTCAGCTAGAAAAGTTACTGCTGTGTTGGTGAGACAAACCACGCTGCTTTCTCTCCTTAACAGAAGAGTTCAAAATACCAAGTAAAGCAGTTCAGATGTGCCCTGTCTCTGCTGGACAGCTTGCCTTACTTCTGACCTGGAGGCACATGTCTAGGAGTGAGAGATACTGGATTTCTAAGCGTATTAGGCCCAGGTTCTCAGCTGTATTAGATCACTTACATCTACCTGGATCATTAAAAACTATTTCAATTTACTCAAGAAGAGGCTCTGGCCCCTGTGAGCTTTGGCTTCTCTGCAAAGGCATTTAATAAGATGCAAACTGTCCTGGCAGTGAGGATGCTCTGAGTAGCACTCAAAGTTAGCAGCAGCAGACAGGAGCTCAGCCCAATAACATTTTTCTTGCAAGAATTAAGTACAGCACTTCTTTTAGCTCACACAGTTCTTACTTTGTTCCATTAAAACAAAGAACAACTCACACAGTGAATACCAGCAAGAAACAGGAGAGGATTTTTTTTTAAAAAAAGCCAAACAAAACAATAGCAAGCAGGTAATTGTAATCAGTCAGGTTCACAGTACACACCACTGCCATCCAATGACATTAAAGCTCTAAGTCTCAAACCTATACCACAAAAACATGCAGGTTTCCATAGGCCTTTTTAATACCAAGTAATTAAACACCATTTCCCCATGAGTATTCCAGCTCCAATTAGAAGCCCTGATGAGAATCGACAGAATTTCAAGTCTGGGTATGGTAGGAGGAAGAAGTATTCCCCTTTCAACACTGGGTGCCTTTTTAACCAGTCTTCGGTTGGGATCTAACCAGCACAACTAAAGCTTTGGAGCAAACCCAGGGAATGTTTTGTTAAAGATTCCAGCAGAAATAAAGAAAGTTTCCAACCTGGAAATTATTCTGGATACCTGAAAGAATGATAAGGGGAAAAGACATCATTCCCCCTGCCTCCCTCAATCTCAAACAAATAAAAAGAGACATAACCTTTTTTTAATGTCCTTTCAAGAATATTAAAAAAAATTTCTACCTTCATTCAGTCCAGACGCAGCTGCAATTATTTATCTTGTTGATACCCAGATTTATTTTTGTATTTTTTGTGAATGAGCAAGCAAAATTCCTGCAGTAGCAGGAATAATTTTTCTTTCCAACTGTCAAAGAAACCTGAACACTTGCTTGACCCAAGCAAGTGCATACTCGGAACACTGTGCTAAGCTAAGAGAAAGAAACCAGATAAAAAGAGATGGTATAGGATATTCAGCTGCAAGGAAAGGAATATGGATCTCGAGGAGGGAGCACAACTTCTATACCAGGAGAATATAGTGCTTCCTAAAGTGTTTCCTATAGTGCTTTAAGTCAGAGTGAGAGCTACTCCAGATCACCAGCTCTGGCTGGGTGCCTGAATGCAGTGAGACATTAAGTGACATACCTGCTCTGCAATTGTTGCCTAGAAATTTCATCTAGGAAAGGCAATGCCAGAGTGGTATGTAAATGACATCCCATAGAAGCACAGCAGAGAGGCAGCTTGCCTGCAGCAGTGCCTGGAAGCGCCTGCAGTGGCAGTGCCATCGTAGGCACCAAGAGGAGCTCAGGCCAAGCACAGAAAGCACTTCCTCCAGCACGGCTCCAGAGCCTGACTGTGGCCCTGGGGAGAGGGAGCACAGAGCAGCGCCTCTCTAGGGCTGGGAGACAGAGTGAGAGACAGAGAGCAGGACAGACGTGAATAGACCTTTCAATTCAGTACTGCTGCTTCAGAGAAGAAAATGGAAAAGAGCACAAAGGCTGTCAACATACTGAGCGGTGGGAATTGTAACCTTTTCTTTGGAATATAAAGGAAGGACACCATTAGTTAAAAATAAAGAAAATTAAAATAATAGCACTTTTTTGAATAAAAACAAACACAAAAAATCCTACAGACTCCCTAGGCCTCTCCTTCTACCCATCTAGATGCCATTTGCTGTAATTTTTTGCCAGTAACCTTCCCCCATCAATTGTCTTTGAATTTCAGTGGCTCCTGCACAGTGGCTCCTGCACACCAACTCATTTTCTCTCTCATGCTGCCACCTACCACTGCACTATGGCCTGTGACTTAAGTGATTGCTTTTTTAACAAGTTGTCGCTAAATGTGTGTGAATTACTGTAATGTGCCTAATTCACTACCTTGCTAAGCACTCAGGAACTAAGGGAAGCCAAGCGTCGGCCTTAGCAAAGAGCAAGCTACCGCTGAGTACTGTGGAAGTTAGAAATTCGGCACCTTGCCTAACTCCGGCATCCCTAATGTAGCAAATCCTTTCATTTTAATTCGTCTTCCCCGTCTGCAAATAAAACTACCTCTTAGTCAGGTGAGATCCTGGCCTGTCTGAGGTCCAAGGTGGGTGCTGGCTCCTGGCGACCGAGGAGCAGGGCTGGTTTGACGCCCGGGCAGTAACTTGTGTCCAACAGCAAGGAGAGCACAGACCTATCGGCACCACCTGCACCGCTCGGGTCCCTGGCAGCGCTCTCCTCAGCTTTGCTTTCTGCTGCGTGCTGCCCGCAGCTGGAAGCGGCAGCTGACAGGCGTCTCGGTTTAATCACCCAGCTCAGAAGTCAGCCCGTGGCTCAGAGGCTGCTCCTGCCCGTAACGTGTGAGGGTACTCGTGTGCCTCCCTGGAGGGCTCGGTGGCCGGGGCGGCCGGCTAGCACTGGAGGAAGTGCGGGCTTCGCTGCGGAGCTGTGCGGTCCCTCCGCCCCCCAGGGCTCTGCCTCTCGATGTCCCCAGCCCGACGCTGCCCGCAGATTCTGGGTACGCCTTCGGGCAGCTGCAGTGCAGAGAGATGCTCTCAGCTACTGCTGGGACGGGCTGGGTCCGCAAAACGCTCAGCCCCCGCCGGTGTCTGCCTACTTTCGAGCGACCTGTGGGAGCCCGTGGGGGCTGGCTCGGCGCTGCTCGGCGCGGTCCTGCTCCGCGCTGCGCTGCCCCGACGGTCGGGCGGCCCCGGCCGGCTCCGCGCTCAGCCCCGGCGGGACGCGCCGCTCCTGCGCCGTCCCTGCCCCTCGCGGGAGGCTCGAGGAGCCCCCTGCCCCCCGAGAGACACAGTGTCGGGACACCGAAGTGTCTCACCTCTTGCGGGGCAAAAAAAAGGAACACACCCCCCCTCTCCCCCCCCCCCAAAAAAAAAACCCCAAAACCTCAACAAAACAAAACCAAAAAGAAACCCTTAGTGACACAGAGCCGTGAGCGCGGGACTGCAGATCGGGAGCCACAGTTTAACATCCTTTGCACATAGACATTAATTACCACAGAGTTTTTTTTCCCCAAAGCTGTGAAATTCCCGGCATACTGCAGAATCTCAGAAAGCCAACTTGTAAAAGGGAGTGCGGCAAAGGTGGCTGCCTCCCTCCCGGCCAAGGCAGGCCGGTCAGGGGCTCCCCGCAGCGGGCCCGCTCGCCCGGCCGGCTCGTGGGCAGGGAAGCGCCCAGTGTGCACGGAAGGGCGGCGGAGGCGGTGGGAGGGGGGTAGGATTTAATTCTTCTTAACTGTCATACTTTAATGGGGATGGAAAATGCGAATTTTCTGCGCATTCCAGGAACAATTCCTTGGGGTAGTGACCTTTAGCACCGATTCTCTGAAGACAGGAAAGTAGTCGAGTGTTTATCTGGATGACTGAAAGCTTTCCCTGGTGGAAGTTTATGGAAGTGTTAAAAGGGGCGGATAACACGGGCTTTGGAGGCGCTTGTCCAATGATCTGGAGGGGCTTGGAGAGCAGACCTCAGCTGGCAGACATTTAAATGGGAGACAGCTAGGCGCTGCTGCAATTTGTAGGCAGGATCCGACACTCTCTCTCTCTATGGACTCCCGGGCAGCTTCGGGCTCCCACGCCACCCGCTCCACCGAGTGACCCACCGGGCAGAGCCTCGCAGAGCCCCAGGCTGCGCCGAGGAGCCGCCGCCACCGAGCCGAGTCCCGCCGAGGAGCCGCCGCCGGGCAGGTGAGCGGGGACGCGCCGCGCTGCGCTGCGCGCATTTACAGCGGGCGCGCAAACGGGTCCGGCAGCTGCGGATTTCGGCCAGTCTCTGTGCGAGGCAAAATTTTAAGCTGTCTATCCTACCTTCAGAGAGGGACAAGGGAAGGAGCCGCTCACCGGCGTTTAGCAAAACTTCAGGGCGTCTCGATTTTGCAGGGGGTGACGCCCGTCCCTCCCGTCAGCGGGAGCGAGGCGCGCCGACCCTTCCGCCGCAGTGCTGGGGACTAGGGCGCTGTTACGTCTCTTTCCCCTCACAAGCACTGGGACTGCAAAAGCCCCGTTAGCTCTGCCTCTCATCTCCGCCTACAGCATCACTCCCGACAAATTGGATTCGGCGCCCACCCGAGACACGGAAAAATCCCGGCCCGGCCTCTGCACGGAGCGGGGCGGGGGCAGATCCCTAGGTGCCAGCCCCATCCCATCTCGTCCCGTCCCGCCGAGCTGCCCTTTACGAAGCCGCTCGGCCCGCGGCTCTGTCCTGGTCCGCTCTCGCAAACCTCTGCTCCTCGGAAAAGCTCCGGGGCGAGGTGCGTGCCGCCCAGGAGGCTCGGCGTGTGCCAGCGGGGTCGGGTGCCGCGGAGCGGAGGCTCCGCGCCGGCAGCGCGCCCGTGGGCAGCGCCGCGCCTCCCTCTGCGCTCAGCCTCGGGCGGGACCGGACCCGGCGGGACGCGGCTGCCCCGCTGCGCTCGGCGACCTCCGCCGCCTCTCCGCCTAGCCCTCCTACCTGACTCGCAGCCGCGGGAGTTTTGCCGAGCCGACGGCCCGGTGCGTCCGTCGGCCACCGCTCCCCTTACTCGCGCTGACAGAGCCCTCGGCCCCGCAGCGCGCCCGCCGTGCGGCTCCGCGGGCGCGGACGGGCCGCGCTCCTCCCGGCGCGGGGCCAGCGGCGCAGCTTGGCGCAGCGCTTTTCCCTCCTGGAGGACGCCCGCTTGCTTGCCCCGTCTGTTTCCATACGATCCCCCGGGGCTTGGCAGTCCCTTCAGCGAGTTCGTCCTCCGTTGGGTTAACCTGGACGGCGGCCGTGCCCCGTGGGAAGAACCGGTCGGTGTCGCCAGCCGCCGCCCGGAGCGTCCACGCCCTCGGGGAGCTGGGCCGAGTCGCTCCCGGCGATGCCAAGGCTGTGGTGTCTCCGCCCTGACGGCGGCCGGAGATCCCCGCGGCGCAGCCGGGCTGCGCTCAGCGATAGCCCCGTCTTACCTCGCCGGCTGGGGCGGCGCGGCGGGGCCGTGCTTGCCCGGCGGGCCGTGCTGCCCGGCGGGGCCGTGCTGCCCGCGGGCCCTGCTCCGCGGGGCTCTCCTGCCCGGGGGGTGCTCTCCGCCCGGCGGGGCTCCGTCTGCCCGGCGGGTTGCCCGGCGGGGCTCCCTGCCCGGCGGGGCCTCATCCTGCCCGGCGGCCGTGCGCGGCTGGCAAGGTGCCGCACCGGCCCGCCGTGCCGAGCCGCAGGGTCCGCCTGGCATAGCTGCGGCCAGCTCCTCGTGTCCCATCGTGGCCTCTGGCAAGAATGGCAGGCGAAGCCCTTTTCGGTCACAGGGCTGAGCACAGCGCTGGGGAAAGCTCCTTTTGCGTAGATGGCTCTGAGGCTCAGCGCGTTTGGCTCCACGCTGTGACAAGAGCCGGTTTAGTCAGGTTTGTGAGCGGCGACTTTTGGGTGCAGTGCCAGTGGCACCCCAACCTCAGCTGCTCTGAGCCCAGCCCGGCGACCCGCGAGCTGCAGAAGCGCTTTGCTCCTGCCCCGCTCCTCTGAGCCCGGTAATAACCAACCAGTGTGCGCTGGGTCTGTGTGTGATAAAAGGCACCGACGACCATAGCCCTCTGCTCCTCTTTAGCATTCAGTTATTTTTTTCCTCTGGGCAATGCTTCCCAGAAATGCGTAGCTTCTGCTGAAGACTCTCCTTTTCAGCAGGCACGGCAGTGCAGAGAGGAGCTAAGCTATTCCGGTTGTTTTAGGGTTCCTTGAGGAAATGTGTTTGAAGGGAGTTTGGCGCTAGGAAGCTGGGAGCTGTCAGGCTGCGTGGGCGTCTTCAGGCAAGGCAAACTCGGGTTTGGTACCAGCCATGCCCACCATGATGTTCAGCTTCTCTGGAGTCCCATAGGATGTCCTGCAGAAAAATAGTTTCTTAAACGAGGAATTCTCAAGGTTTCAAGGGTTGGTTGGTTTGTTTGTTTAAAAATTGCTGCCTACACTCCTTATATGTTTCAAACCCCCCCATCTCTATGACTCTCAAGAAGAAATTTTCTGAAATGTAAATATATCCAAATTCTATGAAACACAGATGTTAGTTTTGCTGTCTTGATTTCAGGAAAAAATGCATTTTTCTGGGAACTGCCATAACCATGCTTTTTTTTTTTAATATTTAAAAATACAGATCTATGAACTATGAAAACATTACATAAGAGTTTCTGTAATTCAGATGTAATATGTGAGGCATAAAATTATTCTGATCCTTCGGGACATAAACCACTTCTATTTTTGCAGTAGTCAAAGGGATTGTGTTTTGTGTCTTTCTTTTGCTTGTATTTGAAGTCCACCAAATAATTGTTGGTTTTTGGTTGTTTTGGGTTTTTTTTAGTTCTTCTTTAGATTTTTTTCATGTTTTCTGTGAAGCACAGAAGTCCATGGCTCATCATAATATTTTCCTAGTAAAAGGGGTTTACAGATGAAGTTACAGGCCTGTTAAGATCTGTGACAATTTTGCTATATGTTTCAACCAGGTTTCCATCCGCATCTTTTAAACAAGTTGTGTTGTGCTAAAAATGTCAGTAGTAACTTTCTGACTCTGACTATGAACTCAAAGGGAAATTCTGTCTATGAACTGACATGTGGAAATTCTTAATTCATAGCAGAAAATGTATAAATGAAAAAAATTACGGCTTAATTGTATGAAATAGTAAACCTGAAAGCATTTACATTTCTCTCTCAATAGTCGCTAGTATTAATCCACACATTTCTTAATCTGTTTTAGATAATGAGATCTCAGGCTCTAGATAAACCACATATGAAGTGATATGAATGTTAGGGCCCAATTCTGCTCCTGTTTGAAGTCAGCAATAAAACTTCTTTTGGCTTTAGGACTAAGAGCTTACAGATGATGAAAAGTGGAACTCAGCAGTGAAATATGGAAAGAATAGAGTTTTGGAGTATTGTGTTACTTTTAAAAAATAAATATTAATTCTACCATATCTCTCTGGATCTGAATGAAATGAGGGAACTGATCATTTTGGTTATGGTCATCTGTTTGTTCAATAGATTCTTAAATGAATTCTCAAAAGGATTTCTGGTTATGCCAGTGTAACAGCCAGTTAGTATCAAGTAATGAAAATTTTGCAGAAATGTGGAATATAAGCTTTTGCAGCCTGATTCTCACAGCTGTAGAGCTATTGCTTCTGCAGAATTATGACTGTAATGAGGAGAAAAAGCATTTACTTCAGGGGAGATTTCAGTAAAACTTTGGGTATGGTAACACTGATTTTAGTTACTTCTAATGTCCTCTTCTGTGTTCTACTTCTTTCGGTAATAAAAAACCCTGTTAAGGAAACATTCACAACTGCTAATTCAGACAGATGAACCCCTTCACTTCCTAATGTAAGCAAAGGTGTCATCTTCTCTCATAAGCAAAAACATTGTTTGCCCTGGAACCAGAGGTGCTGCAGGGTGCCCATACTGCATTTTGTCTGCTTTCCTGCCTGAGGCATACCACCTCCTGTTTTCTTGGGTTTTTGCATTTTAAAAATTAAAAATAATATTTAAAAATAATTTTTTAATCAGTTATTAAAAGAAGGTCCTGCTTAGCTGCTTGTGGGCATCTTGAAGTTCACACAGCCTCTTCTGTATTCCACCTGTATTTATCCCTAAATTATTGGATTACTTTTAGATGTATGTTTTGGAAGTGACCATAACAAATGTTTCTGCTGAGTGGCTAATTTTCATTTGAGTTACAATTTCTTTTATGAGCATGTAATTCCACCTTTAAGGCTGGAAATCAACCCAGTGAAAAATTACTTTCCTCCCAGTTTAGGATTACACTGAAACACAGGCTTGTATTTCCTTAGGGATAAGCATGTGCTTAATAAAGTTGCATGAATCTGGGATACAGACCTTTCAATAGTATATATTACTATGAAATTTCCCCCAGATTCCTACCCAGAGTACACCTCATTTTGGTGGGGCTAGAACTTGCTGTGTCGTCGATTGCACATCTAGGGGGGATAAGAAAAGAAAGAAAACAATGTGGAGGTAATCAGTTTTAAAAATAAAAGTAGTCCAGGAATATGTATGTTGGTGCAGCCTCATCCAAGTTGTGCACACTAAATAAAATAAACACCTGAAGTTTTCTGGCACTGCTTACAACCTAACAATTTATTTTCAACTTCATGCAATCATTTTTTTTTTTTTTCCTTTTAAGACTCTGGCACCAGGTTGAGTAAATAAAGTGCATATTTTAAAATACCGGTGACTAGACAGTCACCAGAGAAATAAGAATAGTTTTGGAAGAAATCATTCTGATCTCTTGAGGGAATAAGCAATAGTTAATAATTCTTTGTAAACTTATTGTTAAGACAAAAATTAAAATGAAACATGTTTAAATAATAATCAGGTTGTAATAGAGATGAGGAAAACCAAGCAAATGTCAAGTCCAGGCTGACACTTGAAATTATGCTGCATTATTCCTTAATTGGAATTCCCAATTTATTTTTGTCTGTGTCAAAGCTTTAAGGTTATTAAAATTGCGTGTTCCATACCATATTTCATTTAGATACTAAGAGCAGCCCTTCCAAATTGTCTCTTGAGTCAGCAATTGTGCTATACACCCCTGCCTTGAAGCAGGAAGCTTCTGCCAAACATAGGACACGCTGGTACATAGATTACTGAAATGAATGCATACATCTATGATATATTAAGAACTCTAGATGCTCTAACAATCTGCCAGCAAACATTAAAAATATTAGATCCACAAGCAACTTCTTGAATGTAGTGGAACCTTGTATTACACCTTCCTACTTCAGGAATTCCTCTCCCAATCCATTTGATGAGAAAGGCTGTTTGGACAGCATAACATTTATTTTCTTTATGGGACTGGAAAGACCCACTAACCGAGAAATTAGCAGTTATCTTTTACACCAAATAGTACTTACCCTGAGCCTCTGCTGAGTCTCTAGGTGGCCCTCACAGCGTTGGCATTTGGCTGCTTTCCTGCCTAGCTGTGTGGTCTCAGGCAGAGCGGATTAAGCCATCCAGGACAGTGCCCATGGTTTCACATGTTTCTCGGGTAGTAACACAAGGACTCTACAGTTTAAACACTATTCTTTTCCACACTGATAAAGCAAGTCAAATAAGGGATACAACTGCAGCACTCCAAGCAGGTAGAAAACAATGACTTCCTCAGCTTTTCTTTTTCACAGTCCTTTCCCTTTTTAATGTCCGTGCCTCTTCACAATTTTACTGTTTTACAGTGCTTTTTTGCGATTAGTTGCTCATTTCTGGTGCCTTCTTCCATGCTCCCTCACTGAGGGTCCCTCAGAGACTTATTCCTTTCATCTATCTTCCTACCACATAGCTCCTTTCAGGAAAACTTAGAGACCATGGTGCTTCTGGAACGGGGAAGTGTGACACTGATGAGTTTCTTCTGTGCTGATTGGTGTTTTAAGCTGACTGAACAGCCTCAAGAACTCAGAGATTTGGGAAGCAGCAGAAATGGTGGAATAAGGGAGGAAAGAAAGGCTGTTCCTATGTGATAATTAGGTCTGGAGCAGCCATACAGTTTTGAAGGACCCGATCATCTCCACTTAATTGCACTTCTGAGGTGATCTTTTTTTGTGTGCACAAACTCTATGATATTCAATGTCATTTACAAAATTCTGCTATCCTCTGACAACATCATTCTGTGTAAAAGGAATAAAATTTAGGGGCATGAAAAATTCTTAGCATTCTGATTGCATTTGTATTACTTCTATCAAGGATCAGAGTAATGTGTGAGAAGGCGTAGTTTGAAATGATAAGATGCATCCCTTTTAACCTGTACCTAAATATTCTTTTATGTTAGTTGCCTGACTGGTTGCAGATCTCTCAGCTTAAGCATCATTACACTCAGATACCTTGGACCCCTTTAGAGGTACAGTGTGACAGAGGTTGGGAAGCTGTAAAACAGGCTACAGGTGTATATAGCATATACATTATATACTGGATGTGCATTATACGAGGAGTGTATAAAGTTTCTGAGTCTTATTTATGAACACAAATCTAGACTACGTCTGCTGAAACAAAGACTTTAGCCCTCTGGTATTGTAGATGTGTCATGTAAATGAATCCTTGTGTAATGTAAAATTTGTTCTTCCACCGTTCTAAGTCAGGAGCAATCTTCCTATACATCAGTGAGCTATAAGAAGGGAATGAGAATTAGGGTAATGCACATAGAGAAAAGAGCTGAAAAAAGATGGAGCACAAACAAAATTCTGTTTGGGCTTACTTTCAATCACTCTATTTGAAAGCTTTTATCACTTGGTAATTTGGAAACAGCTTTCCAGCTGTTACAGGCTTAAATGCTTATTTTTGATAAGTGTGTGTGCACACATTTATTTTATGGAACTGAAAATTTACTGCACACCTGACTTCTGTTGTTACCTGAAATCCACAACTGTGCTTTATTTCCTCAACTTCCCTTCACACAGGATGGCCCGCACGCTGTATGCCATCGGTGCCTTGTTTCTTCTGATGGGATTTCTGCTACCAGCAGCTGAAGGGAGAAAGAGGAACCGTGGATCTCAAGGTGCTATCCCTCCTCCTGTCAAGGATCAGCCCAACGATTCAGAGCAAATGCAGACACAGCAGCAGTCAGGCTCCAGACATCGAGAGAGAGGAAAAGGCACCTCAATGCCTGCTGAAGAGGTGCTGGAGTCCAGTCAGGAGGCTTTGCACATCACTGAGCGCAAGTACCTGAAGCGGGATTGGTGTAAAACCCAGCCCCTCAAACAAACTATCCATGAAGAAGGCTGCAACAGTCGTACCATTATCAACAGGTTCTGCTACGGCCAGTGCAATTCCTTCTATATCCCCAGGCATGTCCGTAAAGAAGAAGGCTCCTTCCAGTCTTGTTCCTTCTGCAAGCCCAAGAAATTCACCACCATGACTGTTACACTCAATTGCCCCGAGCTTCAGCCCCCAAGAAAGAAGAAAAGGATCACCCGAGTTAAGGAGTGCCGGTGTATATCTATTGACTTGGACTAAACTGAGAAAAAATAGCAATTGCACTCTTGACTGTATGCAATCACTGCCAGCGTGAGAGTGAGTGGCATGAACTAGCCTACCTTCAAGGCTGGGCAAAACTGAAAGGGACCTTAGTGAATTACCTAAAACAGCAAAACCCCCCAAAAAAGAAAGAAAAAAATCATGAAAGGCATGCATGTGCATGTGTAAGGGAGAAAATGGATATGGACGAGCATATGCATGAATGTTCACTACAAAAAAGTAACAGTACCCATAGTCATGAATTAGGTTTCCTAATTCATGTGTATATGCACATTTTTGCTGCTTGCTGGGAAAGTAGAGCTGTGGCTTTTGCGAATGTTCACCTTTGTGCTATTTACTTTTACTGTATTACATGAAACATCAAAGTGAGAGGACAATATATTTCAAAGCATGAATATATTCTTATATAAGAAATAGACAAAGAGCAATTTAAAGTGTAGCACAGACATCACTGAAAATAGAAGCTGTGTCAAGAGTTTGTAACATGCTTCTTCAAAAAAATAGCTGTAATCCAAAAGCCATGTCTGGACAACAATGGGGGGATGTGGGAGTGCTGAAAACTCAACAGAGGTGGATGGGAAACAGATCTACAGCAACTTAGAAAGCAAAAGGTCAAAGCAAGTAGACAGGGAGAGTACAAAGTGAGTAGAAAAAGGAAAGATACATAAATAGAAAAACACAGAGGAAGAGATATTGTCTTCTTTTTATGTTTTGCTTTAATTTATATACCTAGTCATATATTACATAAATTAAAAAGAAACTATATACAAGGCTATAAATAAACTTCTGAATTCTGATGGCTCTCTAAACCAAACAAAACCCATTCTTATGCCACTAGATCCATTTGATGTCTTGTATTTCTGATATCAGTTATTCTTCATATCTACATATATATGTATATGCAGTATCTTTTAGGCAGTGGTATCTATACATACATGCAATGAGTGTGCCTATTTCATTGTGTGCATCCAAACTCCTCTTTTTCACACACATACATAACCACAGCACAAAAATCTTGCTAACCAAGATCAAGTACGGAATGGCAGTAATTTAGTACATAAAGAGCAGAGCAAAAATTAAAACAAGCATCATGTGACTGCAAATGCAATAACCACACAAGAGACAAAAGACACGATATTCATGACTAGTAAACATTGCATTGTTATTGTTATTTTAGCTTTGCCACAGGCATGCAGTTTGTTGAAACAGAGATGCAGAACTTTGCCAGCAATGATCCTCTTTTTATATCTTTTACCACAGACTTGCATTTAAAATGGATTTGGAGTAAGTTAAAGAGAATTTCCTGAAAACTTCGGGCTGACTGCCTCTCTCATTTTGGGGGAAAAAACAAAAAACCACTGCTTCTAACATCTCGATGACTCTCACCTATGAGGTTATCTTGTCTTCTCTTCAGGTTTAGGAGTTTAAAATAGATCAGGGCTGTAAAGTTTGGCAAGAGCACAGAAGGTCCTACAAAAACAGTTAGCTTAATGGGGTGTGTCCTGGGGCTTGGACCAGAGAGGCAGCTCCTCCATGCATTTTGCCCTTGCTATCCTGAGCACTTGATGGTCCACACTTCTTCTATGATGAGTCTTTGAGAGTCCAGGACTCAGCTTCCCCACTCAGCAGCAATATTCTCTAGCATCCACTATCAGTATAACTGTTCTCTCTCATACCAAATGCCTCTCTCAGCCACAAGGCGATTATTTTGACATGGTTTCTTGCCATAGCATGGTAAGGAAGACAATTCTGCCCAAAGGGAAAGTTACATGATGAGTGGCATGTCACAGATGCATCCTATGTGGCCTCATTTTATCAGTTGTCCCAACTGTTACATAGTGCATCACACATTTATTGGTGATATCCTGCATCTCTACAACTCATCTATTTTTGCTCTAAAATCCACTGCTGTGAGGTCTGTGTTTGTAAAATTGATTACAACTCATTTATTGGTATTATTAAAATGCATTTCATTCAGTGTACTCTCACTCAGCAGTTTGACACACATCTTCATGGATTTTAAAATCCAGTTTTAAAATCTGGAATAATAGGAGGTAGGTTTCCACTGTGTGGAATGTGAATAGTTAAACAGAAAGATATCAATATTTAATGTTATTATTAATACAAATTCTTTTTCACTGATAATAGGCAGGGAATATTTTTCTTTAAATTACTTTTTTGATTTTTTTCCCAGGGGAAAGGGCCAACCTCATGTCATTGCTGGAAATTTTGTACTAGCTTTGGTTTTTATTCAAGAAATGGGAACACCTTATGAACGGTGTATTTCTTCATGTGAAGTTGACAGCAAAATCCATATTTTCTTTGACAGAGACTGCCATGTACCTAACCCCTTAGCTGTTAAGCAAAGCTTCAAATGTTAGTGACTCCTTTAAGTTTTGTCTAGAATTCTCAAGGAAAATTGATAAAAGTATTCCAAATCTTTATGTTCTAAAACTGCCTGTGCATAGATCATGATGGAAGACCCTTGAGGCAAACCCCCTCACCCATGTAAATTTTATACAAAGAACTTTTATGAATTGCTAGTTATTGCCTGAGAGTAAGAAAGTTCTGCTAACTTACAATTATATGAGATATTTAATATCAACCACAATATGTATTTAAATGTCTGCTTTATTCTAAAAACAATGGACTATATAACCTAAGGCTGCAGTATTTTCATGCTCGGTCTCACAAAAGCAAAACTTGGTTTAAAATGAAGTTTTAATTATTTTGTAACTGAATAGAATTGGAGTTTTTTCTTCCCAGCATTTTGTACGTCATTTTAACTACTAGTAACAAATAAATAAAATATCTTCTCCAGCCTGTGTCTATTGTTGTTTGGTTTTTGGTTTTCTGTGGGTTTTTTGGTTTGGGTTTTTTTTCCCCCTTCCTTAAGTTTCCAGCTCTTTCTGGATCTGTTGTACTTTATCCTGACTTCTGTGGTTTCTTCTAATTATAAAAGGCTTTACATTATGACAATAAGACAGAGAGACAAGCAATGGCACCATCATTCAACACGGCTACTTCAATAAGGTTTTTAAATGAGATCTGTCACTTCCCCCCCACCCTTCCACAATTTATAGAATGAAAATCTCAATCTTCGCTCACACTTTTCCCCTTGTAAACCATATAGTGACAGTTCAAAATATAAATCAGCCTTGAATTGTTGTAAAGTTGTAGTTGGCCTGCCTGCCTTACGCCTTATCTGAGTTTAATGTCTAGCTAGCAGTTTAGTTCCACTTCTAGATAAAAAGAGTAAGGAACACCTTTACAAGCTGCAAATAGGGAGATGAAACAGAGGAGATGAAAAACAATTATAAAAAAAGAACGGGAAGATCTGTCAACTGCTGGCAGCACATGTGCAAGGCCAGGGTTGAGGAAGGACTGCAACCGGAGAGAACAGATTTCTTCAAATTTTCCACCCTTCAAACTTTCAAACTTTCAAACCCTTCCTTCACATCTAGCTTTGTCTTGCTTCTAAAACTTATTGAAAAGATAATAAAATTAGATAAGAATCATTGTTTTTGGAAGGTAATTGACTTTTTCGGGTCTGAAATATGGGCACAATTAAGCAGAATAAGCTTCCTTGAGAAGTTGTGCATATACATCTTTATTTGAATATTTAAACCAGAGAAAAACCTCCTGGGCTTAGCTTTCTAGTACTCCATGGTACCATGGTCTTACTATTCATATAGTAACCTATAATTTCATTATAATTTATATTTGTCCTACATACCAGTTTTGAATTGAAGACACCTCCCATGTGCTTTAGAGTTAGTTACACTGATCAAAAGAAGGTGAGAGAGAGAGAATTCACACACCTGAAGCTGCTGTCAGGGCTGCGGACACACACGAGCCCGTGCTTTCCCCTGTCCCCAGTGAGACAGGCTGGATCTGCGCTGGCTTTTGCGCGTGCCCTGTGATCCATGTGCTGCGCCCTTAACTCGCGCCCGCGCTGCGGGGCCGAGGCTCCCAGGGAAGGCTGGATTTGAAGGCGTGCTCCCATCTGAGCTGCAGATGTGCACAGTAGGTACAGCTGGGTCAGCTGCACAGACAGCATGGGGCTCTGCTCCTGCTGCCTGTCACCAGCGGTGCCTGGCTGGGAACAGGCACCTTGCTTTGCAAAAATGATGTGGTAACTGCACCTTGTAATTTACCTTCTCCTGAGTGAAAAAAGAACCAAACCAAACAAAAACCCCACCACCAGAACAAAACAACCCCCCCCAACCCAAACAAAAACAGAAAGGAGAATTAGAACTGCGTCCTGGTGGCTGATGTTCCTTTTCCACCACAGATGCAAACCTACAGGTTTTAGTTTCTAAAGGTTTCCTGAAGGAGAACAATCAAGAGAAAAAAACAGATCATAGTCACTCCAAATAACTCAAACATGCCTTATCAGTCAACTTTGGCAGAAGAACGTCCAAAATTTTTCCTGAGTTGTCCTGCTTACTTGGTTGGTTGCAATGCACTAACCAAAGGGGAGAGCAGCATCATTTAAATTTTAAGGGAGTGAAAATTTAATGTGCATTTGTATTTAGTCAAAACAATGGAGCTACCACTGGTTCATATTTTTAATAACCATCATATTTTATTTTATCAGCTGGGACTGAAACCAGAAATTCCCAGCAAAGTATAACTATAACAAAGAATCCCAGTGCAGATTTTTAATGCTACCTTGTAACACATCTACATAAAAACATCTGAAGCCTATCTGCACTGCCTGCCTGTGAATGTAGCTGATGACTTTAAAGTGTACTTTCTCAATGTGTGCTTTCTGGCTGCCTAAATTCTTCCTCTAGCTTTCATGGGTCTGGGTGGAGGAGTAAAGAAATTTTAACTGTCACTTGCTCCCTTTCCTATTATCTTCTAAAAGTTTTGAAAACAAAATTCAGAATCCACTTCTTTTGAATAATTGAGAAGCAATATATGAGAAAGTCTATACTGACATAAAAAAAGATAATTTGGGATTGCATTAAAACCCCCTGAACTTCTAGGCTGTGATAAGCAGTAACTCCTCCTTGCTGCGGTACAGATGTAGATCATATAGCTTGAGAATGGATCAAATGGAAAAATTACACTGACTCACAATGAAAGTTCTGCAAAGAAAATTTCAACTTGCTATATTTGCATTTCTTTTTTAAAGAATGTCTTGTGAAAAAAATTAATATTTCAGTTCATATCACAAAAGCAAAAAAAGAACAAAAGTTAAAAACATCTCGCTCTCTCTCCAGAATATTTGAGAGCTATGTTTTATCTTTCTGCCTAGTCATATCAATAAGGTGTCTGGCAATAAAGTAATTGGAAAGAATTAATGTGTAATTTACAGCTCATATGGGATAGAACACTCAAATTCATTAATCATAATTTTATCATATGACATCACTACTGAGTACTGTTGAGATGTTCAATTCATACAATGATGAATTTGCAGACAATATTATTTTTCTTTTAATTCAACTTTTGTAATTCAGTTTTTGAGGTGTAAGGACACATTACATTCTGTACTTAAGAGACTCTCAGTCTTAGGTTTGTATTAGTGAATTTTTCTATACAGAGAATTAAAAAATCATGCTATGTAGATGTAACATAAATGTATTTATCTCTCTAAACAAAAGCGTAAAAGCCAAGGAGTGCATTAGATATATTTAGAAGTCTGAAAAATGTATATTGGATAAGAATATACATAAAACTATTTGCCACTGTGCCAAGCTTCTTAATAACACACTTTAGGAGTGATTAGTATGGAATAAAGTCAACAATGACACTAGTTACAAGAGCAGTCATGAAGAATTTCTTAAAGGATGGGGAGAGGATTTGGTGTATTCAGTTAAGTTTATTTCTAGACAATTACACTTAATGGATGAAGTCTTGCTGAACTTCTTTCTTTAGGGTCTGAAGGACCTTGAATGTTCCTTCGAAAACAGATGTTCATGAGGAACACGATTGCCATTTTTGTTGTTAATTTGTTTCAACTTCAAATGAATGAAGAGGCTAGAATTTGGGTGTTAAGTTAGATTTAGCAAATGAAAAGGAGAAAGAAAACTATGTGTACAATGGCAAGAACTTATTGAGTGGATCTAAATCCTATGGTAGGTAATTTGATCTAATTTTTGCAGAAAGGCAAATGCCAGATGTTTGCTCCACTTTGATCTTAATAACACTTTAGGCTGCAGACAATAAGATTGGTTTAAAATTTATTGTCTCTTTGATTTCTCCATTCTAATGCTTTTTAAATTCTTTACACAAGACAGATCTATATATAGGCAACTGGGGTGGCATCAGAAGCATTGTGTACTTAAGACATTCTTGAAAACCTCAGTATGGAACAGTGTTTGCTTTTTTATGCATCAAAACAAAGCCAGATTTTATACAAGCAACATTCAATTTTCATTTTATTATAATGTCTCTTTTTGTTTTGCGTATGAAGTTCTGACTGTCGCATCTGTGGCACAGCTCCTTATAAGCTTTTATCTTTCAATAACCTTATTAAAAGTCAAGACAATATATTAAATCAACATTAAGCAGCAGGAGTTGAAAGTTAAGCTAATCCATTCCTTTACATTGGGAGAGTAATCTATGTAGATCTCTAATTTCACCACTGAGTTGCTTTTAGTGCTCTTTTTGTACAGAATATGCATTCTAAAAGGAGAGCTGCTGCTGAATGAACACCAGTGGAAGCTTCTGAGGAACTGTAACATCCAAGAGGTGTCCAACTTGCCTTTGGTCTGGATCTTCAAGTTCAAGGAGAACATTGCTCTGTGAATGTGAGTTGAACTCATCTTAGAGCTGCTTTTTAAGTGGTCTCAGGTTTCTCACAGGGTATCTTGAATAGTAATTCACTATTACTGAGAAATGGTGAGAAGCAAGTAAGACTGTGAACAAACAGTAGACCAAGAACCATGGTTAAAAGGAAATAGAAAAAAAAAAAAGCAGGCTGAATGTCTTATCCTGATTCCCTGGCATAGTTTTTACCCATCCGTCCCTTAGATCCATGCATGATGTCTCAACAATTGGTTTCACTCTGCTCAGCTCAGTAGTCTGAAAGTTCAAAAAGTCAGAGTCAGTTTTTCTGTGAAAGAAATTCTGAACTTTGCCTGGTGATGAAAATGCCATCGCTCAACCAGCTGAGAGAACAGCCAGCCTGGCAGGTTTTCTTAAGCTGTCTGCCTTGATGGACTATCAGAAGTCAGCAGGCTCCCTACTCCTGTACAACTAAGTTTAGTTCATGTAACACACTCCTTTGTTAGCCAAAAGAAATATTCCTTCCTTCAGAAGGAATATTTTAGTTCATTACCAGGGATAAAACATTATACACAGACGAACAAAAAAAATTTTTCTCTTCCTATCATGTAAGTGATAAGACTTGCAATTAACTCACCTCAAGGGAGAAACTGGGTAAAACAAAAGACTCTTCCAGTGAGAATTGTTCAAATGCATCTTGACATTCTAATGCATCTTGACATCTTTTCATCATTGCTATAACTACAGAGGAAAAACCATCTTTATTTATCACTATTACATTGAAATAGTGTTTGCTTAATTCCAAGGCCCATTTTTCCAGTCCTCTCCTTGATATGATATACAACCTGTGCCATTTGAGAAGGGGCCATTTGAAAAGACTGGACAAGTAAGTCATAAAACACAGGGAGCAGCAGCACTGATTTCCTAAAAGGACACTGGTTTTCTATAATGGCATGACAATATGAGACTCTGAAAATCTTTTGCAACACTGGCTTTTGTGCATCATAGCTGAAAAGTGTACAAATGCTACGCAGTGAAATTTAATGGAAGACACACAAGGAAAGATTTTAGCCCCAACATTTTTCTTTACCAACACATGGAACCACCTTGATCTGCTTTACTGTTGATGAAAAACGAAGGTAGTGTCTATTTCACAGGAGAGGATAGGAAGTAAGAGTCAGTGTGATGGATGGTGAAAAGAACAGAGGGCAAGAGTGAAGAAATATGAGCGTCAGGTACTGATCTCAAAGATGAGGTCTAGTCTGCTGTCAGAATGTGTCTAAATAGCTTATTAATAACAGGAGAGATGTATTGGCATTAGTGTGAAAGGAGGAGAGTATTCAGTTTGTACTCTGTTGTCAGAAGTGAGCCATCTGCATAGAGTACAGTTTATACTTGTTAACTATAAATAGACTATGCCAGTACAGATCAAGCACAGATCAATTCCTGTGAAAATATTCACTTACTTCAAGGCATTTATGCAGCAGATAACAGAGCAAAAATCTCTACCATCTCTATCAAATCTGTCAAATTCACTCACAGGGGGCATAGCTGTACTTCAGTGCGGCATAAAAATCCCAGACAAGTTTTAACCTCATGAACTTGTTACAAGTAATAACTGCAAAAGCTTGAAATTTATTCTTTGATTAGTATTAGTCAATGGGTGAAACAAACCCCACTTTCTCCCAAAGGGAAAAATGGGAGCTACCAGGGAAATCTTTTAATCTTCTGTAATGATTGTAAGTGCACCAATTTAGGATGATGTAATTTTGTCTCACCAGTTCTCTTCCCATGTACCCTGTCAATCCCAACAGCAGCTTGATTTCCATCTGAGGCTGACATGCTGGGAAAAGGAAAACCAAAATCACTTGTTGAAGTGACACTGGAGAGTTTATGTTAAGGGGAACCCCTGGAAATGGGGTACTTACATCTTTTACTTACTGGCAAGGGATTGAATTAAGGGATGCCTGCAATACCAGAAATACATCTGTGGGGCACCCTTGACAAGTTCAACAGCTTGCTGCTGAAATCTCTCCCTGTCAATGTCACTACAACCAGCATCTCCTGGGAAGTAACCTGATTTATTACTACATGCCAGATATTTTAATACTTATGGAATCCTTCATTCAATGTTGCAGGTCTTGCTTGATATAGGCACCTATGTTTCATCTGCAGTGACTTGCGATAAGTAAGTTTTTCTTTATTATTTCTTTTCCAAATAAAATCAGTATTTGGCAATACTAATTAGTTTTGGTTCTGGAGTTTTCAGATTTTAGAGGCTTTAATAATTCAATTTGCTGATGAACAGCATACTGCCTGATATCTATGGAAATAGGTTCTCCAATAACCTATGGATTGTGCCTCTAGGAATAAACTAATCATAGGGTCTATTCAAGTGAAATGCTACAAAGGAGCTACAGACTAACCCTCCCTAAGGGCTCATTGTTGGTGCAATGATGTGAAGTGCATACCTACAGTATTCATTCAGGTCAAAACAGCCTGGAAGTTGGGGTGGCAGCTTTAAATTTTTCAGCTTCAGCCTTAGTCTGTTTGTCTTTGCATAAAACCCTAACCTTACAGCACAGCCTCAGACAGGACTGGTTTCATGCAGAGGACACAGGGCCAAAGCTCTACATAGGGCTGTCTTTGACTTCCATAAGGTAAGGCCTGGAGTGCACATTGCCCTCTGAGCTGAGATCGGGTGTTACACCCCGAGGCACAGGTCAGCATGTCTGTCATGCACAGAGGAGAGCTCATGCACCTCTCGGCTGGAGAGGGATGTTATTTTCTTAAGGAGCAGGATGTTATTCCTAGAGGTCTGCCCCTTGGTAAGGTCAAGAGTAATATTTTATGGTTAATGTTTATGATTAATTTTGGCTGTGGCCTTTCCTTTCAGAATTTGTATGGTGTCAGTTCAAGCTGGTAGGGGGAAAGCTTGACAAGGTTAAGGCGTGAACCGTATACTCACTTTTCCTTCCAAAGCAAATACTACAACAACAATGCACATGGGAACCAAGCAGCACATTCCTAAATCAAACCAGCAGACTCATATGGGGAACTAAAACAGTAGGGTCCAAGAGAGTGGGTTTTGCCTTTTCGTTTTTTTAGTCCAAAGGATACATTTTCAGAAAGATGCCATGGGAATTAGGTCAAAACAAATCCCAGGAGCAAAAACGGCAGTTTGGCATCAGATTTCTTGTGCTCACGTTACTTAAAAATTAATATTGTCTTCACCCCCATTCCCTCAAAAACTCTGCTGAAGTAAGGTGACCGATTCTCAGCTGTTTAATGCTGTTTCAAGGAAAGAACACACATCTCAATGTAATCCAAGTTTATACTGATTCTTACTTTTGGAAAATACCCCAATCAACTTCCCAGCTTTGAACAGGATCTTTAGATTTATATGCAACTTGTTCTCTTTTTAAATATGCGAATTCAGAAACTGTTTTCCCTTCGTGTTTTTTATTAATGTAATGGTTTCTCAACAGGCTTGCAAGTTGACTTGGTTTGATATTTTAGAAGATACTTAAGACAGAAGAGATGGGAAACTTCTTTTAAAATCTCAAGGTGTTCTTGTTGCAAGGAAATAGGATATGGTCCCATAGCTTGATTTCTGTGGCAGTGTCAGCAAACAGAGAGCAATGAGGAGAAAGAAGTACTCCTGTGATATTGTGGAAACGTCTAAAGAAATACTACTGTATGTAAGCAATAAAGACAACTTCAGAAGTGTGTGCATGAAGCAGTCTCAGAAACCCATCTTGTATCTGCATCACCATTTTGGAGTACTGGAATGTACAATCCAAGGGGTGTGGTGGGGAAGATCATTATATGAGTTTCAGAGGATGACTTTAAATCTGGAAGAGAGGACAAAATTCTGGCTTTGGCCTTGTCTCTTACTCATTCTTAGGAAATAATTTTTGTAATCAGAGAATACATCTCACATTGTGCTTTCCTTCAAAATTCTGAGCAATTTAAAAATCTTTCACATCTTTATTATCACTGAACTTCAGACCCTAAGGGTAGCAATGTGATCTATAATTAAAACCCTACCATGAATGTATAGCCTTTTCAGAACATTGCCACACTGCACTTCTCAAAGACAGGACTGCTATGGCTGCTATGAATCACATATAAAATGAGCCCTGTCAGCCTTCATAAACACTTCAATGGAAATCAAAGATTCTTAAAGTAAAAAACAAAGGGGTATAAAACACTTGTCTGATTCACAATCAACAGCCAAGAATACTGCTACAGATGCTGCAAGGGAGACTGGCAAAGAAAACTTTAAAACATCACGATGTTTCTATTTTTGAGGTTAATAAGAAAAGAAAAAGATCAAAAAATATCAGCCTCAGAATTTAAAAACGCTTCCCTTAATTCACACACATGGTCCTTTGGAACTCAACAGTGTATGGCCATTTGTGGGTTAAGCTTTTTATAACACGCTGATTTAAAGTTTTACTCCTCAGCTACTTATAAATTTGTAAAATTCTCAGTGGTTGACTTACACTGTCTTGCTTAGTTATGAGTCATATGGTGGAGTTTTGTGCCTGACTCTGTGACTAATTGAATCTGAAATGAAAACTTGTAAGTACTAACATAAATACTTACAAGTATGACCAAAATGACTGAGAAATTTAGAGATCAATTATTGGAGCAATTTCAAATGGCTTAATCATTTCGGTCTTGGAATTTGCAGTTTGAATAAATCTTATTATTAGTAATGAACAAATATTGGAGTTGGATAAATGTACATGAATCTAGCAATGTTTTTTTTAAACAGGGAGGGAGAAAGAGGAAGAAAAATTTACAAAGAGGAAACAATGCAAAAGGGAAAAAAGAAAGAAGTCTTAGAAGTCTTATAACACACTGTGACTGAAAATATTATTCTTCACTCACCCCTCACATTCTTTTTAAGAAGCTGCAGAGGGTTTTCATGAAGGCCCAGCATGCCTAAACAAGTTTCACTCAGAAAGAATAAGTTGTAAAAGTTAAATCACCACTCATTTCTTCTGAGCCTGTCTTCAGCTGTGATCTGTGGAGCTTTAGTTTCTCATTTCAGGGGTAGATAAAACAGTACTGTAAGACCAAACCTGAAAACCCCTAACTTGTCCCAAGTGTCTGGGAATTGCCTGTATAAGAACAGCATTTCTTCAAGCACCAGTCCATACAGTAAATGACCTGTGGACAACACAGGCTCTTCTGAAGCCCATACACCTGTTCATCCACCATCTTACATGAAAGATTTGGCACAGTCCTGAATGTGCCAAAGATTGTCTGGAAAAGGCAAAAAGCCCTAGAGCAAATAGACACAATGAAATGTAACAAGTATATAGAAAGCAAAACCAAGACTCGCAAACTGTTTTCAACACCTTTTTTGATCCTTACCAAAAACCTAGCATGCCTTTAAAGCCAGGTCTCCTATTTGGCTGGCTTTGAGGCTTGCCCTTTTTATGCATCTGGAAGCCCTTGGTTTGTTGACTTACAGTAGTGGCACTCTCAAGAGCAAGGTCTGCTTTGTTTGACCTACTGTATTCATCAATATTTGCATTGCTAATTTCATTATTTTGTAAAGGACCTTGGGATTTGTCTCATGAAAGAGGTTACACATAGAAATCCCCAGTCTGCTTTGATTAAAGCTTTCTGACCAACACATCTCACATGCTCATTTGCTTTTAAATTATTCCAATAACTACAGTTATTCAGCTTTTATGGTTGATTTTGCACTAGCTGTCCTTTCCTGAACAATGCATGTATGAAAATTTTATTACAGATTGTTGAAATACAGATTTTTTTTAGATCTATTACTGGATCAATTTCTTTTGCCCTATCAATAGCATAGTTTCTCTTAGAGATATATATGTATACATATTTTAAAAAATATACGTAGCATATATATGTATCTGCATATTTATATAAAGTAATTTAAAAATTGGATGCTTTTATTTCCAGATTTAACCCTGGATAAATGTCTGTGATACTTACAGACATGAAACAATGCATCTCTGAAATTATTTAATTGCATAGATATAATCTGCCTTTTAATTAGGAATTTGCTTTATAGTATTTTAAATCAGTGTATCACAAATTAATTCTGTATTTATGAAGTAACATTTTCAATAGTCCCAGAGCTGAAATACATTAACAAATAATAAATAATTCAGCATCATAGAAAATAAGATTTATGTCTGATGAGATCTTTGTGTTTTCAGAAGAGTAGCATTTATTTTAGCCCTTCAGGATTGGTCTTATAAATCTTGACTTCTGTTCAACATGTATGTTATTATTCTTGGAAATAAATTCACTTTATCTGATGTATTTTCTTCCCTGCATGTGCTAGGTTTCTCTCAGAATAACACAAGCACAACTCTGGCAAATACTGCTCTTTGGCTACATGTTGAGTATTGCTAAAAAAGTCCTGTATTCAAAGAAGTATAAAGTTCACTCAAGAACCTCAGGCTCCAGCACTTCTTTTGGACCCAAGAACCAAATTCAGGTTCTTAATGAACTAAATTAGTTAACATGAATAAACCATCTATCATCTGACATCCTGGCATACCAGGACCCCAAGCAAAAATGCTTGCAAATTCAGCAGCACACCATTTTTTTATCTTAGAGGATCATGAAAGTAGACAGTAAATAATATGAGAAGGAACAGAGAGCAACTGTCTATAAGCTGGATTGCTTTGCTCAGCTACCTTTAATTACAATGATGTAACTAATTACATACTTGCTTAACTGTTCAGTGCTTATCTTGATATTTCTAACATGCTCACCATTGTGGCATCTAGTATGTCCTTATGGACTCACAGAATGATTTGGGTTGGCAGGGACCTTCAAGATGATCTTGTTCCATCCCAACTTGCACTAGACCAGGTTGGTTGCAATTCCTATGTGTCCCCTTCTACAGAAAATTAATTGCAAACAGTTCTTCATGCTTGGTTAACGTCTGCACCTAGGCGATTGGGATTTTTTTGCAATATATCTTCAATTCACCTATGTAACTGAAATCCTTGCTAAGATTCTTGTCTTCTTTAGTCTTTTCCGTAATGAGAAATGCAGCTTTTCAACCCCAATCCATTGATCATGCTACTGTAGATTTGTTGAGTTTCTCCACTTCCTTTTTTATCGTGTTGTGATTTTCAGTGTCCTTCATAGAATATATCTACTCTTAATCTCTCTTGACATGATCACTCCAATCTCTGCTTGGCTAAGGATAAGGATTTTCAAACAAATACATTAAAAATGTTTCAAGAAATATCTAAAACCAAATCACAGTCTCCTGGTTTTAAATTTATGTGCTGTTTGATGCTAAAATCCTGCTCAAAACTGCCTAAAATGTATCTATATATCTGTCTTTGGAGAGTTACTGAGCATCCTGCTGAAGATGCTTCCAGTTTCTGTACTCCCCAAAATGGTCAGTTGCTGAATGAAATCACAGCATAATTTTCTACTGAAACTGCAATTGTTTTCTATTCTGCCTACAGGAAAACTGGAAAAAAAAATACACTAATGATAGTAAGGTTTCCTATACTATCAATATAGTTATACAAGTAACAGTAAAATCTAGTCAAAATTATAATTCAATTCACAGTTTTTTTTCTTCCCCTAGAAAACAGAATACAAATAAATGTCTGGAGAAATGGATGATAGAAACCGCTGAGACTCTATTTTATTTATTTTATCTATTTTATTTATTTTGTGGGTAGTATGGTCTAAGTTACTGAAAAGCTTTTCAATATTATGCATCTGGAAATGTGATGAGTTGCCAAAAGTGGGATGAGAACTAAAGGAAATCTACATCTTCAGAGGTGTACAAATTCTTTCTGATGAACCCTCCCAAAAACACCTTCAAGAAATTGACATCAATAAGGTAGATATTCAAATTCCTTGCAGATCTGAGAAATACTGTCTTTTTTAACAAGCACACTGAACCCGGGATATTAACTGTATCAGTAAAGCAGTGTAAATAAAAGTTATTTAGACAGAATTTCTTAAAAGAAAAAACCTACAGCATCCTAATAATATATTCTGTATACAAAAAAGACAATTGAAAAAATTATCAAAAATACTGAGGAGGAAAATATAGTCTTTTATTTACAGTCAATGTCTCCTTAAGAATTTAGTTTAAAAATAAATATTCCATCCCACTACAATAACTTTTACAAAGTCATTCATAGCACATCTTGGTTTTTGAGAAAATTATACTTTCAGATACAGAGTAGAAACACACACGCACACACACACACACATACATAATTACCATGTGGAGGGGATAAAAAGCACTTGAATCTATTTAACTTATTCTTTTAAGACATTTATAACATACTTAATCAAGAACTATTCAAAGGAGTTTAATTCTGGAAACAAAAAAAGCTAAACCATATTAATATTTCATTATTTTTGCTTTATATATTGTAGGATGATAAATGCAAAGTTGATTTCAATTCAAAGGACAGCAAATATATAATTGCTGAGTATATTTGCATATATTCAAGCAAAGCTATGATTTTATTAAAGCAAATCCCATATAGTCATCAGAGACCTAAATGGTGTCTGTGATACTTGCTAGGTACACATAGAACAATAATAGCATTGCAAGACAGTTTACCATTTTGCTACATCTTCAAAGAGAAGCTAAGCAGCCAAAGAGGCCTCTCTTTTGATGATTTTGCATCATATGGAGAGAAGAGAGGGAAACGTACCAATGATAATAATGTTCAACAGTGCAAATATTTAACTCAAAATGACTGGAAAAGAAAAAAAAAAAAACAAAGTAGCTAAATGAAGGTTGAAAATCATACTATAATCCTACTAAAAACACTTTCCAGTGGTCAGATCTTGATTTTTAACATAATATTATTTCTCCATTTTTGCTTCCTGTAACTTCCAAATGTGGCAAAGCTTTTAGTACACAGAGCAATAGCAATGGCAGGGGCAGCTTTTGCTCTTGAGGCTGATACAGCCCTCATCAAAAATAGTGTCATTATACATAAATATTTCTTAAATTATATAGTTCTGTTATTCCTGGCGAACATACAATCAGTCATCATCTGGGCATTCACAGCTGAAAGTACCTACAAGAAACAATGCTTTTATCAACTCTCTGTGCAAAGTCCTTATTCAGTCCTATCTGACACGGACCATGAGTCTTCCTTTGCAAGAGATATCACTGGTTTAGAAACTGATGCAATATCACAAGCACACTTAACTGCACATATCTTTTCTGAACTTGACCCCTAAAAATCTGTTAAATTTCCCTCTCAAGTCTCTCCCTTTTCTGAGCTATATGGAGATGAAATCTGTTGTTCAGGCTACACACCTGATGAGCATACATATAGATTATTTCACTTGACTACCATAGCACTCAGGCCCTCTTAGAAACTTGTCCAAGAAAAGCTGGCTTGATTGTCTGGTATAATATAATCTTTTAATTAAACAAAGCCCAAACAAACCCAGCCAAACACTTGACTTCAAAAGAAAATCCACGAGGAAGATACAGTGAGGTTTATATTGTTGTTTCAATGGCACTGCAACATTTTTATTCTTTACAGCCCTTCTAAAACACACTGGACTGTAACACAAAATAAAGAAAATTAATAGAATGAGAAAAAAGTATTTTTTTTATGTGGAATGAAATCAGTTTTACTTATTCACCTTTTTGTCAGATATGAAAGAAGTCTAGAACAGAACTGTGAATTTGTTCTGTTTTGATTAATAACAAAATGCTATCCTCCCATATAAAATCTAGAAGATACCCACACCACAAAAAATCATCTTAATAGATAGAAAAAAGAATTATAAGAAGAAGAACATGGCTTTTATCCAGTTTATTAGCTACTAATGGCAACACATCCCTAAAACTACTTTATAACTAAGAAGTATCAGGTGCTATACAGTAGGAAATAGTGCTATAATCTTAGATTGCTACCCAATTTCTGCAGTTTCTATAAACATACTCATTGTGGACAGTTACTCAGGATGAGCATTTGTTCAACAACAATGGAATGTATTTACAGCACGTCAAATGATTCACTAAAAGTACTGAACTATAAGCTTGGCCCCTCTGGGAGAAGTCAGAGAGAAAATGTACTATTTAATATTCAAATGAATAGTTCAGAGATTGAAAAATCATCTTGTGGAAGACTGAAAAAAAAATTAAAGAAACATTATCAACCAGTGAACAGATTTAACAGGTCCTCTTTCTACAGTCACTTGAACTTCTACAAGGATGCTATTTGTCAGTACCAATATAGTACTCAGTACTCAATATCCCAGCCTGTCAGTACTGTTCCGGTCTTTGAACTTACCAAACACATTATGGTTCAATGTCTATGACAAGAAAACCCTAACATTCTTAATATTATTTTGTGCCACAGTTAACATCTATTTGCAGTGAAGACTATAGTTATTCTGATGGCACAATTTGGCCCCATCATTTGGTCCTATGATACAAGTATTAGTTTATGATTAAGAGAAGCTGAGAAGGCAGATGTCATGGCTGCTGAACTCATCTTACCTCTAGGAAAATATGAATGTTCCTGCCAGGAGAACACTGGGAAACCTGAAACACAGCTGTCTGTGGGGACTCTGATGATGGATCGCTCTTTCAACAGTTTTTGTAGTCAATATTCTACTGGTCAGAGCACAATAAAAGAGTAAGGTGATACAACTGATTCTATTCATATCAAATAATCATATGATCAGTAATAGGCACACAATGATATACATGAATGCAGCATTTCTGAAATCTGTAGAACCTAATGAGCAGATACATACAACTCCACAAACTTTTTGCTGTTTTGGAAGGGTCTTCTAGCTTTTACCTTAATCTGGAAATAGAGATATGATCTCTTTCCCTTCTGAAAATCAACCATTGACATTATTCTCCAGACTCCCTCCCAGGAGTCCCTGGAGCAATCGATGCTCAGGGAATTCTGCAGTGTAGCTCCTGAGAAGCATACTGTTGGAAACTGATGGCTAAAGCAAAGATGCCATGCCAACAGCTTTCTCCACCCTCCCAAAGCTCCCAGGACTCCAAAACTCTTGCGGGCAGATCCTGCCACAGAAAAGAAATCATGTCCCACACTGGGACAGTTCAGTACAGTTTTCCTAACAGGATTCTGAAAGATTTTATACAGTCGTATGACCCCATAGAGTTCTCTATGGATATTTTTTACACTGTGGGCCAGAGGAACAGATACATAAGTAAAATTGCACGAATATATAAGAACTATCAGCCTGTAAAAAAGGCTTCTTTTAAACTCAGTGTTAGCTTCCTGAGGTGAAAATGTATAAAATGAAATTAACCAGAAATAGCTAATGAAAAAAAAAAAAGCTGATCTGATAAATAGCTTAGAGACAGAGCGCTCCACCTTCCTGGGAGGACATTATCAAGTGACATAAGCTTTCCTCTAATGAGGAACAGCATTGCATTTCCTGTGATTTCCTTCTGCCAGGTCATCTCAGACTAAATTGAAAGTTTCCTTTCTCTTTTTTTTTTTTTCCTTAAAATATATATTCTCTTATGCCCAGTGCTTAAATTTTACTATCAGGTCCTGATTTAAAAGCTTGAATTCTTTGAGGTATCAAATAAAAATTTAAATCCAGTTGAAGCTAGCAAAATTTCCTAAGATAGTACCGTTTAGGTGTGCCACATTTTCAACAAGTGGGAAAAAAATAATTTTAGTAACGTTGTTAAGAATATTTTTAAATTGATAAAATTGTTTAAAAAAAAAACCACACAAGAAAAGGTCTTGCGGGCATTTTGAAAAAAAAATCTTGCAAATCCAAGTATTTTTGAAGAGTTCTACCAATTTTACTTGCACAACTTTAGATCCCTAATATAGCTGCATAAAATTCTCATGGTTTAAACCCTGTTGAGCCGTGGAAATGTTTGGTAATGATATCAGCAGGTCATATCTAATAATTCACTAAAAGGAGAGATGGTTATTTAAATCTGGCACCATGCTAACTGTACCCCAGGTAAAGTCTCTTGCATATGCTCAAACCTTTGACTACTAAGGAACTAGGGTTTCTATGATTCTGGGATTTCTCACTGTGCAATCCAAAATGCCAGTTTCCTCAGACCTAGCTTGGGAATCTCCAAAACAGTGTTGAATTTCAGAGCATATAAATTTGCTAAGTTGAAACTGTAAGATGCACCAAACAAATGTTAATTATTAATCATGTGAAATATAAATATTTATAATTTGACAGTGGTTCTACAACGCAATGTTTGCAGTATTTTAATTTCAAAATCACAACAAAGAGGTTTTCCATCTTAGATGAGATTATTTCATTACTGATAAGAAAAATATTTTATTAGGTCTTTTACATATTTATTATTATATTTTTCTGTCTAGAGGAACAATTGAAACAGGTGAATCAATGGATAGAGGATGTTACTTAAAAATGTTCCATCCTGATTTGGAAACATCAGAAAATGGAGAAACCACAACAGTCTTTGCTAACTTCTTCCACTGGTTATCAGCCTCATTACTAATAGTTCTTTGTGAATTTTATCTGATTTTTGATACTGTTTTGTTATGTTTTTTCTTGGTGGCACAAGGAAACATGTAGCTCCTGGTATTTTTCTCTCTTTGAAGCAACTTATTGCTTATAATTGTTAACTTTCTTTTTAAGTTTTCTTTATATTTATGTGCAAATACATAGGCTTACCTTCAAATGAAGAATGCCAAAGAGAACTCTCCAGACTGGAAATCGTGAAATTCTCTAACTGGCTTTAATAAATTAGAAAAAGGTTTTTTAAAAAAAAAAAAAGAAGAAGAAAAAAAAAAAAGAGCGAGATCCATAATAATACTAAACAGGACAGAGACAAGGCCAAGAATGAGCAAAAACTAGGAAACTAGGTGAACATGATTTTCTGAGACTGCACACTCAGGTGAGTGCCTAAACACAGATTAAAGAGATGAATATTTCTAAACTGTATAATGTTTCTGAAATTCCATATCCACACTATCCATATTAAGGCATCCATTTTTAAGATACTGACTTGAAACAATGAAGAAATAGTATTACTAAATAAGCATTACAATGTCTTCTACTCTCCCACATTCATCTGGGAAAAGAGGATCTAAGAGAGCAATTGCTGTCAATTTACTGGGAAATAAGGGCAATAAGAACCCTTTACACAACATAGAAAACAAAATATTTTATTCATGTTTCATGAAGAGAAAAAATAGACTGGTCAGAGATATCCTGGCTGTTTATATCTGGTTGGAGGAGACAGCCTCAGCAATTCAGAAACATTAAATCTTATGAATAACATATTCTTCCTACAAGTATTTAGGATGCTCAATTTTTTCTCTCTGCTTACTGAATATTTCATCCACTGTACTTTAATTTTCCATATATACAGAAACTGAAGGTCATAGTTTCTGTTTAGATGAAAAAAAAAATTCTAAGTTAAATATAAAAGTCTGATTGATATTCAATCTATTAATTTACAACCCTATGATAAAACACAATGCAAAACAATTGCATGGGTTAGTGACAGCAAAACACCTGGGTAGTTTTCATAGTTTAGTAAAAACATAATGAAAAAATAATTTATGTTGTAGATCTCAAAGACATTAAAAGGTTTTCCATTTTAAAATCAACAAGTGGTAATGTTGTAAATATTGTAAAGAGCACTTTGCAGATTATTATCTACTCATCTACACTGAATTCTTCCTAATAATTCGATTTATAAATCAGTACTGTATATTATTATTGGGGGTAATAAGCACATAATGAGTAATATGGGTTTTAATAGTGCTTTGCTTTACTAGTCTCTGAGAAGCTTGGCAGTAACAGAAGAAATGAAAACAAAACACAACAGAAAACTCCCCCTCTTAAGCCACATCTACTTCACAGTTACAAAGTGACTTCTGAGAAGTGCTGAGGTATTTTTAGTTAAATAGACCAGATAATTGTAACGATCTAGCTATTGCTGCTTGGCTTAATTGAGTCCACTCTTTTACTTCCTTGACAGCAATGTAGACATGTACCAGAGACTTCTGTCCCATTCCATCTTTGCAGTTTCTTTCTTTTCTGCTTCTGTCCTTTTATTCTCCCCAAACTAGGAACCTCAAGGTAAAGTGAGGCATCAAACTAAAGCTTAAAACATAATGTTTGGTGACACTTGGTGACCCCAATGATGAATGCTGGTTGATGCATATTTGTTATGCCTGAAGTGTCTAAACATTTCATAAATGAACAACTTATGTAGACCTATCTGTAAATATCTCCTCTCCGATATAAAATTTTAGTTAAAGCCAGCAGGTGTACCATTGTGACTTCAATCATTGTTAGGAGACACTTGTGGGTATCACTGGAGGGGGAGGAAGTGTGATATTTAGCTGATGAATTCCATCCAGGAGTCTTAAAACCTTGATTAAGAGAATGAATCAAATAAACTATGTGAATTCTTCTTTTCATTTAAAAATAGCTTAATTAGTAGAAGAGGATTTAAGTCATGGGTGAAGCTGGAATGAGAAACTCTGACTCGAGAGGAAAATCAATACAATTGAAGATTAGGAAGAAACTAAGTCCCTGTGCTATATAAGTTTTTGAATCTTCTAAAAAGCCTTAATTCTCAAAACCTTGGCAAATTGCTAATCTGATAAAAGAATTATAAATCTGATCAAGGAATGCTTTAAATGAATAATTTTAATTTTAATCCCTTTTTATATACATTTTTCAACATTTCAAAATGAAGTAAATTTGAACTGAAAAATGAAAATTCACATTTAGAAATTTTTAAACAGGATATTTCAGTAAGTTAAAACCTTTTTTCCACAATATACTTCTAATGGGAATTTTCAAGACCATTCATTTTCACAAACAGTGCTGCTCTTGTTGAATAATACTTCAAGAAATACATTTAACTGAAAAACTCTCAATCAGAGACTATCTCCATGATAGAAAACTGTTTAAAAAGTAAACACTGTTTGCTTAAACACTCATCAGAATTGCCTTGCTTGCTATTGTTCCTTGGCTTTTATAGGTGCTATTGCTCCTCTTATTTATCACTAATAGTACTGGAAAGAGATGTACTTTGCCTAGCTAGAGGAAGACAAGAAACTTAAATATTTGTAATTTTTTTTTTCTCTGTAAGGGATTAGTCAAACTACAAATCAGATTATTTTTGCTGATTGTTGACTGCATTGTTGACAGCTTTAATAAGAATTATGCTTATACATTTTGAGTGTATCTGTAGCAGGTTGAAACTCCCAAACACACAAGAGACTCTTGAGTCTTTTGTTTTTATTTATGCAGGAATAAGAGAGATACTAATTTAGAAACCTGTGCTGAAATTCTAAGTTAATTTATGAATGGGTCTCCACAACTGCTATTTTCCTTAACATAAATATAAAGCTAGAGATGGTTTTGCCTAGGTTTCATCTCAAGTCTATCAAATTTGCTGTATGGTAACTGATGTCTTCTCATGTATATTCTTTCCAGTTTCAAAGCAAAGGACTAATGCTTTTCCTCTACTAGCTTTTTGCATCATTTTGCTTCACCTAATTTCTCTTTGTAACCAACTTCATACACCATTATCATAAAGTCAGTTTCTCTCTTGTGGACAGCAAGAAGAATCACTTTTCTGTTTTACCTTGAATTAACTTCTGTTTCAAGATTTCTCCTCCTAAGAATCCAAATCCTTAAAATGCAGTAAAAATCTTCAAGTAATGGTGGATAATCAGTAGGATTATTTTCAGGCTCTTCTACTTCATGGGAATGGTTATAATGTTACAGGAGGACAGGAAGACCCTGTTATTTATTTCTGAAGTTTTACTTATTATACTATATAGATGTATTCTGGACACATTCTTCACATAAATAAAGGCTGCATAATGTATTTTAGAGTGAGATATTTGCTGTTAAAAAGAAAGCTTTCAATAGAATTAAAAGTCAAGGGTTTAATGGCAAATGCATAACTTCATGAAGAGATATTATCATATCTTAATGAATAATGACCTATAAACTCATCACTTTATGAAATAGGTATTTGCAATATATACTGAAATAAAAATATACATTTCATAATTTTTTTTGAAGCTCAAAATTTAGGAAATGTTGTTAGATTAAAACCATAAAAATAATAAATCACTTATGCCATCGATCATAAAACTAAAGAATTCGAATATTTCTTTTTATGTGCAAAATATTACTCCCATTTCAATGAATGGCATAAGCTGAAGCTTCTATAAAAATATTTATAGCAAAATACAGCATGAATCTATAATTATATTTAATCAGTTTTTTTTTTAATCCAATACTTAGACACTGTAAAATTATTTAGAATCAGTCAATTTTACCTCAGTTACTGCTGAAGTAACAAAAAGTATGATGCAATAGACCTTTGTGAACTGAATGGCATATTTTCTCTCATCTACATAAAGCCCTGTAAATAACCTACAGGTTGTTAGTCATTAATTAACTCAGCATCCAAAATGCTCATTTTAGCTCTTCCATAGTAACACATTATGCACAGAATATTTAATTAACCATTAACAATAAGATGCATTTTAAGCAATGTAAGGAAGAGTTAGAGTTAAAAATTCTGACCTCCCATGTAAAAACCTTCTTAGAATTCCTTCCACTGAATACACAAACCCCTCTGTGTAGGAACTCAAAAGTCTTTAATGGATTGTCTTGGGACAGATCAGCAAAGCAGAATTCAGTATCTAACATAAGGTGCTTCCTGGGACATTGGTGTAGTAAAGCATCAGGCAAGGTATGAAATCACTCCATTGTTTCCATTCATCTTCTTTCAGTTGGCAGTCACGCTGCTTCCTTCTGACGTAGTCTCTCTTTCTGTTAAAGAAAAAAGGAGCTTTATTATAATTCTTGTCTATAATTTTCCATCTCCTCTCAAGTTCCCAAGAGCATTTGGCCTAGAAGATGGAGAAATAAGTCACAGTTCCAGTTTTCTTTAATTAAAAAATGCTTGGAGCAGTCAAAGAAGGTTTAAAACTTTAAAACACATTACTTACTGTGGAAAAACTGAGTTTGCTTTTTGCTAAATACTTGTCAAATACTATGCACCTTTAATAATACACATCTGTGAAGACCAGTGAAGCTAGAGAAAACATTTCAAATTCACATGACTATAATACCTTCTCATATCTGGAATGGTTTCTGCTGACATAAAGGCTCTAATTTAGCATTAGCTAGATGATCTTGCTTAATAACCTCTTCCCAGGCCAGTGTAGTCGTTCATATCTCTGCTGCCTGATCTGCAACTGATATGCTCTGCTTGGAATGGAAATAATACCCTGATTCCTTCATGTACATTTCCTTCCCTTGGTCTCTTGCCTTCTAGAGTTCGAGAAATGCTGGTCTAACCTATGTGCCTTGCACACAAATAAAAGAAGTATTTATATAAATACTAATTATTAGACTTCTTACTGTGTTGTATTGAAAAAATGGGTGTAAAACAAGGAATAAAGTGGGGATTTAATCCCTTCTGCCACTATTCCACAGAGACACCAAGATTTTTAAGGTTTTGGAAAAAAAAAGACACTCCAGCCATTGGAAAAATATATCCAGTGAGCTTCAATGCACTTTGAAGCATGGAAGAAAATACAAGAGCCTACAGTGGAAGGGAAGAAGAAACCACAAAAGCAGCTCTTTTAGTTATCTAAAATAGCAGAGCCATGCTTAGGCACAATTGAACTAAATGTTCAACATAACTGTTGACTACCACAGGGCATAAGCATTAACATTTCTCCTTAGGAAGGAAATCACTCTGCTGCATTCAAACTAAAAATACTACACTTGAAGAGTAGAAACCAGCCATCATTCTGAATGACAAGGATGGTGACACAAAATCCCTTTGGAATGTCATACTGAAAACCAGATCATACCAGGCTAGCTGTAGGATTGATTTTCTTCGTTTCAACTTTCTTCTCTGCAGTTAACTTGCTCACTGATTGCTGAGCCACTTTAATCCTGAAACACAGAAAAGGCATCATTAGATTTGATGAAATGAAAGGTGTACTGGCTTTGCTTGGTATAAGCTTTGCAAGAAGCCTCACCAGTAACTTTTTTTTTTGGCACATTAACCCAGCAAACTGCTATTTCTATTTAAAGGCACTTATCAAAAGTAGATCAAAGTACATTTTCAAATGGAGAAAATCAAAAGCAAAAGAACAGCCTGTCTGTATTGCTCCCTAAAAATGTGATCGGGAAAATTATTTCTCTGTTTTTGCAGGATGTGAATTTTATGGAGTATCTGTCCCACCAAAAAAGCTCTGCTATCAAGGCAAAAAGATCCTCCTCTGAAAAAAAAAGAGCTACCTGGCTGAATCTCTTGTACATATAGAATATGCTGCTTTACCAGGCCATTTGCCAGGCTACACATTCTATTTCCTCTGAGAACCTTGAAATGAAAGCGTCTGCCAGTTTTTCATTGATGTTTTCTCTGGTGCTTTAGATGGAATTGACTGACCAGCCTCACTGATGTGGCAATAGGAGGTACAAGAGGTTCTTGTCTCAGGGTAGTTAAAGCTGTCTTGTGTACAGCTAGAACTAGTCTGCCAAAAGTTCTGTAGAGATAAGAGGAAAGAAGGAAACATCTGATTCCTCTGCTTCTTGCCTTTTGCTCACAGGGTCTTGCATACAGAACCTTTCTTTTTGTGGAGAATTAACAAGAAGGACACAAATGAGGAGCTTAATCAGGAGGAAAAGGAGAGAGTAGAACAAAAAGGGACTTGACTCTCCTTGTACAGACTGGAAAGTGCATAGGAAATTATGTGATAACCAGTGATAAAAAGGAAATATTGGCATTCCTAATAGAGAATCTGCCCATTGTTACATTTATAATACTGATGGTAAATACTACTACTTTATGTGCAAAATACAAAAGGAAGGAGGTTGGGAATGAATTTTTACAAGCAAGGAGAACTCAGCAAAACAATTTTCAGTAATGTACACCAAGACAGTGTTTTACTAGAAGCAACACATTTCTTGGCACTCTTGAACTGAAAAATTCTACTTTTTTCTCCTATTTAACTTTTTCCACTGGCAGAAATAATTGCTATGGCCAGTCAAAATGTATTTAAAATACCACATCCAGTTGAAACCACTTTCGACACACTCAATTTTTAAGGAATTTTGGAAGAAAAGCAAAAAGGAAAGTGGATTACAGCTGCAATTACTGATGTGTAATTCCTTGCTGTAACACTAGCAGCAAGCTGGATTCTTTTTAAAATAAAGAACGCATTCATAAGTTCATTATTTATCAATGTTGGAAATGCTATCAGTGTTGGAAACGAAAAATTTCTTCTCTACGTGTTTTAGAAGCATCTACTGGATAGTTTCTGGGATTGTCTCACTTTCCAGTGCTTAAGAAGAGGAGGAAACATTTACACTACTTTGAACTAAACTTATTTTCAACACTGTTTAGCTACAGCGTTGATTCAAGCTGTAACTACACCCTCAAACACACACATATGAAATTATTATTCTGTACATTTTTAAAATACAGCTGTGTATTTTTAGAACTTAATTAGTATTCCCTGTTTCTACATGTAAACAACTACGTGACAACACACCATTCCATCTTTTTATTTTTGTTAATTTGCACAGTTTATTTCTTAATGCTGGATGACTGCACCCACTGGACAGCATGCTATTCCTCACAGCTACAATGTTTATGCAAAGATGATGATGGATTTCAAGACAGTCTTCAGGCTCAGCAGAATCACACCAAATGATCAGCTTCTAAACTCTTCCCTACTTTGAGCATATTTTCTATTTGATCACATTCTCCTTGGTCCTAGAAGTGTTTTCAAATAGTTTTTTATTGTTTATTTTTATATATTTTTATATATTTTACATGTCTGAAGTACACACTGTCATGCAAAGGGAGAATTAGAGGGATTACAAACTTTTAGACTTAAAAAGAAAATTATACCTGTCACTAATATAGGCCTAGCTCTGTGTATTTTATGGCATATTTTCACTATTTCTAGGAAACCTGGATTTTTAAAAATTGAATGAAAGATGGGGCCAAATTTTAAGCAGGGCAAAAGGAAAAGGGGTAATGGTTTTAAATTAAGAGGTCAATTTAGATTAGGTATAAGAAGAAGGTTTTTACAGTGAGGGTGCTGAAACAGAATCAAGCCCTGAGATGGAGGGACACAATCTACAGCTCACAGTGACAAGGACAGTGAGTGCTGGAGAGGACAAAGAGACCAGAAGGAATGACAGAGTAGCTGAACCACAACATGAGACAAGGGTGACTGAGCACCAGAACAGGCTGTCCAGAGAGGCTGTGGCACCTCCCTCACTGGAGATATTCAAGAACTCTCTGGACACAATCCTGTGCCATATGCTCCAGGATGACCCTGCTTGAGCAGGGAGGTTGGACAGGTGGAGCCACTGTGGTCCCTTCCAACCTGACTGATGGGCTAACTTGGCAAGCAGCCATGAGGCCAAAACATTAAGGAATGCAGGTCACGTAAGCCTTCAAGTCTGATGAGCTGCAACATGGATATGTTCAAAAGAAAAGTTACTCTCCTTCAACTGTGGTCAAAAGAAGCCAATACACCTTAATGAATAAAGAAGATGTGGCATCAAACTGAGCAGTACTGCACATTAGCACACAATAAGAAAAAAAAATTGAATTAAATTAACAGAACTATGTACTTTTATATATGAGAACCATGACTCCAATACTGCATGTGTATCCTTACTATAATCAATGGAAATATAATTGGCTTTTTCCTGCCTCTATGTGGCAGGCAGCGTCTTCCCCGGTAAAATGGATAAAAGCCAAGCCTCTTAAATTAGAAGTTATTAGTGAAAAAAAAGACATTATTTTTATTCAAAATTATTTTTATTTTGTACCTAGGGATGAAGAAACCTAATCTAAACAAAAGTTTGTGTTTATTATAGAAAGTTTCCTTTGTAAGCTCAGCAAAATACATTTTCCCCTTACAGAAGAAGATATTACCAAGCCAGGGACTAACTAGATAAACTGATTATCATTTTCAGCTCTGCTTTCCACTCAAGCAGACAGAAAGCAGTGTGACCTGGCACACTGCACCCTCTGAAGTTCCCTCGTTAGAAAAACCAGAATCCCTTGTAAACGAACCAATTCACATACTTGTGTTCTGGCTCAGTTATTGTGCGACAACAGACACCAAATTATCTGCCTCTCTTTCAGCTTCTCAATAACCTGGAAAATCCATTCTTTTTGCTTCTACAGCTCCTTTCATGCAGCTGGTGGGTTATGTGGATACTGTGGGTTAGGAAATAGCTTGGAATGACAGTTCTGTGCCACCTGAGCTTCCCATGACTATAACTTTAAACCTCTCCCATAAAACTGTTTTGGCATAAGGAAATGTTGTGCAAACAAAATTTCAGATTTGGCTGGAGGTGAACAAATGGAGGTAGCTACAGTCAAGATCAACCATTCAATCTAGAGCCAAGCTGCATACCCAGTCCAGCTCCTTAACACAGCTGGACAGTGACTTCCCTTAGGAATATGAGAAATCTCCAGAGCTCAAATTCCTTTCACATGTTAAATGCTTTTCTACTCTCAGTCCTATTTCTCTATGCAACTCATAAACTAAACCTCGAGTCACAGCTCCATTTCCTGAACACTGTTGCCATGAAATACAACAGGTTAGATTTCAGTATCAAAATTTTAGAAGACAGGTGTTTGTGTATTACCTGGCCTGGCAGATGATTTTACAGAGTACTTGGTTACCTTTAAAATTAGGAGCCTTATACCAGACTAAAACTTTGAACACTGCCACTTCTATTACTGTTTTGTACAATACAATTACTTATCAAGCCTTCAGGCATAAATCTTCTGGAAAGAACTTGGTCATTACTGATCAAATCTTTAGATTGCATTTACAATAAATGTTCACTAACTAAATCAGTAAAATATAGTAAAATATATGTTGTCAGTGGATTTTGTCATCAAACCTCAAATTGCCAGTATGTCGGATATGTTTCTTTTTTTTCCTGGATGCACTGACAGTGGTTTATCTATGAAGTTATCTACAAGTAAGTGAGAAATTTTACCTCTGTAGTTACAAGGAATAATTTTTTTTTTTTTTTCATTTTAGGAAAGTTGCTGCATAAGAAGAACTGACAGGAAGAGAAGGGCTACAGAACAAAAATATACTTCAGTCCATCTGAGATGGCCACTGGCAGATATTTAGGACATATATAAAGACAGCCATCTAGCACAGTGATAATCCATAGAACAGTTTTGCAGTTGGAAACTCTCTTCATGTGTAAGTCCTTTGTAGATTTTGCTAATATAATTTTGTATTGTCACCATTTAGAAGCAATGCAAGCTTGTGCCATCTGTGACATCTTGTGACAAAATGTTTCTGTTTTCAAGATGAAACAATTCTGTTCTTTAAATAATGATCATGTCTACTCCAGGTATTGGGACAAATTTTGGTTCTGTTTTAGATTTCTGAATTCTGACCTATTTGTATGCATATTCAATCTGAAAGAATTACTTCATTCAGTACAGTAACCATTGTAGCAATCTTATCTTTGCAAGAGTCAGCAGTGAGTTAAATTAAGAGCAACAATTTCTTACCTATTTTAATTATTTCATCTTTAAAGGGCATATACATTATTATATTCTTTGTCACATTTCTTTTGCAAAACATAATCACAATTTGTGATGAAACTCACTGCAAACTACTAATATTTCTTCTGTATTTATACTTTTTCCTTGTTTCTGAATTGTCTAGGACGCCCTCTTGAAGTATAATTTAACACATCTTAAATGCTTTAATTGATTTATGGATGGGCATACATATAGATATGTATAATGGATTTAAGTTGTTATAAATACATATTGGTTTGGGTTCTGAATTCATAGACATGCCCACTGCAAATAAAATTAGTAGTTTAAGAAAAGGAAGTGACAGTGGAAATATCTGCAATCCACCTTGCTGTAAGTGCTTTACTGCCAACAACTCCAACTTTTTAATCTTTGATTCAGTTATCATCTCAGAATTTCATAAACCGAGAAAAGCATAAAAGAAGTTGATGTACCTGAATGCATACACATCCTAAATTATAAATCTGTCAACAACAACAACAACAAAACTGGATTTTGATTCAAAACAGCACCAAAAAAAATTTCCAACATTTGGAGCACTTACATTAAGCTGTTTGTCACAGATGATGTGATTATCAAAGCAAATTTTATTTCATTGTACCTAAATTCTGGTATTGAAGGGAAAGTAAACTGTCATCATATTCCTATCAGGCATATGGTTTGGAAAACTGTTTTAATTTTATCCCTATAGTTATCTATGTATCGTATCATATCATACCATAGCTTCTTATTTATCTGTAACCCTACCCTGCATTCCTAAAAAATGTGCAAATTGTGTCCAGGAAACAGACAATGACTCAACTATATTTTGCAGGCAGCTAATTTATTCTCATGGTTAGGTTAAATGCAGGGCAGCTCAGTTGAAGTGTTTCCTTTACTTTAAGAAAAAGTCTCATTGAAATCTCATTAGATTTCTACAGTTGTGGCTCATTTGGAGCCAAGAAGCTTTAGACAAAACAGGCTCTTCGTGGCTGAGACTGTCATTTAGTTAAAGACAGCACATTTTTTTCCTGAAATTCAGAGATTTTAACGTTGTCTGTTATACAATGCAAGGTAGTTAGTTTGGGATATAAAATTTTCATTTTGGAATCACAGATATTTTGACCTATTTTTACTACTATTAAATTTAAACTAATACATTTTTAATTCTTCATTTGATTAGTGATAATTTTGTATATTATAATTAAGTTTTTAATTTTATGTGTCATATTTCTTGAGAGACAAATTACAATCCATCCTTTACATTCCTATATAAATGTAAATAATTAGGTTCACATAATGATATCCATGCCTGAGTTTCAGAACCTAAGTTTGCAATTACTGACTTACACTGATGTTTCTTCCTCTTTAAAACTTCCTTCAAAACAAAATAAAGGTTCACAATAAAAAAGTTCTCTTTCCTTTTTTTTTAAATTGGACTGCAATCTTTAAAAATGCACAACAAATAGTGCATCCAATTAATTAGCCAGTTAAGGAAGACAGCTGTCCATTCCTGTCATTCTAAGGTTTCTAGTTACCAATGTGCACAATGACTCTTCGCTTGCTTTCAAACTTTTCTGGACTGCAGTTCATCAACTGTTAGTTTCAGACTTTGTTATACAGGACCCTTAAATGATCAAGACTTTACAAGACATTTTCAGGTGATGAAAAAAGTTTTTCCACCATTCTAATCTATTGATTTCACTATGTTCTTCTTTTCAGTAGCACCATACAGAATAATTTAAAATTATGAAAACAGCTCTTCTGTCATTTCAATTTACTATTTACACAAGACCCCTCATTTTAACAGCTCATCATCTGGATGAATCACCCAAATTTTGAATGTAAAGGACAATGAATTGTCCTTTTGAGACTAATGAAACTTTGTAAAAATAATTTGAAGTGAGCTCTGAAAAGCAATCCATATGACCCAGAAAGTGTCAGCACTTAGAAGCATTACAGTAACTGCTGCTCTGCACTCTACTGGTATTGCTTTACACTGAACAGGAATAAAGGCATCTGTCAGAGGAACTGATGATTTATTTGTTCTGTGTTTTCATTTGTAGATTTGACTGATACAGCTATTAAATCACAAGAAATTCTCACCTCACCTGAGTAGGAAAGAACAGAATATAGCAGTCTACTTACAAAGATTTCTTGATTATTGTATTACGACAGTTAAGAAAGTATGTACTGTTAAAACATAAGGCATTTCAAATCGATTTACTGGAAGGGATCATTGGGTACCATTGGCAAGGTGCTAATTACATAAAAAGGAAAGGCTGAATTGTCTGGATTTTTTTTTTTTCCCTTAGGAAATTAATTTCTATTCCTCCTAACTGTTTCTGGAATAAAAATAAGTCATGATTCAACAGAAAATAAATCCCTGAGATGATCTCTACCACGACTATAGCAACATGCTTGGGACTTTTTATTTTATACAGTTTTTAACACGTAAATCAAATCTTGTATTGATTTAGATACAAGGAAATAAAAGATTCTTTGTAAATGTCTGCAGTTGTCAGCTTCCAAAAATTAATCAATAAATTATATAAAAAGCTACAACTTCCAAGTGTTTTGAAACTGTAAGAGCTATAAAACAACGCTGATAAGGTTGATAATTGAGAATTCATAACTTCTACATCTAGTCCTTCAAAAAAACTACTTTATAGGAACCTGAAAACCCCATTGATTTGAAGCAAAATGGAAAATATAAGTGTAAATGAGTGTACTACTTTTACTTGTTCTTTTAAAGACATATTAATCTAACTCTCTGTCAATTTGGAATAAGCACCTAGATTTAAATTTCATGCTGAAAGTAATTGCTCCATTCTTTTCCAAAGAACGACTACATTACCACTCTAGGTCTTTTCAAACGAATTGTAATATGTTGAGCATGATGAGCTTGCAGTAGAATTGCTTTTTTTTGTGTGTAAAAGATTTTAAGTTTCTTTAAGACAATCAAGAAAATAATTGAAGGTTTTAGGTTTTTAGGTTCTTTTACTCCAACTAATAAAATCAGGAGACTGTTGTGAGATGTAGCGGCAAGCAGTTTGATGTCCTCAGCAGGACACCAAAAGTCAGAAGTAGTGCTGTAAATTCAGTGTGGGGCTTCGACACTATGCTAAGTGTGGCCTGAATCTCTGGGCTTCCCTTTGATGCAAGTGCAGTATATTAACTGGAAAAGCATTCACTTTTATTTGTCTGTACTGTCTGCGACAGCAATATCGCCTCATTTAGGCTAGTTCAACATGAAAATGCACAGAGAAGCAATCTGTTATAAATTAGCACAGCTCTCTTTTCATTTTACTAGCTAGTAATTGGAAGGGGTTACAAAAGTGTAATTTATCAGATTATATGTGTTTATCTTTTTGTGGGGACAGCATGCCTTTGGTGAATTTTCCTACACACCCTGAGGGAATAATCTTTCCTTGATGTCCATTAGATCTGAAAGAAAACAATGACGCCTGTGAAATATAGGAGTATAATTTGTTGGGTTTGAGAAGCAGCAGTTCCCAGACATCTTAAAATGGTATTAATGACTTTATTAGAACCTTACCGTTCCTTGGAAATGCTTTTGCTCTCTCGTTTCCAAATGGTCTTGAAGTCACTGCAGAATTCGTACCACACCGTGAAAACATAGTTTGGTGTGATCTCCTTCTCGCCGGGCTTTGGCTTTATCCCAAAGTATCCCACTGTTTCTTCAAAGCTGCAAGGGAGGGGGAAACAAAAAAAAGCAGTCAACACGTAAGCCTACTGGGGAAACAGTTTCTCTGATTCAGTAGTCAAGGCTGGTAATAACCATAACTTCTTCTTAGCCTTGGAAATAACAGCAGCCATTCACGCTAAGTGTAAGTAACCTTCTAACAGCCACGTCTTTTCCAGAAGGATAACTTACAGATGCACGAGCCACCACAGAGATCTGTCACGCTGGCAAGTCATGGACATTCAATTATAACGAGAAAAACTTAACTTCTTGCTTTACAGGAAATGCTGTAATATATTTATTATATTTTATTCTGCTGCACTCCATGAAGATCTTATTCTCCCATTTATCTTTACTGAAGGACTATGGAAGAGTCACACACCAAGTCAGGAAAAAATGTCTAGGTTTGGTTGAAAATAATCTAGTATTTACAGAGAACTGGGAGTAGCAACAACCAAGCCATTGACAGTGCCAATAGTAATTTTGCAAAAGTTTTACTGAAAATAATGTCCTTCCACATGTGTCAATTAATTGTACAAAAGTACACTGCCAGTATTTTAATGCTTTTAAAAGGATTTTATAATGTTACTGAATTGCTATACAGCTGGACATTTTCAAAGTATTCTGTTATTACAGACAATACTTCCAAGAGCACTTTAACTGATTGTGCATTCTTAACCTTTATGACATAGCTTTATATGGAAAAAATGGAACAATCCACATGACTAGGTACTATATAAATAAAAGTATGTTCACTTTTGTTAAAGTTGAATCACTTTTTTCTGCAAAGCAGATGCAACAATCCTGAAACATTTGGTAATATTTATTAAAAATAATGCTATAATTTAAAAGCAAAGGCAACAACATATTTAAAAATAAATAGTATTTCTTCGAATAATCATTTTACTTAATCAGAAGAAAGCTATATTCTTCTTCAGAGTTGTGAACAGGTTCTAAATCTAAACACAGGAGCAGTAAATCTTGAAAATAAATTGAAAATTTTGAAGATCTGTAAGGAGTCTCCAACCATTCAACACTTGTTACATGAGCTGCGGATGCAGTTTCAGAATCTTTCTTCATTTATATTTGCATTTGCATAGTCCACATTGCATGCTTTCATACGGAAATACCAAGGTTAGGCTCTAGGCTTTTTGACTTAGTTTGAAATTTAAGTGCTTTTAGCTAGGCTTGAAGAGTATAAAGTATCCATCAAAACCTATGCAAGTTAACACTCCAAAATAAAGCAATACATACTTAAGCTGCTTCACAAAGAAGCTTGGATTTTAGTTACATGAGCCAATATGCTCTGGGGTTTTCTTTTTTGATACTTTAAAGATAGAAACCATGCTATACAATATCCCATATTGTTTAAGGTAAGATATTAGTATTTTTTTTAATCCTGATATGTGATAATCTTAATCTTTTACACTTCTTACTGGGTTTTGCATGAAACATTTAATTATATTTCAAGCTAATTCATGATCCATATTTAAAGAATCAGAATGAAATATGTGTGCATAAGGCCATAACATTCAGAGTTAATGGGCTTGTAGTGACACTATGAGGAGAAAAATAAATAAATAAATAAATAAATCTAATACAGCTTTAAATACCTGTGTAAAATGTTTTGGTTTTCAAACTAAAAATACTGAAACACCTGAGTCATAATTACATGGTTAAAACCAGTTATGCCTACTGGGCAATGTAATTTGCATTACATTCACTTGGGCCAAGTACTCCTCAGCTGTTCATGGCACTTTGTCTGGGATAGCTGAGCCAAGAGCAGCAAGAACAGAGACTCTTCTCAGGTTTGCTTCATGGAACAGCAACCCCAGGAACACTGTGCACTCTTTCTTCCTAAGAGAACCCTTCGCCATCCCAGCAGGAGTGTACAGAGATGGGATCCTGAAATCCTGCACCGTCTCTCTGCCATCATCCTGACACTTCTCATCCTTCTCTTCCTTTCTTCATCAGCCCATCCCCCAGTAGCACTCCTTTGCTTTCACCCACCTTAATCTGGCTTCCTGGGCTACTTTCTGCCTTTCAAAAGAAGTAATTTAAAATACTGAATATTTAGTGAGCAATTTAAAAACACAGACTCTGTGTTGGACAACTAATTCCCTAAGTCAACTGCAAACTGGGTGCAGCTCCATACCCTGGAGCATCTATTCTACTCTAGAAAGGCTACAAAGCAGGTAGGATACGAAGAAGCCTTGTGCCAAGGAAATTAGGATTGTAGCTAAGCAGAGCCAGTCAGATACTTGAAATGAGGAGGTAAAGCCCCAGCTGACATCAGCCAGTTGTTCAGCCAATATTTAGGCATCTTCTGCAAACAGATGGGGAAGAGTTCACCTAAGACTGGAACTGAATTTGGGAAGTGCCCCTTATCTCCCTCTTCCTGACTGCTTACGAAAGCTAACTGAGGTGTCTCAGGTGAATTGAGTATGGTCTGAGAAAAGTACAATTAAAATCTGAATTACCACTGATCTCCCTCCTACCACTGACCAGGAAGAAAAAAAATACTGATAGGAAGTTAAAAATTAATTTACCCCAGTTTATTCACAGCAGGTCCATAGCTAAGGTGAATGCTTCACTCTCACAAAACTATAATTTGTAAACAAAATGTATTATTGAATGTTTTACTATCCATCTATAAACCAATTAATCTCATTTTTCCCTCATACTTTGACTCCTTTGGGTTAAGTGAGGCACAAATATTTCAATGGCTTCTTAGGCAACTGAGTGCTGTATACTAAGTGCTCAAAATGTTCAGCAATGATGAAATACATTTTTATATCATAAAGTAGTTAGTTATTTATCTATTCTGTAAAACCCTTATTAAGTTCAATGCTGATAATAATTAAAACCTAAAACACAGTACATTGTTTGGATAAAAACACAAATGAAGTTTTTCCTGGAAGATTACATAAGAGTTTTCCAGAAAACATACTACTTCTTTGAAATACAGATCCTTTCTGCTATTTAATGTAATTCCTAAATTCAATAATATCTTGGATCAAAATAAACTTAAAAAACACTATCAAAAACCTTACCATTTTTGAGCATTTTCCAAACTGTTCTCTTCTTTCTTCCGTTCTTCTTTAGCTGCCAATGAAAAACATTTAAAAGGTATAAATTACTGTCTTACTGTTTTAGAGATCCCACAGATTAAACATCTCTTATTTTCAAAACTTCATAGTTTGTATACTAAGTATAATAGAAGTGGTAAACACTTGCTAATTTTCAATTTTTGTTCCTTTCTTGTATACAATGAATGCTTCTACTGTACCAATAACGTGTATTGGATTTGAAAAGCAATTTAAAATCCATATTATAATATATAGTGTTAGGCATTAATTGAATAAAATGTAAATAATTAATTCAGATTTTTTAAAAAGAAAATATTTTAAGTTGTGTTTGTTTCTCTATTGTTGCAGGCCAGAACTAACAAATTTAAACATGTTTCTGCAGCATAAATGATTGGAAGTTCAATTGGGATTGAACAGGTACCAAACATAGTTAACACCAACTGCTCCACAGAGCTATCACAGTTTGTTCTGGAAGCTGGAAAGTGAAAACACATGTAGTAGGTTTTAAATGTATGGCATGCACGTGATTTTTTTTTTTTTTTAAATCAGCCAAGAGTATTAAATACCGTTAGTTAATCTGAGCCCCTCTATTATAGAATGCTCACATGAACTACTTAAAAGGATTTGACTTTCAAAAGATAGGCATTCTCTACTATTGACAATGTTTCCTGACCTGTATACTCAAATAAAACCATCGCTTTTTGTTGATCAAGTCTTCATAATACAGAGGTGCAACTTCAGCTCCAGCAGAATACCACATATATAAAATACTACTAACGTGGAAAAGTTATTCCTACCCCATATTAAAATAATGCTGTAAGTGGTAATGCTAATGTAAACAGAATTCAGACAATTCTTTATACAAAGATAAAGAACTTTATCTTTTTGCATTGCAGTCTACAAGAGTGCCTGGTTGAACTAGTTATAAACTTGAGTTCAGAGGCAAGGTGATTGAGAAACTGGTTCCAAACGACTCCATTTCATTATAAGGCTACTGACAAAGAGGTTTGTACTATGACAGTTTAAAATGAAAATAAAAATTGATTGCTTCAGCACATTTGCTGCTAACAAAACAAGTTAATTTCAACTCATACATTTCCCTACATTGGGTAAATGTGTTGGAGATATTTATTCCTATTATTTCAATATGGCAAATAGCCAGAAACAATGTTGTGTGCCCTTTGGAAGGAAAGCAATTCTATATGATTAGGTTCTCCACCTCATATCTTAGTGGCAAGACAGCTGCAAATGAAATATATAGGGCAGCTCTGATTTATTGCATTCATCTCAGGGTCCCAAATATTTGCCTAAAGTTAACCCAATATACTTAATTCATTATTTTCATTTTATATCATTAAAAGTAGAAAACATAGGTTGGAATTCTAATGATTCGTAATGATATAAAATTAACTATATAAGCTGAACTGTGTATAAAATGTTACAATTCATTATTAAATTAATAATTTATTTCTAGTTTTCGAGGAGATGGAAGATTATTAAGGTACATTTCCCAATATAGCTACATTCCCAGCTACAACAAAAACAGAATCTTCAGGTCCCAACACATGAAACACAATAACTAAGAAGGACAAAATGTTTATATATTTAAAGTTAGGTGGCAAAACCTGATTTACTCTTTTTAATCTCACAAGAATAGGATAAGGAAAGATAGTGGAAAGAAGTTTTAATGTTTATACAAAGTAAAGAGGAAAGGTGTGACTTCTAGGAAGAAACACACACAGTTTACATTAATATAACAGTGTATTTGTGTACCAATAAAAGGGAAAACAGGAGGAAGAAAATAGCTATATGGCAAACAGTATTTCCTGTATTTTTAACTGTAAACATGTCCACCCAGGAATTGTTTAAAAGCATTTATCTGAAATTTAGATGTTGAGACTTGTTAAGAAAATAAATGAACAACTCCATATAACAAATTCTATAATGTGTAAGACAAGAAACCAGAGAAATTCTCTTATCTTCCATAAAATTTCTAACTTATTTTCCACTCAAAATTGTTAACATCCTGATCTTTTTCTCCCCCTCCACTACCTGCAATGACTGACACAATCAATACGGTCAGTATAGGTTTCCATGAAACAATGTATTTTCTTCAGCAGAGTCTTCAAAGCCCCATAGTCAAGGTATAAATCCTTGTCTTAATTTGTGGAGTTACTGCAGGCAATTCAAATGAATTACATAAATTAAATAACTTATTCCTTTTTATATCTCTAGCAACACCATATTTGCTTGCATAGGATTTGCTTTTTGCAGAAGTGGAATGACACCCTTAGACTACGTGTTTGCTTTCAGTTTCATCAGATTAAGAATATATTAACATCCATATCAGACTGGCACAGGGGTTCATCCAGCCTAATATCCTGCCCCTGGCAGGCACTGAAACAGGTACTCAGTCAGAATTGTGGACCAGGACAAAGACACTTCACTCGAGTGTACTGTCTGTCTCTGAGATACTGTAGTTCAGATAAAATGTTTCCTACACCGAATGTCATTGTAATGTAATTCTTAATGGATTGTCCTTCAAGAACTTGCTTGATCTTTGCTCAAGCTTTTATAAGCTTTTTATCTTCCACAACCTGCTGTGGCAAGTGTTCTATAGCCCAACTATATGCAGCACATTTTATTTGTTTTGAAATGGACGCCTCGTATCACTCTTGTATCTGAGAAAACCTGACTGCATGAGCATTGAAATATGGTGTCTATTGGCATGAGCTTTTTGATTAGAATGCTTTTGAAGCAAATTTCCTCACTGTCCTCATGTGTTGAGCATTGATTTGGTTTTCAGGTAGGTTTTGGTGCTTGTAAACTGATTTCCATTAGGAGAAAACTAAACAGGAAGCTCCACAGCAAATGCACTCCAATATTTAATAGGGGCAAAAGGACCAAAGTAACATTTGGGCATCCAGACATCTTTGAACACATGAGGTGGATGATCTTATGAATTTGCCTTATGGATCAGGTAATCAGTATTTGTGATGACTTCCTTTTACTGAAGTGCAGACGTCAGCATGAAGATTCATGATCCTCTAACAGTTCAAAAAGTGAAGTAGTATTAGAGTGAAACGAAAAAAAATTCCCCAGTTTATTCTTTCTACATATTCTACTTGTCAAGGATGGAAGAGTACATAAAATACTATACTGAAAATGAGAAACTACCAGAAAATATTCATTTTTAACACGTCTAATGTATGCACAGCAGCTTCCAGTTACAACAGAACCAAATACCTCTTTATGCATCAAGCTACTATGAAATAGACCTCTAAAGAACAAAGGAAAGACAATACTGGAAACCAGCAGAGACTGAAAATTGAGAAGATCAGTACCTAACAGAGGCAAGCAGAGAATGATGATACACTAAGAAAAGTGCACAAAATGACAAAGAAAGAAAAATGGATATCCACAACTACACAAAAGTCTCTCAGTTACTTTTGCCCCTCCAGTGAAAATTTCAGCACTCACTGAGTCTGACTGGATAAATTTTCTGGTATTTCTCTCTGACCTTAAATACATGAGGACACATAAGCAGGATAATTCACTGAAGTGCATTGATTTAGTAGGACACATTACAGCTTTTCTTCTCAGTATTTTACTATTTTCAGAATTGAAAGATCTGATCCATCTGATCCATGATCTAAGCATTTTGGAGAAGTGATTATCTTCAAAATTACAAGAAAACTGTAACAACTAGCCATTAGGATAAGAATATCAGAACTTTTAATTTTATATTCCAAGGCTGAGTTCCTGTGATTCAAAAATATATGCTTCAAGAACTCAAGGAGACTGCTTTGTAAGTTATAGTGTTTTCTGCATAGGAAAAACACCACCCTAAAACAAGGTATTTGATTGCTTGGGGTTTTTTGCCTCGTGGAGGGAGATATGTCTTTTCTGATGCATGTCTTCCAATCAATTACAGTCAAGACAGAATCTATGATAAGACATAGACAAAAAGAAACCTCAAAAAACCAACCAAAACTCAACCTTAAAAGCAAACAATAAAGCCAACCAACCAAAACAAAACCCCTACTGACATTCCTCTTGGAACTTTACAAAGCCTGGACAAGAGACTGCTAAAATTGACAAAAGCTTATTATGACATTTCTAGTCTCACAGGAACTTACCTTCCTCATTAGTCAAAACTACAACCTCTTAGGTAGGCATGTTGAAATGTAGCCAAAACATGAACCCATCCGGGAAACATACTCACTCATGATTTAAAGGCTGAGGAAGAAAAGTATACCCCCAAGAGATTCAGCTGGGTTATCTTTTCCCAAAGTGAAAAAAGTCACATTCTATGACACTATCAAGTTAGGAGAACAAGCGACAATTGACCTTATTTTCTCAGTCTTTGTAAAGCATGAAGCATGCTTTGAAAGCATTATCGCCCTTTGAAAACAGAGATCTAAATCTCTTAGATATTATCATTGTTGATATACTTGGGTATCAGAAGTTGAACCCAGAAGGCTCCCAGGCTAGAAGTGTAGTAGATCTATTTCCACCTCAAGAACAATTGTCATGCAACAGAAATTGTTTAATAATCCTCTTTAATCAGGGACTTTGGAGAGTGGAAGAAAAACCTCAAAGGTGTCCTAGGTGGGCAAAGTGACTACAGAGGATCATCAAAAGCTCTACAGTTATACAGTTTTTCTGTTTCTGAACAAAATTCTTGACATGTTCAAACTACTAGCATACCACACTACAGCAGTACAACGACCAGCAAGATTAGAGTGGGATGAAATTAAGTCTTCTTTGGTTTTGATTTCAATGGATCTGTTAACACTGAAAATTTTTGAATAGATTTAATTTTTAGGAAATCCTTGACTCAAGCCATATCGGCCTAAAAGCAGCAGCATGGAAAACAAAATTTTCATGAGAATGCACTTGCTAGCACATGGCATTTCTTTGAGTTGCAAAGAACTACCACGAGCTATCTAAATATCCTTGGGTTTAGCCATCTAAACCCCCTCCCAAGGGTTGCCATTTTAGAATCTTTGTGGGTTAACTGTGGCCAGTAGCCATGTACCCCACAACCACTCTCTCACTTTTCCCCCTTCTCCCTCAGTAATACAGAGGAGAGGATAGGAAGAGCAAAAGTGAGAAAAACATATGAGTCAAGATAAACACAGCTCAATATGAAGAAAAGGGGAATTAAAAACGAAGTGATGCAAGGGCAGAGTGATGCCTAGCCATTTTTGGAGCAATACTACCTCTCCCAAAATCTTTTTCTCTCCTTTTTCATTGCTGAGCATGACATTACATGCACAGAATGCTGAGTCTGAGTCAGCTATCCAGGTTGTGACCCCTTCCAATTGTGGCCCACCCTGGCCTATCACTGAGGGGACAGAGTGAGACAAAGGGAAAGTCCTGACAATGTGCAAGTGCTGCTCAACAGCAGCCAAAACACTCCAGTACTATCAACACTTATAGCCACAAATCCAAACCACATCCCATACCAGCTGATACAAAGAACATTAACTCCATCCCAGCTGGACCCAGCACACAGCCATACAGAGTGATCATACAGCCATAGAGATGAATCCTAAGATTTAGACAAACTGGATAATTTGGCTGGTTAAATACATAATAATCAGGACTATAGCTATTTTTTTAATTATAGTATAGGTTTCCAACAACTTGATCCAGCATGTCAAACAATCTGTAGTTTTCAGTGCAGCAAGAAGCTTTATTGTTTTTGCTGTGATGCAAAGCCAAGGGCATGTAGCTAACAATTCACAAAAGCGTTCACAAAGTATCATCAACACCCATTTAAGCCTTTTATTCTTAGTGTAATCTCACTGTCTAGAAAAAGGCTGGGCTCTACGTAAAAGACCATGAATAGAATACATTACAAATGTTATAAAATAGTTTATATTATGTAACATGTGAAATTGTACTTTAATACCTGACACTGCCAGAATCTGCTTTCTTGAAATGTCAGTTTTAAAGGAATAGAAATAAAATAGCATTTTTAAACAAATTTAAAAATGTTAAGTGCAAATAAACGAATATTAACAAAAATCCACATATAAATGCAAAAGAATGTAGAACCAGAAAATGGATTGCTTTAATTTTCTTTATTTTTTCATTAACACACTGGAATATATTGTTTTTTAAAAATATGTTTTGACTAACAAGAGTGAGTCTGGTGCTCAGTATGAAAATTGGGGTCTTGGAATTATTAAAGACATTGAAAAACCATGTTCTAATTTAGTGTCATATGCTACTAGGATGAAGTTTTTAATTTCATACAGACTGAATCTAATTTTAGAACTGCTTTACTCTTTAAAACATATGTATAATAAAGAATTTAGCTTCAGAGAGTATAAAAGTCCTCAGAAATTAGGTACTCACAGTAAAAATTAATTTTGCAGTTTCAGATATTTACACTTTTAATTCTAATTATTAAACATGTTTTCTCAATAATCTTAAATTTTTCACAAATTATGATGTTTCAAAAATTCTAGAGGAGTTGTGTATCCTGATCTAGGAAGAGATATTCTCAAGAAGCATCTATCTGTCTAGAGCTACACATAAAACCTGAATTTTCTCCTACTTCTACATTATTATATTGAGTTACTTCTCATATAACCCTGTATTTTGAGAAATAGTATACTTTATACTAAGTAATAAATACTTTTAATTTAGTTCTAAACAAAAGAATTCTTATTACTTAGGTGATTTCATATATAAACATAGCAAACATGAGAAAATACGTCCAGGGTAAAACATTTTCTTGTTTTTTTTTTGTTTTTGTACCGTATTAAATTTCAAATTTGAAAATGAGTGCAAATTATTTCACATGGCTACACTCCACCATTCTCATGCTGGAGCTTTTTTGTCTTATAAAAATGCTGAATTTCAGAAAAAGTGAAAAAACTTCTATGTTCTATACACAGCTTCCTAGCAAATAATTTTCTAGTATGTATTACCTGATAAACTGTCTTTAGCCAGTTACTAACTTCTAATTGGTAGGCTTTATGAACCCAGGGTATTCAACAGACAGCCTGGAAATTCCATGTAAGTAGCTGATTGTACAACTAACATAGTTTTCTATTACAGTGCAAAAAAAATCCCCAAATAAAGCAGTCCCATGAAGAGATCATTCTTCTATGCTGTCAGTTAAACAAGAAGGTCTGGGAGAATGGGATCAATGAAACTTGGGTCTACTGTGGGTCTGTACTTTAGTTAGTTCCCAGATGGATTCATTAATGTTTAATTAAGGGGTGAGTTCATGATACAGCCTTACTCTCCCTGGAAGGCTAATAGGGTCACTTCTGTCTATTTAGCCACGTATTTTTAGTGAGATTTTAAGAGCTTAATATCTCAAGAGCTCTAACCTTGTCACATTTGGTCAAAATTGGGCAATGCATTAAAAATTATTGGCAGGAGAATAATCAACAAGCAGTGTGATTACATGAGCCTTGTTACTTTTATCTCTTCTTTAAATTAAAATATATCTCATTTTTAACACAGAATTTGGCTGTGCCATTTTATTTTAGACAGTTTAAATACTGGTATAGACATCTTAAATCCTTTGAAAACAATCTACAGAACACTTGCTGCCATGAGGTCTTAATCACCCTTCCCTGAAACAGTTCTCACAAGTTTATTTTCCTCTGGTACTGGTACAATAAGGTTTTTTTTTAACTAAGAAACCCATATCCAATGATGCGAATGTATAAATGATCCTAAAGCACAAAGAGTCTCTGTGCAGTCTTGGAAAGCTTCTTAACAGCCAAGTATCCCACAAGTTATCAGGACTATAAGTTGTCAACATGTACCTTAGGTATGTGTCAAGAAATATAATTAATGTTTACCATATAGAAATTGTTAAGTATTAGATTCAGTATTTTTAATGTTACAAAAACATAACAAATTACAGACACTCGCACACACAGAGAGACCTAATAGCAGCAGAACATGCTCAAGCAACACATTCAAGAAAGTGTTTATTATCATAGGTAATAAAAAACCTAGGAAATTATGTTTTCTTTTAAAAGTGATAATGCTGTCTATAAATGTGCCAGAACAAAGTGTTGAAGGTCATTTTACCAGAACATTAAAACTAACTATGAAGAAAGAAAAGGTTATATTTATTTTCATAAATTCTTCCATTTCTTAAAATGTGTGTTTCTTAGTATGATGCTTCTATTGTATTTTGTGAAAGAAGATTTTTAAACTAAATTAGCTTCCATACAAAAGAGTAATTTTTTCCTTAAAACTAGAACTAACGCTAGTCTTATTTTCCTGTATTCTGGAGGCATTAATTACAAAACAAGAGTTAGCATTACATTTTTTAATTTTATTTATTCGATTAAATGATTTGAAACTCCATTTTATTAAAATGTAACCAAGACATTAATCCCACATCTCCCACACTTGGTATTCAGATAACTATTTTTTAAAGTGTATTGGTACTTAGACACTAGAGAGATACATATTCTAATTCTACTTTCTTTCTGATAAACTCCTATGATGTGTTTTAATTCCAAGATTAATCTCTGACTAAATGTATCTAAACAGTTTACAGAACAGAAAAATTAGTTCTAATCTGTTTAAACAGAACAAGGTTAAATCCAGTCTGTTCTGTGTCTGGGAAAACTAACTATCCAGATTATCTGTAACTACAATCTCTTTTTGTAAGCAGAAGTAAAAATTTGAAGATAGGCCCATTCTTACACCAAGGACTATTTTTAAATAGTTGAATGATTATTGAAAGCCAGTAAGAAGCAGGACATCTCAAAAAAAGAGATTATTATTCAAGAAAAAATTAACTTGATGCTGAACCAACTGCTAATATGCTGGGTAAAGAATGAATTAAATTATACAAATATAATTAAACTGATTTCAGAAAAGCTCTGTGAAATTTGTGACCTGAAAAGTTTGAGGAGAGAAAATCCACCGCCATACCTCCTCCTGTGGAATGATAACAATGATTTATGAAGCTCGAGTTATTTCTGCTGATTGAGCTCAGTCAAGATTGGTTTCACATGATCAGCTAAAGTACAGAAATCCGTGACGCGCGGTGGCCCCACATGTTTGAACACACTAGGACACGCTCTTCTAGGTGATCCAAACGCTGGGGGTGGGGGATTAAAAGCTCCTGCTTTGTTTTCCCTATGTTTTCCCCTCATTAGGATACACTCCTGCAAAGTTAGCCACTTCTGGTGGTCGGGAGCAAAGTCTCATTGTAAATGCACAGCAGGATAGTGGCAAAGCTGAGATTAATTCTCCATAGATTTATATAGACCTTTCTCACTGTTGATTGCTTGTACTGTTTCAAAGGTGCGTATGTTGCCTTTTTTTATTGCTGGTTACTGACTTTATTCCAGCATATGGTGGTTGGCGCCATGACACAAAGTGAACATTTTATACCAGAATTAAAGTGGATTTTTGACAGTTTCTGTCAGAAAGTTCAGAGCAAAGAATTTGTGAGACAAGATTTATTGCATATTTTATATGGGACACATCTGTTTCTTTGCTATGTTTCTCTTTAAACAGAAAAATAGCAATGAAGTTTCTTTAAGAAACAAAGGCTGTCAATAAAAAGCATGAACAAAAAAACTACATTATTGAGAATGAATTTAATCATTCTGACCTTCTAAAAATGTGTTGTTTGCAAGTATGACAATCACTTTTCCCTTTTTGTTCAGCCATACAGACAGTATAGATTTTCAAAGACACAGCTACCCATATTTAAGGGTAAATAAAATAAAAATGCAAATCAAATTAAATCTAAGTATTGATACTGTATTTTCACTCTTAAAAACAAGGTGAAATATTAGGGTGGATTTTGGCCAGTTTTTTAGCATCTGTAACTGCATTTTAATGACGTGAAATGTGTCAAATAAACACCCCTTTTTCTGAAAATGTCTTATGAAACTATAGATCAATTATAAGAAGACAGAGAGCAAACTACCCCACATTTATCTATTAATACCACTAAATCTGATATAGTTTGGCCTCTGAAATTCAATTTATTCTTCTTAACACCTGAATCAAAACTGAATTTCAAGAACACCTATCAGGATCTTGTTTAAGAAAAAAAAATGTATGCATTAAACAAGAAAGTAAAATTCTTTCAATAAAATTTTAAATTTTTAACCAACAGCAGTACTGTGTATAAAGACTCATATTTAGCGAAAAAACCTAAGATTCAGCTTGGGAAACATGAATTTTAAATAGGTAGAATTAAGCAAGAACAAAAATAAAGAAAATATATTGCTCAAAAATCACATATGTGTTTATGAAAAGGCATAGGTGTCTTACAGCTTCTAATCAAAGAAAACAATAGTAAAATCCCTTCTGTTGAACTGCATAAATTCTAAACAAATAGTTATGACAAACCAATAAAAAATACTTATAGGCTCAATACTTTCTCAAACAAAAATTGTCATTTCCTCTACAAAACACCAAATATCTGTTAAATTATTTCATACTTCCAATGCATTAATTCTTGTTTTTAACTCAAAGATCTTCTAGAACTTCTGTTCATGTAGGAAAATTTATCTAGCTACTAGTTTGCAAAGCCTGTTATTTGAAATAAAATGTAAAAAAGAGGCAAACTTTTTTTTCCACTCCAGGACCTGAAGTATTTCTCCTTCTTACTACAAATAAAATACAGGATACTAACATTAAAAAGGATTTTTTTAGGATTCTTTTCAACGATGTTTCTATAAGAAACACCAAACTGCATTAAAATACAAGGCACTGATATTCTTCTGAGATAAACACATATAAGAATATATTTGAAAACAGGATCTCTCAATTTCTCAATTTCTAAATAAAAACCTGCAAACCTACATATTCTAAATAAAAATCTGCAAACCTATTTGCATTATAGGGAGATCTTGGGAAAAGTAAAACGTGTGACACATTAATCAGGTCATTTAATTCATTCCTTGAAAGTACTCAGATACAACCACAATGAGAGAAATGAGTGTAGGAAAAAAAAAGAAAAACTGACAACAACAGCAAAAATCTCATGTTAGCTTTTAATTTGAGACTGGGAAAATACCAAGAGTTTAATTAAAGCATCTACCTGATCTATTTTGGTGTTTTACAGCTTGCTTATTTTCGGTTGAACTCTATGCTGGGAACATCTGGAATTCTTTCCCTGCAGTGTTTGTAAACATTTTTAAATGTTTGTGTTTATCCTCACATAAAAGGAAAGAAGAGGATATAAGTATTAGATAACAAGAGTTAAGGACTGTGAATGCACCAGCTCAGCACAGCACAGCAGACTTTCTGCTTGTTGTATTTCTATGCCTTTATTATTACCTTCGTGGTTATGAGATACCTCCTATCTCTTGGAAATAGCTTTTACTCAATAATAGCAGTAGATCTGTGCAAAAGACAATCCCAACTTTCTCAGTAGTAGAAGAGTTAAATATAATTGTAGTCATAGTTAAAGTTTTATTTGACTACCATTTTGATTTGATATTGGCTATTGAATCACACCAAAACTATTTCTGAGAAAGACAGTTAACACATAATTTGCATCTAAATTCATTATGCCTTAAATAAAACAGTCATAATGAACTTAATTTCTCTTTTTCTCTATTAGAACAAGAAAGCCTTAAATCTTAACGTAAAAAAAAATTTAAAAAAATTAATAAATCATATGCAGGTGAAAGTAATAGCATACTTTGGAATTTGGTTCATCGGCATCTATAACCACAGAATATTCTTTACATCAAATATTAACAGGGCAATTTACTTTAAAACATTTTCAGAAATATACTGCAAATAAATTTATTGGCAATATTTTTTAAATTTGGAAAGAGATTTTAAATCCTGAGAAAATTTACTTAATTCACGACAAAACCAAACCAGTATCAAATTACATTACAATGAAAAATTACTGGAATTTAAAAGGAAGAACAGTCAAGGAAGAACAGTCAAAGCTCCCCTACCATTATTTCAAATAGACATCACAGAATTAGCTCTCTTAATTAAATCTGGGGATTCTCTGTTCTAGGAACTGCCCAATTACACATAAGGAAACAATTCCTGATGAATAAAGCTTAATAATCTTTAACATATACCCTATCTAATACTACTTCAGGTCAATAGTGGGTCAAGCCCTTTGTGTAAAACTAAAGTTAAGGAAACACACTCTAAACATTTACTGATAAACTGTACTCATAACTCCACAGATAATCAAACCAAACACATTTCATAGAGGAGCTTTTCCTTTTAGCATTATACTGTTTAATGTTTGAAGATTTCTGCTTGGCCAGAGAAGATACCATGTCGTGTCTAGTCAGGGATCCCTGCCTGCCCTAGGGCACAAGGAACCCCAGTGATACCACAATCTGTTCCAAAGATTGCAGCACTTTGTGGAGGGAACTTTCAGACTGTAAGACACTCCCAAGATGAAAGGCTTTGTACAAATGCTTTGTACAAACAGTCTAATCATGAAGTCAGTTCAGATGCTGAAGTCCTTCAAAAATATTTTTGACACTTTCAAAACAGTTTACTTGGGACAACGTTTACATAGCTGAAAAATGCTGATGCTAAAAAGTGTGAATTGATTTACATGCCATGAAAGAAGTACTGTTTCAATAAATTTCATACATGCATTGCTTAAGAGAAATAAAACTTCTGATTTTTCCACCTCATTCAAGGTGTTCAAAAGCATGGTAAAGGCTCTACATAGGAGAAAGGTAAATTTTTAAATATCTTGCCCTGGTATCCAAAGTATTTGGGCACAAAAATATCAGAGAAGTTGCAGGAAAGGTTGAATGATGACGTGAAATCAGACTCTTTTTTTTTACATTTTGGACAAGTCTGTCTTTAATCACAGCATCTCACAATACTGTATTATCCATATGGTTTTACTCTGCCATTTCTCAATTTTGAGAGCTTAGTAGTAACCTGGTGCTTTGTCTCTTAACTAGCTTGCAATTTCTGATAACAGCCCTATGAAATTTATGATTATTATCTTTGTTCTCAAAACAATGGTCCATCCTGCTCCACAAGACTTCAGGTTTTACTTGTTGTTATTGCTTAAATAGGAAATCAGAGTTCACACCATAAAAGAATCTAATCCAGAGATCTTTGGTTTCTTGATGAAATTTTCAGCATTTGGTAATTTTATTAATCATGCTAAAAAACAGTAAAACAGGAAATTCATGTGCTTGCAAAAGTCCAAAAAATAATTGAGAAAACGTATTAGCATACCAAAATTATAGAAGTGCACAGAGAAATTCCACATAATTGTGTACCAGATTAAGCATGCTATTGTCATAATCAGTTTGTATTATATGGTGCACTGAAGGGTATTTCCAGGCTCGATGGTGTTTGAGCATTACAGAGCACAGGGGACAAACACAAGGCAGGAGTGACCTGTGTGAGGTTCTGGGGTCTCTTAAGACCAAGTGTGTCTGGGCCCGTCATGTGCATGAATGTCTTCTATCCAATCCTTTCCAATTCTTGACTCTGCTCTTTCCCTGCATTACTATATTCCATATATGTAAACAACTACTGGTAGGTTATATAATCCAAAGTCATGAATCAGTGAGCATCTTTATTTCCCACAATGAAGCTTTGGCACACATTTAAATTCTATTAGTTCACTGAATTTGAATGTCAGAACATGAAGACACAGAAAGAAAAAAAAGATAAATATGTGACATGCAAGGAATTCCTAAGAGTACGGTGAAAAAAAGCAGCTGGAAACCAAGGAAAGCTTAATGGCATCTCTGTGAAAAGCCAACATATATAACCCACAGTTCTGTTACCCTCTAGGTCTATGATAAAGAAAATGGAAGAAATCCAGTGGAATTTAACAGAATATAGAGGCAACAATGAGAATTTAAAAGGACGTTGAACTCCAGATACCTGATAGTAGTTATCGTAAAGGCATCAGTAATTCTAGGAACAGCTTTTCTAACTATCATATACATAATAATTTTGTATTAAATCAAGGGTATTGACACTAACATTCATTATGTCATTTAGCTGCTATTAATAGGAAATCCTTCTCTATCTCTATGACATGACATGCCAGTGACTTTGTAACAGCCATAGTAATTCAGTAGACCACAATCAAGTTGAAAGGAAGTTGGAAGGAACAAGGAGATTCCCTCCTTGTTCTCTAAGAGGAGATGACATTGCATTTTCAATTACCAGTTCTTCTAAAGTACATTCATAATACCCATTATAATGGAGTGTAATCTTCTGATTTCTATAGTAAGTCATGATATAGTGAAGCTGGTTATAGTAATTTGATGTATATCTGTTTCAAAAATATTAAATTGAAAGCTTCCTGAAAAGTCATAGCAGTAATTAACACCAATTTTCAGGACTTTGATGTTGAAAATTCTTCCAGTAGTGTGGGAGAAAATACTCACTTCAGAGCAAATTCTTGTTCTTTGAATCAGTTCATTGCCAATATTGCATTACTTAGGAGGCATATGGATGCAATCACATTCCAGGACAACTTATTTGGTGTCTTATGGACTGAGGCTATTGTCTAACTATACAGTCTCAGAGTACCACAGCAATAAGGTTGTGTGCTTTGCAGACTCATGCCAATTTATGTAAATCACTCTTCAATCTGTTTAAATACGACGATCTTTTGAGTGATGAAAACAGTTATGTCTGTCACAAAGTTTGAAAGATTAAAGTAATTCTGCTCCTGGCATATGAAACAGCGTTCCAGATCTAAACACAAACTTTGCCTGGTCTGTAATGTCACTGCTGGGAAGCATAAAAGTTTTAAGCAAATATTACCACTGCAAGGAAGTATGACATATTTTTCATGTTTGACATTGGACATAAATATCCTCCCACACTGCTTAATGTGAGAACTGCATATGCATGGCAGAGATAATAAAACATCTCAGTGAAAACAAATGAAATGAAAAAGAAGTAATGATAAGTAGAAGAGAAATAAAGCTTTGAAGTTATAAGTCTTCATATCTGTACACTTTATTCACAAGAGGAAGAATCAGTATTTGATATGCAGAGTGGATAGTCACACAACCTGGAAGAGTCTCATGCTTTGTAGGAATGGTTATCTGTTCTAAGATGTATTTTTTAGCTGACAGAAGCAGCTTCATAACTGCAGGTAAGAAAAATCTGGTCAATTTTAAGATCCTTTTAAGTGCTATTGGTCTTCTGCTGTTGCTTACATACGGGATTTTAACAGACGGCTGTTTCTGAAATTTAACAGTGTTCTTAAAAATTATTCTTGATTTTCTTACTTCACTTGTTCAGCATTAAAAGATTCAAGAGCTTTAATAAAATGTAACACAAGTACCATAATCTGATATGTATTTTAAAGCAGAGGAGTACAACACAAGTGGGAAGACAAGTATGTGACTTAATTTCATAAATAATTTTAGAATATTTCTCTTTCTTTCTGTCAATATTCTTGGGGGGAAAAGTGGTAATTTTATTGCAGAGAAGCGAGAATTTTAAATAGTTCCCAGAGGTTTCTGATATTTTGGGACATCATTACAGACAATCTCTACCAAGTAACTGCTTTGAATAACCACTCAAAATATAATCTCTGTATCTGTCATAAAAACAATGTATTATTGTCACACTATGAAAGGAATTAAGGGCCAGTGTAATTTTCTTTGTACTCTTTGACTGTATTAAGGTGCATAGAGGTATGTCCTGTTGATAGTAAGAGAGAAAAAAGAACTATTATTGTATCTTGAAAGAACAGTGCCTTGGAGTATCTTTGTCTTCTGATTCACGACTACTAAATGACATTAACATCCTGCTTTATACTTCATAGACTGCTTTGAGAGAAAAGAAGCAATTTTGAGTGGATATCCTTTTTTTCTTGTAATATAATAAACTATGCTATCATCCTCCTACACTCAAAAGATGTACAGGGCTATAAACTAATAAAAGGTTGCTTTTCCAGGATTAATACAATAGGTGCTAGTAGATGAGAAGCAGAAACCACCATGTATGAGCACCTATATCACAAGAACAACATCTTGGAGAGAATATTTACATACTCAGGAAAAAGTAGGAAATGTTGAACAAGAAATTCAAAGTTGGCCAGCTGCTAGGTTTTATCACAGAATCATAGAACAGTTTGGGTTGAATGGGACTGTTAAGACCATCTAGTTCCAACCCTGCTGCCATGGGCTCGTTGGAACAAGTTAACCAAGTGTTCCAGAGCCCCATTCAAACTGGCCTTGAACACTTCCAGGGATGGGGTAAACCACAGTTTCTCTGGGCAAATTGTTCCTGTGCCTCAACAACCTTACTGTAAAGAATTTCTTATTATTATCTAATCTAAATCTACACTTTCTCAGTTTAAAGCTATTCCCCCTTGTCCTATCACTACATATCCTTGTGACAAGCCCCTCTCCAGCTCTACTAGCCTGCTTTAGATACTGGAAGGCCGCTGTAAGGTCTCTCCAGGGCTTTCTCTTCTCCAGGCTGAACAGCCCCAACTCTCAGCTCCAGCCTTCATATCGTTATTCTTCATATTCTTCCTAATAGGATGTATTTCTTATTTTCTTTCTCAATGAACTACCTCAACAATCCTCTGTGGTGCACTTCAACAAGCCAATGAGGAAATGTGGATCAAAAGTCCTGTTCTATACCAGAAATCCAATCGAAAATGCATTGGACTGGATGCATGCCGTGGTAGCTACTGCAGCCTGGCTAGAAGTTTTAAGAAGAAATCACTCAGAAGTTAAAAGCGGATTTGCAGTCTGTTTCCATATGGTTGCTAAGCTTGTCTGAAAAATTCACTAGCCCCTTACAAAATACTGCAGGGACTAGTTGGGTCTGTGACTCTGTTTTTATTGCATAGTCCCATATATAGCACAGTGTTACCTTCTATACAACACACAGGAGTTGTAGCAAAGCAACTAATCTAACCAATGTTTCCCAAATGTTAGAGTAGAATTCTAAACACAGGACAATTTCTTCTTTGGGATTAAACTCAATAGATTACTCTATTCTACAAATCCCTCCCTCTCCATCTTGCTTGTTACCTTGGTCACTTCAGTGTATAGTGTACCTTTCCTAAGTAGCTTTGCTTTCCACTATTAATGAATTTCAAAAACTGTTCTGCTTGACTTCAGACTGCTCGCTTCCCAGACTCTGTTCTAAATTAAATGAATTCCTGTAATAGCAGTCTTCATCACCAAGATGCTTCATTCTTAGAAAAATGAAGAGAAGCAGCTACACTTTTCCTATGCTAACCGCTAGGAAGTATAAAGACTTCTTCATTTTCGCATTCCAGTTGATGAGGGTGGAATCCAAGCTGAGATAAAAATTTTTATATGCTTTCTGACCTGGATCCAATGAAGAATAATTTGGAAACAGATTTTGCAAGATCCTGCATGAATCAGTGCTATTAATTTCTACATTTACTAAAATGGACAAACAAGATGAAATAGTCAGGTGGCAAAGTAAGAAATAGATTTAATTCACATTAGTCACCTACTCCTGTATGTAATTTACTTTCTGGTTTGTATTATTCTTGAGGGAATGCACAAGGAGAATAAGAAACACTATGGAACACAACAATGGTTAATGGCCCTTCTAGTGAGCTGCACAGTTGCAGTAGCCAAAATCTTTTTTTTTCCTTTTCAAAATAGAGTATTTTGCATCTTTCTCATAGTCACTTAAGTATTCTTTTTTTTTTTTTTTTTTTTTTTTTTTTTTTTGTGGGAGATAGTTTCATATCAAAAGAGTTTTCTTCTAAGAAATTCTGAGCAAGAATTTAGTGAATTAAAGAGCATTCCAGACCACACATTAATTTCATACTTTCAAAGGCTTTCTTGCATATCATAGCAATTTAAATGGAAAATAATTATGAATGTATTCTGACCACCCATGCATTAATTTCAATGAAAATACAGTAAATGAATACTGATTTATAATCATTAGTAGGTCTCCATACCATAGGAAAACTAATATAATTTGTTGCACATGATATAATTAGAATTACTAAAGATTATTTCAATTTTGAGAATAATCTAAGCCTTTTCCAAAAAGCATAGGCATATCAAATAAAAGTAGTGAAGCATTAAGAGAGTATACACAAGATATCTTTCATGTGGGATTCATGAAGTACTTGACAAAGATTATCTTTCACTCCAAAAACCAGCAAGAATCATTATCTAACATTCTGTGTACCAGAAAAGAGGGTCACTCTGAAAAGAGTATTAACCAACTGCTAGCATCACATATAAAGTAGCTAAACTGGGAATAGAACCCAAAGCTTCTGGCACCTAATTCCCTGCTGAAGGCGCTGGGCTACATTACATCCAGTTATACAAACCAGCACTGACATCAGCAGAAGTACAGTTTATCCCCTCTAGCATTTTAGAATGTCAGTCTCCATAACACTCTCAGTGTTTTTTGTTACAACATAGCAAGTATTAGATTTAATTTGTATTAATTATAATTAGGAAATGTAAACACTTCAGTATAAGCAAATCAGGATTTTTTTCTTCCTTAGAGTATTTCCAAATTCACATTGACTAGAAATGATGGGAATTGTGCGTGTGGGAAAAACCTCAATATCTATGAGTTCCAGTCCTATTTTCAAGCCAGAAGTTTCAGAAAAGCATTTGCATTTTGGATACTTGCTGTGAGCTGGCAGAAAGATAACAGACATTTTTTTCTTATATTTGCTTAAACCAGCCACAACTTTTTTTTAAATAAACAAAACTGAAAACAGATGCTTACTGGATGCTCAGTATTATCAACTAACTCCTAATTTCAGACAAGCATCTGAGTTTGCAGACACCTCTGACCTTGACATTTGTCCAATGCCTATTCTAGTGCCATAAATTAAGATGGGTTTCTGCATTATTTTTCCCTATCTTTGGTGTGGAATTTCATAGGATTTCCATTCTAATGCCACAGAAAGTACCATGCACCGTTATAAAGATTCAAATCAATCAGGTGACTGACAGAAAAATAGAGTCAATCATTATAGAATCTGACAATCTACTGAAAACTTGTCTCAGAATACGGTAGAATAAGATGTGAAAAGATGAGAAGTTAAGTTATACAAAATTGTGTCCGATTAGATACCATAAAAAATAACATTATAAAGCAAAAGAATAACAAGGGAACATAAGAAAAAGTGGAGAAGCGAGTAATTCATGTGGTTTTGCTCTTCTTAGAGCAAAAGACCTCACCAGAAAGTGTCCAATAAATATTATATAGAGAACTTACTGTCCCAGGACAGCATGCAGATATGTATCCTCTCTCTCACTCTATTTTTAAAAAAATATATACGCTATTAACACACATAAGGATAAAATTTTCTGTCACACTGACAAAGATAAATATATCTCAATTTTCACATCAATAGGCAGAAACCATGAAAATATTTAGAAGAATATGTTTTGCTATTTGAAATGATAATGCACAATTAAATTGTAATTTTACCTAAAGCAGAACTAGTCTTTTTCCAAGATCAACTGGGTATTTTTATAATATTCCATGCATAAGAAAGTGGAGTATGATAAAAATGATAGCTCAGCATTGCAGGAGAAACCAGGTACTGGTACAGTCTTTATTTTTAAGACTGTATTGATAGGATTTGCTATTCCTTCTGCTGGTTTTGGCTAAGGTGGAGCTAACTGTCTTCACAGGAACTCCTATGGTGCTGTAGATTACATTTGTGACCAAAAGAGTGTTGATAACACATCCAAGTTTTAGCTATTGCTGAACAGTCCTGCACAGCATTCACGGCTCCTCTATTTCTAATGCTGGTGTTCAGAAAGTAGGCTGGGGATGAACAAGAAGCTGGGAGGGGCCAAAGCTGAATCAATTGAAGCGATAACTCATACCACACAACATCATGCTCAGAAATAAATCTGGGAAAAGAAGGAGGAAGCAAGGGAGAAGTTCAGAGTTTTGATGCTTGTCTTACCAAGTAGAGGTTACGCACGATGAAATCCTGCTTTTCTGGTAACATGAAATTTAGAAATGTGAGTTCTAAATGGAACTTAAAAATACTGTGGCCAACAAGACTAGGGAAGTGATAAAACCCCACTGTACTTCACACCTGTGAGGCCACACCTCGAGTCCAGTGTCCAGCTCTGGGCCCCTCCCTACAAGGACACTGAGGTGCTGGAGCAGGTCCAGAGCAGAGCAGCAGAGCTGGGGAAGGTCTGGGACACAGGTGCTGTGAGGAGCAGCTGAGGGAGCTGGGGGAGCTTAGCCTGGGAAAGGGAGGCTCATGTGACACATTATCACTCTCTACGACTCCCAGAGAGCATAGCCACATTGGGGGCCAGTCCTTTTCTCAGGTAACAAGTGATAGGACAGATGGGTCAGTTCTGATTGGAAGTTGGAATTGGGAAAAATTTCTTCACTGAAAGAGTTACCAAGTATTGAAACAGGCTACCCAGGAGAGTAGTGGAATAACCATCCCTGGAAGAGCTCAAAAAGAGTGTAGATGTTGTGCTTAGGGAGTTCAGTGGTACAACTGGCAATGTAAGGTTAATGGCTGGACTTGATAATTTTTAAGAAGTCTTTCCTAGACTAAGAAATGGCTGAAACACCTGCTCACTGATGGGAAGGAGATGACTGAATTCCGTATTTTGCATTGCTTGTTCACACAGCTTTTGCTTTCCCTATTAAATTGTCTGTATTTCAATTCATTAGTTTTCATCCCTTCACCCTTCCACCCCCTCTTTGCCTGCTCATGGAGGGGCAGCAAGCCAACAGCAGTGTGGTGCTGAGCTGCCAACTGCATGAACCACGACAGCCCTCAGGAAATCCAGGCTGCAGTAAGAATTACAGAAGCTGTGATACAATTGTGGAAGACACCATTTGGTTAGGGTCCTGGCAAGACCTGGGCAAAAGTGAATTTTTACAATACTTTGGCAATCTAGATCAAGAAACATGCTGGAGGTCATAATGGTTCTCTAGAAATACAAACACACACACATATATATATATATATACATATATATATATATATATATATATATACACTATATATATACACACACATAATTATATATATATAATTAATATATATTATATATATAGTTATATATATAACTAATTCAATCTTGATGTTATTGTTAAACTGTAAGTGAAATTTTTCAATTAAATACTTTAGAAAGATAATGAACTCTTGATGTCCTGCAGTGACATCAAGATCTCAATTGCATTTTTGTTTTAAAAGGTCTGTGGCAAGGAATTTGCTGCTTAAATACTGTCCAAATACACTTGCACCTTAAAAAAAAATTATAACAAATAAGTATATCCATTGAACTCCATGGCCTGGGAGAAGGGTAGAGGAGAAAATTAGCTTATTCACCAGTACAATTAAACTGCTACTTTTGAAACAGCCTGTTTCCATTTGTCAAAGGATTTACATAAGACAGCCCACAAAACAAAGTTATTAAAAAGATATTAGGACAATTTTATAAAAAGGATTAAGCTAATTAATAAATTACTACAACAATCTGAATAATCACTAATATTCTGTCTGGATGAGTAGATTCAGATAGTTAAACTGACTTCTCAAATGGTAAATTGTTAAACTGTTCTCCCCTTCTATGAGAAATACAATTAAATTCTTAACAATTTTAATATCTCTGTCAAAAATAGAGTTTGTTTTGTTTACCCAAAAAGACTGTACTCCTATAAGGAGAGGGGGGAAAGTCTCTCCCTGTATATATTTTCCACAGCTCCAGAAGTGATGGCGCTGGCAGAGGTGGGTGCTGTGCAACACAGTATGGGAAACAGGAAGGAGCAGGACAGTTGTTTTCAACACCAACCTGCATTTACATTGTCTTCAGTTGATGACCAAATTGTACCTTGGTTTTCACCCATTGTCTCCAGACTCTAATGTGGTAAAAACACTTTTTTTAATGCTTATTTCTGTCCCACACAAGACAAACAATCTTTAAATATGAGTAAGTCAGTTCATAAGCTCACACTAAGGAGAAAAGATGACATGCATATATGTGGACTTCCTTTAAAAGAGTGTCTTTCACTCTTGTCTTTTTTGAGTCTTTGAAGTTTTATATTCCCTCTGATAAATTTGGTCTGTGATGAATATATTTTTCATTTTGCCTACAAATAATAATAAAGAACAAAGCACAAAATAACCAATGGGAAACGGGTGAGATCAAGGGAGTGATTATCTTTGACAAGTGATGTCTAAGATCTGTATAACATATATCAACATATATGAACATATATTAGGCCCATTAGGAACATAATCCACAGGAATTTTCAGAGGAAACAGATACTTAATGCATCTTACGTTACACATAACTTTATAAACCACTACGCTATTTGGCAATAAGTTTTTTTTCAGATGTGGTTACCTTTCTGGAAGAATTCCTCTAATTTCTCCTTGAAGGGCTGGAGATGTTCTTCAGAAGACTCTCTGCAAACTAACTTCATCTGCTTTTCAGAGCCTACAAAAAGATGAGACACATTTATGACAGAAGTAATGTACCAGAAGTAGGTTTCAGCACCACAGGAGCCTACATCTACATTAGTCACCTGAACTTACTTTAGAGGTAATTAATAGGCACTAAGGAATCCAGCAATTATGTTAAAATAAAAAATACAAATACTACTCTAGCACACTAAATATAAAATTCTGTATGTGTTTAAAGAGTAGAAATTGTCTTTAGTAAGGAATTTGTCTAAAACTCCTGCAGTGTGCTAGAGCTTGCTACGAATACAGCCTGCCTCACACAGTAATTCTAGATGGTATTTTTAAGGCTTCTAAAGTCTTTTCTCTGTTTCTCTGTTTCTCTGGTGAGTGAAGGATGCCTTGTACCTGGATTGATTTTAATCAGTCAGTGCCAGGCATCCCGTACTCAACCATTTTTCCTGAAACAGATGTAAAAATTCAGCATTACTTAAGTACTCCATTCCCAGACCACGATCTGAAACAGTTGAAGTATGTAAGAAAGTTAACTTACACTTAAGTGCAATTTGTTTAGTATTTAATCTATCTGCTATTGTAAGAACTGATGCCATGCAAATTCTGAAAAACTTGCTTTTTTTTTTCCCAATAAATTTTAACAGGCCTAGAACTTCTAGTAAACTTAGTGCATTCCAGTGTTCAACACTAAAGATGATGGGAGGCAGAAATCAAAATGAAATTACTTTTGATTTAGCAACTGAGTTTATGAACCACCACAAGATTTTTATTCCACAACTTTTCATTCCCAAGAAGCTAAATTTAGATGGAAAATCTAAATCTTATTTTGGAATTAAACCTAAGACTTACAGTTTGGCTACATGAACTGCATTCACACCAAATTGCTACCACCCTTAAACCCAAAACTGAATGTAAAACTGTGGAATCAGAAGCTGAGCCTGTGCAATTATAATCTTATATTATTTAAATTTGCAATATAGTGTAAAAGGTCAATGGAAGGTTGAAAATAGATGCATGCATTTTACTGTGCAAATAGTATTGTGCTTATAATACCTTTGGACCATCATACTGAAAAGAACAACTTTTCAATTAACTGAGAGCAGAAACACATTTGGAACAATTCTTACAGAAAAATACCCATTCCCACCTAAGAGTTTATTTTAATTTAGCAACCCTCCACGCCTCATGCAGGTTGTAAAACATGACCTGGGCTGCAGTCTAAGTTTATCTTTAATCTATAGTCTTGTAACTGGCAGCATATACAAACCTTTCAAATGATTCAGAGTAAAGTTAATGGATACTTGTCTGCATGCCAGATAGTAGGCAGAAGAGAGTGGTGATTTAAACACACTAGACTGGGAAAGAAAGTCTTTTATTAGTTGCTCAGTTACGTGTATTTAATAATTTAAATTAAGCAAAAAAAAAATCAGGGAAGTTTATATGACATCTTAAGATTATTTTCTTATGATACATGCTGCTTATCATTAAAAATTTGAACTTTCTGTGACTGTCACAATACATTGAAATGTATGTATGTTTAATATTTATGTTTGCAGAATTAGAAAGAGATTTCAATCAAGCAAATTGTAACACTACTTTGGAATACAACAGACAGAGTTTGATAAGTGGAAAAAATTTAGCTAAATAACTGAGACAGTATTGTAAGTTTCTGACTGTAAGTTTGAACAAAGAGCACAGGTTTCTGTTCTTTTTTTTCATTTAAACAAATCTACAGAAAATCATGAGGCAATATTATGAAATTATTTTGGATAAATATAAAATGAAACTGTAGAAGTAATATGGTACACACAGTATGTTCAGACATTTAAACACAGTAAATGCCCATGATTCTTACATTCATGTAAGGTTGCAACAACTGCAAACCAGTATTTATTTTACAATACCCTTATGTAAATTTATATAAATCTATACAAAATTAAATTTCTATGAATATGTATTAGATTAATAAGATTGTAGGTACAGTAGTAGCTAAACACACTCTTATATACTCTAGAAAAGCATTTTCCCAAACACATGGTGCTGCTAATGCATCACCTGAAGCATTGAAAGCTTCTGGATGCTTCCTACAAGCTTCAGTAACACAAGATTTAGAAAGTTTACTCAGGTAGGTCCCATGTATTTAAGCGACCAAGACTAGGATGAACTGCTCCTAAAGTAAAAAGAAAGCAAGTAGAAACCACCTTTGATAATTTATTTTAATTGAGATTACTAAAATTAACCTTAGTCGGATGAAAAAAACTACAGGAAAATCTGGATAAGAAGTACCAACAAATAGAGCATATAGAAAAACAATTGATTTCAACTGTGAACTCTTAAGAAGAATCCTAACAACCCTAACAAGGAGATCGATATTTGGAATGAGGGGAGAGGAACAGTAGGAAGAAAGGCACAGAAATGAAAAATGGAACAGATGACATAAATAAGGGAATCAGGATGCTGATTAAAACTAGAAGTTTGAGATGAGGTGAAATGAGATACCAGTTTCAAATGCTTAAAGTGATCTTGAAACAATGAAATTGAAAGAGATAGAAGAAGCCAAGTAAACGCTAGCAAATTCTACTAATTTACACTGCTGTTAAACCTGAAAAAGAGATCTTTTAGGCTGAAGAACATTAGAACATTACCAAATTTACTTGGAGATAGATATAGCAGGAATGATGGAAGTGTGCACAAAGGAATCACAAATCAGACACACGTGAAGACATATTTTGAAGAGGAAAAAGCATTTAATGACACAATTAATGTGAAGTTTTTGATTAAAATGGCAGTTTTAATAATACATATTAAAGTCAGGTGGTCTTTGCCAAGCTGCTTTTGTAATAATGGTGGAAGTCTGTGTACAGCTGCATGACCTATCTCAGTTCTACACAGCATAATAAAAAAGTTTCTGATAACTAGTATTCACTGAATTTCCTGTTACATAAGGTTTTTTGGTTAGTTGTTTTTTATTTACTTGAAACATAATGTTAAAAATGTCATGCCAAATATTTTATACAAAACCCCCTAAAACTAGAAACTCTAGTTTCATAAATTGCTTTGAATTTCCTTGCTAAAAATACTGTAACATGAGGGAATCTTACATCTACTCTTTATACTTCGTTCTTATATTCACTACAGTACAAAACTTTTCCTCTTTGAAAGAAAATTACTTCAGCAAAGTTATTATTAGAAGGATTTGAAGGTAAGGGATCCTATTACGCATTCCTTCTTTTAAATACATACTGAAAAGCTGCTTTGTCAAAAAATGCCTTTCTGAAATTCTGAGGAATCTGTGGGAATTCTGAGGAAGCTGACAGCTACCACACCACACATACGCTTCTCCTTTCACCATCTCATTCCAAAATAATCATTTGGGAAAATAAAAAACCTGTTTCAGCATTTCTGAGTTCAAACAGATGCAAATTCTCCACTAAATAATAAACTTTTGGTTCTTTTTCCTTGGTATGAGCTGTATGTTCGTGAAATTGAATGTAATATGCTATTTTAAAAATTGTTTATTTCTAAATGAGCTATTGCAAAAAAAAAAAAAAAAAAAAAAAAAAGGAAAATACAAGTGTGCAAAAGTATTTGAAAGCCCTTACAAATTGTTGGATGTATCTCATGCTTCACCCACTACAAATCTTGGCCACAGAAATGGAAAGCATTAGCAAAACATTAAAACAAAGCTGGAAACTGCTGATTATCAGTTTGCCACTGTCTTCAGATTTAATGCAGTACTTGGCTCAAAAAGTACTTTAAAAATCCCCAATATAAGTGAAAATATTTATAAAATAGAATGTCTCTCACTTAATGCCTATTGGGCAATAGTCTTAAAACTCCACAGACACTTGTAAATCTGTCAAAAGCATTGTGGCCTATAAACAAACTTTCACGTAAAGAGCATTTCTGTGTCAATCAGACACAATTTGGAATTTTTTAAGCACCATTTTTAGAGTAAACGCAAAACCAGAAATAGTTTAAAATTGATAACAGTAAATTACTAACTATTTACTCACCAGAACCCACCAGTAGCATTTACAGGAATCAGCCTGACAGCAAAACCAAGTATCAACACCATGAATTCCTATAAACCTGTCAGTGACACTATCCTCTATGAGTTATGCCTCTGCGAAGCTGCTGAAGCTCCCCCGCTCTTGCCTGCTCAGAGTATGGCAGGTTGTACTGCCAAACCTGCTCTTCTATTTTGTTACAATGCAAGCATAGCTTTGACAGAAGGATTACCGTATGATAATCCTTTTATAGAACCTTTACCTTTTCTTCAAAGAACCCTTGAATTCATACTGCAAATGAATTCAGTATAGTGCTAAATAACCCCAAATTTCTGTAGGAGAGAATCCATGATCTTTCACAGTGCAGAAACCAGTTACACTACTTGGATCTATATGCCCAAATAAAAAACTAATAAACCTCTGATAGAATTCATAATTTTATATTATTCAGCAAGTGCTATATAATTTTCTCATACTTTAGTTCCTTTGGTTTTGCTTCATTAATTATCTTGCTTGGAAACAACTTCTCAAGCTAAACAAACAGTTACTGGTGGAGACACATGTTTATCCATTGGACACTGCTGCAGGATCTGGTTATAGTCTCCTGTTATTACATGCACTTAGGTATCTACTCACTGGAGCTGTTCACATGGTATTAACTGAATGCATTTTGCACTATCTATGGCTTTTGCACTTATGTATAAACTTGCATGTAAATTTTCTTTTGAGATAGAATTTTAAATAATGTACAGAGGGGAAGAGATTTGTCTTGATTCTGCGGGAGTGTGGTAAGAATTTTAACAACTTCCGACTGTAAGAGGCAATGCTGCTACTGACTCAGTAAAGTTTCAGAGACAGTATTTTATTTGCCCTTTTGGACACATATTGATAATCAGTACATGCCAATGCCAGGAAGGCACAGATATTCCAGCACTATCACCAAAGCCAGAGCAGGGCTGACTAATATGGAAGCCCTTGAACAAAGCAGAGATGGGAATGCCGTGAAGTGGGGTGGGAAGTTTTCTGAGACAAAACTATCTGAGAATAATGTAAAAGGGCACCTCATCAGACTGTGGTAGCATTCTGTTCTCAAGCTTAATTTTTACTGCCTTAAATAAAGGTCAACAATTTAATGCAAAAAAGCATTAGCGCAAATAAAACTAAATACACCATTCTAACCAATTAATTGCTTGTATAGCTACTGTTCTGTGAAGATATTTTCAGCTAATTTAAAAGAAGAAATGTGCTTCTATATGCAGTTATTTTCTTCACACATTAATAATTTCTTTTTCTAACAAAAATAATTTCAGAGGATAGAAGATAATAAGCAAAAAGCCCAGTCTTTGTCTGAAACACTTTTCCTCATGACACACAGAAACAAGTATCTGTTTAGATGCTCTAGATGTCATGTATAAAGGAAACAGGAAAAACTTTTCAGTGATATGTCCTAAGATGTGGAAGGTGAAATAACTGAATTAGTGGTATACAAAACACACTCTAAAATTCACCTGTTCTGAAGGAGTCGGACACCTTGACAATTCTCACAAGTTTGATCAGATATTCTACTTTTGTCTTTTGAGGGGGCTTTGTTTGATTACTGTAAGTTCAACAACATTTTTGACCTTTTAGAGTTAGTGATGGTATACAGAGGAACTGAACTTTCAGGCCTATATTAGTTTCAACTAACCCAAACCAAAAATTTTTAGCTCCTTGTTTGTTGAAAGGGCATCAACATTTTACACAAATCATTTAAAAACCTTTCTGTTAAAAGTGTTTCCCAAGAATACATTTAGCAAAATGAACAAAGACTGCTAGTAAAACTAAATATTTTTCACACCATAGCAACATATCAGAGCCTCTGCTTAATGTACTCCTTCTGAAATGGTAGTTTACATTCAGGGCACCCTTCAGCAGAGAAGCACACTGGAAGGGACTGAACAGTATATATAAATGATTATAATGACTAAAGCCTCATAATTTTCCAGTCAAGTCTTTGAAAGATTCCTTTAAGTGATTCCAGCACACATGATTAGTAGAAAATTTTTGTTAAGTGTCAAGATCCAAACATACAGAACTCCACACATCATTAAGATCTGTCAAGAGTGTAGAACTGTGTGCTAGCAGAATCTGCTGAGAAACTGGAACACTTCCCTTCACTCTGAACAGTACGAAAAAATATTTTGAAACTGAAGAGTCTTGACTGGGTAATTGAGAGGGAGACAACATTTTTAAGAAGCAAGAATAATATTTTCATCAGATGAGCAAGGATTTTTACTATGCTAAGAAAAAAAAGGACCTTTCAAACACTCAAGCATTTTATCACTTATTGTACTGAATAAGGGATCACACATAAGAGAATTGGGCAATGGCTGAAGTTTCAGTTTATGAGCTGAAACTGTAGAAGCCAGAGAAGAGATCTCCTATTTTCCTCTCTATTGCTGAATATCTGATTTTATGTGCAAGACAGATCATAAAGTTGGACCTAATTAATTCTTCTACCAAGCTGGTAGAATTCTGGTTCAGCTGGAGCATTCAGCTTAGATTTAAAATCATGTAAATTCATAAACTATCTGCAATATTAGCAGGAACACTTCTCAAAGTGCTAATTAGCCCCACTATTACTAATTTGTACCCCATAGTCTGAACTAATGCATTTTCAATCCTTGATATGTGACTGTCACAATTCTAGCAGAAATCTGTCCTTTTAACTGCATACTTCCACAAAGAGGAGAAGCTGATGAGGTCCATAAATATGAAGTCACTGTTCCTCCCAACACCAGCACTTAACACTCTCCAAACTACATAATTCATTATCCATCACCCACATTGATAGGGACAGTATTCCTCCTGTTCCCAGATGCATGCTACCTGCTCCCAGATGTATCCTTCATAGTTACCTAACTAATGCTTAACATACACACATGTATTTATTTATTTAAAAGGGCACACAAAAAAGTGCACAGAAAATCATAAGTCTGGTATTTTCCAGATTCATTTTAGAATCTTAACATTTGCAGAATGATTTTTAACAAAAAATTTCCAAGAATTCTTTAGCCAAATGAAAAAAATAAAAATATAAAAGAAACCAAACAGCATGCCATTGTTTAACCAACTGAAAGTTTTCTCCCTGTGCCTTTGTGCACACATGCAGACATCTGCTTTCAGAGAATAAACCCTTCAAAAACATAATTGTTTTTCTCCTCTATTATATATCTGAAAGCTTAAACCATTTAAACCATTCCATACTATCCTTTTTTATCAAAGCCTAAAAAATCCAATGAAATTTTAAGAAATGAACCACTCTAGAAAAATTTATACTAAATGTATTCACGTATGAACATTACCAGTGGAACAATGTCAAAAAGTTAGTTTTTATAGTAAAATAAAATCCAATGCACATATAGAGAATGCGTTTTAAATGCCTGTGTTGGATCTTTCTAAATAAAAAAAAAAAATTAAATACATCTCAATCTGCTGAGGCAAGAGACTATTCAAAAAGTGATCGAAAACTGAGAATGAAGAGAGTGCCAACTCTTGCAAAAAACCCCCATTTTCTTGTACAAAGCCATCCTTTGCTCTTTTCCTTACACCATTTCACATTGCCTCAAAATAGATAATGTAAATACTGGACTGTGCAAAAACAGTGAAACCACACGCAAAACAACATGCCTCTTTTATGCTATTACCTACAGAAATGCACTTATTTGGCTCTTCATGTTCCACCACCCAGTCCAAATTTCTGCTCACTTGCACTTCCAAAATTTTAAAGAACATTTAACTAGCATAAAGAAAATTAAAGTATGTCCTGTAAATTATCATACAACTTCTCTGCTCCTGTTGGGAAGATTTTTTGACAAGTATGTTACTCAGACATTTAAGCCCATCTTTTAAATTGACTTAAACATTTAATTTAAATCAGACTAAGGCTTCAATTGGTTGAAAATATTTTAGAAAAGTGTGCTTGACACTTTTTTGAATACTATCCTCCTGTAATGAATAAGTAATCATCTTTTATCAAGAAAGAGCTATTGATCCTACAAATTATTTAAAAAATTAATCCTCAAAATTGATGTAACACTTAAAATTATGTGATCTAGTAAACTTACTGTCTATTAAGCAAATCAAACAATAGACGAAACCCCCTCAACATTGTAATCCTTGCACTATTTATTATTACTGTATCATGATTATACTAAAACTGTAGTCCACAGAACAGACTTTACCAAAGGCTGTATTATGTATGAAGCAAATATATAATTGCACCTGAACAAATGACAACCCATCAAATTCATTTCTCCACCTATGCATACACAGAAAGACAATGAAAGTGGAAATTACTTCCATCTATTAACTGAAGTCATCAATTAATCTCTAGAAAAAAAAACCCCAGGCTATAGTTAATTAGGTAACATTTTGTTAAAAAACTTTTTCACTCAGTTTGAGGACTCTGATGTGGAAAAGACATACAGGAATTTGAAAATAACTTCTTGGAATAATACCAATTAAATTTTTCTGCCTTTGTACGTTTTCGTATTGATAAATATATTCCCTTCTAATCCTTGATAAATCCAGATGTTTTTCAGTACTTTAAATTTGGAAAATCAGAATTTTAGTCTGCATGAACTGATTATTTTCTCTTTTTGCAGTTTCCTCCTCGACTCTATTTAAAGTAACAGCACCAAGAATGAATGACCCTTTTAAACATCCATCCATTTCTTATTTCTAAATTCTCTTCCATGCTTTGCAGTAGAATGTGATACACAGCTACCTGGAGAATCACTGAATGACAGCGGTGTGGATGCAACAGTTTAGTTTGGTCTAATTTGCCATCCTGAGAGACAGCCTTAAGGGCGTGAAATGACTGGCATGGTGTTTGCTAGTCACAGCCAGTCCACTGGACCTGCTCCTCTGGACAAGAATATATTTTATTATATATGAATATGTAACAATATCTGAAAAAAAATTATTTATATCATCACGACATTTAGGAATTAAAATTAAATGAAGCATCTGAAGAAGAGGTAGGAGAAGCCAAGTATGTTCAGCCCCATTCAGAGAAAGCAGGCTGGGAATCTAGATTTTCACATCAACTATCTAATGAATAACTAGAGAGCCAGACATTTTCAGGAATGCACATCTCAAGAAGATGGAGCAATAGTCACAAGTTTCAGCACAGAAAATTTTGGGATAATAAAAATATTCAAGACATCAATTAAGCACTGGAGCAGGTGTCCAGAGAGGTGTTGGGACTTCCACCCTTAGATTCAAAACTGAGATGACTGTGGCCCTGACAGGCTGATCTAAATATGAAGCTACTCTTGCTCAAGGGCTCTGGACCACAGGACCTCCAGGCATACATTCTAACCTACCAAACTGCACTTCTCTATTATTTTAAGTTATTTGTAATACTTCTGTATAAAAACCAGTGTGAAAACAGCCAACACAACATTGTAATTTCTCAATTTTTCATTCATAGATTTACTTACTTCCCTTTTATTTTTTCATAAGGATTATGCAATTTTACAAAATGGGAGTTGAAATTTAATTTAATGGGGAAAATTTAAATTGGGAAAAATTGGGGGTTACGTACTTATGCAAGATACAGATCTGTCATATGAAACCATGTCTTCTCTCTCCAACTGACAATTGTATAGCAGATCCCTAAAGTCTTCTTTTTATTTTAGATTATTTCTTTTCTGTCATGCATGTGTTTGCAAACACCTACATATATATACACATATACACCGTTAACTTCATAGAAATTTAAAACTTATATACAATACTGAAAAAAATCTTAGTATGAAAATTGTAACCATTATTTCTACCAGTGGCCATGAAAGGAGGGGAAAGTAAAGGTTATGTGGATTTTCAATGGAATCAGAATGTTACAATCTCTCTCATAATAAATTTAATTAATTATGAGAAACAGAAGTGATTCTTGAAAATACCTAGGATGGATCTAACTTGGTTTCTATTTTTAACAATTCAATAAATAGCTTTGCTCTTTCATTTGTTAAGGTCGAGAATACAAAAGATTTATAAAGAACATCACAGTATATTATATGAGTAATCTAATATTGCTTTCTTTTGAGGACAGAGCAGCACAAAATTTAAAAAATTTATGTACTGTATTGCAAAGAAGAGGAAATGAGTATGACAGACAGAAACAATCTACAGGACAACTAATTTAATTAAAACTGTTCAACTTTGGACATAGTTTAATAAAAGGATTGATGGTAAAACTTATATTAGTCCATCAAACCTTGGGGAAGTGGCTTTCTTTCTGAAAATCTTCTCATGACTACACATTTAAAACATTCTGTGCTTATTCCAGAAGAATACCAATTTCAAGAATACCTAGTAGCATTGTCCAAATTAGAAGGTAAAGCATGTCTGGTCACAGGGAAAGAAAAATGTGGGAATTATTAATTGCCCTAGACAAGGAGTAAGATGTTTCACAATTTTAAGCAAAGCAATACCTTTTCTTTCCATAACTCTACAGATTAACTGGAAAGCACATGTTAAATGAATAAATATATCTGCTTGTGATACTGTGTAATATTTGAAAGCTTTGGAAACACACCAACAGACCTCGAGTGAAAACCTGAGTTTACAGAAATTTTCTTCTAGTTGGATAATAGAGAGGAACTAGATTTCATCCTAAAATTTCCATCTTACCATCTAAAAGTCACTTCTTTCCCTTTAAAAGCCTATATTTAATGTGTATTTTTGTTTCTCATTCTTTTTAACCTAAAACACTCATGATTTAAAAGTTTGTTCTGGAATATGTTTTAAAAACCTGTTGGATTAAAAAGCTTTTTGAATTCCTGAGTCTAATCCCTTCAGAGTGAAGCCTGTACCTTTAAAATCTAATCTAAAAGATTTAAAAATAGCAAATTGTATGGAAGTCAATCTGTTTATCTGAAAAGGATGAAAGGGTTTGTATGCCATCTAGATTTGTTGGTTCCAGTGTCTAGGTATTTCAAACCAGAGTTTTATACCATGAGGTTTATAAGACATGACACTCATGATAATTCCATCTTTCCTATGTTAATATCCGTGTTAGAAACAAAAATGAATGCCTTGATAAACTAGTAAAATATATTTTTAAATACTAAATGACAACTAATATGAAAAGTAACTATCAAAATTGCCATTTCTGTTGCAAGAAGTTATATGCTTCTATTTTAAAAGTTTTTAATCATTCCTTACAAATCTCAGAAAAAAGAGAAGTCACTAGTTACATTAGAACATTAGTTCATTTCCTAATGACAAAATGAAAACCTCTCTTCCATTTATTACCTTTGTCTCATCCCACTTCCAAGGTAATCTGCTCAAGACTACCTTAGCCAATGAACTGTGAAACAAATCCAACGTACCCTATAACACAGGCAGCCCCAGTTAATATTGTTCAAATTATTTACATCTGAAGGGCCGCGCCTGTCTGGATAGCTGGGCCCAACGCTCCTCTGGACTTGGTTTCTGCTACTCACATCTGTTTCAGCTTTAGACTTTCACTGGTATTCTGCCAGCAGCCACAACTTTTTAATGGCTACAATAAACTACAGAGACTCATCAAATCTTTGTTGTACGTGTTAAAATTATAACCTCTTCAATTAAAATTCTGATTTAAAAATTAACTAGAGCATTAACCGAAGAAAAAAATTTGAAAGGGAATCTTTGAAAAAAGATAAATTCTTATATAAGTGTTTGTTTAAATGTAAGAGAAATAATCACAGGAATTCTTGTTAGAATCTGTTGCATATTTCTAAGTGATAAAATTCTAACATCTGAAAACATTTCCACAACCTTTTTGGTTTTGTCTTTGCTGTCATTAACTTTGTATGTTAATTGCTTTGGCTGGCTTTAACATACACCTTTACAAAGAATTATGAAAACAACCTCAAGATAACAATTTTTCTAGATTTGCTATAAATACCTACAAAAATTTGGTTTAGAAAACAGAAATCAGTGATTACAAGAATGATGAAGTTTTTAAGAGTAAAAGAGTTTAGCTTTTCCTTCTTGCTGTTGGTGCCTTTGCAATGTAGAACAAATATGATGTGAATGTCCCAGCCTTAAAATGCAGATCCTGCACAACTAAGATGTATGACAGCAGGACTACATGCTGAAAAAGTACAAGATCAAACACAGATCATGTTTCTGCAAAAACTAGCCCTAAGGAGGGCAGGCCAAGGGGCTTACAGGGCCAAGCGATGAGAGGAGATAGAGCACTCACTTATGCCCGGGTCGAACAAACAACAACTGATACTTTCCTACCACTATTAACCTTTGAAATTATCCTAAGGATGGCAGCGACCTAACCCAGCAATCCCTAGCTGTAAGGATCAACTATTTTGTAACGGTTTTCAGCGCCTTACACTGAAAAGATTTGAAAACAATTATCTTGTTCAACTCAGACTATAAAAGAACTCTTCCATTCTGGTGCAAACATGTAAATCTAAATGTAGAAGTTTTTACATGTTTTTATGGAGATTCTCTTCCTTAACTCTATCTTCTACACAGAACTCCCTTACTAAAGTACTTTTTTACAACAACTTTTCTATAACAAGAAAAAGGCTTAAAATATTCAGTCATTTGCCAAATTTATTTTAGAAAATTGCATGTAGCACAAAACAAAAAAAAAACAAACTGCTTGGAATACTTAAGAGAACAACCCTTCCTACTTTATTTCCACTCAGTACCTTGATTGATAGATGAGTTGGGTTTCTGAGCCCCTCTTTATAATAAACATTTTTAAATGTTTATTTTATGTCCCAGGGTGAAAATATTTTGAACTGGATCTTTCCATTTTCCTTTGCTCTGCCTTGGCAAGCTGTGTTTTATTTCTACATTAATAGTATTCAACTCTTTCTTGTAGCTTTTAAATTGTTGTTATACAAGTACTGAAGAAAGTATTTATGTTATGGAGCTAACAGATATCTACAGTTAAACACATAGTTTTGGAGAAGCCAGAAAACAATTCACACATAACTGATGAAATATTCAGAAAGATTTCTTTAGGGGCCTTTTGATTGTAAAAGGGAAAATTGCTTTTCAGGATCTCTACTTTCATTTTTATTAAGTCATGAGTTAAATTTTTTTCTTTCTAATTTATGTGAGTAATTTGTGCCACAGTGTAAAAACGCTAAATGAATCAACACTATAAACCTAATTAGCAATAAGAAAATCTCATAAAGATCACATTTTAAATGGCACTTTGTTGTTAGCAGAACAAATGTGAAAGTTCCCAGTTACCTTCTAGATCTCTCTTCAGTTTCCTTAAGTCTTTTATTAGGTCTTCAAATTTAACTTGGGAGGCCTGGAAAAAATCCTGTGGTTCTGGTAAAGGAAAAATACTCTTGTCTGTTCCTGCTTCCTAAACAAACAAACAAACAAATAGGCCACTATAAAAATTGAATGCATTTCCAGTGAAATGAATAGCTTTTAAAAAAAAAAATTGTCGATGTAACAGTGTTATAAAATTACAAAAATAACATAATTTAAATCATTCATGCTAAAACATCATCTCGTTCAAGATTAAATTCTGACTGCTGAAACTTCCTTTTAGTCGTTGTAAAGCAAACTGTGCTCAATTCAAACTTTGAAACAACATTAAACACACAACATTTCAGTTAATTTTATGTCAATAAAGGTTTAGATAAGGAATTAGAAGTTTCTTAAAAAAAGATAACAGGAATTCCCATTCTAATGCAAGAAGGATCTTGTGCCAAAAGTTTGTGGTTTCACTCTCTCACAATTCATTAAAAACACACACACTTTATAAGCATAAATTGAAAACCCTATTCATATATTTCCTAAAGCAATTTACACAGATAAAAATACACAGTTGAATGCTTATATGGCTAAAAAAATAACAGGGTTAAAGTCTTTACAGAATCTCTAAGCATATACCTTATTTTTAGCACAGTAAGAAAAAAGATTCAGAAGTAAAACAAATAAACAAACAAAACCCCCCACAAACAAAACAAAACAACACAGAACAAAACAAAACCTCAGTAACCAACCAACAAAAAACTTTTACATGGTTTAAAGCAATATCTCCAGTGGAACTTTAAGAAGTATGTATAAATGGTATTAATATGACATTGCTGTGTATAACCATATATTACTGAGTTTGAAATATACCTGTATGGATGTCAGTCTGTACTAAAGGAAAACTCATAGGTTGGAGAACTAATTGTTTTGTGGATGGGGAAATAATAATTTTATTATTATAAAGATATGAACATTCTGGTGGAGAAAGTACAATGGATGATAATTACACTGGGTTTATTTCCTCCCAAGGAAGATACACTGCTTTGTTTCACAAAATTCCCTGAAGTAAAATTACAGTATAGTAGGAAGTTTGCAGAAATATTAAAATAAATTATTTTAATAAATTAAGTAGAAAGCATAAAAATCCCAATCCCCCCAAAAACCCCAAACCAACAAAACCACCACCAACAGAAAACACAAGAAAGAAAGAGGAACAAACAAACCCAAGAACCTTAAAGAAAGAATACTGATATAGATCTATGCATCTCAGTACTACTAACTCATCAATTCAACAACCTTATGTAAGAATTCAAAATAAAAAGAAGGAAAAAAAATCAATTAAAATTGTTGAAAATCATTGTTAAAATCAATTAATAGCAATATTTTCATTTAAAATACAATAGTTTGAATTTTCCACTCAATAAGTTTGGCTACTGCCAATACAAAATATATATTTAATATATGAATGTGCATAATATATAAAAATGCATATACAGAAGAGTATCACATACAATAGAATGTAAATCACAGCAGCATTTCAACTCCTAACTTCACCCCCATCAGCTGACCCACCCATCTTAAAATACCAACCTGTCCTTGCATTTTTTGTCCTAAGAGAGAAATCATTCTTCTGACTTCCATTATCATAACATTTTACAAAAGAAATTTTACAATGTTACAGCTGGACAGATGGAATTAGGCAGGGGTGGAGTGACCACCTGTCCAGTCTGTCACAGTAACAGCTAATTGCCTGCAGAGGTTCTCTCAACAATCAATGTAAAATCTTCCTTCCAGTCTTATCTTGAAACTTACAGCAAATTTCATGCTTACTGAGGTACACAACTATTATAAGAAAGTAAAAGAAATGGATTTTATTTTCCCATCAGAGGTACTATGTTCAGATTTCTATAAAGCTGTTACAAACCCTTTTACCATCTCTTAAAGAAACACAGTTTTGGAGAGGCTGATAGAGCAAATCCTTTACCTTATCACAATGGCGTAGGTAATATATGACGACATAATCCACAAGATTAATACCATTATCCTAGGAAAAATTAAAGATGTGTGATTAACACTGACTGAATGTGTGAAAACGTACTCTATTTAAAATGAAATTAATTATTATTTTATATTGCTGTGAGAAATGGGATTCACAATATTTTTTAGCCTTAGCGTTAATGACAAAAAAAAATTGGTCTTTTACAACATCAACATCATTGTAGCATTACTAGATCTAGAGTTTATTTTGGGTTTTAAATACCAGGCAAAAATACATGCAGAGAAGAATACATGGGAGAAGCTGTCCTCACATTTTATGCAATAACAGAAGGGATTACAGAATAATATTAACTCAAATAACAATATTATTCAATAATATTACTCTTGAACATAGTATCAACTAAATATTACAGTCATCACAGATACATTAATGTGAACAGAATTTCTTGATTCTTATAGTCTTGCTCATTTATAACATCCAAAAAAGGCACAGATACTTTACATATTTTATCCTAAACACAAAATCTGATAGCGTTCATCAAAGAAGTATATTTCATGCCCTGTTACCACATAAATATGAATTTTAGTTCTCATTTTATGGAATCACCATTTCCATGTTCCTGCACACAACTGTAAACAGTATTTTATTGTTACGTGTCATTGGGTCAGCATGGGCCAGATGAACTAAAGGAAAGTTATACATTACATTCAGCAATATGAAAGAACCATGGTATGGGGAAATATATCTGGAATGCTTTTGAAGTTTTTTAGATGTGTTTTCATATTTTATATTGACAGGTATCAGAACAAACATTTGTATGTGAACAATGTCTGACTTCCTGTACAAAGCTGCCTTGTCTATATGAGAGTCTGCAGCACATTATATTTTATTAGTATCATACACCAACAAAATTCTTAACTAAGTAAGTCACTGCTGTCATGCAGAAAAAGCCACCCTGCATGTTCAAGAGTTTTAGAAGCTATTACTGACAGGTCAAAAAATCTCTATAAAAAGTAAGTTTCTAAGCTCATATGACAATAAATGACTCTAAAGTGAAATGAGGTATTTAGGACTGGCTCTTTTTAGCTCGTGGAATTCAGCTCAGTTAAGATGTATTTGCTGGCAATTCATGAGAAGGGAGTAGTGGGACAAAGGAGAATACCTTAATGTTCAAATGCACAAGACCCTGCATTCTTCTCCTTTGCAAATGCAGACTATCAATTATCTCTGAGGTTTCGTGTTTGCCTGTAGCAACTGGACTCTCTGAGTTTTTATGCATTTTGAAGGCTAATCTAAAATAATAACATATTTATTCTGGCTACCAGGAAACTGTAAATGTAGTTATCTAGCTTGTTTTCGCAAGTCTTACACAGTTATGTTTTATATCACTTACTCCTTTTCATATGGCATAGTTTTGGAACATGCTTGCTAAATTCAGCCACACTGGAAAGTCATAGAGATTATTCTATGGAGTTTATAGGTAGATAAAAGGGTGACACTAAACCTAGTAGTTCTTCTGAGAGCAGAGTCAGGCAAAGCTCAGTTTTACACTTCTTCAAGGCAGCTAGCCAGCCAGCCAACAAACGCCTGAGTAATGGGAAACTTGGCCTGGTTCTAGTTAAGCTGCTGTTTGTACTGTGTCGTGTCCATGCAGCAGGACTGGGAAAAAAAGTGGTTATATGGAACAGCTGAACCATCACAGCCAAGATGAAAGTTAAGAATTAGAATCACAGAACCATTTTGGTTGGAAAATACCTTTAAGATCATTGAGTCCAACTGAAAATCCAGCATTGCAAGTCCATCACTAAACTCTATTCCCTAAATGCCACCTCCAGGGTCATTGATTGCACCACCTCTCTGGGTGGCCTGTTCTAATGCCTTTTACAATCCTTTCAGTGAAATAATTTTTCCTAATATCCAAGCTAAACTTCCCTTGAAAGAACTTGAGGCTGCTTCCTGTCATCCTTTTGTTTGTTACTTGGGAGAAGACACCAAACCCCACCTGGTTACAGCCTCCTTTCAGGGAGTTGTGGAGGCTAATAAGGTTTCACCTGAGTCTCCTTTCCCCCTGAGCCTCCTTTCCTCTGTGCTAAACTACCCCATCTTCCTCAGCTGCTCCTTTTAAGATTCCAGATCTTAAAGATTCCAAATCTTTATCAATTTTGTTGACCTTTGGATATGCTCTGGCACCTCAATGTCTTTAGGAGACAAAAGACTCAAATCTTTTGGAAAAAGCTTTCATTAAAACAGTTGCTAACTGAACAGCTCACTAAATGTGTTTCTACACTTCGTTAAAGATGACCTATACAAGTATAACAAAATGCTCCATAGATATACTGTTTTGCTGATTTTGCTTGTCTTACAACTGCATTCCTGTGTACATGAAGCATAACAGGGAACAAAAGCTTAAACTCTACATGTCTTGTAGTCAAGAGAGCACTTCAAATAGGAAAAGCAGAAGAGTATGAAAGATTTTTTTTCCCTCACATTTCAAGTTGATACTAACATCAGCAGAAAGTTATCTCCTATTCTTTGCTGCGTTCTATACCCATGTGGTGTCTAGGTATGTTTTGGCAAAGAATGACTCTGAGCAGTGTTTCCATTGCCTACATTACCTAACACCTCCACCTCCTCCGCCCTACTGAAATAAGAAACAAAGCAATCTCTCTCAGAAGATGTCTAGCCTTTGAGTCTGCCTTTGATCCTAGCATGACTAATCAAAAACCAGCCAGTGCTTCTCAATTTTTGACAAAATAATTTGCTGCCATCTACGAGTATTTTCTCGTGCATGCCACTCAAACCTCATGTCCTACATCCATTTAACTGATAATTAAAAAAAAAGACTGAAAGTCTCTTCTTGGGTGTGAAATCTCTTTGATCCCTTATAATAATTTGTTATGTACACACTACAATGAACAATTATTGATATTTTGGTTTTAAACCTGATTTTTAGAACTTTTAATCACACGGAGTGACCTTCACTTAAGAGCATGAAAAAAGAATGGGGACATTTACTGGAGAAGACTTGAGCAGTCTATGCTCACTTCTCTCTAGCCTACTGTTATTAAGTCCCTGCTAATGAAAGAGACACACAGAAGTTCTCACATAAGGTAATCACCCTAGTAGTACTGAACAGGAGAAACTAGATACCAAGGAAACACACATATGTGCAGGAGAAGGAGGTGAAAAGCTAGGAGAAAAAAACTTAAAACCATACAAAGCACCTTGCTTTTCTAAGCAAGAATAGTAAGAAATAAAAGATTAACTTCTGACAGATGATGGAACAATAAAAAAAAAAAATCACTTCAGAAAAATTATCTTTGATCAAACATTAGTACTTACTCTGCTTTTGACATCCTTTAGTTTGGGGAGTATTTCCAAACCAAACCCATCAGCTTGACCTCGGGTCCTATTCCCTCCGTTCATATAATTTCCAAAAGCCAGAATCAAACCCAAAATTTCCTTTACACTTTTCATGCTCAGCAAAGCCTGGAAAATGGATACTAGTCTGTAAATTCAGTTGGCACAAAAATTCTAATTGCTAATATAAAATATCGTTTTTATTTTATTTTTGCAAAAGTTTTTTTCTTGTCTATTTTTACCTTGGTAGGTAATGGAAGCTGAGGCTGGTACAATAATCAAAACTTTTTTTTTAAAAAAAACATTTTTAGACTGTATCTCCCTAAGATAATATATTTAATGTAATCCATATGAAGCAAATTATATGGCATCAAATACTATGTCAATGACAAAAAGATTAATGGAAGATTTCTAAACATTCTCAGAAGACTTCAAAAATCTTACAGACAAGGAAGTGGTTTATCATGAGTTTGCATAATGCATAGTCAAATGGAGATGTGCTATTTTTGCTGCTACCAGGTTAGACTCAGCCTGGCACACAGTCTGCTTCTCACAGGCATGAAAACTCATATTCCTGGATCCATACTTAACCCAGATAATAAGAGGGTTAAGGGCTAACTAATTACATACCTCAGAACAGAAAACAGCTCTAGAAACACAGTGTAGAACTAGTAAATTATTTTCAGTTACATATAAAGACATCTGTCAGTTGACAATCTGATGCCATAGGCATAATTCTTAACTATGTAGCCTTATCCACTGGATAAATCAGTTATAGTGTGAACTCCACATGAGTGAACTGAAGGCAATAGGACTTTCCCCATCTCATATAACACTGATTCTTCATTTATGCCTCCTTTGGAAAGGAAAAAACAAGTAACTATTTCTATTGGAAAGAAACCCAAAGGGGTAGAGCATGGGTATTCCGTGAAAGCAAAGCTAATAAAGAACTGATCTTCAAATTAGAAAGAAAGAAAAAAATAATTACTTTTCTGGTTAGGGTATTAGATCTTTAGGCCACTATTTAACTTCTCTCCTAATTTTCACCTTGTTCTACTTTTTGTAATTTATTTGTTATACTTTAAAAATCTTGTCCTTAGTCTTTCATAGTGTGGAAATATTAGGTAGAGCTTTGTTCTACACTAAAAATTCTGCTGTATCAGGGTTACCAGAAACTAATAGATGCCAAGGGAAAGTAATAAGCTAATGAACATGACAAGCATCTACTGGCATCAACAGTATGCAAACTAAAGTCAGTTTGCAAGGCCCTCTACTAAGCTTGTCTTATATTTAATTTTTAGTTTATGGATATTATCTATTACACTACTAAATATGCAAAGTAATAAAAATCTACTATTTAAATACAAATAAATTTCTACATACTCCATGGGGGATCACATGCCATTCACTTTTCCACTTCCCTTTTCCGTTTGTTTTTTTAAGCAGCTAAAAATTTACTACAGTTTTATTTTCTAAAAAGCCAGTAAGCAGGATTAAGGTTCTTCACTTATGGTAAAAAAGAAGCATAAATACTCTAAAATGTATTTAAGTTGCAATTCAACTTTCATTAGGACTTACCTTGGAAACACGAGTCACGATATCTACTTTCCGGTGCACTGATGTTATTCCTTCAGAGAAAACTGACTGGAAGATAATACACTGAGCTCGTTCTGCAAAGTTGGGGATTTGAGACAACTCATACAGAAATCTGTGGGGAAAAAAAGACTCTTAATGAATCTTTACAGTTCTTCTCTGTGAGGTACATAAGAGATCAAAGCCTGCAATATCATGAAATATATATGCACTATGTCCTATTTGCACCAAATCTGACAGAATTTATAATTGTTATATTCTTTATGCTAAGAATGCATTAAAAATCCTATTAATGTCAAGAAAAAGGCAAAATTATTATATCAGTCCATTAACTATCATAGCTGTACAGTCATAAACAGAAGAATCTCAAACCTAAATCATTAATTGAAAAAAATAGAAAATCTACATAGCACTACCTACGTACTAATTTATGCAGCTTTGTTTTCCTTAAAAATGTGCTCAGAAAAACAGAACTCAATATATTCCGACAAATTTATTTCATAATATAAAATATCTGCCGACAGCTTTCTTCTGATTCTCAGCATCAATTTTCTTTTTCTAATTTGCACCATGCATTCAATCATATAGCAGCATGTTTTATGGGAATCCACCTAGCTGTGTATTTGGCTCTAAAATACTTGCAGAGTGTATCTGCCTTCAGTCACTGTTCAGCAAAGTTACTAAGTCTTCATGTGCTCTATATCTGTCCTCACAGGTACATACTCCTCATGACTCCATTGTAATTTTTCGTCTGTAACTCTTGGGTAAATAAAAATAAATAGAGCATATTCAACAATTGTAGTTCAGACCTCACAAACTGAAAGCATCCCAAAGGCATGAGTAATTCCTCCCCTTTCATCAACTGAAAATTAAGAGTTTGGCTAATAATACAAGAATAATAATACAATATTTATGCTAATAATACAGCATTTCTTATAATAACAATATATAACAATAATTTGCTCTTGGGTTTTCAATTCAATATTTCAGAGATACACAAGTTTTCTTGAAATCCAGAAGAAAGCTTGTCTTTTGCACCAATATCACTTTAGCATCATTCTTCTGATCTCCTGTCTACAGATTTCCTTAGATTCCCCTTAATACCACGCCATAAAGATTTCTTCTATCTCACTGAACGACAGGAAATTCAGTATTCCAATTATTAGCTTGAATTCTTCTTAACTTTATTTTATTTATTTAAGCAAATACACCCACTTTTTCCAAAGTATTTCTTTTTCGCAATAAATAAGTCTGTTTAAATCTGCTTTATACATTTCTCATGCATGCTAGGCTTTGCTAAGGACATAGAGACTGTTTAAAAAATCAGCAGAATTCACCTGTGGCTGGTGTGTAATACTATGTTTTAACTGGAATACATTTTTTTCTTTCTCTTTCTTTTTCTTTCTCGCCTGAAAAAACCTATTGTGAGAGAAGGATCAGGGAGGCCCAGCTTGGCTCTTAGACTTAAGAAGTGGGAAAAAAGAAATGCCAAGCTGGTATTAATAAAAAATGCTTCCTATTGGGAATGAATGGTATTGCCAGGGAAAAAAAAGAAGAGCATTTTGCACTTTGTGTGAGAGAAACAAAGGAAAGAAAAACCAAACTGCTTCATTAAATTTCTAACATACATACAATTAAAAAGTTCAAATTTACGAAGTCAAATGACACATACTCTTGCCTTCCTGTGAAAATAGGACAATTTCCCACAAGGCTGACTATCGAATACAACATCATTGTGCTGAGAGTTAAAAGAGCATAAGTGTAAAAAGATGTCTCCAGATTCTGGAATTCAGAGTATCCAAAGTAAATATCCAGACAGAACCCTTACCGAAATCTGTCACAAAAAGGAATCTTAGTGACTACAAATGTAGCTACTAAACAAAAAGTCATAGCATGAAACTATGGCTGTTACAGAGAAACCATCAATTCAGATGGACGGAACTTTAGAAGAGAAAGAAACATTCTTATTTCAATTTTACTCTGAGAAAAGTATGATTTTGACTTAAAATAATGATGACCTGCTGCAACACAGCTTTTTGGATGGGTTTCTCTGATGGCCTAAAATAAACATAGAAAATATACTATTCATCTCTACAAGGTACATTGCACTCCTCTCTCACAGAAACCGTAAATAAAAAAAGCATTTACTTGAAAACTCCTTTAGCCTACCAGAATCTGTAGTTAAGGACTTGAGAGAACTTTCAAGCCAAGCATATTGTTATGGTATTAGTGTAACAGAGCATTCTTGCAGAAGTAAAGGAAGGCTGATTCCAAGGAGGTAAGCTAATTTGCAGATCACATTTATCCGCACTTGAAGAACATAACATTTAGAAACAATTTTTGGGAAATACTTGTATCTAATCCTGCAAGCTTTTAAGTATGACAGCAGGATTTAAACTCAAGTCGAAGCAGAGATGTCTTCAAAGAGAAGAAAATGGCATTTCTGGGACAGCGATTATAAATGGCTCCCTACTTCCTGAATCAAACTACATTCAAACCAGTACCATATTTTGTTACTATTTCCTTTATTAGTACTTATTTCACAGTGGAGAGGCCTAAACAGGCAATATACTACAACTAAATGGGGTCTCTTGACAACTAGCTATAGCAGCTGAATCCTGCAAGTGAAGCCCCAAACTGTGGCCAATTCTGCATATAAATCTTTATCATGGCAATTAATATTAGCATTTTAACAGCTATTATCATGAAGAAAAATTTAGGGGGGCATTGTTATGCTACTGTTGTACTTACAGTTTATGCTGAATTTAACATACAAGCAAGACAAATGAAAATCAGTATGCAGAAGAACATCAGTGATACCACTAAAGTTTTTAATTTGTCTGGTAATCCAAGTGTTTAAGAGTTTCCTTTAGACCTCAGTGAACTCAAATGAAAGGTTTCACTATATGAATGACTACTGTTAGTATGCGCAACCATTTGATAAATTATTTGATTTACACTTTTGTTCTGATCCTCATTAAAGACAATACATGAAGCTTATGCCCCACAGCAAATATTTTTAATCACACATACAAATTTAGCACTTTTCTGTCTTTAACCTTTTATGGAGCAAATAAGTAAAGCAGAGCTCCAACAAATCTCCAATTCTGCAGTTAGGTTGACTTAGAGGCTGACTGAGACAACAAAGCCAGGGGCACATATCTGAGTTTTCAGAAAGCACATTATTTTGAAGGTCCAACAAAAAATTTACAGAAGTGCATAAAGCAAATTGTTTTCCCCTTAAGCTACCTTGTAAAAAGCTAGTTTTCTTAACCCATGTAGTTTAATAACAGGGTAAAGATGGGATACTTAAGACTTGCAGAAAGAGCACTGAGTAATAATTGATAAAAAAATAGCATTTGTCTTTGATATTAGTTTTTCACTCTGAACCACCAGGCATAACTACTTTATTTACAGTTCCTAATTATGGAACAATGACAGTATAAATCCAACTTCATATTTAATTAAGATTAACCTCTCTGCACTGTAAGTTACAAAAAAGACAACCTCCTATAACCCTAGAGCTCTACAAGACTTGTATTCTCCAGGAGACAAAATGCATTCATATTTATTTAACTTGGACATACAGCACACAGACAGCCAAAGATTCAAGCTCTGGAAAACGTCAGCTAGTCACACAATGTATCCTTATGCCCCAAGCCAAGGCAATGAAAGCCACGGATACGGGATGCAAAAGTAAGCTAATATATAAACTTTAAACTTTGTCTTCTTAAGACTTACTAAAGAACAGTAGCCTCTCTTCATCAAGAGTAATAGCCTTATCTCCTAATATATGCCTATTCCTCAGCATGCAGTCACAAATGAGTATTTAGCTGCCTCATGTAAGGAGAAAAAGAAAAAAAAAAAATCTGTTCTTCAGCACTAACATTTTAATGGGAAAAAAAGGTGAACTTGACCAGAGTGTACAAGGTGCCTTTGGCCATACAATCAACCCAAACCCTCTGTTCATGCAGCTCTTTCAAATAATTAACAACCAAAATCAGTCTGTCCCTGCTTTATGTAATGTTAATTTAGCCATAAATGCTCTAAGGGAAGGATAAGCCTTTTACAAATGTGAGAACAGGAACAAAAATTCTTACTGATTGAAGGCTATGTATTTTATCAGTTCTGGTGGTCAAAGCTGATGTAGTAAACTGTCATGTCTGAGAAAAGTTTTCTGATTAGGGTAAATTTTTCATCATGCCTTGAAATACAAAAAGTTTATAATTTTAGAAAAGCTCATAATTACCAAGAATTATTTATCAAAACTGCTTTCAATATATAATTAAAGGACTACATTATATAAAGACAAACTATCAAAAAAAAGAATCTTACTGTTCTGGTTTATCCAGAAGCTTCAGTTCCTCCTCTTTTGAAGTCTGATAATATTGCTTGATTTTCTCCAGTTCATCCTTTTGTGCTCTCTGAGTGAATTAATATAAACTAATTAGTTACTAATTAATAAGAAATTAATAAATTACTACTTTACCTGTTTGCCTGCAAGCAGCAATTATGGTTTTTTCACTGAGAAACATTTAGACTATGCAAAAGAGCGATGTTTAAAGATCTGTGATAAATTCCTTCAGTGCCTTATATGCCATTTACTACACAGGACTATGTCCAAGATTCAGATGTGCCCAGTAGTATTGTCCAAATACTTCTTGAACTCTGTCAGGCTGATTCTGTGAGCACTTCTCTGGCGAGCCTGTTCCAGTGCCCAAACACCCTCTGGGTGAAGAACCTTTTCCTCATATCTAACCTAAATGTTCCCTGACATGACTTCAAGCCATTCCCTCAGGTCCTATCCATGCCACCACAGAGAGATCTTCCCCTGGTGAAGAAGCTGCAGACAGCTATGAGGTCTTCCTTCAGTCTCCTCCAGGTTGACAGGCCAAGTGGCCTCAGCTGCTCCTTGTATGTCTTCCCCTCAAGGCCTTTCACCATCTTTGCAGCCCTCCTTTGGATGCTCTCTAACACTTTTTATCTTTGATATACTGTGGCACCCAGCACTGGGGGTGAGGCTGCCCCAGCTCAGAGCAGGGCAGGACAATCCCCTCCCTTGCCTGGCTGGCCATGCTGTGCCCAGTGCACCCCAGGACACGCCTGGCCCTCCTGGCTGCCAGGGCACAATGACTCATATCCAGCTTGCCACTGACCAGGTCCCTTTTCACAGAGCTTCCCTCCAGTGCTTCACTCCCCAGAGTTGCCCCATCCCAGGTGCAGAATCCGTCACTTGTCTTTTTTAAACTGCGTGTAGTTAGCGATTGCACAACCCTCTGATCTGTCAAGGCCTCTTTGCCTTCAAGAGAGTCAACGGCTCCTCCCAATTTAGGACCAACATCAAACTTACCTAATACAAATTCCAGTCCTGTGTCCAAGTTGTTAATGAAGATGTTGAGGAGCAAAGGGCTTAGGATAAGAGCCCTGTAGAACCCCACTAGTGACAGTGACAGTCTGATGTCACCACATTCCATGCAACCCTTTGCACCTGACCCATGAGCCAGTTGCTCACCCATCACATGATGTGTTTATCCAGCTTTGTGTAGAACATTTTATCCAAGAGGATACTATGAGAGACAGCATCAACATCTTTACCAAAATTCAAAAAGATTACATCAAGTGGCTTCCTTTGGTCATAGAATCACCAAATACGTTGAGTTGAAAAGCACCCATCAGGATCATTGAGTACAATGACTGGTCCAGCACAGGACAACCCAAGAATCACACCATGTGGCTGAGAGCATTGTCCAAACACTTCCAGTTGACTGGGACATCTCCAGATCCCCAAGAGCATCCAAAAATCATCAAGAAAAGTCCTCATAATGACATCATCTAGATCTTTGAATATTCATGGATGAATCCCATCAGGCCTCATAGACATATAGGGATACAGCTGGAGCAGCACATCCCACACAAGTTCAGAGTTGACTGGGAGTTGATCAATCTCACTGTCATGGTCATCCAGCTCAGGGCACCATTAGACACCTCTTTGGCTATGTCCCTGTTTGTGAGATGGCCATCCTCATCCTGTAACCAGCTGATGTTATTTTTATACTGTCTTTCACCATTAACATTTTTTAAAAACCTCTTTTTATTGTCTCCCACAGTTCTGTCCAGCTTCAACTCCAACTGAGCTTTGGCTACAGAAATTTTCTCCCAAGAGTGGCAAGCAGCATCTCTCTATTCCTCCTGCTTCAGCTGACCTTTCTTGCACTGGGCATACACCTTTTTTTTTAGCCTTGGGTCCAAAAGATCCCAGCTCAGCCAAGCCAACCTTCTGCTTCATTTAGGAATTGCCTGCTCCAGTGCCCTTCATGAGGAGGCATTTGAAAAATAATCTGCACTGATGGGCCCCAGAACCTTCATAAGCATTTTCTCAAGGGGAGATTACTCACTAGTTCCCTGAGCAGCCTAAAGTCTGTGTCTGAAATACGCTGGTGATTAACCACATTTTTACCCCACCTTTGCTTACATTTTCATATAAGGCTTCCAGTGTCTCCAGATCTACTACGGAGTCATCAACACACAATATAGCTGTAGAGAATACAAACAAAAATTAGACACTGGAAAACATAAATTAAGACTTCAATTCTTTTTCCTGTGAAATGTACCAAAGGGTTCTAACCTAGACACAGGACATATATGCATCCAGTTAATATATTTTTTTATTTTCAGCATTTTATTTTTGTTCTGATATCAAATCTCAGCACTCCTGCAAGAACGTTCTATGAACTCTATCTCAGGAGAATAGAGTTCTACTTTTTTTCTCTAATATAATCAGCAAAGATGTGACCAGTCATGTATCCAGTTGATTGTGTAGCTGGCCAGGTAGGAGAACATGAGAACAATTGATACCAGACAACAAACAGCACAGATTTCATGTTAGCTTAGAAGGCTAGATAGGAAGGAATTGAGAGTGAGGGTCTCGCTATGTGCATGGGAAATCATGGAGATATGCATGTCTAGGAGCTAGCAATCTTGGTAAATAGACAAGTAGACAAACTTTCAAAGTTTGCAAGCTACAAATTCGCAAGCACAAAAGATTGTGCTACAGTTTTTAACTTATCTTCATCAAGTTCACATTTAAGTTAGCTTTATCCAATAGAAAACTATCCATGACAATTTACAGATAAATACTTTTCAACACCACACACAAATGAAGTATACTCTTCAGTGATTAATTATGCTTCATTACTAAAAATGAGAACTCTCAAAATGCTTCCTACCTTAGTTCCAAATATTACTATGTTTGAAATATGCCAACATGAAATGTTCCAACATTTGCAAACCCCATTACAATTTAGGCAATGTATTGGAACTCTTCTGAAAAACGAAATGGGATTGCTTCATGGTGCTTTCTGACACACTCTAATGTTAAATTCCAGTAAGCTGAGAGATGCACAATGGAATGGAAGCAACTCTGGATGTTTAAATTTTCTGAAACCAGCTTTACCTCAAGATTCATAAGGGGACTAGGCACAATTTTTGAACTCATGGCTTATGCTTTTATATTACTGAGAACATGAATCCCAAAAGAATCAAGCACATAACCAGTGAGATGTCACTACCTACTCTCTGATAACTTTTAATTCAACTGTATTGTATTTCCCCAAATGATCCTTGATTGCTTATGAATTTAGAGGATTTTAAAAGCTCTTGCTGCATTTGTAAGCCGTGTTTAAAAGGGGCAAGGCACACATCTTTAAATAATTATTTAAAAGTAATAAGCTTTCGCCTGCTCTACCACCTACCCCATGATTTTACATTGTGAAATTAACCAGCAGGCTAGTAAATTTTCTCTGTGGCAGGCTAATTAATTTTATTAAAAGGTCCAGTGACATTTAGAATGCTTTAAAATTCTGCCTGTCAATTATGATTCCATCTGTTGACATCACACCTAGGTTAGAAGTAAAGAATTACACAGAAGACAGTATCGATGAAAAAAGGCATATTTCCAACCATTTTAGTCTTACTGGAAAGATTCAAAACCCTCAAGATTGTAACCAAATGTAAAGCCTGAACCACTGAGACTGACAAAAATCTTTGTTTAAAGAAAAATCCTTAGGGTTTGAATTTATCAAATTATCTCTTATGTCCTGCAAGACAGTTCCAAGAGTTGTACTATCTTCCGTATCATCCAATAACATTTCAAAAGAACCTAAGAGATGGAAAATCTCTTGGAAAACTGGTTTCACAGTCCAATATATTTAATCGTTAAGATTAACAATATGCATATTGAGTTCAGAAACTTCCCCTTGTGGATTAAGTTTTATCCTATTTTAGCATATTCTGAAATCTTCTTACAAGGAAAAATTTACTTGTCCAGAGCTATCTAGAAAAAGCAATTTATTGGAGGCAATTTAAACTTGTACTAGAAATGCCAAGCAAGTAATTGACAGTCAAATTTTTGTGTACAGATCTATTATGATGACAGGAAGTAGTTTGATAAAATGCCATTTTAACATCAAGAGTTACACCTAGCTGAATATTTTAGCCAGATATTTGTCACCAAAATGGCTCCAGAATCACAAAGTGGTTTTTAATGCTCTATTACATTATCCATGTTTCTGTACTCAACATCAGATCTAACAAATTAGTGTTGTTTTGAAGTGACATGATAAAACAAAAAACGTTTGTGATAAAACTAATTAAATACAATCTGCTAAACCACATTTTTAATAGAATTAACAATAATCAATTTGAAAAGATATTGACATGAGTTATTTTCTCTCTTGGAGAGAATTTGTGGTTGCACAAAAGTACTCAGAAAATATTTTCTGATTTACTTGATATACAACCTATACTGCTGTTATTGGCAATGCATAGACAGATAACTGCAGTTAAAAATCAAGCCATACAGCTGGACATCTTAGGATGTCAATGTATGTAGAGATACATTTTAGTAAGTCAGAAGTACTGCCAAAATCCACATAATCTCCTTTATTTCATCTTTATACATTTTAATGTCTTAGCCCTTTTTTTTTTCTATTCAAACTAAATGCACATTTGGAGCAGAAGACAAAAATGAAGACATGCAAATTTATGAAGATCTGCCCTATTTTTGAAAAAAGGCATTCATTTTGATAGCTGGAAGAAACCCCCAAATTCACAGGTGTTTTCACATTCTTCTTATTCTTAAAATATGGCACGTGCAATACATCCACAGTATTTTGCGTAAATTAGCTTGAATTGGGGCAGCTTAAAAGAACCTGTTGCACTAGATCAAAGAAAGTAATTATTTTGATTTTCACTTAAAGTAACAAAAGCTTTTAAATTTTTCTATGAAAAACAAAACCTACTTTTAATCATATGTATTTTAACTTTATCAAAATGAATACAAACCTTGGTATGTTTTTCAAAATGCTCTTCCTGATACAATGAATTTAACAATGATACTTTACTGCATTAAATCTCATTATATCCAGCTTATGTAAGAGTAAGTAATATAGGTGAAGTATCATAAATCCACAAAAGAGGCTCCAAAACAATTAATAGCTATTACAATATCAATCATCATTGGTGGTTTTTACTTTCATCTTGCTTTCTAGTTAGCTGTCTTCCTTACACTGTCAGTTCAGTTAGAATATTTCACCTACACCTCACAATATGTCAAAAGGAAGTAGACTCACGCTGTGAAAAGCTGGTAATTTTATTGGGTTCCTCTACCTTTAAAAAAACTGTTACTTGGCCAAGTCTGGTTTCTGAGATCCTTTTTTGCTGGGAAATTGAGGCAAACATTTTTATGTTGCCTATGGTGTCTGCTCACAAGAAGAAGAATTTATATACACAAGGATCATTAGTGCAGGGTTGCACCCATTAGGATATAATAACCGTCAGCTAGGACAAAAAACAGATCAGCATCGTGCATTCAAACTAACAGGCACACATAAAAATACTTGCGAGCTACATTTCACATACTAAGAGCGTTGCTTCGAATATAAACTTAGACCAAAGGTTTTTAACATACTAACTTCTAAAAAATTAATCCAGCTGATTCCCTGCTGCACAGATTTTACACATATTCTGAGCAATTAAAAAATGTAAAGCAAAAAAAAGCCGAGAATTTAAAGCATACTGTGTGCAGTCTACATTCAACTTCAGAACTTACAGCTTAAATATGAAAAATATACTTACCTCCTCTAAATCAGCTTAAATACCAGCAATCTTAAGACTGAATCTGATATACAGCCTCACTCCTACTAAACACATTTTGGTTAAATCAGGATTTAAATCCTGCTGACAAAGCTTACATATACTCACCAGTATTAAGCCATCTAATGTGACAATTAGACTATGAAATATGAAGAAATCACCTTAACTGCTCCCAAATGATAGAGTGAAAGTACATTATTTAAACAAAATGATCTTGCCAAAGGTACATTTATTTGACCTGGAAGTACTTAGTTGTTTTATGTACTGTGTTCTGTAGAGTAACACTTGATTTCATGGGAACGTGCAGCCCATCATTGGGAAATTTAAATAAAATTGTGAGTGACCTAGTCAAAAATACAAGGAAAAACTGCCTGTAATATCCAAATCCCTCTGGTTTACGTCTGACAAATTGATATGTTATCAACTTATTTGAAGGTTTTCTTCAGTAATAACTGTTATGCAACACAAAAAAAAATACGCAATAAAGAAGAACCATGAGCACAACGGACTAAGAAAGCTTGACTCCTGCAAGAAGTCATGAATGGAAGATTCTGGCATTAATGTTAACCTACCCACACACAAGGGATATCCAAAACAGATCCACAGAAGTGTATGTTGTGAGTTTTCCCAAAAAAGAAAAAAACATTTAATTTTAAATAAAATTGTTTCCCAACTTCTGAGATGGATATGCAGCTATCTTTAATACTTCATGCATAGTATACACAATACATAGAATACATACATGTAATATTTTGGGTAGGTAGGAAAGTCACACAACTTTGGCACAACAGTTTAGATGTGCCATAATGCATAACTTGCACTAAGACAATGCAAACCTATTTATATACCTTCTAAGGGCTCTTATTAGAGCAATTCCAGGATGATTAGAAATGTAATACTGAATCAGAATGGTTGGGTTAATCTACAGTTCACACTCTTGCAAATTTTTACTCCCCTAAGCTGACAATTGAGGGAAATCATGAAGTTGAAAGAAACCAGTCAGAACACTTAACTTGCAGCATTAGAAATAATCTCTATGCTAAGGGTAAATGGTAAGTTCTCCCCTTTTTCATATGGGCTATTTTCCATCAGCATTGTAGTGCTACAGCACAGCTACTTTGGCTTTGGTAAATGCAGCAGCAAAGTCTGCAGCTGTTCTGTGGGGAGTCATACTGCACTTTACTACCACAAAGAGTACAGAAAGCTATTAACTGTGCATCTGATGTGATCTACCATACCTCAAAGATTTAGTCCCATGGAAAATATACCAGCCTTTATACCAGCAGACCATCTAGTTAATGTGCTCTGACAACAATCAGGGATGTTTGACAGAAATATTTCTCCAATGTACAGGATCAGAAGTTCTGGTGCCCTACAATTTTAGTGGCAAAATACAGGTACTATGAAGGTAGGGAGGGATTTGTGAGACTCACTCTTTTGAACACAGACATCTCCATTTTATCTACATCCCATTTTCTGTAACTAAAAGCTTTTCATCTCGGCTGCCCCAGTTTTGCCAGTTAACTCTTGAACTAGGATCTCAGTAGCTCGTGGAAAGCCAGCACAGATGTCATACACTACAGAAAGGACTATTATTATGTATTCTTCAGCGCACTGCTATTGCCAGCTACTATTTTGGAACTGTCTCAGTGAGTGGAATGCTGTCCTGTAAAAAGCTGGGACAAGGACCCACACGGTATTTTCACATACAGCTATAATCAGCATTTTCCATTACAAACAAAACTGAAACACCTCACTGTGGAGAAAATTGTAGTATTTCAGCAGAACAGTGATAGGAAAAGACAGAAATTAATTGATATGAAACGGAGATTACTTCTCTAAGTGTGGACACTTAAAGCTTACCTAACAAGTGATCTCTGCTATTTCTCATCTCTTCTTATGAAGGTTTTTAAAAAATGCAGAGAAGCAGCCTTAAAAATAATCTCAAACCTATGCACAGTTTGATTACTGTTATTTGTCTTTTCAATATACAGATACTATATGGCATACTGAGTCCAACAGATTTTCTGCCTGCTTCTGCACAGGAAATGAGTAATATTAATAGTGGTCTAACAAAAATCTTTATTGCTCTACCATATCAGATTCACCAGTGTTCTCATAACACTGAAGTTCCTAGGATTTGTCCTCTCCCACTGAACAAAAAGCTAAGTATTAGGACAGGTGCAGCATGACAATGTCAAGTTTCCTGTGCATCATATAATACCAACACTACCCAAAACAATTATTTAGTTTTACATTGTCTTCTCCTGAGACTATACTCAGAAGCAGTATGGATATAAACTTATCTGCAAAGGATGAACTTCATTCTCTTAAACAAACATGTGTGGGAGATCCCTCTCCTGAAGTGTGGTGGCTGGCGCATTATCAAATGCAAACTCAAACATCTGGATGCCAGATATGGTCACTTGCTTGTTTTGCACTGCTGAGTTATCTACAGAAGATGCTGTGAAGCTATGTACTTTGATTTGAGAGGAGAATCCTATGGATGCAGAAATCTCACACTATTTTAAAGGAGGATGCAATTTTTTTTGTGGTTATTCTTTTATCTTCCCTACAACTTTGCATGCATCTGTATGCACAGGGCAGTTCATCTGAGAATTTTTCTGCCTGTAATCTATAACTGCTTCCTAAGGTAGACTAATCAGTACACCATACATGGACAGTACATTCATTTGTAAACATGGTCATAATAGCTTGAAATAAAAATTAGGTTTTTTTTTTTTTTTCACTTTTGACTTTCTTTTGCTTCTGGTATCTACATTCTCTGTTGTAAGTGGTCAACAGCTATTACCTTTGCCCTGTTTTTCACATCCTGAATTATGCTATGGAAATTGTCATGAAAAAAGAGATGAGTGCTTAATTTGTATGTTCTTAGAGGTAGCTCTTTGCAACTTGGCTTTAAAACAAAAACAAACAAACAAACAAACAAACCCCCCAAAAAACAACAAAAAAAAAAAAAAACAAAAAAAAAAAAAAAAAAAAAAGAGAAAAAAGAAGAAAGTTGACATTCATGATCCTATGATTACATGCTTCTTTTGGTTAGGTGTTGTCATGTACCATTTAGCCTATCATGAATTTCACCCAGTGCATTGATTACAGCAGTCTTCAAATAATTTGTCTGCTGATAGGCAGGACTGCCCACAGATTTAAAATATACAAAATACAATGGAATAAACAGACATTTAAAGAGCAATAAGGGTAATTGTACTGTTTTCTTCAGAGTAATATACATTTCTAAAGGTCCTCTCTACAGAACAATGTTTTCTTTGAGTCTTGTGAACTGGTTTTCACCCTAGATAGTCTCTGAACATAGATTTTGATTAGAATCAGTCAGACTGCTTTGTTAGCATGTTTTCAAAAGAGTTCCACTAATGGTATTCCCAAATCCTGATAGTAGCTCCTAGCTGCTTCCATAAGCAAGAGGCAGAATACCCTATTGATGCCTTGAGCAAAACACGTGGTGACAGGCCAGTCATTTGCTACCTCAGACAAGAAAGGGCGATGAGTTCTAAACTTTTCTTCAGTGACAGCACTTGTGTTGGTGTCTTTCTTCTACCAACGCCCTAATTTTCATTAAACTTGTAGGACTACATTAGCTATGTCTACAACTGCAAGCAGTGTAGTCTTTAGAAATGGATTTGTAGACAGCAACAGTTGACATTATAGACGTTTCAGGGAGTTTTAACTATCTCTGATCTGATCCTGGGGAATTTACAGACATACATGGAGAATGACGGCATGCTCCTAAAGAATATCTTCTCATTTAATTTGATTCTGAAGGATGTTTGTGAACTCTGAGACTGCTCTGCATTGCTCTGCAATGCAAAAACAGCAAAGGGGACAACTGGTACATATGATTCAAAAGTGTGCTGCTGACTCAAGCTAAAAACGCTGTTGTATATGTACCTAAATATTTGGGTCATGATGTTCTCTTAGATTTGGTATAAATTGGCCAGAAGATTTCAAAAGATACCGAAGTACAGCGAACAACTGAGAGAGACAGAGATGCTCTATTTTAGCAGAACATCATGGCATGGAAAATAAAAAGAAAACCCATCTCTGAAGATCCCTGAGAATACTACCCAGTTTTTTGTAATAAAGCTTCTATCCTCTCCCTATGCTGCTGACACTTCTGCCAGAAAATTATTCAGACCTTTAGTAATAGCAGTTTTTTTCCATCTCATTCTGATACCTTTCACACAATACTGGCAGACACAAAGTTATTCCTTCTTTTCCTTATTCCTCTGCATCCCAAGAGACATCTGTAAGCCCTTGTGCTTTTAAAGGGCTAGATGCTCAAAGGCTCTTTTGAAATTAATAATAATCAATGCCAGCAGCATCTCAACACCCTACCCAGTATTTGCATGTGATGGGGGGAAAACAATAGCAAAAAAGGAGACATCAACTTGAGTTGTTCCAGCAGTTGTTTTAAATGGTGAATATTTTCCTTTTCTTAATGTGAAAAAGAAATAAACAATATCCTTAAACAATATCTTTTTAAATCCAGAACATAAGCAGACTCTCAATTACCCCAGTGTTCTGAAAAATCTGTATTTCTCTACAGTTGTATTGGCAAACTCAAATAATTTCTACCAGTAATGGAATTTACAACTGACTAGCCCCACACTTTGAAAAATGCCATCCAGTAATTCTCCTTCTGACTCTTACGTGGTACCATCAGTTTGGGGTGTGCTTCTTATACTGTTAATGAAACAAAATGTAAATATTAAAAAATATAAAAAAAAATACTGACTGGATGTTTGAAGCCCAAAAGATTTATGTGTAAGCCCTCCATTTAATTCCTGTTGGTTGATGACGTGCTTTAGAAAAAGCAGGGCACTGCAGGAGAGGAATATGAAAACATAGTACTGAAAGTGTTATGGTAACTATAAAGGCAGAGAAGGAGGTGTACCTAAGTTCAATTCTAGTTTTTAGCTGAAACTTTTACATATACTGGAATATATTGGAAGAATTATTCTTCTGGTAGTTAAGGAGACCATATTCAAAACACATTCTGCACTGTCAGTAATTATTTGAGGGTTATGATAAAATATCCACGCAAGTACACTAAAGTGTAAGAAACACCTACCTTGTTGAATATCCTTCATCTCCAAGTGCAAACTTGATATTAAAATTCCTACAGTTTGAGACCGTTTTCCATCCAGCAATTTGATAATCTAGAAAGAAACAAAATGATGTGAGATCAAGGGAACACTCTGCAAAGGCTTCGGTCACTTTTATAACAGAAGCTAATTTGTGAACTGAATTTCTCCAAACATCAAACCCTTTTATTTACTGAATGTGGTAGCAAAATCTTCATCTTATTTTTGTGCTCTGCACCTTAACAAATGTATTTTAAGACTGAATTCTCTCCAAGTCTACTAAACATCACCTCTTACCTCTAGGAGGCTATTCCGCAGGAATTTATTCTGGACTATGATTTTCCCCCCCTTTTTCTTTAAATGATATTTAAGAACTATTAAAGACACTGAGTACATCAGAAGTTCCTTAGTTTGTCTGGTAGTTTACATTTCATTGGGAACAGGCTTATCTCTATTTTTTCAGCAAAGAAGCAATTCTGGACCAAGAAGAATTGAAGAATTGTCTTTTCATGCCCTCTCAACACTACTTCTGGAGCACTGGGCACTACTCATAGTATTTCTTCTGCTCATGTCTGAATGTGCTTATTCCACGCTGTTGACATTTCACAGGGATTTCAGGATTTTTTTCACATTTGGGTGATATTTGATAGTATAATATATTGATATCCAGACTGCAATACTTTCTGATGTCAGTTTAGGGGGAGAAGAAGAAAGAGGAGGAAGAGGAACCTTAATGTTAATTTTGGCTGGTTGAAATTAGTTGTAAAGAAGGGGATCAGTGTAGTTCAGATGTTAGAAATGCAAAAAATTAATTTCCCACAATGTCTGGACTACTGGTATGTGTGATTTTGATTTATTTCATAAGGAAGATATGACAGAAGCACATCACAAAGTGCAATACAGACACAAGTTCTTCAAAAGTACAAAATGTTCAGATCTGAGGAGATGGCTTACTTCATAGCATTGACATACAAAAACGATTAAAAATACTCTTATGTAAAATAAAAACTAATAGCTATGTTTTCCCTAAACTTATACTTAGTATTTAAACAATATTTAATCTATATTTCTCCAAATTTTATTTTAATATTTATATTAAAGATTCCACTTATATTTGGATATTTAATAATAGTAAAAACACAGAGCAATTGTTCTCTCTTATTCCTGGAATACTTTTATTGATGCTTACATTAGAGACAGTTAACCGACAAAATTTATACTAATTCATAAAAATGTTTCCTACCTGTGTTTTATGCGATTTACAAATATTTAACTATGAAAATACTTAGTCACTCATCTATACAAAACTAAGTATTTTGACAAATAGAGGAAAGAGAAATGATACCAACATTTTCACATGAAAATGTGAAGTTAGTTCTTTAAAATTTAGAGTACTGAAATTGGAAAATACATGCAGAAGTTGGAATGCTTTCTTCAACAAAGATCTGACTGATATTTTAGGTCCCTCTTGTAGGTACTCAATAATAAACTTATATTGAAGTATATAGTGCACATTTTCTGCCAAAATTTGAAAAAAATCTATCCCGATATTTTTTTTCTGCCTATATATACTTCACATATGACTGATATTAAGAAATTAATACTATGGAAAGTGTTTTATTCAAATGGCAAAAAATTCAGGCTCTTCATATCCTCAGTACAGAAGCAGACGAGATGATTTTGCTCCAAGTTACCTTAAATGAACGCTGTGGAAACATCACATCCTGTTGACTGGTTCTTCTGAGCAAATATAGGTAACTGCTCAGTTTATCATGGTCATTTCTGAAGCTTTACATGAATTTGCTGAACTCTGCAGCACATTAACTTCTTACAGGGATAATTATAGGTTGGAGCAGTACACAATTTGTACAGCATTCACTGACCTCCAAGTTGACCTTGTTCAGGGCAAATTCATAGGTTGTCATAAACCCCATTAGACATGCCTAGTTTGAGGCAAAACCTTTCCAGACTATAGCTGTTGTAGACAATATGACATTTGAAATCACTCCACTGAAGTATTCATAAGTGCTAATATATTCTCCAGATAGGATCAAACTAGCTCATATCACTAAGCAAGACCTCACCCTTAAATGTTTTCTGAAAAAAACCCTTAAAGAGAGCCCTATATAATTTTAAAAGTTATACCAGGGATTAATGATTTATAACGGCAACTGACTGTACGGTCACATCCATTTTAGACAAATGTACATGTGGTTACAATTACCAGGCATCAAACTACATGCAGACTACCTGAAATAGCTTCAACCAAGTAACTGAAGGCTAATACTTTATTCATTAGGGAACAAAAATGGACGACCATGACAACAGAATAGCTTACATTGAGCAAAAAACTACTTCAAACCCATAGTTATAAGGCTAAGTATTATATTGGAATCTTGTCTTAGATTTTTAGAATCAATGTGCAACTTGAAAGATTTTTCTGTTAAAATATATAATCAGTACTAAAACAGCAAATTAATTTTCAAAGACAGTAATTCTGTCCCAAATGATAGTTATTCTGGCAAAGTCACTAAGGAGGAATTACTTATGTGTGTGAGTTCCAAATAGAAGGGAGACACAAAAAAAATCAGCACATTTTAGTTCAGTAAAACCATAAGGCAAATAGAAGCAAAGTTTGTAAAGACTGTGTTGAACTATTTAGTCTATACTTTTAAAAGACAAATCACTGATCACCTCTCAGCATATTGGGACTTGCTTGTAGCTGGCAGTGACAGGTAAGCAGCTACAACCCAGCTGACGCCAGCTGATGCTGCTGTGCCAGCTGGTGGGGTTTGCCAGCTGTCTGTGCTTCTTCAGACTATGAATGTATTGTTGGAATAGATGCAGCATCTTCTGGCTTAGTGACAAAATTGTGACTGCTGGTGATAATTCATTTACTTCACTGATCCATAGCGTTATTTGCTTTTTATGTTTTTCCCCTATTTTTTAATGTTATTGAGTTAGCTAATTTGCTGTAGACAAGTGCCTCATGTACATATTTCAAGTATTTATAATCTAATTAAAAGATATACCAAAGCTTGACTACACTAATAAATTATTCTGTCATTCCCATTAAAAGGTGTTTTTCTAATGTAGCAGAACTGTATTTCATTAAATCCTATACAACAGACTTTACTGTTTTGTCTAAATGCAATGTCTACATTCTGTCCAGGACACTTACTGGTGCTGAATCTGAAGAGATTCAGTTTACTTTAGTGATTAAAAGCTAAATCCTTCCTTCTGGTGGTGCATGGATTCCTTCCATAATATTTAAATTTATGGAGAAAAGCCATAAGCTAAAAAAGCTGTCCTGTATATTATAGCATTTCCCTCCATTCCCACTCACCAACTTTTACAGCAAATCAGTAGCCTGGATACATGAGTAGATTGCTGAAAACCTGTTCAAACACAGGAAGAATATCCTGCACAAGAAGCCAAAGTATGCTCCCCAAGCCATTCTGCATAAACACTGCAAAAGTTACCAGTGAAATTTCAGAAGCTTAACATTATCTCTCATATTTCTCTCAAGGGAGAGCCAAATTTGACTATGTTTTCCTTAACATGGATGAACCATAGCTTTACATTTTTTAAAGTCTATTTACTATTTTATTAGCTTGAAAACACTTTTAGCCTTTTTCTAAAGTACACACAAATGGCAATTTATCAGGTTCAAATAGGAGGCATGAAATGAGCTAGTAAAAAACGTATTTCAATATCTTTACTCCTATCAGAACTGGAAAAATAAGATAAACCACAAAATAGATATTCACCCTGTGGAAAATTCCTATATTCTACATGACTTCAGTTTATGATAAACAAGGAATGCCAGTTATTTTTCTCAGCACAGCACAAAATATAAAATGAAAGTGAGAGTGCCTCGGAAGAGCACGCACTAGCATTTTACTAATTCTGCTTAAGTTTGAACACTGTTTATTATCTTATGCAGACAGCTGAAGACAGTCATTGTGTTTCAACCCTGCAAAGCTTCCAACATTTTTTGCAATATCTGTCCTTCTAGCGGAAACACAAAATTTATTAATTGTAATTCCTCATTTAGTTAGATGGACAAAAAACTTGCTGACAGGCATATCCCTTTCAGTTAAAAAAATGCAATTCACTCAAAATATTGACACTCTTCGTAAATGAGAACACATGTTAATAATTATGTGAAGTCTGTTAGAGATAATAGACAACAGAAAAGCCATTATCTTTAATGTCCTCCTGCGTCTTTGAAATTATAATCATTGCACTAAAGGGCCAAAAATGATTGATGGACTTTCATTTGGAGCATACACCTGACACAAATTACTTGACATTTACTCATTTTTTTTGGTAAGATGAAGACAGAGTGGCATCACAAATATCCAACTATCCTGTTTCTTGAAAAAGTATAGAAAATACTTGAGTTTTTGAGGATAAATTACTAACAAGTGCTCAAATATATTGGAAAAACTAATAAAACCTCAAAATATGTGTTAAATCTAGCAATGAGCTACAAAATGCACAGGGAAAGAATTGCAGCAAAGAAATCTTCTTTTTTAAATATCTCTTTTTCAAAATTATAGAATATCATAGCTTGATACATAATGAATAATGGCTTTTATTTATTTGATTCATATTCAGGTGCTAGGGGACTTTTGTTTTCTTCCAGCAATTTAAACTTTTCCTGCTATAGATGCAACCGCTTCAGAACTATAAAATAACTATGAAATAAATCCCACTCCTTCTGTACATAATTTATCCACCTAGAATCTCTGGGAAAGTCAGCAATCATCTCTTCTCCATTTTGTGGACATCAACTCCAAACATTTAAAGCATTACATTACTTCATACAAGATTATAATGCATCTAATCTTAATTCATTTTTATGAACTATTTATATTTTTAATATTTCAATATATTACATAGTATTTTGCTCTAATATTACATATTAGAGCAAACATTAGGAACATAACTAATATATTCATCTAGCCAGGAAATTCTCCCAACTAGAAAAAACAAATTCTATTCTCAGGACATAATATCGAAACCTCAGAATACTAATTTTTGTCATTATCTACATAACACGGTAGAACATTAAATAAAAGACTGCACTCATGCAGAGAAGATAAATGCACAAGAACAAAAGTTTCCTGACTTATTTCAGAGGGTGTGCAATTGGAATAAAAATGAAGTTCTTCCAAAGGTGCTGCATTTTCCAAAGGGCTGCATGATCAAAGAAGCATGAACAGCCACACAGTTTGCAGAGCTTCTAAACCCAGGTAAGCATTACCATAACAATGTGTACTGGAAAGGTACACCTGACCTTCCTTCAACCTACAGTATTTTTACATTGTATCGCTATCAAGTGAATGCACTATGTTTTTCCAAAATAAGTTATTACATTTCTAAAAATAAGTAAAATCACCTTCTGTGCAGTCCTTTAAGTTGCATTACCATTGCTGGTTAGATTGTTAATTTCCTGTCCTTTCTTCCCCCCCACACTTGTCAGAAGCTTCTGGAAATCAGAGTAACCCAATTTCTGTCTGGCATGAATGCAACAAATGTAGGAATCATGAAAGTGTTTCCATTCTAGAAAAAAGTACAGCCAGCTGTTTCAATCCATAGGACAATGGACAGAAAGTGGACCTTGTACCTTTTAATTGATTAACAGTGTCAAGAGGTTGAAAGGCACTCAAAATGTCATTCACAGCATTTCTCCACTTCAAGACAGTTATCAATTATATGTGTACCATTCTAAACAAATTTTCCTAAAGACCTTCAAATACAAAAACACAATTTCCCTAGCCAAGATTGTTCTGCATTCTTTTGGTATCCTTGCTCTTAGAAAGCTTTTAATAATTTTTCTTTGCAGCAGCTGCATGCACTTGATTACACTTATACTGTGTGTCCCAATCAACCTTCTCCTTTCTAGACTAAACAATCATAATAATTTGATTTTTTCCTTAGAGACTACTTCACTTTTCATCGTTCTCCCTCTTCTTGACTCTTTACAGTTAGCAAATTTTTAATGATGGGCTGTAGTGCCTAAATCTAGATGCAGTTCTTAATTGAAATATGGCTGAGTGGTCTGTCTTGAAAGCAATAATACTTCTTGATCTATCAGAGTTCTGCTTTTCATTTTTAGTAGTACCATGGTTTGACAATTCATTTTCCTCTTGTGAGGCACTATAATGCCCAGACTCTTACTGCTAAACTATTACCAGACAGTTAGCCAGCTGTACCCCATCTTACTTTTTAGGTAGCTGAATATTCTTACTCATATTAACCTTGTGGTTAACTGCATTAGCTTTGTGCTTATCTGCCAGACCAGATCTCAGATACACAAAAGCCTTCTGAAGGATCTACTGCAGTACATTTGAAGCCTCTCACAAATAGGTGGTGGCTGCAGAGTTACTATTCTGCTATCCAAGAAATAAGTGAAAATGCCAAAGTAACTACAACCAGCAGAGAAGTCCATAGAGTCCTCAGTGTATTCTCCTGTTTTTGACACATATATATGTGTATGAATATAAATATTACTGATATATTAAATTATTGATACATTATAAATACTCATTTTATAAAATACATGTTATATAGTAATTCTATTTTATACATATGAGTATAAATATATATATAATATGAATATGTACTCAGAGGTTTCCTTTCTGAGCATAACTTGCCAAATGGCACTGGAAAATAGACCAGCCATTCTATTTATCTTAATCACAGAATCCATCAGGTTGAAAAAGATTTCTAAGATCAAGTCCAACCTATGACTGAACACCAGCATGTCAACCAGACCGTGGCACTGAGTGCCACAAACAGTCTGTCCTTAAACACCTCCAAGGACAGTCACTCTGCCACCTCCCTGGAGAGTCCATTCCAATGGCTAATCACCCTTTCTGTGAAGAAGTCCAACCTAAACCTTGTGCACCTTATGTAGGACATTTACACACTTCTGGCTGAAAATGGTAGTTGTATATCAGCTGTAAGTATAAAAAAGCACAGCATACAGGGAATGTTTTAATCTGTGCTGCCATACAGTGTCTACTACCTGGAAAAGTGGGTAAGAACAGAAAAAAATGAAATTTCTATAGGCTTTCCACAGAAGCATTCATTTCATAGCCTAAGCATACAGATTATTCCAACTGGTTTCACAAAACTAATCAATCTGAGAATAATACTGATTTATTTGGAACTGCAAAAGAGTTAAATAAGAAACAATTACCCTCTAATTCAAAAGATAAAATCTTACTTCCAATTGAAAAAGGAACTTGATAGTGAGACACTGATGTAATTCTCATTCAAGGAGCAAAGTGTTGTATAATCATGTTTTAATAAGCAGACCTGCACCATCTATTGGTCTGTCATTTCCCTAAATACCAAAGAGGCTGAACTTAGTTTGTATAAGATGCTATGAAACAGGGCACAGTTTGTGCAGAGAAGAGGTTTAATGCAGTGAGTGGGTCAGTCTTAAGATGTATCATTAAACAAACAGCTTAACTATTTCAAACACAAACTATAACTTCATCGCTGTACCTATATCTTGCTCTGGAAGGTTCTTTCAGAGAACACGAGAAAAGAACTTGCAAGTAAATAACGACACAGCATCAGCTATATCTGTAATACATGATAAACCTTGTAAGATTTGTGTTTCTTAGTGTCTGTAGAAAGCATCTTTAACAAGACTATACAATCCCCTGTAATGTGACACTGGTACCATTTTTAAGACCAGACAAGCAGAAATTTATGTACTGAAACAAAGAAGAAGATTCTTGTTAGACCTTTCCTAGTAGATATAATTGTTAGAAAAATAAATAAATATTAATTATTAGAAAAAAGGCAAGAAACTTTAAGAGCAAAAAAAAAAAAAAAGCATGAAAAACCAGAAATGAAACCAGCCAAACTGACAGCTTTATATTGATCTAGAGGAGCTCTCTGTTATGATCTACTAATAAACCCTCCTGTAAGTAAATAAAATGCCTCTCTACTACTGTGTCATTTGCAGCCCACCAAGACTGATCCACTGGAGCCAGCCTGCAGAGATCTGGACTTTCACAGAGACAAAAAAACCCCCAGGACCATCTAAGAGGGCCAACTGTCTGTATAAACATTCAGCTGCTACTATGAGTATTTAGCTGAGAAAGGTGAAAAGACAGCATATGCTAAAAAAAATGCTTCTGTACTCAATTAAAAGTTTCTTTCAATTCCAAAAAACAGATTTATTCTTAATTTTTAAATTCACCAAATGATGGAATGCTTCACACTACAGACCACAAGTTTTGTAAATTCTCATGGAAAACTCTACACTGCCCATGGTTTGTAATGCCATGATCACAATCCCATTGGTTTTCCAAACTAAAGACACAGCAATAGATATAATTCTGAATTTATTTTTTAGGGAATTTATTTTTCTGTTTTCCCACAGTGCTTTAAAGGAATCTTTCTCATTTCATTAATTTCAGCAAAATATCCACTGTCTTAAAATAGGAAGTTTACCTTTAATAACAAATCAAAATAAATAAAACATTGATAGAAATAAAAAGTATGTATTTGTATGAAAATTATGAAAATACACAAATAAAGCATATTATTATACCAATATGTTCGGTAAGTATTATCCAATTTAATTTTGGATAATCCAAGAGAGATCATTAAAAAATCATGCTGCTCAAACAAATAAGTTAGTTTACAAAGCAGCAAGGAAAAAGAAAACAAACAATTTCATCTTTCGGTATACAGGCCTGACTCTGTACCTGGTTTGCTGTCACCCTCTTAGAGAAGTAGATATACTCCCTTAATTACTGAGATTTTGAAATAAAAAGGCTAATATTTGTGCATATTAACTCCCCATTAAAGTCACAGTGATTAAATTCCTCAAAATTCTTTAGAAACCTCTACTTCCTATTACATAATTCTTCCTGAAGAAGGTAAATTAATGAAATGTAAAAATAAATATTTGAAAGAAATCATAAGATATGTGAACTAATGGAATTTATGGATACAGCTGCTGCTACGTATCACATTCACTTCAAGCATTTGTCAAGTAAAATATCTCAAAATATTTTTCACAGAGATGTTCATGCCCAACCTCAGTCTAATATTTGAAGGACTGTAACAATTATTTCTTTGGTGTGCACTTACAAATGCCAGCATTTCCCCATCCAGGCCCCATTTTTAATCATTTACTTTTTGCATCACATGAATTTCAGTTCTGTAAATTCTACAGCCTTACTGATACTTCTCATTAGCTGCTGCATTAAGACACAATACAGGGAATTTGTGATCAAAGATGTTCTGAAAGATCTGAGAGCACCAACGTGTGTACCAGTTTCATGTTCTATGTATTATAAACCCGAAGGATGCAAGCACAGCTCACATGCTAAGTGCCCCCTTGTGGTTCCCAGCAGGTAAACTCACAGACTTAAAACTAAATGTTTCAGTAGACTCTGATGTGTAATCACAAGGTTTTAGGATAACAGTATTGATTATTATTCAGTCTAGAATTTTTCTGGCAGTAAATGCTAGTTTTTCTTTCTCCTATCTGCACATCCCAACTGGCAAGTGCCAGCTGTCTCTGTAATGGATCATGTATGAAGCAGACATTGCACTGCAGCAATGACACAGCTACTGCATGCAGCTTTGGCCATTAAAGACATGACTGCCATGTCCCCTCCTGACACAATTCCTTAGCTATACTGGAAAAAAAAAATTGGCATTCCTTATTCAAAACGTTGCTTAAATTTTTAGTTTTCCAATAAAATTAATCTCAGTGGAAGAGAAGTTTGCTGGAGTAACTAATGACAGGCATTAATTATAAATCAGCTCAAGGGCAAGTAATGATATGAAATACTGGCACTTTCAGATATTAATTAGTACTTTTATTCTGTTCTCCTATAAAGTATTTTTTCTACCTCACTGGGATGTGGAACTTTCATTATCAAAGGCAAAAAATCTTCCAAGGTAAGTAATAGCCCTGCATTTTTAAGCAAGAGGATTGAGACTGAATCAGCAATCCATAGCTTTCTGTCTTGCTCATTCACAAAAAATTCAAAAATTAAAAAGGAGTTTTCTCAAAATGAAAGACTAAACAGTAACACACACTCACACACAAAACAAACAAAGAAACAATAAATACCTTTTTGGCCTTGGTTTTCTTTTCATAAGTCTCTGATAATGGTTTTCTTTTTTCCTGAGTGGTGTCTTTGGAGAATAAATATTCAAATTCAGTAGTGTCAAGTATATCAGGTTCTTCCAGTGATTCCCATAATGTTGGCATAGCAGTTTTCCTATAAAGGGAAAGGTAATAATTAAATTTCTAAACATTATAAGAAACCATAATAGAGCTAACCATAACAGTTGAAAATCCATGATAGTTTTAAACTCAAAGCAACACAAAGAGCATTCCTTTTCTACACCTTGCTCTTTAAGGAGTCAAAAAGTTTTTCTATTAGTTTTAGTTACTAGTTTCAGCTATTTGGTCCCTGCCTGCTAGACTACTGAAATGCATCGTTCACACTGTACTGTTTTTGTGCAACAACGGCAGCTTGGGCAAATGTGTGTCAAGAGATTTCTGCCACTTCAACTAGGATAAGAAGTACTTCAATGTCAGCTTTTTTGAGAACTTCCCCATAATCTATTTAGACCTATAAAAATAAACAATATCAACAAACAGTGAACAAACTTTATTCAAGCACATTTTAAGAGCATTTGGGCAATTTGTATAGCACTTGATTTACTTCATGTTATTCACAGATGTTGTATGCTTATATTTATCCTCATTGCAGTTTTGAGAAACTGGAGTAATTATGTGGCTCATATTTTGGGAGACTAGCCAGTATTCTTCTCCATTCAAGCAACTGCAAATCTAAAATGTGGATTATTTTTCCTTCTTTTTTGCATTCCAGGACCAGATTTAGTTTTGTGTGGAGCTTTTCCACACAACTGTCTAGTTTTATCTGGATTAGGGGAAAATAATGTGTAGTGCTACAAACATCGTTCATCAATTCTGAAAGGGTTTTGCTTCAAAATTTCAATGTTTCAGGAAAATATGTGGGACTTCTGAGTGTTCTTGTCTGTTTATCAGTAGAAAGTAGGACCACTTCTTCCAGCAGATGTCACTAAAAGGCAGTGAAATTATTTGCAATTAAAAAAAAAGTGACGAAAACCACTAAAAAATACAAATGGTTGATGTCATAATATGCAACAAAATGGAATACCTACCAATTCGAAAGGAACTAATTTTTATTTTTTTTTTTAATTTAGGATTTTTTTCTACTTAATACTCAACTATCTACTACCATGAATATTTAAGGAACTTTTCGGGTTTTTTTCTATTAGCACCTGCTGATGCAGCATATTCCATGTCACTGGACATGCTTAGAGCTCCACAGCTTTGCTCCTCCTGATATTAGTTGTTGTGCTAGCAATACTGAAGAATGAAGGGTTCTTTCTGGCTCTGCAACAAGAAGTCCTGGACAGCTTCTGATGTGAGCAGCAAACCCTTGAAAAAATTTCCAGTTCTAACACAGACCATGAAAATTCTGGACCATTACATCTGGTGACCAGTAGTTCATCAGAATGCTATGAGTTATACCTTACCTTGCAAAAGCTTGGTGAACCAGCACTATCTCAAAAAGAAAACTTTTATTTCATTGATTTAATGGGAAGAATTACAATGAAGTTTATTTACGGACCAACTACTTATTCACTATGAAATAATTATGCCGAAGAAATACTGGGAAAGTAAAACCAAAATGTTCAAGCCTCCTGTCCAAAATATTTCAATTCTGAAAAATTTTAATTTTCAGAAAATTTTTAATTCTGAAAAACTAAGAATATACTGTGTGTATATATTGTATAGCACATATAATATTGTGATGCATTATGACCTTAAACCATATATAGTAATATAATTTAACTTACTAAAATGTTTAGATTTAGCATCTTGTTAACTGCTGCTAGGGTAACAAAATTTTGAACACAGAAAATAATAACTTGAATTTTAACATTCAAATAATAATATAATTTCATTACTTGCATTAATGCAGGACCTGAATTAATGAACAGCTCTTCATTAAAATAGTCTGTGTTACTTATGCATCCCCCAAAAATCCTTTTTGATCCATCCGTCTTAATGAGCTCTATATTACAGTAATAAACACACGAAAGAAAGTCAGAATCAGTCAAATCAAAAAGAGCAGCTGAGTAGCTGTGGCAGAAAGGTATTAATGCTGGTTCAGAAAGTGTAACTGGGAGAACTGCTTTTCTACCATCAGCCAAACAAACTGGTAGTATAAACAAAGATTGTAGGATCATTTAAAAAAACTTGGCCAAAAATTGTTTATTTATGTCTGTTCACCAAATGACCACTCAGAAACTAACCAATATAGATCTTGTAGTAACTTTGTATTTGGTACAACAGAATACACTACTAGAATAGACAGAATGATCTGGGTTGAAATAACCTTGGAGATCATCTGATTCCAACCCCTCGCCATGGGTAGTTACAACCATTGCTAGATCATGCTGCACAGGGCCCCAGCCAATCTGGCCTTGAACACTTCCAGGAAAGAGGCATCTGCAGCTCCACTTGGAAACCTTTCAGTGCCTCACCACTCTCACAGTAAAGAATTTCTTCCTTACACTCCATTTAATCTACCTCCTCTGTCCCACAGACCCTACTGATATTGGGAGCTGCCCAACTCGGGCGCAGGACTTTGCCCTTGGCCTTGTCTGCAGTCCCACTACTCAAGCATATCAATTCCCTCTGGATGGCATCCCTCCCTCAAGCACACCTAGGATTCTATCCCTGCACTAAATCACAGTGAGGGGGGTATTTTTTAAAATAATTTTATATCTTCTTTTTTTAAAGCAGTAGAGGTCTCCACTGGTACTGAGACTTGTCCATAATGGACACGTCATGCTACAGGGTGCTGACCTGTGTATGTTTATACATATGCTTTACTCCTCCTACTGTCACACAATTAAACACAGAGGTCAGGTTCCAGTGTAACTATTTCCAGTTTCTAGAACTGGAATCATAGAGGATGACACACATAGTTCTCTGGAAACAGGATCACATGAAGTGACTGGAAAGCAAAAATGAAACAAAATTCTCATCTGACCAAACTTTAACATTTCAAGTTGCAGACTCACATGCAGACTTAGATTTTTTTTCTTAAAATTTTCTAATCTCTTGGCTATCCTTTTACTTTTTGGTGCTAAATCTGGGAATCACTCTGACACTATGCTTATCCACGTAGTGCTTGAATTATTGGGAAAAAAAGCCCAAATAAAAAATCTTTTTGTTATGATGCAAAAAGTTTTAATTCATAATACGGTATTTTAAAACAACTTATTTTTTCAGACTTCTAGAACTGATTCAGTTTTTTTTCTAGAATTATGTAAATTCCACATCTCTACATAACCTGAATGTAGCAACTCTAAGTCCAAGTAAATCTATTTTACCTGTTATCTTGCAATTGTATTCGTGTCCAGTACAAAGGCTTCATGGGACGGCCAGGTTCAATGGCAGGTTTTCGAGGACCTTGGTTTGAAGATAAAGTGCTATTAAAAAAGAACCCGGGCCCAGGAGGTGGAGGGGGCGGAGGTAACCCAGATCCAGGCAGTGGAGGAGGAGCAGGAGGTCCCTGCCCTGGCAGTGGTGGTGGTGGCGGTGGTGTTTGAAAATTCCTACAGCCTTCAGAAAGTGGAGGTGGCAGTGATGGAGCAGATCCAAACTGAGGTGGCAGTGAAGTCAGACCCACTGGCAAAGGTGGTGGTGGAGGAACTACAGCGGGCAGTGAAGAATCAGGAAGGGGAGGAGGTGGTGGTGGTGGTGGTGGAGGAGGCAGCATTTGTTTTGGTTGACAAGACAAGACACTTTCCGATGACTGTACATTGTAATTGTCCTTACTTTCACTTTGGGAAGATATACTATGTGTCAAAGAAGAAATATTAAGCTTTTTGGGTACTATTTGGTTATTTTTCACAGCTCTGTTTTCTTCTTCACTAGGCTTTAGGAAAGTTTCTCTGTCAGTCTGTATACATACATTTCGGTATGCCTTTGGTGGGTTATCATCTTCAGTAGAAACACCAATATCCTTTGCTTTTTCATTTCTTCTGTTTAATTTATTATCAAGTTCATTCTTCAGATGTCCAATGGTTTCCTCAAGCTGAGCAGTTGATACAGCATGTTCTCCACGAATATGGAATACCCTGAGTTCAAACTGAGACTGTGGAGCAACAAGAGAAAAAACCCCTTAGTGCAAACATTTTTCTGAAGTGTTTACTTGGTTGTCTATTAAAAATCTTCACATTTAAACTACGTTTTTACACTAAGCAAAATGGGAAACAATTCCCTTTCCCAATTCTAAATGGTTTTATTGCAAACTATTACATAATTGGGCAATTACTGATCTTAAATGTAAGAAGGATGTGTTTCAACAAAATATATTTTGTAAGTAAAAATCCAGAACATCAATTTGGGAAAATTCTAAGTTGCACATTATCTTTAAGCAGACTTACTGTTTTTTAATTGAATGCAATAATTAATGGTATATTATGGATGGAAAAACACTACCCTTTCCAAATGTTATTCTATTTAATGACATGAGTTTATTGCTTATTTAATTTCATAAATATATCATATATATATATATACACACACACACAGAGAAAGAGAGAGAGCGACAACATGTTAGGAAGTATATAAGAGATTAAACACAACAGAGGTTGAAATGCATTCAAGATAAAAAAGTAATATATCAATCTATTAAGTGTTATTATAAATAAACTTCACAGAGGTACACATAAATTCTTAAAGTTTATTTCTACTAGTAGATTAAAATGTCATTTCTTTCAGATATGTTTTAATCTACAATTCAGGAAAATAAACATTAGAACCAAGAGAATCAAGAGGATTTCACTGGTTAAGTATGGAAGGAAGGAAAAAACCCCACTTTTCTTACCATATGTCAGAAAGATAGAAAACATTTGGCACAGAAATACCTCCTTTAAAAAATCCAATACAATCCAACACTGCTATTCCAGGTTATTTGGTCCCTACAAGTTATTTTCTGTTATGCCATGATACCATCAGGCAGCTGACAGATATTACCATGATTCTTTGCAAGGCAGTGACTCCTGGAAGAGAATTTTTCCTGGTTCTTTCAGGATCCCTCCACAAAAAGGAAGCCAACCTTTTAACAGAAATAGCTAAGGAGATGTGATTTTTCCCAAATTCCTACAGGCACAGGAATTTACACTTAAAATTCCCACGCAGTGCTTGTCAGAAGTGGCAACTTCTACTTACCATTCCAACTTGAATATTAGGTCAGAGCTACTAGCATACAGAATTAATTAATATGCATCCACGTCATACATGTGTAGTTCAGAGTGGCAAATACAATGCAATAGTTGTGATTTTATATTGTAAAATGAAGCCTGACTAGATATGCAAACAAGATCGTCATACTTACAGGAGCAGGATCAGCTTGAATTCTAATCAATTTCGTAAGATAAAATCCAAAGTAAATGATCTGAAAACACTGGGTACAAAATGCTCCCTTACACTGGCAAGTGTAAAGGTGGGAAATCAACTTTCAAGTCTTACAGAGAAAATCAAACAGATTTGCATTGGAAACAACCCAATTTCTGTTAGTTTTACAGATGACTGAGAACAAATATGTATAACAGAATACATTTATATAGCTTTTTTCCTTTTCCCACTATTACTCTATAGGCACTGATCTTTTAGTTCAATTAAACTATCACAAGATTTTCTGCCATTTGAAATGCTCCAAAGAAACTGCCTTTCTTTTTAAACTTGGCATACTCATCCATACACGAGGTAATGAATTAAGTTTGCCTTAAGGAATTTAACTGGGTTTTCTTTTATTCATAGTACTTTGCTCCTATTGGACAGCAAAAACTCCCTCATAGAACAATTTACTTTGAACGTTGAAGATTTTCCCAGCAGTAAATCTGAAGCCATCTTAAAAACACACTGTAAAACAAGCACAGTATCTAACAAATCTATTTTTTACATTTAAAAGGGCATAAAAGCAACTGTTTTAGTATTATAAGCCTTTCCAAATACAGGTCTCCAGTTTTAATTTACAAAATAAAATTGATAGTAAAAAATTAAAATTGATTAAAGTAAGAATTATATTTGAGGTGAAAGAATGTAAAGCAAAAAAACCCATAAAACTTTCACATTTTCAAAATTATTTTCTGTAACTTGAAAAAACCCCATAAACAAGAATTAAAGCTAAAATTATTTTAATTACTTTTCATCTCAAAGTAAATCTTATTCACCAAAGTAAGATTACCTTATACACATATGTTAATACTTTCAACAAAAGAGTCAAGAATAAGAATATTAATATGTACTATTTTTAATATATGCATAAGTAATACATACATATTCTTAATAAAGGTCTGCTTCCTGGAAAATATTTCTTAAAATGAGATTAAATACTCTAAAGTCATATGATGAATCAAATGGAGAGCAAACACCATCAAAATGTAATAGTTTGGTCACAATTATTTTAGGAAAGAAGAAATGGAAAAAATATTTAATCAGGAAACAAGATATTTGAAGGAGGGAAAGTATTGGAAGAGGGCTGGAGGAGCAGAAGATATTAGAAGGCAGCTGAAACTAAATCTTAGAAAGCCACTCTATGCATGAATGAACATGATTTATTTCTGAAGAAGGGCAGAGGATTTTGAATCTAATCAAAGAAAATTTCTGTAAAAATTGCTGTATAAAATGAAAGCAAGACACTACAAAGAAAAATGTGGGAGATGTTCATCAGCAAGCTTTACATATAAAGGATACTAGTTGTTTTTTTTAATTTGAAAACTGTGTTTGCCACTTTGCTGACTGGTATAGAAGCCTGGACTCACTTAAGAAATCTAGATTGTATAGCTACATTCAATACCAAATAAACTATTGCAAGGAACATATTTCTATTCCCCTGACCATTTCATTTTCTTGCAGGAATAATCTGCTTTTTCAGAGAGTATCAAATTAAGCCCTCAAGCCTTGGTCTGTTGAGGTTCTCTGGCCTTCCATTGTATCAGTGACTCTTGCCAGTCAGCCACTGACATATTACTTCTTCTATACACACACACAAAATTGGTACAGCTGCCTAAATTTCCACGACAATAGAAATATATTTCTTCTAGGTTACTGCTACAAATACCATATTTGAAGCAGGAATGTTTCAATAAAGACTTTTTAATAGTCTCTCTTCATACTGCTAGCTTAAAAGAAAAAGCCCTAATGTGCTGAAATCAGATTTCAATCATCAATTTGAAAGTACCTCTTCAGTATCTTAAACCTAACCCATACAGCAATGTGCTACTGAAAAAAAGTTACCTTACTTTGCTACAATCTTTCTTGCATTCACTGTCAATATTAAATAGGCAAACAGTACTATGCTATTAAGCTGAAGTACACTGTTAAAATTCAGAATTCACAGTCATTTTATCAGACAACGAATCAGTCTGAAAGTACATGCTACAATGCAAGAAAGAGCACTGCAGTGTACATGGCCACAGAAGGGATTGATCAGTGGTATGGCAATTCTAAGGGAAAAGGATCTGCAAAGGACAGCTCATCACAGACTGATTGAGTTAACCCTATATTAGGACAAAAAAAATTGTCATATGCAAAAAAAAGTGATCTTTGTCCTTTATTAACACACTAAATGCTGTGTGTTTTTTCAGTTTAAGAGAAATTCTGTCCCTGTGTTCATAATCACTGCTATTGAAATTAGGGGCAGTTCATTTGGTCTTAATTTTCTAGGTTCAATCAACAAAGCCTTTTGTCTCCACCTCACCCTTACTGGATGGATAAAGCTCTCCTTGTTTCCTTAGTTTCTTTCTGTTTCCATTGCTGAAAAATACTTTCAGTGAACCCTAAAATTTCCTTTGCAAGACATGATTCGGCCTGAGTGTTGTCAAATGCCCTTTTCTGTTCTGAATTCTAAAACTAGCCTTCCTGGCTAATGTGTCTCTTCCTTTCTTCTATGGCTCTTTGCTTCCACCCAATACCCATTTTGAAGAGGTTGAATAAAAAGGCAGTTCTGTCTGTCCTTGATAAAATGTCTTTTGCTTCCAAATCTGCTCTCGCTTGGAATGCTTTTTTGCACCTCTGATTCTGACTAAAGAAGGTTCTTGCCTATTTTGCTTTTCAAGCCTCACTCCTGTAGTTGTACTTACAAATCAGTTTCTTTAATTTGTCAGATTTGTCTGGTACCTGTCATTGAAATCGACATGAACTAATCTCCTTGGGTAAGATCAATTCACCAAGCAAGTGACCCCAGCTGACTCTCAGATCCCTTGAACACAGACATTTATATTTCAGCTTAGAAGGCCTGTGTGACCCCCTTCCTAAAAATTACTTTTGTTAATGGGTAAAATAAAAGCCACCCCTAAAAAAACCCAACAAAAAAAAACAAAACAAAAAAACCCCCCCTCTTTACTAAAATACATGATAAAAGAGTATAATGCAAATATAAAAAAATATTAATACATTGTAATCTGGAAAACAACAGGAATGTTTGGATTGGCTTTCCAGTGTCTTCCTGTTTTCTCCCTTCACACCTGTCCCTCTGGTGTATGTCTCCAGTAATCTCCTTTTGGTACCTGCTAAGTGACTTGACACAACACAAACAAAAAAGGCAAATGATATTTTCTGACAATCCCAACAACTCAGCCTTGGTCCCATGTGACCCAGGAAATGATGAGGTATATGCTCAAGGAAGAAAAAATTCCAAATATTGAATCAATGTACAATACTGTCATTAACCATTACAGTATCAGATGATAAATCATAAATTAATCACAAATGCAAAAGACTAAAGCCTCTTATTCATGTAAGCAACAGGTTGTCTGAATGTCTTTGAAATGATAATGTGGATTGACATGGACAAATCTCTTTACCAATGTGACACCTTTTCTCTGTGCTCTGATGTGTGAGAGAAAGATTACAGTCTCATTTAATACAGACAATATAGTCACAGTTGATTATATACAATCAATTGAAGTATATATGTTGTTGTTTCTCTGCTTTATATAATGTGATTTTATGTGAACAAAAACTTTTTAACCATGACACAGAACTGTTCTGATATGAAAAGCTGTAGAACAATTTGTATGTATGAACATAAGGAACATATAAATTTCTACAGCAATTTACATTCAAAAAACAGTTGCTAACTTATTAGTCAAGATTTATATATTTGCTCCATAAATGTTTAAAAATCCTGAGAATTTTAACACTAAAACATAAAAAAATTCTCTAAAACACTGTTCAGAACAAGCAATGTGCAGAACTTTTGCTTTGAAAGTAGCGAGTTCATGCTCCACTGTCAATGCCTAATACTTTTTCACTAGAGTTTACAGCGTAATTCTACTCTGAAAAGTGACTGTGTAAAAATGACACATATTTAATGAACAAAGCTGTTCTAGGTATATCAGAGACAGACCTCTCCTTTAACTGAGAAACACATACTTTTACAAGTTTTTACTCTAATTAGAGTGGAAAAATAACATGTTAGGGAGAAAGTGAGCTCGATTTTATTCCCTTCTCTGACTTTTACACAGTGATTGTTACATCTAATTAGTTACTTATGCCAAGCCATGAAAATAAAAAAAAAAGTGGGAACAAAGAAGACACAAAGTATCCAGGGATATAGTTAGTAGATGTGGATCTACTAACTTGTAGATGTTCCAGCAAGGAAGATATTAAAAAAGGAAAAAGAAAAAAAATATAAGAAGTACTGAGTTGCCAATGAAAAGCTTTTTTAAATATACTTTACAGCTTTTTATTCTTAATAGTATTTTGGCCATCAAATTAGTTTGAACAAAAAAAAGAGAAAAACCAAATTTTTCAGAGAGAGCCTTTAACTTGGTTTTGTTCATTTTAAGTAATTTAATCTTCAGTTTTTGGAAGAGTTCACACTTTTTTATTCTTCTATTGTGTTGACAAAAGAAAAGAAGCTCTTTTTTGTTGAATTTGTGTCCTTGAAAAAACATACATTTGTTTTAAATTTTAACAACAATCAGAGATTTAGCAAAGGATTTCTCCACAGGGAAAAAAAAGTTAAACCCATGCCAGTTCACATAAAAAACAAAATTCCTCTCTAACAAATACCTCAACAAACATAAGTTACATATTGTATATCATCACTGTCAAGGGCACACAGTAAGAATTGCTCATACACCTCCCAATAAAAAAAGTAATGACTGAACATTCTCAAACAATCCCAGATCTCTAAATATTAATGCAGCCAATACATAGAGAGTCCAATTCTCTTTCCAACATAAAAATAATAAATACATAGCTTTATAGAAGAAATGTAGCAAAAGTTGACAAAAGACAAACAACTAACCCCCCCAGCTACTTCCTATTCATTGTCCTTATAGATCCACTAGACCCAATATGTAGAACTGAACTGGCCAAAGGCTGACAGTAGAATATATTGGGAACAGGAATCAGGCACATAGAGTGATCCTTGGGTGTCCTAGGCAGGGCCAGGAGTTGGATTTGATGACCCTCATGGATCCCTACAACTCAGCATATTCTATGACTGTGATTCTGATTCTTGCTCACTAGTGATAACTTTCCAGTGACCTCCTAAGCATAAGGTAACAAACACACTTTCATTTTTATCACTATCAGAAGAGTATGAACAGCCATGCAAGGCAGATCTATGAGACAAGGACACAGTAGGTGTTTTCTGCCCAGGACAACGTATTTTAAGAGACTACTCTGTACAAGGTACAAGCTGCCCCTTACATTCTGGGTGGCAGAAAGTCCTATATTCCTTAAAGCTCCAGCATCTTCTCTTGCTGCTCTTTGTGGATCTTCCATTATCTCTAAATGTTCTGTGCTCTTTCCCATGCTCTTCACAGAGTGATCTCCAGGTTGCCTTGAAGTTTGTGTTCCTCACCCTTATTACCTTGTTTCTGCTCTGTAAATGTTTCTGTCAAGTAACATTAATCTAGGTATTGCTTCCTACACATATACACATCTTTCTTTCAGTCCTTTCATGGTTAAGAACTACCATCCAACCATTTAAGACTACACAATTCACTTGCACAATTTTGTTATACACTACATAGCTCACGACATACATAGCTCATCTCTAGCTCTTTTTCTACAGCTGTCCTACATACATGTCACTTTATTCAGATCAATCCTCTTAAAAAGGGTAAATAACTTCTCCATAACTTCTAATGAAATAATCAGATAGAGTCCTTGATGTGCCCTTGAAATTTCTTGGTTATCTTTCAAGATCCTGCAAACATTATGAATCCAAATATATGGGAAAATATCTCTAATCATGTCCATTGTATTCTACAGCACACTCCACATTCATGGATCCTATTATGTCCATTTCATTACCCAGTAAGTGATGTACCTGACCGTGGACTTCTGTGTCTACAGAGCAATCTCACTGGAATCTAAATTCTTCTTGTATCTGATTCGTATCAAACAGAAAATTGTTAATGCCTTGGATTCATTAACTTCTTACCACAGGCGCATTTGCTAGATAATGTCATTGTTTGAGATAAATGTTAAAAAACTCTAAAAACCTAGACAAAATAATACAGCCAACTGTTAGCAACATATGCTTAAAAGTGTCAATTTCAGGTTATTAATAAAGAAATACTAGCAATAGATAATTTACCATTTTATGTAGATTTTAAATGTTCAGTACGTAAGCTATACAATTCCCACTTCCACTAAAGTTACTCATTTGAATATTTTTAAAAATAATAAATCCATGAAAATACTCAACTGAAAAAAAACACATTAAGCCTGCATGTATGTCAGGCCTCAGTGAACTCCCAGAGAATGAAATACCACACCCACTAGAATTTGCCAAAAAGTAGCAGCTACTCGTCATGCCATGCAAAAGCGAACAATCCTTGTAGAAAGTAACTATGCATTGATTCTTCTTAAATGTCAGATAGCTTATGCTAGGAAAAATAAATCCTACGTAACATGTTAAAAACAGGTATCCAGCTAAATTGAGACCAACCTATAAATATCTAGGAAAATGTAATTTTGTGGACAATTTAATTGGCAAAATCTCTACATATTGTTAAACTCTGCTAAATGTTTAAATTCTGCAGAATGGAATGAGGTGACTCAGCATGCAACACACCAATAAATGTAAATGATATATGGCATGCCATTCTCTGAGGCAAGGCTAATCAAATTATGAAACCACATCATAACCTAAAAATTCATTTCAAACTTTTGTTGAACTAGGAGTATGAACAGTTTACATGCAAAATGCAAACATTCCTTTGCTATCACAAATTCTGTAGTTGCTACCTAACCCTGCTTCTCACTTGCAGCTGCTACCATAGCCTTAGGACAGCCTCAGTTACTATACTGTGTATAGATACAAAAATACTAATGCCTATTCTCCATGGTGGTGTTCAGATTATATGCAATGAAGAAAAAAATCCCCTGAATATTGCTAATAAAATAGGTTAAAATACAGTATGGAGAAATATGGACTGATAATTAAAATTCTATATGAATTATTTGTTTTGATGATAATTTACTTGAAATAAGTTACAGTATTTCTCAATTGCCAGAAAAATTGCATGATGATGTGGAATATTTTACATTTGGCATGTCAAATGTGAAAACAATGCAAAAAAATGTCCGAAAATAAGTTGAAGATGAAGTTTCAGTGACAAAGACTACAGAGGCAGTATGGATCCAATAAGAAAACTGATTGTAGCAGAGAGCAAGTTGTCTCTGATCTTGGAGAATGTTTTTGGACACCTAACAGCTTTTTTATTACTGTGGCTGATTAAAATGAAAAGCCCTACTACTAAAATGTTCTTTTTGATGAGGTTTTTTGCCATGAACTATAGACCTTGGAGTCCAGTGGGATACAAATCCTTTGATCCTGTGCAGTCACATAAATTCAAAGTCGTAAACCAACATTGAATTTGATTTTATTAGTGTGGCTGATGTTGCCAGAATTGTAATGCAGTCTTGTTTTTCCTCTCTTTTCTTCCTTTTCTTTCAGGGAGAGGATGGAAAGGAGAGTTTACTGTCAACATTGCTTCACCATATAAAGAACTAATTTCTTTGGCAACCAGGCTACAAAATCAGCCATTATAACAAAACTTTGTAACTATATAGGAAAGCAATAATATATGTTGCTAAGTTGCAAGCAATTATTTGGATTATTTGGAAGCAAAAGCTGAAACAAAAAGGATTAGTAAAGCATATGGAAAACAGTAACCAAAGATAAAGTTACATATCTATTGAAGTACAATAAGCAGCAATGAATACTTCTCAACAGGAATTATTCAGCCAAATAGTGCCATAAGAATAATAAAAAAGTAACTCTACACTTTTAGAAACTAACAATTTTCATTCTTCATAATGAACATAACTTTTGTCTAAAAGTTCTGAGAATTTTTAGAGAGAATTAGCCTCTCCACCAAAACAGTGTTCTCATGTGCAAGCAAAACAACAAAAAGAGGATAAGCAGAAGTATAACACCAATTATGGAAATGATTCTCTATTGGTGTAAAACACACGCCTACTTTAAACTAACATAGACTGCACGCTAATTATGCATCGCCAGACTACTCTAGACATTCCCATTATAGAATTTGAAGAAAATACTGCAGACAAAAATCTCAGAAAAAACAACCTCAATTACTCAAAAGGAAGTAATCAGAACAATCTTAATTTTATCCCTTCCCATCAGTGTTTCCATGTAGTGCAGCTATGCAGAAACTTTCTCTTCAACAGAACTAGTATCTCATTCAGTTAACATGATCGGAGATATTCCAGACAAAAGTTAAAAACTGAATAACTAAAAAGTAACAAGCTTTTAAGACTTCTTTATCGTGTAAGAACTAAGTGTGGACCCTCAGAAAGAGACGCAACAGCAGTGTAGGAAAGGCGTGATAATGCTGACCTGGAAAAGGAGATTCTACTCTACTTGCTCAACCTGCAAAATTCCTGTAAGATGACTCACAAGTCATTTTAGTCAGTTTTCCTCATGAAGTCACCAATGATGCACCTTCTTTTACAAAATCTATCTTGAGATTCTGGGATTTGATGTACAGTTGCAAAGTAAGTTAAAAATGAACTGTGATTGAACATTTATGCAAATATAAGCATCCCAATAAATCTGTTAAACCTTAGGTCTATGAATAATAAGATTACATGTTTATCCTAACACATATTGTAAACTCCAGTTTATACTTAAACATCCTAAAATTAAAATTTATAACAGTAGAAAAATCTGTAATGAAACTACATATATTCAGATCAAATCTTGACTAATAAAGCAAGGGAGGGTATTGCTTACTGACCAACAAAAATAAAATCAAATACTGAATGGACTGTATTCATTCCAGGACACATATTCTGGAGAACAGTGCCCACATATAAATAAAACACACATTGTGATGCCCATACCCAAGTCTTTGCAATCTATCTCCTAGCATTTTCTGTCCTAATTTCCAGGCTACCCCTTTTGCCCTTCATCTTGCCAGTGTAGTGTCTCAAGACTTTATGCTATAAGGATTGTCAGTCCTACTATCTCTACTCACTGTTTTTTACCTGAAATTGTGCCTTTCACACCTCCATATATATGTACAGCTCTTGCTCTCTGCTTTGCTTTCCAGTGGGTTTTCTTTCATTGCCTAACCATCAATAAGGGGGTCAGGAGACAGACTTTTGTTTCAAAAGCATCCTCTAAACAATGATCTCCACCTAATCAAGAGTAACTTATGTCAACTATTAATGACTGGAACTTAGTTTTGACCCAGTGTTATTTCATAACAACTTTGGTGGCTTTGTGGAAATGGCATTTGAGAGTTTGCTCAACACTGGAAGATATATCAGTGATCACTAGATTTGCAAAGTCAAAAGCTGATAAAATCAGGTATTTACTGAACATCAGAAAAAAGCGTTTTATTTGAAAAATTTTAACTTCAAATTTCAGACAGATTTTCCCTTTAGCAGCAGAATGTTCATCCTTGACAAATTTGCCCCCGTTCCTGTTAAAACCAGGAATATTAGAGCCAGAAGTTTTCAACAGAATATTACATATTTAATCCAGAAAAAATGTCTTACCAGATTTAAATAAATACTTGGTGTAGTAAATTTCAAAATGCAGATAATTTTGGCAAGAAAGCATGGGGTACCTGTTTTCAAAATCAAAATGGTAACTTCAATACTATTTAATTTTAATGGCTTTTATAATTCCATGATGCCACTTAATTTAATTTCTCTTGTATACACTTGCTAAGTTACAGAGATCTTCAACATCTGTGAAAATAAAATGTCCTCTTGTTCAAGTGCATGCTCTACTTTATTCTCCTGAGTACATAACACATTTATTCAAGGAAAGGTGATGGATAATTTAACTTTCTTAAACTATGAAAAAGGCAGCAGGTTATAATGAATGTTAAGAGTTTTGGTTTAGCCCTAATTAAGCAGAATGTTTTTGTAATGTGTCAAAATTTGAGCAGGAACTCTGTCTTGCTGAAGTTTTAATGCTATAAATTGTCCTGCTCTATGCACATTTTAACTATATACTACCATGTCCATGTGCTGAAATAAAGAGATTTTCAATGTTTTCAATAGAGGGAATATGATCTGTGGTAACTTCTTAAATAAACAGGAGAATCCTTGGATCAACATGTGGAATTAACAGCATTCTGCAGCTGACATGAAGTTTAAACAATCCAAGGCTCACAGTGAAATTGCATGGAAAATAACAGAATGGCAATATGGCAAGTGGCCATATTGAAAGAAACCCACAACACAATGGAAGAAGAAACTTCCAGGATATTCTATTCAGATATATTATATATTATAGTATTATATATTATTCAGTTATAGCTATCTGATAAGAAAATATTAACAATGAAAAGAGATTGTTAAAAGAAAATAAGGATGGAAAGCATAAAATGCATAAAAAATATGACATATAGGAAAACAATGGAGGAGAAGAAGGGAGAAAATTTTGCTTATTTTCAGTATCAGAGCACAGCAGGGATGCTTAAAACATCATTGAGAATTTGATTACAGAATATGATTTGAATACAGAAATTGTAATGTGCAAATTTTAAAAATATTAACTAAGCACTAAACTGGGGAATATCTTCACACAATGTGAAGAATCATTCCAAGCTTCCTTTCTGAATGAAGATGAAATTGTCGACTGGTTCCAAAGAGATTGCTGCTTGTTGTAGAAAGTTATTGTTTTATTGCTCCTGTCCTTTGTTCCCTAGAGTGCTACTTAACCTTCTCTAGCACTAGCTTTGTCGATTTTTCAGTACAGGAAGATTTTTTTTCCGTCTGGGATTTTAGTATTTTAGGAAATGCAAACTTTTAAGATAATGCTGCTGCATTGTCTTGGGAGCTTTAGGAGTTCTGAAACTGGTATTTTAATCCAATTTCATAGGATTTCAGTCTCTTTTTTCTCATAACTTTAACGCTTCTTTCAGTCTTTACATTTTTTCCCCCCTTGCATTGCAGAGGCTCTGCAGTGAACAGTGAGAATTCCTTCAAGAGGACAAAGGAACCCAGAAGATTCATAAAGGCACACAGTACACACACAGTGGTATAACCACACATTTAGCAGCTGAAAGACTGAAACATTTCAGGTTAGGCAAGATTAGTATCAATAATTAACCACAAGCTGTGAGACCTTCATCAGTTCACCACATGGAAATGCTGAAAAGCCTGAACAGCTCATTAGGAAAGACTGACTAATAAACCCTTGCTGACCTTGGCTGCTCCTTTGAGCTGCAACTCCACCAGAGACAAAAGCGTACATGATACAGATTTTCTTCTGTATGTGTATGCCAGAATACAAAAACACAACAGAGAACGCTCAAAGCAGCCAGCACCTTATGGATGCACTTCATCTTGTAAAAGTTAAAAACAACAATCTCAGCATTCTGAAGCAAAATCTTATTACCAAAAGTCAGCATAAATTCAAACATTTTGGGCTTTGTAAGTACTGTGGCATAACAAAGCTTTCAACACTATTCATCCCTGCACCCCATATTCTAGCAGTAGATTGCAAAACAGTGACTTCTGACAAATCACGATATCCCTATTCCATGCAAGAATTCACACACAGACACACAAAACTGAGGGGGAAAAAATTCTTTTTCTCTAGAAAGAAAAAATAAAAATCCTTAAGAGCATCCGTGTCAGATTTCTTTAAATTTAGTCATTTCAATTTAGTTTGTTGTAATAGTCTACCTACAAAAATGAAGATTTAGGCAAGTTAAAATATTGTAAAATGTCTTGATTTGGTGTTAAAACATCCAACTTGTGATGTAGGCTCTGAAACTGATAAGAAATTTTACTTTCACATTTAAATAAAAGCAATTTTAAATTGCCAAAATAAAACTGAAATTACCCACTTCTATAAAGATGTATTTTGATAAGCATTCTGGCATACAAGAGCTTTCAACACCATTCACCATTGCCTCCCACAACTGAATTAAAAATTCCAAAATGTTGCAGAGAGAAGCAGCACCTTTTGTTATACTCATGTTATAATAAAAAAGCAACTGAAACGTTCAAAAATGGAAGCATACTGACCATGAGGGAAAACAAATGGGAAGGTGAAAAGACGAAGAGACAAGGTAGGACTTAAGAAGTAAAAGACATGAAAAAACAGATTTGGAAAAAAATGAAACGGTTATCATAGAGCAAGAGCTTTATTACTTAATAAAGCCTTAAATGTTTTTAAGCCTTTGTGATCTCAGTACAAAATAAAAATAAATTATCTTTAAATTATCAGATAATTTTGACTGGTGCCATGACTTTTCCTTTCACATTCCTTTTTCTTCCACATTTTTCAATGTTTTCTGGGATACTTACAGGCACTGGTCTTTAACCTCAATTTATGATATGAAATAGTTTTCAAAGTTAAGGAAGTTCTTCTGTAAAGGAAATTACTTTCTACCCACTTCTACATTTCAGTTCTTGGAACCTTTACAAAAAAGCAAAAATGCAAACACTACCAAGGAGGCCACAAAGGTCACTATGAACCCCTCATGATACATTCTTCTCTAAATGAGGCCAGCTTGCTCTTTCATAATGTCACGGGCAGCTTTATATCAACTGCATTACCATTCACGATTTCTTAAGTTTCAGTAATATGTTTATAATTGTGATAGATTCAAGTACACAGGTATTTCTTTTTAAAATTTGCCATGAGGTATTTTTTGAGATGCAAACCCAGGATTTTATTATATAATGTTTACTGAATAATTTATTAGCTAGCTATAGTTAATTTTTTATCCAATACCTATTGATATTTCTTACACTATATTATATGACATACAATATAAAATCCTGAAGATACTAATGCTCTCAGCTTGGAAGTATATAAAAGATCTAGTGAGCTGGTGGAAGCCTAACATCCTGTATCAGATAAAAACACCTATGCACAGGGTTATAGGACAGCTAAGAACTTTACTTCCATCTTCAAGAAGCAGTGTTAAACTCCCACATAACTAAAGATAAAGGGATATTTGGTACTTTTCTTCTAAAAGGAACAAGGATACATTAGGGAAAAATTTAAATTTTTACTTATTTTATCAATATAACTTATGGGAAAAAAGAAGTATGGCACACCCTCATGCAGGTCTCTGTTGGGTTAAACAGTAAGCACTGCAGACAGAATACTGCCTTCAAGTAAATTACTTTCTTTCAGAAGTCAGGAGTCCATTTACATTATTTTGATTTATGTTCTTGTCATCTACTTAGCTGGCTATTATCTAACATCTACTTAAGATTTGGTTCTGCTGGACAAACACTATGAAGGTGTTGGCAGCTACGACTTATCAATTGAGCAACTTCGATTCTAGTTTCATAATGTACCAGATAATTTTTGACCTAAAACTAAAACAGATACACAAACAGAGGACAGGATGTCACCACAATCAGTTTAGAAGGGAATATGGAATGCACACACATTTTTGGGAACTTTTTCTGAAAGATTCAGCTGACATCTAGTGGCAAGAGCAGGGAAGACAAAACACTTTACAGAACAAATCATTCCATGACTTTAAAATATTCAGTACTTTGTAAATATTAAGTGAAAAAATTAGGAATTTGAATGCAGCAACAGCATTACCCTTTTTAAACATTAGTTTCAAGTGGATGATTCCGTTGAATATAATGTATATACATTAACTAATTCAGGAGTTATGTGTTATGCACATAAGAGATGGTACAGTTTTATAAGTAATTGACTTGGAGTAATATGTGTTATAATCTCAGTATGTATACACACTACATAACAAAAACTGATCTCAAGTGACATCAAAAAAAGGAACAAAGCCTCAAGTTTTGGTGCTAAGATAAAAATGGCAAAATAAAATACAGTACAGTCATTTGCCCTCCCGACCCAGTGATCGCTGCATGTCTTTGAAGACTGCTACATTCACTGCAACTTCAGTCTCACAGATTCAGCACCAACCCCTACAAACTAGCGGTATGGGTAAAGCCCTGGCTGCACTCTGGGTATTCTGTCTGAAGTTTATAGGAAATTAACACAGTGATAACAAATACTGAAGAATTAAAAACAATCTGGAATTCCTGTTCACATACTCAAGGAAAAAAACCTACAAAAAGAAACAGTAAATAAGTATAGGACACTTTCTAATGCTAAAGAATAAACCTATCACTCAGTTACGAGCCACTATATAGAGGTTTCAAGGGACAGAATCTAGGTAATGTTGCTTACTTTCACATTCAGAGGGCAGTTTAATAATACTTTGAGAACTTTCCCAGACATATAACTTCCAGAACTTCTCAACATTTTTCTAGGCCTTTTAGGAATAACAAAGACTAAGGGTCTCACTCCTAACATTCTGCAGAGCAAGTATGATAATCAAAACTTCTTCATAAACACCAGACAGGGGATTTGGATCAGTTTGCAAAAGAGCTGGTTCAGAGAAATTCCCATCTGTAGGTTCCTTCAGTGCATAGCACAAAATCAGATTTAACCCAAGAAATTCTAATAGTTGGGATATATACCATCATATTGTTCTGTCATGCCCTTAAAGAATAAAATGCAACAAATTATTACATTAAGCCATGACACAATTTTACTCCTCCATTATATGTTCCCATTGAAATTTTATAATGTAAATTTCAATACTTTGCATTGTACAATGTGATCTGCCTAATGACACAGATAATGTATCAGTGTACTGGATTATCAGAATTCCTGTGTTAATAATCCTTTTATTTTCCATTCTATTTGCCTGAATGATGCCAAAGGAAATACTGAATGTTTTGTAATTGATGACCTGTATACTAAAGATTTAGCATGAATCTGTATGAACCTGTATTAGAAAACAGTGCACCTATATTTAAGATTATATTGTAACAGGTGAGAAAAGGAAGATGCTGTTAATTATAACTAGGGTTGATCACGAAATTCAATTATACTGCCATTCAGGTTCCTTCTTTAATGCAAAAACATGCTCTTGTAATATTTCACCTTACTTACCACAGCCAAGGGAAAATATGTTATTTTGATTTTGATAACTAGTTGGTCAAGTCACTTTTAAAAGAGGAAACATTGATACAGAGTGCTCAACACTAAACTTCAGAAAGTCTCACAAACGTTTATATTCCTGGCAAAATTGCAGAAAAAGTGCTTCTACAGAAGTATGTTTCACTGAGAAGGAGTAAGCAGTAAAACAACCAGTGCCAATGCAATAATACTGCACTGCTCTGTTAGCACGAAGTACTTAATAGAATATCAATAAGGAGAACTACAAAGAGGAAACAAATAAAACTGCTTTTGTACATAATTTATTAACACAGGTTTAACCAAATTAATTTTAGCAGAGCAGGCACTTAACTGAAAACAACTTCTAGAAAGAAAGAATTGCATTCTTAACATTTGATAGAAAGTGTATGTTTGTAGCACTTAAATCTGTAAAATGCACTAGTCATGGAAATAAAGTAAATAATTATGGAAGTATACCTTTAATGTTTCAATTTCTTCTTTGTGTTCCCTCTTTAAATGCAGAATGGCAGCTTGGTACTCTGTAGAAATAAAAAAAAGTACATTCCCTTAGAGTCAGAAAACAATGTGTTATCTTCAGCATAGAATATTTCATATAACATCACTGGGTCCAGAATGCAGGTGTAGGCTCACAAATAAATGATCTTTTACAGTGGTAATGGAATAGAAAATCTGAACACAGTAATTAGGATTTTTTTCTAAGACTGTATTGACCAGGCTTTCCATAGTGTTTCTGAGAGAAGAGGATAAAGCAAGGTCTTCCATGCTGAAAAGGGAAAATGGGGGAAAAGATATGACAGAACAAAATAACAAAAGGAAACTTTAGTTCTGCTTAATTTTGCAGATAAATGTGGAACTGATAGGATATTATGACATGCACATGCATGTGCACACATCTCCTCACCTGAATTCTAAAACAACATGCATCAAATCCAGTGATTTAAATGGAACTACAAACATACAATCACTACACACAGTCAAATTGGATAAAATAGCAATCACAATTACAAATGAAGACCTCAAAGTACCAAACAGTACCAAATAAAATATAAAGAATTCTTTCTCTTAATTTTACCATATGTAGATTAATTACAGAGTTTAAGTACAGAATACTGTGAAGGAGATACAGGATAGCTCTGCCATTTAGTGAGATTGTAACAAAATCCAAAGGCTGAAAGCATGGTGTCGTCGTGCATATCTCTGGTCAGCCTGGCGTTCGGCTTGACCGCCCACCAGCTCTCATACGCCTTGACAGTATCGTGTGTGGGTACTTGGCTCTGCAGCACCTTAGCCTATGCTGTCACGGCTGTGGTTTCAAAGAGGGGACTCTCAGAGACATCCGGGAACATCGGTTTTATTCGGGGGTTACAGGGCAAGCCCCTGACCCCAGGCCCGGTGCCTCAGGCATGAGAGACCCCGAACCTGGGTTACAAGGGGGTTTTTATCCAAAGGGAGATGGGGTGGGGTAGATACAGATTACAAACCAATAAGACAACTTAAAGTAAGTTGGGGAGGGGTCTCTGGGAGATTCACCAACCTCTGAAGGTCCTGGACTGCACTGGACCTTGTAGATGATTGATGGACTGAGGGAGGAAAGCTACATTGCTAGGGTGGACAGAAGCCTATCTCGGGGAAAACCATTGGGAAATGGTCTCTGGGCAGAGGCCGGGGTTGTCTTGGGAACTCTTATCAGGAGTCTGACCAGGTGTCTCCCAAAGCAGGGGGCCCCTTTACAGAGACTAGAAAAAACTACACTAAAATAACAATTATAACTATACTATACTTATCACTAAAAGTTATCAAACAATTCCAGCATTCCCGCAGCATGGAACTGAAAGCCAGAGAAATTTAAATCAGCAGTGAAGAAATGTAAAGGCCAAGCATAGATCACACAGGTTTAGTGATGGCATAGATTTAGCAAAATCACCTCTAGGACCACTAAAACTATGGTTCCCCTCAATCTGTACCATGACTGCATATGGCCAGATGAACAAAGAGAAACCCTTTCTTATACACTAGTGTAAGGCATTAAGAGACCTTAAGAGAGTCTTTTGTAAGACACTGGCCCAGAAGCTACAGCCCTCCTAAATAAGTGACTGGAGTTTGTTCTTATATGGTCAAAGTCCCAATTCCATCTGCTCTCAAATGAAAACTCATCCAAAAGTGTGTTTCCCATTTCGTGGCTTGGCTTCTGTCTCCTCAACTAAATTTTAATTTAAACGAGGATTGAAAATAGTCCAAAGAATATAAATTTTACAGCCAATGGTCTCTAAGACTAAGGAGTGAGTTTGTATGATCCATTCAACAGAAGAACTAACGAAACAGCAATAAAGTATCAAAGGATGGACCAAAGTACCAGATCAGTAAAATATTCCAGTGCTTAGCTGCTCTTTTTATTTATGTTTTTTTTTTTCTTTTTCTCTTCCGAGCACATGAAGGAAAGAGGCAAGAAAAGGTAACTTGATCATCAACCTGAAATTTTCACGACATGGAAGTTTTTAATGTGAAGCTATTTTTCCCAAACACAGGTGAAGTTATATTCGAGCAGCTGAATTGATACATAAAATCAAAAGGAAAAGGGATCAATATTTTACAAAGCATAAAATAAAAACCTTGGTGTTTCCAGCAAGTTACAGTATCCATCTAAACTTCTCATTGCCTTCTAACAGGTCTCTACTTAGAGCTTTCCAACATGGGAAAATTGCCTGACTGCTCTGCTGGAATCACAACCAGTTAGGTCTACAAACTTTTAGATATTCTGCTGTTAATCCCTTTGACTGGTTGATATTCACTCTGAATACTGGCTCTGCACATCCACTCACCTAAACAGGACTTATATCAGTTGTCTCAGGTCCCCAGAAAGAGGTGCGACCCTCCTGGCCCCTCAGCTCCTCAAGCACTCAGTGTGCAGGGCAAGAAACCTCATGAAGTCCTGACTTGAAGCTTAGCTCTTTAAGGTCACATGAAAACTGAAGCATGTAACAGGCTTTGAAAACACTCCTAACAATCAGTTCTTAGTTTGGCTAACAGAAGGATACAGATATCTCCTAATAAAAGATCTACTTTTTATGCAGGATTGCCCAATGATTAAAATTCTTTGAGATTTGGGTAAGAGAGTCATAGTTCACTTATGCTGATATAGACCTGCACTAGCACCAGAAGCAGATTTTTCGCCATGTCTACCCATTCCCAACCCTCTGTTGTTGATTTTTTCATCTTGGCATACAGGTTTGTGCAATTAGAAAATTATTGAAGAACCCACATGAATGAAATTTAACACAGCATAAGAATTTAAAAAAAATTTTAACAATTAAGTATATGCAATTGTTGGCACATGTTTTTCATCGCTTCTAGCTAAAAGCTCTGAAAAAAGCTCTAGAGATTGTTTTATTTAAGTTTTATTATAAAGCAGAAGTAAGACAGAGAGTAGCAATTCTTTCCCTGCTTATTCCTTAAAAATATGCTTAGAAAGTACTAAGTTATAAAAATTAATAATTGAAACTAACTTCTTGAAACACTGCTACTGCATAAAAGCAAGTGCATCATAAACTGACATACAGTAACAGATTTAAGAGATTGTCTACTATGATATAAACCAACATTCAACAGCATGAGCGTCTTTTGGTTCTTTCTTCCTTATATTATTTTTAATTAGAAGAAACTATTTATTGGATAGAAGCATTGGTCATGCAGCAAAGTACTTTAATTCTCAAGGAAATGTTTATTTTTCTGTACAAGATATAATGAAAGTTACATCACAATTATATTGTCTTGCATAATATAAAGTAACTCACATCCATTCCTTTTCTATGCTTTGTGAAGCCACCTTAATTTAGTATAATTCTACATGGATAGTTAACATCTTAAGAAAATAATCTTCATAAAAAGATGGTAACCGTAATCATTAAAATACTGAAGAATTTGACTAGATAAAATAATTGAATTCATGTAATTCCAAAAATCAGTTCCTTAACATACTGGAAACAGAATAATAAAGTTTAATTATGCGGCAATGTTGGGATGCTGCTTAGAGTGGTAAAAATCAAAACAGCAAAGTAAACAATAATGATATTTTAATAGAAGGAACTATACTGGGGACAAAATGTAAGTCAGGCTTTATAAACTACTGAAGTCTTAAATTCCATTAAAATAAAAAAAAAAAATTCACATAGACAACATGTAAAATCCAGAAATACCAATGTATCACTGAGTTATTTGTCTAGGTGAAAAATTAACAATGCCAGAGATTAAGAAATCTGATTTGGCTCTGTGCAGCCAGCCTGACTCTCACATAATCACTCTCCTTTGGCCTTGTTAGTTAACACACATGACCATGCGAGGGCAGCTCCCAGAGTCAGCCCAGAGACAAGGCTGCAGCTGACTGCAGGACCTCCCATTTCCTGGTGCTGCCATACCTTAAGGACCTTCCAGACTGACAGGGAGAAGAGCTAATAATCACAAAGCACAGAATGGCTGAGGCTGGAAGGGACTGCTGGAGGCCATCTGGTCTGCACCCGTCCTGTCCTACAGCTGGCTGCCCAGGACCACATCCAAATGGCTCTCGAATTCTTCCAGGAAGCTCCGTCTTCCTCACCCTCTCTGGGCAAGCTGTGCTAGTTTCTTAGTCACCTTCACAGTGAGAAATAGTTTCCTGATGTTTAGCCAGACCTTTCTGTGTTACAATGTGTGCTCAAACTGATCCTGATACCATGCACCACCTGGCTTCCATGTTTTAACACCCATGTTATAGTTCTCAGCTAACCCTTGTATCACAAGGTGACTCTTTACCCAGTTTGTGCAATGTCAGGGAGGTTGCATTTTGGTAAAATCAAAGAATCATTAAGGTAGGAAAAGACCTCCAAGAACAAGTCCAACCTTTGAGCAAGTATCTCCAGGATCATTAAACCATATCAAGAAGTGCTACATTTGCTGAATACTTCCAGGGATGTGGGTGACCTGTTTCAATGCTTAACCACTCTTTCCTAAAATCCAAATTAAACCTCCCCTGCTGCAACTTGAGGCCCTTTCACCTTATCCTGTCACTAGCTGACTGGGAGAAGAAACCAATCCCCTGGCCACTATCTTCTTTCAGGTAATGAACAATGAGGTCTCCCCTGAGCCTTCTTTTCCCCCAGACTAAACAACCCCAGCTCCATTGGCTGCCTCTCATAGGACTTACATTCCAGATCCTTCATTAGCTTTGTTGCCCTGGACACGCTCAAACACCTCAATGTTAATTTTCTGAAGGTTTAAATTCTTTTATTATGACGGATAACAGAAGGCTGATTGTACAAATATCCTATTGTACTTGCCTGGTCTCCAATCTTCCTGTGAGAAGGCAGTGGCTGTAGGGCATAAATTTAGCTTCCAATTAAGCAGATACTAGTCTTAAGGACTTTTGAGACAAGTTAGATAAAAATCAGATTGCAAGTGCTAAGTGCCCCTATCGTGAAAAATGACCATATGCAAATTAGGATTTTGTTACTGAGAAAATAATTTGTCACTCCTTTACAAAGGGCATTCAAGCAAAAAAGTAAACAGTCACATTGCACGGATTCCACTCCAAACAGCTTGGAGTCTCAGTTATCAATTATTGCTTCTAATTTACTACTTTTATTTTGGGAGTATGCCATCCCAAGAAAATTTAAATAGATCATGTAATCTGTTGTCCACTTGGGAATGTTCTTTACCTCTGCAACCTGATGCTTCCAACAATCAATAATTATAACAAAATGAAGCTAAAGCACACTTTCCTAAAACTTAACACTTTTTCTAATATAGTGAGAGAAAACAGAAATATATTAAGAAGCCTTAAACAAATATTTGTTACATTTGCTGATAGTTAGCAATATAATACCATGTCATTGTAAAATTTTTCACTAAAACATTTTTTGAAAGTAATCTGAAAGTTGGCAAAGTACACAGGTAGCTGTATAGAGGCCCCAGAGAAGCCTAAAGATATAAAGTGACATTACAATGTAAAATTTCCTTTTTCTACGTCATTGTTGGAAAAATAAATCAATTATTTGTTGTAAAAAAATCTACTTACTGTGAAAATTAAATTTTCATTTACTCTTATGTTTTGCCATAGCCAGCAGATAACATTCTGATGAGAGAAGGCTAAATTTGTGTTCAGGTCTTCCCTACTTATACTAACTTTGTATCAGCTTCAAAATCTCAAGTTTTACTTTTCCAGTTGAATGCTCTTGTTTTTATTCTAGGTGTGAAGTTGTTATCTCTTTAGTTTTCAATAAAAATTTTTATTTTAATACTTTTTTTTTCTTGCTTTTTTCCTAATGAATAGCTTGCTAAATGGTTTTTGATAGTAACATATATTTCACATTTCCTTGTTCAACTGTATGTTCTTATAACATGCTTGGGAAAAAATAAAACCCAATTTTTGAAGTGACAAACTTATGACATAACTGTCATGATCCTGTTCTGCCACCCATTGATACAGTCAACATCAAAAAGTATCAGAACTTAAGGTCATGCTATATTTGGTTCTGCCCACATGCAATGGCTGGAAAAAGTAATTCTAATTAGTATTTCATCTGACTTTAAAAAAATTACTTTAGCATTAAACATTGCAAAGACAGAACCAGTGTAAACAGCATAACCTTCCTTCCCTAACTGTCATGTCTGGTATCAGTTCGCTTCATGATTTTAAAGTATGTTGTCAATACGGATCATATAAAGATAACATTGAATAAAATAATACTAATCCATCAGGAAAATATATTATTTTCTTTATCACTATGTCCTACAATGTTTGAAATACTCCAGTTAAAGCTTGTAATTAACATCACCCAGGAAATGGGATGCAAGAAGGAAATAAAATTGTTTTTTACCTAACTACCAAGTACAAGGAGGAAGTAACTATGTCCTGTAATTTCATCAAACATAGTATGCAAACAGATAAAAGAATTGTTATTGAAACACAATGGAAAAGCTGAAGCAGCAACCCCAAACAATTAAAAATGGGTGAATAAGGAAGATAGACACGACGTGAACAAAGAGCTTAAAATGCTGTACAGCATCAGACAGAATTTGTTATAGAATCACAAACATCTACTGTGTGAAACAACAAAGCATCATGCACTGTGATACAGGGGACAAATGCCTATACCCTTTCAGACATCAATATCTGCTAGAACAAAAACTGTACAAATATGAAGAGAACATTAGGGGTATATAAGCAGGACACCAGAAAGTTTTATTCATGTTCTCTTGAATAGCAATTTTTAAATTGAAAGTACCTGGAACCCAGAAAGTTGACAGATACCAAAACTTAGCTACGGGGAAAAAAGTAATGCTTTACAGAAGAGCTGCTAATCCTGATTAAGTTACACAACATGAAGAATCTTTTCAATAGTTATTGTACTTCATGAGTTTTAAATTTAAACACAGAATACCTTGAAACACAGGAAGAGGTATTCAATATACTGAGCTAATTTTTAAAGTGGTGGATTTTTTTAAATTTTGGCCCTGAAAGCTAGTCTTGCAAATAAAATGTATAACACAGGACTGCTTGAATCGATCTTTATTAATCATAAAAAACAAATATCTAAAACAGCAGAATATTCTTGTATTCATGGCCTTTTGGAATATGAATATGAATAAATCCATCAATACTTACTGCCCCAACTGCTCAGCTTCATTATTTTTCCTGACCTTTTAGGATAAACATGGTCTGCAGGCAACATACCCGTAATTTCTGTGAGCCCATTTGGGACTATGGTTTCTACAGAGAAAGCTGAGTCACAATACTGAAGTGCTAAGGATACTGAATGGATGATTTACTTTCAGCTGCCTTCTTTAAAACACACTAAATCTCAAAAAAGTACATCTCTAATCCTTTTAGTTACAAATTCATATGATCTTCAAAATCTGAAACATGAATCTGTATGATCAGTATTGTTAACTGTGTTTAAGAAGTTGCATAGTAGGAGAAGAATGGTAGGATTTTCTTTTTCTGTTCCACAAACAAGTCTAAGATGTCCACTTATTTGTTTCATTAGGATGAAGGGAAAAAATATGAGATTTTTATGGGCCAGGCAAATACAATTTGCCCACTTGCCTGGTTTCCTAGCAGGCAGGAAATAACACAAGTGGCCTCTAACTGTAAGTACCTAAACGTTTCTACAAAACTCTGCACCACCACCAGAGTCCCTTGAAGAAGAGCCCACCTTGAGTGAGATTTAGGAATGGTACTCCCCAGTTCAGTGCCCCCCACCAAGACTCCCTCAAATAACACACTGCTCTCTTGCTCCTCCTTTCCCTCTCACTTCCCACATAAGCAGGATGGAGTTGAGAATTGGAGATGTCAAAAATGAAGATCACAGTTTGAGATATGAACAGTTTACTGTAAACAGCAATGAGATAAGGAAATGAACAGTAATGGCAACAACGTTAATAACAAAAGTATACAAGACAGAGGGTGATTCACATGCAAAAATGCTCACCCTGGACCCTGAGACAATGAACAATGGAGCATGGCTTCCCCTCTCCTGCCATGCTCTTTTGACTAGCCAGAATCAAAAGCCAGAGTCCCTTTCTCCCCAGTCCTAACAATGATGTAAGGTGGTATCAAATAACATGAGGGCAATAGGAAATGCTTGCAATTGAATTGTAAAGGAGAAAGGTGTCTCAGACCAGATTGCCCAGAAGTCCACTTAATAGCAGTCTATACAGACAATATAACTTTCCTAATCTAAGATCACTAAAGGCATGTGCAGGGAAATTCTAACAAGTTCCAATACAAGTTGCTTTAATTAATGCAAAATTGTCTTAACACTGTCTTATTTCCTAAGAAGTATCCATGCAGATGTGACGAACATGATTGGACTGTGATTATGAAACTTCAAAGGGAACAGGAGAGCTTCAAAGTATTTTGGATTTATTTCTTCTAACATGATGTCTACTCACATCATCATCTAAATGGTGTTTCATGGTAAAACTAAGGAGTAGTTCTTCAGTGACATAATGTAAGAAGAGTTTATCCTGGTCATAACATTTGTTTTTAAATCTTACAAGATAATCACACTGAATCCTGACCAACATCTAGTATTCCTAACTCAATTACAAAAAAGGATCAAGAAAAAAACCCCAAAAACAAATCTCAATCCTTACAAAGTGTTAAGTCAGCAGATTGCTATTCTGTAATTCTATGAAAAGCATAACTACAGGAAATTACCTAATGAATAAACATAACGAAAAATGCTTCGAAACATGCCTTACTCAGTTTTGTCAGTTACTTAAGCAAACAATTGCAGAAGTGATAAATTATTGTAGAAAAAAAGAGGAATATTAGCAGAAGAAACTCCTCTTTTAGAATGAGTTCCAACTCACCTTCATTTAGTTATTACATATTTTGACAATAACGGCCCATCCCAGGCAGCGTTCAAGGCCAGGTTAAATGAGACACTGAGCAACATGGTCTAATGGGAAGTGTCCCTGGCCCTGACAGGGGAGCTGGCACTAGACAATGTTTAAGGTCCTTTCCCATCCAGACTATTCAATGATTCTATAATTCGATAATTCAAAAGAGCTGCTTTAAAGGAGCTTCTGAGTCATGAGTATTTGTTTAAAAAGTCTTTCTTAAGCTCCACTTAACATCCAAAAATGGCTTACCCCCTGCATGTCCTGCTCTTGGTGGGTACAAAATTGAGCAAGAAAACAAAGACACAGCAGGAGCTATAAGTGAAATGAACTTCCAAAAATCAGGTTAACATAGTTAATTCTTTTTCTTAATGGACAATTAAACCTCCTTCTCCTTCAAAAGACACTGATTCATTACTGGGAGGTGTTCCTGCCCATGGCAGGAGTGCTGGTACTACAAGATTGTTAAGGTCCATTCCAATCCCTTAATATTCTATGATTCTATGATTACTAATGACATTATCAGTTAGTATTTAATTAACCCTCAAATGGTTGTCAATGGCTTATCACTGTATTTCTTTGTCAGCCTTACATGAACTCGTTTTGAATAAGGATCAGTGTATGTGCAAAATAGTTTTCCATAACTCTAAAGTTAAGATCTATCATCACTTTAATTTTCATTATCATCGCTGCTCCAAAGACTTTAGAAAAAAATCCACTGCCAGATTACATGTCTAATGTGAGATTAAGAAGAAATGAACCTAAATTCCACTCTAATGGGATGGCAGCCATTGAAACTGAAGTACTGTAAGTTACAATTCTGAAAACAGTTCCTGATCTATTATAGAACTTTCTGCAGCCTTACCAAATTTTTATTTCTGAACAGCAGTAGTTATAGCAGACTCATTCCTTACCACTTCTATTCCATCAAGGAAAGATAAATGCTACCTTTATGGTAACAAAAGAGACCAAAGACTAGACACAGACAGACAACATTACACTGTTCCACCCACCTGGTGGTCCCTCCTTGTAAAGCTTTAGGTGAGCTAGAGACAAAAGCATAAGTAAGATTGTATTTAAGCTTCACTCAGGGAATTTGTATTTTACACTCATTATAGCTAAGTATGTCAGAGGGGTCTTGCACACCCCCTGCTTTTCATTCATTACTAAAAATATATAACTCAGTTGGTATTTTCAGCTCCCCCTTATATTATTTTGTCTTGTAAAAAAATTATCAACTGCTTGTGAACTGACTAACTTCTGAAGTGTTGCTAAACAGTAGCACTGCCTATAAAACCAAACCAAAATCAAATAGCAAGTACTTAAATAAATTTCTAGCATGTAAAAATATCCCTTGGATGTTCCTTGGTTAACCATGGGCCACATGCAGTAACACTATGAAAACAAAGGCACCTCTGTAGTACCCCCCACTACCAAAAACTGGCCACACAAACCAAATATACTTGGAAATATTTCTATAAAGCTCTCAGCTTGGTATATACACAGAATATCTTATGCTGATTTTATTAGTTCCTCAAGACTTACAATTGGAAATAACAATCATGCTCACTCATTATTGTATTTTCATGTTGGGTGCTAAGGGAAGGAGACCAAAGCACACCAGAAAGCTTAAGGCTTTTCTGAGAGATTAATTCCATACAATCTGATTAGAAGTCAGAAATTTGGGGTGGGAACACTTTTAAGAATTCCTCATTTTACTTTTCATTTCCCAAACATACATTTAAAAAAGAAAGTTTTAGACTGTGCAATAGCAGTGACTGATACTGCTGACATATGTGACAGACAGAATATGCCACCAGGTGGCAGAAATAAAACATAAAACCGAAAAATATTCCTGATGATTAGTATAGTAAGAAGCATGCCTCACTATTTTGCAAAGAAAATATGCACTGCAGCATGCAAACTTTTCTTAATGCATAGAAAACCAAACATGAAATAAAATCTGGATTTTTTGGACAACCTACATAATAAAAATGTCTAATGTATGTTCAGTTCTATCATCACACAGAACTTGTCTGAATACAAACCAGCAACAATGTTTACAAATATACTCAATACATGCTCATGAAAATCTTACAATACTGAGCATGCTGCACTCTTCACCAACATTTCTAAAAGAAAAAATACAAGCATTCACTGGTCAATCTGGTGACCTGAAAATTAAAGCTACAACCCCAGAAATACTGGATAGGGTGGGTCATAATGTTTCGAAGGGAAATTTTCATTCTTCAAAACTGTTGCAAAAAGCAAGTATACACATTCAAATATTATTCAGTATTATTCTATTGTGTTCACAACTGTGCTATGCAAACAACTTATCTACTTAAATAATTTTAAATAAAATCTTACATGTAAACCTTTCCCACAGAAATCTCCATAACTCACATTTCAAGTAGATGGGTTACTCCTCTAACTTTACACAGCAATTCAGGAAACTTCTCTGCCATAATTTCAAAACTTTCAGGCAGACAGCAGAAGCTTTGAAGTTAAATGACCTATATAGCTACTTCTGGACAGTACACTCATTTTTGTAAGAAGCCATACATATTAAACTTGGTGTGTGGAAACATGCAAAATAATGTTAACACAATTTAAAAGTAATTAGAGAACAAAAGCTGGAAAACTTCAGTGCAATCTACCTTTCTTGAGATGTACCACACCCTGTAGTATAAAGAAAATCATTAACTTATAATTGTGCTGATTCATTAAATTTCAGAATAGCGAGGGTTTCTTAATGTTTTCAACTTGTGTGGTAACCCTTGGTCCCATTTTCAATATTCCCCTTTACTACAGCATTTGTTTCCTCCTCTATTTTACCATGTAGTTCTCACCTTTAACCACCGGGTGTCAGAAGGGAACCTACTCACCGCAACTACACCTTTTAATTATTTTTTATTTTTACAGATGTATTGATTCAACCTTCCAGATTTTGCAGGCTACAGTCATAAAACAGCAGCAGAATTTCAGGCTCTTCTTTCAATAAAAATGCACATGAGCAACTTGCAAAATCTAATTTTTTCAGTCTTGGATTGTTTCTTATAAACATAGCTGCATTTAAGCATCCTTTAATAATTAGGAAATGAAAATTTATTTATGCTCAAAGAAATTCACAAAATTACCTACTTTTTAGGGATAGGGGATACAATACAATAAACTATAAAAATAAAACAATACTGCATGTTGTTCTAAACCATGATTCTAATCTTCCTTCCCTTTACCCCACTCCATCTACTCCTATCTGTCCTCCCTTCTTTACTTCCCTCTGAACTTGAACTCTTTTATAGACCCATAATTCATACCATGTAAGGATCCCGAATCCACAGACCGGGAAATGAGCAGACATCCTTCACTTCAGCTTAATTTTTCTTTTGGTTTATTTGTTTTTTGTTTCATTTTTAAGACAAGGAAGAACAACCCCCAAAGCTAAAATTTCAAACATTCTCAGCCCCTTAAAGATTCCGGTATGGTGAAAATACAGCAGACATGAGAAAAGGAGACAAATAAAGGGGGATTTGCGGAAAATAATCAGCCCAAAACAAGCCAATAGTCCAGTATGCAAATACTATCCATATATTTAAATAATATAGAGGTCACCAGAGTAAACCTACTACAGGACATGAGGTATCTTCACAACAGTCACTGAATTCCCCAAGAATAACAGAACTGTATCCACAAAAAAACAGCTTCCTATGGAAAAACCAGCAGCCCCTTGATGGTCTGTTATGGAACTGAGGAAAAGGGTTACTCCTCTTTCTGATTGCAAAGCAGTATAAAGCACTATTCAAAAGCAGTCACCTGAGTAACTTATCTGCCTGACCATTCCTCAGCTGTGAGGGGCTACAGTTACAGTTCATTACCTGATAGCAGAGATGAATAGTTTCGCTTGTCACTTCACCCGCCTAGGAAGGCAACACTAGAGGTACTGCTGCTGGCAACATTCAACACTAATCCTTTCCCAATAAACGTCCTACTTCGTCTTTACAAAACCAATCTATTACAGGATCTCGTTCATCAATGCGATGTGGTAAACAAATAACTCTTTAACAGCAAACATGAGGAACAGATTTATTACAGAGTACGTGCCTGTGCCATAGCAGAGGGAGCAAACTTGGCAGGGCTGATATTCAATTTATCTAAAAAGAAATCCAAAAAGCAGTCTAAATGCAGGTGCAAATTTTCAGAAAGCATCATTTTTCAGCAATACTAAAGAAGAGAAAAGGGAATTCAGTAAAACTCAGAGGCATTTCTGTTACACAAAGCGCTTCGTATATTTTGAAACAGAACCATAGAAATAAAATACAAAGTCATTCTTCTTGTGTACACAATTCCTCTTTCATAGTGTTTCAATTATATAACAAGAATCATCTTGCAAAACCCTGTGACTGTTTTGGGTCTTTGCAACATTGGATTGCTCAGGTCCATAGTACAGTCTGTATTTCAAAATTAAAACTACAGTAAAAAAAATAATTAACACAATTTGCCTTCATTATATTCAGGCAACAGATAATCTCGCTAGGAAAATATTAAACTCAGAAATCAGCTTTCTATTTCGAGTGGACTATAGATGTTCTGTATGTGAATCTTAAGCATGCTGGTATCCATGGCTACACATATAGCTCTGGACACTGTAAAACCTGTCCTTGTCAGGCACCTGCTGCAAAACATGAACCCAGACTCAGAAACAACAGGTCTCCTAAAATTACTACATTTCTACAGAGAGTATGCATAACAAAAATAAAACGATTTTTATTGAAAAACTGGAGCATAACTCTTCTTCCTTCTCACCTTGAAAAAATATAATCCTCAGTGTATGGGAAGGCATGGACATTTTATCTCATGGCCTTAGGTACAGTTACCATTCTGTAACTGTGAGGTTTGTCTGGGTTTAGTTTTTTAAGATATAAGTTTAAAAAGTCAATATTCTTTCCTGTTCTGCATCTCTATCTAATGCTAAGAGACTATAAATGGAAAGGGAATTTCATTCGACTTGAAAAATAGGTCAGAATTTTAATCCTAATTTTACGGATGGATAAACTGAAACTTGGAAATGTTCCCAAAACTTTCCTAAAGCCATTCCAGAAAGTAGCAAAAGGACTGAAAATGAAAGACAAACATCTTAACAACAAAACTTAATCAACCACAGGAACCTGACTTTTTGTTCCTGTCTCAAAAAGGCACAGTATGAATGATAGCGTCAGATGAGGTGGGGACAGGAAAGCTAAGGATATTTTTTGTTGCTTGATTGTTTTTGAGCATAGTTTTTGTTAGTATTTTCAAAGTAAATCTTAGCACATCGTGCCGCAAGATATTTGGAAAAGTGACTGCTGTAATGATCAGCACATGTACCTCTCTGTGGCTGTAGAGATTTCTGAGCAGCACTGTACCCAGTACCTTCTAAATCCATAAAATCATAGCTTTAGCTATCAGAAGCAAGGGGAAAAAAACACGATTGGTTACTCTAGTATGGCTACCAAAATCTGGCTTGTAATAAAACCCTCAGCTTCTCCAAAACATACTAGTGTATCTGTCTGATTATGAAACAGTGAATTACATGCACCTGTCATGCTACACAGCAAATGCAGTAAAATGTAGTAAAACAATTTACAAAAAACTTCATGCACTTCTGAGGTCGTATCAAATTGATCAGTGATTCCATCACAAAAGCATTACCTTGATGCAATGCAAAATATCCTGTTTGCTATACTGCTGCTTGATCTAATTCGCTACAGTAAAATTTATAATAGAATCCCAGAACTAAATGCCAAACACCAAACTGAAATGAAAAAACCCTAAATTATTTATTTATTTATTTATTTAACTTAGGATGAAACCAACTGTTGGTAGCCACTGTTAGAACAACTTTCTTCAGGACACTTAAAATCAAGCATTGTCTTTTTTTTAAAAGACAAACTGTTCAAGGCCACAAAGGAAGCTTATGCTAAAGAATGATAAGAAATCATGTTCTTATCTTTCATCCTTTAGTTCCAAACATTATGCCTCTCTTTCTCTCACATAAGCTGGTTATTCCCTGCATTTACATCATGGCCATAAAGTGATTTTCGTGCTAGGAACTAGGAGTATAGGGGATCAAGGATTTGATATATTTGAGACTTAGAAATAAACCTCTGCCGCTATTTTTTATTTCATTCACCAGATATTTTTTGTCTAATAAGACCTTTATCAGACCCCCTCCTGATTTTATTTACCCTGAAAATTGTGCTTATATCATCACAGACTTTTATAGAAATTGCGGCACCATAGAGACAGCATTACCTCACTGCAGATTTAAAGATGATGAACAGACTGTGAGAAAATGAGGTTTTTAAATGTTAAACACAGACATTTGAATTAAAAAGAAAACAATGAATGATAAAATGAAAAAAACTCACTAAATTAATTAATTTTCAAAGTGGCTTTTTAAAACGTTTTCTCCCACAGGAATGTCAAATACTTCTCTCTCTCATTACTTATTACATTTTTTTTTTTGCTAAGCAAAAGACTAAACTCTCTCTGTTGTATATAAGAGAACTAGTTTGATCTTGAATGCTAAAATAGTATTGTTAATAGGAGTAACAGAATCTGTATATCTATATCACCTTAATATGGAGACTGTTCTTCAAACATAACTAGTTTTATGAGCTGCAGAACCCATGTCTAAACTTCTTTTCTTGGACATGTGTCTGCAAAGTCTGACTGCTGACCTAGTCATACACAGTAGTTGAGATATTCATTATATGTGGATTCAATGTGATTTAGTATCACAGATAATTTCTTCAATATAGATATGAATTTTTCTCCTCTATCTGGCTAGATATTTTCACCACACATAATGGCTGACATAGCTACCCTTCTATAAGAGTTAATGCTTAAAAACTTGAGAAGTGTCTCCAAGAATTAAGGAGGAAAAATAACAAAAAATCTTAAAATGAACGCAGAGGAACAGAAATTTAGGACCAAAAATATATGCACAGAAACGTCTTTGATTCCATGGAAATTCTTTCCATGGAATAACTATAGATTAAAGTACCCTTTTTCTAGTCTTCTAGGACCCAAATGTACTACAGACTTTCTGGACTTCAGCTATTTTAGACACACTTCAAAGAAGTTCCAGTTTCTCTAGAGAATAATGCAAGCAGCTTGTGCTAATTACAGAGAGCCAGTTGGCAACACAGTCACTTGCTCTATGGAAACACATGCATTAAAAAATTAAGAAGACATAAGTTAAACCAAAACATTGCAACATCATCCATTCAATTCAAAATTACCAACTCAAGATTTGGATACTGCAGGAGACAATATTAGGACTGCACAAATTATGTTATCAAATGCATGAAAAAACCCAGGTGCTCAGCTGTATCCCTAACTTCTTTCACGTCCAATATTCCTAACAGGCCTAGTCAGCCTCACACACGTGTTCCTTGTTATGTCCATTTGCTTTTCAGTTGGTTTCCCACACATCAAGCCAGACTATGAGCCTCAGGAGGGAGTTAGCTATTCCTCCAAGCTGCTATGAGTCATTGTGATGTCTGCTGCGTAGGCCAAATTAAGCCTGAATTTCTTGCTTACACTAGGCAACAAGAACAATGAGGAAAAACATGACAAGGAGGTGAGAAAAGATCAAAAAGATAGGAATACTCTCCCTCAATATCCCTACCTTCCTGTCATAGTTGTCATAGTGCATGGCGATGAAGAAAGTAAATCAAAGACACAGTGTAGAATTGCAAAAAGGATTACTGTATTTCAACTTTCAAGTTTTCAGTCTTACTTAAATCCTATTTTATCATGACAAACGAAAGAAAAACTGTGCTACCTCATAAAATATGTACATATTAATGTACCCTGTATGTACAAAGATGAATGTTGACAAATTTATCCTTGGATGTGAACATATACTTTGTCTAAGCCTAAAACAAAGCTGTGCTAAATGAACTTACCTAATAATTCATCCTCTTATTATTGTTTTTATATATATTCCTATTGTTTTGGTAGATGAAACCCTTAATCACAGAAATTAAAACACTAACATAAATTATTGACTGAAAGTTAATAAAACAAAGCATTTTTTATGATATAGTTATTCATCTATTCAGGAACATCAGTGAAGGAAGACTGGAATCACAAACATCCCTGCCACAAAATTTTTGAGCTCTATTCTGAGATCAAGAATTTTTCATTTGCTCTTAGTAGTCAGGACAAGACACTGAGGTAAGAAATACAGTTTTTGGTTTAGACCCGTCAATTTAAATAATGCAGATGATTAACCTGCTTTATAGCTTATTCTTAAGAAGCCCACTTCTTAAAAGGGGGTCAAAAAGCTTCTGAAGTATTGGTAGCTGGAATGGAACTTTGGATGTGATGGGGCATGAGGGGAAATGCCAGTATACACATGCACTTTGAAGGTAGTACCTACTACTGTCAGAGAGAAGATTGTGAATTAAGAAGTTTTGCTGTACTGCCATGTTCATATGCATAAAAATCCCCACAAACCCCAGCAATAAGACCACCACTGCATACAAACCCTATTCTTCTAACTGTATCATCACAACTCATGAACCTTCCTTCACTTGTAGTAGACTCTAAAAATTCATTCCAGTGCATAATGCTTTAAAACAGTCACACGTGTCCTCAGAACAGCCAATGTAAGCGACCCATCACCATGTGCAACTTGCAGCTGCTTTCTGGGAATTCCAGAGTACCTGAAAGAAACAAACCCCCCAATCTCTGAGGCACACCTATACCTTTACTACAGTCTTAACATGCAAACAGAGCCTTTGCCTATTTCCTTTGAAAACACTGCTGACATCTCATCCCAGCTGAATCACCAGCGCTTTGTCTTCATTAAAATCCCTCTGCCAGACGCTGGAGCAACTAATGAACTGCAGAATCTGGCCTATAAAAATTTGACTTAGCAAACAAACCATCAACATGTTGATGACACTGCCACCCAAAATATCACAGTAACAAGAGTAACAATTTACACGGGCTCTAAGCCAGTCTGTCTTTCCTATTCAAATTTCAAGAAAGCATGACCTAATTTCTCTGCAAGTAGTAGAATCTGGAGCTTTTGTTAATTCAGTTTTCTTTCTTTATTTAAGCATATGTTTTGCCACAGATGATTACAGTCATTAGAAGGAAAAATATTTGTTTGGGTAAAATTAAATACAGCAAGCATATAACCTATAATAAAAATCTAAGAGTAACATCAACTTGCCAACAGCTGAATACCTGTCCTGGTCATCTAAGTGATAGGCTCCCATATTCAGACCAATCAGATGCACCATAAATTCAATTCTATATATTAAATTCAATTCTATATGTTAGAACCATGTTGTTTCTGTCAAAACCAAGTTTTCTTAATCTTCCAACAACTTTTACACTTCCAGTACTATTCCCACTTTACAAAAAAAAGGCTAAAGCAGAGAAAACTGAAAAAAGAGGGAGAATGACTAAACAATAAAAAGGAATAGATGGAACAAATAGGAGTACTGTTTCTCAAATACAAGATGGACATCCACTGGAATTAGAAACAACCACACAGCATTACACAGCAAAGTAGTATAAAAGCTTTTTTTTTTTTTTTTTTTAGTTACACTTAATACTTTCTAGGTATTTTCTAAAATCTCCAGGTACCTGAAGAGATGGCCTGCTGTCTTTCACTTTAATATTTCAGACTATTCCTCAGTACTTCCTGTTTTATATTCAAGAATATAAATTTGAACCAGAGTTGTGGTACCTAAAATAATCACTTTCTCTCTTGTGTATGTTATATCAATATATAAATAAAGAAAAAAAAAAAAACAACAACAACAACAAAAAAAAAAAAAAACAACCAAGATTTTTTTTCTTTCTGTGGGAAGCTTATCTGATAATTAGTATTGCATTTTGGACATACCCTTTCATACACTTGCATAGGACAATATATGCAGATAGCTATAGAAGTGGCCTGACTGGATATGAGCATTCCTCTGTCCATACACATATTGCAATAATGGTGCTGTATTCATTCTGGCAGTACCTGAAGAAAATCTGCAGCCAGACTAGCATTCAGCAGGGAGCTGCCCCCTGCACCAAGGCATCAGAAAAGGCAGTCACTTTTCTACGCATTCACCAATCTGTCACTCGTTTAAACAAAACCCTACTGGAAATGGATAACCTAATTCATCATAAAACCCCTTTCTTTCCTCATTAATTTGGACAGGCAAGTCTGTACAATACTTAGCCATTTACATTAAAAAAATCAGATGCAGAATTAACAAGTAGCAGTAAACCACACATACGAAACATAAGGTCTGTTTTTCCAGATAAGAAAATACTGTGACTTATCACCATCTCTGTATTAAACAAGATTAAAAATTTCAGACTAATTTCTGCAAATGCTTCACCTCTTTGTTTTACCTGCTTCTGTGTACTTTAATCCTACTTTTAGTTCTTCATGATTTGCTTTTGGTGGCGGCCAGACAGTCTGGAGTCTCCCTGGAGTCTTGTCATCTTGCTCTGAGGGACTCAGGTCAGGCTGTTAAAATTACGCAAGAAAAAAATTAAAGTCTGCAGTATCAATTGATTCCAAACAGCAACTGCCATGCTCAGCTCTACACATGTGCTCCAGAAAGATTATCTGTTTCATTCTACTGATTGAAACAGTGCTCAGTTGGTTGGAAGGGACACAAATCAGTGTAGAAACAATGTTTTTGAGGAGGAAAGCAGCATAATGAATGTGACATGCAGTGATTTGTTGAAACTGCTGACATCACTGTGGAGAGCTGTCTATCCTTGGGTGAACCACAGAGGTGGTCACCAATGCTAGGGTTTTTTCCTGTATCTTTCTTCCAGAGTGAAATACTCCAGAGTGTGCTCCTCTTACAAGTAAACATTAGAGCAATTCACCTAAGACATCATTTGACAATATAATTTTCTGGAAGCGGGGCTAGTTCATGAAATTCCTGCCCCACCCCCAGCAGATTGCTCAGTCCACATACCAGGTAATACTGCCACATCAAAGTAATGCTGCAGCTGTTAATGGGACTGCACTGCCAACTGGAATGCTAAAATAACTCTTTAAATGGGGAAGGGGAGGAGGAGGAATACCCCACTAAACAAACAAACATTCTTTTTGTGAGATTTTTGGAGCTTTTTTTATATGTCCAATATTTCTGTAATCTGATTTACAACATCTTACTACAAGTAATCGCATAGACACACTGCAACAACAGTGAAACCCTAGATGAAAATGGCCCCACAAATGATCCACAGGAGCAAGGGAAGGGAAAGGCTAGGCCCTTGGACTCCAGCTGTGCCTTGAGAAAATACAGATTTGCAATAGACCGGACATTAAGCAGACATTTATAAAAGCCACTCCTGCTGACTCCTGTGCCTCCTCCCTCGCTGTGTGTGATGACAGCTTCCCAAATAGGTTTGCTGTGGGCCACACGAGCGCTGACGCCAGCACAGCGGCTGCTGTAAGCAGGACGGAGCAAGCCAGGAGTGGGAAGGGCACACACAGACTACACTTGCTGTGCATTCCACAGCCAATGAATACCTGTTTTCCCCTCCCCACACGTAGTTTACTACAAACTGGTATTATCAGTCTACCCAATTGTTGGCCAGGATTTTTTACATGTTTTTTTTAATATTATGTAAGAATAAAAATTTTAAAGATAATATAACCAACACAGAAAGTTAACTTAAGAAGCTTCAGGCTTAAGGTCCAACCCTGAAAATGGAATCCTTCAGGTAATTCCCCTTCAGCCAACAAAAATCTCCTGGGATAATTACATCTGCCAAAGACGTGGCTCTAAGAATTTTGGGTTGGGGGAATGCCAAGCCAAAGGTTACTCATTTAATTAAAGAGTTCAAATCACATTCAAAGTCATTTATAATTGTATGAAAATTTTGCACCGATTTTTTTTTAATATACTAACTGCATCTCCATATGCCTAAGAGCATAAACATTGCAAACACTTATATTAATCAAAAAGTTCAGTAGTCTAATTGAAATCACTAAGTTACACCTGGATAAGGTTAAATGCTTATCAATATTTGAAAAGCCAGATATATGCAGGTAAACAAGAAAAAAAAAACAACTTCCTGTTCTATGTCTTGAACAAACTGAGCTGAAAATCACCCACAACTTCTTGTGTCAACACTTACCATAAAATCACTCCTACAGGTAAAATGAAATACAACTTCTAGAAATAAAATACTCAATTAAAGAAAACAGAGTGAGACTGAGAAACTTAAATAATATTACAGTAGATATCTGCAGCATCAAACTGATTTAAAGCCATAATTAACATGCTGAGAACTGTTATGTAGAGATTTTTAAGATCAGAAACTGATTTTTAAGTTCTCACTTCTAATTGAGAGGCTTTCATTGTCACCATCAGATGTGGCCGAATTCTGTTTCAACTGCAGATGATCAAAAATTCTGACAAATTAGCCCCAAGATTTCCTCAGCTGGGAATCTACAATTTGAGATTGCCAAAAGAAGAGCAATTCTGACACTTTGATCTTAAGTCCCCACCAATGATATTTAAACAAGTATTATTTTTTAATCCTTCTACTTCCAGATCTTAGGAAGAAAAAGTAATTCAACCTACAGATTTGTCAGATGGTCCATCCCCAGGTTTTGATTTTGACCTTTCAAATACAGCTTTCAAGGACTCTTTTTCATTTCTCATTTTGCGTTTTAGGGCTTCCAGCTCTGAAGTATCTGCAGTTGTTTCTTTCTTGGGAGGTCTCGTGAATAAGGCTTTAAAGGCATCCAGTGCAGATTCAGCAGGGCTTGATTTTATCTCCTCAGAGGGAAATCGTGGTTCTCTTTTGCTGGAGGCTTTGTTGTCTTGAGCTTCATCACTGTCCTCGGTCTCCCCAGACCCCTCACCAGAGTCCTCAGTTCTATCTTCATTCTTGGAGACATCTATGTTTAACAAGTGCGAGAGTTGTTCTAGGAAAGTGGGATTTGCTTTATGTTCAGATGATTTTTTTTTAATGGTCAAACCTGACGAAATACTGGATTTCTTAACAGGCTGTCGTAATTTAAGCAGAGCTAAATCATTCTCCCTTGGTTTAATTTCTGTAACAGTTTCCCCATCTTCTGTGGTTAGTCCCTTTTTCCTTACACGTAGTCCACTAAAGAAAGCAGGCAACTGGAAAGTCTTTTCAGCCAGTGCTGTTTTTTGGAGTGATATATTATCAACGGAAGGTCTTTGTTCTTCATCTGAAAGTTCTTGAGGGCATTCCCCTGTAGCAAGCAAATGAGTGAATTGCTCATCCATTAACATTTTGTCTTTTCCATTGGAGTCATACTGTAGAATACCATCCAGCTCTTTTGGAAGCTGCTTAGAGAATGGTGGGTGTAACTCAATGTCATCTGTATCCACAGTGTCATCACTGTTGCTGTGCCCTTCTGATTCTGACTCTTCCTTATTTTGATTGTTACTGTCGAAGGCCTCAGCAGACAAAGCAGCATTTTTTAGCCCATATTTGCTTGCATTGTTCTCCTCGGCGTCTAGGTCCTTATTCTCCGTGTCCGATTCTGTGTCACTTGTTGTATGAACCAAAGTACCTTGCACAAGAATAGCATCCTTGTCATCATTGTCCGATTCAGACAAAGAAGTCTGAACAAACCTCAGATGCTGAAGAAGTAATTCATTTTGGTCAGCTAACTCCAGCTCCCGGCCTGCTTGCCTGCCAGACATTGGATCAGCTTGGCCACTGGTACTATCCACGCTGTGCTGATTTTCTGAGTCCTCATTACATCCATTATCATTCTTCTCATGCCAGGTGTTAAGGTGAGCATTTATATTGCTGTGCAAAGGCTGAAATGCTTTAAGCCCTGTTTCTTCTTCGGGAGACGCGGATTCAAACTTAGTTGTAAATCCAAACAGTGTTTTCACGGAAAATGTAGTGAGCGGGTCAGGGTCGCTTTCTGTAGCGTTCTTCAGGTCTAAAAGCTCACCACAGTCAGGCATCCCATTATGTTCTTCCATGTTGCATGCAGCAGAGAATAGGCTCGCTCCCAGCAGCGCTGCTGACCGCCGAGCCGACGCTTACCGCGCGCATTCAGGCTGCGTGCCGGCGCGGCCACAGGCGGCCCGGCCCGGCCCGGCCCGCGCAGGCCGCCGGCCTCCCGCGCTCCCGGCCGGGCCGAGCCGCCGCTCCTTCCGCCCGGGCCGTCGGGCTCCGCCGAGGGAGCGGCAAACGACCCACCGTAACAAACAAAAAAAGTTCTCGGCAGCGTCTGGAACTTGTTCCCTCGCACAAGAGGGGTTTGCCACAGCACTAACCTCGGCTGAAGCCCCGGCCGGTGGTCGCCCCGGGGCTCCGCACCCCGACGGGCTGCGCGCCCCCGGTGCCGGCGCGCCGAGCCCGCAGCGCCCGGCAGCTACAGCAGCCGCCCCGCCGGGCCGAGCGCGCCGCCGCTGCTCCCTACTTCCTTGTCCCGGTGCGCCAGCGCTGGGTGGTTTTCAGCAGAAAATTCCTGACGGATTCCTTTGCATAGTCTTTCCACTAGGATAAAGAACTCCTTTTGTAAATCCATAATCACCAAAAAATGTCAAATGGAAACCCGAGCTAAGGACTCTGAAGCTTCCTGTGCCCCCTCCTGAAGCCCTTTCAGAGCCCCCAGTGCCCGGCCGGGCAGCGCCAACTCGGGTGAGCGCCCTTGAAGCAGAGGAAAGTAGGAAAAAAAGGGACTCTCTTCCGATTTGCTGGAGGTTTCATCTGGAATGCAGATTTCAGCCTCCAGGGCCATGAACAAAAACCAACGAGACTGGTTTCATGTTACCACTGTCCTTGCCCTGCACAGCTCCTGCCGAGAGGTGCGCGCAGGTACTTATCAGAGACTGCGGCCGCGCCCAGGGCCCGGCAGCGCCGGGCGGCGGGACAGCGGCCAGCGCCCAGCAGGGCCAAATTAACTGTTTAAAATCGGACTGCCTTGTCCGTGTGCCCGGCACCAGCCTGGGATGGCTCCGAACCAGAACAATCTCTGCTGACATAGTCTGTGATTGCTTCCACAGACTGTACTACTATATGTGTGAGGTTTGTTTAGATGGAATGAACAAGAACACTTGAAATCTACAAAACTGTCTAATTCAACATTAACAGAAACTACCAGGGATACTATATATATATTTTTATGAGTACAGATGGAGAAAGTACAAAGTACTCTTAAGTACTATTGATATTGAGAAAGTCAGTTGCATTTGAGGCAGGTTTCCACCACAAGTCTCCAATTTTGCTACTTTTATTTTACCCAAGTTAAAGGGTCATTCTACAGTCAGCCATTTAGCTGTGATGAGTAATCTTAAGCAAGCACCATGGGGAAAGCCGTCCTCAGGGAAATCAGCTGCAGATCACGCTGCAGTATGTGATCACCGAAAAACATTTACTAAAAAGCTGAGTATTACAAGCAACAACAAAGTATCACAACACGTTTTGCTTTTGTTTTAATGTTTAAAAATGTAGACTGTACAAAACCCATTTGTTTGTCCACAGCAAAAGCAAAAGCCATTGGTATCTCCTGCAGAAACAAAGTTTCCTGAAAATCAGATTGTAATATTAAGGGCTTAGATAAAGCTTACGGACACCTTTTCAATTACAGGGTTGCATGCATACCTATAGACAAAGGGCATTGGAATCATTCCAGTCTTTATCTGTGATTTAACACGGAGCAATGTCTTCTGCCCTGCTGCCTGGCATTTTCTTAGCAAGCTCTGGACTTGCTTCTCCGCTATGCTTAATCATCAGGTGCCAAGGTCAGAAACAACTGACAGGTCATGGCTCCCCTGGTTTCTAGGCTTAATATAGATTAGTATCACAAAAGGAAGGGCTACCTAACGAAAGAGACACAGAGTCCTTATCACTCTCTATGCCAACCCATTCTTAAAACACCAGGATTTATAAAACAGGTAGGCTACAGGAAGCTACCACAGCACTGGTGACTTCCCCCAAGACAAAATCTCTTGCAGGCAAATCTAAAGCAATTCTAAATTCCATTTTATGGTGAAATAAATGGGGAAAAGTGACAATACTGAACCAAAGTTTTCTACATTTAAATGCACATCTGTTTTTTACGTTCAATTACCTGATTAATTGTTCATTTTCTGATAAATTGTATGGTTATATCTTGCTTATTTATTTATGTGTTTATTTATTTGGGGTTTGATTAACTTCTGATGGATAAACATTAAATCATGTTTTCAAGAATAGTTTTGTTAGTCACTAACAAAAATACACCCTATGAACAACTTCAAGATACCTTTTAAACTAAACATACTGATTCAGATTATGCTAAAATATTTATTAATCTGTTTATATTAACAATAACCCATACTTAGAATAAAACTTCCCTGTAATGAAAATGGGGTGCCAAGTGGTAACAGTCCTATGAATAGAAGACACTGTTTAAATAGTACACTATAAATAGACACTATTTAACTATTTAAGCTATTAATGGACTTACAGAAAGTTTAGTTTAAAAGTGGACTTAAAACAGGAATCTCATATTTTATGTCTAAACAACATCCCAACAAAATATAGCAGACCAGGATCAAATCAGAAGTGAAAAGGATGGTACTTTTATTGTAAAGCTAAAGTTATACAATATATTGAGGTGCTAGAAATCCCAGAGTTGAACAATGAATAAACTCCAGAAGCAGAAATATACCCTATAAAGCCAGAGATAATCTCACACGCCTTCAGAAAATACTGCTTTGTATGTACCTCTTTTTGTAGTAAAGTCTAGGAAGCATGGAGGAACTTTCAAGCTTTTTGAGCTCTAGGATGAACAAGGAAAGTCATCTCTACATATATGTCCAGAGAAATGCTCAAAACCCAAAAGTGATTGTCATGAATGAGTCAGCCAGTCTCTGAAATTCTCCACACAGTCCATAAACTCCCAGCCTAAAACACATTTTTTTGTAGAGACCCGCTTTCTGCATTCTGATGATCAGCCCAGTGGAGAATCATTTGAGGGACTGAATAGCTGATAATGAAATACAAATTGGCTACTTACTCAACAACAGAGTGTTTTTGGATAAAATACATACATCAGTATGTGACCTTCATATTTTGATATAAAAAAGAGGTCATCATTGTGATGCAAAATGAGATGGAGCCAGTTTGTTGGCAGAATTGTTTTAATGCTGGGTGGATCTATCTCATAAGGAAAGTCCCTCTAACAGGCTGTGTAACACAGCATCTAAAGGAACGACTTCAAAATCTTTAGAGAAACTTGGTTATGATTATGTTACAAGCCTCTTAATAAAACTGACAACTCTCTAGTGCCTCAGAAAAGGCCTTAAAACCTGTCATAGCAACTTTCAAGGCAGTCAATGCAGTAATTATACAAAAGGACAACCATTCCTTACAGTTTAAAGCACATTTAACAATCCACACCCTTTTTGACCTACATTTCATCACAGACAGAAGTCACACCCACAACTCACTCTAGTTCTGTTCTTGAGGTGCCTAAAAGCTCACCTGAAGTAGGTTTTAAAACTGGCTTTGAAGAAAACACACATTAAGCCAGAATAAGGTCATCTAATTTCTACTACTATCATATGGCAGGGCTCAACACTTCCGGACCTCATATCTCTTCAGATTGCCTTTTCAGATCAGTGTAATAACAAACTAGATAAACATGAACAGGACAGAAAGACATTCTACGAAACAGCAAGGCTGCTAAACTGAAAACAAATATTCTACTATTTTTTCAAAATAAAGAACCCCAAATCTAAAAAAGTTTGCATAACTTCTTGAAAATAATCATGGAATCAAGTATGCACCAATTGCATCAGGCCTCAGAAGAGCCATGAGAAGCAGCAGTCTCTGTTTGTAGCTTAGGAGGCTTGAACTGATCAGAAGTTCAGCTGACATAGTCTGCCCTCTGCCCTATCCTCAGCCTAACCTCTACTGTGCAGATTGATAATGGTCTTGACATTCTCCTGCTCTCCTGTTTGTCTCTCCTGCTGATTACCTCATTTAAAACTTCGGGTTTTAACCCATTAAATGCTCTAAAATAGGAGAGGCAAGGAAGATGGAAGAAAATCTATAAGGCCTTGGTTTTCATCATTACTATCAGCCTTGTTGTTACCTCACTTAGACCATTATGTGAGGTGCTTTTCTGAGTTTTGAGGGAACTGGGTATTGCCAACATAACTGCTTTAAATTTAAGTAATTAATTTTAGATGTAGCAACAGAAACATAGACATGAAAGCTCTTATCAGAATTCAGCAATACAGGATGTTAACAGAATGTGTGGACACCAGACACAGTTGTTGTAGGGGTCTTTATAAATCCATCTGTATAAACATGCAAAGTGTTTTTTAACATTTTCATCTAAATTCTGACTGACATTGGGATATGGACTACTTTAGAGAATTTGAAAAAGCACTGTAATAGCTATACAGTTATAAAATCAGAAAGCACATTAAGAAACTGAGTTTACTATTTTACTAGGGCATACTGTATACTATATCAATAAATGTAAGGAATATTAACCTGTAAAACCTATCATATAAAGAAGTAATGGTGGATCTGAGACAGAAATTCTAGAAAGATATATTGACTGATCTGGTTAATATGAGCAGACATACAAGTAACAAAGACAGGGAACAGAAGATCACTATAAACTGTGTAAGCAAGCTAAGTATGATCTTTGTACTTTAAGGTACAAAGGCTGGCACTTAGTGGTACAAAGAACAGAGATGAATTTTTAATCCTTCTCCTTTTCTAGGTTACTTTCTTTTCATCTTCTTTTCCTTTCAACAGGCCTTTTGCTCCCTATCTACAATATGATCTAGTAGTTTAAAGCTTAAACAAAAAGCTTTATAAAATAAAATCCACAGTTGCATTCACTTACCATAATTTCTTAAGTAATTACTAACTATTAATTGCAATTTTAGCTGCATTTTCACATCTCACTTACATTTTTTTAACTGAGATGAAATGCTCTATAAAAAGTAGGGTGGAGTTTCATTTCTATTTTGTTTCATTACCTTCCATATCTCTGTATCTTCTCCCTGCCTAAGGTTTAAAATCTAATGTAGGATCTTTTTTCATGCTTCTGGTGTAGATTGTGCATTTAAAAGTCCTGTCAGAGTAGAATTAATTCACTCTCTCTCTCATCTGCATTATCTACTGTCTTCCAACTAATAGAAACATGGAAACATCTTTTCAACAGCATAATGGACAAGCTGGAGAAGTGGGCTAATGGGGGATATTTTGAGGTGAAACAGGACCAGGTGCAGGGTGCTGCACCTGGGTCAGGGCAACCCCCAGTACCAACACAGGCTGGGGGATGAATGGGTGGAGAGCAGCCCTGCCCAGAAGGACTTGGGGGTGCTGCTGGGTGAGAGGCTGGCCAGGAGCCAGCCATGGGCACTGCCAGCCCAGAGAGCCAAGTGTGTCCTGGGCTGCATCCACAGCAGCGTGGGCAGCAGGGCAGGGAGGGGATTCTGCCCCTCTGCTCTGCTGAGACCCCACCTGCAGAGCTGCATTGGCTCTGGGTGCCCAGCACAGGGAGGACAGGGACCTGCTGGAGTGACTCCAGAGAAGGGCCGTGAGATGATCAGAGGAATGGAGAACCTCTCTTGTGAAGACAGGCTGAGACAGTTGGGGTTGTTCAGACTGGAGAAGCGAATGGTCTGGGGAGACCTTACAGCACATCTCAGACCTTACAGCTCCTGAAGGGAGCTACAAGAAAGCTGGAGAGAGACTTTACTTTTACAAGGGCCTGTATTGCTAGGACAAGGGATAATTGTTTCAAACTGAAAGAGAGTAGGTTTAGATTAGATATTAGGAAGAAATTCTTTGCTCGTGATGGTGGTGAGGCACTGGAACAGGCTGCCCAGAGAAGATGTGGATGCCCCATCCCTGGAAGTGTTCAAGGTCAAGTTGGATGGGGCCCTGTGCAACCTGCTCTAGTGACAAGGTAGGTGTCCCTACCCATGGCAGGAGAGTTGTAATTATATGATTTATAATGTCCATTACGACCCAAACCATTCTATGACTCTATAACTCCATAAGCAAACACTAGTGTATATGTACATACACAATTATATTATACATTAATTTTAGGGTACTCCTAACCCAGAGCAAGCAGAGCTTTTCAATAAATAGCTTTTTCATATTGTTATTATTATGAATATAAGTGCATTTTAAAGCAATAGTGTCAAACTTTTATCAGCCAGGCTAAAGGTTTTCTTCTAAAAGCAGAAAAGGGCCATAAATAACATGACTGGGTGTAGTGCAACTGTGAATAAATAAATTGGTCCATTTTAGATGCTATTTCCTGGGACGATAATCTTAGCTTCAGAATTGCTCTCCAGACACTGGGTCCTTTTTTACCACAATTGTCTTGCTGTCCAGTCTGACGACTGCACAGGGAAGACAATATCTGGGTGCGATGTCCCACCCTGAAGAGGAAGGGAACACCCAAGGGTTGTTGTCATGCAGCCTGGTTTCAGCCACTATCTTTCTTACAGGCTACTTCTAGCAGGGCTGCAGTCCAAACAGATTCTGATGGCAACAACTGCTGCAGCAGCCTTCTCACTACTGATCTTTTGGCAACTCCTTCTTCAATCCCATGGACTCATCTTGAAGGAAAAAAATAGTCTTGGAGATACAAGGGCTCTGTAATTCAACCCAGAATTCTGTCCTGAAAGAGAGTCACTGGGAGTGAGCTGCAGGATAAAGTTTCTTGGTGTGTCCCTAAGCAGTCCATCAGCCCATGTTGAGCACCTTTTTTTAATAGAAATTAGGACTTTTGTTCTGAGTATTTTAAAAACAGTGGAATAAAAATTCTTCCTTTTTAGCTGCAAGAAATGGAAATTATTCCATTTTTTCATAATGCAATTAATTAGATTTTTAGACATAAAATATTTCTTTAAAAAAATAGTGAGAAAGATGGAAACAAACTGTTTACTAATCTCAGATATCTCTTATTTTACTCAAAATTTTGTTCTTAAATAGCCTTCATTTGTAACTCCTCCTGGTCTATACAAGGACTTTTAAATGCAGACAAAGAATCCTCAAGGATTCTTGAATATACTTCCTGCTGTAGCATATATTTCTAGCAGTAATTACAGCAATGTCACAGTTCTTCTCAGTTCAGTTATTTGTTTTCAGCAATCTATTACAAGGATAAACCTGTACCTTCACACTGGTACAACACTACTCTAAATGATTATTTTAAGGAAAGAAAGCTGGGACAAGAAATCAATTTTATAACAAGCTCAAGAGAATACCAACAGTGATTGTATGCATTAAAAAGTATTTTAAATGTACTTCTAAGTCAATTCTGGTATTTCCACCAATAGATGTCACTCTTACGCAAATTTGTCTTAGTGTTTCTTTGCACAAACTGCATTATGCAATCTAGTCTTTAAAGCAATTTCTTTCAACCATTCAATCCTTCCCATGTTTCTTTCCTCTTCTTCTACATTCTGTTCCCTTTCCTTCCAACTTGAAAAATACTGCCAAAACATGTCGCTGTAGGCTGCTTACTGCTCACCCTAGAAGCACATAAGCATTTTCAGCTAAATTAAGCTGGCCTGACATTATGATGAACTCGGGCTGCCCTCTGAAGCTTCATTGTTTCATACCCCAGAAAGCTTAGAAACTTTTCCTGTCAAAATCATGGCCAGTCTGACTCCAGTGCCAGTTCAGCTTTTCCAGAACTCTGAGAGGCAGTAGCATGTCTCGTAGTGCTTGGGCTGTGCACATGCATGTGAGCACACACACACACACACGTCCAAAGGTGCACACACACAGCTTGCTCCTGCAATGCATTTCCAGGAAATCACTAATTTAAACTAAACACCCGTCAGGATTTTAGAAATGGCACATCATGTATCATCTATTTATATAATTTCAAAAATTTTCCATATGCATTGCTCTCAGCTGCACAAAGACATATGGGCTCACAGACCGTCTGGAAAACTGTATCCCGTCCAAAACTTTGCAGTTTGTCATATATTTTGGAGCATGCTCTAAGACTGACCTGAAATAAATGCATACTATAAATGTAATTGTTTATAATAAATGCTTGTGGAAATCCAATATAGCATGAATATAGTCCTACTCACATTCAGTTCCAGGCTCAGATGCAGTACACTTCTGTTGATCTTCTCTTTGTCACTTGAATAAGGAAATGAGTTTGAGTGCCCCAGCCTGCAGTCCAGAACCCACGTATCTTCATCTCTGTTTGCCACATCCAAACTAGTCAGCCGTTCAGTGAAGTCATCCTTTAAAGCAGACTCTGCTGGGAGGCCCAAATTAAATTAAATTAAATTAAATTAAACTAAATAATTCTATGCATCTGCAAATAATCCCTGCATACAGAAAGTTTTGTATCTTTTTGAAACTCTGGTACACACTAGCAACATGTGCACTTTCAGTTCTCCTGTTTGTTTAAACCATAACAGAATGGTATAAAAGGGGTACCAACTTTGGTTTGACTCAGAAAAACATCCTTTTGTCCTTAAATTTTGTGGATCAGATCTAGCATAAAAAAAAAAAAAAAAAAAAAAAAAAAAAAAAAAAAAAAAAAAAAGACTATTTATCTTTTCCCCATATACAGACACAGACTGTGTGTAAGATGCTTGAGTTTTCATCTCTGCCAAAGCACTCTTACTGGTCATCCTAAATGTGTTTGTTACCCACACGTATTTCAGAGGTGGGTGTGAAGTATAAAACTACACTAAGGAAACTCCATAAACTGATTTGACAAACTTTTTGATACTGTCAACTGATTTGACAGTTTTTGAGCCTTAGTGGGGACTGTGCCAATCCACCTTAGTTTCTTACATCAAGTGCATAAAAAGCAGAGTCTTTCAATCAGGAATTATACTTATGATTTTACCTTTCTCCAGTAACCTTCAAACATAGTATCAGCCTGCTTTTGGAGCAGTGTAGGTACAAACAGCCATGGATTTAACGTGAGAGGCAAGAACAAAACCTATCAGTCACGGGTGTACTCCTGTCTGTCATGCATTGCAACCATTCAGCACTCTGCCTCCTGTTCACAGCATTGCTGGTTTATTAGACCCCCCAAAAATGTATTCCTGCATGATAACCTCCACTTGAGCAATGAGAAAACCAATGAATTCCATGAAGTCAGTGTGTTCTCTGAAGCACAATGTCTGACATAAGATACATAACACCTCTTTTATATTCTATAGGATATATATGTATCTCCTCTAATATATATACTCTTTCATATACACAGCCACATCCATCTTGGAACATTTTACTGGAAACTTCAGATACTAGCACAATTCCTGCCTGCTGCATATCATAACTTAGCATTATAAAAGCAACCCTGGAAGAGTTTAAAGCCAGATTTGATGGAGCTCTGAGAACCTGGTCTAGTGAATGATATCCCTGTCCATGATATGGGGGTTGGAAATAGATGATCTTTACGGTCCTGTTCAATCCAGGCCCTTCTCTGATTCTATTAATGTCACTTAGAATTTCATAATTTTTTAAAGTTTTTTTTCTTTTTCCTCAACTTAAAAAAATATTAAAAAAAGAGGCACTAGGGTCAGAATCTGTGAGAATGTTTGCTTAAATATAGGCTGATTTTCAAACTTTCTGATAGCTTACATTTCCAAATCATTTATGCACTACACTGTATCAATAAGCATAGTAAAGGATAATACTTGATAAAATGGCCAATAATCCAAAAGTCAGTCATTATTGTGTGAATAAATTCATCTTACATCTTATTCAGATGAAATCTCAGAGTGAGGTCCTATCAAAATACAGCATTTCTGCAGAAGAGAAATACCTTCATGAACACACCTTCACACATTTTGAAATTAGGCACTGCACATATTAAACTGTATCAAGACATTCAAACATAAGACAGCACATTTTAAGACACTGTCAGGTCCAGATGTGTTATCTTTTAGGTCAGAATAAAGAGAGAATTGATTTCTGACTTTCTGAGTCATTGGTTTTCTGTATATTTTTACAAACTTGATAAAATATTTTTTTGTTGGCCCTTATGCCATTATGTAAGTGTTGTGGAGTAACTGCAGCCAGCAACCAAATACAATGCAGCAACCATGTATCCAAAGCATAGCCCTGTACCAGCCACTGTAAAGAAAATTAAGTCTACCCCAGCTAAAACCTACTCATTAAGTGATTTCAATATTTAGAAAGCTTTAAGATGAGAAATACAAATATTATGCTTTTAATATTGAACACAAATATTATGCCTATAATAATAGGCGTAATAATATTCAGAATAATATTCAGCCTATAATAAGCTGAATGAGATGTATAGGTTAATTTTTGACCATGCTTTTGTTGCACCATACAATTAGCCCAGTTACCTCTAGCCACTGTCTTTACATAATTATGATGTGGAAAATACAAAGGAAGTTCCAGGTGAATGGAGAGGGAAAAATAAAAATCACCATTTTTAAGGTAATTGGACACTATTTGTATCATGTTAACAAATCTATCATGACAGATGTTGGTGCTTCTCCTGATTTCTGTCACAGATCAGTGCTACAGTTTTTGTGGGTGTCTACTGACTTTTCATCAGGAAAAAAATTTGAATCTTGTCATGTAACCTATAAAGACCATATATGCTTCCATAAAAAAAATTAAAACAGTATTAAAACATTAATATACATAGTAAAACCCAGGAAATACTACCATTTTTAATTCAATGCTCTTTGGGAATTAATTTTATCCTTGTAATTACCAATTCACTGGTTGCCCACCCTGCTCAGCATTACATCTAATACTTCAAAGTTTGCAGTCATTTTGGATCAATTATTTTTAGGTGTGTTGTTCAAGGTGTCTGTTCTATGTCAGCTACTGCTAAAGAGAAAATTCCATTGCACCAGTGATTTTTACCCATAATATGCTTACTCTGATCATTTCCGTTGATTCATTAAGAGATACAGAACTGTGTAGCAAGAGGCCATAATCAGAATTCCTTCTTGCAGCAGCTGGTATTGCCCATAATTAACTGTGGCCCAGCTAAGAGCAGTCAACCTGCCAAATAAATGCTTTCTGGGCCTCTAGAAAAATGAATATCACCCTCAGCTGCAAAGATTAATATTTTGTCCAAATTTAATTTTTGCACCATTATATTAATTTATGGTATTTTTTGCTGTTGGCAGACTCCTCCCAGTCTCTTACCAAGCCTCTGTTCTCCACCCTCTATGTAATTATTACTTTATGTTATGTTATCTGTGCATTTATCCTGGTAGCTGAAGAAGGCATTCCTCCCTGAACCAGTTCTCACCTGCACACACCATTAGCATACAACCACTTCTATGGTAAGGGACCCATCCAACCCAGCAGACAGGGGAATATGAAAGGAGAACTTTAACCATCTCTCTAAGTATTCTATTTTAAGCAAATTCTTAAATGTTTGGCCATATTTTTCCTGGAAGTTCACCATTCTGTCAGCTCTGACAGATGTATTTTACTGCTACTTACACTTATCCAGGAAACATCTTTTTTTTTAAAACTACTGTAATCTGATTGGCATTTAAAAAAAAGGTCATATATATTTCATGCATGCATATGCAAACATATGTATAGATCATTGAATCTTTGGCTAAATTTAGGAAGTTTTAAAATGCATATGTTTATCCTTTAGCCAACTTAAATGAATCAACATATTTCTTTTCCTGATGAAAAAAGGGTTTTCAAGGAAGTTCAATTGCTATTCAAACTGTCTTCCAAGTTTTACAGTTTATACCACTTAGGAGTGCCTCCAGTGTGCAATGTATGTACAAGGAAGACTGCCCAAGTACAGATCTGCTGCCATCTATTGTCCCAAGGGAATGGAAGACAGAGCAATGTAAATAAAGGAAGACTGAATACTTAATGCTTCTTTGGCAATTTTTAGCATGCAGACTTTGTGAGTGTAGGGAAACAACATTTTTATGTTGTCACAAGTAAGACAGATGAGGCACTCAAACCTCAGGGGTACAGACAGGGTCACATCATCAGATTGTGACAATAAATAGTACATCCAGGATTCCTAGACCCTCTAGTCCTATGCTGAACATACATAATTATAACGTAACTGCATCTGACTCTTTTTGTACAAATTGCCATTCTTGTCATACAAAGTCTTTTAAACACAAATTCTTAAATTAGTGAATTTAGTGAATAGTCATATTAGTGCAATACATTTCTGTTAAGTTGCCATTGTGGAATACACAATTCTATGGAACAGTTTCTGTGGGCAGTCTCTCTCTCTCTCTCTAGAAAACCTGTTTGTGCTTTCTCAGCTGTCCGGGAAAAAGAACTTGGGGGAAAACAATCAGCTTCTTCAACTTTTGTTTTTCGGCTGTTGTTAGTTCAAGGAATTAGGATGTCATGATACCATTTCCTTCAGTACATGGTTTGCTTAACCATAACTCACTTAACTCTGAGGCCAATGTTTACACTGATTGCTTTTAGTTATGTTTCTGACCACTATACATTAATATTTTAATCACACTCCATTCTTTCTAGATTGCTTTACGATAGCACATAGGATAAAATATGATGCTTACTCTTTTTGTGTGTTGATTCATATGTAATATAATTCCATTGCCTAGTTGATGGAATGTTAAAAGCACTCATATGCATGAATAAAGAAAAACTTGCATTAATTAGATGACTGTATTCAGTGCTTGCCTCTTTGCACTTGGAATAAGTGCAAAGAAGGTAAATAAAATTTAAATCTTTGTACACCACTTGGGAATGAGTCTCAGAATGCCAGGGTTTTGTGGACCTTTAAATTTTTGGGGGTCTTAAATTTTAGGAAAAGAAAACCCTAAAAACAAATAACCAAGTAGATTTTTCAGCAAGTGAACCACAAAACTGAGACAGTTTAACTCAGAATTTGCCTATTTAAAGGAGCCATTTTGACAGTAGAATGAACACTTTAAACATCAGAACTACATTTAGAGGATTTAAAGTATTACTGACTTAAGAGAATGTTATTACTTTAGGGATTTAGCTCTTGCAAGATCTTAAGTCAGGAAATCACAGCATGTTACAGAGTCTTTGGTATACTTCCTTGTTCAAATAGATGAGGCTTGACCATTGTTATTGAAAGTATTGGTGGTACATGAAAATAAACTGAGTAAACATATTTTTTTAAATTATGGAAATCCAAAATACGCGGATGCTACCAAATTTCTTTGTTTTGCAGTGGGAATCTCAAATTTCGTGATCCAACCCTCTGGTCTGACCTTTTCATTTCTAAGCAGTAAAAGCTTTCTGTTTTATTATCTTTAAATTGTCTCTTTTATTTTTTTTAGTACAGACACCAATGTGTTAAATCTCAAATTAAAACAGCATTGGAAGTAGTCTCAGCAGTTTCAGATTCTGTCGTTAGAAGATATTGCACAGTTTCATCCACATGCCATCTGTGGTATCTCATATCTGTTAGTAGATAAAGACATTAATTCTGTATAAACATATAAGTTATGCACTCAGTGTTCCTATGTATATAGCTGACACAGCAGACAACAGGATTTGATTTTCTGGAGTTAAAGTTTGCTATGAAGTTGAAAAAAATATGAATAAGTAGGGAGAAAGATAAGAGAAGTAGAAAGGGGATTTAAAAACCTAGAGGAAGCTCTCCTCCTTCCCTTTTAATTTTACAGATTTCCTTAATGAGAAAGAAGCAAATAGAAGAAACCTGTTTGCTCTGGTAGAGACCCAAGAGAAGACTGAAATCTCAGCATCACTACAGTTCTTTCTGTTTTATTTGATAGAATGTAAGAAGTATGTAGTTGTCTGTGCAGAAAAGTGAACACTGTGTGCTAGGTACATGAGTAGATCCTTTTTACATGAAGAAAACTCTCTTCAAGAGGCTAGAAGAAACTGAAAAATGACACTAAATACTGTCTTTGGGAATGAAGATGTCATCTTTCTCCCTAATTTATATAGTTTTATTTAATCTGTATTATAGCATGGGCAATTTATAGTATAAGCAGTTTAGCAAAATCCTTGCTGAAGATTGCCTCTCTCCACATTACATACTGAAATTCTTTTTGCACAATGACAAATTGTGGATTTTAAAAAGCAAATGTTAAGCCTCCTACTTGCTATACTGCTCTAACAAAGCCTGAATGGCACAGTCCTTAAATCAAATCTCTTAAAGCAGTGAGCATGGGAACAAAGCCCTGGAGCAGGAACACCCTGCAGTGGCAGTTAAGGTCCTTGTAATGCTCAGAAACCTAGAAGCTCCTAAAGTACCAATATCCAAAACAATCAACCAATTATTGTCTTTTGTCTGTGTCCTCCTTCACCTTGCAAATAGTAAATACAACTTAGTACAGCTAATAATGGAGAAAAAGTGTGCAAGTACCTTCAAATCCATACAATTTCTAAAAGAAAAATCTATTGCCAAGTAAAATTAAGTTTTCCATCCCTTGCTAGCAAATAAAAATCAGTATGTTATTCAGAAGTGTGAAATTAAAGAAGGATATCTTCCTGCAGGAGGTGAAAAACTGGACATGAACATCTATCATTAAAAGAAAGGAACAGCAAAAAACGGTGAAAATAAAGCCTTCTGGCCTAGGAAGTTCAACTGAGTGACCATCAAACATAGGAATATAAATGAAATCCAAAATATTTATTTTCTTGTAAAAACGTTTGTGCAACCTCTCAATGCAGAGTATCAACTGCAAAAGCATGATACAACTCAAAGCTTTTCAAAAATACTTCGGAATCATTACAAACCTAATAAAATTAGCAACATCTATCAAATCCTATAAATTCCTTATATAAATTTAAATGGTTTGTATTAAAGTAACTTTTCATTTAGTCTGTTGACACTGAATGTGATTTTTATTTTTTTAATTTATCAAGGGTTTACATTTACAGTAGTTTATATGCTTTATACTGCTTTTTTTTCCCTTCACCTCAATGTATTCATTCTACACGAGAATCTCCAATCTGTAAGAGAGCAAACCCTAACAGAAAAAAATAAGCATACTTATCACTAACTTCGTGAAAAAAACTCCTACAATTTAGATTAGGGAAAAAAAAACCCCAACAAACAAAACCAAAACAAAACAAAGAAAAAGGCAAGATCATCAGAAGAAAGAGGAGAGAACCATATTCAAGATTCAATGCTGTATCATCCAACATGTGCTAAAGAAACCCAAGGAACAGGAACTCTAGTAACAGGTACAGAATGTCTTCTGAATTAGGACATAGACCTGAAAGGCGCTGAGCCAGTCTGGCCCCATACAAGCCTACTGCTTAAGCACATGCTCAAATTTAAGGAGTTTAGTTACACTGAGGAAATAACAAGCAAGACCTGCCTTGTCACTTGCCAGCCCCCTCTTTCTCTCACATGCAAGCAAGATGCTCTGCAAGTGTTCACAACTGGCACAATAAACAAAGAGCCAAAGATACTAAAAGCCCCAAGAGGATATAACACAGGAAGCAATTGGCACCTCAGTGCAAATTCTTCAGCTTTTACTACTCCCAAAGCAACTTCTCATGTCCATAGTCAAATGCCACAATCAATGGTTCTGGGCTGCAATGCCAGGAGCTTTAAGTGAAAGGGTCATTTTTAATGTCAAGGAACTTCAGTGGTCACAGTAATTTCCAGATGGGGGTAATACCCAAAGTAATCTAGTTAAATATCCAATCAGCACGTATTAATTATACAACATTTCCCAAGTGAGTCTTTTATAGACATACAAAAAATTAAATACTACAGAAAACTTTAAAATACCTGACAATTCACATACGTTTCTTCTTAGTAAGCATATGCTAAGTCTTGCAGGGCTATAAAATAGATAATGATAATTTCCCAAAACCAGTTCACAACTCTTTACAACTTCATTACCTGGAACAATTTCTATGCAATCAGAGCACATACCATATTTGTTAGAGATTATCAAAGCAAGTACCAAAAATGGAAGCATTCCTAATCCTTTAATTGCTGTTATGGGGAGTGTTTCATTGTGAATTTTTACAACTAGTTCTCTCATCTGTGGTATTAGCCAGTTAGCTAAAAGAATGTGGAGGAGGAGACTGATGTTTAAATTTTTTATTCTTTATTTTGTTTAGCAAGATTTGACCTTGCAAGCAACAGTTTTTGAAAAGATTAGAAATCTGCAGCTAGTGCAATAAGGAAAATGAAAAACTATATAGAAAAACACTACTTTTCTCATGTGCTTTTTATAATACTTCTCCTTATACACTGGTTCTCACTCTTAACCATGAGAAAGGCAAAGTCACTGCCAAAAAGATTTGGTTTGGGCATTAGGTAAATAAAAAAAATGAATGACAGTAGGATTGATTTTAAATAATCTACTTTTACCTTACACATCAAAATTTTGAAAGTTGCCTAAAATAAGCTTTAACATCAGTGCATCTATTTGTAGAGGTCACTTAGGTCAGCCACCTCTACACTGCTTTAATGTCATTATATAAATATTTTAGTGAAAATATTAAGATTTGATATAATGAAGTATGGATAGAAATTTGCAAAACACCAGAAGCAACAATCAAAGAACAGCCACTATAGATAACCAGGGGCATTATTGACAGCAACAAAAATTAATTAACACTGAGCATGTTATTTATAACTACACCACGATTCATCAGTGGAAGACTGCACTGCAATAATAGGAGAATGCACATGGCCTGCATGGCCTATGCTCTTCCTTCTCTTCCTCTTGGAATAACATTGCATTGCATGTCCCAATCTTCTGCCTTTTATCCAACAGGAAGACTCACAACAGCTCAAAATATACTGAAAATCAGGAAATCAGGAAATGAGCAGGAACCTGGCTTAACTTTCAGGAAAAAAAAAATACACAAGACTTTGCAAAAGGACCAGTTTAATGACTAATGTTAATGACCAGTTTAATCTATCAGAATCTAAGAGATGTGGTCAGGATTTGACAGCTAGTTTTGACATCCTTTTCTCTCTAACCTCATTCCCAATGCTGTACAGACTGCTTTACCATATGCATTATTTTGAGTGAGTGAATGTGCAGAATCAGCCTAAACTATACTGAAGCCTTTGGCACTGTATCCCACAGCATTCTCCTGGAAAAACTGGCAGCCCGTGGTTGGACAGGTGGACCCGTGGCTGGGTGAATAACAGGCTGTATGACCAGGCTCACTGGAAGGAAGCCACATCCAGCTGGTGGCCGGTGGTGAGTGGTGCTCTCCACTCAGGGCCAGTCCTGTTAGACACGTTTATCAACAACCTGCATGAGGGGACCTGGTGCACTCTCAGACAGATTACAGATGGGCAGGGGTGTGGATCAGCTGAAGGATAACAGGGCTCTGCAGAGGGATCAGGACAGGCTGGATCACTGGCCTGAGACCAGTGGTATGGGGTTCAACAAGGCCAGGGGCCAGGTCCCACACTTGGGTCACGGCAACGCCAGGCAGTGCTACAGGCTGGGGGAAGAGTGCCTGGAAAGCTGCCCGGCAGAAGAGGGTTTTGGCCTTCTGGATGACAGCAGCTGAGCGCAAGCCAAGTTCCCAGGGGGCCAAGAAGGTCAGTGGCATCCTGGGCTATATCAGCAACAACATGGCCAGCAGGCCCAGGGCAGTGACTGTCCCCCTGTACGCCACATTACTGATGCCACACCTCGAGTCCTGTAGTCAGTGTTGGGCCCTCACTATAAGAAGGACATGGAGGTGCTGGAGGGAGTCCAGAGAAGGGCAAAAGAGCTGGTGAAGGGTCTGGAGTACAAGTGCTATCAAGAGCAGCTGAGAGAACTGGGGGTGTTTAGCCTGGAAAAAAAGGAGGCTTAGAGGAGACCGTATTGCCCTCTAGAACCCCTGCAAGGGGGTACTAGTAGGGTGGGCTTGTTCTCTTCTCACAAGTAGCAAGCAATAGGACAAGAAGAAATGACTACAAGCTGCACCAGGGAAGATTTAGATCAGTTTATTGGCAAAAAATGAAAGGGTTGTTAAGCATTGGAACAGGCTGTCCAAGCAAATGGTTGAGTCATCATCCCCGGAGGGTTTAAAAAATGTGTAGAGGAACACTTAGAGACATGGTTTAGTGGTGGACTTGGCAGTGCTGGGTTAATGGTTAGACTCAATGACCTTAGTGGTTTTTTTCTACCTAATCGATTCTGTGATTCTAAATTAATAAGTGAAAAATTGCATCCAGGACAAGTAAAATGCATTTTTGCAACTGTTGGATCACACAGTTCTGAATCATTAAGGAATCTCCATCCTCTTCTGCAAAAGCAGCCACATTAATATTTACATCCCCTCATAAAAGAAATGAAGAAGTCTGTCTGACGCCTAAAATTATTTGATAATTCTGTCCCAAATATCTACAGCTATGCTATTTCACATGTGCTATGGCAGCTGATACCTACTTTTTCTGCTTTACTAAGGGAACAGAAAACAAGCAGTGGAGACCCTTTCTGAAAGGGTCAGATTCAGAGTGGTAATATCTCAGCATGAGGGCTGCAGCAATCAGAAAAAGATTACCTTAGTTCACACTCTTGCTAAGTCTGGCATTAGTACACCCCATCTCAACTACTGACAGGGTCATCTTGAACTTAAGTCGATCAACATCACATAAATTTTCAAAAGATTCAGCTGACTTCTTTCTAATGCAAGTATTTCTGAATGTCTTTTAGTGCATCACGAGCTTACAGAAACTCAAAAGCCCTGCTATTCTTCTGTTAATGAAATACTATCATTGTGATGTTTGAAGCACTATCAAGTAATCTTACAGGCATAGACAGACATATACTGACTTTTACAGTCTTAGGAATATTGGATGACTGAGCAGAGGGAATTAATCACCCATTCAGCAAAATTTCTGAGTTTCCACAAATGCCCAAGTCCTATTGTGAAGGAAAAAGACTCTGGATAGGATAAAATTTTTTTATATGCTCACAGTGAACTCTCAATTAAATAGGTTTCATCTCTACTTCAGGATACTGTGACTCACAAACAGGCTTCAATTCATCCAAAACCTCAGGAAAGCAGTATAACCATATCCATGGAGCACTGAGATGTTTTTCACATTTCCAGTCAGCACTTGCGTAAGAATTTGAGCTGTGTCACTGAAATTGCCTTGTATTCTTTTTTTTTTATTTATTTAATATTATCCACTTTTTTATTTTATTTATGGCACTCCAAACCTTCACTTGCCTCAGCTAATCACAAGCTCACTGCATTAGTCATAGGACAAGAAATCAGTTAAAACAAAAAAAAAATCCATCAGCTTTTTTCTTAATTAATTAATTTTTAAAAAATTCTTTATTCCTTTTCCTTGGTACTTACAAAATCTTAAGTCAGATTTAGCCCACAACCACTGGACAGTTTTTCCCATTTTCAACGCTGTTGAATATTCCTTACTTTCACAGATTTCACAAGAAGAGAGAGGTGAACAGTACTTCTGAAAATAAATTATGCCACCTATATAGATACTGTTACTTGTGAAAACATGGGGGGGTGGATGTGGTAATAGATTGCTAAAAGTATTTTAAACTTTCTTTGAATAAATTAAAGATTCAAACTATATCTCTTTTACATTCATGCTTTTCCTGGCATCTTGGGGTTTTTTTGTAAACATGTACTGAGATGTACTCTACATGAATAGCACATGAGCTCAAGATCAAACTACAGCAGCATCCATGAATGACTTCTCTTCAACTGTTAAAAACTGTTGCCAACTGAAAATTCTTCATTCAAAGAAGATGGTATACATTTACCATATTCATTCCACCATCAACATTTTGGTGCACTTCAGTTAGCATACAGGAAAGAGAGGGAAAAATCCATCCCTTTCCCATCTCCTCCGCCACTCAGTTTTACAATAGCTATCATACATCGTGTCAGTTATCTTAAGGGTTTTTCTCCCAGGCTAAAGACAATTGTTTTGTACTTTAAAATATCCTGTTGTCCTTTGCTGAATATGAGCCAGTTTTATGATATAATTTTTGAGACAGAGATGAGAACTGCAAGATCTCACACTTGAAGTGTGAGAGCACTAGATCTCATAAAGTGGAATAATGTTTTGGGAGGTTACTTCTCTAAAAATTCCCAGTTTGCTTCTTTTGAAAGCTATTGAGTTTTCAATAAACAGTTACATGGCTCTACCTGTCAAGATTCAAAGCTCTCACTGGTGGAAGGAAATGGCTGGCTTCATTTTATATATGAAGTAAAATTGTAGAGGAGGGGTATATGTGCTTCCTATTTATTTCCTTTAAGTTCACCTGCCTTTTTCTACTTAGTAAATGTTTTCTACAGTTCTTCACAGCACTTCTCTCCAAATATTATGATATGATATATGATATGATATTCATTGGCTAGAGCAGTATTCCTGACCCTGAGTAAGGTCAAGTTGGATATTATGATATGCACCCCCAGGCACAGAAACATTGATTTTACAGTTAGTGATGAAGACTGACTGGGACTTGGTTAACTGTTGGGATGAAAAGGGGAATAAAAGGTGGAGAGCCCAGTGGAGGAGGTTTCAGAAGTCACAAAGCTTATGTGCTACTTTAGAACAACCACCTCTCAACATCACTCATTTCCTTCCTTTTACAGTGTGATTCAGTATAGGACTGGCTAATTATAGCATTCTTAAAATTGCAGAGCAGAAATTATAAAAAAAAAAGTGCTAGAACTTTACTAGTTACCACCTACATTTCTTTTTAATACAGTCTGTATTCATACTTTAACAAGTATCTGCCAAAATGACAACCAACATTTCACAGTCTCAACTCTAACACATCTACATGTTAAAACTAGTCAAATCTGGAGACAGCTTTTTATTTTCTTTAAAGCACTTTTTTGGGAAAGACATTTTTTTTCAGTGTATGGCTGTTTGCATAATGTCTGCAACATACTACATGCATGTTCAATGACACCTGCATGTCACAATAACTGTATAAACAACCAGAAGAAGCCACAAGCGTCTCAGCTTTATCAAGGCTTTCTTGAACTCAGTGTTCTATTACAAAACAAAAGAAAACACTCTTCATTATGTAACCTAGCCCTTCACATTGGCCTTAGTTTGGACTGGCAAAACAAAGCCTTAGATGTCTAAGTACCTAACAAGCGGTCTGCTTAATCCACTACAACATATTTCTGTCATTCCATTCACTCTTGCAAGTGTTTTATGCAGTTGTATTACACTACTGAGGAAAAAAATAAGCTGTATTCTTTTGAAAGTTCAGAGCCTAATTAAAAGGTGGCTCATTAGCCAAATGGATTTTTGTCACATGAAATTTTTCACTGGCTTGCTAATGAACCAGATATAAATACCAGTCACTACTGCAATCCAGCAACCTCAAGGCTGCCAGTATTATTACGTTTACTTTAAATACAAAATTACAACCTTGCAAGTGTTGGCCATCTAGCATATAATTTTGCTTTGGAAAGCATTCCTATTTAAATCAATCATAAGCATATGCTCTCTGTCTTGCTTTGAGCTAAGGCTGCACTCAGTGCTGTTCTTGAAAAGGGTGGTTCTGTCTTTCAAGGCACACTGATAACACACGCCATTCTGAAGCACACCACTATAAGAATGTGACAGCAAAATGCTATTGGTCATTATTTCTGATTCATATGAAAGATATACTTCCTATTTTAAAATTCTTTCATCTTCAACACGTAGATGCCAAAGGAACCAAATGGAAAGGGTAACTTCCTTTTATTTCTGTGCTCATAGTTCTGTTTTAACAGTAAACCTGTAATGCAAATTCTGCACACTGGCCAAAGACCTCTAAGTTTTGTCCTCCTGATCCCTCTCCTTGTGTAACCAAGAAGTACCATTTGTTTCACTTCATCAATCTTCCTGCTAGGATTAAAAAAAAAAGGGGGATGCTGTATCTGTGGACTGAGGACTGTAAAATCATTTTCCAGAAAATCCCAACATAGTCTGTTAAGTTTTATGTTAAAAAGTCAAATGAAGTGCCTTACTGCACCGACACAGAGACAGTAACTAAATTATGCTTAAGTAGAAATGTAATACAGAAATACAGGTAGTTCCCAGGAGAAAGAATACAGAGTTAAATAGAGTTCAATTTTTAGAACAATGAACAAAGACTACAAAGCACCGAAATGTATGATGAGAGTCTGGACGCAAATCCAATTGCACTTTTAAAAAATACTTTTTTTTTTCTGAAGGAATAAATCCATTTTTTAATAGTTTGACTAGATGAAGTCAACATTGCTGTGATAAAAAGCCGAAACATTATTTATAATACAATTATTTGGACTTGGGTGCCTAAATGTGTGTTAGATGCCAAAATTAATTTACCCCAGTCCACAAAGGTGTGGATCATTCCAGGTCAGATTTGCCAGGTCTGTGTCTTGTGCCTCAGACATCCCTAGGGCACCTAAAACTGTGCTTTCTCCATTCTGCACAATTTGGCATCCATTCCAAAAATCTTGTGCAATGAGGAGGTAACATTCAGCATTCCTTCTTTTCATTTGTGAAATTATCTTACAGGTAATTGCCCAGCATATTGAAAAGGGTGGCAGAGGGTGGTTCATTTTGTGTGAACAAGCAAAGTAAGAGCTTGTTTCAAAAGGTGCAGATAGGAGAGTGTAAGTCAGATGAAGGAGAAAATTAATGGAAATAAAGGAGACATGATAAAGGGGTTGTGGGAGTGTTTTAAGGATGACTGCTGAGTAAGAAAGCAAAGCAGCATGCTACTATACAAGAGGATGGGTGGAAATATTTCCATGACTATTCAAAGTCATGACTATTTAAATATTAGTATCGTTAGATGTTGTTTTTAGCAGCCAAAGCTGCTAAAGCAGACCTGAATTCCAAGAAACCTTTCATTTGTTCCACTGGAACATCCAGCTGTCATCTCCATTTGCACATTTAACGTCAATTTCAATGAATTACACATAAGAGAATTCAACCCTCTGATGACAGAGCTGCAACTTACTTTACAAAGTTAATTGAACCTCCTCTTATGCTCTGTCTCACTGACCATCCACATTATTAATGCCTCAAGCCCCAGCTATGTCACAGCCTTGCTTGTAGCCTGGAATCCCCTTTGAGCCTACAGTCACACCTAACCCACAGGAGGGAAGCATCAGGTCCTTGCTCTGTGCCACAGGAGTGGAATGACTGCAACTCACTGGTGTGAGGGAAGTTGGGTAACACCAGCCATGCCAGAGGGACTTTGAGAGATGCATGAAGTCTGTGCAGACACAACTTAGCAACTGCAACTCTTCAAGAATTGTTCAGGCTTCTCTTTGAAGGATCCATCCAGCGAGTCTCATGGACCAAACTGGAAAAGCAGTGGGTGGCTAGTGTGGACCACACACGCCATGCAAACACACCCTATGTGACTGCTCTCATACTCTCATCTACATTACTATGAGTGAAATACAATTATGCAGAGGGGAAAAAACAGGACTGGAAAGTCAATTTGTATGGTTAGAAATACCATGGAAGATGAGGGGGGGTGGGAAATCTCACTTATTTAATTTACTTAAAAACCCACCAGACTTCTGCCTGTTTTTGATAAAAACATTTCACTTTGGAGGAGTTACAAAAGAAATTCTTCTCACTGTACTTAGCTATCTCAAAGGTATGACTTTAACAGAAGAGAGATGTCTTGCGAAGTGTCACCCTGGAAATCTGAAATAGCTTCTAACTACAGCTCGTTTTCTGCTAACCTTCAAATAAAGCCTTTAAATTCAAAGTTCTTACAGGAAACCAAAATCTGAAGAGAATGGAAACAAGCCTTTTGTTTTGCTTGCAAGGTGAAATAGTTTAAATGTTATCCAATCACTTTGATGAAAAGTACTTGACAAATATTCAATGCCAGATGAGATGAAAAATAGAGCTCTTTGGACTAATTAGGTATGGCCTCTTTTACTAATCCACAGATTGGAGGAAAACTCTCAACGTGGATTAAGACTGACAAACTAAGCAACAAAATGAGGATTTTTCCCCCCATGATATAAGAATAACATTCAAATGCAACGCTGCCATTCATACTAAACATAAGATGACAAGATAGAAACTTGAAGGCTAAAAAGTAAGAGATTTTTTTAAAAAGTGAAAACCTGAAAAAGTGAAAAAGTATGTCCTAACATTTTTCTTCCCATCTTTGGATGACAGATGTCTTTCATTTTTGCCTTACTTGCATAACTAAGTATAAAACTGGAATACAAATTAATCACAAGAAAAGAAAAAGATGTAAACAATCCCTGTGAATTTATTTAGTGCTATTTATCTTATAATACCTAAAACTATAGTTTCATTATGTGTCAGATTTAAAGAATAATCTGTTGTAGGAAACTAGTACAAAAATTATTAGGTTCCTATCCCATGAAAGAAACATACTAAAGGCAGTTAGGATACAAAAGCATGGTAAGAAAATACTTAGATTTTGTACAAGACTTTTCTTTTTGCCTATGCAAAAAGATGTATTGCCATCTTGTGTTCTTGGTATATTAGTTGGAATTTATTATTCACCTGGAAAATAATTTTCAGAAGGCTGCTACTTCTGGAAAAAAATTTGTTTGTTTGGAGTTTTCTTTGGTTTAAATTTTATTTCTGTGAAAGCTGGAATTTTCAAAAAAAGAAGAAAGTATCTGACTGGCATGACTACTTATAAATATCAAATTCATGCTCAAGACTGTAATGTCTATTGGAAAATGTACACGTAACGGTATATAAATTATATTACATCATATTATGTATAACTGTAATTATATTTTAATATACATTTATTTAAAAAATATACTCTCCAAAATGGACTAGTTTTAATTTTAATAAATTTTCAATATATTTTTCATACTTGAATACTTTTATTTCTTAAGACAAAACAAATTTTACTTTGAAAAATCAAAAATTAGTGAATATACGCTCAAGCTTACAATATATTGATAACTACATTATTGACCAAAAAAATATACTCTAGAAAAAACTTAGAGAAGATAACCTTGAAATTTTAGTTATTATGAGACGAAATGGCTCGATGCCAGCTGCTTTACAGGTCATATACATATATGTTTTAAATAAAATTAACACAGAAAAAACACCCCCAACATTTTGCTTTCTCCAACAAAGATAGAGATTTTTCTTCTGCAACAATAACTATTAGACTCAAGTATATGTTAACAAAATGTTACTTGAGGGACTACAAAACCAGACTTCAGTGCCGCATAAAATAAAAGAAGCCATTTTTCGAGTAATTGCTCCAAATCTCTTGGAACGACTACTACTGACTAATGCTCTCAATTTACCACAATATGCTTAAGAAAATTCTGCAGCTTTTAAATATGCCTGCCTTAGCAGCTGTAGTGTTCAGTTTCTCTGGGCATGGAAATCAAGCTATTTGTTCTAAGTACACTGCCAATATGAATCGGATCCCATACACAAATTGCGTACATAAGGAAAGCACGATTAACACCTTAGGTCCCAGAGAGCACCTGCTATTTTGCAAATAGTAACAATTAAAGCTGCTGGGAGCAGGTCGGAACTGAGGGTGTGCCCTCCAGCTGGCAGGGCCTCCCAGGGCTACTAGCCCAGCTGCTGAAAAACGTGAAGTGTTAGGGGGTAAAAGAATGGGAACAACTAGTTCCAGCTTTTCTACAATTTATGGCTCAAAAAAAAGTTCATGCACTCAGAGAAGTAATAACTTTTTGTTCACCAAACTCCCCTGTACTACACATTTTTTAGTTTTATTTATGTTTCTGTAGTAGAAACACTGAAGCTTAGAGAACAAGAATCAATTTACTTAATTTTGTACACATAATAAGAATTATTTTCTATTCATAAATATTTGGTGGGTTTGGTGACTTAACAGGTTCAGATTTGCAAGGATAACAATCAATAAACAGTTCTACTCGTGAGATAGGCGAATATTGAAATGTCTGAAAATGTTATAGAATAGAAACTCAGAATACCTTTTCCCATAAAGTCATATTTTTCTAGAACACATTTTCCCTCTTAATTTTCCAATATATTCAGCAAAAGTGAGAGCAAACATGGTAACAGGTTAGCTAAGCCATTCATCAGTTATTCCCTTAATCCTGGTAGTTCTGAACTATCCAAGTCAAGAGTCACTAAATTGTGTCTTAATAGCAAAGAAATGCTATTAACGCTAATTCTCCTAAATGCTTAGGACAATTTCAGTCTCATTGCAAACAGAATGCAAAAATGTCCCATATGCCTCTTCATTGTAAAAGCAAAACTTATAAGAAAGAAACATAAGCACTTCCCATTTTAACATTCCCAAAATGTAAAAGTGAAAAAAAAATTGTAGAAAATTACAAAGCATTGAAATCTTTATCACTCAGGACATTACAAGTGGCAGTATACAGATACTGTCACTTAGGTGAGGGACTGTGAATTATTTCTATTTCCTTCTTTCCTCACCTTTTGTTCTGGTAAAAAGATGAATTTCCCATAGCCTTTAAAATTCCTCATGTAAAACACATCTAACAGTTCGCAACATCTCACCTCTATTTTCTGTCCTATTTTTACCTTACTGATCCTAGCAATAGAACAGACAAGCCTGAAGAGATCTTTGAATATGGTCTATAAAATCATAAACACTTACTGCAATTAAGAACTCACCATAATCTAAATGCAAAGGTACCCATAATCTAAGCCAAAAGAAAATTACTCTGACACACAATTAAATAAGTCATTAAACCACTAGAGCACTATTTTAATGCTACGACTCATAAATAAAATTCACTACTTACAGGTATTATTTAAATGCACTATTATAGATTTATGTCACATCTAAATAATTAAATACTATTCAAAAATATTTACTGGTATGAGACACCACAAACACAGAAATTCCATCTTTATTAATTTTCAGTATTTTAAAGTATATTTTTAGCAGGGAGTATGCAGAATTTTTCACCATTTTTATAAGTCAGATTTGGTGCTATGTCACGTTTTCAGAGACAAAATACCAAAGGATAGCTATTAGAGATTTTGAAAATTCCTAAATACATTATTAAATCATACTTACAGAGATAAATACCTGATTCTGATCTCAGTTTATATATCATCCTGATCCATCAAGAAAATTTCAGCTGAGCCATTTCTATCAACTTGTTTAAAGTGGCCAACAGAATACATACAGATTTAAGAAACGACAACCACCACATTATCCCAGTATTTTACTTCAAGAGATTCTTTTTATACTGATGAGAAAAGAAGTCCATTTCATTACAGTAAGTTTCTTAAACTGAATGCACAAACTGTAAGCCAAAAGGAATGTTTTGGCCTTTTCTCCCCTCACAAAACAGAAAATTGTTAATCTATGACCTGCATAAAACATTAAGCTGTCTCTGGTTTTCCATTCCAATTTAGTTCACTTGGTTTCCCCTCACTGATTGCCTTTGACTGAAGAGTCACATGTTACAAAGAGAGAAGAAAATATAACTATTGCTTAAGTGTGTCATGCTGAGAAGTCGTTCAGCTAAAACAGGAGCTATTTGTTCACAGAATCTATCAAGGCCAGTCTTCAGAGGGTCTTTTTAACTCAGAGACCGTGTCCTGAACTTACAGTCCTGCCTACGTTCATTTCAAAATGCCACAAGTCTACCTTTCAATGCAGCATTGCCTTATTTTGTTTATACTGCTATGAAAAGATTTTGGCTGCACTGGGATCAGTATTAAGGATCTTCTTTCATTACCATGAGTAATAAGACTCAATAGAGAATACAGGATGATGTCCTCGAAGGCAATCACAATATAGGGTACAACAAGTAACTGCACTGAATAGAACAGGGGAACAAAGATCCATTAAACAGCCATGCAGTGACTGTAATTTTAGTTGGACATACAATTAGCAAACTTTGCAAGATTACATACCTAGAAAAGAACATGCAAACTTAACAGGAAAATTTTTACATACAGCTTGCAACTGTATCCAGAAGGAGCAAGAGAAATCCTTATCACAGAGGATATCTATCTTACAGACCTAAGTGACAGTCAGGATACTGGTGTTACTCACTATGACTCAGAAAGCCAACAGCTGGAAAGATCTACAGAAATAATTAACTCCATTTTAGCCACACTGAGTCTGTAGGTAACACAATTCCTGTAGGATATTAGAGATACACTGGGCTAAAAGAAACAAGTTAGGGTAGAAGTTAATAGTATTCATAACACTGAGATGGTAAATTGAAAATTTACGTAATTCCACCTGAACAGGAGAAAACACTCACTGTGAGAGTGACCAAACACTAACACAGGTTGCACAGACATGTTGTTCAATCATCATTCCTGAAGAAATTAAAAAACCTGCACACAGGCTCAAGTGATTTGCTCTAGGTGACCCTGCCTGAGCAGAGGGTTGGACTAGTTGATCTCAAGTGATCCTTTCAGCCTAAATGATTCTGAAATTCTATGATTAATTCTCTCTTCTTTTTTATTTTAATTCTTTTCTTACACCAGTCTCTTAATTCTTAACTCCTTTATAGCATCTTCAAAGAACACTTACTCTGAATAAGATGGGTTTTGTGAAGCCACACACTCATGTATATTACTTTCCTGTGAGAAACTATGCATCATCTTTCCATGTGATCCATATGCAAACTTACTTCATGAAGTGCATACTTACTGTTGACAGAACGTTGTAGTGCTTTTAAAATGCTCATTAGCAATTCTCTGAACCACTTCAATTAGAGAAGATATTTATAAACCTTTCCCTTCCCTATAAAAGGAACATCAAAAACACTGTAATATAATCTGTCTCCTGTTATAAGAGCCTTCAAACAGAGTTTTGTTTACATGAAACTTCATTTTCCAAAACCATGGTTCAGGAACACATTGTAAGGTCTTGTTATTGAATTTCTCTGAACTCACTCTATCCCTTTCAGCTTGAACAGTTAGTTAAGTTATGAAAAGACAAAATAACATTCAAATAGTTCCTTGATATAAATGGGTTTTTTTCTACCTTCATTACATATCTGGGGTGAAATGTTGCCTGTATGCCATTTTTCAATGACGAGTCTTCTGGCACTGGCACTGCAATAGATTTCTTATCTTGTAGTTAAGGATAATACATCCAACCAAAGCCAAAACTAAAGGTTCTCACATCCTGCTACTTTAATGCTAGAAATTTAAATGGATGTGTAGACTATATAACTGCTGTGTTTGTAGAAGCAGAGGGCTCTTCTTCACATGGAAGTAAGCTATGTTTACACTGCAAGCAGAAATAAATGCAGGAAAACTGTGAGAACCCAGTTTTAGCAAGCAGTTGAAAGACCTAAGGAGTAGGACAGCTCTTGGAGCACAGATATGAACACTCTTTCTCCAGCCACCAAGGAGTGAACTATCAAACTGAAAGTATAATTTTGTGCTTTTCACTCCCTTCAAGATCTTTGAGGATTAAAATGCAATCTTACACGAATTTAATAATAATACTTATTCAAGTATTTATCTATATAGTAAACAGTTCTTTATAGGTTAAAGTACTTTTACATTTTAAGACTCCAGAATTGATCTGCCAGAGATAGCCATTAGCAATTGGCATGTTTCCAAATGTCAGTGAGTAATTTTGATGACTATACAAAACTCCCAGAAAGTTTGTTTTCAGTTCTTTCTAATGGAAAGTGAAGTGCTGCCATAAAATTCTCATTGACAGAAACAAGCAAACACAACACTTTCCATCTAATAATCGGCAGGGACAGGGATAGATACATCTACAATTACATCCAGAATATATTGCAAAGAACTCTTGGGTAAACATCTTTAACTAGTCAATGAAAAAAAATTATTTGAGAAACAATCTTAAAAACTTATATTCACCAACCATTTTCAAGCAGTTAAGATGCCTTCCCTACAACAGAATAAGCACTATAATTTTGAAGACCTTAAAATCAGAACTCTACCTCGCTTTTCTTTTTCTTCCTCTCTTCTCTGCATGTCCAAAATGTCATACTACACAGTGACTTCATGAATCATCAGCAAGCCACATAGATTTATATCCATAATGTACACTCTAATGGTTACAGTTCCTTTTGCAGACTTTCCCAACAAAACAAAAATAAAAATTGTCTCTAATCAGCCATGTTCTACTTGTTTTGTGATACTCCATAAATGTTCTCTATAATAGCCAATACTCAAGTCTTGGAGTTCCCTTTCCTCAATTCTCCTCCATTTCTTGCTCCTCCTGCTTCAGTATTAATAGCACCCACTCAAAATACCAGTCTCTCCATATCTTCATCCAGCTTGATTCATCTCATTTCCCATTCCTAACAACTTCTGTTTTAGCCAGTCCCAGCCAGCCTTCTGGTTTCCAGTTTTTGGGTGCAGCTGAGATTTTTGGGGATCAAATTTTTCCCTGCAGGAGGAGTGGTCTTGCTCACTTGTCCTTTCTGCCACACTTGCATGTCCTCCCTCATCCTAGCTATGGTTTTCATCAGCCCACTGTGAACTGTTCAGCTGATTAGCCAGCCAAAGCTACTCACCTCTCTCCTTGCTGGCTCAGTTCTCAGTTTGCTTAAGTGATTTCAAACAAATTACCAAAATGCAAGAAAAACACCAAACCCTTCTCTGCCCGAGAAGGGGAGGAAAAGTGAAGAGAGGAGGCCTTTGCTGGAAGAAGAGAGTAAGGAAGAGAATGGGCCTGTCTTTTCAGTCCCGTAAGTCTCAGCCATTTTACCTGACACAAACCTTAATCATTCAGTTCTATTGCAAGTTTGGTTTAGTTTCTCTACAGCCCTACTAACTTTGTATTTCTGTATTTTCTGGGTGTCTTCTTCCTTTACAACTACTAGATACCAAAAAAGGAGTTCATTGGCTGGGGATAGGGTATCATCCTTCTCATTTGTACCCTTTCTTGCTTTCACCATTCCCCCTTGGCAGATTTTTATTCTTTTTTTCCACATTAGGAGTAAAAGATATATCAGAAAGTGTGGTGAATGACCCTGGCCAGTCTCATCCTGACTCAAAGCACAGTCACCAGTCACTATCCTAGAAGCTATGTCATAACCAATGATTTTTACTTTTAAGTTTCCTGCTCTGAATCAAATTCACTTCAATAACTGCTAAAAGTATCCCTAATCTTCTTCCTCTTACAGGCAAAACTTAGTAAAATAGCATATTTTGTCATTGAGTACTAAATTAATACAATAGCTCTGAAAATTTTCTCTCCAGTTTTTTCTACTGCTGTCAACAACTTGAGAGAGAAGCAATGACAGGAAATAAAAGGTCTCAGAAAGTCTTTCCCTGAGACAGTGCATCTGATATTCAAATACATTGAGGATCCTTTAAAAGGCTTCTTCAATACTACAAAAGCATGATGTACTTCATATTGGAGTAGAAAGAATTTTATATAGAAATGTAGGAAGTATATTTCTGATGATTTAATAAATGTCATTCTGTGAGAAATTTTAGTGTTTGTATTTCTGCTTTTGCTGCTTGTAACTGAGCAGTTTATAATTTGAAAGCCCCAAGTTATTCTAAAGCTTTTTACGTAAAATTTTGATAATTCAAATAGAACTACTGTAGACTAATACAGGAATTTTGATTCCCAGTCCCACCTACAGAGAAAAGTGCCAAATAACTATTGTTGAGCTATAAATTATTCCCAGTTAACTATTAACTTATTAAGATGAAAGCTGTGGTCTATTCCCATGGCCAATAGTTGCACTTCAACAAGAAGATCCAGTTAACTCTACTTTCAAATTAACTACTAATAGAACTTTGTGCAATGAAACTATGATATACATGCCATATATGTATCTATATAGCTATAAAGAAAGTGAATTTGAGAAAAAGTGTAAGTACAGAACTAAGGTACTCTGCCTTAGTTGTTTCAGTTTTGATTAAAGGAATATTCTCCAATTATTGAGAAAGACTGTGAAGGATCATGATTACAAACAGTATGAAAAAATTATGTGTAGAGCTGTATAATGACTCCATTTTTTTAATAAATTAGAATATTTAAATAATTAATGAAATTTCCCAAATACAAAGTTACCCAGGTAACAAAAGGCTCCAAAAATTTTTCAGGAAGAAGTAGTGCATATTGTGACAGCAACTTTGAAAATACATCTAAAAGGCCACATTTTTTGCCATGAGACAAATCCTTCAATCAACCTGACTGATAAAAAGTTGACCAAAATTCTCCATAACTCTCAAAGTCACTGTATATACTTACACAATTTAATAATAGACTGGAAATGAAAGAAAATATTTCACAATAACACCCCATTGAATACAAATCTGAAACATAGCCTTGAACTCCGCTCTTCACACATAGAAGGAATCTGATAAGAATCAAACCAGGAGTGCAAGTTTCTAACTGTAAATCTTAATATCATTTACATTAACTAAAATTGGACATACATAATTTGTCTCACTGAACTATAGTCAGCTATTATTCATGTACATCTACAGAATAGTGGTATTCCAAATGCTCTGTCAATATGAATGATTCCACCCCTGGTTCAGATGGAGACAGAAAGTCATATTTTCCCAGATCCAGGGACATATTTACAGTATTATATATGCCAGCAAAATAGGGAATTTTTCCTTAAAGTCACAGATTTTCTGACACACCAGTAATAATGCTGGCATGCGATCATACTTAAAAATGAAAAAAAAATCCAAACCAACAAACTTGTGATATTTTCTGTCCACATTAATGTTGCCAGGTAACTGTAAACAAGAATTAAAATTGGGCTTGTCTGCTTTTCTTCTCTTCACAAAGATGTTTCTGCTTAATAGCCAGGAACTGCAGACAACAGATGCCAATAGTATGTACGTGTGTTGTTTTTTTTCTTGTAAAACCAATGTGGGTTAAGCCCAGTGAGAAAATAAGCACCACACAAAGACTCATTCCCTTTCTCCTCCCTTCCCCCAAGTGGCATGGGGGAAGAGGCATGGAAAAACCCCACCAATTGGGGTCAAGATAACAAACAAAAAATTTGTTTAATAAGTGAAAGATAAGTGGAAAAAGAGGGAACTAAAAATGAAAAAAGTGATGCTACAGCAATCACTCACCACCTCCCATGGGTAGACTGATGCCCTACCAGGTCCCAAGCAAAAGATGGTTAACCCCCTAAAGCCCCCTCTTTGAGCTTTTATTCCTGAGCATGACGTTATGCCACAGGGAATTTCTCTTTAGTTAGCCTGGGTCATCTGTCCCGTTGTGCCCCTCCCAGCCTATTGTGCAGCCCCTGCTCTATTCACTGGGGGATGCAGAGTGAGAAACAGAGAAGGGATTGATGCTGTGCAAACACTGCTCAGCACAAGCTAGAACATCCCTGTATTACCGAGACCATTTTCATGACAAATCCAAAACATTGCCCATACAAGCTACTGTAAAGAAAATTAAGCCTATCCCAGGCAAAGACAGTACAAGAGTACAGCACAATAGGTACAGTTCCATACCCAACAATTCTAAGTGATACATTAATTTAAAAAATACTAATGTAAAACAGAGAGAAAAAGATTTGCTGTGCTACTTTAGTCTTACAAAAAGGTGAAACTGGTGGTTTTGTCAGCTAAACCAGCTTACTGGAAGGTTTGATGAGAGGGGCAGGACAGCTCAGCAAAACAGGAACCAAGAAAGGAATGGAAGAAGTAGCAGGCATAAATGCAAACCTCATAGGCTGTGTTCAGTCCCCTCTGGCTAAGATAATGGTTTCACATCCCTACACACCTCTCCTTTTGGAATTCCCTTTCATGTCACTTTGCACCCCCAGCCCCCCCATAAGACAGAGGGACCAGTCTGAGCCACAGCTAGACCACTGCAGAATTAGGTCCTCCAGCATTTCTGTTTCTTAAATTAAAAGTGAAGGGTATAGATGTTGATGTTCTAGCTAAGAAAAATAGCTATTCAGGATAACATATAGTTATGTGTTTTTACACAATGTATCTTTATAAATAAACCCATGCACTGTAGTCAAATACATTGTAACATGACTCCTGCATGCAATGATTTTTAAAACAAGCTTTTTCTTACAGAATTTATATCTACTTCTTATAGCTAAATGGTCAAAGCACCAGTCATATACTTAAGACACTGTAAATTAGCTTATTCAGAAAATATTCTATCAATTAAGCCAAACAAGCAAAAAGAATATTTTGGAGAATAAATGTTACCATAACATTTCGAAAGACTAGAACACAGCACAACAAAAGCAGGAAAATAAACATGCAGCAAGATTTTTCCTTAACTTTGGCTAAGAGGTAATTCAGTAACAACAGGACTGAAAATAAGCTGACAAAAATGTACCTTAAAGCCTTTTATAGCTGTAAATTTTGTTTAAAAACTTCAAAAACTTTTCACCCAATCCATAAGTAGTGAAAACTATTTTTTTAATGTATTTGTTATTAATAGCTTGTATTAAAAAGAAAAACAAATCAAACAAACCCAGAAAACACTCCAAGGCTTTCATGCTTGGTTGATTCTATTAGTTTAAAAATTTATGAAATAGGACTGACCTGGACAGAAATTCTGCTGTGTCTGAGTAGTTAACTTTTCTTGCACAGCACACTTCTCAAAATGTCCTGCAGTTGCATTCTGATGTAGGCCCCGTTGTCTGGTAGCAAATCCCAATTCTCCCGGCTCAGAAAACTTCCGATAGAACTGTGGCTCCAAATCACTGAAAGAGAAGTTTATAGCACCGTGTCTTCCATGGCCATAGTCACTGAACATGGATTCATCCTCGGTGTCCTCTGTTGGTAGCGGGAGGATCCGGTGATGCAGCTGCGGGCTGGGCAGCCTCGAAGATAACGGAGAAGGAATAGGTGACATTTGCTTGTGTGTATTAGATAGCGGATATGAATTACTAAAAACATTACTCACTGCTGCTAATGGGGGTGAATGCAGCCTTTTCTCTTCCAGTTTAAGATTATTACTTGTCTGAGGAATATCAGGACTTTCATTTACAGGTAGGTTCAAAAGTGAAGGCTTGCTGTTTCCCCGGGATACCGTGGTCCTTTTCTCATATAGTGAGCCTGGCAGGTTTCTGTCTACTCTTGTAATTTGTTGCAGTCTCTTCCATTCTGCAGCTTCATCTAAACTGTCGCTCCGGATAACTTTCAGAAGAGCTTTATTAACAGCTCCCACAAGGTTGCATGACTCATCAGTAATGTGCACTCTCTCTGCTTTGTACTGCAAACCAGAGCCATCTTCCTCCTTTTCCTGCAGCACACTGTTATTAGAGTCTCCAGCAGTTTCATCTAAAGTGTATACATCACTTCTTGGTATAAACTCCTTATGTGCTGTTGTGAGAACAGGAGAAAGGGTGTCATTATCTCTGTGAGAATCAGGTAAAGACTCTGTAGGGGGTTGGTAAATTTTCTAAGACAAGTGTCTAAATCCTGGACTTCAGCAAGAACTCTGTTTCCTGGTTTCTCTTTGCATACTGGCTCAGCATACTTGCTACTTTTCAAGATTTTAGCAGCTGCAGATTTACTTAATGTCTTGAGTTTGTTAGACAGACTGTATTGAGATGAATTCACCAAAGTGGTCCTCTGTTGTACCTTGGTAACTTCAGAAACGCATTCTCCATTATCCACTGGTTCAACTGCAACAACACTATTGATGTCTTTTGAGCTAGAACTTGGTAAGTCAGCTTCCAATTTCACAGCTTTGTTGCTCTTAAGAAAATACCCCTCTTCTGTCCACCTTTCTGGTTGTATTCTATTGTCTACTGGTAAATTATCCTTACCTTTTACTGTTAGCCACCTGGTGGTAGAAAAGGAGCTGGGATAACTCCTGGTAGAAATTCTTGTGGAGACCGTCTTCTTATTTTTCTCTTGCATGTCTTGTGTATGCAGTAAAAAGAGATGTTCATGTATCTTTTTTCCCTCTTTCTGATGTCTGATCTCCTCAAAGCTCTCTTTCCTTCTGCATTTCCTCATTTTTTTACGATTCAAATTGTCTCTCTTAGTAGAATCCAGCAATAATTCCTGCTGATGTGTAAGACTGGAGTAATTATCACCTCTAAGTTTCGGGACTCCGGAAACATCCTGTCGCTTTTCCTCCTGATGTCCTGCCTTAAGATCTGGAATACGATGAGATCTCAAAACACTGGATAAGAGATTTTCCTTTTCAGCAGTTAGTTTGTACATTTCATTGAGAAGGTCCTTTGTGGTAGTTTGCCTGAAAATAATAACCCCACATTCTGTATCTGGCCATTCTCTCAGGTCCATGTCTAACCTCTCCCTTACTTGATAGCAGCAACAGAAACTCTTACTGGTTCTATCCAGAGTTTCAGAGCCCTTGTAAGTAAATCCTGTGACTTTCCCATCTGGATGATAGAAGCTGATGTAACAAAGCTCCATAATGGGTTTGTGCAATTGAAGGATGGTATGCGTGCCTTCCATTATGCTTGCCAAATTAGTCATTCATTTAAATTATGTTCTAAGTGTTCCAAAGCTTGCATGACATAGCATGTGAGGCAGGGAATGGACGGAAGGCATCTGACTAATCTTCAATAATATTGTCTGCTGGAAAAAATAAAGAGAAGCCTGTCAAACTTGATTATGTCAAATTTAATATGACAAATAACAAGCCTGCAGAAGCACGGTCTTCTCTCAGTATTATCTGATACAAATCTTTTACCTTGAAAATCTGACCCAAAAAAGAATGACAATGCTAACACTCATAGCTGAAGTCATAATCTTTCTGTCTCATACATCATCCCTCTGTCTTCAAGGTTCTCAGTCAATGCTGCTCCTTCAGGTCACAAGATGGTCACTAAAACACCCATTTCAAAGAGACTTTACTTTTGAATGATGGAATCTCTTGCCTTCTCTCTGTTAAAAGTTAACTTGCTGTTGAACATTTAGTAAAAAGAACCATTCAAGCATGCCTGTTGCCTTTTTAGTCAGCACAACCACCAGCATAACACCATCACAATGTAATTAAGCCTCACTGCTTTATTTACTGAGAAAACATTTAAAAAATTAAAAAGGCTGAATATTTTCTTCTTGTACTATTTCGTGGAACTGCTAAGGCATGAAGAAAACTTAGAATAACAAAAAAATAGGCCCTGGTTACTTGGATAACATACAGGTACTATACAAATCTACTTTGAATCAACATGGAATAGTGTAATTGTACTTTTATAGGCAGATTCATTGAACTTTTTTATTTCCTATTCTCTTCATCACACATATTTTCTTCCTACAGATTAGATATATTTACATTCTTTGCATACATAACAAAAGTTTGTTTGCTCGTTTTGAGAACTAAATTGTTTTTTATTGAGAAGGAACTCTGCTACCACAATTAAAGTGGAGAAGTCTGAAGTCATTAAGAAATGCAAAAGCATCAGGGAAAGACCTAAAGCCCAGGAGCACAGAAAGACGGTGAGCACCTGCTCCACATTGAAAAATGCAATAATTTCAGATTTCAACTGAAAAAGCATGAACACAACAAAATTTTTCATAATTTTAGAAGAGTCAAACTTAGCCAACAATATTTAAAAGGAAGCTGCCTTTGAGGGAGTCAACAGCTCCTCCCAATGTAGTGTCATCAGCAAACTTACTTAGTATTCCTTCAAGTCTTGTATCCAATTTATTAATGAAGATGTTGATGAGCACAGAGCGGAGGATGGAGCTCTGTGAAACCACACCAGCCTGATGTCACCCCCTTCACTATAACCCTTTGCAACTGACCGTGAGCCAGTTGCTCGTCCATACAATGTGTTTATCCAGCGGTGCATTTTATCCAGAAGGATATTGAAGAAAGTATTGAAGTATTGAAAAAAGCTTTGCTGCCCTCCAAAAATATACAAGCTTTGTATCAGTTCTGTATACAAGCTTAGATATCATTTTATAGTGATGCCCATAACTTCTTATAAGTAATTAGTGAAGCCCAACTGTTAGAATCAAGCAGCGTTTACCCAAAACATTTTATCAACAAACAGTCATTTACTGCAGTTTATTTAATTGCAACTGTTTATAATGTTATTTAAATAGTTTCAAATTTTCAATTTACTTTGAGTAGTATCATTCTTCATGACAGCAAAATTCTTAGAATGGACATATAATCCTTAAAGGCAGAGGAGCTATCCTAAGGAGAGAGACTACAGTAAGAACAATGTTCCATTAGAGCCATATGAACTCCGTAATTCTGTTCACCAGCAGTTAACAATTGAGTGGCCTGATTCACAATATTGTTCAAGTATAGGAAGTAGTAGGAAAGGTAGGTACAAAACCTTTAGTCACTGCTTTTGTTGAAGACTGGCTTGTTGTTTCATACATCCTGTAAGAGCTTCCGAGAAAAATCTGCCATTCTCTTTCCTCTTTTATTCTTGTTTTAACTCACTGTGCAAGTCTGGAGTTCAAGATACAGGCAAGGCTGAGGACTACCTGAAAGAGCAGCCTCTCCCCTCTTGCCTCACCAGTCTTCCTTGTCTCCAGCTGTGCATGCCTGCTGCTCTTCTACCACAGAGTGATCGTGTGTGCCACTGGCAGATGCAGCCAAGAGTGGTTCTGCATACAGAAATACTAGGAGCTGTCTTAACCATACTCACTCTGCAGTCAAGCAGTAGTGAACACCCCTTAGGAAAGAGCATCATGGAAACTATAGACCCAGACACTATGATCAAATGCAGTATCCTCAAATGACATCTATGACATTACCAGGTTCAAGTCAGCCCTATTCTGTAGAGTACGTTAATTTTGGTAACATGCACAGTTTTGGTTTGGGGTTTTCTTGTGACAAAAGATACGTGTAAATAAGAGAACTAACTAGCCCTTGTCTTGAATGCACAGATTTGCTGAGCTATGCTCCTCCCCAAAACCAAGCAGCTCCTCCAATCTAATCTGAGTTCTGAATCACTTTCTTTTTTTAAAAATGGTATTATCTCTGAATAGCAAACGTATGCCGGTTTGAACCTAGTATAAAGGCTACATGCTATCAGTTATCTTAGTTACACTAAATGAAACCATGGGGTTTGGTACACACACGTTGACACATTGAAATGTGGAATCACTGTGAGTAGAACATAACTCACCTCTTGGTAATGAAAAGAATTACACAGACTTTGAGATGAAATATAAAAAGTCAGTTATTAGAAAAAACAGTAATAGTAATGAGGAATAATAGAAAGAACACTTTGATACTAGTAGACCAATGATATATTCTGTATCAAAATTTTCATTGGTTTAAAAGATAACATGATACCATGCACAGCACGGTTTACTGGTATTTTGAAGCTTATTTTTACTAATAGATATACTTATGACCAAGAAAACATTTTAACTTCATTACCTTCAGCATCTTATTCTACCTTTTTTATAACCTTCCATCAGAAACAAAGAAAGAATTCAACTCCCTGCTCTATAAGCAGAAGCATTATTAGAAACTATCAGGAGAATTATGTCAAGGAAATAAAATGGTGAAGGACTTTCAGATGTTATTACAACACTCATCCCCAACTTTTTTGTTCACTTTACAATCTGTTTATAAAACTACTTCCATTGCAAACCTTACTACGGGGAATGAAATATTGTAAAATAAAGTCATATTCAGGCAAATAATACAAGCTAAGTAGAATTCCCATTTTTCCAAGAAAACTTAAAATTTTAACTACAGAACATATAACATGGAACAATGAAAACAACCTTGAGCATCATTACTAAGTTTCTCTTATGCAACTTTCCAATGCAGAGCAGTGGGATTGAGGTTGTGAGAAATACTGCTCCAAGGACAAAAATATCTACTTAGAGAAAGCTAATAACTGGAAAGAACAGCTGAAATTGTTAAATATGCAGCTGAGAAGCAAACCTGCTCTGCTGATGGATTTTCTGTAAGTTTTAGAACAAAAAATATCACAGTAGTCTTCAAAGCCTAATGCCAATGCATCCATTCATTATATGCTGTTCAAAACACACTTAAAAACCCAGGACTCCATTCGTACTGTTCCTTTTCTCTAGCAGGACACACCATTCACTTCTCAGCATGATAGATGCTCTTCCTCCTTTCTCAGATACTGATGTAAGCCAGAATTGCAATTCCTTACTTTCCCAGCTCTCCCTAATATCTGATTGTTACTAGGTGATGACCTGTTTCTGAGCACACTATGACTAACTTTCTGAGCTATGCAGCTAATTAACACATCACAACAGAAAAAGCATGGTAGAGGAAAGGTAGTAAAAATGTGAACAAACCAAGGCTTCACATCACAAGCTCAAAGACAATGAAATGAAATTACCATAATATTTGCTTACTGAGCACAACTGGTATGATAGAGACAAACACCATCATTTCCTTCTCTTGCCTAAACTCTCAAGTTTCTCTGAGCTTCTTTCAAATTTTCATTGGACTTACAAATATTGTCATTAGAAAGATAAAGGTTATAGTATCTTCATGAAGACAAAATATTACTGCTCCTTCCAGCAACTTTGACATAAATAAAAGAGTTCCATAAAGAACTTTCCAACTCTAAGTCTACATCGTGTTTATTAGATTGTGGCAAAACCAAGGAAAAAAACTCCAAACCAAACACCACACACAAAAATACCAACTGAATTTAGAGTATTTAATTATTTGTATAATAGTGTGAATGACACTGCATATTGTTATCAATAGTAGTTTAAAATACTGCTCTTCTCAACTTCACAAGTACTGAATTACACCAGCAAAGAGAGCATTAAGGAATACAAAATAGAGCCTATGCCAGACAGGAAGCTGCTTTATTAAATTTCAGATCTCATCTAACAGCACAAGGGAAGTATTAAAGCATATTAGAGTCTTGCCAACAAATTCAGATGAAACAGAGAAATAACCCAAAACATAGGGTGGAAAGTCATTAAGTTAATCCACAATGCAGAGCTTTGTATACCAAAGCCAATTTTCAACCATAAATGCAACCTTTGGCTGTGTCATTCTGTTCAATCTAATCCAACACTGAGAACCAGGAAATCCAGGACAGAGTCCATGAAACAAAAAATACGAAACCCAGATCTCTGAAAATACATAATCCTTGTGATCTGAAGATGAGGAAATCTAAACTTCTTGAAACCAAAGCCCGTAATTTAACAAAAAGACAATTTACATAAGGCATGTAAAGTTAATCAAAATGGGGTTTAAAAGTTTTTGGTTGGACTGAATAATATGATGATGCCTCACTAGGAACAAATACATTCTTAGTAGCCAAAGTGTCCCATACTTGTTCTGGTCCTTTGTAGATCACTGTCTCATTTGACATAGCTGCAGATATGCATATCATCATCTTAGTGCACAGAAGATGGTAAAAAAGCAGCCATGATACTTTGGGAACTAATACTCACCATTCACACAAAAAAATGTGTATTACGTTTGACTAATCAAATACAAAATAATACATGCATTATTTGCAGCACCATGTCTCGAAAAAAAGTTCACAAAAGGAGCCTGACATGAAAGTTCTCATCCCTCTGTAGCCTACTTCAGTTTAGCAAAGCATTATCTACCTTTTTCTGCCACAACTGCATTAGCAAGTTGAAAAAAATAAAAGTTGTCACACAACATGTCCTCATGAAACTGTTGCTAGAGTCAACCATACCACAAAAATGTCCAAAATCTGTTTGTCAAAGGTGACTAATTTGCAAGAATTAGTTACCAAATGAGATTTCCATCACAAACTCAGCCTGTTTAAGTGGTTGCTAATAAAAAATCTGCAATGGATATTACAAATATGAAAAGTCTTTGATGCAGGAAGTGTATTAAGTAGCAAACCAGCAGACATTAAAGCAGAAAATGAGCAAAGGCAATCTCTACAAATATCCCAAAGAATAACTCAACACAGTAACAGCCTGTTTGAAACAGACCATTTCAAGAAGTACAGCATTTAAACAAACAGTCTCCTTCTGCACTTCAGTCAGGTTTTTACACTCTCCACCTTGCTCTTAGGCATTTGGCATGGAAAGAACCAATAGAGCAGATGAGTCAATCATCTTGCTTCTAGTTATTTTTGACTTGAACAGAGATTTCCGACTGCTGAAGAGGCAAACTGAAAGGTAAGTACCACTAAAAACATTCCTCATACTCTCACCATATGCAGAAGCTCAAACTTATGATTCAAATGGATTCAAAAGATGCTTATAAACAAGCAAACAAACATTACTCCAAACTCTCTTTGATGGTAAGAAAACTTGTAATTAGCTCAGTTGGTTACAGCATGGTGCTAATAATGATGAAGGTGTGGATTCTATCCCTGTAAGTGCCATTCACTTAAGAGCTGGACTCAACGATCATTGAGAGTCTCTTATAGTTCAGAAAAGTCTGTGAAAAGAGTATTTTGCCAAATCTGGAAATTAAAATAAAAGCTACAATTATTTTATCTATTTTAAAATAAAGACAGGGTTCATTCCTCAACAACAATCACATGGTATACTGTGCTTTACTAATTTTAGATCAATGTTATATCAATATATTACAATCAATAATACATTATTATTTAGATCAATATATTTCTCATTCAGACAAATAACTCTCCTCTATAACAACATCCCTACATCCCTAACACCTCCCCTATATCATTGTACCTAAGAAGAACACTCACAATGAAATCTTATAACTTAAAATAGAAAAGGACTCCTTGATATGTGTACAGGGATAGTGGCTAATATTCAGTTGAAATCATATAGTAATGTAAAAAGTAATTAGAGGCAAGAGGAAAAGATCTTTTCCCTCAGGATACAGATGTCTTAATGAAAAGCTGCACTTAATAATAGTCAGCTGATTTTCAAGCAACAATGAAAGAAATGAAGAAACAGCCATACTAGACCAAAACAGCTACATTCCCCAAACCAATAAATATTTATTTATTTAATTATTGAATGCCCATGCTTGTTAGAATCATGATGATATTCAAATGAGGCATTTAGTATATAGCATTTCAAATCACAGGTCTTTCACCAAACATCACATTACTTGATGTATCTGGCCATGTATTCTGAACTTTAAACCCAATGTGATATTTGAGGAAAGCAAAGAAAGAAATTAAAAGGCTACCTTGCAGCACATGCTTGAGTTATTTCATGAGCAAGGGAAGAAAATACAGCTGCAAAAAATTTGGACTAATCATAAAAGGAAGTGCAAATCATAAGGAAGCTTCAGTGGTGAAAACAAGAGAGAAATTGAATTTAAAGTATAATAACAGCAATTAAAACACCTCCCATAACATTTTATACCAATAGGACTCCTTCACAAAATACAGCAAGTTTTGAATATATTTTTCTGTAATTAAAGGTCAAAGACTGTCCCACATTATGTTCTTAAGACTCAAGAACAATTTTCTAAAATAATGTATTTTTCAAGTTAACAAACATTTTTAATTATTAATATTTTTCTCCAAAACTATGCAATAGTTGAGAATAAACTCAGTCATACTTTTAAATTTTCTCCCTTCAAAAATTTCAGTAGTCTTGAAATTACTTTAGCCTTAAGGAATTTCAGGTTGTTTCAAAAATTCTAACAATAATTCAAGTTTTGAAAACCTTGGCTGTACTAGATAAAATGGGATGTAATGACTTGGGATGATAATATTGACACTTCAAAGAAGAAAGTATTAGATCAGAGAATGATGGTTGCCTTTGTTTTCTTCATTCCAACTTCTTGCTAGTAGTATTTTATATATAGCTAAATGGTTTCAACATATGACTACAACAAAAAATTATAAACCAAATGCTAGGAGAGATTATAGGTTTTCAAAAGGCCTGTTAAAGAAGTAAGCACTGGGTTTTAGATACACATTTAGTCTGTTTTATCAGTCCCAAGTGCACATAATTAACATTTTTAAAAGTGTTGAAAAGGGTTAATTACTTATATGTCATTGTAATTTTCTTGGTCTGCTCCCTATCATGGAAGATTGAACACAGAATTTTTATTAAATTCAGCTAGTATGTCAACAGTAAATGCATTTTTACCCATAAAAATGTTTTAAAATAACGATAAAACGCAAATTAGTTTAAGAATAAACAAGTTACAAAAATCCCCCATGGAAGTTCTAACTTAAACAAAATACAACCCTCATCGGGAAAAGAAGCAATAAGATTAAAACAAGAAAACACAGTATTTCAATACAAGAAGCATAAAATACCACAGAATCAAGAGAATGACTGAGAAAAATGTCAACTTAAATCTTGACATAAGAAATGCTCATTTTATTTAAAGATTTCAGTAGTGCCATTTAAATTAATCTATAAGACTTGATGACTCTTTAAATGGAGGACAGAAGCAATTCAATATTAAGAATTTAAAGGTCCTTCGTAATTTTATTTCATTCAACAAAATATATATGGTCTTGTGGAGATAACCAGCCCTCCATTATTGCCCCATAGAACTGGATTTAAAGTCAAGCTGAATGTCCAAGGAAATGATTGAAGGTTGAATCTTCCGTGGAAAGAGAAGAAATTGAACTCCCTGCCTGCCTAGGAGACAGTGACTTGGATAAGAACTCATGCATTGCATTTTGTGTGCTTTCTTTCCAACTTCTCAGCCAGAAGTGCTGAGATATACAAACTGCATATTAAGCTATACATACTGTATCTCTAGTCTGGCAACATTTACAGCCAAGAAAAATCACAAACATTAACCTGGAAAGATGTAATGAAATTACATAAGACTAAATGACCATGGCAAGAAGAACCCTTCCCTTGGGATTCTCGTTACTGGCAGATCTAAGCTCTATAGGCTCCAAAGTCTCAGGGGAGGTTTGAACTACTCTGGCTATGAGACAGAAAACCAGATTTAAAACAAACAAACAAACAAAAAAAAAATAAAATCAAGAACCAACTTGAGCTTTGTCATTAAAATATTATTGCAGTCTCTAAGTATGGGGAAATAAACATCAATGGTCACAACTAGAAACTATAGCAGTGACATGACTATTAACTACAAAAAGAAGGTCTGTCATCAAGGAATAATGTATTGATATATAAAACATGCTGAAACAGTAGAAACAACTTACATTTGCTTAAGGTTCAGATTCCTCTGAGTTATATTTATCTGATTACTCCATGACAGCCAGTTTCCTGCATTTTGGCACTCCTCCTGATACCTAATGGAATATACATTCAGATTATATATCTTTTAAAGTCATATGAGTTCCAAGTTAAAAGAAGATATTTCATGCCAAAATATCTAAAGAAAAATTAAAAGCTGACAGACTTAGATTCCAGGAAGACTGGGTGGAGAAAGGGATGCAAACTAATTTTTGGAAACAGCAACATAAAGGCACATAGAAAAGTTTGGTTTGGTTTTTTTTTAAGAATAAAACTGTTCAGTTCTTAAATACTATACTATTGGAGCAAAAAGCCAACCAACCCTCGAGCCTTAATGAAGACCTCTGTGATTGTTCTTGCTTTTTTTTTTCCTACTCCTGACCACTGTCTGGAAAGTATTATTTGGATTTAATTGAAAAAGGTGCTTATGATTTTTGGCTTCATTTTCAAACATTTTATGCGAGTAAGTTAAAGAAGGATCAAAGCTTCAGAAAGGATGACCTTGCTAAACGATAGTGTGAAGGCCCTAGGTCTTTTCCTAGGTAAACATAAAAGAAACAAACAAACACCAAAAGAACCAATCAAAACCCCCAACAAAACACCAAAAATACAACCTCCCCCCCCCCCCAATCTCCACCTGCTGCCAAGTAGTTCTTCATATCCCAGGCACCACCTTTTAACATCCTGACAAATGTCAGTATTATGTTGACTTTCATTACCTTGGCATTTATTTTGAAACACAGCCATTTCCCAATTTCCTACTTGCTATTTGCCTATAGCTTTTGCTTTACAGATATGAAAATCTGAAAACAGAAATTGAAAGGAAAAGTTCCAGTTTCCTGGACATACCTATGTAAGAAAATCTCTACAAAGATAATAATCTTTTACCCATGCCTCTACTTCAATCTTATCTTCACAAGATGCTAGAGAAACATTGTCCTATTGTTTACTACTTAATATAGTAAGTCACCCACTCCCACGCAGCTGTACCCCTTACACACACATCCATTAGAAAACCACACAGGAACATGCATGTCCATGCCACTTGACTTTTAGTGGGTTAGTCAACTCAGGAAAAAACTTATTTCCATGTCTGATTTCATACCAAACTGCAATTTCTATCTACAGTCCTTCAAACTAAGTTAATGATGTTAGGCATTGAAGGTTTCTTTTTTTATAGTAACACAAAAAAGCAATTCTTCTTTATTTTGCTCTCCATTTAACACAAAGTTACTGAACTGCTTCTGATGAACCTTACCAAAACAAGCCAACTCACCTCCAAGCACAGTGCAAGCTACCTAAAAGTTTCACATCATGGAGAAGTGGTTTACCTAAACTTCACAGGAATACTACTGATATACTTGTAGAAATATCTTTAAATGAGTACATAATAGTTTAATGATAACACCTGCCAAGACATTTCTACAAGTAAAGTGATCATTAAGCCATCATGAATGATTCAAAGGATGGGTGTAAAAAATAACTAAAATTAGGAACATATTCAAAATTCCTTCCTCCGTAATTTCCCAGCAATTTTTAAAAACCGGTTGATTTTCTGTGAAGCTACAAGAAAAGAACTAATTATGCTACACACTTGAGAAAACAAGTATCACAAGACAAGGCTGTGGGACAGCCGGAAGGACTAAATATATACAGTTCCCAGACCAACTCTCTGTCTGTTGTGTCACGATTTAACATTGCAGCTGAAGGCAGGAGACTGTGCAAAGCAGCAAGAGAAGGGCTTCTCCTGAACGTCAGTATCTGTCTTTTTCCAACATGTAAAAGACATTAGCAAATGTCAGCATACAAACGCATTCTAATTCAGTGTAACAGTTCATCAGCCTCATCTGCAGTGGTGACCCCTATAAGCTGCACAACACAGAGTAACAGATTGTGAGAACGCTGGAATTATTATTCACGTGTTTCCCACTCATCTGCCCTCCGGAGTGCCCGACGGTATTTGCAGACATCAGATGCTACAGAATTATAACAATCTGCATTCCCGCTTTACTGCACCTATCCCGCACACCAGACGACAACAAATCGAGGGTAGTTTTAAGAATCAGTTTGGGGCGGGGGGAAGTAATCCAGTTAAATTTACTTTAATAGCGCTGTCAAGAAAGGGGGCGGGAGGAAATCTACGGAGTTTCTTCGGACCGCAAGAGAAACTAAGAGATCCCAGCTCTCGTGATCGCACAGAAGCTATTTATAAATAAGCAGCCAGAGAGAAGACGAGATGCTAATGACGACCAAACAGATCCCTTCCCTGCAGTCTTGAGTTAGTGGCTTTATTTTGTAATCCACTCGATGGCGACAGAACCACTGCGGGGAACGGAGCAGATGGGCAGAGCGACGGGCAGAGCGGTGGGCAAGCGAACGAAAGAACGTTACCTTGCGAGAGGCAGCGCGCCGGGGTGGCGATGCTCCTGCTGCCGCTGTTCCAGGCGCCGGGGAGGACACGGGACTCCGCGGGACTCCGGGGGGTCCCGGCTGCAGCTGCTCAGCGCTATTCCGGGCCGCCCCCGCCTCCTCCTCCTCCTCCTCCTCCTCCTCCTCCTCCCCGGTGCTGCCGCTGCCGCCGCCGCCTCCCGGACCGCTCCCGTTGCGGGGCGCGCGCCGCACCGCTCTCTCCGCGGGGCGGGACTGACGGCCCGGCTGGCCAATGGGCGGGCCGCGCGGCCGGGCAGTGACCAATGGGCGGGCCGCGCGGCTGGCGCGCGCCGGCTCCGCGCGCGGTGCGGCGGCGGCCGCGGGCTTTCCCCGCGCGCGGAGCCGGGCGCGGCTCCCGCCCCTGCCCGAGGCGCGCACCGACACTGCGGCGAAGAGCGGCGCGGAGAGAGACGAACGCGGCTGCGGCCGCCTTGTTTCCGTCGGTAACTGCCGTTGCATAATCCGTCAAATCTGTTCTCCTCCTGGATGAGCATCGCCGCCAATCATGTCGCTGCCGGTCACCACAGTAATTGCAGTACAGCCCTCAAGGAAGCCAGACATAACTCTGAATTGCAACATCAGAAGACAAGAAATCCTCTCCTTTACGCCTAACACTGCTAGAAGAGGAAATCGGAATACAGTCTGCAGCCCTAAACCACCTCATAAAATACCTTGCTATTTCAAGGGACAGAATTTTAGGCGGAGCAAGGACATAGTTCATTGATCTGAACCTCACTTTTCTTCAAGTAATCTCCCTGCTGCTCTTCCCTGAAAGTTCTCAGTTCTGAACGGCACCATAAAGGAAGAAAAACGCTTTTGGAATAACATTTAGGTAAAAATAATAGCGACAATTCAGAAGTAACAGAGTTAGGGTTAAAATATTTCTGATAACACACAACTTGGAGAAAGAAATTGTCTTGTAATTTCTATAGGCATTTAAGACCCTTGTCTGTGTAGTCAAATATTGCAACAAAATACCTTTTCTCACTCTAACTTGTAGCTTCCTGAAAATGTCACCTTTTGTTATGCTTCATGAATTAGTTTATTAAATTCTTTATTATCTCATTGTGCAAATATTTCTTAAATAATTATGATCTTACTGAATTTAAACAGAAAACATCCACCTCTATTTGAAATACTAGAGATTATCAGATTCTTATCACTTTAGACCATTCACATCTTCTTTTCCTTTTGAAAACTTAACAAAATGAGGTTTTCTACTTTTTACCTGAAATTTTTTGACCATCAACTCGTCACCTATAAAAGTACTAGCTCATACTCTGCATATTGAGACATGTCTGCAGACTAGGGAATGGAAAAAACCCTGGCTGAAAGTAAGTCTTGCTCTTCTGATGTCTAGTACTTTCAAATAAAGATTAACAATTACTTCCTTAGTAACTTAATTTTGCAAACATGATTTATGTGGAAAAGAGCTCACAGAAAGCAACCAACATGAAATGATTGTGTCAGGCTGGGATGCAATGTAGGGCACAGTGAGAGCAAGACCTAATCTCTGAGAGGTTTCCACTTCATCTGCACTCATCTGCGTAATCAGCTTTTCATCTTGTCGCAGGATAAATGCAACCTGCCTTCTGCTTCATTTACCCCATATAGAACACTAGCGTAGATTTGTATGAAGCAACCGGTAAGAGCTTCTGTAGAAATGTATTCGGAAAGGAAGTTGAAACCATTCAGCTTCTAAAGGAAATTAAAGTAATCTATGGAAGTCATGTATTTGCTAAGTTAGTACACTAATTAGAACTGAAAGCTATTCACTACAGCCAGTATGCAAACTGACCCTGCTTTAGATGAAACAACCTTTACTTTCAGCTACTGCTTCATTTCTTAATCTGTGACTTCATGTATGGTAATATGGTAATGGTTGTTTAAACCTTTCAGGAGCTTTTATAAACTCCTAAATTCCAGTGAATAACCCAAGCTGTTGAGTGGAACTAGTGCTATTATCACTCATCTTAATCTCAATTCATCTGAGTGTGGAAGGTTCATGCAAGCAAAGACCTTTGTGAAGAAAAGCAATGAGTAACAGACTCCTGTTCAGACTGCTCCTTTCTTTGGAAAGGTTGGAAAATCACCAGAAATCATAGCTAACAATCAATAAAACACCATACCAGCAGTCTTCTCAGAGGTGATGTTTGATTGGCTTTGATGTCTGACGGCCTGACTCTAAGGACTAACGATGAGGATACAGGCTGGCCGACTACATAGTTGTAATTCTTTGTGCTCTTCTCTCAAAGGATTAATATTTTTCTGTATTATTGTCAGAAACATGTTCATGAAGATGTATGGGTAATCTATGATTACATGAGGAAAATGCAAAAAGGGAAGTAGGAAATATATCACAGCTTCTTGCCAAAGTAATTGTTACCAATACATTTGCACTTGAAGAACTAAAAAGCAAAGAGCTATCATGCATAAGACAACTTTATTTTCCCTCTTTTCCCCCCACACCTGCACCAAATTCTCATCCCTGAACAGGTATTTCAGTCTTTTAATATGTTTATTTTCTTGCCTTAAAATTGCACATCAGAGCTGACACTTCCATATACCAGGGATATAAAATTTAATATTTTCATCTTAAAATTAATGCTTTGAATTCCCAATAAATGCTGCTCTGTAATGCAACAATTCATTGTCTTCTTAAATTTACATGGCCACTTTTGCACCAAAAAGATTTAAATCTATTCTTGACTTGTATAGAAACATGAATAGAATTTATTTATGGCATAACAAATGCACCCAGAACTCTATCCTTCAGTTCCTCCTCCTGCACCCTCTCAAATCTCCCTAGGGTCATCATCCCATATTCTTCAACCCATAACATCCCAAGCCTTGGGACAGCAGCATAAGCCATCAGTCCAGGAATACCAGGTACTAACTACTACTTCAGATTCTGATCCCTTCTGTCCCGGCTGCCAGTTTTATTGTAATATCTAAAACTCAGTAGAGACTCTCCTCAATAATAATGAGAACAAATTGTGAAATTTTATTGAATCCTTAACATTTCCAATTACAATTCTGGTATTATTGTCTGACAAAATGGACAGACAAAGAAAAAAGCAAACACGAAACCCCCCCAAGTGCAAGAAACTATCTGTTTTCTTAAAAAAAATATTAAAATAAATAGAATTGAATTATAAGACCTTGATTAATTTGTATCTTCATACAGAAAGAAGCAATAGCACTGTTTATATTAACAACATAAATGCAAATATATTGAAATGTGTGTTTGAGATTGATTGGATGGAGGGGGTTTGAGCAGTGCATTGTTTTTGTCTCTGCAACATATACTGCATTGTGTTAATTTGGTTTATTCATAATTCTTGATCTAAAACTGTCTAACACAGAAATATTATAGTTTACATTAGTAATCCATTACATACATCAGTATCAAAGATTTTATCCTAATGAGAAATACAGATTTTCCTGTTCCAAATTATATCAAATCACCCAAATGATTAAGTAACTTTGTCCAAAATGGCTTTTTCTCTGATTAATAAAATGGAACTTCAAAAGACAGCAGAGGAGAATCTTTGTAATTTTCAAAATCCTGGATGTATAACTTTGAAGTGCTGCCAACTCTTGTTATTGAATGACCTGATTTTGGACAGGGAGGAAGCCAACCTTAAAACAAATACAAGTATGTGTAAGCAAAATTCTGAGAGCAGGGTGAAACATTACTGATCTTTATGGGAAAAGAACATAATCAGGATTGTTACAGAAAGCAGACAGAATGTTTCAGAAAATAATGCAGAAGATCTCTCTGGAAATGAGTATGTATTTAAGTGGCTAAAACACTGCTAAGGGTGAAGTAGTGGGATCAAGTTCATCGATACATTGAAATTGAGATATTCTCTGCCAGGTTTAAGTGCAAGAAGAAAATTAAGGGAACTGGTGACAATTAAAATTTCAAAATAAAATTATACCAAGAAAAAGCTCTCTTTACTTGGATATTGTATTCTTTAAACAAATGCATGGAAATATCAAGCATTCTCTAATAATTATAAACACCAACTACTTGTCTGTTATTTTGAAAAGGAGGAGTTTACTGTTTTGCATATACTACATACCAACAGATTTACATGAAGCTATTACACTATCAAATCCTTAGAAAATCAATAAAATTGGTATGACTTCTCCTCATGCAAATTAACATTAAGATTATGAAAAAAGTGTGTATACATGTATATGGTATTAAATGTCTTCTGGGAAAGATTTACAGCAGCTGTAGATACAGCCATTTATTTTGCTCAGTAGTGAAATTCTGTGTCCAAAAAAACCAACCAAACAAAAAAAATTGGAAAAGAAAAAGAAGGTAGTGTATAATGACCAGATATATGTATCAGTTGTACTGGTTGAAAGATTTTAGGGACAAACTGCCCTCAGAAGTGGTCTTAAGGATAAAAGAATCTTGAGAGAGCAGAAAACCACTATCACTCCTCTCTCTTTCTCTCTCTCTGTCTGGTAAGTCTCCTGTTTTACAGTCACTAGTGAATCTAGTAATAAATCAAACATAACAACACAGTACATCTCCTCAAGCAGAAGGGATTCAGTTTGTGTAGAGATGTTAAACTAAGAGCCCAGTTTCAGTATGCTGAAATGTTACATTCAAAATAGAGGATTCATGGAAAACTGTATAGAGTGTGAGTGGAGAGCCTCTTGGTTTCTGTGTCAGTGTCAGCACACTAATCTATATGCTGATAAAAGCAATACAGACTTCTGTCTCCAGTATTCAGTTTAACATTTTTATACTTGATGTATATGCTACAGTTTACTGTTTTAAAAGTCAGGAGAGAAAATAGAGAACAAAATAATAACAAAAGTTTACTTAACAGATATGGCATAACTTTAAAATGCCGGCTTAAGGAAAAAACACACCAACACTCAATGATACAATGTTTTAATACAAAACATCTGGCAGTTCTGCACACTAAATAGAAATGCAGGAAAACGATCAGTGTTTTTCTATCTATATCAGAGGTTTTATAGACATTTCAACCAGATGCAGTCAAGCAACAGTAGAATTAATTAGATGCAAATAATTCCTCAGGCCTAGTAGTCTAAAGGAAAAGGTGAAGGAGAAGAAGAAGAGCAATCTATGCACAAAAAAAGAGACACCTTTCATAAAACATGAATGCTCAGCATCATCTGAGAATATTTGCAAAATAAGTTCAGAATGGCTCTTGCAACCTCACTGGAGGTAGCAGAACTTATTTCAACTGCTTTTGGAAATATTTGTGAAGGTGCTCTGCAAAATTTAATTAAACTATTACCTTGTGACAATCTCATTTTCCCACTTTGATGAGTCAAAGAACATACTAAGGGAAAGTTGCATGTCTAAGGTCACCACAAATAAGGAACTGAGATGAAAAAACCCAGTTATCTGCATATTTTGCAACGATGGCTATTACTTCTTCCTATATAGTGCATAAAAATACCTGTTATTCCTAACAGCAACAGGTGTAGACCATGATGCAATATTGTCAGACCACAATTAGTTACTAAGCTTAGAGTCTTTAAGAGAAATTTTTTTTTTTTTTTTTTTTTTTTTTTAAATTTCTCTTTATGTCTGTGGGTTTTTTTCCTCAATTTATTCAGAAAAAAAAACAAACCAACAAAACCCCAAACCAACATCAAAAAACATTCAGCTGCTTTGCAAGCACAACACATGGATGGAAGGAGAAAAAGAAAATCATGAACCTTGCATGCTTTAAGCACATAAGCCACTTCATAAATTGATCGTGTGAATTTGACATTTCTATAAGAATATTTAGCTTAGAGCGGAAGTAACATTTTTTTTGCTGAAAGTTACTAAGAAATATTTTATTCTCACCTATCCTTTATGTAATCTCATCAAAATAAATCTCAAAGTTAAAATGTTTCTGACATTTAATGACTACATTTCTTGAAATTGTGTCTCTAATTTGAACTTTTTGTAACTGTCTGATGCTGACCAGACTTGGCATGCACACTGTCTACAAAAAAGCAGAGCCTGCCAAGTCTAAAGCAGCAGAGAGCAACACAATTTTTACTCCTAATTGTTCCAGGAAGAGGGCTCACATGTAGTAGTGGTGCTAGTCTTTCAAGTGTTGCTTAATTTACCTTCAGATTCCAAGCACTTGGAAGTTTTGCAATCCTAACAGATTTGAACACAGTGGTTACAATGTTAAATAGGATAATCAGCTGACAGTCATCAGTCTGTGTTAAAATCTTTAGTTTAGCTTTAGCATAATATTTCTGTGGCCTTGAATGCCATGGAATTCCCCATTCCCCCAGCTATACATTTGGATAATTTTTGTATATTTCTGAATAATATTAATCTTTGGATGTAGAAGGCATGAAAATGTATAGTTCCAGTGGTTTAAGTAAAATTCTTATTTTAAAAAAATGCTATTTTTTTACATTAAAAATATAGGCTTATAACAATACTACATCAATGTACTTCAACATACAATATAAAATAAGATCCTGACATATCTTGAAATAGGCTCAGTGACCAATACTTTAAAAAGTATTAAAAAGCTGAGAGGTTTATTTGCATAGTATTTCCATAAGAGGGAAAAAAACCCCAAACTAAGAAGCCTTGCTTTGATGATTGGGGAAGGACAGTAGAGAATTCAGCCACTGCAACAGAATTTAATCATTGAACTTTGAGGTAAGCTGAGTCTGTGTATGGCTGGTAAGTGTATACATAGTCTATGAGCAGGTAAAATGAAAGAAAAAACTGGAAATGCTTGAAGTTAACTGTCATGGGCAAATGGTCTCTCATTCAGGAACATTCCTGATAGCTGCTCTTTGTTAAGGATTTGAAAAGACCACAATGGATGATATTGATAAAAGGCACACTCTAAAAAGAAAAAGTAACCTATTCTACTCATACGAGCCAGTTATTTCCTCAGAGTTTATGGTGTATTATTTATGTACTCAAAAGCAGATGACAGTGAGGGACGGGTCATTAGGTATATCTACTCAGCAGTAGTTTAATCATGTAACCACATTAGAATAGCAAATTTTTTTGGCAAAGACCTTCAACTTAATGGTCCTAATATCCAACCTGGCCCCCTGAACAAAGGATTTAAAGCCAGTGTGTGTAATAACAGCAATTTAACTTCTTATCCAAAGCCACTTCCCAGCATAAAGTGCAAACATATCAAAACTGTGTTTGTCATAAAATCGCTGGAAGACAGATCCTGTAGTAGTCACAAAGATACAAAATACCTCCTGTGTTATTAAAAACTGCCACACAGTAACTTGTTTTCACTAAAACCTACTTGAGAGGAAATGCAAGGGTTAGCTATGTGCGAGCTTCCTAGATTTATAAACAAACTGAAATATGCCCCCCTACCCTCTAAATGTACAAGAACCTTTTAGAAAACAATAAGCTATTGAAATTTTGAATGTACTTTTCTTCTGTTGCATGCACAAAAAACTTCTTCATCCATTTTTTCAGAATATTTTCATATATTAATTGCATAGTTGTAATTTGATACTCTAGAAAATTCTACAAGATTTCCCTGTGACAAAAATATTTAAATACTCATAATAGAAGCAGGATACTAAAAGCAGTTATTTCTGTAAGCACAGATGTAAGAGACCACAGTATTTGAGAGAAAGATCTTTTCTACAAGGAAGTTCTGCATGGAATTAAACTGGCTGGATAAATAAGGCCCTTACACCTTGCTGTGAGAATGGCACATGGCAGAGGAGCAGGCAAGGAAGATTGCTGAAATGCCATTCACTGCTTTCATGTTCTACGGAGAGTTAGGCATACCCTGAAAGATAGTCAGGCATCAGCCAAAGAGAGAGGTTACCAGTTTGGCTACAAAGTATTTTTAAATTAATTACATCCTTCAGACTCTGATCATTAGGCTAAACCAACCACCTAGAAAGTGGGCTGCTGCTTCAGCAGACAAATGACCTTTAAAAAACTCTGGCTGGCTGTTTAAAGAGGAGCACAACAGATTTTAGATTTGCAGTGATCAGTTGCTCTTGGTTACTGTTGAAAAATCCTTTTCAGTTGAAGTACAAATACAAATAACGACAATAGAATAGATAAAACCTCAAAATTTAAACATACACTGAAATAGAGATATAACTTTGTAAAACTAAAGAGAGTGAAGATGTGGTTTCCCCACACACTTGCAGGAGAGCATAAAGTAATTCAAGCTTGCATGATGTATTTGATCAGAAGAACAGCTAAGACAATGTAAGAAGTAAAAGATTTCAAACTGAAAGTTTTCATCATCACAGAATTAATTCTCAAGAAGGAGTTGTATTACCTTCAGATATACTGTGGAAGACCTGTAATAGAACTACTCAAACAACAATATGCCTGCTTCAAAGACATGCATGCAAAACTGACGAATATTCCTGGCAAAAAAATTCGGAGCAAAAGATGAGATTGAATGTGTGAAGCTGAACTGAGGCTTGAGGGAGCACATTGGAAGGTGGAATTGACACAAGGTTCTGGAAATGGTATGCAATGGTAAGCAGTGATATGTAAATTCAGGAAAGAAAAAAGAAAAATACACTTTATACCTGCTTTGTGACATGGTGTCATTCATGGTTATGAAGCTTCAGATCAAGTTATTTTGTAGCATCTTTGAACTACAAATTACTGTTAGGTTTTAACTTCATAAATTACCAAGCCACTTTCAAACCACAAAGAATGTAGTTACACTTTTCTACATCAGGTGTTATACTGACCCTATTTCTGACAGCCTTTAAATTTCATATTCATCCTAATTCTGTATGTTCATTAATATTAATATGAAATTTAATCTAATTTTCCAAATTTATTATAAACATTCAATAAATGTACATTTTTCATGTTTTCCCGTTAGAAACCACTTCCAGCCTGCTTGATATCTCACCAAAACCTTTAAAAGAAAACTGCTGAAAGATCTATAATATAGGTACAGATTTCTGCGAGTGGTGGTAAAGGGAAAAGAATGTTTTTAACGTGACATTTTGCTCAGAAAAACATTGTCAATCTACTTTAAATGCAGTTTTGATAATACTTATATGTATTAAGAAGGAGAAACATGTGCAGAAAACAGGGCTCTCAAGGAAAAAACCCAAACAAAATATGTGCATTTTATGACAATCCAGGTTAAAGCCATCAAATTATTTATGGAAGAAATGTAAATTAGAACAAATTAAGATAATATTATTTAAATGGATTTAATAATATATAAACCTTTATGCAATTTAAGATTTCAATTTAAGATCATTCAAATTCACATGTGACTATTTTATTTTGTTAATTTAAAATTAAAAGTATAACTTAATCTACAATTTCATTGAATAATTTTTAAGGCAGAAGAATATTCCAATCTGTTTTTTATACCTTTTATATACTTGTCCCATAATTAAAAAGAATAGTTGCACAGGTAAATTATGGAATGTGAAAGAACATTCCAATAGCCTTCTAATATACAAAATATGATGGATATAAAATTCTAGTAGCACCAAACAAGAAGTGACCACAAATACCTAGGACTTAGTCATTTAGGATTTTATGGATTAAAATTAATTGCATAAGCTCAACCATAGCTCAAGCAGGAAACAAGTGCAGATGGTGTGCCACTCAGCCCATAAACCTGTTAGAAAGATGGTATTCTACCAGTGCCTCTTACTGAAATGATCTATTGGGCAGGGTATGTGACACAACTAGAACTAGAGAGATGTAAATGTTTTTGAATTCCTCCACTCATTGTCAGAAAAGTCGGTTAATAAATTTTCTACTGTTGGTAGAAATTAGGTATCTTCTGCTTTTAAATATTCTAATGATTCATGACCTTGGAAGAATTTAGACATGTGACAAAGGCAGTACTAGGCAGGTGGTGTCATCTGGGTCTGAACAGAATAATAACAGGCAGTCTCTGGCTTTATCTTCTGCATTGTCTGGAAGCTAAAGAGAAGCAATTCTGCTGGAATAATGTTCTGTCAATTACTGCTACAAATCAGTATTCTGGCGTCAAAGTTGACAACTGCCAGAAATTCAGGTGGCTAAAGAGTATGAGAGAAATCGAACCAGAGAAATACAAACACAACCATATATAGAGTCAGATATGGTGACTCACACAACTATCTATATTTTCCCAATTTGTTAGTGGAATGGAATTTCTTAATAGGTAACTGCGGGATGAAGTTCCATTAAAATAATACTTGTCTTTTGAAAAAAATTACTAATCTATGAAAGTTTCAGTGCAACTGGCCACTGAGATACAAATCTTACAAATAGAGATGTATTTTTAACATAATTCTAAAAGACAAGATGGTAATTAAAACAGAACTATATTCAAATAACCCTTGTTCAAGTATCTTTTGGAAAACCTAGGATGTCAACCTAAGAATGTTAAAGTAACTGATAATATATTTAAAATATTGTAGTCTAAGAAAAGCAATTTAATGGTGCCACAGTAGACTTTTTCTTTAAATTGTTTTTAGACTGTGTGGAAGGATATTTCTGCTGTAAAAGGGGCTGAAATATTTAATCTTCTATAAGAATGAGTTTGAAATTCTCATGAGATAAAAATCTAGAAATGAAAGAAAAATAAATCTTCGTCCCTCGACTAAAGAAATGTGATCATGCTAAGACTGAAATAGGTAAAAATCTAGTATGAGGGTAATAAAAAAAAAAATAGCAAGGACTATATATTAAAAAAAAGACAAAATGTTATGGAGCTCTTAATGCTCAAATTCACAGAGTCAGGTGCACATTACCTCACACATTTAACTATAAGAATGTGCCAAAAATTCTCAGGTGTTTTTAACTGTAAAGGTACATGTATATTTAGGTCAAGAAGCAATTAAATAGTGTCCACATTTTTGTGAATACAACACTTTAAAACATATATTTTTGAAAAAGGAAAAATAAAAAACGCTAGGAACCATATTGTGTGGCACTTTCTTTGACTGCAAGTTGAAGTAAATCCAACATGACAGTCTACAGTATTTAGCCATGACTTTCATTAACTCAAGATCAATTACCGTGTAATGTCTATGCAAAACATTATCCTTATTTATTGTTAGTTTTATTTTTGCTCATGAGGAAAACTGGTGATTCTCCTTTCTCAACTCTTATTCTTTCACAGCAAGTTTTTAAACACTGACCATACTTGAAATGGTAACCCAAAACAATTAATTTGATTTTATTTTTTAATAATTTACTAGGACAATTGGATACAGTAGGGTTTTTTTTTTTTTTGTTGTTTTTTTTTTTTGAAAAGTCACCAATAACTTCAATCAAAGGTTTCTTTGATTTCATTGTAACTCCTTTACTTTGTGAAGTTTTATTTAGTTTATACTTGGGATATGTTTTATTTTTTTGTATTTTTATTTTAAATATTTGTTGGAAACACTTTCTAGGGCAAAAAATATGTTTATTATAACATTCTGCCCACACTATACAGCATGATGACTAACTCATAATTAATGAAAACCACCAAATTAGCTCCATAATGGTTTTCAGAACTACACGAAGCTTCAGTACCTGCTAGTTAAAATACTGAGGAGCTATAAAGGTAAACATAAAGCTAAAAAATTAATTCCTCAATCCAGCTCAGTTGAACTAATACTACATGAAAATATGGTAAGGCTTACTGTAATTTGAGTTGAGGGATGAGAAGATGATTCTAAATTTTGGTTGAACTTCCTTCCCATTTTTTAAAGCTGGTTGGACAGATCTCTTTCATGTGTAATAACTTTCCATTCTTCTACTCAGTGTGCACACAATTAATTGCTGAGGCGAGATAAAGGCAAGTCCTGCAACCCTAGTATGTGATCAGCTTTACCTTTGCAGTCTCTTGCAGTTCTTACAAATTGCAGCATCTTCAAAATTTCATCTTCAAAAGCCATAAACTTCCTTTGGTTTCAGAGCTGATTCATTGGAGTCTAGGCAAAAGTTTGTGGCATTTTGAAGGCCTAATATTAGTTCACATCAATTTCTCATTTAAGCCTGCAGTGTTTTTGAACCTGTCTATGCCGGGCTCAGGAGACTGAAGCGAATTTCAGAAAGCTGAGGCAGCACAGCATCAACTACTCCAGATTTGCTTCCTCTGTTCCCCGGGGCAACTCAGCGGGGCAGGTGCCATTTAACTACGCTTGCAAAGGTTAAGGAACAAAGAGCAGATTGTTTCTGGGGTTATTTCAGTTTCCAGGCGTCGGCGGACGGCAGATCACGCAGCCTGCCCGGGGCAGCGGCTGGGCCCCGCCCGGGCCGGGGCGCCGCCCGCCTCAGGGTTTGTCCGCGGTTCGCGCTGTCCGCGCCCGGACAGCAGAGACGCCGAAAACCCAAGCACGTCTACATAGGCGTGTTCTACTCAAGCGTTTTCCCGGGGTCCCATCGGCAGCCGCCCGTGGTGCCGGCAGTCCCCCGCGGCGGCCCGGGCTCTGCTGGGCGGGCAGCGCCTCCCGGCGCTCCCGGTCCGGGGGCAGCCCGAGGAGCTCCGGAGAGCGGGCCCCGGGGAAGGGCTGCGGGCCGCGGGGAAGGGAAAGGCCCCGGGGAAGGGCTGCGGGCCCCGGGGAAGGGCTGCGGGCCCAGAGGAAGGGCTGCGGGCCCAGAGGAAGGGGCTGCGGGCCCAGGGAAGGAAGGGCCCCGGGGAAGAGCTGCGGGGCCGGGGATTAGGCTGCGGGCCCCGGGGAAGGGCTGCGGGGTCCGGTGAAGGGCTGCGGGCCCAGAGGAAGGGCCTGCGGGCAGGGAAGGGCTCGCGGGCCCAGAGGAAGGGGCTGCGGGTCCGGGAAGGGCTGCGGGCCCAGAGGAAGGCGCCGGGCCCAGAGGAAGGGGCTGCGGGCCCCGGGGAAGGGTGCGGGCCCCGGGGAGAGCTGCGGGCCCGGGGAAGGGCTGCGGGCCCCGGGGAAGGGCTGGGGGGCCCGGGGAAGGGCTGCGGGGCCCGGGGAAGGGATGCGGGCCCCGGGGAAGAGCTGCGGGGCCCGGGGAAGGGCTGCGGGCCCAGAGGAAGGGGCTGCGGGCCCAGAGGAAGGGGCTGCGGGCCCAGAGGAAGGGGCTGCGGGCCCAGAGGAAGGGGCTGCGGGCCCAGAGGAAGGGCTGCGGGCCCCGGGGAAGGGCTGCGGGCCCAGAGGAAGGGAAGGGCCCCGGGGAGGGGAAGGGCTGCGGGCCCGCTCCGAACCCGGCCGCCCAGCCCCGCTGCTCGGGGGAGCAGAGGTGGCCGCTATAGGCCCCACCTCGGAACTGAGAAGATTCCTCTTGCCTGGAAGGCAAGGGAAGATGGGATGTCCCAAGTCTCGTCGTTCTTCACTTAACAGGGTCCCCTCTGCATAGCCACTGCAAAAGCGTTTAGGGTGGCTCGTAACTTAGCACAGGATCCGCTCAAGGTGAGAGGGGCTTCAAAACAACATTCTGTGGTCAGGTTAAAGTACACCGAACCCAATTTAATGGACTCGGTAGAATAATGCACTACTTGAAAAAGCATTGGACAACATATCCTTGCCCTATTTTAAAATTTTACTTCTTTATTAAACGACTTAATACAATTTTTGAACAGTTTTCTTTGTTAAAGCTGGTTAGACCATCTAATAGTTGGAGTGATCACAATCTTCTCTGTCTCTCTCTGGGCTAATACCTGTTCTTAATAAGCTCGGACTTCTAGGACTGCTTTATCTAGAGAGCACTATCTCTTTGTAATTGATTAAAGTAAATATATTCCTTTTCTCACATCCAGTAGATGAATGCAAATAATTAAACTACACATCTCTAGAAGAGCTCTTGAAGCTAAATTAATCCAAAGTAGAAGATGAAAGCAAACTTTTTTTAACTGATTTTTTTTTTTCAGATTTAGTCTCCTTTATCTTGGGAATATTTTGAAGAGTTAGTCCCATAATTGGTTCCTACATTTTCCCATGAGATCATATCTAATATTTTCAGAATCTTGTTACAAAACTTAATTAAAGCATCTCCAGCACAATTTAATTTTCTGCAGCACAAGTAAGATTAATACATTCACAATATCTACACTTGAGTTGAGAAAAAGCATTTGATTAACAAGTTGTGACAAAAGTCTTACATTTGGATATTAAATTGCTGTTTAAAGCTGTATAAAATTGACAACAAAACTTCAAAGTAAAACAAGTAAACAGAGATGTGAATAAATAGGAATATGCATAAAAGCAGATGTGAGAATGTCTGCTTCTTCTAAAGCACACAGCAATATGTATCAATAAGTTTATACTACACCAAGGAGCACTCAGTACAGCACAACTCACGTTATGGGAGAAAATTTTAGGCTTCTTGGTTTTTAGTCAATGAGAAGTGAGGAAAAATATTTTGGTTTTTTAAGAAATTTACTGTCTTAAAAAGTAGAAGTCGGAATCCTTTATTGAATGAAATACAAATTCTGTTCAATTTTTACTTTTTTTAACATCTTTATCTTATTAGTTGTGCCAAATTAATTTTGTAAAAATGCTATTTTCTACAGATGATTTATAGTTACTACATTCAACTTTTCAAATACAAAATCCCGTATTTGTAGCTTCACAGTGGAAGATTTTGTTCCATTGTTCTATTTTGTTCTATTACAGATTTCTCTGTTCTATTACTTTTTTTCCTGAAGTAGTCACAAATGGGCAATGCCAGAAATGGGCTGAAATGCCACTCTAGTTTGACTTAAGTAAAAATTTTGAATTAATATGGCTGTTTAATTTAACTTAGATGAAGATCATTATGGTTTGATAATAAGGTGATAAGATGAAGATCATTATGGTTTGAATACGTATGGTTGTGTATTTGGTATCCTCAGAAATGATGCTTGTTTATGTGATACACAGTCTAATTACCACGTGTAATAAGCTTGAGTAAGTTTATGGACATTTATACTCTGTAAGACTGTAATATCATCGTGATATATAGGGCAATTTTAATTGTGTAGTAAAGTTTAATATAGAGTGTAGTCAACATTGGTTTTGACTGCTAATCCCTTCCTGTGAAACTCCTAAAAAACCATTGAACTAAATTAGTAAAGTGTCATTTGTAGATATTTTTCACTTTAAAATTACATGTGAGTGATTCTAATTCACTGTGGGACCTGATTCTAGAAAAGTGAATTGTTAAGACTCTGTAAAAACAGAATTTGGTATGTCACTGTGGCCTGCCTTTCAGTATTGATTTTTTTTTGCTGTATGGAAATTAACACTGAGAAGGCACTCTTGGAAGTGGTTTCTTCCTCAAATATGCTAATTATTTTATTTTTTTTTAAAATTGCTGACAGTTTTTCTCATGTAACCTCTTTTAATATTTATGTATCAGTTGCCATGGTCAGTAGTCATGATGTTAGTGCTAGCTCATAATCATCCAAATCCATAAATTCACAGAATATAAATATAATCTCAACAGTAAGAATTCTATGTCTTATTTACTGAATTTTAAATTTTACTAATGTTATCAAGGTTGTCATTTGTTACAGGAGATGCTGTACTTACTGAGTGTATCTACATATCTATATATGTGTATATAGAGATGATATTTTGGGCTTGTGTATCTGTTGCATGATTGTTTACAGTTATGGACTTGACTCAGAAACAGAAGAGGTCACCTCTCTAGATTTAAAACAATTTATCTAGCATGACTTGTGTTAAAGTAACTAGTGGGTTGATCCTGGCTGGATGCCAGATACTCACCAAAGCCTCTTTATCCCCCCGGCCCCCCACCCTTTCCTCGAGGTAAAAAAGGGGAGAAAATATAACAAAACTTTCATGAGTTGAGATACAGACAGGGAGAGATCACTCATCAAATACTGTCATGGGCAAAACAGGCTACAATTAGAGATACTGAGTTTATTACTAACAAAATAAGAGAAGTAAAAATAGACCTTTAAACCACCTTCTCCTCACCCCTCCCTCCTTCCCAGCTGTAGCTCCTCCCGCAGCGATGCGGGGACAGAGGGGACGCGGGCTGTGCTCAATCCATCACCCGTTGTTTCTGCCACTGCCCAGGGAGAGGAGTCCTTGCCCTGCTCCAGTGCGGGGTCCCCCCACGGGAGAGAGCCCTCCATGAGCTTCTCCAACCCTGCTCCCACGGGAGAGTTCCTGACAAACTGTCCAATACGGGGTGCAGCCCTCCGGGCACAGCCTGCTCCAGCCTGGGCCCCTCTCAGGGTGACAGTCCCACCAGGGAACCTGCTCCGGTGTGGATTCCTCCTTGCACGGCTCTGCAGGTCCCTGCCAGGAGCGGCTCCAGCACTCCCGGCTTCCCAGGGGGTCACAGCCGCCTCTCAGACATCCCCCTGCTCCAGCCTGCGTCTCCCCCAGTGTAAGTGTTAAGGTAGGAAGTAGGATGCCATCAACTTACACTGCAAGTTTCTCTGATTCCTGTCCAAGTCACAGCTGTCCTTTCTTCTGAGCACTTTTGCTGGAAATGTGTTTGACTGGGATTAATTTGCGATACATTAGAAATTACTTGCAATAGAAACTACACCTTTCTTAGACTCTATGTCTTTCCACAGTGTAAGATCTCAAGCTGAACTGGCTTTAGGTAGAGTCATGTCAGTAGAAAATATGAAATTATTAAAGAAGTTAAATATTTTCTATAAATGGCCGTAAATAATTTTCTCTTAGGCACAGTGTGTATTGACATGTTTATAATTCTTCTTAGAAGAGGAATGATTATTGAAATAGTCCATGAGTTTAAAAATGTGGATTATTTTTATAAAACAATTTTATATAAAGTAATTAAATATTTATATAAAAAGTTCAGAGAGAAGAAAGGTAAATCATAAGTCAAAGTAAATCTAATGAAAAGTGCTTGAACAATCTCCTCAGAGGCAATCCAAAAACAGTGTTGGGAGACTTATTTTGCCAATCATAACTGAACAACATAGCTGAAAACAAAACACTGTATATATGCAATCTTAATATTCAGCTCTTTGGATTAGAAAAGCTTTAGTAATTTTATTGACAACAATTACAATAGCCTTGAAGGAAGTTAGCATTTAGAAAGCCTTGAGATTTTTACAGAAATTAAGGCTATTTTTATAATTACAGCTCTATAATTAGCTGAAATGGTCATGACATTTTCTGGTGGTAATTCTAAAATTACATAGTAAATGCAAGAGAAACACTAGCTGCACAGTAAGTCTTAATTCTGTCATATTATACTTTGAGAATTTATCACTTGGCTTATGTCAGTACTCTGTATCACATTAGAGGAGGCAGCTACTCAGCATTGCTAGTACAGTATTTTTTCTGTCTCAGTTCTTTGGAAATGGCTGGTCATGCATTCATTGAATTCAAACTGAATTAATGCAGTTCTCTGTTGGCAGATGGCCTGAAATTTTCTTTGCACGAACTCCAGGTTCTTCATAATGTGTTGCTGTAGGCATTTCTGTAAAATTATAATTTAGTTTCAGTGAACTTTGTTCAAAACCTTGAAAATCACTCATTAAAATTTCCTAATTGGCCATGAAAACAATCTATGCTCATATGCTTATAGAATATTATGCTGAAACGGTCACAATTCATCTATGAGAGATGGATAAGACTTAGGAATATATGACAGATATTTCAAGAATAAAGCAAACTTAAAAATACAAGTTTGTCCATATCATATATAGTAGTATGAAACAGAAACATAAAATTAGGTATTGGTGTCATTTTGAGACCAGGAATGGTTTTGGTTTCCCAGAGATAATATCATGCAACTGTTATAAAGCCAGCATTTCTAATTACTGTAATTAGTTAAATTCTTACTCCACTTAACCAAAATGCTTAACCTCTCTCAGAATGAGGGAGTGGATGAGGCCGTCTACAGGCAGCCAGAAGCAGTTTCAAAGTCACAGCCACTGATTCTTTGGGGGGGAGCTTTAACTACTCTTATATCTGCTGGAGAAGCAACACACTGAAGCCCAGTCCAGGAGGCTCATGAAAAGCATGGATAACAACTTCCTGTCGCAGGTAGCGGAGGATCCCACAAGGAATGCTGTGCTGCTTGACCTTATGCTAACAACCAGAGAAGGCCTCTTTGGAGATGGAAAGGTGGAGGACAGTCTTGCATGAAGTGACCATGAGACTGTGGAGTTCAGTATTGGGTGAGGATGAAGCAGAGCAACAAGTAAGATTGCAACCACAGATTTTAGGAGAGCTGACTTTAGTGCCTCTTCAGGGATCTTGTTGGGAGAACCCTGTGAGAACAGGCTCTGCAGGGAAGAGGGGTACAAAAGAGCTGGTAGATATTTGAGAACCGCTTTTTCAGGCTCAAGAATGGTGTGTCTCAATGGGCAGGAAATTGGGTAAAGGGGGAAAAAGGCCTGTGTGGAAAAATAAAGAAGTCCTGACATTACTCAAGTGTAAGCAAGAAATACATAGGAGAAGAAAGCAGGGTCAAGCTGCTTGGAATGAATGCAAATAGGTTGTCAGAGTAAGCAAAAATTAGAAAACAAAGACCGAGGCCCATCTGGAATTAAATCTGGTCAAGGATGTCAAGGACAAGAAGAAAAAACCTATCAGTAATAAAAGGAAAATTAAGGATAGTGTGGAGGACACTGGTAACAGAACACAGAGCAGGCAGAGTTACTGAATGCCTTCTTTGTATTGGTCTTTACCAGCAAGACCACCCCTTAGGAATCTCTGACCCATGAGAGCAGAGTAAAGGAAACTTAGAAGGAAGACTCCCTTGGTCAAGAAAGATTGGATTAGAGAACACCTAGACAAAATTGACATCCATAAATCCTGATGGGATGTATCCACAAGTGCTGAGAGAGCTGGCAGATGCAATAGCTGGGCTGCTCATAATCCTCTTTGAAAGGTTGTGTTGATTAGTAGAGGTTCCTGAGGATTGTAAGGAAGCAAATTTCACCCCAGGCTTCAGAAAGTCAAAAAGAAGGACCCAGGGAATTATTGGACAGTCAGCCTCACATCAGTCCCTGGAAGATGATGGAGCACCTCATTCTGGAGGCCATCTCGAGCCACAAGGATGACAAATAGGTGATCAGAAGTATTCAGCATGTATTCACTAAAGGTTCATGCTTGACCAGCATGACTGTCTTCTATGATGAAACAGCTGTCTGAATGGATGAGAGAGGAGTAGTGGATGCTGTCTACCTCCACTTTAGCAAGGATTTTGACACTGTCCCTCACAGCATTTTCATAGGCAAACTCAGGAATTGTGGACTGGATAAGTAGACAGTGAGGTGGATTGAGAACTGGCTGAACAGCAGATCCTAGAGGTTATAATCAGTGGCACAGGGCCTTTTTGTGAACTTGTCACTAGTGGTGTTCCCCAAGGTTCACTGCTGGGTCCATAATTCTTTACCTTAGTTCATTGATTACTTGGATGAAGGGCAATGCCTCCTCAGCAAGTTCACTGATGACACAAAGCTGGGAGGAGTGACTGATACCCCAGCAAGCTGTGCAGCCCTTCAGCAGAGCCTCAACAGCCTGGAGAGGTGGGCAGAGAGGAACCTTCTGAAATTCAGCCAAGGCAGGGGCAGGGTCCTGCACCTGGGCAGGAAGAACCCCATGGCCCAGCCCAGGCTGGGGGCTGAGCTGCTGGGAAGCAGCTCTGTGGAGAAGGGCCTGGGGATGCTGGTGGACAAGCAAGTGTCCATGAGCCAGCAGGGTGTCCCTGTGGGCAGGAAGGCCAGTGGGATCCTGAGCTGCATTAGGAAGAGCATTGGCAGCAGGGCAAGGCAGGGGATCCTGCCCCTCTGCTCAGCCCTGGGGAGCCTGGCCTGGAGGGCTGTGTGCAGCTCTGGGCTCCTCAGGAACAGAGAGACAGGGAGAGACTGCAGCAGGTCCAGAGAAGGGCAGCAAGAGAGCATCTCTTCCGAGGAAAGGCTGAGGGAGCTGGGCCTGTTCAGCCTCAAGAAGAGATGACTGAGAGGGCACCTCCTCAATGTCTGTCAGTATCTGAAGGGAGGGCGTCAGAGGATGGATCCAGGCTCTTCTTGGTGATGCCAAGCAACAGGACGAGAGGCAATGGGCAGAAACTGATGCACTGGAAGTTCCACCTGGACATGAGGAAGAACTTCTTTCCTGTGCAGGTGACTCAGCACTGGAACAGATTGTCCAGAGAGGTTGTGGAGTCTCCCTCACTGCAGATAACCAAGAACTGTCTGGACACAATCCTGTGCCATATGCTCTAGGATGACATTGCTTGAGCAGGGAGGTCGGTCCACTCTGGACAAATGTATTGCATAATCCATAGTAAAATTGGAAATAAGACTTCCAATATTTTAGGCTAAAATAATAGTAACTGTTATGCTTACCCAGTTACAGAATATTTTTTAAACTTTACCACCAGATGGCAATCTAACATAAAGGTTTGATTATTGGTGAATGAAGTTTTGAGATTCTGTTCTTTCTTCATTTTGCTTTAAGTAGTGCTGAATTTGCTTAGAAAGTCACTGAATTAGGCCTTACAAGCAATATTGATGCTATGTAATGAATTCTGAAGCATTACATACTGTGTTTTATGCTTTCATATAGAAATGGCATAAAAGGTTTTATTTTGAAGATTTGAGGAAATCTCTGACCAACAACTTACATTTTCTACATGAAAATTTAATGCAAATCCTATAGACTAAATTAAAAAAAAAAAAAAAAAGAAAAAAAAAAAGAAAGAAAAAAATCCACAAAAAACCCCCAGAAAAACACCAAGTAACAAGACAAAATGACAACATAAAAAATCCCAGAAGAAAACTAAGAACATTCTCATTGAATATTCAAAGTAGTTTTCTCTTTCGTGAATGAGATGTTCACCTGTTTAAGTGCCTAATATTTGTGAACTGAACAAGGAGCTGACTGCTGAGAATAGCCAACATAATGAATTTGAATACTTTTGTGGAGATTTTGTAAAGAAAACGATTTTTTATTTTAATGGCATTTTAAATGCTATTATGGCACATGTATTTGTGCATGTCTTTTTGTACTTAAGAGGTACATAAAGAGATGTAACAGTCTTTAAAGCAGCACCTAAATTTTAGCACTAAGGCCTGTAATTATCAGTGGAGAATATAGTTTTGATTCCTTACCCAACTGACTCTTTTGCAACTGGTATTACCTGTACTTTTTTAAATGCCAGTGTTCAGGTATTACCATTGCAGATTTTGTAAATATCTTCTATTTGGTATGTGATTCATCTTTGAATGGGCATGTTAAGTCAATCTTGATAAAGGTAAAATACGCAGAACAAGAGTTCTTTACAGATTGTTCAGATATTCATTGTTTTACAGAGTGATGGTTGTTTATTTTGTTTTGTAATATCCATCTTACTCTTTTATTGCCAGACTACTGCTGCTATAAAAATTCTATCCTACAATCAAGGACAAGTGAAGAGTCAGTCAGCCTGAATCCCTTGGTTGAAGGATAACCGGGCTGCATGTTTGCAATGAAAACTGAAAGGTAATTTTCTTTAAATTTGGTTGTGACAAGTCCTTCTGATAGCTTTAAAGTACCATGAACTCTGTCCAGTGTGTTTTTAGGAACAAAAGTACTAAATTACAGCTTGAGGCTTGATTGGGATGAACAGAGTATCATAAAACACACAAGTGATCACAATTCAGATTATCGGACCAGTATGGTTTTCACAGTGGAATGCTGCACTATATCCAGTAAAACAGAATGACTGTGATATATATCTATATATATCTATATCTATCTATCTATCTATCTATCTATCTATCTATCTATCTATCTATCTATCTATCTATCTATCTATCTATCTATCTATTATATAACACACACATCTACACATAGATACTATACATATATACCCTGTGTGTGATCTGTGATCATTACAGCCAAATCTCAATCTTGTAGCATTGAGGAAGTCCTAGATAGAAACCATGTCTTGAGCAGATGTGGATATCATTATGTTGTAGTAGGTGAATAATCTTCTCCTTAAACATATAGCAGAAGATAAAAAATCTAGGGAGCAGAAATGCTATGCAATGGTTTTGCATTACATTTGGCAATTTTAAAAAGAGGAAATCTAACAAGAATATTTTGTTTATTGTAGTGGGATATTTTTTCCCAAAACAGTGCTCGGGATACTTTGTAAAGATGAGTATCGAACAATAGAGGAACTTACAAACAAAAACCCAAACCTACTGGTTTGACATGCATCAGAATTTTACTTAATCTCTGTTGTAATGCTCAAGATAATCCCAATATTCTGTTTTTAATATGCTTTGTCTCTTGTTTAAAGAAATTCAAAGAAACACTCTACCGTGTTGATATCTGCCTAAAGCAAAAAAATTGGTAACCTTTCTATCTGCCTTATTAGGCAACATCTAGTTCCAACACCCTGTCTTCACCTACTCTGATCAAGGAAACCTTCCACTAGAATGTAAATTAGAAAAAAGAGATAAATGTATGGATCCACATATGTCATAGTAGGCCTCACTGCCTACTCTTTTTAGTAAAATCACTGAGTGGCACACTTTGTTTTTGAGCAAATTTTCTCCACTTCTCAGATTTTTTTTTTCTGGAATAGCACTATTCCATAAGGAAGTTCTGTTACGGTATGTTCTTTTTATTGATAATGAATGAGATAAAACATTGATCCGAAGATGGCTGGAGTTAAAATAAACACCACAAAAAAGCCCCAAGCAACAAAATGGATGTTCAAATGTCAACCATATCAGTTTTCTGGCACTTCAGAGAAACATTTTTCTGCCACATTGCCTTCGCCTTGAACAAAGCTCTTGTTCTTCCTCACAGCAACCAACAAAAACTACAGGCTGGGGAAAAGGGAGTGGATGGACTGGCAGGGAGAGCCTGTATGACTCTATCAACTAAAGGCTTATGAGTTGCTTTTGACCTGAAATGCCTTCTGCTGAGTAATGTGATTGGCATTATTTTTTGGATGGATTTTCTCAGGTAATAAGACAGAGTGAAATAAAACATTTTTCAAAGAGTTCTGCCCATCAAGGAGAAAATCTTGAACATCTCATCTTCTGGCTTGTGACTATGCTTATTTTAATTAGTGCAAAATCAGAATACTATTAATTTGGGGGGCAGAAGGGCAGTGTTCATTGGGTTCCATGTCCAGAGGACTATTGTCCATAAATTAGTAGCTTGTGGGCACATAGTATGTGGTGTCAGTTTTCAGAGTGCTATGCTCATCCTTGTGGCCCCAGGAAAGATATTATTCCCTTATTGAACCTATATTTTCCTTTGTAAACCATAAATATATTCCTATTGAGAAAAAGAGTGTATGCATATGGCAGTCTGTGAGGAATATACCAAATTAAACAGGGACTGCACAAAGTTTGGGTAATTCTTCTCAGGGGTTGAATGCAGGGGGTAAGCTGTGGTTGCAATCTTATCATAAGATTCAAGATCACTCAGTGAATTGGCTGGCTAGAGCCTCCTCAGTGCTTTCTTCTGTTTCCTTGTGTCCTTTTTGTTTTCCTCCCTTCACTTAATTAAGTTTTGTTCTAGTGTTGGTCTATTTTTTCCCTTCATTATTTGCTCATATTGAAGTAATAAATAGCAATTTTCACTAATTAGAGATTTCTTCATTATTGAACTAGAATTTAAAGTTATTTTAAGTTTTATTTTAACATAAGTGTGTTTTACGGATTCTGAAGTAAATATGTACCGTCTTCTATAAATATTCAGGTGTAGTTATGAAAAGGTACAGATAAAGCCCTTGAAGTCCTTTGAATATAGGCATAAATACCATATAAAGGGATAACACAAATAAATACATATAGTTGGTTCAGATCATGAAGTCATCTTGGAAATCAGATTTGCAGCTTCTTATGCAGAGAAGCAAGAAATGGAAATTATTGTAAGTAAGCTGAAAATACCTGCTGTCAAAATCAGCTTGTCCTATGATCATCAGGATTACATCCTTCTGCTGCATAATCAGTAGGTTCAGAATTGCTGAATTTGATATATTTCAGTGCAAAATTTGCTATCCTCATCTGTGAAAATGGAAGCTCAAGCTCTGCTTTTATTAACACTTCACCATTTTTGTTGTTCTGACCAGACAGTATCTGGAGGGAAAAAAAAATCAACACCTAGTGATGCATATAATGCTTCCTGCAATACCTTAACAGTCGGGGGTTTGCCTCCAGGGTAGAGAGGAAAGGGAGAGAATTGCTTGCTATGAGCTGGAAAAGCAGCGCAGTTGGCTCTGGCAGTGAGGGGGTTGACTGACAGTCTGCAGTGCAGTGGAGTTAGCTGAGCTCCCTATATGGCTGTGGATTAGCTATATGCTAATACTGATAGGAGAGGAGCAGTACAGAGCGCAGCGAGCTGACGGTGGAGGCGATCAGCCTCAGCAGAGCTGACTCCTCAAGAGCCATGGCTGAAGGGGGTGAAGGAGGGGAAGATGAAATACAGTTCCTACGAACTGTAAGTATCTGCTTTTTATAGGTCATGTAGTACATGATTTTGTGCCTCATGCCTATTTCTTTCCTGTCATATTAAAAATAAAGTGTTATTTCTGTGCTGGGCTTTGCCAAATGGCAGAATTGATTTAGTCAGGGGATAAAATAAGGCAAGAATAAGAGCTTTAATAGCATCATGCAGTCTCAGTGTGTTCTTCCCTGAATCTGCTCAATAGCCAGTTTGATATAAGGAGACCTATTTCCGCTGTAATCCCCTGTGTTTGAAGCGTCCTCGTCAACTTTGTACTTGGGTTTCTAAATGTAGCATGCCAAATATGTGACCTCTGAAACTTCTGTCTGGGTTAGATTTCACTGACATTAACAGAAGCTTTGCAAATAGGAGTGCCTTAAAATGATGAATAAACCAAGCAAGCCCCTGATGACCTCTTCTGATAAACATGCACACAGAAGCACAGTTGTGTGTAGGGAATACCAACAGATGTTGAAGTCAGGGCTCTGCAAATGTTTGGAGTCTTTTCTCTACTTAAAAGAAGCTTATCTTTAGAGGACATAAGCATTTCTTTGGGAAGGGGTGTTAATTAGTGAAATATCCTCCACTTGGTGTAATTTTCTATAAAGAGCCCTCACACCATTCTTTCCTAAAGCTTTACACAAATCTAGTATGACAACTAATTTGGACTTTTAAGCAAGTAGTGTACATGAATTAATTTTTGGGAAGAGGATGACATCCTTTTCATGTCTCATCTTGTGTCTCCTTATTTTTACCCTGTATGACTAAGAGTGTGTTGTTGTGTAACTAGCATGGAAAAACTGCTATTAAATGTGTGTATTCCCTCCTTTTTCCATGCTATCTTTATTTTGCATTTATCACAAATAATGTTCCAGAATCAGGCTCCTCTAGAGTTGATTCAACTTTAAAAGGATAAGTCACTAAAATGATACATGCTAAATTCCCAAAGTAAGAAATTACAAGATTGATTTGTGAGAGACCAGAGTAAGTTATTTACAGGAAATGAAGGTTGGAGTGAGCTGATGGTTGCTGCCGTAAGTTCTTTAGGTGTGATGAAGTGTCATTAGCACTTTTAAGCCTCAGCACATTTCATGGGGGGGGGGGGGGGTGGATAATGACTATGAAAAATCTTTTCCAACATTCCTCCCTTCCATGACACTTTTTAGAGGTACATATTTCAGCAGATTACTCCAGCCTTTAATCTGAGACTGGAGCTTTAACTGTGTATCCTTCCTCCTTTCATTTTCTAGGATGTTGCCTTGGCTGAGGGGCCATCCTCAGTGATGGAGTAAGAAGCTTTGCCCTGTCATAGGTAGCCTGTGTGTGCTACATGAGATGGCAATTTCTGCTGCTGTGATACATTCTCATGCTAGAGTAACTCTATTGCGCTTCTTTCCAATGGTTAAAAGAAAGTGCTAAATAGAGGTGTGGGCTAAAAATGGAAATAACAAAAGGGAGACTATGCAGAAGTGTTCCTTCCATGTAGTGCAAGGAAGTCTCCTACAGGGGAGAGAATGGACTAGATTCCTGTCTTGGAAGTTCTAGCTACTTCTTGCTTTAAACATTTGTATCAGTTACTGCTGTTTCCTCTCCATTATAAAACTTCCTTCACCTTCGTGGGGAAGGGATGAATTGTTGTTTCTTAATATACTCAGAAAGGAAGCAATTATTAGATACTGAGTGCTACAGTGAGATACACCTTCAGTACTGATTTCTCCCATCTTTTTTTGCTGCCTAACCAGTGTTTGTGCTTACAAACATAAAGTACAGTAGTCCTTAAGAACTCTTCCAGTGAAATTGTTAATCAATTAGGATCTTCTCCAAATCAAAATATTTTCTGGGAGTTTGGATTTCTACTGAACGTTTCCAAGGCTTATGCAGCTGAATCTTCCTTTGAAAATGTTGATATCCATATTTTTATTTTTCAGTCTTTAGAAAGAAGTTATCCAGGATATTTTAGGGTTTTGGGGATAGATTTATCTTGTTTAGGTATAAAATAAGACTAGATTTCCTTTGATTCAAAGATATCATGCAGCATTTTTTGAAAGAGCAAGAGAATCAGCTCTTAAAAATCTGCTTAAATTATTGTTTTCTATCTTAAAGACAAACGTCCTTTTGTCCTCAATTTTTTGTTGGTTATGACTTTTTTGTCTTCCAGATCTAAGTCATTATTTAGGTTTGTGCCTCACTTTTATGTTCTCTCCTCATATAAAAGGTCAAGAACCTTGTTAATGCATGATGATGAAGTCTGTATTTGTTTCTATGGAGCAGAATCTTGTGGGCACATTTATAAGATTTGATGGAAAGCTTTTTGCTGTCACTTTCTGTTCCAAAACATTCCTTATATTTGATTAGTTTGGCAGCAGTGGGAATGAGAAACACCTAAAGAACAAATTCCAGAGAGGATAACAACATTATCATTGTTCTAGTAGTAGTATGTCTTCAGTACTCATTTCAAATCTGTTCCAATGCTTGTGTAAAGCCTTTACATGCAATGACAGCATTTCAAGGGGGTGTTATTTACACAGTGTAATTTTCATTCTGAATTTTTCCCTGACTTATAAGTTCAGTAGTAACATAAATATATAACCACACTTTTTTTTTTTTTTTCTTACACTGCTACCCTTTTGTTGTGTCTTTTTTATTAAATCTTTGATGTTTTCTTTCTTGTAATAATGCTTGGAGTTGTTTATCTATTTTTCTAGTTGGTGGCTTCCTTCTGGTTTTGACTCTGGATATTCAGTGTGTCATGCGTGGAAGGGAGAAGCAAAGCACTTGTTGCATGTGTGTAACATGCAATACTACTGTGTTTTAGTTTCCCATTTGTTTAGATGACTTTCCCATATTGTTTATTTATTACTCCCTTTTAAGGTGTGAATACATGAGAAATCAATGTAGCTGACATTATGCAGCATTAGGTGAGAATACAGATGGTAACCTGTGCTGTTTTGAGATAATGTACCTAGGGATATAGAAAGAACCTTGTTGCCCTTAATGTGAATGAGTGTAAAGCATCCTCATTTGAGCCTCTCCTAGCTACTGGGAATTTACTGCTATGATAAATTGAAAAAGTCCTCTCCTCTCTGGAAATTATTCATGAGTTCCCATGCTGCTGAATTAATCAAATATGAGGTGGAATCTGTCTTGGAGCAAAGAGTTTTTGCCTTCTTCTATTAGAAATACCTAAATAGTAACTTGCTAACAGTAACTGAGAACATGGTTGAGGATGGAGGGGAAGTCCCATCCCTGCCCAAAGCACTTTAAATAGAAATACTTTTTTTTTTTTTTTTTTTTTTTTTTTTTTTTTTTTGAGATGGTTCATTAGTCAACAAAGTTCTACTTCATTTTCTGTAAATCTAGTGTTTGTGCTGGTGTATCTGGGTGTAAGTGTATATATGCATGTGTCTGTGTATGTGTGATTCTTTCCCCAGGTCGTTAAGTCCTTCTTTTCTGTGAGGTGACAAAGGCCTTACCAATTGATTCTTTAACTTTTACCCTTTTAACAACTTCTCTCAAAGACTTAAGTTTAAGTGTTCTGATAAGTCTCTCCAATCACTATCTAAAAATTTACACACAGGAATGGGAAATTGTTTTCCTTCAGAGACTGAGTGCAGTTATCTGTTATACTTAAAATGCAAAATATTGTTGTTACAAAGACCCAGAAAAGAATATTTGGAATTTTTCCTTCAAGATCTAGTCCATGTATGTAAATTTACACAATGTTTACAGACATTTTTAGGATCATTTGTGTATTGAGTTTCTGCTCAGAATCAAGACAATTGAGCAGCTCATAAACATATTTATTTGTGGATACAGATTCCTATCTACGCTTCTTGAAAATGAGGTCTTCTACTGTTCAGATGTTGCAAATGAGATGGGAAGTAATCTCAGTTTTAAGTATGAACTGTCAGGTATAGTGTGAATTGAATTTTCCCTTTTTTCCCCAATCATCTACAGTGTTGCCAAAACTAAATATAAATAGTGATTTTATCATGCTTCTTAAGAACTATTTTAAGAGTTGTACTAAATAATTTCAGTTTATCAGGGATCAGTGTGGCATAAAAGTAGTTCTTTTTAGATGCTTCTAATACATGTTTCATCAAATCTGTGTTCCTAGTGGTGTATCTCTGGTGACATAACAAAGAGCATATGAAGTGGAGATATGAAAATAATTTTTTTTAATAGACCAACATTATATATAATAGTTATGCTACTAACTGCATGTTGATATTCTGTAGACAGATCTCTGTGTCTTGATTCAGTAAAGTACAGATATTTCCTATAAAATACCCACCAGACCAATACTTGTAAACAAATATATTGGACAAATGTCCAAATACAAAACAATAATGGAAGATATTTCTAAGGGGAAGTCTTTAGCAGTACTTAATTAAAAACTGGGAAAATGTGGAAACTGCTTGCAGTGAGTTGTGCATGAATTTATAGAAAAGTATAGAAAGGATAAGAAATGCCTTGAGATCAAATCAGTGGACTCTTCCTGCTGCCCTTTTTAAGGGAGCTGGCACAAATTGTGTGTGTTTTTTGAACAGCTGTGTGTATTCCAGTGTATTGTTTTCAAATTAATTAGAACATTTTGTCTATTGTAACTAAAATGTGCTGCAATTCATGACACAGCAGTTCATTAATCAGTCAATTCCTTTCAAAAAAGGTATGAAAATAAAGAATAATGTTATATAAAACTTGAATTGCTTCTGAGAGCTGGTGTGTATTAGGAGTTCAGTTATTTTTGAATTAAGTATTTCCATATCTGTTTATCTATTTATCTCTGTGCATTAAATCTCCCCCTTGTGATCCTATTGCTGCAGTTGTAAAGTTGTGTAGCAGTCCGTACTTCTAAGGCTTTTAAGTAGCACAACAGAAATTATGCAACAAACAAAACAAAAACTACACCATGTTTCTCCCTCTCTTTGAAAAGAGTCTTTCAAATAGACTTGTTTTTTGCTTCTTAAGCTTCAGGCTATTGCCAATAGAACTATTCACAATCACTCTTATTTTTCCTTCCTTTTCTACCATGGAAAGAATACTTAATGTTGTAAATTTATCCTGAGTTATGTTTCTAAGAACTTGTAGTGTCCTTCTTTGTAAATAATGTTGCTCAGTTTATTTTCCCTCATTCAGCTGCCACTTTTATTTCCTACATGTGTTCTCAACTTTATGAATACTTTTGCCCAGTTTGTCACTATAGGCAAAACTACTCATGGTCATTCTTTGTTTAGGACTATTTCCCTGCTCAAAATAGGATCGTATAAGGATGATTAAGATTTAGAATATGACAATATTTCCAGTGCATCATATGCTGTGATATTCTGTAAGTGTTTATTTTTTATGAAACAAATAATAAATCTTGTGCAATTAATTGCAACCTCTTTTCAAGGCAGAATTTTAAGCAAATGATCTACTGTAGTATAAAGACAGCTGTTGTTGCTTCAGATGTATTTTTTTTTTAAACCTCCACACATATTGGAGTAGTTGCTTGATGTCTTTATCATCCCTTCAGTTCATTTGTAATAATTTCTCTTTTGGAGAGAAATAAATGTAAATGTGTATTTTAGGCTCCTGGCATGAAATAGTTCTTTGTAACATGATTAGATGGAAAGAGAAACACTTCAGTAATTTGGAATGTTTAACTTAATTAAAGTTATTTGAAGTTTGTAAAAAACCCAACTGTAATAAATAATCTGGGAAAAATGCATTTTCTGGTTTATGGTGTATTGGAGGACTACATCAGGTAAAGGGGAGCAGAGAGAGGAAAAGGCAAGTAGAGTTTTTGCAGATAAAGCAGTGAACAATGAAGGCTTGCATCATGATTAATCAGATTAATCAGAGGTGAAGGCGGATTTCTTTCTATAAAATTGAAGGTAGTTGAGGTAGGAATACACTTCCAAAAGAGGAATTGCCATTACTCTTGAGATGTTACATTGGTTGGTTTCTTTGAGACATTTCTTATGTTTTATTTAGCATGGGTTTATAGAATAGGTAGCAATCCTATTTTTTTCTACAAGGATGTAGATCAGTAAAGTTCAGAGATGCACTGTAAAATATTATATAATCTTAGTAAATGTATGTATGATACATATATGGGTATATCATATATCATATCATATCACATCAATGAGATATATGTAATTATATGTAACAAGTTGCAGTTTTACAAGCTGCTTCATGTTAGACTAGACTACATCAGTTGAAATCAAAGCAATGTTATACTACATGAACTCAGCATCATGCTTTTCTATTGCTTCTTTCTACAGCAAATTTTAAAAATGCTATTTCAAAAATAAGTCAATACGTATCTACAATGTTACAAATCCAGTGTATTGTTACAAAATACTTGCAAGATTGAATGTATTCATGATTTATTTAACTTCTAGGATAGATCTAAATAACTCCTTGTTAGTTTCTTTTCTTTTTTGCCCAGTTATATTTCTGGGGGTATTTGATGTCGATGCGGTTCTGTGGAAATAACATCAAATTTGTTACAGTGAAGTAAAACTCTTCAACCTTGCCTTAGAGTGTTAGTGAGTGAAAAGCCTTTTGATAGGATTTGTGACCATGCAATAATGCCAAATTAATACCCAAGCATATATTTCCCTACTTCCTCCCAGCCACACTGGCGGTTGTTGTAGGGATTTGTATTCTGCTCATGCTGTGTTTTTTGGTGTCTAAATGGGAATGAATATCTTCAGTAATAGTGAATTTGTTAGTGATGTTGTGCATTTTTATAGAATGCAGCAAGTAGGTTCTCTGATCTCTAGTCCCATGCTGTACTAACTGGGTATGATTCATATTGAAATCCAGCAGTGAATATTGCCTCTTCTCAGTTCCCATGGCAGTGCTGTGACCACACAGCCAAATGCTGCCAGGTGCATTAGCTACACATTCCAAAAATTAAAACGGAGTTGCAGGCATGGAGGAGATGAAAAATAAAATTGGCATGCAGTTATCTATTGAATTCAGTAAGAAGACATTAGCTAAAAGTTCTATGTCTCTTGACTTCATATACAGAATGCACATAATAATAGTTCAGCTATAGAATAAGCACAGATGTCTATAGACAGTAAAATTATCATCTCAACTGAAAAAAACCAATTGGCAACATAAATACACTTTAAAAGATTCAGAAAGAAAACCTGAGGTATCAGTGTATGCCTCAATGAGTATTTTGGTTTATTTTCTCAATGTGGAAGTTTTAAATTTATATTCTGTCTTTAATGTCATGACAACATCACGAGACCATTCCTTCTGTCTGTAGCTTAGTAGGATACAGTGGTTCCGGTACTAGAAGACCTGAAGTTGCGTACCAAATATTACTTTAAGAGAATGTATGTTTTAATTTCAGCAGATATTTTCCACCTAAATATTCAATGTGCTTGGGTAGCTTTAGGAAAAATGTTTTCTGGAAATTTCACTGATGTTCTGAAGTGCAAATGGCAAATATGTGACACCTCAGCGTGTGTCTAAAGTAGTTCAAGATTGGGATGTGCCCTGGGATTACAAAAGCCTATAGGGAAGTTGAGATGTGCTCAGTCTGCTCTGGTAGTGTGTCGGTATGAGGCATGCCGAGCTGTTGATTGTCGGTCACTGCACACCTGCTGTCAGTCAGCTCTCCTCTCCACGGACGGGCTTTGGCTGTAAACAGGAGCTGGTGACCAGTCTGTGACCGCCCTTTCCCAGTTCCCCCTTCTGGCACATGGCACCCACGGGGCACAGTGTCACCTGCGGTCAGCAGAAGTAACAGGAGAGACATCAGCAACTGAAGGTGAAAGATTCAGTAGTAACATCGAGTTTGTTCCTTCTACTGGGCTTTTATCCAAATAAGCAAGTGCTAGTTCCTCAGTGAGCTGAGTAGTCAGCGCACGCCTGAGCTGTTTTTAGTCCACAGCAAACATCTCTGTCAGTCTTGAGTATTTCAGCTACTTCAGCAATCAACCATGTTCTCTTATACCTTGTGCCAGAAAACCAATTTCCCTTAGCACAATTGCAACAATTTGAAATCTCTTCAATAACAAAGTAATACAGAAGAATTGCAACTTAAATAAAATCTTTTAAAATTGTACAATAAATAGAGTTTCAACTTGCAAATTGAAACACCTTTTTAACAGAAGATGAAGAATTAATTTACAGCTCTGGAAGTTTAACATGCTTTTGAACTACATCAGCAGTACCATGTACAAATGAGAATACAAGGATCATCAAGCTTAGAATATACACTAGTGCTAATGTCACAGATGATTCACTAGAATGCTCAAGGCCAAATGACTCCCATTTCCCAAGACTCCATCTGATGTTCATTGACTTCACTGACTCATCTTTTCTGTACATGGAAAATTCTCAGAAGACTTATGCACCTGATACATATTAAAGATGCTTAATGTCAGTAGTTTGTATAATTCAGAAGCTGATGAAGAATGTATAGAAATATTGATACAGTTAATATCCTGACTAAAAGAAAATTAACCCCCACCTGTCAGTATTAAACTCCAAGTTACCAAGTTATCCATTTCTGTTGCAGTTTTCAAGAGATCGAAATCAATAGACATTATAGTTTCTATGTGGCCAAAGCTGGGAAGAATATAGTTTAGAATTTCAAGACCTCAGTCTGATCATGTATATTATGCTTGCATTTGTAGTTACAAGGTAAGCTTTTTGTGAAGAACCTTCACGGGACGAAAGATTCTTTGCTGCATTCATATTGACCATTACAGGACTAAATGCTAATAGGGATTTATATGATCTGATTTTCTGATTTGTCTGTGGAAAGTTAATGATGATTGTGTGCCAAACCTTCATTAAAATCTTTGCATTTTTTCAATTATTTTATGAACTACTTTGATATACTTGAATTAATACAGAGTGAGGGGTTTGGGGGTTTTTTAATGCATAGGAAAATATTAACATTTTAAATTTACAGACACAACTCTTTTCTCTAAGAGTTGTGAGTTGGTCCTTGCTTTTCTAGTAAAGTTTTTCAGATCTCTTGGAAATCTCAGGGGTTTTTTAATTACTTTGTTACCACGTCTGGAAATAGTTGCAGTTAATCCAGTATAGGTGAAGTTACAAGTGGCTGAGAGAGACAAACACTTTTGACAGCTCAATCACCCATGAGTCAACTGGGATGGTAGATTTAAAAAAAAATCCCAAACCTAAATTCTTTTGGTTGGTCGGTTGGTTGGCTTTTTTTGACACAATGTAACAAAAAAAAAATTCTAGCTCAAAGCTTTTAAAAGTGTCAAGAACTTTCTCTGTGTACCATACTGGATCCTAGGTGGCTGTCTTGGGCAATGTCAAAGTGGGCCCATCTTCAATGTAGCTGTCTTGTGTGAGTGAATGAAAGAGCTGAGTGCTTGAATTCTGAGTAGTACCTCAGTAATAAGTCTTTGAGCAACTCTTGATTATAAAGGACAGGTATTCTCCCTGGATCACTAATCATTGATTATAATTTCAGAAGTTTCAATTAAGCCTTGTTAAATCTATCAATTTTAGTAAACTTTCTGCTTTACAACTCTTTAAAGTAATTTTGTCAATCAACACCTCTTCCTTCAGTCTCAGTAAAGGCTGATTATCCATATTTGCTTGAGGTATTTGGTTTTATTCATGGCTTTTTTACTGTGTTTATTGTTGTTTTGCCCAAGATAACCCTAATTTTTAAAAAATTTCTTCCATGAAATGGAATGAGGTAAAATTTTGGATCTTGTACAGGTCCAAAATATTTCCACCTGTACAATAAATTGACATTGCATCTTATATTGTGCCAGGTAATATAAGTGCAGAATATTTGGATTCTATTATTATTTTTGATTTTGTATTTCATTAGACCCATAATATTTTCTTCTCATGTTTCTCTTAATAAAGATGTTGATATATCTTTATGTAAAATAATGGTGTTGATGTGTTTCTTGCATAGTTTAAAGCTTTTTTCTAATATTTCAATTTCTATAAGGATGGAAAAATGTTATTTGTACATACATAAATATATGTATGTTTATATATGTTTTTACATATCGTAAAAACAACTATAATAGAATTTACAAAAAAAAAAAGCTTCAATAATAGTGGTGTGTTAATATAAATTTTTGCTCTTTAAGAGAAGGAAAAGTTAGCAACTATTAGGAATCTTTTTTAAGACTAATGGTTTTTTAATACTGATTTTAAGTTGCACTGCAAAGACAAGTTTACTGGACAAAATTTCACAGAAGGGAATGCAACAGTGTCTTTTCCCGTTTTTGCTCCAGTTTCATGTTTGAAATAGTAAAAGCTTAGTATATCAAAGCTGGCCTGGAGAATAATCACTTTGCTTTACTCACACAAATCAGCCTGCATTTCAGAATTCTTTAATTTACATTTGCATTTCATTTACATATTTTACATCTCATCTCCTTTATGCGAGAAATGGACGATGCTGTGTGGCACGCTTGTATCGTTGAGAAAGTTAAGACAAGAGCTACTAAATCATCTAGCCCTAAATACATGGTAAGGTCCAAAATAGTGTGCTACAATATATGACATATGTTGCAAATATTATTTAAACAGCCAGATGGTTCTTCCAGTAGAGAAGACACACTAATTGCTAAAGTAAAGAGTTTCCCCAAAGAGGAAAAAAGGCTATCACCTGCATTCAAAATATATTGATATGAATATATGAAAATATATTGATAATGTTAAAATAAATCTTTAATAAGGAAGAGAACTCTATCAGAAAGGAAAATGTTTTTCTTATTAAGGCTTTTGTTCATTTTTTGATTTGTAAAGCTACAATTTGATGACTCATTGTGAGTGGCCTAGCTAGCCTAACTTCAGATAAGTTACAGAAGCTGTTGTTAAATGATCTTTTGCTGCTAACCAGAGTATAGTTCCTATTTCTTGTCATAGTTGATATTTGCTTGTCACAAGCAATAAGCTGCAGTGGTGTATCATTCCATTGGTGCCTTGCTATTGAAAAAAAAACAACTTTGAGAGAAGCTGGACAAGGAAGTACAGACTTTATGTGATTTATTTGAAATTCAGGAAGCTTGATGGTATGTAGAAGATTCTAGATTCATTCAGAGCATGTAAATTGAATTTCATGACAAAGTTTATTTTTGTTAGAAAGAGGCATTTTTTTCCTACCAGGGATCTTCCCAAGCCAGCTTCTCTCAAGGTTGACCTTAGGCTTAAATAACATCACTGACGAAATAAGGGCCTGTTTATGAAGCTTAACTTGCCAATTAGAGTGGTAATATGACCTTTCTTACCTTTGCCAAGGCAAAGACCATTTAGAATCATAAATCACAACATTCTAAAGGGTGAAATGTGTTCACCACAATGTAAAAAATGGGGGGTGGAGTTGGGGAGGAGAAATCTGCAAGGGAAAAAAAAAAGATGAAGAGGGGTGATATTCTGCTATGGAGAGTCCATGACATCTATAGAATATTTCTCATGCTATTTAGAAAATTAATCACATTATTGCATAGTTTTACCTATGTCTTCATGCAATTTGACTGAATCCTGATTATTTTACTACTTGTATCTTTTCACGTCTGTCTCTTTTTTTTTGTTATTCTAAAACAAACTAGACAGAAAGCCAATGATAATATGGGAGTTGATGGAAGATTATCGAGACCTCAGGCCAGTGCCAGGCAACTTCAGCTAACAATACCCAGTCTCTTTATTTCTGTGCATCCCTTAAACCTCCAACACCACTTCTGTAGGGAAACACCCTAGCTAGCTGTGTAATGCAGCTATATCACAACATCAGAACCAGATACCAGCTTCTGTGTACTCTGTTTTTGCTTTTTGCTATTTCTTAAGCCAGGTGTTTTCACAGCAACACTAACAACTTCTTGCAGTTGTTGCAATGGAAGTCATAGAGCTATTCCTCTTAAATGCAGGAGGACAGAGGCAAAGACATAGTTATTAATTTCTGGAAACTAGGAACACGACATCAGGAAGTAGTTCTTCACAGAAAGAGTGTATAGGCGTGGGGATGGGCTGCCCAGGGAGGTGGTAGTGTCACCATCCCTGGAGGTCTATAAGGAAAGACTGGATCTGGCACTTGGTGACAGGGTGGTGTTTGGTCATAGGTTAGACTCGGTGATCTCAGCCTAGTTAGTTCTGTGATGTATAATAGTGTGTAAACATGGCAAAAGTAGTGAGCTTTTACCTGTGCTGACTTGGCTCCTATCTGACCATGTCACCATGCAAGTGCAGTTTTCTTTGATTGACATGGCATCTCAAAAACAACTTATACCTTCTTTTGTTCAAACAGAGATTTATATTGTCAGGATTCCTGGTACATACGACCATTTAAGTTTTTTAAGGTTGGTGGTTTGATTATAGAATAATTGCACATTGATTTGCGATCATTTGGGGATGGGGTGGGGATATGCAAGGTGAAGAGTTACAATATTTGTAGAAATGCTGTCTTAGACAATTTTGGGCACTGTGCTTCTGTCCTAAAATAGAGGTCTGAAGCAACGGCAACACCTGCTTCTTCCCAAGTATTTCTTCTCCTGTTACAGTATTCTTTATGCATATTCACTCTGGTTCCTTTCTGTCTGGTACATACATAGTTTACATGGCACTTGTGACTATTAGCTGTGTTTGAATCATTGGCCGCAGGTCTTGTCTTCAGCTATTTACAAGTTAGTGTAATGTTCATATGTAGAACTTGATAAAATGTTATAGCATGTGTAAGAGCCGGTTGTTGGTAGTTATATATGATGAAAGTGTACTGTTGCTAAGTAGTAATTGGAAGGTAAATGTTCTAAATGTGAGAGCCTGTAGATGCAGAAAGGGAGATCTACTGCATCTGTGGTTCAATTAAAAAAACCCAATATTTAATTTCTATGCCTTTTATATTAAGATTTGACTCAGGCATTAAAGAAGTAGAACCATTCCTTATGTTGCAATGAGAAGTAGTAATTTCAGTCCAGTTATCTAATGATGGCTAAATTTAAAAGAATTATCTTAAACCATCTCAAGTAAGCCATGATTAAATCCCTTGTTTTAGCCCAATTAATGTGCTTTGAAGAATTCCCTTAACGTTTGCAGCTGTTATTCAAACCTAGGTTTTCATCTAAGTAAGCAAAATAGTATTTATAAAACAAATGTATAGACTATCTGGACAAGAAACTCTTTGTTTTGCTATTTTTTGAATATTTAACTAGTTTTGATTTTTGTTCCGTTGCACGCAGATAAAGGCTAGGATCTACTTGGGTACAAATGCAGGAAAACTGCATTCTCTGACACAAAGTGGATTGTGTGGATGGACAGGCTGCAGATGAGTGCACAAGGAATGGTCAGTACAAACAGGAGTCATCACACATTTTAAATATTACACTTCAAAATGAAGTGTTAATTAAAATTGAAATTAAACAGGTGAAACCAAAGAGCAAACAAACAAACAAACAAACAAAAACTTAAACAAATCAGAAGATGCTAGTGGGTTACTTCTGCAGGGAATTACAATCCGTGGCAGATTACAGATGATTCCCCAACAAAAATCTAAAACCAACGCCTAACCTGAATATTTTGTAGATGGGCATTTGTGATTAGTACTACAAACTTAACAGAAGTGGAATTTGCTTGATTGAAGGGATGGCATATAAAGTAACTGCTGCAAAATGTGGATATCCCCTTAAGAAAGGGTGTTCTTTGATGTTTGATTTTTTATGCTTTTAAGCCTAATCAACAAGAAGGGAGATTTAATCTGTGAAACAGAGAGCAGCTAACAAGCAAACTCCAAGTGCTGCCCATGAGTTAGAAATACAAATTATTTGTTGGTAGAATTGCCTTGTAAGGCACAGAGCTGGACATGCTTCAGCAATCCCAGACCTAGAGGGAGGTTAACAAGACTTGGGAAGTAGGATGCCCACTGAAATTGGACACAAAGAATGCAGAATTCATAGATCACCTGGCAGAGCTCCCAAGATAAGGAAGAAACCAATAAACTTAACTCATCAACTGTGCTGAAACTGGCTCCAACTGCCTAAAAGGTAATTCCAGCAGGGGAGATTGCAACCACTGGAACAAGAAACACACCAACTCAAAAAAAGAGAGAGCCTGAACATGTGGAGTAATCAGCATGGGAAATGGGAGAACCATTAACCAACTGAAGATAAAATACTAATAAATATGAGAACTTGTAGCCAGTGAGCACTAATTCCTTAATTTGCTATAATGTACAAATAGTAAAAAATTTTGATAGATGCTATGCTTGATTTGTGGAATACCACCAGACACCCAGGCTTGCATAGCTCAGAAATAAATAATCAATGTTTCAACTGTGTAAGTATTGGCTTGTTGCACAGCAGAAAACGAATCTGATTTTTGAGAACAACAGAAGGATGAGTTGTAAAAGATATAATTATTTAATGGAATAGGAAGGAAAAGACTAAAGTACAATTATCCCACAGAGATGAGTTTTCTTCTTTGACAAGAAGGTTAGCAATATCATAGTGATAAAAAAAGGAAGTATGGGTATGGAGTTGACTAGGGAGACAAAGAATTTTTTATTCAGTCACTGTGAGGACACATTAGTAGTTAAAATTCTCAAGGAGTGACTAGCACGCCAGTTCATACCCATTTCCCCTTTAGCTCTACCTGAGGGTGTAAAAACCAGAGTGAGAACAACTGTTCTTCTGACTTGTTAAGTCACTGAGGCTTCCCAGTCTTTTTGTTCGTCTTATTTTTACCGCATAGCATCCATCTGAATTATCTTTTCTCAGATTAGTCCTGTATTTGCTTTCAGTTAATGTAGAAACATTTATTTAGGCATCACAAGAACAGAGGTCTGGGAAGGACTTTTTGAGTCATTCAATCAATTTTGAACAGAAACTCAGTTTTAGAGCTATTTATAACTTTTCTCCTGCTTCTTTTATCAAGTCCACTGAGCCACTAATCTAGTAATTTTCCTTCATTTTTCAGCTTAAATATTTTTATATACTTACAGATTTTTTTCATGTATCCCTACAGAAATTTATCAATATATTTATAAAGAAAAATGTCTTATTTCCTCTCCAGTTTGTCTTTTCTGAAATAAGCAAACTGAGTTTGCTTAGCTTACTTTCATGTGACTGGATGTTCGGTTTCCTTAAAATTTTGTTATTCCTTGTTTATACTCCTGTTGTCTCACTCTCTTTTAAACATTGGTGACAGCCACTTTTTGGACAGTGACATAATAAATTCCTCTTTTTTGGCCAGGACTTGCTCACCTTTCATAGCAAGGCCATATTGACTTATGTTAAAGAATATAAATTCAACCTAGACACAAACCTAGAAACAAAGACAACAGGCTATGTTTCTAAACTTCTTCTGAAGGCTGAAAAATCTCTGACTATGTTAGTAAATGAAAGAGCAACAGTTAATTCCCTAGCCTTGAGACAAAGTGGAGGTATACAGCCACACACATACAGCTAAACAGATTCCCCAGGATATTAGCTGTACTGCCTTTTGGAAACAGTCCCTGGCCTGCCAAGGTATTTCTGGCAAGTTTCTGGTAGGTACAGGGCAATATATTTCCTAGATTCATGCTGAGTGTGGTCTCCTGTCAGTGCAATCTCTCTGTACTGTCTAAGAGAAACTGCTGAAATGTCAAGTGCTCAGGTAGTTGCAAGTCTTTATTTACATTGGCATCAGTCAGAGAGCACGGTAATACTGCTTTTCATGCTCTTAAGAGTGTTTTTTCCAGTATCACATTTTAGTTTTGTGGGAAATTTAATTTTAATTCAGAAAGAAGTAGTTCCAGAATTATGCTTTCTCCTTGAAGCACCATAGGAAAGAACCATAGAATCATCAAGGTTGGAAAAGACCCTTAGGATTGAGTCTAGATGTTAAACAAGAAAAGCTATGTTCATCACTAAACCATGTTCCATCTATGAACCTTTTAAATACATAAGGTGTGGTGTCACAATCACTTTCACGGACAGCAGGTTTCAATGCTTGACAAACATTTCAGTGAAGAAATTCTTCCTGATATCCAGTCTAAACCTGTATTGGTACATCTTGAGGCCACTTCCTCTTGCCCTGTTGCTTGCTCCTTGGGAGAAGAGACTGATTTCCCCACCCCAGCCTCCTTTCAAGAAGCTGCAGAGGGTAATAAGTTCTCCCCTGAAACTCCTTTCCTCCAGGCTAAACAACCCCAGCTTCCTCAGCCACACCTCTAGTCCTTTCACCACCTTTTTGCTCTTCTCTGGACATGCTCCAGCACCTCAGTGTCTTTCTTGTAGTGAGAGGCTCAAAAGTGAACACAGTATTCAAGGTGCAGCCTCACCAGTGCCAAGTACAGGGGGCTGATCCTGCTGGCCATGCTATTTCTGATACAAGTCAGGATGCCATTGACTGTCTTGGCTCTCTGAGCACACTGCCAGATCATGTTCAGACAGCTGTTGACCAACTCCCCCAGGTCCTTTTCCACAGGCAGCTTTCCAGCCACTCTGCTCCAAGCAGTTTGTTAACAGATTATTTGTAACCACTGAATGACTTAGTTCTTCTAACAGTATTTACTCACCCGGCTTAATATTTTATAAGGCACAGGACTTTATCAGAAGTGTGCCCTGTGGGACAGAATTAGCCAGAGAAAGAGTCCTTAGTGCTGAGTCAGAAGGAAAAATGTAGGAATAGCACTGCAGTTTTCTATAAACCAAAATTCTCTAAACCAGGCTTACACTCATAGCTGGATTTCTGTTCTGTTCTGTTCTGTGAGAACTATCCTTAAGGAGTAGGAGTGGCATTCCTGATCATTGGGTTTATGAAGAATAAAATGTGATAGCCCTAATGTTAATTGGCTTGTGCTCAGGAAGCCCATGGTGAAAACCTGTATCCAAGCTAGAACATGCATTCAGTGTGTATTAGAGTACAACTAGAACTAACTTCTATGCTTAACAGATAAGAGAATAGTTTATTTTAAAAGTTCCTTAAAATCTTGACTATATCCTTATTACTGTGGCTTTAGAGCTGGAAAGTCCTCTTTTCTTAGAGTAGGCAAAAATTAGGTCTGAGACAAAATGCAAACATATTCACAAAAGTCAGTGTTGTGCTCAGCTACTGAGAGGAAATTTTATAGCAGTAATCCTCTCAGACATGGGATGCCTTTTACATAATCAAATTCAAGAGTAGAAATGCAGTTCCTGCAAATAAAGGGGAAGATTGAAGTCAGCATTCTCTTGTATATTTTATTGTTTGGTTGTTGTTGGGGTTTTTACATTCACAGTTAAACCAAGCCCCTCGGTTAACTTAGAGGCATTGTTGATAATAAGGAAATGCATTAATATGGTAAAGTCTTCCATTACCCAAGAAACTTACCTGCAGTTCTCAGCCAAAGATTTCAAGATTAGAAAGCCTATGGCTGAAACAGTCAGTAAAAGCCTATAAAAATCCCTCCCTTGAGCTTCCACTTGCAGGTAGAATTTAAGTGACCTAATTAAGCCTGAAAGTGTCATTTATTTGTCTGCCTGTGTGCTTCCAACAAATGTTTCAAAATGCTGTAATTTTTTTCTGTGGGAGTCTTAGCTCCATGGTAACCATATCCAGTTTAACTCTTTAGTAATCTTGTCACTGTAGAGAAATTTTCTTATTTAATGTTAAATTTGCTCCAGTCTTAACTGTCTTCCTTTCCTTTTTAACTTCCCCCAGACAAGGTTTTGTTAAGTGTGGATGCACCTGATCCTTTGGTGTGGGATGACATCACTTCAGAATAATTCTTCATGTTTTCCTCATGAACAAGAAGAGAAATACAGGGTTAGGCCAAAGTAGTATTAAGATGAGTCAGACTGTAGTGTCACAATTTTCGGGAACAGTACCATTGCCACATTTGAAGTTCAGGACGTGGGAAACAAAGTATTATGAGTATGGAAATATTCTTGCATGAATTGATGATGAAATAATTGTGACCTTTAGAAAAGAAACAGTGCTGTGACAGAGATGCTCTGTAAGTTACACAGGAGTGCCCATTCTCTTTCTTAGCATAAGATAAAGTTTGAAGGAAAAAGGTGACAAATTCCTATGAATCATATTGAAGTAAAAGTCTCATGTTCAGAAAAAAAAATATACTAGAGAATATAGGGTTTCTAATAAAAAATGTACAAGGGTTTTGCAAGGAGTTCTTCACTCCACTCTAGTGCAAGAGATATAAAGTAACCTCTATACATTTGACAATTTATGAGGAAGTTTCCAGAATGGTTTTAAGATAACTGACTTTGATTTGCATGGTAATTTGTGGAGTGTACAAGGAAGGGGAAGGTTGTTTGTGAATACTTACCACTTTCCTCAAAGTAACACTGTTCTTCTTAAACCACAGTGACATGTCAGAAGTTATACCACTGGTTTGACTGCTTCTGAAATCATTTGATCCAGAACCAAATTATATATATTTTTGTTGATTTCAGTTATTTGAAGTCATCTGTCTGTATATAACCAGGGAGAGAAAGTTCTCCTAGTTGAAACCCTAAGTTAGGAAAATATAAGATTCAATGCCCCTAGAACTGTGGCACCAACTGTTTGCTAGTGAAGTGAAATTCATTACAAGTCATTACAAGTCCTACCAGACAAGTTGCACAAACTGATAGGCAGAATAGGAGTCTCCTCTCTCTTCTGTTTGTCAGAAATAGCACATTTGAGGGAATCTGTGGTTGCAGTACTAGGACCAGGGATATATACATGTATTTAGCGCTTAAAATGTAAATACAATGTATATTATATTCTCTGTGGCCATCACTGAACAAAAAAGTGCACAAATTTCATAGAATCAAGCCATACTTCTGTTTCTCTTAGGATCTTGCTTTGTTGAATTAACTAAAATATTTTGTGCTAAATACTCAAAGTACACTTTCCTTTATGAAATGATGATATACATATTTGAAATTGATTTTTAATTTCCTTTTTATTTTTAGTATAAACTTTCACTAAGTAGATATCATTAGCTAAAAAATGAACATAATCAGAAATTGCTTATCTGCCACTGTGATTAATCTTTATCCAGGCTTTTAACAGTGTGAGAAGTTCATGTCTTAATGTGTGTGAAAACAGGTAACTTCTACTCTTCAGGGGGGCAAAATATCTTTTGTAAATATTTTCAGGCATACAGGGCGGAAATTTGGATCAGCAGTTTTATTACCTACTTTTTTTGCAGTGTTAACAAGTTGACTTGTTCTTTGAGATCTTTGATATCTCTTACACTGGCATACTAGAATTAATGATAATTGAACATGTGACTTATTGCAGTGTTTTTTAAGTTTGCTGAGCAAAGAATTTAATTTTTTTTTTTAATAATTGAGGTTATTAAAACCTCAAGGAAGAGGAGGGAAGAAAAGTAGAATATGAAGTCTTCTGAGTATTCATTTTAAAATTGCCTTTAAAAAACCCAAAACATCTTTAAGAGATTCTGCCTAAATAAGAGAGTTTTGATTTTTTTTTTTTTAATAATTAAAGCACAAATTTTATGTTCAAATTTATCTACGTTTCTATTTCTCCTGTCTAAGGTAACACATAATCCACAATAGATTTGCGAATTATATTACTTCCTGTCTCCAATTCATGGACTTCCTAATTTAGAACAGAAAATTCAGTTCACTTATCCATATGTATTTTGTCAGTTGGGGTTTTTTTTGTTGGCAGTGGTGATGGTGTTTGGAGTTTGTTTTTATTTATAATTACATCAAAGACTTATAATCTAAGGACAGCATTTGATTATGGTTGGTGTGCTTGAATCTCAGACTACAGACCCTCTTAGTTCAAAAATTCAGTCTTTCACGTCTGTCTGGTAAATAGCTCTTGTGACATTAATCAAACTTTATATGATAAAATGTAATATAATGCAAATACCATCATTATCTTTCTTATTAAATTCACTGTCTTGAATATTTATAATCAGTTTATTTATTTATTTGTCTGTGTTTTATTCCGAAATTGCCTGCAAAACCAAGAGGAGACTGACATCTGAAATACATTACCTGGAAAATAGGAAGCAGAAAAGAGAGCATTAGCATGCCTGACCAATTTCAATACAGAAAAGAGATTTAGTAATAAAAAAAACATTGACTAAAGTGATATACTTACTCAGACAATAGCACTGGAACTAAAATATGAGATTAGCACTTAAACTGTGGAGACACATAAAGTTACGTACATTTGATACAAATAGCAGAAAAATGCCAATAAGGGTGCTGAATTTGTGCTCTTAGGCAAATAAAAGAAACCTGAGTAAGATGTATTGTGAAATCTCTGCAATAGAGACAAAGAGAAACAGGAGCTTGTGGGAACAAGAGAGGCAGGGATCTCTTCAAATGCAGGGAAGTAGAGACCTCTACCTTTGCCAAGTTGTTTCATCATATTGAGAACAGCTAGTTCAGTTCTGTGCTGCTAAGGTTGAAATGTTTAATAAAAATCTCTTAGGGGAAGCACTTATTTCAGGAGATGGGATTTATTTTATGTTCTCAGTATATGTTATCCAGTGCAGAGCAAAATCTATATTGGGACAAAATGTTTTAGACTTTTATTTCTAAATGAAGATTATCAAGAAGGCTATCCCATGCAAACTGCTGACATCACAAATGATTGCTTGCTCTCAATGTGTTAAGGTTTATGGAATATAAGTTTTTCCCAGATGTGAGGTTTAGAATAGGCTTATGTGGACAAATTATCTGTGAATGTTTATCTTTAAAATCATATAATGTTTACACATGTAAATACTGGAACTGTAGATTGTACCATTACTAATGTTGTAGTCTCCCTGAAGAATGCTTCACTAAAAATATAGTAAGGTATTCTAAGTACTTTCAGGCTTAGAAACCTAAATGCCAACTTTTCATTATGTCCTAAATGATTTCCGGTTAATGCAATGCAATTTAAAAATAGTGCTATTTTAGAAATTTGAGTCAGTTATTTCTATAAATCACATATATAATCACCATGAGATTATAGTGCTAGCTGTGGCAGATGACTTTGTAGTTACATAAACATTTTGTCTTTTGTCATTGAAGAGTGATATTCCTTTAATATATATTAGTTTTATTTGAAGTTATTAAATAACTCTCAAATTATTATATTCAAAAAATTTTCTCTTACAACTCCCCTAGCATGCACTAGAACCATCAAAGTCTTTTTTATCCTTGATTTCAAACCAGTGACAAAACAGTCATGTGAAAAGAAATCTGATGTCCCAACCATCATGAGAAAATTGGAAATTTAGTGAGTGTCCGTTAGGGAGTCTCTGTTAGCAAGTAATATCTGGCTTGCATTACAAGACTAGTTCATATCTTTCCAACATTCACAGCTCCACTTTGTTTTTATTGATTTTACATACAAAACCATGTCCAGCCTTCCTAGAACTTACAGAAATATTTTTTGCCTCTGTGACTATGTAAACCTTTCTGAATTTTTCTGTATGTAAAAGACAGCTTCTCTAATTTGCTCTGTAAAAGCTGCCCAAGCTTTGGCAACAATTTTATGACAAAACTTTTTTTCTGCAGGTAAAAAGCTTTTTTTCATGTTTTACCATATAAATTACTATATAATTTGGAGCTTCATGCACAAAACTTTCTCAGCTTTGTTCTGATTTCTTATGCAAAAACTGTTGCTAATAAATTTAGTTTTGTATGAAAATAACGTAGCAGTGTATTGGCCACTGGATATACCAGGTATTCTTGCAGTATCTCCAGAAATGCTTAGAAGTTTTTGCACATATATGCTGCTCAAGAGTTCCACTACAGGCAGGGAAAAGGCTTTTGCTCCACGTGATAAGCTCAAGCCTGTGATTGGTTTCACTATGAGTCAGCAAAACCTCATCATATGATGAAGATATTTGATGTCATGTCAGTTGAGACACCATAGTGTCTCATAGTGTCTCAAATCAGTTGTCAAGAAAATATTAAGAACTAGGAAGTTATAATATAACAGCCTCTTCTAAAGAATTCCTAATTACTTTTGGTATCCACTGTTGTCCCTGAAAATAAGCCTTCTGATTTGTTTTAGTATAGTGGAGTCAGTTCACATGAATTGTAAGATAAACAAGAATCATGTTCGCATTCCTTTGTAAAAGATATCACCTGATGGACTTCTCAAGTGACCAGTGAAGATAGAGAGGTGGGAACTTCTCTGTCCAATCTCTGATCACTGTCCAGAAACTTATAGATACGAGGTCAACAATAAATGAGAGGCTTCCCTTCTTCTTCTTCCTCTCTCACTCCGACTTCATAGTGTCTGTTACTGTCTCGCTGTAGCATCTCAGTGTCAATCCATGAATCAACTCTGCTTTTGTTGGAGAACTGGATTTATAATTTATTTTGTTGTTTGTTATTATGCCAGTACAGGCTATTTGTACACTTGAGTATAATCTAAAGTGAATGATAATACTATGTATAGCAAACTCCTTCAATTATTATTTAAATTAATTTTAAAATGACCCTATTCATAAAAAGCAGAAAACACTAACACCTTAGCAGACATTTAGAGAATCATAGAATAGTCTGATTGGAAGGGACCCATAAGGATTACCAACTCCTGGCCATGCACAGGACTTTTCAAGAATCACACCATGTGCCTGAGAGTGTTGATGAAACCTCTCTTGAGTTCTGTCTGTCAGGCTGGTGCTGTGACCACTTCCCTGGGGAGCCTCTTCCAGTGCCCAGCCTCCCTCTAGGTGAAGAACCTTTCCCTAGTATCCAGCCTAATCTGTCCTGACAACTTCAGCCACTCTCTTGGGTCCTGTCCCTGTCAGCACAGAGCAGAGATCATTGCCTGCCCGTGCTCTTCCCCTCGCAGGAAGCTGTAGCTGCAGTGAGCTCTCCCCTCAGTCTCCTCCAGGCTGAACAAAGTGACCTCAGCCATTCCCCATAGGGCTGTCCCTCCAAGTCTTTCCCTGTCTTCATGGCCTTCCTTTGGATGCTCTCTAACACTTTTTATCTTTGATATACTGTGGCTCTCAGCCCTGTCCCCAGCACTGGGGGTGAGGCTGCCCCAGCTCAGAGCAGGGCAGGACAATCCCCTCCCTTGCCTGGCTGGCCATGCTGTGCCCAGTGCACCCCAGGACACGCCTGGCCCTCCTGGCTGCCAGGGCACAATGATTCATGTTCAACTTGCCTCAGACCAGGACCCCCAGGTCCCTCTCTGTGGCACTGCTTCCCAGCCTCTCATTCCCCACTGTGTCCATACATCCGGGGTTGCTTTGCTCCAGCTCAGAATCCAGCACCTGCCCTTGTTGAACTTCATACACTTGCCTATTGTTCAGCCCTCTATGTAAGCTCTGCTCTTCACTCTCCAATGGGATTTGAGGAAAAAAATAAACTATATTTTGGGGCTTTAATGCAGATTATTCAATAAGTTGACCTGATGCTTTTGAGGCAGAATTTTGATACTACCCCTGTAAGAGTTTTCTTTCATATATCAGTAGTTATTTCAGTTAGAAAAATACTGCACATGGTACTCTGGAAGAATTTCATACTCAGTGAACAAGATTTTAGGAAGGGATAGCATTGATCTTACTTTTGCAATTAATGTGCAGTATCTCACGAATAGTTAGAAGCTTTCTCAGGCTTAAGATTTCACATATTAAGAAAACAAAGCAACCAATCTGGCTTCTTGTATAGGTGCTGTGAGTGTTTACTTATTTCTGAAGTAATTCTTAGACTCAGTTATTTGTGTGCTGGAAATGCATGGAGTGAAACAGCTTGGTGATACAAGCCCTTCAAATTTAATTGAACCCATGTCTTGTGCCATATATTTACTGAAATAACTGTTTACAAATGTTTTTGGGTTTTTTCTCATTCTGCTTTGCTGCCTCTCAGGTTCAGTTACCTGATTTTCTGCTTCTACTTTATTTCTGATAAATTGAGATGGAATTTCACATTTTTCTTCAATTCCCTTTAGATGGGAAAAAATTAGAATCACAGAATTGAGGCAGAATCCTCAGTCTGAAGATCTTGGTAATAAAGAAGAGAGAGGGTAGAAAATTCCAGTGTGGCAAATGACTTGATGAAGGAGATAGATATGTAGCTTTTGAGATTAAAAAAAAAATGCTGCTCTTTTGCAAATACATCATATTTAACCATTTGTGTTTCCCATGCAAAATAAAAGAGATGAGAGAGGTGGAAATAAAGAACCTGCTAAGCATTAAGGGGCTATATAATAAGGTAGAAGATGGCACAGTGGCAAAGTAGAGAAAACTGGAACATTTTGTCCCTTTTGACATTTGGGCTAGAAGGAGGTAGAGAAGAGGTGGTAAAGGTCATCATTCCTGATGTTCTTTGTCACGGGTGACCATGAGACAGGCTGTTTTGGCTTGGCTATGTTTGTATGCCATGGAGGTCTCTTACTGGTGTCTGCCTCTCAAGCAGATGGTCTCAGACTCCTGTAGACAAGCTGATATCAGCTTGTGGGAGACAAGTCTCTAACCTTCTATGTTTTGCTCATCCTGACAACCAATGATCAAGCATCTTTAACATATGTGAAGTGAGTTCTGGGCGGAATATATGTGATGGCATACCTTGAGGAACAGACCTAATGTAGGGGTAGAAGGACATTTGCCTTAAATTTTGAATACAAATAAGGAACAGATTAATTGAATTAATGGAGCCCTGTTAACTCCTACCTGGTACAGAACATAGTTGTATTGCTTTTTTCAGTAGAGGCTCAGTTTAGTAACAGACAGACCAACATTTTTTCATGCTTAAAAAAGTGATTATAGCTCTATTGTATATTAAATCTTGCACATTCGTTTATATGCTGAGCTGGGTCTGGCTGGGATATTTGACAACTATCAAACGACAAAACTGACACTGATTTTATGTTTATATTGGCTTCTTTCCTTGTATTCTTTTAAAAAATAGTTTACAGTCATGTTTTTTTAAGCTGGGTATGAAATTTTCATGCAAGATGTGTCTGCATCAAGAAAGAGAGTTTACATCTTAAAAACAGTGTCTGGGCATTTGTTATGCCCATACATATCAGAAGTAGCCAGAACTCTCCTTCAACTGAAATAGACACAGTGGGTATGGGATGGAGAAAGCAGATAAAATACACAAGCAAAGAGAAATGGTTATAAGATCCATGTGCTAAATGAAGAGTGAAGAAAATCAGTATATGACGAAGACTGTGGTGAGAAATGATGCGAGGAATGGACATGAGAGATGTACAAAATTGAATAAGAGGAACTGATAGCTGGGGTAGGTAAGTTCAACTTTTTGAAAGTGTTCTTTTAGGATCTTCATGTCTAAGTACAACTGTGAGAAACAAATTTTATTCACTAAGATTTTGCTGATTCTATACAGGAATTCTGTCAGGCAGGTTCCAGTGAATCTTCAGAGACACCTTTTGAATTCCCATTAAAATAAAGACCAGTAAAAAAATTATTGGTATAGGCTAAAAGTTTATATTCTGTGAATTTTGCAATTAGTGATGCAATCTTTTGAAAGGGATAAAAATGACTGAAGTTAGTAGTTATGCAGAAAAGTTCATCTGGAAATGATCCTTCAGAAGTGTTATTGTTCACATAAAGCATGTTTTTCTTTAGTGGACATGGGTCAAAATACAATAAGAAAATTGTTATGTAGGAGCTTTAGATGTCTTTGAGCCCAGTACTAATGAATACAGGTTAGATACACAAGATACATAAGCAAGATTGTAGAATTGAGGCGTTTGCTAACTTTGAGTGTAGTAGGTTGCAAGTTTCCTATTATTCTAGCCGGTTTTAGTTTTAGCTAAGATATCTGCTCTGTTAAAGATGCAGGAGAGAGTGAGACACTTGAATGTGGCAGAGAGCCCTTTTAAACTCACAACAGTATAAAACTCTTGATAGTTAACACCATTTTTGTCATACCTGCCTTTCTCCAAGTATATAACTCTGCTCAAACCTCAGCATGTAACCTTCTTAGGAGACTAAAACAACTGACCTGCAAAGAGGTCTGAAATATTTGTGGACAGGAAAATGTTACTTGAAATAGCTTTTTCTCTCTTGTTATAATTAATGTCAGCATTCTCATCTGAACATTTTTAAAAAGGATGAGTGGTGCCTTTGCAGTGCAATAGACTTTTCTGCAGTATAAGAGTATGTAATTTGTTTACAGTAGATGCAGAAATAATATATTATCTGACTCATCTGGCTGTAGTAAACCACAGATGCCCATAAACTATGTGTCAAAGGTTTGACGTTGGCACAAGGCCAGTGCCCCTATGACGATATACTGTCCCTGGTATCTGTTGTGAGATGTGACCAAAAACAGAGCAAAACAGTTTCTAATTTAGAAAGCAAAAGAAAAAACTTTATTACTTATAATAGGCAAAGAAGACACATACAGAAGAACATGGAAACTTTAAAAAAAACACTCTTCCTCCCCCCCCCACCAGTTCTCAACCTAACAAAACAAACTGAAAATTCCCCATCATGTTACCACCTTTTAGATAATTAATCTTTAGTCTATTACCACCCTTCCGATAATCAGTACTCAGTTCGTTGAGGAGAGATAGGAGTCCTTCTTGCACCACATCGTGGCCTCTTCCTCCATGTCCAGTGCTCTCACCACTGTGCATGGACCAGAGCTGCTTCTAGGGTTTTTCTTTTTGAAGATGCTTTGGTTAGTTCCAAGAAACGACAGATTCTCAAATTTTGGGACACCAGTCCCCCCCAATATTACCCCCTGGGGCCGAGGGGCCTTGAGAACAGAGCTCTTCCTCTCATCTCTGTTCACACTACTGTCCACTCTTGGCTCTAAGCCAATGCCTCTCCCCAGATACAGCTTCTATGTTACAGGAAAAAAAATGAGTCCGTCCATGGCTATACAAAAGAGTCCAGCCAAAGCCACTCCATCATCTCCTCCCGCCTAGGATTCTTTTCAGCATTCTCTGACAATCTTCTACTTGCACAAACTTTCATCATCTTTGCTTAATTCTTTCTATCTTTCTTCTTCAAATTCAGGAGGATTAGCATTTATAAAGTTTCCATCATTTACGAAAAGGGTTAAAATCTTGGGCTTTGTTTCCCCAGAACTCTCACAGTATCTTTGCTGTTGAGCACTCTTCTCGAGCCACCCCCCCATACTCCTTCGGCCGTGCTGTCTAGTTGTTGATATCAAATTTCAAGGTGACGGAGATCACAGACACGGTTTTCTCAGTCTCTCTCTCCGGGGGGAGGGGGGGGGGGAAGGGAAAAGAAGGCTGTCTGATACCTCTCAAGGTTCTTGTACTCTCTCCACCCTTCCATCCTGCAGGATTTTTCCTCTCCCCCTCTCTGCCCAAGGCTCCGGCCTACCTCATCCAGGCCGCATGGCTTCCCCTCCCCCGCCCAGCCAGCCGCTGGGCAGGGGAGATCCCTCCATCCTCAGGGACCGGAACCAAGAGAGAGCTTTCCGGGGAGCCCTCTGCTTTGAACCCCTTGTGTTCTCAGAGGCGGATCCTTGTCCTCAGTGGCCACACCAGGTGCCAGTCTTGAAACCTGAGCACTCATTGGTTTGACCACTGAAGTTCAGAAAAACTCATTTTTTTCCAAACTACGACACTATGAAATCTGCCTTACTGAAAAATGTAGTTCTCTAGGTAAAAATATTTGAAAAGTATTTGATAATGATTATCAGATAAAGTTTTAAGTCCCCTTTTTTGAGTTCTCCTATAGAACTACAGAGATGTAACCATTAAGGATGATCGGTTTCTTCACAATCTTTTTTGAACAAAAGTGCAGAAATATGTTCCTGTTTCATTCACTTAATTGTCAAAAGTGTCTTTATTCTAATTAGGGGTTTCATGATTTTAACGTTCAGCCTGATATATTTATTATACATTTGTCTGCTCTGTTTATGATTCAATTATTTGGCTCTTATCTCTGTAAAGGAAGTGTTACTCCTGGCAATTAATTCAGGCTTATCCTTAGGGTTTTATCACAGCAACCGCTCTCCAGAGATGTCATGCTGCTGAAGGTGACTAAAGGTTCTATGTAGCCTACTTTCAGTTTCATTGGTAGCTTTTTCTCATTTGAAATGTACCAGCTGATAGCATGAACAGTCAGCATTTAGTAAAAAACTGATAAGTGAAGAGGCTCATTGTTATTGCATGCTCAGTCAAAACATACTTAAGCACTGTATATCTGCACTGCATACTTTCTTAGGCAACCTGATGAAAGGTGTGTACGTGAGGGCTAAACTGCCCTCAGCATGCCTGTAATTTTCTCAGTGCATTTACTTATCTTGGTGTTATAATTTAAAGAGAAAATATCTTTGCATGTTCATTTAGTTACTAAACAGTCAAGTAAGAGAGGAAGTTTTCTGTGCTAGTTATCCTACTGTTCTCTACTTCTGCCTAAAAATCTTGTCTGTGGAGGAAAAGATGTTCCAAAATATCTCCAATAGACAGCCAGTTTTTAACCACCATGCATACAGATACACATGTGAAATTTGATTAGATTTGCATAATGACAAATAGGTTCAATTCTATCCTATTATCATGACTCTTGCAGATGTTTCTTGCAAATGTTGAAAAATATTTTATAAGGCAGAGTGCATTATTGACTACTGAGAATGGAGGATAATGTAAGGTTAATGGGGCTTGCTGACATATCAAATAACTTCTATCTGATTAATATCACAGTAATAACTTCTGTGACTGTAGACAGAATATGCTGTTGCATAGTTCTGGTGTGTGTATGGGGTTTGGGTTTTTTGTGGTTTTGGTTTTCTTTCTTAGCATTTTAATACACATTCATTGTTCTGTCATGGTTTTAATTTTGTCTGCCAATAATGAATACTTTGTATTCATGTTAAATTGAAATATCAGTGTTAACCAACTAACATGACATTTTGAAGCTGATTCAAGATCAGTTCAGAGCCCTCTGGGCCCCAAAACACCTTGAAGTAAAATATTCAACAAATCTCATCCTCTATCCTGTAAAGTATTAAAAATACTTTACAGATTTCATTATGTGAACAGAACTTCGCACAAAACTGTAAGTGCTTTCTGTCCATAAGATTTCCCACCCATTCCCTAATAACAGGAGTAGAAAATATTGTGGCTCCCATTTTCCCCACAAATAGGTTAGAAGCAGGAAATTAAGATCCAGGTTCAGATTTTCAGGAACCTTATGTAAGGAATACAAGTTAAATGGACCTAAATAAGAGAGTTCAGACAAAAATATGTGTTTGCTTCTTAATTTTTTTATCTAGCACATACAGTGTTTACCATCAAGCCTTCATTTTTGACAGTTGAATGAAATCAAGTCCAGTAAAGAGTTTATTTATGTAATAACTGAATTTTCAAAAGACAGATATCACTGTTCAATGACTGATACCTTTCTGAAAGTTTCTAGTGACTTCCAGGTCAAACCATTTGTAATTTTTAGACAAAAGCTACCAAGATGACAGTGTAAGAGAACATGTCATTAGTAACTGTTGGAACATCTCTTTATTATCTTACTTAAGAACTCAAATTTCTGTGCCCTACCACCAAATAAAAAGAAGTAGTATACTAATTTGATTTTGAGATAGTGTGGGATTTGAAATTAATAAATAAATTGGCCTATATTTTTTATTTAATCTTGAATGAGTATCTAAAAACCTCAAAAATCTCCATGAGTACAAAAATTTGGTGGTGAGAAAGTCTAGGTTAGCATGAGAATGGTAGAAATAACATCAGAATTTGGATGTACAGATCTTATTAAAAAAAAAGAATAAATCTGATAAACTAACTTTAAAGACCTATGCTTTGCACTTCATCCTACTTATTACTGAACTTATACAGAAATTTCAGGAATTCTTTTCTACTGTATTCTGTGATACAGTTTATAGTAATCTTCAGCATCCTGTCTTTTTTAAGGATCCAAGAAAAAATCCCCTAGATTTGGGGAAAAAAGAATAAGTCACAGAGTACTTGAATATTCATATCTCTGGTAATTTTCTTTCCCCAGATGAGTTTTGTAGACATGAACATTTTGAAATAATGGATGTCAGGCAGTAATTTCTGTGGCAGAAACTCACAGTGGGAATATAACAGTTTCCCTGTAAAACAGTTTGAAGTGGTGATAGATTTTGTAACTTCATAATTTCTTTTTTCTTCATACGTAGAGAAAGAAATGAGTCCAACTTAACATATGTGCAAGCATAAAATCAGCCTTAGTATTCATGATAGGAAAATAAAATTTATCTCTGAGTGATAACTAAGGTTTCATAAAAGCAGAGAAGCAGAGGCAGTATGACCATGAATTTTGAAACTTCAGGAACTCAGTAACTTGAAAACTTGAGGAAGAAAATTTATTTCTCTGTACGAGTGTCTTCATTTGAAACAGGATATCAGAAATAAGAATTTCTTCTGTTTCCTTGCTTACATCTGTGTGCTGTATCTGCATTGGAAATCAGTTGAACCAGGTGTTTATGCTGGTATAACATTAAAAAAACCCACAAATGTTCTATCCATCTTGGGACATACACCAATCTACTATGAAGGCTTTACCTTCTTCTGCTGTATAAAGCACTCAGCAAGAAGTACACTTGTTATTGCTGGTTTTGAAGTTACAAAGTTCAAGCATTTTATAGGTTCCTTTCCCCAAAAATTTCCTTGCACAAGCAGCACTAAAATATTTTCTGAATGTTTTTCCTTTTGTTCTTAAAACAAGGTCTAAGCGTAGAAGAAAGGATGAAGTGTGGGGATTACTAGATAAACAAAACCATACAAAGATACAAACATATTAGACATGGGAAAATTGAGACAATGGCAAAGACCAGGGCTCCTCAGCTGTTAATTGATGGCACATTAAGAAGACACAGGCAGCATTTGGAGAGGACCCATCTGGACTTTGTAACTGATAAGGCAGCAAATGCGAAGGTTTTAAAAATATTTAAAGGTGATTTGTAAAACTCTGCAAAATTCAGGAAGAGCTGTTTAGTGGGAATGGGGAAGAGCAAAACGACTCTAGGGGATTGACAGGTGGAGCTATAAGAAGGACTGGTTTTGCATAAACAGTGCCCAGTCCTTGTGCTTGCCTGGCAGCCCTAAGCCTGATCACAGCAGTTTAGCTTCCTGTTTAATATTCACTATTTTCCCTGTGCACAAGTGCTGTAAGGAGTGATGCTAGCAACCAGGGAAACCAGAAGTGAGTTTGGAGCCAGCACCTGGAATCAGACCTCAGATGAAGCAGTTGCTGTGCGTGTGGTGCCAGCAACTGGAGCAAGTAAGGGCATCTTCATCAGTGGCTCTGGGCTCTATGGATCTTAAAAGGATTGACAGCTACTGAGTGAATGGGGGTGAGTGAATTTGAGAGTGGAACTGGAATCAGGCTTTGGGTGCAGGGACACACATTTTCTGTAGCAGCATCCAGGGAAAGCAAGTTTCAGCATCAACTGCTGCTGAAGGACCATGGGTTGGTGGTCCTAGGTGTAAGCTGCAGGGGTCTGGGTGAAATGAAGTGGGGGTCTGAGTGTGAGTAGCTGGAGTGGGAGTTAAGGTTCATAGGCCCATGTGCCTAAGCACCAACTGCAGGGGTGACACAGCAGTTTACATTTTCCCCTAACCTGGAGTGTGAGGGCCATGCATGCATAATTTGCTAAGCAAACTTCAAGCTGGCCAAGTATTAGGCAGAGGACCTGGGCTGATAATTGAAGGAACTGAAAATTTTTGTGTGCTTGTGAATCTAGAGAGTTTCACTAACAAACGTCAATCCTGATCCTGAAAATAAATTATTTTTTTTTCTATTTTGGTGATTATCAAAAACTGGAACAGGTAGTCCAGAAAGGCTCAGAAGTCTCTGTCTCAGGACATATTTAAAAACTAACTGGATGTGGTTCTGAGCTCCTCATTGATGTTGACTCTACTTTGGGTATAGGGGTAGAACTAGACAGTCTCTGAAGGTCAAGATAGAAACAATTTTTGAGGTTGGGAAACACTTTTAAGACTACTGAGTTCAACTGTTAACCTAGCATTACATTGCCACCACTAAATCATGTCCCCAAATGTCACATTGAACCCAGAGATAGTGATTTCACCCTGGGCACCCTTTCAGTGAAGATTTTCCTAAGATCCAACCTAAACCTCTGTTGCAACTTCAGACCATTCCCTTTCATCCTGTCTCTTGTTATCTGTGAGAAGATGAGGACACCTACCAGGCAGTAATCTCTTCTCAGGTAGTTGTAGAAAGTGATAAAGTGCTATCCCCAGACTTATCTCTAGAAAGACAAGTTTTATCCCTTTCCCCTTCAAACCTAATTTAAAGCTCTTTCAGTGAGCCCTGCTAAAGCCTATGTGAAGATCTTTTTTCTGCTTTGGGACAGGTGTGCCCCATCTGTTGTCAGCAGACTTGGTGTTTTGTAAACTGATCTGTGATGAAAACCCACAAAATCTTGCTGGTAACTCCAGGCTGAGAGCAGTTATTCCTCTGTGTGATTTTCCTACTCCCACTTTCCCCTGCAACTGCCAGAACAGCGAACACTACTTGCCCTCCAGATCCCTCAATGAGTTAACCCAAAGTGGTAAGGTCCTTCTTGATATTCCTCAGGCTTCTTGGGACTTCATTGCTGCCCACCTGAAAAGCCATAATAATAATCAGAGGGCTGTACCAGCCTGGGGAGTTTCTTGGTTATATCTCTAACATGGACCCCAAGGAGGCAGCACACTTTGCTATGGCTTGGGTCTGGTCAGCATATTGATCCCTCTGTTTCTCTCAGAGGGGAGTTGTGGATGACTTTTTCTTCATGATGGAGGCTGTCATGCTGTGTCAGGCAGACTAATTCACCCTGGACAATTCTCCAACCTGTGAACCTTAGTCCCTGTTGCCATGTTGCTCACTTCCAGAGCTTCATTCCTGTTTTAAAGGGCACTTGGGAAGGTGAGGTAGGCTGGGAGGGGATTCACCTCTTGCCTTGAGGACAGACCTGGCTCCATTCCTCATGTCCTCATGCTCCCTGGTGACAAGACAGTTGGGTATCCTTTGCTTCTTGTGCTGTGGCTGGATGGTGAACATAATTTGAGTGAATTTGTAAAGTGCAAAGTATGTAAGTAATAAGCATTTAAAGTTTTTGAAGTTCTCTGCTGAAAACATATCAATGTTTGGCTCTCTAATTTGCTAGTGAATGTGTTGGCTGATTTTTGGTAGAACGGGTGTTACAGAATTCTTAACTGAACCTTATGAAGTCATTTGCAAGTAAGCAAGCACTGCTAACATCTTATCTGGGACAGGAGCAGTGGGGAATACAGTGATACCAATTTTTCTATAGAAATCCACTTAATTGCAAAATTAAGTGCACTTTCCTTTGGCACAATCTAATTTATGAAGAAAGCACAAAGCAAACTAATATGTCTTTTTTATGTTTTGTAACATCAATTAGTAGACACTGAGAAATATTTTTCCTAATTTTATAGAAATCATTCTATTTTCAGTAATCATGCTTGCCCTCAATTATAGATGCAACATAATGACATCAGTGACTGAACATGTTCCCATATTCCCACTCAGTTTGCTAGAGGATAGTGACGATCTGTCACTTTTTTAGGGCATTTCTGCTGCTTGCAGATTTGTAGGTATCTCCTTCAGGAGTTGCAATAATTGTAAGACTTAAACCACTATGCAGGGAAAACTGCCATGCAGCTGCTTGTTGGTGGCTTGAATATTTTATTTCAGAGGATGCAGTTGATGGATATGATTCATTTATGCTCCTTCAATATCCTGTCCCTGCCAGTTCTTGTCTAAAACTCGAGTTTTTCACTTTCTATAGCCCAGCTTTTTTAATATGTGTGAATGCTTGACATGGAACGGACGGGAGTTGAATGTACTTAAATTTTCACATTTTATTTCTGTGCTAGCTCTTCTACTTTATTCAGTCTTTTTTTTTTTTTTTTTTTTTTAATGTATTTTGTATGAAGGCTGTTAAAGTATCTGCTGTGTTTTTCAAATCCTGTTTGAAAGATTTCTCTAGTAATTTTCCCTGCATCTGATGCCTTTTCTCTTTTCAACTGTAACAGATGTGGATGATTACTGATTATTAGTGAGGTTTTTGTTTAAAAGAATTTCCAAAAATATCAGAGAGTTCACTTATGAAATAAATTTCAGAAGTCATACTTCAGGATTGTAATGGATAGTTAAGGTCAAACATACATGACAGTAATTTATGGTTTTCAGAACTTTCTGTTGAAACAGGAATATAATTCATCTTAGCAGACTTCTTTAAAAAGTTTTACTCATAGAAAAACCACAACGAACTAACAGGTGTGTGCATATACATACTGCAGTATCAACATGATGGAGTATGGATTAAGAAATGGAAGATATAGCTGGATTTCAAAGGCATTATATCCTCATATTAAGCATATTTCAAAATTATTTGTAGGCACTATAGCTCAATAAACTAATCTTTAATTCTGTGGTTTAACATTAAGGAGGTAATTGTGGCTGATGCTGAATCGTGTACATATGTGATACCTTGCATTTCTGCTTCAGACCTATCTTATCCCATAACTGATGTCATATCATCTTTGGGTCCTTGGAAAAAAAAATTATTTATACAGCAACATTCCAGCTCTCACATATTTTTTTTTTCTCCCTCCTCCTAAAATCTCGATAAGTAGCATGTAAATATTTATTGGCTATTCACAGGCTCACTCTGGTTCTGAAACCTAGTGCAAAGTCCTGGGTCTTGCAAACTCTCTGTGTTTAAATGCTACTGTCTGTTTATGTATGGTTCTGCTGCCTACACCTGACAAGGATAAGGCTTAAATTTAGGTCACTGTGACATTGTAAAATCTCCTCTGAGAGTACTATTTTTTTTAAAAAAAAGTATCTGTAAAGGCTTCTTCTGTCTTCATGTAGAAAGCAGCTAGCCTACAACTTCATATGCTTTGTACTACAACTGAACTAATTCTGTTTTGTTTAATCTTTTTTTAGGGCCTTTTCCAACTTGTTTTGAGTTCCTAAAATTTAAGGTAGATAATTTTTTGTCTCTTTGTCTGTCCCTAATTTTCAAAGCTCTTCACCAAGTATCCCTTTTGTCAACAGTTCATATAGACCATGTTTAAAATGCTGAATGGTTTTGGGTTCTGTAAAAAAATCCATATAACTTTTGCCTTAAAGTCAGCATTTAAGTTTCCTAGTAAAAACTGTTAGTTCAAAAGGGAAATCTTACATCTTTAATGAAGTGTGGTATTAAATAAATATCTGAATTATTTATAGTTGATAGTTCAGAGAGACTAGTCATATACAAAATACATGATTTAAAGAATATGCTAAATACAGTGCACACCCATTCTCATTTTGAAATAGATATGATCTAAATGTTTGTTGCTGTTGGTATCTTTACTAATCTGGTAGTGGTCATGCACTAAGATTCCAAAAGGCTGACAGCTTCTATTTGGATTCCTTCTTGCTGTCAGGTGTCAAGTTTTTTAAATTGGTTCATCTGTAATTGAGACAAGACACTGGCTATTCCATTGATATATATGGTCATCTTTCAAACAGTAAAAATTTCTAAGTGAAACCCTGCAGGTTGAGTTTATTACACCAAAATCCCTTACATTTGTGAACTTCAGTTACCAGTTAATTTCTGAAATGAAATTTGTCATAATGGGTGTCCTATGTTATATCTTCCTGTTGCTAACTAGTTAGCCTGCTTCACTTGCACCAGATGTAAAAGAAATGTGTAAAACAAGCAAAATATATGCAACTATGAATATACAAATAAATGTATCTTACATTCATTTCTCTCTTCAAAAGGATGCTCCATTAAAATGAGCGATAACACCTTCTTTTTCTAATAGATCTAGTATATTTCTTCATTTGCTTCTATAACCTTTGCCAGAGGTTATGAATGTGAGAGTTGAAAAGCATGCCAGTACTGACATCACAACTCATAGAATCATAGAAATGGTTTGGGTCAGAAGGGAACTTTAAAGATCATCTAGTCCAGTCCCTGCCATGGGCAGGGACATTTTTCAGTGGATCAGGTTGCTCAGAGACCTGTTCTAATGATGGGACATCCACAGATTTTCTGGACAACGTGTTCTGGTGTCTTATCACCCTCATTCTAAAATAGTTCCTTCTTGAGTCCGATCTGAATCTACACTCCTTTAGTTTAAAACTGTTGTCCCTCATCCTGTCGTTATGAGCCCTGGTAAAAAGTCTCCCTTCATATTCTTATAAGGCCTTTAAGTATTGAAATGCTTCATTAAGAACTCCCTCATTAGCAACCCAGCTTCTCAGCCTTCTTGATGAGGCAATTGTTTCTACCCTCTCAGTCTTTCTTGACAAGAGATCTGCTCCAAACCTCTGTTTCATGGCCCTCCTTGGGACCTGCTCTAACATGTCCATTCAGTAAGTAATGATAAGGTACTTAGGCAGGGTACACCTTTCTTGGATAAATCCACTTCCTTGATCAACATGGTGTATATCTCGATGCTTTTAGTCGATCTGCCATTCTGTTAATTAACGTGTATACTTAGTGTCACTTCCTGTCATGGTTTAACCCCAGCCAGCAGCCAAGCCCCATGCAGCTGCTTGCTCACTCCCCACCGGTGGGATCAGGGAGAGAATCAGAAGGGTCAAAGCCAGACAACCCCTGGATTGAGATAAAGACAGTTTAACAGGGAAAGCAAAAGCTGGGCACACCAGCAAAGCAAAACAAGGAGTGAATTCAGTGCTTCCCATGGGCAGGCAGGTGTTCAGCCATCCCAGGAGAGCAGGGCCCCAGCATCTGTGATGGTGAATGGGAAGACGAACACCAGCACTCCAAATGTGCTCCCTTCTTCCTTCTTCCCCCAGCCTTATCTACTGAGCATGGTGTCACACGGTCTGGAGTGGCCCTTTGGTCAGCTGGGGTCACCTGCCCTGGCTGTGTCCCCTCCCAGCCTCCCAGGCACCCCCAGTCTCCTCACCAGCCTGGCAGTATGAAAAGCAGAAAAGGCCTTGGCTCTGTGCAAGCCCTGCTCAGCAATAACAAAAACGTCTCTGTGTTATTAACTCTCTGTTCAGCACAAATCCAAAACATAGTCCTGTACTAGCCACTGTGAAGCATATTAGCTTTAGCCTTGCTGAAATCAGAACACTTTCTTAAAGAAAGACAGGGCTCTGCCTGATAGGAGAGGATATATTTAATTTCCTGAGGTGTACCAACCTGGTCTGCACAGCTAGTTTACCCCAGCTCTATTAATAAGTCTTCTTTTTCTCATGCATTACAGTTTGAAGTCAAAGGAGTAATTTTTAAAGGATATTTAGTACTCAGCTTTAATAATAAATGATAGATAAATATTTTGGATATTGGTCTTGGTATTTGGTGTGGATGTCCCTTTGTGGTCACTCTCTCATGCTATCTCATTTTCACAAAGAACTGCGAAAAGGGAAAAGCGTAGAAAGCTGTGATACAAAGGGCAGCAAACATTCTAAATGCTTCAGTGGCAACTATACCGCCTGAATTTGGATTGGAAAAAAGGAAGCAAAATGGTAAATATTATACTACTTGACTTTCTGAAGCAATTTTTTATTCAAATAATTTTTTTGTCTTGTTTTTGTTTGTGTTTTTTCTTTGTGTTTTATTACTGTATATTTGCTTATTCTGCCTTGCTGATGGCTTGATATAAGATATTGGGACTATGTTCCAGAGTTATGATTGGGCTTTGGTCCAACCACAGTTGAAGGACTAGACTGACAACGGAAACCCCAACTCTATTTTTAAAATCTTCTGAGAACTGTCAGAGGGTGCTGTGTGAATTTCCATCAAAGAACTCTGCTGTCATCATATGGATCCATTTGCAGTGAACAGGCTGTGGCTACTGGGAGAAATTTGTATGCTTACTGGGGGAAGACAGGCCCCAGACTGGTCCCACCTTGGTACGTTACTACAGAGAAATAAAGGCTTTTAATTTATAGAAAGATGTTAAAAAAAACCAATAGCAAGTACTGGAAGTAAAGCTAAACCTCCTGAGAATCCACCTCCCCATGACCACCACTGATTTAAGATCTGCTCTGGACATTGGTTTCCTTTAATTTTCGTGGGTTTTGTGGTGATTTACAATATGAGGTGTCTAAGCACACCTTTGTTTTAGATGCTAACACATGCTGCTTACCAGAAGATTTATTTATAGACATTTAAAGCAAAGGAAAGCCTAAGATTATATATTCATATGACCTCTTCCTGATTCAATTACATGACTGTGATGTCTGTAATTTGGGACCAAAATATTCATGCAGTTTGCACTTCTGTGTGGAGGTCCTAGTGAATTTTATCATATTGCAGCAGACCTGTATAAGTTTTTTCTATTTACAGGAATGAAAAATATAACTTGAATCTTTTATGAACCTTTTTTGATTCATAAGCTGACTCTGATATTAAACCTTGCTTTAAGTTATGGTTGGGTACATCCTCTAGTAAACAATATTTCTAGTATTAATTTATGGAGAAAGTATGTTAGTATTTATTGAAAAATTTTATCTTCACTATTATAAGAGAGTAGTGTGGGGAAAAAAGCGCTCTCAAGAGATATACACAAGATTCATGTCTCTAGCAGAATGGCAGATTGTAACTACTGTGGGACAAAATTGGTAGTTCTGTAAAGAAGAAACATTTGCTTTGCTGGCATGTATGTAAGAGAAAAAGCTATAAAATGGTTTAATGACTGGAAATGTAATTTCTATATTTAAAATAAAAGGTAATAATTATATTTTTTCTGATAACTTATCTTAGCACTTTATAGTTTTCTTTAAATGTTTTTCTATTATAATTATGATTTTTGATTTGTGTATTTTTTGATGAGCAGGCACAGGGTTTTTTTTCTTCTGCTGCCTGACAATATGATTGAAACTCTTAAACACAGAAATACTGAATAGAGTATGGCAATGTGAGTAGCTGTTACACAGCGTTTTAAGTTGAATAGAAGTATAAAGTTACCTATAAGAGCATTTGAGTTAGGACAAATAGATATGTCCAAATATAAGTTTGAAAATAATTATTTAGTTCCAGAACTTTTTAAATGTTCACACAGCTACAGCATGGATCATATGCATTGCATATGGCCTCTTTGTTCTGTTCATTTCTAATTTTATAAGGAAGCATAGGATTAAAGTTCATATTACTCAAATTAACTTAGAAAGAGGGATTTGAGTTGTTGAAGAACTGGGTGACTTGTCATTGTTTTGATCTGAAGAAGAAAAGAGAATAAAAGAATACACAACAAGACTGTCCTGGAAGACACAGTACTCTTCCTTTCCCTATGTACATTCTTAGCTTACATCCACAGGGGAGGTTCACGGGTTGTCCTCCCTTTCACAGTTCCCAGACCGAGGAGTTCCTGCTCCTTCCCATAACCATGTCTGCAGCGTACCCTCCCCCACGTGCCTGAGGATGAAAACAGCCTGAACATTAAGACAAAGTAGTGTTTGGTAATGAACTACTGTGCCGTGGTTCTTAAAAAATGCATTTAAAAAGTTATATAGTATACTGCTTATTTCTGTATTGCTGAAGGCTATGAATGAAAGTTTTCTGTTAAAAAAAATTTAAATATTTAATGTATTCACAAAAGACATACTTTTGTGTAGAGTCAATTTCTATTTTCATTACTTGTTCATTCTTAAAATTAGAACATATTGAATTTGTAACTGTTTTAGAAATACCTTTGTTTCCCAGTGTATATTGATGTTACTATATAGTCAAATTTGGAATACAACTTCAGCTCTAGCCAAAATAAGTAGAAATTTACTTTTGCAGTACACAAAGTTATGTGGTTACTTACTTTCAAAAAAACCCCCCAAATCTCCCAAACTGCCTTTTTCCTTTTTATAAAAGGTATGCAGCATGAATACATGAATGGACAATGGGGATGGTATTATGACACGTTAGCTACATGACCGTAGGTAAATCTGTAGGTAAATTCTGCAGTATGTCGGACCATCTGAAATATATTTTAGCAATTTCAACATGTTTTAATGTATAAACCTTCTTAGATTTGGGATGGAGTTATTTTGTGTGTGTTCTTTTTGCTAAAGGGCTGAGATGAATCCTAACCAGATAAGAGATTTCTGGACAGAAGGAGAGAACTTCCACTTCCTATTCATTCAGGATTAAAAAGTTAAGAATTTCTATGCATCTGTATTTGTGAATAGAATGCATCTCATGGTTAACTTGATGATGCCACTGGTGGAAACCAGTTATTAGGAAATGATGCTTAGAACCTGTGTGCTTTTTGAGGAGGACAGCGAAAGTAGTTTCTTCTGCAAACGCCCCGCTGCAGTGAACCGTTGTTTATGGATGAGCTTTCCCTCCTGTGATTCTGTGCTCTCTAAGCCTGTTTTATTAAAAACAATCAACCAGCCAAAACAAATGAACAAACAAACAAACAACAAAACCCTGACAAAAATCCCCCACAGAAACCCCAAGCCACACACTCCAAAAATAAATGGACTAGAGCATGGAAATGTCAGAGCTGCTAGATGAGAAAAATTGCATTTTAAACACTTACTGAATCAAAACCATTTAAATTTGTTGAATTCATGGTCCACAAACTAGGTACCAAAAACAAGGTACTGCTGAGACATGGTCTGCATTTTCATGATAACATAGCAACTCCATAAAACTCATTTCTATTGGCATCTTCAGGCCAGAAAACCAATTACAGACTTCAGCCAGAATGTTGTTTTTTCAGTGAGAGTGTGTTAATACTGAATTATCTAAACAGGGAATAATTTTCTCATTTGCAGATTGTATAGACTTTGCTAATACTTTATGCTCAGTCCTGAATGAATACTTTTTAAAACTTTGCTGTGAAACATTCTGTAATATAATATAATATAATGTAATGTAATATAATATAATGTAATGCAATATAACATAACATAACACAACATACATAACATAATATAATATAGTATAATGTAATATAATATAAATGATATAATGAAATATATTATATTATATTTCACTTTTTGAAAACTTTTGAAGTTTTTTATCCTACATAGCAAAAACCCAGCTTGTTAATTGTTGTAGCACAAAGAGCTCATTGGCCATGTAGGGGAATAACATAAAACTTCAGTGTTGAATGCTGCACACATTTCTTAAGATATTCTGTACTTGTATGTTTGGATTACTCTAATTTATGATTGATAAAGTTTTTCTGATGCCAGTGTAAATTCTAATTGCTTATATTTTTCCAAATTCTAGAGTATTGAAATATTAATTTTATTATATTAGGGACTCTTACCCTTTTATGCATGTGTATTTAAAAAGAAAATAGTTAGTTTATTTGATTAATTCTCATTTTAAGTAAGTTTTACTTATGTTCATAGAGTCATACAACAGTTTGGATTGGAAGAGATGTTTAAGATCATTCACTTCCACTCCAGTGCCGTGGGTGGGGAAAGCTTCCACTAGATCAGATCAATCAGAGCCCCATCCAACCTGGCCTTGAATACATCCATGGATGGAACACCCACAATTTCCCTGGGCAACCTGTGCCAGTGTATATTTAAGATAAACCTACATTCTTTCAGTTTGAAGTTGTTATCCCTTGTGCTATAAAAGATAGGACATGCCCTTCTAAAAATTCTGAAGGCACAGTTTTATTTTTTAGGGAACTATGAATTACAGTAGAGGCTATATATATAGACCTCTGTGGAATGATGGATACTTTAATGTAATAGGGAAAATAAATACGAGTTATATAGAAGTAATTTAATGTGTGCATGCTAAGTTGCAAATCTCAGTTTTATTCTAAATCTTGGTATTTATGAAATCATGTTTTAATATTTTACTCTTTTTAGGTTTAAAATATGTATGTTCAAATATTGATACAGGAACCAGATGATAAAAATTGTTTTAAACATCTTTATTTTTATCTTACATATGTTCTAATTTTTCCCCACCAAATACATATGATTCTGATGTAATTTTTTTAAAATTCATGAAGGGAGACATGTAGTATTTTGTACTGGTAATATTTTGCAACCTATTACACTAAAGATTAAAAAGAAAAAAATTATTTTATTAATGAACTTGAAAGCTGAAAATTTCAGAAGACATTTTATAGGAATGGAAGCAGAAGCAACAGGAGGACATTTTTTTTTTAACATGAATTAGTTCCGTCTAACTGCTACACTTTTGAATTGTTTGCAAAAATATCTTCAATTCTTTTTCTGTACTGTTGAAACCGCTATTGGTTGTCATGCAAATCTAGATAAGAAAAACACTGTCTATAACTGCTGAAATGTAATAGTTGCCCATTTCAGTAAGTAGCAGTAACTATGTGGTGAAGGGTCGCTTAAAGAAAGCCCTATAACTTGCACACACCTGTGAAATCACACAAGTAAAAAACATGCTTTTGATTTCCCTCTTTAAAGGGTGTGTCCCTCAGTTCCTTTGGTGAAAATGACTTTGCCTCTCCCAGGTTTTATTTCAAGTGCCCAAGGCTGTGGTAGTGTCATAGTACTGCAGTTGCATAAAGCGAGTGTAAATAGCAGTGCTGCTTTTAGAACATAATTGTCCGAGCCATCTCAGAACTCAGCACAGGCGGCTGTTGTGGATCTGCTTTGATAATAATAATTGACACCAGTGTAACTTTGTAGCTGGAGGAGACAGTGACATATCATATCACTCCTGTTTTATCAGCTTCTGCCCCCTTAAAGACTTGTCAGGCAGTGTCTGTTGGTAAACAGTTACATGCATATATAAAAATAAGTGCTTCTGCATGCTACTGTCTTAGAGGCTTTTTCATAGTTAGTGGAAAAGTTTTGGAAAATAAAATTATTTTTAATTCTGTATATAGCTTTGACACAGTCAAACACTGAAATTAATCTCTTTTGGCTTGCTTATATCAGCTTTAGTATCATACATTAAGAAGTGAAATAGGGCTTGACACTCTATGTGTTTGGCCTTGTGTTATGAAGCAATTTGTAAAAGTGCTTTTCCAGAGTGTTCTTCTTATTGGGATATGTCTTTTGAGGATTAAGTCCTTATGACTTATCTGAACTTTCTCCTGGAAAATGCCTCTTGGATCTTTGGTTGTACACAGAGATCTCTATATTACATGAAAACTTAAAAGTTAAGATTCTGCATTCTGAGGAATAGTGTTGATAGTTTACTGTGCTAACAAATAGCACTGTTGTTTGCAAAATTGCAGTAAAGGATTTTTACTGTAAGCGTTAAAAATATTTTGCTGAGCCAAACTGACTAGTAGTGTGCTTACAGTTTGTTTTATGTTGCTAAAGAAACAGAAGGAGACAGCAGTTGTAAAAGCCTTGGAGACAGCGTGCAGTCTTTGTCACTGATAAAATCTTGAATATAAATCCATATAGAAATCTTTCCATGGTTTGTAGATCTGTTAGAGATATACAACACAAGAATCTCTGTGTATGTACATTGTATGATTTAGAAGTATACTGTGTTAATTTAAACAGATGTTGCAGGATTTCTTAACATTATAGTGTGCATATGACTTCAAAATAATATTTTTTCTTGTTCTTTGTATTGTGACAGGATGATGAAGTAGTACTTCAGTGTGTTGCCAGTATTCATAAAGAACAAAGGAAGTTTTGCTTGGCAGCTGAGGGGCTTGGGAATCGCCTGTGCTTTCTGGAGCCAACATCAGAAGCTAAAGTAAGAAGCTGATACAACTGGTGTAACTGATCAGTGAATCCTAACCTACTTATTCACAAGCACATTTGGTTATGGTTTCTTAAATGTGATGCTAGAGGGATTTTATGTATGCTTTTCTTCCCCACTACATCATGGAATTTTTTGCAAAAATTTCGTAGAGGTTCCAAATAAATTTTGAGGCACACCTGTGAACAGTCAAAAGCTGCTATTCTTTAACTAAGAAAATCCCTGTAACTTCCTGTAATAGGAAGAAATACTTCCTATTTTCAAGATTAAGTGTTCATACTGTTATTAATATTTAAGTTCACTAAACTCCCATATTTCTATTACTGCTGTAGATTCAAATATATTGATACACTGGATTGATAATTTTAGAAGCATTGTCAGCTGTCAGTTACTGGTGTTATGCATTGCTCCTGACTTCATTATCAATCAGGAAGTTAAATGTACAGGGACAAGGATGATTAAGTAAAAGAGAATTTTAGAAGATTAAAAATGGAAAATTGAAAAAAGAAGCTAGAGAGATGTGAAGGAAAAAAACCCCAAAAACCCACCCCTGCCCCTCAAGTAATTAACAGAGCTTGAGAGGAGAAAGGAGAGATAAAACTGTAAACCTCTACTAAAGCATAATGTTAAGAATAAATCAAACAGAAGAGGACCTCCTCTCTCTCTTTTGTTCTCTCTGCATCTTTTTCCTTAATTGTTTTTATTTCTTCACTTTTCATCACCTTAAAATGCAGCATTACCAAGACTTCTATTCTGTCTTGTCACCCTATTCAAAAAAGAAGTGCATATCCACTTTAAAGCTCATCCACAGCCATGATTTTCATCACAAATCACAGAATACAGAGTTGTTAAGTTTGAAAAGAATCTCTGAACGTCATCTGGTTGAAACTCTCTACTTAGAACAGCTTCAGACAGAACAGGCTGCTTAGGACACTCAGATCAGAGTTTGGATATCTCCAAGGGTGGAGACTCTACAGCCCCTGTTGCTCCCTGGGCAACCCATTCTACTGTTTACTATGCTCACAGTAAAAGTAGAAATAAAAGTGGTTTTGTCATGTTTAAACAGTTTTTCACATATTTCACTTTGTATCAATTTCCTCTTGTCCTTTCACTGGTTACTACTGTGTAATCTCTGGATCTGTCTTCGTGCTTTTCTGCCAGGTATTTATGCACATTGATGATACTCCTTGAGACTTTTTTCTCTTGGACATATCTTTCTTTGGACATATCAGTGCCAAGAAATAAATATAAAAAAAAGTCTGCTGTGAAGTTTCATGTTTTGAATACAGCAGACATATTGATTCAAAAATTAAATTTCTTAAAAGAGGTCATATTATGTCATAAGATTCTGAATCTTAGCTATCTAGTTACTGTTGTAAATATCTTCTATCAACCTCATACATGATATAAGATCATATACCTACTCTTCTATTTTGTCAGCGACATTAGAGAACAAATTCAATATCCATTGTAAAAGACAGGAAAGCAGTAATATGTAGGGGAAAAGTTTTTGCATTTGAATCTAAAGAAGTTTCATTTTTACTGTAAAGAATAAGGCTCAAGGAAAGTAAAATTGCTGTGTTGTCAATATATGAAGAATGGATTTATATTGTTGTCATATAGGAGAATAGCATGTACTTTAAAAAAATGAGTAGACATTAAGCGTAGATTCAAAAATTAAAAGAAATGCATGTTCAAACACATTTTCATCCTATTTCACCTGTTCTGCTGATCTTTTCTTGCACTGTTTAATTTATTTTTACAGTATGTCCCTCCAGACCTTTGTGTCTGTAATTTCGTCCTTGAACAGTCCCTATCTGTCAGAGCCCTTCAAGAAATGTTGGCCAGCACAGGGGATAATGCTGGTGAAGGGGTAAGTAAATTAACCTCAAAGAACATTAAATCTGAATATAGATTGTCCTCATTTTCTTCGTTTTTTTCCTTGTCCAGGATTTTCTAGAAGAGGTTTCTGATGTCATAGTATTCTTGGGACACTATTGCTCCACTTCTGTAATCACATTAATTTCTTTTTGGCAGTGAGGAGCTGTTGCAACTGTCTTTTGAATATTGTGATCCACAAATACAGAAACATCATCAATTTGATTGTTTGACCCTAACTCTCCAGCTTCAGCTGAATCAAACTGAACTGAACTTTCATTCTTTTACAAACAGAGCATGAGAAAACTCCATCGTTTTACTTATTTTACAACCTAATGGCTTATTGTGCACTTCAGATCTTCCACTGGCACATAGTATTGCACAGATGTGAAAGATGGAGTTCTGTGACCTTTGAGCTTGCATTGTCAACCTTTGGTTTTCAGACTTCATTAACACTGACCTTTTGTTTTCCGCTGCATAAAAAAGTGTGTTTCTTTATTTTTGCAATTACATTGCATTCTAGAAAACAATTCTTGATGAAAACAAAAACACAGTCTTAGGAAATCAAAAGATTGATTTAAACATTTCTAGGATTCCTAAGAAATTACATAATCTTTAATATTTCCTAACTATTCTCCCCAAACTGCAGCTGATAGATTTAATCGGAGGTTAATAATGACATATGAATATTTTATTTTGGATTGGAATTAGAGGATATACAATCTCTTTGTGAAAAAGGATCACACTCTTGCTTAAGGAGCAGTAGATAAGAAAAAAGAATGTAATCTGTTGTGCTGTATTTATTTTGGAACTATCTTGTCCTGCATGTATTTTGAAGTTAAGTACAATCCATTGGGGAGCTGTAAAGGAACACAGCAGTTCATACTAATAGCAAGGCTGAAATAAAATATTATTTGCTTTTCATAATAAATTTAGTTTGGAACTGAGTTCTGCTGCTAGTTTCAGACTTTTGCAGAGAAAGACTGTAGCTCATTCAATTTGTGGGTTTTGTTGGTTTGGTTTGGTTGTGTTGTTTTCTTCTTTTTTTCTTTTTTTTTTTTTAATAAGTCAGACTTAAACTTACAAGTGGTTGATTTAAAATTTTCAGTAATAAAATATCAGGGAGTGTTTCATTGCTTATTCTCAGTATTCGTGTATTTGTTGCAAACTGAATACATGTAATTTTCTTTGATGACTTGTTTGCAATTGCAGTTGACTTTGCTGTTAAGGTTTTCCTTTTTAATTAAAAAAAAAAAAAGTTTTAGTGTATAAAAGAAGCATTATAGTCACTGCTACATGTTTTTCTAGTTTTCTTCACCAAGCAGTGTCAAGTTCCTGCAGGATTAAGACCATTTTTTATGAATGACATATTTTGAAGAAGCTTGGTGGTAGTTTAACTTATGTACAACAAAACATTTACACTCAGCGTGTAAACCCATTTGCCTACACATGTATAACCATTATTTGAAGTCTTGGAATATCCTTTAATTATCTTTGTCCCTTCCAAATGAATTCAAGGGTAAGAACTGACCTTAAATGCCATCCAAATTTCAAAAGAAATATGCTCTAAAGGAAGCAAATGGAAAATCAAGTTTTGATTCTTTTCATAGTTTTACATATTCAGAATTAATAACTGTACTTGGTTGAAACTATGGATGCAGTTGCTTTAGTCTTAAACATGTTAAAGATTAATATTAGCATGTAGATATTCTTAGTATCTGCTTAAACTATTTTGGGCAGTAAGTATGTTATCTTCTCTTTCAGATTTCAGTTTCTGTATGTATATATGTATTTATGTTGTTGTTATTTTTTTTAATGCCTGCATGAAGTTTATAAGAAAGGTAAGTAGTATCTTATTTAACCTAAAATATGTTTTTGCAAATTCTGTGTTTTATAAATCATAATAAAAATTAGGTAACAATAAAAGCCTTTGTCAAAGAACAACATTTTTTCCTTTGGCAGATATTTCACTATCGCTGTATCCACTTTATTATTGTCATTTTTTTTGCCAGTGTGTACATTTCATGATTTGTTGGAATATTTGTGCTTATTCCTTGAACTGCCATAGCTCTTCATGCTGTTGTGTAGTTCTGACCGTGGTCCCCTCAGGGCAGTGGAGTCCTAACCTTCTCCATCCTGTTCTGCAGGCAGCCCAAGGGGGTGGCCACCGGACGCTGCTCTACGGCCACGCGATACTACTTCGACATTCCTTCAGTGAAATGGTAAGCGAGGGAGCACCTGCACAGAAAGAGTAGCGTGAATAAAAATGTCTTTTTAACAAATTAAAAAACCATAGACATTTGGAATAATGTTCTTTCCAAGCTATCTTCTGCACTAGATGAAAAAGAAGTTAATAATTTGCGGCATCTCAACACAATAGAATTGTTTACATTCAGATTCTTTATCTAACTCAGAATTGTAGCTGAAAAGTTCTTTTGGCCATAGATTATTTCTGTGTCCCTAAGGAATCCATTTTGATGAAACTTCCATTAACAAATATTTCTACACCAAAGAATTTGTTGTGATGTATGTTTTTTTATTCCCCATCACATTTTATAAAATAAGGGGTTTCATTTGACATCCCATAGTTCCCGGGGATTATGCCCACAAAGATGTTGTCTTCAGGCTGCCCTGTATAAATTTCATCATGATATATTCTACAATGAAACATTTCATCTGTTTTGGATCTTTGACCTGCTAGGGCACATGTAAATACACCTAATACGAGACTGAAGAAATGAGAAATTCCTTCTTTTTCCTGTACTAGAAAATGCTACATTAATCCTCAAACTATGTTACTTATGTTTATGAACCTCAAAAATTGTAGTTGCCTTGATATACCAGAGTTGCAAACATAATTACTGCCTTTTGGTATGTTTAATGTTTTCATGAATCAATTTTATTATGATAGGGCTGTAATTAGATGTTTGCCTGTTCCTATCTGATGAGCTGTATGAAACTTCAGAAGGTAGAAGCTAAATTGCACAGCTGAAGTGGAAATGTGCTGCAGTGGAAAAGGATTTTGATGTTTTAAGTTTGGGAAGAGTTTCTGTATGAATAACAACATCATCTTTAATTAAAAAATTAAGTATGTTAGTAAGATAAAGTAACATGAATTTATTTATTTGGAATGTATGTTAATGGATACTGTTGGGTTTTTGTTTTCGATAACTTCACTATTTTGCAGTATTTGACATGTTTAACATCATCAAGATCCCAGACAGATAAACTTGCATTTGACGTGGGGCTACGAGAAAATGCAGCAGGTATGACAAGTTATTCTTGATGGGAAGTGAGTTACCTGTTTCTGGTTTAAGAAGAGGCATTGATTTTAATGTAACTGTAAGGTTATGAATGGGATCCTTATGTGTTCATCAGAAATAAGATGACTGAAAAAGAAAGACTGTTAGTACAAATGACTTTAAGCACATTAAATGACTTTGTGTAAGAATGTGAGAGAGTCTTGCAATTAAAGTGATTTAACACAACTGTAATAAAATGCATGGTAATGGTCAGAGCAAAAAATTTCTGTTGAATAAAATAAATCTGATGCTTTTGTTTGAGTTTTTTTTTTGTTTTGACACTTAAGAGTATGGAAAAGCCATATACTGGTGCATTCACAATATACATTGTAACCAAGAAACAAAAGAAGTTTGCAACTTGTAGTGCAAGAAACCAGAAAATATGTAGTGAACGCATTTCTAAAAGAGCTGGATAGAAATATTTGCATAACATGAACAAGCCAATAATGGGACAAAGTGGAAGAGATGCAACACAAACATGACATTAAGAGAAAGATTTTAAATCTAATTACTGTTATTTCTGGAGTACTGCCTTTATCATTACTGCTCATAGAAATGTAGTAAAAAAAGTTGTGCTTCCATGAAAAAGAAATTATGAGTTGCCACTGGGAGCTATATTAAACAAATTTAAAGGTAACTTAGCCACAAAGAGCCACAAATAGATTTACGTGCTGCTGTGTACATAGTGGCCATGGTTACTGAAAGTGATGAGTACTCCTCAGAAAGTAACAGGTGACTCTGTAATAATCAGGCCCAGAAATATGTCTTGAAGGGAAAATCCAAGTACCTGTATACACACTTCATTAATGTAAAGCTCAAATAAAGAAATACTGATTGTGTTAGTATAAACCTGTGCTTCCTATTGTTTCTTCATTACTTTGAAAACAAAATCATGTAGACTAACTGATGATGGAGAGGCACAGGTAGCATAGGTGTTAAAATGTATGCAAATCATAATCTTTGAATCTGTTCAGACAACTCTACAAAAGTTTGTCTTTTGAATGAGTGAAGTTTGTCATTCAGTTATTTGTATCCATACAGAAGATGGCTTTAGACAGAGGTTAGCAGCCTGTTATTTGGCTGTCTTTGATTGTTGCCTTAGACAAAAAGCATTTTCTTTAGGCATGTTGAGAAAAGGAAGGTGTGTGATAAAAGGAATGTGTGTTTAATCTCTACTAAAATAGATTCAGTGAAATCTGTTTTTATAGTTTTATAGCTTTTTTTTTTAAGAATTATTTTACGTATATCTGATTATATCTAGGAGGTTTTATTACAAGTATCTGTAGTTGTTTAATTGGTATTTTCTTAACTGCACATACACAAGAAAACTCTTGTACACATAGGTAGGATTCAAAAAAGCTTAGCTGTGTTTCTGCACAGAGGGCTTTGGTATCTACTGCATGCCTGGAAACTCATAAACTGAGTGCCATGATATCAATTCTCCTTGCCCTACTTCCTCCCTAATGCTAAAGAATCAGTTTCTGCTGCAGGAAGTATTCTTCATGTAGCAGAGGGAAAAGCCACTGGCTATTAAAAATTATTCCCTTTGAAGATTTAGAATTTTCCACTTTTATGGATGTAATTTCTATTTATTGTCTTCGCTGTAATTAGATTTATAACCTTCAAATTTTGTTTTAAGGAGGTTTTACATGAAATATCTTAATCAAACAAATTTTTGTACCTTGATTCTACCAAATTTGCTTTTTTTTTTTTTTTTTTTCTATTTTGCATTGTCTGGTGAGAAAGTTCTATTCAACTTGTTTTCTTCAAGGTCTTATCTTTCATACACTGAAGAGTGTGAAATTTTGAAATGAATTAGGTACTCTTGCCAGAATGTCAGTGTATATGTGGCTCTGTGTGTGTGTGTGTGTGTATTCAGAGTAACCTGGAATCATACATTTAATGTGTAGGAAACATTCTATGTTCTATGGTCACCCTTATCCTCCAATTATTTGGTCTGTAGTGCGAGTGGAATTGCTTCCAGGTTTGTTATGCTATGTGATACATAAGGTTGTGAATTAAATAAGACCATTAAACAAAGAAGAGATAAAATATGATAAATAAGACCAAGGTAGCTGTCAGCAATTTCCTGGCAAGGAGAGCCTCCAAGGGAGAGCAGTTCTGAGCAGTGTTTTGCAAACATTCCTTTCAAAAGTACTTGAAAAGGGAAATACCATACATGGCAAAGATTATTTGACAAAAAGTTTCAAGCAAAAAGAAAACCAGTGAAAATGATTGAAAAGAGAAATTACATGGTTTTATAAGTCTATATGAATGTCTTCTAAGACAATTTTATAATGATATTTCAATGTTGTATGAGGATATCCTTATATTTTGTGGGAGTTGTCTGTTTTTTAGAACCTTGATTAGTGCCTCTGTCCTTTAGGTGAGGCATGCTGGTGGACAATACACCCTGCTTCTAAGCAAAGATCAGAAGGGGAAAAAGTTCGAATAGGTGATGACCTTATCCTGGTCAGTGTGTCCTCTGAAAGATACCTGGTAAGTTTGTCTCTTTAGATGGTGGGAAAATACAAAGTTCTGTGAGGATATTGGGAGATTGGTTGGGATTCTTAAGATTTTTTTATAATCTAGGCAGTAATGTCTGGTTGTAATGCACTTTTATTTTTCCACTCTGAAAGGGTGGTGTGTGTGCATGTGAGTCCCTCTTCCAAACAAGACTGCATCCATGCCTTTTTCCCAAATTTTAGAAGAATACTGATTTTAGAAGACATTTTGTATTTTTACTTTATGGTACATCCTTTTCTGTTGATAAATCAATATACTAAATATTTTGAGTGCATAATTTTCATTGTTTCCTGTTATCATTGCCTTATTTCAGCATCTCTCCGTGTCAAATGGAAATATTCAGGTGGATGCCTCCTTTATGCAAACACTATGGAACGTACATCCTATATGCTCAGGAAGCAATATTACAGAAGGTTTGTAGTTTTATTTATTTAGGCATTAATATACATTAGATTAATTTGTATGCTTTTGATAAAGAGGGAAAATTTAAAAACAAGTTCCCCTCAGAATATCAATCATACAATTAAATGAAAATAATAAAAGGAGGTTAGGAGAGAAGAATACTTGAAGGGAAAACAGGCAAATATAGATATATCAGTGAATTTACTGAAGAAAAGCTAAATGAGAGCTGTAACTTTAGAATAACAAAGCTTTAAAAGCTGGATATTTAAAAATTACTGTCTAAGGGCCTGCCCTTATGGGTCATAAATAGAATAAGGATCAACCCTGGAAAAGTCTGTGTTTTTTCATAGGCTTCACCGGTAAAATAAATAGAAGCAAAGATCAAATCCATCCTACAGCAAAGTTTAAAACTTATAACAGTTATAAAACGTAATGAACTACACAGAGAGATCATGGAAGACTGTGATCATATAAAATGTATATTTTACATTTCTGTACCCAAAGAGATTTGACAGCTAAACTTTATAAGAACTTACAGAATTAGAGTCATTGAGGTTGGAAAGGATCTGGTCCAATCTACTGTCCAAGCTGATCCACCTAGAGCATGTTGCTTAGGAATATATCTAGAAGGGTTTAGACTCTCTCCAGGGGTGGAAGCTTCACAAAATGCCTGGGGCAACCTGTGCCAGCCTTTCCCTTTCCCTTTCCCTTTCCCTTTCCCTTTCCCTTTCCCTTTCCCTTTCCCTTTCTTTTGTGTGACATGCACCAGTTTCTTAATCATCTTAGTGGCCTTCTGCTGTATTTGTAACCCTTATACTGTGTGGCCCAGAATTATTTGCACAGTCCAAAATACTGTAATTTAAAAAAAAGTTCAGGTGGAGTAAGAAGAGAAGTAGATTTTCCATGTGTCAATTAATTTTTTTTCTCAACTACTTAGGCTTTGCTTTTATATACGTTCTCAGGATGGTCTATGTGAGAGAGGATCATCTGTCAAAAGACACAGCAGTCTAGCTCAAGAGGAATGAAGAGAGAGGGGGGGATTTCCTGAGTCTAAAACTGGATTAGGAATTAGACAATGTTGTTTTTGTGATATTTGTAAAAGCATCAAGAAAATATAAACAACAGAAAAGTACATTTTTTCCCGTTATTTCTTTGCTTTGACTTTGAAATTAATTGACAAGCCAGTAATTTTCAGTTAGTTTTTCTCATTTACAAATTTATGTTGAATCAGCTGGACATAATGAAAGTTTGCTTCTACCCTTCCTGCTCAGTGTGTATTTTTTAGAAGGCAGTAACTTCACTTGCAAGGTCAGAATGGTTTGGACGAGGATCTGATGAGTCATTCTTCTATACCTTCGTCTGTTCTTTTTTAAGTGCCTGGTTTTGACCTGTACTCTTTGTGTTAAATGGGTTGGAAAGTTAGCTTCCATTTAACTAAATCTTCAGAACTGCAAAGTGTTTTTCTGTCCTCTGTCTTCTGCTGCTGCTGCTGTGCACCTTTGATTTTGATACAAATGAATGTCAGAAGAAACCAATGAAATCATGAAACTATTTTGTATTGAGATTATTTAAACTGTATTAAGGGGGAGGAAACTAGTATATTGATTTCATTTGGCTTTTACCTAAAGCATTCAATTTTCATAACAATAATTGGTTTTGTCATTTTAAAGACTTTTTAATTTACTTTTCTGTCTCAGAGTCCTAATTTGAGTTTTAAATGTTCAAAGTTTGCTTTTATTTTGTCTTCATTTTCAGAAGAAATTTTAAAAGGTACTAAAAGTAGTATGTTGACACATTTCATTTGTTCTTGTTTAGTTTCAGTTACGATTGAAAATTTGGAAAATAGATCTTATCTGTGTCTTGAATTTTTTAAACATTCATAAGGGTGTTATTTTCATAGTCAGTGTTTTAGCTAATGAGTAAATGAGCTTCTTTTTCAGGATATCTTCTTGGTGGGCATGTAGTACGTTTTTTCCATGGCCATGATGAGTGCTTGACAATTCCATCTACAGATCAGAATGATTCACAGCACAAGTAAGTGATGGTGCATTTTTTTATATTTCTTTCTTTCAAAGAGGAAACAGGATGTCAGTTGAATTTAAGGTTAGGTAGATTAAACACTCTTTACAGCAGTCTTTAATTAGGCAGTGACATTGTACAAGTTGAGACCTACTAAGCAGAAAATCAGTCATGCGTTCTTTTATTGTTGAAATTTAAGTAGTTGATTTGCACTGAGATTTTATTGTATTTTGTTGCATATCTCTAGTTCATACTACTATAAATAGAGGCAAGAAAGTTTTAGCAGGAAGATGGTAATGTGAAAAAAACTCCCTAAAAATTCTCTCTAAGTTTGGCCTCTACAATGACTTACATATTTTATATATTTTGCACTTTTTTACAAATTTTTAGCTTTCTCAAATTTGATTAACATATTAAGAAAATTGCATCATATTAGCTAGACTAGACCACTTTTGTATTAAACTTATATCTACAGTTGTAATCTCTTATGTTGATTTATTATTTGAATTTTTCCGTATTTTTAAATTTTTTTGTTAATCAGAAGCAAAGTGAGGTAATAATTTGGTACAAAAACCTGCTAGCTTTAAAAATCATATTCAACAAATGAGATCTTTCTACCTATTGTGGCAGATAAGTTATGCTTTAGGTAATATGATACCACATTTTATTATATGAAGCAACTTGTTAGCTCTAAATTTTCCATATTTACATTACTGTGGAGTAGAAATGTCCCCAAGTCCTAAAGAGAACCCAAAATGAAAACCAGAAAAATTCACTTTGTGAATTTTTTATTGCTATTCTCTTCATATCTGTAAAGAAAAACAAAACCAGTTTTGACTGTGTCTGAAAATGTACACACCTACTATAAAAATACTGGCAAACATGTTAGGATGTTGCATTCAGACTTGTTTTATAAAGGACCTGTTTTAGCAAGGTTAAAATAGATGCTGAGCTGTCTCAGTGTGTTCAGAAATGTTGTATTTCTCTTATCTAAAAGTCAGATATAGCTAGTATTAAAACTGCTAGTATTAAAACTTGCTATTCCCCAGTGTGATGTGACTATGTAGGGTTGATGTGTATTGTGACTGCCTTAAGATTTGCTTCCGATTTTTTATGCTAGGTAAATAAAAGGGTAAATTTAAGATGCATATTTTTCTGACTGAAATCTATGTGTTTATAATCCTAAAATTGGAAAAATGTGAATGCTGTATTGAACATTTTTAAATGTGTGATAGCAAAAGATGGTTTGAAGTTGTCCTTTCTTTTGGATTTATGAACCAAGTAACAGATGTAAGGCCATGTTTGTGCTGTGTCAGGGTTGTAGGAGCCATTTTTACATTATCAAACCAAAATACAACACCGCCCCCAAATATTAATTAGAACAGGAGAGAGAGATGTAGATGTAGTTGTATATGTTTCCATCTCTCCATTTAATCAGTTCCAAGCATTTCATTTGAAATGTTAAATAAGTTAAGTTAGACAAGAGTGAAGATTTCTCTTTTTATAAAAGAAAAATCTTATTTTTGAACATTTCTGTAAAGAATGCTCTTTTTAACAATTCATGGAGGGACTATCCTCTGACAAGAATCTAAGGTCTTTATTACAGGCCAAATGGAAATACTTGGGGTGGACGCATTGAACATTACAAAGGCTAGCTAGGCAAGAAAAGAAAAAGATGGATAGATGGAATCAAGTAGATGGAAAAAATGTTATGCAGATGATGTTGTGAGAAAGCAGCAATTTTTTTACATGCAGCTTTGTTACTGAAAGAGCAGGTCACTAATTCTAGTTCAGCATTGCATATAGAAGAAGCTGGAAAAATATCTGAAACATTTAAAAGTATAGAAATTCAAAGTATCAGAGGTGAACAGAGACTATGACTATATGAGGTGAACTGAACTATATCTATGATACTGAACCATACCTCAGATAATCCTTTAGAGATAGAATGGTTGAGTTGGGTCAAGGAGAAATGAAGGGGGTCAGGGAGAGTGGAAATGAATACTTAGTTTTGAGCTTAGCTAGGATTTAGAGCCTGCCAAAAGTAAAATCAGTAAGGTCAGTGGGACCAGGGACATAGAATGAAAATGGAGAGCTCCAGATACTTATTGTGCATTCAGTAGATTCAGAGAATCATGTAACAGCCAGGCTGGAAATTACCTTGAAAAATCAAATTCATAGAGTCTGGAAATGAAGATGAGTTGAAAGTTAGAATTTTTTTGGTTAATTTTTATTCTGGAGTGCCAATCCATTTTTCATGCAACATAAGATGGGTAGGGAATATTGCTACCTTTTACCATGAGGAATATTTATTCTTACTCTTCTGGTGAACAAATATTTCAAAATATTTGCTATTGCATGTGTGCCCCTAAATGTGACTTCTAAATAAAGTAGAGGTGTAAATACAAGTCCATCATCTTATAAAGCTGCTTGGTACAAATGATTAATCATGCTCCAGTGTACTTCATGATTCTTCCAGAATTTTATTGGTCTTGCTCAAGAAAGAGGCCCTTAAGTATTCTCAGTAGAAGAAAAGGTATAGAAATACTTGCTCAGATATGAAAAATAAAACTTATTTTTCAAGGTGATTTTCAGGTCCCAGAGTTGCATAAGTACAATACTAAACAGCTTTTTAAATGTTTGCCTTCTAGCTGTTAAATATAGGAAGATAATTTGACAATTTGGAAAGTCAGTTAAAATTCTGCATTTCAAAATGCTACTTTCATTCAGCTATGTCACAGCTAGATTGTAACATCTTTATACCTGCCTTTGCTGTGTTCAGTCAAGTTTGCCAGAGCAGGAAGGCAGACTTTAATTCCCTTGCTGCACATTTTTTCAGACACTTAAGTACAATAGAAGGTGCAGTTTCTGTGCATGCTAGGGGGGATTAGTCCTTCTCAGAGGATAACATGTAAGAGAGTTTTTCATCTTTTGGTAGGCATTCAGACCTTTCCTATTATCCGTTATATTTCCTACACTCATTATAAATGAGAGTTTATACAAATTCTGGTGATTAGATGACAAGACATGAATGATTATTAAAACATTAAAAACTTCTTGTGAACAGGGCTAATCTACCATAGTTTTTCTTTCTTTGATTGATTATTGAGTAGAATATTAGTTTTTGCACTAAAACACATTACTAACCCTAATCATTCAAGAAAACCAAGTTATAGTAAAGGCTTAATCCTTTCCCTTCTTATTTTTTATTTCTCTGAATGCATTATCTATTTTGTGAGGATTATAATACAGAATTTTTGTTATCACCACAAATTTTTGCCCATTAATAAGAATCATAAAAATAATTTTAGGAATGAATTCTCTGATGCTGTGTTCTTGTTTCCATTTGAAAATGTATATCTCTATTTTAAAATATGTTATGTATTTAAAACCATTGGTAATGTAGATTAATATCTTGGGAACTGTGGGAACTGCATATTTTTATGGCTGATTAAATGGCAGGAAAATTTCCCAGCCACTTTCAAGGCTAAGCATTTTATCAGCTCCTGAGAGAGACTACCTTAATGGAAATAATCTAGTTCACCTGGGACATTTAGACTGTTTATCATACCCTCACTGATGAGTAGATATCTTCTGTCCACTCAATGACATTTCTTCACTGGGACAAAAGTAGTGAGTCATGTACAGTTTCCAGAGAAGTAAGTTATAAATACTATGTAATCACAAAGATGATGGTCAAGATGACGATGGTCTTCTGAATCTTTTCTCTAGGAAAGTATTTTATGAAACTGGAGGAGCAGGCATTCGAGCAAGGTCATTGTGGAGAGTAGAACCCCTTCGAATAAGGTATTGATATTTTTTAAACTTTTTTGGTTAGCAACTTTTGTTATATTAATAGAAATTTGATTGTTACAGAATATATATTTGCCATGCTTTATGGTATGTGTTGGTAGGCTCTTTTTCAATAATAAAAAAAGTAATGTAGAGTGATAGTATAGATTTTTTCTATCTCCCATAGCAAAAGCAACATTGCCTATGAGATATGTGTACTTAAAGCATTGCTTCTTTCCAAAAATAAAATGCATTTCTAGTTTTACTTGGAGTTTTATAAGCATGAGTGGAAATAAGGGCAATAATACCCCTTCTGTGTTTATTGCTTTTTGGGTTTTTTTAAAGATTATCTCCTTCCTATGTGATTTATCTGTCTGTTATTTCCCTGCAAGTGAAATTTCAATGTATTTCATAAGTATATGTATGGCCTTTGATGGCCATCTGAACTGTATGTTTGTTTTAACTTTGTTGTGTTTGTGATTGTAAATGAAATACCCTCATAGCTAACAGAGACGTAGGAAAATTCTGTGGAATGCTTGGTCCCCACTTAGAGGGCAATTTTGTTTGTTTATTCAGTCAACTAAAATACAGTAGTTAATTTACACAGGTAGGACTTTTTTATGGACCCCATATGTAACACCCTGGTAAGACGAGGAGAGGGGGTAGAAACAAGAAGATGGAAACCATACTCCTTTCCCTTTGCAAATGAATTAACAGGTTTGCATCTGATTTAATGCAAGTATTGAAATCAGAACCAAATAACGAATATATATACATAGCATATTCTATTTTCTGAACATCCTTTAAAATCTAAAGAAAAAAGTTCTAGTTTTACTTACTTATTTTTTTGATGTCTCTTTTGCTTAGCTGGAGTGGAAGTAATGTCAGATGGGGGCAGCCTTTTCGTCTTCGACATATTACAACAGGAAAGTACTTGGCTCTGAATGAGGATGAAGGAGTAGTAATATTAGACAGAGAAAAGTCAGACACAGCATCTACAGCCTTTTGTTTCAGAGCATCAAAGGTAAATAAAAACAATGCAAATTTGTTCTGAATGTGGGACACTCAAATACTAAATCTGAATTTTTTCAACAACTCCATAAATTACTTGTAATTTCTAAATTGAAGCTAATGCTAGGGCTTGTGCATTTAAATTGAAACGTAAACAACCCGTGTCAAGAATAACAAAGGTTTCATGGAGGAAAAATGAGGGTGATTAATGAACTTTCAAATAAACTAAACTGTTACCAGTTTTAAAAAACAAGATTAAAACCAAATACAGTGCAAGATATGGTGGTATAATATGAATACTTTAATAATTACAGGCTTACTTTAGTTAGACAGAATCTCATTAGAGTGTTACACTTTCCAGCTCTATCTGTCATAATTGAATTCAGTTGAATTCAGTTCAGTTGCTATTCCTTATGCAGTGTGCTGATAAGAACTGAACTCAATCAAATTTTTCCTAAATGTAAGGCAAATGCAGTCAGTGATTTCTAAACCGTATGTTTTCAAATTATGCTCTTTAGTGAGCAGCTAATTGCATGTTATTAGCTTTTTCATTGTTTCCAGCTGGGAAAAACATTACAAGGGAGAGACAATGAAGAATGATTATAGAGGTAGGAAAAATTAATAACGTTTTTTTTTCCCAGGAAGTGAAAGGTTTTATAATCAAAGATGGTTATAAGTTTTTTATGTTCTTTCATTTTTTTACTTATAAATAGTTGCCATAGCTGTTACAATGGAGTTTTTTATTAACTATAAAAAGCTAAATTTTCCACATAATTCTGAATGCTATATGATCATTAAGAAAAAAGAAATCCTAAAGTGAAAAAGAATCTTTAAAATTGGTTATACACTAGATAAAATCTAACAGTAAGAGTATTGACAAATGCTAGACTTTTGTTAGTATAATAAATCAAATACTTCTTTTTAACATGTTTAAAATAATGATATTTATTAGTGTGACTGCATATGACATTTCATGAATTTTTATTTTAGCTAATCAAAATAATTGAAAAACTACCATGAAATTTTCTTAGATTGCTAAGATTTACTTATCACACAGTTTTTCATTCTATTTAAGAGCTATGTACTATAGATTGTACAAATGATGTTGCACTGAGGCATTTATTACAGCTGTAATTTTTTCCCATTATTGGCAAATCGTTCGTAAGAATGGTGAGTATCCCAGGAGTGCCACAGTTACTGGTTAAACATTGAGTTAAAATTCCTTTGATGTACTCACTGCCTAATTGGACACCAGCTGTCTTGCTGTTTTTCAATATTTTAATCTATGCATATAAATGTGTAAATTTTGAGCATGTAAATTTAGTGGTTATATATGCACATTCATCAAATTATTTCTGTTACATTGAGTAAACATGCCCTATTTCCTTTTTTGTTGAGGTGTGTCTCAAAGGCACACCAGTGAAATTTAATGCAGTGCCCAAAAATGACTAAGTTGAAGTACAGTAGTAATTAATTATGCAGAAGTCACTGATGCCTACTGTGTTTATACCTAATATGGTTATTAATGTACATTTTTATGTTAAATCCAAGCTCAGTGTCTCATCATCCTATCCCATTTGTGCTGTCCTAGACAGAAAAGAATGTTTTTTCCTCGTGGCAGCTTATGAATTTGGTGCCAAGAATGAGAATTGTTAGTTATTTTCTGGGCACATAAGAGCTTGTCCCCTGGGTGGAGATATTAGTGTATTTAAAGGTGAGAGGAAAAAGCAATGGTAACTAACTTTTCCTGAAGAAAGACAGGTGATATTTGGGATGGGAATAAACCCCAAAGATTGACCTGGACTGTAATAAGAAAAGGGCTCCTAAAGCCAAGTGCTGCTTGCACACAGGTTGAGGGGAAAAAGGACCAAATATGTAATAGATAGATTAGATATATGCAGGTGTTTTTATCTTAATTTCTGCATTTTATTGGTTCATTTTCTCAATGAGGAAGCCTTTTCATTTGCATGTACCTTAACATGGCATGAATTCCGGGAAATTTCAAGGTATCTGTCTAATGTCTTCATATCCAGCTGTGTAGATTCTTAAAAAGAGCATGCTGGATACTGTCTGTTTACAGCACTCCTGTCCCTTAGACCAATAGAGTAATTCTGATTGAGGAGATCCCGGGGAAGCCATCCAGTCCAGCCTTGTGCTCCAGGTAGGGTCAACACCAGATCAGACCAGGTTGTTTGCAATGAGCACTGCTGCTGAGTATCCAAAAGGAAATGAAATATTTCTCCATTGTGATATACTTTTCAGTTTGGAAGCCAGCACAGGATTTTATAGAAAAAATATATTATCTCTGCCGGAAAGCAGAGCTATGTGGATATGCAAATCCTCAAGGCTACTCAAGATCCTGTAACACATGACTTAAATAAAGTCTTATTTCCCAGAAACTCTTATAGAGACCCTCTTGTTGAAAAAGTACCTTCATATTTCTTAATATCTTTTTATTCCACCTCAGCAATCTTGTGTGTTCCTTGCTGGTCAAAACCTATGATTGCATTAATGGTGTATTTACTTGCACTGTTTTATTCCTTTTGATGTATAACACTGGAAATTGAAACACTTTTTTACATAAATAAGATTTTACATAAATAAGAAAATCAGGGAACTTATAAAAAAGTTAAGGTATATGCTAAAGAACATTATGGTGCTGATTTTAATGAAAATAACATATGCAATACATGCCTGTTTTTCTTCCTAATTGCTGCAAACTAATCTCACAAGCACCAGAAATTGAAGGACCATCTCCTCCTCCAAATTACATCTTTTATTGGTTTTAATAGAGAGCTTACTTTTGACCAAGTTTTAAAATGTCAGCCTTTTAAGGAAACAGATCTGTAATGCCTTGTGACAACAGAGACAGCAGTTTCTCTACACCAGATGGAATCCTGTTTTGAAATGGGATGTTCTCATTCCAGCACAGTACTTGGCTCAGTATACACTGCTGAGGAGAGTCTTGGGTCTGATTACTAATTTCCTTGAGACTAAACATAGTGGAAACAAAAGCATATTTTAAAATAATTATTTATTTTAATTTGTGTAGCACAGAATTAGTATTTGAGGTTTCATTTTTTATTTTTGTGATGGCATGTACAATTGACAATTAAGAAGTTATTGGTATGGTTTTGCTAAGTAACATTCTGACACATTCAAAAGTCACAGATGACTCATGCAGAAGGATTTGATATCATTTTAATATTACTGCCAACATGTAGCTGTCTTAGGGACTCAACATGGCATTAGGATGTCGTAATAGTATGTTAGTAATCATGAAGTTTAATTTGGTTTTGTAATAAGATCATAGGTATTACAAGGGCCTTTACCTACATTTGTCTCTAAAAGTTCAAATACTTATTTTTAAGTTAATATTTTATAATTATGATTTCCCAGTAAACACTGCATTTCAAATGCAATATTAAACTATTTTCTTCTACTTATTTTTATGGGAAGAGAAAATAGAAGGTGAAATGAAAGTAATGGTTTTTTCTTGCCTACTGGAATGTGCAAATGTATAAATCAAAGTATACAGAACACAATAATACCAGTAGCAAGCTCTTATGTCTGTAGACCTTTTATCTTTTTCTTTTGTTGAATTGGAGTATTTACAACAGTGCTTTTAATGCAATAACAGTGTGAAATGTCAAAAGAAAATTTTAATTAGCTCATGAAAGTTAGATTTAATAAGTGTTCAGCAGACAGGTTCTTTTACCATTTTTAGGTCTGTCTAAACAAGCCCTTAAGCTAGCAAAAATATTTCCCCTTCTGTGTTTTTACTATATTAAAATCTTTGTAAAGAAAGTTGAGTTATTCCTTCTGTTCACATTGCCATTCCTCATATTCCTTTTAGCATGTAGGAATCTATGATTGTCACGTTCTAATTCTTGCCCTTCCTCTAGTATATTAAACATCATTTGAAATATCATCTTTGACAGCTTTGCCCTCAAATTCCTTTGTTCATTCCATCTTTTTTGTTTGTTTGGTCTGGAATATTTATGTTGTTGTTGTTGCTATTATTTTTCCTTTGCCAACTTCCTGTGATGTGAATTTTTGTCTTTGATTTAATTCACAGCCTGAGGGAGTTAAACTGAGACTAGGCTGTGAAGAGAGAGTTTTAAAAGCCAAAGTGTTTGGATATTTTACTGTTAAGATATGTACAAATATCTAGATAAGAGGAGGGTTTTTTTCCCTTCTCCCCCAGTAATCTTTATCTGACTAGACTTTTCAGCTGTTGTAAGATACACTGTGTCTTTGCACACTGTGATCAAATTACTTGGCTGAAATCCTAGAGAAGCTGCACAGAGTGCAGAGGAAAATGTGATGGGGAGGAATTTGTGATGTATTTCTCAAAGTGAAAACAGCCTTCAGGCCCCTGAAATAATTCTAAAAATTTATTTCTGAACTGAAAAAAATTGTTTCTTTTAACTATGTTTAGTGTTGTCAAAAGGGATCAGAATCACTCAATCTTTTCAAAAAAGTAACTTAATAAGGATTGCTCCTTACCACACTGATTTCTTCCTCTGAAATTTTCACTGATGCTTAATTATTAATGCAGACACAATATTTGAAGAAAAAAGTTTTAATCTTCAGATTACTACGTAAAGACAAATGATTAATTGCAGACAGTTAGTGAATTTGTTTCATTTTATTGCATTTTGCACTTAATGTCCTCACTGCAAATGCTTGTTGAAATAGTTCATCTTTTTCTGTACGTGACAGCACAGTCCACACAAATATGACGTGACATGTTTTCCCTGTAGTCTTGACATTGAAATGGTATCTCCAAGGAATGTCTTGTAATCTCATTCAAATTCATCTTGGCATTATAATGTTACCTGTTTCAACCAAAATCATTATTGAAATGTGGCAGTTAAATTACATATAAATGAAAGGAGATTAATAAAAATGCATAATGAAAATGAAAGCACAGGTATAATACAATTCCTGTTTACTCCACAGATGTTGAACATTATATGACCTAAAATGAAATTAGAAAACATTCTTACACATATAAAACCAGCAGAATCACATGTAACCATAACTTGCTATTACAAAGTTTGCAGCATAATTCTGCTCTTGTTCCTGAATTTATTTTTTAAAGGACAGCACTTTGAAATAAAGTGCTGAAGCCTTTAAATCTCCCAGTTGGAAATGAAGCATAATAAGATTAAGAAGTAAATTTGGCTCAAAGAATGGGTGTTCCAGCCAAGCATTGAGTAATGTCTTTAAAAGAGGTTTGAAAGAATCCAATTCTTCTTACAAAGGATAAATAAAAACATTATTTTTATTTATTTATTATTTATTTATTTATGTAAATGTAAAAAGTTGAGAAATGTGAAAGTTAAATATAAAAGTCAAATTGTTTATTTTAAAATAATTTTATTTTAAAACCATCTTTTTGATGGTTTTTCAACACAGAGGCATTATTCTAAGCAAAGTGTGTAACTGTATATACAAATTATAAACACATCTTATTCAGCATAAAAATATTTAAATTATATTGCAAAACAGGTTTATTTTTATTTTTCATTCTAAGCTAAATTTCAAATATTTTGGATACATAGAATTTTACAGACTGTTAAACTAAAACTTTATTTACAGCAGTAACTCTGTTATTGAATAGGTTAAGTTAAACATCTAAGGATTTTTTGTATGAATCCACTGTAATGGATTTGACTTGATTTTTCTTGTTTCAGTGAAGATGATGCTTCAGATTTGAAATTACTTGTAATCACAGTCTGAAAGACTAATTGGATAGAAGCTGAAGTTATGTGAAATGAAATTTAACTGCATCTTAACAGCAAAAGTAGCATAACTATTGTTCAATATTGTAATGTGTATCAGTGTAGAATTCAATGCTTTATCCTATTCCAATATAGAGATTAAATAACAAATTAATTTTATCTCCTTAGGAGCTGAAAGAAAAGCAGGAATCTAGTCTCAAGCGTGACATTGATGGAATGGGAGTCCCAGAAATAAAGTATGGAGATTCAATCTGTTTTGTCCAACATGTGGCCACTGCCTTATGGTTGACTTACAAAGCACAGGATGCTAAATCAGCACGGTTAGGTCCCTTGAAAAGAAAGGTAATATTTGGAGTTTTTTAATTACTCATGAAATCAATTTGTGGGTTTGCTTTGTGCTCTTATGTCAAAAATGTGAATATTTCACTCTGAAAATGAAAAAGTGATGGATATAAAGGTAACTGTGTAATTGAAGAAAAATTTTGTCATTAAGAAATGTATTTAACTACTTTTTTCTCAGAATAAATTATTAGATTGTGCTCAATTTTTATTTTTTACATCAGTAAAAGACAGAAATTCCTGATTTGGATAATTATTTAAAATCTAAATTTAACTGCTGTAACTCGTTATTCATCTAGCATTCACTGGTGTTTCAGATTTTTAAAATTGAATATATTATGTGAAATGGCAATGAAATTTGTGACTTAAGAAATGGCCTTAGAAAATAATCAAGTTCCTTAAGTGGTATTAGAGAATAATTTCCCCCAAAAATGTTAGATGTAATTGTGATGTGACATCAAGAAGTCTTTCTCTCAATCTTTTGATTTTATGATTATATTCTTAATTAGTGGCATATGACTTGTATCTTCAAATATTATGTTCACATTTCATCCAATGTTAAGGGGTTTAGTACTAGCCTCACATAAGTTTGTCATTACCAAAGGATTCCTTTATTCTCTATTTGTAGAATTTTACAGCTTGAACCCATCATTAGAACATGAAAAAGAAAAAAAATAAAAAAGTTTATTATGGAAAAGAAGTTGGAATCCTTCTTTAGTTCCTTGTACATGTGTACATTCATAAGAGAATGCCCATTCGCAAGCACTGCCATTCAGAACAATGAGGTTCTCCTCACACTCCTTGGACACAATTGCATTTATTCATATGCAGCACACATGAATAAATTGGTCATCATCAATGAGCAGTGAGTGCCCAGCCTCTTCACTTCTCAGCAGCCTGGCTGATCAGAGAAATTCTTTACATGCCAGTCATTCGGTTTTTCTTGATAAAAAATTAAACCACGCAATCATGGCCTCTTCCTTTCCCATGCCACAACCAGCTATGCCATTTTGTTTCCTCAGAGGGTCCAGTTTTACTTCTTGAAAAGGCAAGGTGTAGATTCTGCCTCTCTATTCAATGAAGAATTTTGCAATAGCTTCCTGTGGCATTTAGTATTTTGTTTCTCCAGTTTTCTGCTCAGCAGCAAGGGCCTAAAAGTAGGTCCATAATTGCCTGTCACTTTCATTCTCCTTTGAAACTGTTTCTTTCATGTTTAAAGACTTCAAATCTTTTGTTGTCCTCTCACCTGGAGAATTCTGTCTTGTTAAGTGCCTTCAAACAGAAGAAAATCCAAACCTTCTGGCTTCATGCACTTGATATTCCTATGGAGGCAAGAAACAGTTTTTCATACCCTGCAATATATGATAATAGACTAAAATCTTGTAAGCAATTTGAGATATATATCCCTTTAAATTTCATATAAAATTAATTTTTCTACATTTGAACTGAAGTAATTGCTTAGTATTCATCCTCTGCCATCATTGTGTCAGGCGATTTTCGCTTTCACTCACTGTATTCCTTCTGAAGCTGGCTTGCACTTTTTCTCACATGACCCATTAGCCTTAGGAGGATAGAGAAATACCTTGTTTTTGCAAGAGGTGAAGGATGCTTTTCTGACATAACCTAGCTATGATCACCATCAGCTTCTTTAGAGCTGTAGAGAGGAGAAAACAACTATGAGATTAGTTAGATCTGTTATAAAATACTAAAAATTCCAAGTAAAACTTTCCATTGTTTGGCTTTGGTGTAGTTGCATGTGTCTAATTATTATACTAACAAATATGAAAAGAATTCTGGTACCGTTTATGAGGCTTTTGTTGCATGATTTCTGCCAGAATTTCTATTTGTTGTCTTTCTCTGAGATTGTGGTAACCAAGGGTTCAAGATTTTGCCAGGTAACGATGATGCTTATGTCAGTATTGTAGTCAACATCCCTCCACCATCCAGTGAGTGATGGATGTCTGTATTTTCAGTTTGTGAGCTTGCATTTGTGCAAGCAATGAACTGCAGAGCTCTGAAATTCTAGAGCTCAGGGAACAAAAAAAACATGTGCTATGTGGTTTGGATTCATGCTCTGGAGGCCATTGCTCACAGTGTTGGTCAGTGCCTTGCTATACTTCAACAAGCAAGGCTGTGCCAAATGCCCCTTTTTATGTGCAGAGAAGTGTTTTATCTGAGGAATTGATGTAGCCAGAGCTGGATGCTTCTGCCTGTGATGTACTTACTGGAATTCTAAATAGCCCTTTCCTGTCATTGTGATGTTTCTGGATGATTTAGTTGAGGTTTGGGTTGTTTGTTGGTTCTCTGCTTTGTTGTTTTGGGTTTTTTTTTGGACAGAGAAATAGGAAAGATTAGCTCCTTCTAGAAAGCTTTTCTGTTATTCACACTGCATACTCTGTGTTGATAGGGAGTACATATCTGCTCTACAATAATTTGTAAACACAATGAAGATACAAGTATTTTGCAAGGCATGACAGCTTTAATACCCTATCTGTCAAATGTTTTCATTCCTGTAGCTCCAAAATCTGGAGCTACATATAATGGCCTGAGGAAACATTATTTGATTGTCAAATATTTTCTAACTAGTTTTGTGATGGGAAGAGCAGATCTTCACTAGCTCTTCAGTTTAGAGACCTCAGGACCTTCTCTATGGAAACAGTGATATTTAAGCTATCAAAGTCACCTACTTTGATAGGGTGATTCTATATAAAGAAGTATCTGAGAAAAGAGGAAAGATGACCAAATTTTAAAATAGTCTCCTTTAACAAAATATTATTAATGTAGTAATTAAAAAATATCTTCCTAATCTTCTCTTTCTTATTTCCATGGATTCTGTGGTCCAGATAAACTCAGCAGGTGATGTTTGTCTCATACAAAAGCTCTTCCTCAGCATGTTTAAAGGAACAGGACACATGTGCAGTGCAGATTCTGCCAAGCATAGAAAATCATCACTTCCCAGTGCTTTGATACACCTATATGCTATAGTGTGTGCAAAAGCTGTCAGTAAATAACTTTCCCATTTGTGGTAGTAACCACTTGTATAAAATCACTTGTTTCTTTGTTAACTATTCATGCCCTCAGAATTACTCTGCTAACTGGGAAGGTGGGTTGCAAATTTTTATTAACTCAGAGCTAAAAAGATGCATTATTTTGTGCTGAATTGAGTAGATTGCCTATTGGACAAAGAAGCAGGATAGCTCACAATTACTGCAAACAAAATTGCTGTAGGATTTTAATGACTCAAAATGACCAAGACTTGTCTTTGTGTCACCTAAAAGTGATGCTATCTTTCTGTGACTTTGTGTGTTTTTTCCAGGTGAAAGATTAAAATCCCACTAAACAATACTCTGTTATTGCTTGAAGTTCATATGATGTTCATATCTGGTTTGGATAAGAATACAACATATTATGCAGAAATAATTAAATGAATCAGTTGTTCATAAGCACTATTGTTCCTTTAGCAGCATTGTGATATTTGTTTGTCACTCCAGCTTGATTTTTCTTTTCTATAGTCTTAAAGCATATATTCTTTCATAAATGATGCTTAAGGGAAGTTCCTCTTTCCCTGAGAGCTAAAATATAAAAAAAATAACTTTTTTTTTGTTAAAATTTGAAACTGAGAGCCAGAATATAGAAGAAATACATTTTTTGTTACAATTTGAAAATATTTTTAAGAGTATCTTTTTAATGACTTGTGGAAGAATAAAAAACCATGGCATTGTCTTCTCTGAATAACTTATGTGAGACTGAAAAACTTGTAGTTCTTTAAAGGGTGTCTAGACAAAATGATTAACAAATCCATATTTATGCAAATTACTTTTTTCGGTGTAGTATTGAAATAATTAAAAAATATTTGAAAGCAAAAAATGTTTTTAAGTAATTATTGTGATAATTACTGACTCTAAACAGGTTATATTACACCAAGAAGGTCATATGGATGATGGTCTCACATTACAAAGATGCCAGCGTGAGGAATCCCAGGCTGCTCGAATCATTCGCAACACTACAAGTTTATTCAGCCACTTTATAAGGTAGTTACCCCGTTTTTAAAGTCTGAAATGATAAGAATTTCTCTAAGACAATCCCTCTGTCCTGCTTTCAAGTATTTGAATTTAGAAGCTATTAGAAATACATTTTTACTGATTGAAATTTGAAATTTTGATTAGTAATGCCATTAAATAGATAGAACAGTTTATGTGAGATTATTTACATGAAATCTAATACCTTGAAGCCAGAAGCAAGCTGGATCATAATTCAGGTTGAAGAAAACATGCTAACTGATCTTGGTCTCACTCTGTTAGTGAGTGTTCAATGGTACTAGAACTTTGTGTAATTAAATCTATAAGAATGTATTCTGTACTGAAAACCTAATATTTATAGTGCTCGGCATAAGCTTTTATTATGATGATGAAGTGTTTCACCCGTGTAATACTTGATGTAATATTTGATGAAAAAATAAAGAAAAAGGAGTTTTTAATTAATTATTTGCCCAACATATGAGCCTGTGTATAAAACATTATAACTTCAATATCTCAAGAACCTGCACCACTCCTTTGTATTTCTTGGGGTGATGGTATAAAACAGAGCCACCTTTGCCATCAGTCAGTGCCTGTGAGATGATACTATTTATAGTAGTCAGGCTGTAGAAAACTGGGTTATCGCACAAGATTAAGAAAATGCTTGAACAGAAAAAGACACTATTTTACTGACAACAAAGATTCCTTGAAATGCTTTACATTTTTAAATCACACCCTTCTTTATTTACTACATGGAATAGATACAGAAGATCTAATTCATGGTTAGGATTACCTGCTACTTTTGTACTCTTTTTCCAGAAGACCGTGGGTGTAAAACTTCAATAACTGCTACTGTTATTGCACATCAAACCTATAAGTTTAATGGAATTTAAAGTATCTAAACAAAATCAATTACTGTAGAAAAATAATTTTCATCTCTTTTTCTTCTTTTTGTTGAATTACATTGCTTCTTCTTAGAATTTTTTTACTTTTTTTTAAAAAATCATTCTCTCTGTTTATATCAGCACAGAAAGGGAAATGTGATTACACTTCAGGAAGCTCTGAGTTCTGGACACCCAAATTATAGATGTTTGAATGATGTTCAATTTGGATCATCTGTTGTTTATATTCACACGTCATACACGTAACAAGCCTTGATTTAGAAACCAAAAGAAAATAGGCTGCTACATAATATTGTGAATTACAGGGGGGGAATGATTAATGCTGCCAGTCTTGTTGTTTTCCATAGTGGAAACAACAGAGCACTATCACCCTCCACCCTGCCTGTTGAGGAGATGGCTCAGACTCTGCAAGACCTGATCACTTACTTCCAGCTTCCCGAAGAAGACCTGCAACACGAAGATAAGCAAAACAAACTTCGCTCACTCAAAAACAGACAAAATCTATTCAAAGAAGAGGTATGGACAAAGGGAATTTTTTTGTTATTTTAAGTGTATTGTCTCACAAACATAGAGAAAAATCTGGATGTGTGCATATTTTCATTTAGTTATATGCTTATGATCTATAATGTAATGTTCCTAGCTGAAATATATATATGTAAAGCTTGCTACAGGCCACACACTCTGTAATAAAATTCCATCTTAAAACCTTTGATCATCTCTAAATGGACCTTATTCATAAGGGATGTTATTTCTGATGTCTCTTCAGCCCTGTAACTATTTACCTCTAGAAACTCTAAGAATGTCAGTTTTAGAGAAGGTTATGTATTACATAATTGTTGAATTGCTTTTCTCTGAAAATGGAATAACTGCATTTTTGTAGAAATACTAAACATATTTTATGATGTTTTAGACACATTTGAATTTTTTGCAGGTTTTTAATACCATTTGAGCATGCAATTGAAGTGAAGCTACAAATCTCTTTTAGTATTTAAAAATCTTTGGTTTACAGATATTTTATTGGATAGTAGAATTTCCACCTTTTTTAATCTATGAAAATTCATTTTTATCTAAATTAAAAAAAGATTTTTTTCCCTATGCAAGGAAGATTTTATGTAAAAAAGAGTGTCGTTAAAAATTGTAAAAGCCTTTATTTTCAGATTTTTATTCCTTGTTTTTCATAATACTTAGTTGTGTACGGAACACTATGGAATCATTCTCTAAAATTAATTCTTTTTATACAGAAAAATACATATTTGAATATTTTAAGCACAGTTGCTTTGTTGTTTGGGATTTTCTTATTTTAAGATAATGCAGCCTTCCAATTTATACAGGAAAAAGTCTTTTAAAAAACCAATGACCTATGGTTTTTCACGTGAAGTTCACTTTTCTCTCTGTCACATGCCTTTAGGGAATGCTGGCACTAGTTCTGAATTGCATTGATCGCTTAAATGACTACAACAGCGCAGCTCATTTTGCAGGAATCGCAAGAGAAGAACATGGTGGTACATCATGGAAAGAAATTTTGAATCTCCTTTACAAATTGTTAGGTAAGTTCTTCAAAAACCTACTAATGTAAAAAAAACCCCAGAATATGTATGCTTGGTATCCTATTTGCTGCTTCAACACCAAAGAATACTTTGAGTATTATTCAGTTAATTATGTAAATTACAGAATTTCTTCCGTATAGTTACTGCTATTTATTACAGAGAACAGAGTTTACTAAGCAATGATACATCAGGAAAACTAGATTTCAGCTAGGAAAAAATTCTATGAAGCATGCTAAACCCCTTTTTTATTTAAATGTACCTGTGATATGTAAACAGATGTGAATTATTATTTTTAAAAGTAAAAAAACTTGATAATGTTTTTTTTTATGGAACTGGAGAAAAGTCTAAAAGCAGTAGTCAGATGTGCTCAATACATATTGTCACTTGAGGCTTAGATTCAAATTTTAATAAACATAATTACATTAAAATTTTTGTTTTTCAATATTAATGTCGGATTTTCTAGAGCACTGCTATTCAAGAGCAAACTGCTTCTGTGTTGAGAATGACCAAAATTATAGAGCAGGAAGAGTATGTATGTGTGTATTCTTTAAATTTCTTATTTGATACCTAGTATGCTTTATTCCACATTTAGGGGAATCTTGTCTTCTGATCGAGATGAAATAAATTCTGTTTTCATTACAAAGGAAGATAGTCCTGATCCATAGTGGAATAAGGAAATCGAGAGTCAGGACAAGAATAAAAGAAATTAGGGGAGTTGCTTTGAAGCATGAGGTTATTCACATAGAAGAGACATGCAGGTGCTTCTGATGAAATCTCATTGCTTAGAAACAAAAAAGTTACCACTGGCTGCATTTTACTAAAATCTTATGAGCTTAAAGAAAAATAGAAAATGAAAAAACCCTCTCTTTAGTACTATGTGGATTTTTTTCAGATTTTTTTCTTGATTTTCATCTGCAGGTACATTTTGAACATGCTCGTTCGGATGTAATATTTATTGTGCTTCATAATAAAAATCATTGACAATTCTATACAAAAGATGTTTTTTGTTACTTTGTTTTCCCCTATGATCTATGACTTCTAGAAGGAAGAAAACCAATAGTAGTTCTTGAAAGACTTGAATGGTGATGAACTTTCAAAGTGCAGTCTGCACTACTGAAAGACTAAAAGCCATGCATTCTACAACATTGTAATTAGAAAATAGGACTAAACACCAATATGCCTAATCTGCACTTCACCTCAAACTTCTGCATATGATCATCCCACACTTGGTAGGAAGAAATAGATAAAAAATGTTTCAGCCCCATGATCATGACAGTGCTTGACATCAAGTAAGGCTGCTGGATAACTTCTATTTAAATTTAGCAACAAAATAAAACATAAACAAAACATATTTTTTCCTGAGATTCCTGTTTTTCCAGTAGACCCCCTTCAACTTCAAAAACAATTAGAAATTATGTCAGTTGCTAATATTGAAAGAAATTAAAATCTCAATTCTTTATTACAGTGACATACATGGACTCTGTTCATTGTTTTATGGAGTTACTCCAAAAATTGTGTTAAAGTACATATGATAAACATTGTTGATTTAAAAGGGAAATCTCCTGTTATAAAATTATACCTTGTGGTTTTTTCCAGCTGCTCTCATTCGCGGCAACAGAAACAACTGTGCTCAATTTTCCTGTAACCTTGATTGGCTAATTAGTAAATTGGACAGATTAGAATCTTCCTCAGGTGAGATTCACTTTTACAATGTAACTTAACTATCCATCAATGCCTGTTTTACATTATTGACAGAGCTGTTTTCCTTGAAGCCAACAGATTAGAAAACAATCTAATGTTAAATCTTGGGGTTTGGGTTTGTTTTGTTGGGGTTTTGCTGTTGTTTTTGTTGGTTTGGGTTTTTTTTTTGTTTTGGGGTTTTTTTAATTGACAAAATTAATATATTTCAATATAGACATTCGTATGACTGTTTTTGTTTCAGTAAGTTTGTTATTTGCAATATTACATCTGGTCAGTGTTGAACATGACTCTGATGAATTAAGGGGTTGGGTCAAACAGCATCTAGAGTGGTGTACTATGAAATAACTTGTATTTATGGCATGCATATAAACCCCAAATAGACATAGGGATTTTTTTACAGTGGAGTATTCAGCAAAATGTTCTTTAATACAGTGCTCCCTATTAAAATCTTTATCTCTTCCATAGAAAAGAAGGAGCTAAACTTCCAAATTTCTTGAGTGGTTTCAAAGTTGTGCTTGTACTCAAAAGAAAAGTGAAATTAACATTTTTATTATGCATTTATTCCTGATGTACCATGTTCATGTCATTGCTCCTTGGAAGTGGCTTCATTCTCTTTTCAGGCCAGAGAAAACATTTACTGAGCTTTTAGGTTGTGTTTAGTGGTGCAGGGGATTTCATGACAGCATTGTTTCTGTGGCCTTCATATAGGTATTTTGGAAGTGTTGCACTGCATTTTGATTGAAAGCCCAGAAGCTTTGAATCTAATATCTGAGGAACACATCAAATCCATTATTTCACTGTTGGATAAACATGGGCGCAATTACAAGGTATGTCTGGAAAAACTAAGGATGTAATGTTAATCTTAGAATAATTTATGGGGGAAACAAGATGAGAAGTGTCTTCATGCAAATATTTGATTCTAGTACCTTTAAAGGAATAAAATAACCTTAAAGTACATATGCCAAATTTCTTTGTTGAGATTAAAAGAATGTATAATATATAATTGCTTTTCAGCAATTTTCAAATACCAAAAATTTGTATGAGAAGTAAACAGTTAAGAAATATTCGTAACTAGTCTGTACATTGGATTTGATGAGAAAATGAAGTATTCTGGTGGCTGTAAGAAAGTGGGCAGAGTAGCTTGCTTTGTGATTCAAGGCTCTGGAGAAGTAGTGGACTATCATGGCATCCACAGATATAGAGAACTAAGTCCTGCAAAGTCATTCCTAACTTGAGTAATAACAATAGTAGCAGAAAAGAAAAAAATAAATTGAGAAATCAGAAAAATAATCCAAATATCTGAAAACACAGGTGTTCTGAAGAAAGAAAAAAACCCTGAGTTTCCAGAAGATATACTGGATGAAATTAATTTAGACATCAATATGCAATTTATTATGATAGAAGAAGGTGAACAGAGTTTCTGGCTGCAACCAGGATGACATCACAACACAGACGAAGATATAGGTTTTTGTGTGATTTTCTGATGTGAGTTTCCTTCCTCAATTAAAATTTTATTTGAAAGACTGATAACCTCGAGGAAGAATAGGCCAAGTTTCAGTGAGCTGAAATTACCTTCTCTTGTAAATCACTAATACAGAAAACCTAACCAACTACAGATGCAGTAGAGGAAAGAATTTTCAGGCATGGTTAAGGAGTAGGAGCTGATATAAGTAGGCATAAGAAAAGCAATTGAAATCACAGCAGGAAATTTAGCTTACTATTTTTATCTCTTAGCAAGATTACTGTGTTATGTCAGTCACCTAGACCTTTTGTCTGAAACATCTCAATGTAGATCTAATAGTGAGAACTTAGAGAAGAAACAGAAATGCAGAAGAATTACATTGGGTAATGGATTTATTCATTTCCATTTGCAGTGTCTTTGACTATACCTCAGCAAGTAATGAAGAGTGGGAAGAAAACAATTTATCTGTTATTCCATAAACAGTATATCTTGTTCTCCTGCCACATTATGAATTCTGTTGAGATTTAGCAAATAAGAAAAATGATGAGCAAGATGATTATGGAAATTATTAAGTTGAAGGACTTAAATGAAAAAAAATAATTAAAAGCCTTCTGTCAGAAATACAGTGAGCAAATTCACAGAGATTATTTAAACAGTTTGCATGTAAAGTCTGAGTTGCTGTAAAGTTGCTGAGTTGCCATTAAAGTTCTAAGATGCTTTACAGCTGAGTACTGGTCTGTGCTTATGTGATGCTTTAAACAATTACCTCTACCCTTCTGCTGGATGGTTTCTGCCCAATAGCAGAGGTGGTAGAAAGAAAAAGGCGTGGGCTGGGACATAGAAAGGTGTTTAAACAAATATATTAGCTTAAACAGCTTAAGCTGTTAATGGTGGGTTTGTGTTAAATCCACTAGTCAGACAACAGGAGTAGCTAAAACGAATTTTATATTCTGCTGTTTCTGAGTTTTACAATAGTTATAACGTAATCAATGGTGTGAGGATGTGTCTTTTGTCACAGAGGGGGTGTGTAGCAGTTTAGACCACTTGGGCTCATTGCCCAAAGACTGTTTGTCAGAGGTCAAGTACACATTGAAGCTTCTCTGTTTTTTTGTGAAAGTGTGCAGCTTTGTTCCTCAGCATTAAACATTATGTTACTGTGTTCTCTCTTCCAAAACCTCCTGCTCCAGTACTCTGGAAGAATTATATCAATCTCTTTAATTTCCAGACTCAAGGAAAAATAAATTCCAAAGTTTTAGAATAACATCTTTCTGAAAATCTGTTTTGCTTTATACTGAGCTTTTACAGTATTTTTCATTTTATAAATAGATTGTTTCTCAGATTCAAAACGTATTTTCCAGAAGAGAGTCATAAGCAGTTTGATCATTGCCATTGAGAATTATCCACTAATTTTGCAGAGAAAGATTTTTGGGCTGCAGAAAGTTTATCAAGGAATTTGAATTTATATTCAAATTTTTACTGAAATTTAATTAAAAAGTTTTAAAGAGTTGGCATACAGCTGTTTTAGCTTTGTTTTTTCTGATCAAAATGAGAATTAGTAATCTTAAAGGAAGGTTTTTGATGTATTTTCCAACCCAGTGCTCTCTTTTTATGTTCCACAACTGTTTGGTGTCCTCTATTAGTAGTGCAGACTACACTTGGTCCATACATGTGAAAAGTATATAGAAAACAGTACTGTACATTATATCCCTTCTTTTAGGCTTATTCTGAATGTAAATGAAGCTGACAAGTGAATAATAGTGTATGCTCCTAGCTGTCTTTATCTTACTTGTTCTGATTTTTCTTTTAAGGTTCTTGACGTGCTTTGCTCTCTCTGCGTCTGTAATGGAGTTGCAGTCCGTGCCAATCAAAACTTGATCTGTGACAATTTACTGCCTAGAAGAGACTTACTTTTGCAAACACGTTTGATTAATGATGTGACAAGGTACAGTGATATGTTTTACTGCTATATTAGAAAAAATTGAATTTCCATATCTTCAATAATTAATTGAATAAAAGACTGTAACCTAAGAAATGTCCCAGAGCTTTCAATATTGAGAAACACACCTTAGGAAGTGATAATGTATTATCTATTACCTACTGAAAAGACTCATTTTTACTGAAAATATGACATTTGTATGGAACATGGGATCAAACAGGAATTGCTCATTCACAATCAGAGCTTTTCTAAAATGGAAACACAAAATTTGCTTGTTTGTGAGTCAAAACAGGGCATAGAGTATGTATAAGTACTCTGAAGTTCTTGTATGTTTTAAGAGGGACCTGATTTCCTGGCAACCTCACTCACTCCTGGTTTTTTGATTTTTAAGATCTTGTCATTTCTCTTTTGACTGTAAGTTTTTCAAAGTGTGGAACCTCTACCTTGGAAAATAATTCTACAGCAGTTTTATGAATTTATACAAAATGGTTCACTTTTTTAAATACTATAAGCAAAGTGTGTGTATCTAGACTTGTATCATATTTGTAAAGTGATTTTGACAATTATACAGCAATATAATTCCTATGTCACACTTTATGTTTACACTAACTGCTTTGTATTTTCTTTCCTAGCATAAGACCAAACATATTTTTGGGCGTTGCTGAGGGCTCTGCACAATACAAGAAGTGGTACTTTGAGTTAATAATTGATCAGGTTGATCCATTCTTGACGGCAGAACCCACCCACTTAAGAGTTGGATGGGCCTCTACTTCAGGTTATGCCCCCTATCCTGGAGGTGGAGAAGGATGGGGAGGCAATGGTGTTGGTGATGACCTCTACTCTTTTGGGTTTGATGGCCTTCATCTGTGGTCTGGTGAGTATTTGTGAACTACCACTTATTTTTACATTTAACATTTACCTACCTTTACCTTCCATTTCTTTGTATAGTGAGCTACATTCAGAACTCCAGGTTATCATGATGCTTAGAAGTTCAGATCAAATTTCTTGACTGAGATGTTAGTCAATATTGAATTATATCAATTAGACTTTTTAGCAGATTGCTTCTGTTTTTGTGATTTTGATCACAGAATGGCATTTTCCAGATCCAGACCAATACTGATTTAATTCTATCTGTCCAAAATCAATGGATGTATTGATCTTGGATAAATTAATTCTATACAAATCAATATTTGCACTATTATTTTACTTTGAATCTACAGGTGAAGGAAAATAGCAGTTATTTTAAACATGTTGATTGATCTGACAAATTGAATTAAAATTTTGATAAATAGTTTCATAAAAGTTCTGATAATAAAAAATAATAATTGCTAAGCTGCTGCCAACTTGATTATTTTAGTCCTTGTGTGTAGAGTCTTTAATTAAGAACTAGCACATTATTTTTTCTTCCAGATTTCTCTGGCATGCACAGTAAATTATGGTTATTATTTAGCTTGTTTAATTTCTGGCTTATGTTTTAATGTACAATTTTCAAGGCATGTAGACAAAATCCTTAGTTTCCCCATATTTCTCAGTGCCTTTGAATGTCATATACATCTAGGTATTCTTTAATTGCTCTGAAAATAATAGAGTGAGACCATGCAAATGAAAAGTGTGTTTTAATGAGAGTGTATATGAATACACTAAAGTAAGTTTTATGACATTAATTTTAAGAATTCATAATCTGAGAGTGTTTCCTTTATCAATTATATTAACATTGTTCTAGCATTGGGTTTTGCATATAAAATATGTGTGTGCAGAAACAAATAATTCAGTATTTTATTTCAACACTTCTGAACAATTATCCAATATCAGAAATTATCTTTTTTCAGAGAAGACTAGGGGACATCCATAACATGCTCCATTAAAAATGGCTGAATAAACGATTTTTAGAAATTAACCTTGCTTCAATATTCTGATTCCTAAATACTTTTCTCCTAGGTCGGGTACCCAGAGCTGTAGCATCTGTCAATCAGCATTTATTAGCATCTGATGATGTGGTTAGCTGCTGCTTGGATTTAGGGGTACCCAGCATTTCATTCCGTATCAATGGACAGCCGGTACAGGGAATGTTTGAGAACTTCAGTACAGAAGGGTTTTTCTTCCCTGTAGTAAGCTTATCAGCAGGTGTAAAGTAAGTACAACCTAATCTTAATTGGTTTTTTTGGACAATATTTTGTCTTATCACATAAAATATTGTCCAAGTTCTCATATGATTTATTCTGTTCTCTTGCTTCAGTTTTCCCAAATAGCAGCTGGAAGGAAGGCAGGGAAGTAATGATTTGTTCAGTGGTGACTTCACTTAAAAGTGAAATGTGAGCCTGTTAGCTATTTAACCAAGTCACAATGTCTGGACAGTATTATTTTGTGGGTACTTGGTCACCTAGGGGAAATTAGTGTTGTTTCATTCCCATTATCAGTGAAAAAATCATGTTAGAAACACAGCACCGTATTTGGCACTAATTAAGGTTCTCACTGGCTTTCTCAGCAGGGAGTAAAAAACTTAAATCATCATGAAAACTGATACTGTGTTCACAGCAGGAAACAGCACTGATGAGAAGCAGTTTTGGAATCTCTTTACTAGTATTGCCCATTTCTTACATCTTCTATAGCTGAAGTACTGAGATTCAAACTTACTGTAGTCAATTTATATTGTTGTCTATTTTCGATGAATTCCAAAAATCTCCTGTGGAATAAAACAGAATAAAGGAGGGCAGGGAAAGCTTTAGTAAATCAATTTCATTTATTTCCCAGAAGTGGCCCTACTATGTAGCTGCATTAATACAAAGCTTTTGAAAATGTTCATTACTTTTTATTGTAAGAAATCTGCTGAAACTGATGTAATTATTTTCTTTTTTTCATTCTTATTTGATGTTGCTTTTATATTTTGTGAGAGCATTTTCCTTTTACAGTAACTGATGTTAACAGCAGAAGTATGTTGTTATTTCTGCCTATTACTACCAGAGAAAATATTTTTACATGGGGATCCTGTGTTCATGAGTGAAGGAGGTTGTCCTGGGCTCTTAATTTTTCTCTTTTTAAAACTGTAAACAAAATATGTTGATCTCTTCTAATTTTCCTATAGGCTTCTGGTCACCCCATCACAACAAATGTAGAGGCTAATTCCTAGAGATAAGAGAGGCTTTTTTTTTTTTTTTTTTTTTTTTTTTTTTTTTTTTTAACATTTCTGTGTTTGCCACTAGAGTTTGCCCACTCGAGGACCAAAGTATGCAGCTGGATAGTTTTAACTTTATGGTTTTTTCCTAGTATACTCTTAAATTTATATGAAAAATCTATATCTGAGGAGAAAACATTTTAGGGGTTTACAAGGAATCTTAATGGTGCTTCTGGAACCAATTCCCAGTTGTAATATTTGGTACAATATTGTTTGCTTTCTTAATGTATTATGATTTTAGTATTTTATTCTGTTTCTTTTTATTTCTCTCATGCACCAAACTGTCTGTGTGTGTTCACTGAGAAGTAACTTAAAAAATTTCAAGTTATGTATCAATAGCCCTGATAGTATTTTTAGAGTAACAGTCCAATTTAAATTAGATTTGTGTTTCCAAGTCCCTTAAATCCATTTAAAAAATCACAACTTACAACTATTTGATTTTAAGAGAGAAATATTTAACTATGCTACTGCATTAAATAATTAGTTTTGCTTTGGCCAAAACAAATTTCTAAAAAATAGTGGGTAGGTGATAGTTCTACCAACAGTATCTGCTAGTATGAATGCTTGGCAACCCTTTGATGTTTACCAAAACATGGAGAACACATGGATTTTTGTAAATGGTAGTAAAAGAAATGCTTAGGCTTCTACATTATTTATTCAAAATGATAGTTTATGCTGACTGTTAAAGAGTCTAATTGCCTCATTGAAAATTGCACAGAGTTCGTTTCTTGTTGGGTGGACGTCATGGAGAGTTTAAATTTCTGCCTCCTGCTGGCTACGCTCCCTGTTACGAAGCATTGCTTCCAAAAGAGAAGATGAAACTGGAACCAGTCAAAGAATATAAAAGAGATTTTGAAGGAGTGAGGGATTTGTTGGGTACAACACAATTTCTCTCACAAGCTTCTTTTATCCCTTGTCCAATAGACACCAGTCAGGTATGTGAAGTTGGCAATAATGGGATCCCTAACATATGTCTGTTCAAAATTTGAATTCACAGTGTGAAATCTTCTCTCTTTCTTAGCAATTCTTCAACTGTTTGTTGTGATGTACTAACTAAACTAGATGATCTGGCATATACAAGGTGTGGTACCTGGAACCTCTTACAGAACTGTTGTGCTCTTTTCTTAGATTGCTCTTCCTTTTCATCTTGAAAAGATCAGGGATAAACTAGCTGAAAATATCCATGAGCTATGGGGAATGAATAAAATAGAACTGGGCTGGACATATGGCAAGGTATGTTTTGAATGATCTGTCTATGTATAGCCCGCTGTATTAGCTTAACCAAACCTGGACGTGGAATTTGAGCAGGGTTTGCAGTGTTGGTCTATACATTACAAACAACAGGTGACCATGTAATCTGGAAGGAGACAGTGTTATTAACTTTTTGGTGACTTTTTTAAACATTCAAATTCCTCAAATTCCTTTGTTTTGTTATTTCATTAGTTATGGAGGAGTGTTTATAGTGTGCATTATGAATGAATCATGGGAAAAGGAGATATATATAGTTATGAGTAGCTGTCATTGAACACAGATAAATGGTATTGCTTATATTGACTTCATTACTGCAAAGAATTTACTGGGTTTTACCATGATTCTTTATTCTATCAGGAAAGTACTCTTTTCTGTTACTCTTTTGCAGATACGGGATGATAATAAAAGGCATCATCCTTGTCTTGTGGAATTCTCAAAACTGCCTGAGACAGAGAAGAATTATAATCTACAGATGTCAACTGAAACCCTGAAGTGAGATTTAAATAGAAAATAAAATTATAGAATTTTATTTTTATTCAAGTGCATCATACTGTTGTAAGATATAAAACCCATTCAAATATCTCATTCAAAGATATTCTGCTAACTTTACTGGAAGTCCCAGGAACCCAATAAGACAGATGTAGAAAAACTTTGTCTCTACAGAGAGACAAAGGAAAAAACACCACCAAATCCTGTTGCTTTTAATAAAGTGGTAGAACTCTAAAGCCATAGGTTTGTGTCTTTTTAGTTTTTGAAGGGCTTATTTATTATTTCTGATAAATTAAAATATTTGGGGTTTAATATACCATTATTTTGGATTACTTCCATGTTTTTTAATTGTAATTTTTTTCTGCCTATTTATACAATGTATGAGAACTATAATGCTGTGTTTCATTAATGCCATTTTTATGCCAGAACCCTTTTGGCCCTTGGATGTCACATTGTTCATGCTCATCCAGCAGCTGAGGAAGATCTTAAAAAAGTCAAACTTCCTAAAAAGTATGTACTTTATGCTAATGGTTACATATTATAATATTTATTATAAATAAAAAGTATTTTAAGTTAATTTAAAGAATTCTGGATATGAACCCCATACCAGATAAAGTCTCTGGTTGGGCCATTACCTTGATGATGTTGGAATGTGAATACTGCTGTGCCACTTCGCCTCCTGAAGTTGTTCAGAGACAGAAACAGTCACATACTTAAACCACAGGCAATTGTTACATCATGCTAGAACAGAGAAGAAAAGTTAAATAAAACATTGCAGTTCTTTTTTGTCTCATAGTAAACATATGATGGTAAATGTATTTACCTGAAAGAGGACTTACCACTTTACCACAGGAGACAGAAACAGCAAGTAGGACACTTGCTATTTCACATCAGTTTATCAATGCACCATATGACTTTTTTTCCTGAAGTAAGTTTATCCATAAGAAACAAAGTTAGTTGTCCAAATTGAGCAGTAAAATGCATAATTTTATGATACAAGAGATGGTAATCTTGATCCAGTTGATGCCATTAATTAAAAAAAGGAAAAAAAGATCCATTCTCAAGATTCATATTTCAGACAGTCTGTCATAACACTGGTTTGCTTTTATCCTCTTGTTAATATACCTATTGCCTATATGAAACATCCTAATTAATGGAAACAACCTGATTTGAATGGAAGAGAATCTGAATATGTCTAAAAGGGTAGGTAGTGTTATACAATACGGAAGGGTTGGAGAAGATAATAGTTACTGCTGCAAAATTACTAAACTTTTTATTCAGTGAAAAAGTGGTAAGAAAATAGTTAAAATCTTTTATTCTATTGGAAAAATGGTAATGCAGTCCTTACAGAATAGTTAATTACAGTACCATACTCAATAGGTAAAAAGAGCTTCATAAGAAGTCATCATACAGATCTTTAAAACAGAAATTACTTGAAATGTTTTAATTACAAATATAAAAAAAATATATATAAAAAGTAGTCATTCAGTAACAATTTTGTTGCTTTATACCAACCATTTAGGCATGGATCTGAGTCACATTTAATTATTTGTTGTGAAAGTAGGTGGAAAATGAAATGGTTTGCTAGAAACCAATTTATATCCTAGTAAATGACCAAATGAAAGGAAGATTTTTGCAAAGAAAAGGGAGACCAGGAGATTAAAAAGTGGAGAGAGACAGTGATTTCCACCCTATGAATGCCTCATAGAAAGATTTAAATACCATAACTGGGATAACTTGAGTCTCTGTTTTGCTTTGTTGACTTACAGTTACATGATGTCAAATGGATATAAACCTGCCCCTCTTGATCTTTCTGAAGTGAAATTGTTACCTTCTCAAGAATTTCTAGTTGACAAACTAGCAGAAAATGCACATAATGTCTGGGCAAAAGATAGAATAAAGCAAGGATGGACCTATGGCATTCAACAGGTAGGAACTTATTTACATGCATTTGGAATAAGTAAAGAATGTGAGGTTTTTTTATTCTAGAACATCATTTGGGAGGGAGTGTTAGTTAAGATGACCAATACTGACTGTCTTGTAATAAAAGGGGATTTGGACTAGGAAAAGGAGCCCTACCTGTAAAAGTCTGGATTGTCAGACCTGTATGGTTGCAGCAGCCAGATGTATGAGAATATATTTCCATCCTCCTCTTTCATTCTTATATTTAGGTTTTCAGGGATATTAACAGATAATTAATTGAGCTTGCATTCATAGAACTCTTCTTCATTAATGCTGTTTCTTTTCTGTAATCATTACATGATGCCAGAGTACACTCTGTCTCATTATTCAAAGTCTTTGTGATGTCTAAACAGACTTTCCTTCTTGTTTTTTATAATCCCTTTCAGGATCTTAAGAACAAACGTAATCCTCGGCTAGTGCCATATGCATTATTAGATGAACGTACTAAAAAATCAAACAGAGACAGCCTCCGTGAAGCTGTTAGAACATTTGCAGGCTATGGTTACAGTATTGAGCCACCTGACCAAGAGATAGGTGCGTATTTTCAATAAGAATCATGACCTTTTTTAGTGACATTTATAGTTTCATTCTATTATTAAAAGTGGGGGTTTTGCTGTTTATTTTTACAGCTGACCAAACAGTGGAAAAAGTCAGCATTGACAAGATCCGATTTTTCAGAGTAGAGCAATCCTATGCAGTGAAGTCTGGCAAGTGGTACTTTGAGTTTGAAGCTGTGACAGGTGGAGATATGCGTGTTGGCTGGGCCAGGCCAGGCTGTCGACCTGATGTAGAGCTGGGAGCTGATGACCAAGCATTTGTGTTTGAAGGAAGCAAAGTCAGTACACCTTCTCCTCTTTTGATCTACGAACAGGCTAGACAGAGAGCTTTCCTCTTTGTATTCCACATCAGCTACTGGAATGTATTTTGATTCATATAAAGATATCTCTGAGTTCTGTTTCACACTGGACAGCGCCTCCATTTTGGTTCTGGTCATGAGATTATGCTAACAAAGTGTTGGTTTATATGTACCTTCCTAGGCTATACACAACTAAGCACTGAAGTCTGTCATAATTATAAACAAGATGCAGCATTCACTTCCCTTTTTCTTTATAAGTGCTGTTTTGCAAAAATCAAAAAAAAAGTTCTTCATTATCAGAGAGAACCACAGTCTACTTTCCTTTTTCTGTCTTTTCTGCTTTCTGCATCTCCTTTCTTCCCAAGCTTGACTCTTAAAGGACCAGAAGGATAATAATGACCCTGTGTGTAAGAAGTTGAATGCAGTGAACAGTAGTTATCAGGTTTCAAATTGCTGAAGTTCGGGTGCCTTAGTTGCTCTATGGCCCTGTTATCTCTAAGGCAAAAGTCATGATCAGTACTGTTTGCAAATTACTTTGAGATCCTGGAAAAGAAAATATCTGTGTTTATTTATTTATTTTGTATTTAATTTTTAATTTTAGCACTGTATTTATTTACTTGATTTTCCATTTAGGGCCAGTGTTGGCATCAAGGCAGTGGATTCTTTGGACGAAGCTGGCAACCAGGAGACGTGGTTGGTTGTATGATAAACTTAGATGACAAGTCAATCATCTTTACTCTGAATGGAGAGTTGCTTATAACCAGTAAAGGTTCAGAACTTGCCTTTGCTGACTTTGGAATAGAAAATGGTAACTTCCCCTTTATAGTCACATAGTTATTTAAAGACAAAACAGTACAACAAACAGAAAAACTAGTCTATCATAAAGACTCAGTGAGCTGAGAAATCATATTTCACTGATGTGAGCCTTCAGACTGTGCTATATATTAACTTCATAAAAAATTATTTTGAGAGTGCTTCTGTGGCAAAAACTGAATTTCTTTTCTCCTTTAACCACATTAATGGGATTTCAGCAGTCAGAATGGATAAATTTTCTCACTGTTGCCAGGCTTTCTCTCAGGACTTCAGAGCTAAGAAGTGGTAATAATAAGCAGCCTGAAAACTTTCCAAAACTTGGAAATGTAGTCTCTGATAATGTCACTGGAGCATAAATATACTATGTTCGTGTCTGGAGGACAAAATGAGTACTGTGTGGTGAGAGTCTGTGTCAAAAGAAAGATCTTTGCAGCATAACTTGAGATTTTTATTTTTTCTGTACTATTTATAATTTATCAAAATTTCCTATTTTCCTAGGATATTTTTCCTCTTTTGTTTTTGGATACTTTCAAAAAGTGATATCTACATCAATGTAGTAAAAGAGTTGGGGAATATTTTCAAACTGTTTTGCTTTATATTTTTATTGATATTTTCTTTGTGTCTCCTCCAACCAGTAATAGCTCCATACCTGTCAATAATTGCCAGAAGACTTTGCAGTTGCTTGCTGCTCTTCTTTGATCTTACCAGTGACTGAGGTTTTGTAAGGAAAGAGATGAGGGACTGCCTTAACAAAGTTGTATTGAAGTCTTAAAATTTAGGAGAAAAAAATCTCTCCTTTTTAGGTTGAATTCTTGGCTTTTCCCTAATTTTGTTCCAAATTCTGTTTCTTGGGGAAATGGTGAAACAAGTCAACAGCCTTTCATCCCTGTCAAAAAATATTTGGAGATCAAAAAATTGAGTCATAAAAAATGCTAGCATTAAAGGAGTGTGTATTTGTCTGTTGTGAATGATGGAGGAATGAAGGCTGGCAAAAAAAGTTGTACCTACTCATGAAAAAGTAAATTTTAAACAAATGTATTGAAATACTTGAACCCATCTCAAAGTCCTTTTGAAAATTTGCTGCTCTCAGAGACCATACATGACTTTTGTTAATAACTTTGATCTAGCCAAGATTGGCTTCCATTGTCCAGCTTGTTGTATAAAGCCATGTTTGTTAGTCAAAAACGAGAAAGAAAACAAATTAAATGGGATAGTGCATAAGTTCTCAGGGGTTTTAGTAGCAATTATATTGAACTTAGACATCAGTATTTAAGGTAAATTTAAATCTTTGTTACTGTCATTACTTCATGTGCATTACTTGTAGGAGCTAAAGTTTAGTTCACATTAGATGGATCCAAAATAAAGATATCTAGTTTTAAACTGGTTTTATTTGTTTTTTGGTTTTTTTTCCTTTAGGTTTTGTTCCAATTTGTGCACTGGGCCTATCTCAGATTGGTCGCATGAACCTTGGAATGGATGCCAGTACATTCAAGTATTACACAATGTGTGGCCTCCAAGAAGGTTTTGAACCTTTTGCTGTTAACATGAACCGAGATGTTGCTATGTGGTTTAGTAAACGTTTACCAACATTTGTCAATGTGCCAAAAAATCATCCTCACATTAAGGTAACATTACATGTCAGGGAGACACCTGTTCAACGACTGTTTGTTTAGCAAGCTGAGACATTAAACCCTTACTAATACTTACTGTCATCAGATAGTTTGTCATATAACTCTATTAAGTCACTCTTAGATAATTCCAGATGATCTTGTCTATCTTGTGTTTCATTTATGGTGGTATGGATTCCTACAGATGTACCAATCTGGTTTATTATATAACTTATGTTGTAGTTAGCTACTGGAAACTCGTTAGTTATGGGGTTTTTTATGTTTTATCTTACATGTGCTTTACCTTCTTAAACCTCCTCTACTATAAATTTTTCTTAAATATCTGAAAAGTTTTCACCTGAAGTCTGAGAATATTTAAGTGTACCTGTGGTGTCACAATTCTTTCATTATGATGCACCAGTAATAGAAACTCCAAAACTCCTTAACTAATCTATCCTAGAGCAGAATAACATATCCTGTCTTTTCTAAAAGTTGTTCAGTAGTAATATATTCCAAAATTATAAGTTTGAGGAGATTTTTTACAATAATCTCTCTAGGCCATTTACTTTAATTTAGGTGTAGCCAATTACTCTCTAATGTTTGTCTCTGAATATTTCCTTCTTAAACAAAATAAATTTCCTGAATTCCAACTAAATTATCTCAGCATTTTTTTCATTTTATCAGGATTATTGCATCACTATTCGTGTCTTGAAGGGTTTTTGAAATGTTTCTATCACTGAGTTCGAAAACTCATGTTTTCAGCACAAGGGAAGGTAATATCAGACTCCAAGTCCATAATGACCCTCTGAACAATTCTGATTGATATTACTTGATGGGATACAAAATTATTAATTTTTGTGAGACAGTTTTTCAATGACTTGTGTACGCAAAGTGAATTAGTTCAATAAACTGCATACTTTTTTTTTTTTTTTTTTTTTGCTCCTGAGTGGAGCATCTCAAAAATATTTACTGTAGTCAGGATATACTGAATCCGTTGCTTCCTTTGCTCTTCAGGTTAAATTCAGTATCAGAGAACAAAGCTGCATAGTTTTGAATGTAATTAATTACAAAAACTTTTTGCTCTTTCAATTTTTTCATCCTCTAGTTGCTTAATGGAAATTTTCAGCATTTCTTGGTTAATATTATTTTAAAATACTTTTGTTATTTTTAGATATGGAGAATTGATGGAACCATTGAGAGTCCACCTCGGTTAAAAGTTACTCACAAGACGTTTGGCACACAGAACAGCAATTCAGACATGATATATTGTCGTTTGAGTATGCCCATTGAGTTCTACTCATCATTCAACTTTGGCATGGGTGTGGAAAATGCCTCAGCTGATGTTTTCCAAAAACGGTTAGACTTGGGTTTGGTTATCCTATTTCATGCTTTCAGTGTAAAATAATTATGTTATTTTTTTAATTTTATTTTTGTATACTCAGAATTTCTGTGCACTAAACTCAGATTACCGTAAAATGTGTGTTACTCGGATTTTTTTATTCTTGATGGTTTTATAAACCACCTTTGCTGTAGATTGCTCTGTCCAGACAAGAGAGAGCCTTTTCTAAAGAGGTGCATCACAAGGTCTATAGATCTTTGCCTAAGCAGCTCCATTTTTTCAGAATTATTATGATTTGCAAAAGCTAGGTTAGAAAACCAGCTCAGTCTTTTTCCCATCAGATTATTGCTCATGAACATTATTGTTCAATAGCTCATTGTTACTGAAAAAGTGTCTAATTAATTAAAAAAAAAAAAAAAAAAGAAGATTGTGGGACAGGTTTATAAAGATACCAGGTATTAATGGGTCCTGCACCTTTCAGAGTTACCTCTGTCTTTATTTAACTGCTGTAAATCTTCCTCTTCTCCCACTCTCTTCCTTAACTGCGAGCAATTATTTTACTTGTATATTTGTATGCTGTACAGTATTTGCCAATGCATACTCAGTACCAAGCAAACTAGTTAGCTAGTTAACTTACATTAGTTAGCTTTTAAGTGTATTTACCCTAATGGCGACTAATTTTTTACTACCTTTTTTAAAAAAAATTATTTACTGATTTTCCTTTATCTTTAGAAAACACAGCCAAGAAATTGCTCCTCCTTCTACTACGGTGAGTAAATATGTTGAGATGAATTCTTCTAATATTTTGAAGTAGATTTCTTTGTAGCAGCATTCTCACTAGAAATTGATCTATTTAAAGAAGCATTTTTTAATAATTTTCTATGACACAACACTGTTTATAAATAATCATGTCCAGAGTTGTATGACAGTTGTCCATGACTTGCAGCTTGTGTAAACATAAACCTCACCAGCCTCAAACATTATCCTGTTTTTTTTTTTTAGTTAAAGAGCATTTTGAATTGCTTATTAGAAGAACATAATTGCTATTATTGAAGTTTGATATACAGGACAGGGTTTTTAAAAAAACACTCTTTGAGTACTCCTTGATAAAATGCTTTAGGTTTTTATTACTAATATGCTCTTTTCCTCCTTTCAGTATTTTTACTCACTACGGATATTTGCTGGGCAAGACCCATCCTCTGTCTGGGTTGGCTGGGTAACACCAGACTATCATTTTTACAGTGAGAATTTTGACCTAAATAAAAACTGTACAGTGACAGTTACTTTAGGTGATGAGAGAGGCAGAGTTCATGAAAGGTATGGATTTATAGCTTATTATAGTTTTTATTTTAATACTGTTGTTTAAAAGTCAGGTGTTCACAAGTTTGATGGTATTTAAAATATTAATTTAAACTAATAAGAAAATTGACTATGAAGAATGAGTTTTCTGTACTCATTTATATATGAATATGTTTTATATAGACCTGTTAAAATGAATACATCATTAATGTTCTGTTGGAAAGAAAATTTCTTTTGCAAAGAATTTTAAATGAAAGATGCTCCTTTAATTTAATATCTGCATTTACTCCTGGAAGATGAACTCATTTGTTTTACTGTAACTTACAAGTGCACACTTGTAAAATTTTTTCATAACTATAAAAAAGAAAAAAAAATGAACTACATTTCATCCTATCCCTTACCCACAATGATGCTGATACATTACCAAAAAAAAAAAAAAAAAAAAAGCTTGTTAATAAGCAAACTAACTAATAGCATAACAAGCAGCTTTGAGGGACCACTAAGTATTCCTCCATTGAAAAGTATATCTCCACCAAGTTCAGTGTGACCTATGCTTTGCTCCTGTTGTTCTTTCAGTGTGAAGCGCAGCAACTGCTACATGGTTTGGGGAGGAGATGTGATTGCTAATTCCCAGAGATCAGGTCGCAGTAATGTTGATATAGAAATCGGATGCTTTGTTGACCTGGCTACTGGAATGGTGTCATTCACAGCCAATGGAAGAGAGCTTGGCACTTGTTATCAGGTATTATCACATTTTCAGGAAGCTATCTAGTAGGCTTCTTGTTTTGTTATTACTTCTATTCAGAAATCTAGTTGGACACCATTTGTGTGAGGAGAACATGTTTTCCTATACCATTTGAATGTATCCTTTTTCTCACTCTCTTGTAAGGCTATGCTCTTTGAGTTGTTTCAATATGTTCAGAAATTTTTTTACATCTCAGTTTATGTGGTTCAGAATCTTGATTAAAAAGTTAATTCTTTAAATTGTTTTTTTAACTGAATCTGTCATAAAATAAAGGAGAAATAAATATTTAAACCAGCAGAAGGTCAAAAGTAGACTTTAGATATAGAAATGTTTGATACAAATTAAGAAGAAAAATTTAGTTCATTATTGCCAGAGTTTGTGTCTTCTGCAGATAGCTGGGATTTGGAGACCTTGTGATTTGATAAGTTCCAAACCTTAAATTCAAATATGCATTAATGCAGAAAGCCAAAATAATTGGTGTGGACCCTAAATGTTATTAATATCCTCAAAACATGGTGTTATTATGCATGTGGTTCAGTGGTTGACAGGAGTTTTCAGCACCAGATTGTTGAGATTTCCTCTTAGTAAGATCAGTTGTCCGTAGTAAAGCACTCACTGAGGAAGAGGTTGTCCAGTGATAGCAACAATTCATTGCTTTCTTCTATGTCACCCCCTCAAATCTGTAATGCAGACAAAACTGAAATGTTATTTAACTAAATTTAATGGAACTTTTATACTGACTCCATTGAAAATGAATGTGGCAGGAACAGCCTGTAAATGGGTTTGGGAGGTTATCTAGCAATTGTGATTTTGGAATATTTTGTAATAGTGGTCAGTAACTTCTGTGCCATGCTGGGAGAATATTGAATGTCAACACAGCATGAAAAGAAAACAGGCAATTAAAGTGCTTAAGGCCTGCTTTGTTCTTTTTCTGACTAGATACAAATCAACATGAAAGCTTCTGAGCAAACCCATGAAACTTTGGTGTGTTTTTGTAGTGGGTGTTTGTGGTGTGGCTTTTTTTCATGGACAGCCTTTAGCTGTCCTCCTTATCTTGCTAGGGGACGGATGAAAAGACAGATGGGGAAGATGCACGTTATTGAAGTTAGTGTAAATAATCTTTTAGGTTTTTCCTCATATGACTTGCATAAAAAAATCACTAATTTTAATAGGAAATAAAGATTTGCACTATCCTGATCCTATGATGTGCTCTCAATCTCTAGAACATGTTGTAGAATTGGGATGTTTTTGAGAAGAAACTACATTATGTTACCAAAGTTCCTCCTCTAGGTGTTGAGATCGCAAAAGGCTACAAAACATCTGTCTCAAAATCAGGTGGTCCTATAAAGACAACTGCAAATACTTTATTATATTATAGGCAGACATTATTCAACACTTTATTTGGTAAAGTACCTAAAATATTTGATAATGAAGTGTAAGGTATACAGTATCTATTTTATATACAGTGGCATGATTTTTTTTCATTTTTAATTTTTAAAAAATTTTAATCTCATTTCACTTCTAGGTTGAACCAAATACGAAGCTGTTTCCAGCAACTTTTTTACAGCCTACAAGCACAAACTTGATTCAGTTTGAACTTGGTAAATTAAAGGTAGGAGGTATTCTTGTATTCTATAGGAAGACAATCTTTATGTAAATGTGCTCTTTTAAATCTGTTTATTTCCATGCAAATTCCTGCTCAGTTAAATTTGTTTAAGAAGGTTGAATCCAAGGCATGACTTTTAATTTGACTTCGACATTTACTTCTGTAAATGTTATTATATGCAGTTAATTGATTATCTGTATTTGTCAAAATAAACTAGTACTATTTGGGGATAACACCCTTAATGTTGGGAGGTTTTAATGGATTTTGTTCATTGCAATAACTTCTACCTTTCTGTGATTTCCTTGCTATTTAAAACTTATGCTTCCTTATGGTGTTATGGGTTTATTCATAATTACGTGTTTCAAAAATAATTAATACATATCTCTGTTTCAGAATACCATGCCTTTATCAGCAGCAATTTTTAAAAGTGAGGAAAGAAATCCTATTCCTCAGTGTCCCCCTCGCCTTGATGTACAAACAATTACCCCCGTTTTATGGAGCCGGATGCCAAACAGCTTTCTCAGAGTAGAAACTGAGCGTGTCAGTGAACGTCACGGCTGGGTCGTACAGTGCTTGGAACCTCTGCAGATGATGGCACTTCATATCCCAGAAGAAAACAGGTACACTGACAGGGAGATAAAATTACTTGATGTGGACAAAATATTCTGAAAAAAGATGTCAGCCTATTGATTAAACCTGTCTTGCTGAATATTTACCCAATAGTTGTTGACAATTTCTGACCCTTACCTGATATCACATCAGATATTACTGGGTTCGTGAAACTTAAATAAATACAGGAGCCTGAACTTTAATGCCAAGTTTTGCATGCATAAAAGAAAGCATGACTGTTTAATTTTATTTAAATTTAAATTGAAATAGTGAATCTTAAATATATAGGTCTTTAAACACAGAGATTTTTCTCCGCTTGAGGAAAAACAAGCATAAAGAACATACAAGTACTAGTTTGCTGATTTTTTTCTAGAACAGAAAACTGTAATCTCTTCCTGTTTCATCTGCACTGAATTCACACAAATTTAGTTCTTATGTTCTTATGGACAAGATCATGCCTTTCTTTGATTTTCATTAGGTTTTAGCTTCGGAGTGTGGATAATAGAGATCAATCCGAATGTTGAACATCATAACCAGTGAAAAATCAAACTATCAGTAAAAGCATAGCAGGAAGATCATTTAACTGCTGTACTTTTATTAATAAAACTTTTACATTTCTTTTAATGATGCAAAACTCAATTTTACTTATTGTCAATAAAACTGAATTCTAGAAAATAGTGAAAAGCACTGTGTCTCATGGAAAAAATGAACCAGTAATTCTGAGTAAACTAGAAAGGCACTGTTTAGTAATGGTAGTAATGCAGACTTTCAGCATGCCTAGTACACCTATTTTAAAAACAAGTTCTAATTTACAAGATTCCAAAGAAGCATCTCTGTCTTAGATTTGTTGGGTTTTTTCCCTATGGAGTACTAATTTTAAACATTCTCAACAAATTATTTCCACTATTTACTGTGTTTTAATGATGCACATACTAAGATTAGTTAGTATCAGCTTTTATATTAGTGGTTTGAAGAGGAACTGACCAAAATGTTTAGAGATTATAAGAAAGATTATAAAACTTTCATTTTTCACAGTCTTTATTTGTGGAATTGACTGGTCTGTTTCTTTATTTCTTAACAGATGTGTTGATATTTTGGAACTATGTGAACAAGAAGATTTGATGATGTTTCACTACCACACTTTAAAACTCTATAGCTCAGTTAGTGCTCTAGGTAACACTAGAGTTGCTTATGCACTTTGTAGCCATGTGGACGTATCTCAGCTATTTTTTACAATAGATAATCAATACTTACCAGGACTTCTACGTTCTGGATTCTATGACTTGCTCATTAGTATTCACTTGGAGCACGCCAAGCAAGCCAAGCTCATGATGAGCAATGAATTTATCATTCCAGTTACGGACGAAACTCGAAATATCAAATTATATCCTGATGAAACAAAGAAGCATGGTTTACCTGGAGTGGGGCTTAGCACCTGTCTTAAACCAGACTTCAATTTTTCTACTCCATGCTTTATTGCGACCAGTGAAGATCATCAGACATCCATCCCAGAGATACCCCTGGAGATACTTAAATCCAAGGCCATAAGTATGTTAACTGAGGCAGTACAGTGCAGTGGGAGTCATATACGAGACCCTGTTGGAGGACAGGTTGCATTCCAGTTTGTTCCTGTTCTTAAACTCATAGCAACACTGCTCATAATGGGTGTTTTTGATGACGATGATGTGAAGCAGGTGTTACTCCTCATTGATCCCACTGTGTTTGGAGATCACAAGGAAGAAACAGAAGAGAGAACAGAGAAGGAAGAAGTGACACAAGTTGAAGAAAAAGCTGTAGAAGCTGGGGAGAAAGCAATTAAACAAACAAAAGCTCCTGCAAAGGGCTTGTTGCAGACAAGATTACCAGAATCTGTTAAGCTTCAGGTGAACATTTATATGTTACTTATATTCTGCTCTTGATGGGAAAAAAGGATTGTGCTTTTTTTCTGTTCTCTAGTTAATAAGATTTGAAATTCTGAAGGTCTTTAATTACACTTTGCCTTAAACCCTTGCATCAATTTAAAAAAATTGATGATGACGCAGTTCTTTCTAAGTGTATGATGTAAACTCAAAATAGATATGTGAATTCATACCTCTTCCATAAAAACTGGTTTAGATCAGGTGATCTTTAAAGGACCTTTCCAAGCCAAATCTGTGTGTGATTTCTAGATATTTTGAGTTTGTGGAGTGAAAGATTTTGTGCGCTATATAATATTATTACTCAGATAATGAAACTACCATTTTGTCACCTTTACAGTGTTAAAACAAAATTATAGGAAAAATGCCTCTCATTTTTACAGTTTGATGCAGTGTATAGTATGTACTCAAGTTCTTCCCAGAGTTTGTAAAGCTATTGAGATTGTCTATTTTTTCTACCCTAGATGTGTCATTTACTCAATTACTTTTGTGACTGTGAACTACAACATAGAGTGGAAGCAATTGTATCATTTGCAGACCGTTATGTATCAAAATTGCAGTATAACCAGAAATACAGGTACAATGAACTCATGCAAGCCTTGAACATGTCTGCTGCATTGACTGCCAAGAAGACTAAAGAATTTCGGTCTCCTCCTCAAGAGCAGGTAATATTTTTTTTTTTAAAAAAGGTAGAGTTAAAGATTAAATAAACTCTTTATGATGACAAAATCAAGTCCTTACTCACTGAAAAACCAAAATCAATTTGAAAAACTATTTATTCCATGCTGCAAAATAATGAATGTCAGAATGCTGAAACTTGTGTTCTAGAACTTAAGCTGTAAACCAAAGTTATAAACAGGGGAAGTATGGCTGTATACTAGAATATGTCTTAGGCTATTGCAATGTTTTAACTATGTTTTAAATCCTTTAAAGATTAATATGTTGCTGAATTTTCAACTGGGAGAGGATTGTCCCTGTCCAGAGGAGATTCGGGAGGAACTATATGAATTTCATGATGACCTTCTAATTCACTGTGGTGAGTGGCAAGTGATTGGTACAAGTTTTGTTTGTCTTTTTGGCACTTGACTGATGAGTTGAAAAATATACTAGCATGAGAGGGTTTTTTATTAGCTGCATTACTGCTTACAAAGTGACTTTACTGACAAACTTTGGTGTATATTACAAAAATATGGTAAGCCTGTGCATGGTTTTAAGTTTCACTGTTAAATCTCTATTAAATATTATCTAATATTATTCAGATTATATACCAGTTTTAGTCTTATTGGGGGAAAAAATAATCCAAACAAGAAGGTTGACTTACCTTTAAAGATTTACATAAGCATGTGTATGAATACCAGCAAATAAAAGATAAAGTGTTTGAGGGAACAAAATTGCTGCAAAGCTGAGCATCAGAAATTTAATAAAAACCAGCAGAAGTGGAGTCCTCTGCTTGCTTTAGCTTAGTTTCCTGTTGTATGCATAACTGTGAGAGTCAGTCATTATAAAACACTCTTGCACTGCAATCTTGTAGCTTGAATTTCCCCCACTCATTTAACTTGGATTTCCTGCACAATTTTATGTGGGTTTTTTGATGTCTGCTTTTTTGTTAGTTTATTGATTTATTGAAATCTTAGTTGAATTCAGACGATTATGGAATTATTAACAATTGCTGCCTGAATCATCTAATTATTACTGTTCATATCCAGCGATTATGCAGTTAAAAGAAATAAACAAGCTTTTTCCATTGACCTACTTGGTAGATATTCTAGATACACAGTTACTCTTCCACTGTGTTGCTTAGTTCTGTGGCTATTGGTATCCATCTTGTCAATAAAGAAGGAGCCAACATCATTACAGTAAGCTGACAGTATCTCAATCTCTTCCCCAGGAACAGCACGATATTGGTTAATAGTTAATTCTTCCTTGTATACCTTTTTGCTTAAGGTCATTATCAAATGTTTACCAATACAGTCTGATGAATCTTTCTTTGCTGGTTATCCCTAAAACCAGTGTTACCTGGTTCATGGAATTGTACCGTTTTAATGACCTGTTAAGTTTCTGTTTTCTGCTCAGAGGCATGGTGCCTCCTATATCATTCTGTGCTTGTGTTGTTAAGGCTTCTGGTATTATTTTGTACTGCCATATCTGAGTACCCTCTTAGAATCTCCAGCAACCAGCAAGCTGTGATTTGTTAAGCCAATTATAATTTTTTAACCTCAGACATCATAGCCTCAGCCAAAGATGAGTAAGTCTGTGGATATCTAAGTTGTGCTCCATCAATTTACTTCTGAGGGTGTTGTACAAGACAGTATTAGAAGTCCTCAAAATCAAGATTTGTGTCTGTAAGGCAGAAATTTAGTTGGTTTAACATTTTTTTGTTTTCACATTCCTCTGTTGTTACTCATCCTTGCTTGTGTTTACCAAAAACTCTTTCTTTTATTCCATCATTTTTATTCTAAGTGTTAAAGTGAATAGTTAGTGTCCTCCTATTTACTCTTCTTTCTCTCTGTTTTTATTATGTCTATCATAATAAATTATTACAGCCACCTCGTTGTTCAGTCACTTAGCCCTTGATCTGACCTCTGGTTTCCAAAGTTAATGTCCATTTGGCACCACAGAGTACTCTAAGGCTCCAGGATGGGGATTATTAAAGACCTACAACTTGGAAATATCTTAACTCCACAGTCAATTAATTTTAGCTTAAAACCTTGTGACTGGTATGATCAAGTTAGTTTAGCTCCTGATCACTTCGTATTTCATGAGGTGAAACACTAGTTATTGAGTTATTGTAGGCATTGAGATTTTTCTTTTTAGGGATGTACTTTTATTATTTGTTTACTACATTATAAACATGTATTTTGAATGAGAGTCCAAGATAGAGAAAGCGCTGTCTCATGATTAAAACAGTTTAAAGATCCTCTGGATTCTAAGCAAAACCATATTCATTACTTTTTACAGATTTGTCAGAGGTGGTTGCTGCAGATAAATGCTCCTCATTATCTGTGTCCTGACTTGGTCTTGAAAATCAGTGCTAAGCAATCACAGCTGCAGATTAAATGAATAGGAGTTCTGCTTGGAATGTTTAAACAGCTTTTTAGTACTAAGTATACTTTCCCATCTAAGTGGAAAACTATGTATGCAATCAAGTAATTAAAGGCTTCTTCATAACGAATATAAGCAAATAGTTACTCAGGGAGTCTTAATCCTTGCACGTCCTAACTGTGAGTGGTTAATTTTGCTGGCAAAATAATGGTCCTCTGATATTTTTTATGTGCAATTTCTTGGTTATTAAAAAATCAAACAAATTTACAGCATATTTTGTAGCATCGTATCAAACTGGAGGTTATCTGGGTTGAAGCCATCTCTACTGGTGCGCAGACCTCTGCCACCCGAAGGAAGAAATTATCCAGCATGGGATAGCTTCTGAATGGATTGCAACTCTAAGAGGATGCAGAATAAACAATTAATGAAATGGAACAGTAAATGAGACCCCATCTGGAGAATTCACAGACCTCATCTACCCCAGTCCAACACTGTCTTAACTCATGATCCCAGTGCATTTCTTCTTGTCTATCCATTTCGGCTTCTTAAGAGTTCCTCTCCCAGCATCTTCTCTTGTGCCCAGGGCCTAGGCTTTATTTCAATGCCAGCTAGTTTCTTCCTTTAATATCCTTGTCTGTTTTCTCTTTCCTTTCATTACTAGTGACATTTCCTGTTCTTTTTTTTTTTTTTTCAGACTAACTGTATCCTTTTGTCTTTCTTAACTTTTCATTTTGCCAAGCCAGTTTCACATATGCCATATTTAATGCTCAATTTATATCTTAACTTCTTTCATTCCGTCCCAGTGCCTTTAAATTTTACCACTTAGTCACTCTTAATCATAATTTCCACTCCCCCTTTGTAGCTGTCAGCAGCAAAGTTTCTTCAACTTGATACCACATCTGTTCTATTTCCTTTCTTAGTTAATTTTTTAGTACCAGTTATAGCCACTTCAGTTTATTCTTTTCCCCTCTGCTTCAGGTTCTTGCTCTAGCATCCTGTCTGAAAAACTTTTCTCAATTTCTCTTTGACAAGCAAATTGCAAAAGCTTACATTTCAGCTTGGCAGAATTATCTCTGATCTGAAAGGAGCCTGCTTAGCTGTTCTTTGCTTCTGCACATAAACACACGTGTTGTCTGATGATCACTAAGGCTTTGAATGGTTGTGAAGCAGTGTACTGAACTGAACTGTATTAAACTACCTGGTAAAATGACATCCTGTCTCTTATACATCTTGTCCACATACATTTTCATGAAAAGCATGTATTACCCGCATAATCTCTGAATGCCTGCCTTCTTACAGCTTTAAATTCAGTTAATATATTTGTTTATGGCTGCTAAATATTTTGAATTAAAAACTGTACTGTATTGTAAGATACAGCCATACATTTCTTTCCTTAGGCCACATTCTGCAGTATGAAGAAAAGGATCACATATTTAATCAAATATAATCATGAGTCATGTTTAATTGCCATAGTAGACTCTTGAAAAAGTGTCACCTCTTTTGTCACAATAGTGAAAAATTAATACTATAAATCTAGATGTAACAAATATGTGTACTGAAATAAACATCATTTGAGGGTTTCTTCTGATCCTATGTGTTAAAGCTGCTGGCCTTACTGCTTCTCTTTTTATCCTGTATGAAATGTAATGGTTAAAAAAAATATTCCTATAGCTATTTTAATATTGTTTAAATATTGAGGGAGTTAAACTTCAAAGATTAAGTTTTGGGTTTAACCAGTTTTATTTTATGCTAAGGTATTCCACTGGAAGAAGAGGAAGAAGAAGAGGAAGATTCCTCCTTGACTGGCAAACTCCGTTCATTAATGTACAAAATCAAAGGTCCACCAAAAGCAGAAAAATTGGAGCCTAAGGAAGAAGAAGAGAAAGCTCCTAGTAAGTTTTCTTCCCATATAAATCCTTTAATGATACAAGTGTTACAGTTTTACACAGTCAACAGGAGTATATTTTCTAATAAAATTTTATAAGGGGCTGAAGAAGGAGACTACCTGTTTAAGATTTTTTGCCTTTTAGAGCTATTATTCTGCATACCGAGTGCCTCAGATGCATTTTTAAACAAGAAGTTAAAATGAGTGGAAGATTTTAGATCCAGATCATTAACTCTGGGGTTGCAAATTTTCATATTCTTTCTAAAAAACTGTGAAGGCTAATTATGGCACAATAATCTAGACTCAAGCATTCTAAACTTGGGAAATTTTTATGGTTTGGTTTTTTTCATGTAAAAATTCTTTAGAGCTTATTTCCATTTCCTTCTATTACCTGTTCTTAGGCTACACATACATGCAAATACAGACAAGCACATAAACCCTCCAAAACACTTGTAATCACGAACTTCTTGTTCTGAGCAGTATTCCTGCACATATCCATTCCCATACCCTCTTCCATTACATGCAAGAGGTATTCATGGTCTATACAGGTGAAATTTGTTCTGTGCTTGCAATTCCTCAATTATTTGCACAAGCTTTTTGTTGAGCCTCTTTGAACAACCCACCTGATTCTCACTGTCACTGAGCTCACATGCCTCACGAGAATTCACCCCAGTGAGTGTGATATGTTGTTTGAATCTCACAGACTTTGTCTTTGCTGTGATATGTTTGAGTTTTCAGTCCTTAGTAGTGATTAGGGATGGTGAGGGAAAAGAAAGGCAAAAAGACAAACTCCTCCAGGTCTTTTGAACACATTTTTACTGATGTTTCCTTTTGCCTTTCTGAATCAATATTGGGTTTCTAGTTCTAAATTTCTGTAACACCATCTAGATGTCATGTTCAGGATTCTCCAAATGACTTGATGGTTGCTCCTCTTTTTCTTTCCAAATGGCTCAGTTTGGCAATAGGCCCATGTAGATGTGGAATGGTTAATTTATTTCAGGCTCAATTTCATCAAGAGTTGTGTTGAGGTTAGACAGCAAAGTTATTTTTTAACTCATGACATCTCTTACATGATGTTCTTGCTCTAGAGAGCAAGTTTAGAGTGTTTGTTCTGGTCTGAAAACATATTTTGGTCTGTTAAGCTCGTTACTGTGTCAGAAGTACATTAAATCTTACAACAATCTGATCTGCTGCATGAAACAGTGCTTCATTCTCCAGTGACTCATCTACTAGCATCTGCTTTCTCTTCAATGGTAAGGTCTTACTCAGTATCTGGAAGTATCATTTCTTCTCCATAGTTCACATGGATTCTATTGTCATGAATTAGGAAGTATTCACTCCTAGAGCCTCAGGGCACATGATGTTTGGTCCTTGGAACAGAGCAGTTCACTTATTTCATGTACCAGAGCTTTGGGTTACAAGAAATGTAGGTTGGAAATGATGCTACACTGTCTGTTTCTCTAGAAATTTCAGATTATTTCTTCAGTCTTGGTCTTCTCCTTGGAGTGATGCATACTACAAATATGCATGTGGATTAAGTAATTCAAAGCACTATGAAAAATAATATATATTTTATTATATACTTGGCTGTAGCTGGAGACTCTGAGGTTTTTTCCCATGTGTGCACTTTCCCTTTATGCACCAGGAAATACTGAATTCAGAGATTAAAGGATATGAGTGTCAGAGGTACCCCCAATCCTCTTATGTGCATGAAGAGGTGTGGTGGTGTGCATGATGTGTACCTGTTTCCAAGGTTAAAATCTCTGTCCTTGAGCATCTTGGCTTTGATCATACATGGTCAGAATGTGAATATTCATAAGAAGGAACTATTTACTACAACTAAATCTTCCTTTCCTCTAAGCATACATAATTTTTTACCACAAATGAACTTTTACCTATGTGAGGAATGCCAGCAATTTCAACCCAGTATTAATGATGAATCAGTAAATTTTGTATTTAAAAACAAGTTAGAACTCTGAAAATAAACTCATAGAGGCAATGAATTAGTGTTAATAATGATTATAAGACTTTTGTAATGATAATCAAGTAAAAACATAGATAAGACATGACATTCCACTAAGAGTAGGGATATCTCTGTGAAGTATAGAAGTTGTTCCCTCCCACTGAATAAAAGCCTAATTATTGAACAGAACCTCAGAATTAATGGTGGGTTTGCATAAATACAATATTAAGTAAACTAAGAAAGAATTGTTAACAAGTAAAAGAATAGTGTAGACAAACCCCAATGGATCTACATTATCTGCAAACACTTTAGTGATGGAAAGTGGGAGGAGTTGTTCTTGCCATTGGAAGAACTTTGTGGAAGTCAAGAAGTATGTTTACTGATAACAGAAAAAAGAAACTTGCATTGGTTGAAGAGGTAAGGTGGTTATTCCTGTTCTACTTGATATCAAGCATGAACAAGGACTGGAATTTGTGTCTAGTTTTCAGGCAAATTCCCTAAACTGGCCTCAGCAAAATTCTTTTCAGCATCACTAAATTTGCAATGTCTACAATACAAGTGCTTCAAGCAATATTTATTCTGTAGTTCCTAAAAATACAATGTTTTTAGAAAGTGTATTCCCAAGCAACAGTGACCTAGTATAGAAATGAGGGATAAATTAAAAGTCTAAATGAACATTTAATTTCCAAGGATGACTCAGAGTTATGATCAACTTAAAGGTTTTCATTGTCAACAGTGCTGGTAGGGACTTGAACCCTAAGTAGATGCTTATTGTTTTCTATCTCTCAAGAACATTGCACTTATTTCAGAATATCTGAAAGTTGCTTTTACAATTAAAAAGTCCTGTTCAGTCTGCTTGTGGTTTTTTACAACCTCTTTGTCTACTCTTAAAAATTTTGCTATAATACATGTTTTTGATATTTTCTGTTGAAAGAGCCAGTAACATTTAACGTATTTTGCTTTCAGCTACACTGAAAGAACTCATATCGCAGACAATGGTGCGCTGGTCCCAGGAAGATCAGATCCAAGATCCCGAGTTAGTTCGGATTATGTACAGCCTCCTTCGCAGGCAGTATGACAGCATTGGTGAGCTACTGCAAGCCCTGAGGAAAGCATACACTATTAGTGCTGTCTCTGTGAAGGACACCATTAATCTGCTTGCAGCACTGGGCCAGATTCGCTCACTTCTCAGTGTGAGGATGGGAAAAGAGGAGGAATTGCTAATGATTAATGGATTAGGGTATGGAATTAACAGAATTTTGTCTTTAAGTTGGTGTGAAGCTTTTTGTTATATTAGTAAAACCTATAATTTTTGTTCCTAAATGAAAATGAATGCTGTACTGAATTGTAAATAGGTACCAGCGATTTACGTTTTTGCATATATTTCCAAGGTGACCCCAACTGATCTCTATAACAGTTTTGAAAGGGTCAAAGTTTCTGTGAACTAAGGTGATTCTAAAGAAAATTAACTCCTTTTACTACAGTTAAACCTCGTGCTTGAACCCTAATCCAAGTACATGTTTTAGCAGCTCTGGAGAAAAAGATCACTAAAATTTCTTCTGGTGTCTATCTATACAGCATTTTTTCCAAACTTAAAGCCCATTTTATATTTCATATATGACTGAATAAACTTGCTGATGTCTTTTCAACTGGTAATTCCTTTAAATTTCCTTTATATAGTACCAGATGATGCGAGAATATTTTCTGCATCCTTGCTATAAAACTACCTCTGTTGAGCAGTGGTACTATGGTGCATTCCTGCATGTTTGTTATTCCTATTTTGTGACTACATGCTTGTCGGGCCATTTAATATTGGAACAAAAAAAAAAAAATCACAAAAAGTAAATTGCTTCAATTAGATTGTGCATTTAGAAAGAGAGAAAATTATAGTATTGTTACCTGAGAACTACATTTATTTGTTTTTCTTCAGGAATAATAATAAAAAAAAATCTCTCCTTTACAAAAATTGTAAGAAAGTTCCATTATTCTTACTGTTTCAATTTAAAATTTATTCTGTTTTGTAAAAATTGCAAAGGCTAATCTCTTTATTTGACTTGATCATCACTGCAATGACTCATTGGGCAGTGTGCAACTGTATTACCCAATTTTTCCTTGATGCTGAATTTTAAATTTGCTGAGATTTATATGAGGCATAAAGGATAAATTTTACCTAAACGTGGAATGCATATAAACACCTTCCAAGAGGTTCTGTATTGAGACTCATCCATTCTCAGTTTTCTGTATTTCTTTAAAGCAGGCATGATGCCTGTTTGCCATGTGTTTTTAACAGATTGTCCTAAAATGTTAGAAATCCCTGGATTCTATTGAAATCTGTTCCCTGGATTATTTTGAAACACATGAATTGTCCTCTGGATTATGAAACCAATACAGCAGATTCTAGAAAATGTTGAGAGAATGGTGGGCAGAGTGAAAAAGTTAAAATAGCCCTACATAATGGACCTGAATACCACTTCTGACAGAATCTGGAAATATGGATGAAATACATGTAACAGATAACCTTCAATACTAAATCTACTTATTGTCTTTACTTTGTGAACTGAGGAAATTAATTAAGTGGTTACTGAAGAAACATGATTGATTAGATTTCATTTTCTTGATCTCTGTTCTCAACTTAAAACCTAAGAAAACATATTCTTTTCCACTTAGATCATCACAGAATATTTTTTATTTAAACAGGACAGATGGTAGGAGCAATTTAGAGATGAAGAATTGCCATCTCAAAATAATTTAGAGGTTAATATTCTTATTATGAAGAATCTATGAGAATTAGAGGAATGACAGCATATTGAAATGTGAAACATTTTGTTCTCAGGTGTTTTTGTATTATGCTGAATTCTAAGAATTTTAAATTATGCTAATACAATGAATGCATACTTCTGAAATCTCAATGCATTGACTTAAATTCATTTGGGGTTTCTTAGAAACAAATTGTCTTCTTCCATTTAGGGATATAATGAACAACAAGGTGTTTTATCAGCATCCTAACTTAATGAGAGTCTTGGGCATGCATGAGACTGTTATGGATGTGATGGTCAATGTGCTTGGAGGAGATAAATCTCAGGTAATTTCACTACGATTTTTTGTGTGTTTTGCATTTTATAATATACTAGGATGTTTAAGAAGTGAATAAAAATATATCCCACGTAAGCTAGATATTGCTTGTCCAAATTAAAGTATTCATTAATGAAAAAAGTAGAATAATTTTTTATTTTTCTAGAGGGAGAAGCCCAGTAACCTAGCCTTGATTTCTAAATCTGATATGTTATAGGTGTTTCCTTTTTCTTTTAATAGGATTATAAAATATTTTTTCTTAAATAAGTATTTTAACTGTTTCTATTAAGGTGTATCTCTGGTAGAAAAATTTCTCTCTTCATCTTAAATGAAGTGTTACTACCAATAAATTACAATAAGAGACCAAACCCAGTTCAAATTTTAATGCTCAAATTCATGTACTTGAATTGAGAAAAAATTTTCTTGCAGTGTTGTGTTCTCCTTTTTCTCCGTTATGCTTGAATATATATATACGTGTTATTTTAAAGGCAGAGCAGCATGAATTTTGAGAAGCCTAACAGAAAATTTTCAATCCTGAAGAAAGTGAGAAGTGAAGCGCATATTTTCTTTCTTCTCTTTGATCATGCCTGATGTTTTTATCCTGTTGCCTCCTCCCCAAAAAGAGGGGTCTCCTCTGATCCCAGTATTCCTTATCTAATATCCCTTTGCTTGGCCATACGTTTTTCTTCTCTATTTGGAAAAATTTTCATATTTTCCTAATATTCTACCATTTGCATATCTTTTGTCTGTCTTTCAATTCTTCATAATTTGATTGTCTTCTATGTGCAGCTGCACCACTCTTTCTTTGCTTCTTTGGTCATATTGCTCATATATGTCTTTAATGCTTACACATTGAATCTGCCCATACCATTGTAGTTTTCAAGGTATTCACAGATCAGTTCTAGTATTTATGTTGCAGTTCAAGGCACAATTAATTATAAAATTATTATTACTTTGCTAATTTATAGGTATTACAACACCCTGGTTTTGCTACAACTTGTACATACAGCCAAAGGTGATAAAAACTCCTGAAACCCAAAACAAGACAACACCCAATGCCTTCTAATTTTAGTAAAACCATTTTCCTAGAAAATTTTAATAACACAGATCTACAAAAATGCTTTTCAGAAATTACCATGATATCCTTCAAAGGAAATGCAGACTTAGAAAACTGCTTAGTAACCTGGTGTTATGCCATTAAATGTGCTTGGAAACCCAAAATAACCTATTTCATGTCTCTGTCTTTATGAATTGCAAGTAGACAGTAGGTACCTCATGAACATTTCTTTCTGTTCAGTGTTGTAGCTTCAAGAGATGTAATGAGCAATTACATTTCAAAAAATGAAATGTAGTCTGTAATTTAGAGATTGGGCATTTTTCTAGGTTGTGGCAACATACTGTTTAAGCTAGATCTCTAGCTTCTTGGAATGAATGGTTAACCATGAAGCTGTATTGAGACATGTATTGTCTGTGAAGGAATGGTGGGAAGGTAAAAAGTTGCCAGTTCAAACTGGTATGTCACCTATAGTTCTCTGAAAAATGATTTTTCAATACTTTAATGACCTAATGAATGAGAAAGTTAAAAAGAAATGTGGGTCCTTTCTTAAGTTAGAACCAAAGCAACCGTCAGTTGCTTATCACCTTGGTAACTTAACTATACTTTCCTTGTGAGGAGTGCAGGAAGGAGAACTGGAACAGATTGGTAATTAACATATTTCACTGCTTTGTCAACTTTCCTCTTCAGCAGATCGCTTTTCCTAAGATGGTGGCAAGCTGTTGTCGGTTCCTGTGCTACTTCTGTCGCATCAGTCGTCAAAACCAAAAGGCCATGTTTGAGCATCTCAGTTACCTACTGGAAAACAGCAGTGTCGGACTGGGTATGCCACGTAGCTGCAAGAGTAGGGTTTGTCCAGTTTGTATAGCAGGCTGAAACATGCTTAAACCACATTGTGGTTTCACCTTTTTTTTTTTTTTTTTTTTTTTTTTTAAAAAAAAACTTTTGTTTCATGCTTATGTGTCTATGAATCGTATTAGAAGCAAAATAGTCTGATTCTTTGTTTATAAACACCTTGAAAAAATCAGTAATAAGCATGTGGTTTGACATTTTTCCATTCCAAACAGTAGTGCTTTGAAATCTAAGAATAAATCGACTCCTTATGGTGCTTGCCTGTTTCATCTGGGTTAATTTTCCTTGTCTCAACAGCTTAGGCTACTGAAATAAATTTCACATTTTTCTTTTGAACATTGAATGTATGTTTCATAATGCATGTGCATTAGATTTTTTAACTACTGTGGTTGAGTTTGCTTACAGATAGGGATGTAAAGTTAAAAAAAAAAAAAAATCAGCATTTTCACATTATTAAAAACAGTAGACTATTTTCTTGGATGAAGAACTGTCCTAAAATGTACTATGAAAATATTCGTGTTCTAAATTCCAGCGCGATTGCTGCCCTCTGCTGCATGAATGTGATTACTGCAAACTCCGTTTAATCATTATGTTTTAACCTTTTTCTGCAGCGTTTCCTTCAATGAGGGGTTCGACACCACTCGATGTGGCAGCAGCCTCTGTAATGGACAACAATGAGCTTGCACTCGCATTGGAGGAGCCAGATCTTGATAAGGTGCCCACTCTGACCTATTTACCCATTTATTAAATGGTGTACCTGGGGTAACTGTTCAAAAGGGCACGTTTGGTCATAGTAGTTTTTGAATATGTTGTCCTCAGAAATACCCACTCTAGGTATGTGTTGTTTCAAGATAAGGCTGGCTGAGCAGTATTTTCCCTGATTTTGCTTTGTGCTTATTGGGAATCAGAGCAAAAGAGATTTATTTCTATTTTCTGCATCCTTTCACTATTGTTATCACGTAGAAAGGATGACAAGAAAAAAGACAGGAATTAAACACGAATATCAAGAAGTGCTGTTTGGGGAGGAAGAATTGAGAATCAAGAGGAGAATGTTTGAAAAAGGTACGGGTCTAATGGCATAAATCATAGAGATTTGTGAGGATGGAGGTTAGAGCTAAGAGAATGGAAAGGAAGGTATTTCAAGATGAAAGGTGAAACAGGATTTTAAGGGTGAAGTCAATGGGAAACTGAATCCAGAATTCGAGTCATTGGCAATAGTAGGAATAAAGAGGAATGTGAGGAGAGGCAGGATGAGCTGGAAAATGTGGTAGAATGTAAAAAATGGCATGAATGTTATTTGTATATCACAGGAGGAAAACAGGTTTAGAGATGGGAGTGCACAGTCAGAAGAGGAGGAAAGCAGGTAAAGGAGGTTTGACATGCTAGCAGAGCGCCGGGGTACCGAAAACAATGCAGGGTGTAATGTGTATGGAGAGAATAAACACGTAAATGATAGCTTAGCACAGGGAAAATCTCTGTGCAGTACGAGAGGATCCTGTGATGACAGTGGAACTCGTGGGACTGTTTGTGATCAGTATATAGCGTGGGGGAGGAAAAGTTGTGAAATTGAAATAAATGGGCATATTACAGTGATAATATGGGGAAGACAGAGAAGGATATGAATGGAAAGGGTGTGAGACAGCACAGTAATATCCTTACTAGCAATATGCTGTTGAGAAGAAGTTACAAGTTCATGGAAGATTCTTTGTGGTCATTACCTATTTTAAGTGGTATAACCATGCTCATGTGTTGTCATTTGAATAAACATAGAATTTCTTATTTTATTTGAAATGCAGAGTTATCAGCAAATTTACCTTTAGATGAATGAAGAAATTATTCTGTATATATTTCTGAAATTCAGTTTATTATAATTAAATTTGTCATATTTTTTTTAAGATTTCCTTTAGTTAAAGATATTCCTCTTGATAAGAGATGTTGTGTTAGAAATTTTTGTGTTACCAAAATTTTTGTCTTTCTGGGTTCAGACTCTTAAAACTGTTCATTGACATTTTTCATTCTTCAGAAAATTTTTATGGTTTTCATATCCATTAAAATTAGAATTACACTGTATAATTTTTTGATGGAATGTTTATTTTGAAGTTGTAGCAAATAAACCATACATGGTTATTGATCTGATTTTAAAGCTTATTTATCTGATTTAATTGTTTTATGTAGTGTCAAAAAGATCTGGATTATACGAGATTTTATTTTACTTTTCACATTCCACATTTGTTCATGTTGTTGTATTTTTGTGTCATCATATAATTAGCTAACTTCAGAAACAAAGAGAGTTAGCCTTTTCTTCATTTTAAAAAAACCCCTACAATTGATAAAATAGTGATCTATGTTGTTAGATTCTTAGGTTAAATGTCCAAGATATAAAAAAAATCTTGTTATTGAAAAAAACCCCAACCCTGTGCTCATTCTAGTTTATAGCTATTTTTAGAAATGTATTTCTAACTATATGAATAAGAGATTACTTCTCTATTGCAGGTTGTTACCTACCTGGCAGGTTGTGGCCTGCAGAGTTGTCCAGTATTGCTGGCAAAAGGTTATCCAGACATTGGATGGAACCCAATAGAGGGTGAACGTTACCTGTCATTCTTACGATTTGCAGTTTTTGCTAACAGTAAGTCTAATTTCTTGGCATCCAGATTTTTTTTTTTTCATCACAAGGTTTCATTTAAATTAATTTCCTAACCATAAATTATATTTAATGTTAAGAGAGGTTAATGCATACTCTTCTTATTACAAACACAAGACGACTGGTGTATACTTATTATTGGTTTGGGGTTTTTTATCTTCATAATTAGTTGTAATTTTTTTCTTATTTTTTTTGCTAATCACATAATTGAGTAGATTAACCTGTAGCCATGGTAGCAAATCATGTCAGGAATTCCTTGGCACAGGAAGACCAGGAGTGGGGGTTTACGTCAATATATTCCTGCCACCCCTCCAGGAGAAGGGTCTTTCCCATGCTCTAGCCGGCGATCCCTCCCATGGGATACAGTCCTCCACAACCTTCTCCATTGTGAGTCAATCCCATGGGCAAAAATTCTCACAAAACTGCTGCATTGTGGGGCACTTTTGCATGGGGTGCACTCCTTCCAGGACAGGCTGCTCCAGTGTCAGTTCCCCACAAGTCCTACCAGGAAACCCGCTCCAGTGTGGGCTCCACTCTCCACAGGCCTGCAGGGGACTCTTCCAGGAGCCTGCTCCAGCACAGGTCTCCACAGGGTCACAGCCTCCTCTCAGACTCCCCCTGCTGCAGTGTGGGTCTACTCCAGGGGCTGCAGGTGGATCTCTGCATCCCCGTGGTCCTCCATAGGCTGCAGGTGGATCTCTGCATCCCGTGGTCCTCCATGGGCTGCAGATGGATCTCTGCATCCCCGTGGTCCTCCATGGGCTGCAGGTGGATCTCTGCATCCCTGTGGTTCATTATAGGCTGCAGATGGATCTCTGCATCCCCGTGGTCCTCCATGGGCTGCAGATGGATCTCTGCATCCCCGTGGTCCTCCATGGGCTGCAGGTGGATCTCTGCATCCCGTGGTCCTCCATGGGCTGCAGATGGATCTCTGCATCCCCGTGGTCCTCCATGGGCTGCAGGTGGATCTCTGCATCCCCGTGGTCCTCCATAGGCTGCAGGTGGATCTCTGCATCCCCGTGGTCCTCCATGGGCTGCAGATGGATCTCTGCATCCCCCTGGTCCTCCACTGACTGCAGGTGGATCTCTGCATCCCCGTGGTCCTCCACGGGCTGCAGGTGGATCTCTGCATCCCCGTGGTCCTCCACGGGCTGCAGGTGGATCTCTGCATCCCCGTGGTCCTCCACGGGCTGCAGGTGGATCTCTGCATCCCCGTGGTCCTCCACGGGCTGCAGGTGGATCTCTGCATCCCCGTGGTCCTCCACGGGCTGCAGGTGGATCTCTGCATCCCGTGGTCCTCCATGGGCTGCAGGGGCACTGCTGCCTCTCCATGGGCTGCACCACAGGCTGCAGGGGAATCTCAGCTCTGGGGCCTTAGGATGAGGACTTGGTTTATATTTTGTAACAATTAGGAGAAAATGAAGGGTTTTTTTGACTTAAGAATACCTTTCAGAAGAAAATATGTGTAGTGCTTTTTGGTCCTCAGGTGAAAGTGTTGAGGAAAATGCAAGCGTTGTTGTCAAGCTCCTTATTCGACGGCCAGAGTGCTTCGGGCCAGACCTTAGGGGAGAAGGAGGAAATGGTTTGCTGGCTGCTATGCAGGAAGCTATCAGGATCTCAGAGAATCCTAGTCGCGACCTTCCTTCACAGGCATATAAAAGAGAAGGGTAAGTAAACGTGAATGCTTTTTTGGCAAATGAGGATTTAATAGCTAGTTCAATCATGCTTGCAGTATGTGGATAGTAGACCCTGTTGTGTAAGGCATTAAACAAACAGACAGAATTAGAGATTCACATCCACAAGCAGTTGTCATATGCTATTCATAAAGCATTAGCTAGATAAAAGTGGAATAAGAGTTAGAGAGAGAAAATGCCTGAAGGACAAAATAAAGGAGAAGACTGCTGTGGAATGAAGCTAAAGTTAAGGTGAAGTAAAAGCGGAAGGTAGAAGGCTTATGTGAAGTCAGCTATTACAGTTAGCCTGCATGCTTACCCTAGGGACAAAAACCCTTTAGTCTGCAGCCAAAGGGATGAGTATGTCTGGTGAATAGTCTCTTGATCATGTTTCTAGCTCCAGAGAAGAGCTATAAAACTTAGATTAGCAAAAATGCTCACTGTAATTTTAACTTTTTAGTGATGAGGAGGAGGAGGAAGAGGAGGAGACTGTGCACATGGGAAATGCAATCATGTCATTTTACTCAGCTCTCATAGATTTACTTGGACGCTGTGCACCAGAAATGCATGTAAGTTCCTTTTAACACTTGCTCAGAAAATGTAGGAGATTTGTAAACATAACTGTACGTGTCTAACTAGACATTTCTCCATTCAAAGCCTTCTTCCCTTCAGAAGCTAAACTTTATGGCTTCTTGCTGTATCTAAGTACATGTATTCCCTGCAAGCTGTTTATAAAGAACCATGGTCTTTTGATTCCCTTATGTCTTTTCGTTTATCTAAAGTTTTGATAATTTTTACATGACTATGGAATCAAAGCAAATATGAACTACGAGTGTTGAACAATTAAGTGACCAGTATAATAACTTCTGAAATTCACCCTTTATTATTCTCTAGAAAGACATAAAAATAATTTCTATAAGAATGTGATAAGGGCTGCTTTTTGTGTGTGTTGATGTAACATGGTTCCCACACCATGTGAATACATGGAAAAATATGTAAAATAACTGTTTCAACCATAATGCCCTGTAACAGCCACATGCAAGGCTTGGTTTTAATTAGGCTGACTGTTGCTTGTTGTGCTTAAAATTCTTTAGTAGCCTAAAATCCTCTATTTATCTCAGTACAATCAGAGTAAGAAGTTTGGATTGCAGCATCCCTACTTACTCTTACAAAAATATTAAATTTATTAGCTATACATATCTCTCTATTGCCAGACACAGTAGTTTCATGTTATGAAAATTACTAGAGATTTTCAGACACAGGCTATGAATACCTGACTTCTGCTAGAATTTGAAAGAAACAGCTCACCTCATTGTTCTAAATACCTTTTGAACATTTTAGAAATGATAGGAAAATGCATGGACTCATCACACAAGTCTGCACCCATTTGTAATGTAAAAAGGCAAGCTCAAAACTTGTCACCATGGACTCTAGGTAACATGGACATTTCATAACTTTTGGTATCATCACCATATCTGGTTGGTTTAGGAATCTTATCAATGTGGAGTTTTTTGCATTATAGTGAATTTATAATATTGTGAAATTATTGATATGAAAATATAAACAGATATAAACATAGGAACAGTTGAATTTGTCAACTTCATTCTTGGATAAATTGAATTTCTTCATTTTCTTCCACTGTTTGAAAAAATCATATTAATAGAAATTTTTGAGGAAAATTCTTATCTCCCTCAATACTAAATTTCTTAATTGATAAATTTTCTAACAGCTTATTCAAAGTGGAAAAGGGGAAGCTATTCGAATCAGGTCAATTCTTCGATCCCTAGTGCCAACTGAGGATTTGGTGGGGATTATAAGTATACCACTGAAGTTGTCCACAGTTAATAAAGGTAACTTCAATATTTTTATTAGACCATTTATGTTTTATGCAAGTCTTTTGCCACATTAGCCTTCAGATAAAAAATAGAGCAGTTAGAGTGGAATGTAAGCAGGGAACTGTTCTTCAAATTTTAATTAGGTCTGCATCAGTCAGAGCTGCTCCATTTGCACAGATATTTGGTCCTGTAGAGCAGAGAATGTAAGAATGTAAGAAACAGTTTAAAAGATCACACCAATGGGCCAGTACTTTGTCTCCAGCAGTGGCTCTAGACATGCTACCTCTTTAGGTAAAATATTTAAGCTTGGGCTCAGTCCCTTTGTATTTCCACATTATTCAGTCATTTGTAGAATATTTTACCATTCATTTCTAAACTTTCATTTAAAAGTGAAGCATAATTAAGTTGCAAAATAATAGGGTTTTTTGAATAATAAAAACTTGCTATTCTAAATTATTCTTTTTCAGCATAGAACAAAACTAAACAAGTATGTAATTTTCTTTGAGTATGTGATTTTACCCATTAAATATAATTATAGTATCTTTCATTGTCTTGGTGTTTCTTGTTTTATCAGTTATCTACTATTAAAAATTGTATTGTATATTTGTGTAGATGGCACAGTAAATGAGCCAGACATGTCTGCCAGTTTCTGTCCTGATCATAAAGCACCTATGGTACTCTTCTTGGACCGTGTCTATGGTATTAAGGACCAAAGCTTCCTCCTTCACCTATTGGAAGTTGGATTTTTACCAGATTTAAGAGCTTCTGCCTCTTTGGATACAGTACGTATTTAGCTATTGAGTTTAGGTGCAGTGGGTGGATATAATGGCTCTGTAAGTGTAAAAAACTGGAATTTCAAAACAAAACAGCTTTTAGAAAAAGGTATTATAGACTCACTATAAAACAAAAAAATCGATATTAATTCACTTACTCTTAATCTATAGTGCATAAGTCTGATTTAAGCATTCAGTAGCATCTTATGGAATGTAAAAGTAGTTTAAAATATTTTGATACAGGCTGTACAGTAATACAATAAGTACATTGAGTATACTGCAATAGGCCTAATGGTTGCTTTTATTTCATGTTTGTTTCCAATAATTACACTGAACATCCAAGTGTAAGAAGAAATGGAGATGACAAGTGTTATTTAATACTTAGTGGGTTTTCTAACGTGTTTAAAGATAGAAGCTACATATTCTTTTCTGCTGCTGTTGGTTCAGAGTGCAGGGGTTCAAGAGACAGAACATAAATGGATGGCTTGGATTTTCTCCAGCTGAAAAAGAAAAGGCTTTAGTCCTCATGTATATACTGAGAATATCATGTTAGCACCTAGCCACTTAGGAGACTTAAGGACTATTGTGTTATTCTGTTTTTTACCCTTCATATTTAGTGACCTTTATCCAGTGTGATACTAACCTTCGTTTACTACTTCATGCAGGTTTCTCTAAGTACCACAGAGGCAGCTCTCGCACTAAATAGATATATTTGCTCAGCTGTGTTTCCGTTACTCAAAAGATGTGCTCCCCTCTTTTCTGGAACAGAGCATCATGCCTCTCTGGTTGACTCCACGCTTCACACAATATATAGGTTATCCAAGGGACGGTCCCTCACGAAAGCTCAGAGAGATGCTATCGAGGAATGCCTGCTTGCTATTTGCCAGTACGTATGACACCTGTGTACAAATTAATTTCTTTTGTGCAGGTTATGTATTTTAGCAACTTCTCTCTTTGCCTGTAGTGTAGACTTAGGAATATTTTATTCTTGCATGAAATAAATGACCAGTGTTATTCCAGGAACTGAAATGTAGATTTGTCTGCTCACTTAAGAGGGTTCAGAAGTAGTACAACGTCCAGTGCTATATCCTTCTATAGGTAGACAGTGAGATTCCTTAAGCACCTAGCATTGTTTTTTCAAAATACTTTCAATGAGTGTTTTGTATCCCAATATGTAAATTGATTTCAATTTTTATTTCATTTACACTGAACTGTATGAATTTTTCTAATAACATCTACTTTTTTTTTTAAATAACAGCCATTTGCGTCCCTCTATGCTACAACAGCTGTTGAGAAGGCTGGTTTTTGATGTGCCCCTGCTCAATGAATACTGTAAAATGCCTCTCAAGGTAAATACTTTATTTTCTGTAAATACATCCAGCATAAAGCTTCAAAATAAGTTCTTGTCTTGTTTTCAAAAACAGAATGGAAGGTAAAGCAATGTAAAATTACTTCTGAATTGAAAATAATGTTAATTTTTTATAGTCTTTCAAATTAAATGTAATGTTTGCAACATTTTTGAAATCATGCCTAATGCAAACACTAAGGTGATTATGATATTTTGTTTAGTAGACTGTTGATTTTCCCATTGCTTCAACAAAACTGTATTTGAATGCCTCAATGTAAATGTCAGTGTAATCTTGAGATTTCTTCTGCTATACACCTATATATATATATATAAAACTATAATAATTCTTGGTGGGATGCTCAATCCAGGAATGAATTTTGAGTGAAATCTGAGACACAGAATGCAGGGAAGAAAATTCAGCCTTTATTTTTGAGTAATCTGTAACTGAAATTTTATCTATCCTTTTGTTCTATAAGAACAGAATTATAGTTGTTGGATAGTACATAAATCTTATTTAGAACTATTCTGTCCAGTTTGCTTCACTTTTTTGTGTTGGGATAAAACAGTCTGATCTTAGGTCTGTGTCTTTTTGAGAAAGGATTGAAATTTTATCATATTTTAAAGCAGAGCTGCCATATTCACAAACATACTCTGGAGCATCATTAATGACCGAAAGTGTGGTGTAGAGGGAGTGTGTGATCTGGATTTTCATTATTATCTTCCCTTCTTACTCAGAATTGCAGTAAAAACTAAAATGTTAAGATTCTAGTCTGATAATAAAAGAAATTTTTAAAATTTCTATTTCTATGGGATAGGAATTTTTAATTCTACAGAAGAAACCAGTAGAAATTTGAAATTATGTGGAAAGTGCACCAATAATCACATCTACTAGCTCTTTAACTGCACAGATTTCCTGTATGATAGTTCTTTCTGTCAATTTTTCCAGAGCTGAGCAATCACAGCTAAGAGGGTGTACTGCAGGTGTCTTTTGAAGTATTTTGAATAACATTAAAGCCGTCAACTACAAATGACAGGAGTTAAATAAATTTGAATTTGTAAAACCTTTTGTAAGAATCTGTCATGTCCAGCCTTATACCCATTTCATCGTCTCTATTTTTATCTTGTGGGCTAGTCTGTGCTCAAATGGTGACAATTCTGAAATTTTGCTACTCCCTGGAATCATTGAGAATCCCACAGCAGAAGCTGGAGATAATACAGGCTTTATACTTTCACAATGTGGGCTCTGCTGCTCTTCCAAAAAGAAAAAGAAGAAAAAAAAATCATTATTCTGAGCCATTGGAAATGAAGAGACAGACACAAATAATACTATTCCTGTAGCTGTTTTACATAATGTTTTTTTTTTTTTATTTTGTTAAGTAGAATGTTTCACAGGCATTTTTATTTCTTGAAAATCTAGCTTCTAACAAATCACTATGAGCAGTGCTGGAAATATTACTGTCTGCCTTCAGGAATGGGAAGCTATGGAATTGCAGCAGAAGAAGAATTACATTTAACTGAAAAACTTTTCTGGGGAATATTTGATTCCTTGTCTCATAAGGTAATGGCTGCAATCACATTACATTCTGGGGTGGGTATAAAAGCATTACAGTGATAATTTGCTGCGCTAAGATCAGAAAATTCCTATTTTAATGGTGATTTCATCTAATATGGGAGATGCAGCAATGAATGCTTTTAATGAAGTGAAAAATGAGTACTGAATCTCGAAAGACTCTCTCCAAGCTGATGAAAAGTCAAATCTTTGCTTGATATACTCATAAGCTACACTGCTAATGAGGAGGTATGTGTGTATGTGTATATATATACACACATGTAATGTTCAGTTCTCACTGCACTAGCATGTCAGTGTTGTCTAATCTCCTATCTTGACTCTACTAAACATTTTAAATTACTTTTTACTGACACAAAATTAATTCTAATCAATACATGAATGTGCTTATCAAGTTGTTGGTATATGCAGAATAAATTTACATTGTCTGTCTTCAAACATATATTTGTATCTGGTTAGTTTTCCAGCTATTGCCCAGCTAAAGAGATAGTATGAAATAAACACTTTTCCATTTTTCTGTTACAAAGCATGATATTGTGACTATTTTTTACTTATTCAGTTTTTCTCTCAGTAAGAAAAAGTTGCATTTCTGATTTTCTGATATGAGAAATGTCTTACTGAGTAAACACTTTTTGTGCTTGCTTGGGATCAAAATTTAGTCCAATCAAAAATCAGTTTTTGCTTTAGGGCAATAAAAAATCGTATTCATTGTGTCTCACTGAATTTATGTTCTCTTTCTAAGCAACAGATTTAGATGACTGCTCCTCTAGGCATTCCAATTTATAATATGGAAATAAAAATGGTCTCTGTGTTATTCTGAAATGTCTTTTTATGCTTTATTTGTATTTGATTTTAGTAACATTCACCCCTCTCTTACTGCTTTCACAAGTGTGAAGAGTGCCAGGAGAGCCTGATGTAATTAAAGGTTTCCAATTAGTGCATCCTGGATTTTAACAGATAAATTAACATGATATGTTTCTGCCAATACTGGTGGCTCTCTATAAAAACATTTTTATTTTTCTGTAAACAGTCGCTAGCCCAGTGAAAGAATAGTTGTGTAAATCTGATCTGCTGACTTACATTATTCTCCACTATTCTTTTTTGTTCTATGATATTTACAGGTTTGACGTTATTAAAAGTAAAGAAATTACTTCGCTACAGTAAATAAAAATTTCCTTCAATAAGAATATTTTGGAATGAAATAGTGCAGGGTGAAAGAAAGGCAAAATGACAATGGCTTTTGCTAATTCTGCAGAAATTAGTGATTTTAGAATGAAGGCAGTGTTTTACAGATGATCATGCTCTGTAACCAGGCAAGCAAGCCTTGATCCTCCCCATACAGACCTTCATGGCCCAAAGGAAGCTCCAGCTGAACTTGGGCTGCATACACGTACACAGTCAGCACACTCTTATGTCAGCCTGAGTAGTCTTAAGAACATGTCATGTTGATATAATGGAAAATAGATGCCATGTAACAATAATTTTGCTCTAGGTTTGAATTTTAAATGTGACTTACTGTCTGTTTGCATCTTCTAATATTTGTACCTGGCTATGGCTGCTTGGATTTCACTAACATTTTGCATGTTTTTCTATTGGATTTTCCAACCAGTTCCTATCTCTCCTGCAGAAGTATGACCCAGAGCTCTTTCGAATGGCTTTGCCTTGTCTCAGTGCTATAGCTGGTGCCTTGCCCCCTGATTACTTAGATACACGAATTATGTCGACTTTGGAAAAGCAGACTTCAGTGGATCCAGAAGGAAATTTTGATCCCAAACCTGTCAGCACATCAAAGTGAGTCATGTGATTCGTCGTGGCTTCCTTCCCTTAAATATTTTCATGTTATTCCTTATTAATATTTTTCATCTTCTGTAGGGAGAGTTGGCTGGTGACTGACATGTTAGTGGTATTATGATTTTCAGAAGTAGTACAGAGTTTTTTGCTTCCTTCTGCCAAATACTTGACTGCAACATGTCCTGTTTACCAGACATAAACCATATTCTTCTCAGCCCTGAACAGATGTTAAATATTTCCATCTTATGTCTGCAGAGAAAATAATAAATTCTGTATTTATTATGTACGCTATTGCCTAATAGTTCAAGTGTTTGAAATAGATAAATTAGAAACCATAATTATTTTGGGTGTGCTTATGACAATTTGTACAGGATCACAAAAATCTGGTGATTCAATTGGTCTGTAGCTCAATTTTTATAAAATCTTCCCTTAATTTTGAGAACTGATCTGTAGAAACATAATGTGGCAAAATAAGCAGATTGTGTAGGAGGATTAGATAGAAATTTGGCCTTCCTAGTAATCTTGTGCTTTTAAAATACAGACTTTATATTCAAGAACTGAGGATCACTAGCTCAATCTTGATATTAAAGTCTTATTCTTCCATCATTATGCATTGTGAAACATCCATGTTAATATAATTCTGTATTAGAATTAGCAACAAAATTACCTTTAGATTATGATGAAGCAGGTTCCTTTGTGATTTCAGTTGCTAAAATGTGTGACTGTTATGTACTTAAAGGTTCTCTGTAAATGCCATTATAGCTATACCATTTTTGTGGCATTTCTTTTAAAGAATGGGGGATTGCCATGCCAAATGCTTTGCCTTCATTTGGAGGTGAACCTTTTTTTGATTATTGCTATATTATGGTGACCTTTTTTTTCATCAATCAGACTGCAGTAACTTGTGGTTGAATGACCATAGCCCTCTTTGCTTACAGCCTTGTACTTCCTGAGAAGTTGGAGTATATTGTGAGCAAGTATGCTGAACATTCCCACGATAAATGGGCCTTTGAAAAGGTAGGAATTATTTTAAGACTGGCAACTATCCAGGACTAGTAAATAATTCCTAGGGTAAATATTGAAATTGAAACAGGAGAGTTTAACTGACAGGCCCTTGTTCAGAGTGTATGGATTTCTGTGTATTTATTTTGGGATATGTGGAAGAAACCCCTTGCTTGAGAAAATGCATTGCAATTCCTTACTTTCTCAAGGAATTTATTATGAGAGACTTGGGGGGACTGAAAAAGGGGAGGTTGGTTTGGGTTTGGGGAGTTTTTTTGTTTGTTTGTGGTTTTGGTGGGGTTTTGTTGTTCTTTGTATTTTGGGGTTTTAAAAAAATTTTAAGAATATATAGCTTTTTAGCCATCACTTTTCCTGGTAATGGTGCTTTTTGACTGAGCGTCAGAGATTCAATTTTACTGCAGCAGCACCATGATCTAAGAAAGTACAACCTAATGTAATTTCTGATTTCAGATAAGTAGTTTTAGCTTTTCTTTCTTCTTAGCTTTAAGAAACCTGTTATGTGTTGAATTTCTCTATAATTTTCCAAATGCACTTCACTATGTCATGCTTCTGTTTCATTTTTTCTACAGAGCTACAAGAAAAGACAATGAATTCTTAAATAATTTATGATAACAATTAATAACAAATGAATAGTAATTTTATGGAAGAGTTGTATGAAATAATTCTCTTGTTCGGGGGGCCTATGTATGCAAATTTGTAGAGGAAGGTGCACATCCCTATGCATATGTTAATATACACAGAATAATTCCAAACCATCAATGTCAGTTACTGTTGTTTAAGGTAAAGGATTCCTTAGTTCTGTTGTTCAGCTCTTGATCTGTTCATGTTACGTGTTCTTCTCTGGGTTTCTGACTGGCCTCCCAGAGAACTGTGGTGGTTTTTTCCCTCAGCCAGGGCTGTCTCAATGCATGAGCCCTTTGGAAATGGCCAGGTTTGGGATGGGCATCAGGAGGCTGGCTGCTCCCAGGCTCCATCCCTGCTGCCTCAGGCATGTCTGCTTCCCCCGCGCCCGCAGAGGGATGTCTCCTCTTCTGTGGCACAGAGCAGCTCTGGGAGTGCCTTAGCGGTTTGGGGGGGGCCGAGGAACCTGGCTGATTTGCTCTCACTCATCCATGTAGTTCTCATCTTATTTCAGCGGGATTTTCTTTTTCTTCTTTCTTTCTTTTTTTTTTTTTTTTTTTTTTTTTTTTTTTTTTTTTTTTTTTCAGACTAACAGTGGATGGAAATACGGTGTTTCATTGGATGAAAATATGAAGACTCACCCATTAATAAGGCCTTTCAAAACTTTAGCTGAAAAGGTAATAGAGGAAATCTCAGCTGCATCAATATGAAGTAGATTGATTTGTGCGCTTTTAAAAATCCATTTTAAATATATTCTGTTAAATGTCAGGCAGAGGCACAAACAAGAATTCTTACTGTTAATAGGTACAACTTTACACTGAAGTGATTTTTCAGTTAATCTTTCACTGAGTCTTGTATAATTTGCTTCCATTAGGCATAATGTTCATTGTTTCTTCTTAGGCCTGGGCAAATTTGAATTCAGAAGTATCAGTAGCACAGTTTTTCAGGCTTCCATGGATAAGAAATGACTGAAAGAAACTCCTGGAGCTTAATGAATGTGTAATTAAACATATCTGAAGGCAATTTTGTCTTCCAGAAAGATGGTAGAAAAATGTAAAAAGTGCGTGGGAGATGATTCAGTTGAAAATGCGGAAAAATATTTAAGTATTTTGAATTTCTTGACTAGGAAAAAATGTCTTCTAGCTGTCAGAACAGCAAAGTTAATTTGAATTCTGTGACTTATTTTTCTAATGATTCACTGGGAGACACAAGTCAATTACATATGCCCCTCTTTACAACATTTTTCCTGTTCAGAAAATAGACATGACAAGGATCAAGAGGGATTAAAGAGGTCGAGTTTCCTAAGGTTTGTAAATTGCTTTGAAATCTTTGGAGAGGAGCCAAACTGTTGGTTGTTATTTAAGCAGTTCAAAGAGTTGTTACAGAATTGTCTGAAATTAGAACTTTTGAACATAAAAATCAGGTCTATCCCTAAAATCTGTCATTTTGAGCAACTGATTTATGATACAATCTGAAATACTTTTACTTATTTGATTTGAAAATCATATGGCATAATAAGAATTTTGCCACAAGTTTTCAGAATTTTCTGATACTTTTACTTTTCAGAGGAGTGTTGGAGTATGGGCTGTTGCCTATCTTTTTATTGGTAACTCTGTTTATATGAAGAGGTGTATAGTTCAGAAACCTGTATCTGTGAGTGGTTATAAATATAGGAAGACTAAAAAAGGGTCTTGAGTGCTTGATGCATTTGAAAATACTTGTTTAACTAATTTATAGCACTCACAGAAACATAATTTTTAAACTATTTTGTGCTGGTGGAATTAATGAGTAAGTTTCCAGGCCCAATCTACATTATTGCTCCAGGGTTCATCGCAGGGCTTTTAGTTTCTAACACATGAATACATGCCACTAAAAATATTTTTTTTTAAACTGTAGGTATTTCAAAGCTTTTCTCTCATGTAAAAAGAACTGTATTTTGTGTTCTCATGTAATATACAAATTTTCTATACTTTTGTGGCATGTGGCACTTAGTAGATGGACATAATATATTTTTTGTGCTTTTGCTACTTAGTAAATATATAAAAAAAATTTCACTTTTTTCTTCAAAGGAAAAAGAAATTTATCGTTGGCCTGCCAGAGAGTCATTGAAAACCATGTTGGCCTTGGGATGGAGCCTAGAAAGGACCAAAGAGGGAGGAGAAGCAATAATGCATCAGCGTGAAAATGAAAAGCTTCGTAGTGTATCTCAGTCTAGTCAGGTAAGGTAGATGGCCTTAAGTTTAGAAAACAAAAGGCCTGTTCACTAATTTACTAATAAACTATAAACAATTATGTCAATTTGATATTCTTTCAGAGAAAAGAAACTTTTAATGGTAGAGTTCTAGATGGGAAGTCGTGTCACTATAATAAACACTGTGCAACACTGAAGAGGAGATTCCAAAAAGCTTCTAAGACAATGAGGCTATAAGAGACCATAGATATTAATTTTCTTAGAAGAACTGAAAAGCTTTTTAATATAGTCATTCAAAGAAAAGAGACAAAGCATTTAAACTCTTTTATTTTATAAAAAAATTTTAATATAAAAATTAATATCAAAATTTTCTTTCTTTGGTCAAACAGAAGAGTCTGACACAGACTTTTGTAAAGATTACAATTATGACTGACAAATGAGATTGCACATTTGATACTTTGTTTTTAAATCTACAGGCAAAATTTTCAGATAATGATAGACTTTTTCTATTTGTAGACTTTTGTAATCACGTGTGAGACTGCTGGTCACTATGCTTTGGAGGAGGAAAGCTGTTTAAAATTATGACAAGTGTTGGGGAATTGTTATTGTACTCCTCGAGGTGAATTACACACATTTGTACATAAACACAGTGAGTTAATAAGCAGTGCATTGGGCACAAGTCCTGGAAGGAGTGTGCAAAGCTGTGTCACAAGATAGCTCCTCATGTACACCTGCACCAGCACTGATCCTGTGAGCATCAGTACCTGGCACCTTAATCCTGCCTTGGGCTCCTTCTCCAGCACCTGTATTTGTTTTACAAAAGGGGCCCCTGGGCACTCCATTACAAGATAATACTTCAGCATTTGTTATATCTTCAGCAAACCTCTCTCCCTTACAGGAAATTCTGCTGTCTCTGTCTCTATTTTCAGCCAGTTGAACTCCTTCCACAGTTGGGCTTTCTTGCCCAAGAAGATGCATGATAAAGACATGACAGAGTAGAGGTTTTCAGTGCATAATTAACTTGAGTACACGTTTGAAATCACTGATTTATATGTAACCATTCACATTTAACATGCACCTCTAACAGGTTTTTGAACTGGAGCTTTCTCACTTAAACCAGTTGTAGATTTTGTTAATGTATTACACTCCTGCTTTTTCTTAGTCTAAAATTCATCAAGAAAATAATTTATCTTTTGTTGTATTGTCTCATCCTTAGCACAAGGCTCACTCAAGCTGTTCCCATGGTTCTGTCATGTTTTAAAGGAACATCTTGTATGTCTCATGATTGATCTCCTCCTAGGCTAAAAGCTTAGCTCTTTGCAGCTTGCCACCTGTTGTGAGTAGAGAGATTTAAGTATCTGCAGCAAGCTGCATACTTCCACATTAGCAGCAAACCCATTCACTTAATCATCCAGTGCCTTCAGTATATTGCAAAATAAGTGAACAGTTTCTAGAAGAAAGTGGAAAATTTGGAGTGGCGTTACTCTAATCAGGTCAATGACAGAGATGTTGTAGTTGAATATTTGGTTCTTTTATCTGAAACTATTTAATCTGAGAATAATGTTCTTTTCCCCTGTAGGGAAATGGGTATAGCCCAACACCACTTGATCTCTCTAATGTGGCACTTTCTAGGGAGCTTCAGGTTAGTTTTGGTTTTTTCTTTTGTATATGTTTTGCATATATTATGCTGAAAGGAATGGATGTACTTGGTTTCATTATTGTTAACGAGTTGAATTTTGTTAGGTTTTATGAGTGTATTTGTGACTGTAGTTATGATAAGCTGTTGCAGAAAGGGTGCATGCTATTTACATATTGAAAGATGAGATTTCTACTGTTGATGCCATTGGTGCTTCCTGAGTTTCCAGAAAAAAATAAGCAAAAAACTATGCAAGGGGCTGTCAACAGCATGTTATGAGTATCCTGTGTTCGTGCTGACTTCAAAGAACAGCTGAATATAGAAATTCCACTTAACTATGATGTTTCTTTATCACAAGAGTGTAGACTTTACTCAAGACTGTAAAATTGTGTAGCATTACGGAATTTTTAATTGTCACCTAATCTTGCTTTTTTTTTTTTTCTGATGCTAATGTAGGGTATGGTTGAGGTAATGGCAGAAAACTACCATAATATATGGGCCAAAAAGAAGAAAATGGAGTTGGAAAGCAAAGGTAAGCCACAATTCTGCAAACCACGCCAAAAATACAAGGAGATTGAGGGAGAAGAAACAATCTGAAAGATGACAGTGTAAGACAATCAAAAAGCATAGTTCCTTTTGTAGATGAAACAGAATAAATCTTACAGTAGAAAAACTTACAGTTCTTTCAACTTACTAAAGGTGGAGGTAGTCATCCTTTACTGGTGCCTTATGACACATTGACAGCCAAGGAGAAATCACGGGACCGTGAAAAGGCACAAGAGCTGTTTAAATTCCTTCAAGTCAATGGTATAATCATATCTCGGTAAGTTGCACATTTTTTCAGATGTTTGCTTGCATTCAGTGCACAAACCAGCATGGTAATCTTCTCTCACTGCAGACTGGCAGTTATTAACATAATTACCATTTGGTATTTCTTCTATGAATCAGACCTATTTTTATGTTCAGAAAGACTCTTCTAAAACAAAATATTCAGGCAGCATTTGTAATAAGTATGTGATCATAGTAAATACAAAATGCAACAGTATGGTAATTAAACAAGAGGATAATTAAAAATTGTCAAAGTTAGCAGCTAACAATGTCAGTGGGAAACTTAATCTGAGGTCTGATTCTGAATAATATCTATCTAAAACTGCTTTTTAATCCAGTTTTTGAAAAAAAATTGCTTTGAGTTCTGTAAAGTAATAACACAAACTGGCGACTTTGTGGGCATTAACTTCTACTCTAGCAAAAGCATAAACTTCCTTTACTGTGACTTGAAATGCTGTCTCAAAGTAAGCTGGCCTGTGGGAACTTCTGACTGTACTATGTGGCTTTATATAATCTCCTCTTTTATTGTATGTGAAACACATGAACACATAAGAAACCTCAATTTTCTGGCATTAAGAATTTTTGTGAACAAAATTGTATTCATGAACAAATTTTTCTGTAAACACAGAGTCAGATCTTTCCTGTTTTCATTTATTTCTACTTTTCAAGTCTGTGACTCTGAGAGTATACTCAGTAATTTATAAAAATCAGTTTTTAGGCTCTGCAAGATGTAACCTTGTTCGCTGCAAGAATTAATAATATTTCTATGAGACAAGAAAACAGCTCTAAGTATACATTTCTGTATTACTACAGAGAAAAATTCCCTCCTGCCACATATGTGGGCTCTCAGCCTGAACCCAAAATGAATGATCTCCCAAAATGAATGATCTTCTGAAACACCAATGGAATTGTTCAAATTTTGCAGCTGCGTGTGTTTGGGTCAGGAAATCAATTTTTTCAGTGTTATATTATGAGAAAAATCAACTTGTCAAAGGATGTTCAAACTCTTCATTGACATGGGCAGAGTTTGCAGTGACTGCATAAGGATGAATCATGATTATCCTCTTTTCAATGTTTTCTTCAGATGAATATATGAATTATATATATAAAGTTTTTTGCAATACTCATTGCAATTATCACATTTCAAGATATCATTCTTGAAAATGCTGGTCTAATCATTAAACATAGGAATTGTTTATAATTGGCAATGTATAGGTGGAACAGCATGTGTACTTTATAGGTACCATCTGCCTCTGTTTTGGGGGTTTTTGCTCATTGCTGAGAACATTTTTGGAACAGTGTGTTTATGACATACAGATAAATCTCTTAGGCCTTACTCAAGTATGCATTAGAAACAACATGGTATTTTGTTAAGCATCTTTAAAATCTCTGCAAGGTCTTTGGATTTTTTTTATACTTCACACACATTTTTCAATATTTAGGAAAGTATGTGTAATCTCTTCAGAACCATGTCTTCTTATAAACTCAACAAGAAAATATTTACAGCGACCTCACTGAAAATGCAGATAAGTACTTAGACTCCTTTGTGACAGTAAGGCAGCAGAAGGTGCCCCTCAGCAGACATAGCTGTTAATTCATACTAAATAATTTGCACAGGTGATAAATTAATAGGGAGTCATCAAAGTAAAAAACTAGAACTCTTAAAATAGAATTTCTACTAGTTTTTTTCACAAATTACACTAAGATGGGAGGTTAGAGTCCTACTAAGTTTGTGTTTTAAATGGGATTGAAATGTCTTCCTTGGTTCTCTGGCTGTAACTGTTTCTTTCCTCTTTACTGTGTTCTGGCACAGTCAAGAACATGTATTTTATTTATTAGAGTTTTTTGTTAAAATCTCTGCTGCATCAACCTTCTCCCAGAATTACTTTTTTTGCTCGGGTCTCTCTCATAGGTGTTTTTAAACTGCTAGTCTAATATTCCATTTTACCTGATTTACCTCCATACCAGCAGTGAGTCCAGCAACTTCCCTCTTTTCTTGTTCCTTGCTTGATTTTTGCCTCAGTGCCACAAACTACCAGTTCCTTTGTTCTTCCCTACTTCTGACACAGTGTTAGCTCCTCTGTAGTCTCTGCATGCCCTTTGGCTGGGTTATTTTCTCTTAACTGATAAAGGCTGAGTCTTCCTATCTGTTACTGTTTGGAGAGGCTGTATAGAAGCAGATGAAGTAGCCATTTCTGATTAACCAGGGGCTTTCCTTAATATCACTGTTACCTCATCACTTGATCAAGCAGTTAGATGTCCCGGGTGTAACCCACCACCTACCAATAGAAAATCTCAATCAGAGTTTAGTTCTTTTGATATTGGAATAAAGAGACCATGAAAAAGTTGCAAACTAAACAAGAGTACTAGGGAACCTCAAGGAAATGAAGATGAAAGAATTAATGACTTGTGAAAGCAGGTACATTTGAAAACAGAATAAATTTAAAATTTTATAGAATTGACTTCAAAAGGGTAATGAAAAAAAAAAAAAAAATCCCTGTTCTTGTCCTGGATGCCAAGATTGAAAGATTGAAAGCATTATTTGCAGATTTGTGGAATGAACCCTTAGCAATGAATTGGAGAGTCTGGCTACCCTTCAGAGGAGCTTTGATAGTCTGGGGAAATGGGCTGTCAGAAATATTAGGAGATTGAGCAAAGGTAAATGCAAAGTCATGTACCTGGGATGTAATAATCCCAGAAATAGAGGAGCTTAGTCTGAGTGCATATGTTCAGGAAAGCTCTTCAAATTGTGCAAGCTGAACATGACTCAGGAATGTGTCCCTGTGATGGAGAAAGCTGACTGTGTGGGCACTGTACACAGTGACTGTGCACACTCTATCAGTGGGTTCTGCAGGCCGATGGATCTCGTGACTCTGTCAGGAGCATTTTGTCCCATTTTGGGTTCTCCAGTGCTAGGGAAGACACCAAGAACAAAGTCACTCAAGGGGAAGACACTGAGATCTCCTGTGGATGGATGCCAATGTCAGGCTAGGAGAGGCTCTGAGGAGTAATCGGATTTTTTTCAGTTTTAAAACAGATGGCTACAATAGGATTTATGCCTGTCTTCAACTACTTCTTGCAAGCTGATTGAGAAAATGAAGTCAAATAGTAACTCCTCAAAAGTAATAAGTTGTTGCAAGGAAAATTCCAGTTAGATATAAGAAAATGTTTCACTATTGTTTTTCCGTGGTGAAGATGGCCAAATATTATAGGGTCTCCAGAGTCATTATGACATTTGGATCCTTGAACCTACTCAGATCATTATCATTCAAGGTTCTCAGCAACCTTGTCTTGTGGCTTTGCTTTGAGATGGGACTTGGATCAGATGATTTTCAGAGGCCTCTTCCAACCTTAATTTGCCCGTGATCCTAAAGAATTTTAGAATTTCAGTCATGTAGGTTTCATTTGTACTTAAAATCAAATCCAGTATTTTAAGGCCCAGACAATCACACGTATTTTTATTCCTTTTAAATATCTTGTATGATCAGCCATGATTTAGGTAATGAATTTACCTTAAAGAATAAATAATACATGCCTCTTTAGAAATTATTTTATTCTGTTGAAATTTTTTGAATACTATAATAATATAATAGTTTGCGGCTTACACTTAACTTTTCTTAGAGCATCTGAAGTAATTTTTGCTTCATTCCTTCATAAAATTAAAGGAATAAATGAAGTTTAACAGTGATTAATCAAATGAAGGGTAGCTTAGGCTGATTTTGTAAAGATGCAACTGCTGACTTCCTAAACACTCAGGAGATAAATAGGCCAGCAGAAATTGAGTGAGCAATGCATCACTTTGTTAGATTCAGATGCATGGTGGCTTTGTTTGTGCAATAAGGTAGCACTCTAAAGTTCTTATCCTAAAATACATGTATTTTGGATACCTTAATCATAAGCTATTATACTTATTAAAGTCAGTTCATTTTTCTCTATTTCTTCATAGATAGTTGATAATTAAGAGCCACCATGGTAATTTTCTCCTTCTTATGAAAATTCGCAGTAATAAAAAAATAAGGCATGAAATGCTTCATTGTACTGTCATCATTTGTACTACTGCCATCATCAGTGCTATTTCTCTTAATCCTTTTCAAAACAGGGGCCTGAACGACATGGAGTTGGATGCTTCATCCATGGAAAAGAGGTTTGCCTTTAAGTTTCTGAAGAAAATTTTAAAATATGTGGATTCTGCTCAAGAGTTTATTGCACATTTGGGTAAGTTGCAGATTTTATTTTTTTAATCATTAGAATTGTTGATATTTAGATATTTGATTGATAGGTTTGCATTTTTAATGGTCACTATTTTTATTGCATTTAAGAAACAAATAATGTCTTTTAATTTTCAGATTAAATTATTGAATATTTGTAATAAGCTAAACAGTTTCTGCTCTTTTATTTTTATTTGAGTAAAACTAATTTTTCAAGTCTATCAGAAGGATCTATTTGTGTTATTTATTATTAGACAGCTTCTTATTTGTCTCTGCCCTGATTGTATCCCTGCAGAAGCCATTGTAACCAGTGGAAAAACTGAAAAATCTCCACATGACCAAGAAATAAAATTCTTTGCTAAAGTGAGTAATTATTTCATGATAATATATGTTTCACTATACAGAATATGTAAATTTGTAATGTTACACTGTTTTTCACATAATAGAAATATATATTTTCTATATTTTTATGATAACCAAATTGTTATCAAATATTTTGAAATGTCTTCAAAAATCTCAGTATATTTGCTGGATTCAAATATTTCAAAATAGTTCAAAATATCTATTTCTGTATGAGAAGGAATTAAACCCAGATTTTTCATTACATGATATTAAATGCTCTCACTGAATATAAAAACTTAATTTTTTTTTTTACAAGACATCACTGAAGTGCATATCTAATTAGCAGCAAGAAATACTCCTATGCAGTATTAAATCCAAACCACATATCTCTGTGGAAGTCAGTTTATTATTTATGCAATTTTGAATAAAATTTTAAGACTTCAGATTTTAATTTTTTAATTTATGTGAGTTTGTGTCTGAAATTAAAACAAGGTATAGTTGTTACGGAACTAAAATTATTTTATGAACTTTAACCAATCAGAGCATTGCTGCTGCATTTACCATTGTGATCTGTAAAAAATATATTTTGTGTCTATATTTCTTAGGTTCTTTTACCATTAGTTGATCAGTACTTTACAAATCACTGCCTCTACTTCCTGTCTTCTCCATCAAAAACCCTCAGTAGCAGTGGATATGCATCAAATAAGGAAAAGGAAATGGTAGCAAGGTAAGTAAAAATTAAGGTATCCACAGTAAGGCTTTTTTTAAGATAACTATAGGTCTCTTCTTAGCTTATAGGGAAAGACAGATCTTTCTAAAGCTTACTTTCCTCACCTGGAAAGCAAATATTTTATTCTGTACGAGAATGGCAGTGAGTGAATAAAGTTCCTCATCTTATTTTAAATAAATATATGCACACAAACACATACACCCAATTAAAGAGTTAAATATATATATCATAACTATTTATTTTACAATATGTAATTGTAGATGATAACATCAAAATACATATAAGCTATTCTGTGAGCAGTGGAATTACTTAGTTTCTGATGGGGTTCTGTTTCATTGTTGGTGGCAATTTCTGGTTGAAGCTCTTTCCACTGTTGGTTCATTTAAATGGTCTTACATTTATTTAAATTTTCAGCTACCAAAAAAATGCTAAAAATACCATGAGGTAGCTTTTTTAGGGGGAAATATGGGTTCTCTGTAAAATTACTTCTGCCCCTGCACAAGTATTAACTGGAATTTAATAATTTTTGCAAGTCTTTATTGTTTGGATGGAATCAACTATTTGACAAAAAAGTTATTATTGAAAATTCTCTTAAAAACAATTGCCTTTTAATTTAGAATGTGTTGTCTATATGAAAATATTAATTTCTCTTTTCAGCTATTAAAAAGTAAAAATAGCATTAAATAATATTGTATTTTAACTATGACAGTAATTTAATAATTTTCCAGTTTTTTCTTTCCTTTGAGGTGTGCTGCCAGTTACTTTCGTTTGGAACCTTTGTATCATAGTATTTTAAACTGCTTTTACACTCATGCTTTCTAAGTTTAGCTGTCAGTTTCTCAGATTTCTTTTACTTTCCTTCACTGCATTAACCAGAGTTAACTGCTTTTTCCAGTGGAAAGTAGATATAAAATTTGAAAGTAAATGTTACTTACATGTTATTACATACAATCAGGCCTAGGTCTCGGCTACATTTAGGATTCATATTATCATCATCAGAGGGTAAAACCAGATATATTTATTTATAAAGGACATCCTTGTAAGTTATTTTAAACAGTATGAAGATTTTTAATATTCATTTCCTGCAGAATTCCAAGTAAAACACTAATACGTTTCTCATTTTTTCTTGTTCTTAAAAAAACCCCCAAGTCTTATTCAGAAGTAATAGCCATAAAGAATGACTCAGCCATATAGTATACAGTTGTTGTAAACCACTGTCAAAAGAACGTTTTAGATTTCAAGACACCTCTGAAGTTGTGAAGTATGGAAAATGAGAGATCTCAGGAGCTTCAAAATGTTACTCTGCTTAATGCAGTTGACTGTTTTCACCATATATCTCTCAAAGTGCGCTTTCCAGGAACTACATTGTGTTTTTTTTTTCATATTCCTACTATTCTTTACCTCATATTCTGAATAAATTTTTTATCTTTGTCTTGTCTTGTTTTGCTCTCTCTGTTCTTCTCTACTTTAGCTTGTTCTGCAAACTAGCTGCTCTTGTTAGACATAGGATCTCACTTTTTGGTAAGTTGTTAAGAAAGAGCTTGATAAAAATTTACAGTATACATAACCATTGTTTCTATCTTACCTGAAGATTTTCACAACTATAGGCAAAATTCTATTAAACGCTCCATAAGCTTCTAGTGAAATTAGTAAGGGCATTAACCATGTCTCTGAAGGTAAAACTTAATAAAATACATAGTGTCAAAGCAGGAAGAAATAGCACATTGTCATATCACTAGACTCCATGAAAAAAAAAATCAGTGCTTTGCAGTTAATTTTAACTTTTCAAAAGTAATCTTACATTAGTTACTTTGATTTCTGTCATTCAGCTGCTGAATCCAATGAACTAATTTCTCAATAGATAAAAGTGGATGTAAAGAAAAATAATACACCTCCTGCAAAGATATTGGTAAAAAAAATTAAAATAAATATAAATACTACAAGATACAGAGTTCAGAATGTTGCAAGGTTAGGTGGTGAAAATGTGCCCCAGGTAGACATTAGTTATTCTGTTTAGTTCTTATATGGAAATTGACTTAAAAAAATGGAAGTTAGTTCTAGAACCAGACTTAACTCTCTCTCCAGTGACCCAAGGTGGGAGACTTAGGTAATGTCTTGTTTAAACCATGCATCTTCAGTAAGGACATTTTGGATCATTAGACGGTGCTGTGTTTCCTGTGCTCTCATAGTATCTCTTTCTAACCAGGTAGTGATTCTGCTACAATGGTGAACTGCCTGCACATCTTAGCTCAGTCTCTTGACACACGGTAAGTTTGCAACTTTTGTACCTACTGCAAACTGGGAAGGTTTTAGAGCTTCTCAGAAGCTGTTGGATCGTTTCTGTATTTTTTATTCTTCATTTGTAATTAACAATCTCAAAAGAATCAACAATTCAGATATTACCCTCCATATTAGCAGATTTTGTCTAAAGTGTTTCCTCTATGGTTTTCTGTTCAATGTCTGTCATTCAAACACTGAAAACACTTGTCAACTTTTCCAAGTTCATTTTGAAGACTTTATGGAGAGATACAGATGACACAATCATTGGAACTGCAGATATTAACAAAGTTTAGTGCATAGTGTAAAATTTGCCATTAGAAGTATGCAGAGTATATTAATATATGGGCATAGTTATATTTGCTAACTTTCACTGCTTATCATTGGAATAATTATGTAGATTAAAAGAGAGGCCAGAAGAGTTTTTGAGTTTGTGCTGTTTTCTGGACTGGTCAAGTTACATAGTAGCCTGATAATGAACTTATTGTGAACACTGGAATCTTCATTAAGGGGTCAGAAAAATGTGCAAAAAGTCAAGGAATGGGACTGTGGTTCTGGTATTGCAGTTGTATTTCCTAGATTTAGGGTGCTTTGATATATCCTGACTTACACTCCTAGTTACTGTGGCTCCCATAAAGCTATAGGGATTAAGAGCTGGAGGGGGTTGAGCATATTTTATAGGGGAGCTTCTTCATTACTTTCAACATTTACTGAGAAGGAATTATCTTATTCAAAAGCAGACCATAAAAAATCTGGAAAGGCAAGACTATGGAATCACGACCTTTGTTGTTATTATTTTTGTATCAAATACTCAAAGATAATTGTTGCTTATACTGCTAAGCAGATGTAAGTGCCCTTTTCTGTTCATAATGTGGAGTTCCCTGATACACGTGGCTATCTTCAAAGACTGACAGAATGTACCTGTTACATTGTTGTATCTCTATACAACTACTAAATTGCAAGACAAAGTTGATATTTTTTCCCTTACTATTTTTCAGAACTGTTATGAAATCAGGATCTGAGCTTGTTAAAGCAGGATTGCGTGCCTTTTTTGAAAATGCAGCTGAAGACTTGGAAAAAACTTCAGAAAATCTTAAACTGGGAAAATTTACTCATTCACGAACACAAATCAAAGGTGTTTCACAGAATATCAATTATACTACAGTAGCATTGTTACCAATCTTAACATCAATTTTTGAACATATATCACAATATCACTTTGGAATAGATTTACTTTGTAAGTATTTTATTTGATTTTTGAATTTTATTATGTTATAATGCTGCAAATGCTTTTTAGTAATGACTGCATATACTCAAAGAATGAAATTCTGTTTTCAGTAACAAGCACATTTCCAGCATTAATTCTGAAATTAGCAGCATAGTACTTTATTTCTAATGCAAAAATAATACTCAATAAGCTTAAAGTTAATTATATACAATATTTCTGCAAACATTGGGAAAGAAATGAAAATATCCCTTTGAGTGTTGTCTTAACAAATGTGTAGATGAGACTAGTTTTTATGTAAAATTTGTATTTCATTATATAGAGGAAACAACACTGTGGAATTTCCCTTACATGGGAAAACCACTGTAGGTCTTTGAATTTAAACTTTCCCTATTTTTAGCATCTGTTAGTTTAAAAATACTGAAATGACTCCTCAAGATTCAGCAATATGCTGAATGGTCTTATGTTCTAATGTTTCTAATGTCTGTAATTATGTTCCAAAATTTTGTTTGCACTTGGTTCATAATTAAAAGATGGATAACCATGAATATGCTTTCTTTAAAAATATGATGAACCTTTAGATCGTGTACCTAAAGTTAAAACACACAGATTGATGTCATTTAGCTAAAAAAATTATTCTGCAAGTGTGATCACCTGGAATATCTTATTAGCAAGTATCTGCCGTCCTCTTGGAATGTCTGATCTGGTAGGCTTTGGAATGAATTTAGATGATAAACCAGGAATTAGAGACGTTGAAGATAAATACCGTGTGGAGTATGAATGTTCAGTGAAACATGAGCTAAAAGTTTTAGATACTGTTTAACAGATTGCATAAAACAGTTGTTTTATATTTGAAAAGTAAACCTTAGCTGAATAAATACTGATAATGTATTTTTATTTTCCTCTAGTGGGTGATGTACAAATTTCATGTTACAGAATCCTTTGTAGCCTCTATTCTCTTGGGACTGGAAAGAACATCTATGTTGAAAGGTATTAAGTGTAAAACTCAGCATGCAAAGTTTTCTCTTCTTTAGGAGTCTGTTGCTTAGATAATAAAGCAGTTTGGATGAAATACAAATTTGAGAGAGTGGGAGATGTTTAAAATACACTTTTCTGTTGAAAATGGTTGCCTATACTTTAACATTCAATTCCACAGGGAAAAGACCCTCAATAGAAGTAAATAGTATCCTTCATATGGCTGTGTATCTGCACAGAGCCTATTTTTCCCATAGGAAAAGCTTATTCTTTCTTTGGATTGCTGTTAGGTTCTCAGAGTTTTTCTACCACATATTGCTGTGATAAGTAGGCTGAGTACTAAGTAGGAAGCACTGTTTCACACCTAACAGGGCTCTCAAAAAGTTGTCCTGAGCATAAAATCCTGAGGATATGTAGAGTATTCTGACAACCATTAACTCTACAAAGGAAACCACTAGTTACCTGTATTTAAACCTGTATTTAAAAAAGACAAAGGTCTACAATTCCTTTCAGCATCTCGTTGCTATGCTATGTTTCAAGCCCTTTCTTCCAATAAAAGGAAATCCAATCTTCATCTGTTAGCTTAGAAAAGAGAACCCTAATTGTTTGTGTATAACAACACAGGAACCAAGATAAGCATTACCTATCCTTATACTTGTGAAAGTTTAAGGTTAGGCAATTTTCCCTGCCTTTCTTATGATGAAAAGTTTAAGATCCATAGGGAGAGAGACTAAATTGGAAGAAATTCAAGTCTGTAGTCTGGTTAGGAGGGGCTTTGCATAGTGTGAGGAATGCTCATCTCCAATTTCTTCCTCCTACAGCTTATTCAGAATTGTTTCATACAAAATACAAGAGGTGTCTGGTGGACAGATCTTTCCTCCCACTCTGCATGCATGCACATGCGTGCATGAGCTGTATATTCTCATTCAGGCATTTGTGCACACATCTCTAATCACAAAGCTATACTCCTTTTCTTTCTGGGCTTCAAAATCTTAAATACTCCTTTACATAGATCTGATAAGAAAAATTGGAAGTGCCTTACCCCTTATCTAACTAGCAGTCAGGGTCTCCTCACAGGAAATGAAACATGATTGTGTTTGAGCTGCCTTTCAGTAAGAAAATCTAACAGCACAGGCCTCCAATTGATTGGCAAAATCTGTAAGCACTGGACAGTTTCCTTAAACCTATCAAGGTGCTAGCAGCATCACCTTTGTCTGCAGCAATTGTCTTCTTGGAATGGAAGAGTGATCAGATTAGATATATCCAAGAAAACCAATTATTCTCCTAAGGCTGTGTGAGAGGTTTTCAACCATGGATTTCATTTAGTTTGTTTTTCACTAGTCTCAGGTTCCTAAATTACAGTTGTAGGCAGACATCAGTGTCTAGGTGGGAAGTAGGATTTCAAACACAATGCTCAATGTTTCAGCAAAATTTAGAAATGAGTGATTGAGCTGACTTGAACAGTTATTCAAATTGAGCAGTGTTCAGTTTCAGGATCAAATCAAAGGTTTTTCTCCTAGTGATTTTTGGCAGGAACATTAAGAAGTTTTACCTTTCATTGCAGAACAAATCATAGTTCACTTTTCATAGGTAAATATTTCTTTTTTATGGCTGAAATAGTTCTGCTGGCTGCAGGGTCTCAGGACTAATTTTTAATTCAATTGCTGCTGCTGTCCTGTTAAGACAAACTTCCATTGTCAAATATTTTATCCTTTGTACAGACTGTTTATCTTCTTTAGGATGTTGGAGAGGTTTCTGATTTTTCTGTGAACATTTCTTCTCTAAACATCTCCATGGTTCAAAAATGTTGAGAACTGGATGTAAAATGCTGTAGGTCTTGACTACTTTGAGCCTTAATGCTCTACTGACTGGATACCATTCTTCATGGTGTTTTTCTTGTCTTGGTGCACCAATAGACAATCCTTTAAAAGATCCCTTTCCCTCACACTTGCCAGGATTCGCCTCCAGAGGCTGAGAGTTTCTGCCCTTTTCCAAATCCCTTTTGCAATGCCCACATCCGGATGCTCAGCTTCACTACCATCCAATTTCATATTGTGGGCCACAATATCCCAGCATTGGAGCACTCAGGTCACAAGGTCAGGTCACACCCTGACTGGTGGATGAAATCTCTTCACACATCTTGCAGCTCATCCAGGGATAGGGATCTAGTGATTATCTTTCACCTTGAGTGCTCCTCTTTGTGAGGCCCTACTTCCTCTTCCTCCCTCACTAAGCAAACTGATTTTTTCTGTCTTGTACTTTTTGTTCTGTGTAGGGGTTGCTGCTACTGGCACAGGTTGTTCCTCTGGTTCAGCTGCAATTTGAGTGGCCACAGTGCATTGCTTGCCTCCTCCTCCTCCCCCTGAGGGTGCTGTCTAATATCAAGCAGTGTCCAAAAATAGTACCTAGAACCCAGCATTCTTGCATAACTTTGCACCTACCTGAAACTGCCACAGCAGTTTTCCTTCAAATATTCTGCCACTTGATCTGTAGCACTGTAGTTGCTCTGGGGTGAACTTAAAGACCATTTGAGCAGAATCATCCTTCAAATGTCAGCCCATATTCTTCCACCTACCATACACTTGTGACTATCCACCCTTGGGGTAGATCTCTGAAATACTCTCCTAAAAATCTCTTTTGGTCTTCCATGGTGATGCGACCCAGCAGACCAAGCAATAAGAGCAGGCTTTCCTTAATATCCAGGCAAGTTTTAACAAGCCTGAAGGAGGATAAGGGGGTGAAAAGCTGGGGAAAATTATGCATCCTCTTCTTCCCACAGGCTAGGTACAATTAATAATGGATTCCCGGATGTAGTAACCAAGGTAAGGGTAGAAGAGCAACATTGAATACACATCTCAATTTACCTTCATTGTCCTTGTTGTTATGTCATAAGCTCATATTACACAGAGCAGCAACAAAGCAAACCTTATCCCTCTCCCTGCTCTGAAAAATATCACCATGAGAAGCACATATTGCATATATGTGAATTTATACAGGGTTAGGTACCACAACCACTTGAACTGACCAGAGAACATTGTGACCAGTGGCTCTGGACCTAATACAAAAAATGCTTAGATTGCATTTGCTTCCTCCCCACTCTGGTTAGAGCTGTTATTATCTCACCCTTTCCCACCCTATGTTGAGTGCCAAGTAAGGGTGTTGGTTTCAAAACAGTATTTCTTCAGTATTTCCCACAGAAACACTCCAAATCTTGTGCCACTTGCTCAGTCCCTCCTCCCCTGTCCCCATAGTAGATGGTGAGAAGAATTGGAGGCACCAAAGGTCATGGGTTGAGATAAGAGCAATTTACTGGAAACAGCAACAAAATAAGGCAATGAACAGTAAGAGCAACAATGATGCTACTAAAGATGGTGTATAAGAAAGAGGCAAACAATTCACACGCAATTGCTCACCATCACAGAGGACCCCTGACAATGTCTGACCCCTAAGGAACCCTGTTCCTGGCAATGACATGAGTTGGTACAAGATAACCTGCAGGTCCTGTCCATCTGAAAAATTAACCCTGTCCTGATCAGAACCAGAACATTGGCAGAGGTGGGGTTTTTTTAAACTGTTATTCTGGCACCACTGTGATCTCTGGTAGTTATTTTCATGTGAGAAGTTAATTTTTTCTAAGTTGTTAGATTGTTCCTAATGTTTAAAAAAGATATAAAAAATTAACTACAAATACTAATACTTCTTTTTATCATGTATGCTAGACACTGAAAGCCTGGTGCAAACACTTTTCCTCTCAGATGACTTTTAGTGTCTCTCACATACAGGCAGCGTCCTGCACTTGGTGAGTGTTTAGCATCTCTTGCGGCAGCCATTCCAGTAGCATTCCTTGAACCTTCCCTCAACCATTACAATCCACTGTCTGTTTTCAACACAAAAAGTGCAAGAGAAAGAGCAAGTAAGTACCGTTCCCACAAAAAAAAAAAAAAAGAAAAAGCTGTTCCTTCCAACTAAATAGTAGTTGTATAATGAAAAAGCCCTGAATGTATGCCTCAGCAGAGAGCTCCTGCTACTGATGTTTTATTGTTTGCCATTTTAGCCGTTGCTCTACTTTGTTAATACTATGTCAACAATGTTCTCTTTCTCTTAATATTTTTTCTATTTTTCTGAACTTGATGTTTGAACACTTTTCTAAAGATGCATACTGTAATATTTAAAGTTCAGTTGAAGATCTACATATCTACATTACAAAAAATTTTGGCCAAATACAGTTGTGTTCATATAGCAAAATGCAAGAGGTATAATATCTGATTTGAGTGGACAGAAAAATAATTTCTATGGTTTTGTTGTCTAACTAGTGATCCAAAGCAGTTTGGTACAGGGAACTCCCAGCAGAATATGATTAATTCCATGAAACCTTGATGAAAAAGGGACCTCGACAAGTTGGAGAGAAGAAATGCCTGAAATTCAACAAAGGCAAATGTAGAGTCCTTTACTGGGGGAGAATAACTCCATGGCCCAGCCCAGGCTGGGGGCTGAGCTGCTGGGAAGCAGCTCTGTGGAGAAGGGCCTGGGGATGCTGGTGGACAAGCAAGTGTCCATGAGCCAGCAGGGTGTCCCTGTGGGCAGGAAGGCCAGTGGGATCCTGAGCTGCATTAGGAAGAGCATTGGCAGCAGGTTGAGTGGGATGATCCTGCCCCTGGTGATCCTGAATGGAGTGCTGTGTGTAGTTCTGAGCTCCTCAGGATGAGAGAGACAGAGAGCTCCTGGAACAGGTCCAGTGAAGAGCAACAAGGATGATGAGGGGACCAGAGCATCCCTCTTGTGGGGAAAGGCTGAGGGAGCTGGGCCTGCTCATCCTCATGAAGAGACTGAGAGGGGACCTCATCAATGTAGACAAAACATCTAAAGGGGGAGTGTCCAGAGGATGGAGCTAGGCTCTCCTCAGTGGCACCTAGCAATAAGAAAACAGGCAACAGGCAGAAACTGAAGCACAGAAAGTTTTACCTAACATGGGAAAGAACTTTCTTGTGTGGGTGACTATGCATTGGACCAGATTGCCCAGAGAGACTGTGGAGTCTCCCTCACAGGAGACACTCAAGAACTGTCTGGACATAAACCCATGCCATTAACTCTAGGAATATCTCTTCTTGAGCAGGAACACATCATAGAAACATAGAATAACCTGAGATGGAAGGGACTCACAAGGATCATTGAGGCCAACTCCTGGTCCTGCACAAGGCTCCCCAATAATCACACTATATACCTGAGAGGCTTGTCCAAATGCTTCTTGAACTCTGTCAGGCTGGTACTGTGACCACTTCCCAAGTGACTAGACCAAGCTCCTCACAAGGCTTCCCCTTCAAAGCCTTCCCCATCCTTGTCATCCCCCTCTAGGTGCTCTCTAAAAGTTAACATCTTTTTAATATTCTGATGCCCAAAACTGTGCACAGTAGGTAAGGTGTCACCTCAAGCTGGGGCTGCCCCAGCTCAGATCAGGGCAGGACAATCCCCTCCCTTGCCCAGCTGGCCATGCTGTGCCCAGTGCACCCCAGGACATGCCTGGCCCTCCTGGCTGCCAGGGCACAATGACTCATAATAAACTTGCTGCCAAACAGGGTCCTCAGGTTCCTTTCCACGACACTGCTTTCTAGCATCTCATTCTCCAGTCTATACACACAACCCCACAATGGGCCTCACCCATTCTCTCATTCTGTTGAAAGGAGCATGAGTCCTTTTGCATTGAATTTCTTTGCTTCTCTCCCAACTTACTCTTGATGGACTCGTATCTTAAAATATTTCAGCATTTTCCTCACTAATCCATGAAAGAGTCACTACCTGCAAAAATCATTGTACCTTTCAAGAAAAAGAAACGCAGGTAGATTGATTTCATGTGCTCATAAAGCTTTTTCTATATAAAAGCAGTTATGGAAAAGCTTCTGCTGGCCCTTCCTCCCTGTCAGGTCTGCTTTATAGGAATAGCTCTATACCCATTACCATATTCAGAAATAGTGGAAGAGTTTTGCTTGAGTGACTGGCAGTAGATTGCAATGGGTTGTTAATTGCTGAATGAACATCCTTCACTTTCTAGTACAAACATATGACAACTGGAATTCTTTCCTGGCATTTTTGTTGGGAGATAGTTCGTTAACTCAGTACAGTTTCATTTTAACTCCACGCATAATTTTAAATTGTTTATTTCCCTTTCCTCAAGGTGGATTTAATCTTTGGCAAGTCAACATAAAAGTTGTGAATGATTATGAATACAATGTCCAGAGTATAACCAATATTAATATAAGCTTTCTATTCTGCACTTTTACATAGCTCACCAGATAATTGCAGGACACCTTAGGGTAAAGCCATAGCTTTATGGCAGCTATTGTTTACATTATTGCTATATACATATCATCTGTAAGACAATTTATGAAAGGAGATACCCATGCATACCCCAAATGTTACTATAGTTCTGCCTGTCCAATATGATGAAGGAAAAAATTTCAGCCTTTTGTTTTTAGGGTTTAAACATAGATGTTCTTTTTCATTTTGCTAATTAATCTTTTGGTTTTCTACTCTTACTTGCAGTTTTAGGTATGCCTGATACAGTAGAGGAAATGTGTCCAGAGATCCCTCAGCTGGATAGACTAATAAAGGAAATAAATGATTTAGCAGAGTCTGGAGCAAGGTATACTGAAATGCCTCATGTAATTGAGGTGATCTTACCCATGCTATGCAACTATTTATCTTACTGGTGGGAAAGAGGATCTGAGAGTGTTCCTCAAAGTGCTGGGCCTTGCTGTACAATGATAACATCTGAGCATCTGAGCATTGTTCTTGGAAACATTCTAAAAATCATTAACAACAATCTGGGAATAGATGAAGCATCTTGGATGAAAAGAATTGCAGGTATTGTAAATACTTTTTTTAACAGTAATTGTACTATCAATATTTAATTACTTTGCTATGATTTACCTTATTTCCCAATGATATAATCACAAAAAATGTAACTAGGATCATCATGAAAGATAATTAAAAAATAAGTAACAACAAAAGAAATATGTTTATATTTTATTACTAGTTATATACATGCATTGTAGCATCACTGTAAGTAGAGAGCTTTCTCTTCACCATAAGAGATTTTGAAATTCTCATTCTCTATGCATTGTATAAGAGCTTTAGCGTTTAATTTGGAGTTGTGAATTCCATTGATTTTCAAGACACCTGAGTTTTACAGTACAGAGTATAAGTGCTGTGAATTCTGTTCCTGAAATATCAGGACAAAATGGAAAATGGGGAAACAATCTCAGGAGTAACCCAAGTTCAAAATTAGCTGGTTTGCCTGAATAAATGTGTGAACTTAAATAAGCTGAAAGTTTTTTCAAAATACTGTGTAAGATGTAGTATCTATCCTGGTAAAGAAGTTTACCATATCCAAATTTTATCATTCATATTATACAGTATAAGAATATAATGTGCAATAATACAGTTCAAGAAAATTACTCATTTATTCTCTGCATTTTAACTTGCCCAAGGCAAAATAGGTAAAGGAATTCTTCCAGAACACTATCTTCTGGTTGTTTTCTGACATTGGATAAAAAAAAAAACATCCCAGATACAAAAAAAAACCCAAACAAAACAAGATGTATTTTTGTGAGGACTTTGTGTCTCAATCCTTATTTTGCTTAGGTTCTTAGTTAGAGACGTGGGACTGCCAAAACAATGATAGTTTAATTTATATAAGACTGAAATACTTATAATTCAAATCCATGGTCTTTTAATCTCTCAATACACTGTTTTTATAAAGCTACATTCACAGTTTTATAATAATTTTATGGTGCAGAAATTTATGAAGCCACATAACCTTTACTGTTTCTTGAACTTCAGCGTTCATGTTAATACAATGAAAATACCAGTTATGTATTATTCATAGAATGATCTATATTTTCATGTATAGTTTATGCTCAACCCATCATCAGCAAAGCCAGACCTGATCTTCTCAGATCTCACTTTATTCCTACACTGGATAAATTGAAGAAAAAAGCTATGAAGATTGTGATGGAAGAAGAGCAACTGAAAGCAGACAATAAAATGACACCCAAGAAGCTGAGCTACTCATTCTTGATGAGTTTGCTGTACTTTGTAGAGACCTTTATGCCTTCTACCCAATGTTGATACGTTATGTAGACAACAACAGGTAAAAAACCCTAATAATCAAACTCATAGTTATTGCTTAATATACTGGAATCTATGATCAGACAATCAGGAGGAACACAGTTCACTTAATGTTAGGGTAAGAATGGATCCTGCGTGTTTTAAGATTCTTAAGTCTTAATCCTGAATAATTTAAGATTTTTAAAGAGTGCTGGACCTTGAATTCACACCTTTTGCTCAGATGCAAATTCCTAGATTAACTAGAAAAATGTTACCTGATCTGTTAAATAAGCATTATTACATTAAACTATCTTCTTTTAAGTATCTTATTTTATAATTTCTCTTATTTTTGTGATTAGAGCTAATTGGCTAAAGAAACCAGATGCGGACTCTGATGAACTCTTTCGAATGGTTGCTGAAGTTTTTATCCTGTGGTGTAAATCACATGTAAGATAAAATGTACACTTTTCCTTCCATTTCATTTTGTCTTTAAATATAATTGTGGTAGATGCAGATGAGTTAATCTTTTGGTGATTTATTTTTTCTTTAGAATTTTAAAAGAGAAGAACAAAATTTTGTGATTCAGAATGAAATCAACAATTTGGCATTTTTAACAGGAGACACCAAGAGCAAGATGTCTAAAGTAAGTTAATAAAAAATTGTGAATCAGGTAAACCTACACTATGTGTTTAATATGTTGAAAGAAGGCTCTGAAAATCTTCTTAGATTGCAGATGGTCTGCTGTTAGAAGAAAAGTAAAATAGTTTTACTTCTTGATGACAGATGTGATAACTAATATGCAGAATATAGTTTATGTGCATTAGCATTACTTACTAAATGTCTGCTAATTCTCAAAGGCATAAGATTTAAATAAAAGTCTTGATTTGAAAAAGTTGCACATATAAGAAAATACAGGCTGCATTATAAAATATAGGTTATTGAACATTCAGGAAAGAAAAAGGTAGACTATTTTTTAAAAGCAAATGAAGAAACATTGCCTCATCATTTTCATGTGAATGTCAGTCTGTATTGTTCTGTAAGCTCTGATGGAACACAGCCGTTTTTTGCATATACCTCTTTATTTATATATATATAGTGTGCTACATGTTCACCATTTTTCTTGTTTCTTATCAATTAACACATTCATTTCTTTTTTGCTAATTTTTGGTACGACACAATGCTGATATGATGGCTATAAAATACATCTCATTACCTGTATATTAGAGAAATAGTCAAGGTAATTTTCAAAGGCTGCTTTGACCTTAGGTGAGGAAATTGCCTTACTAAGCTAAAGCCAGATGAAGTCTAATTCCAAATTAGTGTTGGTAAATATAGTGAAGAAATGCTTTCTTTTATTCATATTTATAATGAGTTTGAAGGTGTAGTAGGGAAGTAGCATTTAAAGTTTTATATTTCACTATATTTTGGTTACATGTAACCTAGCTACTCTAAGTCCAATTTGATCAATAGAAAAGCAGATAAAATGTGCCATTACATTTCTTAATTATCTTTAAAAATGTGTTTTAAAATATGTTTAAAACCCAAGGAGTTTTTTCTTTTTTTTTTTTTCCCTATGGAATTTTTTAGGTTTTGAAACCTGACTAAGCCAAACCCTGATATTGGAATTTTTACAAGCAAAGATAGCCTATTAGCTGCTCATTAGTTCATGACCAGCAATGAAAAACAAGTCCAACTTTATAAAGAATTCTGTATTCAAAGATAAGGAAATTTTTAACCTGTTTTCTTGGTGTCAAGATGCAGATTATCAAAATTGTTTGACAGAATTGTAATGTTTGTATCATCCCTATTAACAAGATAAATAGTGGGCACTTCTAGGCTATTTGAGGAGCAATTGCACAATATAACTAAGTGTAATATGTAGCTCTCTGCTTTTCTCATATGGCAATCATTGCACACACATTATGTGTATTATAACATTTATATATTACAACTAGCCTGAGAAGGCAAAAAGTAGGTGTACTTTCTTTTTTTGGACATCATAGATCAGAAACAGTGTGTTTAATCTAAATTTTGTCCCTCTGCAATACTGATAACAGGATAATATGAAGTAAAGTGTTAGTGACATGTTTTTGTCAGTCTGGCATGGCAGGAATAAAGGACAAGTCTTTACAAAATAAGGAATAGGTAGGTTTCATACTGCTCTGATTTTGATAAAATCACAGGAATTTAACATCAAGAATCTCTACTACCCAAATCTGATTTTGAGATTATATTTTCAAATGCCTGTTGTGTATATTTAAGTATATAGATATTCTATGTATGAATAATTGTATGAGTATATTTGTAACAGAGATGTAGATGCATATGTAAATACATTTTTATCCCAATGGGCATATGGTACAAAGAGAATTGTATTTTTCTAATATAGAGAGATTGGGGGGGTTTTGTATGCATATAATTTTTTGTAAGCATATTAATGTCAACTTATGGTGTTCCAGGACACCATGCATGGCTATTGCTAATAAAAGAAGAAAGAAAATACTGTATTGTTCATGGCTGAATATTTTATTAATGTTAATTTATTAATATTTTGTTAATGTGGTACTGTAACGGCAGGCATGATTGCAGAACAGCTAACGATTTAGATATTTGTTTCATGATTACTTAAATACCATGATGAAATACATGAAGCATCTTTTAGAAGGGTTGTATTGGTTTTCTATATATGGTTTCTAAGCAGATAATTGCTAATATTTCATAATATAAAATGTAAATTGTCTAAACCCAGTACATCCAATAAATGATAGATTTACATCTTTTTTTTTTTTTTTTTTTTTTTTTTTTTTTTTTTTTAAGACTACATAGGTTAAAAGAAACAAGAAATTATATAAGTAACTGAATTTCAGGTTTTCTTGCAGGTTTGGTTTTTATTTCTATCCTTAGACATTAATCAGTAGAGAACATTACATTAGAGAACATTATTTTTATAATTTCTTGCTTTAATATTAACATTTATCTTAAAAAGTAGCATGCTAATGGAATAATTAGTCCTTTCCTCTCTATCACTTATTCCTCTTTAGTCACACTATTTCTAGTGGAAGCAATCTTATTCAATATTTTATTCAATAAGCATGAGAAAGTATAGCAAACTGAATATGAACATTGGCTACTGACAGCGGGCCCAAGGCAGAACATTTTGGGTCTCCTGAAGGCCCCAGGCTGATCTCACACTGCCTTAGGTAACAGAGACAGAGACTCAGTTGTTTTCCTGATACAAAATACTGGAATGCTAACAGAGTGTAAGGTATCATGTACAGAAAGTTCTATATCCTTACATGCCATTTAGAAGAAAAGAAAAAAAAAAAAAAAAAAAAAAGAAAGCAGAGGAGGAAGAAGTAGCATTATGTAATTTATAGGTAGCTAATAGCTGTGGTAACAAATGATTCATCATTACAATCAAGAAACTCATTAAGTACCCATTGTATTTTTATTATGCCATATTACCTTTGTTAATAGTTTTTCAAATAAATGTATTAACAGCTGAGAATTTAATTTTTCTTTTCTAAAAATATGGCAGCAGAATGCTCGGAGGGGAATGGTAAGTTAGAGAACTTTCAGTCTGAGAGAGACTGGTAACTTAGATCACATTGAAACACCAAATTTGTGATAAAAGTGTTGAAATGGAGAATTTAAACACATTCAATTCCACTAGTCTGTATTTTCCACCCTTTCATAGACTTCTTGATAAAAGAGCATTTTGGGAAAGAGGAAATGATGTCCTATTGTGTTTTTCAGTTAACTGGAATAGAAGACTAAATGTATGCATTCATCTGTACATAATAATTGTGTCATATGTATGTGGGCAGTTCTTCTGTATCAGTTTTGGAATCTAAATGAATGTGTGTCTGGATATACACCCTCAGTTGCTAAACATTTGCATAACCTACTGCAGTCTTATTTGACATACCCTCATTAATTTTTTTAATCTATTTTTAAGAATGTTTGAGTAGGCCTATTACAGAAGTTAGAGGTGGTCATAAAAGCAAGTTTGTGTTGTGAAACAACATGGTTGGTTGTGCCCATCTGTAATATGTAGAAAATATTATTTGCGGATTTACAATAGTTAGAGGATTTCACATTAGTATTTTCTTTAGGAATTTTAGATCTCTTCTTTGAGAGTATTTCAGTTGCATAGAATACATTTCCTTTCGATATACTGAGATAAATCAGAAGTGGAACATTCTTATGGTCAGCTACAATAAGTGAAATATAATTAACATCTTGTGTTTCCTTACCTTTAGTGTACACATACACCTGTAGATACCTGCTGATCCATGTCTATGCAGTATCTACATATTTCACACAACTGAAATTTTAAATTAAAAATTTCTATTTGTCTGAGGTATTAAAAATTCTAAGATGCTAAGATTCTAACACTTAATTTGAATATTAGTCTTTCACTTTTCTGGACTTGTACCTGTTTTTCTTACTATGTGGTATAAATCAAGTAGGCTATAAAAAGATGTTAATAATAGCTTAACATCAACATTTTGAAACTTATTCAGGTATCAAAGACAAAAAGTTACTATTAGGGCAGAATGACAGAAGTGAGGATTTGTGTGTGGTTTTTTCTGCTTGTTTTTAACCAAGAGTTTTCTACAGTATTTACCTATGCCCAGTTGAGGATTCCTTCAAGTAATAGTTTATTTTATTTTACCATAAGTAAATGGTTTTGTATTTATTTTCTTAAGATTTCCTGACACAATTATAATATAATGTTGACTGTGTAATACATATTTATTTAAGTGTATTTATGGTATTAATACAATAAACAGGAAAAAATCATCTATATGAGAGTTACAGCTGAGTTTATAATATTTTTCTCAAAATGCTGAGAGATGCAAGCTAAAATTTTCTCTCAGGCTGTCTTGAAAAGAGTAATAAGCCATGCAATGGGAAAATAGATCTGTAAATTAAGTGCTACACCTTGCCAGTGATAATGTGATTTCTAAACACAGTTTTTTATCAAACGTATTTTGGTGGGGAAAAAAGAAAATGTGAATATTTTTCACTACTGGATTATCTAGAGTTCCAGACACCTTTCTTTTAATAAAATTGGGAAAAGATGCAGTGATCAGTGTATTGATAGGTTAACTTACTGGATGTCCTTATATGTACAAGCAACAAATGGAAGTGTGTGGTAGAAAAGCCACAGAAATTCAGAAGTTCGATTATTCAATAAAGATTAAGCTGATTTCACTAAGGTCTCATTCGGTTATGCATTTACAGTCTATTGTTTTTAGCTACGAGCTTACTATATTTTTTACTGTCCTCATAAAGCTGAATAAGTTTATAAGTAACTTGTAAAATTATCATCCTTTCATCTCTTTTACTTATGTTTTTTTTTCCCCTTTATTTTTCTTTCATACAGGCCATGCAAGTAAAGGTACAGGTCAAAGTGCATGATGTGTCTTTGTTTTAGATTTAGAGATGATCAGGCTCCAAGCACTCTTTCCATTGATCATAGCAGTGGCGTCACAAAGTGAAGCACCAGGTTTCACCTACTATAAATTTTGTCCCAGCTAAAGTGGCAGTCTTTGACCAGAGCAGATGAAATTCTCTTTGGCACTCCTAAATATTGCTTCATTTGAAAATGTATTAAGCTACCTTTTATAATGATTTTAGATGTACATTCTGCCTCTGCTGTCCTTCTGCATTCTGTTTTTTAGCTAAAATAGTGAAGTGGACATTGTAAAAGAAATGTCTAAGTAGAGTCATTAGAAAGAAGTATTTGGCTTATGATATTCAAGAAGAACATTTGGGAGAAATGTGCTATAACCTCTACCCCATCTGTAGATGAATAAAGATTGTATTAAATCAAATAATTTTAAATAAGATATATAGTTCAAATCCTACTTTTTTCCAAAAGGAAAATGGTCTTTACTAAAGATGTGAGGTGTGACAAAACTATTGAATAACATTTATTTCTTTTATGTATTTAATGTATTTGAAGATTTCTTTTCCTCCAGTGAACTCTAGGTCACTTTCCTTTGCATCATTCATATTCTTTTTTTTTTTTTTAATACGAATTTCTAAAATAGATGAGTACTTTCTTGACCTATGGTGCATTCTTCATTGGTGAAGCAGAATAAGCAGCAAAATGGAGCATAAACCTTTTCATCCTTCCCTTCACCCTTAGTGCTAAGAAGCACATGATGCTGTGAAGCGCTTTTAATCAATTAAACCAGAGACACGAGTTAAAAAGGGAGAAGATCTGTTAAACAAATAACATGATTTCATGCTTTGCTACTGTCAAAGTTCTCCAGGTATACAGAATAGGATTTAATGACTACCCTCATAGTAATCTCAAAGAACTAAAGCTCAAAGAGGGATGGAAATACAAAAACTATTAATTCCATAATCTTAACCAGTTTTAGCTGATTTTTTTAGTGTAAATAAATTATTTCATCCTTGTCATTGTGTATTTAGTTATTATTGATCTACTAAAGAATCTGTAATTGGCTTTTGGTATATTTTTTTTCCCAAAATAACTATTTGTGGGTTTAAATCCTCAGAAAAGTAAGATCATTACATGCTTTTAGGAATCCAAATTATATAATTTCTCCTGTTGTGGTCCTTTCAGCACAGTTAATTATTTAGGCAGAATATATACAATTTAATGTTCTTTACATATGTAATGCAGGTATTGAGAGTGCTTAGGTGCATATTAGAACTGTAAGAGACAAAATTCCATAATTATTTAGGTTTCAGTCTGACTCTACTTACACATTTACCAGCTGGAGAAGTGATTTCATAGACAGCAGAATTTCTGGCAAAGGCAGAATGGATCTTTTCATGTTTTGAAAATTCTCCAGTTTTAAGGTTTACCACTCTTGTTAATCTCATATGAACATAAAGAAAATTGGATGTGCAAAATGTCCACTGGCAAAAAAAGATGCAGAAACCAGTATCTCTCCTTTTCCTTTTTTTCCTTTAAAAATATATCTGTTACATATTTTGTTATTCCTTATTTAAGATGCATAGTGACGCCACTGGAATACAGTGATACATTGTGGGATTTGTTTGTCTGCTGTCAATGTAGAGTACAAATAATGTCATTATTAAAGCCATTGCATCACTATTTCTAAGGCACTCTGGAAAGCAAAGCTTTGAGGCAAAGTACTCTCTTGCAATTGTTAGTTCCTTAAGAAAGGAAGCCACATCCATTGCGTGTTCCCTTATACTTGCAAAATACTTAACCTTAGCTATGTACATAGAGATTCCCACTTAGAAGACAGAATTTGCCAAAATTTATAAGCAAATGGAATACGTACAGCTGCCTTTTTTCTTCCAGTGATTACTGTGACAATAGTGAGGCATTAATTGGGAAATAATGAATTGCAATGGATTCTGCTGTATCCTTATGTGGAACTACACAATGTATTAAAAGAACAGTCGTTTGTGAATCGTTATTGACAGAAGGAAAAGGATGTGGAGGGTTAAATGAAAGATTTGTTATTTTGTAGTGGTGTTAAAGCCTGGAGGCCTAGTCCTGAAATCTTATCTTAAGCAAAACTCCCCTTGAGTATAATAGGAGTTTAATCTGGGTACAGAATTCAGAACTGGGCTGTTTGATGTTGTTGCTGTTTACTGTGTGTTCATTAAATATATGGGTCTGTTTGAAAGATTTTGGTTCTCTGTCTCATAAAGGACAAGTTGGGTGTGAAATATGTTGTACAGTGTCTGTCGTGAGGAGATAGGGCAGATGTTATCCTGTTGTGCTGTTTAATTCTGTCTCTTTTGTTTTCCTTTTCCTATTACTGATGATATCCAAAGATACAAAATTTTCAATTTTTTGTCCTAAATTTACTAATATTATCCAAAGCCAAAGGGCAGTACCTTCCAGAGGCACTAATTCTTTGGCATTTTTACACTGAATCAAGACTTTTTAAATAAGACTGGTTTTCAGATGAGACAAGTCAGGCAATATTCATTCATTCAGACCCTGATAACTATCTTTATATAAATCTCTTACAAAAATGTAAACATCCTAAATTTGTCTCTGTAACATTAGACAAATAATATTGTCCCCTGAGAATGATTCAGTTTTTGATTTTAGGGTTGTTTCTGATTTGAAAGGTAAGATCAGAAAGTACTGTCAAAACCATATATAGTATGAATGCACACAAAAGTGTGTGACTCCTATTACAACATTACTGTTACAGCATTTTCTGCACTGGTGCACATCAAAAGTATTCTTTTACATTTTCTGCCCGAGACTGTACACCCTTCCTCTAGTGTAGCATTTTTAATTATTTGTACTACATCAGAAACATAGTTTCCTTGGACCATTAGGGGAAGAGCATGTTGGAGCAATGTGTGATCAGACAACTGAAGTAATTTTTCTTTTTTTCTTTTTTTTCCTTTTTTTTTTTTTTTTTTTTTAACTTCTAGTCTGGAGGACAAGATCAAGAGAGGAAGAAATCCAAACGTAGAGGGGATTTGTACTCCATACAAACATCCTTGATTGTGGCTGCACTTAAAAAGATGCTTCCTATTGGTTTGAATATGTGCACTCCTGGAGACCAAGAGCTCATCTCTTTGGCTAAGACTAGATACAGTCATGTAAGTCTGTGCTTTGTAATAGTTTTTAAGGCAAAATAAGCAGAACTTTGTAAACTGAATTTTGAAGCATAGATATCTAAGCAGTCAATATTATTAAATATATGTATGTACTGTAAACAATTATAACTGCTAATTATTGTGGGTTTTTTTAAAAAAGTGTGTATATAATGTTACCATACTTTCCCTGTTATTTTCTCTTTGTGTACCATGTGAAGTTTGATATATTCATGTTCTTTTGGACCAAATACTGAACTACAATTAGTTAGCTTTAATTCCCTTTAAAGTTTAACCCTTGTTTTATGGTTAAAGAAATACTTTGTCCCTTCTGGTATCTTAGATACTTTGAAAGCAAAAGAGATCACATTTCAATATTGAAACATAAGCTGTTCTATATTGTAAAAGATCTTATGAAATTAATCATAATCTGACTTGTAAAAGAATTCTACCTTTCTACAGAGGGACACAGATGAGGAAGTCAAAGAGCACTTACGCAACAACCTACACTTGCAGGAGAAGGTAATATAAAAACCCCCTGTCTTATAGATGCCAATGTGCACTTTTTAAAACACAGAAGTTGCAAAAGTTTGGGTTTTTTTTTATTGTGATACATTAAAAAAGGTAATCCAAAAAGCTATTAGAAAGGTCTTCATTTTAACATTATTCTTCATGATTTTTCATGAAATAAAAATTCAGAGCCTTGCTTAAGAATTGAGTTCAATTGCCCAATAATATATAGAATCAATGCTGTTTTTTCGAGCAGCTAGTAGATGTCAATTTTGTCTGAAAGGGGACAGAAATTGTGAGTATTTATAACTTTCTTTACTCTGCTATGAGAGTAGAATTGGTGTTGGTCAAATTCAGTGCCTTCATTCAGCAGCTTACAACTGAAATATGTTGGGTTTCAGTCTGATGATCCAGCTGTGAAATGGCAGCTAAATCTGTACAAAGACATTTTAAAGAGTGATGGACCTACTGACCCTGAGAAAAATGTGGAACGTGTGCAGAGGATATCAGCTGCTCTGTATCATCTGGAGCAGGTAAAAACCCAAAGGTCTATACTGTGTTCATTTTAAGATAACCTGAGATTTTTCCTTGCAGAGATTATTTCAGGTACAGTGACTGTCATCATTAAAGTGTCCAGATAAAACTTAGGGGTTTGTACATGTGTGTATGCAAGCACATATGAACATACAGACATCTAAATATGCAAAGTTTTCAACGTAATCTGTTGAAGAGCCTGCAGGGAAAACTCAGGATATATTTCTGCAAAACTGCATGAACAGTCACAAGAAGTACAGTACACAAATCATCTCCATGCAGTAGCTGAAACCCCTGTGGTTTTAGGAAGAGATGTTTGCTTGTGCACTTTTTTTTAATATACTTGGTTTAGCCTGTCTCTTATTTTTGCATCATAGGGTGCTGTAGCAACTTTTGAATTGCTTGCCTGTTCATACAAATGATGCAATTTAAATACAGAAAGGCATTTGTGCTCTTCATACATAAAGTTAATCAATTTCATTCACAAATAATATAGCACAACAATTCCATGAACAACTGAATACGCATTGGTAGAAACAACAAAATAACCATTTCTGAAATTTACCAAGTAGTCTCACACATGAGATTTCTAGCATGTTGAGCTTGTCTGAATAAATTAAGAGACTACTGTGCAGGTATTTTTACTAATTTTTTTAATCCAGTATTTTTACTAACTAGTAAAAAAAAATAAAGCCCCACGAGAACATTTTTTTTTTTTTTTAGATAATGCATTGGTAACATTTTATACTTTGCTAACTATCTAACCACTAGCTGAATAGAAAATTTTGGATGAAAGTTGAAAATTTCCCATTGCTTATACTAGAATATATTTTCCCATAGGTTGAACAACCACTGAGATCAAAAAAAGCTGTTTGGCACAAACTCCTGTCAAAACAACGCAAAAGGGCTGTTGTTGCATGTTTCAGAATGGCACCATTATACAATCTGCCAAGGTAAGTGGCTGAAAAGTTCATTTCTTCATAACTTTTGTTTGCATTGTTTACTGAGTGCAAATACGGCTTGTGTGTTTACCTACATGTTAATCAAGTGTATGTAATTCTAAGAGACAAGAATTGATTAGTCATCAGCTAATTCCTCACAGTAGCAAAATAGCCATCTCATGACAAATAATCTGAGTGGGAAAACACCATGCTTCATTTTTGTCAGTAATTCAGTATAGTTCCTCAACTTATCTGTGAAAATCGTTAAGATGTTGCTGTTTCTGTCCATTTTTTTGTCTCTGATTGGTTGCTCTTTTTAGTCTTTACTCTCCTGTGTTTTTATTATTTTCTTCTCTTTTTTTTTTTTTTTTTTAATTTATGGGGTTTTTTTAATTTTGTATGGCTCTTCCTCTCTTGCATGAACACTTCATGCTCTGTAGCTTGTCTGGGCCAATCTTAAGCTACTCCATCTGAATGTTATATGAATTAAAGTGACTATTGGGACAGAGCAGTGCAGAGAGCACTGCAGAATAGTATTTTAGTCTTCCGTGTTGCTCTGCTTCTTATTCCAGTTGAATGTAGATACCACAAAGTCCACAATAAAATGTATCCTCTGCCTGGATCCATCTACTGCTTTAAGCTGAATATTAAGATCATATGGCACTGGAGTAACTTCTTTTACTCTGTTTCTTCTCAAAAAAATCTGAGTTTTATTCAGGTAGAGGTTAAGCACATCTTTAATTAGGCTTCCTACTCTCTGTAATTTTTCAATTTTTGTGTTTAATACTATTATTCAAGAATTTTTGGCAAAGTATTTAAATGAAGAGTTGTGTTGGATTTTTAAATGCCCTTATTAAGGCAAATTTACACACTTGGTGGAAAGGTCTTTAGCTAAGGGTCTGTAGTTGTGCCATTAACACACTGGAGGAATATTGGATTTGCACAGGACAAATAAAAAGCCAGTTTATACCATAAAAAGCACACAACCTTCCTTTACAAAAATGAGTAGTTATAGACTATAGTAAGTTCTCCAAGTTCTCATGCTACCACCAGGCCATCTTTAAAGAACCAGAGAAATGGAGAGGATTAAATACAACATCACAAACCAGCCAGTATCAACCCTCCCATCTTCAAGAGTTGTTTGGCAAAATAAGAGGAAACAATGGTATAAAGAAATACCATTTCAGTACAACTTTTTGTGAGCAAGGTTTTATTTGCAACCATATTTTGCCTTTTTAAATTCTTAAAGTGTTTAGAATAAATGCATGACCACCTAAATGTTAAAAGGGATCATCCTTTTTTTGCCTTACGAAGCACATACTTTTATTTTTTATACTTGAGGTTGACAGACCACTTGCCAAAAGGCAAAGTGGGTTATGAATCTTTAAATTCTTAATTTTAAATTTTTTAATAAAATATGGAATAATACCGTATTTAAATGGAACATTTACATTATCTGTAATTTTTTTTAAATGTGCTTGTGTTAAAAACTTTTCTCGAACTTTTTATTCTCAAACTTCACGGTGGATTTTGTGGAGCAGTTTACTCCTAATTTGAATATGAATACGAGGTAAATCTATCCAGCTATTCCATTTTGTAGTTGCTAAAAATGAACTCTCATAAAACTATTTTTGCCAATTAATTGTGCTCTCTGCACTTCAAAACAGATGAATAAAAACACAGTTTGAACTTAAAATCCTAAAGTCATGGATCAGTTTGGGTTGGAATGAACCTTTAAAGGTCATTTGTTCTGGCCCTGCTGCCACGAGCAAACTTCTAGGTATATTGCTCAATTGATAAGTGCAAACCAAAGTTTCAAAGTTCACTAGCTTATAGACACTTTTTTTCCCCTAGATAAATCATAGGATTCTGACAGGAAAATAAGGCTATCACACTATTATAACAATCTCCATCATCTGAATTGACAGTGTTTCTCAGACATGTCTGAACCCTAGGGAGATTATTTCAAGTGGGGTATGATTAATTCTAGGAGCTATTTAAATGTCTTTGATCCAGAGTTTAAAATGTAGCTCTCTATCTTGTCTATTTCCTCATTTCAGCCACAGCTTTGTATTGGGAGTATTAGTCCTAACCTTGATGCTAGAATCAATTAATTTAAAAGGCATTAAAGTAGTATTATGGTAGTAACCTTTAATTTATCTTAGAAATAAATCTTCAGTAAATAATAAGCTTACTCTTTTGAAAATTTTCCAGACATTTAGGTGGCTTTCAGTATGGTTTAATTTTCATCTCAGAGCTTAAGGTAATTTTCTGCAAAACTCACTCTAATGTCCATCAGTTTTTTGGAATTTCAGCAAGATATTTCAGAAATGGACATGTCTATTGATATGTTTGTGAAATCACAGAAAAATTACTTTAACTTCTACCATAAATATTCCAAGAACTCCCTTTGATGAAAAGTGCCGGTAGATATAAAACAAACAGCTATATTTTTTTAAAAAGTTGTATTTTTCAAAGAATTAAACATAGTTAAGTTAGGAAGTACTAATTCTTCATGTTCTGTGTTTATTGAATGTACATAACTTTGAAAAAGTGTCTTATGTGATGAGTGTTTTCTCTGAGATATGTCTATTTATGTTTGATGTTTTAAGGAAATTAATTTGAAAAGACTTTGTCTCATTGTCTGTCATCTGTATATGCACATAGATACTGCAAAGTTGTACATGGCAATTTTTCAAACACGGTTTACGAATACATTCTTTCTGACTACTTTATTGAATTTAACTTGTGCTTTTCTTCAATGAAAACCTATATGCTTTTCTTCAGACACAAAATTAGCAATTTCTTCCTGAGCACCTTTCAACGTGTTTGGCTGGAAAAAGTACATGAAAAAACTCAGTATGACAGGCTTATACTCAAGTTAACGGTAATGTAACTTGTGGAGAGCCTCTTGCTTATGCGCTCACTTCTTCCTTCCCAGCCATGATTTGATACTATCATAAAAACATGAATTTGTACAATTTTCAGAGGGGATTCTGATTGGTCAGTTTTTGAAATTGGATAATAAAACAGCACCAGTGAGCCTGAAGTGTTGACTCAATAGCTATTCTGTGATAAGATACTGATTCGTGGGCACAGTGTATTTAAAAGGTATTGAAGAGTGTATAGGCAGTGCATTTTTATAGCTTTTTTGGTGGCAAGGGATGAAATTAAATGAAAAGGCTGCATGGAACAGCCTTTCTAACTTCATGTAGTGCAGCTCAGAGAAAAAATTTCCCTGAAAATAAAGATGGAATTATTTTGCCATTGTGTAGTCTTATTGCCATGAGCTGTATTTTCTGTGGAAAATTAAAATAATGAATAGTATACAGTAGCAATTACTATGACTTAGAGTTTTCTAAAACTGGTCGTTTCATAGAGCAGGTTTTGTATATTTCTAATGCAACTTGTTTGAGGATATGCTAATACTGCCCTGATTTGGAACTGGAAGACAAGAAGCTGAGGTTAGGCTTGTTTCTGTGGAAGAAGGCAACGACTGTCTGTAGATGTTATGCTGGAAAGCACTTGATAATTATTTTGGTGTTGATGGCCAGTGTCTGCTGTCTTGATGTCCTAAATCTAGTAAATTAGATTTACACCTTGTAGATGTAAACCTCACTCACTCATTCTCAGTCTGTTCAAGTGTGCGTTTTATCATGCTTGCATTAAGGTATCAGTCCTGCAGTTTCATGTACAATGTATTTTAGGTCTGTCTCAGCCTTCAAAATAAAAAGTAATGTATACATATGTGTATAAAACAATAAGAATGTACAAAAGATTTGTCACTGAATGTTAGTTATGTTTTGCATTTTGTTTCACTGACCAATCAGAGGATCAGAATTGTACAAATATGTATCCTTACTAACCATTAACCATCTGAGCTGTTATACTCTGTTCCGTTACCCCTCTTGATCTCACTTTCACAACCCCCCCAGGCACCGTTCTATTAACCTCTTCCTCAATGGCTATCAGAACTTTTGGATAGAAACAGAGGAATATTCATTTGAGGAGAAACTAGTTCAGGATTTGGCTGTAAGTACTGACATAATTGGGCATATATTTCAATGCCCACTTCAGTGTGTATTCTATGTATCTATTATAACCTATATTTAATTTTTGTGTACTTTTTGCATAAACTTATAAAATATTAATCCTTATGCTTCAGACCATAATGTCATTTTCTGCTGTGGTCAAAAAGACATTTGTCTTGTGATGCGCACTGAAGTGCATTAAGGTGATTTATGCCTTCAGATGAGGCATGTGATACTCATCCTTGGGAAGAGAAATGGATTAGATGAACAGTCAGACTATTCTTGTCATTATGCTATTTCCTGTGTTTGTATATATTATTCACTGGGGTTTTTTAAAAGCTTGACACTATTGATCCTTTTCCCTTTTAAAATGTTTTATGCGTAATTAATTTTAACATTTTCAACTTTTATACAAATTTATTTTGCTGTTTTCCTTTTTGATACATCATAAGGAGAAGTAAATATATGCAGCCATATGCAGCACAAATGTTGTTTACCTGTGTACTTGGTAAAAGTGATTGGTAAACTTCAGTATTTTGGAAGTGAACATTGACTCAGAATGCCTACTGCTCTTGCTCTTCCCTCTATGTAGTTAGCTTGTCAAAAATACCTCCAAGGAGCTTATCTCCACAGTCTCTAAACACCATGAAAGTTAAGACACAGCTTCATGGATCACATGCAGATGCAGGAAGTGCTTCAGTCTTAACACAACCAGTCATGTTGTACTTTTTAAGGACCCATTATACCTGATACCATAGAGACATAGAATGGTTTGGGTGGGAAGGGACCACAGAGATCATGTAGTTCCAACCCCCCTGCCATGGGTAGGGACATTCTTCACATGATCTGGACAATTACATTGTCAGTCTTCGTTTGACTTCATTGCTTCTTGCTATAGGAAGGAATGAGACCATTAACCAAAGCAGTGCCTGAAATTCTTTCAGATTTCCTAGAGAAGTAAACTGAACTTCTGTAATTACAATTATTACTGTAATTTCAATAAATCTACAATATCTAGAAACACTACAAAGGTGTGATAACACAAGAAAGGTAAGGGTAAAAATCTGATCTTTGGCCAGATCAGACTATGTTATATTTTTAACATATGCCAAATGATGTTTGAGGTTTACAACAACGAGCATTAATTGAACCACGGATACTTAGAAATGATACATGAAAATATTGTAGCTAACACTAGTCTGAATAGGATGTATCTGATGATGTTTTTAAAAATTACTCCAGTATTCTACACAAAATAATTGAGCTAGAACTTCCTTTCAATTAGGGTCAACTGGAGATGCATGATTTCTCTTGAATAAGGCTTCCCCAAGATTTTCCCTGCCTCATTCTCCATACCTCACAAATGAAAAACTTCTGAAGTTACAGAAAACATGAATAAAAATCATATACTCTTATCTCTTCTGAGTCATACAGGCACATAATATTGCAGGTTATGCTGTAACCTAAATAAGATTACTACGGGCAGTTAATACAAATTGGATGGAATAAAATTACTGAAATCCTTTCCTAAGCTTAGTTACTGATTTTTTTTTCTTACTTATGAAGCTTAACTTTTATATTCTAAATCTTGAGACAGACATCTCCAAAAAAAGATGAAGAGGAAGAAGAAGAGACTGAGAAAAACCATCCTGATCCACTTCATCAGATTATCCTCTATTTTAGTCGCAGTGCTCTTACAGAGAGAAGGTAAAAGAGCTGTGTGGAAAAGCCTATTGAGCAAAAGGACACAGTAACTGAATTTTTAGTAACATTACCAAAGTGATTTAAGACAAACGTAGTTCATTATTGTACATGGTGAATACCTTCTTCCCTCTCAGTTTCATTACAGTTTTCATGTATTTAAACTCAGTATAATGTTTACATTGAGACAAATATTGACTATTTTTATATAAATATTTATATTTTTGTTTTAAAAGCTTGGCAAATACCCAGTGCAGAAATGATTGAGAATGACTTCTCATAGAAACAAAAATTCTAAAGGAATTTCAGGTTTAATCAGAGTACCTTGCCCTGGTCTCTCCTGGTAATAGATGTGTGGTCTTGGTTTTGTGTTCATTACATTTCACTCAGTAAGTCTGAAAAGGTTTTGTTGATGTTTATGAATCTCATTGACAGTTTCTGTTTGGCTTTAGGTTGTTAATTAGAATGATTAGAATTCGATTTTTATGAGTATCCAGAGCTTCATATAGTTTTTATGTATGACTAATAAAATCTTGCCATTTAACAGTTATAATTATTCTAATTTATATCTCCATATTACTTTTCTGCACCTTCAACTGCCAGTGATGACCCAACATGACAAAACTGAATGCACAAATATACCTTTAAATTGTTTGGGTAAAAACTTAGACTTGGATTTAGAGAAGTCATTTGTGACATTTCAAGTTTAATAGCTTTTCAAGTAGACTACTTTAATAAAATACCTTTTAATAGCAAAGGTAGGCATATGACATCTTTATATTAGTATATCATAAAATAATTTGAAATATATTTTACTCTTCACAGCAATCTAGAACATGATCCTCTATATATTGCCTATTCTGCCATGATGGCAAAAGTAAGTATATAATTTCAAGCTCCATCCCTCGCAACATTTAGGTACTTCCCATTAATTTTAGATGCTTCTTAAAACTTTTTTTTTCTGTTTCTTACATGGACTGCTTGATACTAGTAACTTCTGTATTTTTAATGAAGAAAATGCTGTTCAAAATTTTACAAGTATATATAAGGAGAAATTTCCTATGTTAAAACAATACTATAAAATTCCAGTAGGTGCAGTCCTGTTCCTTTCACCTGGCACTTTTGTTTTCATGTGATTAACTCATGAGCAGTTTAAACCCATTAGTTACCTTTATTCTTTGGGTAATTATTTTTGAGTAAAGACTTGAAGTCTGTCAAAGATAAGTCAGTTTTTGCAACATATTGATTGCAGCTGACTCGTGATGAGGGATTGACTGTGAAGAGAAATATCATGGATATAGAGAAGTGGCACATGATATATAGCCTGCAATTACAGGGTGTGTATGTAGTGAGATGAACACCCTGAAATACTCACACATTATGGAAATAACAGCTTCTTAGTGTGAATGAGCACAAATATTTACAATTACAGGTTTTTAAAGTCTTCTTAATGCCTTTAATAATTGCTAGAAAAAATTATTTGGCCATTTTTGTAGAAATACTATAGCAAAAGTAGGCATTATGTTTCTTAATAAGTAAGATCTTGTAATTTCTGTTTTTAACATAAAAAGAGCTGTCAAGAAGAAGAGGAGGGAGACGAAGAAAAGGAAAAGACATTTGAGGTGAGAGTTTAAATAACATTTCTTTCTCATAACCTAATGTGGAAGTATTTTAAATATGTTCACTAGAATGAATGCAAAAATAGCATAGCATACTGTGTGTTGAACACAGTGAACTGATTTATTAGGTTATTCATATGAAAGAAAGATGGGGTGTTCTGAAGCTTTGAAGTCAAACAACCCATGGATTTTGGAGGCAGATGGACTTCAACAACTTCAGATTTCTCATCTTCCTATTTTTCCTGGATTCATTCCAATCTGTAGTCTGTTCTCATTTTTGTTCCCAAACCCAGGAGAAAGAAATGGAAAAACAGAGAACTCTCTACCAGCAAGCTCGCTTACATGATCGTGGGGCTGCTGAGATGGTCCTTCAGATGATCAGTGCCAGCAAAGGTAATGCCCTGTGATGCCTCTAAAGCATACACAGCTGTGCTATGTCATCATACCTATCATGCACATATCACATACAGCTTCTACAGGACAGTTAATGAGGCAAAATAAATGTCAGTGACAACTGCATGAAGTAAAAGTTCCAGACTGCATTTCTGATTGAAGAGTTCATAACTGCAAGCTTTAAGGAGTGTATCCTTGTTTTGACAGGTCATACAGGACCCATGGTTGTTGAAACACTGAAACTTGGTATTGCTATTCTAAATGGTGGAAACACCGTAGTTCAACAGGTAATGCTTTTCTAACTACTGTAATTCTTGCTTGTATAAAGGAGTTGAGTGAATTTGAAAATTTTACTGTCCTGTTGTTTAAATTAGTGTCCTTAATTTTAAGCCAAACAGTGAATAAATATCAGGGTATTTTTGGTGCATGAGCAGTTTTATTTTTTTTTTCCAGTGATTTGCATTTCAAGAAATTAATTCAGGAAGTTTTGAATTAATATAATTTAAATATCATTAATTATAAGGGTATTTATTACTTTAAATATTTTATTTTGTTTATAAATATTAATTAGTAATCAAATGCTAATTATTATTTCTTGTAGATATTGTTAACATTGTATTTTTCCCTCCAAAAATATATAATGTTTAGAAAATGCTAGACTACCTGAAGGAGAAAAAGGATGCTGGATTTTTTCAAAGCCTCTCTGGCTTGATGCAGTCCTGCAGGTAAAACAATAAATTGCATTATTACAGGTTCTGTTTTATTCATGTTGGTGGCTTATTGCTCAGTGCAGGTGGATGTGTTAGATTTAAATTACAGGAGACACAGGTTGTAGAACTCTTGTGGGAAAGTTTGTGAATCACAGGAATAGCCTGTTAATCTTTTAGAGTATTCTTCCAAAGGAGAAAATAAAGCAGAAGACTGTTACATGCCTTTGAAGGCTTAGTCTGAAGAGGCAGAAAAGTAAAATATAATGGCTCCTTTACTGTTCCTAGATCCCTCAAGGTTTTTGTCTGGTAGGTGCCAAGGATGGAGAAAAGCCACCACTAAGGGAGATACAGGCCCGTGGAGCTTTACTAAGCTTTCAGTTTCTGCACGTTTCTGGCGAGTTGCATAACCTCTGTCTCTACAGAATCCTCTGCCTATGTTGTATTGGATTTGTTAGAGTGGGCATGTGACCAGTGAGACTGTAGTACTCCATTCCCTTGACAAAACAGTTCTAATTAGTTAAGGTAAAGGACTCCCATACAGAAGATGTAAAATTGCAAGTGTTTTTGACTACTCTTGCAGTAGACAACCTCCTTTCCTCAGCCTTTTAAAGATCCAGAAGGGTTCTGAAGGAGTAGACTAGGAATTAGAAGTGGAGAAGTTGTATGAAGAAGATAAAATGTGGAAGGAATGGTAACCTGCATTACAGAAATGATTGTTGAATAGTGGGGATTTGCTCAAACAGGCCCTACTGTGGTATTATTAACTATTGTGTATATGTATTATTCAGGACTTCGCTAAAAGAGGTATTGATAAAATTACCCAAACATGATAGGAGAATGAAAATGATGCTTTAAAAGAATGCTTTTGGGTTTTATGATGTCATTAGATTGAATAAGTGACTGCATTTCTATTTAACTGAACTAAAATTAGATGATAGAATTATACTGGATGGTTTGAAAAAAAGTATTCCGACTGGGTGGTAAAAAGAATCATGGTTTGCTATTCCATGTGCTGATCTATGCCAAGTTAACAAAATAAAATTCAGGTATCAGTGTCTTTTGACCTTGGAAGATATAGAACCTCTGATTACATTTCTGTCTTCTGCATATAGAATCTGAAATTCCATATGTCTTCTGAATAATACAACCGTGAATAATATACAGAAACAATATAATAAAAGTAATAATGACAACTTAGTGGAAAACAGTGTGAGAGAGAAACAACAGCAGTAGTGTCCTCTTGGTGGTAGGTTTAAATCAACACAGAGTAATATTTCAGGCTCCTTTTCCACTCCTCATTTGTACATGGATCCGTGAATGATGTTATGAGGAGTGAAGTTAGGTAAGAGGTGACCTGAGACTCATTTCTTTTCAGAATTTCCAAAGCTCATTGATTTAATACAAGTATTAAGTAAAATATGGGCATTGCATGTCATAGTGGGTCAAGAGTAGCTGTTGAAGGCCTCTAGAAATTTTGTAGAAGAAAATTACTTTCCATTGGTTACTATAGCCCTTTTTCCTGTTTGTGTTGTTTTGTTTTTCTTTAAATATAAGTGTTCTTGACTTGAATGCGTTTGAGAGACAGAATAAAGCAGAAGGCCTGGGAATGGTTACTGAAGAAGGAACTCGTAAGTAGAACGAAATTGATTCCAGTAGTGCTTCAAACATTATTTGTGCTTCTTTCTTTAACTAGAACTGTTATCTACTGTGGCTTGAGGTTTCTGTTGTTAAATTTATAAAAAGTAATTCTAGGCTCTGGGTTCTGAATATGCTTCTTTTTTTACGATATCTTAGCAATAATTTTAAAGAAAAATATTGCAAATTCCAATATTCTTATCTTGTATTCTTGTTATTTTTCTTTGATCCACAGTCATCGTTCGTGAGCGTGGTATGTTTGGGTTTACAGTTTTTGATACTATTGTTGCAAAAGTGTGTTGCAAATACAGAGAGAAACCTCTCATTGCATCTTCTCAGATAACTTTAGGTTTAGCTTTATGGTCTGCAGCAGGTTGTGTGTTTAGCTTGAATAAAGAGTTTGATGCTTATTAAAGAAGTGTCATTCATATTTAAGGCATGATTTTAGTTATGACTAACAATTTACTTATTAGATATATATCCTGTTGCCTTTTTTTTTCAAATTAGTGTTGTTTTTTTAACCATGGATGCATTGGAGTGCTAAATACTTTGGCTCTGCTTTTTCTGTCTCAGTTTTTCTTTTCATTATTATCAGTCTGTTTCTTTTAAATTGCTTTAACGCTTTTAAATACTGGTTCTTTTATTAAAATTCCAGTTTAAAAGGTTACTGTAAGATTATGTGTTCTGCATAATTAATCATAACAATTGTCACATAATCATCATATCTATATATTTTAAAGGTGAAAAAGTCTTGCAGCATGATGAATTTACTCGAGACCTATTTAGATTTTTGCAACTTCTCTGTGAAGGGCATAACAATGGTAAGAGAACTGAATTAATTTTGTAGAAAATGTGTGGTGAGTCTCTTCCTAAGTAGAGTGCAATAAAACCAATTCATTCTGATGTTTTCATATAATGCATTAAATTTTCTGAGGGGAAACTGGCATGACAACAATTTGAATTGCACAGTGCAATTTGATTTTTTTAAGTCTTAATTTAGTTTCGGTGTTTAGCATGTTACTAGTAAGTCCCCTGGATAATCATTCTTGTTATATTTACATTGAGAGCTAAAATTCAATTTCTACCACATAAGCATCTGTATGCAACAAGATATTTAAAAAGAAGGCATTCCCCATGAAAATAGAAATACAATGTTGTATTTTTTTCCCTTTATATACTAACCGAGCACAAATCACTTCTTATTTCAGATTTTCAAAATTACTTACGTACTCAGATGGGCAACACAACAACAGTGAATATTATCATTAGTACTGTTGACTATCTCTTGCGTCTTCAGGTGAGGAAAAAACAGATAAAAATGGAGTATAACATATTTGCCTTTCCTTCACTTCTGTAGATTCGCGTGTTTTTGGAATCAAATATTAAAATTTTCTCTAAAGGGATACCTAAAATGAAGAATTCTTACTTATTTCATATCTTTCTTTCTTTGAAAACAGATGACATTTCAGAATTCTGTGTGAAATCAGATGTTTCATAATGGATTTCATTGTTCACTTCTGAAGAGAGGGCAAAATATTATTGTTATGAGAAATAGATTGACACAGATATGCTAAATTTCATCTGAATTAGTGATTCAAGTTTTGGTGATACTAATGCACGCAGTAAACACAGCATAGAGAATTCAAAACTAGAAAATGTAACATTGTTTTTTTCCTTAGGAATCCATCAGTGACTTCTATTGGTACTATTCAGGAAAGGATGTTATTGATGAATCAGGACAACGTAACTTTTCTAAAGCTTTGGCTGTCACCAAACAAATATTCAATTCCCTTACAGAGTATATCCAGGTAAAGAGAATGTGTTTCTCAAGGTACTAACAGAGAAGTTCCGTGCTCACATAGCATGATCTGCTCTTTTGTAAATTCGTAAATGCTTTGTACTTATTATCTTAAAATTTTGATAAAGTTACGTGGAATCACTGGACCAGTGTAAAGTGAAAACCAAAGCATGCAAACAGCTATGAATTTAACAGGACCCAATTTGGTATTTATGCACTAGATACCCAGAGATCTTGGAAAACCTTCTCATGTAGCTTAATGGCTGCCTGAAACTTCTTTTTGATTTATTAGTTTTGGTTTATTTGACATAAATAAAAAATGTGTTTTTCATAATTTTTTTAGGGCCCTTGCATAGGTAATCAACAGAGTCTGGCTCATAGTAGGCTGTGGGATGCTGTTGTTGGCTTTCTTCATGTGTTTGCCAATATGCAAATGAAACTTTCACAGGTATTTTCAACATTAATTGTCACTGTGCACTTACCTTCGCTAAAACCAAACTTGACATTTACAGCTCAATTGTACCTTTCTGATAATGAATGTGGCAGTTTGGTCCCTTTCTCCCTGTTGCCAAAACCAGAGGATCTGTCAGAGCAGAAGCACCATTAAAAGTATGGCTCCCATGCTGAGGATAAGCCAGCCCAGAGAAAAGCTGAGGAAGATCCAGACAGGGAGGGAGGGTGACATTTGGTCAATTATCCAGTTAATTAATCAAAGACACTGGGCATGGGGGCACAGGCAGTGTTCATTTCACTGTACAGAGCACAGTGGAGGTCCACTCCACAGTGTCAGGAGTTCTCCTCTGACTTTGCTTAATGGATCCATACACTCAAGCTCTGCACTGACTGCAACAGTGCAGAGAGTAATTTCCTTTCTTGTTCAGTGTCTCTGCTATCCTCTGCCTTACAAGGTTTCTTCCCACTCTATAGAAGTATATCAGAATTTTGAGAAGAGTATTTAGGGCCTTAATGTCAAACACAAATCTACGTTAGACTTACTGTGTTCTGTAATAAAACTAAACAGTTTTCATCCTCTTTGAGTGGGAATGCATTATGCCATGAAATATTGCCAGTGAAGTGAAAAAGGATGGATTCTTTCTGAGACAGATACTTTCAGATCTGTGTAGCAACCAATTTTTTTTTTTGTTTCTGCTGTCCCTTACCTGCATTTTGATACTCCTTAATGCTTTATTGAAGCTTAACTTTGTGGTGTTAACACCTCTGCTGCAGTAAGTTACATGTTGTATTAGACTTCTGATAGCAATCATAACAAAATGACAATGAAATGTTGCTGAATAATGTGAATGAAATTTAGCTGCCCATATTTAATACCATTTTTCTCTACATTTATTTAGGCTTACACATAAATACAAAATAAAAACAATCTTACCTTTTTTTTTTTTTTTTTTTTAAAAAACAGGACTCTGCTCAGATTGAATTGCTAAAGGAACTGCTAGATCTACTAAAGGATATGGTAGTGATGCTCTTGTCACTGCTTGAAGGTTTGACCTGGTTTTCTTTATGGTCAAATATGATTACTCTCCTCTTTAGAGTAAAGGGCATTCATTATGTTCTTCTTTCTAAACGGCTTTTTAATTGCCTTTATGTAATTTTTTGGGAAAAAGACATTATTTGTATTTATTTAAGAATTATTCTGGAATATACAGTCATGTGGTAGAGGGCTGCTAGAGTAAAGCATGTTGGTAGAAAATATATTAATATTTAAGAACATTTTTGTTCTGTTTTCAGCACAAATATGAAATATCATTATTTAAAATGTAGCTGTCAAATAACTTTCTGTTATAACACATTACTTAGGTAATGTTGTAAATGGAACTATTGGAAAGCAAATGGTGGACACGCTTGTTGAATCATCTAGCAATGTAGAAATGATTTTGAAGTTCTTTGACATGTTCCTGAAGTTAAAAGACCTGACTAATTCAGATGCTTTCAAAGAGTATGATCCAGATGGAAAAGGCATCATTTCCAAGAAGGAATTTCAGAAATCAATGGAGGCTCAGAAACAATACATACAGTCCGAGATTGAATTCCTGCTGTCCTGTACGGAAGCTGATGAAAACGACATGTTTAATTATATTGACTTTGTGGAAAGATTCCATGAACCAGCCAAAGACATTGGATTTAATGTAGTAGTATTGCTAACAAACCTTTCAGAGCACATGCCTAATGATCCACGCCTTCAGAGCTTACTGGAACCTGCAGAAAGTGTTCTTAATTACTTTGAGCCATACCTTGGCCGTATTGAAATAATGGGTGGGGCCAAGAAAATAGAAAGAGTTTACTTTGAAATCAGTGAATCTAGTAGGATGCAGTGGGAGAAGCCACAAGTGAAGGAATCTAAAAGACAGTTCATATTTGATGTTGTAAATGAAGGTGGAGAGCAAGAAAAGATGGAACTCTTTGTGAATTTCTGTGAGGATACAATTTTTGAAATGCAGTTAGCATCCCAGATCTCTGAAACGGATTCATCTGAGAGGCCCGAGGAGGAGGAAGAGGCAGAGCATGCTTATGTAGTGGATATTGGAGATGATGAGGAAGAAGAAAAGGCCCTGGAACCTGCTTCAGCTTTTGCAGTGGCCTGTGTTGCCGTGAAGAAGAATGTTGCCAACTTTTTTAAAATGGTCACTGTGAAGAACCTTAGGAAACAATACAGGAAAGTTAAAAAGATGACGGTAAAAGAGATGGTGAAAGTGTTCTTCTCCTTTTTCTGGATCTTATTTGTAGGGACATTCCAAATGTTCTTTTCTATAGTGTGGGGGATATTCCAGATCCTTTGGAGCACTGTATTTGGGGGTGGCCTGGTTGAAGGAGCCAAAAACATTAAAGTTACAAAAATATTAGGAGATATGCCTGATCCGACACAGTTCGGAATCCACGATGATGTTATGGAAGCAGAAAAAGCTGAAGGTGCTGAGCATGGCATAAGAGCTGAACTTGGGGAGTTTGTGAAGAGTGAAAAGGGAGAAGCTGACATAATTGCAGATATTTTTGGCATTCCTACAAAGAAAGAAGGATCAAAACATGGTCATGATGCTGGACTGGGAGATATTGCAGAAATCCTTGGTACTGAGATCCAGACACCTCTGGAAAACACAGTTCATAAGAAAAAAAGATTACAGGTAAATTAAAAAGATTTTGTATTTCTTTGAAGATATTATTAATAACTATAATTATAATAATAATAAACTACTGAATGTTGATAACAGATTTATTTGATATTTAACTGATTAATATAGATATTATTAGTAAGAACATGCTTTATAATCTCTACTCATTTAAAAACCAACGGGAAATTTTGTCACAGAAAAATTCATTCCAGTGTTTAGATTTCGGTGCAGGACATTGTTACTGTTCATTTAGACTTATTCAAAACAAATTCTGAGCAAATTTCTAGTGACGATTTTTGCTTTAAATGATTTAAATGGTCTTGTTTATTCTGCATACCCCATTTTTTCACAGTATATTTCAAGTACTTTTACAACTTATTATCTTTATAATAATGCCTAATCATTAATATCTTTCTTCTATATGCTTTACATGCAATACAGCATTTTTTTTCCTTTTATTTGACATAATTTGCCTGAATTTATTGTTAGTTTGTTTTTTATCATATAATTATTCTTTGCTCTTATTCTAATTTATGAACAAAATATTTTGTTCCTCTCAGCTGGACAAAAGAGAATGTTTTTCTGTGTAAAAATGGGCTGAACTAAATGTCAAAACAAAAATTTATTTATCATATTTGGAAAGGATTATGTTTCACTTAACACCTCAGGTCTGTTTCTACTTGTTATTCAAAAGCATCTTTGCTCTCATCATTAACCCACCTCTTTATGATATACTTTCCAGATATTTTCAAGATAAATCTAAACTGTGCAACTTCTTTGTGCATTATTTTCTCTTAATTTGTATATTTTTATCCAGATTTTAGTTCTTGCCTAGATTGAACTAAATTTTCGGGTTTTTTCTTGTTTGTTTATTAAATCATTTTTATGTGTGTACTTAAAAATCACAGTCTATTAAAATCCTATCTCATTTAGCATAAGTATGTGGTTGGTATTGAAAAATAACTATTTTAACTGAAGAATCTTGGCAGGTATATGTAAACACTTTAGAATTTTCTTCAACAACAGTTGAAGCAAATATTTTAATTCAGATATGAATAAACACTTTGGATTATTCTTTGCTTTACTTTGATTTATAAATTTCTCACAGATGTGTTTGATACTATTGATGAAAATGCTCTGTAATTTTTGCAGATAGTCTCAGTCATTAATGTGAAGTCAGTTATGCAATTTATCCAGCTTTTGCCTTTAATATGTTATCTGGTGAAACTTATCAAAACAATGTTTGTATTAATTCTATATTACAGGACTTGCTGTTCATTTCACATTGTGTACATAAATGGCTCACATAATCTAGTTAGAGACTGGATAGAAAGAATAAGTGGAGGTCAAAGCAGAAGCAGCAGTGTAAGAATCAAAATTTCCCTGCAGGAAGTCACTATGACATTCTTAGGCATCTGCACTGATAAAACTCACATAAATGGATAGAAATAGAAATTCAGGTCTATATACTGGAAAAGTGTTCTGATAAGGTCAGTGACATTTACCATATAGCCAGAGAAACTGCAAAATAACCTATGGAATCATATATGACAGAGACTTTTAGGACTTTGCTTTTACTGTAAGGTTCTACAGGAATCTGTGCTGAGAGTTGTGTGGGTTCACAAATTAGAAAAGCAGCAGTGACATAACAGTTTGATGATAAATCTAATTACTGGTAGCAATAAAATCAAGAGCTAACTGTGAAGTCGCTTTAAAACAGCAGATAAAAATCAGTGATGTGATGAACACAGGAGGAAAAGTTATAATTTTACCTGTAAAATGCTTCATTTTGATCTCGTTGTTACTGTTTGAGTATAAAATCGTGGGAATATAACTGAGTTTTACAACAATATCAGTTCACTGACAATGCCAGTCAAGAAAACTGAAATTTTGAATTGTTGAGAAAAGAAGAGAGGAAACACCCATATTATTATGCTCCATGAGCCTTAATTTATCCATTTCTTAAAGACCAGGTTCCCTCAAAAAGATTCAGTGAAGATCAAAGAGCTGTTAAGATGTCATATGGAACAAATCTTGTGTAAGGAATTAAGTAAGTTAAGGTTCTTCAGGCTGGAAAGGAGAAAGGAGAAAATTGAGAGAGCATACATGGATAAGATGGATAGGGATTTATTCATTCTTTTACCACCCTACCCCGTAGAAGAACCAGGCATCATCACATGATCTCTCAGGTACCGTCCACCAGCTTGAGATCTTAGGGGAGACTGTGAAAGTTACACCCGCATCGTTCAGTAGGTGAAGTTCCACAGAAAATATGTGAGATACACAAGGCAAGATCAACTTCATAAATTCTTTCCTATATCGTTTTCCCAAGTACTTGCAGAGAAAGGCATCCAGATGAGCAGTGCTGGAAAGTTTAGATAACTGCATATATGTATTAACCAGAAATGTAGGACCAATAGACAACTGCTGCCTAAGCACTTCAAGAGAATGCAGAAGGGATTAAGAAGAGAATTTTTGCAAAAGGGAATGGAAACAAATTTCAGCCCTTTATATTTCTTTGTGAGCCTAGGACATCAGGGCCTACACCTCTTGGACTTCCACTGAAGCTCTGATAATTAAACTGCTTTTGAAATTTGTTTACTTTGATCTTGTGGCACCAAGCCTAAAGGTGTTTGATAGCCAGGCCCCAGATCCTTCGCTGCAGTTAGCCATCTGTAAAACTGTGTATTGGTTTTTCCTTATCTCAAGGCAAAGCTGTAAACACACACTTAAGAAGGTTGTGTGGTGTGCCAGTAAAGGTTTAATGAACCATCAGCCCAGGTAAGATAAACAGCCTGGAGAAAATATTGTGTAAGTAGAAGTTGTTTAAATATTTGTCTGTTTTCAGTTGCATTACTTGATCGTGGCCAAGTAGTTGGGTTTTGTAATATCTGATAGTTACACAGATATTTTTCAGCTTTTTGATGATAACATTAATATATTGTTTCTTGTTTCATATTTGCAAAGGGGCAAACTGATGCTCATTTTGCACAAAATCAGAAACTCCACTGAGTCTTTGTGGGTGACACAAAGTCTTTAGTATGAGGATACGATCTGGATGTAGTTACCTTCATCCTCAGCTGGTCACATAATTTGCCAGATCACTGTGTATAATCAAGTTGTTCAGTCAACTGGACTAGTTTGACTGTTGATAATACTATACTGAAAAAGACTACCAGAAAAACTCCTGCCATTTTCACTGTTAAAAAAGCCTGAGCTTTCTGTTCTTAAAAATCTAACGTTTTAAATGTGCAAAGTGCTATAAAAATATTAATCATTATTTTATTTTTTTCTTAGAAGACAGTAACTAAAATTACCAGAAATTTATTTGAATGGGTCAATTTTAACAGTTAAAATATTTTTTGCAGATATCTGAAATTGCAAAAGAAGCTGGAACACAAAGAAAAGCAGAAGCTGAGAAGGCTGAGTAAGTAAATTTTACAAAATTCCTGCTTAACTCCTTGGTACTTCCTAATGCTAAATAATTTGTACAGAAATAAAATGCTCAGTATTCAAAGAACTTTATGTACACTTTGTCTCATCAGTATTTTGAAAGTATACTAAGATGTATATACTAATTATTTTGCAAATATGCTGAAAGATGGCAGACCATTTCACTAGGCAACACAATGGCAATCTGATTTTTGTGGCCCTTGACAATTATGCATATATAGACCTGTGGCCATTGTCTTTTTGAAAATACTCATAAAAATTCCCATAAATTCCTTTAAAAATAAGCATTAATCTTAAAAAAAACCTCTGCAACTTATCATTACTGCTTTCTGCTTTCCCTACTACCCACTACAATTTTCATGCAACAATATTGGATCATTAAAACAAGATTTAACTAACCCAGCCATTTTTACTTATTGCTGTTTTATCAGTTCTTGAATTGTGAAGCAATTGATACACTCTTTTGTCCAGTCATCCTATAGATACTGCCTAAATAATATTTAAAATACTTACCTTGCTTTAGCAGCATCCTACTATTAAGGAGCATCCTGTCTGTCTGGACCTGCGACTACATTGTAGTAAGAAATAAAAATATCTGTAGAGACAGACAAAATGTGTCCTAGGGATTCTTACAGATTCAAAAGCTGTGCATATTTTTTTTTCTATTTTGCTTCATGTTTAAAATCTTTACTTCAAAGTCATTTATCTTTCTCTTATTATCTGCCAAAGTTAATTTTTTTAAGTGTGCCATTGGGGTCAATACTTTAGGACCATCATATTGATGCCCCAACATTGTCACACACATGGAAATCTAGTTGGGTTTTTTGTGTTAGTAACTAAATTCCTCTATAACTACATACAGTGCAAAAACAAAATTTCAAAGTCAAACTTTATTAATTCAGATTCATTCAAAATGAATGCATTTATATTTGGCTAGATATTTTTGTTTAATTAACCTTTCTTCTAGCATGGAAGATGGTGAGAAACAAGATAAAGCAAAAGAAGTTCAATCTGAGCAGCTAGAAGAGGGAAAAATGAAGAAAAAGAAGAGAAGGCATGGACAAAAAATTGAGAAACCAGAGGCTGTTATGGCTAACTTCTTCAAAGCTTTGGAAATTTATCAAACAAAGATGCTTGTAAGTTTGTCTTAAATTTTTTAGTCACTGAATTTTTATTTATAGAAGTTTTTTTTATATTTAAGGGATAAATATCATCATAAAGGGAAAACTGGCATGTGTTCAGATGACAGGCTGTAGTCAGTCTCTTGTGATATTATAATATTTTCTAGAGTTATACAATTAAGTGTTTATGTGTGTAATTTCTAACAGGACAGATTAGCCTCTTGAGCTCCTTTTTAGCAGCTCCCTATTTTCCATAATCTAACTTCTAGAATCTTTAACTTTACTTTCTATTTTCCTTTGTTCTTAAAACCATGGAATGTTGAATTCCCTGAAAACTCTCAATAATTTTTTCCAGTATTCTAACATATCTTTATGCACTTCTTTCTAATTCAGTCTTCTCTGATTCATAATTTTAAGGCCATTATTTTTAATTCCATTTATCATGAAATGGGAGAATAGGCTTTTAAGAAATGCCCTTGCTTATTATAACTGGTGTATGAAGGCAACACAATCATGTATTTACTGTTTTAAAAACCTTGCTATCTATTTTTTCTTTTTTTTTTTTCTATTGTTCACAGACTGCCTTTAATTATTTCTCTTTTTTTTTTTTTTTACTTTCAGCACTACTTGGCAAGAAATTTTTACAACTTAAGATTTCTTGCTCTCTTTGTTGCATTTGCCATCAATTTTATTCTTCTATTTTACAAGGTAAGGTTATGCATTGTTCTTGAAATATTTTTGTTAGTACAAGAGGATACAATAATTTAATGTTTGTAACTATTCTGATTTTATTTTGTTCAGGCTGAATGAAAAGAGATTTATTTAATTTTTCTATTTGAGTTTCTAGGCACTTTTTCATTTAATCATGTAAGTCTGTTATTGTTTGGACTGTTTATCTTGATCTGGGAGAACTGAAATCTATGAAAATAATTCAAATGTCAAAACTGTTAAGTTATTTTTCTTTTATTTATTCTCAAGATATTAAGAGACTTCAGTTAATCTGGTTATTCTTGGTTACTTTTTTTTTTTTTTTATAGTAGGCTACCATTCTTCCTGTTTAGCTGCCTGATGAAGGAGGCTATACTTTCACACTTTAAATCTAATCTTAGAGGTTCACCTGAATCTAGAGTAGTATTAACACCAGATGATACAAAGTAGAACATCTTCAGCAGCCTTCACCAATTTCTTTCTTGAATCTTCACAACCTTGAAATGAAACAGCTTAGAATTCAATAAAGAGAACTCCCATCCATAAAAGCCTCATCTTTTTTTCTGCTTTCCATACAGATCTGAAGTCTGGAAGAAGAGTTGTGACTTATCCTTATCCTGAAATCTGGACCTTTTGATTTTCCTCTCCTAGATATAGAATGAGAACTGTAATAAGCTCATGAACCTTGTGTTTTCTGATATAATATATTCTAGTTCTGTTACTTACAACCAAAAGCTACTTCAACAACAAAAGCATCTGGCTGAACATTCAGTCTAGTAATAACTGAATCCTGTTCTCAAATACCTTGAAATGCAACTCCTATAACACAATTATGTTCTCAGAAGCAGGGCAGGTAAAGATGTAAAAATCTCTTGGAAACTGGGCAGGATGGACGTGCACGTTCCAGGAGTAAGATGTCGTGGCTGTTTAGGGCTTCCTCCTTGTCTCTTTCTTTCCTTCCCAAACAGTTAGAGAAGATGAACTTCAACTCTACATGTGGAATTCTGCTTTTGTCAATGCCAGTCTCCTTTTCTCCCCATTCTCTTCTGCTTTCCTTTGAGTCTGGTGGGTGACAACCCGTTCCGTTGCAGGGCAAGGACAAAAGTCTATCACTTCAAGTCCATCTGTCATACATAGGAAAGGGTCAGCAGGAGTCAAACAGGACTGAACAGGACTTTAGCTTTCAGATTAAGCTGTCAAAAAAGTGCCTCTAGGGATTCGACTCTAAAGTCACTGGAAGGATTTAGGGCACTACATCAGCTGATGAAATACTGTATATAATTTGTAAGCTCTAAACTGAGTCATGAAATAAAAAGTTATGAACAGTATACAAATTGATTATATGAAAATTTTGCTTCTTTTTTAGACTCGAACAATCAGGAACTATGTAGATTACAAAAAAATAAAAAACCACCCTGATTTCAGTCATAATAGATAACTCTGTCATTCCTTACTTTGTCCAAGAAATCATTTTTGCATATCGTTTTCATTTGTTTTAGTTTTGCTACAGCATTGTTGGAGAGATTTGTAAACTGCCTGTATTTTATTTATCCAGATTTTCTTTTCAGTGGCATGACACGATGTGGAGATTTCTGCAGTGCAAATGAAGGATGTTTAAAGCAAATGACCTATCATCTTCTTTTAAGCAGGCTTTGCAAATACCCTGTACCATTAGAGTAAAGGGAAAGCTTTTAAGTTTGTTTTTAATGTACTTGAATTTTTCTCAGGTGACAGAAGAGCCACTTGATGAAGTAGAGGAAGACTCTAATCTCTGGAACTCCTTTGCTGAAGAGGAAGAGGAGGAGGGCATGGTGTTTTTTGTTTTAGAAGAAAGTACTGGCTACATGGCACCTGCTCTCAGAGCACTGGCAGTCATTCATACTGTCATCTCCTTTGTCTGTGTGATTGGATACTACTGCTTAAAGGCAAGTCCTGAATCTAACTGCTAATCTGTTTGTTAAACATTGGCTATGTCCCAGGGTGGTTAGTGGAGCTAATACTGGAATACCTATTTGTACCTAGCTGCTTAAAAATTCCCACTGCTCAACAGGTAGATGTTTCCCTCCTGTATTCTGATCAACAGAAATGGATTAACTTTCTTCCTAGCTCTGTGTGTGTGTGCTTTGGATTTGTTGTTAAAACAGTGCAAGTAACACAGTCACATTTGGTTATTGCCAGTTGACAGTCTCATAGTGCAAGGGCTCTCTGCTTTGCCCACTCTGTGCACCCCTCAGCAGGTATGTTGGGAGGGGCCACAGCCAGGACCCCAGAGCCAACTGACCAGAGGGATATTCCATGGCATGTAACATCACGCTCAGCAATAAAAAATGGTGTGTGGGGGAGAGCTGGGGCTTGATTGCCAAGGTGACCATTGCTCAGAGGCTGCCTAGGCATTGATCAGCCTGTGGGAAGTTCCAGTGGGATGCTTGGTCTTACATTTTTATTGTTATAAAGAACCAAAAATACAAAAACCATGACAAAGATGGCAACTGTCATTTTCACAGGTCCCTCTGGTTGTATTCAAGAGGGAAAAGGAGGTAGCTAGAAAGCTGGAATTTGATGGACTATACATAACTGAACAACCAACTGAGGATGATATCAAAGGACAGTGGGATCGCCTTGTTATAAATACTCCGTAAGTAAATGACTATATACTTATAAATATTATAGCTCATTAAGCCACTGATCTAGAACCTTTCCTGTCGACCTGCCACTTAGTTCATCTAAAAGAAAGGCATTTAGCATCTTATATTAGATGCTCCAGTAGTAGACTCTAACGTGAAATCCTGTATTAGCTGTTATTTAATAAATACTGTGATTACACATTCATTCAACCTTTTCATTTTCTAGGGTTTTCTAGGATTATGTATTTTACCTCACAATGTCTCTCCAAGACATTTTGCATATTGGTCTCTATTGATAACATTTTAAAAAGATAACTTCTATCATTTTCAGTGACTCTATTTCATTTTTACAGTAATATTGTCCTCCCTTTCTTTCCCATTCCTTGTTAAATCAATTTGTATGTGATGAGAGGAGTAAATCTAGTGAAAAATAGCATCCCTAGAATTTGAGTAGGTCTGACAGGAATTTCTGTCAAGCTGTAGGCAATAGCAAACACCGTAGTAGTCATACACCGATTGTAAGAGTCTGAGGAAGCTGCAGCAGTTTGTAGGAGTGGCACAGACAGAACCAGCCAGCTCTCTTCCCACAGAAAGAATGCCTTAACTACAGGCTGTTTTTCAGAATTTACTGGTAGGTTTAGAGTAGCTATTAGAAAGTTCTTTACTGTAACAGTAGTGAGGCACTGGAACAGGTTGCCCAGGGGAGCTGTAGGTGCCCCAGCCTTGGGGCCAGTTCAAGGCCAGGCTGGATGGGGCTTGGAGCAACCTGAGCTAGTGGAAGCTGGCCCTGCCCAGGGCAGGGAGTTGGAACTATGTGATCTTTAAGGTTCCTCCCATCTAGGCTTCCATGATCACAATTTCTAAAATACTGGAAATTCTTGAATGGTTTGTTTTCCTACACCTAAGTTTTAAGAAATTTTCTTTATTTCATTCAGCAGTATGGACTAGCATGTATTACTAAAGTTACAACAGAAGGTAATTGGGAAACTGGAGAGCTTGCTTATTTTCCAACTAGTTTCTTTCACTATTAATAGCAACCCATCTAGATACCCAGGAAGTTTGTCTTCAGCGAAAAGAAGCGTGAATTAATGAAGTATATTGTCAGCTTATCCCTAATGACATGCTGTACAGTCTGTTCTCAGCCTGTTGCACTGTCTACTGAAGTTAAACAGAAGATTAAGGCTAAATTAAGCAGGCTAATCCTTCCCTCTGATGTTAACTGAGTCTCAAGGTTTAGTGCAAGTACTGTATGATCAGAATAACCACTGCTGGACGGTACCCAGTGTTCTGTATAAACTGAAATGTGCTTTCTATAAGTGGAAAAAAGTAATTAAAAGCGCAAAATATGTGCCCTGATAAATTATTGGATTTTTTGGTAAAGAGATAGACACGAGCTGGCTACACTATGACATATTTTGCTAAAAAGCCTGAGAAATCAAAAAAAATTATACAGAGCATTGGACTAGAACATACCATCCATTTGAGTCACTAGAAGCATTTGCTTTTATCTAGATTAATTTAATTCAGAATTCAAATTCAGAAAGGTTAAAGTTGGAGCATAGTCATTAGGAAATTTGCCTCCCATCCCAGCAGAACACTGTTCTGGAATTTCATTTTTCTTGTGCTAGCACTGACTTTATTTTACCAATATTGTCCTTTAGTTTAAGTAGTTATTTTTCTCTTTTACATTCCTATATATTTTCTCAACTCGGTGTTATTTCCAGGAAATAAGGAGAGAAAAATCTTAAATTTTATAGTGTCTCCTGCTGTCATTCCTCAAAACAGATGTACTATACAGTAAGATCATCAGAATGAGCAGTTCCTGGGTACTGACATAGACATATACATATATGTATATACATACATACATACATACATATATATATATATACGTGTGTGTACATATATACACACACACATACATATATTTGCTATATATTGGCATATTATCTTCTTGAATTTTCTTGGCAAGTTTAAAATTTTTTAATTTTCTCTTGACAGTTGACTGGTTCTCAAGTGTACAGCCTCTATCTGAAATGTAATCCAATGAACTTAAAAATTATTTATGCTTTAAGAGTCTCTTATTTTTCTCTGAAAATCATTGTCTAGTTTGATTTTTATGGCTAGGAGTGATACAGTATTTATTTAGCCTGCTAAAGATAGCCAGTCATATTTGTGGATGGGAAAAAGAAAGGGGGTGTGGAGGGGATATTAAAGCACATTATGATTAATAACAGCTGTTGTCCACATGGAAAGAAATCATTCTACTAATTTGAAGTGAAGTGAGTGAACAAAATTTTGCAATGAACAGGAACATGATATTTTCTCCTTTTTTTGTTTGTTTGTTAATTTTTTTTCCTTTTCTCTAACAAGTTAAATAACTTGAAATATCTTTGCCTTATCTATGTAGGTCCTTCCCTAACAATTACTGGGACAAATTTGTGAAACGGAAGGTAGGCTTTTTATATTTCTATTATGTTTTTCAGAACAATAATCTACTATTTGGTTAATTTGGATATCATATAATACGCTTCTGTACACATAAATGAGAACTGGAATTTGTTTTATGGAAGTCGTTGTCGTGTTAAATGTCTTGGTGAACTGGCAGCTGTGGCGTAGGTGGGAGGAGGGAGGAAGACAGAAGGCTGTGGTTTCCTTCCTAGACTCAGACATTTGAAATAACTTTGTGCTGTCAATCAGCCAGCAGGTCTAATTTACAATCATTGTCATCTTTAGGATACAAAGCCCCCTCATTGCCCTAAAAAAAGAAAAACATGCCAGCTTAAATGACAGGAAATTATACATAAGTTTTCAGATAATAGCCTTTAATGCTTCTATTTTTCTTTTTTGTGCTCCCCTGCTTTCCTGGGAGCTCTTACTGTTCTAGTCGTGTTAATTAGGAAGGACTTATTTTTTAATTCCTGACAACTACTGGTTTAAAGTAGGTGAATGTCACTGAGGAGTTTCTGTGAGCAAAAGCTTTTCTTCTTCCCTTTCTAGGTTATTAACAAGTATGGAGACTTATATGGAGCAGAGCGCATTGCAGAACTTTTGGGTTTGGACAAAAGTGCCCTTGATTTTAGTCCAGTGGAAGAGAGTGAACCAGAAGAGGCATCTCTTGTGTCATGGTACGACTTCTGAACTTCACTGACAAATCCCATGGTGGTAGAACTTCACCATCAAAGATAAAAATGAATTTCATTTTGAAATTGCGGTGATGTTTTCCTCAACAAGTAACACTCAAATGGATAACTCTTCCTAGTGTGGAAGTAAAATAAAATAGCTTTTCATTTGTTCTAAAACACAGTTGTGTTATAAAAGAAAAAAAAAATCAGTGAATTTATGCCGACTGATGTATTTGGCCTCTCCTCTGTTTTAAACAATAATTAATGCAGCATTTAAAAGGTCTTAAAACAGACTTTATACACCAAAGGGCAGAAAAAGTATTGATAATAAATACTTAGATAACAGGTGTCTAGTAGAGATTCAGAGATGTTTCCCTGACTTATTCAGTCAGTCAAGATGAGAGCTTGAAAGTGTCCCAGTCCCAAGTGATTTATGCTCCTACAGGAGTTGGTTTTCTCAGTATGTGAGATGCACAAGAATGATTTCCCTTTGCATGCCATCCAATGGCTAATAAAACATTTAGAATATTGCAGAAGGCATTTCCTTTCCTCTTGGTTATTCTGGCAATATTTTACACTAGACAGACTGCTTACCTCTTGAATTTAAGAAACCTGTGTTCCACATTTCACTAATTCTGGCACAGATTTTAATTTTTTAAGTCTGGAATATGCAGCATCATTCTCCTGAAATTGTTACATCAGTTTTGTTGGTTTAGAAACTCTTTATAGTGCTCAGAATTAACGAATACTCTCTGAAAAATGAAGCACCTGGAACACCCAAAAAGTGAACAGATAATTTATATCACCACCTTCTGAAAAAAAATGTGAAGTGCCAAAACTAGTTTGCTGTTTGTAAACACAGAATTCAATAGTTATTTTTGACATTTATGTATTTCAAAAACTTTGTATTTCTTAGGCTAAGCTCCATTGATACAAAGTACCACATTTGGAAGCTTGGAGTTGTTTTCACTGATAATGTAAGTATGTTAACCTAGAAGAAAATGCATTGATTTACTCTAAACATGATTGTGTGGCTTCCACCATCTGCTTTTATTTTAAACAAATATACACAAATAATATTGCATTACAGAAGCATTTTAAAATATTTTTTTCTGTCTTGTGATTAGACTAAAGGACATTTTAATCAGAATTATATACTGCACAGTATAAATGGTTATAACTGCTATTATGGTACATTATTTATTAAAATAATCATTTAAAAGGTAGCATAATAATTACTGTTACTTGCCTGTATCAGTGACAGTGGGCAAACCTCTTTGGTTCAGCCTCAAGGAGTAACCCTGGGGAGCATTCCCACTCAAGTAAAGAATCTACACACACCCCTGGGAGTGCTGGAAATTCCTGCTGTGGAAAAGTGGGATTGAGCTTTTACAACAGAAAGCCACTGACTGGAGCTCACATGCTGCCAGGCTAGTCATGCTAGCTCAGCAGAGCACCATTCACCTTAAAAGAAATAATTAGCACTACCAGTCATTGGTTGCTCTCTCAGGAAACACCTGCCTGCCACATCCCTGCCAGTGCCAGTGCCAGTGCCTGTTAGGACATGCAGGTTTTTCACATCCTTGTAATATCTGTTTCTGGGGTTGTTGAGTGAGGCTGATCTCAGCATTTTTCAACAGCAAAAGCAGTGTGATATCCCCCTCCATCCCTGGTAATTTTCAAAAGTTGGGTGAAGTTTGAGTTCTTTAATCCCTACATAGACAAAGTATCCTACTACAACGACTTCAGTGACTCAAAAAACATTATGTTCAGGATCCAAAAATCCACATCAGCACCTGCTAACCTTATTCTGCCACTTTTCACTTTCTCTGCAGTCATTTTTATACTTAGCTTGGTACACAACTATGTCTATCCTGGGGCACTACAACAACTTCTTCTTTGCTGCTCATCTGCTGGATATTGCTATGGGTTTTAAGACATTGAGAACTATCTTGTCTTCAGTCACTCACAATGGCAAACAGGTTAGTGCGACGTACAAAGGTTTGAAAATAAATACACTTTGTAAAGTACTGGAAAAGAAATCGTTGTACTGGAAATATCAGAATGCAATTTATTTTCATCATGGTAGGATTGATCATATCTTCTGCAGCACACTTAATTCATGTTAAATCCTATAAAATTATAACAATCTGTACTCACCACGTGATGACAGATAAAGAAGCGTTGTACACCATAGAAAATACATTATTTTTGAAAACTACAAGAATATGAACTATTACATAACCAGCTCCTTCAGTATTCTCAGTGATGGGCTGACTGGTGGTAAATATTAAGAATACACAATCCATGTGTAGCTACTGAAATAATAATGATCTGGCCACTGAGATTTCAATACCTGGCTAATAAAAATGTGCTTAATGGTGTGGGCATTCTGCATTGTGGAATACACTTTTATGGCACTTTGTCATGCAAAAATCAGATTAATATAGTGTACTTCTAAAACTAACTGTTAAAATTTCTGCAGGGAATTATGCTCTGATCTCCAAAGAACCCATGTTCCTAGCTAGCATAACAACAAAAAACAAACTTTACTGTTACTTTTAAACTCACATTTAGAATATCTAAATTCCCCAAAATAAAATTTCAAACATACACATTCCATTCCTTCTCAAATGCAGTAACACATATTCTAATCCCACTCATATACCCTGCTAGATTTGTCAAAACATTGAAACCATATGATGTTTTGGAAGAGACATAAAAATATACCCACACAAGGTGATGATGTTTATTATCACACAAACAAATGAAATATCTGATTTATACTATTTATTTTACTTCAAGATGATCAATTCTGTCTTAGTTTTAATGATTGTAATGATTTATGTATTTTCCTTATGAATTATTTTAAAATGCTATAGTCAAAACAGCATAGTTGACAAAACTGTTTGAACTCAAGACTGTGTCTTTTACATTCTTGAGAAGCAATGAACAATTTTTCTAATCCTGTTGCTTTTCTGGTTACAAAATATGAACACTGAAAGACAGCGGTAGATTCTTGAATTGAAATGTTCACTTTGGGAGCATGCTGACAGATTTGCAGGTAGTGATAATTGATCAGCTTGTCCTTCAATACTCTTATGTTTCCTTTAAAAGATAAAACACTGGTTGTTTCAATTTTAAAAACATGTAGCTTTCAGTAAACTCCTCTCCAGAGCTGTATCTTCTAACAGCAACTTCAACAGACAATATAACTCATCAATATAACTCTCATTAACTGCTAAACTTCTTTACCTAAGGATTTTATTTTTTTTACAGGCAGGACCTGGAAATTACTTATTCTTATCTAAAAAAATTTCTCTCCATTTTAGCAATGGCTTTGCTAAACAGTTTTGGAAGAGAAAATAGACTATGATAAGTCTTTATAAGTTCTAACAAGTCCCAGTTCAAATTGTCAAATTATCTGAAGGATGTTATTTTTATTATTTTTTTTCTTGTATATCCAGTGTTTCAAATTACTATAATTAAACTTATAGAGTATAAAAAATTGCTTTTGTGATACACACATAACTGCTGTCTTTAGTTTCCTTATTAGGAAAGGTACAATATGACCCATTTTCAACACTTAAGGCAATGCACCAAGCAGGCATGGCTCTTCTGACAAAATGCTATCAAAACCTCTTTTCATCTCGTGTCTCCACACACAGCTGGTGCTTACTGTGGGACTCCTTGCTGTGGTAGTGTACCTTTACACTGTGGTGGCTTTCAACTTCTTCCGCAAATTCTACAACAAAAGTGAAGATGAAGATGAACCAGACATGAAGTGTGATGACATGATGACGGTAACTAAAACATCACCTGCATGCCTCAGATATCACCCTGAATTTTCAGTGGGTACTTTAGACAGAATGATAAGTAACGAGGGATGTGTTCATTGTTAAATCCGTTGGTTTCTTCCTCTTGATCATTTTGGGAGTACAAATAGTCTAAAAATTCCCTCTGCTTTCTCCAGTGGTCTAAACTCAACACAAATAAATGACACATAGGAAGTATTCTGAATTTTTCTCTTAAATACCGTGGTTTATGATGTACCACAATGCTTTTACAGCTGAGGATGGCAAACCCTCAAAGTAAAAACGGAATTTCTTGACAAACTGATTGGAGCTTCAAAAAGCTGTGTTGTCACAACAAAGAAACCCTATTTGTTCCCAATATTCACAAGTGTGCAAGCTCTTCCTGTCCTTATTTAGGTTATATGAATTATGTGATGTTACTAACACTAGTTATAAACGTCTGCTCCAAAATTAAAATTAGTAATTTAGTCATGAAGAAGTCAAGGGTGAAAAAGCAGAAATTACAACTTATTATGGGTGATAATCTTATGATACCAATTCACAATCTGATTTGAATGTTATTTCTGTCCAAATAACACATATTCTACAGATATATATTAATGTATGAAGAGGATTTGATTTTCTTACTGTATATAGAAAACATAAATTCAGGTATTAAAAATGTAATCTTCTGTGTTTGGGGCCAGCTGACATCTCCCACGGAACAGAAACTCTCTGGCCTACATTTTACACCAAAGATGGAATAAAATAACTCAGAACAGAAGTGTATCACAGACTTCAGAGTGATCCTCCCTATTCTTCAACTTCCAACACTCAGTGCATGTTAGACATGCAAATTACATAAATTATGAAACCTGCCCAAATATTGTGAGCTGAATACTGTGGTCTGGTCATAAAATAGGTGTAGGAATAATTAGAATAATAAGACTATACTACATTTTACACCACTCTTTCAAGTGAGGTAAATCAATTCTAAGCTACATTTTTAAGTGTTATTAAACTAGTACTAGCATCTTATGTCATCAGTAAAATTGCATTATATAGTTCTCTTTATTGTTTGCTAATGCCAGGTTTTATGCTCATTTAACACCCACTGCTGTCTAATGTGGCTCCAGAAAACTGGCTGTGCTTAGAGATTGATATTGTTTTTAACCCACACTGTGTGGCAGAAGGTGGTTTACAAGATTCTGTAGCCAATCATACACGAACAGCAGTAGTTTTTCACTCCTGCAGAAGATTCCATTCCAAAATACTTACAGAGCTTAAATATACAGATTATTAAAGATTTTTCGATTAAGATTTATATGTTCAAAAAACATGACAATACTTTTGTAAAGCAATTTCTTCTGCATTGAACTGAACACAGGTTGTTTCACAGATCACAAGTGATTTACAATATAATAAATCAGACATCTAGTATTGCAAAATTAATTTATCCAGAAACCACCTACACACAGGTAAATCTACTTGTTATGAATACCCCACTTTTTATTTTATGGAAATATTTTCCACATTTCCAAACTTCACTGCAAGACTTTAAAGATGTCCTCTGCTTATTACTCAGATCAAGATAGAACCTTAGGAATTGATATAAGGAGTAGAATATAGTTGAATACTGTAACAGTAAATACCAAAAAAATACCCCCAAAATAGTTTTAGTCTGAAGGTAAGACCCAGGGAGTGAGGAGCAGGTAACAGCTGATGCTGACTCCCTCTCTTAGTAAGTGTACCTGAAGGTGGAATCACATTAGTTAAGACAGTAACAGATTTTTGGTGCAGTGTGTTTGACACATGAGGAATGGTATTATGTGTTCTTGTTACTATAAATTGTCAAGAGAATTAGCAGAGCAGAATAATTAAAAGAAAAAAAAAATGCAAAAGGATAATTCCTGGTAAATACATCTGTAATTTTTCCTCTCTCCTTTTTAGTGTTACCTGTTCCACATGTATGTGGGTGTAAGAGCTGGTGGTGGCATTGGAGATGAAATTGAGGATCCTGCTGGAGACCCTTATGAAATGTACCGAATTGTCTTTGACATCACATTTTTCTTCTTTGTTATTGTTATTCTACTGGCCATTATTCAAGGTACCATCACTTGCCTTAGTAGACATTGTTCAAAATTAATTCATCATTGAAAACCATATTTATGTTCGACATAAATTTAGAAGAATTGCTGTAAAGACTTATTTCTGAGATTATAAAATAATTAATTCTGAGAGTAATAATTTTATATTGATCCACACATAATATGCCTTTTCCCAAGTACTACACACAGTCAAAGCACAAGGAATGTAACTTACATGGGTTTCAATGTTTATGAGCACTTTTATAACTATCCAGCAATGATGAACCTTGTGCAGGATCACTGTTCTCCTCCATGAAGCATTTAAACTTGGGAGAGTCTTGCTGAAGACACTTCCCACTTTTAGCCTGTAATCACCACAGCTGACTGGGGAATGGAGACTTTCCAGTTGGAAAGGGTGAATGACATGGAGAAAGTCATCAGGGCCACATAGCCATTTCCTCCTTTCTTTAGAGGCTGCTTTGCAGTTTTAATTGGTTTGCAGTTGTGACCTACAGCAAACACCACCCCTCTTTGGTGATGGGCAGCATTCAGCACTCCTTGCGTAAACCCTTCTAAGGCTGTTAGGAAAAAACTACAGTTTTATGGCAGCCTGGTGGCAAACTAAAAATGTAACACATCTATACTGAGAAAAAGTTGCAAATGTCACAGTCCCCAGAATGATCAATTCTTTTCTGTTGAAAGTGGAGGAGTAATGCTTCAACTGTGAAGCAGACTCACAAACTGTCCAAGGTGGGCTGTGGGAGCAGAGCTGTCTTTGTTGAAAGAGACGTGGGATATAAGAGTTTCATGAGAAGGAGAGTGAAAATTAATTTCATTCATGGGAACAAAAAAGATGAGCTTGTGTAAGGTTAAATGGACTACAATAAAGCACAAAAAACCCTTTCCACTCTCAAGATTGTGCCTGTACGTACAAGTACACTAAATTCTAGACAAAGGAGGACTGACATTACTTGCAATATGAATATTGCTAAATACTGAAGTGTTGCTACTTTTCTTCTTGAAATAGGTCTGATTATTGATGCTTTTGGTGAATTAAGAGACCAGCAAGAACAAGTTAGGGAAGACATGGAGGTAAGGAAGCATGTTACATTTTTCATCGTTCTTGTTCACATAGATTGTCACCAATTGGTGTCTTTGAGTTAAAATTCATCTGTAACCACAACTTTTGCTTTCAGACCAAATGCTTTATTTGTGGAATTGGCAATGACTACTTTGACACAACCCCACATGGCTTTGAAACACATACTTTGCAAGAACATAACTTGGCAAACTATCTGTAAGTACATTTTACAATTGGAATTGTAATAGAGACCTTTCAGATGTAGTGTAATTTAGGTGCACGCATTGATGAAAATGCAAGGCAGAATTCCATAAAACTGAGGAATATTTCCTCTCCTTTCCAGTCTCCCTTCCTCTATTCCACACTGCTGGTTACCTTTAAAGTGTTCATCTTACACATGAGGTACCTTAGTAATTTGAGACCAGAAGGCACATCAACTCCTTATTCTGCTGGGAGGAAAGCCAGATATGGGGAAGGATAGGGGACAGTTTAGTAAGTTGCTTTACTTTGGAAGTTTTGATTGTGATTTCTGGGGACTTGGTAGTGCTGAAGAGACCACAGAAAATTGGCTTCAATTTGACAAAAAAGAAAACCCAAACGAAAACAAAGCAAATAAAGGCACTTGTAGATGATTCTTCAAAGATAAACTCCAAAAAATAAATAACTCTGTTTCTATAGTTCTTTAGTGCAGCAGAGCTTTTTGAAACCTTGAAGCACTCAGGAGCTGTATATGTTTAGACTATACCAAACTCCCAAGAGAATGCTCTTCCCACCTTCATTAGCATATATAGAGCAGACCTAAGAGGATATTAAAAAAGTTATTCTTGTTGCATTAGTTGCTCATACAAAATAAGATAATTAATTATAAAAGCATTGTGCCAGCAGAATGAAAGGAGAAGCTGGTGAAATCTTAAAGTACTCTGGCTCTGGAATACTGCATCTGAAATTTTTTAAATTAAAAAAAAAATCAATTGCTTAATGTGATGCAAATTTCTATTAATATCCACAGTTTTACCAGTCTGCAACATCCAAGCTTTTCTTACTAAATTAAATTGTTTAGTTGTTATGTGGGGACCTCTAATACACCGTAAATTAAAAATGGCCATTTTCTTCATAATAGAATATATAGTGCACAATCTTTTTTACCCAGGTTACCCTTTAATTAGACAACTGTTAAAATCAGCATACTTTCCTTCCTTCAAAATGACAGCACATGCTAAGCTAATTCCAAATTCACTGCATCAAAACTGTCCAACCATTAGTAGTACCACCTCTGAACAGACCACTGTTGGTTCTCTACAGCTCTCAGCATTTGACTGAGCACAGGTGTTGGGGAAGGACAGGCTCAGCCTATGAGCTGTACAGCAGCAGTGTTCAGAATTCCTGGTGCAACTCAGTATTTACCACACTTCTCAGGCAGTAGCCATAGTAACATCTTCCAAGGTGAGATGTTGGAGCATATGTGCTCAGAATTTGGCATATGCCTGCTTCAGGTATTGCTCCTCACACTGAAACCAAGGAAATGCTAAACTCATTTTTTCTACTTCTACAATTTTTTACCTGTTGGCACTTTTACAGGAGACATGCTTCAGGACAGAATTTTCTCTTGTAAAATAAGCACTTTAGATGCCTCGCAATACCATTGCTTTGCTGGTTGGCATAATCTTCCTCACATACCCCAGACTAGAAAAGGTCAGACAGAGATATTATGTTTCCTGCATTAATACCCACTTCATGTGCTTGTTTCAGGTTCTTCTTAATGTATCTAATTAACAAGGATGAAACTGAGCATACCGGCCAGGTGAGTAGAAAATAAAAGTTAAGAAAAACCATTAAGCTTATCTTTCAATATTTTTATCTTCTCAAGCCTTGTAGCTGTGTACCAGCAGGTGGAACTGATGTACCACTGAGAAATGTGGATGATGCCACTCTCCCCAAGAGTCTACTGCCAGTAAAAGAAAAGAAAAGTTAAAAAAAGAAGGGGGGGGGGGATGTTGTACTGTGCAATTTCACCCAGCAGTGAACTCTGTCATAAGTCAGTTAGCAGTAATCTTACTGTCATCTTATCTCTGAAAAGAAAATCTCAAATGCAATAAGTGTAGTTTATTCCCAGAAGGCTTAAGTAGCTAAGCTATTATATTTATAGTCAAAATCTATATATGTGTGTAGATAGATAGGCATTTGGGTGACTGTATGTTTAACATTTTCAGGCCTTAAAGGTAAATAAATAAGAAAATACTAGAACTTAATTCTATCTTATCTCTATTAAGAAGCTTTTAGGCAAGCACTACAGAAGTACCTTTGTTTTGCTTTGAATGAAAACCACATTTGCTTATATACAAATTTATTAATTGGTTTGATCTGATATAAACAAACTGATTAATTTATACTTAGATATTTTACTAATAGAGCTTGAATTTAAGTAGCACTGTAATAAGAGAAGTATAAGACTTTTATAAATATTATGAGGTAGAATCTTTTGTGTTCCAGTGTCTTTACAGTTTGACTCCAGATTAGCAGGCACAGTATGTGGTTATTGTTGAAAGCTTATCTACATCATTAACAGCAGAGCAACTGGTAAAATAAATACTCTCTCTCATTTTCAGGAATCATTTGTGTGGAAGATGTACCAAGAAAGATGTTGGGATTTTTTCCCAGCAGGGGACTGCTTCCGAAAACAGTATGAGGATCAACTTGGCTAATATCACGAAAGAAATGATTTATTCATGAACTGCTAAGATCCAGTATACAAAAAAACAAAAAAAAGAAAAAAAAAAAAAATCTGTTCTTTTCATGGCGTAATTTCACAGCTTGTATTTGCTTTAAATGTCTTCAAAGTTCAAGACACGTAAAATTGGACACTATTTCAGAGGCTTTTTGTACCTACCACATTTAAAACAGGTCTTTTGTTGGAATTTTAATTAGCAGAAACTATTCCAGATTAACTTAAGCCTTCCAGTTCAAACATGGCCTAAAATTATAACAACTTTTTAACCACATCATTAACCTGGTGTTTGGCAGTACAGTTGAAAGGGCTACAAGGCATCTTAATTGCACATCTGACATTGAAGAACTTGAACATCAGAGACCATACCTCAGAAAAAATAGTTCAACTAACTGCTGTCCAGTTTTTCCCCGCAGTATTTGCTCATGAATGTATTAAGATACAGTTTGAAAAGCTTTAAGCAGTTAAAAAGAAATTTTCAAACACTTTGTCAACCTTGAAACATTAAAGTGCCTTAAAACCTCTGTAGACATAGCTATGCAAAGTTTTTGTTAGTGTTCTAGATGAACAGACCCATTAACTGTATTGCTTTTCTGTCTTTCTGTATCAAACTGCACTTGAAGTTTGTTTATATACTACCTTCACTAACAGCTTATTAGATGCTGCTGTTAAAAGACATACACTGTACCAAAATGAACACAATTTAAATCTTAGGCCAAAATAAACCCATGCTCTACAGTCACCTGCAAGCAGAAGTTGCTAGGATTATGCTTTTTTTTTCTTCTAAAAAAAGTGCCCACTGCAATAAAGTATTACAAAATAAATCTAACTGTTTCTGTCATCTTTCCCATTTTTCTACAATATGGAGTTTTGTGACAATGGTAACTAAAAACACATATATTCAATGTTCATCCAAAGCTTTATTTTAAGGACTACATAGAGCAAGTACAAGCTGAAATAACTGTTCTCTTTCTGCACTGTAGCTTGCACCTTTAGCAAAGAAAACTCTAACTTCATCACAAATTTTAGACCTTTCTAGTAATATCATTAGTCTTCAACAATTTTCAACCTCATCTAAATTAACTTTGGTTGTACAAAATTTTAAGTGCCAGCAAAGACAAACAGGCATTTGGCATACAGAAAAAGTAAATAACAAGGAGATAAATAAAGATTCAAGTTTCTACATAATGTCTGCTATATTTAATTATTCATATGAAGGAATTTGAGCTTCAGGCGATCATGCTGTCCAGCCAGTCTTCCAGCTCTTCTTCAGTAACATCTTTACATGTACTTTGCTGCTGCTGTGATGAGGTGCTCTTCTCTTCAGGCATATCTACTTTTAAAGGCTCTAGAGAAGTGAAAACAACAAGACTGAAAATCTGGAAACAATTCCATACTACCTCTGTCCTGCATCGTTTTGCTTTTAATGCACAACTCACTGTATTTAAACACACTCTCTCCTTCTTGAAGAACAGCATGTCATATTCCAAAATTTTCATTTTGTAAAGTTTGAAAGTAGCATTTAGGAGAAGCCATCAGAAATAGCTGTCAATTCCTCTGTACACTGTTAGCACTGTGAACTAAAGGCTAAACAAATACTTATCTTCCCCGCAATAAAATTCCCTAGCAGTATACCTTATTTTTTTTAATTTAAATTTTTGCTATATCATAAGCCAAATGCTGTTTTGCAGAAGAATTTCACTTACTCTTTAAAGTGAACTAACAATGGTGAAACTTCATGTTAGTGGGGAGTTAAAACTGAAAATGAAAAAATGGGCCAGAGCACAGCTCCAGATAAATGAAATGCAGTGCGACAGATAATGAGTGCAGTAGTGTTGACTGGCTAATAAAAAATTCAGAGACAGCACCAAAACAGAGAGCAATGGAAATTAAATAAGGTCATGCTGGGGAGAAAACTTACCATTCTCCTTAGAATCCATTTTCAAATCTTTCTCAGTTGATATGCTGCAGGATAATGTACCTGATGCAGGTCTATTTTCTGTACTAATGGGAGCCTCTAGATTCAGGAGAAGATCTAGTTCTTCATCCAAATGGTCAGTGTCTTGATTTGATAGCGGATGGACTCTTTGAAATGATTCTCTTGCATTTGCCCTAGAGCCATTTTTACTCCCAGGTTCTGATGGAGCAACAGAATTACCAACAGGATGGGAGAGCGACCCGGTTCCACTTTGAGCCAGAGACTGTCGAAACAGCTGCTCTCTTTTCTTCCCATCTTCAAAAATTTTGGATTTCATCTGCGGGATCTCTAGAGGCGTTGATGCCTAGGAGTACAAGAAAGGACTTGATTTCTTATAATGATTATATATTATTAGTACTGCTATTCTGTCTAATTTGGATTATAATTCATACTTGCTATATTTGATCACTTAAGAAGGTACAGGAAATTTGAGCAGAATCAAATTCAGAAGTAAAAGTAAACTAACATTATCCTGATACTTTTACAAAAGCAAATGCACCATACAAGCTCCTTTTATCCCTTAGTACAGAATATGAGATTGTATGCTAAGCCTGCTACTGACAGACTCATACGATGGTTTGGTTTGGAAGGGACCTTAAAGATTCTCTCTTCTAAGCTGTCTGCCACTTATCCAGAATGCCAAAAGCCTCGTCCAACCTAGCATTGAACACTTCCAGGGATAGGGTGTCCATAGTTTCTCTAGGAAAGATGTTCCAGTGCCTCACCATTCTTACAGTCAGGACATTCTTTAATCTAAGCCAACTCTTTCCTTTGTCCTGTCTATACATGCCCATATGAGAAGTCCCTCTCCAGCTCTGCTCTGTCGCCTCTGTAGGCTGAAGGTGCTGGAAGGTGCTGGAAGGTGCTGGAAGGTCTCCCTGGTGCCTTCTGTTCTCCAGCCTGAAGAGCCCCAGCTGCCAGCCTGTCTTCACAGGAGAGGGGCTTCAGCTCTCTGACCAATGTTGTGGTTTCCTCTGCACTCGTGCCCACAGGTTCTTGTGCTGGGGACCCCAGAGCTGGCTGCTGCTCTCCAGGTGGCTCTCACGAGGGCAGAGCAGGCAGTGAGCATCACCTGCCTCAACCTGACCGTCAGATTTCCTTTGAGACATGGCACGCATTGCTGAGACATGTTGATCTTTTCATTCACAAACACCCCAAAGTCCTTCTCCCTAGGTCTAGTCTTAATAGTTCTGTAAAGGCCGTACTTCTCCTTGCTTGGACAAATGGATCCTTTTAAGAATTTTGGGTTTATATTTAAGTCTCATTGGCACTAGTATTTTCTTTTTCACAGTTTGAAGGAACACGTTACTAATATTGTCACTATCATGCCACTGGAGAATAAATGATACTTTCTTCACCTGTACAATTGACAGTTTTACCTACAAGGACTGATTAATGGAAAAAAACCATGTATGCTGATATAACCTATGTAGAAGATTAAATCACAATTAATATAATTAGCAGGAAGAATGTGAAAGCACTTTAAAAATTTTGGTGCAAGCTTTTAACAGCGTTAACAAAAACAGTGCAATCATTCCACGTCAAACACTCTGATACTTGATTTCAAATCTAATATGCTGCACATCCAGACATTTTGTTTAAGACCAAATATGCATACAAAAAAGTCAGTAGAGGGGTATCCTGCATTACATGCCACTTGACACACCAGTCTAAATGAATGCATTTACTTATATAATACATTCTACTTCTGTTTGAAGACTAATCATTCGTGCACACATTATTTCTCCTAAAATATTTGCATTTTCTTGTGAAATTTCACAGCATTACCTGCACAAGGTCAGCAGCCACATTCAGCCTCAGATGTAAAGGCAATTCCTGAAGGGCCTGGACCAAAGACTGGCAGTCAACAGAAAGTGCAGAGAACTGAAACACAATTCAACATATATAGTACACTTGTGAAAAAACCAAACCAACCAACCAAACACAAAAACATGGTGGTTTAGACAAATGCTGTATTTGGGTTTAGTTCCTCACTTTAATTTGACTTTGCAACTCAACCTTTAAATACCACTTCCCAGGGAATAATTATTGCCTTATTTAAAAAAAAAAAATAGCAATGCCTTAAAATTTGAATACATGTGTATGTTACAAGAAACACTAAAGCAGAGTTTCATAACAATTTTAAGAAAAGCCTGGAAGACAAAAGCATATATTATGCAAAAATGTAGGTGACTTTGATAAGGAAGATAGCTGGAGAAATTGAGACACTTTGAAGTATCCTGATAGAGAAAACAGGAGACTTTTATTGCTGCACTCCTTTTTATTCATGCATAAAGAACTCATAGACAAAAAATCTAGTTGGTATCCTAATTGTTTAGGGCATGAAGTTTCAACCAGAGGATATGAACTGTTAACTTGAAGGAACTAGAATGCTTCACAGTCCGATATATGAATATACTCCTACAGGTTTTGTTATAGTCATTCTGTTAAATACTCTTCTCTTGAATACAGCTAAAAAAGGAAGCCTGAGTTCCTATGTCAGTAAAGCAGAGACAGTCCTTTATTTTCTCTTCACTGGAGGGCTTTCTTGTTCTTTCTTCCCAACATTACTTAAAACCCGAGCCTGCGGCTTTGATGAGCCTTCAGTATTAAAAAAAAATGGACAAGGCCCAAGGACAAGAGCCTCTGGCATTAGAGAGATGTTGATAAAAATACACAGAATAAAGAGTGCTATTATTGTATTAACAATTTGCTGCTGAAGGCACAACTGCCTAGATATTATGTCCCAGGTGATTATCTATATAAAATCATTTGAATGATAATTCTGTTACCTGCTTATGGCATATACTTTCTTTATCCCATTCTTTCTCATCAGCAAATCGAAACTGTGTAAAGGAATCTCCTAAGGAAAAGAAATAAAAAACATATTTATTTTTAAAAAGAATAAAAAGTTTCCTCTGAAGTTACCAACCCTAAAAAAGCAAATTCAAGAAAAAAAATCTCACCTAACACCTCATCATTCAGTTTTGTATTTGCTGCCCCTTTTTAGCACTGTTTTGCAATAAGCAATTAAAAGTTCTATAGAAGTTTTGCATAAATAAGTTTAATATTGTGAATACAAGCAGCATTTACATTAACTGAAAATTCTGAAGAGGTGTTAGGTGCCATGCCAACATGCGAGATTTTCATTCAGAAGTCCAATCTGGATAGCATACTAGGAATACACACAGTATTCACTGAGTGAATTTCTTATGAACAGCTTTGAAAGTTCTGCAGATAGACTTTCTCTTACCACCATGCAAATATTTCTAAAATCAGATTATAAATATTTTTTTTAATCACTTTGTACAAGCCAAATAAAGACTTTGTGTTGTCTGGTAGCTATATTCTCTCTTTTCCATGAACTACTCCCTCCTCCAGCACATCATCAAAAAAAGGCTCTGAACCCCAAATTCCAATTTATATGCAAAAAGGACTGATTTAAAAGAAAGCCTTAAATAGGACTAATTAAGCTAAATACATAATTACAGGATCTTCTAACCTACCACATTCCTTCAAGCCTGTACAAACTTTTTCTTACTATAAGGGATATTGGACTATCATTTTGATTGAAATGCAGTATTTTTATTGCAGCACCATGCTGTGTTGCAAAAGACAGACCTACAAATTTATTTACTGAAAAAAACATACAAGAACTCCAGTAACTCAAAAAACCAGTAAGGTCTGTGACAGAGGAAACATGAAAGATTAGGGTTGCAAGATTATGGCCAAAGGTACAGAGTAAGAGAAAGTTAAGATGCTTCTTCTTAGACTGCAATTTAACAGTAAATAACTATTTCAGGAGTTCTATTAGAAAAGAAAAAAAAAAAAAAAAAGAGCCGAGCAGAATTGTTATGTGAAGGAGATGAAATTTGATCCTGAGAAGTAGAGAGCTATGAAGTTGGTCAAGGGTCTGGAGAGTCTCTCTGACAAAAGGCTGAGGGGCTGGGCCTGTTCAGTCTCAAGAAGAGATGACAGAGGGGGCATCATCACAGCCTGCAGGTATCTGAAGGGACAGTGTCAAGAGGCTCTCCTTGGTGGTGCCAAGCAATAGGACAAGAGGCAATGGGGAGAAGCAGAAAGAAGTTTTTCACAGGAAAGAAGTTACACCAAAATATGAGGAAGAGCTGCTTTCCTGTGAGCACTGGAACAGGTTGTCCAGGGAGGTTGTGGATTCTCCCTCACTGGAAATACTCCAGAACTGTCTGGACATGATGTTGTGCCACATGCTTTAGGAAGACCCTGCATGAGCAGGGAGATTGGGCCAGCTGACCCACTGTGGTCCCTTCCATCCTGACCTGTTCTGTGATCACTGGGTAAGTCACTGTGATTTATTTCAGGAGTTGGTTGAGAAGCAACAGTTCCCTCTAAAATAGAATGAATGCTCTACAGGAAGTTTCAATGCCTTTACCAACAACTGATCATGTAGCTTTCATTTGGCTCTTGGCATCCTTACTGCCATTCATACCTTTGATGATTCCTCAATCATGCCCTTAATCCTGCAGACAAAATCTGAACATTTAATTTGCCTTCCCCAAAATGGCTTCTTTTACATTGTCTGCCTGTCCCAAAATGTAGGAGAGTGCAATCTTTCAGCAATTTTGAGCAATAGTGCAAGCATCAGCTGGCTTCTGTTTTGCAAACAAAATGAATAAGCAGCAAAATGGCATACCATTTGCCATGCTTCTTTGCCAAATAATGAGAAATAAGAGATCCAATCATCCTTCAGGTGGAATTTAAAATTTATTGGCCATGAATTTTAAAAATGTTTTTAGTATCTAAAGTGCATTTCATTGCATTTCATGTGTGGTCATTTGGTATGCAAATATATATATATATATATCCTAGTACCTGTATGGTCATACACTGAGTACCTGGCACGTCCACCATTGTCATTTCAGAACCATTACAGCAAGAAAGTGACCTTCCCAGCTGAATATCAGTAGGCCATCACTATGTCCAGCTTGAATATGCATTTCTCTGTTTTCAGTTGCTTTATCCAACACAGCTCAGCAGTATCGTGCTGATACACAAACTTGCCTGATCAGCTCTGTTTTTAGTTTACATTCAGTGCTTCCAATGATCACTATTTTGAAAAAGACATTATCAAACAGTACAAGTGCCAATAATTAAAAATAAGCACCAAAATTAACAATCAGATATCTAATAAGATAGATATCTAATCAGGTGGCTAATTTTATAAATGTTCAGTTCATACAATGCAAACACCAGGTTCCGTGCTTTTCTAGGGATGCTCAGCAGTGTGGAAAAATAAGACCCTATATCTTTATGCATTTATCTGCAGATGCAAACACTTGAGCTCTCACAGTTGACTCACTACTGACAAAGGCACTACCCCCTTCATTGCACGAGAGAAAATAAATGCCTCTGTTTCAAAATATCTAGAGTACTGCTAATACATAATAACTAATTCTGAAAACCAAAGAAATAAAAATATTAGCCTCTTGATTTTAAAATGGGTATGAATATGTGCAAATTAATGTTTTAACAGCTCATATTTTAAAAGCTCTATTTAGTTACATTTGCAAAGAAGTCCTACTGAAAATAAAATGGTCCTCAAAGTCTTCCTACTACTAGGACAAAGGCATAGGTACTTTCTTCCAATATTCCCAAGACTCCTGTAGTTATTGCTCACACTGCACCAAGGAGGAAATAGGTTTCTCTACTCTTATAAAAGAGTAAAATTAAACTAGAGGATTAGTTAAATGCTTTCGGACTCTGCGAATGATCAGATGTAAAGTAGCTAAATCAACCTACTTCATCTGGAAAATCCACTGGGACCAAGAACTGGTCTGTGATCATCCACACTCACGAAGTTGGCAATCACAGATGCTCAGTTTGATATCCTATTGCAGATTTAAAGAGTATGACTTAAACTACAGTTTAATTAGGCTCTTTAAGCAAGTTAACAAAGCATGCCTTTCAAATGGAAAAGCATAACTACAATTCACAGTAGCATATTTAATGCAAATTAGGTCAATGAGAATGTTAGTCTAACCAATTATCTTTTCACAAGTTCCTCTGCCCTGAAAATAACCTCCTTTTATGCCACGAATAGTAATCAAACCACTTGCAATAACTCTTGAGCTCCTTTCAACATTAAAAAATACTTTTATTCTTGAGAATAATTTTTATGTTGCCTACAAGTATCATTTGGCCTTCAAATACAGAGTAGCTGAAAATAATGCATTCAAGCAAACCTTACACATGGTCTTTGGTAACACTCAAGATAAGCCAATATTAAATAATATTGCTTATTGTTTAAAATGTGAAATTATTATAAAAATGGCAGGACTAAATCCCCATGCTTTCCTACTACTCAAGTATATCATAAAGCTAAATCAATTTATTTAAATAAAAGGTATCTTTCTTTTTTTTTCATTATCCAAATTATCTTTTCCTACAAGTATTCACTGAATAGCAGAATCAAAATGCTATAATAAATAATCTACATATAATAATCTATAATAAATATTTTCTCATTTGTGAAATTTGAGGTCTAAAAATAGAAAAAATGAAAGAAACCAGTTTACAGGAGGAAAAACTCTATCACTGGAATAATTTTGTCAATTTAAGACTCTCTCAATCACATAAAACATTACTGAAGACAGAGGAAAAATACTCTGTAGTCCTAGAGATGAAATTGGAGGATGAGAATAGCAAGGAATTAACATCATCCTTCTAAGGCTGCCATGGCTGTAAAGAAGGGCTGCAAGTGCAAATATAATACTCTAAACCCACTTTTCAATCATAATCTCTCTTTTAGCCTCCTTTGGGTACTGAGAGGTGCTGTAAGGTTTCCTTGGAGTCTTCTCTTCCTCACGCTGAAATCCCCAACTCTTTCAGTTTATCTCCATAGGATACTGATAGCAAGGATATTTGTAGCCTGCACTGCAAACTCTAAAGGATTTTGTAGCCAGATTTAAAAAGAATATTCTACATTATTTCTCTGGCACAACTATGCAACACTAATACGTTTTAAAATAAAAACATCTGACCAAACAGCAGGATTATCTGACCAAGGCTAAATGAAGCCTTCAAAATTTAAAATTTGTCTCAGAGAAAGGAGTGAGAAGGATCTTTGAAAGGAAACAGACACAAAGAATATCTGCTCAGAAAGAACAAAACTAATTTAACACAGAAAGGAACTGCAGCCCTTTGAAATCAAAGACAGATAACTAATTTTTTCAAATGAGAAGCAGGGTGAAGCCAACAAATGCCAAAATACACAATGCTTCAAAAAGAAAAAAAGAAACAAAACCAAACACAAAAAATCCCCCACAAACCAAATCTTCTTACTAAGAACTAAAGCAGAGGCTAACAAGAGTCAGGAAAACCCAACAAATAAAATGATAGTGAAAGAGGTTCAGAAAAACAAACAGTAGTACACTTGCTTCTTTATGAATACCAGGTGACTAAGAAATAAGAAAAAAGGAACAGGAATGCCTTAAAGCCTTTGAAACTTTAAAGAGCTAAATGACAGCTCAAGGACACTGGGAACAGAGAAAGAGAAACTGGGAAGACCAGCTCAATGTGTTTGATGGACAAAGTATAAATTAACAGAATTTTAATGGCTATGCAGATAAATATAGAATTTTGGCGAAGAGCCAACATGGCATGTGAAGTTCTGCTGTGTGATCTAAGACAAATTCTTGAAAGAAGCAAAATATCATGCACATAAGCAGGATTTAGTTCATATAATTTACACGCACTTCCAAAAGCTCTCACTGACATCCCACTCCCTTTCCCACCCAAGACTTCAGAGCAGCAAAAAGAAGAGGAGGCTTTGTATGAATAAATAATTACCTTAAAGTAGGAAGAAAAGAGTAAATTGTCAATTTTCACATTAAAAGAAACAACCTGTGCAATTCTCTGGGGTTCTAGCTGTTTAACCTCTTCCCTCAATTAAAATAGAAGAGGAGAAAATGAAGTAACAAAATTTGCTGATGATACCATGTGTTAGTGCAGATGAAGAAAGGCTGTGAAAAATGACATAAGAACTCCATAAGATTGAGAAAGTATATTTTAAAATGGCAAATGAAGCTCAATACTGAAAATGCAAAATGCAGCAACTCTCAAAGAACACTTAGAGCTAACCAACACCATTCCAAATCAAAATCAATGCTACACAGTGTGCAAAGCAGCAAACTGTGGAATTCTTAAAAATGCAGGAGTGAACAACAGACAGAACATCATTACACCATTATCACATATTATCTCAAATACTGTGCAGAGTCTTGGTTTTCCAAGCCCAGTCTCTAAAAATGTAACATTAGAAAAGGCATAGAACAGATTCTGGATCAGGAGCTATTCAGTGCCTTAAGCCAAAGGAGGGGAACCAAGGGGACATGAAAGAGATCTAAATACAGGAAAGGCATGAAAAGGACAGACAGGGACTAACTTCTCATTGTCTCTTCTCTCCTAGAGGCAGCAAACAAACCCAGCAGGTAACAGACTCAAAACAAGTAAAATGTGGGAAATCTTTATAATCTGAAGCTGAGTCGTGGGACCCCACGCCACCAGATGGTGCAGACAGCACAACATGAACGGAGGGATATAGGATCACTGTCTCTAAACACAAAAATGACACACCTGGCTCAGCAAGTCCCTCAGACAAACTACTGCAGGTCAAGGAAGTATGTGGGAAAGCAGCTTATAATATAGTATATTCAGGTACCTTAGCTCAGGTGTCTCCAGATGCACCTTGGGTCTGCTGCAGTAGGACCAACCCTAAACTACAGCAAATAGCTAGGCGTTCTTTACCTTTAGAGCTCTACTCTTCTCTTAACTGGCTATCTTTCTGCAAGAGAAATAAGGAGGAAAAGTAGGCAATTCACAAATTTATTTTTAGTCTGTAGCTGTGTTCTTTCAAGGCAATGCACATTCGTATTTTCTCTTTTTTTCCACATTTTCTTAAATTTATCATTACTGTTCATATGCAATTTTTTATTAGTTACTTCATTACTATAGCTGTTGGAATGCTGAAAAAATGCAATATATTAAACAAAAATGCCTTGAACAAAAAAGTATATTGAAAATTTCTCTCAACTACAATAGCCTGGTTATTCATAAGCACCAATCCCATCTCCTCCAGTATTCAGTTCTTTTACTGAATAAACAATAAAACTATATTTAAGGTTAAAGTTACTGATTTCCCCATAGGTAAGCTTAAACTTTTCATTAAGTTTAAGCTAGTCACCTTAAATATTTACATTTTCCCTGATGCTTTATGACATTTTCTAGTGTCATTTTTTTCAGGCCACTAATTTATAACATACTTAGTGATTTTTAAATGTCACAGCAGCCAGTTTGCAATATTAGACTAAGTATATAAATCCACAGAGCACATTGTTTTTTGAGCAATATCATTCAAGTAGGCTGGGAAAATAAAATAAAATAAAAAAAAAAAAAAAAGATTGCTGCATAACTTAATACTAAAAATGAAGCTTAATTACTGCATAAATACACAAGATCAATGAAATTTGTGATTCTTCCTAGGGGTAGGGACAGAAAATCCTTTGGGTAAAAGGGAGAGAACTCGTATATTTTGCTAAGACTAGATCCAACAGAGGAAATAGTAGCTTAACAGAAAAGTTTGTGATCTGCACAGTCTGACAGTTAAATGGTACTAATGATCTGGCCCTTTGTAATGACCCTGTTTTCTCCAACACTGTATAAGCAACTGATGTCAGTCCAGCACATGTCCATATCAGGAAGAAAAGCTGAAATTCAACACAGGAAGAAAAGAAGAAATGGCAAGGTTTCCTCCCACAAAGAAAGATTTGCATAACGTCAAGCTGCAGAACTCAAAAGAGGAATCCATTTGCATTTGCTGGCACAAGGTGCTTTTATATTCTGGCTTGTGAGGAGAGCATCATGAAAATTAAAGAATCCAAGAGGAACAACATCCAATCACAATGAAAGAAAAGTCATCCCAGAAGATCCCTGGTTTGCCCTGCCTATTTACAGGAACTACTGTGTGGCAGCCAGAGAGGCAGTGAAGGATGAGGAAGAGCAGAGAGGGATGCACTCCTGTGCTTTACAGTAAGGAAAATTACTGCCCTGAGACCTTGGGGCAGGCAGTACCTCTAAGCCCACACAACCACTTTAAAAGCAAAATAACAGCTTGGATGAACATTTAGTTTTATACTGAAGTGAGGTTAAAGCTGAAACACCACCATTCATTGATACTTTAGGCTGTACAGCTTGCAAATAATTGATCATCTTCTCCTGCTAAGGTTTGATATTTTGAGTAGCTAAAAAATACATCCCATAATGGATAACAAAACTATTGTCCATTAGGGAGGTTTTAGTTTTTTCTAAAGTACACACAAAGAACAATTTTTAAAGTGTTTCCAAATCCAAAGTTTAAGTAAAATATGTGTTTCAAAAACACAACAAAACTACTACTGTTGTTTAGATGCATCATATCATGCTAGCTACAAGAAAGAACAAAAGAAACTGCATGGTAAGAGCTTTTGCTGAGTTGTAGAATGGCACTCACTGTCCTAGGTTCTTTACCTTGTTCTGTTTAAGAAAAGTTCCTCCCAATTATTCCTTATTAAGATTACTGTTCATTAAACCTCCTGTGTAAACAGTGCACCCAAACATATTGCTGCATCATATCCAGGAGGTGAGAACATCATTGGACCAGGCTTATTCTTGCACTTTTCCATCAAAGAGAACTTCATATCTAACTATCATGCAGTTAGATATAAACTGCTCTTGGGTAGCTAAAATTAGTTGCATTGCAGAAATTTACACTAGGATTACTACTGTTTTCTGTAAGCAGGCTGTCAGAATATTTGGTCTGAAAACTTAACAATTCATTACACAGCTTACTTGTCCAGAAAATGCAGGAATACATAAAATAACTCCCCTTTATTCCACATTGTACCTCCACCCACAAAAAATCTAGCTTTAGAAAAAGAATGCCCAAACTCTGACGATAGCAATCTTAGAGCAAACAAATGAACAAACTTAATAAATACTTTATTTTAACCAGCTCGCTAGTTTTTAATTGCAATACTAATTGACACAATTAGAGAAAAATTAGAGGAAAAAAAAATCTCATATCTGCAGTCCTTACATGCCACGCAAACACTGGAAAAGGTCTCTTTCTCTATCCCTTTTTCCTCCAATTTTACAGCAGACAAATCATAGAAGTTTACAATATATTTGACAGTTGAACATTCAAACTTCCATTTTATGCATTTAAAGCCAGTCTTAATTTTGAATGGTAAGTATGCATGTTATCTGACACCCCTTCACATTATTAGAATTTCAAAACTGAATAACATTCCAGATTTTTCTTGATTCCTTACACTTTGACAGAACATTTACAACAAAGAATATAATTGTATGATTAATAAATATTCTTTATGATGCTGTTCTGACTATTTTTAATATCATCACATCCAAATTAGTACTATCCTTCCCTAAAGCAAAATTCACTATTCATGTAGGTGGTACATTATGCTCTATCTATGGGACTATCTTTCAAAAGTATTCATAAATTATATACAAATGTGCAGGCCTAAAAATATTCAAGCAGTTTGATACAGTGAGTGCGAGGCTTGGCTTTCCTGCAGTTATGAGGGGTTCTGCAATATATGAGAAGTCATAGTACTAACATGAGCTTGCAAGATTTTTTTTTAATGAAACAAGAAAAAGTAGTTTCAGAAAACAAGACAGGAGGATTTTCTTCTGAAATGTTAATAGAACTACAAGGATTACAATTAGCAAATAGTAAATCTCCAGTTCTATAAGTATGCAAGAGCATGGAAAGATGGAAAGCATTTCTTTGTGTGTGCAAGTTACTCATACTCCTCTAAAGATACTAGTGGATTGACTTAGCAGAGAATTCTGAAAATCAAATTAAAATTAACAGCAGACTGGTAAATATTAACTTCTGATGAAAAGTACAAGCAAACAGCATACTGGATCTGCCTTATCAAAGGCTTAGAAAGCTGCTACATTCTTGGTCCAAATTTACAAAAGTGTGCTTTTTAAAAAGTTTTGATTACCTACAGTGGAGCTTTCCCATTGCTACAGAGCAATGATCAATTCAAAGTTTCAAAACCTGTATTAAAAAAAAGTTAAGACTTTTTCTGCAAAGTGAAAAGAAGAAAAATAATTACTTACTATCTACAATTCTTTGTGCCATGTTAAAAGGAAATTGTAGCCACATAAAAGCTTCTTCTCATCTTTTGTATTAGGTACCTTGAGGGATTTTCTAACAAATTTATCAAAAGTAAATAAAGATTGGGTTACCTCAACTGAAAACACCAGTACTCATGCTAACCTCTGCTCTTGTGCCTTTGTCTTCAGCATTCTACATTCTATAGCTTACAATGCCCCTTGGCAACAAATCCTGGAGCCTTCTTATGCAAGTTCTCCTTGTATGGAAGTGACAAGACCTTCAGCTCTCCCACAAATTAAGAAACAAGATTTGTTGGTGCAGAATGGAGAATTACAGTTTTCTGGATGACAAATACCATCTGGGCTATGTATTTACCACTGACACACACAGTGTTTTGCCGGTCTGAAAAATGCAGAAGTATTGATTTTTATTTCATGAACTCCTGCAATTAAAGAGCAGAAAATTTAAATGTGCATTTTAATGTTGATTTTGAAATATTAATTTGAATATCACACTATTGACATAATATTAAATAGCATCATAGCAATATCAAAATTCAAGTTTTAAGATATTGAAGACTGTGACAAATCACCTGTATCCCATCTATTCACTAGACATATTTGCTTTCTGTTGTTTTTATTTGTAGAGTTTTTTCTACGATCTAGTTCTATAGAGTTAAAAAAATGGCTTGCACAACTTGTGCCCCCAAGGACATTACATCATGATTTATTTTAATGTCATGCTACGGCCTCCCCTGCCTAGTCATTCATCCACCACTCTGTTCATAACCCTGCTTATGGGGTTACTTTTATCTTTTAACCTTGTTTAAATCTATTCTTCCAGATTTCTGATCATGATTGTGGTATTTTAAGTCCCTCTAGTCTACCTGAATCATAATAAGCAGGTGTTAATCGATGAATTTTTTTAGTTTAGCAGGAATTGATCTGTGAATCATGCAGAAAGTACTCTTCATTCTTTGCTCTGCCTTTTCAAATTGCATTGCTATTTCACTGTGCACAGAAATATGCATGACATTTATAAGAAATTATTCTCAGTGCTTGATTTAAATCAATTCTGAGTATGTATTTCAAAACAAAAGGTTACAATATTTTTCTTTTGTTTACAGGAGTTTTAAAATGCTTCCCATTTTTCTTTTGTTTTGTTTTTTTTTTTTTTTCCTTTCCCCCTATTTTCAGTCAGTTTTGCCTTATTTGGCACATAAATTTTGCTCAGTTAGCAATCAGAGAGCAAGGATTAGCAGATAATGAAAAGTTCTTAGAATAGGTAAAAGATATTTAGCTGCTACAAATCTTAATGATATATATATATAAAGGAAAAATAATAATGTTCATAGAATAAGAAAAAGCATCCATCGAGATACTGCTCCTGTCCATGTATTTTTCCATAGATGGAAAAAAAAAAAAATTACCTTTTCTCTAAGCATACATTCAGGATTTTAATACCCTTCTGCTTTTGGTCAGCACTTTTAAAATGAACATTTGTAAAATACCTTTGTTCATTTTGCTTTTGAGCTTCAGAGCCTAGAAAAGAACCAGAATCAATCAAATTTTTAGGATTACAACAAGGTCACTCAGGCCTCTACTCGTAGCCTAACACATACAGCCTTCAACCGTCTTTATAGTCCAGGGGAAGTTTTTCCACAGGCTTCAGTTAGCACTTCTGAAGGTCAGCTCAAAAATGGGAACAATCTTCTTAACTGTGAAGGAATGTACTGGGGCAGGATGCAAGGGAAAAAACCTCTCTCCATTGTAACCAAGAAAACTGTATATGGCACTACAGTGCCAGTTCTGATATTTGTCAAATACAGCCTGTTTACAGGCTTGAGCAGCTCTTTCTAAAGCACCTTAAGATCTAAGATCATACAAGTGCCAAGATCTAAGACCAGTATTTGTTGCCAGTCCTGCTACCTCCAAAAACACATGTTCCTGCTGAAGCCTGATACTCCGGTTATCATCTCAAATTCACTTAAAGATTTTGGCTACTACAGAAGAAAAGAAAGAGAAATGATTTGAATGAACAACAGTCTAGCTAATTAACCACTCAGTCTAAAAAATCGACCAATGGAGCTCAACTTAAAACCAGCTCTGCTTTACAACAATCCACAGCTTCCAAAGGGAGGAACTAATTTTTGCTTGCCTTTTTCACATCACACATCTTGCCTTTGCTAAGTGCAAATACAAAATGCAGGTGTTCTACTAATGGTTCTAAATTTTTCAAAATTGAGTTTAAACAGCAAAGCTAGGCTTTTAATTCTTTCAGAAGTTAGTAAGGAAATTGATCACCATATCTTCAAATAAACTTGAAACCACAGTCTTCTGGAGTATTGCATTCCCACCGAGTACCTTTCAATTTTCAATGGACAGGATTTAAATTATTAAGAGGTACAAAATAACTGTCCAGTAAAACCATGAAGAGATTTATAGGAGAACCAGTTCCCTGATGTCTGTTTTCCTTCCAGAATACATTTTTGTGTTTTCAGGGACACAGAAGTGACAGTGAAATTAGTATTTCCTACACCAACTTCTATAGGATCTTCAGTTTCAGAATACAACAGGAAACTGCAATAACCTCGTCCTCGCAGGGGAGAGAACTTTATCACACTGACAAGATAATATTCAGAATAGAGCAGAAGTTCAATTCATTAACAAAAAGTGACAATACAAAGAACTAGATTAATAGATCAATCAAACTATACTCATAAAAAGCGAGACAAATTTAAGAAAACAAAAATGAAATTTCAAGGCTGAGTTTCAATTCAATTAAACACAGTTTTATCCATTCCTCATTTCTTTACTCAGAGAACTCTGTATTTATGATTTTCAGACATGGGTCCTATGGACTACTTCTCTGGGACCCTGAAAAAGGTGATGAAACCAACACGAGACAGTCATAGTGTCACCACTGGATTCCACACCATGCTGGGAAAGAAAATAAATCAACTGAAGACCTGCAAGTGAAAAAAAATTAAATCCATTCAGGTCATTTTAACTACTGCAGTAATTAAACTTTATACTACATATGGAGGTATCGAGGGTTCTCTGAAAATCCAATTAAAAATATACTTGAATTGTCAGTGCTCACTTGCATTTTATTCATCTTTGGTTTTGAGAGGTGAGCTGCTCTGACCTGCTGGCTGCAGCCTCCTTACCTTACAATGAATCCACGATGAGTCACTGAGGTAACCAGACATACTGCAAGGCTGGTTTTGATGGATGACTCAACTAAGAATTACCAACCATTGGAGGGAGAAGAGAAAAAACAGAATTTGGAAAGGTCACATACTTCTAGACACATTTGAAACTAAAATTTAACTCTTCCTTATGCTCTCAAAGGTCATGGTAGGGAAATACTCTGGACTAATGTCAGGAAGAAGTACAGTAAAATGGGTTGCCATACTACTGTACTTAGTGATCAATAGATTGTTGTGCTTTTAGAAATATTTTTAGTACACTGTATAGTAGAGCAACATCCACAATTAGTAATTCATCAGTACTGCATCTAAAAAAAAAAAAAAGGTAAAGAAAAGCAAACATACCAAAAACCACTCTTAACTACTTGAAAAGCCATGCATGTATGCATGTCTCTGGTTCTATAAAAATGAAGACAATACAGACTGAAAATTACTCTCATTTAAAATACACTTTTGAAAAACGCTATCAACCTCACTTGAATTTATTAAGTTCAGAAGAATAAAAAACTGGCAATTGATCATCTTAGAAACAAGCTCTCTTTCTACGACTGTCAAAATGCAAACTAGGAAACTTTGGGAAATGCCACCTACTGAATTCATGAGCAATCTTTGTGTTTATCATGTCTGCATTTCTTCGTGAGACTTTCTAAGCAGGATAAAAAAAAATAAGATAGAAATCACCAGACTAGTGTAAAGCCAGACATATCCTCACTATTGGTTGAACCTGAAAATGGGAAAGCAACAGCCACATCCATCAGCCTGAGCTGGAGAGACCCCAGGATCTCTGGGCTTGGCAGAAGAAAGCCCCTGGAACTGTTGGAAGTGGAAGTTGCTTAGAACACCCCAAAACAAATAATCAAAGAACTTGCTCCAAATTTTTTGTTCTGAATGGAAATGGCAAATCTATTTTTAATTATCACAGAATGTACGGAAGAAAACTAAAGTATAATTCGATAGGTCAATTAGCACCAGTAATTGAATTCAGTAACACCAAGTTTAGTAATTGTGCATTTAAGAAAGACTTTTTTGCTTCAGTGATATAAGGGAAGTATCTTCGATGAAAAGATGTAGAAATGAACATGGTTACCAGATGAATGTCTTTAGGAAAGAGCCACTTTCATGACCTGACTCTCATCACTTTGGCATAATGAGAAATGTTGTATCCTCCATACAATACTGCTGCAAATGAACATGAAAACTTAAATGTCAGCTGGAGAGAACTATACATACATGATAGTTCACTGACTGCATAAAGAAAGCATAATCCAGCATATTTGATAATGTGAAGTACAAAGAAAAATGTGACCCTGATCACATTATTATTTAAATCTTTTATTCTAAATGTGTCTTCTTGTATGATTTTTCAACAATTAGAGAAGTTGAATTTATTAGGTGGAATAAAATGTTTCTCATTCAGATGGAGTAAGATTTTATTCATTATAATATATCAAATTGCTTCCTCAAGCTTCTGTCATCATGTACATCCTGAGAATCAAGCATAGAGATTGTACATGCTTCAAATAACTAGGAAAGACAAAATTGCTAGGCCAACTAAGTTCTAAGTACTTTTAGTTTACTTGACAGTAATAGCTCAAGGCAGAAAAACATGTATCACCTGATTAGAGCATAAAAATGTGACTCCATACTAAGCTTATCTTCCAAAATTCTGGGAAGTGTTGCTCTCTCAAATAAAAGCCCTCTCTGCAGTTTCTCTACAATGCATTTATCTGGACTGTAGGTTCATTTTGCTTCTTCCATGTCTATAAATAAATAATGAAAAAAGCTATTGCATGAGGTGCTACATATCTGTAAGAAGTCTCATGCCCTTAAAGGTGGCCAAGTTCATACTGGAAACTGCAAAGTTGATTTCACAGTGCAGTCTGGCATCCATTAACAGTGCATTTATTCATGCTTCTGGGAGCCCAGAACCATGGCCATAAATATTACAGGGCTGACACAGTCAAAAGGTGCTTGTAAGAGGCTACGCAAAGGGGAAAAAAAGGAAGTCCTCTTTATCTACCTAGTATTTTCAGGCTTCTTTTGTTACCTTTGAGATTCTTGTACCAGACTAATGACTGCACTCAGCTGCCTGTGAATTTGCTCACAGGAAGTGTCTTTCATAAACAAGACGTCTTCATATATGAACAACTGCACAGCCTGGCAGAACATACATGAGCCCCTGCAGTGTTTTCCTGAATGTTCTCACTGCTACTGAAAGGTCAAAGCAGCACCCTGTACCACTGCTCTGCTTAATGTATTGTAACATAGCCCAAGTGAGGATCTCAGAAGCTTTTTGTTGGCTGGATGAATACTTACAAAAGCAGGTACCTCTGCTATTGCTTTTAATCTGATAATGGAAATAAAATGGTGACCAATGTAAATACAACACAGCAGATGAAAGAATTCAATTCCATCAGTTGAAATCACCTCCTTTCTTTGAAAGCAGGAAGTAGCAATCTCCTAATCTGAGATAAGAAGATACAAATCCCATGCCTGCTGCAATGATAAGGGCTTATTCTCTCTTTGAATAACTTTTCAATGAGACACATTCATAAGATTAGAAAGAGCAGCTGGAAATAGTATGTGCATTTTGTGGCTTGTTTACTCCTTTGATCTTCATTGGAGTTCTCTATGAGTAATAGAGGCCACCTTTCTTACAAATAAAGGATTATGAAGAGCAGCTACAGTCAGGATCAAATTTACAGTCCAAAAGTGTGCTATTTGGGAAACACTGTGTCAGCTGATCTTCCTAGGATTCTCTGCAGGTTTTAAAGACATAGAGAATGCAGCCCCAAAAATCTGATAATGAATATCCCTGTAGTAAAGGTTCATCAGATAATTGTATACTGATAAATTTGAAACTTGCTTCTCTGGACAGGTACTTTTACACTTTGTAATTACAGGAGAGCGAGAAATATACTGTCTTGTGCAAAAAAAATTCCATGATTAAGAGTTAAATAAAAGTAGCTAATGCTTTGTTTTATCAGCCCAAATAAGACTGTTACATTTATAGATGTCTTACATTCCCAGAAATAGAAAGAACAGTGGATTATGTAAAAACTCTCAATGTCTTTTTCATCCTATCAGTCAGTGAATGAAGTATTAGCACCTAGTGTTTTAATGAAAAAAGCAATAGTAGTGACTGTTTTACTGAAAAAATGCTTCTCATGGTTAAACAGAACCCATTGAAATCTAAAGTTTTAGCAGCGTCTACTTCTATTCTTGAAGCATATGACATCTAAGTGTAAGCTATAATTTTCATTTACAATCTAGGCATAACATAGAAAACTAGTGTATCCGTTAAAATGGGAGTTTTGATCTCAGGGTACTGTGTCCTTGGAGAGGAACATGAAAAATAGATGAGGGATCAGAGAATTTGTTCACATACTTTTCTCACTGAAGTGACAGTCAAAGACAAATTAATTTTGAGAATAGAAATCTGAAATTCATGGCCTGAGACTATGACAACCAACCTTGTTGATGACACTTGATTTCTTCTCCCTTTGGGCCATTAGAGCTTAGTTCCTAAGGTCAGACCCTCTAAGCAGCTATTAAGGTCTTTTTTATGTATGGAAAACTTGACAGGATATTCTAGTTACTTCTTATAAGATATTGAAAACCATCTAGGACAAAAAGCAAATACAATTTTTTTCAAGCCTGAAGAAAAAAAAAATTGCTATTATCACTGCTTTTTCATTTTAAAATATTTTGCACATAAATCTACCATCAATATGGGCTCGTTACTCTACTTGGCAACATGTTTCTTCTGTGCATTTTTCTGCTGTAACCTACAACTCTCACTAGCAGATATTATTAAAACCCAAAAATTAATATATAACCAATACAAAAGATCTATGAAGTACTGATAAAGCAAAAAGCCACAAATTAAGAACAGGAGTAAAACTACCAATTATTTATTAAAACTCTGTAATTTGCTCCATCTATTTTTGCAAGTGTGTATTTTGTAATACTTGATACAAGTTAATTTAAAAATTAAAACTGTTATTAGTAATATTTTTGACCTCTTTTGAAACACCTTCTTAGCTGCAACAATACAATGGAAATTTCAATAACGATTAAAAACTGACTAGTACCTGACAGCCAGACACATGTAAAACAGAAGAAAATCTGGAATTATAAGAATAACATTCCAAATAAACACACTAGTTGAAAGTGAAAACAGAGAAGTTTAAGAAATTGCAATTAAGAGACAATATCAAAACATTTGTTTAAGAACTTACTCTAAAATGAGTAAGATGTTTCTCCAAAACAGCTGCATTTGGAAGTGCACAAAAACGTACAAAGATCTACTTCAACTAAAACACTGTTCAATTCATTTCCACAACTAAACAAATACCCGAACATTAATTCTCTGACCAATCTCTATCCCTCAGTTCCATTATCTTTAGGTAGCATTCTTAGTCAGATAAAAAGGAAAAAAATATTTTGTTTAGCAAAATGTGAAGGAAGCAATCAGACAATACAAAATTTAGGCAATTTTTACTTCTGACTACCAGCAAAAAATGAGACCACTTTTTTAGGAAGTACATGGTTATATCTATGATCCTACACTTCTATTCTAAAAAATACCACTTAATTTCCCATATAATTAATATTTACTGTGCGAAGTTTATGGCAAAATGTTTTTTATATTAATCACTGTGGTCACCCTTAATACCTAGCATAAGTGTAAATGGCAGTGTTCACTGTAGCAGGGGCTACCATACAGGTAGCACTTGTAAGCACTGAGCTTCTGGCACAGAACCTACTGCTCAGTCATGCCACAAAGATGTGTGTCCCACTCATCCCTCCCTCCTTCCACACCACAGCTCTGTAACCATCCACCTTCTCCCTCGGGCTGCCTCGGGGGCTCGCCCACTCACGCCTCCTCTTGCTCAGGACCGAGATGCATAGCTGCACATCCTCTTTCATGATGAATCCTTACTGAGCTGACTCACTTTGTTAAACCATCAAAAAAGCACTGCTTTTTTGTTTGTCAATTAAACTTCCTGTCATTTCAGCAAGCAGATTCCAAGAAGCACGAAGAACTGGCACAGCAGAAAAAAAAAAAGGATAAATACTGTCAGAAGCAGTGAAGAGAAATGATAAACTAGGATAAAACAGAACACTAGCTCTATTCAAGAGCAGACTCTTACACGAGGTCCTACAATTGAGTGTCTAAAACTGAAGAAGAAAAATAGCAACAAGCTCAATTACTTAGAAATGAATGTCTGAAAAGAGTAGTAATTGCTAATATTTAAGAACCCGTTTGCTTTGAAACTAAAAATATTATTCAGATGGCAATTTTTTCCTAAGAAAGCATATAGAATATTTACAAAGCTGAAGCTGTAACATCAAAGCACAAGCAAAAAACCATCTTGCATGTCTCCTGCGTGTGATGAGGTCAGCACAACACAACAGCAGAACTACTGGCAATCAAGTCTCTCTTTCTAAAACTTTTTCCCCAGTGTGAGAAAAAAGCATTAACTCATGAATCGTCAGGGAGATAGATATAAATATCTCAGAATATATTTTCTGACAAAATTGGGTCAGAGTAGCCATGGACTGGAATTAGAAAATGTTGATGAAAGGATGAATGGGAGGAAAAAGGAATTTAAAAACATTGCAAGGAGAGCACTGTTACAAAAAGCTTCAATGACAGTAGCCACTGATCTTAAAGAAATGTACAATTTCCATTAGCAAAGTAGTATGCAAATCATTTTTACTACATTCAAACTATAAATAATGGTTTTTTTCTTATGTAATATGAACAAAAATATCAGATGGGTGACCACATTAATTTTAAACATATTAAATACAATTAAAAGAAAAATCCAGCCCAGTAATTTTAACCAAAACAACTCATCTGGCTCTAGTTACAGAAATGTTGTGATGTGAATTCTGCAGATGACATATGTTTTGTTGAAAGGACACTCGTGCCTTTTAGAACGAAAATGTAGCATGTCTTTATCAACAGAACTCTTGGGAAATATCTTCCTGTGTAGAGCCATTGAATTTCTTTGCAAACTGGGATTGTGTAGTCATTTTTCTTTCTTAAAAAGACACAAATACATAGCTGTGGTATCTGTCTGGTACTAGAGAGATCTATTCTGTAGAAATACAAAACACCCAAATCTCTCTCTTGGTCTCCCTAATGCTAATCTTCAATTTAAAGAAAAAATTCTTCTTCATCCATGAAAAAAATCCGTTTGCATGTAAGTGACTTTCTGAAAAATTTCAGATAAGTGCACATAAAACTTTCGTTTTCAGCATATACACGTGATACAGAAATGAAGCTGATGTCTGGAAGTGAGCATCTGTAATTTGTTTTGCTTGTTAATTCTCTGTTCTGCAAAAATGTTTTTTCCCTTTTCAATTAAACTTGTTTCTTAACAGTTTTCTTGCCCCATAGCTAACTTGAGAAGGTCTGGGGCTCAACCAAAACAAGTAATTAAAAAACAAGTATCTCACTCTTTTTTAGAATTAGCCTATAACACACTTATATTAATACTATTCTCCTATCAAAAAATTATCATTGTTGCAACATTCCCTAGCTTTTCACTTCAAAATGCAGTAAAACTCATATCACAATGACTGGAACTTGCACAGAAATTATTTTTTAAATGATGCATCTGAAGAAGCTAAACTTCCTGTCTCTGTATAAGAGAACAACTGAATAACTAACAGAAGTTGTACACCTACAGATGTGTCACATACAAAATTAAAACACAGCACCAATTTCCTGAGATATGTAAACACATCAAACCTGTTGAAATCAGTACATCTGGAAACCTAAAAGGAAGTACATCAATTTTAGGAACAGCATGCCTACACCACCTTTTCTCACAAATTGTTTCTATGTGTTAAACTAAACACACTGGAAAGAAGAACTTAGTACCTTTTAAAAGAACTTAACTAATTTTTCACCAAGAGTTTACTGTGAAGAGCTCTCTATGAATAGGGGAATATTTCTAAAAGAGAGTCTATATTAACCAAACAGTCATAGTATGAACCAAACCACAGTAATCTGGAATGACTGTGAGGTTCTCTTCAATACTTCATTTTTCACCCAAACTAAACCACCAGCAAAGATGCATCCAGAGCATGAAAATCTCATGCCATGAAAATCTCTCAGACAGTTGAGAGGCCTTTTTCTATACGTACCTGCAGTAAGCATTGTGTGATCATACCAACCCTGTCCACATAATGAAAAAGCAGCTTTATCCTGTAAACTGAAATCATGTAAATAAAACTCATGACCCAACTATCATTTAATTTGTCTTTTGTTAAGTAATTTTTATTTCTTCTGATTTAAGCCTTAGATTAAAATAAACAACCAAGATTCAATATCTATAGTCAAAATTAAGGTGAAGCAGTGCACTGACAACAAGATAACAACAAAGCAGTAACAACACTTAGACTCAGCATGGGACTCCACGTATTTTATTTGCTCACATGGCTTATGGACTGCAACTGGCTCACACTTGGACCTCTTGGAATATGTCTGTGGGCACCAATGCATGCCCAGGTGTAACCATCTCTAGCACATGCCTTTCGTTTATTTTGATTAATTGAGATTTCTACAGTTTGTTTCCTACTTTTTATAAATTAGGAAGTACAGTGCACTAGTACTTCATAAGAAGCATTGCTTGTGAAGTTGCAAGACTTAGAAAGCATTCACCATTATTTTTATGAACACTTTACAGAAAAAGTATTTTTATATTTGAATCTTATGGGTTAAATTTCAGATTTAAATTGATATCCAGAAGTAAGATGAAAGCTTAGATATTTTGAGAAATACAAGGTGAATAATTTTTGTAACAAGAAAAACCATGGCACTTCATATAATTCAGGGAAGTACAGTGTCTCCCTAGTCCATTAAATTACAGCAACCTTCTAAAAATTGAACATCTTTCTAAATAGCATGAAGCTGAATGATTAAAAAAAGGTCTTTCATTTTAATAACAAATTAATCTTTTTTTTTTTTTTTTATTTTTTTCATGAGGGTTAACCACGCTGGTTTTTTAGTGCCAAGGAGGCTCATAGAAGAAGGTAATTATTAAATTGCCTTCTAAACACTTACTCTAAAACGATGATGCATTCTCAAAACACTTTACCCTGAAGTATTCCACTTCCATAGTATAAGTACTCCACATCTGGAAAATCTTTATTAAAATACCATGTCTTTTTAGTACCTAAGTTAAATTGCACAATAGCATCTGTGTCACTGCATGAAGTGACATGGCTATGCATGGACAGAGCTATTTATCTATAGCTCAAACGCCCTGTTAAGTGCCTGTGCTGTTACACAGCAGTCTTGCCCTAAAACTTAAAAAGCCTTCCTAATGAAGTCTATGCTACAAGGCCTACTAACTCTTCACATATCAGATGCTTTATAAAATTTTTGCTAAGGGCAGCAATCTTTCTGTATTGAATCCCTTTTTTAGTGTGTTTCATGTCTAAAGGTGCACTGGCCTCACTGACCACAATCAGGACTTCAAGGACATCACCTCAATAACTGAACAGGTGTTCACTAACGAACAAAACCTCCAGAGAGATTGAGTCTCTCTTCAAAGGAATCAATCACAGCTGACTACCCAGCACCAGTTTAATTTTAAATTCTAATTCATACAAAACAAAGGATGGAGGTGAGAAATCATCTCTGAGGTCAAGCTGTCAAAAAAAATGCAAAAGGATGGAAGGCTCATTTACTCCAATAAGGGATAGATACTACAAACTTGTTTCATTACTAAAGAAGAGTGAAAATGTGCTGCCCACTTCCAAGTAAACCTTGTATTTCAGCTTTTCAGATTTTTCTCTCTTCATAAATCCTAGACAGCAGGTTTCACTTCTGCTACAGTAACATGAATTTCCGGAGTGATTCCCTTGATGCTCCCTGTTCTACTAACTGCATTTTTAAATATGAATTATCAAGACTGTACTCTGCCTGGAATAACTCTCTAAGTTTCAACCACAGGAACAATTCTGTTGTTTCTATCACTGCACTCTGCACTGATATTGGTGCATTCCTTTGTCTCCCAACGAAATGTAACTTACACTCACCAAGACGCCATGCATCAATATATGTATAAATACATCAATATTAAAAGAAAAAAAAAAATCCACAGTTACCCATATCTGAATTGAAAAGCCTTGATATTTCTTGTACTGATAATCAGAACTTGAGCTGGACAACCATTAGCAAAAGGAACTAAGTGCTTCTGCTTTCCTGAATGATGTAATGGCTAAATCAGAAGAATAGTTAACCATCAAATTATAACTGATCACACAAAAATGTAACAATAAGCCTATGAGAAAATGCATTTTAAAACATTTTGAGACATATTTATTTATTTATTTACTTATGAGACTAATTCTTAATGAAATATGGTTTAAGAGATAAACCATTTGTCTATCTACCCATAAGTTTTGATCTACGTATCAAATTCTAATTTAACATAATAGCAGGTGAAGCTTTTGAACATTTTGTGACCAAAACTCACCAGGTAAAGATGAGCCCTTGAATGTGCTTATCAAAGGAATGAGAATTAAAACTCATCCTCTTATCCATCCAAAAATATGTAGCAACCAGCAGAGCAATCGGCAAATCTGTAAGTATAAACCAGTAATAACAGAGAGTGACAACTGTCCAGATCAAAAACGCTAGGAACAGAGAAGTACAAACAAACTGTAAACAAAATAAACTTAGTATTTTCCTTGCCCATGGGAAAAACTATTTTTAAGAAGAACTTTCAGACAAGTTTTGCTTGTTTTCAGGGTATTATGTCAAAGAATTATTAAAAAATTTCGTTGTCACTGTCAAATCTAGGACTGACTACGCAGTCTTACCCCGATTCATGTTAATAACTTTCTAAATTGAAAACATTAAGACATGAAAGACAGAAGGCTATATAGCCTTCACCAAATTTTAATTTAAATCACCAGGAAACATCACCTTAATTCCCATTTACTTCCTACTTTAGTATTTATACATTGTGTTTTCTAGCTACAAACTGAGGTTGGTAGGAAATTTAGCATTGTACTTTTCTCAATGCCTGGTCTATAAGGTCTTCAGGAAAAGGGATTTACCTTCCAATGAATCCTACTGTGAAGAATACAGATGTCTTTATAAAACAAATAATTAATAAAATATGGTGAGGAGAGCTAGAAAATGTGCCTACTAGAAAATTGCCCTACTTGACCGATTTACAGTTCACACCCGAGTGGCTAATAACCCTTTTTTACCTGTTTCAGATACTTTTACTATCAAGGCTTTTTGCCATACACAATCTATTCTTCCCCATCTAAATGAAGAAACAATAGAGAATGAAAAAGAGCTGAAAGGCAACCTCAGAAATACTCACACTTCCGTTAATTATACACAAGTACTTAGCGGAGAGGGCAGAAAACAGTACAATGAATTCAAAACTATACATATAAAACAAGGCTCTACTTCAGTGTAATTTTACCCTTACAGTGGCCTTACAAAAGCAAAGAAATGCTTGCAAAACACTGTGAATGAAGGTGGCAGAATCTATCCTTTAATCTACAATGATATTTAAAGGATTATTCGTACTACTGCATCTAGTAAACTAGTTTGTAAAACGTCACAAATTAGTGACATGGATTTTTTTCTTCAGCTTGTAAAAGGGATGGAGGAAATAGCACTGATTCTTTCCGTTATGAGCATCGTTAACATTGAAGTTTATGGCTGGAGAAGGGACTGCTTAAGCTTACATCTCTACCTTAGTCTTTAAAATGAGCCTCTGATATATACACCACATTAGCAGTTAAAAACTAAATCTGTTATCAGGGAATTTCACTGATACTCAGACACACACAAAATACCATGTTTGGGTAATACAAATTCACCAGGAAACATTTTAAAAACAACATATTAGCAAAGACAAGGCTTGATCTATCTGTGTCTTTAGGATACAGTCACTCATAAATATGATCTGCCATGCAAATGTGTTCAAAAACCTCATGATAAAGCTAGCATTAAAAATTAATATCAAAACTACAACATGAACTTCCTATTTCTCCAATTCCATTAAGATCAAAATTTCAGTCAAGTGTTTACCTGAACACAAATGAGAATACTAAACTAAAATAAGGAACTGGAGGAAAGAAAGACACCTTTATGTTCACATCAGCCTCTCCCCTGCCTTCAGGCCAAATGCTCTTCACTCTGCTGACTTGACATTTTTTAAAGCCACATTTTGCCTTTCACTGTTGAAAACCACTGGAGACAGCATTTTGAGGCCTCTAGGAACTGCACAGTAAGGAACTAAATAAAAGCTAAATTCATCTCAAGCTACTATTTCTAAGGGCTCTTTTATCTTATTGCTTTTATTTCATCTCAAGCTACTATTTCTGAGGGGGTTTTATCTTATTGCTTTATATTAAATAGAGTTAACTTTGTTCTTTTAGAAAATCTGTACCATTTTCTTAAGCAAAACCCCCTCAAAATTTAATATGATAATAATAGTATATTGAGAGAGGATTAGTAGTAAGCAATAATTTTGTTTGTAATTGAATAAGCAATAGCAATTAAAGAACAGCAGATGTCAATACTTGCATAGATAGCCATAAGGCTCCAGATCAATATACCTGTTTCAAGTTCCATTAATGAAGACACACTCTCATACCCTAATGGCTATTTAAATTGATACATGAGGAAATACTTGCCATTTTTGTAGAAAGTTTACAAGATTTGAATTTTTAGTACCAAACTACTTTATGAATGAAAAGGATTCAAAAAGAATAATGGAAGATTATTCAAGTTTTGAGATTAAAAGTTACATAGACTTTAGGCACATTTTTAAAGTAGTCCATGCTCCTGGGGAAGGAGATGCTTCCCTGTTGCTTCTTCTCCCATTGCAGTGACAAGCAGTGGAAGCCAATGGTTTTGCTACTGGCGTCACCTTAAGAATGTAGAGTTTAAACCAGATTTATTGAAGCAGAGAGAGAACTGGATTTCATTAAGAAGTAAAGATTGATATTTGTGTAGTTCAACTGTAAGAGGTTTTTCCTCTTTAGTAAGGCAGTTAATTGTGATATGCCAAAAATCAGAATGATGGTAGGTACCTCTTAAAGAAGTTTTCAGATTCAGAAACAGTTCACGTATTATAATCTTGCAGAAAGGAAGAGAAGGAACTTTATTAAAGCAACTACCTCGCAAAAAAGCATTTTAAACTTTAATATCTACATTAATCTGCATTAGAGTTTTCAGTGCTAACATCATGCTGACATTGCCTTGTTTTTGTACTCTAAAAAGTTAAATGTGCAATCTTACATGAAAACATTTTCCATTAATGAATGTGTTTGAGAAAATGCCACTATGGCATTATTCTTCCAACACCTGATACCCCAAGACATACTGGCTTTGGAAATTACTGTAAAATGGCACATTTGTAACAAGTATCAGTTAACATTATTGAAATTATAAAATGGCTACAAATATTAAGATGTACAGAAAAAAATTATTTTAAGGAAACAGTGCAGCGCATTGAAGACATTTAGAAACCCTGGACTGCTCAAGTTACAATCATTCTATTAATATACCTTTAACTGATATTAAACAATTTTATCAACTTGTTTCCACTTTTGCCTGTTTGACTCACGTACACAGTTTACAAATCAAGTATTAATCCTTTCTTTTTGAGGGGAAGAGACAAGATAGTTGGAATATAACTACTCTCGTGTTCATCTATTCAATGACAATCTCTTAATTCAGTTTCCTACTTCCATGACTATTCACGGGGAAATTTTAAAATCAGGCTGTTAAACAAATATAATAACATATATTAAACCTGCATTCTTCACCCCTTCATTCCACTTCGTTGAAAGCTACCAGGTACCATGGTGACAGACACAATAGAAATACTTAAAACACTGTGTGCCATTCTGTAGCAATCCTGACACTAACATTATACTGTGGATAAGTTAGAGGGGAAATGGCAAAGACTACCATCATTAGGAAATGTCATGATGAAAGTTTATGGCAAGTCATTCAGCTGTTTCATAGCAACTAGTAAAGAACTATATTTTCGGAAAAAAGGTGAAAAAAATAAAACAAAAGAAAAAATTATAACTACCCTGAAAGACTCATACATATATAGTGGAATAGCCTACTCTTCCATATGAAATTAATAAATTATGCATAACCACTTCTAAATCTCCTAGGATCATAAGTCATTTAACCCTTAATAGCTAGAGGCACAGAAATACAATCATGAATTTTGATCACGTATCTCTTCACTAAAGCTCAAAGACTGAAAAGAGAAGAATGAGCTCATACCTCACACGTATGTGTGGCAAACTACTGGTAACCAAGCAACAGGCAGGAAACATGTCAGAAAGGAAAAGCATATTTACAGTCCAAACAGTCTCTCATTTATACACAATTATAGATACCAGTTACAAGAGGAGAGGATCAGACTGCACAAAGCAGTCACTGCACCTTTTCCTTTTTATTTTTCCATTTTGCGCTCCTACAGATATTGCCTGGCTTTTAATCAGATTAATCTCACATGACAATATCTGCCTTAATTCCCTTAATTCATAATGAAATCAGCAACTTGCCTAAATTCTACATGAATAGATGCACAAATAGAGGATGCACCCTTAACTTACTGGCTACTTGTTTGGGTTTGTCTTTTAATAGGATTCTGTTAGTAATTCAATTGAATTATTTGCTTTTTCTTTATGATAAGCAGGACACTCAGGAAAAATAAAATATATATCATTCAACAAACATAATTATATTGTGTATATATACACGTTTGGCATGATTATTCATGCAAAGAATAGTTTTTCACATACACACACCTTAGAGACTTTTATCTTTAACCTTGAAGTTCTTAAGACTTAGTCCAAAGTGCACAAATTTGTTAAACCCTCAAATGAAGAAATTCCATTTTTTGTTAATTCAGTTGACCCTTTTAAACATACAAATGGCAAATAAGAAGGTTGCCATACATAGCCATATTTAAGTATTTCTGGAAACACGAGTATTGCAGAAACAATGTCTATCAATGTTTCTTCAAACAAAAGCATCCTAAAAAGTCAAGGGAGTAGAGTAAGTAATGAAGCACTAAATATATTTTTAATCTTATGTTCCCCTTTAAGTTAGCATTTATTAAAACACAACCATTAATGCATATATTTCAAGCAAGCTGTGGAAGCAGTAGTGACCCTGGTCCTCACTACACTTAAAAGATACTTGCCAAATACACCAGAACACATACACACAAAACGACACATGGCTTTGGGTTTGAGTTTTGGTTGGAGCCATGAGGAGGAAAAAGAAATCTTTCCAGGGTAGATTTCTGCTTCTTCAGAGGCAAACTTCATGAATTTTCATTCTAACACAGAATACATTCAATTTTTGATAAAAATATTGGTGTGTAATCGAAAGTCAATCACTTAAATGGACACAAATGATAAAAGGTATCGCTCCTAATTTCTATAAAATTTTCAATAAATTATATTTACAGCTTTGTAATAAAAATTTAAAAATATGGTAATCACACAGTCATTTGGAAGCCTAGTATATAATTTGAATTTTAGCTTTCAACCTTGTCACCTTGACCACATCACTAAGTGCCATGTCCAGTCATTTCTTGAACACCACCTCCCTGAGCAGTCTGTTCCAAGGCTTGACAACTCTTTTCATGAAGAAATTCTTCTGGTGTCTAAACATCAAACATATAGACAAACATACCAAGGCTAGACCCCCCATTTAATATTTTTTCTTGACAACATAAAAATGGTTGTACTTATTCAGACTGATGTTACGTGTACAGTATCTCACCTCCGTGACTTGTGACAAGTAGTTGCCTAAGGCCAAGTGAAACAACAAAGGATACTTTCTCTTCCCTAATATTACTTAAACTAAGTGGAAATATGAAACTGAAAACATTTCCAGAATTCTCTAATAGAACTCACTTCCAAATGTTGTTAAAAATATGTTAGCTATCCAGTGAGAGAGGATCTAGCTAGTGTGAATTTATGCAAAAAAGAAGATACTTGAAGCTTTCATTTTCCGGCTTTCACCTGTTAGCAACTTTCCTCCCTGCTCAGCAACAGGGAAATTCCTTTGCTCATTTTTATTCAAAAACCTACTACACAATTAATAGCAGAGATATTTAGAAAAGAATGTCATCTTCAATTACTCTTATGCTAGATGCTTTGAGTACTTCCACTCTGGTTTTTTTTAACCACAGCAGACTCTTATTCTGTTCCTTCATGACACCAGAATCATCTAATTTCTTTGACCCTTATCAGAAGTACCAAACACACATATGTAGTGTTAACAAACTGCTAGGTAATCTCTCGCCCAAGTCAAATTCTGATTTTCTGTAGTTTGGTTTTGGGATTTTGGTTTGTTTTTTTTTTTTTTTAGCTTGAAGTGTCCGTTTTCTTTTCCTATTTTTCTCCAATCTTAACTCTCAGATTATTTTCCTGAGTTTTTCACAAAAATGACAGTTATGACTCAGTAAAACAAAAATGGGAAGATCAGATTATGGCAAAAGCCCTCTGTCATCTGATTTTTCATCAGGATAAACAGAACTACCATGTCTACCTGGAAATAAATTAATCTGTCCAATATTTAACCACACCAGTGAAGTAATATTTTACAATTTAATACATGCATTCTACGACAGCTCACTTTTCTGTGTCAAGTGCCAGAGTTTCTAAGAGATTTATTTAATCATAAATGTTGAAAAAATTCCACGCCAAACTCACCAAAAAAAGTATAAATACATATTATATCTAGTCACACTTTGTTAGAACAGTGTGTTCCAATAACGACTTCAGTAAAACAAAATTATACAACTTGCAGAATCATCTGAAGCATTTATAATTTCTAGTGCACTGAAGTTGCCAAGAAACCATCTGAGAAGCAGATGGGCATTACCGCTGTTAAAATGCAATCAGTTCAACCAGAAAAGAATTGTGCCTTTCATTCTTACAGAAGAATTATTACAGATTCCTATAATTTAATTTTTTTTTTTATTAACAAATAGTATAACTGAACCAATTTTTTAAGATCTGGTTTCCTTAGTAGATTCCACTGGTGGTATCACTACTTCTATTTAAGAATATGATTTTTTTTTAAAAAATCACTATCTAGGCAACATCTCATTCAAAGAATTTCCAGCAGCAAGCTGAAACCTGATGCTAAACCTGAAACTCTGATGCTAAAGTTTTTCTTACTGAATGCCATAAAAAAAGGTTAATTAAAATCTTGATTTGTTTAAAAAATAGAAAAATCCAGCAGTTTCAAGACAAGAACTAAATTCTAAATTCTACATTTACTTTCAACTTTCAATACATTTCTTTTTTATATTCCATTATTTTCATAAAATACCATCTATTATAAATCATATCCATTACTATCAATAAATATCATCGTTCATCATTATTCACTAGAGAAGCAGCCCTCATATCCACCACAAGGTTATACTATTATAAAAGTATAAACTATAAAATTTACATTAAATATTATTTCAAAGTCACTATAAGTAATACAAAATTAAGGCTTACCTGAGACTAAGGCTTCTCTGTTTGATTACCCCAATGTAATTTTTCTGAAGGTGCTTGCTTATTTCAAGAACATCAAATAAAGGACTTCCAAATGGGCATATATAGTTTCCACTCTTTAACTGAGATATAATTTAATATTTTTGAATGTATATCCTGTGGATTTCCCCAAAACACTCGATAAATTTCAACACTGTTCTATCAGCATGGTCTGCATAGAAGATTACAGTGATTTGGAACACACACAGAAGAAATAAAACATCTAAATCAACACGCTCGACATACTTTTATAATGAGCCTCATTGCAATTACACAACTATTTCTGTTATACCAACAGAGCATTCATCATCTCTTTTACTTTCAGAAGTAGATCACCTGATCAAAAGAAACCATGTTTTATAATAGGGGTACATTTTGTACTCAGCCATCTCCATTTGGACCAGTTTCAAAGCCAAGACTGTTAACCAAGGTGTTTCTACAGATAGCAGCATCTCTTTGGCTGTTGGAGGTAAATGTCATCTTTAATTCATTAAACAAACAGCACTTCTTTTCTCCTAGGCAGAAAATGCCATCAGTCGAAATATTTTCAAGGTATTTTGTAATACATTTAAGTCATTTTTTGCAAGAGTTTTTACTGAGATAACAGGAAAATGGATAATGAAAAAGGAAGTCTCTGAAGCATGAATATATATCCATACACTCAATGAACAATGTAAAAAAAAAAGGCACTGAACTGTCTGTTAACTGTCCCAATACACAAAATAGTCACAAATACACAAATATTTCTAGAATCTCACTGATTGATAAAGTGAATGAAATCGCTCTCATTGCTCATTGCTCCTAAAGCTACTGAAAAGCATGCAGTTGTTTCACAGATCTCATTTGCTTCTAGAAGGTGATTTTTTACATATCCTGACCAGTCAAATAAAAGCTGAAGCATACAGATAAGAGTTAACTTCTATATTCTAAGATTTAATTTCTTATTTTTATGCCTCTCTGTTAAACACGATACTGCAACATTGTTGCAAAATGTGGACTATGTGAAGTTTTTTTAAGAAAGGATGTTTTTTGATATTTGATTTTTTTATGTTTTCAAGCCTAATCAACAAGAAGGGAGATTTAATCTGTGAAACAGAGAGCAGCTAACAAGCAAACTCCAAGTGATGCCCATGAGTTAGAAATACAAATTATTTGTTGGTAGAATTGCCTTGTTAAGGCACAGAGCTGGACATGCTTCAGCAATCCCAGACCTAGAGGGAGGTTAACAAGACTTGGGAAGTAGGATGCCCACTGAAATTGGACACAAAGAATGCAGAATTCATAGATCACCTGGCAGAGCTCCCAAGATAAGGAAGAAACCAATAAACTTAACTCATCAACTGTGCTGAAACTGGCTCCAACTGCCTAAAAGGTAATTCCAGCAGGGGAGATTGCAACCACTGGAACAAGAAACACACCAACTCAAAAAAAGAGAGAGCCTGAACATGTGGAGTAATCAGCATGGGGAACGGGAGAAACATTAACCAATAGAAGATAAAATACTAATAAATAAGAGAACTTGTAGCCAGTGAACACTAATTCCTTAGTTTGCTATAATGTACAAATAGTAAAAATTTTTGATAGTTGATTCCTGGCTTACTGCACATAGGTAACAAATATGATTTTTGCACACAAATCCCATCCCACTCTCCACTCCCTACAGGGGAGAGGGGGAAAAAATGGTCGTTGATGGCTGCCCAAAAAAAAAGAATTCAAATTGTGGAAAACATGTGACTGTGAAGATACACTATTCCTCAAGAGGCAGGTTAAAAAAATCTCCTAGAAAGATAAAGGACAGAAAAACAAAACTTCCCTGTGCTTCCACAGCCTATTCCATTGGAGGGTAGATTTCATGGAACACTGCTGCATTCAAATACCTGGCAGGAAGCAAAGCCTGACATTTTTGAAGATACTCAAAGTCTCTGTGTGAACAGAACCACAGCTTCACTTCCTGTTCCTTCCCATCACACAAGTGGTCATGTCTCCATAAGAGATATTTTAACTGCATACATGCATTCTTTTGCAAGCATTGGATTTTAATGTTTGTCTCTATATAAAAGTGTCAATCAACAAGATGGGCTTTCCCAAAAAGCAGCTCTCTAAGTATACTAGAAACAAATGTAGAAGTTGTATGCATTAAGCACAATGGGAATGGGCAATCCTGTTCTGATGATGCAGGCATATATCTGTATCTGCTCCTGTGAAACATGCTCCTGTCCTGCAGGTACCACAACTGCAAGATGGGCCCTGAGGCTTCCTCTGTGCTTCTGCAGAGCCCTGTTGCCTCTCACCCAGCTCTTGATGGCCAGGCCCCTTTGGTGAGCAAATATTTCCTCTACTACCCAAGCACGCTTTGCACGTGGGCTGACAGAAGGGCACTGAGATAGAAGCCTTTTGCTGCCATTATGCAGGATGCCTACAGTGTAGCAGGAGATCATGTGATGAATCACAGAAGCATGAGTCTTGTGCTCCCCTCTGAGACTTGATGTCCGTGTGATTGGAAGAAAAGACAGAGATTCCTTAAAAATACAGCTGAGATAAGGCATAAAGCACAATACTCATAATCCAGCTGACAAATGCTTTCGTACACTGAGTCACTCAAAAAAGCACATAATGAAAATACAAGGTATATATTTTTATAATTCCCAGCTGAATGGAAATGGAAATAAATTGTGTTAAAGTACTATTTAAATAACTGGATAATTATTAAAAGTTATTGGGACTTTCCTACCATACATTCCTACTTCAGATACAGAAAGAAGCATCGGACAGTAAGGTATAAGGATATACTTTTTTACCTGTAGTTTCAGTAACAAAACTAGAATTGTATGTCTAAATAGGTGTTTGAAGATGCTATCTGCATTACCCCTGCACTAATCAGCAAGAGGCTAATTCTCTTCTAGGACATCTTTACTTGACAAACTTTTAAAAATGCAATTTAAGAAATTATAACAGAGTATAATTAAAATAGCGAGCAAACAAATAAGTATTACATTACATTTAGATTAGCTTATCCTGCAAATATAGCATCCTTGAAATTGTAAAAGAAACATGAACTATCAAAATACAGTCTTTCTCAAAATTTTCTCAAAATTCTAAAATAATTTCAAAATAAAAGAGAGTTAAGTGGAATCTGTCACAAATAATTACAAAGGTGTCCTACTGAGGTTCTCTCCCATTTCCCAATGCTGCAGAAGTAAATTCTCAAGAGGGAAAAAAAGGCTCAACCAAATACCAAAACAAAACAGAACATCCTCCTTCTGAGACACAATCCCAGCCCCTGCTCTACAAACAAGTGGGCAGAGATAAACCTCAGCTCCCACGATTCTTTAATTGAATAGTGAGTGCTGCCTAAAACACAAAAGAATGAATCTCAACAAAGAATGCCCCTACATCTATATAAAACAGCAAGACAATGTACTCATAATGCAGAGTATCTAACTTCCTTATCTATTGTTAGAACTAGCTTTTAGGTAGCCTGTGAAAGTGAATTAATCACTTCCTTAATTCTCAGTCCTGGCAAAGGCTCCAGTAGATGTTTTTAAACTGGTGAAATTATAGGATTAAAATGCATAAACCATAAAAGTTACTTAATAAATTGGACAGTGACATCCAGAATTTGGAAGAGCAAACTAAAATTCCAGTATCTTTAATATTATGAACTCATTACTTAATGGGCTACATTTCAAACTGTATCACTGCAGTAGTCTTTAATTGTGTCCTAATTATTAGGGAAGTTCAAGTTATATTTTTTCTGTACAGATTTCACTTCAAAATTGCCAAGCTTATAAAATGAATCTTTAGAAAAACCTGCATACAATCTGAAAACAGGAAGAAAGGACTTCCCTTTCCTGAATAATACATGTAAGACAGCAGAGATACAGCAGGAAGATTCTCGAGGTTTTTGAACAAGACCTGTTTTCCTACCTCTCCTGGAAGACTTCAGAGATTATTTCTCACCTACTGGGAAACTAGCAAGTTTTGTGGGATGGCTCTGCCCTTGTGCAGAATACAAACATCAAGCTCATTTGTCACATCACAGGACAGAGAATGAACCACACAACACTGCTATGAATTACAGGCACACCAGCTTCAGACACATGACTATCTGCTGTGTGACATCTACACACATGGCTCACAGGCAACATTAGCTAACCTAGGAAAAAACTTCAACACTTTGACTAGAAAAGAAGAAAACAAACTATTTGTCTGTCTTTTCCAAGAATTTCATATTAAAGCTACTTAGTCTCAAGTCTAGCTTTAGTGCCAATAACTAAAATCTAGGAAACAGAAAAACTGACGGGAAACTAACAACCTTTCACACGAGTCTGAAAGTTAAAATTTGAACCTTAGCTCAACTGAAGGCCGAACAATAGAATTTCAGCAAAATTAATGTTTTTTTCTGTTAGAAAGAAAGGACATGAAATTTTATATTAGTGAATGTCCAAAAAGCTTTTTCAATTTCAGTAATTTTGCAACCACATAATATTTTTTAAGGGAACTGTTTTCAAAATTATATCAGACATGAAGTAAGAATAAAGGGAACCTATTGTTGACTGCTTTCTGGAAACAAGCTGTAACTTGAGATAATACTAAGGTATGAGCTGTACTATAAGATAATGGCTTATACAATTTGCAAACCGTGGGCTTTAAAAAAAAAAATGCAAACTCTGATCTGTACTTGTATTTAAATCTTCCCTTCATAAATATATACTTCCCCTACCTAATCTCTAATATATTGAAGATCGACATAGCACGTATCTTGGAAAAAAGAAAAGCTTTTACAATTTATCCCAACAACCCAAACTGTATTAAAACTATTAGTTTCACACTGCTGTTCTGAGATGCAAGTGACATCAAACCTTATCTTTTACCCCAACTGTCATTGATAAAGAGGGAGATCTTTCAGAGGATTTCTAGCAAAACCTTTCAACTAAGCTAAGTTCAACAGCTCCAGAGAACTGCCTTACAGATTTCAAAGTAAATGTAGACAGACTACAGTTTACCCAAAGCCTGCAACATTATACATCTCCTGTACATGATTCCTCTCATCTGAAGTTTACTATTGAAGAACAGCACCAAGCTAGGATTCTGGTCAGTTATTTACTCCTACAAAGACAGTTGCAGAGATGAGACAGAATAACTTCTTACAGCTATGAAGCCTACAAATGAGGAAAAATTTTTTTATTATTAATTATTATTTATCACAGAAAGGACAAAATCTTTTGCAATGAGAATCACAACAGGACACAGAACCTAGAAAGCAACTAACCCTTCATGCTTAAATTTAAAATTAATCCTCCAGGTCTAAGAATCCTCAGAAAATCAAATCTCCATGAATTCAGGGAATGGAAGCTCCATGAATTCAGAGAATGGGGAGGAAGTAAAAGGAGAAACTAAAAAAAAGATGAAAGAAGTACAAATGCAGACTTCTGTAAAACCTAGAAAAAGAAACACCATTTGCAAATACCATAATAATGTAGCACTTTCAAAATAATTTCTTTATGGAGCACTTAAGTGGGTTTTAAAAGTAAAAATCACGGAAATATTCCTGTGAAATGAACAGCTGTGATCACTACAGACCATTCAAATCAAATTAGTCTTTTAAAGTTAAACATTTTACAAACTGAAGTTTTACAAACATTAACCAAGGTGATACAAATGTCTAAATAGCTGCCACTATATTTTATTACAGCAAAGTAAAACTATAAATTAACTAAAGAAAAAAAGAACATGCTTCAAGTTTAAGTAATTTTATGTAAGTGAAGACTTCAAAGTAAAATAAAAGCAATTTGTGATTAAAAAGAATATGAAAGCTTTGGGGCTTTTTATAACATACTGTTATACTGTCTCCTACAGCAAAACCACATAATTTTGTTTTAGGGGCAAGTGTCTTACAATACATTTGGCAATAAGACACGTGTAAAAAAAAGCAAACAAAAATCCCATGAATCCTCACAAGTATATAATTCATAATTATTCAGGGCAGCAACTTTGTGCTGTGCCTTGTAAATTTGCTTTAAATAAATATGTTTAAATAAAACCCTCAAAATCAATTTGATGAAATAAAGTCTTTAAACAATCCATTTATCACAGGCTTAGTGGAATCACTCAAGGAGTTACTGAACACCAGTAAATTATGTAACTCTTTGACATGTCTCCCAGGTTAAACCATTTCTAGATTTCAGAAAGTTGTATTGTAGTTACAGAAAATTCCTTACTAAAACTCTTAAGAGGAACTGCATTTACAATGAATAACTGACCTTTTTCAATACTAGAAACAGACTCCCCCTCTACTTCTTGCCTTTCAAAATCATCCACCATTTAACATTGCTAGCCTTTATTTAACACAAAAATAATTCTAAAAGTATTGAAGATGTCAAACACTTATTTCTTAATGAGATATGAAACTCTGTTATTAAAAAGGTTATATTTTTCCCACTTCCCAGAAAAGTGCCATGTTCTCACTAACCTTTTAACTAACAGGAACAGATGGGTCTAACTGGATACAGGCGTGATGGGGCATTGAGTTGAGCAAAAGAACATGTTGATTCTCATACCTCTGGCAGATGGGAATCAGTCAAAATTAATTTTAGACTAAAAATGTTTTGCTGCTTCTCAGTAAAAAAACAAAAAGAAAAAAAATCCCGCTTGGAACAATATGCTATTTTACACACTCCATCAGAGCTCAGACAACAGCAGCTTTCAAAAAGTTGGTACCATACATTAAAACAAATTACATAGACTTACTGTATGCCATTTTTAAGCCTGTGAATAAATTAGAAATTCCTGAAAACAGTAGCTTATAATGGAAGTGCTGACACAACCTTAACTACAGCAGTAAATGTGCTGCTATTATGAAGTTGTTATGGCAACTAGAAAGATCAAATTGAGAGAGAAAGGAAGAATATGCATAAGCAAAACTTTAAAATCTTTGACAGCACTCCCCACAAACTCTCCCAAAATTTGTGGTCACGGTGTTATTGCTCCTTACCTTTAAAAACAAACAAACAATCAAACAAAAACCAGCAAACAAACAGCAAAAAACCCCAAAAACCCTGCAAAACTTGCCTTTAACACAGGTGAGGAGTAGGACTGCCAAAACAGTGTAAAACAACAAATCCAAGGTCATAATCCATTGTGTTCATGAAGAGTGTAAAAAAAGAGAGTCACTTGAAAGATATCTGGCCAGCATCTGGTGAGCACATATTCATCAGATATCACAAGTGAACAAACAACAATTATGCAAAACTGTTCAGTCTTCAAAACAGTTCCATAATTTGTTATCAATCTGAATAGTTTAGTAACAGCAACCTGCTGCAATTTGGCTGAATCAAACAGACAACACATTCACAAATACTGATCCATTAATTAAAATGTGATTAAAAATATAATTGAAGCTCATATATTTGTGAAACAATCATTATTTACCCTTCCTAATACTGTGTTAAACAAAAGCAGAAATCTTTGGCTGCTTGTAATATTGAAATAATGGGGGAAAAAACAAACCAAGGCAGTCAAATTTTAATACACAAAAATGCTCAAAGTATGAGTTCTAAAACAAATTCATTAGAATGTGTCAGCACGCTAGTTTACCTTTCTTAAAAAAAAAATAAAATTATAGTTTGATTGCAAGTGTCATTCTTGCAAAATTTCACAGAATTAAATTTCCAAAAAATTGTTAGTAGCAATCAACAGCACTAGAAATATTGTTAAATTATTATTATTAGGACTAATGGTATACATTTTTATTACAACATTCTGCCCAAATTCATCTATGAGCAACACTTGACTAGAAAAGAAGAAAACAAACTATTTGTCTGTCTTTTCCAAGAATTTCATATTAAAGCTACTTAGTCTCAAGTCTAGCTTTAGTGCCAATAACTAAAATCTAGGAAACAGAAAAGCCCTCAGATGTCTGACATGACAAGAGTTGTGCTAAGTACTTTTACTCGCTCATTTCCTAGGTAACAAAAATGCCTTTTCCTTTAAGCTATCTCATTCCATTTCTCTTTTGAGCTTGTTGATCTATACCATTTTCCATACTACAGGAAATACCCTTTTAATGAAAAGGGAATCAATTTTAAGAAATGCCGAAGTATCTACTTTCACTGAGAGCTAGCAGATATTGTGGTTAAATTCAAAATAATTTTAATATGCAGGTTGACCTGACCTTAAGTAAAAAATTATTCAGTACTAATTATCAAAATAATTTCAAAATTTTAAAAACTGTTTTTATTTTCAGGCACAATGTATTCTATATTGAACACTGAAAAATAGAGTTTTGCAGATGAATTTCATTTAGCTGGAAGATAATCAAATATTTCATTAACAAAAGAGAATTATTTAATCCACAATAATAAATAATTATTGATGTGACGTCACAACAAATACATAAAAACACACCTCCCAAAAAAAAAGGGGTAAAAGAAGGCAAAAGAGTATTTTGTTCACAAAGGCAAGAAATACTTCTAGGCAACAAAAGCAGAAGTAACAATGACATTTTTTTCAGAACATTAGTTCTTCAGCAATTTAAAAATTCTGATAAATACACCACTTTTCTCTGAAAAGCAACCACTAGTTATCAACTTGCTTGAAACAGGTAATCTTACAGCTCCCTAAAAGCTGAACGACAATACTCAGAATAAAGGTAAAAATAGGATTTCCGTGTGCATAGCTGTTTGATAGATAAATGGTAAATGCTTCTTAAAATTCTCAAAAAGGAAAATGCTAAGAAGTGTTCTCTAACACTATGTCTTCTTTTAGGGTTTTGTCAAATTCATTTGCAATGCTAATGTTAGTGATTATCATGCATTTTATAACTTGTAAAAATGGTTCACTGAGGTACAGCTTTACTGATCACTCAGTCTTACTAGAAAAATATTTTTTCCAATATATTTGACAAATTACTTTCATACAGTAGGGGTAATACTTGGCCTCTAGGACTTGAAGAATCCATAATTATTAATCATGAATGGACTAACACAGACAATACATGGCTTAATACTATTTGCAAAGCTACCAGCTTTGATACTGTAAATATCAAATATCACTGTACGATTGCAATGAAATTTCAGTGAGCTTTCAAATCAAATGCTCACACACTTAAAATGCAAAATGTTTTTACAAAAGAGTTCTGCACACTTCTCATGCAACTTTTAAAAAGCACACTTCTTAAAGCAGATAAATAAGTACATTATTTACCCTAGATCAAATTTTCAGCTGCAGTATTGAACCATTGTTAACTAAAGCTACATAGTAGTCTCTGTGCACAAAACCACTCAAAAAAGTATGAACTGAAACAAGTCTGTCCAAGTATGGGACTTTTGCCTCACTACAAAGTTAACTCTTCTGGTGTTACAAAGCTATGGAGACGACAACACCCCTGTGATCCAAATGAAAGGAAGCAGAGGCATGTAGCCTGTCCCCTGGGGTTCCTTACTGCTGGCTCAGAGGTGTGAGAACTTCTTGTCAACTGCTGTGATTTAGAGACATGGAACCCCTCACCAGGCCACCCTGAGAGTCCAAGATAACCAAACTCTGCAAGGCAGTAGTCCCGGACTGTCCCGCGGTGGATATCCAGCCATAGGATGGACTACAGACCCTCTGGAGCGCTCAGTGGGGCGTGCCTGAAGAGTTTGCTACTTCTGTCACACCAGCAAAGTCCTCCACCACAGATGTTATACACCCTCCTCAGTCAGGCAGCTTATATAGAACTTATTCCTGTTGCACACTGACCAAACAGAAAAGCTTTTCAGAATACCACGCTAAAAATACAGTTCTTTGTGCTATACCCAAGGTTGAAAATTTTAACCACCTTCATCTTCAGGGTTTGAATTCTTAACACCAATCATGTCTTATCCCAGACTAAAGCTGCACATCAAAATGTCAGAATTATTGCCACCCTGTAAATTTTAACATGCTGCCTTATCCAAGTTATCCTCATCTCCAGGTTTGAGACGGCAGAATACTTTTGATATTAACACACACAACTCAGTTTATCTAATCTTGAAGAGAGGAAAAAAGTGGGAGATATACATAAATATATATATATGTGTGTGTGTGTGTGTGTGTATATGTATGTATGTATGTATAATATATATATATATAATGTATATATACATAAATTATTTTGCACTTCAGGACTTCTTCAGGGATAATCACAGAGTAAATATTTGAGTCCTCTGTTTTGGGATTTGCAAAGGGGGAAGCTGATCAGGCCAGTGTTTGTCTCCCAAAAGATTATCTGAGAATACAAAGGTTATGCCTTGTATTCCAATTACTTGGAAGGTTTTCATAAGAATCAACACTTTTATGAAATATGCTAATAAATTTAGGACACATTCAGGTCAACTTGGGTGCCAAGTCCAGCATGGACTGTATACAGATTGTATATGTGAAGACAGAAATCACCAAAGTGTTAATATTATTTCAGAAAGTATGCCTCATTCCAGTACTTTCAGCATGGACTTTATATCATGCACCCATTGTATCCTTGGCAACTCGACTTGTTATCTAAAGAGACAAAATTGACAACTTGGATTTAAAGTTACAGCCATCATATACTTCTAGGCTTGGATTTGGTCTGGAGCTAGACAAGAATGCAAGCTAGAAACCAAAAATATTCCAAAAGTTATTTGATGTGATATAAGGGCACAACAATGCCCATGATTTTTGACTGGATAAACTAGAAAAAGCTTTATCCAGATGCTCTCCATCATTTCTTAACAAGGAAGACAAAGGTAAGTTTTCAACGATGAGAGAGGTTTCTCATACTTAGAGTAAACAAGTACAAACCAGGAGAAGTAGCCATTTGACCCATCACCATTTTGGTAGGGTTTATATTTCACCCTGGTTTTAAAGTAGTCATTATCTTATCTCTTCTTCACCTTTAAGGTATAGTAGGCAAAAAAAGACATAAATTGATTGTAAACACTTTCTTGTCAATAAATTTTAAAAGAAAAGTTACACTAAAGGAGATTCTGAGAGAAAAAAAACCCTTCTATTTTAAGAAAAAGTTCTAAACATTGCATTATTTTCCCCACAATCATCATACATTGCCCTTAACAACACTGATACTGCAAATGAAGATTTTATTCATCATATTTTATATTTATGAAGGATTATGATAACCTGAAGTGAGTTCTTTGAAATATTTTTTTTTTTGCATATTAACTTCAAGATAGCAGTTCCTCAACATTAAATCAGACAATTTAAATTGCTAAATTAATTAGAAATGGATTTGTGAGTGTCTATGATACAAAGTGTGTAATGAGTTTGAACATAATCTTCATACAGAGAGTCCTTTGAAAAACACTTTTTTTAAACGTTAAGGTTTCCTTTTGCAGGAGAAAAAAAAAAGAAATGTGTGGGTTTAATCTATAAATTAAGTTATAAATGAAAACCTACAAGACAACAGCCAGGCTCCCCAAATGAAAGACTGCATGAAGCAAAACACAAACCATGATTTTTAAAGCAGATCTGTTAGAATATCCTTTTTATAAAAAGCTAGCTTTGAATAGACTTTAACCTGACTGGAGTTTTTAACCCTATGAATGACATCCACCCTGTCAAAACAACTCTGGTCTGTTTTACCTGATCATATTCCGAAACAGCAGTTTTTTTCCTGGTTTGTTTCTTAATGACAAGCTGTTAAAACACAGAGAACCTATCAAACCTAGTATTATCATCTGCTGCTTTTTTTCTTCTAGTACACACTGCCGTCCATCAGAAGAAATAATTAATGGTTGTATTATGTATGAAAGCGTCATCCTGTCAGTTCAGTGACTGGTTTGAACAGCTCATATCTGCCACTCATTGATGCCATGCGTGCTCACTGTCCTGAGAGATGACAAAACACTACACCCTTTAGGATTTTTTCCCCTCTCTCTAAAGCAGCATTTCACATCCGTGTCTGACAGAAGCATGAGGAGCTGAGAGAGGCAGACCTTCATCATCCTTCACAGAATAATGTGGCATGGATTAAAAGTTAAGACCTGATGTCTATACTGATCCTGTATATTTCCTAAAAAAATCTAAAATGTGAAAGCTACCAAAATGTGCAGGAAATAACTTTTCAGTGTTGGAATAGCACCAGAAAACAGATGGAATTTACTGGATAACAAATATTTTAATGATTTTTTTTTTTTTTTTTTTTTTAAATGGGTGCTGAATACTTGACTTAACCAGGGTCAGTGCATTTGTCTTTCTTTTACATTTCTTTTGGTGGGGAGGCAAAGATGCAAAGTTCACAGGTCCTTACCGTTACCTGATCAGGGCAGAATTAATAAAAATCCTGAATGTGGAAGAACTCAGATACTGAATCTATCTGGAAAAAAACTGGAAACAATCAATACCACAAGAGCAAAGCAGCAGTGAACAAGAAGATGCTGTGGAAAAGAAATCACAAGAGGAGAGTGCACAATGCATTTCAAATAGAAAAAAGCTTCCTATCTGCTGAGTGAGCGCAGTATATTCTGACAGAGCACAGGCAAAGCTTCAATCAAGTATCTCCTAGGTAAGTTTCTATTTCATATACTGCTTTGATTATTTATCACATCAACATATACTTTAATGTATTAAAAATAACTCAATTAATTTAAAATTCTTTATACTAACACTGAAGTTTAAATTCTTCAATGACAGATGTTTGTTGTTCTTAGATTTTCTATACTGTAAAAATAACATCTCTCTTTTGATAGTAAGGTTTTTCAAAGGAAAACCTCTTAAAGGAAATTATACCAGAGTGAAATACTTCCTAAGATTTAAATCCTTCAAAATATTTTAATACATATTTCCATGCATGGCTGTTTAAGAAAGATTTTTTTTAAAAAACATGCTTCTGTTAATAGTACCACAAAACATTTACTGCACTTAATTATCTATTTAATCTGGCAAAGCAAACAACAGCAGCAGATGTAAGAGGATATCTTTTATTACAGAATAATAAATATTTATATAAAGTAATATTAAATAAAGCTAGAAGTGTTGATCAGTTATTTATGAAAGGTAAACTACAGCACAGTAAGGAAACAGCACCATGTTAATGCACCCTAAAGTACTGTGTACAGTGTCAATAAGAAGACTGGACAACCATCCCCCAGTTAAACCATAAAAAAGAAGGTGTAGGTCATCTCTTTTTTTTCACTCATTTACAGCATTCACATGAGTCACATAGACATGAATTCTACATGAAAAGAGCATTCAAAACATTTCAGAATGAGATTCTACCATCTACTAGGGCTTGAAAAATAAACACTATACCTTTTAATAAAAAAATTACACTTAAAAGTCATACAGAAAGATACATTTGCTCAGATACAAAAATCTCCCACAACCCTTGAAATTAAAAAAGCATTAGAAATTTTGTATCATTTAACACACCATTTATATTATCACACTGGTCAATTTTGTAATCAATAGCAGCTTTGAAAAACTACATCTTTACTGCTACTGTCTTTTATTGTTCTCACACAATTTTTTCTACTTATTAAGATGCAATATTTCTTCTTCTAGCATTACTTTAAGTAACTCCTCTGCTTCTCTCTGTATCAATTCCCTTGTTTCTGTTTACCACATCCGATTATGTTATATTCTTATTTAATATAACCTTCAGTCCTTTCTGGTGTTTTTCATGTTTTGCTAACTTACCAGAACAATAACTCTCTTGCCTGATACTTGCTAAAGATAGACTGATTTGCCATTCACAAATACCATTATGAACCCTTCACTTATGCACAAAGCATTTAAGAATTCTAGCAAGTGCTAGAAAACCGAACTTACTTGCCAAAGACTGGTAGAGTAGTATGAGACTAAAAAGCTCAAGTTGATATGAGACAAGGCTCATTGTAGTATAAGGAATCAAGAACCAACTCCCAAAATAATGGCAGGATACGTGAAACAACTTCTGCTAGAAAGGGGTCATCTCATGCATAATTAGTGTGGCATACTTTATATGCTTTTATAAACCTGTTCTACTATTCACACTTTTCACTGCAGTGGCAGGGAGGAAAACCCATTTCTCTAAGCGCACTTAAGTCTTCTGTTTAGTACAGGCAAAGACACTTCTATTATTCTAACCCTTTTCCATTTTCCCATTTGCTCTATTTAATGAGAAATCGATGGAATTTTTGCTAGTGTGCCCATAACTCAGCCATTTTGTTGTTGAGAGGTTCCAGGACTGTTTATATTTCCCCAGTTTCTGTCCTTTTCCCTCTCAATCCTTTTTCCCATGTCTCACTTCACATAACACCCTCACAGCTCCTATACAACATGCACTGATACTTTGTCTCACATCCAACACACCAGGAAAAAATTGTGAGGAAGCAGATTCTGTACAATATAAAGTAAAATAATATGGCTGTAAGTTTCAATAGAACCAGTTAATAATTTCCATAACTTGAACCATCAAAGCCTTCTACAACCCAATAATATTTGCAACAAGCAGCAAATGCAATATAGCTTTTGTCAGGTGATTTCAGAAGACAGCTTTTTATCTGCTAGATGTGGTTCAGAGCTTTGTACTTCTTAGATGTGGCTATTAAAACAGAGAGAATTGGAATTCAACCTTTGTTTCTCCAAGTACTGTTCTCACACTAGAAGTTTTGTTAACTTGAATGTTTTCTGAGATTTTTGCCTTCTCTTGTAAAAGATACTGCTTAAAAACAAAACAAACGACACCCCCCCTCCAGCCAAACCCATCACTCCAAAGTCGAAACATGCCAGCTAACCACCATCCTTATTTAAGAAAAATCAGGTGATTATTCAAAGATCTCAAAAGTCTTACTCAAAACATTGTGTTTTAGAAACTTCTGAACTGAGAACTGCAGTTAAGGCTTTCGAAGCTCTGTTGAAAATATGAGAGGGCTAAGAACAAGTGGAAAGCCTACTCAGAGGAAGAACTGGACAGAACTAATATTTTTTCAATATGTAGTATTTTTAAAACATGCATTTTTTCAGATATATTGATTAATAATTTCAAGTCAACAAGATAAATGGTATTTTTATTTTAAGTGCACTATTTCTCTTGCTTATCCTCAAAGAACTCAGATGGATTAACTAAATGAACAGTTTATTATTAGTTCCAAAATCTAACCTTCCATGCAACCAGAAATAAATATCAAAGAATCACAGAATACGCTGTGTTTAAATGAACCCACAAGGATCACTGAGTTCAACTACTTGCCCTGTACAGGACCATCCCCAAGAATCATGAAGTGCCCAAGAGTCACAAAAGGTTTTCCAAAATGTGTAATTATGTAAAATCATATCACCTGAAAGCAGGAAGTCAATATTTATTTTTCCACCTTTATCATAATCAGTTGTTTAAGGATCACTAAGCATTTGACAAGGATATCTTTTCATTTCCACTCTGTATTGAGTTGTTTGTATATGTGAAATAAATAAATCACATCACAAAATAGCAACAGGCAATTGCCCAAAGAGAACACACCTGCTTAGCAAAACAGCCTATGTGGTCCATATGTATGGGACCCCCTTCCCAAATAATTCAGCAAGTAACAAATATTAAAGTGGTAAGATATGGTTTAATAAGTCTTTTAAAAATCATGGGAATTAGACATAAACCAAAGTGCCAACTGTCCATTCTGGGCAGTTATTGGCTAAAAGAACTCCACAAATAGGAGCACAGCCTTGGAGGTACACATACTGCTGAGCTGTTGGCCTACCTTCTGCACTCACTGTCACATCTACCAAGACTACTGCATTACAGGTAAAACTAAGATACTTTTACACTTCCATCCTTTTAATAAAAGAACTTTTATAAGCTTATAGAAAGTAAGAAGCGAAATCCAGAACTTATGATCCTATAGTTAAATCACCGATGCACTAAGTCTATTTCACCTTGAATTACAAATGAACATGAAATTCACCACGGCCATTCATGACTCTCTCAAGCCCTTCATTAAATAATTCCCTGCCTCCCAAAATTACTGAAATGAGAAAAGAGGCACTAAAACACTTCAAACCATATGCACTATAAATACACGAGGGTAATATTATGCAGTACTACCAACCAGGTGGAAAGAGCTATCTTTCAAAAAGCTAAACTGACTGATATTGGTTATATTAATATATATTTTTATCTATATTCATATAGAGAGAGTTGGTATTTTGGGGGTTATTTGATTTTCTTTTTTTTTTTTTTAATTTTGTTGTTGCTTTTTGGTTGTGTTTTGTTTATTTGTTTTTGTTTGGGGGGTTGGGCTTTTTGGGGTTTTGGGGGTGTTCTGTTTTTGTTTGTTTGAGAGTTTTTTTGAATAAAGAAGCAGAGCCAGTTCATGCAAAACCAGTATATGGCTACAGGTGACAATGCACGGAGCAGACATTCGGGACTCTATCAGTACAAACACTGACTTAAAACAGAAGCACAAGAGCTTACACAGATATAAACTGCTTTGGGAAGGGTCAGACTCAGCAAAGCAGCATCTGCATAGATGGAAGCTTTGTTACAGCAGATGCAACTGGGTGTTCCTGGCAACTCAAACCCAGCAGCCCAACAGCCTCAACATACATCTGCTCTGCTCATTCCTCTTTCTTTGTGATACTTGGTCCTTTACCAACTTTTAGGTCCCGCAAGAGCTGCTCCCACACTTTAAATCTCAATTAACCAAATCCTGTGTCAGCTTTTCCATTCTTTTTTTTCCCAGAACTGATATCAATTTCATGGATCTACAGTTGCCCAAACAGTTCCATTTGATAGCTTTTTTTCACTTCTAGAAAGACATTCCCTAGCGTTCTTCAATATTCCTGAAACTATGACACATTAAAAATAACCATTTGTATAGTCTGCCTCAATGAGCAGTATCAATGCTTTACAAGGAATTCAAGTTGCTGTTCCTCTGCTGTATACTTATATATCAACCAGTGGTGAAGCCAGCAAGTGTATTAAAAACCTTAAAATTACAGAAAAGTAAATTCTTTATAGGACCTCAATACCTTCCAACAGTTTTGAACTGACACCATCCCAAACTTTAAATACTAATTTAGTGATTCTGCAGCTTTCAAAAGGGAAGAAAGAAGCACATTGCTTGGGAAAGGTCACACCACATCCATCAGAAGCTTCCTAGAGCCCCAAATTCTGCACAACAGTAACCAAGGGTATGAGTCTAGGGACGACTGAAAACAGGGCACACACACATTCAATACTTCCTCAGAATTATTCTGCCTGCCTCTAGCTATTTGCAGTTCAGGGATTTTTTGAGCCAGAGATAATGTCTTATTTATAAGATAATCCTTAAAGTACTTTTCCAGTTGTTTTTGAACCTGCAAAACATTTGGTTTCCACAAAACCTTGTGACAAATTTTTGTATTTAATTATGAGTTACATCAAAAAACACCTTTGCTTTGAATTTGCTGCCAGAGTTTCATTCAATGTTCCTTACTTCTTCCAATAGCAGAGACAATAGTAATTTCTTACTTATCACATTAATCCTCATGTGATTTCACAGAGGGCTATGGCATACTGTTCTCATCTGTCTTTGCAGTTGATGACCTCTATTTTACTCTACTCATACCATCCTTAGCCATGCCTTATCTGTAAATTCTTCCATACTGTTGGTTGTTCTGCTAGCCTTTGCTGTATCTTTTCAATACTATTGCTTCCTTGTGGAGCTTCTGGGATCTGAAGTACAAAAAGCTACACAATGCGCCTGTTTCACTGATTTATAGGGTGTCACCATGACATTCTGTTTCCTTCTCTATTCTTTTCCCAATTTCAGTAGTTCACTTGCTTTCAACTAGGGAGTAATAACAATGATCTGAGATGACTTTACATGTATAGGAACTGTTTACACATACACACATGCACGCACACACGCACTGTACTTCACTTAATCTTCATCTGCAGAGAATTTAATCTGTCATTTTTGTGGTTTTTTTTTCTGCAACCCTCTGCAGTCCTCAGGCTATATAGAATTAGAGGAGAAATAAGAGACACACTTTTAAAAGTGATGGCAACAACACATCAGATCAATCCAAAAGCTCTAGGTGATTCTCCACCACTGAAATTCAGAGAATCATAAAATGGTTGGGATTGGAAAGGATTTCTGGAGAACACCTAGTTCAACCTCCCTGGTAAACAAGATTCACCTAAAATGGGTTGCACAGGAAATGGTCCAGGCACGTTTTGAATATCTACAGAAAAGAAAACTCCACAATCTCTCTAGGCAACTGTTCCAGTGTTCTGGCACCCTCAAAAGAGTTTTTTCACATACTCAGATGAAACTTCCTATGTTTCAGTTTATGCCTGTTGCCCCTTGTCTTGTCACTGGACACCACTTGAAAAGAGCCCAGTCCATGCTCATGTCACTTGCCCTTCAGATATTCATATGCACTGATGAGGTCACCTCTCAGTCATCTCTTCTTGAGGCTGAACAGGCCCAGCTCCCTCAGCCTTTCCTCGGAAGAGATGCTCTCTTGCTGCCCTTCTCTGGACCTGCTGCAGTCTCTCCCTGTCTCTGTTCCTGAGGAGCCCAGAGCTGCACACAGCCCTCCAGGCCAGGCTCCCCAGGGCTGAGCAGAGGGGCAGGATCCCCTGCCTTGCCCTGCTGCCAATGCTCTTCCTAATGCAGCTCAGGATCCCACTGGCCTTCCTGCCCACAGGGACACCCTGCTGGCTCATGGACAATTGCTTGTCCATCAGCATCCCCAGGCCCTTCTCCACAGAGCTGCTTCCCAGCAGCTCAGCCCCCAGCCTGGGCTGGGCCATGGGTTGTTCTTCCCCTGCTGCAGGATCTTACAATTACCTTTGTTAAACTCAATAGGTTCCTCTCTGCCCAGCTCTCAAGCCTGTTTAGGTCTTACTGGATGGTGGCACAGCACTCTGGGGTGTTGGCCACTCCTCACAGTTTGGTTCTCTGTCCTTCCATGCAGGTCACTGATCAGTAAGTTTGAAAAGACCCAGTACCAAGCCCTGAGATGCAATGCCATCCAACTAGACCCTGTGGCACTGATCACAACCCTCCAAGCTCTGCCATCCTGCCAGTTCGGAATCCACCTCTCCACTCACTCATCCAGCCTGCATTTCCTGAGCTTAATTCTGAGGATGTTGCAGGACACATGTCAAAAGCCACGCCGAAGTCAAAGCAGACCTGTTTAAATCGAGACTGACAAGAGCTTTTGATAATAGCTGTAACTAAGATGTGCCTTAAGTAAAACACTAACCAGTTCACAACTTGCTTTGATGACTGCTCATGTTATTCAGAAAAGTTCACCCAATCACAAAGGGTTTCCTTGGCTTAGTGATCTATGAATTTTACTGGCTATGATGGGGTTAGCCTTTCATGTATGATTAGAGACAACCTTGGCCACCATCTTTCAAGTCAGTAAGGAATTTGAGCTAGGGAAAGAAACAACAGCAAGTTTTCCTTCCTCAAATTTTTTCCAAACTTTACTGACACTGATCTGTCTTTATTATGCTTGCTATTTCACATGTTTTGCAAGTTAAAAAATGAAGGAACTATATTAAATATTTCTTGGTAGTGTTTTATCTCTAACATCTAAAAGCAAATAATGAAATTATAATTTAATTAGCAATTAAATTATATATGTTTTAAAAACATCTTGCAAGGAGAGGAGGAAATGAAATAATTTCTAAGTTTAGCTGTGCCCAGCTGTCAGAACAATTTTTTTTTAAATTCATGCTAAAATTTAGACCATAAGTATTCTTTTCCCCTACTAAGCAAGTTTGTAAAAACAGGTCTTTAATTCATACTCCAAATTTTGCTTCCGAAACAGGTTCTATGGTTCACTTCCTCAGGTTTGTATAGTCACTGCAGCAGTGGTAGTATGTTAAAATACTTTAAAGTAGAAAAAAATTGTAAATAGAACCCCCCCAAAAGAACAAAAGACTCTTCTATTAATAAATGAACAGACGAAAGAAGGTTCACATTCACCGATACAGATAAACTATTCTGAAGTATAGGCACTTAACACAAATAATCACTAGGGTTTTTTTGTTGTCGAGTTAGGTTTTTTTAAACAAAAAGATAACATGATCAAACACTTTAGACACTTTAAAAAGCTTTGTTTCTAGTTAAATGTTACTTTACACAGAGAAATTTATAAAGACCAATTTTTTTAGGCAAGCTAAACTGTGTTTGTAAGGTAAAGGTATGAGATCTAAAGCTTTCAGATCACATTTCTGTAAGTTAATTTTGTCATCTCATATTTGTAGGCAATTTTCCTCTAAGAGGCTAGATTATTCTTCCTCAAGATTTCTACTCCTCCTTCTTACTCTTCCTCCTCCTCCTTTTTTCATAATCAAAGACAACTCTGAGAAATAAAGTTGTCTGTGGGACAAAAAGAGGACATATAGAACCAAGAGTAAGGGAACAATTAATAAGGCGTTACGAAAAGAATAACAGAAGAAACATAAAAGAAGGGGCAGACAGAACCATGTGGAGTTACACAAAAGAAAATTTAAAGCAAGAAAGGCTGAAGACTCTTATTTGCATTAGAAAATTTACTCATTGTCAATATTCTAACTGCAAATATACATTAAGATGAATCAGAAGCAGGCATCTGGATTTAATCCAACTTAACCCAATACACATGCATGTTACCACCCTTACTATTATCAATAGCAATTCTAGTATTTTACTGATTCTGCAAGAGCTTTCCCTTCTCACCAGCTGTTCCATTTCATGTTCCTGCCAACTCTTTTGCACCATTCAAGTAGTCAAATCAGGCAATGAGATCCATATCTGGTGATGGGCCAAATCCATAATATCACTAAAGTGTCTTTCAAACTTTTTTCTTCAGAAGAGGGGAGGGGACATTACTTTATTATCAAGGGCAGAAGCAAAATATAAAGCAATTTCAAATTCTGTCATGCCAAATTCTATCTTCTAATGATTTTTGAAACATTAAGCACACCTAGAAGAAAAAAACCCAACCAACACTAACAAGGCTCCATTGTAAGGAAGTCAGGGAAAAAGTGCTGTTTTCCATTAGAACCTCTTCGGTATATTTCCTTGGGCACTGTAAAGTTACAGTGAACACTGCAGAGTATGTTTTCCTGAATAGTATATATTGTATAAACTTGCTGTTACTCTTACACCTCTAGTGCTTTATTTATTCAAAAGAAATCTAAGTCAGATTACCCGCTATTACCAGTGAACCGTCAATTTATAACACTTGGCTTTTTAAAACTTCCATTCTGACAGCATTTTCCCAGCAGAAAGTTAACCAAATGTCTTGAGTGACAATTTCACTGCTACAAATCTCTGCAATTATGGCCTCTAGTCTTTACAACATAAAAAATCAATAGAATTCTATCATGATTTTAAATCATTCCCATCTTGAAATGATTCTTTCACCTTGCTCCTTTTTATTTATTTTAATCAATATACAATTTTCAGTGACATGTTTTCTGTATATTGAAGCACATGCATATACTCAGTCAAAGAAACCCATATTATCACAGGCTGTTTCAAATCAACAGTATAAAAAGAAGTAAAGAGAGTATGATCCCATTCATAATCCAAATTATCTGCAGCATATTCAGAAATACCACACTATAAACTCAGACAATGAGTGTGCACTGTCAAAGGAAGATTATCTGATTCACACTCCAGTAAAGGTTGAAAATTAGTCAGAATCAAAGAAAATATAGTTCTTCCCCACTTGCACCTTGTTTTGACCCTCAAACATGACTTTTATTAAAAGAGTTTTTAGTTCACAATTTTATACACACAAGGGCTCAGTTTGCAAGAAAGGACAACAATGGAATATGAAGAATTCCCTTGAGGCTGGAATAGGAATTTAATACAACTCTAAAACAAGCCTTGGCAAGACTCAATATGCCTTTGACATTCTTCAGGAAAATTACTCAAATCTAGACAAAAAATAAGCTGTTTCAGAAAAAAAATCTTTTAAGTGCTCTGAAGAGCCATCTTCCTATATAACACCCAGAAATGCTGAAAATTCCACTTCTCTGATGAGCTGAGAGCAAACAGTAGGCAAGAGAACATAGAACAGATGAGGAACCAACAAGTGATTTGGACAAAAATATGAGGCAGGGGAAGGGTCAAGAGAAAGCCTAGACTAGAAGTTGGATGTAGGAACCAGGAATTCTTGAGCAATAGGATGAGACCAAGGAAAGAGCAACCTCAAAATTAATAGGCATGGCTAAAGAACACTAAAGCCAAACGCATTAAAAGAGCAGGACAAGGAGAGCCCAAGCCATCAAAACCAGATTTGAGGAGAAATTTCAGGATCACAGATGGAATAAGAAGAAAGGAGGAGCTGCAAATGAGATTAAGGTACAAACAGGTACCCCATACCCTTTAGAGCACTTTCTACTTCACAGCCCTTCTTTCACTTCAAATCTGATGCTTAGAAACAGCACTGTTCCTTGCAAATGAATTTCTGAGACTATTGCTAGCACAGGTTTCACCATCTCTTCTGATGGAGGTTCACATGCAGGCTGATCACAACACTTCTTTGGAACATGTATCAATGAACAAGGAAACATTCCTATCACAGTTATTTGGTTCGTTAACAGATACTAGGAATAAATGCACACTTATGAGAAACAGAACAGCAAATGAAGTCTGGTTTCTACACTTAAACCAATCTGCTACATCTGACAGTCCTATCATCCTTCCCATAAACAAAAACTTCTAGTTTTACAAAACTTTGTAAAATTTCTGTTTCTAATTTGTTTCTTTCTCTAATGTTAGCTACTGAGAAATGAAACAAAAATATTACAATTAAAACAAACACAGCTCCTCCAAATCAATCAACATCTTCTAGCAATACCATAGAAGTGATATCTATTAATGCCATTATTGGAAAAGAACCAGTATTCTATCAATAAGCAAAAGAATGTCTCTGCTCTAAAAAGTTTACAGTCTAATTCAGGTTATTTAACAGTGGCCAGAATTTAAGAGAATCAAAAGTGTAAAAAGGAAACCAAAAGAAAAAATAAATCAATTCAATCAAATGTAATATGCAGCAATAATTGAAATAAAAAAGCTTTTAAAAATTCAAAGTAGAGAATGGAACAAAATAAATAAAAAGCAGTAAAAGTAGGAGAAAGTGTATCAAGAATATCATGGCAATAACACAGTGAACTTTGAAAATGAATACTGGAATAAGAAATGTACCATTTGAGTACAGGAGTCAGAGTAATTCAGTTTTGGTTAGGGGATTTTAGTGGCAGAAATGTCAGAGATGATGTGGCAGAAACACAGATGACCAAGATGAAGCCTAGTCAGGCAGAACAGTTTTAGGGGCATTATAAAAACGAAGGACACTATTAAACTAGAGAAACAGTCAATCAGGTGAATAGACATTTTTATCTAGGTCTCAAGCCTACAAATTCAAGTAGTGGACACGACAACAGCAAGTCAGGAACAAGGAAAAATCGCTCCACATTTAAATTTACTGATTTGTGATTTCATAACCAAAACATACTTCAACACAACTTAGCAGAATTACCATCAAGACAAAGTAGTAGCAAAAGATTAAGGACCCAGTGTTAGAAAAGTATATTGGTCAGAAAAGCTTTTAAATCCAGAAACCTGGAACTTCACAAATGACTGCCCTCAAGATGTGAAAAATTAAAAGAATGGGGAAAAGCTTACCACACTGATTTTAATGGGAACAAAATTTAACCCCTTTACTCTGTGAATCTTACTCTATTCAATTTTAAATCATAAAGTATACAAATTTCTCTGAAATACTGAAACCTTTCAGATATTTTTAATTACTTACCAATAATTATACAGTACACTGATACTTAAAGCCACATAGTTCTAAGACATCAGAATGTTAAAATGAAGACGTTATCCTACAATTAAATTCAAATCATGGAGTCACATTATACTTCTACACTTCAATCATAGTTTTGGTTATATTTTAGATAAAACTTAGGAGGGAAAAAAGAATATGAAAGCATATATAATGAACACAGACTACCTATTATAGGAAAACACATTTATCGAGAAAATGTAATTAATACTTAAAATCTGGCATGTCTTATTTTTAGTTCAGACAGAAAAAAAAAAAAAAAAAAAAAAAAGACAGCTTGGCTTGTCTGATTAAGAGAAAAAAAGGAAGAATTTCTGTAATGTTAGGAACAGTTCAGGAAGAAGCACTGAGCAGATGGAAAACCAGCTTCCACTGATGCCAAGTCCTGTGATTTCAATGCAAACCTTTATTGTGGAAGGGTTTTTTTCTGTTTGTTTGGGAGAAGAAAAGGAGTACAGGAGAGACTGTGTTTTTGTTGATTTCAGATACCTACAGATACCTACAGGTACATAAGCCAGAAGAAGTATCTCTTAGGTCTAGTAACAAGTCCAAAGTTGCAGACTGCCTTGGTGCAAATAAAACATGTGCAAGTGGAAATGAGACCACTTGGATCTGAAGCCTCCACAGATGGGAAATGTTATCTACCAAAGAACCATCAAAAAGGAAATTAAAGTTCTGAAGTGCTGAAATGGGGCTAGAAGGAGAAGCAGGATAGGAGAGCATGTCATGGAAACTCAGAGAACATTTATGGAATGCTATAGTGAAAAACAGAGAACATGAAGAAAGATGCAAGTAAAACACATGCCCATACCTGCTTTTGTCAGGAGTGCACAAACTAGAAATATTTAAGTGACCTGTTACCAATCCTTAGTGCAACAGTGTAATTAATCACCTTTCAAGATCAGTAACCTCACACCTGTATCCAAAAGCTGATGCTAAGTGATAAGTAACCAATACTGCTATGCTCTACACAGACCTCCTGTCACTTGGGGAACAGCAAGAATATGGAAGTTTTGCATCAGTTGAATTTCTTGGCCGATGTCTGGGCAAGAAGAAGCTGAGTTGTCAAGCAAGCACCACTGAAAAATGGGACCCTGATATACAGAATAATCCAAATCGCAAATGAGCTAGGCATTTCTGTAAAGAAAACTGATTTTCAGCTATTCTCTATAATTTTAAAACTCAAAGCATTCTTTTTCAATACTTGAACTATGCCCTGCTATTGCTGTTCTTTTTGCTTGAGCAGAATTACCATTAAAAAAATTTAATTAACTCTTCACTCAATGTTTTTTCAAAAAAAAACTTGTAAAGTCTCTACTTGAGACAGAAAAGTTGAAGGAAAACCTACTTTTAATGCAAGCCTTGCATCACAAGTTTATCTGTTCAAGCCAAAGGTCTTTAGTGTACTTCTAATTCTCCAGCATGTACTAACCATGCAAATGTCAAAAATGCAGCAATGTAACGCAATAGAAACATCAAAATTAAACAGAGAACCAAAAGAAAGAGGTTTAAAAAAACAGATCAAGTTTAGGGAAGGGAATGTAACTGTTGCCTCATAATTCTTATACCTATTGTTCATTAATATTATGCTCCAGTGACTGTTCTTCTGATTTTTATTCTACATTTTTTATTGTATTCAACTGCTAGGTAGTATAGAAATTATATGTATTATTATTATTATAAATTATATGTATTCTTACAAAATCAAAACCATTCTCACAGTTTATTTGAGCTGCACAGCATTTCTCCATCTTAACCTTTAATGCACCAGAACTACTCAGGCATGGCCTAAAAACACAAATGGGAAAAAATTCATGCCCAAAATTGTATTTTTTCATTTTGATAATCATCATCTTGCAATCCGATTATTGTTATTGAGGCATTTATGTCAGCAATTTTTGGCTGGCTTACTGCTAATGTCTATCACATTGAAAGAAAAGCAATCAAGTGCCTGGATACATTTTGATCAGCTCTATAATGACATTTTTAAAATATATTTTTAAAGAAACTATACACAACCAAATATCTGATGAACAACTTCAGTCTGCTGTAGGTCACTTAACCCTGCCCTGTGATGAGGGCAGCTCTTCAAACATAGCAAGATTTTGCTCACAAAGTAAGGTTATCCTATCACTTCCACTTCTCTTGCTCTTTATGCTTCAACAGCATTTTTACTAAATTGATTCAAGATCCATTCCCTGAAGGTTTCATGATGGACTCGTATTTTATATCAGCTAGACAAAAGCAACACGGAAAAGTTTGCTATATTCAAGATAATTAAAAATAAATAAAATATAAAATGCTAAAACAAAGGAAACATACTTAAGCTGAACCCAGGACACTCATCTTACACAGAAATATAATAAGGGCTAACAAAGAAGCTCCATCAGGCCAGTGACATCAGCTGTTACCAAAGCTGCCCGGCAGTTCTTAAGACTATTTTATAGGTGAAATTTTCATGGTCTGTTGTCTGCTTCAGGTGGCTTTTCCTTATCCTCCCCTTACCACCACCTTGTAAAGGAACCCAGAGAATGACTTGAACATTTTTGTGTGAAAGCACTTAAGAAACTGTAACCAGTTTCCTGCCCTGAACCAGTAACTTGAAGTCAGACTGCACAAAGATTTTGTATGAAAGGAACACTCTGCACATTTTGTGAAAAATCTGACCTGACTTAGCCAAGCTACAAGCTTCTAGAAATCAGAGCTTGTACCTAATTTTTACAAGATCTGCTGTAGCTTAACAACCAATCACCACATCTACCTCTTCAGTGGTCTTCTGCATGTCATCCCAATGTACAAGGCAACTGAATTAAGTTTCCTCTTACTTTCAGTTTTGAGTGAGAGTCAGATTTGCCACTGCAAGAAGTCTGCGTTTAACAGGCTTTAGGTAGAACACTGAGCACAAAGTGTCACCTTGCATGTTTCTGTAGCCTCATCTATGGTGATATCCCTAAGACAGTTCAAAACAATAGTCTGTCACACTACACTGCAGTGACACACTACACTACTCCTACTCGAGTAGGATTTAGGATATGCTGACAGAGAATGTGGAGAAAAGACAGAAAAACCAGTTTATAATAGAGACCAGAACTGGAAGCTTGAAAGGATAAACTGGGATTGACCAGATATGGAGAGAAACTAAGAAGAATATAACAAGATGTGGTAGTGAACTAAACCAAATGAGCAATGCCAAGCAGAACAACTAAGTCTTGGGGATCACCAGGACTTAAAAGAATGAGGGACAGATATTCTGCCTCTGACAGTATTTGAAAGAATTGGATTTTAATAAATATATATGGAAGGGAGCTGGCTCACAACAACAGACTGAAAAAAGATCCACCAACAGGAATCAGAAACACAGACAAGAAGAAAAAAACAACAGGAGGAAGGAAGAGTGAGAAGAATTAGTAGGCAGGCAAGGGCTGACAGCAGAGAAACAACATGCAGTCAAGAGACGGTCTGGGACTAGTCAGGCCTAAATATTAGATTGAAAAGACAGAATCAGTGCCACACTAGAGACTGGCACGAGGCACAGAAAGCTGGATCTATAAGCAAAAACCTAAAACCCTGGTGTTTGTTCTTCAGATGCTATTGAAAAATATAACATAAAATACCCTAAAGACTTTACATTCTCTGCAATTATCTGCAGACTCCTTTCTCCTCCTCAGACATCCACTTCCCACCTTCTTCTGCTAACGATAAAAATGTAGTGTAATAATGCACAACTTTGTTCCTTTCTTTATTCAAGCAACATTTATATTCAAGTAATATTTATGAATTATATTTAAAAGCTCTAATCTTAACTATCAATATGACATCCATTTCATATAATATTTCATTTTACAACTTTTAGGTTGATTTTAGGTAAAGAATTGCACATAGACACACTCTTACATTATTAAGTACCAAGGACTTTTAATTCCCTGGACATCAGCAATTCCTCCATTTAACTTTGTCACTAGCATTAATGCTGTCTTTATTACATTATCCCAAATGATTTTTTCTATGCTATCTCTCACAATTAACAGCATATTTTCTGGGATAAGCCAATTTTATCTTGAAAGATGACACGCTCTTTAAGACCCTACATTCAATATCACAGAACCTAACTGTTACATAGGAGATCAGGTTTTTAATCTGAGCTTTTGCCAAAGAATTCTTAACTGGCAGTATTAATTACATAGTTGTGTATTAATAGTAAATAGCAAGATTTTAAGACTTTTAGGTTTTGTATAAATGAAAAATTGGAAATTTAACTCCATTCCCTCTCCTGTACTCCCTAACTGCTTGTTGCAATTAAATTGGATTGATTTTGCATCTTCAGAATACTGAACAGCAATATACTAACAACAGCACTTATCAAATAAAGCAGATGTATGAGCTTCTTCGCAGACCACTAAAAATAAATATGACTGTATTCTCAGTTTTCACATATCAGCCAAAGAAACGAAAGAAAAAAGTACACTGCTGACACAAACTGCTTTTTTTATGTGAATCCAAGAAATCTGCATTATTGTTTAGAAGATAATTTTTTCTTCCTCCAAAAGAAATGCTTTATTCCACTGCAGTTTCTTATTGATTTATTTCACTGTAGAGAACAATAACAATATATCCTAAAATAAAGCACTCTCTAAACCAAAGATTTCGAATTTATAAATAGGATGAATATATGAATACTACCTTCCAATATTATCATTTGAGGCATTAAGAGAATCGAAAGAGTAAAATAAATGGGGAGGTAATAAATGTGTTTAAGTATAACTCTAGAAAAATACAAATTAGTAGAGCTAAATACTATTTTGTTATACCCTCAGTTGAAAATTCAGTTCAGAACATTTTAAAGACATTCTGAACTACAGAGTTACTGAAGTTATTAAAAAGCTGAACCATGGAGACATGGCGGCTCAGGATAGGTCTCTTGATTTAAAAGGTTTTGAATTACTATATCTACTTTGCTCCTCAGACTGTTATATACACATTTCTGAGCTCCATACTATGTGCCTTGACCCCAGCATTGTTTGCCATGCAACACAAGATTCAGAGGAGTGAATACATGTTTCATGATACTGTGATTAAAACCTGACAGCTTAGGCTCAACTTTGCAATATTCGTGTGAAAAAGAACTTCTGAAATTGATTCTTCCACAAAGAAATGAATATCTATTCTTTGTTTCTTTACTGTAGCTAACTTCTAAGCTACCCTACCAGGCTGGGACTGAAAAATTCAATTATTTAGATTTGAGAGACTGCAGAATTTCCAAGGTACTACAAAAACTTCCAGAATACATTGTTTGCAGATTTTTACTGAATGGTATTCCAATGAAATGGCACAAGAGATTCTAAAATAATTTTAGGTAACTGTTTTTAGTGTAACAACCCTATACTAGTAATGTTTGACTGAAAAGCCCCAGGATCTAGTACAGACTGTCCCTCCATCTCCTTTATTATCTCCTTTAAACAGGAAAACTACTGGTCGTTATTTTCAAGGAGAGTAACACTTGCTATTCATTCACACATCTCTACAGTGCTGATCACAAATCTCTGTTGAAACAAACGAGAGCAAGCAGCTGCCTGACAGTTCTGTTTAGTCATACCAGCAACCTCTGTTGCTTCCTGGAAGGCAACCCAATAACCAAGATCAGCAAGAATAAGCTTAATGTTACTGGATGCTGCACACACTCAAACCTATCTTTTCACAAGAAGGCTAAAAATGCACTAGCCAGCAGCCCTCTTTTACTGCCCATCTGTCACAGCTCAGTGCATCCTGTGTGCAATGAGGCGGCACCCACGGAGACTTTCAACACTCTTACATAATGGCAGATGTACAGAGGCAGATGTGAACAGTACTGATCATCAACGACAACACCCAGCAAAGCAGTCATGTCTCAAAATGCAAAACTAAAAACCCTACAGGTTAGAAAACACTTACCTGCTGAGCTAAGCAAAACACTGAAGTCTGTTCCTCTCTGTGACTCCCCAGTTTCACTCTGTCCCTCTTTCTCTGTATCCTCATAGCGGCTCCAGTTAGAAAACACCTTTCTTCTTGAATAGCATTTCACTTCTTCCTTCTCTTCTTCATGCTGGGATGCAGTATCATCATCTTCCTCTTCCTGTGACATTTAAATGGACAGTTAAGCCATTGCAACATTTTGTTCTGTATTTAAAAAGCAATCATTCATACAAACAATTACAACCACAGAAATAAAATCCAGAAAGAGAAATCCATCCAGATCCCCATACATTTAAGTGGTACTATCTTTGTGAACTGTATGCAATTCATCAAGAATGTAATTAAAGGCACCGAGTAAAGCTTCAGCTTTTACAGGGGGTCAAGCAGTGACACTGATACAAGTTCCACTACTTTCCCTGCTATTCTGAAAATTCATAAGGAATAGCCTTCTTCCTAAAACTGAGAGCAATGGATAGGGAGAGGAACTAAGAATTGAAACCAAGTGTCTCTGTCCAAGTGTTGCAGTGATACAGATGATAACTGAAAAAAAATTATGTTTGTAAGTGGAATAGGAAAAGATACATTCAGCAGAAAAACATTTTGAAAATGGTGATTTACATAAGAATTTCCACTATAACCAACTGCAGAGTCTTAAATCAAGTGGTACGGAATAATTAATTAAATTTCATTTCATTTCCATCTTATGGAAGTAGACATGAAAAAATTAAAGACACTGCTAGCAGTCAATGTAGTAATCTTAACCTCTTAAAAAGTCCTAGAGTCAAAAGAAGAATTCATTGCAGCGTTAACTTCAGATACAAGCAAAACAGGCATTTGCCACAAGTACTCAACAGCTGTGGAAAACTCTCCCCTATTTTGAATTCCCTATATATGCGGCTCTCCCAGAGCTTGGGGTTTAGCTGAAATGACTGTTGATTCACAAAAAGAAAGATTTGCTTCCTGGAGGGAGGAGTACTCAACAGGCAAGAGATCAAATTTATCACAATTACACGAACGCACTCCCAGGGGTCAAACAGATGACAAAAAGGAAAATACTCTGTGCGTTCTCACTGGTTCTGTGCAATTTTTAGGTAAATTCTCTTTTCTTTGTATTCATCAGAGTAATACACAAAAATGGTTGTTGTAGGTAAATGGTTATGTGAGCAAGTGGATGAAGTGACAGTTACATTACTGGAAACTGAGAGAGAGCTATAATTTCCATACAACAAAGGCCAAATCCACTTACATTAAAACAAAAATAAACTTATTTCTCCTCTATTCTTCTCCAATGAAATGAGTGATATGCTATAATCCAGCAAACCTAGTGAAATTCAGTGCACAAAATAACTTGGAGCCGATACAATTTACAAGTCAGAGCGAGAACAGTGCTACAGAGATAGATCAGTTTTGTACTTCATTTTTAAGAAAAGATCAGAATCATCTTAAGCAATAAGACATTAAAGATTATTACTTATTCTAGTCCTGTTTGAAGAATTCACTCCTTTCAGCTGTAAACATAAAAAATCCAGGAGTACCACTTCCATAGTTCAACAAGTTCCCTGTAAATGAATATGGATACAAATGTTTTCTCTTAAACCAGACTAAATTCTTTTTACATTCTGTTATTAGCTGTGCTGTACAGTGCATCTCAAGGAAATTTCACTGCTTAGAAGTGAAATAGTTAACTTCAAGAGATAAATCACAAATTCTCAGAAGTGTTAACAGCAGCTATGCAAGTTGGTTCCCCAAGTACTGTCCTGAGGCTTACTGTTAAAACAAGTAAACTTCAAATAAAAACCTGCTCTGTTTCCAATAAATATTTAATAGAAAATCTTACATGATGCACTACCAAGCTACAAAACAAAACTGCAAATAACCACAATAGTCAACGTTCAATCAATTTAAAGCTGTGTTAAAATTTTCAAATACATTAAAAATCTGATCAGTGAAACTTCAGAAAATAGTTTACTTCCACCAGCTCACATGAGACAGCTACTAAGCAACAACCCCAGAAACTCAGAAACAAACACCTTAATCACCTTTCTCTTAGCTGCCTTTTCAGCTACCCCATATGCTAACATTGTCACCCTACCTTACTGAAAATGAGTCTTAATCAGTATAAACATCTGTCCTATGTGTAATAAAATAAAGTAACTACCCTCTTGCCACATCATCAAATAAAAGATGAAAGATACAAGCTGAAACAAATTCTAGAAGCCAACTCAGATATAACCTTTAAAAAAGTATTACTCATATAAGGAGAAAAACATAGGCCTTTAAATAGTACTAAACTATCTATGTGTAAGTGCTCAATGTTCTAACACAACATAATACTACAGGAAGTATAGCATCTATCTGCTGTGCCTCAGTTCCAGAAAGTAATGCATCACCATTTGCACATTTCATTGAAATTTTCAAAGTGTGGAAAATATGCAAAAACCCATCTAAACAAAATCAGGAAACCTTCAGATTATTTTGCCTATCAAAAGAACAAAAAACAAATATGTGCAATATTCCGCCTAATCACTAAATCACTCAAACAGTGAAAGGTCCAAGCTCCCTGCCGAGGAACTTGCACAATTTGTGATCTACTGAGGAATGCATTTTTATCCTTTATGAGAGCCTGTGACTGCACTTTTCCTCTAAAGGAAGGGAAAGTACATAGCAAAAATGACCACAATCTGCAGTCTAACAGAGCAAAAAAATATTTTAGTACACTAATTTTACCTACAGGGTTGGGGAGAGTATGGTATTGAGAAAATACAGGAAAGTGGGCTTTTTTTTTGACTTCTCTTACAGATGAGAACACATTGATCCACGTGGTTCAGGAGTGAAGGTGTTTAAATGAAGTAAACATTGTTCTGAACAAGCAGTTTCCTCTGGGGTCATCCTTCTGCACTTCCCTGGAACCCAGAGTGGTTGGATCAAACCCAGGCTGAAGTACACAATGGAGAAAGTGCAACAGTGACCTCTTGCACCCCGCTTCAATTACTCAACCTCTCTTCACTGTAAGGGCAATCAGTCCTAGCATGTTAAGCACACGTGCCCAAGCACTTAACAAGAATTGTTGAGCTCACAGCCCTTTAACAAAACAAAATTCAAAGTGCATTAAAAGTCAGGGCTTCCAGTAAGACTTTCAAAAACTGTATTTATTACCCTTAGGAAGCCACAGGAGCTGGAGCTTATAGCCTTCTTCCTGTTCAATTCTAGTAACGCTGTAGGAAAAATTTAAAACTCTTCATCTTTGTCAGTACTTAGAACATCCTTCAGTAAGAGAAACATCAGATGTTCAGCTTACCTTTCTTTGGGCCAACTGCTGTTCCCTGTCACATAGGTATCATGCGTTATTAGATTTTTATTCTTACTTATTTTGTAGCATTCATCCCAATTCTCTTCCCAATATGTCACTTTACAGCAGATAAATATAATTTGAGCTTTTTTGTTAATCTCTTAGAAAGAGCATTACTATTTGTCTTCTATACTTCTTTCCCAAATTATCTTTAGAAACTCTTCAAAATTATATTAATCAAGTGCTACTTTCCCCCTTCGTTACTTAATCTTTGAATTACTGTTTTGAACATTACAGCAACAACATACTCACTTTTCCTTAATCTTTTCCATTCTTTATTAGGGACACTCACCTACAATATCCCGGACATCATATATATCCACTCAGAGTCACGATGAGCAGTCACTGCCATATGGGGACCCCTGCATGGTCATGGACACTCACAACCACTGTCTACTCCCCACATTTGCTGTTCTCACAACAAGCAACAGCATGCACCAATTCCTTGAATAAACTTCTGTCTTGATTCCCTCTTCCCTTCATGGAAACTGCTGTACAGCTGTGGTCAAGCACAAAGACATTCAAGTTTATCTAGATGTTTCAATCCTATTTTCTCTTCTCATCAGGGTAAAAGGCAAGCAAAACAAAATGAAAATGTTCTCTGGGTTGAAACTGATCCAGACTATCAGCTGCATCATGAATGAGCACATATCTTTTTTCTCATTTATATTTAAAATACTAAGGTGTATGTGCAGAGACAATTTATCTTTTGCTCCTCATCCTAACTTCAGCAGCATCTGTTAAGGCCAGATTTTCATAGAAGAAACTTCTAAGTCAAAGGGTCAAAAAACTGTATACAATTAAGCAACAAAGATGTTCATGATCTCTATGCCTCAAATTGTTTCACAGAATAGAAGTCGGTATATGGAGTCTTGTATGCATGTAAATTAGTAAGGCAGCTTGGCTGATATTGACTTCTCAGTGGTTCCTGTGAGCAGACTAAGTGGAATGTTAAAGACTCTTTCTTGTTAGAGACACTCACTCTTTAATTACTTCAATTGCTCTAGGAAAGACATACTTGCCTTTAATTTCACGGTTCAAAGTTATTGGGAGTGTAACCAAACAAGACCAATGGGATTATACCAGGAATTATTTTAGTACATTACAGATACAACACAATCTCAAAAAGAACTCCTTTTTTAGCAACGATGTTCATTAAATGCACCTTATTTACATTTAAATCCAAAAAGGTACAGGAGAATCCCCTGACAGCTTAATTTATGTACTACTACGATTGATAGGCTAATACCTCACAACAGTTATATACAGCATAAAATCTTCAAAAGTTTTCTTATTTTACACATTTAACTAATAACAACCCCTATATATTTATATTGCTCTTCTTGCAAGTAAATTATTTGACAAAGGAAAGCATCATCTGTTTTGTTGTAGTGGAAATTTAACAGACTCTCTAAAAAATTAACTGTTAATTTTTTTCTTTAATTCAGTGGAAATGATTGTATGAAAGTTACTGGCAACTATGTAAACTCATCAAGCAATTTATACAAAATTGTCACATGGACCTGCACAAAACCTGGCAGCTCTTCTACCTTCAAACTGTCAGTAACTTTAAAAAGCTGATTTTTTGTCTTACAAACATCAGCCAAAAATATGAGTACAAACATAGAATAGGAGCCTCTGTCTTGACAGAAATAACAGGTTTCAAGGAAACCTTACAAAGTAAGTATATTGCCACAAAGGTTACAGCATTTTCAGTAAGATTACTGATTGTTCCTATGTATAGGCTGTACTTGGCAAAAACCAGAAGGTTTATATATTGCATACATATGGATCCACATATGTGAATGTTGCATGTCTTATTCCAAAACCAAATTACACTTAGATTCTGGATCAGTTAAGGAAATCTTCTGGAGAAAGATAATTGTTTTTACCAAATCTGCTGTTCCTAAAAAGAAGTTTCCTAAGCTGCATTAGAGACTGACAATATCCTGAAACTGTTTCAATTCTTATGTGTTAATGTCACAGTATTATAGAATAATCCAAGCTGAAAGGGATTGCAAGAGGTCATCTTGTCCAACTGCCTATTCAAAAGAAGGTCAAAACTGCAATCAAACCATGTAGGTTGGGGCTTTGTCTACTCGGGGCTTGAAAACCTCCAACTTAAACCTTAGTATTTAATTCTGCTGTTTTATTTCAGCACTTCTGAAATTGCAAAAGTTGTATTAACAGTTTTAACAATAACTTGTAAAGAACACACATGAGGAGTTCTGTAACATCAAGAAAGTAAAATTTATTGAGGGGAAATATTCACATCAGCACTTAAATAAGAGATGTTTTAAAGGATATTGCTACTTTACTTGTCTTGATGAGGCAATGGATAAGAGCCTTTCTCATTAAACGTATCTGTTATAAAGTTCTGCATATTGAAAAGTTTTGGTCTTCTGCAATCATACCAATGATGAAGTAAAAGCATAACAAATGATGTAAAAAGATCAGTCAAAGCATCTATCTGCAGAGCAGAGAAAATTTTGATTCTATCTCACAGAGTTTATTTCATAAATTTGGAACGAAGTCTGCTCAAAAGAGCAAGGTTTAGTGAAGACCTCAGTTATATAGACAAGTATAATGTTGATTTAACAACCCCTACATGTACACAGCTTTAGAACCAACGAAAATCCAGCAACTGTACCAAGATCAAAACCAAGAATAAGCTTCAGGGTTTCTCATGCAAGAAGAACATGACAAAGTTTCTCAACAGATCTATTTTTTGCCACAATGAAATTTTTTTTAAAAAATAAAAAAATAACCCCCCCAAGAAGACCTCTCGAAAGATTTCTGCTCTGCTATATTAAACTTGAAAGGAAACCTCCAAAGTTTACATTTTAATAACAACAAAACTACTGCCTACCTTTAAATTCAAAAATATTTAACGAGAGAGTAACAAGTTAAAAGCTTAGGACTTTTTAAAATGCATCTATTTTGTAAAAAAGAAAGCACATAGGAGTAAGACATTCCTTTTCTATGTATTTCAAAACATGGGAATAGCTTAGTGGTATTCACCTACACTGTTCTATTTCCAGTAGCCACAGCATTAAAGAAGAAAAAATTCTGAAAGACACCAAACAGAAGAGGATTGCTTGAAATGGTATCCCTAAACTGATGGAAATGTAATCAACGGTTTTCTTCTCTTTTCTGTTTTTAAACTTCTGCAAGCTTCAGTTCCTTTGTCATTTCACAGCAGAATCAGACAAGCACAAATAATGGTTAGATAGCCTTGAAGCATGCCATGAAACATAGGAACTGGGAAGTTGGTCCTTCCTTCATATCTGGCAGCATATATCTGCTAGATTGGCTAAGTATACTCGTAAGCCATATCCTTGGTTTTAATTTCCTGCAATGTTAAAACTCCTTTTTCTAAAGTAAGTTTTGTTTTCTCTTTCCATTAAAGACTTAGAGATTCTCCACTACTGGTCCTTCTCACATAATACATGTGGACACAGAGGTGTCCTTTGTCAAAGTCATATAGTTTTAAATAATACTTTGCTACAAATATTTATGTTGATTGATAAAATTTTTAACATAAACTTCGGAACATTTGCCATTTGTGACTGCTTTTAGACCCCTTTTTCAGTTAAGGTTTTAAAGCAGTCATTCAGATGTCTAAGGCATCATTTTAGAGGTTCTATATACAAGTATGGTGTTTGGTTCACAGTGGGAAATTCTATCCCAATTTTAAATTAAAACATCTGTTGATTTATCCGATCAACCATCATGCAACAATAGCATATTCCAAACACATAAATATTCACATAAAGAAAATTAAAGCTGCAAAAGGAGACTCTACCAACTTGAAACCCTATAAAGGTCCTATGTAAGAAATTCCAGACAACAGCATTTTGTATTCCTCACCCCTTTTACTGTATCTGCAATGTTGTCAGTAGCATAGCTGCTTCATTTTTCATCTTTCATTACTAAGGTACTGCCGTTTCATAAATATAATTTCACACGCTACCAAAAAACCTCACACCTCTATTACTTCTCTATCAACCAACTAGCAGACCCAGCCATTATGTATTTTGTAAATTGAATTGCATTTTATGGCATGGCATGTTGAAGCACTAGAACTTGAGTTCTAGGATAGCCTGATTTGACAATATTTTCAGTAAGGGGAGTAAAAAAAGGGGTACTTTTTAGGACAAATAGAGAGTCACATAGTAAATCAATGAACAGTATGTTATTAAAAAGACACTAAGGATAAAAAGCATGTTTACACATGTCTAATGTGTAAACAAAATACATAACTAAAACCCAGAATGCAAAATCCCATATCAAGAAACAAAAAAGCAGGATACAGATACATTGAATTACACCGACTATAAAAATAATCGAGTCATGCTAAACAAAATAACCATATATTACAGCAATGCTACATCAAAAATATGCTATCCTAGACCCACAGAGTTTTAAACAGCATTTCTGAGACCAATACTAAAATGAATTTCTTTCTTTATACAGAGGAAAACCAGAAAAGACGCAGAGAGTACACAGAATCCCCACTTGACAGACATCAAAACCTTTCTTCCTCCTTGTGTTTTAAATTACATGAGTAATATATAGGCTGATACATTTTCTTAGATACTTGCAAACCAGCCAACTCAGTGATACAAGGAAAGGAGAAATGAGTGAAACAGTAATTCATCAAGGATATGAATTTTTGAGACTGCAATCCCTGCCTTGCAGTCAAGGCAGGATCTCCCTGACAAAATACCCAAGCAGTGGAAAATAAATCAGCTACTTACACCCTCCATTATCAATCTGCCTTGCACAAGTCAGTAGCCCTTTCCTAGAACAAACTCAGCAGAAAAAGAACTGATCATCTGGAGCTCTCTCAGGCACTGTGCAAGGTGTTATCCTATAATGCAGCAAATTATAGCCAAATGTCTGATTTGTGGTGGGTTTGCCTTTAAAAGTGATAGACTTGAGCTGAATGCACATCTTACAGCTGTACTATGCATGGTGACTCTATGATGCTCCCCCAAAACAAAAGGCAGCTACACACCACACACCCCCTTTTCAAGCTCTTTCAGTAGGATAGCTCAGAGATGGTAAAGTAGTATCCCAGAGCATGTTCTCCAACTTCTAGACTACAGTCTGAGAATTAATGAGATGAATGCATTTGGGGACTCTATCTATAGATCACAATGATAAAAGATGTAGACACATCACACTGTCTTGACTCAGGTAATTCAGAAGCAAAATTTTTTTATCACCAATGTGTGGCATACACTTGGCCTCAAAGCAGTGCATTTTAGACAGAAACAACATTTTCTCCAGCAAAAATAGTTCTGCTTGTCCTGCAATGAACTGAGAAAAGATGGGAACTGCAGCAAAAGAGAGGGGAGTGCCAAAACAAAGCACCTTAAAGAGATGTGTAAATAAATACAATCCATATTTCCTCAGCTATTGCACAACAACAGCATTTTATTCAGAAAGTGGAAATAAATTCAATTCCCTTTTCAGCACAAATGCATTCCAAGTTGCATCTCCCACTTCCCATGAGAATACAGCGGCTTTATAAATTCTGGAATGGGAGATCTAGCCTCTTTTCTCAGCTGGACCTATTCTACTTTGTATAGAACCTGGACACTCCCAGCAGGAGAACTCAAGAAGCTGCCAGCCTTTGTGTCCTGCAGATGCACAATCACCACACACACACACCAAAAAAAAAAAAAATCAAGAATGTAACCCAATGTCAGTCTTTCATTCATACTCTCTTCATGAAAATACCACATTTGTACATAAAGTACAAAGGGACTGAAAAAGAGGAATTGAGAGAAATTCAGATAAAAGATTATTTCGAGTTCATTGGCAGGTCACTTATCTAAGAAGTGAAAAAAAGCTTCACTGCACTTTGTGTTTGAAATGGGGAAGAAAACATCGCAGCTTGAACTTTTTTCCACATCCTCATATCCTTCGCCTCAGTAGTCATTGCAGACGGAAACTTTTTCATCGTGTACTCTCTGTAGCCAACACAGGCTCTGTATTCCCTGCCCGCCTTTTTACCGGGGAACTCAGGGATAATGGCTCTGTAACATTACCCACAAGCTGTTTCTAGTGTAAACTGACACACACAAAGACGATTTTGCTACATATTTTGAGAGAGCTGAAAACAACTTATTATCTTATTAAGAGAGGCCTTTTCTGTATCATAACCAGTACTTTGTGGGGCTAACAAAAAATACAACAGGGCAAGAAAATAAACAAATACTGATAAGGTCATGAGTCTGTTTTGCTGTCTCACTGAAAATAATGAAACCACTTTTCATTATACTTCATCCTTCAGGGTTTCATATAACTTAAATAAGAATTTTTCCCTTTCCAATTATTCAACAGAAAACAAGCATTTATAACAGTCACTTAATTGCAATTCTTGGCAGACAGCTTAAACAAATCAGTATAGATATTTCTAATCCTTTTGTTTTTATGCTTTCTATTTTCCGGACTACACCTAATGAAATGCAAAGACAAAACAAAAATTTTGATATTCAATATTTTCTGTATTGCACTGACTTGTCAACAGTATTAATAAGATTAAATTGTATTGTTAAGCATTCAATCTATTCCATCATTACAGTGACACACACCAGGGTAAGCTAAAACTTATTTCTACAAAAGTATTAATGGAGATGAGGTGACATGTATGTTTGTACGTTCACAGTCTCTCACATTGACATGGTGACCTATTGATGAAACTGTAATGAGCCTTCAGTGATTTTTCACTGTTGCCTCAGAAAACAGAAACTATTTACTTCCTTATTGTAAACCTAGGTATCATAGCTCTCCCAGTACAGGTTCAAGTTTCTACTATAAATGGTTTTTTCAACTTGAGGGAAAAAGCTAAAGCTTTTTTTTTTTTTTTTTTTTTTTTCCCCTTTAGACTAAGGAAGGAAGAGCCTTGACTCAAAGGTTCTTTCATGAAAAGAAAAAAAAATATCCCTACAAAGAGTAATCCTCTTCACTAGTTTGCTCTATTGGTGACCTTTAGAGAGATCTACCAAAGCTGAAGAGAAGCTTAATTAGCAGAAAGGGCAGGTGAGAGAACATGCAGCATGAAGAAAAGAAAAAGCTTCTAGTCTTTATTGTACGGGATGAGAATTTTTTAAAGAGGGATGAAATACTAAGACTGGTTCACAAATGTTGGATACTGGAACTCAGCACTCTGAGTTAGCTAAAGATAGAATTAGCCAAGAGAGACATCCTATTCTGAAACCAATGTTCTGCCTATCAGGAATGATGCTCCAGTTAAAGGCAAAAACATCTCATTAGGCACACAAGACAGAGATCTGTTCTTGAAGTTTCTACATAAAATTGTTACTGCTTCAACAGTCATGATGTATGGTTGTAGAATCTGTCTTAATAATGTCAATATCAAAAAATATTTCTCTCTCCTTGATTTTTAAAATCTGTTATGGGTAATTCAAACAGATTAGTCATGTGATGTGAGCTGGTATGAATTATCACCCTCTACAATATGTAACTTGTAGATAAAGAGTATAAACAAAGGTTTCTCTCTGAAAAGCAGCACTGAAGTTGCAGAATACTAATATGAAATACCAGAATAAAAAAGTCCAGATCCTGAAAAGTTCTTATGTTCAAACCTATTTACAGCTGAAGAGCATGACTCATATCTAGACATAACATCCTAAAAAGCCTAACATTAAACAAGGCTCAAACAATTCTACATAAGCAGAACAAAACTTAGCAAGTGTTCACGGAAAACTCCACTTCTGTGTATTGCATCTCCATGTTTATCCTGTCACTATCAGCCCCTTGAGATGCTCAGTGTTGCAACAGTGTTTCATATTAGAACCATCATTATGAAACTTTCATAACTACACCAGAGTGGTATAATACCATGGATGTTTTCAAATATCTGTCTCTGCATTCACTCAAAAAACAACCTTTGATATTTTTATATCAAATTTGAATGCAACTTACTGCAGACATTTTAGAAACCACCACTCAAACCTCTGACATCCCTTCTTCATTCACCTCCAACCTTTTTAGGAAGAGGGTGGAGGGCGAAATCCTGTGAAAGACATTTTTCTAAATAGCCTTAAAGCATATGCTTCCCTAAATCCAACATGCAGCTTGAGATAAAGTAGTGAAGAATCATTGTCCAAGGTCCTTAATGCTGCAACACCACACTTAAAACTCCAAGATGTTAAAATCTAATTTTATTTTGCCATTTGTCTGGAGTATAATTCTGAAAAATAAGAGCTACCACACAACGATGCTCCTAGACCCTGAAGTTAACGCTCCTGTGAAGAAGCTTTAAAAGCCATTTAGAACCTTCTGAGAGAGCAAACATATCCAAATTACCAACAAGGACTGGGCTGCACATGCTGGAATGCACTACAATCCCATGATTTTCCATGCCCATCATATCCTTACATGTTCACACTGGTGAGCCAACTTAGGTACACACAGAGCAGTAACTGCAGGAGAAATTTGCATCCAGTTTCCAGTGGTGAGCTACAGGCAGTTTTCAACTGTCTGGACAACTGGTGGACAGCTTCAACTGAGACTCCATCAGGAGCAAAACCCACACTGAGTCCACTAATATTACACCCAAGTGTAACCCACAAGGCAAATTTGCATCAAAACCCCGTCCTTGACAGTAATCCAAACTAGAGCCACAAAGAGCCACACCAAAACCATTGAAGGAACTCCTTTTTCTCATTAGCACAATTTTTTTTTTTAAATTTTGTTTCTACAAAAACATTTTACTCTTTAACATCCTTGCTAATGACTTCGTTGAAGTAGAAGAAAAAGAAATATTGAGGATTGGGATCATATGCACTTCTGTGACTTCCATGGGCATGCCACCTTTTGTAACAAATTAATAGGAACATAAAACACCAGTGAAGCCAGCAAAGCAGCATAAGGTGAATTACACAGTCAGACACAGGACACTGAAGGATAAAAAAAAGAAAAATAACACCAAAAAACCACCAAAAACAAACCAACAACCAAAACAAGTCCAAAACAACAACCAAGCCAGCAAAAACTGAGTTGCCTAGTTCGTCAGGCAATAAAAAAACAAAACAAAACAAAAAAAAACCCACAAAAAACAAACAAAAAAACCCCTCAAGGCCTTACAACAGGTCAGTGAATTAGCCTAGGAAGAACTGTAGCTCAGCATCACCACTGTTCCTATGAAACAAAGACCCTGGCTATTTCACAGTTAAGGAAAGAGACTGTACAATCTCTAACACAGAATTATCCTTTCGGAAAAGAATACAGGAAATAGAAACAGGAATAGAAACAGGACCTTAAGGCTAGGTTCTTACACACTCCAATGGACTTATGGTTTTACAGCAGTGTATAACAGTGTCTACCTGCAGAAGAGTTAAAGTCTTTTTTTCAAAAAAAAACCCCAAATAAACAGAAAAACCTAACCCTCCCCCACCAGACCCTCTACATACACATAATACAGAAGAATTGCATACATGAAAGAACAGTGGGAAATAAATGGACCCCCCTCTATGCCTTACCATAGCACACTGAATCACACAGGCTTGAAATCCTGTGATTGTGAAAACCTGTAAGAAATATTCTTCAGTACTTTTTTAAAGTCTCTAAATTGCCATTGAATCAGTATTCGTTTTTATTTTTAAATACAGTGAAACCTTCTGACTGCTACTAAAGACTGTGCAGCACTATTAGACCGGCTGGAATCTCAAAACAGGGCTCCTGAAACTACTCAGTTACTTTGTGAAGAAAAACAGCAGCAGCACTAAATGGCATAATTTTCAAAACAAATTCATCACTTCTACAAATGTGTTGATTTTTTAGCAGAAATACTTACTGTCTCTCACTTGATGTACCCAGACTCCTGTATTGTGCTATGTGGGACCTAATCCCAGTAGCACAAGTTTAGCTCAGAATTACAAAGTGTACCCTTCCTACAAATAACTTTTCTTCACAGCTGTGTTTCAGAGACCCAGGGGCAAGTTCTAATAACTCATACATACATGTGACTTTCACACGTTGTGCTGTACGTTCAGAAAACATCACCCTGAGATGAGAACATTCCAACCCATGATGAGGACATATCCTGACTGCCCACCAAATAATTCCAGCCAAGGGGCGGGCTGCCTGCACCACCTACTGGTACCTTACAGCACTGGTTCATCGCCCCGGATGGATGCATGCATTCTTAACCTGCAGTTTTAGTCCTTCCTGAAATTCTACAACCTTCAGTTAAATATGACAGGAAGTTCTTCTCCAATATTCAAATAATTACCATTTTATATTTCCTCTGAATAAAATCCACACCAATTTACTGGATAATTAAATTTAAATAAGATTATGATTGAAAACTCTGTTTCACACAATTAACCAATTATGCAGCCAGTAAAGTTATTTCTTTAAGCTAGAAAATATTTGGGACAACCTGTTACCAAAAACCCACCAAATTACTACCCCAGAGAGTTGAAAGTAAAAAAGAGGAACAAAAGCATTTAAATAGGCAAGGACAGAAATGCACAGCCAACTAAAATATTTTTTAAAATCCCCTCAAGCTCCTTCCAAGAGTCAGACATGAAGCTGCTCTGCAGCAATGATATTCACCTGTGTAATGGGATGCTTTCAATACAAATCTCTCAAGTTATATCAGCAGGAAAGTTGGTAAAATATGCTGAATGAATAACAAGAAATATCACTAAACCATTCCACACTCAACAATTAGGGACTATTATGAAACTCTGGAGTCCCCTGCACTGTAAAAAAAAATGTTCCTCCATTGTCTAGAAACCAAAAAGAATAAATTACTTTTGGATGTATAAAAAGCATTTATGCTTTTCCATTGCACAGACAGCCTTGAAAAAAAAAAAAAATAATAGAGCTATGACAAGTGGTTATACAGCAGGTCTACTGAGTAGGCTCAGTAACCTTCACTATACATATTTTTTTGTCCTGATTCCCATGTACTTCCTACACAAGCTATCTAATCTTTCAGTCACGAATTTTATTCTCAAGGCCCCAATTAAACCTGTTCCTTCTTAATAATGTTTTTCTTTTTGTCCTGCCTAAAATGGATCACTTTGCAGCAAGCTTTCTACTTTATGGAACATTGCTAACAGGCCTGTCCAAAGTGTCCTCTTTGACAGATTGAAAAAAAAATAATTGAAATAAATACAAAAATAAAATAAAAAGAGAAAGAAGCAGGCTCTTCATCCTTTCCTCCTCAATCATATCCTCTTTATATCTTTCTTCATTCCTTCCCTCTGAACTTTCCCCAGCTAGTCCAAATCCTGCAAAAATAGAACTAGTTCTTCAATGTAATGGCATCACTAATTGATACCTTCTCATCCATTAAACTGACAGTCCTCTTCTATAAAATTGCACCTTAATCTGTCACACACAGCTACAGATTTTCCCTGTGTAGATGTGCTTGTATTATATTTGACCTTGAATCACACCCAAATGCAGGCTGTTTCTTCTGTTTGTTGAAACTGTGTTCTGTGCTCCACTTTCCTGCCAGTTTAGCACTGTCTGCAAATTTTAACACTGTATATTTTAATCCTTCCCTGGAATTATTAATAGAAAACTGAACATGAGCAGATATAGAATGAAGCCTTGCAGAATCCCCTTTAACAATCACCAGTTTGACACTGAACCATCACAGTAGAGAAACTCCTGAGAAGGGAAGCTCTTCACACCTCATTAGTAATTAAGTACAGCTTACAAATTGATGTACATTAATCTAAATAAGGATGTACATTAATCTAATGCTTTTGAGAACATTAACATAAAATGGCAAAAGATTTACTGTCTCCAAGATTCTAAAAATTTATTCTCCTACCTGCACAAATTCTGTTACAGTGTTCTAAAGGAAATCAAATATATCTGTATTTGTTACTTTTGCTACTGCGACTCTCAACTGCTTTTTGCAGTTGCTTACATTGTAAAGGGTTCGCTTATACTAATTAGGAAAATTTATCTGATGCTGACAGCATTAGATGTTCTCTTAGATTACTTCTATATGTGCATGGACCACAAGAATGAAGAGATAATAAATACTAAATAAATGTGATGCCATCTTGAAACTAACCACACATGACAAAGACTGCATTAAAATCCATCTGTTAAACTCCATTTTATAACAATAAAGTATTTACTGCAACACTGCCCAAAGCCAGGATATGAACATTAAAACAGACATGCCAATTCTAATTGCACTGAAGTAGCAGCAAGCACCACATGCACGCTTGGTCTATCATTGAATAGAAAGTTAAAAGAATACTTTGTAAACTGCAAATGTAATAAACCTAAAGGACAAAAGAAAATCTCCTTAAACCACCCCAACCCCCCAAAAATGTGGTCAAGGACCATCAAAATAAAACCCAGCATCATATACACAATTTCAGAAAGTTTTTCTATTTTAATATACAGTATCTCTTAGAGCAATTTTAAAATTCTGACAGTACATAAAATATGAATTTTGAGTTAGACTAAAAGTGGGAGATAATATTGGACCTTTTACTTTAGCATTACAATGTCATCATTTTACTAAAAATGAGTAACTTTAAATGCGTTTTATTTATTTAAAATAGCATACATGAGCTAAAGCAGACTGAAACAATGTAAAATTATTCAAGATGACAGATCTACAAAGAAATCTGCCATTTGGTAAACCAGCTGGTCTTAATTAGACATTCAGTTTTGAAGGGAGGACACAAAAGATTACATCTTCAGTAATAAAGCCAGTTAAGTCAACATGCACACTAGTTATAAAAAGACGTAACAAGTGGAAGATCCATTTCTGTCCTCACAAGGAATAAGAACACTTTTGCTCATGGTTAATAAATCAATTTCATGTTTGAAACAGGCAGTTCTTGTTCCAAGAGTGGAGCTGGGAAGTTACTCACAGAACCACATTCTCAAGAAATCATGAAGCTTTCTTCTCTAATATTCTGATCCACAGCTGGATCTACCATGCAGGGCATGAGTACAAACACAGTACCTGAGCTCCTTCTTCCTTAGCAAGCTGCTGAGGAGGGGAGAACTGACTTAGCAATTTCTGGGTCTTCCCAGGCTTTGCAAATAACACAACTGATCACCCATGACTAAAACCAAAGAATTACAGGAGCAGCACAAGGCATGTAGTGTCCATTCTTCGTGTGCCCCACAAAACTGTGAACTGAATGTGCCACCACAACACTTTCTTCTCCCTCCTGTACAGGTCAAAAATAATGTCCTCCTGTAGCTTCAAATACAAGCTTAGGAGCCACTGAATTAAAACATCCAAAACACAATATTTTATGACTAACAGTGCTTTTACATGAATGCAATTGACTAAGAAATATTGCTGCCAAAATATTATGCAATTTAATGCCAATTTCTACTTCACTGTAAAAAAAAAAAAAAAAAAAAAAAAAAAAAAAAAAAAAAAAAAAAGAAAGAAAATATTTTTCTGAGAAGATCCCAGCATCTCAGCACACAGTAAGGAAAGGGAATGTGGTAAGACCATCACACTCCCTGCCTGATTACCTGACTTTCCAGTTTTGCAATTCACACATCACCACTTCAGAAGATTTGCCCCCTGTTGCTGAAAGACAGCAGGGTCTTGTCTCACACAAAATGCTTACTAGCAGTGATAGGCCAAGCATCCTATCACTGAGGTGGTACACTCTGGTATTACAAGTCACTCTGCTGAACACAGAGAATGCTAAGGAGCTGGGCTTAAAAGGGGGCAACTCTCTGTCAGATAAATGCAGGCTACACTGATGGAAGGAGGAGGAGGCCCTTCCTGCTCCAGAAGTGGTGAATTATGAGATTGGCTCAGAGGTAGCAATAAAATTCAGCAGCTGCAGGCTGGCACAGCTGCAGATGCTGTGGCTGGATTGCTGGAAGCCAGTCCCATCCAAGCTGCTAAACACGAAATTTGTGGCAGGTGCACTAAGTGACCATACAGTGCTTAAAGTCAAAACCCTCCAGTGCAGGAAGAGCATTACATCTGAACAATCTTTAGCAGAGTTCTCAAAAAATCTTAGCTATGCTTCACTTTTAAAGTCCCAAACCATAACGGCCTTGCCCAAAAATAAAGTCACTGTGCTAGGCTAAGATGAAGAGCATGTCCAAGTCAGTAACAAAGTGGGCAGTGGAAAAACATATTGTAACGTGTCCCTTGTAACGTGTCCCAGAAGAAAAGTTTTTAAATGCAGGGTTGAATGACTTGGGATAAAATCAGTCCAGGATAGAAATTTCCCCAGATAATACACAGAGGTGCTTAATTTCCCCTGCATGCTTCTGCAGCTTACGAGGGAACACTGCTGTTTCACATCCAGGATCCAAACCTGTCCACAAACCCCAGTGTGAGTTTAGCAATTTATATTGCTTACATGTGAAAGCACTGACCAGCATTCTAGGTAACTGTATCAACTGAGCCATAACTTTCATCTCCCAAAACATGAGCACTATGTATCTAAATACAATAACAAAAATTTATTTTTTTTTTAATCCACCAGCAAGCAAGAGGAGTTTTAATACAGATAAAACACTGGGGGGTTCAATTAAAGCCATGGCATAATAAAAATCAAAATGAATCTAATCAACATGATACTGGAATTGGGGTAGCAGCTGGTCCATCTACATTAGGACTCCCAGTGCTGCCAACACCAATTAGCATTAGGTCATCATTGTAATCTCTTTGCCAATCCAGGGATGTGATTTCTATATTGCAACAATGCTAACAGAAGCAAAACAATCTGAATGAAGCAGTCAAAGCATTTTTTAACCAAAACTCTTTTTAAAGGCACAATGTTGATCTCATACCATGGTGAGTTTGAGAACGTATTTTAACACCTCCTCAGGAAGTTGCCTATGTAGTTGTGGTACACAATAGTATGTTTGTACTACTTTTAATCTGCTAAAACATTTTATAATGGGTCAAAGCACAACTACCAACTCCAACTAATGACAAATACATATCCAGTGAATCAGATATCCATTATGCAAGGCGTGCTCTATTACCATCTCTTCACTGCGAGTACCACAGGCTGGACAAGACACATGCTCATTTCAACTTCCGATCATAGAAACGCTAAGGCTGGAAAAGATCTCTAAGATCGTCCGAGTCCAACCCTTAAAACAACTGTGCCAAAAATACCCAACAATTCTTCATCTCTATTTGCGAACTATGGATGTATTTTTTCAGATGCATTTTTCAAACAAGACTTTTATCTTTTCAGCGCGAAATTATACACGTATTTTGGAAAGAAAAGCCCTGTGCACGGTGCCGCAGAGTGCGTAGGCTGAGCCGTCCCAGAGCAAGAAGCGGGCACAGGGAGCCGGCCGCCGCCGAGCTGACCGGGCCGGCACCGCCACCGGCCGGGGCACGGCAGCCAGCCTGGCTCCACCTCGGGAAGGGGAGGAGCAGGAGCGGGACAGGAGGGAGGGGACAGGAGAGGAGGGGACGGGAGGGTTGTGCCCCAGCCCAAGGGCTCAGCGCCGGCTGCCGCGCGGGACGGGCTCTCCTCCCGCTTACCGGCCGGTGCTGCCGGGCGCTGGGCGGCGGCGCTGCCCCGCGACCTCGGGGCTCTCGCCTGCCCCGGCCCCCGCCTCCTCGGTGCCCGTAAGCGCCGCCTCTTCCCCGGCCCCCGCCTCCTCCGCGCCCATGGCCGTCCCCGCCGCCTCCTTCGGCCGCCGCGTCGGGCGCGCCGCCGGGCCGCCGCCGGCCGTGGCGGGCCCCTTCCCTGCGGGGCCGGCTGCCGGCCCGCTGCGCCTGCATGGCCGGGCCGCGCCCGTCCCGCCCACCGCCGGAAAGGGCCGCGCGCCGCGCCCGGCGGATGGCGCGGCCTCGGCAGCGCCCCCTGCGGGCGGCGGGCCGAGTGGCGGCGGGGCCCGCGGCCCGGCCTCCTGCGGGTGCCAGCGAGCGAGGAGGGCAAGATCCTGTCCACATGTATGGATGAAACCAGAAAAACGTGTGTCTGGTGTTTAGAAAATAGAGCTCTTAGCTAAAGACAGATGAATTGCGGAATTGTTTAGGTTGGAAAAAACCTTGGATATCACAGTCCAGCTGTTAACCCTGCCTGCCACTTCCACCACTAAACCGTGTTCATAATGTACAGATCTTTTAAATACCTCCAAGGAAGGTGATTCCCTTGCTTCCCTGGGCAGCCTGTTCCAATGCCAAACTACCCTCTTGAGGAAGAAATTTACCTAATACACACTGTAAACTTCCTCTAGTGTTTCATCTTGTGGCTTGCTACCAGGGAGAACAATCCTCGCCTGTACCGCTTCCTTTGAGCCTGTTGCGGAGGGCGATAGGGTCTCCCCTGAGCTGCCTGTTCTCCAGACCAAGCAAACACAGCTCCCTCAGCTGCTCCTCAGAGGACGTGAGCTCCAGACTTCCCCAGCTCTGCTGCCCTGCTCTGGACCCGCTCCAGCACCTCGGTGTCCTTGCTCCAGAGCTGGACACAGGACTCTTGGTGTGGCCTCCCCGGTGCCTGGCGCAGGGCGGGCAGCGGTCACTGCCGCGCTCTTGCTGGTACAGACCAGGGTGCCATTGTCCTTTTTGGCCATCTGTGCATGCACTGGCTCATGTTCAGCCACTGTCAACCAGCACCTCCAGCGCCTTTTCCGCTAGGCAGCTTTCCAGCCGCGCTTGCCCAACCTGTAGAGTTGCATGGGATTGTTGTGAGCTTTGCTTTCTGTAGCAAATGAGGGAAAAAGCAACTGATCCCAGGCTGACAGGGTGTTACACCGATGCCTGCACTACATGAACCCCACTAGCTGACTCTACAGCCTCTTGAGAGGCATCCTCCTCTCAGGACAGAGAGCAGAGACACGGGAACACTTTTGTGCCATAATGCTAGGCTGGTTTTGCTATCCTGCTCTTAAACTATGCAGCCACCCATGCTGTTTTCAGGGAAGTTCACCAGTTTCCTAACACCAGATAGCCGGATCCCTCTTGAACACACAGGCTGTCATTTGACAACACATTAAAACATCAATCTGATCTTGAAGGGTTTTTAAACTCTAGAGCCATTCAGCAAAATGTAACCAAAACTCCCATTTTATGATGTAATTGGCTGTACTGTAGATGCACAACTACCTGTGTTGTGGGCTGCTGAGTTCCGGGGCACAGTGGGCAGCAAATCCGTAAATTAGTTTAGCACACAAGCAAATAAATGAAGTAACAGGGAGCAGTATTGGCAAGCACATTGCAAAGGCATCCAAGCAATACTCATGCAGCCACCACAGGTCTGACAGACCCAGAATGAGATAGAGCTAATAAAACCTGCTGAACCCAAGCTGTGCTTGCATCTGTGGTGCAATTAATCTGTGACATGAACAATCTGCCTGCAAATAACTGTAAGCTGACTTTATGTACGAATTTAACAACTCACATTAATTAATACTTAAAGATAGATTGAAAAAATATCATTACTACTTGGCAGCACATAACAAATACCATTACAGCTCACAAGCGTGAACATCATACATTAAGAATTATGAGACATAGAAGTCATGATACTGTACATATGCATTTTGATTCTATAATTCAGTTTTAATCTCCCTATTATTATCATCTCATGATAGACAATTGACATAAATTATCATGGCACACAGAAATCCCACTCACAGGCTCTATTAGTCTGAGTGATACACAAATAGATGACAAAAGGTAATGCCACAAAGTGTTAACACAGACCTATGAAACAAAAGAGGATAGAATATTACAAGATGACGAGAATGGTCAACGTGCCAAGAAGAGATCTTTGCATACTAGAAAGTCAGCTGTTGTCAACTTTATAGACATCACAGTAAAATAGCCCACTAGTGAGAGAAGGCTTTGCATGGTGATAAAACCCAGTGCTTTCTATTAAGAAATTATTAAGAAATGTATTAAGAAATAATGTAGTTTCCATAACATATTATCAGTACTTTTCCAACCCATGTCAGTTTAAACCAAGAACACCTGTGCTATGACAAAAACAACAACAATAGCAACTACAATTTCTGCTTCTGGTGCTCTGAAATCTGCAATCCATCCGCATGGTGTAGTTTGAGCAGTCTTTCTTCCTAATTGCTAATGTTAGGGAATGGAAGTGACCTGAGAGGGGTGGACGCTTGCTATGGCAAAGACAAAGCATTACAGGCCACAGCTTCTGTATAATTTCTAGTCTTTCCTCTTCTGAAGTGAGTGCCATCTTCTGGAGAAAAAAAAGGCAGAAAGTCGAAACAATCTGTAATCGTTCTACATGGCTGCTCAAGCCCAAGTGTTAGGCAAGTATAGCTTGTAAAGGTTTATTTGTGTGCCTGATATTCGTAGCTGTGCCTTTTAAAGACCATCTCTAGCCTTACCTGATATCTTGCAAAATCCCAAGGCCAGCTGCTCTACTGGCAAGGCCTGTTGAAGAAAGCTGTAAATGAGGGCCTCTCTCTCCTCTTCCTTGGGAACTGCTTTTACAGAGGTTGTACCACTGGCCCTCGCCTGTGCTACATCGCAGCCAGGCAGCAGCTACATCTACGCCTGGCCTTCTATCTCCTTAATCCTGGCTCAGATCCTGATGCAGATCTGCTGGCTGGGCTTCCTGGCTTGGTCTTGGACCTGCCTCATCACTACAGATTTGCTGTGCAAGCATTGGACTCTCACTGTCCCTGGCATTCTCATGGACCAAACATGCTTCTCCACATCCTGCTGCTTCTTGGTCAGGCCTCAGCTCCCACCTGTCTTGGCATTGTCCTCACCTTCTGTCACAGAGCAGACACCCCTCACTGTCCCTGATGCTGCTGCCCTAAACCCACTACCACACTGCCATGCTTGAAAATTTAGTCACATGGAGCTTTTAATGTGCAGAATAACTTTGCTGACTGTCCACAGAAAAAGAAGCATAAGCCACGTGAGGTACCAGAAACACAGATTCCTCTACCACAGCCATGCAGCTGCTCCACACGCCTTTGTTTCACATGAAATGAATTCTTACCCTTCAAGTTTTTGTTAAGATTTGTAAAGCTGGTGCACCAGCTGTCAAGACAACTCTGATGTGGGGGAAGACTTTGCAGAATGCAGAACCAGGATGAAATGTCTTTCTTTGCGTAGGATTAATTAGAACTGCTGTGGCACTTCAGCTATTCTTGGCTGCTAGACTGGCTCTGGAGGGTGGAGAGAGAGCACCAAGTGTAGATGGTCAACATGCATGTGTTATGATTGTTGCTAGTCTGCAAGGTCTATACATGTACTAGAATCCTGTTGAATTAGGCTCAGATTAGAATCTGCTGTGTATAAGCAGAATACAGATGCGGAAACATTTAAATATAAAATGGGAGATCACACACACACAAAGATGGAGGAGAACCATTTTGAGAAGTACAAGAGGCAGAAGTCTCAGTACATCAGGAAACTTACCATTATCCAGTTTCATCACAAGTGATTAGCATTAAGCAGGTTTTGAAGTGGAAACATGATATACTTCTGTGGAGATTTAGGAGACATGGGAAAAGAGTGAAGGAAACAGTAAAAGCAAATAAAAATCATAGAACCATAACCATCAAGGTTGGAAAAGACCTATAAAATCAAGTCCAGGACCCAAAACTACCACTGTAACCCCTTAGCTACTAAGCCAGTGCCAGATCCTGACACCTCTTAAACACCTTCAAGGTTGGTGGCCTCTGTGGACAAAGAGGACAATGAAAGAAAATTACATGCTTTTCTGAAAGTTCAAATAGTGACTATAAAAAATTCTATTCAGCTGGTGAGAGACACGATACAACTACTTGGTACTAAAGGCAGATGTGGGAAAAAAATAGGCTGTAACATCTTGCAGTTAATGAAAGATACTTGCCAAGACCAAAGAAAACAATTTTCTGAGAGTTAGGATGAAAGATTAAAACCCAGTGAAGTGGTGTGGATGGATAGGAAGGACCATATAATAGAGATCTGATACAGAGAGAATCTTAAAGACTTAAAAATGGACTTTAATAGGTGATTCATGTGATAATTTTAGCTGAACCTATGTCTGCTTTGAAAAAAGAGATCATTCCAGTTTTACACAGGCTAAAAGCCCAGTAGAAAAATCTGTTAATTTATCTTTCATTTCTGACTTTAAAAGATGAATACTATGTGACTATTTCAAAATTACACAGTTTAGCGAGACTAAGCATCGAATAAGTGATTATCATCACCTGATGTGATGGAACTACTTAAACCTCAGCAGGTATCTTTGAAAGAAACTTTACCTAATACAGGTTCGCTGGCACAAGAAACAGCAGTGAAGAATGGAGAAAGCAATGGATGTCAGTGGCATGTATGCTTTAATAGAGTGGTCCTGTTTTCACCTTTTGCTGCTTATGCAGGTATTAAATTAGTATTTGAAATTGGTTGTTAAATTTGCATTCTTTTTCCACTGTGGTTATCTTCTGCTTCTTCCTCTTCAGCTTACTCCTCTGTATCCTCAATCCTACAGTTCACTCATCCAAACTACCCAGACTATACTTCCATGCTTAACCCCATCAGTCTCCTCAGTCCTAAAATCTCTCAATAGAGTTTTTTCCACAAGCATCTTCTTGGCCTTGCCTGCTTCATTTGCTCAAAGATTTCCCTCCATTGCCTCAAGCACCTCTAATACCTATTTGTTTCTTGCTGTTCCCATGCCAGTGTAGTTCCTAACTCCCATGCATACCCAGTATTCGCTTTCCCTCTTTCTGTTGTTGATGTCTTTTTCAAAATTTTCAAAGATAATTTCTGAAACCTTGGCATGCATTTTAAATACTGTAGGAAACAATACAGAGGCTCACTGTCTTATTGCACTGCAAAACTTTAAATGTCTATATTTGAGAATATGTAGAGAGTTCCTAAGGTATTCAAAATGTAAGAGCTGGGGTGGTTGACTGTCTTATGAAATAATAGCTAGATTGCATTTTGAAATGTCATAAAGTGCCAGAGCACATTGTCCTAGGATGTACATTTGTTTTAGTTATGTTCACAATTGTAAAAATAACAATCAAAATGCAAAAAGAGAGCATAAATAATGTGGTAGGTTGTTTCACAAGTGTTTTCATGGTAACTAATGGAAATCTGTGCTATTTAACGAGCTACTTAAATTTTCTGATTTTTTCCTTTGATCTTTATAGCTATCTCCAAAAGGATGCTTCTGAGTACAGAATGCAGTATGCAACAATGCTAAAGTACTGTTGACAATACACCAAGGACAAGAATGGAAGTCAATTTATTCAGCAATTCCACTGTTGTAAACAGTTCATCCATCAACCCTAAGCAGTTAGAAGGGCATAGCCTCTGGGAAGTCATTACTATTGCCACTGTAACTGCAATTGTAAGCTTAATAACCATAGTGGGAAATATTCTTGTAATGATATCCTTTAAGGTTAACAGTCAGCTCAAAACTGTCAACAATTATTACTTGCTCAGCCTTGCCTGTGCAGATCTCATCATTGGGATATTTTCTATGAACCTTTATACATCCTATATACTCATAGGCCATTGGACTCTTGGAAGCCTTGCCTGTGACCTGTGGCTAGCACTGGACTATGTAGCCAGCAATGCCTCAGTAATGAACCTCCTAGTTATCAGTTTTGACAGATATTTTTCCATCACAAGGCCTTTAACCTACAGGGCCAAACGCACACCCAAAAGAGCTGGCATCATGATTGGTATGGCTTGGCTAATCTCCTTCATGTTGTGGGCACCTGTAATCTTGTGCTGGCAGTATTTTGTGGGTGAACGGACAGTACCTCCTGAAGAGTGCCAGATACAGTTTCTGTATGAACCCATTATTACCTTTGGTACTGCAATTGCTGCTTTTTACATTCCAGTGTCTGTGATGACCATTCTGTACTGCCGCATTTATAAAGAGACGGAGAAACGCACCAAGGACCTCGCTGAACTGCAGGGCTCGGAGTCTGTGGCAGAGTTTGAGAGAATAAAGCCTCAGAAAACTCTCCTGAAGTCTTGCTTCAGTTGCAAACAACAAAACTTAGTCAAAAGAGAGAGGTGCCAGGCTTCTTGGTCTTCATCTAGTCGAAGTACATCAGCTACAGCGAAGGCCTCCCAGGCAGCGAGTACCTGTATGGACTGGGTGAAGGCTGACCAGCTAACCACCTGCAGCAGCTATGCATCCTCAGAAGATGAGGATAAACTCGCCACCGACTCAGTTTTCCAAGTAACTTACAAAAGTCCATCTAAAAGTAAGGAAGAAGATTATAATGAGACTACAGATGTTGTTGTCAAAGACCAACCTGAAGAAAGTGATTTTGAGAATCAGAAATACTTTTTGTCACCTACCAAAGAACACGTACAAAAAAGCAAAAAATGTGTGGCCTATAAATTCCGTTTGGTGGTTAATGCTGATGGCACCCAGGAAGCCAACAATGGTTGCCGAAAAGTAAAAATAACTCCTTGTTCTGCAGCTCTGTCAAAGAACCCTTCCATCAAAAGCATGGATCCAAATATAAATAACCAAATCACCAAAAGGAAACGGATGGTTCTTATAAAGGAACGCAAAGCAGCACAGACTTTAAGTGCCATTCTTTTGGCTTTTATCATCACATGGACTCCCTATAATATCATGGTTTTGATCTCCACGTTTTGCTCAGACTGCATTCCCCTCACACTGTGGCACCTTGGATATTGGCTATGCTATGTGAACAGCACTGTTAACCCCATTTGTTATGCCCTCTGTAATAAAACTTTCAGGAAGACTTTTAAGATGCTGCTTTTCTGCCAGTGGAAAAAGAAAAAAGTGGAAGAGAAACTATACTGGCAGGGCAATACCAGACTGCCATAATTGTTCTTGTGTAAGAAATAAGGAAAAATATAGATATTGATGTAACCTAGCAAATTCTATCTTTTCAAAGCCATTGCTTTTGTGCCTAGTGGTTAAAAAAATCTGCTGAAAAGTTAAGTTTTGCATGAAAGTAGTGTGCTTGGGATAAAATGTTAGTGACTGCTATGAGCAACACAGATTGTTTTTGACTATGCAGTAGAATTACCATGTTTGGTGTCTTATGTCCTTTCTTTCAGCCTGAGAATAGGTGGAGTAAACTATAAACTACTAGAAATTAGACTGGGGTGATCATCCAGTTACCAGGTTAAGTCATTCAGTCTGTCTCCCTGTAGATCAGAACAATTTCTTCCTATAGTTCTTTGCTAGTGTATTGTTTATTTAGTTTTCAATGTACCAAGCAATGCAGCCTGTGCTACTTCTGTTGAGGCTTTACCATCAGCTGTTGAGATGAAACAAGGACTGTCTAAAGGGTAAGTGCTGTCATCCCCAATACTAAATGGTTAGGGACACTCATAATACTCCAAATGAACATACACATTATAAGAGAATACAATACTGAGAAAATTTCCACTGTAAGGATGACTCTTGTGGAGAGTTAGGAAGGGCTCGTGGTGGAAGGGTGGAAGAAATAGATAATGTATTTTGTACATGAAAAAGCCAGTCCCAATATCACTTCCATCACACAAGTCACTGTCCTTTGTAGAAATGGTCATGATTAGAAGACACCTCTGAATTTCTCCAGTTCCCAGTACCTCTGAAAGAAATTTTAAAATTTTATTCAACAGTGACAATGGTACAAATCAGAACTGACTGTAAAGCATAATGGATGCAGTCTATCTACAACACTAGGAAAGTCTTTTTTGCAATCTCCTTTGCTGAGCTACACCTTGCTCCAAAAATTTCCATGACATTTACCTATATATAAACATGAAAGGACTGGCATTCTTTAGAGAGAAAATTTTTAAGCAACTTTTTAATGTTGCTGTACAACTATTAAAAACACTTTGTATTCTTTGTCTTTAAATAGCTTTACAAGTACTAGTCAACATCAGGTGCTTGGAGACATGAGTTATCTTCAGGCACTCTCTTTTGGTCCAGCAAAACCACATCTGCTGCAGATGTGGCTGGAATCAACCCTTCTGTGGCTGTGGCTTCTGGGGCTTGGTTGTACTGGCCTAGTTACAAGCTGAGACTGACCACTAGCTGAGATCTGAGAGGGCTTTTGGTGCCAGAGCTGAACTGCCTGTGCTGCCTGTGCCTGCCTGATGTCTCTGTTAGATTGGCAGGAGCCCTGCAGCACGGACCGAGTGAGTGGGTAAGCAAGGGGCTGCCTTCAGCAGAAGGCCTTTGGAATGGAGCTGGTGACCTGGCTCCTTGTGGTGGGTTCAAACAAGAAGCTTCAGAAAAGGTCCTGAGAAAACAAAGTTAATGGCGACAGGAGTCATGAGGTGTGGAAGTCCTAAAAACAAAAAGTTTATGAAGAAGTGAGAAAGCTCTTCATGTACACAAATTGAGTTCTAGCCTTCCAATCAAAATTCTGAACGAGTTACTTTGGAATAATTGTTTGAGACAATCTTCATATTATATCTACTGTACACTTTAGTAGGACATTGCAGTGGTGACATTACCCAGTTGCACATTTCAGGGTTTGTATAAGTCATCATGAATGTACCATTGCTCTCAGTGACATTGTTTGTATAATGTATTAAATTATCACACCATCAGAATGGTTTCCTACAGATAAATAAATCCTCCATGTCAACAGTCACAGTACAAGTAATAAACATTTTTTAGCCCCAGTGTCTACAGGGAAAAATTTTGTCAGTGAGAGTTTAGCAGTGTACTAATGTAAAAATATGTTCTCTAACTTCACATGATTGATTTTTGTAATGCACGATACTGGGCCTGTTCTTTTTTGTGCATTAGCATATGATTACTTAGGAAAGAAAAGCAGAGGTCTTTATAAAAGCTCTTTCATCACCTTTGTTCTGTCACTATCCAGAGGTTTTCGTGTGTACAGTAACTATGTACAAATTGGTTATTAGAGTGGGTTTATTTTATATTACATCAAACCAGTTATTCAGTAAACTATGTTTGATTTTTAGCAAATGAATGTGTCTCTCTGGGGCACAAGCTGTAGTTAAAAGCAAAATTTATGAGGTAGTAACAGTTCCTGCTAGCTGCACTTTTATTGCTGAAATGACGCATTGGCTCTCATTGAAATTAAATGGGGTATTTTTTGTTGGTTTTGATGTCTGTTGATCAAGAATGTTCTGTGAATGTTTATGGACTCTCTGCTCAGTAAATGTACTACAATACACAGTGGTGGATGCAACAATGTTGGTTCAATGTAATTGTGAAATATGTGCTCAAATTATGCTGCTAGCACCTAACCATGTGAGAGATTACATGGCCACACATGAGTACATTGTAAATATCAAGACTTATATAAAGAGGTGTGTATTACTTTACTGTTATGTAGGACTCTTACTCTTAAAAAAAATCAACACCACCAAAACACAAATGTGGTTCTCATCAGAGTATCAGTTAGTACTTGATTGTATTTTGTACCTTTAAAAAGTGTTGTGTGACTTTTGCAGTGTGGGACAATCTTCTTACCTTGTTATCTGTCCTTTTAATGACATTTTTACTGATCCTGTAATTGATTATTGTCATGGACTAATGAAATGTTTTTTGTAAAACTGCATTTTGGTTGTACATAATTTCATACACATACATATACATAGATATGTATGTATTATCAATATAGATGCATAAATACACATCCCTAAGTAAGATTTTCAGAGACCCAGCACCTTTTATATTTTCAAGTACTGAATTTTCCCACAAACCAGGGGTCTGATTTTTGTCTCTCCCTTTTCATATATGCTGGCATCCCCACATATTTCAGATCCCAATAATTTATCAACTAACATTCATTTTTTTCAAATATAATTTATGCTTGTAAATAAATACTTGGAAGAGTTTCCAGGATTTTTAAACAGATGCAAAGGCCAGCTCCTGTAGTGCTCCTGCAGTAGCTGGGTAGTCAGTGGCTTCTCAGTTTTGAAACACAGGCTAAACTTTAACTCTAGAAAATGATTCTTTGTCTTTACTATTCGGCTTTACCCCTAGGAAGCCAGTACGAGGCCACTCTCTTTCTTATGTAGTCTCCCCCAAATCTCCATTGCTGCCTTTTGAACTCTCTAAGTAATGTTCTTCCACATACATTTGACAGTTGACTGTCATAAAACCTTAAGCTTTAATAAGCTTCCTGTTTAAGATTTTATTGATAGTTCCCCCATAAGTAGTCGAAACGATTTAAAATTCATATCATGTTGTAAAACAAAAGATAATCCGTGACTATTAGTGGTTTCAGCAAGGAATGGTGTTGCAATTGTTTTTTTTTCCATCTTGGTAAATGTGTTTTTTCAGGATTAAGGGACTTCAGTCTTTGTTACACTCACTAAAAGCACTGCCTTTTACTCAGTATGTTTGCTATTAGTCACTAAATGTCGCTAGTTTCTTCATGTGTCTGCTGATATACCAAAGTCAGTCCTCCTCAAATAAACCAACCATTTCAAATCCTTCAGAAGTTTTCTTCTAAACAGGTCCTCCTCCAGACCCTGTTTGCTGATAGCTTCTGTTTCTGTAGACCTCTTAAATTGGGGAGTTTTACTGAATTCCTGGATTGCAATGCTGAGATAGAAGCTGAAATATCTTTTAATCCTTACAAATTCCGGGAGAAAATAAACAGATGCTACAAAATTGGCATGTGTGCTATGTTGGCATCACCCACATCACATACTGGTATCTCTTTCTGAAAATGCTGCAGTGCATCAAGAAAAATAAAAATTGTTTTCTTGGCTTTTCCACTTCTAATATAGTTTCTCATGTTAAGCAATCATCATGACAGTTTTGGTCCTCCCAAAACACAATAGAATTTATTTTCTGAAGCAATTTTCATGAAAATTATAAATATTATATTAAATTAAAAAGCATCAGTGTCTGTTGGTGGAGTTTCTTTAACTGAAATATCTAAGAAAACATAAATGATAATCTAATGATTATTCCATACATTTCGTGAATGCAACAATAAAAACTCTTCAGTTGTCATTCAGCTATTCCAATGATATAGAGCTGTGTGAAGCAACTCAAACAGTGGTTAAAGAAAACAAGACCTTCAAGGTTAGGAAAATTGAAATCCTTTTGTTTATTTTTAAAACCCGAATAATTTATAATTAAATTCTATTTTATAATAAGAAAAAAGGCACTGTTTAATTGATGTCAAGGTTGAGTACTCAAACAATTGAAACTATTAAACGTGAAATAAAGGCAACATTCTTTTCTTTTCTCACAGTGGTATTAGAAAAAGAAAAAGCTGAAGCACAGCAAGGAGAAATAACAGACAAATAATGGTAAAAAAAATGAAGTAAACTTCAGGGGAAAATAGAGGAATAAATAAACAATTGTAATATCAATTTGATCTCTTTAAAAAAAAAGATATGTTCACTGAGTTTCTTGGGAAAAAAATTCAGAGGGGTTGTAAGCTTTGGATCAGTGACTTTAAACGGGAAGGCTTAGTGCTGAGTGCTCTAAAATGAAGGCAGAAAAGCCTGTGCTGAATCCTTCACTGTGTATGGGACCAGTAAAAAGTAGAGATAAAAGAAGAGTCAATGAAGGGGGAAAGAAGCCATGGGAGATGAGGTTAATTCCAATTTTAAATATTAAAATACCATTCACTAAAGTTAGAAAGAAATGGCCTTTGGAGCCCTATGGTACACAATACTCTTCAATATGCATTTTGTGAATGTAGGTATTTAACTGGAAATCTCCTCCCTGTATGATATATAAAGATGTGCAATAATAGGTGTGCAATCAATCATGAACACTGACACCAGAGCAAAACCTCCTGAAATGCATTTTTATTCATGTATATATTGTACAAGATGGAATATCCTGGATTTCATACCGGACTTGTCTTATGGTTAAAATAGTATAAAATGAATTATTTAAATCTTCTGGTTATTTAAATCTTGTGGTAAAGGTCTCAGCTCCTAAGAGTCGTTATCTTGTGTGGTTAGCAAGTTTCTGTGACATGTTCCTGTCCTGGACAATATGTCATCACAAAGCCCTTGCAGACGCCAAATTTAAATTTTCAGTCGTGGTTAATTAGGGGTATTACTCAGTCAGTGAGTTCATTTCAGTCACTTGAGAAAGGGTCCATGTTCCTGTCAAATAGCTATGGCTTGTCTACAGTTCAACTTTCTGGCAGGGGCAGGCCTTGGTAGGGTGGGACTGGTGGTGCTCGATGGGTTTGATCATCATCCATGCAAACTTGCACGGGCGTTGCTTGTTGCAGTCTTTTTGCCAGTATATCACATTCCTGCGGTTTAGATTGGCTCCAGCACATGCATCATACCACCAGCCTCCCCAGGAATGCCATTCAGTTCCAGTTTAGCACAATTCATAAAGTAATTGTCGTTGTCTCTGTCCTTGGTGGTGAACTTCTGGTTGTCATGGAGATAAGCTTCTGTGTCCAGGGTCAGCGCATCGGTGGCGTTGCCTTTGTAAAGACCAACCCTGAGTCGGTATTGAGATTCTTCTCCCTCAATCAGGAATGGCTCATATTGTCCCCATTTCACTTCAGCATTTAGATTTACAAGTTTAACTCCAAGTATATGTTGCACTGAGCTGCCAGTTAACTGATGCATGTATTCATTTCCTAACCAGTGGTTCTCATGAACAGAGCCAAATCCATATTTGTAGTCCTGCCAGGTCCTGTCAAAGTCCACAGTACTGTTGGCTGTAATGTGCTGGATTACTGTCCAGCCACCATCCTGCATATTACAGAAGACAACAATTGGTTCCTCTTTTGGTTGGATGATGTAAAGGCCATCTCTGGAATTTCCTTTGGAGCGCTGTAAAATCTCAAAACAATCCCTTGGATAGTCTGAGTAAAAGAAAAAAATAAAACACACACACACACAGAAAAATAAAGTAAATTCTGTTCAAATAATACATTTCAGAAACTCAGAAATTGAACTCTGTCCTTTAGAGTCATTCTTTAGAGAATGACTGCAGATTGGAAACTGACTGACTTCATTGCAGCTGATAGGCATTTATTTAGCTAAAGGGGAAAGATTTCTGTCAGGAACATGCAGGAAATATTCAGAAATTCAAAAAATGGTTTGTTACTCTGAAGAAGAATACAACAGAAGAATGATTTTGCATTTATGACAGAAATGTGGTTGAAAAGCCAAAAGCTATGTACAGATCATTCCTTTTCCACCAGTGTTCTTCCAGTTTGAGCACTCAGCAATTTTGCAGTTCCCTGTGCCATGTGTAGTATGGTTGAGTTTAATAACTACACCTAGTCTTATCTTCAATGAACAAATTAATTTCTCTTGAGCCAATTTCTACTTCAGGCACCTCTAACATCCTTGTATTAAATTCTGAAATGTATGCCATATGTTTATTGATAGAAGGGGGATATCAAAGTGTATTTATTGTTAGTATAAAGCTTATAAACATCTGAGGATTTTCTTTGGATGAGTTCTTTTCACTCAAACTCCAGGCTAAATGTTATCATGGATTTGCAGGTAGAACTACAGTTCTGTTCAGTGCTGAACACCAGTATCAGGAAAATAGGTGCTTTTCCACTTAATTGCTTATCCAGTAGACTCAGAGGGTAATAAAAAATGACATATAAGGCTTGGGTTGACACTCTCTATTGGGCTAAAATATTTACTGGGTTTTTTAAGATGTAACATGCTTATAAGATAACTCCTTGCCCTAGTATAATATCAAGAATCTCTGAGACTATGGCACAATGATCTGAAGTTTACAATTGATTCTGAGGTTTCTTAAGAGCCAGAACATAATTTATTTAAATATATATTTACATATATATGAACTTATAGAGACTGAATTCCTTTTGTAGAGAAGGGTGGTATACATTGTTCTGTTACTCAGAAATATGTTTATGAATTTAAATCACTCACTTCTCCATAGAGTTGAAAGGCATGTCCTTATGTCATTAAACTGTGGAATATTTGTAATTTGTATTTAATAAATACTTGAAAATTTTATTATCTCTGTGAGAAAAATTCAGTAAAAATTACATTTGCCAGGTAGACACAGCCTACCTGACTCCAAATGTGATGTCATGGTTTTATAGAAGGATTATTTAAGTAATTTATGTGGTGATGTCCAAGCCAGCTATATATGCAGCGACCCTCACAGTTGCCCTTCTCAGTGAACATTATAGAACAACTTTTACAGACAGGTTCAGGACTTTGTAGCAGGACATGTTCATATTCTAAATTATTCTTCCAGGTTTCGTATATGTTGGTTGAAAATGTTTCAGCAAAGCAATAACGTAAAGCACAGAATGCTTCCAAATCACTCGCTGTCTTCATGAGTACCTCTTTCATTGGCATTTCCCAGTCTCTCATAGTCTCTTTGGGGGAGAAGATGGGCATTAGCCAGGACCACTGCCTCTTTGGTGCCCAGGGACACAGTGCATTGAGAGAGCAAGAACAGCATGAATCCTGCTGAGCTCCTCAACAGCATCTTCCTTCTGCGTCAGTCCTCCTGCAGCAATACAGAACTGCAACACACATTGGAGCTGAAAATGGCAATATTTATGACTTCTAGTACAAAAATCCTGAAGGAAAAAGGTTTTGAAATACCAAGCTTCAACACTATAAGCCCCTGACAAAGTTGGCTTCTCCCATCTTTGAAGAACCTCTCCTTTCCTGATGTCTCAGACCTCATTTCTGACAAATCATTTCTCTGATGCAGAGCGCTGTGCTGAGACAGAACATCCCTCACCTCTCACCTTGTGCCATGCTGGCCAATGAAACATAATTTTGAGTGTGACAAAAAGCCATCAAGAGTAATGTAATGACAAAAGAAAAAGCACAACTCAATTATCAGAGTTGAATTTCTTGTATTCCCTGAATCCAAACTGCTGTGATATAGAGACACCAATGGTCTAAGGGACAGAAACTTTCCATTAGCTCTGCTGACTGTCTGTAGCTTCAACAGTACTCAGAGACATGGCTTTCCTAGTGCTGGAAAGGTTCCCATGAACTGGAGAATTCACTTAAACCTGAACTATGCTTTTTTATGAATTTCTATCTACAGCTTGAAATAACAGGTCACAGGTTTCAATCAGATGTTTTTTTTTAAAAGTTCAGTAAACAAAGCAAAAGAACTTTTCTTTAGCCTCTTCAAAGCCCACAAGGGTTCATTATACTGTATTGAAACAGCTTCGAGCCTCATTTTATCCAGCTTTTGGGGTACATGTCTATTAATGTTTCATTCAGTACAAAGAAGGGTTAGGCTATTACTGGACTAAAACCTGGGGTCCTCACTTAGGCAAATCCCAGATTATCCAAAGAGGAGTTTCTGTCAACAACAGTTTAGAATGAATCAGATAAACATATGTTTCGTAAACTCTCAAAGGAGATATTTACTTCGACTCTATCCAAACTTTTTTTTTTTTTTTTTTTTTTGAGGACTGGGCTCCCTGAAGTGGCTTTGCTGAAGGCAGAAAATATATCTGGCAAAAAAGCTCTTTTTTTTAGTCAAGGCTTATTTCCTGCCAGCATCAGCAGTCTGAAGAGGCCAGTACCCTTCTCCACAGTGGCTTATGTTGCAACAATGCCACATTCCTTATAAATCTAACGACTTAGCAGTAGATTCAGCAAACAATTTTCCAGAGTGAAAAAGAAATTCAACACATTTTTAAAAAAATGTCCAAAATAAATCATTATAATAATGAGATTATATATATGAGATAATAAGGTTTGAGAGTTAGTTTTTCTACCTACCATACACAAAGCCAGCAAACCAGAATTTTCTATTCTACCTAAAACTATTCAGTAATAACTATGATTTACTTTTAAAATATAATTTGCCATTTTATGCAAAGTTAGTCATTTGACATTGGGTTCATAATAAACTGGAAAATTACCTTCTGTGAAATTTGGCACAGTGCTTCCTTTTAAGCATTTAAATTCTGCTGTACTTGTATTTCCTACTGTCATGTATAATTTTCCTGAAAACTTTGATTATTGTTGCTATTATAAAATATTAGATTATAAATTACTTTAAACAAAACCCTAATCCACAAGGCCAAATCCTGATTTTCATAAAATATGAACTTGGATCGGGAGTTATTTTTTGAACAGTTTGGTTTTTCTTCTAGTATTTTTGAATGAATCTTCACTTATATTTATGCATAAACATTGAAAATTTATTTAAAGATCAATTTAATTCCAGAATAGAAATTGGTATTAAAATTATTAAGAAAGCACCCAAGGGAACACAGCAGTGGGCAGGCACCTTACCTCTTTCAAGTGAAGACTGGCAAAGAACACGAATGAGCTCACTCTCTACAGTTGTACTTTGCCTGTTTCTTAAGTCCAGGTGAATAAATCAGATCCAACGTGCTACCTCAAACAGCAGGAAAATTGTCTGTTCCTTATTTTGCACTGTGTTTAATCTGCTGGACTTTGCTCTGACATATTGTACTTGCAATTAAGTATGTATGAGTTATAAAGTACAAAGTTCTTCCATATTGATTAAAATTACAGAGTAATTAAATTAAATTTCTTTTATTAACCAATAGTGGTGGAGAACCATGGAGAAATTTTATTTCAGTAAATTATTTATGTTGCTTAACACACAGGAAGATGCTAAAATTTACTATGTCATTTTGCATAGATTAATTAATTCAAAGCTCTACTGAAATGTAGTCACATTTAAATTGCATACAGCTTACTTGATTTTTAAGTATTAGGAACAATCCAACTATAAACCATATTGTTACTTCATGTTTTAATATGAATGAATATGAAACAGTGTCTGAGAGCTCTAAAAATACAGCAAACAAAAGAAGAACAGGCTGGTCAACTAGTTTCTACTTTAGTTTATGTGGATTAAAAAAAGTCAGTTAACATTAACTCACATCAAAACTGTCATGAACTAAAAAAATTAGTTATTGCTATGCAGCTATGTATCTGAAAGTTCTACTGTCTGTCTGCACGGCCTTTAGGTGATGTGTCATTTACATTAACCCTTTCAAAGATTGGACAACACTTAAGTTTTTGAGCTTTCTGATCCACCCTACAACCTGCTTTGATCAGATTCCATCCTTGAAACAATCACGATTAAAATTGATGGAACATTTAAGACCTGTGCAAGCTCTACTTCAGGATTCATATCAAGTCATAATTTCTGTTCTTCAATAATTCATCTTCAGTGAGGATTTGTATTTCATGTACAATTAAATCAATACCCACAGCAAGTGTTTTAGGAAATATTTGCTTTTAACAATTAAAACTCAGTGAACTTTCTCTTCCTTTTTAAACTACAGGCAATCTATTTCATGGGAGTGTCCACAGGGAGTCAGAACAGTATTTTTTCCATGACACTGATCATTAGTAGAGCTAAAGGGAAAATTTTAAGAATACATATTCTCTGCTTTTAGCATTATGAAGCTCAGAGTATTTCTGATATTTGTGTGTTTGACAATATCTAATTAATGGCTGGTACCAAGTATTACAAGCCTTGTCTAAGGCATGAAAATGTATTGTAGCTTATGAAATATAAAATTGCTTTGAACAGATACAGATCTTGCCAAAATAAAATGCTAAAATAGGTGGGTGAAGGTACCTGTCCACTCTGTCCACATAGATACACTCTGAAAAACACCATTGACCCTACTGGTATTTATTGATGGGCCTCTCATCACCGTGATATAAACTGGGATGCATCTTTGGTGCCTTTGATTCCCATATATTTCAACATTGTTTATCTCCCTCCTGTCTTCCCATTTTTCTTTACTTTCTTGCTGTTTGCTTCTTTGTTGATTTCTAAACTTTCATCTGAGCTGGCAGAGCAGAAGTGAAGTGGGAAGTGTTTAATTAGAAGAGAGAAGGGCATCAGCATTCATTTACTCCTGCTAAGAAAGGCATCTATTTTTGTAGATGAAAACTTTAAAAACAATTAAAATCTTTGCATCTCCCTCTCTGCTCTTGATTCTAAGAATACTTTTTCAGAAATTATATCATGATGTTAAGGTCAGAGTACTTTACATAGGTATGGTTTGGTAATGTACAGTTTTCAAACTAAAACATTGCTGCAATGAGTTGTTGCTAGCCATGTTAATTAAGATACTTAGTTTCCTAGCCCAATGACCACATATTCCTTCTCTACGGTATGCTGAAGTTTTAATTATCCTTCTGATTCTGCTGAGCTTTAACTGACAGGCATTCATTTGAATTTTTCCAATTCAGCTCTTCTGTGTGGGAATACTCCTTACACATTTTTTATATCCATATGGCACATTGATCCAGCCTGTTTGGATCCCTCTGCAGAGCCTTCCTGCCCTCCAGCATCTTCCACCCTCTGCAAACTGACTGAGGGTGTGTTTGATCCCCTTATCCAAATCACTGATAAAGACATTAAACAGGATTGGCTCCAAAGCTGAGCCCTGGGGAGCACCAGCTGGATGTAGCACCACTCACCCCCACTCTCTGAGTGGCTGCGTATTGAGCCCCTCTCTTACCCAGAGATGAGTGCACCCATCCAAGCCATAGGAATCCAGTCTCTCCCGGAGAATGCTGGGGGAAACTACAGCAAAGGCTTGACCAAGGTCCAGGTAGACATCATCCACAGCATTCCCATCATCCACTTGAGTGGGTTACCTTGTCATTGGTCAGGTCATTGAGTTGGTCAGTCTTTCACAAACCCATGCTCTGTGGGCCTGATCCCTTGGTTGTCCTGAGTGCCACCAGGGCGGTCTGCTCCATGACTTTCCCCAGCACCAAGTCAGGATGACAGGCCTGTAGTTCCCAGATCCTCCTTCCTCCAGTCTTGTAGACGAGTGTTACATTTCCCCTAAAGTTCTTGGTTAGCCAGGACAGCTGATAAATGGTGGAAAGTGGCTCAGTGAGCAGTTCTGCCAGCTCCCACCTGGCCCCATAGACCTAACGTGTCTAAGTGGCACAGCAGATCACTGAGCATTTCTCCTTGTGTGGCAGTTCTTCCACTCCTGCATCTCTCCCCTGATAGGGGAGGCCTTTTGCAAAAGTCCTCGTTTGGAAAGAAGGCAAATGGGACTCTTGGTTGTTCTCATTCTTCAGGTTGTTTATTGTTTTCTTATCAGCAATCTCTCAGCACACCAGGCTTTACCCTAGCTTATCATGCAGGAGAAGACACCAAAAAGCCCTGAACACATGGAATCAAGGTTCTTTTAAAGATAATTCACCCGATTATCACCAAGAATGTGCATTATTTCTACTCTTCTACCAATAACCAACTAAATTTCTATTCACGTAGCTCTAGCCTGTGGCAAATTCCAGCACAATTGTCCTGTGTCCCAAACACTGCAGAACATGGAGTAGATGAAGAAGGAGAAGGAAACCTAAAAACCACAAGTATCCTCCATCTTGTCTTCATCTACTTACCATACTAACAAACACAAAAATCTAAATTTCTCACCCTGTGATAAATGACATACTATGCTACTAATTAATGTACATTCTTGAAAATTCTGTTTCATCCCCAAGCCTAAGAAGCCCTTTCCATGGACAAAGGTTAAAAATAATGTTTGTCAGGGTGTTTGGATCCTTCAAAACATGCAGAGAAATATTCTCTGCATTCTGGGTTCCAACATCTTGGACTCTGGTGACTTCATTCTACTCCCCATTCCTGTCTTCCAACTCACATGGCTGAGTAACTTGAGAATAACTGGTCTTGCTGTTAACCACTTTAAGCTTCAAGCATCTCAGCCTTTTCCTCATCCTTTGTGACTCTTTACCCCTTCATCCAATAAAGAATGGAGATGATCCTTAGCCCTGCTTTTGCTGGTAATGCATTTCTAGAAACATTTTTATTGTCATTTAAGGCAGTAGTCAGATTAAATTCTGATTATGCTTTGACCCTTCTAATTGTATTCCTCATAAGCTCACATTATCTTTGTAGTTCTTCTGAGTTTCCTGTCCCTTCTTCCAAAGGTCATAAAATCTTTTCTCTCTGAATTCCTGCCCAAGTTCTCTGTTCAGCCAGGGCACCCTTCCTTGCCACCTTTTGGCACATGGGACAGCTTGCTCTCACATCTAAGATTTCCCTCTTGGAGAATGTTCTGCCTTTCTGGACACCTTTGCACTTCAGGATTGGGGCCAAGCTCTCTGGAAGAGCATGGCAGTTCTGCTGACCCACCTTACTTCTCCAAGAACTTCAAAATATATCACTTCATGATCATGGCCCAAGACAGACTCTGTTATTATGGGAAAGGCTTTAACACAGGCTGGCAACTTGCATAGCCAGGACCTTTAAAAGGCTTGACATGGGGGATTTATGGATTTGTATGGTTGCCAGAAGCATGCAAAATGCTCACTTACATGCAAGAAAGTTGTTCGGTGTACTGAGGAATACAAGAGGCGAAGTTCTAACATGAGAAAACACATAAAACACATAATAAAGGAGTCACTGAGATTCTTGAGTATGTTTCCTGAAAAAAAGTTTCAAGGGCACAGCACAAGTGATTGCTTTGGGAAAACAAACAAACCAACAAAGCCCCACCAAACAAAAAAATCATGCCATAGAAATACTTCTGCAGCTTTGAGTGATTTTGAATTGCTTTGCAGCCTTGGCTAAATGCATTTTGTTGTCTTTGCATAGGATCAGTAAAAAAAATAATGTTCACAACATCTTTCACTTGTTCTTGAACTTATGAGCTGGCATTGGCATATGAAGTGTGTGTTTTGTCTGACAATGCAGAAAGCAGTTATTAACTACTGAAACACATTGCACATAAGGCTATTTTCAATAGAAATTTTAAATCTCTTTTTACACATTCAGTATTTATGAGATGAACCTTTATTTGGGGAATGAACCAAAGTATATTTTTTGACTGAATGTAAAACAGAACAAATGCTAAACTCTCAGAAACATTTGGCTACTCAAATGTTCAGCAAATTTTTTGAGATTTCTTACAAAAATATTTTAAGAACTAAAGTAAATACTAAAAACATATTCTTCAAATCTTTCTGCTGAACCCAAGACTAGATTCTAAAGGTGTAGAAACTTAACACAACTGAAGATAGTTTGCTTTCAACAAAAACACTGACCTAACTTGGAAAATACAATCAAAACCATCATCATGGAAGATGCTGGAAAATAACTGTTTGGTTAGCTGACATTTAGGACTGGTGGTAATGAAAAACTTAGGTTACTCAGGTAGCTTTGAAAAGCAGTATGACAGGAAACATCTGGTAATTGATTTATTTTTATTCTAAAGGTGGCAAAAATTATCAGATACAAATACTGCAGGTGAAAACTATTGGAGAATACTTCTGTGGAATGGCAATTAGTTGCCAACTATTTTAAGATAGTAGAATTTGTAATTCTGAGGAAAAATATGTGCAGCATTGTAAGGACAATATATTTTAAAAAATAAAAGGCAGACCAATAAACTTAGGCAACCATCTTCTATCCTCTCTTGCTAAGAGTCTCAGAGAGGCAGGCTCTTTGAGCAGGCTGGCAGTTAATAAAAGGTACTACAGTGAAGATGAAAAGACAAACTATTTCTCATGAAGAAAGATAAGAACCATAGTAAGAGCACAAAAAGTCTGGCTAAAAAGTTCTTTAAAAATTTGAGAGTCAGAATGAAGTTGTGTAAGCAAGTAGAGTCAAAGGACAAATCCTGAGTATATAGGGATAACACAATAACTGATCATAATAAAATTAGAGGTTAAGATTAAAGGTTGCCACTATCGAGGGACATAAAAACCCAACAAATATTCTGTAAATATATTTGACATAAAAAGAAGTTAAACCCAAAACCCCATTATTTTGTGAGGGAGAAGGTCAAATGGCACAGATTTTTTTGTTGCAGACTTCATAAATAGTGATCAGATACTTAATGAAATTAATTTGAATGAAGGAGTAGGGCTGGAGGCCAGATTAAGTGAAAAACATCTCAATAAACCGGAACTAGTTAAGTATTTTCAAGTGGCAAGGACAGATAAAATTCTGTATGTAGCTTACGATCCAGCAAAAGTCCTCTCTGAACCATTTACAATTACATTTTAGAAGTAATGGAGGTCCCAGAGGGTTTCATTGGGCCTATCTTTTAAAATGGGGAAAAACCTAAGCAAAATAAAGAAGAGTAAGATACCTTTCAAAACATAGTAAGAGAGCCAGAAAAAAAAAATCCCAAAATAAAGGGGATGATAAGGTGATGAAAGGCAGCAGCAAGGACTGGTCAGGAAAGATATCAAGCCAGGTTTGTTCTTCCTTGCTACATGGATCCCTCCTTTTCTGATCTTTTGTCCTTTCACTAAACATTTCATACAAAGTTCTACATGCTCCCAGAGTCCCATTAAAAGTATTCCATAATAACCTTTAAACAATTTCTAAGTGCCCTTTCCCTGCATCCCATAGTAAATCCCCTGTAGACAGTACTTCACTGTGCCAGGAGCTGTGGGAGTTTTATTTGGGTTTCACACCAGGGACAATGGTCTATCATTTTCCTTTGATAACCTTAGGAGCAGAGAAGTCTGTGCCTTCCAGTTTTCACTGAGTGTGCTAACTGGGGCTCCTCTGCATGTCACTATTCACCTGAGTCTCACCAGCCTTTTAGCATGGCTAATCTCATAGTCTAACAACAACACAGTCCAATGGCCACAACCTGAGACTTGGAGATTCAAATTGGACACTTGGGAAAGCTTGTCCACCAGGAGCAGCAGATCAGGGGAAAAGGTTTCCCAGATGGGTTAAGGAACCTGCATACTTGGAGATTTTTTAATACTGGCTAGACACAATATGACTGAACTGATGTTGGTGATAATCCTCCTCAAAGTGAGGTTGACAAGAGACCACCAAAACAACCAACACTTCATCAACTGTCTGGACTTCAGAGAAAACAAACTTTAAAATATCTAGCATTTCAGATCTGATCCAGATTTGGCATACTGCAAAGTATGAGTCAAACTCTGAGTCATATTTAAAACACTACTTATCTAGGTAGCAGCTTTCAGGATAATTTCTACTACAAAAACATGTCTAGTAAAATCAGTAAGTTGAAAATATTTTCCATCTGAATGCACCAGTTTTATCTCAAGTACTTGAACAAATAGAAAAAAATATTTGAGAAGTACCTGCACAAATATCTGAGTCAAGAATTTCAGATGATTATCAGCCCAAAGATATTTAAAAAGCAATGTGTTGATCTTAATTTTAAATCAATTAGCTATATGATTTAGTTTTTTAAATTATAGCTTAACCTTGTAATATAGGAGTCTGAAAATTATTTTCTCAACTGGGACAAGAAGCAGCTGGAAGCACTGCCATGGCAACCATCTCATTTCCAAGAGAGATTCTGTGACTTCTGTTACTCTTTAGCAACCTCACAGCTCAGTAGCATCGCAAAAAGAAAGAAAAAAAAAGAAAAAAAAAAGAAAAAAAAAAAAGGAGGGGGCGGGGCTTGGAAGAATCATTAAAAGAATGCTTCAAAACCAAAAAAATGAAACCAAAGCACATATATCCCACCACTCTGACATGTCTTTGCAAATGACTGTAGAACCAATCTCTCTGGGAGATTATGTTTATCACAGATTTCACTGTCTCACACTAAGTACGTGACTTAGTTTCTTGATCCTACTGTTTAAGGAAAATTGATAGCAATGTGAATAACACACAGGGGGTGGATAGGGTGGGAGCATAAAAACTTCTGTCAAAATAACACATTTTACTGCCCACAGCTCTCCCCAGGGGAGAGATTGAGATCATATCATAAGAATTATTCAGATTGCTCAATGACTACTGAGAGATTTTAAGGAACTATGGCATTATGAACCTATAGACTAAGAACTTGTACAGACTAGAAAACCTGCAACACATCTTTAACACATTGGTTCTGAACAAAACTATAGAATTTAGAAATTAAGAGAAGTTCATGCACAGATCTCACGGTCATGGTTTAAATTCTCATTTACTCCTGCTTCAGTCTGGTTAGCTAAATGCCCTTTCCTGGCTACTGGAGTATTGCATGGTTATGGCACATCTGGGATGCAGATAATGGTCACAACAGTGCCTGGAAGTGCTACAGCAGCACGAGGCCATACACAGGCTAAAAGTACATTTCTACAGTGTAGGCTGGGAGTTTTTCATCATCTATATCTGCAGCATGCTGTCTGTGCTCCACTGCTGAGACCAAGACCCCTTGCACTGGCTGGAGAAAGAATACTAAAGTTCCCTTCAGAAGGAATGCTGTATAGCAGAGCAAGATTTGCAGAGATGTGCATGTGTTAATCCAGAGGTATGAATGGAACCTGGCTGCATTGGTAACTTTATTCTATATTTTGTTCATAAAGGAGCTAACTGAAGCAAGCAAGAACTGCTAAAAATAGTAAACACAGTAGAGCCTAATTCCTGGTTCAGACTTCTGTTGATAAACCATATCATATTCTTATTGCAGGAACACTTGCTTATTCAAATTCGTAGCTTGGAACAGAAAGGAATTGTTAGGATGCAAAAGCATGTAAACACAAACTATTCATATCAAGTTTTAAAAACACATAAGGAAAGAATAGACAATAAAACATCATTAAAAAACAAAAACAAACAGTGCTTAAATCAAGTTAGAAATTTAAGTCTTTTTAGATGTAATTGTATTTTGCAAAGAAGCAAATTTAGAAAGTGGAAGTTTATTTAGTTTTAAAATAAGCTGTGAAATTTGAACAATGTTCAAGATTATAAAAGGCTAACCAGGGACTGCAAAGCTGTAAAGGCACTAAATGAGCTTCACAGGGCAAGTGTATTGTGTCATATAAAAAAGACACAAAGAAGTACAATGCATGAACAAGAACATGCAGATTTTTTTGTAATAAACAGGTTTGATTGAGAGGCAGAATTCTACAAATGTGTTTCTTTACTATGTGATACTGATGAACTGGGTAGAAAGCAGCTGGTGACTTTTGGTGTTAGTTAATGGGATTTAAGATGACTTTTTTCATGAAGAGCTATCCAGACCCTTTGGACATTTTATTCAATCATCTTCTTTTCCCAATGAAATAGCTGTAAACAGTGCCTTATGTTAAACTCTTGTATTTGCAGTAAACTGTGTCAGATTCTGTAAAATCCTTCTAATACTCTCCTCAGTGTACACTTAGACATTTTGGAAAAAAAAATCAGCCCCTAACAATAAAATAAGTTTTAAACATATTACAGAGAAAGCACAGCACTTTGATCAGGTCTTTCCAGGACAAATGACTTCTCCACCGTTAGTCAGCTACCTGGTGATAGAAGTAATTGGTTGCTACCAGTGAAACACTTGAAAGAACAAGTGATGTATACAATTATTTCTGCCAGCACTAGCTCAACAGAATTTCTACTGCAATTTCTCATTCTTGTAGTCTTCATAAAAACGAAGGGCAAAAAGAAGTGAAAAATTCTGTGCAAATACCATGTGAATAGAAGTAGAAGAAACACAAACCAAAGAGGGAGTATCAACACTACATTTCAAAATGAAAAATGAGAGATTTAAGGAAAAGGTTCCTCTAGGAATCTCTAGTGATTGTAGATGTACATGTCTAATGTGGGGGACCCTTACAAAGGTACAGGTAGGAGTATTTTTATGAAGCAAACATTTAATCACAATGGTAATGACAGCATAGTTCAATTCTCATCACTTTTGGTAAATATGATGATGTACTGTACTTATACCACTATAAGCCTGTCTGTCTTTCAGTAACTTTTAGTAACTGCTCCACCTCTTATCTGAGCTCCTCCTCCTTCTAAGCGAAAATGTTTGGCACAGCAAAAATACAGGCTCATTAGGAGGTTTGACCTCAAATTTCTTTGGACACTCCTTACTAACACAGCTTACGCATTTCTCACCTGCCAAGCTGAAGCATTTTGCAGCACATCCATGGATGACTGAGAAAACAAACTGGTAGGAAAAGAAACACTCCTCCCTACTGCCAGAAATTTGTTTCAAGTGTTATTCTGTTCTGATCCCAGGAATGGAAAGTACTACTCCCAAGTATTTAACTGGATTCTTCAAGCATCTGCATGCTAAATAGCAGTCCAAACTCATGGCACTTGATACTAAAGTTGTCTTCACAAATACAAGTCTTAATCACAAGTCAGCCTGTCTCACTGAAGCAATACACACCCCATTTACGGAGCCATTATCATCCCCACTGTATCAAAAAGAGCACCAACAAATATCTTTTTGTTTAAAACAAAGGGGAGATAGCTGTACATTAGATTTCTTCCTTATATGTGTAGAATGTGAACGTTTGATAATGCAATCGGTAAAATTATTTCAAACTGTTCCAAACACCTTACATACCATCTTAAATGACTAATAGCTAAAATAGACCAGCAAAATTTTTCTCCTCTCCCTTCTACACGGCTTGTCATAAACTCAGTTGCCCACTCGTTCAGAACGTGGCTAAATGAGCTCTTCAGCTACAAATCCTCAAGATGCACTGAGCTCACTGTATTACTCACACTCATTGCCAGGAACAGAGAATTCCTGCTTCTGACTGAATGTTTCTGGTGCTTACTTTCTGCTGGCTCTGGGATTTCTTTGATCCTTCAGTGAGCTAATTTAACTTTCTAAAGCTAAGATAATTCCAGCAGACTGATGAACCAGTTTTGCTTGTTAAGTAAATGCATGCCAAAGCCTGAGAAGTACCAGAACTTGTAATCAGAAGGCAGCAAGGTTATCCACTCCAAGCTGAGGGAGCGTGTCTTCCTCCTTTTGGCAATAAGGAAATCAGCTTGTCCATAGTACAAGTAAATCTTTAATTTCTGTTCTGAGGTATCAGTTGCTTCAATTTACAGTCTGCCTTATGTTATCTCAAGAAGCCTCACTAAAAGGCAGGAATGTTAGGGTTTTTTTTAAAATGGAGATGCCAGCCCTAACACAGAAGACTGACTCCTAAAAATTTGTAAATAAGAAAATAAAATTGAACTACAGCAGACATTTATTTTCTGCAGAAACTCAACTTTGCAATATAACTGCTACAGGATCAAGTAAGTTTTGCCTAGTGGTATTTATGATAGCCCAAGGCCACATTACAACTTTAATTGACTGTGCTGATTTTGAGTGTGGTAGAGTTAAAAGCTTCACAGTGGCTGGTGTGGGGCCATGACTAGGACTTGTGCTCCAGTGCTGATAACCCAGAGACATTTTCATTACTGATGAGCACTGAGCACTACAGTGCTCCCACAGAGCCAGGGCCTTTTCTGCTCCTCACCCCACACCCCCAGCAGAGACCTGGGGGTGCACAAGGAGCTGGGAGGTGACACAGCCAGGAGAGCTGACCCCAAATGATCAAAGGGATATCCCACACCATATGGCATCATGCTCTGCATACAGAGTGGGGGGAAGATGTGTGAGAGATTTGGAATGATGGCTTTGTCTTCCCAAGTACTCATTAGGTGTACTGGAGCCCTGTTGTTCTGGGGATGACCAAACACCTGCCTGCCCATGGGAAGTTGTGAATTCTTTGTTTTGCTTTGTGTGTGAAGATTTTGCTTTCCCTATTAAACTGCCTTTATCTCGACCCGCAAATGTTCTTTTACCCTTCTGACTCTCTTTCCCATCCCACTGGGGGAAGTGAGCAGCTGGTGGGGCTGGGCTTTTGGCTGAGGTTAAACTACAACAATGACCAATTGACCATAAGTGACCAATGCACTCTGGCTAGAACCTCTTTGCTCACTTGACACACGGATTTCAGCTCTACAATGAAACAAAGAAAAAATTTAAGTTGCAGTAGTTCAGCAGCAGACTAACACACTTCTACAAATTGCTTTAACACAAACGTGTCTGAAAAGGAGGGGAATAATGTTCAAGATGCTTGGGCTTGGATTTTTCTGCAAACAGGTTTCTGAGAGTGGGACACTGTATCTGATCCTGATGCACAAAGGAACTGCCTCAACCTTCACATACAAAGTCCTAAGAGATGTGTTGAATATTCCATATGCTCCTTCCAATGTTTACTGGGATCTTTACAATTCCTGTGAACTTTTTCACTCTGAACTCTTAACAAAGACTTTCATCTTATTATGGCCAAAATTCTCCATTCTCCGTTGAAGGCGAATCAAGAACATAAACAGACACCATGAAAGAAGACAGAAAGATTAGTTCCTACCTTTGGAATTTTTCCATGTTCCTAACATGGGAAAATGCATCACTATGGTTAAACATAAGCTAATTCAATTCAACTGTTATTTCAATTGCTGTTAAACAAATGTAACTCGTGTCCTGTACTTTCCAGGATAGCAGAGTTACAATGCTAATTACTCCATCTTCAAAGTACTACTTTCTGGGTTTTATGTAATTTTTTCATAAGATAGTGCTGAAAGAGGTTGGGGTTTTTTAATATTTTTTTTTCGCCAATGTAACTTGACACTAATTTTGGTAGGTCCTTCCAGCGAGAATATCCAAATATTTTCTTGTCTCCACTTGAAAGTATTTTACTTAATATGTGAAACAAAAAGACCACTCAAGCAAAACAAAGAGAGCAAAAATGTGCAGCTTGCTTTGCAGAGTGAAATCTTACATTGTCCACAGAAAACACTGGATTATTTCTTTTCCAACACCTTAAAAATTGTCTTAATCTCTGAATGAGTATTTAGTCTTTTGCAACTTTTATGTTTCCCAGCATAACTTCTAAATACGTATTCTAAGAAAAGTTATAGCCCTTTTCTGTGTATGGCAGAACAAATACACGAATTAAGAGTTGATGTTGGTTCAGATGTACTGCAGGTGGATGTTAAATACCATTTTTGGAAGCAGAGATTACCTACGCTGCATGGACACTCTTACCAAAAAAGTTACCAACTGTAAAGGTGAAGAACAGCATTTATTCTGAAAAGAAAATTATGGAACATCGCTAATAGGGTTTGGCAAGTACTGCTGTCATTTTAATTTGCAAATGTTCAACTAGTGAGAAACAATCAGTTTTTTCAACTTTTCTCTGGGTAGCTTGAAGAGACACTCTCTAAGAGATATACAGGTATGCTTGAAGAAAAATGTTCTGTCAGTGACTTAGCATTCCTCGAGAGCCATATTCTCTGGAACGTAATTTATAAGATGAGCACAATGTAGCTTCCTACTACACCTTAAGTTCTTTTCTTTCATTTTAAAATTAGTTAATGTGAACTTCATTTAACATTCTGCATTTGGCCTCAAATCATTGCACTGGTAAGTTCAAAGCAGATCTTGCATAAAAACAGTAAGAAGCCTCAGTGTTGCACAAGTGATACCTTGATGACTTCCTCATGCAAGATACTTTGCTTTCTTTCCTCCTGAAGAGTTTTTAGTATAAGTACATCAGAGTAAAACTGCACAATACATAGTGGAAAATCTTTGAACTAAAGATTGCCCAGAGAGGTTGTGGAGTCTACCTCAGTGAAGACATACAAGAACCATCTGGATGCAATCCCATGCCATGTACTCTAGGGTGACCCTGACTGGGAGACTGGACCAGAGGACCCACTATGGTCCCTTCCAACCTTACCCACTCTGTGATTCTGTAAATTGTACAGACAGCTAACAGCATAAATTGAAATGATTTTATATGTAACACGTGACAAGGTGATGCAGCAAATTACTTACCCAGTAAACTCACAACTCCATTTTGAAAGGATGATTTGTTCATTTGAGAACTCAACAAGTGTAAAACATTAAAGACATCTTAAAACTGAACTCCACTTCTATTATCTTTGAAATCTTTTTACACATTGTCTTAAGACATTTATTACTGTGAAGCACATTGTATAATTTATTTTAATTCTCTACAGAACAATATAGTTAATTCAGTATCATCAATAATGTTATACAGATACAGTACTGAAGCCAAGTCATCTTTTGCTTACTGTCAAATACAAAATAGTTTTTACAGTCTAAAGAAAAGCTACAAACCACACTTGTAGCATAACCTATGTTGTGCCTGGTTGAAGTTTACAGCAGTGGCTTTTTGATCTTTTAAGACAAATAAACATGAGACCACACAATAACAAACAGCTGTGCAAACTCAAGACTTAGGAGAAAGACTTAACTACCTCCTTTTTCCAGAACTACTTTTCCTGCTTTACTGCTGCTACCACCAGACTTGCTGGATGATTTTGAAGAGAAAAGTCTTGTCATGAATTCAGACACATCTGGCAGCTCATGGTTGGAATTCAGCATGTTCATTGACTGCTCCATTTCCTGCATGCAAAGATCAGATAATCTTAATAGCTTGTAACAATTCTGGCTGTAACTAAGCATCACCTAAAAGACTGTATGAGAAAGATACCAAATTGTCACAAATACTGTTTTTATAGTCCTCCAGGAAACTTATTGCTAGCTTTATGCAGCCACAGCCAAACACCCAGCTATATGCAGAAACATAAAATCCCAAAACTAAAAGCAGCGGTGTATGGAAAATGGTAACCATGTCTTAAGCAGTCCTACAGGGCACCCATCTGATAAAAAAAAAATCTAAAAGATAAAAATTATTTATTTTCAGCACTTTTCTCCATATTAAAATTTGGCTATTGTTTAGATATTCAGATGTGTTATCACAGATTTCATATTTTTGTTTTTCAAATTAGTATTATTTATTTTTAAATAACAAATTTTTGATGCTGTTTGACAGGATTAGATATTTTTATATTGCCCTACTTTCTGACATCAAGTTACTAGAATACTGCAGGAGAGTTTTCATTCCTTCAGGAAAAATGGGATTTTAATATAAGACTATATATCTGGGTAAACTTAATGTAACTCTAGGGTTAAGTACAGTGATTCTGTGAACTGAATTAGCACATTTTAAAATAAAGCAATCTCAAAAGTATTTTTAATGCATAGAACAGCTGAACTGAACATCCACAAAGTGTCAGATAAGTGAAAAAAGTAAGGAATATGTTATTATCTTTTTTTAAAATTCAACTAACAGAGTTCAGCTTGGTTTGAGGAACATGCCATGAATACCTAGCATATCTTTGTAGCTGCTTTTTAATCAAAATTATAGCCAACAGAGCATTATATAGCTCTGATATGCTGTTTAAAGGTATTAGTTATTAAACAAAAATACTCAGACACCTATAAAGTACTACTGAAGACAGAGGTCATTTACAGAAAAAGGAGTTTTTAGTCAACCAAGCCTTCAAAAAGCAGCCACCCACGACAGACAAATAATACTTATAAAAATAAAAGATTTAGCAAACACCCTGAATCTCCATTTTGTCCTAGCCTTCTGCTATTCACCATGTTGCATGATGAAAGGACAATAAATCAGGTAATTTAATGACTACATTAAGACTCCATATCATACACACTAGTGTGACACCTGGATTTAACAGTGTAGTAAACTGTGGTTTAGGCTGAAGTGCTAGAGAACCCCAAGTCACACTCTTCTCAACACACTTGACACTTATTAAATAACTCATTGCTAAAACAGCAAGACTAAATTAGCAAGAATAAATGATGCCCATTAAGACTTCCTTTAAAGTACAGTTTTGTTTTTATTACTTTTCTGTGTCCTGAAATCTCATTATCTTTTGCATATCTCTCCATATGCACGAGGTGAATGTACTTACCCGCCTCATATCAGGATCACTGGTATTGACAACTTTAGGCAAAAGCACAAATATCAGTAATGGAAGAACCATCATCATCACCTATAGAAAAGACAGTAAGACTCTTCAGCTTAGTTGTAGCTCTAAACCCTTTTAGACCTACTAAAATAAAATGAAGCTCTACTAAACAGCCAAACTCTAGAACTAATGCATTCTGAATCAGTAAGCCAGTAACATTTGTCAGGAATGAAACCTGATAAGGGAGTATTGCACTTTAAACAATAGTTTTCAAAGTTGGACCAATAAGGCAAATTATTTTTCTCTCTTACACCTGTTGTAATTACAATTTTGCAACATGCTGATCTCTTCACTACTAGAACAGTATCACACTGTCAAAGGAAGAGACCACGGGCTATTTTCAGAGGATGTACATTAACTGTGGTACACAGGGGAGGAGATATCAGAGAAAAGCTTTCCATTTGTAAGCAAGTAAAATCCAAGAAAACAATCCTCTCAGAAGAGCAAAGGAAAAAAGCACATTTTTCTTCAATTGTTTTATTCTTAGTATTCTGATGAATAGCTGTATTTGGATCCTTAGCATACTTGTAATATTTGTGTGTTGCCAGTACATACCATAGGGTTCATGAGGAAATCCGTCCATCCCCAAGATTCTCTCTTTATAAAGTATGAAGGTGGTCCAGAAGATTTCATCTGGAGTGGGTATGGCAGCCTAACAACTTCAGAGGGTTTGATGTAATTCACGTATCTTGCTCTATTAGGCAAAATGTAAATAATTGAAAATATAAACATAGAATCTTTGGCAAATAATAAAGAAGATAAAAAATAATCCAAACAAGTTTTAATAAAAGACTACCAACAGAACCTTCTATTATGCAGTGTCAGCTAGGCTTCACTTTTGGAAAGCTAATTTCTCTCAGCAGCATAATTTATGGAATCCAAAGCAAACTATTTTTTGTCACCTTGTAAATGAGCAAGAAAAACTATGCTGTTTAGGGTCCAGCTCTGAACAGTGTAGTGTAGTTTAACCAGTCTGCTCAGGACATCAACTACTTGTGAAGTTAATACCTTTTCCATAAGTGCATTACTCTGCATTTATCAACATGGAACTTCCATCTTTATTACTTCATAAGGTTTTCCATAGTTCATCACTAGTATTCTTCACTTGGGCCTAATATTTAGATAATTACTCAGTACTAACATCTTTATCATTCTTAACCCATTATTCATGATTTATGAATATTTATCCACTTTGTGCAACGCCAAGGATCAATAACAATATTAAATAATATTAAATAATAACAATAAATAATTTATTCCTTGTGAATTTTTCACCAACTACTCATCTACAGAATGTCTTTCCCTCCTACCTTATGACTACATGTTTTCTTCAAAACTCAAGATTTTCAAGTAGATCTTACCAAATACATTTGTTGCCCAAGTGCTGTTTCCTCTTTCTAGTTATTACCATAAATTTTAAGGCAGCACATCCCTTAGAAAAGCCCTGTGGACATTCTCCCCAAGTATCATTGTTTTTCATGCATCTCTGACTCCTCAACTGCATTCCTCACTATAGTTTCTATCTGATGGACTGGTAGAGATGCTGAGGCTCCTGTTACATTCCTTTGCAGATGCATCCCAGCAATTTACTCAACATCAAATTCGTTACCTCACTAGTCCTTACATACATAAACAGTGCTAAGGGTGAGGTTATACCCACTACTTTATCTTTGTTACTTATCAATTACTGCCAGTAAGATGCTAGCAAAGTATAAAAATAAAAACTCCATAAAGTTTGGTAAAACCTAAGCTCAAACGAACTGAGTTTATTATAAGCTCAAACATTATTATATTATGACTATAATTATGTCTTATACTCACAATATATTTATTATTATTATAAACAGACTGCTTGCACTGTTTTCAATGAGAATTCAACTTTTAACCTCCCCTAAATATACTGCAAGAGTATTTACACTGATGATTGTAATGAAAAACACCTTAATAGACAGATTTTTCTGTATTACTGAACAGACTGCAGCTACAGTAAAGAGTGGTTTGCCCACAACATAAAAACAAGCCAACAACCCTACAGAAATAATACAAACTGGCAACTGCTGGCAATTAACCAGTAACTGTAGTAAGTGTCCTATGGGGGTGCAACGGAAATATTTAAAGATTTCTTTGTGCCAAATACTGACAGTACCTTCATTAAAGAAATGGAAAAAGGAAGAAGGGAAAAAAAGTGTTGGTAAATAATAAAGCAGTTAACTAATTATGCCTAGATTTTATTTCAGGATAGCTGCATAAAAAAATAAAAAAAAAAGCAAACAAATAGATGAACTTATGAAAGGAAGAAAGATATCAGCTCTGGAATTAGAGAAACATGCTTCTAGAAGTGATGTTAAAAGAAGCTGACACATACCATCTGAGATGGAACACCAGACCTACAGCACTGCTTCTGAGTTCTTGCACTGTGCTGTCAAGCACATGTAATTCATTAAAACAGAGGCAAATCAGAAAAGGCTCACCTCATTTTGCCTTTTGAAGTTATGTCAACTCGCACGGGCTCAAATTTATGAGCAGGGATATAACTTCCACCACGTAGGATCCTGAAGGTACATCATGAACCACAAAACTTCCGTCTGTCCTGAAAAGAACAGCGAGTTCCGCAACATTTCAATACAAGACAGGGTGCTCTGGTGGTATTTCTTTTAAGAAGCTCTATCATTTTATATTACAAATATCAATATAATCACAATGACCTAAAGGAAAATTTAAATCAGTCCACACTCACAATGTTAAGCCCCTTAAGTTCAGGAATGCATGCTGCAATAGGAGAGGAAATTCACCGTTAGGTTAAAGTTGTGCCCTCAAGGTGTGGTCTTGCTGGAGAGCCCAAATAAGATCTGAAATAAGTTATATTTCATGTATTCAAGTGATGGCAGAAGTAATTTACACCTTCCTTCCTCCTTCTGAAATACATACAATGAAGTTTGCTTTGCCTCGGTGCTTCTGCTGAAAGCAAGTCCCCTCCCAGACTGACATTCTGACTGACAATTCTAATTGCTCCCTTTAGGACCAGCCCACACTGGAAAGCTCAATCACAGTGATAAGGAAACTAAGAGCTCTGAATATACACAGAGAAGGGATATTTACACAGGTGGCTTTTATTTTAAAATATGAAACTTGAATATTCAATGAAAATATTAGTAAAAGGTTACTCTGCAAGCTTCAGCACTAGTTCCTAAAAGGTACAGTTTTCCTTCTATGTGTTTCCAGAACTCTACAGTAAGAAAAACCTAGTGTTCTCTACCCTATCAAAACCAACATCAAGGATCATGCTCTTAACAAGATTCAAAGTTAAGACAAAAATTTGTTCAAAGGGCGAAAAATGTAATAAACCCTAACAAATTAGTAAAATGCACCAGAAAAACAAATAAATAAGCCCTCTTAAAAGTGAATTCTCAAAGAATTTGTCATTATGTCCTTCACACAGCTACCTCTAACATGCACAACACTTAAGGACCTACACACCTTTATGTGATGATTGGAATCTCTAAAAAAGCTTACACAAGCTTATATTGCAACTGCTTTAACAACAGAATTTCTTTTTAATTTTTCATTCTTTACAGTATTGGAGAAACTCAGAGTTTCAAAGAAGCATTTAGAAATTTGCCAACTTGATAGCAGTTACTAAATCTCCCAAATATGACGTCAGGTTCTCATAACTTTTTTGTAGTGGCTTAGCAAGATTCTACAAGAGCTGCAGAGTAGAACCTGTTGTGCTAATCTATTGACAGCACCCATAGTCAAGGTTAACTCCTATTGCAGAGAAATTAATTATAAATTATTAATACTTATGAAGGTATATCTTAATTCCACGTAACCTTGTTATTATACATATTTTGAAAGCAATGTATTATACTGTATTGAAAATCACAAAAAAGAATTTAGAATTTACTTCTACTCTTGAAATTATGACATCGGTTCTTGAATCTGAGGGTATTTTATGTCTTAGATTCTCTAGATCTTTTGCTTGTCTGAATACACCCAGTACTATCAGAGTCTGAGTAAGATGATGATTCTTTACAGCTTCCAGCTACATTTGCATGATGTTGTGTGAAGGAATGAAGTCGTGTCCCTTAAATTAGCTTTCACCAGCATAAAGTTTTTCGCGGGTACTCTTAACACAGAACTACAACAGTAAATTCTGCCAAGAACGAACATCTCTCCATATCGGGTAAATTCTTAGCCAAGGTGAGGCTCTTAAATAAGAAGTGGCAGAATTTACAACAGAAGCTGAGAATAAACACAGTCCTCCAGACAGCGCAAAGACGTTTGGGGGTTCTGTTTTGGCTGCTGATTTTTTTTTTTTTTTTTAGTATTTTTTATTTAAAACTCCGTTCCTAAGTTTTTGGCCAGCAACCTGAGTCGTCAGTTTGTACGCGTCTGCTGGAGGCCGAGGCCGAAACCTAGCGCACGGAACGGGCCGTGCCCGGCCCTTTACCATGCAGGGGCCCGGTGTTCCCCGCCCCGCCAGCAGCTCAGCTCGGGGTTGCGATTCCACGGTGACCGGGACACGGCCGCGCCCTGCAGCAGCCGCCCCCGCCATCTCAGGGCCGGGCCGGGCCGGGCCTGGAGCGGGCCCCACGGCCCCGGCAGACGCCGCTCCCGCCCGGGCAGGGCCGCCCGCCGCCCCGCGGGGCCCGCGCCCCCGCCCCGCCCCGCCGCTCACTTCAGGAAGCCGACGTGCTCCTCCCCGTCCACCAGCACCCGGGCGCCCGCGATCCAGTCCTGCGGCTTCACCCCCGGCACCACGGCCCGGCCCTCGATCTTAAACCGCTCCCCGGGGCCCGCGCCGCCCGCCGGCTCCGCCGGGCCGCCGGGCTCCGATCCGCGGGCGCCGCGGGGCAGCGGCGCCGCCGAGAGCCAGAGCAGCGCCAGCCACAGGCTCCCGCCGCGCGCCGCCATGGCCGCGCCGCCCGCCCCGCGCCGCGCCTGCGCCGGCCCCGACTCCGCCCTGACCGGAGACGGCCCCGCCCCGCCATGGCCCCGCCCCGGGCCGGACCCGCCATGGCCCCGCCCCGCCATGGCCCCGCCCCACCCGGTCCCGCCCCGCCGTGGCCCCGCCCCTCCCGGTCCCGCCCCGCCGTGGCCCCGCCCCGCCGTGGCCCCGCCCCTCCCGGTCCCGCCCCGCCGTGGCCCCGCCCCCGCCGTGGCCCCGCCCCTCCCGGTCCCGCCCAGCCGTGGCCCCGCCCCCGCCGTGGCCCCGCCCCTCCCGGTCCCGCCCAGCCGTGGCCCCGCCCCGTGCCGGCCCCGGTGCAGCGCGCGCGGAGGGCAGGCACGGCTGCCTTTGTTTCCGTTTGTAAAATCAAAGTTGCCACTTGAAATGTGGCATGGCAGAAATGTGAACCTGACGACAATAGATGTGTATGGATATACTTAAGGAAATATAGTTAGAAATCTTAACAGTTATCATGAAAAGACTAATAAACATTTTCCAGGGGGGGAAAAATAACAAATCTTACAAAATATTAAAATGGCCTAAAGTGTCATCTTTTAAAATTATTTCTAGCACTGCAGTTTGATTAGTTACAACAGAATGAAAATGCGTTACTTAGCAGGTAGACACATACTTAAGGGAGAAACCACGAGGGCTGTAATACCTTCCCTGCCCCCTAATTTCCCTTTACAAAGCACGTCCTGTTATGTCATATGTACTCATTGTCACGTTGTGGCTACACTTGCTTCCTTTTACCTCCCTTATTTATGTCAGAGTTAATTACTGAACCTGTGGAAAACACTATCATTAACAAGATGAACCTGTCATCAGCTGATAATAAACTACATGATATTAGGTATGATTTAAAAAGCATATGTCATCCTCTGTCAGTGGTATGTTGTGAATTATTTGTCTATTAGTATCTTTGAGCTGTCTCTGCCTTAGAAAAAATCAGGAAGACATATGATCTGTGACGTTCTTCTGTCACATAAGCTCACAAACACTTAAAACTCCATCAGTTTTGGGGGTGGAGACCTAAGAATGCCAGAACTCAATAGTGTTAGAAGTACTTACCAATAGAACCACTAAGCAGAAGCACTGATGTTAAAGCTGCTGACACTTTTTCAGTACAACACCACAGACAGGCATCATCTTCATAGTGACATACCATGCAGTTAGTGTAAAAATGCTCCTTTTTAAAAAATATCCTCAAGGGACTTTATCAGGATACTGTCAGACCACAGTATGAGTGATCATACTCTCCAGTTGTAAGGGATTTCCTCATCCTAGTATGTTGCTTTTATAACCTACATAATGCATTTCTTTGGTTTATATACTTGAAGAACCCAAAGCAAGACTTCCCTATTTGCTCTTCCATAATCTAATCCAAGAAGAAGCTGCTCTCTATATATATCATCCTGTTAAAAAAATGAGAAGATAAACAGCATCTTGCCTTACCAATAGCTGCACTGGTATGCACCCTTTTCAATGTTAGGGTAGTAGTCCCTTGTCCTCTCACCATGTATCTTCTTTACATATTAAAAGTTCTCTTTCATACAGATATATCAGTTGCCATATTTTTATGTGTACATAACCGAGAAAAAAATTAATTTGGTTGATTACTGCCTTTTTTTGGTAAAGACTAGCTACAACAGCAGCTTGAGTGGATTGCACAATGCTATTTTGTGAGTTTTGATATTGTGCTTGTCTTCTAGGTAAAAAGAACAATCCCAGTAATACGAACGGAAACAAAAAGATAAAATCACCAACTATTTATCAAAATAATTAGTACATCAGCTGGGAAATGCTACCTGGTTTTATTCTGGAAGGAATTTACTATTAGCAGAGTTTCTGCAGCTTGATTTCAAGTGAATCTCTCATCAAAAGACAGAAAAAACTGCCAAGTAACAGTTTCAGTTCAGTGGAAACAACCAAACAAATCTATGAACTTGAAAATGTGAAAAAGAATGACTTCCATCTTTTGTAGTTATCTCTTCATTGATGGATTCACTCCTTAAGTAGCACTCCTACCTAGAAAATTACAAGTTTCTTAAAAGTTCTGCTCTGCTCACAAGCAAATTTTCAGTTTTGTCTGAGTTGCTTCAACCAGCTGTGGCTAATGCTACAGAACTGTCAGCCCGATGGCTGAGAGCTGATAGTCCCTACTGGGTTGAACGAAGAGAAGGCCTAGGTTGATGTAATGCCACCACACTGGTAACACTGAAATCTGTGTCTACAGATTCTTGCCCCCTTTGGTTTCACATACAAACTGAAAAAGCAGAGGAAACCTATTAAATCCCTCTGAATGCATCATCAGAATCCAAGATCACCACAGCTGTTTACAAAGAATTAAGTGGTCTGGAGAACTGTTGGATACTCTTAAGTAGTAAGAGTTTTTTAATCTCCCGAGGATAAAAGGAGTTTCCAAAAAATGCAGCAGAACTTATTTTTTGATGAATCCTTTTCACAGTTAGAATGCTAGCAAAACTTGCTATGTGTCTTTTGCTTATGGATCACCATTAGTACAGCATTTAATTCACCTTTGAACATTTCAGTGTAATTGCTCTGAAAACTTGTCTTTCCATGGAGCTAATAGTACCCTGGGTAGTATTTAAATATTTGCTTTGGAAAATGAGGATTTGTCACTGATACTGGTTTACTGTAATACACCAGCCAGATGCTGGACCACAAACAGCAGCAGTCCAAAATCTGTTTTGTGCATGACTCAGGCTGAATATGCAGAGGTGTTGACTTTAACCAGGCAAGCAGGGAGCACCTTCAGCCATCTGCCACTAATCTTACCATAATCTTTGAGTCAGTCCCCCGATATAGATACACAGATAACAACACTCAACACACCAGATGAGTAATGCTGGTTCACAAATGTTTGGTGGAAGCAAAGATACAATCCTTGTTGACACAAAGAATAAATAAGAACTACATGTGCATGAGAATACTCATATCTACATCCTATTTGGTTTTTTATAAACTAATTAGAGATGAGAAGAAATCAAAATGCCCAGCTAAGCGAGCAGATTTATGAGAATGCACAAACTGAAGATAGATGGAAAAGTTCAGCATAAAGGTACTGTGAAAGGGTACAGCCAGGTAACTCATTTACTAAGCTCTCTCCTACCCAAGGAGCTTTACTATGATTATAAACAAAATTAACAAAAATCATATTTCTGCATATTTCTTTCAGCATCATTAAAAAAAAATAAAATTATTCTGGTGTGCCATCTACTGGCAATTTACTGTGCTACACTAGAAATGGGTAACACGGACAGAAAAGTCAGGATTGCAGCCTGAGTTCAGAAACAGTCTTGTTCTTTTGAATGTAAGATGCCCTGAGAGAGTCTCTGACTTGGGGCAGAAAGTGCCCAGGCCACGTTCCGTTGCTCCAGAATCCCAGTCTGCTTCAAACAGATTGCCATTCAAAGAATGGCAATGAAGTTGATCAAAGGTCTGGAGCACAAGTCTCATAAGAAACAGCTCAGGGAGTTGGGGTTTTTAGCCTGGTGAAAAGTAGGCTCAGGGAGACCTATTCGTTCTCTAAAACTACCTGAAAGGAAGTTACAGCAATATGAGGATCAGCCTCTTCAACCAAGTAAAAATGACAGGAGGAAATGGCCTTAAATTGCACCAGGGAAGGTTTAGATGGGACATTAGGAAAAAATTCTTAATAGTTGTCAAGCATGGGAACAGGCTGCTTAGGGAAGTGGCAAAGTCCCCACTCCTGGAAGTATTTAAATGACACGGATTGAATGACAAATGATGCTTTGGGATATGGGTTAGTGGTGGACTTAGCAGTGTCAGGTTACTGGTTGGACTTGATGACCTAAGATGTCTTTGGCAATCTAAATGATTCTATGTTGGGGCAGAAAATCTCTTAATCCCCTGCAAACTCTGCAGTTGTCAGAATAATTCCTGCATCTCCAACACATCCGCCCCCACAGCATGGAGTCAGCATGTACAATTGAGGACCTTCCTGTCTCAGAGATAACATTCCCCTACTCCCTTGTTTTCTTTCACCTCAAGTTGACTGGACAAACTTCTTCAGGACTTTTTTTTTTCAGGAATGAATTTTTTTAATCTTATATGTCCAAAACCATGAAGAGGATACTCTACTTTGGCACACATCCTAGGAGACAGTAAATGCTGACATTAAGATTGCAAGATGATAGCCAGTTTTGTCTGGTTGCAATTAAATTCATCTTTACTAAATTAGAATTCATTCTTTGGTGAAGGAAATTTAATTAATAGTTTAAGTGCAGGGAAAAGGAGCGTAATTTTCCTGCTGTAAAAATTTCCAGACTCCCTCATGCAGGCAGAACAAATATGTAACATGATAGTAACCTGAAAGTCAGTTTAACAGTATTTTGACTGCACTCCTCATCTGCTCCTATTCTCTGTAAAAATTTTTCCCCACATGTCTGTTGAGCAGCAATTGTGCATTAATCATGCAAGCAGTAGGTTTAATAATTGCAGCATTCTTTAAGCTGACTAGGTAAGAAGCTATGACCCACAGAATGGTGCTACACACATCCGCAGATTCCTGTGTTGTTACTTGTATGGACGGCACCTGTAATCATTCCCATGAGGCTAGAATGAAACATCAGTGTGATGTTTGGGTTCTAAAAATAGAAACAGTTTAGAATCCTTATTTCTTGGTACGGAGTCTAAATGCTGTTGTTTCTTTACATCTGGGTTTTACTTCCATAATGCCACAAGGTGGCCTCCACATAATACAGCATTACCATCACATCCTCCACAGAATGACATACGAAAGCATGCTTTTGCTTTACTGCAGTGGTAGTAATAGACCACCACTTTCTTTTCTGTGTATTTCAGGGTCGAGCAGCTTACGTGCTGTGGAGAATTAGTTCACATCTGATAGGAGGGCAGAGCAACACAAAGCAGCTGCAAGCACTCTTGTAGGATGTTCTACCAGAGAGAAGCTTGTTCAGGAACAAAGTGTGTGACACACTCTCAGAGCAGATCTAGAAGTTGTCTGCCCTGCAGAGAGTCTGGGAAATCCTGTATCTGATATGTGAAGAGCTCCAGTAATTCAGACAGCATTAAGCGGTTGCTTATATTATGCCACAGTTACTTCTGTGCTAGGAGAACCTGAAGAAAGAAAAGTCAAAAGCAGCAGAGATCCTCTTTCTGGCTGGAAGTTAAACCATTTCTGACATATCAGAAAGCTGATGCTGGTTTTCGAGGAGAATGACTGAAACTAAAGACTGATTTGCACTATTTCAAAGCCTGCTGTTCCTTAATATTGTTTTTTGGGGGGTGGGGGGAGCTTTATTTTATACAATTTATAGTGGAACTTAAAAGTATAACAATGCAAGTGGAATTGGAGTAGCAATTTTTAGCTGATAAACATTTTCTTTGGTGTATTAAAATATTACGAAAGCTACTACACTCTGTACTATTAGCAAATCTAAATTCAAATTAAAACATATTTTTTACTATAAAAGTAGTAAAACCTGTGAGCTCGCAATATTTGACAAAGCAAAAGGAACAAAGCTGAGTCTTCAATTCCTTTTCTCATTTACAGAGAAAATTACAGTGGCTCTGAATTCAAGTGAATCATCAGTAGCTGTAGAAACCTCTTTTTCTTCTAAACACAATCTGTCTGTGTTTGAGAAGCTGAGAACTGTGACGCTCCTTGGTTTTAAGTTCATCTGTACACACCTTTCTGGTACAAGACTGGCATTTGAGATACATAACCCTACACGTGCACAGCTGATACTTAAACAAGTTTACCAAGTTGGTATCTCTTTGAAATTCAATACTTAGAAGAATAACTGTTGGTGACTTTTTCCTACTGTCTTCTTTCAATGTATTGACCTGTAATTCTCCTGTAACTCTTTTCAAGCTATTGTTGAAACAAGCAACTTTTGTTCTTCTGTCCTTCAATCTTTGCCTTGTTCATCTGAATGAAATAATTTGGAGGCTCATTACACCTCCATTACACTTTAAGTAAGATAAATATGAATCTTGTTTTTATCTTTAAAGTGCATTCCTATTTGTGTGGGTTTTTATGCTGAATCAGACTGCAAGTAGAGACATGCCTTAATGAGCCTGAGTTTGTACATGACAGAGGACTGCTCAAATGTGCTGTTGTGGGGAACTGCACACATTATCTACCATTAATCAATGGCAAACAAGCTAATTTTCTATATGTTGTTACATTGCTATTCAGTGTGCTAAACAGTTTCATTAAAGCAACATGATTAAGAGCTTTGCATTAAGTAGTAGTTCCTGTTTGACCCAAATATATGTCAGCCTTAGACTAGAGGTAAATAAGAGTCCTATGGGAGTACAGTATATATTCCATCTACATTATATTAATACCTATTTTTTTTCAACTTTAATAATTTAGCCTGATGCAGGATTTGCCAATTCTCAAATAAGCACTGCGGGGTTAAATTAAATAATTTTTTGATTTATAATATTAGCATTATCATATAAAGTCTTTCCAATTGCAGCATGAAGTTCTGTACTTGCCATATGACTCATGGGTTTGGAAGCCTATGTTTCCTTCTTTTTTTGAGCTAAATAAATATGGCTCATTTTTCTATTTCTCATACATTTTTTAAAAGAAAATAATAGCATAAGTGACCTTGCAAAGCCTTTTCTTCCCTCTAGCTACTTGCCTTATTTGTAAATGTACTGTAAATATATTTGACAGCAGGCTCCTCTGGGAAGCTCTGTATAATGGCTGGTAAAATCCAGGGCTCACTGGAAGCAGTAGCTTTGCCACAGATAGCAAAAGTCCTGGATTTAACTTTGTGCTTTACTTTTAGATTCTTATTTTAGGCAAATAAAGTAACGCTGATCTACTGAAAGAGTGCTGCAGGATTTAATTTACAATTTTTACTGTCTCCTGCAATCCTGAAGAATTCAGCAAAGCATCTTAAAACTGGTGTTCATTCCAGGTGACAGAGACTATGCTGTCCAGTTTAGAATTACTTCTTGCAAGTGTAAACGTATGTTTTTAGATAACTGACATGTCAAAATACTAGGAGGAGGAAACAAAATCAAATAATTGCCAGGACTGCTTTGTTTTCATGCAGAAATTGTAGGGATAGGTGGGTGGACTGAGAGGGGAAGAAACAGTGCATAAACTCTTAACAAAAATACATTTGCACTGAGTTCCCAGGTAATACCTATCTAGAAAAGAAACAAACAACCTAAATCAAACCCACCACTCTCATTATCACTCTGAAAGTGATAATGTTATTTTATGTCCATAAAATAGTGTGATGATCAATGAAACAGCAACTGGACCTCTTAAAGGCTGCAGTGTAGCTACCTGGAAGAGGAGCATTCTTCAGCAAGGCCACAGAGAGCTTGAGCTCAGATGAACCACCAGCAAGTCCCACTGCAGGCTTTTACACTGCCCAGTATCTGGCTGGGCAGTCTCTGTGGCAGGCAAAACATAAGGGGATTAGAAAGTCTGAGCTTGTGCATTTAAAATTAGAAGACTCTCCTTGCATACAAAGCACACAGTCACATCTTAACCTAGAAGAGGCACATACAGGAAAGAAACGCAAGTTCTTTTATAACTGAATTGACGACACAACTTTAGATGAGAGTTTGGAACATCTTCCAAGGGTAGTTCTGCTATGAAAGAATCCCACAAAGGGTTCACTAAAAGGGTCTCTTAGCAGAGGTGATGTCTGAAGCTCACAAAGCAGGTCAGGGAGCAGTGCTGCACAGCCTACTGCTGGCAGTGCCATGAGGAGAAGCAGCCATATATGAGACAGTAGCTGTGACTGAAGCTGGGTTCCACCCATCCTCAAATCAGTAGCTGCTGCTTATCTTCCTTTTATTTCACTAGATGTGGGAACAAAAAGTAGGGCTTGTAGGAGCCATCTGATTCAAATTACTTCTTCCTCTCACTTGAGTCTCCCATTGTTGCGACCATAAAATTCAATTATATTGCTGCAAAGCCAGCACAAATGATATTTTCATCAAAAACCGTATTACTCTTAAACACCAGTGAAGATATTATTTTGGACTATTAAAATCAGTTCAAATTTGGAATGCATTTCCTAGCCAAATGACAACCTCATATAAATGCCTGAAAAATGAGGCAATTATGCTAAGCCAGAAACACATGGACAGCAGTATCTTAGAGACATACCTTAGGGCTAATGGATAGAAACTGCTCTAAACAGTAGGAAAAATATCATAAGGTGAGAAAATACCACAAAGGAACCACAGACAAATCAATTTTGCCAGAAAAAGGTATGAATGAGGATACTAAGATCTGTAGATGAATGATTTCTCAATACAGACGCTTATTACAATCAAGACTTAGATTTGGTGAGTTTACAAAGAGAGGTCTTGCAGTTCTTTTCACATAAGCAGAATCCTTGACATCAGAACTGTTTCAACCAAACTAAACTTAAAGGAATCACCAGAGGCTAAATACACATTTTCCAGAGCTCAGAGAGAACTATCAAGTAAGAAAGCAGCACCAGAAGTGCGTATGCCAAATCTTGCAAACAGAAATGCTAAAATACGTCTCACTAGTCCCTAAGGTAAAAGCTGAAGTTAGCAAGCTGCCAGTTGTGAAGAAAAGCTCCAAGGGCGTTCTCCTCTTATTTACAGCCCTTCAGAGAAAGGTGGCTGAGGTCACGAACCAAATATTCACTTAGAAAGTAAACTAAATCACAGTGCTGAAAAATCCCAATCAATTTGTAATGTCAGAGAGTCCTTGCTCAGAAAGGCATTCTTAGGTCCACATTTTAATGAAAAATTAAGAGCAGCATTTGTTGTCATTTGGCTGCAGTACTACTTTGTGCTAGAGACAAGTGAACTCTAGTTTTTTGGTTTGGTTTGAGTTTTGAATTGCTGTTCGTGGTTTGGTGGTTTTTCTTGGGTCATATCACAGCTGTCCCACCCCTCTGTCCTCCCCCCTTTCTGCTTTTAAGCTTTAGTAGCAGCCTTCTCTGTTCATCTGGAAAGCAACTAATCTGCTTTTTGAATCAAGAACTGTGAGGTGGAAAGAACCCCTTTAGAGACATTAAGGGACATGTCACCACTAGAAGCATAAATGTATTGGAGTGCAGAGGAAAGGGCAAAAATGATACTTCTGCACAGAAATGAATGCAAACATGCTTCTACAGCATTTTGTGAATATAACGTGTCCTCAATCTGCCCAACATCCTGATTATTTTGTATGATCAGAAAACCATGAAAAACACAAGCTTGTAAAAATGAAAATACAAATTGGCACCAACCAATTTAAAAAACTGCACTCAGAGGGGGAGGCAAGATGGGTGAATAGGAAAAAGTCCTCAATCCAAACCAAGAAACCACTCGCCCCTAAGCAGCAGGATTTCTCCCTAACTAGTAGCCAGCCTGCCATTTGCAAAGGTTCAGAACTGTAGGCATTTTAATTAATAGCCAGAATACTGTAGGACATTCAGGTTTAAAAAACATTTATACACACACAAAACCCTTTTAATACAACAGCTTCATCTTAAATATCTGAGCTGCCTCCACAGTTGCTCTGTATAGGGCATAAGCCTAATCCTCCGAGTTTTCACAGTTCAATGGCACTAAGTTGTTTTGTAGTGAGAACCTGGAATACTTGAGGGACAAGACATCACTTGGGAAACTAGGTGTGCCAAACATGAAGGCATTTTATTCTCACTTGGATAAATGACAAGGATGTAGAGCTGGAAATTCAGCCAAGCAGATGTGCCCCAACATGTCAGAAGGGTGGAAAAGCAGCAACTGAGCAAAGATGACTGCTCTGTGAGCATCAGGTCTCCAGCCTTCCTTTGTGAAATGCTTAACTGCTGTGGATTAGGTGCATAGGACTGGAAAGACTCTCAGTTATCATCATGCCCCTATCTCCCAACAATCACAGGCACACTTTTCAGGTAATGGGAATTTTTGTTCTGTATCTTAAACACTCCTCCTTCCCCAGTTTTATGCAATTCCCTACACTGACATCCAGGACAGCACCCGTTGGCCACAGTCCCGATTAGAATCTGCCTGTGTTCAAGCCCTCAACCCCTGTAACGATTACTGATGCCCCTGCTCAGAGGACAGTACTTTTAGAGGTACCTCTTGCAGCACTACCCTATCATCCAATTAACAGATTTAGAAAACTTCTTGTCTTTCTTTATCCAAAAAACACCTTGACTGTAAAAAGGCAAAAGGCTCTAAGAAAATTTGTGTGAAAAGACAGTTCCTCTGGTGGGCAGGGTTTACTTCATCACTTCACGACCAGCTACTCTGCTTATTTTTATGCTAATGTTGGTTGCTGGCACAGAATTACTCCAGAATTAACACTCCCATCGATCACCACTCATTTTGGCTAATTAAAAAGTCAAGCTTCTTAAACTTAGCAAAACACAAGGTTGAGAACTATACAAACTTGCTAACTATTTCTTTAGTCCTGCTTTTCTTTACTGCTTCACTAGTAAGAGCTTAAATCTTACAACGTAGAAAATCAAGTTTTATCATGACTTGTGCCTTTAAGCTTCAAGACAAAGTACTATTAGCAGGCATAGAAAGTATTAAAAGATTTCTGTTCTCCAAACCAAACACACAACTAATAGCTTCTTTCTGCATTCATTGTAGCAATTTCATTTGAATGGAAAGAGCAGTTTTAGGTTCTTACAGCCAAGAGCTGTGAAGACTCCAACTCCCCATCATTCCACTTTTACCTACACTAAGTAGCTAATAGGACAGCTGAGCCACTTGAGAAAAGACAATTCAATAGTAATGAAATGTGCACTGTCCTAACAGCTGCCTGTATTTGTGTAATTTCCCCATTTAGAACCAAACATGCTATAGTATACCCTCCTAAAATTATTTAACTCTCGCAGAAAAGAAGTTTGTCTCATGCAGGAGAGATGTAATGAAAGCCTGTTATCACAAAAGACAGAAAGATCAGCTATTTTCTGAAGGTGGAATACTTACTGCACTAAGTCTTTAAATCCATAGAGTATCTGAAATGGGTAGAAGTGGCAACTGCAAGATCTAAACATAATTTGGGCTTTTTGAAATTGAAGTTCAATATATTCAATTTAACAAAGAGACATCATAAATTACAAGAGCTATTTTAAACTGTTCATAGTTCACTTTAAAGTACAATACTAGGGTGAATATATATTTCAACACAACCTGCAAGAGCAGGCAGTTTTGGAATGTAACTTTATCTTGATATTTAGATTTAGGTTAATTGTTTCACAATACACATAGTTCTTATGTAAAAAAGAAAGTTTCAAGAATGCGATTGCAGTATTAGCTGTAAGTCCACTAGTTCGGTTTATTTCAAGCCTATACATACAGAAAACAGCCTCCTTCCCAAATCCACAGAAAACTGTTATTCACAGAACTGTATTAAAAGAAGTCTGAAGCATATTTGTAAAAGCATTTTATCACCTTTTGGCTTCTACCACTTTCCAAAGGGGATTCAAATGTTTCCAAGCACTTAAACGGAATAATAAGGGAAGAACAAAAAGGTGGGAAAGATAAATTTGGTGTCCTTGTGTTTTGTTACAGCAAAGAACAGAAGTTTGAGCCCCCAACACTTAGTAGCTCATCTACGTTACAGCACACAAAATGACTGCCTGAATTGAAGCAGTGATCCATACAAACTACAACCACTATGGAACACATTCAAGCTGGAAGTAGCAGATCTCATTTTAAAGCAATGATGCAGCCACAATCGTCATAAAGAGGTATACTACAAAACTCTCGTGAGTACAGAAACAAAAGCATTCTAGGTCTGCAATAGTTGAAGTCTATGTGGATATTTTCATTTTATCCCTTTAAAGACAGTGCTACTCCTCCTGCTTCTCTTATGGCAAGTTAGTATCAGAGTCCAACTTAGTACTTAAAGCAAAAAACAAGAACAGAAACAATACTGCAGCTATGGTTATTTAGAATGAAAGCACTTTATTTTTTTCCAACCAAGTTCCAAGTCAAACTTAGAGCTGTGAGTGCACACTTCAATTCGTAGTTATTAACAAAATCTGCATGAAAAGTTTTAAAGATGGAAATTTTTCACAGTTGTTTCAAACTGAATCATGTTAGCTAGCCCTGTGTTTTGTCTAGAATTCTCATCTTCACCTCCTCACTTCTAACAAGACACACTCTTAGTATATTTAAAGTAGATGAGCAATAAATAACATCATTAAGTGCTAAAGAATGTACGTGGAAAGGGGAGAAAAATAGTTGCATTTAGTCTCATTCTGAGACATAAAACAAGCATTTAACTCATGGAATAAACAAATTCTTTAAAGGATAACATAAGCACTAATAATGCCAGCATGTGCCATCTATTTTCTCTGTGAGTCTTTATCTGCAGCCTACAATGATTAATGTGTGTAGGATGACAGACTGAAGGCAAAAAGTAGACTACAGTGTCTGGCTTTTACCAAGGCTATTAAAAACTGCTTCATTTTTTTCCTTCAATAATGCAACATCAGCTCCTCTCAAAAGGATCAACTGCTTTCATAAACTTTAGCATTTGCATTGTACAAAGCTGGAATAACTTCACACCAGTACCATAATTTGCATGGTTTTGTATTCTGAAATAGTTATAATGAACCACAAGTTTCACTTTGCACCAGAAAACTAGGCACAAAAAATAGCTGCAAATCTCCACACTATGAAAGACATTCAATCTTCTGTAGAACTGGAAGATCTGGCAGGATGAACTGGCAAAAGCAACCACTTGCTAGTCTAAAATGTAAGCTTCATGCAAGATGCTTCCAAGTTTCCACACACAAGAACGTCCACTCTTTCAAGAAAAAAACCCCAAAAATCACAAATAGCACTGTAGCACCCATCTTCAAAACCTTTATCTCTTCAATGCAAAATGCATAAAGATGTTTAACTCCAAACTCACCTATTTCAGATGCCAGAAAATGAAAACTGCTTTATAATGTAGTGGGGCTGATGTCACTCAGTATAGGGCATGCGTACTTTGTCCTTTCCTATTCTCCCATCCCTCCTGCACCTCAACTGTTAAAACTGCAGCCTCTGATAAGGCAACCTAGAGGAGGGAAAAAATCATATTTATATCTCACTGCAGAGGGTAATCTCTTGGAGGGCTGATGCTATTTTATTTTTTTAAATACCAGCAACAATCTGTTGCTGATATTAAAAAATAATATAAGCACTACTAAGGAATGTGGAACTGCAGTACCTTTGTGATACTGCAGTTCCCGTGAGGACTCTCCTGAGAAATAGGCATAGTGCCTTGAAAACAGAGACATACATAACCATTAAGACATGCTAATGTCTTCATACCCAGCTAATTAATAGCAAAGCTTTTTTCACCTCCACTCTTCAGCAAGCTATCAGCAATACCTTGACTTGGCCACTTACATTTACAAAACACTGGACTTTTTTTTTCAGCCCTGCAGAGAGAGACAGTTTGTCAGAAATCTTTAATTTCAGTTTAGGGGATGGGCAAATCCTGGATCAAACTTAAAAAGTACTCCTTCAGCAAAACAGCCCCAAGTACTTTCAGGGAATGCTGAGACAAAAGACATACTGTTTTTCAAAGCCATCAGTTTCATATCAAGTGGTATAACACGAAGAACAGCTTTGTGGAGACATCCTTCATCCTCAAGTACATACGTGTTTTTTGCATCACGAGAACATTTAGGAAAAGGATTAATTCTACCTGGATCTTCTGACACATCCTAGAAACAGCATTTTTAGAAAGTACCACCGAGATTAGCATTTACGCATGGGATAGCTCATAAACTTAATTCTTAGATTCACTGAGACAACTACATGAGTTTAGAGGAGTTACACAGTTATTAAGATGTTTAACTCATGCTAACTTTGACTAGATACTATACATGTACATTCTTTAACAGAAAAACTGATTCCTAGCAATTTGAGAACTAAAGAGAATACAAGCTGAGCCTGAATATTAGGGCAAATAGTTTAAATGAATTAAGAACATGATGGAAAAAATAATTTCATAATACAGACACCTGAATCCTGTTCTTACAGTCTAGTAGCTGCCTGAAAACAGTAAGAAATTCATTTAAAATAAGGCACAGTTACTAATGACAATGTTTTATACTGTATTATTGATGCTGTCAAAATACAACTTTTGGCAGTTAAAAAGAATGCATTACTTTATTGGATATTACTCAGTAATGATCCTCAAGTCAATCTTACCTTGACTCTAAAACGAAAGTACTGTCCAGAGTTATGATCTGGTAACTATGGCCATATGCAGAATTCATTATAAGCTCATGTATCTAAATCTATATTCAAACTGGATTTTTAAATGTTAGAGTATCCCTTTAATCAATTACAGCTATGCTTTCTTATATTATCAGAAATAATGTCCATGAGTTACCTTATTTAGTCTATTAAAAAAAAAAAAAAATCCTGAGTTTCCATTAACAGTATTCTCCTTAAGGAATAATCTATGAGTTTCAGCAATTGCCACCCAAATGATTAAACTAGACTTTGTTACTTTTTGCACTTAAGTGTTCAACAGAACAGTTAAGTAATACAAGAATGTTGTCATACTATAGTTCCTTTAGATTTTTATTTGATAGTAAGAACATTTGAAAAGTCCTATCTCAAAACTTTCTGAGCATTAAATATCTCTAATGATACATAACAATTCTAGAAAAAAGATTGGCTATGTGCTTGTGTCCAAATTGTCCCACAAAGTTCAGTTTTGGGATGCCCAGAAACTCTGAAACTGACTGCCCTAGGAAATGCAAAACCTTTGGCGGTTTACAGAAAAGTCAAATAACTAAAAGCACCAAGTTCTGATGACAGACTTCCAGTTGGCCTTCAGAAGTCAGCAACCATGATACATAAACTAAATACAAAACTAAGCAACAGGAGGCCTGAAGTTATTGACCACTACAGGAATTTAAAATTAATTTATTTAATCTGTAAAGGAAAAACAAGTTGAGGCTATCAAAAGATCTTTCTCCTGCATGTCAATAAAAGTGCACATGCTTAATGATAGGTATGAAAACAACCCTTGCAAGTACTTATTTTTAAGGAAGTAGTCTATTTGGTCATACATGCTGTGCATGTATACTTTTAAGTGAAGAGCTGGCACTTCATAAGTTTTAATTGAAAAAGCATGGCTCCTAATCACAAAATTAAAAAAGGCAACAGCAAGCCTAAGATTAAGACTCCCTCAGAGCTATTAATATATAGCTTTTAAATTAAAATAGAACAGCATATCAATATGACAGTAAAAGTTCATAGCTGTATTCTCAATGCTGTTGGTATGTATTTGCCATCACTGATCAGGTGAGAACTTGATCAATTTTGCAAAAGCTCTTTGTCACTTTCTTAAAGGAGGTAGTATAAAAAGGTGTGATTTGAATAACGTGGCCTCACCCAGCTGTAAACATTTCAAACAATAGACATAAATATCTATGATAAAAAGTATTGTGGAAGAGACTATTCTGGAAATTGGTTTTTTTGAACTTGAAAAGAAAAAACAGTAGATATATTTAATATATTTACTTATTTGCATGTAGTTTGAATGATACAGAACAAGATTACTGTGTTAGAAATCCACATACAATATAAAAACATTTGTTAGACATAAATTCACCATTCTGCTGACATTTGCAATAACTGCTTATCCAAGCTTAACTTCAGGTATTTATAATATTTTTCATACATGAATCTTTGTATATGTGCAATGTTTCATTAACTACACAATGTGAAACCCTGATTTTTGTAGTTTTTCATCACAATCTGAACATAATAGCTATATGCATCTTAACACATTGGCTTTTTGAAACACTAGTAATTAAGGCATCTTTGCTGTACAGTTTCTCAATAGTGCAAACAAAAATTGTCTTTAATAATTTGATTAAAATATAGAAGTAACTGAATATCCCAAAGTTTTTTGTAGTTTTTTTTAATGTAATTGGAAGATAGTTGTGCATTTTGGAGTCCTCTTGTGAAAGAGACATGTAAAAGCTCTTAATGCTGATTGGTTTTGTTGGTTCCTTATAACTGGTTCTGCTGTTTTGTCTTCATGACAGTGTAATTCATCTTCTTCTATGCGATGAAGTTGTAGAATACAGTAGCATTTAAAGAAATACCTAGTAACTGAGTGAATCCCAAATGCAGCAAAGGCATACAGTTTTCATAGTGCACTTTCACCTCACTGAAGTAAAAGTTGCTCCTACTAGACATTTTTCCACTTCAATGTGAAGTAGATTGTTAGGGTTTTGTTAGTGGTTTCATTAAACAGCTTGACAGTTCAGTTCTCTTCTGCCAGGATTTCTCAAAAGGCTTTCAGCACGTATTTCAGGGATACTTTACGAGATTGTTTCACCAGATAAGCACACTGTTTCCCCATCATGTCAGTGTAGCTGCAATAAATAAGCATTTACATCCTAGAAGGAAAAAAAGGAGAAAATGTTTGTCACAGTACTTACAGCTCTAACATCAACTCTTATGTCTGAAGCAGGGCAACCAATCAGGACCATAATACAAGAATAATTATATTTGCCCAAATTTCAGAACAAGTTACCTTCATGACTATTTACAATTACATCTCTTTATGTACTAAAAAGCCTGAGTAGGATTAGTTTTCAAAGCAATCAACTTAGTCTGTTATTCCTCTGCTCCCTGCATGAGCAGGAAACATCACCATAATCATATGATCACGTAGTTAAAACATGTTTTATATGATATTCCTTCACCCAACCCCTCCAACATTCTTGGACCATGTTTGCTCTGACTTGCTCAGGTGACTTTGGTCACAATCTGTCTTGATATACATTAAGAAGCCAGCAAATGGAAATAAAGGGTACCTGAACCCTACAGAAAACAACTGACACTACCTATAGCTGCTATACTGATCTAGCAAAAGAACTAGGCAGTCTGTATTGCATGCTCTCGTAGCTCTACCAAGTTTGGAGGTAGAACTCAGTTCTTCTGCATCCCTGGTAACTGAAATGCTACAAGGATTTTGTAATTATCCTTGTAGGGACATCAAAATTGAAGTTCAGGGGCACATCAGTCCCAGAAAAAAAAGGAAAGAGTTTACTGGTTTAATACATCAAAGTGATCAATTCTGTAGGCACAGAATTATAGATTCCCTAAAACTCCATAAGATGTAAATAAAAGATGTGATTTTTAAGTTCTTTTCAAGTTCACTCCAATCCTGCACACAACCAAGTGTCTGCTGTAACTCCTTTCTCACTGTCTGCCTTCACGAGGTCCCTCCACCTGGAGTGTCTATCTAGTGTAACTTTTGGTGCCCAATCTCAGAAAGCCGTATTTATAGAGATGAGCACAAACAGCAAAACATCCCTCTACCAGGCACCCTCATTACATTACTGATCCCACAACCTATTGAGAAATGCAAGCAGGGATTTGTCTCAGATAGATAGGTTCTTCTGCTCTCCACAAAGTCAGCATTAGATCAGCAACATGCTTTAGAATTTAGTATGTTGTCACTTGCCCCTGCCACCTGATGTGCAAATGCCAATGACATTCCTGGGCTAAGACTCTCTATTCTGCATTACACTTACAACAATGGGTACAACAGATCTAAGAGAAAACATCTGTCCCTTCCAGTCTACCTACTCAACTGAGCCCTTTTTCACATCAATTTTAAAGCTCATTACTATTAGCCATTTAAGAAGATGCCTCCTCTGTAAAGTAAGAAAAATGGATAAAAATTATTATCATTCTAAATCACACAGCTATCACAGGGAATCAACTCCAGACTTCTGTAAAAGACCTGCAATACACTTAAGCATTAGCAGAAACTAAAATCAAAATGTTTCTGTCCAACCACAGCTTAGCCTAAGTAAAACAGGAGGAATACTGTAAGTGATACAACCATGTTCACTACTGAACACAACCACACTGGATTACCTTAGCTACATTACCAGTATATCCTGGAACCAGAGTAAGATGCTTCTCCTGTTCCCACAAAACACTTAGCTGTTGTTTTAGAATATGAATGTTTCTGAAAGAGAATGAACATCATAACATAGGTCGTACATTTTCAGTCTCTTTTACTAAAAATGAATTATTAATACTGCGTACAGACTTAGCCTATACAACAGATCTGAAAAATCTTGATTCAACTTCTACAGCATTTGTATATTGCCTGATGATTATGTCCTACATGTATTAAAGCAGTAGGAAAAAAAAAAAAACAAACCAGAACCAGTAACTTGACTATCCTTAAAGTACTTTAAGATTTAAAATTATAATTTTGCCTTTTGTAGGAAAGTAGTGCTCCTACTGATCAAAAACAGATTGAAATTAAATAGGCTACAGAAACACATTTAAATATTTCCCAAAACTATACTCACCCATCTTCTGCCTTTTCTGTATGTGCAGACAGTTCTGACCACCATCTTTTAATGACAGCCTGAAGCCAGTTTAAACCAACTATCACATATCTGTAACAACACATTTTACACATTATGCGTTTCCCCCTCCCTGCACATTATCTACAGGCCAGATAAGGTGTTGAGATAACTTTGTAAGCAATTTAGAAAGCAACATATTTTCTAGTCTGGAAGAAGAAAAATCTAGACAAATCGGTAAGTTTAAATACTTGTTTGCACTTGCAATTTTTAAGTGGTTAACTGAAGTTCTTGTTGAAAAAGTAGAAGAAAACTCTGCCTTGAGTTCATGTATAAAGCATATTAAAACCTCAGTGCTATTCTTTTTTACTGTTCAGGATAAATAAATCTGCATAAGGGCAAAGCCAGCCCTCTCCCTAACATTGCAGAAAAGAATTTCTGCACTGCTGTTTTGTTAAAGCATAAAGGTTCAGAGGAAAGCTTCCATTCTGGAGCTTTCCCGTTTTCTGAGAAAGGCAGAGCTGGGAGAAGGCGCAGAGGGACAAGAGTCAGAGGATTAAAACCCACCGATTTACAGGGCTCTGCAGAGCCAAGAAGTAATAATGTTTTAAAAACATCCCAAGCTGATACTTACTCTTCGTATTTGCTTTTAAGCAGAGATTTCACTAAAGGCAAAAGATCTACACAGCAGCCAACTGAAACATATGGTTTTTCTTCCTGTAAACTTAAAAAAACAAGATGTTTCAGAAGTGCTTGAACTTCAGTGTGGTTATAAGCAAATTCTAATACTCCATTTTTTTTTTTCTGTTTGTACCTGTTTGTAAGCACAGGAAGGCAGTCTACTACTACTCCAAGATCCTGGATCCTAGAAACATTAAGAATAAAATCAGAAGTGTTACAGGTAGATCCTACTAGTAGTAGAAATATATGCTTCTGCTATGATTTAAAAAGTGTAACTAAGTCACAACATTTACAGAACTCCTAAAAATACTGCAGCATATTTGAGATTGCTACCATTTTAAGGATATAAAAGAAGAGATATTTTACCTCACTAAGTAGGCTACCAGTTCACTTATACTTCTCCTTCTCCAAAAGGTTAAAGCTACATTCAGTCTCAGATTCCTGCTGAAAAGAACTTGAGCCATTGTTTCATGGTCCTGAGAAACCTGCATGTTTTTAAAAATATAAAAAATTGCTGCAAGTTAAGTAGCCAGCAATAAATAAGCTACTTTAATATAATCTGGTATATGATAATACACTTTTCTACCTGTATGCTGAAGAGTCTGTTTTACAAATTTATCTAAGAATAGACTTAAACCCATAAATTTCCCTTAGAAGAGGGTACAAAAATATTAGACCTACTTTACTGCAAGAATAAGGTTTGTACCTCTTTACCACCTAAGACCGGTATCTAGAAATGAGCAAGCATGAGCATCAACATTTAAATCTCACCTACTCTGAGAACTTTTTACTTAGATAATTATTAATTTTGACACAATTTAGACACAAGTAATTACATGTATTACTCCGAACTCCAACAGAAAAGGTTCATTTCTGAAAAAGCTTGTTCTCTGAGTGAAGTTCAGGCATTTTAATTAATTAGACCTTGGATTGGAATGAACACTGCAGAGCCACACACATCTCTCAAAGCAGTTAAATAGTCATTTGTGGCCAGAGGCCAGTGATCTGGTCCTTAACTTCTCAGAAAAACCAATCTTCCACTGTCTTCATTTCTTTACCCATCTTTCTGCAACCTCTTTTAATTGTAGCTATTCTGCTCTTTTCTTGAAACCATCAAATTAAGCAGTGCAGCAGAGCTGCAGACTTGTGCCTTGAGCCCACCAGCCTCTCACAGCTCTCCCATGGCAGCCCACATTTAGAGCACTGTGATAAGACAGCACGGTTATTCCCTGCCATGCCTCAACTTAAACACATGCAAGCCTCAATGACAAGTAACAAAAATCTATTGTGACAGAAATGCAAACTTCAACATTAAGGGCCTTAAATCGCCTTCACTGTCACAAAGTCCATTTCATTCAAATACCTGACCTTTTAGCCAGTTTCCAAAGACCTGCAAGCATCCGCTAGGTTTCCTCAACCAATCCTAACAAGAAATAAAGCTCATACAAACACTTAAGTTAGTTTCACACACACTAAGTAGATACTGCTATTGAAAATTGTCCTAATCTACCTCGCCAGTTTATTCTCATTGACACACTAACATTTTTACACTTCTACAAACACACATATGGACGTATGTCCTGCCAATTCATGAAACCTAAGCAGGTCAAAACAATGTTCTCCATCAGTGCTGGTGCAATTTTAACCCAGTCAAGTGTGGCAAATCTGAGCTTCTGACCCGACACAAATAGGAAGAAAAGTGGCAGGACTATTACTGTTGACAACTGTATCACCATAAAATGACAGCCTATAAATCATAAGACCTGATATTTGCAGAACTGAAGGAAACTAATCTAATGAAAGAAAACTTTCACAGCTAATTACTAGGAACACTTCTTTTTTAAACTGAAGTTTCTTCAAACTCTACCCACCTCTGAAAAAAATGCGCTGTATTTGGATGAGGGGCCTTCTGTTTGAGATGAGCCAGAGTCACTAGAATTCAGCAAGTGTGTATGACTGTTGTGAAGTTTTGCTGGCAGATTCCCTGCACAAGCCAGTTCATTTTCTTTATTTGCCATGTCACGGCCCCTAGATTTAGGGCACAGTTTCTTTCTGTAACAAGGCTTTGGAGTATAACAATGAACTTTCCTTTTACAATATACCACTTTGAAAAGAGAGAGGGGACTGGTCAGCGTTTTTCCAACCGTTACTCTGCAATAATAAAGCACTATTTTAGTGAAGGCTGATCCAAACCAAATCTATTACATTATTATGTATGTATATATATATATATATATATATAATTTAATCATGAATTCAGCAGTCAGCTTTCAGGTTATTGAAAATATTCTTTCCACAATATATATCTTAATGACACTTGGGTAATCAAGAAGTCATGCCACCAATATTCTTCTCTATTTTTATTAATGCAGAAACCCATTATTATGGAAGAAAACACAAGAACCAAGAACTGTCATTGAAATCAAGACCTATCATCCATTCGCGTCTGCTTTGGTGTTGTTATTAATTTCGAGTGCATCTTCCTCCCTACCTCTATCACACTTTAAACTCAGGTATCACACAGCACAGCTCTCCTACCTGTTTGTGTATGAAGCCAGCTGTTTAGGAGATTTCTTACCCTGGGAGAAAGGAAACGAGAGAAAAAAAAGCTGTATTACTAAAAAGGGTCGAATACTCCCGTCTACACTACTTAGCATTAACAGTAACATTTATATTGTGCACATCAGCAAGACAACGTTATGATCTTTTTTTGTTAACGCTGGTCATAAAACGTTAGTTTTAATACACAACTTCAATAAACAAGAGGATATTGATATCTTCACCACTGTTGGAAGAGGTCTTACAGTAAGTTTGCCTCTCTAGTACTTCCTCTGTACTCCATTATCTTACTCTTCAGCAAGTAACACAGGTATGAGGTTATAAAAACTGCTTTTGAGTAGCATGAATCCAGTGAAAATCTACATGTTACCAACAGGGTAGATGAAGCTGTACGATTACAAGACATCCATTCCAATGAGAGAGTTTCACCTACTCCGCCTCTCATTTGTGCCATATAGCTCTCCTAAAAAGAACTTCTTTATGACAGATTCCCTGTGTTGAAACATTTTTGGTTAGATTGCCAAAAAGCAGGCATGAATAAGATTGCATCAGTACCTACTGCTCATATGAATGACATGATGCACTTATCTGTGCAGCCACTGCCTGTATCTATTACAACACAGTTTTCATAATATAACTGCTGTTCAACTTAAAGTTCTATTGCACATCCAAACATCAAATGTTTAGTAGGGCTGCACTTCTAGACTTAGACTGCTCAGAACTATGAACTTGTTTAAATCTTTATTTCACTTTTCTCAGAGGATGTAAAACAACCCAACAAACAACACAAGCAACTTACCTCCTTCATGATCTTTTTAGTGGAAGAAGAGATTCTTTTTCTGGAGAGATCAATGGGATGACCTTCAATATACAATACTTTCTGTTTTTTAACATTGTGAGCTTCAGATGCCATAATCTCTCAAAACCCTGTTCTCAAGGGAAAGATATTTAGTTGTATTTTCTAAAACATTCCATCAGCTTTCTTCAAATGCAGCTAGCAACACTAGAATTCAACTATTTGCAAGATCTTCCATCCTATATATAACCCAAGACATCATCCTCTAGCGAATGTTAGCTCAAGACCTCATTATCAACACATTGAGCATTTCAAAATTCCTATTTAGCTTTCAAAAAAAGAAGAAACAAAGCCAGAACCACCCAAGAAACAGACAAAGATTGTTTTCACACCAGTTTCTACACCTGCACTGAGAGGTACCAGAAAAACAAGAATTCAAGTAAGGAATAGGGCAACTTATGAAACCCCTTTCCTCACACTATCAATTTCATCTGCCACCTAGAGAAAAATAATTGGTTTTACCCCATTTCCAAATGTGAAAGGCAGATAAAAAACTGATTCTTGTTTTCCAGGAAGAAAGCAAACTTCAACAAAATAATATAGGTTTGGTTTTGTTTTTTTTTTTTTAAAGTGAAATATCTTCCCCTTACTTTATTGGCAAATGTACATCCCCCTCCCCTCCCTCCCCATTTTTGTCAGAGCAGTGCTTCAGCTACTTTTCGTACTAAAATCCACAACTTTATTTTATGTAAAAAGTCTTTTGTCTTGAAGTATGCAAGTATTTCTAAGAGAATCAACACCAAGATTGAGACAGTTGTACATATGATTTTGCATCTTTTGTGACTGATCAGAAGATCCATTGTTTGAGGCAAGGTTTGACTACTACATCATCATAGAGGCACTATTCTTGAAGTGTTTTAGCAAGACATCCTATGCTACTTTTAAAAGACAACCCCTTGCTGCAATATTAGTGGTTTTTCCCCTAAAAGGTAAAACTCTGGTTTCAACATGAGTGCTCTCATCTCTCTCCTCCATCTTTAGCAGCAGCCCTTTTACCCTATGTAGCAGATTCACCACACATTAAGAACTTCAGCATTTAAAAGACTAAGAGACTAAGCACTGAATAAGCCAGATGGGAAACAGCTTATCAGCCATGAAGATCCATGCAGCAGCTAAAGGCCACCAAATAAAACAAGCAGGTGGCAGGCCCAAAACAAGACAGATGCTGCATTCAGGCAAATTAAAATCAGTGCTGTAGGGTAAAGTGGAAGAAAAAAAATAATTCTTCAAACGTTCTGGTATTCTTTAGAATTGGATCAGTACTAAAGAACTTCACTTGAGATCTCTCTCCAAAAACCAGAACATTTACTGAAAGAATTCCTTACCCTGTAAGATGGGAACACGGAGCCCTCAGACTGCAAATGGCAGCGTTATTTAGGGCAGTATCTTTAATAGCTGGTGGCCAATATTTTTCCAGATGTAAGTCTGGCTTAAGACTGGTTCATTAACTTACTTTTTTTCACTCTTATAAGACAGTGATGAAGAGTTATAACTTTGTTAGCTCTCCACACTTCCTAGTTCTTCCACAAAGGCCTGTAAATAATCTTTCCCCTGAAGTTTAGAAAAAACCTCACAAAACCAAACACTTTTTCCTCTGCTTATCAGACTGCTTAAAAGCATCATTCGGTCTCGAAATGGGCTGTATATTAAAATTTGAACTTGGAGCACAACACAAAGGCATATGCTGAACAACTGGACTCCTGAAGAAAAACCCAGCAATCCTAAAATCCAAACAAATCCATCCTTTATTCAGGTCAGTGATGAAAAGGGAATGATACTGAAGGGAAAACAATAAACCAAAATATGAGGGGGGGACAACCTCCAACCTACCAGATATAAAACCCACAATCACCTCATCAGATACTAAAAAAAATCCCCAATCTCTGTTGCCGAAGAATAATTTTTGTGACTACTCCCATAACACACTATCAGCTGACAAGTCTTTATGCCTAAAAGTGACTGTTCCTTATCTTTCCTTGTTTAATAAATGATGTCAATCTACCCTCATCTTTCACACTAAGCAGTACGCAAGAATCTGATCACCAAAATAAATGACAACACTATGTAACTAGAATATTTTGTTCTTAAAAGAAGTGTAAAATATTAGAAGGCTAGAAAGAAATGTCTTACCAAGGAAATTCAATTAGTGTTATCAGTTTTTAATACTGGGCCCTAAAGAGCATCTAACATCTCAAAATACCTGAACTGGAGCTATCTGAACTGGAGAGAGAGGACTCTGGAGGGAAGTTAGTTCCATACAAAAGGTTGCATGTGTCCAGGAGAAAAATTAAGAGAATTTTACACTCTGAGAATTCTGACTTAAGAATATATTGTTCCCCAGCTTCCCAGCTGAAACAGAACAACAGAACTATCAATTCTTTCTCTAAATAGTCGTAAAAGAAATTCAAAAGGTCAAAAGATGATCAGATATAAAGGAATATCTGATGAAGCAAAGTAAAATCCTTTTGCACAGCCTCACTGTCCAACAGCTTAAAGGTTTCCATAGTTTAACCTGTTGAGTCTCAGATTATGCAGAAGTAGCAGTGAACATTTAAGCAGTAATGAAACAGCTGCGTTTTTAGCCAAGGTGCAGAATCTCTCCTTTGGAGCTGACAAAGTACCTAAAGAAAACAGTCAATATTTAAAGAGCCTCAGGGAAGATCCAGACTGACAAGTCTGTTGTGCTAATTAGCAAACAATGTAATCAAGAATAGACGACGTGGACACAAACAAATAATATAATGGGAAAGATTCAGCCTGGCTGTCACTAAGGCAACACTGCCTGGAAAAGAGAAGGCTCCAGGGTGACTTCACTGTGGCCTTCATGTACCTGAAAGTGCTGCAAGAGAGCTGGAGAGGGACTTTCTACCAGGGCATTTGTGAAGGCTAACAGCTTCAGTCTGAAAGAGGTTAGGTTTGGATCGGTTATCAGGACAAAATTCTTTACTGAGAGGGTGGTAAGGCACTGGAATACATTTCCTAGAGAAGTGGTTGATGCCTTGTCCCTGGAAGTGTCCAAGGCCAAGTTAAGGGGGGTTTGAGCAGTCTAGTCTAGTGGAAAGCATCCCTTCCTTCCCATGGCAGGGAAATTAGAACTAGATCATTCAGGTCAGTTCTAACCCAAAATATTCTATAATTCTATGAAGTCCTGCTCTGCAAAATTAATGGAATTTATTAAGAGTATAGGGTAGTACAACATGGATAAAGGGCAACTAAATGATAGACTATTTGAGTTTCCAAGTCCCTCACTTAAATCTTGAGGAAACTAAGCAATCAAGTGACAAAAAAGGGAAAGCTCTTGCATGTACAAGTATCTCAGGAATAGCCATAAACTGTCTCAACAGTTTCCACACCACAAAAATCACCTCCAGATCCTGGGGAAAACCTGCATTGGTTTATGCTGTTCAATATAATCATAAATTACCTCACAAAAGGGGATGAAGACTGTTGACAATACAAAATCATCCAGTGAAGATAAGGGCTAACTGAAGAACTGGAGAAGGACTATGACTTATTATAAGCAGAAACAATGCTTATAGATCAATACAAAGCAAAGCCTATGTATCTGCAGGTAGGAAAAAATTCTGGGTTCCTACTGGAATCACAGTCTCTGAGATAGTAACTGCCACCACAACAATATTTGGATATAGGACAGTTTACTTTAGATCAGATGGACTGTTTAGTGTTCCATATGGATCAATAAACAGTTAGAAAAATAAACAGAACACTATTGTGACAGTGTACAGAACTAATTTGTGCCTGTATTTCATATACTGAGAGCAGGGTTAGTTAACTGTCTTTAAAAAAACTAAAATAACCCTAAAAATGTCAAAAAACCACTTCTGAGTAAAGCAAAAAACAACTCAGACAAAGGAAAGTTAAAAATACATGGAATACCTTTCATAAAACCAACGACCGATTAGATCAGCCTCTTCAGTCTGGAGAAGAGGCTACTTACAGCCAACAGGGGAAATAAGACAAAGGCCTACAAAATGAATGGCTTGGAGAAGTTGCATTGAGATTGTGCCCTCTCTTGCCCAATATAAAAATAAAGGGTCAAAAGTCAATAGCTGAAGATTGGATTGATACTAATAAGGGTAAACTGTGTGCAAATTATAATCAACCTGAACCTGCCACAGGATGTTGTGCACCCAAATGTTTTATATGGGTTCTAGGACAGATTGTGCAAATACATAAAAAAACATCAAAACAACAGACTGAAAGTGAACTACAAACCATGCAGTCCAGATAGAAGAGAACACAAGCAGAAGAATCTGGTATATGCAAACCTAACAGTGCTACAATAAACTCAGTCAACATCTTAAGAAACCAGCTTCGAAAGGCTTAGTAACACCTAGGAAAATGCTGGCTGGCCAGCAATTAAAAAGATGAATGCTACAGGATGAAAGGAACTTTACATGGCTCTTCAGAACTTTGATTTCCTATCTGCAGTTGGATATCATCTAGGGATAGCTAATTAGACACTACATCTCCCTGTAATTTCAGGATATATACAGAGAGTTCTTAAACTGGCATTAGATACTAATTTGTACAGAGTCAAACAATCTATACCTTAATGTCTTTAATTTCTGACTTCTCCCTTGTGATGAGCACAGCTAGTTGTACCTGATCAAGACAATCTGCTATACAATCTCATTGAGGCTAATATGTTTCCTTCACTTTATAAAGTTTTTAAAATTAAACTAAGGATACAACACATGTCCCTTCAGCTTTGCCTCGGTCCCTGTACAATCCTAAACTGTTTTACAACTGAACAAGGTAGACTGCAAATCTGAACAGAGATGTATGATTTCAGTAGGATGACAACCAAATCCCACCAACTTCCCCTGAACTGTGGAGACTTCTCACAGCAGATGACAATCTTCCCTTCTCTCCCTTTTATTCTCTTCAATCTTCAGTAAGCAGAAGGACTGAAGTAATAGCAGCCATGTCCTCCTGGGAAGACGCTGGTTTGTCCCCATGTCAACAGACAATACCCTGTGTAAAGTTTTCTTGATGGTTCTACTGGTATTGTCCATCTCTGCTCTCTCCCAGATGCAATAAAACTCTTCAGGTCACACCAGCATTAGGCAAAGAAAGTCAGCACTAACAGGCTTTCAAGTGCATATCTATCGAAGGCAAGTATTAACAACTCTGCCACTCCCTCCCATCATCCTAAATTCTGGGCATGGCCCCCAGAGAGGGACAAACTCTTCTTGACACGTTATGTAATCTAACTATGTATTAACATAATATTATTTTCTTACAGAACACAGGCTGGACTACTTTGCATGGCAGCATGGCAAATGTAAAATAGTTAGGTATCTTAAGCCATTAGCAGTATCTTTTAAAACACATTCTTCCATCCTATTCCTTGTCCAAATTCTTAACAGCTACTTTTTCCTGCAGCATTCCACGTGTACCAGCCATGGCAAATGTGATTCTCCTCCACCCCACAGTAACCCAACTGCAAGTTCAAGTATGACAATATTAAACTTGGATGAAAGAGCTAATTAATCATTACTCCCCAGGAAGGGAGCACATGCTTTGAAAGCATTCCAAATAGGTATGCACCAGGGAAGCAGTAATGGTCAACTCATTTCACCAGTCATTATCAGATCTACGATGGTCACAAGAAACTTCCAAGAATGGTTCTTTCAAATTTACTTCCAAAAGGGTAATTTGCTTACAAAAATAAATTAACACTGTCTCATGATATCAAAGTTATTTTGTAAGCTTGGCATAACTTCCTTTTATTTTAGCTCTGCTAAATGTTAAAAAATCCATCTGTCTTTGTTTTAGAAGGCTTCCGCATCCTTTGCATATTAAATGTTTTGGTTTTTTTCAAATTGCTTCTACAGTAATTGATGTACTGATGGTTCACCAGCTATTAAATATTGAATTTTCTTAAAAAAAGGAAGTGGATTCAAGATTTGAAGGAGTATGCTAATGCAAAATTTTTCTGCAACATTATAAAGAGTGTTATATGCCAGTAGAACAGGGTTTTTTAATGTGCTACACCTGACAGGCCATTAGTTCCAGTTTATAGTTTCCTATGTTGATAAAAACTACAGGAATTTCACTAAATTTGGAGTATATAAAAATACTATTTGAACAACTAGTTATGGTAAATTAGCTTATACCAAAGATACTTCTACCTGATGATTTTCACTTATGAACACTCTGGGGACACTAAATTTGGGAGTTTTACAACTGAGAGGTGTTATAAAAGAAATAAATTTCCACAACACTGAAGCTTACAAATTAATGTTTTACACAACTCTTTAAGAAACTACCATGAAATTAAATAGAGCAATTTCTTTTACCATTTATTGCTCAATCTGAAGAGTTTAAAAAAACTGCAAGAATTCTGAATTCAAACCCAGAGACAGACATACTGGCAAACCCCTCAAGCCCCACACTTGGTGGAAGCTAAGGAAGTACTCACTGCATGCCCACCAGGCTGAACAGTCAGTGAATACGTCTCACACAACTTACACAAGGCTTTTTACGCTCCCTCAAATATACTATTATTGATTGTAGTCCGTTTATAGTATTTAAAAAGCCTTCTTAACTTATAGTCAAGCTTCTTATCCTAGGATCAACAAAAGGGTTTTTTTTTTAAACAGCTGATTTAAATTATTATAAGATAATATATATGAAATATATATCACACACAAGCATTATCTACAACAATATTATCAAATATAATTAAAATAAATTTAAAAGAGAAGTTTTGAAAGTGGCAAGTGAATATATATACACACAGCTATAAGAATACATGCATAGTAGAATACTGCCATATGCTTTTTAATACACATACATAAAATACCTTAATAATATTATTTTTAATATATTAAAATGAAATCATGTGTTTTAAAGTTTAGGAATTCGAATCAATGGTAATTTGAAGTAAGCGAAGTAACACTAGAGAAATTTAAGTCAAAACTACATGGACTGTTAATAAGAAATTAAAGTGACATCTTCAGACAAGAACATGTTCTTTCCGATCAGCAAGGCCAAAGATGCACAAACTTGCCTTCTCTTATGCTTTAATTCTACTAAACATGGGTAACTACATATTTTTAATTATTTCACTGGTTACAGCCAGAGAAGACTAGGAGGAAAAATAAAGAGGAACAGGAAAAGCAAAAATGATGTTCCAAGTAGAGATGGATGAAAGCTGCTTTTAAGCAAACGGGCTTAACCTTGCTCCAAAGCAGAGCATGTTACAAAACAAGAAACAAATGATTTCCAATATCACCACCTAATCTCCCTCCTTAAAAGATCTCCCCATTCAAAATATCTTTTTAAAATCTGCATGCCAAATCGTCCAGCACAACACTGAAAAAATAATTTGAAGGCTTTTTGAACGAAGTAATTAATGCAGGATCTGATCTTCAAGCACTTAAGGTTCTCCTCCTCCCCCTTCCCCCTGGAATCTGTCACACCCAAGAAATTAAATCCGTCAGCAGGCCTCACACCCAGCTTGTTGTCCTCCCTCTCGGCAGCACCAGAGCCTTCCCTGCTCTCCTGGCACGTATCCGTCACCGCACACGCCTGCTTCGAGCCGAGGCTGCTGGCACCATTTTAGAAAGGGACCCGAGTGCCAGAACCCGCTCTCCGGAGGCGGCAGGCACCGCACACAGCGGCGCCGGGCGAGGCCGCCCGGACGCGCGGAGCGGCGCGGAGCGGGCCGGAGCGATCCGCGGCCCCGCACCGCCCGGCGCGACGCCGCGCAGCCGCGCCTGGTCCCGGCGGGGCAGAGCGCGGCCCCGCTGCGCTCCCCGCGTCGGCGGCCCCGGGCTGCGGTCACCCCCGCGCCACTCACCCGCTGCTCATGTTCAGGGCCGGGCCGGCCGGGCGGGCGGAGCGGCGGGAGCGCTACTGCCGGGGCCCGGCGCCCGGAGCCTGCGCCATTCAAACGGCGCCGCGGTGCACGCCGGGCCGCGCGCGCCGCACCACGCCCCGCCGCGCGCGGCACCGCAGCACCGCAGCGCCCTCTGCCGGGCGCGGCCTCGCGCCCCGCCCCGCCCCGGCCGCGTCAGCGCAGCGCCGCGCGGCCCGCGGGGCCGAACTGCGCCTGCGGACGCGAGCCTGGGAAGGCCGGGTCAGCCCCGGGCAGCGAGCGAGGCGCCCGCGCTCCCCGCCTGTCCGCCGCTGCCGAGCCGCGGCTACGAGCGTGCGACGATCGAACCGCCTGAGAAATCCGTGGCAGCTGCAGGCTCTGCTGCGTTATCACAGAACCACAGAATGAGCTGAGTCGGGAGGGGCCCGCAGAGATGACCCAAGTCCCAACTCTTGCATAGCACCATCCCCAAGAGTTACAGCATGTGCCCGAGAGCACTGCTCTCTGCCCGCTTGGTGCTGTTCCACTGCTTAAACACCCTTTGGATGAAAAACCTTTTCCTAATATCCAACCTAAGTCTTCCCTGGCACAACTTCAGGACGTTGTTTCAGGTCCTGTCACTGGTCACCGCAGAGAAGAGATCGGTGGTCCCTCCAATTGCCCTCACCAGGAAGTTGTAGGCTGCATGAGATCTCCCGTCAGTCCTCTTCAGGCTGAACAAAGTGACCTCAGCCACTCCTCATACAGCTTCCCCTCAAGACCCTTCACCATCTTCATTGTCCTACTTGGGATGCTCTCTAATAGCTTAATAAATTTTATACTGTGGCTCTCAGCACTGGGGGTGAGGCTGCCCCAGCTCAGATCAGGGCAGGACAATCCCCTCCCTTGCCTGGCTGGCCATGCTGTGCCCAGTGCACCCCAGGACACGCCTGGCCCTCCTGGCTGCCAGGGCACAATGATCATGTTCAACTTGCCTCAGACCAGGACCCCAGGTCCCTCTCTGTGGCACTGCTTCCCAGCCTCTCATTCCCCACTGTGTCCATACATCCAGGGCTGCCCATCCCAGGGGCAGAATCCTGCACTTTCCCTTGTTGAATTCATACGATTGGTGATTACCCAGCCCTCTAACATGTGATGATGTATCCGCAGGGCCTCCCTGCCTTTGAGGGACTCAACAGCAAATTTGTTTAGTAACCCTCCCAGTCCTATGCCCAGCTCATTCATGAAGATGTTGACAAGCACAGGGACAAGGATGGAGCCTTGGGAATCCCACTAGTGGTCACCAGTGTGATGTCACCCCCTTCACTATAACCCGTTGCACCTGACCCATGAGCCAGTTGCTCGCCCATCACACGCATTTATCCAGCTGTGTGCTGGACATTTTATTCAGAAAGATACTATGAGGAAAAGTATTGAAAACTTTGGTAATTATAACCAGTAAGGCCTTTCTGTCCTTTCTGCTTTAGAGAATAGGACAACTGGCAGATAATATACACTAAAGAAATGTTTGGGCTTTCTAAAACAGATCTTCCTGGTGAAGTCTGTCAGCAGCACATAGTTACATGCCAAATGATTTTTAGATTATTGCCAGCTAAATGCAGTTAACTTCCATGTGGATGCCAGGCAGTGACAGAAATGGCAGCAGTGGTCCTTGTGATCTTATGTTTAGCTTTAAAGGGCAGCATAACTGGTTTGTCCAGTCAAGGTGCCAAGCATAATAATATTTTTATTACTGGGCCCCATTATTAAAGACTTCTTCTGAGTATAAGCTGTGCTGCAAGTCCACAGAGGGGTCAAATTTTGTAGCAAAAATGTAATTTCTGTCAAGGGCTCAGTTCTGTTTTCAGAAGCACACAAGATGTACTAACCCTAAGTAAGTTTATTTCTTTTTCTCTCTATTTTTCTCTCTGTTTCTCTAAAAGCAGCAGGCTCCCTGGGAGTAAAAAAAAAAAAAAGAAAAAAAAGCTTTACATATTGATTTAAAGAAAAATATTGACTCCCTGGGAGCCTGAAATTTTCTACTGTGGCACTGGACATATATTTTTTCTTCTTTTTATATATAGTATACAGAGATCCTAATTTGTGCTCCAGATGGGAGTAACTAATAACTAACTGGATTCATCATCAGTACTCCCACCTGGAGCAGTACTTAAATTAGACGATTTACTAATTGTATGAATATTTAATTAGGTTATTAACCATTTTTTTTGCCGCGGCAGTGCACCTACCGCTCACCCTGAGGCTCACCCCTGTCCCCAGGCTGTCCCCCCGCCCACATCCCGTGGCCCCATCGCTAGCCCCGCCAGCTCGCCCCGGCACCGGCCCCCACTGCATCGCGGGGATTGGGTTAGGCTTAGGTTTAGCCTTGGAGGTTATAGTTATGGTTTGTGTTAGGGATAAGGGTTAGGTTTAGAGTTGGGATTATGATGAGGTTCAATGTAAGGGGTTTGGTCTAGAGTCAGGGTTAGGGTTTAGAGTTAAGGTTAGGGGTTAGGGTTAGTGTTTGGGGTAAGGGTTGGGTTTAATGTTGGGCTAAGGTTAGGTTCAGGGTAATGGGTTTGAGTTAGAGTCAGGGTCAAGGTTAGGGCTTAGGGGTTAATATTTGGGTTAGAGTTAGATTTAGGATCGTTTAGGGCTTAAGTTAAGGGTATGGTCAGTGTTAGGGGCTGGTGTTAGAGTTAGGGGTTAGTGGTTTGGGTTAGGATTAGGTTTAGGTTAGTGGTTTGGGGTTTTGGTTAGGGTTTGGGTTAGTTACAAGTTTTATCCATTCTGTCTTCCAGATTGTTTTCCTTGCAGTTGTATTGAATTTCATGTTATATATTTTATGTCATTCTCACAAATGTAAAAGTAGCTTCTGTGGCAGTTTATAGTGTAATGAAGAAATTTTGATAGTAATTGTGGATGCATTACAAAAATCTATTGTGTGTAAATTAACAACTTGAATGTGCAGCAGTGTAAGGTACTTGTGCAGAGGGCAAAGTAAATGGGGATGATAGGATGAATGAATTTGCTATGACTGGGTCTTCTGAACTGATTAAGCTGTGCTGTGTAGCGTTAATACCAATAATGTGATTCTTTTCTTCAAACCTGCAAAAGGGTATTGCATAATGATATTTTCTTCATATGATGCCTATTCCATTTATTTCCAGATTGCATTTCTCACAAATGGCCTATTTCAATTTTCTACTTTTCCTAATTTTTTCTTTTCTGCAGAAACTTTTCCTTCCAGAGATTGCAGAAGTAGTACTATCCAAATTGATGCTGTAATTTTACCAGCCTGGCTTCTTTTCCATTCCTCCTTTAGGTAAAATTTAGAGTCAATAAAGTGTACTGACATTTATGAATCTTCTTCCAAATGTGCCCAGTAGATGCCTGGGATGTGCAGTGGGTGGGATATTTGAGGGGGTGGTAGTTATTCCAAGTCTATGAACTATTTAATCTTTAGCCCGCAGGTTGGAGACAGGATGGCTCAGGCAATTGGTAATGGGATAAAGATTTTCACCTCTGAATTGCCAACTCTGGGCCAGATTAATAGGACAGGATATTTCTACCATCTGGTGTCTGGTCAGTGACCCATATGAGGGAAATCAGTAGCCATCCCTGCTACTGGTGAACAGCTTTACAATTAAACCCCCTCACCCCCCAGGGCATACTGTGTGAGAATGGTGCACAGCAAACAGCTCCAAGTGAGCACCAGGACTAAAAATCGCTCTAGAAACTTGATGATTAGGACTCAGCACACTGAAGGGAGTGTGGGAAAATTTGCCAGCATGAGCTGTCAGGGGATGCTGTTTCACTGAGAATATTCACTTCAGAGAATGCTAGTTTTTTAGACAGCAAGCAACTGATGATTCTTGGCTGAAAATAACAATAGCTGGTACGAAAAGTAACTTGATTTTGCTGTGATGCAGAAAAGCTGAACTTCAAAAGGCAAATATCCACCAATAATATTTCTCGTTGGCATATGATGTCAATACTTAAATAGGATGAAAAGGTGTAAAATTTTTGCAGTCTGAGATAGGTTAGCAGATTTAGTGAACAAAGAATTATGAATCAGTGTGCCATATTGGAATTATTTGTAACACAGCACTTCTGGACACTGCATCCATTTCCTATTTTAGAAATAAGACCAGGTGTAATGTGTGAACTGGGCTAGGGTCTGATTTTCTGTAGTTTTCTGAAGCAATATTCTGTCTGAATCAAGAAACACAAGGTAAATAGTACTTGAGAGAGAAAAAAAAGCCCTCATACTGTAATATTAAAAAGTGTTTATATTGAAAAATGTTATTTGTTACTATGATATTTTATTTAAATATGGAAATAATAAACCAATGCTAACCAGTTTAGGGCTTTGCCTAATGTTCCTGAAGCAGAACTAGGCTTCTAGGGTGATCACTTTCAGAGAAACTGAGCACCTAGGCCTTAATAAAGAAATTTAATGAAATGTACGAAGAATTTAGTGTCTGATTTTCTGTGTTGCTAACACTCTTTGGTTTTGTTCGAAGCCCGGCGTCTCGCCGACAGTTCCCGCAGTTTCAGAGGCGGTTCCCGCACCCAGGCCGCGCAGGTCGCACCGAGCGCGGCCGAGCGGAACCGCGGGGCGCCGCCCGCCGCTCCTGCTGCTCCCGCTCCACCGCTCCCGCCCCGCCGCGCCCTGCCTGCCGCTCCTGCTGCTCCCGCTCCACCGCTCCCGCCCCGCCGCGCCCTGCCTGCCGCTCCTGCTGCTCCCGCTCCACCGCTCCCGCCCCGCCGCTCCCTGCCTGCCGCTCCTGTCGCTCCCGCTCCACCGCTCCCGCCCGCCGCTCCCTGCCTGCCGCTCCTGTCGCTCCCGCCCCGCCGCTCCCTGCCTGCCGCTCCTGTCGCTCCCGCTCCACCGCTCCCGCCCGCCGCTCCCTGCCTGCCGCTCCTGTCGCTCCCGCCCCGCCGCTCCCTGCCTGCCGCTCCTGTCGCTCCCGCCCGCCGCTCCCTGCCTGCCGCTCCTGTCGCTCCCGCCCGCCGCTCCCTGCCTGCCGCTCCTGTCGCACCCGCCTCCGCCGCTTCCGCTCCGCCGCTCCCGCCCCGCCGCTCCCTGCCTGCCGCTCCTGCTGCTCCCGCTCCACCGCTCCCGCCCCGCCGCTCCCTGCCTGCCGCTCCTGCTGCTCCCGCTCCACCGCTCCCGCCCCGCCGCGCCCTGCCTGCCGCTCCTGCTGCTCCCGCTCCACCGCTCCCGCCCGCCGCTCCCTGCCTGCCGCTCCTGCTGCTCCCGCTCCGCCGCTCCCGCCCCGCCGCTCCCTGCCTGCCGCTCCCGTCGCTCCCGCCCCGCCGCTCCCTGCCTGCCGCTCCTGTCGCACCCGCTCCGCCGCTTCCGCTCCGCCGCTCCCGCTCCACCGCTCCCGCCCGCCGCTCCCTGCCTGCCGCTCCTGTCGCTCCCGCTCCGCCGCTCCCGCCCCGCCGCTCCCGCTCCACCGCTCCTGCCCCGCCGCTCCTGCTCCACCGCTCCTGCCTCGCCACTCCCGCCCGGCAGGGGGCGCGCCCGGCGCGGCGCCGAGAGCCGTCCCTTTGGAAACCCATTTCCAAAGCTCTTTTTCAAACCGTGTTCTCTCTGCACGGCTTTGCTGAAAGGGCCATTGTCTCGCATTCGTGAGTGACTGTTTCATAGAACACCCCAGCCTGTTTATGTCTATTGTTATGGTTATCTTGTCATTTTATTCATCACGAGCTGTGGATTGCTCGGGCATCTTAATTGATCATAATCATAAATATCGACTTGAATAATTTTTCTCACCCGCAATATTCAAGAGACAGACCCTGAAATAATTCTCACTATTAACAGCTGGCAAGAGCAGTAGGCTTTTAAAATAAATAAGCTTGGCTTTGTAAACTGTTGTAACTCGGGGAAGCATAAGGTAAAGACTGGAATTCTTTTTGCATGTGTATGGCAAGAATTTTCAGATTTCAGTAACAGGCTGTAGTGGCTGTGATCTCACCTATAGTTTCGGATTTCACTTTCATAAAAGTCACGGAATACATTCTGGGATACAAAGAATTTGGCTGAGACATCTCACCTCAAATACATTCTTTTTCTGTTAGGTCTTCCATCTCAGAAACATACAGCTTTTTGAAAAGAATCTTTGTCTCTGCAGACAGTTAATGACTAGCAAACAAATACGGCAAAATCATGTCGCGTTCAATTACATCTATTTTATTTAACAATTCTTGTTTCAAAAATTAGTGACTGTATTATCACTTTCTGTGCTTCTGTCTATACCTTCATTCTCTTTAATTTAGTTTATTTATTTCTCCCTTTAATCCCTCCATGTCCTTAAATTCTTTGCTTCAGCCTAATCCTTCAAATCCTATAATTACTCAAACAAAGCATTTTAACCTTGTGGCCTTCCTGGACTCTTGCCTATTGCTTATGACGTGTAGGTCTTGCTTGGCTAATGATGTTTACTGCTGCATTTTCTTTCCTAGGATACTCATGGAAAATTTCATGCCACATAGCTCCCGTTTATAGCAGGGCTCAGTGTCACAATATTACTGTGAGCATTGTAAAAACAGTAGTGGCTGCCTTCCACTCTTAGAACAACTGCTTCTTTCAGTCACAACTTATAGTTGACCTTGGTGTAATCCCAAATAATTAATCCCAGAAAAGACTAGATTTTGATCATTTTGATTTCAAGTAACTAATTCCCAAATTCTTTGTCTCTTCACAAGTGTGGGTTTTTTTTTGTTTTGTTTGGGGTTTTTTTTTGTTTTTTTTTTTTGCATACTGTGTAAGGTGTATAATCAGTTTAATTCAGGCATCTAAGAATGACAGCACATGATGACACTGTTGTTTTACCTATTTGTCTAAACACTTAATAAAACCGTTATAATAATTTCACTTAGAAGATTCTGAATATTAGAATGAGTATGCTTGTTTATGGTATTTATAATTTTTCCTGGAAGGTATTTTGTAAAGAAGTAGTCATACCTTTAATTACTTTATTTATTTTAATTTTTGAAAGAAGAATGAGTGGACCAGGCTCTGACTGGCTGAAAATTTTAATGACCTACAGTACTGAAAGAAAATGCCCTGTTGACAGTGGTGAAAGCAAACGATAATGTCATAAGGGACTGGGTTTTAGTGAGGTCGAACAGTGCAGTGGAGAAAAGAATATAAAGGCAGAAAGAGTCTGAAAAGACACCAGAGTGGTATCAAGAAGAGGAATACCAAATTAAGCATGTGAAAACACAGGAAAACAAATACCTTGAATGTGAGTAACAGAAACAAATTAGCCTGAAGGAGTAAAGGAACTATATATGTGTATCTGTGATTTCTGTATGTATTTAAAATTATTATTAAACATTATGATTCTAGCTGAAAAAAACCCCACAATCCTGTTTTCAACATTAAGCACCTGTGTTAGCAAAAAGTTCTAAACTGTTCTGAATGTTTTATGTAGCAAGAAAGATACATTTCTTTGGAGATAATGATAAACAGAAGAGTCACGATATCTACAATTTTATTCTGTGTTCAGCTGTTCCAAAGCTGTTGTGGGATGTACACATGCTTATAAAGGGATGTACATTGATAGCTTGAATCCTGCAAGCTCAATAGAGACTCTCCTTGTTATTGTTTTTATGAATTGTGAGCAAAATTCTCTAACCAATGTTTTAGCCACAGCCTCTGACCCTCACCCCTGTGCCTTTTATGTACAGTTAATACATCGCATATTTACCAGATGTACATTGAGTGAGTTTTTTCAAATATACACACATTAATTTAAACTGCCTAAACAAACCATGGAAGCATTTATAAAAATATGCTGGGATGACTTTTAGGCACCAGAGGCTTGCACATCTGGGCCTGACACAAATTTATTGCATCACCTTTTGCAGCATGTCTTTGAAAGAAGTTCTGCCTAAGAAAATATGAATTCTCTTTATAAGGCACACTAAGCTCAGCTGGAAGCAACTGAATGCCTGGAACTATTTTCTCAATATGATTTCTTGGGAGAATATTTTTTTTTCTGAGATTGAGTAACCAAAACTAAGCTATTGAAAATATAATTGGTTCATACAATATTTTTTTTTTTAAATTTAGAATATCCAGACTCCTAAACTCACTTTCCCATTCCACACCAAAAAGGATGTAATTGTAGGTACAAGAAGGGGGAACAAACATGGTAAGATACAGGATGCAGGAGAAAGTTAATTTCTGGAGAAGAGACATTTTGGAAAAATTTCAGACATTTCTGGAAAAACACAATTTGTGGAGGAGATATGTAAGTTTGGATTTCCCCACAGTGGAGTCAATGAGAGCAGAGCTATCTCATGGCAAAGCTTACTAATTAATGATGAACATTGAGAGAGACACAATACCCAGCACACATTTCTTGTATTCCTCAATATAATTAGATGATTAAGGACTCTATAAAGCAGCATTCAGATGCAGCTTTTGTGTCAAAATATGTAGGTAGAGATAATACAGGGGTTTTTTTTGACCAAGCTACAACTGTTGGAAAAATAGGGATGTTCTGGGACATGAAGAATTTTTGTGCATGTGGACCAAGTAAACAAATGTCTGCATCAGCTCAGATTAACTCTGCAGTTGAGTTCACCTCTGCAGGATGCTACTGAGACAAATAGCACCATATGATGATATAACATAAAAGAAAACAGTTAAAAGGTTAAAAGAGAAAGTAAAAATGTTACAAATACTTAAAATTTAAGTGAAAATATTTTAATTGGTAGGAATGTGATAAAAACAATGTTAATGCTGCTGCCAGACCCCTTATTTTCCTCTTTCCTTTAGCATTTGTCACTGCTGATAAAAATGCTGTATTATTACTGAGAATACCTGGATACTACATTGCTTGACTCCTTAAGAGAATTCATGGTGACTGCAATATCTTTGAGCTTGCTGTTGCTTGCATGAAATTATTACCACTGTGAAGAAAAGCTATAAGTGAAATAAATCAATTTAAGGACCAGCCATACTTGTTCACAGTGATCAGTATTGAATCCCTGCAGCCTTTTAGTAATAATCATAATAGTCATTATGCACAATGAGCACCAGTAGTCTACCATTATTAGAGCAACAAAGCATCTGCCTGGTTTCTTCATTTTAGACCTGCTTCTTGTTGTTAATCAGGAGTAATGCCTTAAGCAAACGAGTTCTGTCATATTTTCCTCTTTCACTAAATATAAGCTACACTACCTTAACATGCAGAATCATCTGTGTCTATTCTGCAGCCTAATCTTGCATGATCTTCATAGCTTAAAAACATGAAGAGTCAAAGAAGATAATTTCTGTCAATCTCTGTTAAAAAAGGTGGAGCATGTTTCCCTTCAGGGTTTTCTACTTGATGCTCTGGACTTCATAAGAGAGTTTTTCATAACTTAAGTATAACAACTATTGTCAAAATCAGATTCAAATAGATTACATAAGCTGTTATAAAACTGAAGTGGAATTAAAATATGAAATGCAACCTAAAATGCTGTGGTTGAGAAAGTCTGCATCCAACAGTGACCAAAATAGTGTGCAGCTATTAGTCTACGAATGCACATCCAGGCATTCAAAGAAAGGACAGGGCAAAGATATGTTATTTTAATTGTAATACTGCAGTACTATACCCAAACTATCTCATAACTCCCTCTTCTCCTCTGCCTGTACTGTTCAGTTGTTTCTCACTTCCTTCAGAGTATAGAAAGTTTATTTCTTGGTCCAAGTGACCTCAGACATGTCAAAAAAGCTCGCTATAACTCTAGTTTTGATTGTGCTTTACTTCTAAGCCTGTTATTCTGCATCACTCCACATGGTGTCTTCATGGACCGTAAATCTTTTAAAATAATTCAGGAGATTCAGTTCCCTTTGAATCCAGCCTTTCATTCTTCTCTTCTCTCCTGTGCACGTGTATTAACACACAGCTCATGTCTGACCCATTTGTGGTTTGACAAAATTTAGCTGTTTACTAAGAAAAGGTTACTTTAAGACAGCTGTTTACTTTGAAGACTTGATTTTTGCTTTCTGCAAGGAAGGTGACCTAGTAAATGAATAATTTAAAGTTGTCTCAAGATCAAGGACAGGACAAGAGGCAATAGGCACAAGTTCTTCAGAAAAAAATCCCTGTGGACAAGGAAAGACTTTCTTCACTGTGGAAACAACTATACTCTGGAATAGGTTGCTCAGAGAAATGGTGGAATGTTCCTCACAAGAATTACTAAGAGTTTGGCTTGACAGAGCCCTGAGTAACCCAGTCTAGATCCCTGCTTTTGGGAGTTTAGACCAGATTGCCTTAATAGCCACCTTTCAACTTGGGCTGTTCTATGTTTGTATGTTCGTTCTTGTTACCTAATTTATAAAGTTGAATATTGGAAATAATATTCAATATATAAATATATAAAAGGAGAAGATTCTAATGTTACTTTTAGTGTGCCAGGGAATTGTTGTGATGAGGACCTGAAGTGGTATACAATATATAGAAAGACAGAGACATAGAGAGACATGCAGAAGTAAGACATGCAGAAAGTGTATGATCTATAAAAAGTCATCCAACCTGGAAAAGTCAGGGTCCTTCTCCCATTTGTGACAGCATCAGTTGCAGTGAATGTCTTAGTTACTGAGACTCTCTTAGAATGGAAATAAGCTATTAAGACACTTCCCAGACTTTGGAAAGCCATAGTCACTGTTCTCACTGTTACTGGAAAAAGTGTCACTCTGCATGGGCTATCTCTTCCACTGAGAAAACTGTAGAAAACTATTCCACTTAATCTTGGAATTCAATCATTTGATGCTTACAAAGCATTGAGGTTTTTTGTTTTGCTTTATCAAGACAAAAGTATTTTCATATGTAAGAGGTGCCTGGAGACCTGTGTCAGCTATTACACAAGTGGACTTCTTAAAAATAGGTAGCTAAAAGCATGACAGCTAATATATTCAATTCTTGGTGTACCTTGAAATTAGAAAACAGGATAAGAAAGCCTTGAAGTCCTCAAACAATAAGAGTATAAATGCAGCATTTTAAAAGATCAAGGTGAAGGTATATGGCAAGTTTTCACTGAATTACTAATCATCAATAGTGATAAAAACAAATGCCTACACTGCCTTTTTTGGTGTAGAGAAGACACTACAGAGAATGAGGTATAAAGCATAAAACTGTAAGTAAAAGGGGAAAGGATGTACTTTTAAAAATTACACCACAGCAAATTGCCAAGGACAGTGTGGAAACCTCAAAAAGCAGGTGTCACTATGTCTTTTATGTAGCCACTTGCTGGTGTTTCAGATCCAGAATTCTGTTACATACCTTGGCTCCCTCTCACCCTGTGAGTTTTATATTCCTTCCTGTGTGGAATCACCAGAGCTCCAGCAGGAAGGGAGGACATGCTAGTGTCTGACAGAGGAGGCAGAGCTCTGAGTCAAAGCTTGTAAATATTCTTATTAAGGTTGTAAATAGTTTCATTATAATAAATAATTTCTCTCCAGGTCTTTGTTGGAATGTAAAGCCAGCTGCTGCTGCTGCTTACGATGAAAATATTCCAGTTTCTTTAGAGAAATAAACCTACAGTCATGCAAGATTCTTCCCAATGCTTCCTCCTTTTCAGGTACTTGTGGGATAAACTCAGAGCAAATTAGTATTTTTGTTCATCAAAATCCTGCTGGGAGTTGGAATAAAGAACTGTTCACAGTGAAATAAATGACAGGTCTTTCAGTGTTATTATTCTGTAGTACATTAGGATTTCAAGCTTGGCATCTTTCATATTATGTTTCTGGTCCTTAGCTGGTGCAAAATCTCTCATTCCTCTTGTTAAATGAATTTATATATTCTATGTAATGTAAAGCAAGTTGGAAAATCTATATAATTTTTTCTTTTCTTACCATGTCTTTATCAAATAAGCAGCCTTTCATTCCAATTGCTTTAAGTACAGCTCTTGAGGATCTATAAGATGATTTAAATGTTAGAAGATTTCGGTCTGAGTCTCCGTTTTTTTTCCTATATTGAGAATTTCCAGGTCAACCTTGGTACTACAGAAATAAGGTGTAAAGGGTATGAGCTATTAATAGGTGCCACTGGTTGAGAGCCATTATGTCAAAGTGAAGTTTGCAGGTGCTCACAGAACCACCATTCCATGACCTCAGTCTCTGAAACAAGTTCAAAGCTCCACTTGAGCAATATCAGTAAGAAAGTGAATCCTAAATTCTGTTAGATGAGTAAGTAGGTAAATGAGTGATGACTAAAGGTTTATTTACTATAGTAATTTACATTTTAGTAAATTGAAAAGGTGTTTTGTAAGAGAATTTTTACAGAAAACTTCTTGTGAAGCACAGTTTAAAACAGTGTTCATTTTGTTAAAGGCCTTGATAAAAAACCACAATAATTCTCATTAACTGACAATAAAACAGTCCAGCACCACATATATTTTGCAGAATTCAAATTATGCTTTTCAGAGAAAGTGAGTAATCCCTTCATCCACCTTTTTATTCCATCTTTCAGTACTACCTCAAAAGTGTACAGATATTATTCATTTTCAGCACAACTCTGCAAAAGGAGTGATTACTCCCTTGTTTAGTAAAGGGGAGACACAAATTTAAGGACTGCATGTGATCTCAATTCAAGATAACAATTAGTGGTGTAAGCCAATCACTCTTCAGACCCTGGCTGCCAGTTTTGCCAGCAAAAGGAGGCCAAGACTGAATTCTATGGACTGCTGTGAGTTGTGGTATGATTTCTTCACTGAACTCAGCGTTAAGCATTTCCTAAGTTTAGACATCCAGTAAGGTAATAAGCCTGTCATCTAGAACATGCTCTACTGGCAGTCTGTGCAATGCACAGTTTATTTGATGTCAGCATCGCTCAGGAGTTCAGAAGTGTGATACAAGAATGAACTTGAAGACAAGACTATGTAGTTAAAGGCTATATCACAATGCAGTCAAAACCAATGAAAATTCAAGCAGTTCCTAATTGTTAAGTGCTTGAGTCTTCACGCAAATAATGTTTTCCTAATGTGTTTTTTTATGGATAATGTTTTAGCTTAAAAAAGAGAACTCAAAGCCCTAGTGCTCCATCACAGTGAAGGACAAGTCCCTTTTCCTGTATTTCTCCAAGTAACATTTAAACTCAATGATAAATTTAAAGGTTTCCAATAGGTGTAGAAGTCTTAAGAATATCACATGTTTTACAAGTGTGGTGAAAATTTGTATCAGAATGATCCCACTGTGCAGTACTACTGTGGAGTGATATGGTAGAGGAGAGACTGTTTTGGCTTGGTTGTGTCCTATGTGTCAGAATGAAGAATAACTGCCAGAATAATAAAAATAAATCAAAAAATGAGTGAATATATATTTTTTTTAATCCAAATTATATTTGCTAATCCAATTTATACCTTTACTGCTCAAATCTTGTAAATACCAGTTCCATCTTTACTAACCCAATCTTCTCATTTTTTTTTTACTTACAATAACATTTCTGCAGTAGTGACTTTAAACAAAAATATTGCAATTTATATTTTCTCCATAATTGTGTATCTAGGTGTCTATGAAGAACATACTTAGAATGCCAGGATAAATCCATGTCTAAAAGGAACATGGGAATTTCTATGCTCAGTGGCATATGCAATAGCAATAGAAATGTACAGAGCCATAGAATACTTTGGGTTGGAGGGAACCTTTAAAACCCATCTAGTCCAACACTCCTGCAATGGGTAATCTTGCTCAGAACCTCATCCAACCTAACCTGGGATGGTTCCAGGGATGGGGCATCTACCAGCTCCTCAGGCAATCTGTTCCAGTGTGTCACCACCCTCTTTGTGAAAAAGGTCTTCCTTATATCTAGTCTAAATCTATCCTCTCTTAGTTTAAAACCATTGCCCTTTGTCCCCTCTCTAAGGCCCAGCTAAAATGCCTGTCCCCATCTTTCTTATAGGTGCCTTTGCATACTGGAAGGCTGCAGTAAGGTCTCCCCAGAGCCTTCTGCAGGCTGAACAACCCTGGTTCTCTGTCTGTCTCCACAGGAGAGGTGTTCAAGCCCTCTGATCCCCTTTGTGGCCCTCCTCTGGACTGGCTGTAGTGGGTCTATGTCTTTCCTGTGTTGGGGGTCTCCAGCCAGAGAGGAGCAGATCAGAAAGAATCATCTGCCTTGTCATGCTGACCACGCATCTTTTGATGCAGTCCATTAATCCCCTTTGAGGCAGCTTTCTGCCAGCTTTAGGTAAGCAGAAAATCCTGGGAAAGACATCTCTTGAGCGATAGGAGGAATAAGCACTCTGAAGAGTTATTAGAGGTGAAAGATTCAGTTATTCAAACAATGTAAAACACCACAAGGCAACAGCCTCTTAGGTCCACTGCTTTTTTCATTTTCATTTTGTTCATAGGCTGGGAAATTCCTGGGACTCCTGAAATGCTTGTGGTCAGTTTGATATTTCCCTATAAATTGTGCTTTATAAGATTACCTGTCCAACCTATATCACAGGTATCTCTTTAAAAGTCAGTAGACATCCATGTAATACTGTATGGTGTAAAATCAATTGGGACTTAAAAACATATAAATGCTATTACTTTAATTTATAATGTGCAAGTAAACTCATCTGTTTTTTCCAAGTAGCTTTATATACAACTGAATACAAAACTGTTTGCAGGAGACCTAACGTCATAATCTCTGGAAAAATGTAAGAATGACAGTGGATCTTTTCAGATAGTGCTCAGGGAAGTAATATTTATACAGCCTTCCTGCTTCCTGCTTAAAAAGTCTGAGTCTTTTATTCCACAATTCCCAATACATACATGCTTTTAAGAAAGAGTATGGTTTGCAGAATAGAGTGATTAAGTTTTTTTTTTATATAAGGTTTTTATATTTTTGTTGTAAAATCAACAATCAACTTTCTGAGAGAAAAAATAGTATTTATTTTAAGGATTTCCAGCTCTTTCCTGTCTCTCTTCTGTCTCCTTTTCTTCTCTGTTGTTTTGTGCTGACTTTCTCTAACTTGTCTTTGAAATTAACAGCTCTTTCAAGGGTTATTGGGATGTTTGGCCAAGTAATTGCATTTAATCCCTACCCTCCTCTTTATAAATTGATGTTTCTTCAAAGTAGAATGCATATCTATGATACAATGAAGTACACATCACATTTTAAATTTTTGTTTTAAATTCTGTATCTTTTCTCATATTTAATCTGTAAAATCCTAAGGAATTTTTCTGTGTGGAACAGAAATCAAAGTAATGATAAACTCTGTTTTATGACATTTACTTCAAAAATGAAGTCATAAACACTTGTTAAACTTATCTGGTTTTACACATTAATTCCCATTGGATTTCATTTGGATTCCATGTAGCCAAAACAGATGTGTTTTAATAGCAATGAAAGTTGATCATAATTTGTTTCCTTGAACAAGCAGCTTTCATTGATGTTTTGTAGTTCAAATAAACTCTAGTGATTTGCCTCAGAAACTTTAAACACCTCTTTTGAGGCTAAAATTGTAAAAAGCCCTCTGAAATAATCTTTGATGTGATTTCTCAAGCAGTGACAGGTCAGAGTGACTAAAGGGGACTTTCTATGGAGAAGTTAACGAGTCTTTTCCATTCTGCTCTCATTTACAGTCTGCCTGAAATTCTAGGAATCTTACCTGTCCAGCAACTGCTTTTTCTATAAGACAGCCCCCATTGCTACAATCAGCATGGGTTTTATAAATCCCTTTCATAATGAGATGTGTTGTGAAGTAGCAGAAATTTCTATTGTGAACTTAATGAACTTCACTGCCAAATCCGTGGAGAAAAGACAGCAAACACAGGGAAAGAGCCAACACTTCTGACCCCATTCAATTTCTTAAACTTCATGTTCTACACAAGTTTTATGGGAATATTAGTATTTCCACTCATTAAATGAATCTTAATGAAAAGAGGAGGCTCTGATAAATGTCCATTCATTTTTTCCACTAAAATTTTCATTTCCCTTATTTGTTCCTGCATATTGGTCCAGATACGGTGAGAAATAAAGGTGCAATTTTACAGCTCCTGGGTAAATAGAATTTTGATTTTCACAGAAGAAAGGACTGTTTTCCTTCTTTGTGAATTTTCTTACTATATAAAACACAGCAAAACAAGACCTTCTTTAACATCATCAGAGGGCTTGCACACAGATCTGGGTTAGTATTTTCATCCATACCAAATGGCTTTCACCATAGGCCTGTTAGGTTTTTTAGGTAATTCTTCATTTATATGGAAATTTTTGAGTCAGTAGAGAAAAGACTGGCAAACTTGCTTTTGTTTCTGTACTTTCTAGTGTGTTTTGATACTTGATTTTGATGTGACAGGATATTGTTCTTTAAAAGTCCTTGTTGCTCTGCCCCTTTTGTGACCTTCAAAGTCAAAAGCCCTCTTCTGTGTTGGTGCTCTCCTCTACCACAAAACACAAGTACTCTTTCCTGGAATATTTGCTAAAGTACACGGGATTTACCTTTCTAGTAGCTTATTTAATGGAGAATACTTACAGGAAGGAACATGTCAGCTTTCTGTTTGATTTTCCACTCCTAAAGCAAAGATTTTAACCTCTTTATCTACTTCACTGAATTTTCAGACAAGTAGCATGGTTCATTCTTTGTCTAAAACCCCTCGACCTCATTTTTCTCCACTGAAGTCAGCTCATGTTTCAACACTGAGGCTGAAGAATAGATTATATCCTTCATGGATCTTCTGTAATATATATTGAACTTCGTGTTTATATATTATATGCATTATTCTCCAACTGATTCGATAATTTACTGAGATATATGGTAGCTTTTAAAGGCAAGAGAAAAGCAAATTTATTTATTAAACTGAGAAAAGATGTGGTATTTGTATAGACATTATAATATTTTCCAAAATGTAACTTGAGCAGAATTGCACTTAACAATTAATTTCTGAGTTATTTTCAAGCACAAGCTGCTTGTCTTATTTTACTGCCTTTGAATTATCACTAAAACAGTCATGCTCATGGTTAGTACTGGAAACTTTTAAAAATTATGTCTTTACAGCTTATTTTTAATATAGGAGCTTTTAATAAAAACTCTATTTATTATATGTATAAGGTGAAATTTGTGATGAAAACAATTTTTAGCATTTTCTAAAATGCTACATATAATTTTTATAACCCTAGAAAATGTTCTCTTTCAGAAATTCCTGAGGAACAAATATTGCAATGATCTTAATTTAGTTTTATAACACCTGCCCTTTGAGCAATTGCAAATAAAAACAGATATTGTCCTCTAGGTTTATCAGCATGAAACAGAATTCCAAGAAATTGTATATATTTTCATTCTTGTTGGCACCATGACTTAGAAATTTATATTCAAAAAAATTGCATATATAATTCTGATATTCTAATTTACTGAAACTTTTCAGACAGTACCAAAACATTTTTTGTGAGCACACAGTTCTCATTTTGTACAGAACAATGACTCATTTTAGCCTACTGCAATTGTAAACAAGAAGAAATTGTTCTAAGAGCACACATGCCTTCCTGCTACTGTTCATTTTAACTTTTAGGACAGGGTGGAGCAGCCACAGAGTTTTCACTGTCAGATCTTTTTAATTGCTGGACTTCTATCTTATTTTACAAGTTTTTAATAAAAAATGTACACATGTGTAATTAAATAACTTTTACAAAATGGTTATCTAAACATTTTTTGTTACAAATATTTTGCTCATCTTGTGTCTTCCTTTTATTTAAAGAAACCAAGACTGACCTTAGAAAGTGAAGTATGTCTTAGTCTGCCCTAGCTTATTTAAGCAATAATGCATACAGCTTTATTTCCATGCTGGAAATATCTTGATAAATTGTGCTTGTTGTTTTTATTTGGTAAGAAAAAGGAAAAGAAATTAGAGGCTATATTCAATAAATTTTGACACCAAAAAGTTTATTTTTTTAAGAACTTTCCCCTGGATTACTCTACAGAACCCAGTTTTTATTACTACACAACTTCAACAGGGGGTTTGAAGTGAAAGATTTATAAAGGTCTATTGCTAAGAAGGAATCTCAGCCAATATCTGATCTGAGGTGAGGGGAAATCTCAATTCCCATTTCTCAGACTATTTCCTCCAGTCTACAGGGATGCATCCTCTTACACAGATCTCCAGCACTAAATTCCATCCTGGAGTTAGTTGCTCATGCCATTTTCCTTAAAATTTAAGTTAGGTTCATTCTTTCTTTTGTGAATAGAATGTGGAAGCTGAAGCATATTCTGAATTTAATTCTCAACTTTTCTTGAAGGCACTCACACTGACATCCAACAGGATTTCCTGACCAGTATGTGAGAGATTTCTGCCTGAGCACTTGTTATCTTTCCTGAAGAAGCTGTGCAGAAAGCTGTGAGAGGTTAGTCAGGGCCACCCAGCTTCAAGATGGGTGTTTGCTAAATTCCTGATTCAAAGCAGGCTTTCACGTATAGTTTAAAAGAGAACACAGAAGAAGACAAGACTGAGATTATCACTACTTATCTAATGTAAATGTATTTATTGCAATTTACTCCTACTTGGATGCCCAGAACTAGCCACAAAACACTTTGAAAGAAAATATCACTGGTTTGTTTTTTTTTTTTTCTATGAAAATTCTGTATTAAATTATGAGGCAGAGTTCCTCCAGAAATTTAGTGGAACAACAATCTTTGTGTATACTTGACTGGTGTTTTAAGATTTTCTGTGATACAGATACCATTCTGGCAGAAGAGGCAGAGTCATAATAAGCCAAATACATATTAATGTGAAGAATAATTTTTCCTCCACTCCAAAAGATCTTCCAAAAATATATCATGATTCCAGAAAACATCATTCTTAGAATTATTGAAGAGGAATTGTTCAAGGAAAGGTCTTGCAGCAAAGTCAGTGCTTGCTGTCAGGAGGTCCAGGCTCTGCTCAGATGCAGGGCAATGGAGGGGACAGGCCCCTCTGGATGATCTATGTGTGTTTCTTGCTAGAGCCTCCTCCCGGAAATCTCATAGGTGAGCATCTATGCCTCTTTCCTGGCTTCAGGGCAGGCTGGATTTTCACATTTATTATTAAAAATAAATTTTGAGCTTTTGACTAGTTACTTGGTGAGTAAGGTCAAGGATCTTAGTAACAATACAATGTTAGCCATGACTTTGGTTTGTGAAAAACAACTGAGGATTTTTTCATACTTTAAGTAAATCAAATTCAGAATTCAGTTATTCTCCACTTGAAATGAAGAGCAGGAAACCCATTGCCTTCATATATGCAGAGTCAAGTCTTGGGGAAAGTAACTTGGCTCCAGGAATTCTAGCATAATATATAAGGAGCTAAGGATAGTGGCTGGCACAAATAGTAAATAATTTAATATGTATCTTTCTTATTGCAAGCCTAGCTTTCATTGCAGCTGATTTAGTCAGAACCAATCACACTAACATGTACTCCAGCATCTCCCCACCCAAAAGTTCAGACAAGTGATCAGTTATTTCAAGAGCAGCTGTTTTTCCAGTACACTTATTTTTCATTATGTGTTCTTAATCTTGGAATATTTGTTTCCTTATTTGTTTAAAAACAAAGGACAGTTTATGTAACTGCCTGATTTTTCATAGCTTCCTATTTGCCTCTGGAATAAATCTTAGATTACTTAATTTACAGATGAAATCACAAAAAATTTATATTCAAATGACCTTGTCAATCAGTGTGAGGGATCTGGTTTAGTTCTTCAAAATGCTATTGTTTTGGCATTTCTCACTGTGAAAATGAAATGCACAAACTTGGAAGTACTTTGCTATGAGCTGTGTACTACTCAGAGAACACATTTTGATTTTGATAAACACCACTAATGTATTAGGAATTTGATAGGTTGGGGGATTTTCTCTCAAGGAACATAGACTAAATATCAGCGCTGTGAATAGTCATAAATATAGAAAAGATTGATTACCTGAATATGGAAGAAAACTATTTATAAGCCAAATCTTATTAACTGGGAAAGTCTAACAGTATTTTTTCTTAATGTTTTTATTCTTTCTGGCCTATAATCAGCACTACTACTAAACAACATGACATTTGGAATGTGACATATTTTTATGATATCAAGTGAATTGGAAATGATTTCAAGAGGCCATCTTGTCCAATCTCCTGTTCAAAACTTCTCTTAGTGCTTGTGGTGTGAGAAATGCTGGATATTCTGGTGTGCCACAGTTAAGACATCACTGGCTTGGTAATAAGAGCAGCACATTTGTTCTTTAATTAGTCTTGGTTTCCCTACTTTGTATGGTCCTTTGAAATTCTGGTGAGTAAGCTGATGCATACTTGTGATCTTGACCAAAATCATGAAGAAATTTAACAGTTGACATTCATCTAAAATTCAGAAAGCTGACTCTCAATCCGTTGTTCAAGCCCTACTCTTTCTGGACTGCTTTGAAATTATTTGGGAAAATCCTTATGGAATCTTGTCTGAGATTTGTGCTGAGGCATCAAACATGAAAACCTCTGTCTATCATGGAAAAATTTCTGAATGACTGCTCTGCACCCTATGCAGCAATGTGTTCAGCTCTGTATTTATCCATAGCAGTCATAAAACATGAAGAAAAGATATTTTTATTGACATCCTACCATTTTTGATGATCTGGAGGAAACTATGTGAAATTAAAAATAGATGATCACATTTAGATACTGTTTTTTGACTTTGGTCCCAATACACGTCTCACAGTATTATTAAATGTTAATCTGAGCAAAGTTTTACACTGGCTGATGGTCAAACTGCAGGATTAATCCTGCTTGCTCAACAGATCTTGGTGAGAATTAGTTTTATCATGTAGTAATTGCATAAAACATAATTTCCTGATAGAGTGAGGCGAGTTTTAATTTTAGAACTTTTATTATCTATAAAAAATAATTCCCTAATCCTGCAGTTGATAATTTGCTAGTTATGGGTGAGTTCAACAATTCTATTGCTGGCTGCAGTATTTAGTCGTACAACATCTGATGTAAACACATTCAGAAGAGATTTTTTACTGTTGACTTCGTGAAATGTGAGAGATGAGGTGTGGGTAGATTAAGAGAGCAGCTGCTTTCTGTGAAGACTTTTGAATGGGTCGTGGGACCTGCAGTTTAGAGGGTTCTGTTCCAGCTTCTGGATGGTATTGTAAGTGTATGAGTTATTTACTCCTCAGGAATAATGGATACCATCACACTACAGGGTACTCTATTTCAAGTGCTGTCCTTACTGACTGGTGAGAGGGGCTGTTTTATGACAAGATACTTGGTAGCAAAAAAGTTCTAATGTACAAACCCTATTTTTATGAATAAACAGGTATTTCTAAATTTTTTTTTTATCTTTAACCTCAGTTGAAGGACTAAACAAAAACCATTCACTATCTGGATTACTTGCAAAGTAGATCTAGACATGTGATACTGAATGTGCTTTTTTAAACTATTCTGTTTCCTTTGAGGAGGTTCTCATGTGAGATATTGCACTGAAGAAAATTGTGAGGGCTCTACTTGATTACAGAAAGTGTGGTGAGTTCTTCATGTTTCCACACTTCATATTTTTAGAGTCTTTCATCTTTAGCCAAAGTCTGAAAGTTCTACTCACATCTCTTAAAAATCCTGGGAGGAGAGGTGGGCATAATTCCAGTATCCCTTCTAATCATACCTCAATGTAATCTCTTGTAACATCAAAGCAGTTGGAGGATGATAACTGGGGAAAAAAAAAAAAGAGTCAGCTAAAGTTCAGTCTCTGAATAGGCTGTATTTGCCTTTAGATTTGTGTGTGAGGAGGAAGGGAGTGGTGGTGTCACACTAATCACATGGAAAACTTGGCTTTTCCTGAAATAAGGTTCATATATGCCCGTATAATGAAATTTTCAATAACTATTTGCCTTCATTAATGTGAGGGGAAACAGTTCATGTAGGAATTCAAGCTAGTGGTTTTTAGCCTTTAAATATCAGACACCTGAGTTTCATTTCTAGAAGCAATGTCCAACGTGCTATGTGGCACTTTTAGACAAATTTGCAGCTGATAAATCACTTGTATTGCATTTCTGGGAGCCAAGTATGGACTGCATATATTGAATTGATTTGCAGAACTAGAAAGAAACTAATGCCAGATGTCACTTGTTCTAACACTTCGAAAATCAGTCACAAACCATTTGCTTGTTCAGTCAGGGCAGGTAGGAGAGGACATTATTGCTTGCATAAAAACAGTAAGCATTAATTAAAGTCCCTCTCAAGAAACAGTCAATGAATGCTGAGACCATAAGACATAGACTTCTCCCCACATCTCTTATGTTCACTTTGGTGAATTATTTACACAAATTCTGCTCGTTTTTGCAGAAGACTTGTAACAAAGTCATCACTTCTAACACTTCAACTCCTGCAAAGTATTTTTTGCTGATCATGCTTTGGGGTTTTGCTGCTTTCTTGAAAGGAACATACCCATAAAAGCATCATAAATTATTTTCTTATTGATCATATCCCAAGAAAGTGCTTTCTAGCTTGGACTCTTGTCTATGCGATTCTTACTTTGTCAGACAGTCTTTCACAGAGGTTCCCTGATCTCTACCACAGCTAGTGTTCCTGAATATCTGGTTACTTATACATTCTTTATCCAGGGAGAGGACTTGGGTTCAAATACTGATCCTCATGATGATAGCTATTCCTATGAAAACTTTTTACCCTTTTCTATCTACAAACCTCAGACAGTGGAAAATGTCAGGAATACAGGTGTAAGAATTGGTCTGGATACACTAAGAATGGCATATTTTAATCTGCATATTACTCTAATAATTTGCAGAAAGATAGTTTTCCATTACAGCAATTTAACTGAAATTTATTTAAAAATTTAGGCATGAACACCTTCACCAGCTTTTGTTCCTCTCTTAGAATGTAGCATCTGTGGCTGAAAAAAGCTATAAATTGCCTGTTTATTATCTGCAGAGTTATTTGCATGTACCTGAAATAAGGTCCATATATGGCTGAACAAGGACATTTTCAGTAACTATTTGCCTTCAGTAATGTGAAAGAAAGCAATTAATGTAGGAGCTTGAGAAACGTGGTGTAGTTGAAGATATCCTTGCTCATTGCAGAAGGGTTGGACTAGATGGCCGTTGAATGTCCCTTCGAGTCCAAACTATTCTGTGATTCTACGGTTTTCTGCAGAAGTTCTTCATATGGAGCAATAATAAAGAACAAAATTTCATTTCTGGGTGAAGGGTCAACAAGGAAATGCTTTTCTTTATTCAGTTCGTATGGCTGTGAAAGCCTTCTTGGATAATATGAAACAGAGTAATGGCAGTTTACACTTCAGCAGAAGGTATGGATAAAATTTTTGAATTCTAGCTTACCTAGATAGCCACAGAATCAAGGGTCTGGTTTAATTGGAAAAAAAAAAAAAAAAAAAAAAAAAAAAAAGTCTTTTGATCCCATCTTATCTGGGTCTTATTCCACAAGAAACTGAATTAACATCAATTTTGAAATTAAACCCAGCAAGAGGACTGAAACTAAGAATGTACATAACAAAGTGTGTATATGTAGTAGATTTTCCCATCATTCACTCAGTTAAAAGAGGAAGAAATAGGAAAAGATTTTTTAGGGAAAAAAAATCAATAAATCTTGTTCACTCTGACTAGACATAAAAATTTGAGATCCTTTTGAAGATTTGACAGCATTTTTGAATGTGAACTCACTTGCATGTCCCAAATTGCTTTTTGTGGATGGAAATTGTTATTAAGTAATCCTTTCACAACTTCTACATACATTTCAGGTTCACCTTCACTCAAAATCCTCAGAGTTTGGGTACCTCTTGCTGGTCTTTCCAGTTCAGCAAAAGAAAGTGAAAAATTAGGTTACGTTGATGCTTTAGGCAATAGTGATGGTAAGTAGAAAAGCACTCTTTGAAGTATCAGAGGTGCAAGCTTACAATCCAACATTCTGGATTTCAGGTTTTAAATTGGCTAGAAGATTCAGGAATAGAAAAAACATTTTACTACTCTATATTTGTCATTGTGGGAATATGATTCTTATACTGCAAGTTTATTGTCTATGATAATTAAATGCTATAAAATAAGCCTGAAGTCCAGCACTGCTGGACTTCAAAACTAAATAGTGTCAATCTTTATTGTTAAAATTCTAAATGGTCCTTTCCCAAACAAAGCAACATTTGCTAATTTTTTTTTCAGTACTTTTTAGCAATGATGCACTGAATCCAAAAAACCCTTTTATGAAACAAGGGTATGGTGTGAAAGTTTGGAAATTTCTTTTTAGGTTTCACAGACCTAGTTTAAAAGTGTAAAATATCTTTTTCCTACTAGCTCTATTTAAATCAATGAGGAAAAAGTTTAACTCCGGGGCAGCTGAACTTATGCATCCTCAGCTGTAATTCATTCACTATGATTTCATTGTTTCTTTCCTCCTTCATATATGATGAGATGATCATACTAACTTCTTCCAGTGTTTATATGAACTTTTTTTTATTTTCTAGGAAATAGAACAGTGTTTTTCTTCCTCATGGGTAAACACGTAATGCGTGATAAGGAAGCGTGCTTGCAGATATGGATTTATGAGGGAAATTTCTTTTTCGTGTAAGACAGTTGAAGCAAAACAAACTCAGAGCCAATCTGAACAGTTTTCAAGTCCAACCAACACAGCTGCACATTATCCTTTTAATCAGTACTAAGAAAAGTGGCTCTGTGGCTTCGACATCAAATTTTAATGCTGTGAGGGTGCTTTGACGGTGAAAGTGAGCCTATATGCTTAGCTGGGCACCTGTCCAGCCATTTAATTCATGAAGTGGCCTTCTCTCTACTTCAGGTGAGGTGCTCTAATGACTTGGTTGGCACAGGATGTGTGTAGTCGCAACCAAAAAGTTCCAGTTGTCTGAGACTGATTTTTTGCTTTTGAATAGCAATTGAAACACATCTCCTATTAAATAACCTTCTGTACATTCCTCTCACCACAGTGCTGTGTTATTAAACAAACTAAACCCATGACATCACTTGATGAGTTAAAGGTACTCAGCATCAAACCATTCAGGAAATACTCAGACTATTGCAGAATCAGGCCCCTAATTACAAACTTATGTGCAGTGTTCTGGTTCATTTCTGTTACTGATTTCCCATTTCAGTGGCAAACTATTTTTTTTTCCTCAGTAATCCACGTCTGTCTAAGTATTCTCCAAGGATAAAGATGGCTGCTGCAGAATGTGAGCCAAGGTTCCATAGCTGAATTTCATATGCAGCTAATAGTAAAAGGTTGTGACAGAAGTAACAAATGTCTTGTAAAATGTTATTATTGTCTCATTCTATTAGGAAAAATAGATTAAAAGTTCATTTTTATGCTACTCTGTAGCATAATGGGCCTGAAACTTTAGAGATCAACAAGCAGCCTTTTGGGCTGTTTTCTTGCACAGAAAACAGCTTTATGATGGTTGGACATAGCCTTTTTTTAACTAAAATTCTGGATAAAATAATTATCAAATCTTTGGTACTTTTACAAGACAGTTTCTAAGGAAGTATAAGAGGCTGACACAAACTGATTTGCAATCTCTAGAATGCCTATCCCAGAAGTTAGGAATGCTGTATAACTAAATAATGTGAATGTTAAAATAGGTAACCAATGCATTATAGTTTTGATGTAGGAAGACAGAGCTATTACCAATTATCTTCAACTGCAGTTTTTCTCTGGGACCAACCAGCAATAGGACTGTGACTTTCCTTTTTGGCTTCCTTCAGAATTGTACCAGTCCTGTCTCTTAAAAACTATGATTTCTGGCATACATCTGCTAGTCTGTGCACTGAAGAGAACAACCAAAGGCTCTCTACAGTCTCCATATCATCCTGGTCCCATTTAATGACTGCACAGGAATCTGTCTAAAAGTAGGTGATAGGACTAGAGATACAGCGAACTGTGGCTGTTGTGATGTCTGCAGAAATGAAGAAGAAAGAAGAAGAAGAAAGAAGCTTGTTATGGAATGCCATGTTTGCTTTTATAAACCTGGTAGCCTGGTATAAGCCTTACATACCCTTTAAGGCTTAGTTAAGCAGTTGAAATCTATAGGAATCACTGTAGAAAACTATGAACATGGGTAGTCCATACATCTGCATGATTGTCCTTCAATACCTCTTAAACTCCACCAAATTCTGTTATATCCTTTTTCAAAGAGTAGTCCATTATTGTGTATGTGTATATTTATTTTTCAAGAGCTTGCCAAGAGTGGGCTTGATTCATGTGGAGGTTGCATTTGATTCTGTTAATGTGAATAATAGAAATGGATTGATCTGTGGTTAAAAATAGTATTTGAAAATTACATATCCTTATCTCCATTCTGCTAGCTCTTCTGTAAACAAATATTTAGAAGTAGAACTTGCTATAATTATTTACTCCTGGTACTCATTTTTTACTTATAGTCAGAATGCAGGAAGTACTTCAGCTAAAGACTCCAACCAAGATGGTACAAATATTAATACTTCATTTCCCTTACTTGCTGTTAAAGTACCAATGGCTCTGCATATCTGTTGAAATACAGGTGGCTGTGCTACAAGTCTTACAGCAGCTGAAGAACAGCATGACTTCAGGAATACTTTTAGTTATGTTGTCCCTAGTATGTTCTCTGTCACGATTCTTGAAGGATGCTACAAAATACTGCGCAAAAAAAATTATCCTGAATCCTTTCCATGACACTGATTCTTCAATCTCTGGTTGGAAACTGTTAAAAATTTCAAATTTTTATATTCTGTCTTCCATAATGAAATGCTATTTTGCTACATTTATACATACAAGGAGAAGGACACAACCCTTCCTCTGGTTCAGTCTATCCCATTCTGCCTGTTTTGGGGAATGGAAAACTTGTAATTGACAGTGGTTTATATTTTTATAATGTTATTGCTTTATTAGGTACTTTTAGAGATTTTAAGGTATTTTTAGAGGTAATTAAGCCTAACCATGTTTTTAAATCCAAGGACTTATTGTACGAACAAGAAAATAAGTAGCAGAAACAAAAACCTCTGTTATAAAGCAGTTATTTTCATTCCAATATTCAAAGGAATGAAACTGTCAAGGAATGGTGAATATGTGATACATAAAAACTGTTTCTGAGCAGAAGGATTTTTAGGAGATTTCATTTGATTTTTTAAATGATTCAATAAGGGACAGCTGTAGACAAGGCAAACAAAAATATCTCTGAAAGTAATTAAAAATGTGTTTTGGCAACCTTTTCTATAGAAAAGTGGAACATATTTCAGGGGTAGATTCTAATTCATGAAGCAGATCCATCCTTTTTTTTGCTTCATAGCTATGAGTCCTGTCAGTTCCTACTGCTAAAAGTAAACAGAGTAGCTCAGAAAAGCTTTCTTGTTTTTTGTTAGTTTACTAGGAAGGGAGGTCTGTCCAGCTTCTGCCTTTTTACAATCTGCATTGTTTATGTGTCAGAGTGAAAACTTCATTTAGCTATACCACATTTCATATCAAATATTGTGTCTGGTTGCTTGGCAAATGTTAGGTCAATTATTTTCCGGGTGTGTGCCTACTTGATATGCATCTGTCCATCATCCTAGAAAATCTTTCATTTTGATTTAGGAACTCTATATCTAAAAGGGTTACCCTCACTGCTCCCTTTCATTAAAATCACTCCTCCCATGGACACTGAACAGCCTGTTTTCCTGCATGATGATTTTTGCTGGTGAACCAACAGTCTCTATCACTTTGTATCTCTCACCTAGGCTTTAGAGTTTTTGGAAATGAGCCATAAAAAATCCTCTAACAGGAATATGGGACAAGATCACACTTACACACATGCAAAGCCAAGCTTCAAGAGCTACCTTTGTGTCCTAGCAAATTTTCCACCAGTCTAATATATGGCATTCCTGCTGTAACCCAGCTGCTTGCAAGCTACATTTAAAACTTCACCCTTTTTTATTGTGGTAGAAGCCTTGCATTTAAATCCCAGTAAAATGCCAATCTGTTGAGGATATGGGCTACAGGTTTATTTACCTTCATATTAAGACCATAGGTATTCTAAATAAACTTTCAGTTAACAACACTGAACATGTATTTTTGTCTGATAGGCCATTTTTAGATAATTGTAAGTATATTACTACATAGTATGACTGTAATTTAATAGCATTAGAACTTGTTGTAGTTACCTATCTCTACTTGCTCCTTTGAGCACACAAAAAGTCTAAATTTAAATATTAGATTTTCTGGAATTTCTCTGTTTTAAAGGGCTAGAGAAAAAATAGACCAGAAATTTTGTTTAACATATTTGGGTCTTTTTAAACATAGATTGGCAAGTTAAAGATGATTTTTAAGTCACATGTTATTTGAAAACAAAGGGCAAACAAAATGCTATTACTGCCAAATTTAAACGTCTTGCAAGTCCTGCTAGTCTTTCTGGCTTCTTATTAAGTGAGTAGGTAGGGGTTTGAATTTCTGCAATGTCTTTCATCCCAGAGATGAAAAACTGGATTAATACATAAACAAGCCCTTGAATTTAGCTGCTGCTACTGAGAGCTTTGATGGCAGAGTGTGAGTGCAGTTAAAATAGGATTAACTCTTGCACCAAATAGAGCATCCCTTTACAAGCTGAATGCTCCAAGTTCCTAACTCATAAAGTATAATTAAAAATGCTCAAAGTCATAAGGTTAAAGGACTAAATTTACTGAGTATCCTTTGATGTGACAGCCCAGGATTTTTGTATTACATCCTGGATTGTATCCAGTGTCAAACTGCACTTACATGGTACAGTATAACTCTTGGTTTCTAAAATACAAACCAACAATATATAATTTTGGAACAAAAGAGAGTGAGACCAAGAAGGGATGTTTGAAAAAGGAAGAAACTGGAACACAGGAATAAAGAGATGCAGCAAAACCAATGAAAATGTCATTATTTTCCTGAAGTGATCATGTTGAAGGTCCAATGACCTCTTGAGCAGCTAGTATGAACTCTGTGTGTGCATATGCATGGTCCAGATTCACCTAAATGCAGATCTGAAATGAAATTTTCCATTATGAATCTTGCTTGGTTCCCCCACATGTGAAAATAGGCAGATCCTAGCTGTGGACAATTCTGTCTAGGAGGCTCCTGGGACACTTTAGAGCATAAATAATACTTTTATCTGAAAATCATCCAAGTTCAGACAGCTGTGTGTAAAGCCTCCTAGTGTATTCCTAGGAGAGAAATAAAAGTAAGAGTAGTTGCTTGTGATTTATTAGTGATACTGTTGGTAAATTCCAGGTTGCAGCAGTAAGAGATGGTATATATTTTAGAAGTTATAGGCTGGGGAACATAAATAAGAAAACTGTTCTGAATGAAACAGTAAACAGCTTTATTACAGCTATGAATCTCATTCAATGATAAGCTGATGTATGGCCACAGAAATTGTTTTTAAGAGACAGAGTGTTGGACACAAGCTAGGAATGATCCTCAGCTATTTTCAAGAAATTCCATGGCTGTTTGATTTCCATGTAAACAACTCATTAAAGATGAATTGCAGGACTGTAGCTTTTACGATACCTCAAGACTGACAAAATTCGGAGCCTTTGATGTCTACAGCACAGTTCTACTGGGACTAACATTGGCAGAAAATTGAAATCGTGGTACAGAATTAGACAAGGTAATATGCCTTAGCTTTACTGTGGTATAGCTTTTCCTTTAACCTCTGCAGAGATGCTGTCTATTTATTGTCTGCTGTTATTGTCTGCCCAACAGAGCAGAAACACCTAGATTAGTACTGCAAAACAATAAAAAATGGTGCAAGTCTTCATTTTTTGAACTTTGGGAACGAGTCCATACATTTTAATTTGCAAAGAAAAAAATGTGCCAATACATCTACAACGAAAAGCACTTTAGATGAAACTCTACTAGTCCCTTTGCTTTACCTTCTAAATCTGGTAGGGGTGTTGCACACATGTGGAAGGCCCATTTCCCATGCTGCCTGGCTGGCACATCTGTAAAGTGCCTTGGAAATAGGAACTTTGAATGTATTTTAGTATTCCATGTTCTGTCTGCAGAGGCCGCCAGCCAGTCTACAAGTAATGCCAGCTGAAGATGCTACATTTTGGATAGTTTTTGCTTGTCCTCACAAAAAAACCCAATTGTGCATTGATTTGTTTATATTTTGCTATGTCAAGCATGTAGCAAGTCGTGCCATTGTAATGGTGAGGAGATGTCACGTCGTTTCTCACCTGCAAGAAGGTGCTGCCTCAGATAAATGAGGCTTTCTGTTCCTCTATTTTGACTTAGATGTTCTTCGGCTGGAAGGTTGCAATGCAGGATGAAACCACAGAACCCGTGTTTTCAGCTGAAAAGAAAACATTTCCATGAATAGATGAGACTCATACCCTCAATGTCAAAGAATGTTCTGAAAGAAATATGTGAGAAAACTATGCTTATTCTAAAAGAAATTATAGGAAATTTAGAAATTTATTATATTTCTTAAATACTGACATTTACAAAACATAATCTTTGAAAAAAAAGACTTTAAGAATATCCTGGACTGGAAGCAAACGTGGCCATAGTTTGGAAGAAACAAAATCAAAGAGATTTGAACCACTAAAGTAGGAAGAAACAAAAGAAGGCAAAACTAAAAATAGCTCTGGCAGCACCCCGTGTGCGGATTTTGTGGGACATAAGGCCTTCTGAACACACCTTTTGGAAGGCAGCTGAAGCTTCTGGCACTTTCCAACATGTGTCCTTTAGCTCAGAGATACTACAGACCAGTAAAGTATTTCCTTCAAGACAGTTGCTGAGCCAATTTGTCCTCTTTGTCTGGTGCTGAAAATGTTCTATCTAGTCTGTACTGCCTGGTTTGGTATTACATTTTTGACTTCTGAACTAGATTTTTCAGTCTGCAGTCTGATCACTTTAGCAGAGCTTATTTTGTGAAACTGGCATTTTTATGCCTCTTTTGGGCAGCAGAATTTTTCACTTCCTAGACTCTGAACTGCCCTTAAAGCTTCCTTTAAATGTTCCTGGCAGTGAAAGCAAGAAGATCAATTTATGATTTTTTGACAAATAATAAATAATCAACTTTACAGAAAGACTTCAAATAAGTGAGGATATTTCTCTCTGAAAAACTATATGAGAAAATACTTACATCCTTTTCCTAACTTTTGTGTTCTTGTCAGTTGGCCACGTGGTCACCTAAGGACAGGGACTAGCCATTTGTGAATTTTTTTCTACATTTGTGTGTGCTTTGTGCATGCACAAATGTGTATTTTTGTCTTTATATCTGTGTAAGTAATAGAAACATATTTACCATTTCTCCTTATAGCAAATCTCCAAGTACATTGCAAGGTTTAGGTCTTCTCCTGCTGAATCTGCAGCTTCACTAAGACTTTTAACAATGTCTATACAAGTAGAATAAGACAGAACATTAGTTCTCTGTTAGTTCTGAGACAACAAGATCATTATACTTAAAATAGTCATGTAACACATATCTTTTATATAGCACATTGATGCATGTGCTCTTGGTATCTTACTGCAATACAAAACATTGGCCTCATCTGTGAAGCAGATATCTCCTTGGAAGTTTTTGGAGATTCTTCTTTCCTTTGGGACAACATTACTTATGATCTGTGCTTCATTTACATTTACTTCATAGATTCTGGTTTTTAGTATTTTGGTTTTTAGTTCCTTCAGAGATCATTCTTAATGCTTCTGTTAGATGCTGAGATCAATTCTGTGTGTCTGGGAAAGCAAGATATTGGAACTGCAATCTGCTGTTGCACGTGAAAAGAGAATTTTATTTTAACTGAAGAGCTTGGCAGTGCCAGTGAAAAACAGGCTTGTGAAATAATATAAGTTGCACTTATATCTATTCTTTAATATTTAGAATGTAATTTAATTCAAATTTATCACAAGTTTTTATCCATCAACCAGGGAGAGACTCATTCCCTGTAGATAGCTTTCTCAGTTTTGTTGGCTTTGTGCAGGTGTGCATGAAAGAGGTATTCTTTAATGTTTTCCAAGTTGCATCTTGCAGCCTGATTTATAAATGGGATAATTTTTCTCCATGTAAATTCACTTGTGCTAAGGCAGTGCATCCACAAAATCAGTGGAATTATCATTATTAGAAATGTCTCTAGTATGTCTACCTGAAATAGAGAAAAATCAGTTCCAAGTTCTCCCTAAGATAAAGCTTAGTGCTACCCCAGTTGCTTGTGTACATCTTCACTGAGTGAAAATAAGCTTTACTAGGTAATTTTGGTCAATAGACAAGAGAAATTCTTTTATAATAGCCATAATATTTTTTTTAAGTGACTGGCTGAAAGTAATGAAGGTTTTTATTCTGACTAAAAGTATTACAAATATTTTTTATGTATAAAATTTAAAAATTAATATTCTTGATCACACTAGATAGTTTAGTTATGCCTACCAAGGTTCAGTCATACTAGGTAAATAGATTTATCTGTGTGCATTTGTGTAAACTCAAATACACAAAGAGTTCTCATAATACTCCTTTCTGATAAGCCATGTACCACTATCTCAAGCCCATTTCTTGACAACAAGAGGTAGACATTCAGCCTTTGTTCCTCCTGCAAGTTTATTGCATGCTTATTATTGGCCAGACTTGGCTCTCTAGGTGATTCTGCTATTCTTAGGTGAGTGTCTAGGTAAAAATCTATATTGTGACACTTGAGCTATGTAGTAAAAAACACTCACTGGGAACTTGCATCTTTTCCTAATGCATTCTTGGGAATTTAGCATTGTTGTGAAACTATCTGAGAAACCGCGGTAATGGAAACATTAACAGAAACCAGACAGTAGTGTTTAGAGAGCTATTATGAACTTTAGCTTCTGTTCACACAGTTCTCAGAAAAAACAAAACTTTCAGTTGCTGAAACTGCAGTCTGAAGGGGGTGAATGTTTACCAGATTCTTTGTTGCCAGCCAAAGAATCCACAGAAAGCATATTCCATCATATGTTTACATAGCAAATCACATCCACATACAAATGCTTTCATCAGTTGAACTCCACTGGAGATGCTCAGCTGAAAAGGCTTATACTAAAGCATATTGAAGTCAGTGGAAATTTTCACATGGAGTGCAGCAGGCTCTCTTTCAAGCAAGGTTCTAATTCCACCTTTAGCAGCTAAGTTAAAGAGTATCTCCCAGCACACTGTGAACTGTGCCAGACCCAGTCTTGTGACATGATTATTCATTATAATGCTGCAGTAAAATAGTGGTTAATACTGCACACTTTCCATAGATAAAGTCTTATGAAATTTGCATTCCCTGTAGAATAAGCCTATGCACACCTAAATTACTTCATAGACATGAAGATTCCTCTTTATATGCACTAATTCTCCTGCTGAGAAGGGATGGTTTGAGTTGGCTTCAAAGGACATACAGATTATTAAACAGACCTGTGACAATTTCTTTTATAAAGATGTTTTTGAAATCTACTGTACAAAGGAAAACAATGCAAATTGTTGGGGTAGGGTATGGCCTGCAGTTCAGCTCCTTTGTCTCTTCTATATTTTAGTTGAGTCCCGTTTGGTATGGCAATTTGAACAAGGAAATTGCTTCATACCATAGTAAAAAGTAGCCTCTGTACAGTCCTGTTATGTGTATTTCTTGCATTTCTCTTTAGGGAACTTGAAAGTTCAGGGTTTTTTATAGTTTGAGCCATGAGTGTTTGGCTACATGAAGGTGACAAAAGCCAGGTTTCAAGGAGTGAGTACATTACTATTAGATGGGATTGCTAAGGACTGACATCGTAAGTCAACAAATAGTAGAATCACAAAAAGGTTTGGATTGGAAGGGACTCTTAAAGATAATCTAATTCCACCCCACTTTCCATGGCCAGAGAAATCCTCCACTAGGTCACGTTGCTCAGAGCCCCATCCAACCTGGCCTTGAACACTTCCAGGGAGGGCATCCACCTCTTCTCAGGGCAACCTGTTCCAGTGTATGTAACACATATCCTTCTCTCTGATGTATGAATGGGTAAACACAGATTGCTTGGATGTGAATTGAAGATCAGTGCATCTGTGACAGTTCAGACAAGGGAAAGTTCACAGAAAGTGTTGAGGGCTATTGACTGACTCAAACAGCTGGTTACTGGGCTATCATCTATTCACTGATCCTGTTATTCAATCTTTCTCACTGTGTCTCTGGAAATTCACATCTTCATGACCTGTCAGGACATTGCATAAAGAAATACAGATCCATATACAAAGGATCAGGGAAGACTGAGGAGGAGGATGAAAAATGCTTCCCTTTTCTGAAGTATTTGTGGGATTTTAAAAGATTTTTTTCCTCTTTAATGGTTAGCAAAAATCCATTGTAGGAACTTCTGAGAATAAAATTCTTTTTTTTTGCAGCTGGGTCAAATCAAACGATGTGTTTCATTTAAGCAGCTTATCTTTTGAATATACGAGTAATTCAAATTCAGACGAAGTATGACATAGTCACAGATTTTCTTTATATAAAGTTGTTGTAAATTCTTTTAGGTATAAAAGACAGACATAGAACATGACTTCAGAAAAACAGTCTGCTAACGGGCTTCTTGGAGCTGAACTTTGCTCGCAGCATGCTCTAGGGAACATGATGACACACAGTGACCTTAGCCACAGAGAAACATAGAATTCATTTTCTCAAGACAAGAAATAGTGGTAGCTCTGCTGTCAGTTTCTATAAATCTGAGAATAGAAGCTGTGAACCAACCTTCTGTCAAAACAATCTCCTAATAAGCCACCAAGTGCATATTTTTTGTTATTCTATTTTAAATATGCACTTAATTTTTTACAAAAATGGGCACTGTACTTGGACTTTCTGTAGGCCTCCATTTTCTGATCCGTATAATTTTTCTTCAAAGCATGAACACCAAATTATAAAACTACACTTTTCCTCACAGCTTGGGTGAAATTAGGGATAGAATTGCATTCAAAGCCTGGGATCAAACTAACCTGAAACTGAAATTCTAAATTAAAACCAGATCAAATTTTATAAGATGGCTTTCTTTTTCATTGAAATTAGCTTGTTTGAATATCTGATTTTTATTTTAGTATTTTGCTTTTAAGTCAGGTTGGATGCTGGATTTAAAAACTCTTAGTCCACGTCTGAGTTTTGTCACTGACCTACCGCAGGGTGGAATGTCAGCTCAAATATTTCAATCAGGTTCAGAGTTGTCTTAAAAATCTCTAATTCATGTCTTTTGCACTTAGAGAGAAGTTTAGATAGGAGATCGCTTCCTAAAAAGGTTGTTGGGGCAACAAAACACATTGTATAACAGGATTAGGATCACTTTGAAAGTTTGAACTGCTAGTGGTTACCTAAAAATAACCTCTTGGACTTGTAATTGAAAATTTCAGTTGTATTTTTAACAGTAGGTGTTGCTGTAGGAAAAGAGAACAAAGCATGCAAAGCAAACTGCATTCACAGGAATGGTGCATTAGTGAAGAAAAAGGGCAGCTAAAATGCTTTATTTAGAACTACTTGGCAGTTTATATGATTTAAAATTTGATGTTATCACCTCTTCTCAGTCAGTTCTGATGCATTGCCTCTTAAAACCAGTTACATAGTTTAGCATTTTGAATATTTTGTCTGATTATAAAATTACCACTCAGAATTAAACCTTCCTCTTCTCACTGAAATTTATATTAGTAATCTGTCTGCATGAAAACTGAATCATACACTTCTAAATACCACTGCCTGGCTAGTATTTGAACCTGAAGATGTCGACAGGTCAGAACAAAAGGTAGAATTTATATTAAGTAAATATGGTGCACAGCTTACTCTTGTGTCTAGATAGCAGGTATTACTGGCAAAGCTCAGAAAGTTGCTGTAGGTACCCATTTGGCATGCTGGGTTAGCAGACAGGTATGGCTGGGTGATGCTATCACTTGCCAATATGCTGAAATAAGTAATTTGTGTTGCAGTGGTTCCAGACCCTGATCAGAGAGAACTCTATGTGCACAGAGTGTACACACACAAAAAGCCCTGTCTGCCCTGGGCTACGCTTGATCCTGAGATACTGAGACAAACACTGCATCGCCTGAGCAGCAGATGCCATGGGAGAAAAATAAGCACATTTGTTAAATTTTTGATCTGCAAGAAATTAGAGGGATTGCTAGGAGATTGTGATGGAAGTTTGTTTGGCTAAAAAAGCAGGGGAAAAGTCACAGCCATGCTTGTGCCAAGTGTTACCTGGTGAGTGCATGCTCTGCTCCAGCCAGCGGGAGGACAGGCCCTCTTTCAACCTGGGCTTTTTCTTTCAAGTTTTCCCCTCCCTCACTTATATTATAGTTCAGAACTTCAGGATAAAAAAAACTGTTACCTTCGGATGTTCAGCAGATTTGGGTGAAGGATATGTATTGTCAAACAGGTTTGTGGAGGAGCACTGTGTGAGTGAGCACTGACAACTTGCTGAAAGCCCAGAGCCTCAGCTTTCCTTGTACACTGAGCTCAGCCTATAGTGTCATTAGTATTCCAGCTATCTGCTTGTGGGGAAGAATAGAGGGATTCTTCACTTCTCACTCTGTGGACGCATATAGAAGGCAAGATCTCAGATGTTAATTCTTGTGATACTACCAGCAATGAGGGTCCTTGGTTTGATGGTATAAATAATTCATTGAAATATGAAAGCTTTATAGAAAAAGCAATAATTGGAAGTGAATCAAGATGCCTTATAGGAATGTAATTGTTAACACCAGAGCCTCAACCTGCTCCCAGATCAGACTACTAGATCCAGCTGACTCTGCCAAACTGGAGCAATGACTCAGTAAAGTTAGAGATTCCAAGGACTTCATCAAGTTAATAAAAATCTAGAAATATAGTAGAAAGATGCCTTCTTTGATATATCTAATTGGAGATTTAAGTAGTGATGTCTGCTGAGGAATAGTGAGAGATGATAAAGTGTAAATTGCAGCATATTGAGAAGTCATTAGAAGGCTTCTTTTTATGGCATGAGAAATTTACTGTGTTGAGAAGTTACTGATGTAAAGTAATTTTGTACCAATCCTAGCAGAGGCAAAAGGGTTTGAGCTATGCTTAAAACTGTATAAAGTTTATATACATGATGTTTGTGGTTCAAAATAAGTGAGTCAATGAATCAGTTCATTGTACAGGAATACTTTCTGGTCTCTCTAACCTATACTATTCAAATTTAGAGAAGTGAGAGTGTTTAATGGTTCAATTACTAGTTCCTTTCTTCATGGTTTTGATGCTATTAAGGTATGAGCTATTGTCCTTGGAATAAATGACAAAAAATATTTTTTAAAAAGTGTAACTTATTGGAAAGTGAGAGAGAGACAAGTACCCATCCAGGGAGCAAATTGCAACAGCACTGGCAATTTATCAGTGAGAGATCTCACCAGTTAAATTTGTAATTATATTGATAGCAGAAAGGATCAACAAGCGTGGAATACTAACAAATATTTTGCCCAAAGGGTGAAAAATATGATGAGGGTTTGTGAATGGGATTGAATTCTTATCCAAACATTCCTTGGGACTGTTCTTCCAAGGGTGTCTTGGGAAACACATGGCAGAAGAGGAAATATCTTTTCTCCTTTCTATCTTTAGAGTATGCCACCGGTCCCTACCTTGTGCTCCCCACAGCACCGCAGATTGCCACTCGTCCCACAGGGGCTGCAGCATCCTCCCGCCTCGCACTCTGCAGAGGGGAGGAGCAGCTCCCGCCCAGGGGCAGAGCAAAGCTGCCTCTTGCTTCCTGGAGGATTTGTTCGGGCAGCACTAGGAGACACGGTGAAGTAGAAACACAGAAAAGAGGAGAGAGCTAGCATCACAGTCAATTGTTAGCATTTGCATATCGAAGATTTGATTTAATTTTGCACACTTTTAGGTATTACTTCAGCACCATCTGAGATTATACTCCACAATGTCTGCAACCATAAATAACATGTAGATAGGGAATCATTGAGTTGAAACACGCAAAAAATGTTTCAAAGGAAGGAATGGGATTTTGTTTCCTCTACTGAATATATGCAGTCCTTATATCATTCTAAATTTTGACTAAGTGTAAAAGAATGGGAGATAATATAATATTTGACAGAGCTGACTGATAATGACTGCAAGCCTACAGTAAAGATCTTTGTTCCAGTGATTTTCTCCTGGTATATTTTAAATATTGCATATGGAAACCAATGTTTTGTACTTATTAACAGCTCTGTTACACGTCGGCCTTTGCTTGCAGGTTTTTGTTGGTTTTCTCCAACAATGCAGTTGGATCGTGGCTCTTCAGGATATTCAGGACATTCTCAAGCTCAGCTGAATCATTTATATCACATCTACCTTGGAGTAAAATTAGGAATTATTACTAGATGCTGCGGTATAAGGTGCCTTTTCCATCACTGGCTCCTAAACCAGGTTCTTCTGCAATAAATTTGGAACAACAGCCATGAGCCACAACACCTGATGACAGGCAATTTACCACAACAGTCATGGAATCCCTTGCTTCTGGCTCTTGACTTCTGGACTTTGTATATTGGTTTTTTGTGCCTCTGAAAACAGACCAGGCCTGGAAGGGAACACAAGACAGAAATACCTATCAGAAAGACTCAGTTTTGCATAATGTAGATAAATCACTCCATGCTTGATTTTAGAAGAAGAATGTGGGCACCAGTGCTGTGGGTTGAAAGATATGTTTGAAAATGTTGCTCAGGGTTTTACTTCTGTGTTTCCTCTGATCTTTTGAGTAAATTCTGTAGTTTGTTTTCATGCAAAATCACATACAAGTATATACAAATCACATTTTGCTGACTGTCTTGAAAGACAGAACTCCCTGTGAGGAACAGAGAATTGGACTTGATTATCTTTATGGGTCCCTTCCAATTTGAGATACCTAAACCATTTCCCCTTACTGATAATACCAATTCATGAATTTAAAAAAACCTGATTTTTGTTACTTACTTGACCCTCTTCCCAGCAAGAAAATTCATAAGTATTTAAAGTTCTTCCATATAAGGATTGGATTCCTTTGAAATTAAATTATATAAAAATATGAAAATAGTCTGCAGTTGAATCATACTTTTTTTTTAATTTTTTTTTTTTTAATATAGGTTTATTCAGCAAATTGGCTACCAGTTGAGAGCAATGGTTTCCATACTACGATTTGTGGTGTATTCAAAACAGATGGTAGCATCTCAAAGCCTGCTTTGTCCAAAGCCAAGAACATTTTTCGGCAAGAAGTTTGAACTTGTTGCCACATAAACAAAATGAGTGATTTAACTTAGTGTCTACATATTTTGGATTGGCAAAAACTGCTGTAAAAAGTAAAGCCAGAGAGCAGACTCTACAAAAATAGGAAAAGACAGAGCAAGAAAAAGAGAGAGACACATACACATATGTGTGCACCACACAGAAACACACCCCTTCTGGCAGCTGTTAGACCTGAAGTGTTTGTGTTGAGAGATTCTAAGCAAGTAACAGGGCATTTTGGTCCATCTGGAAAATGTCTTACACTTTTTCTTCCCTGAGTTTAGGCACCCATGTCAATAGTGAAGAAAGTATACTTGTATGCCTTCTATTGGCTGTCCCTAAAAATAAAATTAAACCTTACATTTTCTTCAGGTTTGCTTCTAATGTAAATATTCCATAAGATGCTTTCCAAGAAACTAAATGTATCCTAAAACTGTGAAATGTAGAAAGGTAAAGAGAGTAAATAATAATCCTGACATCTGTATACGTGTATACTTGTGTGGAAGGGGTCAAAGATTTAATTTTGGACTAAGAGACTCGTGCTTAGGCCAAAAGACATGTGTGTGTTTGGTCCTGAATTTCACCTAAATGATTCTGCTGTAGAGACTATCATTGGGCATTTCCAAACCTGCAGTTTTTGTAGACATTGAAGTTCTGTCCTGGAAGTGCTCATGGAAGAGGCTAGTAGAAGAGGAATTAGACAGAGAAAGCTGTGCATAAGTCTGCCTCTGTCATTGATGTCTTTTGGTGGCTTTGGTGTTGCTGAGCTGCATAGCTGTAATTCTCCAATTTTGTTCCCTTTTCTAGGGCAGTGTGTCTAGTTAAAGTGTACATCAGAGTGTTTGCTAAAATGTCTTCTAAACTTGTTTAGTTGTTTCTCCAGTTTTTCCTACAGCAGAAGTGATGATGGTGACATGAAATGAGAAATTATTATGAAAAATGTCAGATATGGCATCAGATATAAAGCAATGCATTTTGTGAATTTCAAAGCCTGTAGGTGATCAATGTAAGATTCAACAGACTGACCAGAAAAGTGAGTTCTAAATCTCGTTGACAAAATCATAATAGATTTCTGGTTTAAAAAATCTAGGACAGTTCAGGAGTGCTGTTGTTTGGTTGTACTATATTCTTAACTACAGAATTATTTTTTACTATATATCTCACAATTTGAGGACTATGGAGCACACAATGAAGCTGCTGATACATTTGTGATCAAGCAAACATTTTTTTCAGAAAATGAATAAAGAGATTAAGTAGCCTATAAATAATTTGGAAGCAGAACTATTCTAGATCCAGAAAAAAGGAAAGACTTATTGATTTCTGATAGCAGATATTAAACCGCAAAAATTCTAGTCATGTCAGGAAAGCTGTAGTCTAATTTGGGCATATTAATCAGACATGAAATACCATTTATCTGCAATGAGAACATGGTGAAAGATTATACAGAATTGGTTCAACCATGGTGAACTGGGTTTAATAGCCAAGATTACATATTAGAGAAAAATCTCAATGCTTGTTTTTCTATAAGAAATAGGGCAATAAATGGCACCCTGAGTGGTAATTGAATTTGTATTGCTGACAAGTGTTTAGGGGATTGTGACAAATGGTCTCAAAACAGGACCTGACAGGATCTGTCTGACCTTTGCAAGAGGCATCTGTGAGAGATAGCAGCTACAGAGGCACTATGAAAGAGGTCCAGGACTTCCTGCCACACATTAAATTGGTGATGGACAGATGCCCCAGCAGCATTTTGATTCTGTGTTGCAGTCAGATGCAGTTGCACATCCTATTATTCACAGCCTTGGATTTCCTCCAGAAATAAGTCTAGATGTGCAACAGAGAAAAGCCTCAGCTCAGTCTGGACAGACACCTGATTTGGACAGATGGGGAAGTGATATGCTGAGATGCATGGCAGAGTGCCATTGCTCTGCATTTTAAATGGCCTATGAGAGGCAAAAATTGGAAGAAATAACTCAGATATGTGGGCAGTGAAATCTAACTAAGAAAACCTCTGTCTGAGAAAAAACTAAATGGAGCATGTTATCTGGCACAGCGCCAATGATATATTTAAATATTTTTTTTGTCACAATTATCAACACTTTTTTTCAGGACCATTTTTGATTGTTATACATAGCAAATTATGAGCCTAGCTATCTTCATGGTTTTCTTCTATGAATGAGATGCATTTTCTTTGGAATGAGGGTGTTGAAATGTAGTTATGACTGTCCCACAAGTCTCTCACTATTTCATACTTGTTGGCCAAGTAGATCAGGAAAACACTGCAGAGGACAATTTCAGACTATGGGGTACAGTTTGAATCAGTGATTTTTTTACTTCATATGACTCCTTCTTTTATATTCTAGCATTTTATTAGCAAAAATTATTATTTTTTTTTTTGTATAGCTCTTCTAAAGTCAGTGGGCTCAGAAATATGGATTTGTGTGACTATGCACTTTATAGAAATGTCCCCAGATGATTAGAAAGCAGTCTTTGAATGTCATGGAGTGAAAAGAAGCTATCAAAATTCCTGGGATTTTTATCTGATTTGCCAAAAATATTTATCAAACATGCTTTTGTAGAAAACATTTTGCCTTTCTCAGTAATCTATTTTCTTCTAGAATATAACATAATTAAACATATGCCAATAGATTATCAACTGCAATGGCAATTCAATGTGATGTAGTGACTGAGAAAGTGGTAACAGTTCATAACAGGCAGTTGAGGAAGCACCACAGGAATCCTAAACTCATATTTAAAAACTAATGTGAAGGGGGCTTTATACTTTAATTCTGGATTAGCCACAATAAAATATATAATGTATCTTTAGAAGGATAGTAATTTCACTTTACTGAGATCCATTATTTTATTAGACATTAGCTCAAAACTTTAGTAAAATTTCCAGTTCATTTAAAGGATATGAAGGTAATAAATTCTTCAGAATACACCAAAGCTTTGAAGGGTTATTCCAGTAGTTTCTACAAAGAGGAGATGGGAAGGAATAAGGATATGTAACTTTTTTCCTCATACTTGACATTCAAAATCATACTTTTAAAGTAGTTGCATATGAAGCCTGCATATGAGGACTTGTGATTTTAAGCTGCATTCCATTTATATTAGGTACTCTGTTTGTAGATTTCTGATATATCTAATTTTAAAAGTGCTTTACTAATACTATATTTAAAATCAAATCCAAAAACAGGAGCCTTTTAAGGATTCTTTTACTTTGTGCTCCTTTTTGGATTTTTGTGGTTAGAGAACCACATTTTTGTTTCAAATCCAACAGCTCTGTTATGAGAACAAAACCTAATGATGGGGGGAAATCTTGCCTAGAGATGATTCCTAGTGTATATCAAATGGATGAAACATTGCTTATAGTGAAAAATGGCTTGACTCATTCCAGGCTTTAGCTTTATATGCTAAATAAAACTGAGAGTTTGCAATCCAGAAGAAGCTAAACTGGTAGGATTACTAAACAGTAAGGATTTTAACACTATATAATTAGAGAAGTACTTCATTTCAAATGGTTTAACTTTGTGTAGGTGGTCCATGCTCACAATTTTTTTTTGTTCAATTTTGACAGAGATTTCAAAGATGTGTCAGAGGTCCCTGAAGAGCAGTAAAGCTGGAGTCTAAGATTTCAACCACAGTGAAAGGTGGAGACAGTGAATCGGCTTATTAGCAACTAAGCCTTGGCACCTTGGTTTTCCTTACATTGGTGCCTTTAGGATTAAAAATATGGGCCTTTTGTTATGATTTTGAAAGTAACCACTTACTGATCAGTAAAAATTGTGATTCCCAAGCAGAATTGGCCCAGTGCATCTCAGCAATCTAGAAGAACATGAATTTTGCTGTCTCAGGGAAGGGTCCTGCCACAGCAAGCACTGGGACAGATTTCCAGAAATTCTGTTACAGGGAAAGACCCTGGAGAGCAGGGCTTGCTGCTCCCACTGCCATGGGAAAGATGGTCAGACAGATGCTGTTCATGAGGACCACTCCACAGCACAGAATGAGATTTTGCCAAACCAACACTGGTTTGGAAGCTGCCAGACTGTTTTTCCACACCTTAGGTGTGGGTAAAGGAAGCAACCAGGCCAAGATCACTGATAACAGCCCAGAGTCTGCAGTCTTAGAAAACCTTCTGCTGTTCCTGAGCCTTCAGTTAAGTGTCTGTTGATCTTTTGCTTTTGGATTCTGTGTGTATTATTTAAAGAGAATCTGTAGTTGATTATGCAGTTGTCATCCAGGAATTTCTTCTTCTTACTTAAAATCTGAAATGCTCTCTGTCTCAGTGGTCTGGATAAGTAATTCTTTTATTTTTCTGCACCTTTTTCTGGTTTCATAATATGTCAATCACTCACAAGACTGTGGCTTTGCCAATGTCAGTAAAGGGTTTTGAAAATAAAGTCAAATATAATGTCACAGAGTGTACCTGCTAGAGACTGGTTTTGTAATCAGCAAACAGCAACTCTTCAGAGACAGAAACACTCTACCAGCTGAAATGGTAGCATTGCATCATTGCAGACAGTCTTAGGCAATGGAAAATCCTTGAAGAAGGGTTTCTCCTTTTCTTGTCTAAGATTTATGTTGAACACTTGGACCTCCAGGCCAGAGGATGCATGTTGTACAGGGAGAGAGCAGTTCTGAGAAGGGTTATATGAAGTTCTGCTAACACCAGAAGGCCCAGAAGAGTAACTTTACGTAAGATAATGGAGTATTCTGGTTTGAGTAGCCATAGTTCTCTGTGCTGAAAAACTAGGAGAGTAAGATATAAGATGTACAGAATCCTTCTGTCTTCACGAATTTCTTCCTCCTGTGTGCTTGTTTTGCGGAACACATTTTCAGAACAGCAAATTTCTTGGAGAGAGAGAAGGAGAGAAGTCACAGAAATCACAGAATATCCTGAGTTGGAAGGGCCCCAGAGAGATCACTGAGTCCAACTGTTAAGCAAACGGCCCTTATGGGGATCAAACCCATGACCCTAGCATTATTAGCACCATGCCCTACCCAAATGAGAAGTTTATTGTTCAAATGTACATTGAAATATGCGCTTTTCAAATGCCAATAATTATGTCCTTTCCTGAAAGTATATCTATTGTACTTTATCAAACACATAATTCAAACACAAAGATTGCAAAATTGTTCTTTTACCTGAGAATTTCAGGTGAAGAAAGAGAGCTCAACTGAGTCTTAAAAGATGTACAGGATTCTTAACAGTAATAAGTGCTAATTGAAGAAATACTCTCTTAATATTTTTTTTTTTCTGATTTAGAAGGTTAACTCTAAAAAATACCTGTTTTATTTTTAGACCTTTAGCATGAAAAAGTTAGATGACTTAACTGTGATATTTCCATTCAGCCTAAGCTTGAGAATTCTTGATTTTTCTTCCATATCATATGTTGCCTCCTTCTTAAGAAATTAAGAAAAGAAGTAGCATCAGATTATCTATGATTCTTTGAATCTTAGTGTAAGATTGTAAGACAGTGTGTGGCAAGCACCAAATCACTTATCAAATAAAGCTTTCCAGCAGGTAAATGGAATCTATTTTATTGGGCAGAGAAGCAGACCATGCAAACCCATTATGAATTACAGATTTTCATAACTGAGACACTTGTCTTCCAACACTTTAGAGGTAAGCCTAGTTGGCTGTACTGTCTGTTGGCCTTGGTGGTCCATAGGATAATTTTGTAGACACAAAGTTTGCATTGTCTCAGAAAAGGGGTCCTTTTTGTGTACTAAGTTTCTAAACACCAGGGCTCAGAAGAGAACCCCTGAGACAAAAGGAGTCACCCTATATTCAAGGAGAGATGGTATCATTTGGAATTCATTTGCTTAGGGAAGAAATAGGAGGGAGAAAACATGTGTTGACTGTTAGGAGGCTTGCCAAGCAAAACAGGAGTTGTGGTTGATAGTTAGGACATGCTAACAAAACCAAGGAAAGTAATAATTGTGTACAGAAGCATACAAGATACATATTACACATAGTTTTCAAAAGATGACCTTCAAACTAACACAGCTGGAATTTTTCTGAAGGATGGTTTTCAATCTTTGCTTTGCATGAAGAAAGTAAATGGGAACTAAACCGTTTTTTCTTAAATATTTTCTGCAGAAAAGAAACACTTTGTCAGCTGTTTCTCAGCCTTCCAGATGGTTTGGAAGACATACTTGCACTGGAACTAAGGGAGAAAAACTTGGGAGACAGAAAAACTGTACACTTGTACTTCAGATTCTGCATAATCACAGAGTAGTCAGATTTAGAAGGGACCTCTGAAGATCAAGTCCAATATCCCTGCCAAGGCAGGGCCACCTAGGGCAGGTGACACAGGAACATGTCCAGGTGGGTTTTGTATGTCTCCAGACAGGGTGACTCCACGACCTCCCTGGGCAGCCTGTTCCAGTGCTCTGCCACCCTCAATATAAAGAAGAACTAGTTTTAATATTTGGGTAGAACTCTTGGTCAAAGAAGGCTAGGTGACCCATTCCTTCACCTTATTGTTCCACTTTCTTATGGGCAATTACCTCAAAAGACACAACGTGGCTACAATTACTCTTAGCTGATAGTTAAGTGAAGTTTATTTAAAATAAAGACAGTGCCCAATGTCCAAAAGGTTAAAGAAAAAGGAATGTTGGTGAAACGATATAGTGAAACAATACAGAATTCGTTTCTCAATTTTATTTTGTTTCCTTTTCTCTAGAATATTACTGAGAGTTTTCTAATGATTTTTTTTTCTCTTAAAAAAATCCTCAGGTCACAATATATTGAAGCAGGGAAAAATAATTAGCATGAAATGTAAGTACTAAAATTAATTAAACAGTTTGGATGAACTTCCCCTGTGCTGGGTAATATAACAATGGAACCTCATACCTAGGACATGGGTAGCTGCTCATCTCTTCAGTCATGTCTGTCTGGACATCTCATCAGGAGGAAACTCTTTCCTGCTTTTTTCAGCACTCCACCTGTGGTCTCTGGTGGCATCAGGAAATATTGAAGCACAGGAAAAATGAAAGCAACAGTCTGTTAAAAAGTCTAACATATAAGTTTGAGGATTTATGATAGACTGGGTCTCCAAAAGTCAAGACGAGTCTCCCAAAACTTTCCATGGTATCTTAAAAAAAGGGATAGCGAACAAAAGGAAATTGAATATAATTTCCCCTGAGCTTTAATACTGTTAACATTTATTACAAATCATCAAGAGCTGAGAAGTACGGCTTTAGTTCCTTGATGGTATTCCTCAATTCTTGTATCTTCTAGAGCTCTCTAGTATTAGCAATGATGAAGTCTGTATAACAATAACATTTCTTAACTAACTGGAAAGAATTTTGATGAGTTAAGTCTTTCTAGTTTTGCTTTAGAGGTCTTCTGAAGGTCTTCACTTCTTTATACAGAAGACATAAACATGCTTTTAATGGACCCACTGCTATTTAATATCTTGTGAAAGTTGTGGCCAAATAGAAAATTTAGACAAAGTCCACTTTTTCTAAAACCCCAGAGACTGTGACTATATTAATTTCAGAATTACTCTTCCATTCTGGTGAGGGTATATGTAGATCTTTCACATATCAGGGTCCATGAAGTACCAAATTATGTCCTCAGCTTTACTCAAGGTGATTGCCAACAACAGGTGTTATGAAAGAATACTGCCCACAGAAATACATGAACAGGCTGGGAACTGCCTGAAAGAGCCTTGAAGTGTGAGATCAAAGGGACAATGTGGGGATTCAGGCCAGTAAGCATTACAGGGATGAAGGTGGATCTAATTTTCTCTCTTGCAGAAGAGAAGTGAGCGTCCTGAAAACAAGGAGCCAAGAAAAACTGAATCGCAGGTTGGACAGAGACCTGAGACTGATTATATGATTCTCTGGATATTGAGGAATGACTGAACTCTTTTTTACCCCTGAAAAAGGTGGGAACTTGAATCACCCCAAATACTTTGAGCAGCCTCTCTTTTCCACTCAGTAGCAATTTGAAGGGTTTTTTCTTTGAGGAAAAACCTAATTACTTAAATTGTATGTCTTTTTAAACATATATGATTTTATATAACTGCTGAGTTTTACTATTGTTATTTTCATTTCTTCAGGAGGAAACTCTTACCAAATGGTTTGCTTGCAAAACTTGTTATTAAGCATAGCAGAATAAACAGCTATGGATAAGCAACCTTTGTGTTGTTTTGGGTTTTCAGATTCTCTAGAACTTTATTTCATAATTCTTTGAACTGTTGAAATATGCCAAGTTTTTTGCCCTCCCCCCCAATTTAATTTTCTTGCTCTGCCAGTGTATTTGTAAGTGAGTGGAATCATGTGTTATTTAAATAATGATTCCTGTCTGAAAGTAATTTCTGCCCTGTTTGTGGAAGAACTGTTCATGCAAAAACAAAACCTGTGGCAGCTTAGGATTTCTATTTGAAATCCTGAATGGAATAAAATGACTGGAAATAAAGCTTCAAAATATTGTGTGTTGTAATTCCTTGTTCTGTTCTAAACATAGAACTCTAGTTATTAAAGGGTCCAAGTTCTGGCACAAATAGTTTTCTCCTTCCTTTTAAGTAATTGCCTGTGTTAACCAGACACGGTGACAACAAACTTTGATCCTTACAGTGGTAGTCAAAATCTCCAGACTGAATCCAGTCAAACGGTTTCAGAACTGGTGAAAATAAGCTGGTGCTTGCTAGATACACATTGATCTATTATATGAATACAAAAATAAGAATGCATTTCGTGTTGTCTCTTGTGAAGGGTATTTGGAGTGCAAAACCCTGCAATATTAATGTGGTTCTCTTCTTATCAACAGTACATTAGAAAGCACCAATACTTTTTCAATAATGAGAACAGAATACATCAAACAGTATGCAATCCCTGGTGCCATCATACTTTATAAAAATATTTGCAGTTAACTATTTTTTCCATAATAGATTGTATATTACATACATACATCAATATAAACACGCATATATCAGAATGCTGGTAAAAGCCATGTTTATATAGACTTCTCTAATTTTCCCTGGGACTTTTTTTTCCTTTTTTCCCATCCGGGTTTAGAACTATCTCTGAAGTATTATCAAAATAATAAAGGAAATGGCTAAAATTCCACTAAAGTAAGGTAAATATTGCTTTTAAACATTGGATTAGAGTAAATCTAATCCGGCCTGCACAGTTAGGGGTTCAATGCTCTCCACAGCACTACCTCAATTCCCAGAAAGAATGACTGCAAGCTGAAATATAATATTCTGCCAGGAAATCACTAGTTCTGAGTTATTAGATTCCAGCCCTGGTGGAGACTGAGGCAAGGAGACAGCACAGGAAGCACTCAGAGTTCTTCGTAAGTGTGGCTCAGCATTTTTTGAATAGTGTACTTTCAAAGGTAATGGAGATGATGGACTGCAGCAACTGAACTGCAGGTGCAAAGAGACCTTCCCGTAAACTGTGATTATTTCTTCTTTTCCTGTTGAAAGTGTGAGCACAAGTACTTAATTTTGTTCTCTAGTGTTTGGAATTGAAGTATTTATATTTCTTGCAGTTTGAAGTAACCGTATCTATTTTTGCATGAATCCCTGTGTGTGTGGGATGTATAATGTTATGTTCTCTTCAAGCAGAGCCCACAAAATTTCAATCTTCACTAAACAACTTCAGCCTAAATTAAAAACAAGGGCCAAAAAGCTTCTAAGGTTACTGAAGTTGCTCTTTGATGCCATATTCCCGATGCTAAGGAGTTTTACAATACTGGTCAAGAGGATCATGTTGTCTACATGCTTGAAGTAGATGATTCTAACCTGAAAACAAGTAGTCTATAGTGTATCAGTTATGATTTATTTTCTTTTAAATCAAGGGAATACTGGTATTTTTCTTTTAATTAAGGAACATCTTTTGTAGAAAGCATCTGTTTAGTAAAGGCCAAGAAAAGTATTCTTTAATGTTGCTCTTCTGTCATGTGGGACCTGCAGTTCAGGTATTTCCTGTTCTTACTTTTTCTCAGTTGTATTTCCCAGCAGATGACATCTACCCTGTTTATTTTTCAATATAAATCCTTATTGATTATTCTTGAGACAATTCTGCCAGTTATATTGGACTCCTCTCACAGATCAAATTCTGTACTGGTCAGCCTTAACTAGAATATGACATATGACTGAAAGGCTGTTTACATGGAATTATAATAATTTTATTTATTTATTTATTTTATTTTTTTTTTTTTTTTTGTTAAGAGAGAAATGGGCAGCTATTATAAAACCCCGTAACACATTTTCTGTTGTAGCAAACATTTGCATTGCTGGTTTTAGCAGGGATAAAGGACTGCATCCACTATGAGGAAATAATCAGATTCCTTTCTGTGCTTTGACTACATAGGAAAGAAAAACAATTATTTTTTTTCTCCCTGTCTGTAACAATCAAGCTATTGATGGAACCATGCTCTGGTGTTTAGGTAACTCCAGGTAATGCTGTCAGTGAGCAAATAGGGTTCTCTTAGTGCTCACTCCTTTTTTAATAACTATCCCTGAAACTGCTCTAATGATCATTACATATACACAAATCAGAATTATCATATATAGTATTTACTCTGGTAAGGTCCTGCATTTTGGGCTTCCTAAGAGATTTGCTATCCTTGCTGGCAACCTCTAGGCAAGTCTGTGACACTGTTCAGCAGATTGGTATTTTATAAAGGGTCATTCAGGGGTTTGGACTAAATTTGCACTTCAGTCCTTCTGTAGACAGAAATGTAAGTAAAGATACTTGGAGTGTAAAGAATAAGTGTGTGAATTCACACAGTAAATTCAGAAGGAAAATATTTTCAAAACCCCAAATGAATCAGAAATACATATTTCTGTAATTTTCTTTCCTTTTTGTCATCAGTATTCTGTCCATGGGGTCCAATAACCATCAATAGGGAAAATGGTAAAATAGTGATGCAGATATAGTTCTACTTCTATAGAAGTAGAATATATTTCTGACTAGTAGCTATATTTTTTTTCACTGGAAACTTCATCAGAAATTTTAGATTTAGTAAAGGAAAAATACTTTGCAGAAATTCTAATTTTTGTGAATGCTCATTTCAGAAAAACACTGGGAAAAAAACCCCATAGCTACAATTTTCTTGTTGATCTACCGAGTTTTTAATAAGAACAGCTGGATAAACTTTTTTCTTATGCTAATATTATGCTATTAGAGGTATGAGATGCATCTCTGACGTAATCTTCATTGAATAATCATGTTGTTTTCCTCAGTAATAAAATTCATGCTAAAATATTTGGGCTTGCCAGTCAAAGCAACAGAAAAAAAAATACGGAGCCTACAGAAAAACACAGGACTGTTTCATTTTTCTTGGATCTTGTGGAAGGATATTACTTTTAAAATTGCAGCTAGGCTACCTCATCTGTCAGGTTAATTTCACCAATGTTTTCCATTTCTTTCTGTTGAAAACCATTGAAATGATGGCATTCAATATGAAGCCTCATTTTAGTCTACTGTTTATTTAAGACAATTGATGCAATGAAAGAATTTGGTTCTCTTTTTCAAAAGTTCCAGGATTTTCACTACCCAGATATAGCCTTTCTAAAGTGACTTGTTGGTTGATTTTGGTCAATGTCATAAATATTCTTGAAGTTCATAATTGTCATAGTGTCATAAATATTCTTGTTCTTAAAACCGAAGGTTGTAGGCTGTTTATTTTTATTCTATACTCTTTCAACACAGGCTACTGTCCACCTACTATCTCCACCTCAATGAAGCGGACAGAGTTACAAACAAAAATTTATTTACCATAAGCATTCTGCTTGTCTGGTCCCTTTACTAAGATTAAGAAAACACGAAAAACCTCAAAACCACGGACTGCCCGACCTCGAGTGCGGGCAGCTGCCCCGGCTGACTTGCCGGAGCAAGGGCAGAGAGGCAGCCAGCGGCTCCGGCAGCCAGGGATGCGCGGGAGCTGCGCTGCCAGCCCGGGACGGGTTTGGCCCCGTTACGGCGAAATGTGGTATCTTGTATTCCCTCAGGCTGCTTCCTGGTGCGGAAGAAGCAGAAGACCTAGAAGACCTGATTGCTTGAGCATTTTTACTGCTCGACTGTCATGTTTTGAGGCCGATGCACTCACCTGCAAGGTAAGAGAGCAGAGAGCCAGCCGAGCGGCTGGGCGGGCACAGGGACGTCCGTGCGCAGAGCTGCGCCCACTCAATTTCTCAACACTGCAACGCCATTCTCACCCCTTATTTATAACAGCTGTACCCTTCGGTCTGAAGAGAAAAATACGTATTTTATCTGCTAGGCGCTGGTAGTCTTTCTTTGCCACCTCCCGAGTGCCCCGATGGCCCCGCGCCTGGCGGGCCCGCGCCGCGCCTCCCACCCGTGTGCCGGGGCAAGCCAGCAGAGGGCGCCCGCGCACCGCCCGCCGCAACACGGAACCCCGCATCCGTACAGCCCCTGGAAAACCCGCATCCCGTACAGCCCCTGGAAACCCGCATCCCGTACAGCCCCTGGAAAACCCACATCCCGTACAGCCCCTGGAAAACCCGCAACCCGTACAGCCCCTGGAACCCGCATCCCGTACAGCCCCTGGAAAACCCCATCCCGTACAGCCCCTGGAAACCCGAAACCCGTACAGCCCCTGGAACCCCGCATCCCGTACAGCCCCTGGAAACCCCGCAACCCGTACAGCCCCTGGAAACCCGCATCCCGTACAGCCCCTGGAAAACCCGCATCCCGTACAGCCCTGGAAAACCCGCATCCCGTACAGCCCCTGGAAACCCACATCCCGTACAGCCCCTGGAAAACCCGCATCCCGTACAGCCCCTGGAAACCCGCATCCCGTACAGCCCCTGGAAACCCGCATCCCGTACAGCCCCTGGAAAACCCACATCCCGTACAGCCCCTGGAACCCCGCAGCCCGTACAGCCCCTGGAATTCCCGCAGCCCCTGGAATCCCCGCAGCCCGTACAGCCCCTGGAATCCCCGCAGCCCTGGAACCCCGCATCCCGTACAGCCCCTGGAATCCCCGCTGCCCCGCCGCCTCCGCCCCGGGTGCGGGAGCAGCTCCGGCCGGGGCTGTTCAGCCAGCGGGTTCTGCTTGCAGGACGAGCTCAGCTTGTTCAGACATTCCGCCTGTGGAAGCTCCCAGGGTCGCTTTCAGCGTAGGTCACTCCGAAATGATTGTGCAAAGCAGCTCCGAGAGCCTTTCTTCTGTCTGCTCGGCCAAGTATCAAGTGGGAAACATATGAGGGGAAGTCACCTTTTCAGGTCTTCACTCCTGGCATAATAGTTTTAAAATATTTTAAGCATAAATTTCAAATTGTAGGAGGAGGAAACAAAATGTCCTGTCTATGCGCGGGAGGATACAGGCAGAGATACGGTTCTGCATCGATACCTTTAAGAGCATGCCTAGACTTTTTAAAACGGTGTCCATATCAGCCTGTATATGAACAATACATGTATTGGTTTTGAGAGACTTTCCTGTGTATTTACTTGTGCTAAAATATTACTTTATTTAGAGGTTTGCTAGTTTGTAGTGTAGAACAAGTCACAATATGGCACTTCAAGATCTTGGATCTGAAGTGGAAGAATCTCAAGGGGAGTAGCAAATATTCTGTCAAATGCAAGAACTTCACTTTCCCATACTATACTTTTCTTTTTAAAAACATTTTCTCTAGCAATTGGCTAGATAACACAATCGTGGAAGACTTTGAAGAAAAAGCCATGGTTTTTAAGCTTTAAGAACATTTGCTTGCTTCTGGGCAGGGTTAGGTCTGACTGGGAATAATAACTTCCGTTTTGGAAATAGAGATATGAGAGGTCTGTTATTGAGACATTAAAGAGAGAGAGGGAGATATTGTGGTCTGAAACAATTTCCAGGGCTCTAATTCCACATCCTCTGCAATATTTACAAGGCAAATAATTTATATGTAATCTGGCTTTACTCAGTGGAGCTCTTCCTGATCTATACACTACAGTCAAAAACATAAACAGATATTCCACATCTGTTTCTGATTTTCCACATGGGAAAAAAAGGAACCGAAACCTAACATCTAAGCCTCAGTCCATACATTTTATTATTCTAAATGAGACATATCTCCAGTAGGATGACTTGCCTGCTATGGAGTGGATATGGGTTAGTTAATTAATTAGCATCCTTTGCAGACACTTTTTAAAGTGCACAACACAAGAAATACAGAGCTATCAGTTACTTCAAAGCACCTCCAGTCAGCTTATCTGACTTTCCTCAGTTTTAAACCCCATGTGTTTTTTGTGGTTCTGTCTCAGATGCAGTAAAGCTGCAGCACTGGCATTGAGACATATGATAGCAGGGTTTGTGGCCTTTTCCAATGACTAGGTTATATCGTGGTTATAGTTCTAGATGTTAATATATAGAATAAATTATAGGCCCTGAAGTAAAGCCCTGTAAGCACTGAGCATTGAGCGGATGATGACATCGTAATTAACCAGAAGGGCAAGGTTCCAGAGCTTGCTGTTGTCACCAGGACCTTCTGTAATTTCAGCTTTGTCCATGTTATCTTCCTGTTTCACTTTTTTCTCTTTATAATTCAGAGAACCAGTTAACATTTTTAGTAGAAAACAGATTGCTGGAAGAGGAATATAATCTGACAGCTAAAAATTGTAACTATCAACATTGGTATTTTACAGAGCCTAAACTGCTATCTGCATCAAATGTACTTGACTGAGTATGACAGTTCTGTCAACAGGGGATTAATGTCTAGCAGAGTTTTTTTGTGTCAATCCTACTTATTCTTAGACAGAAGCCAAGGGTGGCAGAGAAGGTAATTCAGGGCATTTTAGTTGTCTCAGAAACTGAAAAATTCTCTTTACAAAGACGTAATGACTGTATTTGGAAAGTATTTCAGATGTAGTATGCTCCCTGCCTCAAGCACAGTAAGAACTGGGTTCATTACTGCATAAAATGGAAAACAGAGATGGTTATATCTAGGCTGGTGTATTTGCTGAGTTGAAAGAGTAATTTTGGGGCTTCAGGCCTCTCAGAACAGTTCTGTTGCTGGATATTGGCTCCCTGCACCTGGCCTTTAAGAAGCCCATGCAAACTACTGCACTTGTGATAAGACAATCTCAGAAGTAATAAATAATTACCTCTGAAATAAGGGATAAGTAATGAGGTCAGATCATGTCATATCCATATCACACATTACACAGATATATGAATTTAACTTCAAGATAGGATTTGCATCTTAATTCAGACAGAAAGAATCACAGAACACCCTGATTTGGAAGGGATCCACAATGATCACTGAGTCCAGCTTCTGGCCCTGTACAGAAGAGCCCCAAGAATTGCACCATGTGCCTGAGAGCATTCTCCAAGCGCTTCCTGAATTCTGTCAGCATCGTGCTGTGACTCCTTCCCTCAGGCCTGTTCCAGTGCCCAGCCTCCCTCTGGTGAAGAGCCTTTGCCTAATATCCAACCTATATCCTCCCTGACACTGCCTCATGACATTTCCTTGAATCCTATGGATTTTATGACTTTTATGACTTTGTATTTTATTTTTATTCTTTATGACTTCTAGTCGTTACATGTCTTTCTGTAATTCAGTTATTTGTTCTGTGCTTCTAAATTAAGTTGCTAATTTTAGAGAGAACTTTGTAGAAAATTTACGATATTTAAAAAACTTTTGTCCTTCTCCTATCCTTTCAAACTCCAAGAAACACATTGAATGCTCTGTAGTGGTACTTTTAATTCATTACTTGTTTTTAAAAATTTTAGCAACAAAATCTGTGAGCAAGTGTGTTGCTGGATCTTCTCAGAAGGCTTGTGCTTACTACTTTTGAATGACAAAATATAGTGAAGACTCAGGTTTTGTAATACAGTGGGTTTTGAACAGGAGTTGTGTGGAGCATCTCTAAAAATAATTATGTACTTTTGGAACTATTGCTGATACCAGTGCTGTATTCCTCATATAAATCCAAGGCACCTTACCATAGCTAGTAATCTTAGCAACAGTGACAATAGCTTTTGAAGCACACATGCCCTTGGAGTTTTACCACAACAAATTAAGATTGCTTGCTTTCCTCCTCCATCTACATCCACATTACATTGCATGAAGGAACCTTTTAAATGATAAAGACATATAAAAGGAGGAACAAAATATCCAAGATTTAGCAGGAAGATTGTTTTATTAACTGCTTTATTCGTTCCTTTGCAGGCAGTTCGTTATGTACTGTAAAGATTGGCTCAAACCATGATCCCTTCTCTGATTCCATTATCCTAGCCATTCAGATGTAGACCCTGAATGTGCTGGCTTTTTCTTTTGTCTTCAAAATTGATACCAATTTAGTTTTTGTTACAGGAAAACACATATTCCAACTCTCTTGTTCAAACACAAACAAGAAAAAAAAAAAACACTGTGCCAAAACCAGGGCCATCCTAAGGAACTCCCTTTCTCCTCAGGCTTTAGTGGTTTGTATTAAATGAAATCTGGATTGACAGCTATTCCACTGAGGTTTTTCAAAACCTTTCTTAAAATCATCTTTTGCCATTTTTACTTTTGTTGACCTGATGCTCTAAAATTACAGCGTTTGCCAGTGCTACTTAAATTAGTGTCTAAATTATCACAGTATCATGCCTTTCTAAAATATAGTACTGTAATTATGGTACAAAATTACATTAATCCATGATATATGATGAACAAATAGTAAACACTGTATCATTTAGTGATGCATATGTAGCTGCATTTCTCTGTTCTGTGAAATACCATTCCATTGTTACCTGTATTTTTTGTGGTGAACAGAAAATCATCTTGTCCTTCATTCATTCATTTAATCCATTCACTGTAATTTGAGGCAGCAGTCCCAACCTACAAAAAAACCCTGTTGTTGCAAAAAGTTATTTTAACGTTAAGTTTCATTCACATGGGGTTGATTGCATGTGAAAGAAAGTAAATGTGCAATGCACGATATTTGCTTTTTTTCAGCACACCTACTGCTGATTTACCCCATCCTGGTTTTGTAGGTTTGGCATGATAAAGGCACTGTTGAACTTGTGCAAACTGCTTTGAGAAGTAGGACACAAGCCCTTGTGGCAATAGCCTTATTTCTTTCTGCAGATGTTGAAGCAGAGGGCTGGATGTGACCAGAAGAGAGAAGGATTTCAAGGAAATCTCCAACATGCAAATGGATCACTGCTATAAACTCCTGTTTTGTTTGATCCGTTATGTAAATGTAAAGATCTGAGTTGCAACTGTACGGAACTCTCAACACACTGAATCACCTGCCACAAAACTCTTTCCTCTGTCTGATATTTTGCAGTGTCTCATTATCAGGCTGCAGGTTTGGTGAAATGTGGGTTCTTTCTTTGCTTAATAGTCATGACAGCTGATTGTTCCTACCATGTGAAGAAGTCCTACTGAATGGCAGCATAATACTCCTAATCCAAGGAGGGCTGTGTCTCTCCTGTGTTACCTCTACTTAATTTTACAGGATCATGCCTTACAAGTGTTGTTGGGGATTTTTTTGAGAAAGGACTTCATCAAAGAGATGTTTTAACCTACAAAAATGAGTACAGGACAATCCAATTAATCATCTCTGAAAGTATTACAGAATAAAAATGATTTGATTTATTTTACAATTGTCTCTGGCTATCACCATGATACCCTGACTAGTATTTTTTCTTCATTTTACACATTGATAAAGAAAGAATTTCATGTGATTTTGCAAAAATCAAACAACGGGTTCTATGATTCATCTTTAAAATCCATACCTCTAGACCAGTCTGTTAAAACACAAATACTTTGCACTTTGAGTTTCATATTCTCTGTACTGGGAAAATGAGAGTAGATCTTTATGCTAACCAGACAGATGGAATCTGTGAAGTGATTCACTAAGTTTGCCTGGAATTTAATTGGACAGCAGTCTTTATCCAGTAGGGGTTATGATACTTAAAATGCTGAGTGCTCCAAGGCTGATGTTCACTAATCCACAGAATATCCTCTCTGTTGAAGAGGTTTGCACAGAATCCTCGCGTTTTTCTGATTGAAAGAAAGACTTCTTGTCCAATGTGAAGGTGTCAGTGTTACATTAAATAAATTTGCTTGGTATAAAATAATGATTAAATCAGGGACTTGGATGTTTCTCTACTGATTAGGAAACACTTTTTTTACCCACCCTCCCCCCTCCCTTCCAGCTAAATATGTAAATGCATTTTTTCAAGGAGAATAATTTCAATAGAAGAAAAAATGTGTTCAGTGGCATAGAAAATAAGCCCTTCTAGTGCATTTGTTCAAGTCAGACTTCTGGGGATAGGAAAATGGCAGGAGATATGGGTTTTCTTCATTCTGAGTGAGTGCTTTCAATTGTACAGTAAGTAAAAGAGGTTTTCTGCCAATTTCTTATTTCATAACTTTGTGCCTTCACTTTTTTTACTACTTGGAAATGCAATATTTAGGAGTAATTAAGCCAGCTTGTTTTCCTAGTCCTCAATGGTATTTTTTTTGCACTTTCATTTCAGATCAACCCAAGTATGGATTTTTCTGTTCAATTCTGCAGCTAAATTGACAATTTAGTTATTTACCAGCTTCACAGTTACCCTTAACATTTTTTTACCAGGGGCTCTTGGACTTTAAACTTTGTTGCTGTCTTCAAGCCTATATTTCTAGCAAGTTTTGTAGTGGATTTTTGTGTGATATTATAGCTGTTCCCCTTGAGATGATAGTATTTAATGCTGAAATTTACTTTTTGCTTTTATAAAATCAGATAAATGATAATTTTATTATTAATAAACCTTCATATTAAATAACATGAGGTTCTATTTGTGCCTCAATATGCATCATAACTAATTTTTCCAAGTGTAGGTACGTATTGATTTCATCTCACAGAGCATTTGTAAACTTATTAATAAGGCCAAGTCTTAACAGCAGAAACCTCCCTGCAATTTAGAGGGACTTGTTTTATTTCCTGCTCAAGGGGCAGCCTTTTACTCTGTTAGGGTGCCTTTGCCCTTTTAAAATTAGACTATGCTTTGCACATTAGACAGTAATCTCAGTGAGGAATTCTGGCAAGTGTTTTCTGAAAATCCAGGTGCACAGTATCCCCAACAGTCCCCATGTTTGTATTGGCAGCCACAGGCTCAAACAATTCCAGCAACTAAGTGAGGCATGCATGCCCTTCCCTTCCTGAGACCATGTTGGCTATCCTTGATTCAAGATGTGGTTTACTGACTGTTCTTCTATTTGCTCTTTTCCAAGGTTTTCCCCACAACTGGTGCAAAGTTGCAGGAATAAGTCTATAGTTTCCTGATCAATAGTCCTAAAAGTGGCTTTATTTTGGTGACTTGACACACTTTCAATTCTTTTCAGCCTGTGTTCCTCTAGTTTCTTTCCTTTGAGTTGCAAAAGGCAGAATTTCATATCAAACTTTCTTTAGGGTTAACATTTGCCAGGATTTCCTACCTGTAGCTGATAAATCTTAAGAGCTTCAATGCAGTCATCTGGGATGATGGAGCAATTAAGCCCAGTAGAACAATGCAAATTCCCAGATCTTATAATGAAAATTGATGCTTCAGAAGCCTGCATGTCTCAGATCATAAAGTCTGCCAATTTCTTGCTCTGTCAAAATCTGTGGACTTTTGCTTTCATAATTGAATAATACTTGTAGCTGAAATGATTTTTAGATAAAACACCATTCAGAACAGAGATATATCATCTTTGACTCTTCCCTCTTTCATATTTGTTCATCATAAAAAATCATAAACCTTGTAAAGCTCCTTTTACTAAATTAAAAATTGAAATTAATATTTTGTAGAAATAAATGTGGCGAAAAAGAAGGTAGGGGTTTGCTAAACAATTAATGTAGAAGGTTGTTTGGCATGTCATTTTCTTCTCCAGTAATTTCTCAAATAATTCTCTTCTATAATCTTTTACAAACTTCTCTTTTATTAAGAAAAGCCCAAAGAAAGAAGAAAATATTGCCTATTATAAATTTTGAGTTGCTCTTGGGTGGATACCATGTTATTTTCTTAAAAATGTGCTTTTAACTCTCTGTATCAAACCTTAATAGTAATCTTTTTCCTTTACTATTGTTTCTCTAAGTGTATTTAGTACATAATGAACTTCAAGGAAAATAACAGAATTATGTACTATTTCTGCAAAATTGCTTAAAGAATTTTGGGAATATCCTGAACATTAATTGCTGTTAATTCTATGTTGTTTGAATGATATTTTGAAATAGAAAATAATTGTTAGTGTTTGATAATGCAGTATTCTCTAAAATTAAAAAATTTGACAACAGTAACAAAACCCCCAAGAAAACAGATTGGAAAAACAGATTAAAATTTGTCAGAGTAAATCTTTCTTTTCATAATTTTTGTGATAAATTGAATTAAAACTCACAGTTGCTTTGCATATTATTCACACAAGGCCTTTTTTGGCCATCTGGTATTGCCAAGTGCTAGAGATCCACATTTCATTTTTTAGCACTGGCCTGCCAAGTTATATAAAGGAAATGTTTGCCCTCAATGTTGTTTTTTCTGAATTATTTGGAGTGCTGTGTTTCAGTCTCCTTTGGGTCTATTCATTTTACAGGGGTTCTGTATTCTGTCCCTTCTGTTCATCTTCCAATAACAGCAAATGTCTTACATCCAGAAATCTTTTCTTCAGTTGAAGCAGATAGATCCCTCAATTCCTTGATTCCCACTACCCTTCACATAACCTGTGCCTGCATTTTCCTGCCAGGAAAAAACCTTTTAGGAATTTGGTTCTCCCATGCTGTTTACCTTCATCCTTGATTGGTTTTCTTTCCCTGACTCACTTTTTCTCTGTCCCCACTCTGTTACAGTGATATGATACTTATGTGCACAACAAAAATGGGTATCAGAACTCACAGTGAACCAAATGTCTGTTAAGAAAGGAGTCTGAACTGGCAGATTAAAAAATGTCCTTTGTCTATCAAAATGAAGCTGATAACTTTCCATGGAGCCTTTTAGAATTGGGTAAAATGTTCTGATATGTTGCATTTAGTGAAGTGGGGTTGTGAAATATTATCTGTCTTTAAATGAAGAAACAGAGATCAGCTGGCCTGAAAAGCCCTCGTTTTCAGAAGTGAAATGCTATGTAAATCAGCTATGTAAATATGAGATTTAATATATTGTCCAAATTAGATTTTTCCTGCACACACTTAACTAAATATTTTGCTGTTTCTAAGTGGCTGCAAGTATATACTTAATGGGAGAGATCACAATATTAAGTTACACAGAGACATCACATATGGTGACATGAAGGATGTTATTAATGTCTATTTTCTGAGAAAAAGGAATAATGCCAGAGTAAAGATTCCTGAGCTACAGTTAGCGACTGAGAAAATAATTTGGCTATTGTGTTTAAAGGGCTTATTTCACATAATTTTTCACTTAATGACCCCGGTTTCCAGGAGAAACCCATGCATCTCTGGGACTTCAGGACATATGGGATCTGCATCTTTGTTTCTGACTCCCACTTCTGTTTAAAAAGGCAGCGAGATAAACAGATGTGTGACAGGGGTTGACTTATGTCATGCCACAAATGTCCCAGGCTTAAGGTACAGTTATATCTGTGTTAATCTAAGCATCACAACAATGTAAACAATGGTATGTGTGACTAACAGTGGAGCTTTGTTGAGAATATTTGTGCCAATTATATTATGAATGATGGAATTTCAGGCACGTGTTTGGATTACCTATCCATTTCAGCCGTTTCCTGTTGTTGATTCTTTCTAGCAGTAATTTTTTCCAATTACAGGAATCGTTAGGAATTTTTTTCCTGGAGACACTAGGCCTTTAGTATAGGTAGGAAAAGAGTCTGAATGGTTAACATAGCCATATCCTCAAAGGGGCTGCTGCACAGGGTATCTTTCAAAGCTTAGCAGAGCACATACCACAGCTAGAGGATGTCGAACATCTCAAGGGTCCCTGTGGATGTTTAACTCTTTGAAATAAATGGTTCCCTCCAGCATGAGAAGGAAAAAAACCACGTTGGTTTACCAAAGCTGTGCAAACACATTCATCCAAATAACGCTGATCAATTATTTTTTAAAAATGGGTCATTTTTGGTACAACGTGCAGATGAAGGGAAAGAGGCATAATTTATTTATTTAGTGATTTGTTAGGTTTTTTAAAATATAAAAATATATGTTTTCTTTCTTGCTGTTTTGTTTTTCTTGTCTGGGCCTTCCTGGGGTTTCTGAGAGCTCTGTGAGCTTGGTTTTCACCTAACTTAACTTGTCTCTGTCTCTGTGAAGGCTTTCTGTTTTCCCCCAGCCCTGCATCTGAAGAAGAGGTCGAGTCATCTGTTTTCTCATGTTCAGGAATTTGTTTATTCTTTGCTTATCTCATATATTCATTCCCTGGCCTGCCACGGGCTTCTCTGCAGGCCAGTGCTCTCTCCCCCCTGAGGCTGTGCTCTCCTCTCCTTTGTCTGTCTGCCCTTGGGAGGGCACTATCTTTTATACTGAAAATCATATATGCTTTATTTATAACAATTCTCTAATACCTATCCACTATGTTATACAGTGTACTTTGGTTCTAGACTAATTAAAGTGTGCCACACCACTACAGAAGATGGAGAACAAGAAAACGAAGAAGAAGCTCAGAGACACACCCCATTTCCTCCATCTTTGTCCCCTGATCTCACATTCTAAAATCCCAAAATTCTACTTTTTCACCCTGTGTTGAAGATCTGATGTGATAAGTAGGGATAGAAACTTATTAATTAATTAACTATTAATTCTTTCTTTTAAAGGTGTTTGTGGCAAAACTGCTGCTTGGTCTTGCAGTTCTGAAAGGACAGCTTGGGTGACACCATCATTCCATAAGTTTAATCAACCTTCTTCTGTCTTTTACATGTCTAGAGGTAACCCTGAACATCTAATGCACAAATACTGTATGTCTAAACGCATACATAATCTTAGATTATATTAAAGCTAAGTAATGCACAAATAATCCTGAAATGGTGCTGTTCAGTGAACATCAAGGAATCACATCTTGGAAGATAGAGAACACAGATATGGGTGTAACAGTGGACATTGAATCTTCCTATTCCCAGCTGCATGTGTAAAATTAGTGTAAAGAAAACCTTGCCTTTGTAATTTTCTAAATTCTGTGGACCAAACTCCTATATATTCTTGAAATTCTCTTATGGTAGCGTTTTGTAAGACATGGACTGTTGCTTTTTCCTGTTCTTAAACAAAAATTAAGGTTGTAAACTTCTTTTTAAACATGGCCTTAATGTTGTCCCAATTTTCATAAAGGGTGAGAGGAATGATCCTGGAAACAGGCCTGTCAATAATACTTCAATGTCTGGTAAAATTCTGGAGATGATTATTCTGGAGTTATTGAAAAACACCTGAAAGACAACGGAGTCATCAGTCACAGCCAGCATGGCTTTGCGAGAGGAAAGTCCTGCTTATCAAGCCTGAATTCCTTTCATGACAAGGTAACCAAGCTGATCAAGGGCAGCCACTGGATCTAACATGTATGGATTTCAGTAAAGCTTTCCATGCTGTATCTCACAGTATCCCTTGGGTAAAAATGTCCAACCTAGACATTTTGGATAAGCACATCTGTGATGGGTGAGCAGCTAGTTCATGGGTTGGATGCAAAATGGGGTGACATGAGACTGGAAACTTGTCAGTAATTCCTACGGGGTTCTGGAGGGTTCTGTTTTTGGGAAATGACTTGAACAAACCTGGAATATATACTAGGTATGTTTAATGGTGATACTAAATTGGGAGGAACTGTTAACTTCCTCAAAAGCATGGAGGCCCTGCAGAAAAACCTTGATAAATCAGAGGGCTGTGCAATCACCAACCACATGAACTGCAACAAGGGAAAGTGCAGGATTCTGCCCCTGGGATGGGCAGCCCTGGATGTATGGACACAGTGGGAAATGAGAGGCTGGGAAGCAGTGCCACAGAGAGGGACCTGGGGGTCCTGGTCTGAGGCAAGTTGAACATGAATCATTGTGCCCTGGCAGCCAGGAGGGCCAGGCGTGTCCTGGGGTGCACTGGGCACAGCATGGCCAGCCAGGCAAGGGAGGGGATTGTCCTGCCCTGCTCTGAGCTGGGGCAGCCTCACCCCCAGTGCTGGGGACAGGGCTGGTGTAAGTGTAAGAAGAGCGCTGACCTTTTAGAGAGTCCAGAAGAGGGCACGAAGGGTGGATGAAGATGGTGAAGGGTCTTTAGGAGAAGCCATCTGGAGAGTGGCTGAGGTCACTTGGTCTGTTCATCCAGGAGGAGACTGAGGGAAGACCTCATGGCTGTCTCCAGCTTCCCCATAAGGGAAAGCAGAGGGACAGGCACTGATATCTTCTCTCTGGTGACAGTGGCAGGACTCAAGGGAAGGGCCTGAAGTTGTGTCAGGGGATGTTTAGTTTGGATATTAGGAAAAGGTTCTTCACCCAGAGGGTGTTTGGGTACTGGAACAGGCTCTCCAGGGAAGTGTGACAGCCTGACAGAGCTCAAGAAACATTTGGGCTGTCTTGCACATGGTGTAATTCTTGGGGCTGTCCTGTGCAGGGTCAGGAGGTGGACTTCAATGATCCTTGTTGGTCCCTTCCAGCTTAGGATATTCTAACATTCCCTTAAGTAATTAAGGGGTTTGGGGTCAGAGCATGCACTCCAGTGCTGTTTCTATCTGCTTTTTATTTTCCAGATATCCTTTAATGAAAAGTGTTAGAGAATTGACCTGAAGAAGGCAGTAAGTGAAGTAGAAGAATGTAATGCAGGGCATTGTCTAAGTGGAATGAAAGAGTTTGAACTCTAAGACTGTCTTGTCAACCAAGTGATAGTTAGCTTAGAACTGCAGTGTGGAATTCTATTGCTTAGAAAGTATGGGATTTCCATTTGCTGCGCCCTATCTTTGGTTACATGAGGCAGTATGATTTGAAAGCAATAAGGCTTTCTGAAGATCTGTAAGGGTACCAAAAATTAGTTAACTTTTAGTTTTCTTTTGTTTATTAGTATCTCTAATTGACCATGTAATGGTCAAGTACTGAGCAAAGGCAGCTCTAAAAAAAGGATTTTGTGGTTGCCATGAGCAAAAAATTTTTAATTGATTAGTTGTTTCATGTTATGTAAACCTATTTATCTCTCACCTAAACTCTCAAAAATTATGGGTACTTGCTTGCTGCTGGCTTAGCATTCATGTCAGCAGCAGCTCCCCACCCTCTCCTAGACTTAAAATTGCTTTTCTAGTAGTATTTTAACTTTTATTATCTGAAATTTTTCTCTAAAAAGAAATATGAGCATTTTTGGACTTACAAACACTGCTCAACCCCCTGTTTTATAGATTGAAACAAAAGCAGAAAACAGATTTTTCAGAGCACAAGGATTCAATGAGACAGAAAACTAGTGCAAATGTTTGCAGACCTAATTAGTTAATTTAAGTATTTTTAATTGAAACCCTTCAATGTACATGAAAATAATCCGTCCCTCACTCCTTGCAGGACTTTGTGACTGAGTTATAATTCTGTCACTGAAATCCTAAGGGAACCAATGTTTTCAGATGATAAAATTCATTTGCACATTTTGGACAAGTGGCTTCTTTCCTTATTGAGGAGGAAAAATCTAATTTTTCTGACCTGAATTTTCCTCTAGAAAGCTTCTCTTTAATTTTCTACTATGTGAATCTCCTCTCCAAGTACCTGTCTGCAGTTTTTGCAGAAGTGACTCTTTGGACTGTTAAATGAGTACCATGGCATGTGATGCTATTGTTCCTTAGATGACTGAAAATACAAAGAACGTGCATGCATGTGGGAAACACAATATGAGAAATTATTTTCTACTTAAATATTATGAGAGTCTGGGTCTTACCTAGTCTTTATAGCAAGCTTTTGAAGGGTTTTTAGCCACTCAATGACTTATAGTCATAGTAAGATTTCATCTGAAAGGTAATATTTCCTTTTAAAAATTGACATAAAAAATAGAGGCATGCTATTTAAAAGAAAACCATGTTATCTGAACCAATTAAAGCAGCATGAAGACCTGTCATGTGGATGCTGCTTCTATAACTGCATGGAACACGTCATTGTCTAGGACTTTGTCTGGACAGGAGTCAAAGCATTTGAAATGCTGGATGGATATAATCTCTTACACGAACACTTGTATTACAGAAGAAGCATTTGTTTACTTTAACTCAGAGTTCTTCCCATGTGATGCAAACAAACTTCAAAAAGTTTTGTGGTATTGAGAGCACAACATCTGCATGTAAGGTCATAACTGCATTATTTCAAATTTACAATAAAACTGTACCAAAACAAATCTCTTGTGGTGGCAAGGCTGAGTTCCACAACCTCATGTGCACGGTCAGCAAAAAGGAGTGATTGAAAAAGCTTTCTGTGCTCCACCAAATGAGTAGTTGGGAATGATGGATTTGAAAAAGAGTAATCCATGGGTAAGAGAGAAAATCACTACCTAGTGGGCATGAGTAAAAAAGGTGTAAAGTATGACTGTTTTCAACAGAAGAAATCCTATAATTATATCTTATATTTACATCTCCATGGAAAAAGGAAGATCCATTTAATGGTATGTTGACATTGCTTTCATAGAACACAGATAGATTATGAAAAATAAAGTAAAATAAATAGAAAACTGAAATTTCAATATTGCACATTGTGAAAGACAAATACAAAAGCACTTTTAAACTGTCTTTCTCCTGTCTCAGGATCCAGCCCTTTTCTTTTTAACAGTGTACATTTTACCTATCTGCATGTTAATGGTCAAATTTAATGCAGACGTTAATGCTTGTATAGGTTTATAAAAGAGCTAAAATAGAAAACTCCAGAAATATTGCCATCAGGAATATTTTTCACCACTCTGATACCTGATATTTTTGTAAAATTGTGGTTGGGATGCCTTCTAGCAAAGAGCCAGGAAAAGCTGTATTCTGTCTTGCTGCCAGTGTCAGCTTGGAGCCTGACTGATGCTTTTCTGAGCCCGTGTCAGCACAAAGACAGCTCCTTTGGAACCTCACCAACTGGTATAAATTAGTGCACCCTTCAGGATGTTAAAAATTGTACAGAAAAGTTGTCCAGGCACAGGTGTGGCCTCAGACAATGAAGGAGAGAGGTGGCTTGAAGCCTCCTTCTGGGTACTTTTGTTTAAGCTGGTATAAGAGGACTGATCTTCAGATTTGCACATGGCAAAAACATAAGCAAAATTATTTGTGTTTATGGATAAAATCGTTCACCTGGTTTTCATTTTTAGTCACAAAGTTCAGAAGGTTTTTGTGGGATGTTTTTTTACAGTGGGATTGTTTCCATGACAATTTCTAAATCTGTAATTTTTAAATATTTGTTTCGTATTTTCCCCAAAGATGTATATGGAGTGATCCTATATGGAAGTGGTCTTTGATAGCAATAGGTTTTACATGGCTGCATTCCTTTTATTTATGAAATAATGGACTTATATGGTCCTTACCTTGGTGTCTCGTGTTATTTTACTTCTGGAAAACATTGTATAAAATCACTAAGTATGCCTGTCTAACACAAAATTGAAGTGATTACTGGAGTCCTAAGGGAGAGATGTAGTGACAATACACATCCTGAAGTTTCAATCTGACCAGCAGACAAAAGAGAGCTTCTTCATGTCCCTAAGGTGAAGAGCTTTGTATTCTTAGGATAATATCTAGCTATTTCATGGAGTTTTTTTTTGGTTTTGTTGTTAAATCTAAATAGGTTTGTGGAGAAAATGCTTAAGAAAACTGACAGATAAGTTTTAGTGAGGAATAGCAACACACATAATATACTTTAAAGAGTCCTAGAATATGAAGCCTTCTCGTGCAATATCCCAATTTCACATTAAATGTTATGTTTTTCTTTTAACTGAGCAGGTAAGTTACCTTGCTGCTGCATTTCTTACGGAGTGGAGCAGAATGTGACTATATTCACTCCTGAGCAGCCATATGGTTTATAGAGTTTACAAATGGGCCATTTTCTCCTACAGACATATCCCTTTTCACTTGTTAGATGCAGCTGAAGTTTCTGTCTTCATTGAGCATTTGTTCTTTACAGGTGGTGCCTCCTTTCCCTGCCTGCCCTCTCAGAGGTGCCCTTGGCTCAGTGCAGGGTGCCAGCCACATGCCACTGACCAGCAGCGCCACAGGACGCTATTTCAGCTTCCAAATAACAGTGACTCTTGCACCAAAGCTAACTGCTGGTTTGTTCTCTCCTCAGATTTCAGAATTTTTAGTCATACAAAGGAATGGAAATGCCTTGTTTAAAAATAGAGCTGTCTGATGTTTTCATGTTAAGATGGACTTAGGACCCAGAGAACTGCTTGCATGCAAATGGCCTCTCAAGCTAAAACAAATAGAACTGGGGATTTGCAAAGTCTCCTGTGGCTCTGTATTGTCCAATTACCCAGAATGAGTCTCAGGTGCTGTGAGATTATTTCAAGTCAATTCTGCATGACAATTAGTTTATACACTTACACAAAAATGTATTACAAGGAGTTTTTCTTTATTTCTTGTCTGTTTTTCTGTATCAAAACTGTGAGTTCTGAAGTGCTATTTCAGTTGCCAAGCTCTTGACTTTGCCTTGTATGCTCGAGCAACTGACTTCAAAGTTTCCCTGTGATGTCTGGTGTAACATCTACAAGACATCAGACAAAATAAAATTTTATAAGAAAACATTAATATCTTCAAGACCGAAATTTAAAGAAGCATAGAGATTCATCACTTCTGAACATCAACTTTTATTTACTCTCCATGAAGAGTGTGCAAATATTTATAGTGAATTTGGGGTTATGTAGACTAGGATTTTATTTAGTGTGTATGTTTGTTTAGATGTTAACTTGAGCCTTCATATCTCTATATTTTGCTAATAAAATTTTTCTAGTTTTACTTCTCAGCTTTCTTAAATCATGGTGAATAGCAAAAATGTGTTCTAAAGAAATTCTAAACGAATGAACGCTCTGGAAATAATCTGTTAATGAAATTTTAAAATTTTTAGTTTGTACATACACTATGACCTTGCACAATTTTTTTTAATGGAAGAGAGAAAAAAGGGCATAGCATGGAAAAAAGTAAAAAGAAGAAAATGAGAAGTTGATGATAAAAAGAAAGTTAAAAAGAAAGAAAGAGGGAGGAAAGGGTAAAAAGGATGAAAAGGTGGGAAAAGAAAGGGAAAGTGGGAAAAAAAAAAGAAAGGTAAGGGGAAGCAAGGAGTTTACATCTCTTGAAACAAGAAATGTATTAAATATAAGACTGAATATTTTCTATGGAAACACATGGAAGTAATTCCTTGTTTATATTAATTGATCTGGTTTTAGTGCATGAAAATAATGTTAGAAAGACAGATAGTAAGGGTAAGACTTCCAGCCAGGCCTCCACCAAATATCAGATATTCAAACTTTTCTTATATAAATGTTTTTGTTTTTTGCTATATAGATATGATTTAAAAAAAAAAATATGGCAAAAACATTCTCTAAAATGATTGGAGGGGTTTGCTTTGGGTTTTTTTATGTTCGTATAAGTGCCTAGAGATAAAAAGAAAACTACTTTTTCTACTGAGACTAATAGGTTTCTAGAGTACATCTAGGACTATAGCGCTGAAAGTCTGCAGTAAATGATAAAATACTTCTTTTTAAGCTACTTTATAGAAAGTCACCTGCTCCATCCTGGCAGAGCAGGACCACAGGTTGGATTGGACACTGCCACAGTGGACCTTTCCTCTGACACAGTTCAGCATCCTCTGAAGTTGAGGAAGGTCCATGAGAACTCACTCAAGCAGTATTCCTTCCTTTGGAATAGAGTATCCTTTTGCTTGAAAAGCATGTATTTGAAATGACGAAGTTTTGAAACTGAAATGCACTTGTATTTATCTGGTCAACAAAACAAGTGCTTGTTGATATCTTTGCTGAGCTGGCAGGCTGGCAGTCTTATATAGTATCACAAAAAAGAAAACACCACTTGTAATAACAGATTTAGTATGATCACCCTTATTTTAAAGTGAAAAGGAGGAATCATACTTCATCTTAAAAGAACCATCCATGTAATTATCATTCCAGCTGTAAATAAATATATCCCGACAGTGGTTTAGGAGAGGGTGTCTCATTGTACAGCCTTTATGTCCTCAAATCAAAATAGACAGTGATGATGCTGAACATTCTTCATGTTGGCCATCTAGTCCCCAGAGAACCACCTAGCAGACAGAAGTTGCCCTTAAATCTCATAATACTCCTTGCCTTTGCTGCATAATGACTCCCTTAATGGCTTCCAGAACTTTTGTCCTGGTTACAGGTCAGAGAGGCAATACAAAGAATTAAAGGTCTAGAATTGAAGTGATAATCAATTGGGATTTATTTACCTCTTTAGAAGTATTTTGAAAAGTTGTCATGGGATTTCATGATTCAAAATTGGTTCACATTGCTTAGGAAAATGGTGTCCAGGTCACTGCCCATCATTTGAATGGGATGAGATAAAGGTTTTAATATTTTTTTTATTTTTATTTTTTGTATAGAGCTACCAGTAGATCGAATACATTACATTGTAATGCAAAAGGGAGTGAACACTAGACTTTATGCAAACAAGTACTGATTTAATTTAAATGCAAACAAAATAAAAATAAATGGTCCCAAGAATTGTGGCTTTTCTTGTGGTTTTGGGTTTTTTTTTGGTTTTGTTTTTTTTTTTTTTTTTGTTTGTTTGTTTGTTTATTTGGGATTATTTTTGTGAAAATGTTCAAAAACCCTCATTCAGATCATTATGCAATGACTGACCCAAATCTGTAAAAGATACCATTCCCAAAATGCTTGATTTAAAATTCTCAGATGCTGGACTTAAAAACCCTTGCCTGGATTTGGACATGGGAGGTCAACTCTGATTCTAGAAGTAACTATGGTTGTCTAACTTGCATTTCAAATCAGAGTTTTGTGCTCCCTTTGCATTGATATTTCTGCTACATCACCAGTAATTTTGCAACTAAAGAAAATTTAAAGCAAATCTTGACTAATTTGACTAATTATGAATATTTAACACACTTAATACCGACTTCGCATTCATTCATTCAAAGACTCCAGTGGTCTACACACACAGTGGTCTTCAAGGAATGCAGATTATATCTAATAATGATTGGCTGTTATTCCCTAGGACTGGCTCAAAATCAATCCACATTTTCATGGGTATTATGTAAGAAATAATTTTGAATAATTTGAAACTATTATTTGAAACTGTAATAATGACAATTCACAGCAGGAATAAAGGTGTCAAACATTTGCCTTAGCTTTTTCTGCCCAACAGCATTTATGCAGTGGTGATTTTGTTTTGCCAGATGGCAAAACTTATACCTATAAAAAAGATGATAGAAAGCTGTCATCAGAGGAGGACCAGGAGAGAATGCTCTACTTCTCAGCTCTTTGGAGCAAGTCTGGAGTGTGATGGCCAGAAACAGACTCCTTTTTTCCCGGTTATTTGGGTGTTGTACTTCTGGAAAGGAATTAGTGTTTGTGCTCAGTCCTCAAGCTCCTCCAGTAAACAGTTATGGTGGTTATACTTGATTCAGAATCCTCCATTTCATGGCACATCTGACTTCCCTTCTGAATCCACTTGTATTCATTTTACATTGAAAAACTGATAGTGGCACTGTGAAGGAACTGATTCAACTGAACATTTTCTATTTACTCTGCCATAAGCTTAGTCTTTTTGAAGGCTGGTATTGTCCTCTGAAAAGAGCTGCTTGGGAAATGTTCTATGTAATGGAAGTTACTGAGTTTTTCTGAATCTTTCTGCTTTTTATGAGGCAAGTATTTGCAGTTGTCTTTCTATTTGGGCTTTTATATATTTTAAGAGAAGGAAATTCAGTGAAGGAGTGTAAGTGCTCCAAGAAATGACATATCTTACTTGGAACAGTCAATAAGTCAGTAGACAATACTAGGAAGTGGAAAATACAAGTGGAGTCCTTGTTTGCCTGATTTGATGCAAGGACAGAACTCTTTAGTGTCAAGTGAATGTTGCAGTCAGAGAACAATTGGATTTTCTTGTGTGAGGACTGTCTGATTTACATCCTGCATCTAAGAAACATTTCCATTTGCTCAAGAACATCCCCATATTTGGCTTGAGAATGCTTCTAGTCATGATAAAAAAGTTATTAAAAAGAAAATTGTTGTAAGGACAGAAAACCCATTCACTGCCTTGAAATTAGACTGGCTTTCTTGATGTGGATAAATTGTAGGGAATTCTAGACATGATATAACTGCCCTGAGAGTCTCTTTTAGGATGCTACCATAGTCAGTGTCTGTCTGATGACCTATATTCCTTTGCTGAACCAGCTATAGTGTTCATCCCTGAAATCTGCCTCTACTGGAAAATAGTAATTCTTTCCAGGACATGAATTTATGTTTCAAAACTGAGCTTTGTAAGTGTCTGTGAGATAATGCACAAGGTCAGCTGTGTAGCACCTTGATACATGCACACAGACTGGGGTGGGGCCATATCCCCATAATAAGCACAATTGCCACAAATCTCATGTAGCTACACTGGTAAACTGGGGTTAGCCAAATGCCTGGTGATTATCTAAATGCAAAAACTTTTTTTCTATGTTTCCCTCTGACTGATATTGTAGCTCAGGTAGGAAAAATTCCAAAAACACATGTATTGCTGAGAGTGGGGCTTCCAAAGAAAAAAACATACTGAAATTATGGCACTAATTTGTCAGTGAAGGACTATATAACCTAAGCTGACTACTTTGACACTACCAAGAGTGTTTGAAATCTAATATTCCATATTTTGATATACCTTCTATCTCACAGTTGCTTCAATAAGCATGTACCTTGTTACTATACTACTTAAAGGGCAGACAGGTCCTCAAGTAGAGAGGCTTTGAATTCAGTGTTCTGGCTTCTGCACTTGTCTCAGCTCTAGAAATACTTGCCCAGATTAAACCTACTGGGAATGTGTCAGATCTCTCATTTGCATGTCAGTGATTGAAAACAGGTGGATAGACTCTGCATATGAAACTTGATGAATTTTTCTTCATGAAAATATAGTGCAAACACTCTTGCTGAATTTATAATTTATAATGTGATTGCTCTTAGAGATCACATGTGAGGCTATGGAAGAAACCTTTGGTGCTTTTAATAATATTTAAAAAAACCCCATGAGAGTTCAAGGGTTGGACCTGATGATTGTTGTGGGTCCCTTCCAACTCAGAATATTCCATGATTCCACGATTCTCAAGTGCCAAGTCTATAAAAACAAACATATTTTGTGTATTTGCTTTCTAAATTTTGGTAGCTATTTAAGTTATATAACTTTATACAACTTTATATAACTTTAAGTTATATAAATTACTTTTTCCCAATGTTTTTATATTTATATATTTATTTTAAATGACATTGGCAAAGGAATGTTTTTGAATTTTTAGTGCTTACAATAGAACATGTGGGCCAGAATTTTGATGCTTTCCTAAACAAGGGATGTAGAAGACACAAGAAACAGGGTAAATTATTGACTGACTATCTGTACTGTACAGTGATGAAGTCTAGCAGCCCCAATCATAAATCAGGTACTTATCAAACAAAGAGGAAAAGTTAACACATGCCAATGTAAGGAATGAATCAGAGGAAAGAACAACTTTGGTAAATAAACAAATATTAGAAAATGCATTTTCCTCTGAGCATGTTGTCAAAGAATGGGAGTTTAATTAAATTGTGAGCATCTTTAAAGTGCCAGATGTCAGACACCAAATATCAGACAAAATAGGCTATTTTCTAGAATACGTTTTTCTTCTAAAAGTCACCTTTATCCCAAGTCTCTTGAGAGGGCAGTAAACTAAAAAAAGTACTGTAAGATCTCTTCTGTATGAAATCCATATCCATACGTGTTCTTTTAATGGGAGAAAAAGGCAATAGAAACATGAAAACAAGCAGAATTTAAAAGCAGGCACATGAATAAAGAAAAGCAAACTAATATAACCTTTAAATACAGAAGTAAAAAGTAAACCCATGATTTTGAGTCCATCAAAAAAAAGAAAAAAAAAGGGCAGTAGGAAGTGACAAGTCTGCAAAGCAGTTCTTCTTTTACCTTTTCTTTCCCTTTAATAGTTTTTCTTCCTTTCAGTGGAAAGTGTTGGCTTCTTTTTCCACCTTGTTTATTTGTTCCCTTTTCTTTTGGTGAAAACATGTTTCCTTCCAGAAATCTACTCTGCCTGCATCCTGGCAGAAACTTCCCACTGTCCTTAATATCCCCTCACACTTAAAGTTCCAGCACAGGTCTTACCTCAAACGAGAAGTTCATGCTTTGCCTCTTCTTTTTCTGAGATGCCCATACCCTTGTAGGTTATCCAAATGTCTGCCAAAGACCACTTTATCCAAGTCCACAAAGATCTGATGGAATTATCTGCCTGAATGTCTAGTCTTTAAAGGAAAATGTTATTTTGGATGATTCATAGTGACTGCTTATTTTGCTACTGCTTTAGTAATAAACACATTATTTTAATGGCTCTTAGAAACAAATCCTGCAGTCCTCACTAAGCAGAACTCCTATTGACTTCAATAAGTTTTCTTGAGCAAGTTTAGAAAAACAGCTCCAGCATTTGGCTGAAAATAAGTTACCTGAAATGTGTATGTTTTTCAAAGCATTAATAAAATTCATTTGCTTTGGTTTTTTGTTTTGTTTTGTTTTGTTTTTAACTTTTAAAATTATATCTTTCAATATCTTTGCCTGGTTTGCCTTCCAAAACCAAGAAAAAACTTCACCGTTGCTGGAACTAAGTGTCCTTCAGGCATTTGATTTTTCCCAAGAATTCCAGGGCCAAAATTCATTTTTTAAGTGTTTGTGAAATGGAAAAAATATGTATTCTGGTTTCTGGCATATGCATAAGCATGAGTTGGCTACTAGTCCCCTGCATACTTTAATGGTCATAATAGTTTTCCATTACTTGCTAACTCCTGTTAATAGTGCAGCATAAAGGGATCACAATAAAAAGTAGGGTTGATAAAATTCTGACTCACATGTAGCAAATGGGAAGTTTGGCTTTGCCCAATGAAGGGCTCCTCTTGATGTGTCAAGACATTACTGTAATAAACACAGTCAGTAGCAGTGTGTGGCACTTTTACTACAGTGAGTTTGTACCCAAAAGGAAGATAATGGCACTTAGATTCTGCTTCAGCTCTGAATGCACCTGTTCCTTGTGAATGGCAGAAGGAAACATGACAGCTGCTTATCTACTCATTCAGAACTAGAGATGGCTTGGCTCAACTGGAGAAGCTGAAGTGCTGCAGAAAAGCAGAGAAAGAGGTGGGCTAAATTTAGGGATAAGATTATTTTTCCAAATGTGATCCTAAACTTATTGCCTAGTATAAAACAAAAGTGATTTTTTGGTGACTCCTTAACATTGCAACAGGACCCAGATATGCAGTCTTTCTGCCACACCCCACATAGTATGATATTGTGAAGGAATAAGAAGTAGGTAGAACAGCTCACGCACTTGAAGTTGAAGGATTCTGGCTGCCCATATCATGGCTTTTTCATCAATGCAGATGCCTGATAAAGAGTTGTTTATTCACGACTGAATTTTTTGTTCCTTTTGTATGGAAAACAAAAGATGCTAAAAATATGTGCAATGATAGGTTTTGTTAGGTTGCAGAATGACTTCAGAAGTTTAGGTTGGCACTGGCTAAACACAGCATCACAGCAACCTGGCCCAGGAAGGGGCTCTTAACACACCTTCATCTCTGGATCATACAAGAACTCTCCAGCAGGACAAATGAATACAGCAAGCCTTTTTTTGAAACACTTTTTTTTTTTTTGGTTTTGTTCCACATGCCACTGTTTCTGTTGAACTTATTGCTCCTGCTTTCCTGAGAACGTATCCTGTCTCTCAGCTCAGAGGAAATTGCATCATCATTGCACCTTTCTATTTCCCTCCTCCTTTTAAAAATCATTGCTCTTTTCCTGGCTTTTTTTCTTGTAAATGAGATACAATTTTGCATTGAAATAACCATAATGCTTTAAACTGTCCAAGTTCCAGTTTCCATAAAGGATTGACATGTGCAAATGTTACCTTTATGCTTTTTCCTCAAATAGTTAGACATGAGAAGATGTGGTAAGAGGAAACAATTATTTAGATGGCAATTTCTTGCTGATTCTGGAAATACCAAGTTTAATTCCTTCACTTTAAGACTAGCATAGATTTTAGCACAGATGTTCTCTGATGGGAAGAAACAGTTTTATCAGTGATTCCTCCCCTGGATATACAAATGCACTCTAGGCAAGTTACAGTACCACGGTCAAGGAATTGAGAACCTTGTGGGATTTCAATGTACTTAAAACTTTCTTGTTAAGTCAATGTGACTGGAATAGGACAAACAGATATATTTTAAGTCTTGATCTTTCTGTTAGATGTCTTCCTTAATGCATCTAAGTTACCTATACCCATTTAAACTTTAATGAATAGCATTCTAAAACCAGATATTTGTACACAATCAAGTATCAAGACGTGAAAATATTAAACTATAATATATAAATAAATATAACATTTCTGTGTTTTCCAAAATAATTCTGCAAATTTTCTGAGCGAGTAACATTGCTGGAACATTTCATTTGTCCATTGTAACTAGTGTCTTAAGTTTATGTGCTTAGAATTTGTAATTGAATATACAGTTGTTTACTTACTAGAGTATATACAATAATATATTTAAAAACCAAATAAAATAGATAATGGAAAGACTATATCCACGATTAGGAGCATGGCATGGGGGTTTGGCTAGATGATCTGTAAAGGTGCTTTCGACCCAAACCATTCTCTGATTCTTATTCAAAGATAAAAAAGTACTGTGGTTTCAAATGCAGTTACATTTTTCGCTGAAATAACTCAAAACTAGATTGTGTCTGCTGAAATATTAACGGGATCTAGGGAGGCATTGGAGAAGAAGATTCACTCTGTAATAGACAAGAGAACAAGGTAGTCTCAGTGTACTTGACATTAACAATATTCTTAGTCACAGCCATCCAGAGCTATTCTCTGATACTGATGTATATCAACATGATATTGATGTATATGCAACAAGATATGATTACCAAGATATTTTATTTTATCTATTTAGTATTTATATTAATTAGAAAAAATAAATTTTTATTTAATGCAGTCACTATAGAAGGATTCTTTTCTGTTGTATGATCAGGCAAGCCATGTCTTCTCATCATGACCAGGACCATGATTCTTGACAGAGCTAGAATTTTCCAAGGAAGATATTAATTAACTTTCATTAGAGGTAAGAAGGCCACTGCCACTTTTTTTTTTCAGCAAGCAGCAAAGACCCACAGACGTATTTAGGGCATGTGGGAGACATCTGTTAGGTAGGCTGGGAGCCTGGCTCCTTCCTCCTCTCAGATTCTCCAGCTCTTTCTCAGCTCTCCATAGATAAAGTGTTGGCTCTTCTAGAGTCAGCAGGAGATAGGTGTTTCATTGAGCAGGTCCAGGATTTTACATCATCAACATGAAATTCAGTTTATAGTCTCTTCCAGACAGCACCATGGAAAGGAGGAGTTTTTGTTTTGCTTCCACAGTGATTGATCTGAGCTTTTCCTCGTACTTGACATGAAATATGGAACAGTATGTCTGAGAGCATATGCAAGAGACCAAACATTCCTCCTCATAATGCTACTGAGAACCTATTTGACTTCTTTGTTTTTGGTAGAAATATATAAATAATTTTAATCAAGACTGGCCAATTGGATCGAAGTGTCTTGAACATTCAGCAAGCTTTGCAAGTATTTGGCAGTTTGTTCTCTGACTTTCATAATGAATTTAGCTATTCTATCTCCTCTTTCTGTCCAGGAGCAGAGGGACTGATATATTACATGAAATACAGCTCCTAGATAGTCCTTAGCCTCAGTTGAATAAATTTCCAAAAAGGTGTCTAGAACTGAGATATTTAGAGAGCACATTTGCAGATTACTTCAGCATCTCAGCTTTTGGATACTGATTACCTAAAACAATTCCCTGCATGTCTGAAGACTTGCCTACCACCTACTTTGTTGAACTATAATGCTTATCAGCAGCTTTGTAGGGACTTGAATTTTTAGTGTGGACTGAAAGTTCTCACTGGGTCTTTGTGACTATATATTGGTGTAACAACACATAAGAAAACAATAATCTTGGTGTAGCAGCACATAAGAAAACAATAATCTAAACCAATTTCATTGAATTTGGAATTGAAATAGAATTAGCTATTGTGGTTCACCGTCTGTCAGATGTCCCATGCCTGAGGTCATTGGATTAGACCTTGACAACACTGATAAGATTAACTTGTCATTCTTGGTGTTGAGTTGCAGATTTATGGATTTGGCTTCTACTGGGAGTAGATCCAAGGATAGGAGGAAAAACAGCTTATAAATTCTTGAGTTCTTTGGAGCCAAGAGCCACTTTTTGGCTGGCTTTTCAAGTGATATTATTTAAAGGGTACTTGGAGACATGAGAATAATTTAAGATTAAACTAAAGAGTAAAAAATACTGGAAAGTTATTTCTCTTATAGAGTAACTGATAAAAACTGTATTCATTATTATCTCCAGTAAGGTTTCTCATCACAAGTAAACATTCTATCTTTGCTGCAAGGGTAAGGATTCTTCAGGCAGATCACTCATTGGCTCAGCTACATTTACTACTCTATATATCACTCATTCCCTTGGAACATATTAGTGAAAAATGGGCAATTGTATTTTACCAAGATTTCTTAGACTTTGACCAATAAATTCCATTAACTCATTATCTTTTAAAATGTCCAAACTGAAGTTGGCTGGGAAAGTCAGACAAAGAATGACACGTTTTTGTTCACAAGAAAAGAAACAAGTCAAGTCAAATCATGAAGCTGTTATTTGAGAGCATAGAGTAAGTACTTATTGTCACTTAGTAAATTCAAGCACATAAAGTTACTGAGATTTTGCAGAACCATCATGGAGAAGTCTCCCAGACCTTGTTTCATTTCTAGCTGATAAGGATTTAATGAAAGTACGTGCATTCTGAGGAGGTACTGCACAGACTATGGAGACATTCGGATTTTAATTTTATTGGACTATCATCCATCTGAGAGAATCCAATAGAATTCCAAGCCAGGGATTCTTCTGTCTGTTGAGATTATGCAACCAAATAAGACAGAAAACTTCTTGTTTTGACTTTGGTAGACTTCTTCATAGGTGACACTGCTAGCTGGAGCTGTGGGGAGCAGGTGTCAGGAAATGCAGTAGCGATGAAGCCAGATCTTGGCTGTAGCTAAGTAGTTCACAGCAAAGCCACAGGACTTAAAAATTAGCTAGTCACTCTTTTCCATAAGTGAGACTAGCTAGGGATAAACAAAAATGATAATATCTTCCTGTGCTTGCATTGTAGTTACAGCAGAGTTGTACTGATGTAATTGTGACAAAAAATTAGTCTCATTAATTTGATATTTATAGGTGGGAATTCTGATCCAGACCTTGGAAAATCTGTACCATGTCCTGCTGAAAAGAATTCAGTGTTTATGCTTGGATATTAATTAAGAGTGTTAGCAAATCTGTAACAGGTTGTTGTCCCTTTCTTTGAAACTTGTTAGTATTTTTCCTGGAAGCAGCAAAAAATTTAGTCCTTGAACTTGTGCAGACCAAAAGATTTATCAGTAGACATTTCTGTAGGAAAAAACCCTTAAAATATATGATTTTTTTTTTTTTTTAACTGGTAGGTGAAAATTATGTAAAGGCATAAGTATATCGTTCTATACATTCTTTGTTTTTCTTAATGACATCCTTTATTTTCTACTACAGAACTTTTTAAAGAGACAGAACTAGTCAGGTTTTTCATCTTCACAAAATGGCTGGTTAATACCCTTATCCTCCTAAGGTTAATGCCCTTGTCTTCCTAAGCGCTTCCATTTGTGAGCAGTAGTTAGGAAGTTGGGCTGGAATGATGACAGCCACTATTCAGGTTGTCTTCCACCTGTTTCAGAATACTCTGGGATGACAAATTGCATTCTGACTTTCAGGCCCCTTGTTTCAACAGTCAACAGATGCCTTTTTGAATGGGAAACTTTGGCTCTTGCCACCCAATTCCTTTTTGGCAATGTTTCAAAAAAAAAAAAAAAAATGTTGAAAGCTTGAATCTTACTATGAAAACAAAATATGTGTCTGAAGACAGCTCTGCCATCTAAGCTTCAGGTTCCCAAAATAAGTATTTCTAAAAATATGCACAGTATTTAAGATTTGTCTGTGTAGTAGATTAAAAGGGTTTTTGTTGCCCATGTGCTTATTTTTTTTTTATTTATTTTTTTATTGGAGTTTCTAGAGACTTAGAAACTTGTCTGTGGATACATATGTAAACAGAATTTAAAAGAAGTGGTAAAAAATAATCAAATTTTTTTCTGTTGTGGAGCCAGAAGGTAGATCTCTTCGGCTCAAAAGGCTTTAATTTCATCTTCCAGTGAGAATTTTCAAGTTTTTCTGGAAGCTGTAAATGGATACTGCTGTTCTAAAGAAGACAGGAGACAGGAACAGCCAGTGGCATCGGGGTTCACATCCCCTCTGTGAACCAGCAGTGCGTGCTTCAGCCCTTAATAACATTTCATCACCACAGTCAGAATCGGAGCTGTTGTGGGAGCTGAGTGGGAGTCAATACTGAAATAGTTATGATTTCACATAAATGGAAGACTCTCTAGAACTTTGGGTCTGCAAAAAACTGCAATGGATATGAGAATCATTTTCTCAAAAGAATTAGGCTAAAGATGTTGAAGGGGTTTTTCATGTATTATGACATTTTTTCTCCATAACAAATTTACTTTTCTTGAAAATATTTAGATGCATTTACAGATAAGTAAGGGATTACATTCCTCTTGGAATGTGTGTTTGTGTGATTTAAGAGATATCTTGAGGTTATTTAAGAAAAAATAGATCAGAGGATAATTTATTAGCAGTATGCTAACAGAAGGAAAAAATAAAACACTTTTATAACAAAAATAACAAATAACAAAAGTGGAGTATGTCTTACAAAAAACAATTTGTACACCATTTCCAGATAAAGAATACCAAATGCATGTGTATAAAATACCAGGACACTGGCTTCCCAGGTCCTTGTTCAGACCCTTGATCTGATATTAAACAGTAGTTAGAGGTAATATTGCTGGTTGGCCACTATCAAATTAGTGAACGATTGCGGGCTAATTTCTTTTCAAGTCTGTGTGCACAAAGTCACTATTATATTTGAACCAATTTGGTGGTTCTGCAGCAATGCAACAGAGGATGAATTTTGAAAGAATGTAATTAGTGCAAAACTTGACTAAAACAGAGGATTTCTGAACAAGAAACAGAAAATCTGATCTCCTTAATATTTCAAATCAACCAGATCTTGGTGGATGTTTTTTATTTACATATTTTTATTTACATTTTATTGTTTATCATAGTTGTGTGCCCCATAGAACCTCCTTGCAACTCCTCCAGAGTATCTTGATTTTTTCAGAAAATGGACTTAATGAAGGTATTAACTTCTTTTCAGTGAAGGGAGGAATAATTTGGTATGATAATAGCAGTCATGACACATCCTGTGTTTGAGCAGAAATCTATGAAAGCCTAGAATGAGTGGTGAGGTAATTCCATACATTAAGAAGAAGCAAAAGAAAGAAAATACCTTTTATAAACTGAGAACTGTGTAGACATTTACAATATATAGAAACCATTAATTTCCTAAGGGAATGGAAGTAGAGGTTGCTTATCTCGGCTGCTGTTGTGCTCAGTAAATGTGATTGCATACACTGTTCTGGTTGATTAACAGATGGTTTTGTGCTTGAGTAGAGTCTGAATTCAGAGAATTCTTGAACACTGTTTCCAAAAGCCAAATTTTGAACCCACTGAGCTTCTCTTTTGCAGTTGCTTTGGCATTTGTATGTAGTTAACCTACATTACAACACACTGGAGAAATCACTATAGAGTCCTACAGCGTAATGTAGTCAGTAGTATACCAGCAACAAAATTAAGCTTCTAGTATAAATTGACTTTGATTTGGGGTGGCTTTTTTGTGGAATATCCAATTTCACTGTGTGTGGCACACTTATTTTTTTTTTTGCTTTAGCTTAATCGAGCACAGCATGAAGTGACTGTTACTGGTAATTGTATGGGATCCATTCGCATCATCATGAAGATCTCTTTCTCAAACTCTTTGAGAGTAACATGTAATTTCTGTAAGACATTGTGTTTTTCTGCTGCCAGAATCATGTTTTCTATGCTGCTTGTATCTCCAATTGTAACTGCTTTTGCCTAAACATACATCAAAGGGACCTATGCCACTGAAGACTTCTGGGGTTCTTCTGTACTGACCTATTTCCTTCCTCTAGAGTGCTGTTTTCCTGACCATAAATTTCACCAAATAAGCACACTATTGCCAAGTTGGCTTTGAAAATGCCGAACTCCTACTAAGGCAACTTACAGGAAGTCCTATATTAATCTTTATGATGGAGATCTTTCCATCTGTTCCCTTTCACTGACAGTATTGAATGCCTGTGTTAAACATGCAGATATTCAACAATCACTTCTCTCCCACCCCTATAGATTGCTCTTTCTTTTTATGCATGAACAAACCCTAGAGTATCCTACTCTAAATCGCCCCTCCATAACTTATAGTTTCAAAGAGAAAAAATCCTCTTTTTTATATCTTTTAGAACATTGGAATCTGGGGTATTAAAAATTCTAAGAAACAAACATTTTTTACTTTTTCAAAATATTTTTATTCCTACGCTATTGCTGGAAATCTGAGTGGCTGCAACTTTTTAATCTAATTATTCATGACTAGAAAGCTAATAAAATATGGAATTTTCTTGAGTAATTCAGAATGGCTGATTTTGAAGATAAAGAAGCAAGCTTCTCCCTGGTGAAGTCTCCAGAGAAAGCAACCGCCCTCTGCTTGATGGAGCATGATCCATAAGTCTCCTCTTTATTGTGCTTTGAAGTTAAACTCTTCTGTTCCTTGCCTGAATGAGGATTGCAGAGAGAGAGAGGTTTTCCTGTTGTGGAAATGGGGTCAGATGTGTCTAATACTGGGACTTAATTTTTTACCTTTACAAATTTTTGTTGCCATAATAAAAAAATAGCTACTTATTTTTGGGTGTGAAACTTGTCTGTGTCAGTCTAAGCCAGAACAGCCTCAGCCATGTGTTTGTATTTTGGTCTGACTTGCTCAAGAAGCCTCAGCACACCACACAAAGCTCCTCTGTCTCTAGGCTGAGTAACAGCTATATGATACTCCCAGAAATACCTTTCCAACCACATGACATATTGCCATTCCAAGTACTGAAAGTCTGTATATTTCTTTTCCTGTTATTATAAATTCCATGTAAAAATTAAACTTCAGAAATACAGTGAGGTATTTGCTAGACTCTAGCCTGAGCTTGAGTGCTTTTCTGGGATCTCTTCTGTCAGTTTGGACCTCTCCACACACTCTGCTGGCCCTCGGGGATGTGTGGAGACCTACACTCAAAATGAGGGTGCAAAAAAGAGAAATGTTTTTAGAGGCATAAGATGTAGTGACCTGAGGTGGCCCCTGCAAATCAACAAAAATGTGCAAAAGGTATTGGTTGCACGAACAGAGAGAGAGCTTGAGTCACCTAAAAAATAAAGGGAAAGAAGAACATGTTGGATGGCAGCCAGCAGGGACCACATGAGAGTAGAAGAAAAGCTGGGTATGACAATCTCCAAGAATTGAGAGATGCATGGGGTAAGGAAAAGGGATGTGTGTACAATTCAGAATCACAGAATGACACAGAGTCACAGAATGCTTGAGAGTGGAAGGGACCTCTGGAGACCATCCAGTCCAACCCTCCTGCTAAGGCAGGTTCACCCAGAGCAGCTTGCAGAGGATCACATAGGTAGGTGTTGCATATCTCCAGAGAAGGAGTCTCCACAACCTCTCCAGGCAGGCTATTCCCGTGTTCTGTCATCCTTGAAGAAAAGAAGTTTTCCTCATATTCAGATGGAACTTGCTGTGTTTAAATTTGTGCCTGTTGCCTCTTGTCCAGCTGCTGGACTATTTTAAAATGTGTGTCTAAAAGGAAAATTCTGTTATTGCTTATGCTCTAGTTCAGTATTTATGTTTTGATTAAACGATATTTGTGGTGAGCAATTCTCTACTTTGACCTGATTCCCCTTATGGTGGAGTTCTCCATTTGGTTGACTTGGAGAAAGAAAAATTAATTTCAAGGATGCAACAGTCACTGTCCATTCAAAATTGCTTTATTTGTATTCATCTGTATTTGAGGGAAAATAAACCAGGAGTTATAGGAAAGAGAAAAGATGAGACCATAATATGTGAAGGCCTTCATACTGTTTATGTCTACCTGCAGTCCACTTGCTGCATGAGGGACACAAGTTGCTTTGTGGAAGAAGCTACACCAAAAAGTGCATAATATTGAGTCATCAAAATGTACAGCTGGATGTTCAGCTATAGGAGAAATAAGGATTTGCAATATCCCAAAGTCCAATGAACATTCCAGCTTAGCCTGCCTCTCCAGGCATAGTGTCTGCTGTGCAGAGGTGATGTGCATTGCTGTAACTCAGCTTGAAATGTCTGAGCTCTGTACCATGACTGTCCTGGAGACATTCTTAGTGAGCCTCTTCCTGCACACAGCAGACCACCAAATAATTACAGTGCTCTAATGGCATGGGTTCCTACCTACAGACAGCTCCTCTTCTTGAGAAATGGGGATGGCGAGTTACCTTTCTCCAGCTGCTTATTCCATGCAATAACAATCTGGACTTTGATTAAGAAACATCCCAGAGCAAATGAATTGTAAAAAGGATCAGTGGAAACTACTGCACACATTGTTCTCTCCCATGCCCCAAGTAAGAAGACCAAAAAATATGATTTTTTTATTCATATGTTATATAGTTAATCATATAGTTAATATGATTATTAACTCCTATCTGAATATTTCTTAATGAAGTATATTCAAAGTATTCTGTAAGAACACACCTTTTCAAGATGACAGGTTCTACTGTCAAAGACGGCCTGACTATCCCAAGCTCTATGGGAGAGGGAGTGGAGATAATGATCTGAAACTAGGTGCATGGCCACATTTTTCAAATAACCTCTCTGTGAAAATATACCTGAATGCCTCTAAACTTTGAAATGTTGGTGCTGGAAATCTAAATCTTTCTTCTGCTTACGAGGCTTGTATTTTTTTCCTTTTACTTTTCAGTTCTGACTCTCTGTAATGCCATTTTTGAAATGCAAAAGCGTTCAGTTTATGTTACTTAGTTTCAACGTTGTTAATGACAGCTCATCCTCTAGTAAAAGCATAGATCATCACAGAAGCAAACCTGAGCAAATGTCTTGTTCAAAAAGTTTAGGTACAGCATGTGACATGACCAGTCACAGTTGTCTTTAGTTCTAGGGAGCAGAAATGCAGTTGCAAGAATTGCTATAAATTGGGATAGTTCCATAAATTTAAGTGGTGCTAATTTGATTTATAGCAACAGGGATCTGATCCTCATGCAGGAGAATAATAACATAACTCCTGCATATACTGTGTTTTCCTGAATGTAACATTTTTGATTATCCTGTGTTCATTATTATTGAAAAGGGTGGTAACAGAAAATCACAGCTTCTAAGGAGTCTGAGGTTATTTTGCCAAGAACAACATCATATACCAGTTTTTACTTCAGGATGAAGTCTGTTTAGTATCTAGCAGATTTGTTTTTCATCAAAATAGAGTTAATATATTATACATGGTCCTTTAAAGGCTACATGGTTTCTGAAAAAGGCTCTTTTGGGATCAAATTGCATTCATTGCTGAACTTGATATGGAGATGGTGAAGCTCATTAAAAAGCTTCATGGCAGGTAGTCAATGCCACTACTACCACAGATCTACAAATTTTTTCCAAATTATGATTCCAGGCATACTTTTGTTTCTTCAGTAAAAACAAGTGACACTGTAGAAAACTATAGGCTAAGAAAAGAAGGAAATGGGATGTGTGTTTCCATTTGATTGTCCTACTAATTTGCAATAATATATTGAGTATCACTGTAAAAATCATTGAAACGTCAAACCAAAACAGGGAAGATAGTATTAGGCATAGGCAGCCCAGTTTCAAAAAAGGATTTCGATTCCAGTAACCTAACTCCATTGACTGACAACTAATTTTGACCAAATTCTGCTTTAAGAATGGTCAAGTCTTCCTATTTTTGATTTTTTTTTTCCTTACAATACTTTATTGTGAATGCTCTTGCATTCTTAGTGTTGTGTTTAATAACAGTACATTTTAGTAAATACAAAAGCTTAGGCATTAGGATTGGAGTTTAAGAAGAATTGAAGAATTGAATTCAAGAAAGTGATTACCAGGTCTTTACTTTGTCACTGCTTATATAGTTCTTAAGTTACCAATGTAATTTCCTAAATCCCCAGGTTAAAAAAAAAAAAAAAAATGCTTCTGGGCAGGGACAAAGAATTTCAGTTTTGGTTTGTCTGAGCATTTCAGCATCTATCAGAAACATATTAAGAGACTAGTAATCCATATTTAAGTTGTTATAATGAGATTTCTGCAAACTGAAGGCAATAAGGATTAGAAGCAAACTTTTGGTAGCCTCATCTGCATTTTTAGGGCTTCGTAAATGCTTTGGAAGAAGATTTAGTATCATCATTAAGTTTCCCTTATACACCTTCAAGTTCTGCATCCAAGGAATTTATGGAGACATTGACAAGCAGAGAGGTGAGGATGGAGCCCTGGGAACCCCACAAGTGGCCAGTCATCAGACTGATGTGACCCTATTCACTACAACCCTTTGTGCCTAACCTGCAAGGCAGTTGCTCACCCGTGACAGGATGTGTTTATCCATTTGTGGGCTGGACATTTTATCCATAAGGATACTGTGAGACACAGTACTGAAGGATAATAATCACTATAATCTGAGTTAAGAAGATATTTTTGGCTTCACCTTATGGATCTCAGGTATAAAAGATACCTTGACACATTGAAACAGGTCATTAAATCATGTACTTACAAATTTAAGCTGGAATGTGAAGGTGAAGACGTGCATATTTCTCACTACTGCCTGGAATAAGTAACCCGTGGAAAGATTAATCACCTTGCTATATGCATTGACTTATTTTTCTAAAATCAAGGAATATATCTACATAGGTTAGACCCTGAATAAGCTGTCATCCAGAAATGAAAGACTCTCCAGTGTGCTAAGAGACATAGCACAGTTGCTATGTATGAACACCAGAAAATTAAATTTTCTTTCTTGGAATTTGATAATGTAAAATTCTTATTTTGAGCATCCAGGACCAGACTGGAGCATTTATGGGGAAAAGCATATGGTTTCTCACACAGGGCTGCACACTAGCCCATTATGACCTTTAGACCACTGACTAAATATAGTGAATGTAAAATCTGAAATGTGGTTACAAGGCTACAGCTGAATAGCCAATTTGGGAATTGAAATTTGGGGGTCTAAATTGTTTTTTACCTGGGTACTGTATTCTCCTGTCACTGGAAATGAATAACCAACACTAACTTTTGAAAAATTGCTTGTCTTCACAGTGGGAAACAAGACCTTTGGGTATACATTGCTTACCAAAATCACAGACATGCTCTGTTCTTTGTTTTATCAAGATTGCTATCTCCTTCTTTAACCATCTGATTTTTGTTTTATTAATGCTGGATATTCATAGACATAAATTGTTCTGCAAAGTGATGAATTTTGCAAGCAAAATTCTTTTTCACTGTCCAACTTTATAAGAAAACAAGCCTCTAATGATCTCCAGACACAAGGAGAAGCCAACGATTTTGGGGCATGGCTAATACTAAATATACTTAAGCATACACAAATACCATTGACATTGCATTTTACACTTTATTTCTTGTTCACTTTATTGTCTTCTAAATCAATAAATTACAGTGGTGGGAAAAATTGATTTAAAAATCTAAGATAAGCATAATGCTAATCTGGGTGACAGAAAGATAGAAAGGTGTTTAGAGAGATGCCAAGTGGGAGAATAAAGAAGGTGGGTATTTTCGGTGTCCAAATATATGAGACAAATTTTTCATTAGGAGAGAAAAACTAATGGCACAAAGACTGTAAGAGTGTAAGAAGCAGAAGTTAAGTGATAATTGAGGCATTCTGTTATAGACAGTCTGTGAAGACTCCTGCTCTTAACGAATGCTGAACTAAGCATCAAATTACAGGATCTTCTGCAATAGGAATAAAAGACCCTCAGATTCCACACAGACAGATTATATGAGCAAAGTAGCTAAACTAATGAACTGAGGAAAAGCAGGTTGATCAGTCTGTAGCTGTTATGACTGAGTATTTGATAACAAGCCAAGAAAAGCAACCATAATAGGGAGCTACTATTGAGCTTTCTAGCTGAGAAATGATGTTGAGGTGTAATTTTAATTAGGATTCTGAGCGAAAGACAGCAGAAAGTGGCCTTGACATTTAAGAACTGATGAGTATAAAACATTATCTGTATTGCTCACTAAAGTATATCTATTTTAATTTGCAGTTGAAATATTTTTTTTATACTGTGAACACTTTTTTGCACATTCATGAGACTATTTTTTTAAACCTTGTTACTCAAGGAAAGAACAATGTCTGAAAAACAACTGAGCAGGAAGAACTCTTTTTTTAGTGACCTGAGGAATTGAGCTTATCCAAATTTAAAGTTTGAAAGACTGCTCCTCGAGGAGGGGCCTTAATTATATAAATAATTAGGTATAATTTTACTTGACGCTTAGAAACATAAAGAACTTTTTTAAAAGTGTAGATTTCTTAGGGATTGATATGTGAGTGCCAGGCCCTCCATTTACCTCTCCAACATATTAAATTATTGCTTCTGTGAAATACATCTATAGTGCAGTCCTGTGTGCAGTGCACAGTACCATCCTATATATTAATCACTTAGATTTGCTTACATTAATATAACTTCTTTGACCTAAGTAGCCCTGATACAAATATTTTCAACAGCTTGCTCACCTTTAGGTGCTGGGAGATTCTGCAAAGCCTTATCACTGCTGTCTTTGTACTCTTAGCTTAGGAAAGCTGCAGCAATATTGACATCAAGTAGCTAGGAAAACATCTGTATGTGCATTACATTTACTTCTTCAGCTTCAGCTCAGTTAATGAACTGTCTGCTTCCATGTAAATCAAGAAAAACAGTTAATGCTTTCATCAGGTGAACAGTGCTCAGGAGTTTCTTTGAAGGTGGGGTCATATTCACTGCAGTGGCTGACTGTTGCCCATATAAACACCCCATCTCAAAGATGTTGTTCTGTTTTCCAGACAGGCTTACAGTTGTTGAGAGGAAGCGTGCCAGTGGGCCAGGTACCAGAAACCAGACCAATTTACTTTGAATTTGTGGAATGGAGAGGAAAAAGAAAACACCCAACAAAAATCCCATGAGTGGTTTTGGAGATCTTAACAAAATAGAAAGCATGAAAAGCTGAGATTGCATCTGGGATTTATCACCGTGTTTTGATAAGCCTTTGGGTTTAGCCAACACTCTGTCCTGCACTGAGGATTCAGTGAATTACACCACAAATACTCTTAACAAAATTTGTCAGATCAACTTTACACCTGAGTGTTTTTGACTGATTAGTTACAGGCACAGACAAACAAGGAGTTCAGAGAAAGGTGACTTCTTAGGAAACTTTAGCATGAGAAATATAACTAGGGAGTGTGACCCTAATTTGAAGAATGGGAATAGTTAATTTGTTACCATCCTAATTTAAAGATAACATCTGAATCTTCTTAAAGAGTAGTGGATTCATTTTGCTTAATATCAAATTAATGTGTTGATGTATTGCCAGTAAAGGAGAGGTTTCTAAAATAGATGGTTTTAAGATTATTTTGTCTCAGATGAGTTGTCCATAGCCTTTCACAGTGCATGAGTTCTGAGGTGCCAAAGCATGGAAATACATCTCAATTATCCACTCGGAAAAGTCAAGGGTCCCAGTTAATAAACTTTAGAGTAATTCTTCTATTGCTGCATATTTGATTATTTATGCAAAAAATAGGACAGCTTTGACTTGAGAGCTGATAACACTTGTGTTCCTGGAATATTCTGTATTCTGTCAGGCCCTGTTTGGATGTCTAATGTACACATGAGAAGACTCGACTTTCTTTCCCCGTGGCCACACTATCTAAAAAGACCATTTCAGTGGATATTCCTGGTCACAGTCCTGTTCTGTGAGGCTGTTCCTTCTTTACTATTGCTGTGTGCTTCCATTTGGTTGTGTTTTAAAACATGAAGGTCCCATAAAGAAAGTTGAGAAAACCATGAAGATTACTGCCTGTAAGCAGTTTTCATCTTTGCACTTAGCAATTATTTAGTCTTTGTATTTTATTTCTTGAACTTTCCTGGACATCATTTTGTCTTTTGTTCAGATAATTTATGAAAGAGATTTAACAGTATTTTACAGGCATCTATACCCATTCAGAATCTTCTCCAAAATATCTACAGCATGTAGTTGTATGTTCTGTTTTAAGTAGAGTTATAGTAATGGCATTAACAGTGCTATTATCTTTGACACTTTTTTTGCCTATATGGCTCCTATCATATATTAAAATGCACTTTTAAGAATGTCACATGTATCAACCATACATCTCTTTCAAGGGCTTCAGTTTCCATGCAGTTTTTTTCTGAAATTGTGGGTTTTTTTCCTGCTTGCTTAGATAAGAACAGCTGAGTGCAAACAAAAGCAGCTAATGTGGTGATACAGCCAGTTAAACTGTAGCTTTGGTGACAAGTGTATGATACCCTCTAAATATACTTACAGTCCTATTAGTAGTTCACATGCCACTATGTGATATTTTTATTTAGTAAATTTTTTAAAAAAATTATGAATAAATCAGAAAGGTGCCAATCAACCATGCATTCAGAAAGAAGTGGAAAATAGTGTATATAAACATAAGGTCTTTGTAACTCCAGATACTGTAATATCAGCTGCCTGGTGTGTTTCTGGCAAGCCAAGGGCAAGTGACAGAGTATAATGAAATGTTAAATTAACCTGTAAGGGGTTCCTAAGGACAGAGGATACATTTTATTTAAAGAAAGTAATATTGTACCACATGCCAAGCTGAAGTAATTTCCTTCCACTTTCTATACTTCCTAGGTTTCCAGATTTATACTTTTTAATGGCATTTGCCAGAGCTCACCTGAAGAAGGCATGACTCAAAGTCTAAAGGAAATATTTTTGTTCAGAAACCAGACCCATAAAGAATAACTACTGTATGCTAAAAGGAAAAAAAGCCCTGTAATTTTACTACTAATTATGCACACAAGATGAATAAATAGTCCACTGTTGCTGTGTTGAATAGAAAATTCACACATTGCTGCTTACAGCAATGCACTGGGGCTGCTTTCTCTATCACTAACTTAATTAAGGGATTCCTTAGCATGTAGTTTGCCTTTTCTTGGAAACCAAAGTAGATTGTGTGAAACAAAATATACACATGGTCCCATTGACTGGGAGAACTAATAGTGTAAGTGTCCACTTCAGTCAGTTATTCAAGAACTCAGCTATTTCTTGTTAGGTATAAAGGAGCTTTAGTTTAATTGAATTTACTTATAATGTATAATTCACTAGCTCCAGAAAAATTGTGTTGGCAACTGATATTAATAAATTATATACTGATATTAATAAATTATTTGAAGGCCAAAAGGCTGAAACTTTAACCATCAGGAGCTGGACTCACGACGACATGTACGAGTGCAAATTTAGCAGTAAGGTACCTCCTTTACTCACAGAACCATCAAGCAGCTTCTGCTTAGAATTGTAGGAGCATAAATTTCCCCAACAGCTAACTTTCCTCCAATACAGCATTTCCAGTGGCTACATCTGCTGCTAGTTCTGTCAGTGCTGGAATATGTTCTGGGTCCATGGGTCAGAGACTTCAGTCCCTTTGCAGAGGGACTGGTTATCTCACAGTGACCTTTCCCAGCACAATGGCTGCCCTCATGCCACCTGGAAGCACCCTTTTCTTTCTCATGCTCCATGCAGGGATTCAGCTTGGCTATGGATACTGCCAAGACAAATGCTGGTGAGTGACTTGAGTCATTTATTTCATTTGTGGTGACTTTTTTGCAGTGCAATGCAATGAAAGTTGAAGAACCCAAGAAATAAGGCTGAGGCTTTATGAAGGCATCCATCCCTCTCTACAAAAAATGCAGAATATGAATGGAGTCTGATATTCTTGGATATGAGGATATATGAGGATATGTGAGGATAACACAACCTCTGTACGACAATGACCACAGAATTTCTTTTTCCTAATATTGGTCAATTATTTATTTATTTACTTATTTTTTAACCAAGGAAAGAACCATGACCTCTGTCTTTTCTTCTCTTTCAACTTGAATTTGCTAGCCAAAAAATTCCTCAACTATGTCCTGGTTTCCTGATTCATATTTACAGAGAAGTACATGTGTTCCCATCTATCATTTCTTTTCTTAGTATGTGATGTTATCCAAGAATATTTCACAGCAAATTAGAAATCCAGATGAGCCACTGATTTCAACAGGGACCCCTATCTGCCTGTCTTATGTGTAAGAACATTTTGTACAGGTATTGTACTTAGTTTCACTAATTCTTGAGCTGTGGGTTCCTCCTGTTCCTCATGTAGAGGACTGAGCAGGTGGATTGTCTGCTGCCTTTGGCTGGGGCTGTGAGGAGCATGTCACTGATGCTGTGGTTGCAGCCAAATCAAATCACTCTAAACCAGTTTATGCTGCTTGTGCCCAACCTCATGAGTATTTTGAGTGCTCTACAGTAGTATATATAGTAGTATATATGATCTGAATATTTTCCACAGGAAATGTTTTAATTAGTGCTTTTGTTATGACATTATAGGAGTATTGAGTCTTGTGGTTCTGTTTTGGAAAAAGTATTGCCTTCCAATCATTGAAGATAAATCACTGAATCACAGAGTATGCTGAGTTGGAAGACACCCATAATGACCATTGAGTCCAACTCACAGGCTAGCCCAAGAGTCACACCATGTGCCTGAGCATTGCTACAGCTGATAAAAGTGATGCTTTGGGAAGATTAAAAGTGTTAGAACTTATAATGATTATATAAAGCTATAAATTTTATTGACTATATAAATTGATAATTAGAGAATCCTGTGAAATCTGCTTGGTCTCATGAGATTGTCTCACTGAAATCAGGGAATGCACAGCACAGAAATGGTATCTGCAAACAGTCCTTTATCAGCCTGGCAATAAATTTGCAACCCTTGGATTTCCCAGGATCTCTGTGTCTTGGATTTGTGATTTACATAGTAGATTTCCTAGATTTTAAGGTTGCCCTATGAATTCTGAAATTTTTTGACTGCAAAGGGTCATTCCATGATATTTCTTAGGGGAATGTAGAGCCTCTACCTTCAACAGCACAGTCAAAAGTTATCATGGCATGGAGATATAAAAGTTCTTAATGATGCATGAGATAAATCAAGTTCCCCTGTCACTTCAGATGGCAATAATCCAGAAAGGATAATATCTTGCTGGAACTGATTTGCACCCTTATTTCTTGTTTCAGGGGAGATCAGAGGCTACTGGTCAAAGGCAGGCCAAATCCAAAGGTCTTGTGCAGTCTAAAGGTGCTGTTTGACTTCAGTACTTGGGGAGGTGGGATCTGCAGACAGAAAAGATCTATTTTCATCTCATCCATTATTAATGTTGCTCAGGTAGAAGGACAGGAAAGAATTAAAGGTTTCAGTGAACCACCTTTTAGTTTCTGCACGATTCCCCTGCTAAATCTTCTCCAGCATTTGCCTCTGCTTCAATGATATTGGTTTAGCTTCAAGGAACCCTGTTAAAAGGGAGTTTTCTAATGCACAGAAGACACTTAAGTTATATTTAAAATATATTGACTTTGAAAATTCATTACTTTAAATCTATAAAATAACCTTATTCTGCCATCACTGAAACTATCCTTCCAAGATGGTAGGAGCTTCCATTCCTGTGGCCGAATTCCCATTAATTTTAGAGCTTTGGAATAAGACTTCTAATCCTTATCCTGTTTGTTTTGACACAAAATTCTTCATTTATATATAATTTATTTAATTTCTATGTTTATTTTAACAACTTCAAGGCAATACTGGAAAAAAGAGAACTGGTTCACTTTACGAGTCCATTCCCATATTAAGAACAGGCTTAAGTTATTACTTAATTATTTAATTAAGTAATTAATAATGTAGAATGGAGGTGAAGCATGTTTTCTTATTATCTTCATTTTATATATTCATGTTATAGGTAATGGATTATTTTTCAGGGTAAAATGCACTTAATTCTCAGATGAAGCAAAATTATTAAGTTTATTATAAATCAGAAACATTGCCTGTGGGCAGTGACAATTTTAGTCTTCCATTTCATTTTGGTTTTGCTGATAAAAAAAACCACTAAATAATTGTGATATATTTATATTAAAAACTTAATAGGAAATAGTATATGTTGTTCAACATTGTTCATGCAGCTCAAAAAGTAAGATACAAAGTTTCTTCTTGCCTTGAAAAAGGTTGGGGAGTAAAAAGTCTGACTACCTGTGTATTAATATGAAAGTATTGTGTGTCTGCTCAAAAATGACCATAAATTCTTAAATTATTGCAGAAACTGGAAAGAAGTTTGGACAGATGATAAACAACCGAGGAAGTGATTTGTTCTGGAGACTTTGGTTAAAAGGGAATTTCAGTAGTGGGAGGATGGGAGTTTACTAAATACACAGGCTGTATACACAAATACATCCTCAAATGTATGACATTGCAGAGGAAGCAATAAGATACTGAAAACTGATGGGTTTTAAACTTCTCCCTTTTCATTCCAGCAATTTTGCTTTCTAAGAGGCATGTTTGCACATCTGGTTGGAGGGGAAATTTTAGGCTGAAAGGACCCCTCTCTAACCATGACTGAGGAACTAAAACAAGAATACTTTTCAAAACATACTGAATAGATTAGCCATATGTTTTCAGTGCATTTTATTTGTTTTTACAGACAGAGAACAAAAAACTTCTTTTACAGGTGAATATTCAGCTCTAGGATTTAAAGACTGTAAGTGTGGAATATCAAGAAATGGCAAAATAGATTATGTTGGTGAATTTACTTGTCTTCCTTATGACAATGGCTGCTTTTCAAGACATCAGACATTGTTACATTTGTATGACAGTATGATATTTCAAGGTATCAGACACTGTATACAAGCATAAAGATTGCTATAGTGGCACTGTGACTCCATCAACTTAATCTGTTATTGTCTTTAATATACTGTCCCTTAACAGTGTTTGGATGTCTTTGTGATGAAGCAAAACCCAATAATCTGATTTTTTTACTCTTTTTGTCAAGCAATAACATTTAGTTAATCTATGGTCAAAATATGAATACAAGTAATAACTTTGTTTTGCACAAAATCATAGAAAAAAGATGGTGGGGAACAGAGAACAAGAAAAATGGGCAGAATGCTACAGAAATGTGATTATTAGGATCTTAAGAGAAGCCAAGGACCATTGTGAGCAGTGAAGGGATGTTTTATACTATGAGTATATTCTTTTGCTCCTTTCCTTTATGACTCCTTGCATGTGGACTCATTGCAACTTACATACAGGTTTACTGTAAACTCTTTGGGATATGGAATGCATCTTCCTGTATGCTCCCTCAGTTAAAATACTTAGCAAAAAGAAGGAAGTTATGCATACAGAAAAAGGCATAAACCCGTACAGAAAGGGCCAGACAGTGAAGATATCCCTATCCAAATCCTGGGCAGGTTCTATTTCAGATCTGGATTAAAACTCCATGCTTCATGGCTTGACAGAAAGTCAGCTGGTATTGGCCAGCAGGAGAAAATACAGTGTAATTGCAGTGAGAGAATGCTGCTAGGAAAACCAGCAAGGAGTCCTGCTGCTGCACCTTCCCACCATGTTATTGGAAGGAGTAGGTAATGTAGATGTGGCTTTCCTCATTGCCATAGGAGTTAAGGCACATTATCAATCACTCCCAGGTCTGTCATGATATTTCAGGTTTACTATTTTGGCTTCAAAATACCAAGTGATGGTGTTTGGTTTTGGAAAAGTCAGCATAGTTTTCAGTGAATGTCAGAAATTCTTGCTTACCTCTTGGAAGCTAAATCTTATCCAGGATAATGTGGCCTCCTTTGAGTTAAAGGTTTTGAAAGAACCACACAGTGGTCAGGGTGGTGCTAAAACTGCAGCCTGAATTTAGTCTTTGGTTTTCATTTGTGTCCCTGAATTATGAGGACATTATTTTCTGTAAATGTCAAGAAAGAAAAAAAAAAACAAGTGAATTGCTGCAGTTTTACTGTTACTTTTTGATGTTGCATCCAAGGCATTGTGAGGTGCTGCACAATTGAATGCATTGGAATTATTCTAAGAACTGCAAATGGAGTTTTACCATTGTAGGCAGGCATCTGTTTAGGGCAAAATATTCAGCATTGTGGTATTTCAACTGTTTGAAAGCTTATTAAACTGCAAGGTAATTATCACCTATTTCCTAATGGACACAAATATCCTTATTATTGGAAGCATTTATTATGTTTAATTGTTACTGGCAGTCTCAAAAAAGGCCTCAGATGAAATTATGAATATGTAACTGTAAGACCACCCTTACATCACACTGCATTGAAATCTGGAGTAATAGTGGGTTTTTTCCCAAATTGCTTACTGTCATGATTTTGACATGATATTGTCAAATAACTTGTAGATGAACTTTAATATTAGCCATTTTTATATTGTCAGTGAACAATTTGCAATTCTCATGAACCAGGCAATCAAATATGATTTTGGAGTAATAATCAACTTTAGCTTGGTTTCTGGTAGTCCATTATTTTTGTCAGATATTTAAAACTCAGAGTGTTTGGATTGCATGTTCATGAAGTTTAGCCTATTTTAGTTTCCACTCCCAGATGCAAACAAAATTGTTATGATCTCTTAACCTTCTGACTCCTGAAAAAAAATGGAGGAAGCAGTAGCTTAGAGACATTTCACTTCCAGAAAAAGAAGACTTAAAGAATCCTCTTTTTTTTTTTTTTTTTTTTTTTTTCCCTCAGAAATTGTATATTTCCTGTGTCTTGACTGGCAATCTCTGACCTGTACCAGAATTAATTCAGATACCTTTAATTTATCTTTAAAAGGTGTCTGAGCTTGTTACTGAAAAGGCTTATGTATTTTGTAAATTTCTTCTATGAAATAGATCTGTGAAATGATCAATCACTGTATAATTTCCAAAAGTCTCACAAAACAGCACTCAACACTTCATACATACAGAATTCTCCTGTGCTCCATCGGTGACAGTGCCTGAGGATGCACATTAGGAGAAACAGAAGGCTCCTTTCCTCATCGTTAACGTCTTTGGCTGCAGACACCACAAGGTAAGGTGCCTTAAAATGGTGTGAGACACAGTGTGGCAGTTGTGTATTTTTATGGAAGACTGTTTATTTTTAAAGCCTGAAGGTAAGGAGATATAGGTTTCCTGTATTCCATAAATACAGCTAGGTCCCTGGGTAGTATAACCTTGTGGTTGTCCAAGAGGAAATTCCATGTAACTTTATGTGATTATTAGACTCTGTCTCTCAGCTTGTTTTCATCATCTCCTGAAAGACTGTTAGGAAAGAAGTGAAAGGTTAAAGAGAAGTTAGGGATCAGTCTAGAGTGTAGTGAATGCTTCACATATCCCCCCTTCCTCCAGAGAAGTTATGGAAAGTAAAGTTCAGCTTTTCACAGCAGCTGCTTTGCAGCTAAGAAGGTGAGTTGTGTCTGTATCAGCAACATTTCACTCTACTCCTTGGGTCTCCATGAACTGGTGAAAAGCAAAGAGAGCTCTAATGGACATACATGGGGGTATAGGTGAAAGACTTCTGTTGGACACTATGTTGCTAAGGGAAATTTGGGGTGATTCAGCATCAAGCACTCTTTCCTCCATATAAATATAAACCAATATTTCAGCAGACATCAGGAAAGGAATCTACAAGCAGGTTTGCACTTATGCAGAGGTAACAGTGAATATCAGTGGAACAAATAAAGATCTGGTGGTTAGTTTTTGAAAATGATTGTGTCTTAACCTCAATATATTGCCTAAAAGCTAATGTAGAAAAACTAATTCTGTGTTCATAAAATTCCCCTCCAGGTTTATTTGAAAAAGACACAATATTCTCCATGTCTCATTCTCCTCATGGTTTGGGGCTACAGCTTTTAGCTTGCTAGTTTTATTTTTGAAGAAGTTGTCGGGACACTACCTGTAGATTATATATAGCAATAGGGAGAAATTTTCATCCCACTGAAGTCAAGGGAAGTCCTGCCATTGGTGCAGAATTTTAAGTGTTTCTTAACATTGGTGTGTAGTGAATGACAACAATTGGCTCTCTGTGGTGCAGTTACTCTATTTCCATACAACGACTTGGATGAATATGCAACAAAATTTTATATGTACTCTGCATTCAGGTAATTGACACTCAGTTTTCTCTATCTGTCAGATATTTCAATGTGTATCTATAACAAATTTTTGGTAGCACTTTTACCATGCTGGGTTTTTTTTTTTTTTTCAAAATAGTAAATAAATTGAATTTTTCCTTCTAATGTAATATGCAGATTATAGTTTAGATATAGATTACATCATGCAGCAATTGGTCAAACTTTTTAAAGACCCAAACTCATTAGGGTGATAGTAACTCTCCATTTTACAAGTGAATTACTTGGCATATTCAAAATAATAATGTGTCCCAGAGCCCCCGAACCCCTAAACAATAAAGTATGCTAGTGAAACATTATACCACGTTTTAAAAAACAAGAGCATTAATTCAGGAAAGATCTGGATTTCTCTGACGAATTTGACTCCTATATGCTGTTTAAACATAGAAAATATTTCTTATTGTCCATTAGATTTTACAGCATTAGCCAAATAATTAAAAAATCAAACAAAAAATAGGAATTTAACACAGGAAGGAACACTTTGCCTCTGTTTACAAGGCAAAAATAGTATTTACTGAAAATACATTTAAATTATATACTAAAACAGCTTGTAGCTGGAATTTCACTTCAAAACTTATCTGCATGGAACACATTATACTTTAGCAAGTGACTTGAAATAAATATACTGTGGTTACCATTAAACATTCCCATTTGCCAACAGTTACCACATGAAACATCTGAGATCATGACTGCTTCCCCTGCAATTAGAACAGGACATATACTTGTGATAATTTTGTGGAAACCAATGAGAATGTTCTTTACTTATGATTTCCGCAGTACTTGGATGCACATTTTCGAGGAAACAAAACAAAAAACAGGAACAATGCTTGAAATTTGATTGGAATAAAAAATCATCCCAAAATTCTAACCTGTAGCAGATGGCCAGCAAAAACATTGAGGTGAAAACATTTTTTATTTTTAGTTATTCACTTCAGCTTCTCTTTTGCAAAATAGAAATGGGTATATCCAAGCAACTCAAAGTTAGAAAGCAAATTTTGAAAAACATTGGTGGAAAAATTGCACACCATTTAATCCTAGGAGATACTTTCAGGAGTCATACACACTGTGATAAATCCCCTCCTCAACAAAAGTGTGACAAAGAGGTCCAGCAAATACTCAGTACCTGATGAGCGTGCTACCCCTACTTCACCACTAGAGAGTGACTTTCCCATTGCACTTAAACATAATTTTCAGGTGCTTTTAGCAAGGATTTGTGTCCTTAGTAGCTGCGTTTATCATGAGAAACAGCTTTGTTCTCTGAATTAAATTCTTTGACAAAATATTGCTTTAGGCAATGAGCTGCTCTTTCCAGGTTACACTTTCATGAGGAAATGAAAAACAGCTCATGTTGTAATGAAAAGAGGTTTCTGATGTTTTCATCTTCTCGTGTCCCAGAAATAGGTGCAGATGAAAAAACAGGAAAAAAATGTTTAGTCCAAGGGGTGAGTAAAGCTCCGTTCAATCTCAACCAATTCAACAGTTCCTCGTTCTTATTTCGTGTGATTCCAAGTGGTTTCAGATTATTCTGTTTCCCATCAGTACAAACTTTAAAGATACACTGTACCAAATTTTAAGTACGAGTCCTACCAATTACAAGAAATTTGTTTTAATTCATGATATTGCTCTGAAATTTACCCAAATATCAAGTAAAAATGTGTAAAAAATGAAAGATACAATTCCATGACAAAGAATTACCACATCACATGGTAATGTTCACCCGGGCAGAATGAACCTTCAGAAAAAGAAAAGAAATGTAAAGATACAGATTCCACTTTTGGTCTAGAGGACTTGATCACCACTGAATTCAGTATTACAGTACTGAATCTACTACACAGATTCTGTGTACTCAGTTGGATACTGTGCTTCTGTCGAAGGAGTGACAAAATTAAATTTATAAAGTGATGCTTGTCACACTAGATTCTCCTGTTATTACCAGGAGATGTGCTCTGAAGAGCCCGAGGCATAACAAGGTGGGGAGCTGAAGCAGGACCAGGTATGTACATACTCACTCCCAGCACTGTGCTCTGCTGGGGAGTGCTGTCTCATACTGGACTGTTCTGTCAGATGTATTTAGATCTCACCCAAAGGAGTTTAAAAATATGTGCCACCCCAGGAAATCTGTGTGGCTGAAATAACTTTGAAAGAAGTCTGACAGTTTTACTAGCTAATGTTGTGAAGTGTTGGCTCTTGCTAAAGTTCAGTCACTTCGTAGGTGTACAAGAACAGATGATCAAAGTACACGGAGGAAGGATCAATGCACAGCTGTGATTGTCTGTGATTACCATCTCCTGAGGATGTGCACTAGAGTCTCTATCTTGAGGTGCTTGCAGCTTATTATAGACACATAAATGAAATAGCCTGGGAGCCAAAGGGGTTAAGTTTCATGGTTGGTATTATTAATCCACTGGATGTAAGACTTCCAGACACCTCTGTTCAAACCAATAATGAACTATAACTGCTTTAAAACATCAGATTTATTTTTGCCAATAGGTTTCTTATTCTTGCCTGCTGTAGTTTTCTATTTATCTCCCAGCAGGATAAAATACATAGGAATGAAATAACCACTCCTTTAACTCTAGTACCAAGGAATGTGATCTGTACATTCAATAAAATGGCAGCCTGCATCTCTACAGGTTTGTTGAATTATTTTACAGTGTTCATTGCTTTTACTGAGGATAAGTTACATGGGTGTCATTAGTTTCATATAGCTTTCAATTAAGCATGGATGCCCCACCCATGTATATGCTATTCAGAATTTATATTCCTTTTAGGAAACTCAACACAAAGGGGAAGGAAATCTTTTGTTGTAAAGTCTTGTTTTAACCTTAAAAATTAACTTTGTAAGAACAACATTCCATGATCCGAATCCATGTTTCAATATCTTGGATACAATGTTTTCTCGGAATATATGTAAGAATCATCATCCCTGAGGCAAATCGGGAATGGCTAGACCTTCCTTTGGCAATTGTTTGCAGGACATACTCCAGAGAAAATTCCTTGCACACATTACACTTTCATCAGACCAAATATATTTAACTGGGCCCTTGAATAAATTGGAAATAGGGTGAAATTAGCCTCTTTGGTACTGTTGCTGAAAGACACCATAACAATGTGATGTATGAAGACACATAGCAGACTTTGCATCAATCTCTCTCCATCTGTGAAATCCACAGCAAAACACCTCTGTTCCATCTGACATGTCTTCTCAGCCTTTTCTTCTGAAAATTTTAAACCAGGTACAAGAAACATTTAAGAGAAGATGGGCCTTACTATAATGAACATAAATAAATAAAAATTGTCTTCTCTCTGAATAACCTGTGAAACAGGTGGGATTTACTTTAGTGTAGCAGCTTCATAGCTGCATGCCCTGTCAAGTCAACATAGCAAAAATATAAAAGAATTCAGGTGTCCCATGTATTTCTCTTCCTAATATTGCATTGGATTTATTCCTTTCTATGGGCTTGACTTATAAATTTAACCAAAACAAAATTAACCTCCAAGAAAAACCTCCTCTGCATGATTTTAGGTCTATAGATGGATTTCTTTTAATAAATATGACTGGAAAATACATCCTTCCTAGTAAAATGGTGTGGAGATATTAGTAGAATAAAAAAGAATACTGAAATTTAAAAAGGTTTGGACAGGCTTGCTAAGTACAAATCTAGTTATGACATCACTGCAGCAATGGAGAACAAACTAATAATTAAAGAAATATCAAAGGATCTTAAAAGTATCATTACTTCCTCTATTATTGAAAATAATTTCAGAGTATTTCTTGAATGTGAAGGGTCAAAACTTGGTACTTAGCTCAGAAAAGTGGGATGCAGAGCAAAAAGTTCTTAAAGGCCTTAGTATTGGTTGCCTGCAATAAGAGGAGATTCCCTCTCTCTGAGCTACCCAGTGCATTGGAAATCCATGCTGTGGAGAGAAACTCACATGTATCCCAGCTGTTTCTGTACAGTCCTTGCTGTAAACAGAAACTAAAGTTCAAAGTTTCCACTGCAGCAGCTCTAAAGCACAATAATGTGATTTTTGGCTGGACATTTCACATATCTGCTCTTCAGCAAAGTTCTGACTAGAATTGTGTTGGACCATGATAGTCATCTGACAGATTGTGTTCTGTAGTCTTTGCATTTTGTGGATGCCTAACACAGTTGCTTTGCCAGCTAATCACCTTCCCTAAAAAGTTTCAATTAAGTTTTAAAAAACCTTTATAAAAATGATAGTTTGCAGAGAATTCAAACGTACCTTTCAAAAGTAAAAGCATTGCAATCAAAACCTTAAGCAAATTGTTTTATTATATTTTTTTCCTTTAAAACTTATTTAAAACTTTAATACCAATGTTTGGTCAGAAAAAATAGCTAACTGTAAAACTATCTTTTCATTTTCAAGGAAGTCTGGTTTTAAATTAAAATGATAAACATACATCTGGGCGTTCACTTAGGAGCAATTTCATGCAACCAGAATGAGTGTTGCCTTGAAAGGCAGTCTGAGAAAGACATTTTGTCAAAACTTGTGGTTTGTCTCATGAAGAATACATTACCTTCTTGTTTAAATTGAAACACACGTTTTAAGTCTTTTTCTATTCACATGTTCTTCCTGACTTCCCAAATGTTTCTTTACACACCTTAAATCGTTGTTGTTCACTTGGTGTGAAACTAAACTGCAGTCCACTGCCTGAGGACTGCAATTCAACTGGGTATAACCTGACAAACGTAGTTGCAGCTATGTCCCACATTTTGCTGTTCAAAGAAAACTTCTAGACTCAGTCATCCTCTCTCTGCCTTCTGTGCCTAATCAGGAGCCACTGGAAGAGATTTTTTCTGAGTCCCAAGTGGTGAATCCATTTCACAGAGATGGGGCACAGTGCTTTCTTTTGGGTTCTCTAGGACCTTTCCTGGGGAGCCAGTGGTCATGGTACAATCTCTTGCTTGCAATCATGGCTAAAGAGTGCTGGTTCATCCAGGTTTGCAAATAAAAGTACAATTTTTTACTAGATTAAATATAACTGGGTAGAGCAAACAGGCTTTCAAGCATATAAAATCTTCTTCAGGCTAGAGAGGCACAAGTTTGTCGATATTTTCTATCTATCTGTTAAAATATATTATCTCTATCTGCAAATTTTATGTGGTCCAGAATTGGAAAAATTATAAAGATTTCACAGTCACCACTCTTGGAATAATTTGTTTTACCATTTTCCTTAAATCACAGTGAACTCCAGTCAAGTAAAATGTAAATAAAAGCATTCATTTATAATATCCAAAATTAGCAATGTAATTGCCAATTTTTATAAAAGAAGGGAGAAAAGCAAGCCATCAGTCAGGCTCTAGAATTGATACAGGTCATTAATTATTGATTTATAGTGATTGAATCCTGATAATATTATTATCAGAACATTAAGGTAAAAGCATCAGGGAATGCAGTTAGTCTATGTTGCCAAGTCATAACCTTTGGGCCAATATATTTCCTACAACATCCTGACTGGCTGACTTCTTTGGTCCAGATTGTGTGCCAAATGTGAAAGCCAACAATAAGGAGCTTTCATAATGTGGACAAGGAAGAGAAAACCAAAATCCATATCCCCCTAAAACCAAACATAAATGAAAACAGAATATACAATCCTTTCTCAACCTTTGCTCAACTTCTATTTTGGCCCTTAACTCATAGTACCAGTAAATGTTCAAGAAAATACGTTGTCTTATGGTAATGTCTGATCTCTCTTACCACGGTCACTGTTATATTCTCACACTCTTGTTCTCACATATGCAGCCCAGAGCAGATTAGCAGGGGCATGTGCAGTAAAGGACTAGTGCAGAATTTTCTAGGATTCCTGCAATGCCCATTCACTGAATGTAACGCTGAAAGCATATATAACTCATTCAACCTATTAGATTAATAAAAATATTTTTATACAGTGCATATGACATGGAAATATTTTCTGTGTATTGCAGCTGTAAGATATCTGCTCCCTAGACATAATGGTTCAGTAGAGGGTAAACTGTTAATTTAAGAATAACCCCCTGCACCAGTACAGAGAGGTGGAAAGCAGCTCTTTGGAGAAGGACCTGGGGGTCCTGGTGGACAACAAGCTAGTGGACAAGTCAGCCTTCAGTTAGAGACTAATAAATTATTACCTTATATAGAACATTTTTAAGTACTTGGTGTTTACAACATTATACTTGTATGTATGTAATAGAGGGTCTTTAGGGAGCTCTATGCACCTTATGGCAGGCACTGTTGAAGGTAGATATGGTATTAAAAAGTAATTAAATAGAATATCCTTTTTTTAAAAGATAATAACAGCTTCAGATTTCAGTAGAATGGACTTCATGCTGAGAAATTTTAAGTATCATCCTAACCAGAACTTTTGCTAAAATGTGTGGCTAATCAAGACATATCAGCTTGAAGCCAATTGCAAGTTGAAATTGTTCCTACAGCTTTTACTTTGCTCAAGTAAAAATTAAAGAGCAATTGTAGTTTTTTTGATTGATTTTTAGCTTAGGATTTCTATTTCTCACTTTCCTTCTGCATCCCTTACAGTACAGTGAGGCACAAAGACTTAAGCGGGTTGTCCAGGCCACCTTGGCACTTCTGGCTATCCATAGATGTTCTTTGCCCTGTATCTTAGTTAAAAAGAGGAAGGATGTGATTTCATTGTAGTTGAACAGGAACTGTCTATGCTGAAACTCCTTTATTTAATCCAGCCACAAAAGGTCTTGGAGGAAGTATGTTCTTTAGAACTCAAAGTGCTTTAACAGTGTGGACCATAAACAGAGAAAACCACTCCTATGTGTTTTCCTTTCTTGTTCTTGCTAACCGTATCTTTAGAATCATTGTGGTGGGATTAAGCAATGTATTTCTTCATCCTTGTGAACCTATGGCACTTTGAGTGGCTGAGATTTTTATAAATAATTGCCGTTCGAAAATTGTGGGAGGACGGATTGTAAGTGAATATAGATAATACTGAAGGCAATCTTCCCTGATGAATTTCAGCTGTACTAATTACCAAAGAGTGGGAACAGTCTTGCCCTTAATGGGTCACAGTTATGGCCAATGAGGATGGGTGTTATAAAAGAGTGGGTAATCTGGTTGGGAGCCAGTTGGAGGCTGCTGGCTGTACTGAGAGGAGGAAAGGTCAGGTGGTTGTGCAGGGACTGAACAGGTAAGATGTCATGTGAAGGATAGACAGGGCTAGGTGGTCATACAGTGGGAAGAAGGAGGCAGAAGGAAGAGAGAAGGAGTCTATGATGTGTGGAGCTGCGTGTAGGAAACTCACAGAGGAAAGGTATGAAGGTTTTACTATAGGATAACTGACTGCCAGTAGCAGTCAGTTTGAGTCCACTGTTGATTGTTGCCCCATGTGAGGAGCTGGTCACAATGAAAAATCACTTGAGATGTTAGGTTACTGCAAAAGGCTTCATCTTAATAAAGTTTTAAAGCAAGAAAAGTAATATTGCCTCATAGCAATAATTCATCTTTTATAATGCAAGACATTTCAAGTCATTGAGCACACGAAATTATAATCTTTAACTATTTTAACTAGTCATTCCTTCCTGCCTTCTTTCCTTTCTCATATTTGGAAACCAACTAACATTCTTCCTAAAAAAATTACCTAAAAACTGTTTTTTTGGCTAGCCATTATGTGTGCCGAGGTTTTGATACTGAGAGCATGTTAATGGCCAAATTATAAACCCTTGAGAATCAGAATTCAGAAGACAAACATTAACAGACCCTTAACTACAGTAGCACAAACCAAGATGCTATAAATTACAGGGTGGTAGTGTTAAAAGCACTGGCTTCCTGGTGTTTGGCACCCAAAACCTTTTCATTTGCGTGTATATCAGGCTGTGGAGAGATTGCCACTTGCCATTTGGCCAGTATTCAGCTGGCAGAGGTATTTGTTTAAAGTTCAGGGCAATTGGTGGTTCAGGCCTGCAACTAAATATTTTGTTGTTATGCCATCAGAAATATTTACCCTTCTCTGTTTTTTTTTTCCTCTTTCCTTCACTTGTTCACTCTTCAACCTTTCTATGTGATGTAGTACTTGCCAGTTTTTGCAGCTATATATTAACAATTCTGGCCCAGTATCTTAATGAGCTAATTTCCACTTTTACAAGTGAACTTACAGCCAGGGTAGCTTCATGGATTTCTCATGGATCACAGGCAGTACTTGTAGTATGCCTTCCTTTGTGTGGGCACATGCTGTGTTTGATGCCAGAGTTAAAGAGAAATTTGAACATAGGTATCTCAGAAACTTTGTAGTTATTTTCTTCATTAAAGTGAAATAGCCAGGAATTTATCTGTCCTTGGTTGACCAAAAGCTGCAATATGGCACAATTCTCAGACTGTGCCCTCTACAGCTGTGACATAGTACAGGAAGTTTAGTATCTCTGTTTCCATGTGCTGCTGCTGACGGTGGGAGCAGCAAAGCTTTTGGATACAGTCAGCCAATCCAAGTATGAGGCCTTTACCATGCTCTTTTCCAGGCACCTTCCCTCTATGCTTAGCTCTGCCTTGGGAGAGCTTTCATGTATGTGAAATGGTTGTCTGTGTGCTGAACTGGAATTTATCACACTTACTATGGTTGTTTCCTGCTCCAATATAATTTTGTTGCTTATCACTAAGGGACACAATCTTCAAATTCATTGAACTAACCTGACAAAAAGTATTAAAGAAAATGCTGGAATGAGTCAAAACCAGCTTCTTCATTATTGGTCTTGTACCTATTTATTCCTTCAATTGTATCTGAAGTGTAAGAAAGCAGTTGTGATAAATACCAACATTTTCTAGTGAAGAACAGCTGCCCAACTTTGTAATTTCTAGAATGCTGAAGCCTTTTCCCTCAAGAAATATCTCCTGTCCACTGAGCTGACAGTTGCAGGTGCCATTCAACCTCCTGAGAGCTGGATGAAAGCATTCTACCAGACAGAACTTGTCAAGGTGGGGAAAAATACTTTTTTTTTTTTTTTAAGAGGTTTATATTTATTGTCTCACTGAAATAATAAAATACTTATTAAATGTCTTTATTAAGGTACTTATTCATTGCTTGGGGCCAGACTAGCTCTCAGTGAAGACTGTTTCTCTAGGTTAGACCTCGCTATGCTTTCTACCCTTTGAATGTGTTCCTACAACTACCTTTGCCCTTCACCTACACCTTCCCTTGTGGGAGGACAAAAATGTTTCCACAGAAGTAACAGAGAAAAAGGTTAGACAAAGCCGATGAATATACTGCAAGATTTATTTGTTAATTTGAGAGAGATGTGTAAATCTTAATATAGTTAGCAAACCTGAGCAGTCAAGAAGCCTGAGCCCCTCTATATTTAATTCTAGGATGCATCTCTGACAAGACATATTACTTGCTCCCAAATGTTGGGAGAATATTTGTTTGAAGTCTGCTGCTTGCATGCATAAAATTATCCTTCAGCCAAAGTCTTACGTATTTATGTTGACCTGAAAGTCATCAGCTCTGATGTCAGAGAGCAGTGCTTTAAATAAGGATACACTGAAATTGGTTAATGAGTCCATTGCTGTAAGGGGAAGAAGCTGCACAGGAGAGTAGCACTGAAGAATTGAGAAAAGTAGCATCTTAAATTGCTGTAATGCCATCTTCTGGAGCACACCTGGACTCCATCCATATAAACGGCAGTCTGATGAAAAGCCCTGTTCCAGAAATAGCCTGTGCCCTTAATTTAAGGGCTGGTATAGGCCACAGAGAATTAAGTGTGATAAGTAGTTGCACTCTACACAGTCGCTTGGATAGCTGTAAAAGTAGTAGATCATATCTAATTACTCACTCCAAGACATATTAGATTTCTTTTTATTGTTTCATCTTGGGTTTTTTTTTGTTTGGCTTTGTCTCTTTTGTTTTCAAAATTACTGAGGTACAGAAATAAATCCTTGTCTTTCATTAGGAAAAATTTAAAGCTGAGCCTTCGTATGAGAATAACGTGGGAACATGTGCTACAGCTTTATGTGTAGAGCATTATGATATGATATAGGGATTATCAGTTGTTGTTCTATTCATTATTTGTAGCATGTGGACATACAATGCTGTAAACAGGCAGGAGGAATGGTAACATTTCATAATGACTCTGGTACCTGATATAGTCATATGCATATTCACAGGGCAAGTAACCACTGTACTTGATGAAGTAAAGCAAAAAAATTTAGACTGCTTATAAGGAAAACAACAATTAATTGCAGCAATATATTAGACTCTGGGACAGCTTCCCAAGAGGAAAACAGGAAGCAGTCTGAGTAATTTAAAAATAACTTCCATAAAGCTCTGGAAAATATAATGTAGAAATAAGAACATTTTGGCAGAAGATGGAGCATGTGCTTAACACATCCTTCTCTTCTTGACTATGTGTTTGTAATTTTGAGCCAGATTATAAATCTGAAAGTTAATATCTTCAGTCACTAAGATCTGCAAATCTGATCTCGGTGTGATTCAGGTTTAAAACTGGACTCTGACATTAGAAATCTGTAAAGCAGAATTTTGTAACAGGAAAGCTCAAAATCAAGCTTATTTCTGAATTTGAAAAAATTGAACAGGTCCTTCTGTGGTATAGGTATATTTTGTAGACTTCTAAGAACCTGAACTGAGTCAAAAGTGGTTTGGGGGTAAAGTTGGAATGCTATGAATTTAGGTGAAAATTTGCAATACTCAAATAAAACCTGATTTCACAGGACACTTCAATTTAGCTAAAAGTCAAGGCAAGGGGGTAAAAATACATATGGTCCATAAGTAGAACGTACACAAAAAGTGTTAAAAAGCCAACATATTGAATTTGTCCAGATGTATCCAATACATGTATACAAACAATTCCTATGGTTCCTTTGTACCAGCAATTACAGATACAGTGGTAAGAAAAAATCTTGGGAGCTGAAACAATACAAAACTGAAGATGAGTTTGTAAATAGACCTGACATCTTGCTTACTAGAACATTTTTGTTCATCTGTGGGAGAGTTTTTTGTTTGTTTGTTTTTTGGGGTTTTGTTGGTTTTTTGTTGTTGTTTGGTTTGTTTATTTGGTTTTTTTATGATAACAGTGACTGAAAAAAAAAAAAGATAATGACTGTCACTGTTCAAAACTTAGAACTTCAGAAATTTCAGAAAAGTTTCTTTCCATTAAATTTCCACACAACATTTTAGAAAATAATTTTTTTTTTACTGCTTTACTATTGTAACAAGATTACAAATCATTCTGGAAACTTCAGAAGTGAGCTAAAGTTATGACTTCTAAAGGTTTACAGTCTAATCTAGCTATTAACTGAAGAAAAGTCAACATAAAAATAAGGCTAGGAATAGGTGGACAGGAAACATGAGAAAAACCTGTTTCTCTTGTTTCTTATGACAAATTTGGTAATTTTTTTCTTTTTAAATCTACAGGCAATACATAGCCATATTTATAGAGGTGGACTTTTTTCATTATTGCTTAGTTAAAACTGTAAAAAGATCAGCTAAAATCTGTAGGTTTTTTGCTTTTCTTTTAAAAATTTGGAAGCTTTTTTTCCCTTAAACTAGTAAGCAATCCCTATGTTATAGTTGATTTTTTTAAAAATTTTTTCTCAAGGGCTACCTTTTTCTTGGAAGAAAATATTTTGACTATTATTAACTGTTCTCCAAAATTCTTTTGAACTTTTCTGCTTTAATACTGAACTTCTGATCTGTCAATCATTAAGTACTGGTGATAACATCTGCAATAGAGCATAAGTTCATTTAAAGTTACAAAAGACTTTGTGTTTTCATTTCTTCTTCCTTTTCATCAAGGTATATAAAATTGCAGTAAGCCAATTTGATGAATTCACTTTGCTGTAAAGATGGAGCATTTTGCTATGAACAAGAATGTCATTATACTAAAATGGTTTAGACATATGGAAGGAATGACAGTGTCTAAGGAAAAAAGAAAAAAAAATTCTAATAAGAATTCTATTGTTGTCCTCACTTTAAGTTTACTTGGAAATATTGAGCACCATCTCAAAATAGAAGTGTTAACATGCGTTTCGTGTTGTTTACAATTCCTGACTAACAGGGAGACTGGAAGGTCAGGAAATCTCAAGTTATGACACTCCTCTCTGGTCCATTCTATTTCTACCACTCACAGTTTAATCACATAAGAGTAGCATCTATTAAAAATAAAGATGAGTGAAAGAAATTGCAAAAATAACTTTAGCCCTGAACAGAAGGCAGGGACATACACAACTATGAAGAGAGCACTCAAGTTAAATAGAACGTTATTGGGATAAGATTGAAAACAAATGCTTTCAGCAACTTGTCCTGGGCAGGGCTGAATATTCTGCACAGATTTCTTTAATTTTCCCTTTGCTATTGGGCTTCTTTTTGCTGTCCAACATCTTACCTAATAATGAGCAAACAAATAGCAGCACTTAAGAAAACACGATCACATGAACCCTCATGGCTGTGTATGAATTTACAAAACCAGATTCAGTCTTTCTCATGCATGCAAATAAATAATTGATTTCCTGACATCAGTTAGTCTAGGAAACTCTGGTCAGCCCTGCCTTTTTTACTGCAGGCAGGGTAGAGTCCTAGTTATGCCAGCTGGTCTCTCTGTAACACTTACTAAAGTAGAAATTAGCAGGACTGTGATCCTAGAGTTAAAAGACTAAGAATATGAATGTTACTAGAAGTAGTAGTAATTTTAATGAAGAGTCACTGTTCCTGATATGGAAGAGAATAATAAAAGACTGAGACCAGTATGTAACTTTTCTACTTAAATATTACATGTTTGTGGATGTGTGTGGCTAGCAGCAGTGGTGCACAAGTCTCCTTTGGTTTTGGATTGCGAAGTTTCTGTTATGGGATTATAGGAGACCAAGAAAATGTGCATTAAAGAGCATGGCAGTGAAACTGTACTTCAAACAGTAGAGAAAAATTTTTGTTGTGTGTGTGGTTTGTCATCTCCCTTTCAGATCTCAGCAGGAATATTTCAAGAAAAGCATTGTTAATGCTAATTGTATTCTTTCAATTTCAATAGGGATCAGATCTAATGGGAGCCTAAGATGTTGCATAAACCAAAAATGTCTGAACCATGGAGAAAAATAATCAGTGTTCAGATTATGAGGGTAAGTGCTGTTGGGGAATTTTTCAGAGACTATTTATCAAAATTTAAGCACATAAATGCTCCTTTCTGATGTCTACTGAATGTGTTATGATAGAGTATCAAAATCAGCACTATGATCAGAAGCATGAAAGTCCCTATTTTTAGGGAACTAATAATGTTTTTATTGCTTCATAGATTTATATAGAAAAAAGATCCTCTTTTTGTAAATTGTCACAAACAATTTACAATTCCAACAGGAACAAATGCAGTACAGTTTATTTTATACCAGTTGGATTGACCAGTCTGAGATGTTTCTCAGAAAGCAAAGCGTTTTTCTTTAAAAATGGGACGTAAGCACCTGGCTAACTCTGAACTTCATGATTAGTCATGTCTTTAAGTATTCTGCTGAATACTGGTACTTGAATGGTTTACTGAAGTAGACCTTCAGATTCAACTGAATCTGAATTATTTGTGTTGATATCTCATGCATAAAAAAAGAGTTAAAGAATCTGGTTTTGGGAAGAATTCTGGCTTAGACACTGGATTTTGAAATGAAAATTAATGTACTTTGACAGCTTTATGGAGTTCTCTAAAATTTAGATTTTAAAACAAGATATTTGCATTTAAGATGTTTTATTTAGATATTTAAAATAAATCCCCCAAAATCTGTCTGCTTATAGAAATTCTGCTTGAAATACATACGTATTTCTACGTATGATTGCCATTTGAAAGAAGAGAAGGCATTAGGAATAACATTCTTTTACTGCCAAAAGCTAAGTCTGTTAGAGCCATCATTTGGTCCACCAGAAATGCCCTGCTGCAAACAGGGCTACTTTGTGTTTGTGAAAAAGGAAATGGCTGTACTGAGAAAATCAGCAACTACTCAACAGCCTTTTCTCTATACACTGCTGCCTAAACAAGGAAAATACCCACCAATATTTACAACAAAGAGGCCTTGGATGAATGTAACAAAGGCTAGTCCAAAGTCAACAAAAAAAGGGACACATGAATGACAATTTCTAATATGTTATTTATAAATGATCAGGTTGACTGACAAATGAAATAATTACTTTACAATTTCAAGTATCTTACTTGAACTTTGGTCAGATAAATATTAATGAAAATAGCAGGCAGATTAAGTATTTTTTCTATGAGTGGACAATATATGGAGAATGACAATTAGACATGTGTTGTAGCCAGATGTTCCCCCAGACAGGTCCAGTTCCTGTTCTGCCTTACTACAAAAAGAAAATAAGATTTTACTCACAAGAAGAAAGACTAAGAAAAATAAGTAGTCATTATGTAGGGTAGTCAGTATTGTGGAACCATCTCTGAAATTTTCTTTAGTATATACAATATTGTAGTTATTTGGTGAAACATAAGCTGGAATCATACTGCTACTCCAAGGGTTGTCTCTGGAGGACTTCATGTATAAAGACATGATCTTGCTACCAGATCAAATCCTGGTCAAGACATTCTTGAACGTGCTTTTGGCTGAATACAGTTTCTGAACTATAACTGTTTAGAGGTACACCCATTTGCTGAATAAGAAGAGCAAAAATGGAAGGAATTAAGTGTTCCAGTTCCTTCTGAGGTGGTCTGTGCATCCTTCAAACAGTAAACTGGCACCAGGAAAGGACTTTTGAAACCTTGCCTTTACAGACATATTTGTCATGCCAATGTTGAACACAGTGTAGAATTTGGAAAGATGAGGAAAACAAACTATGATATAGTTGCTATATTATAACACTGAGTTTCTAAATCACAGCAGTGTGTTTTTTTCTGTGGTGCAGCCATCCAAGTTTCTCACTGCCAGGTTTCCACGATCTCCTAGGGTAAAATGGCAGTCATTTAAGAGTGACTCCTTGATTCTGTAACTAATAAGGACCCACAGAACGCAGAGGGAGGGTAGATCTACAAAATTCACCTGTGGAGGAAAATGGGGAGACTTCTGTACACTCCAGCTTATAGAGCAAACCTACTAAACTGGCTCTTTGTTTGCTTTTGACACAGTGCCTACTAGCATAGCAGTACAGCCTGAAGGAATGTTTTTGCTATCATGTGCATAAAAACATCCAACCAAAAATATAATTAATGCCTACAATTTATACATAATACGCACATTTGTATACATATGAGGGCATATCCTATTTTGTGACCAATTCACAGTCATGAATGCATACATGTGTGCAAGCATATGTGCAATTTTGATTTTCTGTTTCTGAAAAAGGCACTGTAGGAGAATTTTATTAGCAGATACTAACTAAGATGTGGGCCTCTCGGCTGTTTTGTACAAGTGTTTCACTTCATTTGTACTCAATGGGACGTTCAGAATATAGGAATGTGACGTCTCTTCACCACATATACATGGGGAGGCATTGAGTTTCTAGGACAATATTCCTTTTTAGTTTTTTTAATTTGAAAATTTCATTCTGCCTGCTTATTTTGTTTAGCATCACAAAATTGTGTGATAATGATCAGGAACTCTGAGTGTTAAGGTCTTATTTTTTCTAACATCCATGAAACACTTTGTTCCTTCCATTTTCCCTAACTGAAAATTTTAGTTTTTCAGTTGTGAAAGTGGAAGGAGAAATGGTAGCACTCAGATGAAAAATAAGTTCTGAATAATTTGCTCCATGATTCTGATGAATGGTATGAGGAGTAATCAAGGGTCAGTACCAGCAGAAGCAATAGGAACCTCTATTTGACATTAAGATGTACAAGTCTGGGAAAAGACTGATAGTGTTGTATTCTTTCTGTTAATTATACTCAAATTTTGACATTTTGCCTTGATATTTTGTCCTGCTTATTGATTTTACAGAAGGAGTAAAACCTTTAAGTGGCATCAAAACTAGTTGAGAACTACTGAACAGTTTGGGTATAACCAAGCTACACAAACAATAAACTCAATTAATCTATGAATCACTGCAACTGGTGAGCTACTTTGAACACTATAGATCAAAAATCCTAGTAAAGGGAGTGAGAGCTGCTGTTAAAATCATTAATTATCAATCAAGCAATGCAAGAAAAAATAGAGTATGGCACTTTGTGGTATAGCTTAATGGAAGAACACATTTAACCATACCAACTGATATGCAATTCCTCCTTCTTACCAGCTTTCAATTTCTACACAATCCATATAACTGGACCATTGTTTTATAATGCAAATTTTTGCACGTTTGTATTTTCTGTTACAGAACATGGAATTCTATACATTATGCTCTTGTAGTAGTTTTCTTATAAATTTTAGTATTCTGACCTAAGAACGTTTGAATTTTCTTAAACTTAAAAACTTGGTGAAATATAAGAGAAAGGTTTTAGTCCACATGCATTGCCCAAAATCAGGAAACATTTTTCCAATTTGAGTGAGTGAAGTCAAAAGTAATCTTTCTTCTCTAGTAAATCAGTATAAATCTGTTTATGAGGTCTTAAGGGCTGATTCAGGATGAGAAATCCTTGTATTTCAAAGAGAGTGAATAAATGGCAGGAAACTGATAAGTCTGAAAGTGTGATGTATAATCCCAGAGTGGATTATTGACAATGATGGAGAAGAAACATCCAGAAAAACATAGGTGCCAAAGGAAGAAATGCTGGCACATAACTGAGACCCAAACTCCTGTTGTTTATAAATGAAAAAAATGGTTAGGCTTTTGGGTTCTTCCTGTCATGGAAGCAACAAGTCCCCTTGTAGGCATGACCCAGTAAAACAGAGATGGAAAACTGACGATCTGCCCCTTGTGGCTTCAAAAGAATCCAAGGAATGTTTGGTAGCAGCACAGTGTTTAATCTTTGTTTGCCTTCAAAATTCCAGTTCTGGTCATTGCATTTAGCCTAACTAAGTCACTTACGTGTTTTCAATTGGCAAAAGTTATTCTTCGTTTCCTTTTAATTTAATTACAGAATTTCTCTGTTGTGGAAAACCTATTTGGGATGGTCTTTTGTGCCAAAAGTGGCAGTATTTCAGGTGAAACTAATTTCATCACTTCAAAATGACTCCTGAATCTTTTTGAATTACAGCCCCACACAGACATAGCAATAAAAGAAAAATAAACCAATTTAAAATTAATGTTGACTGCATTTTGAATGCTCAAAAAGGCACAGTTACAGCTGTCTTTTTATTTTGTAGCAATTTCTGAGGTATCTATTACATATTTGATTCCAACGTTTAGTTGATTTTTTTTCTTAAGTTCATTGCTCTTAATGACTTTGGATCATATACCTCAGAATTTTGTTGTGGTTTTATTTCCTTCCATTGACCATTCATTTTCAGAGTCATATATCCAGCTATTACTATGGTGGCCACACCTCAGGTACTAATACTAAACTCAGTATGACTTTTGCAGAATGGCATTTTAAAATTGATGTTAGTAATCTGGAAAATGTATGTATTCCTGAATTCTATTAGCAGCACAGACAGAAGCCTTGTTTGAATCCTAAGGTGGACTTATTGTGCTCAGGGTGAGCAGATGGTTTTGAGGGAATCCAGGACCACACAAACTGTTTGTGTCCTACCCTGCTACACTAATAACAGGCATTTGAAAGAGGACATTAAAACAGCCAGAAACTTTTCATGTGATATCATCCTGAGACCTTCTGATTGCTGTCAGGATGGTGGATTTAGATTCACTATATAGAATTCCACAACTTAAATAATGAGTGCCTGATGGAAGTACCAGGATATTATTTCATTTGTTCAGTAGAAGTTGAAGCATGAATTCTACAGGCATTTCTTGGGAGTAAAAATATCTTCACATTTAGCAATTTTTTGCAAAGAAACATGAACTGGCTGAGCCAAACCTCTTATGTCCTGCCTGTCCAGCATGTTGTGTCATGGACCCATTTCTCTCTCCCGCTTGCTGTCCCACTTGCCCATTCTCTGACTCAGCTGTTTTCCTAATGCTTATCCTTCTCATCTTCCTCCTTCGCAGTTTCCATGTGTCTTGTCCCCCTGAAGTCTCCCCTCTCTGGTCAGCACACGCCTGTTCCAGCCATAGCCTGGTGTGTGCAGGTGAGGTTGCCCTTAGTGTCACCGTGTTCGCCAGCCCTGTGAGCACCAGCAGCCCCTGCTGTCCCTGCCCAGGGCCCCGTGTCAGCCCATCCATCACTCCTCAGACCCAGCCACGGCAGGGTGTGTCTGCAGCTGCCCATGGTGCTGCCCTGCCTGACCGTGGGCCCTGGGCTGTGCCCGTGCACAGCCCCACGTCCTGCCGTGGCTCCGGAGAGGTGCCTGCTGCTGTGGCTGAGACCACCCTGGACCCAGCCCTGCCTTGCAGAGCCCCTTCACCCCAGCTACCTCCCCCGAGGAGCTGCTGGACCCCACTCCATCCCAGCAGCACTGATTTCCCCATAGCAGTGTCATGGGAACCCCATTTAAAAGGCTAACATTTTTTCAGCCCACAGCTGCTGCACACTCAGTGTAGGCAGAGTTTTTACCATCTAGCAAATATCTACTTCAGTTTAATGTACTAATTGTGCCTTCTGAAATTTGTCATTTGGACAAGGTATGTATTCTGAACAGAGTTAGGAATGGGTCATCCTGCATCAAAGCATGGCAACACTTCAGCATCTTAAATAGCAAAGGAATTTATCACTTTGGTCATGAAAAGCTTTCTCCCCTCACTTGCCCTCGGAAATTGCTGAACTGTTTTGACTGAAAATTCCCCAAATAGCTCAAATAGCAGATAACTGCATGGAAGGTTTCTAACTATAATTAGAAAAAAAAACCCTGAACTGGAAGTTAGAATTTGGCAAAGTTATAACAAATTACAACCAACTGGAAAGGGTCAAAGCAATTGGAAGAATATAGGTGGTGCTCTTTGCCACACCTATAATACATGCAGCTTATTTTTCTTAAGCTAAATTCATCCATTGACAAATTTATGAGCTGCTGAGTGTTGTGTCTGGGCTTCAGAACACTTTGAATTAATACAGGAAAGCCTCTTTTACACTGAGCATGAGACTTGTTTGAAATTCTGGCTATAACGCATTCTCCAAAAATTGTTTAAAACAATATAGCCCTATAAACACTGGCTAACCATACTTGGACTTGTCTCTCTCCTTTTTATGAAAAGTGTCTCAAATAGTTTGCTAGTATAATCTTACAGTATGTATGATGTTCAGAGGTAAAAGAAATTACATTATAATTTTTGAAAATTCATATTTTTTTTCTACATTGGAAAAGAAACCTCTTGTAGTTGAAGCCTGAAACTTCAGATTTTCTGAGAGTTACTTTTGCTCTGATGATTCACTGCAGTCACAGAACAAGTATGGAAATGAATGCTTCCAGTTTCTCATTTTATCTCTTATCCCTAGGTACCATGACTGTGCTTTCCTTTTTTCTCCCACCATGTGTCCTTTTCTCCTGAACTAACTCTTGTACAGCTCTCTTTTTTTATGAATTAGGATAGCTTGAATGTTGGTAGACTGATCATTCATATCTTCAATGAAGAAGGGAGAAAGTTCTTCGTATTCCACCAATTAGTACAAATGAATAGTGCCCACTCTGCTGAAGGAAACCTGTGTTTGGAAACAGCTCTGTTACGTAACTCTTGAGGCAGAAGGGCATGTATCTGTTTCAGATTGACAGAGATTCATCTTATTTTATCTCTGCCTGCCTCACACTCCTTCAACATCTGAACATAGCCCAAACAGCTTGTCTGTGGCAGTCTGGTACAGGGGCCACAAATGCATAGATATTCTGTTGTACTGTTGTAGTGGTTTGGGTATAAAAAAAAATGTATTAACAGAGCTAAAAGAATAACTATGAACTAATTTAGCCAGAAAAATGTCCATATACTCATGGTTTTAGGTATAGGTGGTAGACCAGCACTTTCCTAGGTCTGATTCCTTTGGGAAATCTTGTTTGCAAACAATGCACCCAAATTATGCATTTTCCCAGCTATGTTCACTCTTTTCAGAAGTACTCTTACTTCACTATTGGTGTCCAGAATCTGACTGATTATGTCTAAAGAACTGAGAGCTGTAAACAGAGAAAGAGAAAAGGTAGGAGACTGCTAAAGTTAAAGGCTAATGAAAGCAATGTGAGAGGGTGTTATGGCCTTCCACAAACACTGGGCAACTGAAGAGGCAATGGAAGGGATTACTTGTGCAGCAGAACAGTTTTGCCTGAGGTGTGCCAGATGTCTGAACCGTAGTGGAGGACAAAGAACAACATTCAGAACTCACTGGGTTATTGAGAGTATTCTTCAAACTTGGTTGCCTCCCACACTACTTTGTGGAGAGAGGAATAAATAGGATGGCTTATTCACTTAATGTCATCCTCAGTATAACCCCAAACCAAAGTGTATTATTATTGTTATTATTATCCAAGACTAAAATCCTTCCTCTAGGAAATATTGAAATGCTTCTCTTTTTCTTACAAGGAATGCTGCTAATTACGTGGTGGAAGCATACTGCCTTGGTGCATTGCTTTAAGTACAAAAATATTAATATCCCCCAAAGTCTTGACTTTGGTGGTCTCAGTCTTTTTTTCTGTCCTTGTCAAATGTGTCAAATGATATTTTGATAGCATTTGTTAGGAGTGTATTGCACAGGAATAATACTCTACCAGAGATTCCTGCAAGATCTTCTGGAAACTTGCTCGAATGGCATGGCTTAAGTAAGTGGGCAAAAAACTGGCACTACTGACTAGTGGAAACAGCAGTACTTTCACAGATGAAATGGATTTAGCTGACAATCATTGCTTTAGACTATTTCCCCTTTTTTTGGTTAACAGGCACAAACTTGCTACTGTATTTGTTAGTAGTAGGTTACTTTACAGAACAAATGCCAAAAAAGCAAATACAGAAAACAGTCTTGGCCTTTTAGTTGTCATTCAAGCCCTTAAAAATGGGCTGTTCCTGTTGCACTACGGGAAAAAGTTTTAATGTGTTTTTATGACATAAAGCAGAAAAATGCAGGTGTAGCTCTTATCTGTCCATAAAAGACCAAAACTGTCTCTGCATTCAACAGGAAGCATTCATAATGAATTGAGTGATGTGCAAAAGAATTTTTATTTGTATCTTAGGAATGCATAACTAGAAATATTATGAGCCATTCCTTGACATTTCCTATTCTGCTTAGAAAATATGCTAACAATTGTACAGTCTCTTTGTAATATCTTCCTGGATACTTCAAACAGAAATACATGCAGGACCAAATATTTGTTCTGCTGCATTGCTCATTCAGACTGTTTTATTATCACAATTTTATTAATGAGTTTTATGTTACTGAATTCTATTTTAAGCACAAAATTTTGAAACGTTTGCTCAAAAGATTTAAAAAGATTAAGAGTTTGCAAGTGAATATCAGAGTATATTCCCTATAGTGGGTGTATATATAGGTATAGTATGTTCTCTACTCTCTCTAGCCATTATGGTTCCATTAAGAACAAAATTAAAATCGACAAATTAGCCTGCTCTGCATCTTCATTAACAAGGAACGTGCAGATGTTCATGTGTGTAAGCTTTCTAGGATTCCAAACTCTCTCTTAAAAATCTTTCTCTTACAGAAGAACTCACCTGAAAACTTGTATCATTCCCCCATCAGAAGAACAGAGACTGAGTGAGCACTGATTTAATTGGGAGAAAGTTCATTAACATCAGTAAAAATCAGAAATCTTACATTTCTTCTTATCATGAAGAGTATTTCTCAGTAGTGCTATAGTTGGTCTGATTTTTTAGTTTCAGTAATCAATAGAGAAAGACATTTTATTCTATTTGTTCAAATAAATCACACTCAGAGAAAGGGTTCTGTGCTACTTAACACTGTTCACAGTCCTTAAAAGTCTTCAAAAGTACAAATAGTGCTGCATCATGGTGTGACCTTCCTTGATTCTTTAAGGATTGGTTAGAAAAGAGCTATGGTCTCTTTCCTTTGTGGGGAGGTAATTTCTACCCTTTTGCCTTTTCTTGGGACCTCTGCTACTGTCATTCCTACTGTATTGAAACTGTTTTTTTTTCTGAATGATTACTGAAGATATTTCTAGATTTCTTACCCAAGGTGTTAGTTAAAGGAATGTTTTTGGTTGTTTTTTTAAAAATTTTCTCCTTCTTAAATAAATAATAGACTCTAGAATATAATAGAAATAATGCTATGTGAATTTTCTCTCTGAAATCCATTTCTGACTGCTTCAAGCTAGTTTACTGTCTACCTTGTCTCTCCGTGTCAGTAAAAAAGAGAATGTGACAGACTGACCCTGTCTAGATGCTGTGTGCCCACCAAAGCCTATCACTTCCCTTATCAGCTGCACAGGGGAGAAAAAATACAGCAAAAGCCTTGTGGGGTGAGATAAGGATGTTTAGCAATCACTCACCAGTTATTGTCAAAGGCAAAACTGGTTCAGCTAGGGAGAATAATTTAATTTATTGCCAATCAAACAAGAGTAGAGTAATGAGATAATAAAAAACAACATTTAAACACTTTCTTTCCACACCTTACCTCCACCCCTCCCTTCTTCCTGGGCTCTACTTCAATCATAATTTCTACAACCCCTCCCCTGCAGTGGCACAGATGGACAGAGAATGGGGGTTGAGGTCAGTTCAGTGCTCACCGTTTTCCTCCTCCCTCTGCTCCAGTGTGGGTCTCTCCCATGAAATACAATCTTCCATGAACTTCTTAACATGAGTCCTTCCATTAAGCTTAACATGATTGTATTTCCTGATGAACTGCTCCAGTGTGGGTCCCTCCCCTGTGGTGCAGTCCTTCAGAACAGATCCCTCCAGTGTGGATCTCCTACAGGGGTCATGAGTCCTGCCAGGAATTCTGCTGAAGCATAAGCTCCTCTCCTAACAGAGTCACAGTCTCTTCCAGACACCTGTTCCAGCAGGCTCCCCTTCTTAAGTATGTTTTCCCTGAGGCTCTAGCACCATTTCTGATAGGCTAAGCCACAGGGCCATCTTGGAGCTGGTTGATATTGGCTCTGTGTGTCATAGGGGAAGTTTCTAGCAACTTCTCACAGCAGCCACCCCTGCAGCCCTCCCACTACCAAAACCTTGCCATGAAAACCTGATATAGGCAATTAAAGTAACCGTGAAATATGCCCTTCTCCTCCTCACAATAGCCCACACTGAAAGGAAGTGTGATCACACTCCACGGAAAGCCACCTAGAAAGAAGCAGGTGTTATGACTGTAACAGTGGTTCCACCAATCAGTCTTTTTTTACATAGTCTAGTTCCAGGATATGAAAAAAATTAGGGTCAGTCATTTAATAACTTTGGCTGCTGCACACCTCTGCTGGATGAAGAATAAGAACATGGGAAAAATCTTAGAGAACTGCTTTGACAGAATAACTTTGAGACTATGTAATGACTAAAGATGTGAGGAAGAGAACCTTAATTTCTTTTTGGGTGGAAAAGTCTGAAACAGTGTAAAAAAGACATTGATCCACATCTGTAAAATTCTAGGAGAATGTGTGTGTGCATATGTCTTGGAATATAAGGAAGTTTGGACATGGAAAAATTAATTAAAATGGCAGGAGGAAGGAAAGCTTAGCTGTAAAATCAAGAAGGTAAATGAAAGCACGTGAACTCTGAATAGAGGAGTCATAACTAAAAACACAAGGAGCAGAGTAATCTTAGGTATCTTCACTCTGATTAGAGCCTAAATATCTCTGGATTAGTGAGAAAACTGATGCAGAGAAAAGGATATGGGTATGTACATCTATTTTAGTTAGTCTTCTCTCTTGATTTCTTTTCAGATTCCTGTGATGAGTCTTCCTCTGCCTAATTGTGTCTATGTTTTTACATCCTTGAAGAGCTAAAATCCCAAGATATGAAGTGCTGTGTGTGCAGAGCTCTAAGAGAAAGTGCATTTCTTTTTTGTTACACGATCTAGGAGCATGATGGAGCCTCAGCCCTGACAAATAGGTAATCCATGTTTCAGTCTGGAACTACCCAGAAAGTCTCTAGTTGATCAAGAAATCGATGGTTTTTTAGGATTGTGAGACAGTCTGAAGTCATGGATGTCATTTCCCATTGAAAACCCAGGATATTTCTGGGAAACAGCATGTGTCCAGTAAACTTTCTCTGAAGGGCTTGAAAACTGATGCTGTTCTCCAAGTGTATGTTCAGAGGCCCCTGCCAAAATCCTGTACCTGGATGCTGTTTGAACTGCAGGCTCTCATGGTCCTCTGAGTCAGTAAAGTAGATTCCAACACAGGAGACTGAGTAATGGCTCTTTCTCTCATGAACCTTCTGCCCTGGATGTCTGTGTAGATCTGTAACTAACACAGTTATAAAGTGACACATTTGCACTTGAACAGAGCAATTGCTGGCTGTTTGTTTCTGATATTGCCTGATGTCCACTTTCTTATATGTTGTCCTTTTCCTAGAGGCAAGTAATTTCCTTATATTTTGCCCAACCACATCATGCATGGGTTTTATTCATGTAGTAGGGAAAGCTTTCCCTATTCATGTGGTAGGGAAATACCTTGCTTTCCTTTATCATTGGGAGTTTCTCTCTGAGTGCATTAACAGAAAAGTGTTGCTACTTAGAAACAAGTTTGTTGGAAAAACATAGGATGGTTTAAGATTGTGTTAGAAGAAGTTAGTCTTATATTTTTTGAAAACTTCTTATGCTTACTCTTACCCATCATGCATTGTCAAAAAATCCATTCATTGTAAATGCAAGATGACTAATAGGAAGAGCTTTATGGAACAAGCATTTTTTACAGTCCCATGGAAGCCATAGCAATGCCCGAATTTATTTACATGCTTTATTTCATTATTCAGTCATGAATTCATGAAATCACATTCATGTTTGATTTGTGTCAATCCTGCCAGAGAATGGACAGTGTCATCACAACATGTCATTCAGGCCTAAAGCTGTGTTTTTCTATTAAGCTGTTATGACTGGGCTTGTACAAGTCCATAAACCTGATATTAATCCCTTACTAGGTTACCTATTATCTTTCTAAAAAAAATTTGGAATATATTAAGGAAAAAGATGTGTTAGGTGAGTTTTCATTTGATGGAATTACTCATAATATGCACTGAGAAAGATTATTATCCTTTTTTTATTCCTACTCAGACTTTGTAAACCTTCTCTTTAGTAAGAAATGTAAGAGCAAGTCTTAAATATTTGCATTTCAGAAATTTAAAAGAGATGAATATGATACAGATAAAGTTCATAAGGTAAGGCTACTATTGTTTCTTTTGCCTAAATGCCAGTAAACCCCATATTTTCCTGAACAGTACCATTTGGTCTGCTGTGCTTCTTGTCCAGATAGGGTTTGAGTGGCCTAGTGAAATAACTTACACAACTTTTTGAACAGTATTTGCTTTGAACTAGAAGGCAATACTTTTGTGGCATTCCAGAACTAAATTCATAAGTACCTTAATCAAGTTTACAATAATTTACAATTGTCTGTGTGAATTAAAACAACTTGGCCAAATTCACAACTGACTTACAAAGAACTAAGGCACCCTGGGGCTGGCTACTTGTTGATAAAGCACGTGCATATACAAATGAAGGGAGAATTTGGGTTTTGTTCAATAACAGTACTGCATGGACTAGTGAAGCAAAATGGAAAGATAGCCTTACAAAAATATATTTTTTCCAAACAAGTTTGTGAAACCTTTTCCCTTGGAGAAATGAAGATAAACCTAGCAGTTCCATCCTTTCAAAATTCTGTTTTTCTTGATCCAGCCTAGATTTGACTCAGCTGGCAGAGCCAGTAGCTGGAATTCATGCATTGCAGTGTACAGTGCATGGGAGGTCAGCTTTAGGCCTCTGTATCTCTAAGAAAATCTGATATATAAAAGAATACATCTACTGTTTAATGCTCTAGATCATAAATGCCCTCAGTCAGAGTCAGGCAGAAAACCAGCTGTCATTACCACTTTCCATACAGACGGGCACAGTAAAGGACCTTGTATAATACCATGAATGATCTGGCAGGAGTTGCAGATATGACTCCAACTGTAATGCATCTTGGTCTGTTGAGTTGAGCCAAACTGAACTTCATCTCTCTCAGTCTCCAGTAATGTTTCAGTAAATGGTAATTTTCAATAGTTACTGAGACTTTGCCAACTGTTCTGATGCAGATTGCCTCATATCCCATGTAAAAGGTGCGTTGGTTGAACTCTGGATTTCTATGGCATGGAATTGTTCAACTCATTGTTGCATCCAACTGTAACTATTTGTCTGGCCATGCAGAGGAATGTGAAACTCTCACACAAATGACTAAGAATTACATTTTACGGCTTTTGTTTCTAGAATAGAAGGCTTTCTTGAGAACGGATTTAAATGATGGAGAGCTAGACCAGAAGGATGGAAAAAAATAGAGATATTTTTAAAATTGTGAGTTTTTGGAACTTTTGAGTTTTTCCATTGCAAGGACATCTATTTGATGATAAATATGACTTTAAAAGTGGAATTGTAGGGCTTGATTCATTTGGGTTAAATAATAATGAATAAGCAAACATCATAATCTCTTAGTAGTCATATCTGTCTCATCCAAAGCACAGGGTAGGATGGGAGTTTGAGCAGTCTCTGCTTTTGAGCAGAGGTCCTATCTCTCTGTATATTAGCCAGCACACAGCAATAATACTGATTGTAGTATTTTGGGGTATTCCAGTACAGCTGACAAATGCAGGAGGCTTATCAGTGCTCAAAATGAAGTGATGCTTTTCCTAAATTCAGTGCTTTACCTGTAATCAGCTGAAGTACTGTTCAAATATCTGAACAAGTAAATTTGCTTTTTTATCCAGGTGTTACACTACACTTTTATCATCTGGAGGGTTCTTTTCCTTTTTCTCTTCTGTTGATATATAATTGTTGTTCTACCTTAGAGTCAGCTGAACAAAACATGATCTTGACCTTGGGAGGTTCTGGGAAATTCTAGACATTTCTCAGACATGATTGGAAGTGACCAAAAAATGGTTAGTTTTGTCAGGAAATGTATTTTTTGTGTGTTCAAGCTGATATATAATAATATAAAGAAGGATTAACTAACCTTTTTCTAAATGTATGGTACAATAACAGTGTTTCTGTAGTCTTAGAGAAAAACTTATAAAACAGTTACTATTATGCAGAAATATTTTTTTTTCCAAAGTTATTTTGTAAAGATGTGCCGTAGTTGCTATTACTACTTCAGAAATATCTGAAATCTAAGTATTGCAGGATATTTTTTGTCACTAGAATATGCTGGACATGTAGGAAAATAAGGTTCCCAGATTGATTTTGCATTTTTCTTAAAAATTCACATTTTTATAATGAAGTTTGGAAATGTCATGCATAACACTAAGCATAGACCAATCTTCAGTCTGCATCCTGCTCTGGGAAATCTGCTACTGGCAGCTAATATAAATGTAGGAATTTCATTAAGGGCAGACATAATGTTTCTGCTTCTTTTTTCTGCAGATCTGCTGTAGTCTATTACAAGAGACTGCGCTTATTTTCCTTTTGAAGACTTTGCCTTTTTGCTGTTGCTTTCCAAAGCTGAATGTTTTTATACAGTCCCTTAAGTCTCATAGGTTATGGTTAAGTCTTCATTTTTGTAGACACATATTTATAGAACAAGTAGGGTAACATACTGTATCGGGCAAACAAACCATATGCCTTTCTTGCTGCTGTCACAAATGCCACAATATGGTGTAACACCTAGTTTTGAAAACAAATCTCTTAATGACAGGAAGAATAACTCAATGTAGCACAGAAGCTGCATGATCTTTGGACTTTTAGTGGTATGTCACAATTATAGAATATGTTGCCAAGGAAGCTGCATTGTGGCTTGCAAGCTTCCAAATTATTCGTCATATTTCTGACCTTAAGCCATAATTTTGCTCATGCTTCAAATAAAGACAGTCATTCAGGACTTTAAAAAATACATGGAGTTCAGGTAGAACTTTGCATCTGCATTGTTTCATGTAAATTTATCAAGCTTTAATCCATATCATATATAGATGAAATGAACAAATAGATTGCATTGTAATCTGATCTAAATAATCCATGTAGCTGAGGAAAAATAAAATGTGGCCTACTAAGTAATCTTAATACTGTTGGATACAGTTCTGTCTGACACAGCTGGGAAATTTTCACAAAATGTTATTATTGCCAAGGGCTGAGTAGTCCTTTAGTGATAAATTGAACATGAGTTCTTGTTTTTTCAGTTCTTTGTTAAGTCTATTAGGCTGTTCATCCTCTAAATGTTTGATCATACAAGGAAAATATTATGAAGGCATTCAATTAACAATAGAAATAAAATACTTGCTTGCTCAGGAGGGACAAGAGACAATGCAATGTGCAGACAGCCACACCAGCACTCAAGTGCCATCATTGTAGGTGTCATATCAAACTAAGGATATATCAGTAAAAATAAACAAAAGGCACTCATGTAAATCTAATCCTAAATCAGTAGCAACTCTAGAAGTCCCTTCAGTGGTGACAGTCATACACTGAGGTGAACTGTAGCATATATTTCATGTCTTGCTTCCACACATCATAAAGATGTTTCTCAACTGATGGAGGTAAAAAAGTGTAAAGCCAAACTGCCCTTATTCTGTTAGCTAATTCTTTCTCTTGGCATGTCCGTACTTGGGAGAAAGGCAATTGAGCTTCTTCAGGCAAAAGGTTAGAATTTGACACTCCTCGCTGTTCAAAAATAAAAAGTAAAAATAAAAGAGAAAATAAGATTTATTATGTTTTGAGTTTGCTACTGGGTGTATTATTGCCATGTTGTTTTTCCTTTCCAATCAAAGTCCAACAGATTTTTATTTTTGTGTGGCTTACCACAAAAAGTAATACTTTTTTATTTTCTTTACTGAAAGGGAACAAAAAAAGAATCATTTTTAGAAACTTTTTGGTTAAAAATAGATATGTCCCAACCCTTTTTCTCTTCACAGTATGTGAAATGTGGTCAAAGTGTAATTTTTTTGCCTACTGTTACCTAGATTAAGTTTCCCAGGGCAGACAGAATGTTGGAAGCCAGAAAAGGAGTATCCTCCTGCTGCTTCATAAACAATGTCACACCTAGCTGGGAAAGACAGAGCTTTACAGGAATCCTACTTTTAATGGTGTGTCCTTATTTCCCCTGTTTTTGCTTTCAGTACTGTTACTGGAAAGTTGCATGGGCTATTATAGTGACCGTGGCATGATGCACATATGTTTGAGGTGTGTACACATAACAATAGGTTAAACAAAACACCGTGAGGAAGGAGGAAAAGTTAAGATGAGGAAAAAAAGAAAAGCAGCTATCCCTAAAACCAACATTGTCTCGATTCAGGAAAAAAGCAATGTAGGTTTCTGTCTCTAACGCTTCTCCTTCAAAGCACTAAAGCTGCAGTTTCTGATTTTTAGATCAGTTGCATGACTCTTTTGACTAGGTCAGAAGGTAGCTTTAAAAGAGGAGTTGGGATTGCTTCCATCGTTTGTGTTGGTGCCCAAAGAAATTTGTCTAACCCCAAAAATATCTTACAGGGAAACAGCCTGTCACCTAAAATGGACATTTCTTTTGTGCATGGTGACACTAGAGATGTGGTAGGAAACTATCTTCACATCTGTCCCATGTTGACTTGTTCCTGAATAAAAACATCTAGGGCACATTGCTAACACCACTGTATTAACAGCTGGCATTTCCTTGTGTCTAAAAAGAATTTTCTTGGTATTCTCTGAATAACAGCTACCATATTCAGTGCTTAATGTAGTCAAACTATCACTACACAAAAATGTGATAAAATTAAGGACTATGATTGACTTTTGAAACAAGCGTTTTATGAATTTACCGAACATGGGTTTTTAATGCCCTTGCCATATCTAACTGATGAACAGATTATAAAACTAGGAGGACTCTTGTGAATAAAATTTTCCAGTGAAAAAAATAAACTACTATCATAACTAATCCTCATTTGAGTTGCAGCCTTTAGTTTAGAAACAAGATAACAAACCATGTAAGCAGGAGCACTTCTTTGTGGCTGAAGAAAACTCACACTGGCTTATTTCTCAGTTACTACAGCTGGCATCCTCGTCCTGATTGCTATAGGGTCTTTTGAATACATGGGGCAATGAGATACAAGTTCCTTCTTGACTCACTGACCATATGCCAAAATGGCATCATTGTAAGATACATTCTGCAGGTTCCTGCTACCCCTAGAACTGCACTCAACTGAATAAACTCTTTTTGCTAGTATTCTGTAATAGATGTTGTTTAAACGCAACTAAAGGAGAGCACAGCTGTTCTAATTTGATTAAAAACTTTTTCCAGAAAGTCACAGAAAGTTTTGTACTGAGCTAAATTCCAGTCTTAATAAACAAGTTAAATAAAACCTCCTAGAAGCTCCTTCGTCTCTTGATGCATTCTCACTTGTCTCCAAGTATTTCCCTCGTCACGCTCCTTTCAATGCAAAACAATAACAGAATTATGTACTGGTTTATTAGGGCTGCCAGCACTTGAATTGTTCAACAATCACTAAATGCATGTTATTTATGAACTTTGAGGTAGCAGCACCTGAAAAAAAAAAAAAGTGCAATTATTGTTTATTGAGAAATTTGACATATGAAAAATTCACTGATGAGAAATGTTACTGTGGCTCAGCTAGCTGTTCAGCTTGTTTGCACAGTCTGCAGTAAATGTGAAAGATTTTAGTAGAAGAGAAGTAAATAACCGCATGTTTATGATTCAGTGTCATGTGGAGAAATGGTGTGGGATTGCTGCCATGCTTTATCTGCTCCAGGGTGGCTTATTTGTGTTTCAAAACACTGAGATAACAAGTCTTCCAGCATGCTGGCCAATAATCTTTTATTTTTGAAAAGAAGAATAATTGCACAACAAAGTTTTTGGCGTTCGCACTTCATTGATTTATGTAAACTGACTTAGAATATTTCCTTCTTTCACAAACCAAGTTGCCGTTAAGTATCTCCGTATCAAAGAAGATAGCCTTGGTAACATTTGCTTAGCTGAATGAGGTATTTCCTTGGAAAAGAAACACTTGTCTTCTAGACTTGATAAAAATTTGAATGCCCGCTCAGTAGGAAATGTCAGTATTCATTGCCTGATTTCAATTTTTATCAAATCAAGTAATGAAATACAATTTTTCCTTTTGTTTACAATGAAGCATTTCAAAATAGATATGCAAAAATAACCACAGTTTGTTATGGTTTTTATCTTTAAATTGAAATGACATATCCTAATAATGACAAGGGAAAATGTTTTGATTTGGTTTGTTGAACTAACTAGAAATATTTCTTTTCATTTTCACACTGAAATGTGATTTTTTTGGAGGTGTAAGTTATCTTCTGGGTATACAGATTGCTTCTCAAGAATGGAAACATTACCATTCTGCTCTCTGACATGGCTTCCTAGACCTAGAAATTTCCCATGAAGCATTAAAGGTCTTAGTTGAATAACTGCATTGTATTATGTAGGACTTGGTGAGAGCCATGTTTTATATGTATGAATTAGATATGTGAGCCTGGATTCTCAGGAAATATTGTGTGCTGCAGTTAGCCTTGTATTTTAAAGCTTCTCTTCTTATTTTGATCCTTTTTCTATGCTTGTTTAATATTTTCTTTTCTGTAAATTCAAAACTATTTCCAAAATAGTTCCCTCCCTCTTCCACTCACCCTCACCTTTTTCCTTTCTTCCCTCCTAGCTTCCTTTATTCCTTCTCTCCTTCTCTTTCTTCTTTCTCTCTTTCTTCTGTCCTTCCTTCACTGTGTGTAACTTCAGTATTGATGGGGAATCTTTCTTGCTAAATGCATGGGTTGTAAAGCTCTCGCTGTCTCTGTTTTTCTATAATAATATATCATGACGATTGTTTCAACATTCACTGGTACCATGGCCTTGTCTGCTATGACCTGCTGTTGGGGATTAACCCCAGCTAGCAACTAAGTACCACACAGCCAGTGGGGTCAGAGAGACAATCAGAAAGGTAAAAGGTGGAAAACCCATGAGTTGAGATAAAGACAGTTTCATAGGAAGGGCAAAAGCTATGCACACACAGGCAAAGCAAAACAAGGAATTCATTCACCACTTCCCGTGGGCAGGCAGGTGTTCAGCCATGCCCAGCAGAGCAGGGTCCCAGCATCTGTAATGATGACTTGGGAAGACAAACACCATCACTCCAAATGCCCCTTATTCCTCCTTTTCCCCCCCCCCCCTTTATATACTGAACATGATGTCATATGGTCTGGAATATCCCTTTGGTTGACTGGGATCACCCATGTGGGCTGTGTCTCCTCCCAGTCTCCCATGTACCCCCAGATTCCTCAGCAGCATGGCCATAGGAAAAGCAGAAAACGCCTTGGCTCTGTGTAAGCCCTGCTCAGAAATAACAACTTGATTTTCAACTCTATGTTCATCAGAAATCCAAAACCTAACCCTGTACTGTTGTCCCTGAAAATAAGCCTTCTGATTTGTTTTAGTATAGTGGAGTCAGTTCTCATGAATTATAAAATAAACAAGAATCATGTTTGCATTCCTTTGTAAAAGATATCACCTGATGGACTTCTCAAGTGACCAGTGAAGATGGAGAGGTGGGAACTTCTCTGTCCAATCTCTGATCACTGTCCAGAAACTTATATATATGAGGTCAACAATAAACTAGACACTTCTTCTTCTCTGCCTGAACACCTGTTGTGTGTGCTGCTGTGTGTTTCTATCTGTGTCACAGTAACGCTGTACCAGCTGTCTACCCCAGCCAAAGGCAGCACACCCATCCAGGTATTCTCTTCACTCACTACCCCAGCATTCTTGGTTACAACTGCTCTCTGTACTGATGCCTGTTAACATGGGGAAAGATGGAAGAAAAAGCACAGTCTTTCCCCAGATCTTGAGACACCCATCTACCAGCCTATAGCTCTCTGACTTAGCTGCCCGTAGCCTTGGGCCCAGATTTCACAGTACTCTCTGGTTAATTTACTGATCCATTATACTACATTTCTTCCTGCAATCATGATGGTCATATATAATGTGATACTCAGAATTAAAAAAATTACCTGTTGCCTAGACTTACAGTCACAATATTAATAGGTAAAACTGCAGTAACCATTAGATTTATAAGATTCTGCCATGAACATTTGTAATATGGAAATAAAATTTTGGAATACAAAACCAACACAGATGCAGAAAATCTATTTCTGCGTATTTTACAACATCTATTTGAGGCAGTTTAGAATTACTGCTAAAATATTCCAACATGGAAAAAGACAGATTGTCTAATTTCAAACGACACTTATGAACAAAGTCATAAAAACTTGGTTATATGGACTGAAGGAAATCTTAGCCATGGTTTCCCAAGGGCTAGTCACAACAGAAACGTGATTAAATCTGACCAGGAGCTTCTGTGTGACTGTATTAGGGAACTAAGCAACCAAGGTCCATCGTATTAAGAATTAGTTCTGTTATAAAATTGTGTTTTTTAAAGACCATCCACTGTGAGGCATGTAAAAGAAGCATTATTTTTTACAATAAAGTAATACAGTGGATAGACTTCTATGCTGAAGCACACAGCTGTAGACTTGATGATCCAAGGATGAAATCTTTTTTTACCATTAATTCTTGGGTAAGTAATGCCACATTAGGCTATTTCCTGTGTTTCTTTGGTTAAAAAGCGACAGTGGGTATTTTCCTTGCTGATGCCAAATATTCTAATTAGTTAGTAAATCTGCCATCTCGTGTATGTCACTGAAAGAAAGAGTATAGTGATGAGTGTTTGTAGAACCTGCCTAGTAAACAAGCATAAAAACACAAAGCATTATCCAGCTATTGAAGCCAAAGGAAAAGTCAGAGCTCAATTCAGCTCTCACTGAAAAGGGAAATGCTCTTTCAGACTGCTGGTTTAAAAATCAGAAGGAGAATTTATTTGAGCTTTGTTTTTCTTATTATTAAGTAGAGATCCTAAAAATATCAGGGTCAGAAATAGAGCTGGGCAGTCTATTTCTAAGGAAAATTTATTTAACAAAACCTTTGTACATTGTGACTGACCCTTTAAGTTCAGTGACCACTCTGCTTCCTTTGGCAGGATCTCAGGATGGGATGGAGGATGCTCAGCAGCTGATAGAAAATGTCTGGAGCTCCCAAAGTACTCTTTCAGATCTAGTGATTGGTAAAAGAAAAAGAAATTAGCAGGGCTATTTTAAGAGTCTACTTGGGGCAATCTGAAAGCAAAAACTGAAAAACTGATGGAAAAAGCAGTGGAAAGAAAATCTGAGATGGAGAAATGTGTTGCACAAGGAAGACACTGGAGAAAACTTGCTAAAAGTTTGACAAGTAGGTGAAAGCTGAGGAATAGAAACTGTGATAGCCAATGCTTTCAGCGGGTGACATGTAAAATGGGAAACTGGAATAAAAGCACAAATGGATGGTAGGCTGCAAGAGCCTAAAAAGCATTTTCCTAGGAAGGGCTCCACAGGTCCTCAGTGTGGCTTTACCTACTTTAACTGTGCACTGACAGCAAGGGTAGTGTTCACACAGGACTGTCATGTCATGCTTTTCCAGGTGATCTGGGCCTCAAAGCCCAGAGGTCAGGAGATGCCCACAGCTTGTAGCAGCTAAGCAGGACTAGGATCCTGTTTGTGTGCTGCCCTTGGGATCATGGCAGCTGCCTGACCAGAAAGCTGGACACACACTCTGCCTGGTCCAAGGCAGAGCACTTTGCAGCACATCTGCTGCTGGGGCTGGGGTCCTGGATGTGCTGGAGCTGCTCTGAAGGAGCAGGGTAGCTCCAGATGGGAGCTCCAGCAGCCCCTGTTGTCATCCATGTTCTTTGTATGATGTCTCTGCAGGCCGAATGCAAGCTGTGCTTTTGTGTCTGTAGTGTAATGTTAAAAATATATTTGAGTGGCCCAGGAGGGCTTGCTGATGGTTTGCCATCACCTCAGAGACTGCTATTTGTTACTGTGTGTGTTGGAACTGGACTGGCACAGGCCCTGTAATCTGCTCCCTGGCTTGGGAATGACAGGTTGGCTGCACTTAGATGTTGAGCAGCTCTTGTGACTATATGTAAAAAACACCTCCTTTCTGTGAACTGCCTTCTGGACAAACCCTAGATCATCTGCTCTTATAGATAGTATATGCCATGGCATTTCACATAGATATTTTCAGAGAAGAAAAACAAAAGTCCTATGTGCTTCATAAGGATATAAAGAGAAGTATTTTTCTTAATAACTATGAGTAGGTTGGCATATTGCTGCATATTAGCACATATTGGCAGTTTCTGTCACATTTTGTACTACACTTTCAGATCAGATTAAAAAAAAAAATGTCCAGGCTCTCCATGAGAATTTGGGGCATGAAGCTTTATTAATGAGTCCTTAAACTCTGAGATCATATTTGAAGGAAAAAACAAACCAAAACCAAAAAAACCTTAAACAAACAAACAAAATGGCACCAAAAAAGAAAAGAAACAAAGAAAAACAACTCTAGAAGACTGTCAGTGAGAAGTATGTGTATTTAATTTCTGTAGTACTTGTTTTCATGTATAAAGAAAACTGTATTTCTTTTACTCAAGAGAGGGAGGGAAAAACCAAGGTCATCATGAAACTTAAAAGGAAAGGCTGCCCCAGAAAAAATATTAGTTCTGAAGAATATTAGAGTTGTTATAATGCTGACATATTCTTAATAAATTTTAATGTGATGATGTTTCAGACTATAGACAGATTGGTCTGCAAGTTTTTGGGCCCTGCATTTGAATATTCTCTGTAATGAAGAGGTAAAAGGGCAACATAGGACTCTGCCTACTGTCTATGTGCTATGAGCTATCTACATTTACTGAGAAGTAGATAAGGAATCATTGCCAGTCCTGCCCTGCTGAGAGTTTATAACCTCTGTCAGGAGAACCTAATAAGCAGCTAGGGAAACAGCTATATTTGTCAGGCATAGTCTGATATCCAGCTGTGTCTGATCAAGCCTTTAGAAGGCTGTGCACTGTTTTCACATCTGAAAATCTTTTCACATATTTACATTCTCTGACTTTGTCCCTTTTTCTAATGGAGACAGACTATGCTTTCTGAGAGGTTCCCCACAGCTCCCTCGAAATCTGAAATCATGGTAAATTCCAAATACTATTTCATTTGGGAACTTCTGTTCATAAAATGAACAATGTAATCTGTAATTTCTATTATTAGCATAGCCCATTGTTCAAATAATAATAAAAAATACCCTCACTTCAGAAAGTTCTGTAGAACAGGGAGGAAAATATTTGTAATGTAAAATTTGGAGTTTTCTGTCACATCAAGAGAATTGCTGTCCTTTCCCATTCCTTCAGCATTTTTACCTTGGAAATACCTGGGCCATGTATGTCAGTTACTCAGCCAGGGCCCCATGGCCAAATGTCATGAACCTGATGCTGATCTCTTCCCCTCCTCTCAAGGAGAGGCTGACCTTTTATCACAGCCTTCTCTACTGGATAACCTTATATCACACTCTAGCATCATGGCCCCATGACCCTGCAAGCCTGGGAGTAATATTCTAGTCATGATTTTAGAAATCCCAGGGCTTTTTTATTATCACCTTTGCCATCTAGTGTCTTCACTTTCAATCTGAAAGTAACTGCCCTTGTAATCCAGTGCCAGCTTCTAGGACCTCCAAACTCCTTGTCTTTTACAGTGTATAAATGCAAAACATACCGAACATGTACTTTCTGTGTAAGAACATTATTTCAGATGACTGTCTGGCAAAGAAAATGTTTCTGGATTGGAAAAAACAGACTAGCTTGCAAATGTTGCCAAAAGTACTGAATCTTTCTTGAGGGCAGACACTCTGGATACTTCAGCTGGCAGAAAATCACCAAGGGATATTTTTCAAAATATAAAGTTCTGTCCCTTTGAAAATTGCTAAGTTCTTTAGAAGAATGTAAAGTGTATTCACACAATACTGGAACCCAGCCACCTGACACTGCTAAAGTAGGAATAGCTCTTTCAGATCAAAATTGGACTTTGTATTTTAATGCTACTAATAAAATGGACTGAAGGAAACACTTGCAATTGAGTAAGAGTTTATTTTTAGGTAACCTATTAGCTGAAAATAGAAATTCCTATACATAAGAATGACATTTTGCCTCTAGTGTGTATGTTTATGTCTAGGCAGGCTTGGATGTGACTACTGGTGACAGATGAATTATCAGTTCTGCACTCATGGCAAGCCACACTCATTGCACTGGAAATGTAACAATGAGCTGCTGAAATGCTGAACCCTGAATCTTAGACATAAACCCAGAAAAAATAGATACGTCTGTGTTGTGGGCACCAATTCTGTATGCATTCTCTGAATTGTTCTTGGAATGTGACATCCTTGCTAGCTGCTCTCTTTGGGCTTTTAGAAATGTTTTTCAATGAATTATATAAAAGTCTGCCCTTTCTCCCCTTTGTTCCATATTTTTGTTCAGGTATTTCCTTTCATGACACACCTCTGTGAGGAAAGTTCAAATAGTCTGGGGAGAGGAGAAGTAATATAGGCTGTTGTATTTGTGGACAGGAACAGTAAGGATCATGTCGAGTACTGTCTGCCTGGTTCTGTCAAGCTGACCTATAAATTATCATTACACAACTTCGTTACATGAGCTATAAAAATAAGTATTGAGAAATGAATAGGTCAGTGAATGAGAGTGAGTTCATTCTGTTGTGATTTCAAAACCACAATAGTTTCCCCCTTTCCTCTTCTCCCCACAGAAACAGAAATTAAATTATGTCATTTTATCTAGGTTTTTCTGTCAGACTTTCCACAAGTCATTTTTAGGTTCAAGCAGTACAAGAGTATCTTACCCTCTTTATTCTTAACTGGTTCTGGTTTTCCCTTTTTTTTCTAATTTACTGAAAACAGATATTTTTCTTAATTGGATTTTTCAAAATGGATTTTTTTTTGTAGATGCCTGTGAAAGAGCCTACATCGAGGACTTTCTGGACGGTAGTCTAACTACATAGAAGATGCAGTATGTACATATTAATATCAGACCTGTATTGGTATGAACTCAGTTTTTCACAGTCTGGACTCTCTACTCAGAAAGTGGTTTTGGAATTCACCCTCAACTTTCTAGCAACAAAAGGTGATAATTAATGAAAAAAGTCTTGTACATTTATGGCGCCTAAAGTATGAAAACAAGAAGACATTATTGATTTAATAAATAGAAATCCAAAGATTCTCTAATACTTAAATCCACAGGTCTGATAAAAAGTGTCTTCTGGAAACCGAAACAAGTGAATTAAGTCACTCAGACACACTCAGAGTGCTGAAAATATATCATATGCAAGTCACTGTAGCTTTTGAAGATTAATAATTTGGCAACATAAAACATTCTTCTTTGATATCTGGATGCAGAGAAAGGAGGACAGTGCAGTAATAGAGGGTGTTAAGCTGTCATCCACATGGAATGGCACAGCTCAGGGAGCACAGCCCTTGGAGGAGCACAACTGAGTAATACTTGAGCTGTGTGGGTGCTGCTGTAGTGACTCTGCTTTTCAAGCCCCCTCATATGGCAGTAGTTGAGAAATTGAAGTGCATAGTTGAAGATGGGAGATTGAAGATGATGAGATGGGAGGTTGTAGCTGTTATTTTGGAATATTTAGAAATGCAGGAGGCAAACTAGGAGGAGAGGAAGAAGCACTGCCTAGAAAGTTATTCTGAATCAGAAGGAATCTAGAATATTAAAATTACAGTTTAAAAGCAGTCTCATAACTCTGATACTTAAGTGTTCTTTTTACATTAGGTCCTGCTGTTTATCCAATGATATATTGTCAAAAATTGGTGACTACCTGGAAATACAAATGTCAGTGTCAATGAGAGGCCCATCCCAGCACATCTCCAGGTAACTCCTAGGACAGTTTTGTTGTACCAAGTTACAATCTAGTCTTGAAATACTTGCTTCTGTTCTTGTGAAGTGTTTTATAAAACCATATTCATTTCAGAAACTTGCTCCAGCAGAAATTCAGTATTTTCCTGTTACTGGGTGCCATAAAACCTGAGACAGAGAATTTTCTCTGGTTTAGTCCCCATGGCCCCATGACTCCAGCTTGCACAGTGTGGGTACCAGGCTTGAATGGGACTGTCTGGGCCAAATGTTCCAGGTCATTCCTGTCAGTGATGAAGATGTAACTAGGCCAGGCCGGTATTACAAGGTGGTTCCATGTGCAGAGACAGCTGGCTCTTCCCAGGTCTCATCAGCCTCAGCCAGCAGAGTGATCAGGACAGCTGGGAACCAAATGGGAGATCCTGTGGGTGATTAGACAGTGTCCTCAGCTGACTGAAACATGGAGGAATTGGTTAGCCTGGGACTGAGCTGATGCCCAGAAACTCAGTAATACTTCTTAGGCACCTTTTCTGTAGTGGACAGTCAGAGATGGGCTCCTCCAGAGTGCAGTTACTGGAATAACTCTAATGCTTTTGCTCTGACTCATTCTTAAAAGCAGTCTGTCAGACTCCATTGACTGTTTTGCTAACCTGGCAATATACATACCCCAAAAAAATCTCTTTGCTGAATGACTAAGGAGAAAGGTTCCTAATTGGCAATGTGAATCATCTTGCTGTGGCCAAGCATCTTTTAGCTATTGATAAACCTAAGATGGTTATGTCTTCAGCCAGTTTCTGACAAAATTAGGAATAAAATCAAAGAATCCTAGTTCACAGGTTTTTTTTTCCCTTGTAACCATTGAAAAAAACCACATTGTACTTTTCTACCTCTAGGTATTTTCCATGATTTCAACTTTCTTCTGAAACTCAGACAAAGCTGCTTGCAGCATATGACTTTCAGATATACAAGGATATTCTGAGATATATATATATATATATATATATATATATATATATATATATATATGGAACCAAAGAGGGGGTTGTTTTTGTTGTTGTTTTTTTTCTTAATTTATTTAAATGTAAGGAGTACATTTGCAGTAATCAAAGATTTAGGTTCAGTGAAAAACTGTTTTCCATAAATGATAATCAGACACCTTAAATCATACCAGAGGGAGCACCTGTGTTATTCTGGGGGCTGTGCCAAGGACTCTGTCTTCAGCTTGTCCTTTGAAGAGAGCCTTCAAAAGGGAGGGATTCTTGAATGGTTAGAAATGGAGGACACTTGAATGTTTGGAATGATTTTATGTGGGAGAACAGATTGTGGAAGATTAGGAATCTGTGGCCAAGCCTCATCCCTAATGGGGTGCAGCTGTATAAGACAGGTGAACATCATTGAAGGAAAAGACGCACTAAATGTTGATGTGCATTGACCAACCACAAAAGAGTCAAAGGTGTTATGCATGGGAGAGAAAAGGCAAAAAGAGTTAGGAAGAGAAAGGTGGTGTTGTTGGAGCTAGCAGGTTGTGCAGTGAGAGGAAGGAGTCAGTGGTGCATAGTGCTGCCTGTGGGATTGCAACAGAGAAAAGGCAGAGGACTTCAATAAATTGCTGATGTTTTCTACCATTTTTGGTGTCAGCTTTTTGAGCCCACCATCAATCAGGGGAAAGGTATGAAAGTTTTTCGATTAGGGACTGATGGCTGTGTCAGTCCAGAGTCCACCATCAATTAAATTAGTGGGCCTTGTAAGGAGCTAGCAACAACAATTTTACATGATACAGCATCCTCTGATTTCCTTTATCACTTTTAGAGATTTATCTCTTTGTGTTCAGGCTTTCTACGGTGACTATGCAGTTCCTTCTTGGTCTTCACTAAATTGAGGAATGGCAGTTTGATCAGGAAATATTATCTCTCTAGAGAAGAAATAGAAAAAATTCTTCAGAATGCTTGAAATTTTAATCTAATTCCTTTTCCCAGGCCTTATCTTCCTTTAATGAGGCTTGTCATTCCTGCCTAGAGAGCTTCTGGATTGTTGCCTATCATTTTCATTCGGGAGTAGTTGTTGTGAACATTCTACTTTATCTCTCAGGGCCTAGATGTCTCCTCGGTCTTTCCAGTGAAACACACCAGTTCTTAATCTTAGTGAAAAGCCATATGAAATTATCCAAGTGCCACATGTAGTATATTGTGGGCCATTTTTTCCTTGTGGAATGCTATGTTCATTGTTTCTGGCAAAAAATGCTCAAGTTATTCTGTACCAGGCTTCCTGTCCCTAGCAGTGTTTATGTATGCCCTTTATATCTCTGGATATCTGTCAGTTCAATAACTGTTGTCCCTGAAAATAAACCTTCTGATTTGTTTTAGTATAGTGGAGTCAGTTCTCATGAATTATAAAATAAACAAGAATCATGTTTACATTCCTTTGTAAAAGATATCACCTGATGGACTTCTCAAGTGACCAGTGAAGATGGAGAGGTGGTAACCTCTCTGTCCAATCTCTGATCACTGTCCAGAAACTTATATATACGAGGTCAACAATAAACTGGAGACTTCCTTTCTTCTTCTCTGCCTGAACACCTGTTGTGTGTGTTGCTGTGTGTTTCTATCTACATCACAGTAACAAATAACCACCTACTGTTGTAATTGGTGCTACTCAACATGGAACTGTTTTTTTTTTTTTTTTTTTAAATAGGTATAGATCTTATAAATATTACTAGTAATGTGCTGTAATAAGGTCAAAATGAGAAAGGAGGGTCCCTGTATTACCACTCCAATCAGAGAAAAGGATTAAAGATGCATCTGTTGTGCAGATGCTTTTGTAAGCTGATACACTTAGTATGAAGTTTGTTCATCTTCCAACCCTTATGTAACACATATTGGAAGCTTGTGTCTAATTTAACCTCCTTACTAAACTTATGGCTCCCTCAGATATTAAAATTGTTTTCTATTTTTCCTGTGAATTCCAAAGGGCTACTTGCCTCCTAAGTGTCTGTCTCATGGGAGACAGGGATGGTTTGATTTGTGCAGTCTCACCATGTACTCTTAATCCCCTGTGTCTGAGAGTCTCACTCCAAATAGAAGTGGCCTCCAAAGGAAGGAGAGCAGTGGTAGTACATGTTCTAGCAGAGTACAATGGGTGCTAGATGTCATAATAATAATAATAAAAAAAAAGTTTTAACATGTTATTTTGAAAAACAGGGTAGAATCCTTTGCATATTTTCCAATGACACTGTGTAATTCCTGCTAGAGCAAACAGGACGTTAGACAAGGCCATATTTGAATAGCTAGAAAGAAAACGGTCAACTATCTGAAAGAAATCCTAGATAGGATCCAGACTAGAAATTAATTCCTGGAGGACATGAACTTAATAAATAAATATCTAAGTAACAATAAATATCTAAACAACATTTTAGTTAAGGTTAAAGCTATTTCAGATACCATTTTATGACGCATTTCCTCACTTAACCTTTGGATTGGATATCATTTATCTAGCATGAATTTCAGTGTGGTAGAAGGATATGTATTGAGAATTTTAGTCCCAGCCAGCCATGTATAACAGGACACCTTGCATATGAAAGGATTAATTGTCATAAACATGCTTCAACTACATTTAAAAAAATATAAAATGCAGAACTGAATTTTTGCTGTCTCTGATACACGTGATATTATATATGTATCTGTACTAGCAACTTAAAAAGTTGCTAATGATAGTTCTACAACTGGAAATGAATTAAAACACTAGCAACAAAAATAATATCTGGATCTATAGGGAACAGAAATGTAACGCTGACTCTTAGAGGAGTTAGAGACTGTTTGTTTCTCAAAATCTGAGTATGCAAGATGTGTACCTAGGTACATGCTCAGCAATGTGACTATGTTTCCTTTTAATGGTTTTAAACATTTCTGTGGTCTAGATTTAACTTCTGGTGAAACTGATGTTACCTAAATAAGATCCACAGCCTCATGTAGTGAACAAAACTTGTCATAGTTCACTGATGGTAACTGAAGAGGTGATGTATTGAGTGGTATAAAAGGGAAACCTTACCTAAGACATGAGATCTGATCTGATGATGTAAAGTCATCTCTGTAAAGCAAGCTGGTCATTTCTGAGATTGTCTCGAAACATAACCTCTGGAACAGAGTAGTGCTCCCACCTAAAAAGGTCAGATGTTCTCTTCCCCTTGTGAGTTCCCTCACTTCTACCCTGATCTGGCTAATTTGCTTGCTTTGCTAATCAAGTTGTGTATCTATTCTAAAATTCTGGTTTGAATTCAAATTCATGCATTCCAATTAGTTACGTGAAGGCTCTTTCTATAATTTATTTATTTTCAGATGCTGAATGTGCAATATATATTGTATTTGGAAAACTGCTATTCTTTTGAAGTGTTAAGGCACTCTGAGGAGTATTGAGTCTGTCTGTCCATGGTGCATTCCAGAAGGCTGGAGCAGTGTATAAGAACAGCAGCTCACAAGGGCTGCAAAGTGCACAGGGATGACACTTAAGGGGGAGGAAACTTGAATTGCTCTGGTACTTTCAATGGGTAAAGCAACTTTTCAGCTCTGTTTCAGTGAAGTTTTAAAACTAGTTCTTGACTTAAAGCATGTGAATGCCTTGCTGAAATTGGGAAGATTATGGCTGAGAGAGAAATTCAAAATGGATTTAAGTGCTTTGTAAGACTGGTACTTTGAAGTAGGCTATTCTAATGGAGCTCCAGAATGTGCAAATTTAATGCTTTTTCACTTTCAATTTGCTATGTTTTCTACCATAAATGCAGAATGCTTTAGATGCTGAAAACCACCTAAATAGCATAAACACTTTTGAAAATGTATCCAGAATTTCCAAGGGGGAAAAAAAAGCATAATTGTGAGAAAAAGAAAGCTCAGAAATCTTGAGCTTATAGCCAAATTATATAGGTTAACTGCTTCAGTGCTTGTAAATACTTTATCTAAAACTCGTTTCAAATATGTGTTTGCTCTTGATAGGATTTGTAAAAATGCTTTTATTTTGTATTTGCAATGTGACTTCTGTTCTTGGCTTCTGTCACTGAAGTTTTAAAAAAGGGTTGTTGGAAAATGTATATAAGCTTGAAAAATTATCTGAGTAATCAATTGATTCTAATTTACATTTAATAACATCCTGTTGTTCCTGGAAACACATTTCCTGTAATAAAAGGGCACCTCACTTTGGGTTTATATGCACCAATTTGATACAACCTTCCTCTGGTGTGAATAGATATTACAGAAAATGCACATTCTCAGCTCTTTTTGTATGCCTTTCAGTTTAGAACAGTCATGCCCATTAATTTTGGTTTGGTTTTTGAAGTCATTGCAATAGGAGGAATAATTTCTAAATCAAGATCCCATATATTACTTTTTACCATAAAAGCTTTCTTTTGAAGCTTGCTCTCACAGCTTCTCCCATTAACGTGGGTATTTTTGAACTCAAATTACTGATGCATCTGATCTTTTCTTTGTGTATCAATCATCTCTTGCTCCATCACTCTCATCCCTTTTATTAATAAGACAAAATAACAACTTGAAAGTCAGCTTCCATCTCTCTTATCACTGAATTGATCAGCTAAAATGTAAGAGATGCCTGGGGATAAAAATAAGTCTTTCCTCAGTTAATTAAGGATGCACTTTCTATAATTAATACAAATCATCATTTAAACAATTTTTAGAAAAAGAAACAAGGAAAATTTCTTGGCCGTGAATATCAGAGTTCTGCCAATGCACTTAAGGAGGTCAAATGACCTGACATCATGCCTGAACACTCATATGGTAAAATAATAAAAAGGAGCAAGAATTCCTGTATAGCGTTCCAATTTAACTGTGCTGAGAGATTTCTCAAAGAGAAATATGGTATGAGGGAGGAAGTAAAAATGTAAGACAACAATTAAATTATTTTATTTGTGTCTTCCAAAATGAACAGCTGTAATATGTTACTGCATATTTTCCTCTCTTATATTCTTTCTTGACATAGATAAGTTTCTGACTAATTGAGGGCTAATTAAAAACATTTTCCGTTGTCTGTTTTTCCTTGCTGCAATTTCTTATGGACATAGATATTCTGTGAAGTGATGACATATTATAAAGCCCATTAATTTAAAAAAAAATTAGGCATCCCCATTTAATTTTAAAAATATTGTGCATAAAGATACAGTAAGCATTTTTCAGACCTTCACAACAGGCCTCATCTGGTGAAGTCAGTGCAAGTCTTTCCACTGACATCAATGGGCAGTGGATCAGGGTTCATTTATGTCCTACTTCTAGCTGTGTTTTCCCCATTCTTTTATTCTACAGTGTTTTCATGCTGAGATTTATTGAAGTAGATACAGGTAATTCTTGCATTTCTTTGTAATTCTACACAAGTGGCAAATGTGTTTATAAGCATCTTTTAATCCCGTGAGTTTTTCCAGTTATTTAACATCCCATAGAAAGAACGAACAGAAGGAACTGTATTTGTAAGGAGAGGATATAGATCAGCAGGGTAACTGTGTAAGGACAGTTTTGGCTAAAGACCACCAAACCCCAAAATTTCTAGTCTAAAAGCTGCCATGGGACTTCAAGGTTTCACTTTCAACTTTCATGTGCAGAAAGCTTCTGCTGTGCTTTCATGGCATTCCCCATCCAGCACATTTGACTTAATATTAACCCTAATAGACACTGTTTTATTTGACTTCTGCCAAACTTAAAAAAAAAAAAAAATTGTTTTTCCTAGAGATTGTTGATACATAGCAAAACACACTTACCTCAGTGTGACTGCTCTGCCCTTTTGATAATATGGCCTGTAGCAAGCCAAAGCTACTCATCCTAGTTATCTATTCTGGACTAATTTTGGATTTAAGGAAGGAAGAGCCTGCTGACTGCCAATTTCTGCAGTGGAAGATGGTCATGTTTTTCCTTTGAAGGGTAGCTCTGGAGGAGAGTGAAAGGAAGCATGAAAAGCTAGAACAGAGTACAAGAGAGCTGAGGCATCTGGGGTGGATTAGACTAATGCCTCTCTCATTTTTGCAGAAGTCTTGATAATTCAGTTATCAGAAGAGCTTCAGAAATGACAGAAGGAAGAACTGAGATAGACTTGCTGCTTCTCTCACAATAGACGTGGGAGAGGGGTAAACAAAGGTCAATATGGGTCTTCCAGTCTTCCTGTAAAAAAATGTATCTTTTTTCATGCTTAAGTGTTCCTGTGCATCATATTTTGATTGCCTCTAAAAAAAGAACAAAATACCTCCTCCCATCAATTTCACATCAGAATACAGTAATGAAATGCCCAGCTGCAGATACAGCAAAATTCATTCCAGTTCTGCTCAGTTATTGTCTGTCTCATCTTTAGCAGATGGCTGGACAATGATGTCTGCAGTAATAAAAATATTAAAAACAAAAACTGCCAGCTGAATTGGAAAACTGACTGATTTCTATTTTTATAATGTGGTACATGAAGACATTACTTCTGAAGCCAGTAATGGCCATATTCAACAACAGCCATGTGAGAACTTTTGGTGGAGAGAAGTACTGGATTTCTCTATCCCTGACTTCTGGGAAGAAATGGCACCTCACATCACATAGAAAGTGTGTATATATATATATATCCACACTGCTTCCATATGTTATTAAGAAGTGTCAGCTGTAACATTTGTTACATACTGGTAGCAGTGAGATGGATTGTCCTCTGGTGAGACAGAATATCTCTGAGGTTTGCTTCATAACTGCTTACACAAAGCCACATATATTGTGTGGCCAGCACTGCATGTCACCTCCATGGTCACAGGGAGTGAGATGTCTTTGGAGCAGTCACCAACACGGAGATGCTTTTGAAAGAGTATGGACTTCATTTGCATTCCAGGTTCTCCCTTGCTTCCAGTATGTACTGGCTTTTTTAGCTGTGGGAATATAATATAATATGATATAATATGATATAATATAATACAATATAATACAACATAATATAATTTGCTCAGGTAGACTTTTTTCTCATACAGGTTTTATGTTCTGAATTATATACAAAAATAGAGGCTAAACTAGTCATGTACTGAGAGGTGACAGAAAGTGATGAGAAATGATTCTGTCAGAATATTTGCTGGATAATGGTCTTAATTCTCTTTGTACTGGGTAGATCTCTAAATGACAGAAGATCATATGGCACTAATTCATTCACTCATGTGAGCAATATTTCACTCCTGGGGAGTGAGATTTTATCACTATGTCATTGAAATGCACTGTTGTATTGGGAACCTCTTTAATTTTCTAATCTACTCAAAACAGGCTTTTGAAAGGGGAGGTGATTTTCAGAGCTCTGGCTTGATAGCCCATTGTTTGAAATACAGTAGAGGATTCTGATTTTCAGGAATTACTACGCATCCTTCTTGAACTCAGACTTGACAGTAATATCTAGATTATCTGAGATAATCCTGTGGTCAATATCCTGACATTTAGAACATCCAAACCATTTAGCAGTTATTACATATGCTCTAGGAGAAATATTCTCGGTTAAAAGTCTGTCCTAAGATTATATTGAGATTTGGGTGTTTGCTTTTTTAACTAGAAAAATTCACTGGCCTACAAAAACAAGTTTTGTTTTCTTTGTGGAAAGCACATAAAGAATCCTACATCTGGCATCTCAAATCTTTTTTTTAATTAGCTTAACATACATTATTAAAGAGAACAGCCTCTTCATTTATTTTATTTTTCAAATCGTGTTCAACAAGGGATATGAGGAAATGCGAAATATTGTCCTGTTATGTTGTGTTTGGCTCTTAAAATTTGTAGAGCATTATTTAATGCTAGGCTATTTCTATAGCCAGGAAATTAATTAGTATATTGTTTGGATAACAGAGGATGCACAAATCAATTTTTATGCATCTTATTATACTTACATTTGGGAAAAAAAACCAACAAACCCCTTCCTGAGTGTTTGGGATAAAACAGAATTTTTATTTGTTCTTTTTTTTAGCTAGGACTGTGCACACCTTTTTTATTGGTTTATTTTCAGACCTCCCTACTGAATAAGGCTTGTTCTTCCCTTACCATCTACTGTAACCTGACAACATATCATGGTTTAGGAATCATATTCTCCAATTCAGTGTTCCCACTGAAACTATGAACCTCTCATTCACTTCCCTCTCCCCCTCCCTCTCCCAGTGGCTGGAGAGGAAAATTGGAAGAACAAAGGTAAAGAACACAGGTTGAGATAAAAACAATGTACTGGAAATGCCAATGAGATAAGAAGAAAACCAGTAACAGTACCAATGACAGCAGACCCCGACATCCTGACTCAGAAGCAAGCCCTTCCTTATTCCTGGAAAATGATGTGAGGTGGTATAGAATAACCTCTGGATTCTGGCCATACTTTCCCTGGCTATTGCAAAGAATTAACCCTGTCCTGGCCAGAACCAGGACACAACTATAGTGACAGGTTTACCTCTCAGAGGAAGAGAGGGATGGACCAAAGCTTTGGAAACAAGAGGGTTGCAGTAATTCCTTTTCTTATGCATCCATTTTAAAAATAAATGCAGAATACTACTGGCCAAGTTCATAACAGTGTGAGAAAAAATATGTGTGTGCAAAAGTGTTTCAGAACTACCAATGCAAAGACTGACACAAGATAAATTGCTCTTAATCTTGGTTTTCTGTGTTCCAGGTGATGCTTGCCATTTCATAATCTCTAAGAGATTATAAAGTACCTTTCTGTATGCTTTTTTTTCTGTTGAGGATTATGTTTTAATCTGAATTTCCTTTAGACATCAAAAATGTACTTGGACTTGTCCTTTATCAACAGAATAATGAACTTTTAAAATAAGATACTCCCTGCCTCTGCACTTTGTCACTAAAGATTTTACTGAATTACACAAGAAATCTACATATTTAACAGCCACTAATTTCTCCAGTCTCCTGTATAACTTAAGCTTTACACATCTTAGTGATGTGTTCAGGCAATATATATCTGCCACTGCTTGCTTTAGATTTGCCATCCATTAGGTTTCAGTCATGGTCTATACTTCCTATATTTGGAGAGATGATGACCAATCAGTCTCCATCAATTTTTATTTTATTTTTTGCTACTCATGATTTTATAAAGCTTTGTCATATTTTTGCCCAGCTGAGCCCTTTCCAGGCACGAGAGCCCCAGGTACTTGGCTGCTGCACATCCTGTTGGTACTGCTGCCCCTCTCCATGCCTCTTCCATTGCACTGTAACCATTTTGGAGACAAGGGACTCACCTGCAGCGTGACAAAGGATTCATGATGCAGCATGGGTCTACACTGGGGCAAAGCTCTGTTCTTTTCTTTCTCTGTCATTTTTCCTTACCTATTAATTATTGTAATTCTATTTGCTAGTTCAACTGCTGCTGAGCAGTAAGCTGATGTTTTTCTAGTTCTTATACCAGCATAGCTTCCAGACTTTTCCTGTGGTGATGGCGATCATCTCAGAAAATTCTCACTTGGAGGTTTTTTTCCCTCATTTGTTTAGAATCACTTACTCCTGACTATTTTTGAATCTGCCACGTGCTAGTTTCATTTTATAGTCTCCATTTCTCATATTGGAGAAATCTGAAGAATAAGTAGACCTCAAAAATATGCTCAATGTATTAATTATCCTTTTATTCTGTTATCTCATTCAATAAAAAGTCAAGCTAATGCATTCCACAATGATCTGATGGTCAAACCGTGAGTACTTTTTAGAAATCTTTTAGGATACTTTTCAAAAAGTCAGTTTATTAGAAATTTTATGCAACTCATAAAAGTGGCAGGAAATAATAGTGGAAGGAGTTATATTCATGTTTCATAATAGAATCCCTCATAGAAGTATAGGACAGTTCATAGTGATGTGTTCTCTAAATTAACAACTTTGAGGCAAGAAAATTTGCTTGTAAGCTTTAAAGGACACTATGGGACACTATGAGAGACACTGTTGAGAAAGAGAATTTTCAAAAACACAACAGCCTGGCACAGAGACACTCTAAACATCTGTTTGGACAAACGTTCACATCTCTAGTTTGCAAAATCAATAGAAATATTTTATTCATTTTTTTGCCTTCATTTTGGTTTTGTGAAGCTGAAATATTAGAAAATAATCAGGAAAGTTTCTCTTCTCATGCTTCTACTGCAACCTAAAAGTCCACTATATTTTGTAAAATTAATCTTATGCTTGATATCACATTTTCATTTTTAATTTCTTATGTACACTTCCATCATTAATTGTAACACATGGTATTCATTAGCTATGGTCATTTCCATCGCGCTGTAGGATGGAGTTTGCAATATATTTGCAAAAACACACATGCCATGCCCGACCTTTGTCCATCGGGCATCCAAGAGCAAGGAGACCTACAGGACTGGCGCATGCTTCCTGTACTACCTCTGAGGGGAGCCATTATCCAACAGTTGTGATCCATGCCAGGAAACCATATATGTCTGCAATCCTTGCAGGATTACATAGGCCTGATTCTTCTCTTGTTTAACTGATGTGAATCAAAAATAGGCTGCAGCCACATGGGCCTTCATGGCATGTTGCAACAGAACAGACATAAAATACAACCAAACACTTTTGCAGTCAAATCTGTTGTTTTCAGTAGGGTATAAAAATAAGAAGTCGAATTAAGCTGCATAGAAAATATCACTTTCGGTTTTTCTTCATTTCAATATCTAGTTGTGTGTGATTTGGTAAAGCTCATTCAGGATAGAAGATATTCTTAGCTCCAAAGTTTGAGCAAATATAACTAAACAGATGCAGAACATTACTCTTCAACACTTGTTTCAATGGCTCTCTACATGTTTATCTGAAGTTGAAACCACAATCTGAAGTGTGAAATTTTGTTTCCAATTGAAAAACTGAATGATAAGCATAATTTTTTAGCCCACAATTTCATATGAAAAGGTGAAGGAGATGTAGAAGAAGCAGGGAAGAGAGATGAAACAATTCAGCTAACAAATGGAGAAATCCTATATATTCATTATTGCTATGTTATTACTGGTGTTCACAAAGAAAATATCCCATGTCTTCATGGACTTTGCATTACTTTTTAGACTGGTAGAGTTTGCTTTGCAAATATTTTTAAGTGCTGAATTGTCATGATGTACTCTTAGAAATATAACTTATTTACTGAGGAGGCCAACAACAATATTACTGAGAAAATTACCTTCTTAATTGCAGTCCTCTAAGCAATACTTTCTGAAAAACTCTGCCAGGAATGGGCAAATTATACAGTTAAAGATGGTATTGTATGTGATAGATTTGTGAAAGCTTTCCCTTTACTTTGAACTATTCCCTTTACTATTGAAACTATATTATGGGATATTTACTTTAAATGCAGACTAAATGTGTTTTATTGGTTGCAGTGAAGCCTAGAGTGATAGACATAAAAAAATTTCCTTAAAAGTGGAAAATGTCATATATTTTAAACATGATAGTGTTTTTCATTGTATTTTCTTCTTAACCTCTGTATTTGTTAATACATTTTATTTTATGCTTCCTAGAAGGCTAATAACTGAAAAGGCAGCTTTGAAGAAACTTTAGGGTACATGCTTTTCAAATTACTAAAAAAAGTCACAGAAAGTTGTTTCATCTTCACTCTGTAGATCCTGCTGCCTCTTAGCTAGTCTCAACAATAGTGTGACAATGCCAAGAAATACTTGCTAAGATCTATAGGATAAGAACAAACACCTTAACAGAGTAGATTGTGTTGTTAGTAGCCATTTTCTTTTTTTTTTTTTTCTCTGAGATTTTTTTTTTTTCCTAATGAGGGATTGTCAAGAGATCAAAGGTAATGATGCCACTTCATATCCCCAGTCTCCTTATTTCGGATGTGCACAGAAGAGTGGAGCAGACTAGGGGCTGTATGTCTTTCCTTCTATTTAGACTCTTAACAATGTTGCAAATTGTGGGGTTTTAGGAGGAATGGAGGCACACATGTTTTGGAATTTGGACTCAGACCACTACTAGATCATTTCACACAGACTTCCAAAAAACTAGAAACCCCAAAACTCAATCATATGATAACTTCTGGCTGAACTCCTGCCCAACTTGAACTGATGTCAAATATTGCTTTAGCTAAACTAAATCCCTCTTGGTTCTGGCTTTCAAATAAAACAGTTGTTATTTTTGTTTTGTTTTTTCCCTGTTAAATGAACAAATGTCCTTAAATGTCCATGCACTGATTCACCCCAAGTAACAGTAGATGACTAAGACAAATGATCTGAGTTACTGATTTCACGGCTGGAGAGAGTGAGTAAGAAGTGCACTCTGTCCCTTGGCTGTCATACACAGCTTTACCATATCTCCATTAACACCCCAGTGAATGTGTTGATTACTGCCCTGGATTCTCTGTTTAATAGAATGTATGAAACCCACATTGGCAAAAGAAATTATTAGTTTGGCTTATGTGCTTTCATCTTGGCACAATAATACATTTTTCCTAATCAGCTGATTTGAAGCAAAATGAAGGGACAAGTTTCATTTGAAGTGCACTGAAGTACCTCCTGCCTCCTACTATAGAGCTCTTTGCTGACAGCTCCTGCACTCAAAATTTGGGCACGGTTTGCATGGCCCAGTACCAAAATAACATATTACAGTAGTTTTTTAAGTGCTTGAAAGGCATGGCGATGACCTAAGACTAGCATTTCATCCAAACCTAAAGATCTGTTCCAGTATATTCCAGTCAATCCTTACCTTGGGATTTAGGACTAAAGGCATGGATTCAAAGTTTGCTTTTATTTATGAACATTGTGTGGGAGACCTGCAGAGTTTAGAGCAGAATAACTTTCAAGTCTATAGGGATAAACTCACCATGTGCTTCTGGAAGAATCCTGATGGTTTTCCCACATAGCTGTTTCGATACTCACAAATCTGTAAGTTTCTTCAAAGCCATCTTGCCATGAGATATAAGAGGGAGAAGCTAAATGTCAAAAGACCTATAAATGCAACTCGTAGTAAAATAGATATAGGTCAGCATTAAATTTGATCTATAACATTGTGAGTATTTAATAAATTTGGAGAGGAAGACACTTCAGATTGCAAAGAATTTTTGGAGCAGTGATAAAGATTTTACTGTAATTCTAAGTCACATGCCTGTAAATTGCCTAACAAAGCTCTTATTATTCCCCTTCTGGTTTGTTTTCTTCATGGCATGAAAATTGAGGTTGAGATGCTTTATTACTTCTTAAATGTTGAGATAGAATAACAGAATGATTTGGCCTCCAATTCAGACAGACAGGTGGTATGGATTTATTTGGTTCCTATTGAAGAGTGCTTCCAGCAGCTGCTAAAATGGAAAGCAAACAATGAATCTTGAGTTGCAGGAACAGCTTAAGCCCAGATTTGTAAACATAAAATTTTATTTCTTTTCCTTTCTAACTCAAAGATTATTCTTGACAATTTTTCAGAAGTGTTATACATATGCATGAGACATATGTATCTGCTGATTCGGGTCATAAATTACAAACACCCAACACATGAAACACATGAGGCAGTAATTTTTTACAGTGTTGTCTAACAAGGCACTATTCCATTTTTAACAGAGAAAATGGACAGGGTCAAAATCTATAACCAGCTAAACAAACTGAGCAAGCCAAATATTTTCTATAAAATTGAGCTTCACCTACTGAAACATTTATTATCTTAAGACAGGTAAACAAAGACATCTCTATTAAACTAACTTACTAAAAGTGTTACAGTTGCCTAGGTATTGTTTCCTCCTCTCTCTCATTCGTTCTGTTCCTTTATTGTCATTCTCTTCTACTTGGTCATTAAAAACAAAGGGCAGGAAATGAAAAGAGCAGGAAAACAAGGGTCGAAGGAAGAAAGGTAAGAAGAAGAAAATGCAGTAATTGTAAAACCAAAACCTGAAAAGTATTTGATTAAAAAATGTAGAGTAAACATTAAGTTTTTTGATTTTTTTTCTTGAAACATACTTGCCATTTTTCACCCAGTCCTGCTGCCAACTTTCTGACTGTGTAGTACAAACAGCTTTTCAGCTACTCCTACAATGGTGCATTCAGAAAAAGATGCATGTGCTAATGGCACCTGCAAAGCCACTCATTTATGGCAGTCAAGGAGCAAGTGAACATGCCAATCAGATAATATATGCAGGTTGGATAACTATATATCTAACTATCTGCCTGTGTGTGGTAAAGTTAAGGCAGTAGGGTGCCATGGAGGCTGATGTGTTCTCCAGGGTACATCCATTTTCTCCACAGCAGGAAATTGGTTTTGCAATGGTAATGTGTAATTGACACTGCTAGTATAGTTTAAAATAAATTGCTAACCTTCTTAGCTTTAGTTTCAGATTCAAAAGAAGAAAAATTACTCTGAAGCAGTAGCCTTCTCAACATCATATCCATTTACATATTTTTTCTTTTAATACAAGTATATGCAAATATATTAATATACTTATCTGCTTGCATTAAAGCAAGGATAATATGTGTGCACATATACATGTGTGTGTGTATATATATATGTGTGTGTGTGTATGGTGAGTGTATTTCTTCAATACAAGCAGATGACTACAACAAGAATGTTAATCTCTGAAATTGAAAATATTAAGGCCTAGGGGATATTGACTAGACATTCTATTAGAGCTGTGAAATAACTCTTGCCACCAGTATTTCTAATGAAGACCATCTGCAAATAGCTTTTTTAGTTCCAAAAAAAGCATTCAAAATATTTTTAATCCAGCTGAACTTTTCAGGGATTAGTTATTATGTTCTCATTACTCCTTTCACTGACAAATAATGTTCAGGAGCAATTCCATCATCAAACCAGTTCACCAAGCAGAATATTTTGTTTCATAAATGGGAAAAACAAACCCAAAGAAAAAACCCAAACACCAAAACCTCCAAAGAAATCACAAAACCAAAAATATCAAAGGCAATCTTCAACCCCTCTATAAATTGAGCTTGAAAATCTTATTTCATGTAGTATGCAGTTCTAGCTAATAATAATAATTTTCACAGGGTAGAATATCCAGAATATCCTGGATGTAGTTTACCACTTTTTTAAACACTAGACTGAAAAAACTGGGAGAGTCAAGAACATATTTGTAGTGTTTCTTATTGACTCATTATTATCTTTTAGGAATTTACTTAATAGTTTTAATTTTCGGCCAAGGAAATGTAAGCAAATGAGTGTATGATGTATATGAAAAAAACACAGAAAATCTATCGGCATTTCCATTCTGACCTTAAGAAAATTTAGCTTACTCTTTGACTAAAGGGTTTTCTGGATTCTCCATAACCGTATTCTGTACAGAAGATTATATCTTTTTATTGACTCACAGAAGCAGAGGAAAGGTGGCATTGCAGTAAAATACATATGAAAGGCAAGATAATGAACTGATGACACATTTCTTTTTTGCCATGAAACTAACCTACCATGTTCTCAGTTCTGTGTCACTGTTAGAGGAAATATAGAAATATATACCCAGAGGTACAATGCTCCTTCATTGCCCATTTTCAAGCAGGAGGTCTGACCAAATGGTTATTATAGTCCCTTTTGCATTAAGATCCTGAAATTTTAACTGCTAGACCTAAAATATTATTTATAGTTTTCCAGTGGGTTTCTAGTTAATTCAGCATTAAAAAACCACAAAACAACAAAACAAAAAAGAAAGCTAAATAAAAACAATTGTCTGCCCCAAGCTTTAGTATTTCTACATGTAGGGAAAAGATGTCATCTAATGGAATATGCAATACTTTACTGAAGTCAGAATGAAGTTATAGTGATGTATGTCACTGTGGGAGATGAACAAATGACATGAGACCTTGTTATAAAAAACTGTATCTGACTCTACTTTATTAAAATAATTGCCCTCTTTATATACCTTTTAGAACAGGCCACTCTCATTGGTTAGAAGAGTGCCAGAACTCTTCTTCCCATTGGCCCAAACCGATGGATAGAGACAAGTCCATCCCACAGAAAAGAATGCAAAACATCACTCTCGTTACAATAACACTTGGGATGTTTATGTCAAGTCTGTGGGAACAAGGTCTTCTCAAACCCAAATACCACGAAGAAACTGAGTTCAGAAACTCAGAAACCTCAGGCCTAGAAAACCAGACTACAGATGTACTTGAGATGCATTTCTACCAGATTGAACATCAAAATCAGTATTTCTGTTCCACATTACTGCAATCCTGGTGGAGCGTTTCTGATAATTATCTCAGTAAGATCCATAGAGAATTGAGAAACACTCTGTTTTATTTACCTTGCAGATCCATAAGCCATCTCTGAAGTTATCCAGGATTGTCTATGCTTCATTCCACCTGGTGTGCCTTTGGACAGTATCTGCTCTGCACTTCTCTCCTGTTCTTCCCTCTGCCATTCATGCAGTAAGAGATTTCTAGTAACAACCCTGCCTGATTTGACTGTCATTGATGTCTTGCCGCTCAGCGTGCTCTCTCCCTGGATGCTGCTAGGGACTTGGTCCAGAATCCTGGAGATTAGCAATGTGGTGCGGCACAGTTCAGCCTGCTGGAAATCTGGGAGGAGAAAACTCTGTAGTGTGCATGATTGCGTGAGGATATGGGAGCTGAGATCCTCCACAGTGCACTGTGCTGGGAGGCAAGACACAAGTCAAAACCAGACACCTACTTCTTGTAAAAATCACACAAAAAATTCTGTGACAGGTGAAGTAAGTGCTTTGCTCTCCTCATTTGCGTGCAAAAAGCAAAAGTCATAGTGCCAGTCCCTGCAGTCCAACATTTGCAGGTCCCTGGCTGCCTAGAAGCCTCCCACCCTATCAAATCAAGGAAATGCTCAACAGTCCCAGGATATTTGTCAACATTAACCAAACCATGCTTTTCCACAACACCTGAGCTATGTGTGTCTGGACTTCTTTCCCTGGTTTTGTTAGCCATTCCCTGGCCTGGGAAAGAGACATATCTGTGGTGTTTTGTTTTCTTTTTTTTGGGGGTGTTATTTGCCATGGGGCTCCCCTACCCCATCACACTGTTGGATGGGTGGCACAGGGAGAGAGAGGAGCCCTGGGGCCATGGAGCACTGGGAACCTAGCAGGGACTGGCTTCACCCAGCAGTAACTGGTAGCAGCTGGTCCTGGCCCGCTGCTGCATTTCACTGCATTGTGCACAGGCTGGCTCATGGTGGCTGTGTAGAATAGCTGCTAACAATACAGCTTTGGGTGAAGGTGTGTGGTGCCAGCCATCAATGCAACAGGGTGGCTGGTGCCTGCTGTTCTGGGTTCACGTGACTGTTTGCTGGCAGATTAAGTCATCTGACAACCTAGAACTTGGCATTTCAGTGGCAGTGGTGGAGAAGAGTCTGCTCTAAGGCAGAGAATTCAGTGAAAAGTAGGAAGTGAGGAGGAATGTATCACTTTTTTAATACAAAGATTAAACCTGTTGCTGCTCTGGAGCTTTCCACTCCTTTTATGGGTTACAGGAAGCTCCAGTTCCTTCAGGGCTCTACCCAGATGCAGGGCTAGTGGGGGAGCTCATGCTATAGCAGGAAGGATACAGGCTGTGCCCACCACAGATGGTGTGCATGTGCCAAGGCATTTTTTAACGTTTTTGAGAGCTTGGAAAATTATTGCACACAGTGGTGCAGGGTCTGTCTCCTGTCTTATTTGATATACACTGGCAGACCAGGAAAATTCCTGGGGATCATCCACACTAGTGAGCATACAGAAAAAGAGGTTTCCTCACTGGGATTTCAGCTAGGGCATGGTACTGTGTGCAGAAAGAACCGGACACTATGTGCATTGTCAGAGAATTTGGCCTCAGGGGAGCTAACAGGGATGCTGTGACAGGATACTGCAGACACAATGACTTATATTTCTAATCAGGATTAATAATTGTTCAGGCCATCAAACATAAATAGGTGGTGTTTAGACAAATGAATTTTATATCAAGCTTTTGGTCATATGTATTCATGCACTGCCACATCAATTGAAAGCAGGATGAGAGCCATCAAAGCAGCAATAGGTTATGGGCCATCTGACCTGATGGGCCCTGGGAAAAGTGTAGGTTTCAGTGCTGAGTACACAAATCAGCTATTCTAAGCCTGCATGGGAAAAGGACAGCCAGAATATATTGCTCATCAGTATGGCATGAGACGAGTCAGTCTGAAGTTTATGCATGCACACAGTGGGCACATGCATACTCTTCAGGGTTTGGGGGTTGATTTGTTTACTGATGTTCTTACGGTTGTGTTAGCAACACCATGTTTCAAAGTGTCTGAATCTGTTGCTGTCACTGAAACAATGATGACCAGGTACAGAACTCTGTTTCTCTGGAGGATATGTATGCCATAGGGACAGAAATCACATTTCTATAATCCATTGAATAATGCAGAGGAGAATTCACTGGTTCTGACAGCTCTCCTCCTTGGCGAGTTGACTATTAAGTCCAGAGGTCTGATGCTTATTTTCCTTTTCCTGCTTCTGAGTCATACAGATTCTTTCCCACTGCGATTAGGTGGGAAGCACACCTCCTGGGCTGACATGGCACTTGTATAGTTGACACCTCTTCATGTTGTTCATACTCATATTGGCTTTGGAAGAATTTTTGGCAAAAGCCATAAATTATGTGCTTTAATACAGAGAATTTGGTGTGAAATTCCAAATTTCACAGTAGTAGTGTGATAAGCAAAAATGTATAGAGTAAATGAACAAAGTCTCTAATACAGCAGCATAACTCACAGGTACAAAGCTACCTATGCTTGGGAAGTCATTGGAGTAGCAGTACAACACAAATGTGAAAATTTGGCTCTCACATATATATCTCATCCGCAGCTTTCAGAATTCTACGGAATTCAACTCTAAAACATTTCAGTACTTCTGTTAACAAACAAAACTTAGGATTTTAGTTTTGCCACAGTTCTAAACAGTTTACAGATTATGCTGATGAGATTTTTCAAACTCCTGATTTTTAGAGTAAAAAACTATAAGCAGCACAAAAAGAGGATGTTTCCCTCTATTTGCTATCTCATTCAGCAAAAAAAAGCTTGCCAGTGTGCAGACAGGCTCCCAAGATTGCAAAGGCTAAGCAATTCACAAATGTAGGCCCACCACCTGTGCCTCTGCAGTCCAGGCAGGGCATTGGCATCCCATTTGGAGGGAAAACAAGAGGAAACCATTTCTGACTCACTGAACAGGTGGAGGAACAAAGCAGTGGCTTTGGCTTAGTCATGGAATTGACTAGAGGAAAATTTTTATTGCCAAAGGATACACACTATTTGTGATCAGCTCCACTGTTCTTGGATAAAAAGAATATTTCTCCTTGATGTTCCATTGACTTATCAGTACATGAGAAAAGCCTTCTACTGGTGTTGGCTTAGTTAAGAAAGCTGTCTTTCTAGGCCTGATCCAAATGCTGCTGCAATCAACCAGATAGGAAAAAGAGTTAGTCACCAAAGATCCACCACACCAAAATACAGAGCATTTGTTATAGACTTATGACTCAGACTGATGGCTAAGAATCTCTACATTTCCCTTTGTTTTTTGATTATTAATTTTTATGAGAAACATTTAAAGTATCTCTGTTTCAACCTCTTGAGTTAGAAAGCTTTTGTTTCCTTCAAGACAGAATTTTTGCAAAAGTAAAATATTTGAAATATTAGCAAATTTAGCTACAAAATTAATAAAGAAAGATTAGCATGGTAATAAGCTATAACAAAATTATTGAAATTAAATGCTCCATCTGCACTCAGCTCTCACATTTTTTGGATTTTCAATTTGTGGAAATTATTGAGATTTTTGACTTTCATCCTTACCCAAGAGGAAAAAATGCAAGCAGCTCAGAACTCTCTGCAGTAGGAGAAGGGAGTTTCCTGTCCTGTTTCAATCCCATTTGGTTGCTCTCCATTGTGAAGTTATTTGTGATGGGTGACTTATTCCTGTAATTTCTAAACGCCTTCTAATAGAAAAGATGAGATGAGGCAATGGAAGCTGGTAAGGACTTCCTGAGTATGAAGACCAAAGCAGCTCATAACTTGTGTTCCCCCCCTTCCCTTCTTTTCTATTCATTCCCTAAGCTGGCATTATTCCTTGTACTTTTACTGGGCAGAGACAAGCTAAGCACCTCCTAATACATAAGTCTCAGCCACACTGAGAGACCTTAATGAAGGTTAAACTTCCTGCAGACTAGGTTTCAAAACATAAGTATATTTTTGAATGCAATTAAAAACCTTAATAGGTTTCCCAAAGTCAATCCAGAATAAAGAACATTCCTCTTTGGCAACTTGCAAATAATGGAGAAAATGCTAACCACAATGTCTCTGAAGCTATCCCTAGAGTCAAACTGGAATTTTTATTGCTGCATTGCCTTTTTAGTCATGCCACTTTTTAACACTGTTAGTTTTAGAAATGAAGGATAAATCTATGAGCAAGAGTTTCTGATGCCTTTAGAAGGAGCTTATTCAGCCGGTGTTTATGATCTACAGGTCATTCCATTTCTTTCAAACCTCTGCATTGCTAAGGTTTCCAGGAAGTTGTCAGTACTATGGTGCGTATTAACAGGTAATGTTGTACAAGCACTAAGGGTGACTATCATTCCATGTTGGCGGAACTTATCCATGTTCATGTGTGGTGGTTTGACCTTGGCAGGACACCAGTTGCCCACCAAATCACTCTACCACTCCCCTCCTCAACAGGGCAGGGAGGGGAGAAAATAAGACGGAAAAAAACTTAATGGATCAAGAAAAAGACAGTTCAGTAAATCAAAAGCAAAAGTTGTCCATGCACAGGCAAAGATGAAAACCAAAATACTTTCCATCAGCATGCAATAGCCAGTCACTTCCCAGGAAGTAGTGGTTACGATGAAAGACAAATACCGTATATAATGAATGGCCATGCTTCCTCCTTTCTTTTATATCTGAGCAGATATCATCTAGTATGGAATACCCTTTTAGTCAGTTTGGGTCAGCTGTCCTGGATTACCTCTGAGCCTACTGGGAGTACATCTTGCCCAAACCCAGCCTACCAGTGTGGGTGCATATTGCTGGAGAGAGAGTGCTAATGTGCCAGTTGTGGGTGTCCTCACAACCAGCTCAGAACCTTACTATTTCTGTGCCATATAACTGCTGAGACCAGTCATAACCCCTTAAATGTATTTAGTAGCATTTCAACTTCCATACCTTAAATTTGGAATTTTCTGCATTACTGAATACATAAAACTGTGATTAGGCATTTGTCAGACTTTCCAGACTCAGAAAGTTGTAGTGTGTTAAGTCTCCTTAAAGTCTATGTGCTTATGAGCTGGAAATGCTTTAAAATGTAGCTATTTCTTTTTGAGAACAGATATAGAAATATTATGGAAATAAAAAGTATTCTTTGGTTGGTTAGCACTGTTAAATCTGCAAGCACCTTCATTTCTGGCTAGGAATAGGAGTAACAACTACAACCCTCTCTTTCCTGGTCCTCATAAATCTGAATCCTATGTCCTGCAAGTGAACACACTATAAATAAAAGGGACATAAATTTATGAGTTCTCTGCACAAAATGTTTTTCTCCCATATGAGAATCAGTAACAGCCATCAAAGCACAAATAACATAATTTCACCCTTATGCTAAGAAATGCCCTTTCAGATTATCAGATGCTAAACATGGTACTTATGATGTATCAGAGTAAAGGAAGTCAAAGGGAAAAAACCAGTGAGTTCTGCTTTAGGGCCTGCTGATCTGTAAAAAAAATTATAATTAAACCTAGAAGAGATTTGTTGCATGTGCAAGCTCACATGTATTTAATTCTTTGAAGTTTACATGGACGAGCACTCCCTGATAAATACCGAGAGTCAAAATACTTGTAAGATGGACGAGCACTCCCTGATAAATACCGAGAGTCAAAATACTTGTAAGAAAGTCTCAGATGACTACATTTATAGTCTGGTTTTCCAGGCTTGAGCTTCTGAGTTTCTAAAGCTCATTTTTCTTGATGTTTTAGGTTTCTGAAACTTGTTCCCACAGCTTGAACATAATCATCAGGTTTTATTTGTGTAACGAAACTCATGTTTGGAATTCTTTCTGTGGGATGGACTTTCTTTTGATATCACTCTGCTTTGGCCAATGTGGGTGAAGATTTCTGTTGCTTGTTCATCAATCACAGTGGTCTGTGGCAAAATCTATAAAAAGGGAGCCATTGTATGAAATAAACAGAGTCAGATTTGTCTCTCCAAACTGTTCTGAGAAAATTTCATGTCTCGTGTTATTCGCCACAGCGATATAAACTCAAAAATTACATATGCTTGCCTATTATACCCGAGTTCAGATGGTAAAATATCAAAAAGGGAAAACCAATCTACTCCCTCTCTGATCAAGACTATCATTTTGGTGTGGTTTTGGAGGGGTTTTGACTGTCCATATGCACATTTTAAATGCCATATCTTCATATGTACTCATATATTTTCATATGTGAAATATATGCACATACTGATGTGTGTGTATAAAACACACTGATGTGTGTGTATCTGCTACATATAATTGAAGTATCTATTTTGCATGCAGTTTGCAATTACAATATTTTATTTGTTCATTTAAACCCCTTAAGAAGTTTTGACATTCTTTATTTTTGTTTTCAGGAGTCCAAGGATGAGTAATGCATGATGAAAGATGCATGTAGAGTATAAAATGAATTTCTGTAAAGAAAGAAATGAAGAAAAACATTACCAAAGCAAACTGCTTCCATGACTTGTCCTTCTGTCTCCCACCAAGAGTTCCTGGCAAACACAATGCACACATTTGTTGTAGGGCTATGTCAGGCATACCAGTCTTCAGCTTGAGACCTGTGCGTATGCACCCAGCCCTGCACACAGTCAGTGCCAGTAGATACCATGATTACAATTATGAGAGCTTCCTTGGATGTATGCCATTTCAGAAGCTTGATGGGCCAGGCTGTGGCTTGGAGAGCTGTGTTTTGGTATGCAGAGTGCATTATTGCAGGGCTTTCAGATGTGAAGAGGTGACTTTCCTTTGTGACTGGCTCAGGGGAACAGTTAGGGAGGAGTTCCTCCCTCCCTTTCCCTCTTTGCAGATACTGAAGGAAGTTATCCCACATACCCTGCCATATAAAAAATTGCAGATGAGGACAGTCTGAAAAAGCAATATAGAAACCAGGGCATTCCCTTTGTTTTTTTTTAAGTATGGGTATATATATACCTTGCATTGTAATTTGTTTCCTCAATGAGATTTCTATTAGCATTTATGTCTCCTTTGTTTTTGTTCTGAAAGTATTAATCCAAACCTTTTAAATTTTCACTAATTTCCTTTTACCTTGCAACTACTTATTATATTAACTTTGTTGTATTCTTTATTTGAGGCTTACTAACTAACAAATTATCCCTAAGCTGATTTCATATGGAACACCCCCCACCTTTCTCAGTAAGCATTAATATTAATATGTGTAGGGTTTTGTTTTTTTATTCCTGACCTCTGTGGAGCAAACCCCTGGCCAGTTTGCAGAAGCAGTCACCATTTTACCTAGTGGATTGTTGCTTAAGGGCATAAATTTGGTGTCCTGGCAGTAGGGTAATGTACGGTTTGGCAAATACATTTGGGCTTTGATGCTGTGAGTTGTCCTTTCCAAACAAGAGTTTCTGGGTGGTATTTTGAAGCTACGCAGCCTGCTGCTGTTTTCCTGGATATGATAACACAGCAACACGCCTGTTGTGTTAGAGGCCATGCTGTATGAATACTGCACATTTAATGATCTCTTCTTATGACCTTTTTTTCCCAGAAGTGGAAATGACAACAAATGAGTTCATACTTCAAGGACTTGTGTACCTCAAGGTATCTTGGAGCACAGCCAGGGCCTGGAGAGGAGCAAACCGGGCCCACAATGGGAGCTGCCAGAAGGGAATATCTCACTTGTGGCCTCTCTCACAGATGACCCTTGGCCTTCCAGCTGGTTGGCTGGTGAGAACCTAAAAATGCCACTTCCCCTCTTTTGGCTCAGGGCTTAGGTGCAGAACTGCATAACTCCCTGCTTGCTACAAGAATTTTCCTGCATTTCTGGCAGGGCCCATGGAGGGGACACTGGCTCCCTCAGTCCCGTGCCCCCAGCATGTGCCACCCCAGCCCTGTGGCTGATCACTGCCACCCATGGGTTTTGGTCCAGCTCAGCACATCATGGGCACCCATCTGCTGGAAGAGAGTGAAAGGGGAAGGCAGGGAGACCCAGGGCTGTCCCTCCCCCTGGGGCATCGCCACGGCAGCAAAGCAGGGCCTTGCCCAGAGCTCCTGCTGCTTCTGGGCCTCCTGGACATGTGGCCTTCCCACCAACACCCCTTGCAGGCACAACATGGCCCCTCATGTGGTCAGCATGAAGCAGGATCTGGGAGCCCAAAATGCAAATGTTCACATTGACTGGTTCCATGTCGATATGTGCTGAAATGGAGAGATGGTGCAAATGACACCTTCTTGGTGGTGCCTCTCTCAGACTCACTGTGCTTGCCCTCGTAGCTTTGGGAAACCCTTCTCCTCACCTTTCCAATTGCGCTTCCACTTGCAGTACAAAAATCTTGCTCAGCTAGTCCTCAGGAACTGAAACAACTTGGCTGTTTTTCTTTGAGTCCTGCCTGATTCAATTTTGTATTCTGCCTTGAAGACAGAGGTGAGACAACATCAGCCTCCAGAGTATATCCTCACATATTTTGGTCCAATGTCTGCCAACAAAGGATTACACATAGTCCTTCACTGAGGTGAGGCAGCAGCATCTCACGTAGAGGAGGCTGAGGTTTCAACATGGTATGCTGGCTTGGTACAGGGACTCAAACTTCAGCAGTTAAGAACAGGAAAATTTTTTCTTCAGAAATGGACATTCAAAGGAAACTTTGCTTTGCACAGCCTCTGCAGCCATGAATCTCAAAGGCAAAGGAAGGGAAGATAAGGTACTATATAAAAAATATCCCAGGACCCCAAATAATGGCATTTCCAAATGTAAACACCACCACCACCACCACCCCCCCCAAAAAAAAAAAAAAAAGAAAGAAAAAATTCTGTCCCTTTCAAACCAAATCTTCAGGTTTAACTTTAAAAGCACTCCATCAGAGAAATTCAGCACTTTACGGCAAGACAAGATTTTGCACAGAAATCTATGAGGGAAAAGAAAAAAGTTTAGAAATGTGGACTTGAGAAACCTCCATCCTCTAGTCAGTTCAAATATTCAAAAGAGTGAGTTCAGGGATGAAATAATGCAGGACATTTTTATGGTTTCAGCCTATGAATTGTGAGATGCATCTTTTTGTAGTAGCATATTGATGATCTATATTATCAAAGCCTAGATACTCTCTCTTTCTGGACAAAGTTTGAGCTCACATCTTGGGCAATGCTGTCTTGTGAGTTTAATTTTTATATTTTACTCTTAAATGTACATACATTTCTGGCTGGAGAAATAGGGAAAACAATAAATTTCAATGCAAAATTCGGCACAATTCCAGCATGAAATACCTAATCATTCCAAGATCCAGAAACTTACATATTCAAGTAACTCTGGGGAAGTAATTTTCCCCATTTCTGCTGCTGGTGCTCATGAGCAGATCTACAAAGTTCATACCTTACTATGCCAAAAGTCTGCTGGCGAACATGTTTTTATATGAAACAGACAGTCTGTAATTAAACACTTGTAGATGGCTGAACTCAGTGAGTTATGAATGCTCTGGGACATATTAAAAATCCCTATAGCAAGAATTGATTCCATGATTTGAGTCAACAAAGCAAATGAGTTCTAAGCACAATTTAATGAAGTCTACAAGACAACACAGTTATACTTTTCTTTCATTTAAATGTTCTTATGAAAATGTTGCACTTACAAAATGTACTTTCTTTTAAAAGATGGGGAAATGAGCAATAAAAGAACATTCTTCATGTTTTAGTCAAAACATAGCAGTTAATGTTTCTAAAAGAATATCTCAGACTAAAGGATAAGTGCGAAGACTGTAGAAAATACCATAAATTCTTCTGCAGACAAGATTTGAATGTTTCTGCTTTCCCCACCCCCTCTGGATAATACCATCCCTCATTTCCACAGATCCTGAGAGACCATTTAATTCCTACTCTTTAGCTCAGAAAGTGCTGGTGCAACTCTTATTAGTAAGTCTATGGTAACGTTGAACAGCTAACTTCTTGATTGTGACTTTGTCTTGTGAGCCATAAATGCTTTGCAGTAAGAGATGAAAGTCACAGGGAATTTTTATGCCTTTTGGTTGAGAAGAATCAAGAATTTGTGGGTTCTGTGCCATGATAGTACATCTAGGTTGCTTTGGGATCTTCACATTGTGAGGATCTATCAGTGCTGGTCCAGGATATAGATCCTGGCCAGTTCTTTGCATAATTAACATATGTGCAAGTCTCCCATCCTGATTCTAGTTTCTGAGCAGCTTTCCACTAGTTTAAAATCTGATGAGATATTTACTATATAGGTATAAATATACATATAATACCCTTTCCACTCCCTAGGAAGGCAACATGACTCCAGTTCATGTGCGAGCAAACTTAAAACAGTTTGGAAAACGATGAATATTGTTTGATTTAAAAAAAAAAAATATTTTGACATTTCTGAACTGATTTTTTCCTAAACATATTGGTCTCTGAAAATGCCAATTTGGGATGAAAATAGTTTGGAAAATATCAGCCTTTTTCCCTAGGAAGGAAATTTCATCTGTCAACTCACTGTATCATCCAAAACAAGTCAAGGGCAGAAATAAGTAGAAAACACATGTCCTAAATAGGTACTTTTCTGTCTATTGCTGAGCCCAAGGAGTTTAGCTCAAATGGGAACCATTTGGCATGGGCTGTTTGCTTTTTTTTTAATGGCCTAATTTTGCAGCAGTAGCCATGACTATCATAACAATGAAAACAAAGAAAAACATGGAATTGGACTCAGACTTAGCACATTCTGTCTGCCCATTAGGGGAAAGTCCAACTAAAACCTTCACTCCCAAACACACACTAAATTTTCAGGAGGTTTGCCTAACGATTCATAGCTTCTACCTCAATTTCATCTCTGCTACCAGTAATTGTATCAGATCTGTTTATGAAAAACAAACTGCAGGCTTCCACATTTTTCCAGCAGATTTATATTCTACATCACCTTGGAGTTATTCAGTTACAAAGGAAGAGAAGGAAAGTGTCTTTAAGCCAAATTCTTTGTCCTCATAATTTTGGCAGCAACAGGGGCTACTAAATTAGCTTTTGTAGTTAATCCCAACAGGTCATGCTGCTCTGGTTTCTGACTTCCTTTCACTTTGTGTGATCACTGACAGTTGTTCAGTCAGGAGGAAACCTGCTTTATCCTTTCAACTACTGGATGCAGTCTCTGCTTCCCTCCTATTCCTAATGCCAGGGCCTGCACAGTACCCTGCATCAGTTTCACTGTCAGCAGATTTCATCAGTAGTTGTAGCAGTGGACTTCTTCCTCAGACATATATAGATACTTACAGTTCTTGTTTATTAATGCACTAAATAGCAGTCAGAGGAACAAAAATGCATGACTCACCATCCTACACTTTTTCTATCAATTAAAAAGAAAGACTATGAAAGAACACACAAAACAGGGTAGGCATGATACAACCATTTATGGGCCTCTGAGAGTAAGTTTGTTAATATTAGATTGCCTGCTTAATAAAGGCTAGGGCTTTGATCTCGGACACACAGCTTTGTAATTTCCCACTGTTGCAGCTGATGATGAAAGGCAACAGACCCTTTCCTTGGAAGGGTGTCTCTCCTCCCTCCCTCCCTCTCTCCCTGCATGCCTGCCTTCTTCCTCTTCTCCAAGATAGTTTTATAGTTACCTCTACAGCTGTTGGATGAATCTTTCCAATTACACATATTGGGCCTCTTTGCTGCCCTTCGCCCACTTGAAATAATAAGTATTTTTGAATAATTACAGTAGGGTTATCATTTGAATGGAGAAATACTTTAGGCAGAAAATTATTGCTAACAATCCTTATTCTCTTAAAAAAAAAAAAAAAAAAAAAGAGAGAAAAAAAGAGAGGCTCTTTCTTGGCAGTAACATCTGTGAGAAATGGGATCCTTGCAAACATTTGGGAAATATCTCTACTGCCAGCTCTACACATCACATTATTTTTCCCTCTGTAGTGTGTTGCCTTTAAAACTAATAACTAAATATGAAGATGTAGAAACCAAAAAATTGAACTGCAAACCTTACCCGTGTACTCACCATGCTGGAAGTGAGAGTCACAACACTGCCAAAGTACCAGATAGCTGGAGGCACGTGTGCCTCACTGAGGTTCCCTGCACTGAACCCTACTGCTGGCCAGGTAGCATACACGTGTGTAATGGCCTGGCACTGCTGGGCTATTCCTGTCTGCAAAGGCTGAAGGAAGCGGGTTTATTACACAGGGAAGAGCGATGTTTTAGATGATATATCTCCATTAGATTTGAGACTGTCCATAATTCAGAGTAAAATGAAGGATAATATACAACATAAAGCTGAATGTACTGAGTTCTTTAAAGAAAGTTTCTGGGCAAACTGCTTGATAATAATTTCTTGCAATCTGTGCATGAAGTATTTATTTTTTGAAGTTTGAAACTAGTGAACTGTGCATGAGGGAGAGAGATGATGGACACAACCACAACATATCCTTTTCCCTCTCGACTCTCTTACTTCCAGTATAAAAAGCTTACAAAAACCCTAGAAGGAATTGCAAGTGCTTGTGGTGCCAGGAATGAAAAGATTTTTCTTTTAGTTAATTTTCTATGCAGAATTTGAAGTAAAAAAATGGAAATAATGTTTTTGGAAGAAAGGCAAGCTGTTTTCATCTCCTCTAAGAACTAAAGAAAAAAAATTGAGCTTTAACTTCTAGCTTGGAAATATCTCTCCTGTGAGCAATCTGATAAAATTTTAAGGGACAAATTTGAGCTCTGATGGATGACTTGTGGTTGTGACTTTTCAGCCGAGAAGCGGAAACGATATTTATCATTTCAGACTCATGGAAAAACCTCATAAAATAAGGACTAGAGTGGTAAACATGAACATGAAATGACTCTGGTTATTTAAAATGCAATGCAAAGACTAAAAATGTGACCAGTGACAACCAGGAAGAAAAACTATAAATATAAGTAGTCATGAGAAGCTGGCCTGTTATAAATGGCTTTAGGAATCTGTGGGGGAGAAGTACATTAGAATTTTGAACCCAAGTCCTAAATAAATGCTTGATACACTCACTGGGTTACATATTTCTGTTACTGTTTTTATAAATTTCCTCCTCGGAAGAGACTGTTCTGGACAGGATGCCTGACCTCCTGCATAACTCAGGCCACACAGTTTTATCAGCCATTTCTGCATTAAGCCCCCAAAACGTGCAGTTGAATCCAAGACTGTCTTTCACAAGGGCAGGAGCTCTTACACAGAAGACTCTACCTGATGTTTAGGGTTGTGGCCAGTTGTGTTTGCTGTTAAGAACTTCTGTCCTGTTTGCAAGTTGAACCTTTCTTCACTTGGCCTTTATATTCCTTGGAATACTAAAGTTAAGAGCTCTTAAGTCTCAATTCGTTATTAGGGATGATTGGTACTTCACATTCCATTAACTGAATGAAATGCCAGTGAGGATATATTATGGCATGAGAAACATCCCCTCTTCACACAGTTGTCCACTGCTTGGCACTCTGAAACATCCAGTTCAACAGACAAAGTAATCTGCAGAAGATGAAAGTTTGAGGAATGAAACAGTGGTGTATAGAAATATTTTCTCTACCTTTTATATGACCCTCATGATAATCAGAGATGTTTCTGGAACAAAAATGTTGTTTCTATAGACTTTGTATGAAACACAGGTGATCATGCTTATTTAGAAACAATAATTGTAATTCCTTAGAATCGATAAGGGGATTTTATTTTTTTCACAAACTTTACTATGCACTTATCTACATATAAATAATTTTTAAAAATCTTTTAAGAATCGGTGAGAGAAGGAAAGATATGTCAAGGTCTGAACATAAAATGTTCAGACATTTAAAAATTTAGTGGCTACCCAGCACTTTGTATGGATTTGGAGTCAAATTTATTTTACACAACTCCTAAGTTGCCCTGTGATCTGCCCAGCTGAGGAACACACTGGTTTTTTTGGTTTTTTTTTTTTTTTTTTTTTTTTGCACAATCTTCCTTTTTTTACTTTCCCAAAGCTGAAAATACATGGTTTCATATGATCTAAGATTTTTTTTAAATTAAATTCACATCAATCTTTGGAATAAATCTACTTGAAAAATGCAGTTCTAGTATTGGCTACATGTCTTGAGGATTTGCTACTGTTATATTTATCCCTCCAAGAAGCACTAGAGTTCTCCTGTCCATTTTGCAACTCTTGTAGAAGACGTGTGCCTATTTATTTTCTCCAAAATCCTATTAGAAAGACAGCTCACATCTAACAGGAGTATTTTCATCTTACTCTGTAAAAATGTCAGGTATTAGTATAAAATGATATATAATGAGCTTATTAGTGTGCCTGCCTCAGGCACTGCAGACACTGCAGCCTGGAAAGATGCCTAATGACACAACAAATTTGTACACAGCCACAAAAGAATCCAAAAAAAAAGTATAGGAATAAATTCCTGTAAATGGATAGAGATAAAAATGAAAAACAGTATCTTGAGAAGAATAGGCACTCTCAGGTGTGCATGAGGGTTTTTTGGTCATTGATAGCAAGCCTTATGTGGATCCATGAATCAGGTTCTGTGAACCTGAATCAGGTGAATAAGGTTCATTCCCCTTATTTAAAAAACTTTGAAGTTTCTTCTCATCATGCAAGAGGATTTCCACTCTGTGGATTTCATTATTGGAAGGCACCTCCTGCAGGAACTTTTCATTGCTCACCCCTCAGTGCCCCCTGTAAGACCTTCCCATTGTCATGTTACCTATTGTCAGCTTTCCCTTAGAAGGCAAGGGGGGATGGGGAGAAAGCCATTTGCAGCCAAATGTAATCTGCCCTAGTTTTGCACCAGTAACACCATACTGAACTGTGGGCAAATTGCTCATATGGAGGATATAGGTTAACAGAATTAAATCAGATTGGTATGGTGGGAAAACATTTCACATCTGTTTTTTCGTTGTTTAAAATCTCATGTGTCATCATCTTCCTGTTTTACTGTTTCAAAAACTGTTTTAAGTTTTGAGATGGCTGGAGACCCTGGACCTGTAAGGTCATGGACTTTTCTTCCCTAATGTTTTGATAGAGTTGCTACACAAAAAACATACAGGGAAAGCACAGTAACCACTTTTGCATGCAAAGTTTAGTGATCCTTTATTGATTATCCTCACAAAGAGAGATGAAGTATTACCACATTTGTTTCTTGTCTTAACTCTGCTTGCCCAAGAGTCACAGATTCTCTCTGCTAGCTATGCCATCTATCTGACACCATGAAATTCTCTGAAACGTTCTGTGGAATATTCACAGGAATGCCTGTCAAGCAAACATGCCAGGAGTGTATAGAAAATCAAAATGTGTTAAAGATTCAACAAAACTCCTCTGGCTGAACCAGAAAATATACACAGAAAATATATGTGTTTGCTAAAGAGCAGTTTAGAAACATCCATGACATAGTAACAGATTACAAACAGCACAGCAGTTATACTGGGTAATGGAATGAGAGACAGCACTGATGGCATTTTCCTCAGGCTCAAGTTGTCTCAAAATTGATTGATTGATTGATGTCAAAGGCTGGATCTGATGAAATAGGACATTTTGATGAAATTTTATATAATTAAGAGTATTTCAAAATACTAAATAACAAGTTATAGTTTCTGGCTCCAGAGAACACTTTTAGTTTTAATGTCACCTGAATTTTCTTAATGAAAAATACAGTTACAAGGATATTAGCTGATTTGGGATAATTTCTAACATTTTTCCATAAGGAAGCTTCAAGTTTTTAGAACAGTATGTAATTCAAAAGCAATTATTGGAGGTTCTGCTGGGATTCACTTAATCCCTGGTTGGACTTTTTCATCGCCACTTAGAAGAAATAAATAGAGACAAAAAAAAAAAAAAAGCCACGTATGTCCTATAATTACCATGTGAATCCAAGGGTTTTGTTTTTATCCTGTTTTTACTCTCTGAGATACCCACAGTATCCTACCTTAGACAAGTGAGCACTTCAGTGAAAAGGCTTTTTAGTAGCTTGGTATATGTTTTGTTATACACATATGTGCTGGACATTATAAAGATTCATGCATAGGTATACCTAGATAAAAGAAAAGAAAATAGAACAAAATAAAACATTATTTCAGTTGCCTCTCCCTTTTTTAAAATACTAATTGTACTGCTGGTCTTCCTAGGGGTTCCTGATCTTAGCTATCGGCCCACTATGCTAAGTACTAATAAACATACAGCAAGGAGAAAATCTCTGCCTCAATTTAGAGGTGAGGCAAGTTCAGAAAAAGACCAAAAAAAAGAGATTTATTGTGTAAGACTAAATAGACAAATTAACCTATTCTTACACCCTTGTGTATGTAGATTTTTCAGATTTTTAATTTGAATTACTGTTCTTAAATACTTTGTGATGGAACAAAAAGCTCAATATCTTAAAGTCATATTTTATCAGACATTTATATTATTTCTAGATATTTTAACTGTGAAACTTGTATCTATTTCTCATAGTATCTTTTATATATACCTTATTTCTATGTTTCTGTGTTACTTCTCATCAAAACTAATAGACTCTCTTTATGACCCATTCATAAAGAACACAGAGAAAGAAACAGGTCATGTTAATGATACGCTTTCATGGATCATTTACAATTTTTCTTATGCTATGTAAACCCCTTGATTCTCCTTTAGTTAACATGTAAATGCAGCTGGATGCTTCTGCATATAAACAATGGGTTGAGGCAAATAGTGCCAAGACATGCTTTTGAGAAAAATTACTATTTGTAGCATGTCTTCCAATTTGACAACGCTTTGTCCATGCTGGGATACTTTATTTTCTTGACATTTTGACTAGAATCACCTCCAGCAGCAAACCATTCTAGTAACATTCAGTATTGTTCCATACTTAGAGTCCTATTGGTCTCTAGTATAGACCACACTATTGGTCCTGCCTATTCCACATATGTGACATAATTCAAGAGGTCCCTCATGACAATGTAAAAGAGGGGTGGCAATTTATATATATACTCTAGTTTGAATTCAAATACTAGTTGTTATTGAAAAAAGCTAAGAAACAGTTAAATCTCTGGAAGAAGACCAAAGAAATGGTAGAGACCTTCAGCACAAATACTGTCAAGTGCAAAGAAGGGAAAGAGCATAAATAACAAGGTAAGTCTTATACACAAACAAAACATGACTGGAAGCAACACTGGGTCTGAGATAGCAAAAGGTGAAAGAGGGGCAGGAGGGTAGAACTTATTATTTGAGTCCTTCCTTATTCAAAGTAACATGAATGCACTTTCAGAGTAGGCAGAACTTTTGGAAAGGAATAAAGAAAAGGTTAGTCAGTACTTGCTGAAGAAAAGCGTGTCAACACATTTATAACTGGCTGCCAAAAATTCTCTGTTGATAAAGAGCTTTTCATGCACATTTGATACTTCTGCCCTCCAAAGAAATTTTACCAGTGACTCTGAAGGGGAATGTTCACTTTTCTAAGCCGAAAGAAGTCATAAATATACCTTTATGACTATTCAGGAATTTCTTGAACACTGTAGAATTCCACAGACATGCGAGATGAAGGTGTAAAATCAATGCTTGTTTTATTTTTCTGAGTCCATTTAAATCAGACTTGCAAAAGTAAAGCATTTTGAAGAAGGTATAAGTTGTTAAATAGCACAAGTGATAATTTTTTACTATTTACTGAGAAAAAATTAACTTCATTGCTGATCCAGAATATTTCTGTCAAAAGCTTAGAAAACAATAACGAAATGCTCAAAATTTTGGAGCAAGTTCCACCTTATTCAAAGAAATCCCACTCTATTTGATTTAAAAAAGAATACCAAAACTAAAAAAACAGACATAAAAACAGACAAAGGAAGAAGGCATCTACCCTGCCTTGGTGATGTAGGTACCAAATTAAAGATTCATGTGATTGCCTCACTGGGAATCTATGACGTGAGACGTCAGCACGTTGCAGTCCTGGTTCGTGTGTGGGCGTGAGGAACACCCTGTTCACGAATGGTCGTTGTCCATTTATGTCTGCAAATTCCGGCGTGGGCTCCCACGAGCCGTCTTCTGCGTGGGAGCGGCTCCGCACTCGGTACAGAGCTGGGATGGACACAGCCGCCAAAGCTTGGCCAGGAACCTCCCTCGAGGAATGCTTGGAATGCCCTCAGCATTTATTCAGCAGGAAGCTATTGGCTAAAGTCACACATCAGCAATTGCATAAGTTTCTTTAGAAAGCAATATGTGTCTCTTCAGAACAGCGAGGGGCTTCTTAGTTATGTGGGTAGATGATGATTTGTTTCAATTATATTAAATCCTCTAAATATGAGATCAGCTTTTGCATATCTATTTCTGTTTGCTTTTTACATATAAACTAGTGTTGTCTTTTGGCCCCACTGCAGCTGATATGTATTGCTGAAATAATTTTGATACATTTAAATCTAGCAATAGTCACAATTTGTTCTTATATTTATCTAGGTGGAATGGCAGATCAGAACGATAAGCAGCAATAGATTTAAAGAGCAAAATTTTACTGGCCTGCTATTAAAAACAGTGAAGGTAATAAATGATGCATGTGAACACCCAGTGCTAGACAATCATTAGTGAAGAAGTACTACAAATGTGCTTCTGAAACCCAGTTACAATCCATTCAGAATGTGAATATGGTTTGACAGTGAGAAAAGAAACATAAACCTTTAACTTTGGAATTTGTTTGGGGTATTTTAAAATAAATATCAGTATCGGTAAATGGGTAGATTAAGTTAATGAGAGATGTAAAATTTTGAGGCTGCCCTTAAGTGACTACATTAGGAAAGTGGTCAAAGAAATACAAATTTTCAGTGTCTTACAAAAGTGCCTTCCTCCAGCTTGCTCAGGGCTTGTTGCTGTAAATGCTGTGCACTTGAGCCTAAAGGCACTAATGTATTAACTTCATTGTGTTAATCATGTGTGTAAATCTAAATAATCTACAAAATTCTTCAAAGATTAGACACCTTGCAAGTTCAAGCATTTGCAGCAGCTGGTGTACAGCCTGGGATACAGAGAGAACTATTGGCAAAACCAAGTTTTTCTGTCCTTTTCAGCGATGGTAGAGACATTTTATGAATTAAGACCATACTCAAAAGCAATGGTTACTGAGGCACACACATATTGCTCCTTTCTCATTTCATAGGGCATGGACTTCTAGCATATTGTTCCTTACCATGATGGGAGGCTTGTATTCAGTCTTCATGGCTCTTTTTTGTCTAGTAAGTAGATTCCTAACCCTGAAAAGACAAGATTCTCCATAAAGAACATAGTACTCCATCATCATCTCTGCATGAATGCATCTTTAATTATGAATTTGACAAGTGGTATATATGCATAGAATAGCAGAGCAGAGCCATACTCACTGAAGTGGGTTCTCACCACAGCTGCCTGTTGAGGAGTAGGATGATTTTGTTTCTTTACTCTGCAACTTCTAAGTTTGTGTCAAGTTCAAGTGTTTCCTCCACTGTTTTTGAATCTCTTTCTCTCTCTCTCTCTCTCTCTCTCTCTCTCACACACACACACACACACGCAAAACCAGCATAGCAAATCTTATTATGGTTGAGCAGCAATAGTTTAATTTGGATAGCAGTTTTCTTCAAATCCTAGTAATAAGTATTACCTAGGGAAGAAACTGGCAGTACAGATGTACTCGTGGAAATCCTACATGCCTTTACATATGTTTATTTCCTATGTTTATACATAGATGTGTGTTTGTGACAGTATGCATGTGGGTTTTGCTTTTCTGTGTATAGATTATAAATGAAAAGAGACATATGACACTTTAGATGCTTTTACTTTGCCACAGAAACAGTACATAGTATTCTCTGCTTATACAACCCATGACCCAATACCCCAGCTAGGGTTAAAACTTCAATGAATGTTCAGATGCATAGGTAGTGGTTTTATTTTACCTGGTCTGTTATGCTGTCAGTTCCTCATAATTTGACTGGAAGCCAGACATTTCCCACATTAGACAAAGGGTGTCTATGTGTCCAAACACAAATTTTAAAAAATCCATTTGACTTTCAGTCAGCAACAATGTACTAAAATACATACCTAAACACATGCATGTGTTTGTATTGACTATAGAGATTATAGTTACACAATATTGAGGAAAATTATTCTTACTCCTGGAATGAAAGTATGCATTTCACACTCATCTTCATCATGCTAAATTTTTGTACACAATTTCTAATAACACTGGGCTTCCTCTAAGAAAGTAGGAGAGTAGGTCATGAATGGCCTAATTTTCACTAACCAGACAACTGAAGTAATCAAATACTCCTTCATTCTGTTTAGATTGACAGACCAAAAATAGGCATTAGGCAGATGATATTTTTTTATTTACTTCATTATGAGAATAGAAGCCAGGTTAGATAATCTCTGCTGTGTCTCTTTTCATTGGTAGAAATTCATTTAGTTTATAATTTCTTGATAAAATGGTGAAGGGTTAACACACACTCCTTTATAGCAGAATAGTCTCAAGTGGTTTTAATTTTCTGGTTTAGAAACTCATAGAAATATTACCACTAGCATACAATTAAAAAGCCTGATATGTCTTTGGAGTGCAGCCTCTGCCATCATCTTCTACCAAACAACAGTACAAATCCCAATTAAACACTTTTCATTGATTTTCTTTTCATAGTCTCCACTTTTATAGTAGGAGAAAAGAATGTAAGGTAGTGATTTGAAAAGATAAAGTACCACAAGCTGTTTTGCAGAAACTGCATAGTAACTCTAAAGGAACATCTTAACTCTGCAGGAAACCAAAGTAACTGAGTAGTAAATTGTGTCATCACTATCTCTGTTATCTCTTGTTAAATTTTAAAGATCTCAGCAGACATTACTTTTATTGAATAAAGTGAAATCAGCATGAGAAGTGCTGTTTCACTTTGCATTTTCTTGTGAGAGCAAGATTGTTTCACATTCTTAGTGTAATTGAGAGAGTGAACAAGTGGCATTACAAGAACAAAGGGTTTCTTAAAGGTAGGGCTACACACACCATAAGTAAGCATGCATGTAGCTGTAAGATGAACATAGAGACATGGAACTATACAGTCTGGAAAGGATGTCTGCAATTCATCTAGCCCAGAGCAGGCCCATTGTACAGTAGTTTTTGGCAGCATCAGCAAGGCATCTTTAAATTTGAAGAGCAGTTACAAGTCAGACTAGCTCTGTTGAAAGTATTAAAGTGGAAATTATTTTCCCATAGTCAACCAATTCAGAGAACACAAAAACATTACTGAAGTGTTACAATACTAATGAGGAATAAACCAACAGAAATTGCTACTGCTGTCATGTTGCTTCTTAGCTACATAGTAAATAGGTAAAAAAAAAAAAAAAAAAAAAAAAAAATTAGCTTGTGCCCAGGAGTAGTATCCAAGCCAACAGTAAAAATCATAGAAGCTATTACTGTTTGTTAAGAAACAAAACATTAGACAAACCACGTAACATCAGCACCCCCACGTTCCAGATGAAGTATGTTTTGACTTGTTCAACAGAACATGCATTAAAATAGCTATCCATTCTACAGTATAGAAGCTGAAATCTTCTGAAATACTTCAATCCATTCACCAGCTGAGAGTACTAAAATTATCTATTCTGATTTGAGGTAGGATAATAACCTTTTTCATTGTTTTGGAATGTTTGAGATACACTATTAATGGGAGAAAGCCAGATGATCTTAGACAATGGCAGGAATAGTAGTTGGTTATAGGCCTTTTATAGATTTGGCTGCTTCTCTTCATGTCATAAAAGACAAACCCAAAAATGTCTGGAATACAGATCAGTAAAATGGCTATTGCTTTTAACTGGTCATTGGCTACAAAACCACAAGAAGATAATAAAAAAATTATAAAATATCTGCTCTTATATGAGATCGTACTCCAGAAATTGACAGAATTGACCAGAGTTGAAGGTTAGTCAGACTTTTTACTTCTACTTGCTCTAAAGCTAAAATGAATAGAATTACAAGGATAAAGATAACCCAAGGAAGTTTTGTCTTAAATTTTCCATATATTTGTCCTTTATTTCTTGGAAATGTAAATGATCTTGCTATAAATATATGGTGGCCAGCATCTAATAAAAAATCTATATACATACATTTGGTTTCAATATTAAAGTGACATTTATATCACCTCCAGTGTATTAGTCAATGGAGGATAACAATGATATGGAAATAAGGACTATAAAAATGGTGGGTTTGAGATATAATAAACAAATACATATTTTTTAAAAATTTGATCTATTATTCTGTGTACATTTCAAATAGCTGCTATCCAATCTAAACCCACCCTCCTTCAGTTTAAAACCATTCCACCTTGTCCTGTGCATACATGTCAATATGAAAAAGTCCCACTCCAGATTTCTTGTTAAATTTTTCAGGTACTGGAAGACAGCAATTTGTGTCCCCTCAATCTTCCTTTCTCCAGGATGAAAGAATTCAACTCTCTCATACTGTTTTTTTATGAGAGATTATAAAATATTGTATGTTTTTATGTATTTTTCAGTACTCATCATCTTCATGACCCTTCTCTGAACATGCTCCAGAAAATCCATGTTGTCCTTATGTTGAGAGCCCCAGAGTGGGGATACTACTCCAGGTGGGGTCTCATGAGAGCAGCTGAACAGGAAAATCACCTTCCTCGACCTGCTGGCTGCACTTCCTTTGATGCAGCCCAGAATGTGATTGGCTCTTTGGGCTGCAAATGGGCACTGCCAGGTCGTGTTGAGGTTCTTGTCACTCAATGCCCCCTAAGTCCTCTCCTCAGGGCTGCTCTCAATCCATTCTCCACCCAGCCTGTATCCATGTTTGGAATTGCCCCAACACATGTGCAGGACCTTGCACTTGGCCTTGGTGAACTTCATGAAGTTCACACAGTCCCTCCTCTCCAGCCTGTCCAGGTCAGTCCCACTGTCCATGTCACCAACAAAGATGAGAAACAGCACCAGTCCCAGTACTGACCACTGAGGAACATCCACCCCTCACTGGTCTCCAATTGGATTTAGAGCCATGGACCACAACTCTTTGAGTGCAACCATCCAGATTTTTATCGGCTGATTGGTCCATCCATCAAAGGTATGCCTTTTCAGTTTGGATACAAGGATGTCATGTGGGGCAGTTTAAAATGTTTAATGCTTTGAACAAGTCCAAGCAGATGAAATCAGTTGCCTTCTATATCCACCAACAACGTCACACCACTGAAATTTGAAAAAGCCATTGAATTTGTCAGGCAAGATTTTCTCTTAGTGAAATCATTTTGGCTATCACCAGTCACCTCCCCTTATTTCCCATGTGCCTCAGCATAGCTTCCAGGAGGATATAGATTCTGTACTTTAGGTAAGAAGCAATGCTTCCCAAATTTGACATTACATGAAAATCCAAGAAGTTCGAGGCTTTTAGTTTAGTCTGTCTTAATTTGTATTATTTTAATTATGAGAAAGTATGCACAGCAAAAATATCATTTATTTCGGTGACTTCAGGTTACATTGAGGTGGAATGTTATCTCCTTCCAAGCTTGCCTCTTTTTCTTCTCCTGTGTTTTATCAGGGAATTATGTACTGTTTTAATGCTGCTTATAATTTTTGCAATGCTTTTGTCCTTCTGAAAAGTTAAAGATGCAGAAGGAAATTCTTGCTCCCAAGAAGCAGAAAATTAACTACTCCAAAAGTTTGTAATGCAAGATATTATTATCTCTCTTTTAATATGGTTTGTTGAACCTTGTTTTCTTTCATGTAAGTACAGCTTCACACAAAAAAACAATTCCTAGTTAACCTCCTTTTACTCTTGCATTTATTCAATGAGCAGTTGTCTATTGTCTTGCAAGCAACAAAGTGAGAATGTTCATCAATTAATAGCTATATTTAGATATCTTTCTTAAAAATTTCATCCCCTGTGTTTGGTTATTAAGGAGAAAAAAGCCTCTTAAATGCAAAAGCAGTTTCTTCAATGATGTGTTGATTATTTTTTAAAAGAGGTTGGCAAAATGAGACAGACATGTCAGGATACTGTAGTTACTCTAGTCAAGGCCATTCTATGTCCTTATTTTCCCTGTAGAGAGCAGTGTTCCTCTGGGTTCATTCAAGGCAGGAATAGCTCTTGTGGACATTTCTAGGCCAAATATATCAGACGTTTGTGCCTAAACAATCAAGCATTGCCCCTTGCACATGTCTGATATTCAAGCTTGCTGTAATTTTTCACGTTATGCACATGGTATGTTCTGGGAAAACAAAACATCATGCTTCTTCAGCTGACTTTTTCAGCCACCTTTTCTTTGGAGGGTCTGACACAGACTAACAGTGTCTGCCCCATCTGACATGACAATATTAGTGCCTCTTACAGAAAGAGTTTCTTCACAGTAAATGTGTTTCTGTTTGTTCCAGTAAATCTGGTAATGTCAGAAATTAATCTTTTCCAGTCTGGTTTCCTAGATGCATGACTGTGGAGAGAGGAATTTAAACAGAAGCCAGAGCTGCTGACTATTCATCAAGGAAATATTTTATATACACAGTTAGGATTCCTTTACCAAGCTTGTACATTAGTATATTCAATTTACTTTATGTAGAGCCTGCTTCCCAAATATTGTCTGGACAAGGACTTCTCCTGCCTTTGTTTTTCACCAAGAAATAGAGTAAAAACGTCTCATCTCTCGTACTAACTAACTTCTTCCTATATGGTAGAGCTTCAAAACTTACATATCGTGACCTTTTATTTCCTACGAGTTATAAGAAATTTTCTATATAATAAAATTAGATTTCTTGAAGAAGTAGGAAAAAATATAGCCTACTAACATTGTTTGAAAAGTTTTTTCAGTCCTTAAAAGAGAATAGGGTCCTCATACATGCTCTGTGGCAACTCATAAAAAGAATGTGCAAAATGCAGTGAGAGCAAAGCCCGGATGAGGTCCTGACATGTTGGATACTATGTCCTTAGCCAGAGAAAACTTTCACTGGCTTTCATGCCCTAGAGAGAACACATATGGTGCCAGTTTATAATCTCAGCTGCACCAGTCCTAAAATTACACTTTTTTCAGCTGCTACTAGACTTAGAACTGATTTCAAGTAACTAGGACATGTATTACAGGCTTGTGATTCAAATTGTTTCAGTAACACTACTTTAAAGTAATGAGATTTTGATCCAAAAGATGTAGAAAGCAAAAGGGTTAGTATATTTTACACTTATTTTCATCAAGTTCAGTGACAAGTAAAATCTGAGTTCAGCTGTCAATCAGACAGCTCAGATGTGTAGTGATGGAAGATGGAACCTGTTCGTTTCCTTGCATTCCTCATTATGGCCAACAGTTCATTTTCTAAAAATATGATTGTGGAAAAAGTTAGAAATAGTTCAATTGATTCAGTTCTCATTTAGAAGTCAGGAATTTACTCCACAGTTATAAAAAAAATCTCGGCATTATGCAATCACTTAACTCAGACTATATCTGGTACTCTACATTTATGTTGTCCTCAATAATCTTACATTACTTTAAATGCATAAATTGATCAGTACTCAGATTTTGCATAACTTTGCAGAACTTTATATCTAAAAACTACAGCAAGGAATTTATCAGGGGAGCAGAAGTCAATATTGAAATTCAAATCATTAAAACTGAAAGAATCTTCTTCAGCTTCATTTAGTTTCTTTGACTTAAAACCTAAAAATAAAAAATAGTAGCTGTAAATTATATGTTACAACAAAGCCCAATAACTTTGCCTCTCATGTAATCTCAGTTTTGTTGCTTTGATTGGAGTTTCAGTACATGAAATTTCATCTATAAATCAAACTCTTGGAAATAACCTTGCTGAAATCACAATCAGAGTCAAATATTTATGTGATGATTTTTGTGAGAAGTTCAGTAAATATGTTGTCATCAGTTAGAGTCTCAAGAAAACATCTCAGGTTTTTTTCTCTTCAACTTGGAAAAATATGATTCAGTCATGGACAGGAAAATTATACTTGAAAAAACAGCTTCCTAGCAGGTCTGCACAGGAGCACCTTCACTGTGCTGCCCAGTTTTTAAAGCTTTCTTAGTGTGCTCATATTTCTTTGACACGTCCCACAGTTGATACTTGGACAGTCTTTTAAAGACTCCCTCTGTCTTCCTTCCCCAAATGATCCCATTTGTTTCTCTTCATTGCTCTCTCCCCACTGTCTCCTTATATTTTGTGAAATTTAAGCTTTATTATTTCTTGCTTTTTATCTTAATCATGCTGTCTTCTCCCAGCCACAAACATTCAGATCCCATTTCCACACCCTTTTATTACCTTCTTCTTGCATTATTTGACTTCACACTTTTCCTTTCACATCCTGCCTTATTCAACATTCCTGTTCTCATTTCCATACTGTCTTACAACATCTCCTAATTTGCAGATCCCTTGTCTGGCCTAGGAGTGCTTCTGCACTCATGTCCCTTTGCATGGATCACATCTTGCTTGTTTAGGTACTGGCACTTTGTGCCAAAAGCCTTGTCATGATACTGGCTGATAGAACCCCTTCAGTTCTCCAGTAGTCTCTCTTCAACAGCCTCTCTTTTCTCACCCTTTGACTTCTGAGGTGCTTGGGTCCTTGTTTTCTACTTCCATACATTGGCTAGCAGTTGACCAGTGTTCCCAGGGGTTACTGCAGCATTGGTAAACCCATGGCTAAATAAATAAATAAATAAATAGCACTTATAATATTTCATTGTGAGTCAAAACCAAGCTGCTATTTTTAAAAATTTTTCTTAAAAGCCTCGAATGCCTATGAGTTAGATATAAATCAGAATTTAGAACATACTGGAAATCTGATAGATTAAGAAATTTTGTATTGAGTATTATAGCTAGATAGGGAGCCTCAGTCCATGTTAGAATCCTTCCAGCTTTTGTGGCTTAACTGAATACCAAAATAAACAAGAATTGATGTTGTATCATTTACAAGCAAGGAGTGAAAAGGAAAGGGAAAAAGTAAAATTACCATGAAAACCATAAGCCTCCAAGTATGTGCAGTAACATTCAAAGCTGTATGGTCAGAGATAACCTCTGCTCACTTTCACCTGCTGACAAAAAAGCAAATAATATGTCAGACTTTATATGGAATGAGTCAGGAATTATTGGGGAAAAATGGACAACTCTATGGTCTAAAGTAATGGAACAACTTCACCTTACATATTTTGATCAAATCTTCATATTCCAGCTCAAAAAAAGGGAATTGCAGGATTATAGCAAGTCTAACAAAGAAGAAAAGAGTATAAAAACTGGGTTTTAAAGTTTATAGACTGTACGCACTCAGAGTGGTTTTATCTTCGTGGGTACAGAAACCAGGATCTTCATGAGAACCTTTCCTGAGTGTAGTTCAGTTTGGATACTTAGGTTTTCACACAGGCTATTAGTTTGGTAAGGTCTAAAGAGATTTTAAAGATCCTTTGAAATAAAGGGTGCTGTGTAAATCTGGATTAATACGTTTTTTCTGAAGGTAGTATTTATGGTAATTTTGCCATTTTTCAGGTTTCCAGTGAAGGAACAGCTACTGGCTTAGTGTTTAACTCTGCATATTTACATAAAACCTTTCCATGTTACTCCTCATTCCAAAGAAATAAAGCACACTTGTTTAAAAAATTCTGAGGCACATTCCTGTAAATTTTCATTTTTAACCTTTTATTTGCTTTCTATTTTTATTGCACAAATACAAAGTTAAAAAGTCAGCAAATCTATGTAATTGCAGTAAAAGCAGCTTCATCATATTTATTCTACTTATGTTGCCACTGGTTGTTTCAGAAACTCATTTCTTTGAGAGTGAGAAACTTTAAATTCCAGTCTAAATTTATGCTTTATTCTTCATGTTGTGTGTCTCTTTCCTCATCACAGATGATTATTCTGGCTGTGTTTCAAGAAAAGAACTGTCCATCTTCTCAACTTCTGTTTATCTAGATTTGATAAACTGAGTAATTTTGTTACAGTTACCTAAGGTTCTGCAAATATGGGAGACTAGGACTGTACACATTTTTTCATTTTGGATACGTAATCCAGGCTGTGTGGAAAAAAAATTAATCCATTCCCTTGAAAGAGCCTCTCCTAATACATCCTACACTTGCCTAGATGTTTGACTTTTTTTCCAGGAGACTTAGCTGTTGTGTTTAACCAACCTGATTGACTCCTACAATGGGACAGCTGGATAGATGAGAGCAGTAGATACTGTCTACCTGGACTTCAGCAAGTCTTTTGACACATCCCCGTGATATCCTCACAGGTGAGTTCACAAGCTGTGGGCGGGATGAGTGGACAGTCGTGTGTTCGGAGAAGTGACTGAGCAACAGAGCTCAGAGGGCTATGAGCAGTGGCACAGGGTCTAATTAGAGGCTTGCCACAGGTGGTGTCTCCCAAGGTTAATACTGGTCCCAGTATCGTTTAATTTATTCATTGATTACTTGGATGAAGGACAGGTGTGCCCTCAGCAGGCTCACTGATGACACAAAGCTGGGAGGAGTGACTGATACCCCAGCAGGCTGTGCAGCCCTTCAGCAGAGCCTCAACAGCCTGGAGAGGTGGGCAGAGAGGAACCTTCTGAAATTCAGCCAAGGCAGGGGCAGGGTCCTGCACCTGGGCAGGAAGAACCCCATGGCCCAGCCCAGGCTGGGGGCTGAGCTGCTGGGAAGCAGCTCTGTGGAGAAGGGCCTGGGGATGCTGGTGGACAAGCCAGTGTCCATGAGCCAGCAGGGTGTCCCTGTGGGCAGGAAGGCCAGTGGGATCCTGAGCTGCATTAGGAAGAGCATTGGCAGCAGGGCAAGGCAGGGGATCCTGCCCCTCTGCTCAGCCCTGGGGAGCCTGGCCTGGAGGGCTGTGTGCAGCTCTGGGCTCCTCAGGACAAGTAAGACAAGGAATGACTGGAGACAGTCAAGTGGAGGGCTGTGGAGATGATGAGGGGACTGGAGGATCTCTTTCATATGGAAAGTGTGAATCCTCCTTCTTTGCCCTTCTTGAAAATTAGGCTGGTGCTCAAAAATCATTGATGATATCTGCCATCTCCTTGAGGATTCTCAGATCAGGCCCCATAGATCCGTTGGGATCCAGCTGGAGCAGCAGATCCCGCACAAGTTCAGGGTCAGCTCTCTAAAATGCTCTTTTAAGAAATTGTAAGAACTAATGTGACAATAATGCCTGGAATGTTATGGATTTTAACATATAAAACAACTTCACCTGTCTGAAAGCCTAAAGGAATCCCTTAAGATTTGGAACAGACAAAATAGCCTTAGTCTGTGTTCTTTTCCATAAAGAATGAAAAGCAGTTTACATTTCAAATAACTCTCTAGTCTTCTGTGTTTTAGAAAGTTTTTCCATTCTAAGTCTTCATAGATATAAATATAATATTTAATAATAATAATAATAATAATAGTATAAAAAAGCACAAGGGATTCCAGTACACATCTGTTGTGTTTCAGACTAAAGTCAGGATTACAGATATCGGCACAGCTGTAAAAGGTCACTTGCATAGCAGGCCTGTGGATTTCTTTCTGGCTGAGTCAATGAGCACAAACATTTAATCACAGGTTAGAAGTTGTGAGTGACAAACAGGACAAGTTGTATCAGGACAAAGAATCCCTACATTACAGGAGGTGGTATAAAAGTAAATTCTGAGAATTTTCTGATTCCCCTGTGAGAGTCACTAAACTTTTTATCAGGGAAGGTTGAGTCATCCTGTTCTAAGTAAACTAAAGTTTGTTCTAGAGAAATTCGTGCCTGGTATTGTTTGTCTTTTCATTTTTCATATGATTTTCCATTTGGGTTGGTGATAGACCTGACAATTTGGAGATAGTTAGGGAATAAACGAATAACACTTGCAATTTGAGCAAAGACAATAAAGCTAATAATTTTCTTCATGCCGGGTTTCTGACCTTTTTTACTACAACAGGAAAGTTCTAAAGCTGATTAGGTAAAATCCAGATTACAGAGGCAGAGTACTGCTGGAGCATAATCCTTATTAGGTCCATCCTAAAACCAAAATTCTATGAAATAGTATTTTTTAAAAGAATTAATTAGATTTAAAATTTGTTTACATTTCATAGTTCATGAAACTATGCAAGATTCTCAGGTACTAAGAAAGAGTACCAAAGACAATGGTGCCCTAGCAACTGAGGAAAAGGTCTAATGCAACCTCTTAGCAGTTGTTAAAAGTTTGAACTTCAGTTTCCAGCTTCAGAAGTTCACATATATTCCAGTAATTGCCATTAAAAACATTTACTGCTCACTAACCAGTATTATCTAAGACATCCCCTAGAACAACTGTTTAAATCAATATTGATAAAAAATCTTTGCACAATAAAAATTGGTCTTTTCCTAAAATGTCAATTCAAGTTTGGCCTTAAAAATAGCTCCACTACTCTATGAGTAGAACACAGGATATGGATGAAACCCATGGCAGAGAAACAGTTGAAAAAAGGAACAAAGAGGCAGACAGGGATTCCCTCCCAGCATTTAGGCACACCCTCATAATTATTGCAGTATAGCAGTACAGTGTATTGAAGGATGTTGTTCAGTTAGGGCCAAATATAATCCTTTGAACTCATAATGGTAGGGGGCAGAATTTCATTGTTTTTATCTTGTGCTCTTCTTGCTAGAGGCAGAAAAGATATCTGAGGTTTTCTGGTCTCTCTTTTCACTTGGACCACATTAATTTTAAAACTAATAAAAATATACAAATAAACCAGAAAGTTTGCTTTGTACTAAAAAAACCAGAATCTATCATAAATTTTATAATTAAACTATGTTGAAAATTCTTTAAACATTATTGCCACATTTTTACAGGGCATTTTTTACTTGTGGAGGAAGAATCCCTGGAGCTTTGGTTCCAAATGCTCCAGTCTTAGAGGATGTTAAAAATTACAAAGAATAGATGTTGGCAATGCCCAGGACATCCAACTCTAGCATAGCTTTTTAAAAAATAATTTCCAATCTAGTCTTGTTGCTTTTGTTTCTTTTTTTTATGCCTTATCAGAACCTCCATCGAACTTCTTGGCATTCACACAGAACAGAAAGTTTGTAAGTTTAAGTGTTCAAGGCCAGATTGGATGGGTCTTCAAGCAAGGTGTCCATGCCCAAGACAAATGTCCTCTCCAAACCAAACCATTCTGTGAAGTCTAGAGGAGGACAAAAAGAAATATACACCTTTCTGCCTTGGAATCAAATACTTTGGGACTAGACCCATGGAATTACCACAGTGGAATTCAATATGGAAGGAAAAGAAACCTTATTCAAATAAGGTTTATTCTGTTTCTTTGCATCACTGATAGTTGAAGCAAGCACTTCAAAGATTTAGAAAGGGGAGACTCTCCAAAGTAAATAACTCCCTGTGGAAAAAAGCAATCATGCAGCTAAACTTTAAAGCTTATGCTACCTAGCAGCCTTCATCTGGAATATAAGATACCAATGTCAGCTAACATGGTAGGCTGAAGAAGTAAATCTCATGATGTCAAAGATTCAGTGCATTTTATAACTGAAGTAAATAAAATTAATTTTTAGGCCAAAAACTATTTAGCAGTTATGCAAAACTCATAGTATTAATTATTGTTTCAGCAGAGTGGCTGGGGGGTCCAAGCAATGCTTTGGCAAAGCCTTTGCATGGGAGGCTGACTGCCAAGAGCAGCTGTGCAGTGACAAGTCTGGAATGTCCTCTGAGTAAGGCTGGCTGCAAAGCTCTAAGGACTCTGAGAGGGGGAGGTTCTTGAATATCTTGAGAAATATGAAAGCCCCATTCAATAATTTAGAAAAAAATCATTAGTCATATAAGAAGGAAACAGGAAAATAACCATGTAACAATGTTGCTGTTTATTCACCCTAGAAAAACATAATTCATGTGTGTTCTGTACACTTCCTCTAATGTTTGCTTTTTCTGACGAGTGGCTTTATGAGGTTAGGGTTCACACAGCAGATCAAAGTTTAGTAAGTTTAGCTGCATTCAGGATTCCAAGATTTCTGTAATGAAATATAGCTTCATATTCCTACACACTATAATACATTATTTTAGCTTCCTTATTGGCCAGAATTAGAGTTTTCCATATATTTCAGAAGTGTTACTGTGCTATGTGAACACCTAATTCTGCTCTCTAGGCTCAATACAAGGGGTCACTGATTGAGTAATGAGGTTAATTACTGTAACATCTGTGTCAGTCTACTTCACAGATACATAAAAACAACTTTTGTGCTAATGTTCTGCTTTGCTGTTTTGAAATCTAGTAATAGAAGATTCCTAAAGTTGTCTTCATACAAAAACTTAAATCTACACCACAAAAGCTTTTAAAAGAAAAATGACTCAGAATAAATGATAATATATTTACCTAGGTCTTCCATAAACTCTTATTTTTAAGTGTATAATTTATGTAACAAAGCATAATTTCTGTTAACAAACTGGAACTACTGGAACTATTTTAAGATGCAATAGTGTTCAAATGTAAATCAAATAAATTCAGAAACAAAGGCCCCATTTAGAACTGAAGCTCAGCTGTCTAGGTTTGAAACTTCAAGTATTTAGTGCAGTGTTCTTACTTCTATAGGTTTCAATGAACTATTCCTCAAAAAAAACCCTAACAAGGCATTTTTCCTACACTTGATAGAGTGATATTAATAAAATTCTTCTACAAAACAATGTCCTACAAGGCTTTATTTATCAGTTTAAGGCATTTGCAGATAGCATCAGCTGATGTGCAATCTGCTGAAAACACCTTGTTTATGACCAGCCTAAGAACAGATCCCTCTATCACCAGACAGTGCTCACCCACCAAGGCTATCAGCTCCAGCTCTTCTCTCCAAAGTTCAGACTGACAGCCACTAAAAAACTGAGATGTGGCTTAGGTCTAGATTAAACATTAGGAAATACTTTACTGTGAAGGTGGTGAGGCACTGGCACAGGTTACACCAAGATGTTGTGGGTATCCTGTCCCTGGAGATTTTTAACCTGGAGACTGCATGGAGCACTGAGCAGCCTGGTCTAGTGGAAGGTGTCCCCATCCACAGCAGGGGGGTTGGAACTGAATATTCTTTAATGTCCCTTCCAATCCAAACCATTCTAGGATTCTATGAATTCTCTTTAAAACTGCAACATGGTTTGTTTGCAGATTTTCTTTTTATCTCAGATATATTTGCATATATAAAGTTACAGAAGTCTAAAGTTCATTATTTCCTTGAAGAGAATTTCAGTCCTCCTGCTTGTCTCCTGATGAGATTATTTATGTTTGCACTAATGGCACATCCTAAAACCCTAAATGTGAGAAAATTCCAAGATACAATGCTAAATGTCATCTAATATCTACTGTCATCCTTGTTTATTCATTCTAGCATCAGGGAGCTCTACAAGACCTTAGCATCTAATAGGCAATGAAACAGACTATATTTAAGAGGTAGATCTCCAATTATATTGAACACAACCTCACCAGAATTGTCAGATTTTCAGCACTGACATCTTCATGCAGGTGCTACAAGTAGGAAGTATGTGGTCATAGTTTCATCTTTGCAGAGAGAATTAATTGACTTTCACTCAGGATTTTGATTATTGTGAAATCTGAGTTTGTTCCACTTGGCTTTAACAAAAGCCAAACATTTCATAATTGTCTGTGAAAGGCAGTGAAGCTTCAGTATGGGAGCAGGTCAGTCCCTGGGCTTTCCCAAAGCATTAGTAATGTGAGTGCTGTTTTCTTAAGACAGGTTAGGAAAGGGATTGCTGTGAAGGCTGCTCCTGATGGACCTGTTCCAGAGCTGCCCCCTTCAGCTGCTGGAGCCCCAGACCCATAGCAGCTCCCCAGCTTTCAGGTTTCTGAGAGAACCAGGGGAAAATATCAGTGTCTCAGAAACAGATTTCAATCTGCCTGAGCCAGCAAATTCCTACCAGTTTGTCAGAACTTTTCCAGTCTCTTCCATTTGTAATTAAAGGCTTATGTTTTACTATAAAAGAGATTACTGCGCTGTGTGTAGCATGTTTCTGGGTACCAGTGCTGTCATTTGGATATTAGGGAAGGTGGAATGGTATTGGTGCTGGTCCTCTCCATCCCAACTTTGAACCATAAAATACCAAAGCAATTTCCTCTTTCTTTAGAATTCCTTCCCATAACTGAAATGAAGTAAAAATTTCTTATAATCCCTTCAACACTGAGAAGGAATTGCATCAGAAAAGGTATCAGTCTGTGGCAGGAGCAGTAAAGGCCTGGGCCAGGCCAGGCAGGTAGCACCTGAACCCTGGTCATGCAGAAGACTTTGTATAATATATAGCAAGAATTTCACTCTTGTAGTGGTGAAGGAGAACTGTTCCAAAAAAAAAATACAACTTTTGTGAAACTAATTCTCATACCTTTGCAAACTCCTTATGTCACTCTATAAGAGTGATGGTTATGAAAATTTGAATATGGCTTTCCTCCTCACAACTAGAAAATTGCCTTGGCCCAATAAGATGCAGACGTAAAACATGCAAGCCAGACTTGGCCTTTAGAAACAAAGAATTCCTTCCATATTCTTTTTAACCTGTGCATTGCACAGAGAAAGAACAATAGAGTGCAAAGCATGCATATCTTTGGGATACCCAGCAAAATTTCTTATGGACTGCCTCAAGGAATACTCTTTTTTTTTTTTTTTCTGTTAAAAGATTTAAAATACTAAGATGAAAGTTTTAAAAATAGCAGCTTACAGTTTTTATCAAATAAATGAAGAAGTGAAAAGCATTTCTTACTCCTGAAATATTTTGTCTTTTTCCAGGAATATATTATTCATTTTTAGTTTGTGGACTTTTTTTTTTTCCTGAATGAAAAGTCACATATTATTATAGAAAAAAAATTTTATCTAATAGCTGTTATCCAACTCATGTATGGTACCTGTAATATACAGTGCCTATAAGATGTATATTGGGAGCAGAACTGCCAGTCACAAAATAGGGAGCACTGGAAGAAAATACATTAAAGGCACAATCCATCTCAGGGTGGAATGCTGCAGGAGCTGCTGTCCCAAAATACACATTGCATTAACTTCTTGTCCTCAACAACAGTTTACATATAATCCCTTGCTGAGTTGGCCAGTGGATGTGAGTGGAAACACATTTTAGCTTGTACTATAGACTTAGTGCGGGACACTGATCAAAGCTGCAAGAGACTGAGGCAGACTAAGGAAAATAGGACCCCATTAACTTGCAACTGCTACCTTGCTAAGTGCTAAATTGCTAACATATGTAACCTGTTTGACCATGGTCAGAACTCAATGCTCCTCTCATGCACTTCACCACATTTGTCACTTTCTAAGTATTAAGGAATGGAGGTGTGAAGAGGCAACAGCAGACATCCAGGTTGCATCCTTCAAGCAAGGACCTAGATTTGATAGGGCTGAAGCTGTAGTGAAGGCAAAGTTTTACTAGTTTAGACATTTTCCCTCAAGGTACCCACATAAGAGCAGATTTATTTTCATTTGTGGGCGCATTGTGTAGTGTCTCCTGTTCTTGCCCAGTGTAGACCAGTGTGCCCTATCCACTGCTTTTCACTAAACAACTAGGTTCTTTTACCAAAGAATGTGCATCTACTCCCCTGTAGGACTGGGGTTTAGTCTGTCAACCTGCCATGGAGATGTGTTCAAGATATTAAGAGAAAAAAGGGTGTACAATTTTGGGGGAAGGACTGAACATTTTCCATGGAGTTCAGGCACTCGCCTCCTAAGTAAACTGTTATTAGATACCTGAGATGGATAAAAATAATATGGCTAACAACAATTCAGTGCCTCTCCTATGTCATGTCAAACCTCACAAAGCACTGAGGTATTCCTAGAGGTGGTGGAGATGGTGATGGGATGAGTTTGGGCTTTGGTGTAAAGATAGTAAATCCACCATTTACTCAAACTGGTAGCTTTATGACTTTGCTACATCTTTCATGGCCAGGACTTCTTTTTAATGTGCTCATTATGCTGTTTTTCATTAACTTTCCTGTCACAGCTTGAGGTAAGCTGTAACCTCAAGAGTGACCACAGGACTGGTGGTTGTGTCTAAAGCAGGATCATTACTGGTCCACACTGCACCATAAAAGTCCATGGTAAAGACCTACTGATGGGTTTCGTGAAAGGCATTTTGCTTCCCAGTGAAATCCTGATGAAGCTAAAAGGAAAGAGACATTCCTTGTCTTACAGTGAATTTCACTGGAGCAACAGTTGCTGAAAATGAGAGTTTAGACCAGCATGGGTTTCCAGACCACCATGCACAATGGAGCTCAGGTGTGACAGAAGTGAGTGAAAGCAGTCCTGTTTTTTAGAGAAAAGAAGCTTAACTGTGAATTGCATTACCTAGGTGAGACGTTTTCTTCCACAGAAATTAATAGACATGCAAACTATGTTTTGCCTCTGTGCCCTGAGATCATTTGAGCTGAAATGTGATGGACATAAGTCCAAACTGGAGCTAGCTGAAAAAAAATTATACCCATGAAGTGCTCAACTTACTATAGAGCTTTGTCAGATGAGGAATAGGGTCAAAGGAAAAATACAGTAGAAAGTGTGCTAAGCTTACTGTCAAAGTGCTGCTGAAATGACGAGACACAGGTAGTCTCCTTTGGCCTGTCCTGTTTCATGTCAGTGACAAGAAAGAAGTAATAAAGATGATGTCAGGCTAACATGAGAGCAAGTTTGTTCACAGAACTGTGATACCATACACAGGGAATCTAGATCAACAGTGAGTCATTCTGTTGAAAGAAAGCAATGCTGACAGAATTGGACAAAAGTTTCTATACAATTTCTTAGCAATGCGGAGTGGGAGGAAAAAGCCATCCTGCAGGATGAACCAATGAAGACTCTAAAATGAAGAAGTAATTGAAGTCTGCCAGTTGGTATTCTAGCTTGGCATGTCACTTCCCTCCAGACCCCCTACACAGAGAAGAGCACTTAGCCTGTGATACCCAACTGGGGTTGGGAAAATTCTGAAAAACATGGAATAGAGACATAAAGTATCATATACTTACATATACCATTTTGGATCTGTTCCAAGAAAAAGCCATGTGAGGCCTAATTAAAACAACAACATTCTCCCCATTCGGCAACAAATATAATTTGAGAACAGGTATGTAACTTACACAGCTTTAAAATAATTGCTCTTCCATTGAATCAAGATCTTGCTACTTAGCATATAGTATTTTTCACGTTGTCAAGAAAATTATTATTTAGAAGAATATATACTATTGATTTTTGTGAATAATGCCAACAAACAGACACACACACACAAGCACTTATAACCTTCTTTTGAGGATAGCTGCCAACTGTGCAGATCCAGTTATTTATCACACTGTACAATCTTACTTTCTTTTACACCCTTCTCTACCTACCTGAAATCCTCTTCCTTATTTTATTCTAAAATTAAAATGCTACTGAGACCAGAACTAGCATCTTTTTCAAGGATACAGAGCCCAGTGGAGGGAGTGTGCTGTCCACAAAGGATCACAGCTTGTAGAAGATAAAAACATCAGCAAGCAGACCGTGTGTTGACAACAAAGCACACATGTTCTAATGAGGTTACTTCAATTTTTAATGACTATTTAAAAAAAAAAAAAAAAAAAAAAAAAAAAAAAAAAAAAGGAAGCAAAATACTACTCTTCCAATATCATAAATAACCATAATTTTCTGAAGGGGAGATACACATTTTCAAGAAATGTGATAAACCTCTTACATACTCACTAGAAATTCTTCACACTCTGAGGGATAAATCTTACCACCTAGAATGTCTGTGGCTCTCTGTGAGATACAAAACTTATGATGGAAATATGAATATAGAAATACAGGCAAATATAGTGAAACCACCTTTGACTGTTTATTAGACTATGTCTTTATAAAGTTTAGGTATTATTATCTGCAGGTCAATTGTTTACAGCTTCTGGATTTTAAAATTAGATAAGGTAAATCAGAGTGTTTGCCAAAATGCTGGAAACAAGGGCTTTGCTGTGTGTATCACCTCTTTAGTATATTTTACATGGCTTTTTTATTCAGATTTTTTTCCTTATGGGTGTAAGCATTCTTACATCACCTGACAGCCAGATTTCATGAGGGTATTACAGCAGTGATGGACGACTCTGATAGGAGGTTTCTGTTAATGTGATAAAAATCACAGTATTGTGTTCAGTACTTTGAACACATTAGTACTTCAACAGAAAATTCAGCCAGCCTTAGAATTCATTCTATGAGATGCTAATCTACAGGTTAAAAAAAAAAACACAACCAAAATAGAGACATTCAACTGGAATCCAAGCCTCTCATTCCTTACTATTTTAAAAAGTGTTGCTTTTTAAATACTTATTGAATGTGTAGACCCCAAATCAAAGTGTAAACCTAGGGTGTTCTTCCTTTAAATTAGTAAGCTTTCCTCTCTGTCTAGAAAATAAAAATAACTGTAGCCTGGACAATTTACTGAGTTTCAGAGATGAAGTGAATCCAAATATATCAGCAAGGCAAAGACAACTGTTTCTCTAAGTTGAAAATCAAGCACCTGCAGCTTAACACAAAGATGTTCTGATAAGATCTTTTATTTTACTTGGCTTGTGGGCTGTGATCAATCTAAAAATGCCTGAATAGCAACTTTGTTCCTGTTCTAGCAGTCCTTGCATGCTTTTGAAGGGTGGCATTTTAGAGGTCATGAATGAATAAGCTAACAAATACTTTTATTAAAAATTGTGTTTTTACAAATATCTTTGCAGGTTTGAAAATCTGTTATGACAGTACTCTCCTGCAGAACAATTTTTTCCTGCTTTGTTTTTTTATCTTCTGAGGTAAAATTCCTTCTCTCTTCTTCACCAAGCCATAAATGTTGCAGAAAGCTGTAGTGATTTTCTCTTTTTTTTAAAAATCTAGATCCTTACACGAAAAAAGCCTAATGCACTTAGCAAAAAGATTAGGTTGAGCAAAGCCAAGTTGAGTATCAAGTATTGTAACATTCACATCCAAATTAAGTCTCACTCCTCATCTTGCTTCTTACATCTGTTGAAATATGGTTTCTATTATGGTTTTGGAATATTTCCATTTACTGTAAGTTTCAGACGGTATTGATGAGGTCACTGTTTACTTTGAATGGCTCTTTGATAGGAAAAAAGAGAGCACAATGGAACATTCAGGAAGCATGGCATGTAATACATTATTAAATTAATCATATGAGAGTTGTATTGAGACATAACCTCTCTTTAGCCCTAGGGCATAGCCTTAGGGGACAGCTGTCCCACAACTTCACATGAAGGCAGGTTCTCATGTAATTGCAACAAGTGATGCTGATTATTGATAGATAACAGCCATGTGAATTCTGCCTGCTCAGGCCATTGTGTACAGCTGTATAAACCAGAGAAGCAGATTGGAGAACAATGGGCTGAGGTGTGCTACCCACACACACGCCTCTTCAGAGGATATACCTGCAGCTAATACTCTGGTAGCAAAAGACACACTCCTCATATTAACTGGAAGTGTCTTTGCATGCTTTCCTGATAGGCTTCTGAGAACAGACTTGGATTATTGTCAAAAGCCTTATCTAGGTGTTAGTCATGCTTAAACATTCAAGCTGAGGCTTCAGCATCAGTTTGTGGTTATGTGCTGACACTGAAGAGGCCACCATGCTGTTTCCAGTGTGGAAAAAGTGCTGTTTCCTTTCCCTGTGCCCAGCATCATCTTTTACACCCCTCACTGGGAGCCCTCCAGCAGCTAGACTGCTATGGTGGGTGGGTCAGAATGATATGTTCATTATTTTTCTAAAAAGTTACGTTTTTGGGGTTTTTTTTTTCAATTTAAACTTAGTGTATGTGATTTGTTTCTTTCTTTTTAATGGCAAACATACTTGAGAACATGAATTGAATGCAAGCAGAGCCCCATGATGTCACCTGGTAATTATATGGAAAAGGTGTGAAGCACAGCTGTATAATATTGCTTGCTAAAGTCTAAATACAAAAGGATATTCCTGCAGCAAGCATATTTCATACATCCTCTGACCTCACACACTGTTAGGTATACAGTGAAGATCCCTTATTTTCAGGGGCTCATAACTTCTTGGTTCGAAGAACCATCTTTTAACTTTAGAGATAACTTGGCAGACAGCTGATAAAGTGGCCAGACTTGACAATCAGATCATGACCAAAAACTCTTTTCTTGATGAGAATATAAATTTGCCTGAAAGTGAGTTAGTGAGAATATTAAAAGACAATGGCCTCTGAATTATGTGTAAATGACCATGTTATGGGGAACAAAAAAGAGCAATTAAATCAATTTTCACTGTACATTATTCTTACTATATATTATAGTGTTCATACTTACTTAGTTCCAGGAACATGGTTTTGATTTGTTAAAAGATATTTTAGGAAAAATTACTGTTTCTTACTTTTGCTTGACAGAATGTTTCATATTTAACATGAACTGCACTTGTTAAATACTCTTAATTTGTCTCCAATGCTTCTTTCTAAATGCTGCTTAAAATATCCTGTTATCCTTTGTCTTTTAGGTATAAAGTATTTCTGTCAATATGTAAAGCATACGTAAGTACTTACGCATCTGAATTCTTTTTAGTGATGCTTCATGCACTGTTTTGGATAGCCTATGAAGTGCTGTGTTTGGCAGTCCTTAATATAAAATAATTCTATTTCTTCATAACAGTAGTGAGTTCAAGTTTTGTTTATGGCAAATTACAAACTGCTCAGTACTTCTGAAGAATTTAATTTAGATCCCTACATGGAGAAAACCAGGTATACGTGCTTCAAACAAGAAAATTAATTTTTGTATTTAACATAAGCCATCAGTGTAAATATAGAAACACACTCTTAAAATTAAGCCAAGAAAAGTATATTTGAAGGCAAATATTGAAGAAGGAGCATAAATAAGACAAGGATGTTTAACACAAAGCAATGAAGAAGCTCCATGTGTAAAACTGTACCTTTTCTGGAAGACCACGGATCCCCAGGGATGTGCAGAATCTTGAAGTGGTTTGAAAGGAAGGCTGATGGATCAGTTGGCATATACACAAGCACTGCTGCACGGTAGAGAGTTTTAGAGGAAGTAAGATTATTTTTATAACTTGGAACATCAAGATATATATTTCAATGATAGGGAATTTCCAAGAAAAAAAAAAAAGACATATTTCCTCCAAATAAAATTATTACATCCTGAATATGTGATGTGTATGTATTCTTATACAGTCAGAAGCATACACAGTTGTGCATACCAAGATGTAAAAGGAAATAGAGTCTTATGCATGAAGAAATATCAAAAAAATTTTTTAGAATAGTGAACTTGATGAGAAAAATTGCAAAAGACAATGTATTTCACACGGCACAAACTCAGTTTGAAATAATTTGAAAGTGATCAATACCTTTAGCAGAAGTAAAGGAGCATACAGCTCAGAAACCTGCTGGTTTTGACACTAATTCTTTTAAATGTATGAAATCTGATTCAAATTCTTGCTACTAAGTTTCTTTGCTCTAGTCAGAGGAGAGGAAGAAAACTGGCATGCTTAAACATAAATTTGGCTGCATTAGTAGGAAATCTACTGTAGTCATAAATGGAAAGTATTCAAGGTAAAATGTCAGTAGTAGATGACAGGAGTCAGTGTTAGAGGTCTAGTTTTTAAATATTTACGCAAATATAACATAACAGTGATGTGGAAAGCAAAGACATCCAAGTTTGTAGATAGCACTTAATTAGCAAGTTCTGCAAATAATGAAGGAATGTATGTCAGAAATCAGAGACTGAATGGAGAAAAAGTTTGAGCTGTCAGATGAGAGTAGCTATAATAAAGATGGAGTTTTGAAAAGCAACATGCAGAATATTTTTAATGTTAAAATTTTGTGAAAAACTTAACCTTTAAAACTTTTGGTAATAAGTAAATATGTAGCAGTTGCTATTTATTGTTTTAGTGTACTTGTTTTTCTTAAGAACTACAGACTTCCAGCTCTGAGTTACAGACTGTCCCTTGCAGGGCCTTTGGCCAAGATAGACCAAAACATTTAGACATGTACAGGAATTTTGCCAATACAGAGCCCCAAGCCACTGTGTGTCTCTTCCCCAAAAAAGAACCTACCAATGGAGTTCCTCATGTTTCCTGCCAATCTGTTCCCTTGCACACTCGGCACAGCCTCTGCCTGGACAGCGAGTCAGTAGGGAGCTGCTGTCTAGGTCTCACACAGCAAGATTTGTTCCCAGGCAGAAGCGATTCTCGTTCCCTCTTCAGCATCAAAGTCCCCTGCTTAGTTAAATTCAAGACTTAACAGACATGGTAGAGACATTCTTTATACTTGTCCAAGGACATTTCTAAAATGATAGAAATTCTATCTGCTCCAACTTCCTTTTCACAGCCCTAGCTCAGGTTGGCTGCTGGTTTCATTTTAGTTAAATCTTGTAAATCTCCAGGGAGATTGTCTCCTCCTCTCTGGGTACCTGTTCCAAGGCTATGCTGCCTGATTTTAAAGGTTACTCCTTCCATTTGGTCTGAGCCTCTTGGGCTGCAGTTGGTGCTGGTTTTCTCTTCTTATTCTGACTGCCACTATCTAGGAAGAGTTTGACTGTTCCTAATTCTTCTTCAGCTGTTGCAGGTTGCATTTAGATCCCTTTTATTGACAGGCTAAGAATCCCTTGCTGAACCAAACAGGTCTTCTGCTGGAATTCCCCACTTTCCTGTGCAACAGGATAGTTTGTTGGATATTAGATAGTGATGTTTGGATTGTCCTGGGCTAAGGGAGATAGTAATTCACACAAATTTGAGGATGCACCCTGTCCTCCAGAATCAGACTGGCTGCTCACATAAACTTAGAATCAGAATCATATAATATACTGAGTTGGAAGGGTCACATCAGGATCGTCAATTCCAACTCCTGGTCCTGAGTGGACACCCCAAGAACCACACCATGTGCCTGAGAGCTTTGTCCAATCGCTTTTGTACATAGAGAGGCTTGGTGCTGTGACCACTGCCCTGGGGAGCTTCTTCTAGTGCCCAATCACCCTCTGGGTGTAAAACCTTACCCTGATATCTAAGCTAAAACTCCTCTGACTCAGCTTCGTGCTATTCCTTCAAGTCCTGTCACTGCTCACATGAGTGAAGAGATCAGTACCTTCCTTGACTCTTCCCCTCCTAAGGGTGCTGATGACCACGAGGTCTCCCCTCAGTCTCTACTCTAATCTGATGGATGTATCTCAGGTACCTGGAGTTAAATGACATTAATCTTATCACAGCAGTCGATATCCATAGTTCAAAGCACCCACTGCTAACACAACCCCAGATTCCTACTTTATAAACTGTTGAGTCTTTGCAGCAGAATAGGGTGCATTCAGATCCATTAATGTTTAAAGATCAACCATGTTGAAAACATAAGCCATACAAACTTATTTGTGTCTGACCAATAGGAAAGTAGCTGAGGAAATTTCCAACATAAACTTTCATATTTATGTTTGCTTTCAAGCATACTGTAGTAGTACTTTTTAAAAACTATGGTTAGCACAAAGGTAACAGAGTTTTAAATTATCTCATTTTTGCTACAGGGACAATTGATAAGTCACAGCAGAAATTTGTTTTTAAGCATTGTTAACAGTTAAATGTTTTTGAAGGCTTGTACACTATATTTATATAATATTATTTGATGCTTACCTACTGCTGCAAACATTCTTTTTAAACACAAATCAGAAGCAAATAGTAGGGAAGGATTTTCAAATTGCACGAAGGCATCTCCATATATACAGCATTTGGATGATATGATCAACTTCTCAGAGGCAGAGCCTGTTACAAAACTTCTCCTGAAATGTTATTTTATTATACCTTAGAAACAGATTCTTCCCTTTATATTTGTGCAACTGTGCAAAAGACAGTATGGGTGAACTACTGCTGATTAACCCAGCAGCTCTTTCTGTCCTTATTGCTCTCTTTGCCATCCTGACAAACTGAAGGAGTCAAACATTTAACCTTGCAGGTCACAGATCAGCTCAGACTTGCCCTCATTTGACCCATGAGAACAATAATAAGGCCCCTTCTCCAATAGCCTTTGTCCTGACCAACCCAGCTATAATGTCAATTTACTTGGCAAGGCTTAAAGCCACTTTGAAAATCATTCAGTGTCTGAGGAATGTTAATAGCAGAACAGCTGTTTTCAAGAATCTCACACTTTGTGTTTCTTGTATTAAGAATTTTACTAATTCTTCCCTCATTGTTTGCTCTCATATGACATAAGATATAAACTGATCTGCTGACCTCAAAAATGTGTTTTTCTTGCAAAAGGAGTAATTTCTTATAAGAAAAACAGTATTTAGCTAAAATGTCTAAAGTTTTGTTTTGTTTTCTGCATAAGGACCTTATTTGGTTTCTTGTATTTCTGCTAACACATGCTTCTAGCAGGGATTTGGACCAGATGAACTCCAATGTCCATTCTAACCTAAATCCTTCCATAAATGCTGCTGAATTAAAAGTTGGTCGAGACTTTTTTCTGCTCAGTTCAGTCCAGGCTGTGAAGGAACCAAGTTCAGGAGTTGAATGGAGCTAGCCCTGACTTTTCCCTCCAGTTCTAACCTGCTTCCCACAGGAGGGATTTATAAATCATATATATCAGTACTTTTAATTTCTTAATCCAATAAGAGCCCTTTCCATATTAATGAACTGCTTCCTTCACCAGAGCAAACACTACTCTAGCCTGGATAAATGCCTTTCAATTTAAATTAAAAAATAATAGATTTATTTAGCTTTTGTCTTTGGCACAGTATTGACCTGGAATTTCAGCCCAGGATAGCACTTTCTGTCATGAGTGAGATGAAATCTGATGTATTGCCACTCAAAAGGGTTATGATGTGAACATTATATAAATCAGAAGGAAAGTCTATCAGTCTTCCAATGAGGTATAAACTTCAGTTTTTCAAATCTAGAAGGTCATGAGAGCTTAACACTGGAAACCAGGGAATTCATTTACATTGCACACTAAAATACAGCATTAAACATATAATACCCATTCTAGTGATAAGCTTACACATATTAGTAAATGTCAAAATTGTACTTCTAATTCAGCACTGGTGAATACGGGCATTACTGCAATATTTTTTTACAGGATTGTACAGTACTATTTTCACAGGACTCCTGCCTTCAAGTTCCCTTTATGGTCCTTTGGCATTCAACATCCAGTCCAAAAAAGTTAGCCCTGCACAGAACTTGTCTGGGTCGAACAACTGGGTCATCCCACAGTCCTATTTTCCTGTATCCTAGTTCCTGTGATCTCTATTTCCCTCCTTACAGGCAGATGCTTCAAGTCTTAGTCTGGTCCCCCGAACTCTTTGACCTAGCATGCTCCTCCTGTGAACACCTCTGGCCATCTACGTACTGAAAACAGAGAGCTTTGTCCCTGGCACAGCTTCAGCAAGGACACCTGGAACTGACAGTGCTGAGCTCTCAGCACATGCACTCTTGGTACCAGGCCCTGACTTGATCTACTCCAAAGAAAAGCCCAGCTCACTTCAAGCTGAAATCTCCATCAGTTCATGTAGCAGCCTTTTAGAGCTGTGACTTCAGAAGCTCCACAATCCCCTAGTCAATGCTTACAGACTGAGATATTTTCTTTCTCATTCTTTTCTTCATCTTTGCCCTTCATTTTTTAAAAAATAAGCCAGCCATAAGTTGTTCAGGATGCAGTTCCACTTCAACAACAAAGAACACGGGCTGGACACTCCAGTCAGTCCTTCCAAATTTAATATTTCTGTTTCAAATCATTAAAATTTCACACAAAAGAGGTAACCAGAACATTTTGATATGGACAGAATGATGTATTTTCTTCTAATTTAGTTCTTGGAAATAGTAATTTTGACTGAAATTTTCCAGAAAGATTCAGCCTGAAGCAGATTACCCAGTATGCAAAATTTCAGGCCAAATAGTAAAAGTTTGGCAAAGTTATAAGCTACAGAAAATGATTTTGTAATGGAATTTGTGGGTAATTTTAGTAGATGGTGCCACCAGTCCAATCTATCACACACAAAAAAGGTACTTAAGATTTTATTAATTTTCTGGAAGTCAATAACATTTTTTTCACCCCTGAAATAGCCTGGTAAAAATTTTCTGGATTTTCTGATGAAAACTGCAAGTGAATGCTGAAGGTAACTAAATATATCATTTAAAGTCTGAGTTTTGAAGAAGACAAGGATGATTTACAGGAATGAGCAGTTGAAGGAATGGGCACATGCAAAAGCATATATTCACAAGCACTTCCATGTCCTATACACTGTGACAAACAATTCCATAAAAGAAGAAATTACTTTTGATGTAATTCCAAAAGCAGCAGAGGCTTTAATGTTACTGCCAGAGGCAACTGGACTAGAGATAGCACTGAACATTATTTGCACTCATACGAAGATGCCAGTGACAACTTTCATGCTACTTCAAGACATATTTGTATAAATATAATTTCAATATTAGCAGCATTAGTTTTGAAATTACAATTTTGGTTCATACATACTTACATAAGTATGTGCACCCCCTAAACAGAGCCTTTATGCTCATATGTCATTGTGTGGCAGATTTGAGAATACAATTTAAAATAAAATCACTCTCAGCTTCTCAAACTGAAGAGTTTATTCAGGCCTAGGATTACACCTTTTCTTTATGATATCCTTGAAATGGAATTTTCTTGATAAACTCAGTACATTAGTGCTTAATTTAGTATGATCCATAGTCCTTGTATATATTTGCAGCACTTGTCAGCAAAATGACTAATGCTTTTGGTTGCAGAGAATTTCAGGAGTCTTTAAATTGTTCAATATAAAGTCAGTGTAGTGAAAATAACTTGAATAATTTTGAATTCCTTGAAAATGAAATCTGTAGTTTAAGACCAAAGCCAGTGCATACTAATTATTCCAGTTGTGAACTTTGATCAAAAAGAGCAAGCTATACTGATAAAATTGCTTTTTCACTCTGCCCAGAAATGTATTTTCTTCTCTTCCATGACATCAGATCTGCTGATGCCACATTCCCCTACCAAATAGCTACTGCATCAAGAAACTTGGTTTGGTTTGCACAGGTCAGGTGGCCCTGAGACAAAGGAAGCTTCCACTTACTGAGCATGTGCAGTGACACTTTGGCTGAATTTATTATGTTCACTAGTCGTTCATGAAGCTAGCCAGTAACAAATAAAATGTTATTTTATGCATTATTTTCTACACTTAAAAATAGTTAAAACTATAAAGTGGTTAAAGTTTATTGCAATCTACACAAAAGGAGTTTGGGCATTTTGAAACTTCAGTCATTAAACAGGATGGAATAGGCAGCAGAAGCCAAGCTCTGGGCATAGTTTTGTACTGTGTCCTGTGTACAGCTAAACCACATCAGTTTCCATTCCCACACCTTTTCTCTTTTAGAGCCACTTTAACCCATTCTTTGCTAATGCGTCCCAGCAGGAACTGCTCTCACAGCCTCCAGAGACAGAGCAATGCTTGAAGAATGCCAAACAGCAATGTGTCTACATGGACACACTGGCAGCACCTGACCCAGATGGCAACGCTTGTACCATTTAAGGCTTGAGTCAACGTTGTACCATTTAAAAAAGAAACAGATCTTTAACCTGGCAGTGCTACTGGGAATCAGCTTGTGTCTGTTAAAAATGGTAGGAGTTTTGTAATTTACTCCACAGAAACAACATGCCATAAACTTTTCATGCTGAAGGAAAATGCTGAGGTATCCATACAAGATCAGAGGATCTGAAAAATTGCAACATGCTTTGAAGTTAAACTGACTTGTCATGGACAAATCAGTTAGGAGTGGTCACAGGAACCTCACCTGGGAATGTTTGCCATCTACTCTTTCAGGTGATAAAAAATGGGGTCCAGACAAGAGACCAGAGGCTGATGTAGATGAAGAAGGATTAGCAGTGCATGATCTTACTTATCCCATATTTGAAAGATGCAGTTTGCTGGCATAAATACATGAGCAAGCATAGATGGCACTGAAGGCTGATTGAGAGGTTCCAGTGGGTCTCTCACATCATATACACGCACGAGAACCTTCCAGCAGAGAGCAGTGTGTGCCTTGAAAGAGCATTGGGACAGCATGGGAGACAGCTACAGCTGGGTAGAGCTCCCATTGTGCTCTATAAGTCAACAGCTTGAGTCCTGCAGACAGAATAAAACTAATCCCTCAAAAAAACTGCAGGACCAAACATTTCCTGCTCTTTCCAAGAAGGTCAACCTTCAGAATGATAATTTTATAATGTGAGATAATTTGCTACATTAAGATTCACTTAAATATTTTAAACACCTAATAATTGAAATTATTGAAAATGGAATTACAGTATATCTGCATTACATAATGCAGTGTCATATTTGAGACATCCAGATTTTCACCATCCACCATGCACAGTGCACTGCTATCCTGCCCTCAAAACATAGCAGCTTTCTGGTCATGCTGAGTCTGATCCTTGGTCTAGCAGATTCTGTCCAGTCTAGGGAATCTCAGAGTAGTACCAAATCTACTTTTTGGTGACCTTATCTATCCTTCACCAATAATTTAATGATAAATGAATTTTTAAAATTTACATTAGAGAAGTAGTATAACAGATTTTGACAAGGTGCTGTAGACATTAAAAAAAACAAATGAAGGCACTGCAAGGCAAAGTAATATCAGACAGGAAAGGGATCAAGGGCTAAAAACTTTAATGACTTCTTCAGGCAAGATGATTACTGTCATCTTGAAAGAGTATGTCTTGGCTTGGAGTAAGTAGAATTTTATCTCTAAAAAAGTAGTAGCTGCATCTGTGACCTGTAAACCTGATTATTTTGGGAGAATAATATTTTTATAAGTTAATAAGTTTTCTCTTTTCTTGTCAATAGCTCTGTAACTGCTGCTAACTGTTAAAAGCACAACTTTTAATCAAAATTCCCACTGACTGGCATTCTTGTAGGCATTTTTAGTGAAGCCACTCAGTATCGAAATCCACCTCTGAGGCTTGTGAGAGTTGCTAGTTATAGCCTTTTTTTGTGTAGATCTCAAAAGTCAGTCTACATCCAGTGATATATCAAAGCCATCAGAGGCTACCTACTGTAATTTTTGGGGGTACCTAGAAACAAAAGCAGAAAAAAGAGGCAGTTTCCAAAGACTAGAATCAAACAGAAGTATTCCTCTTCTCTGAGATGTTGTTATGTAGCAACATGTGATGTGAGTCATCAGTAGAAGAGAGAAAACTGCCTTCTGCATTGTCTTCTAAAGACAATATTCCTCAAGGATTTTTGGTTTTTAGTATCCAAAATTAGCATCCATCTTTTTTAACATAGATAGTCCTTTTGGAAGCAAGGAAAGGATATTATTAATGGTGTGCTTTCTGAAGAATTTATTTCATTGTCACTACCACTGCGAGTCTAGTGAAAGGACTGTTTGTGTTGGAACTAACTTTTAATCTCTGCAGAAGTCTGTAAAAGCAAAGTCCTTGAACCACCATGAACTCTTGGCAGTTATACTCTCCTTTAAAACTGCTCATTCTGACGAGCTTAGCTTCATGATTCAGTCTGTTAATATTTGCATAAGAAATGAAAAATGGATCTATATCTGAACATAGTGAATGTCTTTCTGAGAAACTGAGAGGGAGAATATACAAGGAGAAAAAACTCGAGTCTGAGTTTACTGCTTTGAATTGGTGTAATGGAAAATGTTATTCCCCAGTCACCTTTTTGACTCCTGTTTATTACACAATATCCTCTTGCTTTCCAGTTCAGCTCATGCAGGCTTTCATGCTTCTGCTGAACAATTTCTATGATACCATAGGCCAAAATATTAGATCTCCTTTTTTATCATCTAGCCAAGTTCAGTCCAGACACTCAGCTGGACAAAACCACAAATTCTCAGAAGACTCAATATCACAGAAATTGCACTTCCCATCTGCCTACCAATTAAAAAAGTGCCACATCCTTAGCCATGTCCATATCTTTTCTTTATTTTCTAAAAATGAAACACCAGAAATCCATATCCTCATGTTTTGTTCTTGACCATTAGAGGTCTCATAAGCCCTGAGTTTCTGCTGTTTTTGACACAACCTTTTCTCAAGCTACATTATTCCTGGATAAAACTGAATCACTTTTTCCAGGGCAGTTGAAGGCACTCAATAATTTTGAGGAATATTCAATAGGAGTCACTGGAAGAAGAGTTCCACGATCTGGCTGAACTCTACAGAAGTTACTCTGTGTCACTTAAATGTTTTAGATTATGATCTGATAGACATGTTCCTTTTCAGAAATTTCAAGAAGACTTTCCAATCAAAAGTTTTGATCGGAAGGCTTAGCCAAACTGATTTTTTTTTTCTTAATCCATTTTTTTTAATAATAAATTTTCTATACATTAAAGAGAAAAAAGGTAAAGTTTCTTGAGACAGTGGAGATTAAAGAGAAGTTAAAGGAAACTGGCATCTTCTCTGAAGGAAGATTCTCTGAAGGTTAACATACTTACTTTAAAGTCTGAGATACCAGCATTGGCATTAATCAGAAATTATGCATGACACCAACAGAAATAGAATACTCATGCCTAAAGACACTCAAGAAGAACAATAGCTTGAATTTGTGATATGTGTGTGTGTGTGTACCCGTGCATGTGAATGGGATAACATACAATATTCAATATGTTCGTTATTAAAACAAAACTGGGAAGAATCAATGAATATATATATTTTGGACAGTAGGAATCACGTGCTTACATTACAATAAAAAATATTACTTTTTTCTCTTCTTTGTGATGTTGACCTGGGATTTTTGAAAAGGCTGAGATGGTCTAATTTTCCTCAGGTAGCAAGAGGGTCATCCAGCTCCTTCTCCAGTAGTAATATTACCATATTACTGAAAAATTAGCCAGTATACAGGCATGACTACTATGCTATAGTCAATATTCAAAAACCCTCCCAAAACCTATGAAAGTTGACATAACATTTTCTGACCAGAATAGAATTAAAATGTCTTGAATTTTATCAAAAGCATTGAATCTAAACATTGGTAATTGCACAGGTATTCTTTATTCACTCCAGGAAGAGAGAGCAAGACATATATAGCTCTAAGAATTAACAGTGAATTACTGGCTGCTCAGAAGTTGATGGGAAAATCCTACTAAACTTCAGTAGAAGCAGAATTTCTTCCTGATGTTCATTAGATAAACAGCTTTATGACTGTATTTCATTGGAGACTAATGTGCACTTTTTGTTCTAGTGTGTGTAGAACTCAAAAGCTGTTTTCCTGCTGACTCAGACTGTTGGATTCTGAGGTTGTCTAAGGTAAAATCACTTCTAGTTCCAGGTAACATAATTTCTCTTTGCATACAGCAATCTTTATTTAATGCAAATGTTTTTCATGTTTGAGAATGCCCCACCCATAAGTATTAAAAAGGCTCAGCTAAAAAAGGGTTGGATTTTATTCTTTGTTTTTGCATTAGCTGGCACAATAGGGTTAAGAAGTAGTGTAATACAAGTCAGAAAAGCTAATGAGAAGACAGTAGTGTAATTGGCAAGGTGTTGGCTGCTTTTGTAGGAAAGAAATGTAATAACACCCTCCACAATTTGCAGTCTCCAGCTCCTCACCTTAATGAAACACTTTCAGTGTGGATGGACAATTTTCCTTTTAGGAAAAACAATTCATGATGATTTTGTTGCCAGCTACACTAAATATAGATAATTGGCTCTATAAACACTGTCCTCCATAAAGGTAAAGATTTCTTCTGCTGCAGGATTCCTGAGAGCCAAGATTTAATTTGAAGGGACAGGCCTGATCTTGCATTCTGAAGCTTATTTCTTTGCTGTTCTGAAAAGGAACAGCATCTTCCCTTATCTAACAGACTTATTTATGAAAAAGACACCTCCCAGTTCCAAGACATATGTGCTCTATCAGCCACAGTGAGATGATAGACATGGCACTAGAGTAGCAGAGAAAAAGATTTCAGTCTAGTTGGTTTGCTGTCCATCCACTCTGCATTCTGCATCACATCAAAGCCACAAAGGCTATGCTATCTAAGACTTTTCACTGAAAACATTTTCCACAGAAATAAAGGTTTTACTTCTGCCAACTTTAGGTGGAATAGAAAAAAAAAAAGTTTGGAAAACAGACCTGTTACTTTGTTTTCCCATTCTTTAGAAGAGCTTCTAGCAATTCAAATTGCTAAGGACCTATTGGAGAAAGAGAACTCTAAAGTGAGGGGGGAAGAAAAAAAGATGCTTGTGACCTGGGGTATTTTTTCCATCAACAGAAATGCATGCTGAATTACTGCTTAATGAAATCTGGTGTTCCACCATTATATAAGCTTTGATTGATAGTTTTGCAGAAAAGATAAAAATCTAAAAACTAAAAAATATATGACAGGAAGAATAAATAACTTTTCAGTTTAAAAGTGAAACCATGATAATATTCCACTTCAGAGTGACTAGCACAAGTTCTGCAGAACCATATTGTACAAAGGTTTTTCTGCTTTTAGTTTTGCCACATTTGAAAGGAACTAGGAATAGATGTTTATTGCATATGTATTTTACAGTTGATATTAAACGGTGCTTTAAATTTCACCTGCAAATTATTCTAAAGCATTCAATTGTCTGTGGAGACTGTAAGTCTGTGCAAGCAGCCATGTTTTAGGAAACTTCTACATAAATTAGAACATTATTGATCTCAGCATGCCTAAAGACTAGTAGGAAGGAGGAAGTACAGTAAATAACTCTGTTCTGATCAAAGAATTGGTCAAATAATATTAAACAATGTAGAAACTATGATTCTTGTCAGAGAGGATGCTGTTTCAGGCAACAGAAGACACTCCTTTTCACTGTTGTTGTAGGGGACAAGTTTGAGGGCAGGATGTGCCTAACATTTTCTGACACCCTAAAAGGAGTGAGATTAATAGAAAGACTCAGGGGTATGCTAGCAGAACCCACCTGTATTTCAACAGCAGCTCATCTCTATTGCTCTTGAAGAGCAGAAATTTTAAATGCATGTTTGAAATTCATCTACAGAAGAACACCAAAGGCCATTACTGAACTGACTAATATCTGTGCTAAGGCATAGCTATCGCCTTTGAAAGTTCTCTTTTTCTTGTTTAAGTTTAATCACTTCAAATTACTGGAAAAGTAGTTGGCTGAGCACTCTGTCCCTCTGTCCTTAGCATAAACACAGTTATATCTTTCTGATTGTACAGGGAATTTGAGGGAGAGCCAGGTCTCCTCATCTCTTATGAATGAAGCTTTCCTTGAGGCTGATAAAAATGTTGAACCCACATGAAAGAAGACAGAGCCCTTATGAAAAAAACACTTCTGTCTTTCACCATTAGCAGAACTATGAGAATGCTGGCCTATGAGGTCATGAAAGAAGAACTCTGAAAACAGGAGGTCGACTCAATCTTTGTTGTTTCCTGCCTCTGAACTCTTCTGTTGTAGCTAACCATTACCCCTTGAATATTTCCTGGCCTGCCCTTACCTAACTGCCCTGATCACTCTGCCTGTCACCACAAGCTGATAGAGAATGGCTCCTACTGGAGAGAGGAGACCTCTTCTCCCGCAATTCTTTGCCAAACTGAACTGCCTTACAAGCTTCCTTGATTTCTCCTACTACTCCCAGGGTTTAGTGAAGCCATGAAACCCTGGCTGAGCGACTACTAGATTGACCCAAATCAGTTAATATATTGATTTGGCAAATTAATGATAAGCTTAATATACACCATCTCTTTACCTGTTGTTTTTTTTTTTTTCTTCAGAAGGCTGACAAGTGGCTGTTACTGGGTAATGGCAGAGATGTTGATTTCTTCTTCAACTATACAAGTGTCTTAACCTTTATTTTAGTTAAGCAAAACAGTAGGATTATTAAATCTTATCAGTTGTTTTCAAAATGCTCCCAGTCAATGAAAGATAATTTCAGCCATGCAAGGCAATCTGTTGTCCATTGTAAAAAGATCGTGTCACAAAATCTCATTTCATTCACATTTCAGACTTAAAAAATCATTCCCCACAACTCACCACAGCATTGTTATACAGGTAGTGTATATCGAGTGTTCTCTAGGTTGGTTTAGTTTATCAAGAAAGTATGTGAGCATTATGATTAAGTATCTTTTTAGTGTTTTCTATGTTTTGAATCAGAACTTCTGATTTCTGGCTACTGCTGCAATTTCTTTCACTTGCTTTATGTTCATTGTCCTTATAGATAATTATGTAGCATTCTTCTCAAGGCCCCTTGACTTAGGTCCTTAATGTGAAACAGTCCTCAACTTTGTCAGTTTTTGTTTTTACAGAGCCTCACCCTGAAGAACAAGTTCGTGGTTATATGAACAAGAGGAGAAAAAGAAGTAGGGAGTTTTTTCTGCAAGATAAAAGATACCTGTCTCTAATTTTCCAAAATTGTCTCATTAATACAAATTTAGTTAAGCTTATATTTCACTTTGACATTTACTTCTGCTTAGATCAAATGTGTCTAATATTTCTATCTGTTTCAGCTTCTCTAATAAGATGTATTATCACTACTTACAAATCTGGTCTTGCTTAAGGCCTTGTACTATAATAGCTACACCAATACTACCTTTAAGTATGATGACCTGTCAGAAATTATTGTCTCATCTTCTACACATATCAATCCAAAATTTTAAAAATATTTTGTTATGGTGAAAAAATAGCTCATGAATTCATACAATCATATGTTGCAGCTCCACTTAAAAATGAAAATTGCAAAGTAATATACCAGCTTCATTCCAGAAAAAGAATTGCATGGGTGAGTCATGCCCAAAATTGCAACACCACAACACTGACAAAAAAGTAGATGCATGACAAGCCCATCACTGCACCGAGACATACATAATTAGTACAGATCTACTGCTTTAAGTGAATCTTGTCTGTGAGACAATACTGTATATAAAAAGCAGCTTCTCAGTTATCAGAGTCATTCACTGTCTGTATGGAGCATCTGAGCTGCTTCATTCCCAGACAAAAATGGTATCTGACTACACTAAGTTTCAGTTAGCACTTCAGCATTAATACAGAGATGAGGATTCCTTTCTTGTTGCATTACTTTTGGTATGTGTAATGTGGTGATTTAGAAGGGCTTTATAGACAGTCTCCCATAGCTGCCTTTTAGAGCCATATAGATTGGATGAGACATTGTGGATGGCAATCTGAACAGAAGATGTTCAACACCATGCTAGACTTATCAGCGGGAACGTGCAACATTCAGGAAAGGGGATTATCTTATCCCCCTCTATTTGACACATCTGAAATTGTGTTTGGAGCACTATGTCCAGCTGTGATCTTCCTTGTAGATGTTAGAGAAAGTCCAGTGAAAGACCACCAAGGCTATTAGATCTGGGAAGTACAGAGAGAATCAGAGACAACTTTTACTCAGCCTGAAGATTAAAGAGGAAATCTAATTCTATTTCATTTGCAGGGGAATGGAATGGTTACAGAGGAGATGGAGCCAAATTTTTCTCAGAGGTGTATACAGTGGAAAAATAAGATGCAGTGAACACAAATTGCAGCACAGAAAATTCTCTATCCAATCAAGGGAAAAAAGTCTTCTGAGTGAAGGCGATAAACCACAGAAACTGGTTACTCAGATATAGATTGTGGGTTCTCCACCCTTAGATACCTTCAAAGTTCAACTGCATATGACACCAGACAATCTGCCCTAACAAGTTTTGAGTTGTTTTGAGAAGGAATCTCAGAGAGAGTTTCCAATGTAAATTACTAAATGATTCAACAAGTTAAGATATATTCTTTTCTTCAGCATCTCCTATTGACTGTTATAAATTACTTCTACTTAAGTTGCTGATTCCTGGGGCTCCCATTTGGAGGAAGTGATACAGATCTTACAGAGCAACACACACATCTATGTTTATAATACTGTGCCTTTTGAAAACAGACCTCTGGTTTCATAATATTCAAAGTTTCTGAGAAACTATATAAAATGTATAACCCCTGGTATCCTAAACCAAAATAATGAAATCCATTCTATTATATTTTCACATAAGTACACAACACAAGGGTTGTATCACAACCTGTAGCATAATTTAATTATCAGCACCAATGCTGAGACTAATTTGTATTTTTCTGCCCATATACCCTATAGCAATCAGAACGTGGAGATTTAAAGCAGCCACAATGGTGGAAATGGGAAGAGAACACCTTTTAGTTTAAAAACACAACTTGAGGTTGTTTTCTGTTAATTAAGAAATTGTGGTTTTATCTGTGGTTTATCTTTTGTTTTCTTGGTTACAAAATTTACTCGCTACAAAGTCTTGGCAACTAAAGTCAAGCCTGCAGTTATCTTTAAAATGTTAAATATAACACATGGAGCCGGGTTCTGGAAATTTTAGTTATCCAGAGTAGAGTCTAGATAGAGCAATTAGAATTGAAGGCATGCCTCGATGAGGAAGGTACAGTTCAATTTGAGCCACAGGGGCAAAATGAAGCTCAAAAAGACCTACTAAGTGAAAAAAGTAAAATCTTGGCTAATCAGCTTTACACTATATAGCAGTTCAGGGAACATTTGCAGTTTGTCTTTTGGTTCAGGACTGCTACCTTTCACCAAAACAACTGTGTTTTAAAAGTCAGTTTCCCTTTCCACCCTTTTCTGCATCTTTTTATTTATTTTTACAGGGAGTACCTAAAGAAAAACATTACCTATCAAGATGCAACAAAATCAAAAAGAAAACAGTCTTTATTTTTTTTTTAATTATATTGTGCTTTTATCTTACTTAATCAATGAAATACATATATTGAGATATAACATACAAACCAGCACACTCTAGCAAGTTAATTTCAAAAAGAGGGGGATTTTTTGTCAGCACATATTAAACACTAAACTGAGTAGACTTCTGGCTGAGTGCCATTCAGACATGTAAAGGCAATGAGACTGAAATAAATAACCTTAATAATTTTATCAGGCATTTTATGTTGCAGCATGTTTGAAAATACTGAAGGAAAGTTGATTAATGGCTCTTTTTATCTAGCTGCTTTTAAAATAATTGCCACATCAACAAAGTTAAATGAAGGTTCCATCTTAGAAATCTGTTTTAACCCAACCATTTAGCCATTGCTATTCTTAACAAGTTCAACAGTGATTCATAGCTATTTTTCCTCCACAGAATTAGAATTGGTATCCATGCACTTGTACACAACTGGAGAGCTCAGGGTCAGCTTTTAATTCTTGGTTAAATATCGCTGTGGTGCTCAGACCAGTAAGAATACATCATTTGAATCCATACTAAGCAAACTTTAAGAGAATATCAGTCCAGTTCTGACAATTAAATGTGAAGGTGACTATGAATCAAATGTGAATCTACTTATACAACTGTTCCATTACATATTAATACCACAAGACCAGAGATTTTTTTCACAAGAATATTAAACACCAACTGATGTTTAAACTGCTGCATCTGCATTGAATTGTAAACTGTGCCAAGGGGTGGGCCAAAGGCTGCAATAAATCTATGTGTATGATGCTTGCCTGACTCAAGGTAGACCACGCTCATATTCCAGAGAGAATGTAGGAAAGCCACAAACTAAATTACAGCCCTGCCAAAACACAGCTGTAAGAACTGTTCCATCAGCTTTTGCAATGATAAGCTCAAGCAGAAGTGCTAAGGATGATTATGCCCCACAGAAAACTTGAAGTCCAACCTAAATTTGGGCACTACTTAAATTTTAGACAAACTGAGCTGATTGTTAATTAAAATTTAAATTGTTAAATAAAATTTGTTCAATAAAATTTTAAGCTTAATGCAGACTGTTGTCCCAGACACGAGGCAACAAGAGCATCAAGCATCCTGAAATTCATACCGCAGTGATGGTGTAGACACAACTTCTGAAGTTTTAATATGGGTCAAAAAGAGAGGAGAAAACCACTTATTTGCCCAAAACGTATTGAAACATCACAGAACAAAATAAAGACAACTTGGCCCTTCATTTTTCCTGTTTTCTGCTCTTTTCATTCTTGTGCATTGGGGTTTTTTTAACGTTATTCCTTCTGTTGACAATACAATTTTCTTTAAGCTCATACAGATATCTACTTTTCATAGTAAGTCAGAACTTAATGGACTCATTCTACTCTCATTTAGTTTTACATTAACAACTCAGTAACTATAGAGAGGAGAAAGCTAAGTAAAGACGATTCCTAGACATTTGCTATTGCCTAAATTGTTCAGTGGATCTGGACTTGCACCCAGACTAAATAAGGCTCCATTTTCTTTTGGTAGCTTGTTACTTCCACTTTCACTGATGCAAATCACTCTATCAGGTGACAACATGTTGGACCCACTCAGGCTGGAAACGACAAGAGAGAGCTCTCCTTTCACCTGCCCAAGGCAGGTCAACATTGGATTCAAAACAGGTTCTTAAATTCATCAGTCTCTCTAGTTTACCATTTCAAATGAAAAGTTATCCCAAAGGAGACAATATTTCCCTATACCTAATCGGAATCTCCCTATTTCAATTTGTCACCATTGTTCCTTGTTCTCTCCCTGTGCAGCTCGGTCTTGCTCTGTCTTCACAGTAACTTCCTTGTAGGTTAGCAGGCAGCTGTGCAGGCTGAACCAGCCCAGACCCCTCAGCCTTGGTGGCTCTCTGCTGAGCTGGCTGCCATTTCTGTCTTGCTTGCATTGGAGGTCTGCAATAGGATGCACTGTTCCAGATGTGAAGTAATGAGTGATGACTAAAGGAGTATAATCCATTCCTGAGGCTCTGCTCCTATTCATAAAGGCTTAGTTTTCAGCTATGCTTAGTTTTCAGCTGACAAACAGAACAAACCTCTAACTCACAAAGGCTAAATCCACATAAGATATTTGTGTGCACAGATCCATCAGGTGATATCATTCATGTGCATATACCTGTTTTCTGATTAACCAGAAGGAATTGAAGATTTCAACATGATATTCCACTAAATTTTTTCCTTTGGTAAGAATAAATGAAAACCTTTTCAAACTTACAATTCTAAGAAGCAGAACTAATGTACTGCAATTGGCTATGTTTTAAAGCTCTTTCTAATTTTTTGCTAATTAAAATCATAGTTTCCCAGACATGCTATAATATAAGTCATTAATGCAGGGGAGACATGGACTTTGTTTGGCAAGTCTCAGAGTGTAAAAGTCCTTAACTGTATTTTACACTTACAGTTCTCAAGCCTTGGCAAACAGTTTAAAATGGAGAGATCTGAAAGCAGGTAAAATTTCTGGCATTAGACTAGAGTGTAGTGTTTAAAGCTCCGATCCACCAGCAAGCTGAAACATGGTTTAAGAAGGTTAACTTTGTTGTTTTTTCTTACAATGTCCTATAGAGTACATGCCAACGCATATAGAGTCTGATTCTGCTGTCAGCTATACCAAAGTAAATCCAGAAATACTTCAATGAAGTTCACTGAATTGCACTATATTCTTATTTATGTTCAGAAGAAAAATGCTCCTTAATTTCTAAGACAAGCTTGCCACAAAGTGTTATGAACACACAGCCTTTCAAAGCCTAAAGATTTATCAAAAAGGTAGGTCCTGCAGAGTGCTACAAGAGTTCTTTGGTCAGAGCCTAGACTGTAGATTATCCAGTTGCCATCTGTGAGTTAAGGCAAAACAATTATCCCTGTTCAGAAACTCAGACAGCTTTGGCTGTAGAATGATGTACCACAGTGTGAGCCTTCTCATAGGGGTCTGACATGTGAGGACTTGGCTGGAAGCATTCACAGAGACAGACACCAGCAACTACAGACCCAAATACAGCAGGTACTAACTTCTTAAGCCACAATGACTTTATCATGCCTGTTATTCCTGAATTTTCTCCTCTTTTAAATAAATTGTCTCAATTGTGCTGTATTTCTGTCTCTATATCTCCCATAAGAAGGTTTTTAACCACAGTGCTTTGTAGGTTGTGGGTATATCAGCATGTAGCTGTATGAACTGTAAAAAGGTGAGGTAGAAGGGATGCTGTTAAACCCAGAGACAAAAATAACCCATGTTTTAGGCTGAAAGAAGGTCCTTTCACTCAGCTGACTGTAGCTGCTTTGCCTGTATGCATTTAGTCTGTTGCTTGCTCAGACCTGGACCAGCAGCAGTCAGTAAAGTTCTGTGGTGTCTCACATCCACTGCTCATGAGTCCCTGTGTCATTCATTAGCTCTCCTAGACAAGCTGGAGGCTCCTAGCTGTCTTGGCCTATCATTCTTTGTTTCTTCCTCCCGTGAGGAGGTTGTGCCACACTAATCCCCCCCACCCTGGGATGCTCCACTATTCTTACCCCACTACTGAGCATCATATACACAGCATATATAGAGAAGCAAATCATAAAGAGGTGTCTCTTTTGAATCTGTTTTACACAATGCACTGTTGTGATTACTGTTACAAAAGCTTCAGCCCAGGAAAAGAGGATAGCTAGAGAATCACAGAGGATAAGAGAGAAGACAGGGATGCCAGGATGAAGCAGATTGACACAGTCTTTGTCAGAGGCACTTTGCACTGAATCCACTTTGTCCCAAATACTGTTCATTGGCTTGCAACAACCCAGGTGGCAAACACTGGAATCTTTTGCCCAAGGGCACCCAAGCCTACGCTGCCTGGGTAGAGCGCTCATCCTCAGGCAGTAGGCTAAGCTGGGTTGGGCCAGAGAATATGAGGACTCTCCAAATACAGTAATGAACTTGGCCTTGTAGGCAGCCAAGAATGAAGAATTTGCAATCCAGCCAGCCTCTGACATGGTTGGAAAGTTTGGAATCCAGGCCCCTGTGCCCAAAACTTCTATCTGCCACTGATCCTCAGTATCCATCTGCACCAGCAGACCAGCAAGAAGGAACCAGACCCTTGGGCACTCTCTTGGATGAGTAGCCAAACCACTAGCTTACAGAAATACACTCTTTTTAATGCTTCCTTTCTCTCTGTTTACATTGTTCACTGCATAGTAAAAATGAGGCAACAAATGGAGCAGACCTCACTATTGGAGTGATTCACTACCCTGTCCAGGCAGCATTCTCACAGATCTTTCCATTTTGAAGCAGTCCCCAAAATGCACCCAATATAATATACTACTTACAGCTATATCACATTGAGATGCTTTCTTTGCACATCATATTGATAGATTTGTCAATTAGAGCAAAACTTTTTATTCTTTTTTAAATAGACTGATGCAGGAGGAGCTGTATTTGATAACTTCTGATTTAAGCCGAGGTGTTAAACTGGCCTGAATGCTTTAACAAGAAGCAGAATTAGTGAACTTGTCTTATTTTTAAGAACAGGCAGAAGCTGCACACGTGGATGTTTGCATTAAAGGGCATGTTTCTGAACTCTGGTCCAAGACAAGACCATCTCAGACAATTGCCATTAATTAACCTCTGTCTGCTGTTACACAGCTGAGCTCATCTAAAAATTCATGCAATCAAAACATCTCCAGAGGGGTGGTTCAGCTTCTTCATCATCTCCCTTCATCAGGTTAGGACCTGCTTGTAGGTGCAGTGTCCTGTCCTACTCTTTGTGCTGGCTCTGACTTATTGTTGAGCCAGCTCAGCTTATAAAACCAGATGAAAAAATTTTCATTCTTTTGCTGGATGAGTTTTATGTCCCTTCAGAAATTGAATTAACTTTTCACAGAGGATCCAGTGAAAGACAAAGCTGAAAGAAGTGTGTAAGTGTCCATGTGGCTGGGCTCAGAGAAAGGAGTAGCAGAACAAATGTAATAGGTAATACAGTGCTTTGGAACAACCTCAGCATTCAATAAAAGGCTGCATTCAATTAGGTGCTTAAACTGAGAGCTTCTACATAAATAAAATAGTGCATTGCAGTCTTTCTGAATGAAAGGTGTATAATCAATCATCAACTAAATCAGGCCAGAATAAGCAACAAAGATATTATGGGAAGATCTAATGCAAAAATTTCAGGGATGTAGGGATTCATGTAAAAGAGAGACCAAAATGAGTTTGTACACACCCCATGCCTCCAGACTTCTTTTATCTTACCCTGGTGGGGGATAAAAATAATGTAGAGAAAACCCCAACCTGTTCAAGATGAAATTAAATAGCTGCTTAACAACTACACAGTTACTTGGAGTTTTGTTGTCTGGCTAGAAGTAACCCTATGAATTAGATAAAGGCACATTTACACTGTAAAAGCCTCTATTCAGTACAAAAGAATGCAATAGTGAGCTTCTGTCTGAAGCCAAAAATCTAATGTGTATAGCTTTTTGAATCCAGAGAGCCCTCTGCTACAAATAGGAACTGCAAAATGCATGAGACAAGTGTCTTAAATTTTTCTGGTATCCAAAAGATCACTCTACATAACAGCAGTGTTACAGCATCAGTGAGAGCCTGTGCTGATCTGGAAAATCATCAGGTTGACTCAGCACCCATATCATTCTATCTTAGATGTGCTATTTTCTGGAGAAGAGAAAACCTTTTAAGGTAAATCAACTGCCGTTTGTCTCAAATAGCTTTTTTTTTTTTTTTTTTTTTTTGCCTCCTTGTTATGTCTGTGAGAAACCTGATCTGAGCATGCAACTGAAGGTACAAAAGGCCTTCCAGAGAGAATAGAGATGAAGAATTACACTTTAGGCATGGCTGCCACATAAAACCCTGCTGAAGGTAGTTACACAAGTATAAGTATCTAATAAAACTGTTGCAAGAGGAAAGGAATGCAAATATCAATGCATTTAATCTTTAGGAATTTGTCACTGAGTGCACTGTTAAGAGATTTGCTAAGCAGCATTTGGCATACTTCCCCATCTTCTCATTCCCAGAGCAGAATGCTGCCAGCCTGCCTGCATCTGCCAAGGTTGTAGGCAGCATCTTTGATTCAGATCTCAGTCAGGACCTTAAGTCCAGTCAGCATCTTAAAAAAACCCAAAAATACCTTAAAAAGAAAAAAATACACAATACCTCATTTGGGGTCTTATTTTCTGTCTGGAGCATGAAAGTATCCTTTTCTTTTTTCCTTTGTAAATGCAGTCTTTTTCCTCATTTAGACTCTTCTGAATGCTCCTACACAGAGAACTTCCTTAACCTGTGATTTTGATCATATTATACTTTTTGGATTTTACAAGTCATTAAGTACCATGTCCCACTTACCATCTCTCAATCAGTATTGAGAAAAGGGCATCAGCTCCTTCTATCAGGCATTCCAGATGATCATTAATATTATAGTCTAGAATTGAAAACAAGCATTCTTTCTGTTTTCTCCCATTCTGCTTTGAGGATTATCTTGTTCCAACTTGTAAAGCTGTGTTAGTACAGCTTTACAGTGTCCTTCAGCTCCTCAGTTCTTGGCTAGTGTGAAACCTATGAAAAAATTTGACAAGAATTAAGGGGCCAGCACTAGGGGCTCCACATCAATAAGACTGACAGCATGAGATTTGCTTACCCAAACCTTGTCATTTTAGGCATTGTGCACTTTCTTTTGCTGCTGCACAGGGACATCAGAGTCACCCTAAGTATCATGACAGACTTGTGTAGTTATCTGGAGTGGTGAAATCCATCCTAAGTGACACTGGACACTTTCATTTAGGCAACTGAATCCCTCTTATATTGTCTTGTTTCCTTATTCCCTATATATCTTAATCATAGAATGATCAAACTGGTTTTTATATGGGGTTGGGTTGGAAGGGACTTCAAAGATCATCCAGCTCCAACCCTCCTGCCATGGGCAGGGATACCTTTCACTGAACCAGGTTGCCCACCCACTCAAGAGGTTTGGCAAGAGAGGTTGTCATTGAGGACTGAGGCAAAAAATGTGAGTACCTCAGCCTTCTCATCATTTTTGTACCAGCTTTCCAGCACTGTTTATCAGGTGGGTAAACATTCTTTGACCTTACTTTTCTGGTTAACATACCTGTAGAAGTCCTTCCTGTTATTTGTTGCATCCCTTGCAAGGTTCAGTTTGAGCTTCACCTTGGCCTTTCTCACCCCATCCCTTCACAACCAAACTTCATCTTTGTCCTCTTCTAGGGTTACCTGTCCTAGTTTCCACTGCCTGTGCACTTCCTTCTTGTATTTTTGTTTGACCATCAGATCCCTATTTGACTATGCTGGTTTGTTGCCTTCCTTGTCTGGTCTCTTGCTCCTGGCAGTTAGTTCTTGCAATCCATGGAAGACTTCCCTAAAAATATGCCAGTTCTGTTACAAACTCTTGCCACTGAGAGCAGTTTGCCAAGGGATCCTATTGACTATCTCCTTGAAGAGCTGGAAGTCTGTTTTCCTAAAGTTCGCGGGCCTAATCTTACACTTTACCTGACCCATATTCCTCAGGACTGTGACCATTGCAGCCCTGACTGCCTCCAATCTTGAAGTCCCCAGTTTTCCCTCTCATGCTCCCTCCTCAGGCAGGGCTATCTATTACCTGTGTTATGCATTCCAGGAGCCTCCTGAATTGTCTAAAGCTCACTGTGCTTCTTTCCCAGCAGATTCCAAGGTGGCTGAAGTCCCTGTGCAGCATGAGAGCACAATGCCTCCTGTAGCTGGAACAAGAAGGCTTGGTCAGTAGGCTCCCCTTGATCAGACTCGACCATTTTTGCACAATGTTTTAGCTAAGTGTTTTATTGACAAGGGAAAAAAAAGCAGTGCAAGAGTATTTGAACAAATGTTTACAGAAAATAACCTCTAAATGTAAATTCACGGATTTGGAATTAAAACCTGGTTTTAAGAGTGAATATAATTTAGCCATAATTCAACAAGAAGATATACAAGCTTCACTTTTCCAAGCAAAGAAATAAAAAATGCACACTAATAGCAGTGCACTGAAATTTACAATTTTTCACCTACTTCATAATCAAACACTCCTTGAAGCCTAATTGTAGCGTGTTTGATGTAGGCATAGATTTTGTTGAAATTGTATGTACAGCCAGTGCAAACAGTCCAATAATCCTGAGCCTTTATTTGGCTCCATAACGATTTTAATGGCTTTTTCCACATTTATTGCTGGCAACAGCATACCTTCACAGAAGCTAAGTTGTGCTTTTTGTGTTGGTTTTGTTCTTGATTTACAGGCAAGCTCTTTAATTGAACTCTTAAGAACACACTGCGCATTCAGAACCTTTGCAAAGAGAAGACGCATTTAAGAAGTCGTTAATATAGTCTGCATGGTGAAACATGGGGGATCATTTTCTGGTATGTAGAACACTCAATTAAAATAATCAGAATATTTGCAGCTCTATGTGAGATGTTCAGATAATTCAAGCACCAAGACAATTAGAGAATGTATTGCAGTCTCAGAGCAATTTCCTTTGATTTCCTTTCTTTTTTAAGTATTCAGAAGTTTGCCTCACTACTGCTTCATTCACATTACAGATATATTTCATCTTTCCATACCAGAACATATTAATGTTGTTTTCCTGAAAGTGAGCCAAAAACAGACTCTGACACAGATTTCCAGTATACTGCAGGAAAATGAGAAGGGAGCATGTGTGAAAACAGTACAATATCCTTCTTGTATTTTCCAAGTTGCACTACTAGATGATAAGCAGAATGTTTGTTTTAACAGTTTTTTAATTGAAAAGATAACACATTATTAAAAAAATTTCTGGGTAATAAAAATACTTTAAAGGAATATAAATAGCATCAAAGGGATGTCATAAAATAGAGCAAACACAGAATTAAACTACGGAGTTCACAACGAACATTTTTCTGTAAATAGTTACCTTATTACATATAGATCTAAACTGCATATTAGTAGATGCAATTGCATCTTTTCACATTTAGCTGTTTCCCATTTTTCACTGTCAACACCAGATAAACCTCACCAGGGAAGGAGTGGTTTGAAGAATTAAGGATATTGTCTTCTGTAGTAAAACACTGAAGGAAATTTTGGGTCACCTGTAATTTTATATAATGGAGGTAGTTGCTTGTTTGTGATGGTTCTTTTGCTCATTCTTACAGCTCAGGTGCAATTCTACACATAAATGGACACAAATATTTACATTTAATATGAAGTATGCAGTAAGGTTTGTATCAGCATTTTGGGGTTTCTTGCCAAATCCCAGACTTTTTGCACTCATAACATTGGTTAAGACCACTTAATTCAAGTTTTAATTTTGTTTGTTTGTTTGTTTTTTAATTTAAAATTTTAAATCTGAATGTAAAATTTTAATTTGATCCCATTTATTAGTATTCAGACTTTGTTTACAGGATCACACAATCCCCACCCCCCATACCTTTTACCTGTAGAAGAATCCTGCTTTCTTTTTCCAGGGGACGGAGGAAGGAAGCAAATTAAAGTGTCACATGTGAAGCACCTCATAATTTTCCTCTGCAAAATTTGTCATCAAGAAGAAGAAGAAGGAACACTGGGAAAGGAACCAGAAGTGTTGTAATTGACAAAAATAAGGTCCTCTGATTAAGAGAGTTACGCATTTCCCTGTAGAATGGGTTTCCATCCCAGCTGCTGTGAAAAGGTTACTAAGTAATGTTTATATGCAAACACTAAGGCTCAGATGAGACTTAGATATTCCTGCTGACACTAAAAAGGCTATAAATTAGGCACGTGGCTTAGGAGAGAAAATCTAAGTTAGGTCTCCATCTTTTCTCCAACATCTGTAAAATGGGGAGCCTGAGGCAGCTGGGAGCAGGAGTCACAACATCAGGCACACAGAATGACGCATCTTCCCTGCAACTCAAATCTGACTTTCATTTGTTTTGTCCTCTTTTTGTCCAGCTTCATCCCATTGAAACTGCATGATTTCATTCGCTTTCCTGAAAGAAAATTATTCCTTTCCTGAAAGAAAAGGGGATGATGAAGTCTTACAATTTCAGTGACGGTCAATTGGGCAAGCTTCTGTCCCCTTCCCTGAACTTCAGGCCATCCCATTCACTTCTGTTGTTTTCCCTTCCTTTCCATTCCCTTTTCATTTTTAGTATTTCTTGTTTTCAGTTTCTTCTCCTATCTCTTTGTTTGTCTTTCTCCCCTGACTGACTTTACCCTCATCCCAGGTGTGTCTGTCTAGTCAATTTTAGGTTCCAGGACCCACATTATTCCATTCTGACATTTCATTCCAGTAATTCATAAATCCAGACTTCTTGGCCAGCTACTACCTGTGCATTGATTTGATGCTAAAACTTTTCCAGCTTCTGCTTGCTTCAGCTTCTGCAACATACATTTCCTTCTCCATGTTGTCTGTACCTAACTTAGAGGGGACATGAGAAGGAAAAAAGGACATCCTCTGAGTCCTCATGGACAAATATTTCCTTGTAAGTATTTGGAAATACTGGGGATATTTTTGGAATTATTTTAGACTGTTTTATTTTCTGCAACCTCAAATTCCATCTTTGTAGCTTTAAATTTTTTTTCCAGTTTCTCAAGGAATATGTTGGGTTTGGGGGATTTGGGAGGAAGAGGATGTATTAGTGCCTTCGCAGAACCAGGAATTTGCTCATTGTGGGCATACAAGTGAATAGGAGCAGAAAAAAAAGAGGAAATAAACACTACAACTTATGCTGCAGCTTTTCTAAAATAGCCATGTCCCGGTGAAAAAATTCCATGTATTCTCACCCATTAAATGTGTGTTTCTTTGCCTATGATTTTCAGTGGTGGCTATTGTCAAGCAACCATAGAGTCAATGTTTACATGAGGCACATAGTGATTGGGTTCAGGGAAATGCATACCTAAGAAAATTTATGTAGTTAGGCATCAGTAATTCCAAAGCATCACTGCATCTACAGTGACTGACATTGTCTACTTCACTGACATGAGTACAGACCAAGATAATGCATTTAGAACAAGATGTGATTATCAGAGACAGTAATTTCCAAAATCAACGTGTCATATGTTGTGTTGCCATGTTTTCACAGCTCAGAGTTCATGGAAAAGAAATCCTTCTTCCACAAAATGTCTGAGCTCAGGAGAGACCTGGAAAGGAGAGTATATTCCTGCCACAGAGTGGCAAACCATTCTGCAGTAATTATAAGGAACAAAACAGACAATCCTCTGCTGTCTCGCTTGCCTCAACTGCTTCTAAGTTAGGTTGAGGGAAGAAAGCTACAAGATGGGACCTGCCCAGTATTGAACATTATTTCTAGGAGAATATTTCCTTATTCTTTCATCCTTAGTTGACCTGAAAACATACTGCAATAAAGTTTTGCTTCTGGGTGTTCAGCTCAAAGAGAGCTTCTAGCATTACTTTATATATTGCAAATTAATTTACAGGAAATGTAAATTATTTCTGCAGCCTAATCTTTTAGGTGTTCTCAGAAAAGAAATAGTTCAATGTATATTAGTTCAACATCTGGCATGTTTGATCTTTTTGAGAAATCTTGGTGTAAAGCAATATACTACAGAACCTTGCTATTTCTTATCTTTCACTGACTAGCTGCTGCTGGGAACTATTGGAAGCACCATTGCAAAAGACATCAAATTAAATTTCATATGAATAAAATTGGATGGTTAAATTAATGTAATTCTGCTATTCCTGTGTGAAAACTGGATTGCCCTGCACTTCATAGATGGAAACTGAAGAGTGAAGAAATCTCAGTTGACTGAGATATAATAGATTTACAGTACAAAGCTAGCATGAAAACCATTTTGTCTTATTTCAATGGCAGCATATGATGCCTTTCTAAAGATGAATTGCAGCTTCCATTTTAGGATTCATTTACAGAGTACATTCATTAAATAAAACACGTTTCTTACTGTACCATGAAGTAATTAGTTGTGGAAAACTCAATTGTGCCAACCCTGAATTACATTTATAAACACTGAAAATGCATGTACCCATATAAATAAAAGAAAACTAATTGTTCAATTGTGTAAATTCAGGAAAGAGATTTCTAAAAGATGTTCAGACTGATGGCCTTTTCAAGGGAGACATTATGCACTAGCACTGTGTCAAAGAAATTTTAGCTGAATTATATGACAATTATTATTTTTATGCAATACATTTCAATGAGAAAACTTTAACCTGGGTCCTTGAAAACTTAGGTTTTTTTCTTTTATAGATATTTACCTGCTCCAGAAAAGCAGCCATATTTCAAGCTGTACACAAGAACAGAAATTATTAGCTTTATGTTTGCAATTATTCTAAGTTCTGATATTTTTACTACACGGCTTAGAAAACAGTCATATGTCTCTTCTATTCTGCGGCTGTTTTTGCATGAGAGCAGTGCAAAATCCATTAAGTTTTTAGATCATCTGAGGGCTGCAGTAGCAAGAATGTAATCAATTAACATTCCAGGAAAATTATCAGTTTGGAAATCAAAACGGTAATAATAAATATGTAAACGTATATATCTATACACATAAAATCTTGAGGTACAGCTTGATCTTAAGGTGTGAAATTAGATTTGCAGACAGATGTGCAGACTCCATAGCTTTGTCTGTTCTCTGCTTAAGCAATGCAAAGTCTTACACAAAATTTGCCTCCTAATCTTTATCTATTTATCTGCCTTATGTTACACTCTATTTCTGAAAAGGAAAAGATAAATAAATTAGTAATTTTTCAAAAGTGTGCACATCCACTCAAGGAACAGGCACTCTACATGTTCCCTAGTTATACTGGTAATAAACTGCATTTTGGAAAAATGCAGCAATTAGTCATTAAGGTTCCTGTCTGCAAGTCATATGGTTTTAGCATAATTTCAGAGGCATTAAAAAAAAGATAAAAATAACAACTCAGCTATTTCTGGTAATATTATTAGAAAAAAATACCTTAGTGTTGTTGTCCTAGTAAGGAATCTCTGTTATAGTGCTTGAACTTTATTTTACCATGTGGCCCATCAGTTTCTGTGGAATGATGGCCAGAGAGTTCAGCAGCATTAATTGATTCAGTGGAATGCCTCTATTCAGTGCTTAATCTCTCAGTGGATGCTTCTTGGGCAGTAGCTCCTGATGGTATTAAAACTTTTGATTTGAAACTTTTAAAAGCAGCAATTCTACCTGACACAGAATAAATCCTCCCTCCTGATTGAATCACTGAGATCTGTGTTTAGTGACAGCTAGTCTTATCTGTCAGTTTCTCCTTGAACATCTTGCTGGTCCCTCCCAGAAAACATAGAAATATTTTGGCAAAGGCATGGGACTGAAGAGAGGGTTCTTTGTTCTCTGAGATTGAGTATGGCTTGACAAGAAAGATTTAAAGATGTCTGCAGGTCACTGAAGGTTAGTATTTCCTGACATTATTACTTTGACGAATGAAGGGAAAACAAACACCCTAACCATAAGAACTGAATATCAGGATCATTGCAAATCCAGAAGCAGTCAACACTAACAAACAACTGAAGGTAAGCTTTCTGTGGCATCCAAAGCAACATCCGACTGGGGATGTTGCTCCGGAGATTTATGTAGGACAAAGAATTTTTCTCTTCTTTCTTTGGGCACCTGATGCAAAATCCAGATGGCTGATTCCTGGTATTGCATGCAGTGGCTGACCACTAATTCTTTGTGCAAATATTTTCCCTCATCCAAAAGTAAGCCCACTTTGGCCCATTACAGAAGAGAGTTTGAGAAAGAGAGAAGCCAAGTTACTGGTCCATTCATTCACTTACCCATCTGAGTAAATTAAGAAAACAAACTCATCAAATTTTTCTCTACCTAATCAATGCAAGTTAATAAAATTGTTTTAAATAAGATAAAAGATATGTCCATATTAAATACAAAACTTTTAAAAGACTTTACTTTTTCCTGTTTCTTTGGGCTTCTTGGTGTTGGTTTGTGATGGGATTCTTTTCCCCAAAAAAAGGGTGTTGCACAGACTGTACTATGTCTGAAATAATTAGATGGAGTTATTATTCGTATCTGAAACCCATAAAAACAACTCTCCTTTAAGGAGACTATAGCTGCTTCATCAGTTTTCATTTTAATCTAGCATAATTTTTTGTAAAGTAATTTAAGGAGGCTTGCTTTTTTTAACTTGCTTCTTGTCATAAGGAGAACAAGGATTGGATATAGGTCCTGTTCCTGTCTTAGAACTGTTTAGCCCATACATGATGGCCATTGTCTAATCCCATCTCCCACAGATTCAAGATTAAAAGACAGAAAAGACTAAAGCTTCCACTATGCAGAGCCAGAACGTGTAGGGAACAGACACTTAGAAACTTATTAGGAAGGAAAGGTCTCCCATGGCTTCAGGTAGAAGTTGCCTGCTTCATTATCCTCCTTAGCTTGCTAGACCCTTCTCTTCATGGATAAAATTAATTTTTCCTCTTCTTTTGCTGCAGTTCACAAGTCTTCCTTTAATATTTCTTGTTCGTTTTTCCTACACCCATTATCTGCTTGCTGACATGAATATTTGTCTCATGTAGTTATGGCTATGCAAATAGAGTTACATTTGAAGTACCTACCCAGAACACAGCTCCAGCAGGCCATTGTGAGTGTCACTTTTGCAGTCATTGTATGAGGTTAGGGAAGAATTAAGAGCAGTGAAAGCTGGTCACAAAGCAGTTCTTCAGTGTGGACATCTGATCACATATATTAACCTTCAGCTGCCCTAGTGGAAGGTGTCCTTACCCATGGCAGAGGAGTTGGAACCAGATGATCTTTAAGGTGCCTTCCAGCCCTGACCATTTCATCACCCTATGATATGCTGCCAGTGTCACAAGTGCACACACTTGCACACTCTCTTTGACTTCACTGATGAGTTTAAATGCAGATGATAGACTTCAAGTTTTCAGATTAATTGTAGTAGGACAGAGTTAAGGAGAGGAGTCAAAGCATCAGCCCAGAAGTGTTGGACAAAGCAAAGGAGTCTGCCCCCAGCCATGGCTCGGGGAGTGAGTATGTAAGGAAGGCACGTGACCATGCCATTTTGTGGGGTGCATTTCCCTTGCAATCTCCCAACATCAAGAGCAGATAAAGCAGGGATCAACCCTCTGTCACTCCTCCTCATATTCCACATATGTGCTGGCCATTTACAGAACCACCTCATGCTCTGTATCCACACAGAGATCCACCACAGTCTGTGGTGTCAGTGGCCAGCAGTTTAGTGCCTACAGTGTAAAGAAGTATTTTTTATTCATTTTGTTTACTTGAAATCAATCTCCTACTGCTCCTTTGAGGAGCCTGCTTTGTCACATCTTCGTTATTTTCATAATTCTTTGAAACTTTTCCAAACGATTCTCTCATCTGTCTCCTCTCCAAACTGAGCAGTCACAGGTTTTCTATTCATTTGATCTGTTATTAAACACTGGGCAATGAGAAAACCTTATGGCAAACTTGGGTGGCAAAGATATCAGAGTGCCTAAGGGGTCCTGGGAAAGGAAAGGGTTTGGAAAAACCCTAACTTATTCCCCTGAACTGGGCTTCTTTTCCAAGCTTTCTGATGAGGAATGCTTAGTCACTAATCATCCCAAAACCAAGTGATCTTTCTTGCCTTTATAGGACACTTAGAGAATTGTTTGATTCTCTAGACTTTACATTCCTCTTTTCACCATATTCTGTTAAAGCAAGAGATGTCAGTGTCTGGATCACATCAGACACCTTACCTGCAGTGACTGGACCTCTGGGGCTGCCACCACCCAGTTATCAATGCTAAGATGGCACTAAGATTCTAGCTTTTATGTCTGTAACTAAAGCCATTATTATAGGTTGTTACTGGACCATCAAAATCAAAGGAAATATGAAGACTTCACAGTGAATTCCAAAGGAATGGATTCATTAATTTGAAAAGAAAATCCAAACCAAAAATCCCAGACATTTGTATCCAAAATATTTCTAAGATACATGGTTAATGGAAGCACTTGAAAGTTTTAGTTAAAACTTAATTTGCAGAATAAATCCTGATTATTAGAACTGCTGGCTACAGTCAACAAACAACCTGAGGCAAAACAGAAAGCTAGAGAAACATCTGGATTTAGAGTTTTTAATATTGCTGAGAAGAGTGTGGATTTTCCAAATAAATATATTTGGGAATGCTGTTTAAAAAGAATGGAAATGTTATGGGAATATTAGGTCACAGCTAAATAGATGAAAATATCCATTGGCACATGTACTGAGACCTGCAGTGCATGACCAGCCCAGGAAAGTAGTGTCGAATCAGTTACAGCCATTCCACACTCTTTACAAGGATAAGGTTTAAAACCACTGGGGGGGTGGGGGGTTTATGGTATTGGTTGGTTTATTTTGTGTGGTTGATTGCTTTAGTTTAGGGTTTGTTTTTCAGAAGGCTTCATTTCTAAAATATCTGCCTAATTTAGATAAAGTTGAAAGAAGTCATCTGTGGAAAAAAAAAAATCTGATCACAACAATTCAATAGAAATGTCTTAAAGCTGTGGCTGGCAGTCACTCTCATGGTTCTCTCCATTCTGTCTCACCAGCTCTGCTTTGAGCTGTCTCTGCAACTAATGCAAGCATTTTATGCTAAAACTAAGTGGTCAAACTGCCAGCATATCCCACTGTACTGTGAGCTGGATCAGTTTGTTCACTTATTACAGGAAATCAGTGTAATAACTAGATCCAAGAAGGAAAAATCTAATATTTTCAGTGTAAAACATTCATTTATCCGGACCAAACATCTCATGTTTACAATATCTTCCATTCAAAAGATTACAAATCTAGAAGTTAAAATGAAAAGGTAAAAATAACAAAAATTTCAGCAGGACTAAATCTAAATATTTTTGAACAACTTACTTAAGACATGAAAAGCTCATATTCACTCATTCATTCTTACTTGGCAGGTAACAAAATACAGAAGGCTCAGGATTGTCTGGTACTGAAGTCCAACATTTCACACAATACTGTGTAGCAAGGAGACTGTCAGGAGGGCTGTTTAGTCTTTGGTGTGCTGTGGTTTTGACAGAGGATGGGATTTTCTTCAGTGACTGACTAGGTGTCTAGTCTAACTTGTTTTCCTTACCAAGCAATTTTAAGTATCAGCAACATCAAATCTAGGAGATCTTCAATTTTCCAGCGGCTTTGAAACATTTGGTTTGTGTCTAGGCTCTATGAAATAATCTGAAAGCATCAGAAGACAAAGATGTGAGGCATCAGAAGCAGAAAGAACGCAAGCAATGTGCCATCCTGGGAAACACAAGATTTTTCTGGGCCCTAGACATTAATAGCTGCAGCTGACAACCTTGCTTGCTGGCTCTTTTGTTTCATACTGATGCTTGGAAAATGAGTCGTGACTCACTTCCTCTGACCCCGATGCTTCTGCTGAGCAGGGAGGTGTCACTGTCTGCCTGGTGAATGTTTGCACATGTAATGTCAGGTCATGCTTGTCACTGAGGAATTTTTGGCCATGAATCCTAAGACGATGCTTGAAAATAACATGCACTTCAGAGTTACCATTCTCGAGCACTGCTTTCATGTCTTAGTTATGGAGTGATGGTTAATTAGACCCTATCTTACTGGAAAATTTTCAGTCTTTCCTCTTACTCGACTCTGTATTTCAGTAAAAAAAAAAGAAACCCATCAAGAGGCTTAATTTTTCCTTTCCTAAACAAAATTAGGCTGCCAATGACTCAAAATCTCAAAGAGAGGCATAGTGGCCCAAAGTTGCTGTTTTTTTATCTTGTGATGCTAAACTCAAGGGCGCAGTATTGCAGGAACACAATCTGCTTCAAGTTTAAGCATGAACAACAGTTTTCAGTTCAAGCAATACTTCTTCAGAACACTAGGCTCACTAAAATAATATTTTAACAGTTGTCCAAAATCAAATACTGATTCAGAAAGTGTTCCAGCTCAATTTGTTATTGGCCAAGCAGATACATTTCATATAATCATAAATTCAGAAAATCAGAATAGTTTGGATTGGAAGGGATCTTTAAGGGCTGTCTAGTCCAACTTCCCTGCAATGTACAAGGACACCTTCATTTAGATCAAGTTGCTTAGAGACCCATCCAATCTGACCTTGAATGATTCCAAGGGTGAGGGATCCACCACCTCTCTGGGAAACATGCACCAGTTTTTAATACACTCATGGTAAAAATTTCTTCCTATTATCTAGTCCAAATATACTGTCTTTTAGTATAAAACCATTCCTCCTCCTCGTATCTCAACAGGCCCAACTAAAACGTCTGTCTCCATTTTTGTTATAGGCATCCTTTAATACTGAAAGACCACAATGAAGTGTCCCTGGAGTCTTCTCTACTTCAAGATGAGTGACTCCAAATCTCTCAGCCTTTCCTTACAGGAGAGGTGCTCCATCCTTCTTATCCTCTTTGTGGCCCTCCTCTGCAGTCACTCCAGCAGGTCCCTGTCCTCCCTGTGCTGGGCACCCAGAGCTGATGCAGCTCTGCAGGTGGGGTCTCAGCAGAGCAGAGCAGAGCAGAGGGGCAGAATGCCCTCCCTGCCCTGCTGCCCACGCTGCTGTGGGTGCAGCCCAGGATACAACTGAGCTGGCAGTGCCATGGCTGGGTCATGTCCAGCCTCTTACCCACAGCACCCCCAAGTCCTTCCCAGCAGGGCTGCTCTCAATCTATTCATCCCCCAGCCTGTGTTGATACTGGGGGTTGCCCTGACCCAATCACAGGACATTGTCCTTCAGACACATCCTGGGCCACTGACCACAGACAGGGCTGGGCGGCTGCAAAAGACAGAGCAGAGAGAGCTGTTGCACTCTGGTGCAAATGAGTGTGCGCAGTAGATGTGTTTCAAGCAGAATGCAGCAAAATTGATAAAGCCAAAAACATTTTGGTTAAGATCTTTAGCACTTGTATTCTGAAACAGTGAAATTGTTTCCTTGGAAGAAAACTTCTTGGGCCTGCAGAGCCAGCATCACTTCACAAATCTGCCGACAAATGCTGCATTAAACTAAAGGAGTTGACTGATTGCATATGAAAGCATGGATTTTATACAATAGCATGACCTTTAGTCAGGCAGGCATTTTATAAATGTTGTTTCCATTTATAATTACCTGAAACTGTATCTTAATATGGTTGGCTGTGATTTCAATAGAGAACCCTTACACTTAAAACTATTCCGGTGTGTGTGAAACAGGATGCATGTACAGCACACCTGGGTGCTGGCACAGGCAGCTGTTAAAAGATCATTTTATTGATGTGTTCTGCAGAGAACCTCCAGCTCCAAGGTGAACACATTCTGTGCTGGTAGCCAACATTCCTGAAATACCTCACAGTTCACAAGAACCTTTCTCACATCCTCTAAGTCTGCAGTGTGCAACATCACTGCTCTGCAATAGAACTTATTTTGACAATACTTAAAGAAGTAACTCCAGAAAAGGGTAAAGGCAGTAATATGTATTTGCTGAAAAAGGCAAAGCAATACATTTTGGGAAAAAATGTAGAAATAGCCTTGAAGGATAAGTTTGTAAAACACATGAGCTCCTGTAACTCAGTGAATATATAATTCTATCCCTTTAGAACTAGTGATGTTAAAAATAATTTAGGGACATATTCCAACAAGATGTCATATGACTGGAAACAGTTAAGTACCACTGGGATTTTTCAGTGTAGCTCTATTATTGTAAGTCAGGACTTACAATAATACATCTCACAACTAAACAAAAAAGGATGGGACTGTAGAAAGCTTTGCTGTGCCCAGACAGAGCAGACACCTAAATGATGCCCAGGCAGCAGTCAGTGGTCCCAGATGGCAATGATATGTGCTACACAAAACACAGATTTCAAGACCAAACTTAAAGACTTTGAAAAAAGTTCTTAACATATTTAGAAAGCAGAAAAGAAAACTTTAGATAACCAATAAAGGATGAATCCAAGCATAAATGCACAAAGGTAATTATAGAACTCAGTCATCTTGATGTTTTAAAAAGTTCCACTCCTATTACAGATAAAAGTTTACATATTTAGCATTAAGGGTTGAAAACGATGATATCTAATGCATTATTAACAATACATTTACAATGTATTTTTTGAAATGTAGTACTCAAGTTAGCTTGTACTATTTTAGGATTTGCAGAATTTCAGTTTTGCCTCCGTATCTCAGCATCAATTAAACATAAAAAAATTCTTTTTCTAACAGACTGGGTCTCTTAAAAATTATACAGTTTATTTTCTTTGAATTATCTTGCCATTATTTCTTCTACATCATATAGAAAATTTCTAACAGAGTAAATGAAAGAAAACTCCAATCTTCTGTTTCTCACTATACAGTCAATGAAATGTTCTGTCACTGCCTCAGATATCTATCTGGACTTTAATGATTTCGTTACACATTCAACAGAAATGTTGGAATAACCTGATGTCCTGATTTAAAATTACTTTTTAAAAAATACATTGAAATGAAATCTTTTCCAGGACAGTTTTGCTCGAAACCTACTTATTATGAAAGAACAGATACATACTTTAAGCTAAGGATGCTTAAGGTGTGTATTTTAACTGTAGATTAAGGTGTTGATGCTTCAGTGCCTTGGAGTGGAGTTCTTCAGTTCTAGTCAGTACTATTCATGTATCTTATTATTACTCTATAACTAAAGTCAGATAATTTAAGCATTTTTAGAAGGCAATTTGAATACATTTCAATTTATATGAATTTGAACAATGTACAAATTCTAATTAAAATTGTCCTTTGTGTACTCCAGGAACCTGAGAGTTGGGATAGTAGATAGAACACACAGAATGACAGGAGTAGTATTATTAGTCTAGGAGTTATCTGGAAAATTAATAAAGGAAAAGTTTTAAATACACTACTCTTCTAGGGATGATGATATTTATGATGATAGTTAAAAGCAATGCTCTTAATTCTGAAATAGGAGGCATACCTGGAAAGTTAGTCTATTGTTGTCTTCTGAATTTGAAATCCCATCTAGCAAGTCTTGGGCAGTGAAGGAGAATAGTCACTGATCATATCTGAGGCAAATCTAACTGCCAAAAGAAAAATCACCCTTCACAAGGTGTTAGAGAAGGTCTATAGTTTGCTGAGCTTTGGAGGAATAAGTTTCCACATGGTCCCAGTGACAAGCTTAAGCAGAGTGCAATTACTTAGATAAGGAATATGTGCATGAGAAAAGTTATCTTTTATTGACCCTGTCACCAACAGTAATATTTTCATTCTGTTGTGCAACTGAAATGGATCTTTTCTCTTAATGCACTTATTGTACCATGGACTGGTCTTTCATATACTTTATTTTACATGGAAATATTCCAATTCAATTTAGAAAACATTTTTCCTAACTTCCTCAACAGGCAATTTTTCAGGAAAGCCAACTGAAAGACAAGAAATCCCTAAGGCCATATTAGCATAACATTGTCAAGGAATGAAATGGAAAGCCTAACCTCTGATTCAACAATGAGAAGAGCATCCAATAATTAGATATATCCATCTATATATTTTCATAATTTACTTCCTTGTTTTGGACAGATTTGTTAGTATATGCAGTAAAAATAATAATGAAATTATGTCAGAATTTCTGTACACTATCACCAGTTTAGCTTTTTATTCATGGGTGTGATATAACAAATTTTTTTATGAAGTGCCATTCTTTTCTAGGAGTGACTGAACGTAGTTTAGAAAAATAAGAAGTATCTGAGAAGTTCATAAATCAAAATCAACTACTTTTCAGGGATATAAATGCCAGGCAGTTCTATAAATTCATTTGTTTTTCAAAGAGAATAATTTTCTTCCTTCCCATTCCCATGTATGGCAGAGAACAGAAATTTTTCCATTTCCATGAGAAAAACTATTCTTGAAAGTCCCTATGTACTCATCAAAAAGGTTAGCAAAATACCAAAATTTAACAAAAGCAAAAAATGGAATATCTCAGTTTTCCTGAAAACAAGTCCAAACCTCCTACTCAGAAAGAATCTCTGCCAAATTTCAGCACAAAATGGTCCCATGGTGAGAGTCTTCAAAAGCAAGAGTGAAGTTTTAGCTTGCACAGAAAGAAAAAAAAGTAGTCATAGAAATCTTTCACATGATTATCTGGAAAGGAAAAAGTAACTTAAGCCAGAAGGTACATAAATCATAGCAAGTTTCCTTGTCCTAGGGCTCACTTTAATATGGTCTACTTTAATAATGCTATGCTTAATAATTCACATTAATTAATAATTCAGACCTGAATGCATCAGAAATCTGATTTGGATCCAGTGTGAGAACGTGCAAATATAACGTCATAATGCAAAATAAATTAAATGAAAAAGTGTGGATCTACCAAGATTATTAACTTTGTCCTAAGCTACCTATATTATCACATAAAATTCTATGTAGAACTTGATTGTTTCGTTGAAGCACTTCCCATTTGTTAACTGAGTGAACAAAACATATGATTTCCTATCAGGAGGAAAAGGTACTTGACAAAATCAGCAGAAAATTTGTCAAGAAGTTTCTAAGTAATTGAAGACCACTTACACTATAAACTCTCAGATTTCCACAAGCAGTAAGTTTTCTTTGTGTCAGTATCTCAAGAGATTTTCTCAAGAGGCAGCAACCTGGGTAATTCCCTATTTCTGACATATTTCATTCTGATCACAAATATCCAGTTTTTTATAATTAATTGGTCCAATAATTAAGTACTCCCATAATTAAATTAAACTCAATGCGGTTATTACCATCTTGTACTTTATTTTGTGTTCCTTCTATTGGGTATCAAAAGTGAGGCTTGTGTGCTCCTAGTAGTTCAGTTTCTTTAGAGTACAAATGGATCTCTTAGAATATATTAGCCTTCTCCACAACTTCTCTATAGGGATATGTCACACTCATATCCCTATATAATGGGTACAACATTGCTTTAAGGACTTTTTTATTACAGTTCTGCTAAATGCAGCCCCGTGGTTATCTGTTTGTGGTTGTGGACTATTTCTGAGTCTGTGAAGTTGAGGTAAAAAAAGAGAAAGTCTATCAGAGGAGGTTTGAATTCTGAATGCACAGTCTGTGTTCCTACCATCCCAGGAAGAGCAAGCCATAAAAAAGTTAAACACATGAGGCTAGTTAGTGCCTGTCCATCGCCAGTTCACTTGGTGCACTCATGGCAACTCCTTCCCAATGGCCCCTGCCCACAGCACTGCCAGCTGTGCCCCAGAGCACACGAGTGTGTGTGCCTGTGCATGCAGGTGGGCACACAAGCACAGAGGGACAGGGCCAACAGCGAAGCTCAACAGCACAAAAGAGCTGGAAAGACAACTACCTCTCTTTGGGAACCTCCAGGAAACTCCTAAGGCTGGGTACAGACCTGTGGGTAACTCACAGAAGAGAGGCAGAGCGCAGATACTTAAAGCAAGAGAAACACTGTGACAGCATTGTTACCTGAAATTGCAATCGGGCACTCTCAAAGCCTGTCCTTGCATGGATTCGGGATATACACTCATTATGAACTTCACTTATTTACAGTATCGCCAGAAGTTGAAAGAATTTTGGTTTTATTTTGTAACATGACAAGTATCATTCTTTCACTTTCTGAAGCTGGATAGTGACCCATTAACACCTAAGGCATTATTATGTTATTTTAGTGAAAATATTAATCCGAAGCCGCTTAGAAGCAGTCTGCTGGTATGCACACTGCATGCATGCCCAAGCAAGGGAGCAGACAGATGTCTCCCTGAGGTTACACAGAATTTGTATGTATTGTAGTCTTTTTTCACTAACAAACCAAAGACAGAATTTATACTGTCTTTCCTGAATTGGTCAGCTAGTAAAAATAAATAAATTTTAAAAAAACAACAGAAAGACAAGGGCAAGGAAGAAAGTGTGAGAAGGAAGGAAGTGTCAGAAGGAAGGCAGGAAGGAAAAAATATAGTCTTACAGCCTTCAGGACACTCTCAAAGGATGCTACTAAATTTTTCCATATTTTCATGTCAACTCTTTGGGGTTTTTTGGTATTTTGTGCTGAGCTGTAACACAAGGTTGCTGAAGCCCTGTCTGTATCTCTCCCTGCTTTTGGCTAGATGACAAGGCACTGTTCTGACATTTGGTCTAAACTGGTTTCTTCTGTATGGCAAAATGTAGTTTTTGTAATTCTGTAGGTTAAATGTAATTCTTTAGCTGTTGAACCAAAGGGCAAAGCAGTTTGTATCTGGGAGTGTTAACAAGACACACAAGACACTGATTGCTTAAACTCAAGCTAATTCGGATTCCCTGTGGATGCTGGCTGCTTGGAACAAGATTCCTTTTTAAGAAGGTCTCAAGGAGGACTGCTGCCTACTCCTGGTTCAACCAAAAGGCATAGCTGGATGCTGCTGGGCTTCACCTGTACTGTGAAGGCAGTTCTTTGGATCATGTTCAATGGGTGGATTTTCCATTTCCCTGGGCAAAATCTTCAGAGTTATGCCCAAATCAGCTCTAGGCTCACTCAGGCATGGTGGTTGATACTGTACATGGACAAACAATGTTGTTATCTATGCCACAATGACAGCTGCTGTCCAGCACAGTGTAGATGCTTGCCTAATGGCCACTGATGAGGAATTCAGTCTTATATCTCACCTGAAATATGGCTGGGGCTCTGAGAGGCTGATAACCCTCACTTCCTCATTCACACATTGCTTTTGTTGGCTTTGACTTTCCCTGACAATGGAAAAGAACATTGACCAGAGTTAGATCCTCTGGATGGTACTTTCCTAAGGTCTGGACTCCTTGAGACAGTTATTGATAAGATTTTATAGCTGTGTTAGACTCTATTCTCAGCAAATGTAATAAAAGGGGCATTAATGCCAAGAGATATCAGGTTAGCTCGCTCTGGTGTATGACATCCCAGATGTGTAAAAATTGCAGTGATGGATGGGATGGATGGAAGTAGCATCTGAGAATGATAATGCAGATGCTCCAAAAGTGTCTTATTTCCTTGTATCGTGCAGCAGTGGTATAAAAGAGACACAGTGTATATATCCAAAAGGCTTTTGGCATGAATTCTCTGTAAGTGTAATGAAGTTACAGACATTTTAACTATCACTTTAAACCACAGAGCTGATGTGAAATACTTGAGAAGGAGAACCAAGAACTGGTGTTCTAATAACCAAACTAAGTATTTTAAAATAAATACAAAAACACAAAACACTTTCTGTGTGGTATTTGGGTCCCTGAGAGGTTGCAAACAGGCTGGTTTTGTCTTTATTTTCTGGTTCTGCAGACTGTGCTCTAAAAAAAGAACTTTTCTCAGAGTCCAAGAGCAAGTCATCTGTAAAGTTCATTTTAATGATGGAATGCAGATTGTTGTTCATTCACTTTTTGTATATGTTCTGCTTATCTTCACAAAGGTAAACATCTCTGGAATGTCATTAAAATATTTAGAATGCTATTTCTAGTCAATATTGCTTATGATCTGACTGCTTTGTTTACATTAAATTTCCATTTGCTAAGGAAATCAGATGTTTCTAGAGTGAACATTATGTACATCAAATGTGCTGGAGTAGTAATTTCATTCTCATATTTGAGGATGTGAAAAATCCCTGTGAAAAACATAAATTTTCTAACTTTTCTACTACTCAGACTCCTCTTTTAGTTTTCTTGTGTTGTGACTCAGAAATTTTTATAAACAATGTTTTCATATCACAACCATAATTTTATTTTATCGGACAATGTTTCTATTGGAAAAGGGTCAAATGTAATTATGTCATTTTAAAGAGTCTTTTAATCACTCACTCCAAGCTCTGGGTACAGAGTTATCATTATAAATCATACCTTTCATAAGTAAAAAATTTCTACACAATAACAAATAGAGTCCCCATCCTATAGAAAGTACCTCTTGCCTCTCAACCCCCAAAGTTCAAAAACTGATGAGTTTTGCAGAGGACCCCCTCCTTTAATAAAATTGTTATAATAGCTCCCTTTAGTCCATGGCAACTGGGCACATGGCTGGATGAAATGAGTGGTGCCTATTAGTTTCTTTATTTTTTGCTGCCAGCTCTTCTCAGTGTACTGCAACACTTTAATAAAGGAGGAAATCCTGGAATCTCTTCACCTGACTTTGGGTTTCTATTAATGAAATAGACTGTTCCATGCATTGTTAGCAGCCCTTTCCTTTCTCTCCTGAGAATGTTCACTGTTTAAGCCAGCAAAGATCAAGATCTACAGAGAAGAAAGGAAACTCCCTGTCCTGTCCTGTGCTTTCTGGTTACCCACTAAATGCAGCACCAATAGTCTTCATGCTAGATCCCTAATTTTTTCCCTTTTATTTTCCACCTACAAGATTGAGAATTTTTCTGTTTTAACTGTGCTCACAGCCCATAGATGTCTCTCCAGGTATACAGGAATGTGTACTCCCACATAGTTCACTGGTATTCCTCCAGGAAAACCCTGGTCTGAATACCTTGCACTTTGAAATCTGCACAAGTATGCTCACAAAAGCATGCATATCTTCCCAATCAATGCAGTTGTGCTCCACTTAAGGTACCCTAAAGGTTTTCTACAAATTATTTCTGACTGAGTGAAGCAACCACAAAGAATGAAATCTGTTCTGAGCTTTGATCTGATAACTCAATCCCCACAGGTGTCAGAAGGACTGAAATGCAATTGTTTTTGAACTAAGTTATATACGGGAATGACCTTTGCCTCACTGGGATTATCAGTAAACCTCAGGATACAAATATAAAAGCTTTCCTTTACCTGCAAGCAAACAGAAATATTGTGATATACCATAAGGATACTGTAGACTGTGTGCATAGAAGGCTACAATGGAGCAGCTTTCCTGAGCCTGAGCAGAGGCACACAGAATTCACCACCACATTTTAATACAATTGGGCAGTCATGACACAGGTAGAGTCTCAGAATTCACTCTATCAAAAATTGAGGTAGGATACAAATAACTTGAATTTTTGTAAGCACTTGAATTTTTAAAGATACAAAGGAAGGAAACTTGAAGTATTTCAGAATTGTTTTTACCAGTCAGATTCACTCGGAGTTTCTAAATTACAAAGAAACTTTCCCAGTAAATACTCCTCCATTGAGCAATACTCTGTCTTGGTTATCTGTCTGAGCTATTCACAGTGCCCTCAGCAACGCAGCACCTTATTAGTCCTGCAGGATTACTGTAACAAGAATTTACTCACAACCCGTAGAGCAGAGTTGGCACTGGGCACAGAGGCATGCTGATCAGAGTTTTGAAAGCAAATTAGTTACACCCCCAAAATCAGTGACGTGTACATCTGAGGATCTGAGAAAACAACTGCCTAAGGTCACTGCAGGTGTTAGAGAGTGCTAGAATTAGGATTTCCCACGTCAAAGCTGGTGCCTAAGAAACCTTTATCATCATTGGACTATTAGTTGAAGGTAGCCCATTAGTTCCTTAGTGGAAATAGTTTTATGTTTATTACAGTCAAACTCCAGATGAATAGATAACAATTGCAATTCTGAGTATATGAACAAGTTACTGTGTGTCAGCAGCTTTCTAGCAATCATGCAGCTGTGTTCCTTAGCCTTAGGTACCAGACAATTCCATGTATCCTGCCTACATAGCAAGAGAAACATAAGATATTTCAAATTTAACCTAGAATAAATCTTCTAGAAAGAAAACCTTTTCCTTAGGTGGTTGCTTAAATTCACAGCCATTCCTACAGTTTTGCAACCCATCCATATGGTCAGGCTGCAGCTGCAGTTTCTACAGTCTTGGAGAGCCTGACGAGGGCAACAAACTCAGTTTGGGGTAATAGCCTGCATTTGTCAGGAACTTCTCAAGCACTTACCAGCCTGGTTTTGTGATTTCAGTCAGATGCCTGTGTGTGCAATGCCTGTGTGTGCCTTGGCCTGCTCAGTGGAGGTATGAGGTGCCAAACTCCCAGCGGAGATTGGTCTCTAGAGAAGACTCAGGCAGCTAAATACTCTTTTGTCGATGAAAACATGAGCTACCAAATGGAGTCGTTGTGGTCTACCCCCTAGCTTAAATAAACACTAACTGAAACTTGTCACATATGACACCTAATTTTGTCAAAGTCTGCCTTAAAAGTACTCAGCCTTCACTTTATCAAAAAGGTTTTTGCCAGAAACAGCAGGTTAGAAACTGGAATAAAATGAATCAGAATATCAAGAAAGAAGTGGTGCTTTTTTCACAGTGAATTAATAATTGCCATTTTCAGAACTGTTGGAACATTACCAAGGATAAAAGACTAACACAAAGACTGCTACAGAGAGACCCTCTTTCATAACCCTAGTAGAAGCAAGCATCTAAAGGAGAGGTTGGATGCATTCATTGGATGTACTTTAGCAAGTTTAAATAGAGAAACATTGAAAGAACTTTTATAACAATTTATATGAGCTCAACAGTGATTACATTTTAACAGCTGCTCTTGGTCCTCTGGGCCACTGCAACCTAATGGAGTCAGTTTTTCTGCTGAAAGAAATGACTAAATTGTTCTCATAGAGTCCTTGAAAAGGTGTCAGTACAGGCAGCTGGAAATTTAGGATCTAACAACCTCAGCAATGGAAAAAAAATCATCACTGTTTTACATTCCCTTATGGAGATAAAAAGTGAAAAGTTAATTTCTGGCAGAATCCAGGCATTTTCTACAACCAGACACACTTTTAACTTCAACAAATTGGAATGTATATCTAGTCCCATTGTTTTCCATGTAAACTTAGACTGATGCTATGTGACATTTATACCACGTATAGAGCTATAGGTCCCTTATGATCAATTATGACTGTTCTCTAGAGGTTGTACATTGCTCACTACTGAAACACAGCTACTACTGTGGGGAGGTGGAGAGGCCTGGCTACGTGGAGCAGGAAAGGGAAACTTTAAACTGAACCCCCAAGAGACATTGAAGTGATAATTAACTACACTGCATTATAACTCAGTTTTGAAGGCCAATGCTTGGGCTGCAGCAAACAGCACTTTAGGGCCTTTGCTAATCCCTTGGGACTCTCGCTCTCCTCTCTTACCCAAAAAGCTTGTGGCAGCACACAGCACACCAAAAGCAGACTGAGATGACAGATTTCCCCATAGAATTTGCTAATTCATCCCTATGTAGTCTTGGACTTTCTTAAATAAAATCAGAATTTGAGGGAAGAGACTATCCATTCATGGGCAGAAGTTATTTACAGTTACAGAAGAAACCCAAATAATTTGAAAACTTTTGTGGTAATCATGTATATATATGTATGTATGTATGTATGTATGTATGAATGTATGTATGTATGTATATGTATATATGTGTATATGTGTATATATGTTTTATATATATATATAGGGCTAGATAATGCAGTATCTGTGTTTTATTGACAAATATTTTATTTGGTTTCAATTGTAACCAAAGATACAAATTTCGAAAGATTATATAAACACGTGATGAAAAAAGAAAGAATAAACTGAAATATGTCCTCAGCAAAGGTTGAATAGACCAAACAATGTAGAGGCTTTTTTTGAAATTATTTTCTCTGCAAATAAAGCAGATCATATCTCATCAGAAATCAGTATAGTGTTGGGTATAAGGGCACTTCTTAGCTCTGATGGAAAATTCTGTATTTAATTTTCTAGACAAATGGAGTAGACCTTATACCTTTAGGTTTAGATGTCTAAGATAGGTGAAAAACTAGCTACTTAAAAGAGGAGGGAGAAGTAGTGGACAGTCCAAGGGAATTTCCTAAAGTAGCTCCTTAGGGGCTGTTTAAGCACAGTGCCTCATCTGTGCTGTTGGCAGGAGGAGCCTGGCACAAGGTTATGAGCCATCATAAACACAGAGTAAGGGATGACTTCTGGCACTGGAATAACAGAAATGGTGTAAAGTCAACAACAAAAAATGAAAGGTCCTGGATACAAACACAAATAAAAGGAATTAATTCTATAAGCTAAGAAATCACAAGTTGTTAAAGACCTAAAGAAAGAGTGCACTGTTGAATGACAGAATGAGTAAGACTGTTAGTGTGATGCAGTAGGGAAAAGACAGATCAAACCAAGTGTTCCCTGGGAAAATGTTTCCAGAGCTGAAAATGTACCTGAGCTGAAATCCTGAATACTTCTGCCATCCTTCTTTAAGAAAAAAACATTTTAAGTACAAAAGGAAATGAGAGAAGAAATAGGGTGACCAGAGGATGATCAGAGAATGTATCCTGAGTCAGCAGAACAAGCATTGAATGAGAAAGAGTTACATGGGACTTGGTTGCACCCAATCCAAATGAACATATGCTCATGCAATGAAATATTTCTCAGTATATTTTCTGTTGCTCCTGCTAATACAAAAATCTGCCCAGAAAGACAGACTTTTGTTGCTGCTGTTGAAGAAAAGATGTGAAATTGAAGAGAAAACAAATATAAAATTTGCATTAAAGAGATGCTGAGGTCTTTTGCTGTTCACTGTGGTTCTGATCCCTCTTTGCAGTAGTAGATGCACACTATTAAGCAAAGACTTGATGGTTACCTGTCTATGCTAACCACAGAAAATATTTTGAAAAATTTTCCAAACATTTTATAATTCCTTCAACTCCTGTTGAATGTACTCTGATTATCAAATGAAGTAACTTTCATTTAACTTTTGAATCAGTGGCAAAACAAACAACCATTGCATTATTATTATATTAATATTAATATTATGCTTGGGTTGCTAGTAAGTAGCATAGTAGTCTGCAAGAATATTTTTTCAAGAAGGCAAGATGAGTTTCTTTTTAGTAAAGTACAATGTCTTGTAAGTCAAACAAAAACCAGTAGTGAAGAGAAGTACCTTATTTTAGTTGTGCAAGGAAAAATTTTGGAAGACATGAAATCTGTAACAACATTGTCATACTGTCACCATTTTTGACAATTTTTTCTCGTCTTTATTAGAAACTATTTTTCTATATGAACTCATTCATAAACACCAACTAATATCAGCATACAAAAAACTATATAGCATCCTTATCCAAAGTACCTCTGTATAACAATTTCTTTTGCAACACTGTAAATACTCATCTAATCGATTTATTTATAGATTTCAAATTGAAGGCAAATACACTCATATAGAAATAATGTATAGTATGTTTTCTATACAGATAAATAATATTTGAAATATATTAACTGTTACTAAATTTGGAATAAGTATATGCTGCATATAAAAATTATTTTAGCATTTTTTCAAAATTTGACAGAGAACAACAAATCATGAGTTTTTTGTTGATTCACAAACAGCTTCTAAATGAACGTGTAGAGATATGTAATCACAATGTCTAGAGGAAAAGAAGTCTATTTTCCCGCTATTTTTAGAATTCCTCAAACACTAGTTTCCTCACCAAGAGGAGGACTTAGGGACTATGCAGAGCACAGATGCTGGCATGAATCCTAGACACGTAGATTCCTTGAATCACAGTGTACTCAGTAAAGATCAGGTGTCAGTTCTGGATCAGCTTCTGCTCTTAAGAGTTCTCAGTAAACTTGAAGAGGTTCTAAGAATTCTAGCTAACAGATAAAAGCAGACTTCACAGACGGTCTCTGCTGTCTGGATCTTCTCTCCCCTTATGTGATACCTGGTTGGCTGTTGCAAGAAAGGTTTTTGTTTTGCAAATTTTTGAGGAAATGGTACATGTCTAAAACTGTGGTGAATCAATTAAAAATTGTCTAGATATTTGTTTTAAGACCCTTAATGCAGAAGCTAAAATAATATTAAACTGCTTAAGAACAAACACCTCTGGCTACCATTATTATAAAGAAATCTAAAAAGTCTCATTTCTTTTTTGAAAACAAAACTAATCACAAAAAAGTCTTGAATAAACATTTCTCTCTTTAGGTAAAAATAATGCAACCATGCAGCAAAAAGCAAGCAGGCAAAGTCAGAAGGCCTTCAAGTGATTCCTTCTAGTTCTCCAATGATTTAACAGTTGAGACATTTGTTCAAAAATCTCCAGGGGAAAAAAGATCTCTGTAACCATAGTCCATGTTTCCAATTACTTACTGGAAGTATAGTTTAAATGAACAATACAGCCATAGAAGTCACACAAGTCACTAACGTTCTCGCTTTTTATTATTTTAATATCTTAAAATTATATATATAAAAACTCTACTTGTAGAAAGGCCTGTCTTTTTATCTATTTTTTGTAAATAGAAAATTAATTCAGTAATATTTTCCCTTCCAAATTTACATAAATAAGTACATATTTATGCCAGGTGTTTCTAGATTCACTTCAGCTTCAGTTGAGTGAATGAACAAAGCAATTCTGACAATATTTAACACTTAGTCATTCTTTATATTTCCACCATGTTTTATAAAGATTCACTCTTTTATCTACATGAAGAAATGTTCTTTCATTAACTAGCTTTCCATTAGAAAGTCACCTACCTTTCTGCAAGGTCTCTAGTCCCAAACCAGAGAAAGGTGTCTGTCAAGCAACCTAATTGTCTCATCACATCAATTTCTTTGGAAGCATAGCCCACTGTGAGTGTTGCAAGCTTCACTGCTGAAACATCCCACACTGAAAGACTTTAATATCTGCTTGGCAAGGGAAAGGTTTTCTTGCCTCTCCACCTATGAAGCAAAACTGAATGAAAAGTGGTAAGCCATGGTCCATAGTTTTCCATAAAAGTAGATCATTGTTGGCTTACTATTTTCCTCAGCAGTGTTTGAGAAATATCAGTCACCATCGATGTAACTGGCACCATACCCATTCCTGAGTTACCTGAGATTTTTCAACAATCCTTTCTGGCCCTATGCATTTTTAAGATTTTTGCATTTTTGATCACTTCATCAAGATCATTTACTTCAGTGTTCAGTGGGTCTCTCCACAGACAGTGTTACCGTGCAAAACAGAAATGGATTTCACAAGGGGAGACTGATCTTAATGATTTTTACCAGGTTATGCTATATGAGAATACTGAGAACTTCATCTGATACCAAAAAATCCAAGTATAAAGTCTTCAAAATGAAAAAAATTATATTTTCCAATGAAATTTTGCCTGCTGGACTCATTAAAAACTACTTTGAGCAGTGTTAAATTTAATTTTATTTTTATTATAAAGTGTATTAATTTGAGGATGATTTGCATATCACATATGAGAGGCCACATCTCCCAGCTTTTTATATCAGTTCAGCCCGAGGATTCATGAGACTTTTTCCAGCTCAGGCAGGCCAGGAATAAGGAAAAGACAGCTGATGCCTGTAGACAGCCTCAATTTGTCTACAACTAATGGGAGTGTCATTCCAGAAGACTGTTTGTGCAGGGAGATGGTGTAATACTACCTCAGTTAATTGACATTCTACCATTTCTCCATTCTCATTCCGGTACTGGTCACCAAGGCACAAGCTGTTCTTGGCTATGGGATCCCATACCATTACATTTTGACACATGCCAGCTGAGATTTACACAAGGAAATCTTTGTGGTTAGAACCTGAATTTCTGTGGATTAACCTACCACTAAATTTAAATCAGTGGAAACCAAAACCATACTCCTCATGCCTGTGGGAAGAGAATAACACACATCTTGATTTGGTTGCCTTTGTAATAACCATAGTTCCTTGCAGGCTTACAAAGAAAAACAGCCACCTCATAATCTTGCAGACTAAAAGCAGAAGCCTATGCTAATGAGCAGGGAGAGCCAAATTCTTCTTACATTCTTAACTATTCCTCAGAAAATAACTGAAGTTGTGACTCAGCCCACCTAATTCAAACATCTAGAAGTTAAGCATCTATTTTGCAACTATCAACTAGGCTACACCTAGAGCAAACAGAGAGAACAAAAAGGATCTTCTAAGATAGTATCTAAAACAGGTATGGAAAGGGCTGTCTTGATGTGTACCTCTCTTTACCCTAGTGAGTGGGATTAGAGGCTCAATATCCTTTATTCTCTACTGGTTTCCCTGGGTCTAGGTCTTCTCAACAGTCAGCAGAGGAAGATAAGCATCTTCAACATCTAACTCATTCCACTTCTTTTCTTCAAAACTGATTTTGGAATAGGATGAATCACCTCTGAAGTTGCTTCTGTATCTTTGTTGACTAAAAGAAACAACAGGGAAAAAACTCCCATCAGAAAAAGTAACTTGAGCTGTCTAGGATAAAAGTCTCCTGTGGACACATCTTTTGGAATTGGTTAAAAGAAACAACTGTCATTTTTAGCTGAATTTTAGCTTTCAGTGTGATCAGTATTTACCAGAAGTAATGCAAGTAATGCATCAATGCAATTGATGAGGTTTTATCAATTTAAAAGCCGAATGAATATGGACTGTCCAATCTGTTTAAGACCAACATAAGCACCTCATAAAAATGTCTGCTAGCATGTGATTATTAGTTCAAATTGGGTGTCAGGGTGAAATATTAACAATTTGCATTATAAATACTCTGTTGGTAGTTTTTATGTCTTCACTAGTTCCATCAGAATAAATAAACTCCTTCTGGCTTATGTTCTATTCCTCTAATTTACAACAGTAAATTAGACAACACCTATGTCAGCTTGCAGCAGCACAACAATTTTCTTTATATTGCTGTAATTCCATGACTTATCAAGACACATTCTGGGTCTCTAAACAACTGTTCTCCTTCAAAGATTCCTGGTCGAAAATTTTGGCATGACCACTGAAGTTCTCATACCTGAGCAAAATGAAGAAACACAGGCAGCACAGAGAAAGCTCATTCTGCTGAGAGTAGAGGTTAAGGGGGTACACACTGCCTCTACAATGCATGCTTGCCTTTCAAGAGCAGGGTCAAATTGTTCATTAGCATGGTAAAATGGAACCATTAAGACAAAAGCAAATTTATAGAGGAAAATATATACAGACACTTTTCCTTCCAAACACTGTTCTCTGATCATTTTCATTTGGCTTTTCATATTTATGTTTTAAAGAAGATTTTATTGCTGCATAATGACAGCTATGTGAAGAATGGTCACACATACCTAGGCAATGAAAAACTGAAAGGAAAGATGCAGATCATTTACCAAATACCTAGACTGTGAGTCAATATACTTTTGGATGCCTGAAGTTTTACCAGTGTGTGATGGAAATTATGAAAATTGAGGACAGCAAAACTACTCCTGGTAAATTATGGTTTAGAATTAAACCAAGCTATACAAAACTTAAATCAGTAAAATAACAGAGACAGTAATGTACAAACAATAAAGAAAAAAAAAAAAAAGACGAAAGCAGAATAGAGTGGATTTGAAAAGCAGTTTTCTTGAGCAAGGGGATTAAAAACTAGTATCTACAAACTTGGCTTGTCAAAAACTGTCTGAAAGTCTATTTAGTGACCAAAGACACTTGTCCAATTCATTCACCATTTTTATCACTTTACTCTTATGCTGCGTTTCACAGCTGGGGAATAAACATGCCAAAAGTTGACATTCTAAGTAGCTCTGAAAATATTTAAATCCCAGACATATTTTTTAAGCAAATTGCAAATTTGGCTTCCCCATTAAGAAATACCAAAGGGCATGTGGCTCAGCCAGTCTCCAAATTGGCTGTGTTACCTAAGACAAGTTTACCTCAAACTGGTTCTTTCATAGGGTCAACAAGCAATCCAAGAATGGTAGTAATATTTTTGGAAATTCTGGTTTTGATCCACCATAGGAAAAAAAAAAATAGTAATGAGTTTAGCAGTGCTAAATCAAATGCTGCTGGAAAGATATCCACAAACCAGTTCAGTGTAGAAGTATTTCCGTGTTGGCTTAACCACTTTATCTCTTACTGAAAAGGAAAAAATATATGAACATTCATTTATACCATAAAAGGAAAATCTAAAAATTCAGTGAATTTTGGCCTTGAACTGTATCAATTGCTCTTTGCAACATTACATACAAAATCACTCGATTAAAGGGTATTTTTCTGCAATAGCGATTATCATGGCTATACTCTATAGCAGTAAGAGAACTAATCTCCACAACTTTAAGTGGAGAGAAATGATTCTAAGAAAATATGTCTAAAACCTCTCTCTTCACTTTGGTGCCAGAATGGAAGAAAGATCTTCAGTTTTTAAAATTTATAAAGCTAGATGTTTGCCAAAATGTGTTTTAAATACCAAAGGCTAAATATGGATGACCTTAACTCCCAGTGTGTTTAATGCCCATTGTCTCCTCCTTCAGGTTTTCCCAGAAGATGGTATTCAAGACCAATTATTATCAACAATTTTTGGATTCAGTAATTTGCCTGAAAAAATAAATAGTGAAGCTTTTAAGTAATTTCAGAAAGGAAGACAGGTTTATAAGGTACAGTAATGGCTTTTAGTTCTGAATGGTGTTTGTCAGATTTAATATAGCAAACTCTTTCAATTGCCTTGTATCTTTCACTTATATTTCTTGTACTGACTACTGATGTAGTAGAATGACAGCAGAAAGTAGAAATGCTGTAAACAACTGTGATTTTATTATTCCTCCATTTTAATTACTGTCATAGACTAGTATTTTGTGGGTTGCTTCTTCTTAACAAGTTTGAATTTTCTCTTACATGCAGTAATATAAGTGATATTATACCAGCAAATGATAGATTCACAGACAACATCGCATTGATTACAGTGTCAATAACATTTTTTCAAATCATTAGACTTCTTTCTAAAATTCTGCCCGGAGTCATGTATTTAGTGGGAAAGAAGAAAAAGAGAATGACTGAATGAGTGAACAAACAAAAGAAAGAATGATAGCTGCAAGTAGAAGACATGTGAGCTGAAAGTTTTTAGGGTAATTAGAGAATTTTGATACCTGTGAGAAACAGGTCACATCAGTATTACCTACAGGTGGCTCACTGTAGTGTATTTACACTATCAGCACTTCTCTAATATTACCGTAGGTGTCCTGAGAAGAAAAGCAATAAATTAAAGAATCCTACATTTGACAAAAGGAGCAGAGTACAATAAACTTGTCAAAATCAATCCCTCATTCTGTTCCTCTCGTATCCCGAAGGTAACTATTATCTATCTCTTTTCTAAATCAGCATGCCACCTGGAGCTGGGAGCAGACTAAAAAATGCATTTTCTTTTCTGTTTTGTTCCATGTCCTGTTTTCTGTGGCAGAGGCACTACTCACACTGCTATAAAGTAAGCTCAACATTTCTATTTTAAAGACACTTAGATCAGCTGACTGTGAACATATTGACTGTAGATAAAAGCAACACTTCACAAGGTTTTGAGAAACGACTTTTTTTTTTATTTTTGTGTGTTTATATAGCTATTAGATATAAACATTTTAATTTGGATTTAGGTAATAAAGACAGAGAAATTTTAGCAAATCAGTAGTTTTCATTCAGAATTTAACAAACAGATTTCTGAACCTTCACTGCAGTATGCTTTACTCACTGAGAGGAAATTGAGCTTTCATTAGACTTTTTTTTTAATATTGTTTTTAGAGTAAGTCAACAACTGCTTTTCTTAGCAGGTTATTTCTCAGATAAACATTCAGTAATATATTCTGACTGCGGTATTAATTCATAATTTCCCATTTAATTAAATATGAAATTAGATATTTTCTTACAGAAACTGCTACAAAGAGCCACATTAAAAAAAAGTTCCTGTCAGCCATAATGTGGATATAATCTTAAAATGGGACTAAACATTTTCAAAAGTGGTTAATTCAATGTATCATGTACTGATAACATTATTTGATAAATGTCTTAATTAAATTTAGTCATCCTATAAATTCACTAAATGTACTGCAAAGTAATCTGAATTCCACTGTGCAAAAAAAACCTAAACAATCCACTGTTTTTTAATACACAAGCTAACAGCAACTCCAAACACTTGCTCGGGTGTGTTGCAGTTACAGGGATAAAACGGACATTTCAGTAGTGGAATTTTGCCCTTGCAACAATTTTCTGTTCGAATACATGTCGAAAAGACAAAAGTGAATACAATAGAAGCCCAGGATGCTAGGCACCCCAATCCTAAGACAGGACCACCTGAAGAGCATCTGCAGAGGGTGTCCCTGAGCGTTAAGCACACCAAGGGAATTTGACAGTCAGTGAGTTTTGATGGGCACTCCATGGACTCGCTTTGGACCTGATAATTCAAGGTCAGGCAGAGATGAAATTTTGGATTCTTACTTGCTTAGGATAAAACAGTTGTCCTGAATAGTTATAGAAATGAGGAGTCATGCACAAAGAATCACTCACAATATCAAATGGGCATTAGAACAGCTCAGTGCTGCACAATATTTCATGCAGAATAATTTGATTTCATAGCTAGTCAAAATGACATTGGGAAGCTTTGTACCAATCAAGTGGAACAGATATGCTGAAATGGTCCATTCACTTGTCAGCTCTACATCTACATTCTAGCCAGCTAAGGATGTCTGTCTTCATGTCTTCATCTCTGGCCCTTTCATCTGAATACATGTTTTACAAAGTTAGGTTAATAACACCAGGCATTTATGTATGTTTGCTAGGGGTAGGGGGGAATGTAAAAGGATTTGCTGGTGGAACAATGTGAGGTGGATGCTCTTGGGGGCTGATTTAATGTGCTGCAGCTGAGCTTCAGAGATAACAAAATGCTGCACTGCAATACAAAAGGCATTGCCTAGTACAAATAGACATAAGAATTTCAATAGCATTTCAAAGGAATATTATAATCAGAAGCACGCTAAATCAATTCTTGAATGGCAATTTTTAACTTGCATAGTTCAGATGTTTCTCCTGGCAACCTTCCCTAATGTCATTATCACTTACTAAAATTTGATACCATCTACAACCTGAGCCTGAATTCCTGACACACACTACCACAGAAGTAAATATTATGCCAGATTAAAGAGTAGCATGTTTTGACAATTATGTAGACAAACGTTCCTCTTTTACAACAAGGAAGTCTCAGAAAATATGTAAATACTTAGGCAGTTAAATTGTGTGCAACTTATGCACAAGGGAAATAACTTAAACACATAGCCCCAAGCTATTGCAATGCCTTTGGTTATGCATAGCTCAGTCAAACAGAAGGAAGACACTCAGCTCCTTCCAAGAAACTTCATACTCATTTCTAACTTGAAGTCATGTAACTTCAGGCTGTGATACTCTCTGATCTCTAGTTCAGTGCATGTGAGCAAAGAGCTGCACCAGAGACCTCACATGTGTTTTGAAGTAAGAAAGAGACAGTATTATTTTGAGCCAGGATTCAATCCATCACTGGTGAAATCTATGCTCCTGGATAAAACTTATGCTAGAGCTCAAGTCTTGTCCTAAATTCCCATCCACAGACTCTTCTAGTGGACAGTCTGACCTTGTATTACTAACTTGAATACAAAGGTCCTTGAAATTTGCTTTCTGCTAATTAAAACCATTAATTTAAAGTCTCGTCATGATTTAAACTGGTTATGATGCATATTTTGTTTTTTAGACTGAACTTTTTCCCTAATTTATCCACTGAATCCTACCATATATATGTGGTGGCTGTGGTCAGAGTTATTTTCATATACATGAGTAAAGGTAGAGGTTCTTAAAAATTTTTAAAAGCTTTTAAAAACTAAGGGGATAAGATAGTAACTTCAGAACACGTATTTCAGGTTTTTTTCCATGTCCATAGGTGCATAATACTATAACATTTATTTATTATTAGAACAGCAAACTGAAATTTAAGTAGCTATATGTCAGCTTTCCATTGTTTTGATTGTGATTTTTTATGGAAAGTAAAGAAAAATTACAAAATCCCAATTCACACTTCACCTTGGCTATGCATCAACTATGTATTTAGCCATCATTTATTCCAGTTTTCATTTTGCTTGTTGGATTTCTTCTTGATTTTTTCTTTCATTGTTCAGTGAAAGAATTATTAAATTTATGATGATTATTCTTCCCTCAGGTGAAATCAAAGAATATAAAAGCAGTAAAATTAAAATGTTATACAAGAATGTGTAAAGGTAAGGCTAGTTGATACAAAGACAACAGATGACATCATGTAGGGAGGATAAAGGAGAGAATCAGATAAGGAAAGTATGAAGCAAAGGGAACTCAGAAGGAATTTATTGCATTATTTTTAATTATTTTTTGCTAGGCATGTCTGTTGAAATTTTACAACACATCCTTAATTGTCTGTTCAGGGTTGCTCTACTGGGTCAGAACAAAAGACATCTTGCTCAGTTGTGTTCTAGTAGAAACTAGTGAGAGTAAATGATAGGTAATGGTCAAACTGGATAGGTCAAGAGGCAAGACTGCCACAGCTCCATGCCCCAGGTCCAACCAATAAAGAGTCTGAGATGTATTCTTCCCACTGGCACACTTGGAAACACACGTACAACACGTCCTCATGGGTACACACAGCCAGCTGCACAGATCAATACAGACAGAAACACAGAGCACTCATGCAGGAGCAAAAGCACAATGTCCCTCTGGCCACACACAATGAACCCCTGTTCCAGTCCAGGGTCCCTCTCCAGCTGATCAGGCTGAAGGTCCATTAGTGGGAAATACATCCATATGGATTATGCAGATTCCTCTAGTGACTGGGCTCAGACCCCTCAAAATCTGGTGTCTGGATCCTTGACCTCTCCTGTTGCTGGTACCTGGACACATAAACTGCTGAGGCTGCAGCCCCACTTCAGGTGCTGCTCCAGACCCACACACAAACCCTACACACACAGAGCACACACACACACACGTCCCTGTTGGCATTCAGACCCCTTGATGTCTTCAGCACTTGGTCTGGATCCCTGATCTCTTCAGTCACAATTCCTCTGGTCATCTGGCTTCCAAAGCACTTCACCTGCACACCAATTAGTTGGGTGATCAAATGCTGACCTAAGCCCTCACTCTCACTTCTGGCATCCCAGGTGCATGACTCTCAGTGATCATGGTCCAGCTGCAGCTGCCACACCTAGACCTCCAATCATACATGTGGTACAGAGAATTAGAGCTCTTCACCCACAAAAAGAATCCACAGTGGAACCTGATGAGAAGATGGGTCAGACTGAGTTGACCAGGTGAAGGACATGGCCAGACAAGTGTACTGACTAAATGCCAACTGCCTTTTATCCCCCTTTTCTTCTAGCCTTCCACACCCATTCCTTCTCAAAAGACATTGAATTCTCCCTTTTGCCCTTTTGATGCCGACCCTAAGCAGCACATTATAAGCTCTCTAGTAAGTTCCCCTGTAACTCTCTTACACTCCCTCTTTAGGGGGCTAAATCCCCTAGCCTAAAAGGAGACCTGGAGACCCTCTGGCACAGAGTCATGGATGGGGACCACTCATGGGGCTGAGGGTCCCCTGGTATAGACTGCAGAGCATTTGGGGCAGGGGCTCTTTTCTCCAAGCAGGTTGTTTGGGTTCCAGCACCTCCTGCTGTGCTGTTCTGTGTTACAGAATCACAAAATCACAGAATAACTAGGTTGGAAGAGATCACCAGGATCATCGAGTCCAACCCATCCCCTAACACCTCAATTAGACCACAGCACCAAGTTCCACACCCAGTCTTTCTTTAAATATATCCAGGGTTGTTGACTCCACCACCTCCCCGAGAAACATTCCAGTATTTTATTACTTTTACATGAAAAATTTCTTCCAAATATACAGCCTATATTTCCCTAGGTGCAGCTTGAAACTGTATCCTCTGGTTCTGTCAGTTGCTGCCCGGAGAAAGAGACCCCACCTGAGTACAGCCACCTTCCAGGAAGCTGGAGAGAGTGAGAACAGCCTGTAATCCTATAACCTAACAGTAAATAGGGCAAGTGAGGTGAGCCTTCCACCTGTCTACCCTTGTATTTTGCAAAAATCATCGATTTTCCTGAGACAAAGATTGCCTCCAAGTAATTTTTTTCAACTACATATCATCTCAATCTACCTAGCTTATGACAGCAATAAAGGGATCTCTTCTTATCTTGAATCAGGAGTTGGCAGTTTCTGCAGAGCCATTGACACACTGCAGTTTCACACCACTCAAAATGAATGTGCACAAGCTTGAAGGAAGTTATTAAAGCTCCCATGGCCAAATGAGGAAATTTCGTTTACTTCCTTCATCATTTCTCCTTAACTTCTTTTTCCTCATTTCTCATGACAGTACTGCATGGACCCTTTGTTCTGCTTCTTATTGACATGCTTCACTGAATAAACTCACCCAGCATAAAACTACCCACAATTTTAAACCCCCAGGTAGGCTTCTCTGAAGTTAGTAAATTGAGTCAGTTCCTGAAGGTGTACCATTGATTCAGAATTGGTTCAAGTGTGAGGATTTTCCCCTATGGAATCATCAGCTTTATTTGTCATATTAGCATACATTTTTGATGATTTTTGGAGATGATTCAGAGGAAAATACTTTATTTTCCACTATTAATGAGGATGTATTGTTAACAACATATTATGACTGAATTAATTCTAGTCTGCTGCTTCTGGGATAGAGAAACAACAGCCTTTCCTTCCTAGTGAATTTTATTAGTTTCTCACAGCCTTTATCAAAAGATTTGAGCTTTTATCTTCAGCTGACTCATTGCTAAAGAAGGTCAAACACCCATTCATCATATTCTAGGGAAAGGACTATGGACTGGAATGACTACCTACACAAACAGATCTCCAGAGGGACAGCACACCTCTCCATACTGCTGCAGTGCCTGGGACAGAGGCTGGAGCAGGCAAGATGTCCTTGCTTGCAGGAGGCATGACCTGGCTGAGGAGCTGTGTTGCCAAGTTGAGGAACTGTGTGAGAACCTGTGCAGATTGTGCAAGACCAGGGAACTTCAAAAAGAGATTGGCAAGGTCTTCAGAGAGACCCTGCAGAAATGAGGATCTTACATCTGAATTAGGATGTTACAGCCTGCTTAAATGGATATCCAGATAAGTTCAAACTGGATAATTGAGTTCTATGAGTAGTGTCACTGGGCCAGTGTGGAATATCGTAAGAGGTCTGTGTGGGACCTCTACACTTTAGCATCTATATCAGTAAGTGGCAGGCAAGAGCCAGGAGATCCAGGAAAATGATTCCTCCTTCTATTTAATACATTAGGACATATATAGATCCCACATATAGCTCTGGATTCCCAAAATACAGGAAATAAATTTATAAAATGCAGCAAGTTCAGCAGAGGCATCAAGATGGCTGATGGCTGGAGCACCTAAGGTGTGAGGAGAGCTGAGGGAACTGGACTTGTTTATCCTGGAGAACGTGAACCTTTGGGGATGCCCAACAGCAGCCTTGACAGTACCTACCGGGAGATTATTGGGAAAGTTGAGCCAGGCTACTCACTGTTTCAAAAGGTGGAAAGCAAGCACATGGACACTGAGTTGAAAGAAGAGGAGGTTCAGACTGAATATTAGGAGACGTCATGAGAGCAGTCAAGCAGAGGAACACCTTGTCCAAAGAGATCGTGTCATCTCCGGCTATGGAGGTTTTCAACACTCAGTTGGCTGAAGCTCTAAGTAACCTGGTTTGACCCATAGTTGATTCTGTCAGTGCAGGAGGGTGGACTAGAGATATCCCAAGATCCCAATTCCTCCAATAGGAATTATCCTATGATCCTGAATTAGCAGTCACCTGGGTGGATCAAGGGAATAAAAAAGGTTAGGTTGTTCATCATAAGCAATACAATGATACATCCCAAAGCACAGCAAGTCTTGACCGTTGTTCCAACAACAAATAAATTTCATACCAGACTGAAATTTCAGAGGAGAAGTTATAACACATATTGCTAGGTTTTCTGAGAGTAGCTGGTTTTAGAAGGGAAATAATCTGTCTCATTTTTCTTTGTGCTCTAGGTCCTTAAGCTACATGCCTCTAAAAACTGACTTATCTTTAAATGCTAGAATTAAACCTCTGAGGTCAAAGGGTCTTTCTTGATGTTTAACATCATCATGGTCCTGATTTAGATGAAATAATAAATTAAGAAGGTTCTCAAAGAATCTTCTTAGTCTTAAGAATAGTTTAAGAAGATTCTCTAAGGGTGTGTCTAATGCAGGTAGCTTTCCTTATCACAGGTTTTGAAGTAGACCAAAGAAGAATAAGGAGATTTTTCTTGCTTACAATCTGTAGTCTAAAAAATTACTGGCAGAAGCAATTATTTGTTTCAAATGACCCACTGTTTCAGGAGTGTTTATGCTTTTAGGTCACATTGCTTAAATTGGCTTGTGCAAAAGAGTTTTAAAAATTAGGTCATATTAAGTATAAATGAGCAAAAGAAAATTACCAAAGAAAAAGCAACAAAACCATACCCCTCCACACTAAGATGCTGAACTGTAGCAAATAAAATGAGCCAAGCTTTGTAAACTTCAGCGTTTACATTAAATTCTAATTCCACTAAATTCCATTCCATTCGATCCCATTCCAATTCTAATTCTGTTTGGCACTCCAAACAGAAAAATACCTAAGAATCAAGTTTCTAGGTATTCGTGGTGAGTGTCCACCTGGATTCCAGGTACCCAGCAAAGGTGGTCTATCATTCCCCTCCTCAGCTGAGCAGGGGAATGAAGAGAAAATACATCAAAAAGCCCGTGGGTTGAGACAAGGGCAAAGAAAGATCACTCACCAAATACTATCAGGGACAAGACAGACTCAGTGCAGGAAACTTCATTTACTTCCAATCAAATTAGAGTAGAGTAATGAGAAAAAAAAAAGAAAATATTCCATGCCCACCCCTTTTTCCTGTGCTCAGCTTCAATCCCAATCTTCTCTACCTCCTCCCCCTCTAGCAGTATAGGGGGATAGGGGATGGGGCTGTGGTCAGTTCGTCAGACCCTGTTTCTTATGCTTATTCTACAGGGGGAACTACTCACACACTTCCAATGATCCGGGGTGGGGTCCTTCCCAGGGGAGACAGTCCTCCCCACACTTCTCTAACATGAGTTCACCCATAGGCTGCAGTTCTGCATTAATTGCTCCAGTGTGGCTCTCTCTCCACAAGGATCAGTCCTTCCGGGACAGGCTGCTCCAGCATGTGGCCCCCACACCGTTTCCAATCCTGCCAGCAAACCTGCTCCAGTGAAGACCTCTCTCCACAAGTTCACAGCTCCAGGGTGGGGTCGGAGCCTCCTTCAGGCCTCCACCTGCTCTGGCATGGGTCTCCTCACAGGCAGCAGGCAGATCTCTGCTCCTCCATTGTCCTCCATGGGCTGCAGGTGCGCAGCTGCTTCACCGTGGTTTGCACCATGGGCCGCAGGAGAATCTCAGCTCTGTGTCCTTTTGTGCACTGCCCTGGTGTCTGCAGAGCTGTTTGTCTCACATGCTCTCACCCTTCTGTTCTCTGGCCACAGTTGCTCTTGCACAGTAATTTTCCCCCCTCTCTTAGCTGTGTTATCCTGGAGGCACTGCTGCTGTCACTGACGGGCTCAGCCTTGCCCAGTGGTGTGTCCATCGTGGAGCTGTCTGTACAATATGGCACACACAGAGAGGGTTTAGAAGTCTCAGATCTGTAAAGAAAAGCTGTGATAGAAATGCTCAGACACTCCCAAGATTTTAGAAAACATTGCAGCACCTGTAGTCTACTTCTGTTTCTCAAACATTCCAGACGTTGCAGCCACTGTTAGTCAGAAATGACCATTAAATGTATCTTACAAATTGTGTTGGATTTTAAATAGTCACTACTCAAAAACAGGCAGGTTATCTTTCCCAAAATATATGGTAAAGTAGATATAAAACTCATATGTTCAGTCAGAAGAGAATGCCACGGGTTACAATTACGCATTTGTCCAGAGACAGTTCTTGTTTCAGTTCAGAATTATTTTATATAAACAATATTTTTCTTGGACTACTTTGAAAGCTTACCTCTAAGTTCTGTGACTTTATTATGTTTATTACTTGCTTCGCTTTCCTATGAAGCCAAAGGCAAAAACAACATCTGTCAAAGAGAAAGATTTCCAAATCAGACCTTCTACATCCGGGCAAGCTACATCAAAATAACAGGCCTTGCAGGCTTGGCATCCTAAGAGAGACCTTTGCTTTAAAATTATTTGGCAGACACGATTTTTACTGCCTGTCAGCAGGAGATCAGTGGACAGATAACCTCCATGAGTAGCTGATTAGTCGATTCTTCAGAAGCCATCCCACAATCTTGCCAGCCATGCCAATTATCACCTCTTTTTTTTTTTCTCTGTGTATGGGGATGTTGGAGAGGTACAGCCATGAGTCTAAAATCCAGCTGTGTTTGTTCAGTCAGATTTTCTTCTGGCCTAATCAAGGAAATATTCTTTTGATTCACCAAGAACTTGCTCAACCACTTTTGATTCCTCTTCAGTGAGAGTATTGCATCACCTTAGACACTACTGGACAGAACTGCCTGGTTTATGTCGAATCTCACAGACTTTATAAATTACTACATCCACTCTATGTAAATTCGATTGATTAGCTAATTTTATTGTAGGGTGTATTGCAAAACTATTGGGAAGACTGAGGAATGACTGGGACTTCACAAGCATAGTGAGAGTATTCTCTCTTTAAAGACAAAACCTTTGATCTTCAGACCTGCCTGAAATGAGAGTGTGAGTTAGAGAAAACTGCATAAAGGTCAATTAAGTAAAAAAAGGAAAAGAAGTGAATAGATGGAAAATATCTACCCTTAAATAACAATTAGAACTGACTGAAATTTGTAAGACATATCTAAATGCTATGCTGGAATCACTCATTTCCTTCTCATTTGCCCATCTTGTGTCTAATAGCAAGTTCCTTTTTTATTTTCTGGCACAGGCTGGTTGAAATGTCTTTCATACTCTATAGCTGGTAGCCATTTTCTCTACAGTTGTTCCCATTTCTTGGGCTTCTTTCTCATTGGTAGAATTATTTTTGCATACTTTTGGTTTCATTAGTGGCAGCATTGCCTTTGAGACCCAAGAGTTCTGTCCCTGCAAGCAAAAGAGTTCTTTTGCAGAAATATCAGCTCCAGACAAATGCCATCTCCTCCAGTATCTGGAGCCACATCCCAGAAGATAGAACTTTTAAGACATTTTCAGTCTAAATCATGAAAGTTTCATAATGAGAATATTACTTTCTCCTGGGTTTGGTTTGTTGGGGTTTTTTTTATATATATAATATAGAGTAATAGTCGGTTATGTAAAACTAAATAGTACATCTTTATTTCATCCTGTTTATAGTTGTAACACATAAAAATTATTTTATAAATTTCAGTGATGGAAAATGATTTTATAAAATACATGCTAGACTGACATTAAAAAAAAACTCTGAAATTTCCTACAAATACATGCAAACCATACACTTATTAAAAAACAAACAAACAAACAAACAAACAAACCAACCAGAAAATTTTACCTTTCTTACTTTATGCTACAGATGTTATGACACATGTATTTCTGGTTAAAAATAAAGACTTCAAATAATGAGGAAAGCCTTCCTATGGCATTTAAGCATTTGGTTTTTTCCCATAAATCAACAGGATGTAGGCCAGTCTCTGGGCCAAGGTCTGAAATTCTTATTAGCTTCTTCAGAAAAGCTACAATGCATTCCTTCTGCTTTTTCATTACCAACTGAAAGAGGAGTCAATTTCAACACAGTATAAGCATGAATGAATTTTAAAAGAAAAAAACAAGGGATCTGACTAGCTGTGAGTAAATGCCAAGAGGACATGAAACCTTAGAACATGCAAATGCACTTAACAAAGCAGATAATTCAAATGTCATTAACTGGCCAAGATTTTAGCATTCTTTGTCCCAATTCAAAGTAGGGATTGTAGCATACAACTTCTGTCAAACAGAGATTTTAACATGGAATGCAAATAATCTCTGTTTCAGCTAGGAAAACCAAGCTCTTCACAGAACAAAAAAGCTCTCATTCTTAAGACTTTGGCAGGCCACTGTCCATGGCAAACTGCTAATGGCAGTACCAATCTGTCCCATGACAGAGGGACAGGTAACAGGTTGTCATTTCATCCCCACCAAAGAGCATAAGTCAGGCCTCAGGTCCTTGGTAAATTTTTGGGTTCTTTTTTTCTTACATAAAGAAAAGGTCACCCTAAAGATAAAGAGACTTCGATACTGGAGGAATTTTGGAGAATACTGGAGAATTTTAAGCACTTCCATATCTACATTTCTTTGTGGAAGGAGTATCATGCCCACAAACCTCAAACTTTTCTGCCCATTATTGCAGTAGAAGACATGAATCTGTCAAAATCTGATCAGATTTAATATTTGAAAAAATGCATCTGTCAGTTTTAGCTAAGTTATCTTCAGCCTAAGATAGCTTTTGGTTTCACTCTCAAATTATCTCAGGTGCTAAATGTTAATCGCATCTTTTTGCTTCATTTTCATACCTTAATAGTTTGACATATTATCTGATTGGAAATTTTGAAGTGGTTTAAACAAGCTACAGTACATGACTGTTAGAATGAATTATGGGATGAGTGTAAAATCTGTACATTCTTTGATAAAGGTATCACAGTGTACTATGGCCCAACTGATTTCATGTACTTGGTTTTGAATCACTTGAAAATATTCAGCCAGTTTTGCCATCAATTCAAATGGAAGGATTCCCAATTCTTTTAACCCTGTATAGAAGTACTAATCTTAGGGATTTGCCATTGACACAATTGTTACAGACTGAATTTGTATACTCCGCAACACTGGATTTTATCTGCATCTTCTGAAGAAGCTAAGATTCATAATGTAACCATTTAAGAAGTCCTACATATTTTAGACAACTTGTGTCTCAAATAAATGTGAAATCAAATAATTAACCTATCCTTACTAGGTGATGCTAGGGTACCTCCTTTCTCTAACAGAAAAGTGAGAAAATTAAATCCTAAAATAAATCACTTCCCTTGCTGTCCTATTTCTTCTCTTGTGAGCACTCTGCTGTCTGGCTCACATGCACTGGTGAGACCCTGAGGTCCTTACAGAAAAGGACCTGGTCCTAATGTCAGACTGCTTGTTCATGGTAGAAATGTCCTTCACTCTATCACTGTTGAGCTTCCAGAGTTAAGCAACCTACAGGTGTGTTGTCTAAAAGGCAACCCATCATCATCAATGCTGTTATCAAAACTGATCCTAGGAAATGTGTAAAACCTCAGGTTTTTGATTAGCTCAGGTGAGCTGCCTTAACTTCCACTGTGTCCTAGAGCTTAACAGGTGAGGGTCACTATTAGTGCTTTCAGTAAACCTCAAAAGACTGAACAATGTAACTTTTATGTCCTCATCAGAACAACGATGATTTTCAGAGCATACAAGTATTTTCAAATGCCTGAGAAGGAAAAGTGGGATGCTGGAGCCCACCAGGTTTAGTGAGAATTTAAATCATTATTTGGATTACTGACCAAACTAGGTAAAATCTGAAAAATGGATGCTCTGTACATAGCAAAACAGTCTAAATAGCAAACACGCAGATTCTTATTGAGCAATATTCAGCTGCAAAATAAAATAAACTATTCAAAGGAAATATTGGGGTTTGGACTGCGTTTTTCATCCTCTATTTACCCAATAGCTTGTAATGATATTTACTGCTTTTGATAGAGACACCATAGTTTTTATCCCATGAAGGTAAGATTTGTCATTAAATGGAAAAAGAATTTCATCCTTCAGGAAAATTTGGCATATCTGTAGTAATTCAAATGTCTGGTGGCTCCAGAATTAGAACTAGGCATTACTATAAAGCCTTTAGTCAGATATGGCAGGGTAATTCAATGATGATACTCTCAACTATGTGGAAAATTATTGAGAAATCACACTCCATAATCTAACAGGAAATAACTTGGACAAAAAGACACCCTTTTTAAGAACTGCAGTATAAGATTGTCACAATTTGAAGAGCTGACTGGAACTGAATTTGAAACACTTCCTAGAATGTACTGTTCTTTCTTCCTCAAGTTGTTTTGACATTAAAATATGATCATCTCCTAAAATAAGGGAGATGTTTGGTGCCCAGGAATACTGAAGCAATTTTGGGGTCAGGAGTGGGGGGGGAGAATGGTGATAAATATCCCTTAAGGGATTTTCTTTTCAAAATCATAGTTTTACCATCCTAACTTATAGGGTAAACAAATGATCTTGACTTTTCCTGAACTTTCTGCATTTAAGACTTGGTGAAAGGCTTCAATAGTTTTAATTTACAAGCACATGCTCCACAAAGTCTCTGAATCTTGAAGTTTTAAAAATTCTATCTGGCAAGTTTCCCACAGTTTGAGATTTAATTGCCAACCACTAACTGTGGCAGCTCTTACTGCTTTAGGCACTGACATTAAAATCCAAGGAATGTATCTTCTGCCAGAAAAGGATCTTATCCTATAGTAATTGTTCATCATTATGGCATTTTTATCCTACTGAATATGGCATATTCTTTTTAATTAATATTTGGACTTCTGATACATAGTTTTCATCTATGACTCATTTAAAACAATGTCTCTCCATTTAATAAAATAACATTCAGATTCAACTTGTATTTAATATCTACAAATAAAGAATTAAAGCCTCCAGGCAATGAATAAAATTGGGGTGGTAACAGAAAATGCCTTGAACTTTACAATCTGATCTGGAGTTTTATCTGAAGGAAAGCAAATTAGGATTATATCACACTGTACCAGCTGTGACTCTCCAGCTATTAGGTATAGTTCTGTCTAAAGTCAAGTTGAATGGGTACCTAGTTTAGATAAAATAATGTCCAAACTGACTTTTCATTTAGTGTTAAAATTAAAATTCTTCAAGCAGCTTTTCTATCAATGGCATCTCTAACTTGTATTGAGAAGGCCACAAGAAAAAGACAGTGTGAAATTTTCTAAAATCTTAATGAATTAATCTTTTTAGGTAGTTTTGTTCAAGTATTTTTATTCAGATTAATGAAGAAAACATCTAAATTATTTAATGTTTTATTCAATCTTGCTTTAAATCAGAGTTCTTTGAAAAACTCTCAATTTAGTATTTATCCTGTACTAACTCTAATTCATATTTTATTAACATTACTGAAATATGACTAGCAAACATTTTTTCCCTAATTTTCTATATTCTTCCTCTTTCCATAGAATGTACAGCATAAGTTTTCCATTAAAAGTGGAAATGTCAGGACATGTGAGCACCTCAGCTTTCCCTAGTGTTAGACCTTCTCAGCCTCTCTTCTCTTAATGGAAGAACGTGTGTTCAACATTGGAATGCCATCTGCCTTGCTGCCCCTTATTCAGTGAAACCCTCACAACTCCTACTAGAAAAGCTGCAAGGAACAAGTGCAGCTAAGCTATTTCCTTTATCTTGAAATTTTGGAACACAGACTGTCATGATTTCTGCATCTCTGATCACAGAGAAAAACAATAGAGATGCTTCTGTTCTGGTTAATTATTGGCAAACTGGCAGCTGGACAATGCAGACAAGAGGTAACATGAATTTTTAAGCACTTTGGCAAAAACAATATCACTTCCAGAGTGGAAAAACATTTCAATAATATGTTATGTATCTTAACTATGCATTTTTCATAGTACGATATACTGATATTAGCTAAAGAAAAAGCAAATGTATTGTTTATAGAGTGTTGCTTATGCACTATATTAAAATGGTAAAAAAAAATAATTAGTATTGGTATAATTTCCTGAAGAACTAAGACTAGGTTCATCACACTGTCCTAATAACTTTTCCAAGCTGATTTCTGACAAAACAAACAGGAGGTAAAGACATCATAAAGACATTACATATCTACAAATTTTACAGACGTAGGCCAGTAATACTCATTAATGCATTACTGAAGAAAGGAAACAGATGACACAAATAAATTCCTAGTTCTGCTGCTTGCATAGCAACTTTTTGATGTTTCATTATCAGACTTCAGCAAAATGCCATGAAAACACCAAATATCTCATTGTCTAAGTACGCAAATATTTAAGTGTTGAAGTTCTCTTACATGTCAAGTTCAGAAATTTCGGGTATTATTTTATGTACATGGTGTGTCACATGTTTGAAATTGAATGAGGATTTTTACTGGCACTCATATCTTAATATATTACATAATTTTTGAATCAGTTAATATGCTAGGGAAACAGTCACCCTTTAAATAAATAAATACCCTTATAGGATATGCTTTACATTCAGAAATATCACCATGAATCTTAGGAGTTGAGAAAGGAATCAATTAAAGTACTTGACTAACAGGTATTATATGGTGCCTCTGCATTTTTATGCATTTTCAGCAACACAGTGGTATTTCTGAGGAACATCTTTATCTGTGCTTAGAGCACATCACAGAGCTGCAGGAATGAGCAGCTTCAAGGACTGATGGATCATAACTCTCAGATTAGGGTATGTGGAGGTCCTTCTGATGCCTACACCTGGTAGCCTGATGAAATTCTATGTGCAAAGGATTTAAATGAAAAAAAGAGCATGGATATTGCAGTACTGACCCACACACAAGAATTCATTAATTTTAGGCAGAGTAGATTCTACTCTCACCTGCTAATTTTATCTGTAACTGAGAGCATCAATTAACTGCAACTTTTTTCTCTCAGAATAGACACTTAAAAAAATGTTGATAGATAATACAGAGCTTGATCTCAAGGAATTGCCAGTATTCAGATGTTTTCAAGCCACCACCCTAGAGTAAAAAGGGAAATATAAAAATAAACAGATGAAATTTATGTTACTCTTTTAGTCATTTCAAAGAAACACAAATAATCCAGTTCCATGAAATTTCTGATAAACCGTATTAATAATTACAGAAGAAAATTAATAACCAGAAAAAAATTCAAGGCCCCACAACACAAGATATTTTGAGGCTTGTCCCAGTGTGAGCTACTGTTACAAGATGAAACTCTTCTCAAACATATTTTGTGAGTCATATAATAAATATTTCATCTGAGACAGAATTTACCAAAATATGGGATTATATGGAAAGTATGTGAAATGTACACAAGGCAAGGCCACTTAGACATAAGCTTCTTGTCTCAAGAGGATTTTTCAGCCTGGCCTAAATCTGGTATCCTGACACTGATTCTTTAAGTGGAATCTATCCAAAGGAGGAGCTGGGCCACAGATTTTCAACTTTTTTCCTTCAATATAGAGAAATTTTATGCACCTGTAAATCTCAACTGCAAAGTGATTAAGACTGAAGTTTGTAAAAAAGATTCATGCAAAGTTCACCATTCAGTGGTGTATGAAAGAAAGTCTTCATTAATTTCTTATGGCATTCTTGAGTACAGGCCACTGAGAGCTGAGATTGATTTGATTTTATCTGTAAGCATATTTATTACTTCTGATAAAAAATAAACAAAATACTAACTAAAAACACCTTATGGGTAATACAAAAGCTTTTCAGGTTGCAAGGAGCATTAAACTTTATATAAAGTTTGTGCTTGAATCTTCCCCTGACCCCTCTTTTTATCTCTGGAAAAATAAGTTGATTGACTCATCTGGAATATGCACATTTATTATTCACCTTATGAAGGTTTAAATGACATAATGCACTTCAAAGCAGTTTAGAGAGCTCTATTTTTTCTTTGGCAAATACACATATAAATAATCTTGTGGGGTCTGATTTAACCTTTTGTATTTAAATGCTGATGCATCAGAGAATGAAATACATATCATAACTGGCAAAAGTGCACATCCAGGATAATTGGATTATTTTAATTATGTTCATTATGATTCCTCATAAATCTCTCAAAATTACCAGTAAAAAATTGAACCACAATAGAGCAAAAATCTGTTTTCATCTGAAAAAAAATCATGCTGTAGTTTATGCAAAACCAAGGTGCATTGCATATTTATCATTGATCATTCACAAAAAAAACAACTGTATTTTTCTATCCAGTTGATTAGGTTTAGGGTATTTAAGGCTTTTGTTAATTTCAAATTATCTTTTCAAAAAATCTTCACATTTCTTTGATTAATAGATAAATACATTATTTCACAAGACTGTATTAGAATACTCATAGTTTCTTTAATCTTCTCCTGTTTTGGGCCTAAACTTGTTCTCATTGAATTTAATATGTTTCACCTACAGAGTTTTTCCTCCCAGGTACTTAAATCATCATTCTCACAAGTCACTGAGTGTAGTTCAAATCTTCTTGTGACTGACTGTACGACTTAAATTTCAATCTCCTTTAAAAGGTAGGGCTCACAAATCAAACAAAACAAAAGTTAAAATGTTTTTTTAACTCCTGTTTTTCTCTTCATTAGTATTTTAGAGTCCTGCAATATTCCAAGGCTGACAAGACCTCTGTGGAGCTTAGTATCAGTAGGCTGCTCTTTTCCTTTTTCTAGGCTTGAAGTCAAAAACAGTTTATGAGCCACAGGCTGTAAACTCCAGGTCTAAATTCCTAATGGAGTGGGAGTCTGAGCCCTTCCTCAGATACCAACTTGCCCAGCAGGCAAACGTTCTCACACGTGGGTGCAGCCTGAACTGGTTAGAGGGTCTCAAGCACCCAGATTCTCTCTTGCATCATTCCTCTGGGTCAGGCAAAGATTCTCAGGCGTACGAAAATCCACTCCAGCCCAGTTCAGCAGCACGAAGATGGGACTCAGCACTTCTGCAGCTCAGCTGATGCAGCAGTACCGATGTCTGTGGAGGGTCATGCCCGGACTCAGGGGCACCCACCCTCTCGCTGGCCCCTGTTTTGTTGCACAGGGCCACCTTCCATCTCTGCCTGGGCACCTGCACTCGGATTTGTCCCAGTGAGGGACGATTAACCCATTGCTGACTCTGGGCTAAAGAAACACTGTCCAGAAAGATATCTGCAGTTAAAAGGCTACCTCACACAGAATGCTTGGGTTACACACTTCCCCTCATGCACTCCAGAGTTTTTCTTTCTAAGGATTACCTTTCACTAATCTCAGTCTTTCATATTTCAGTATTTCGAAATGCTACAAATCTGAGGGAAAAAATCGATTGCAGACATTACTTCAAAAGAGCAACTAATTATAGTAAGAAAAAAACCAACTGAGCTCAGAATGTTCTTTGTATACAGATATTACAGCATAATATTTACTATCTAGGTCTCTTGTCATACAGACAGACAAACTCTTAGACAAACTTAAAATAAATTGTGCTTGGTCCTGTCACCATTCAAATTAGAGAAATTTTAGCATGAAATTTTCGTCTCACTTTCTATTTTCCGTGTATACATACCAAAAATTGCACATTTCATATGACATTTTAATCAAAATCTTATTAATTCAAAGTATTGTTATAAATATTTACCACTTAAAAATCCATGTCTTTATAAATTTAGCATTCCTGACATTAAATTTGTGTTCCTTATGTACATTTACTTTTGTGCTTGCCAAGGCACCCACAGATGAAAAGAGTTTTTTTCCTTGTCTGCAGATCTTCACTTCTCATTATCCTATTTATAGTTTAAAATATTGCAAACTAGGAAATGAAGCATGAAAATGTTTTCTGGGTTGTTTTAATCAAAGTAAGAGTGAAGGAAGAGATGGATTGGTGAATTGGGAGAAATTTATATTTTAGTTGCTTCCTCCCACCCCTTGCCACCACATCACTGTGACACCCAATTTACTAATGGTAAAAGAAGTAGGATAAATCTCCACTTGTTAGTTTCTCACAGCGTGGCGTATGGAGCCTACCTAAACTCTTCACACCTACAGCACACCTCACACAGCCCAAGTGTCATGTGTAGGAATGTTAACTTCATCCAGTTTCTCTTTCCCCGTGTTTCCATTGAGTTGCACAGGCCTCACTTACAAAAGGAATTTGTAAAAGCATTCAGACTTCAGAACTTAACCTATTTTTGACCTTTCTGGTGAGACCATCAAGAACTGTGGCCATTAAAGAGTGTATTTTGTGATATGAAGACAAGAAACAGGGAGAAGAGGTGAACAATATTTTGTCTTCATTCCTAACTGAAAGGAAATAATGATATTTTTGCAATGCATGTCACAGTATTAATCTGGACTGACACAAATTGGACTAACCACAGGTGACTCCATGATACACAGCCAGGCTGAAGCCTGTGGTGTTTTGCAGGTGGAGCTCCCAGAGAGATCAGCCTGCAACTCTCCACTCACACTGTGGATGTGACGTAACTTTGAAGGCTATAGATATGTCATGCTAAATTGACCAAGTGACCGTGTGCTTTTCACCAACATAAGCCTAAATGCTTTCTTGCATTCTCATGGTGCCTATCAGCAGCTAATTAAACATTTCAAAACCAGTCAGGACATTTTATGCTGTCAAATTCTGATGCTGAGTTTTGCAGCACTGGCAGCACCACTTACCAGAGGCAGATGTCTCTTATGGAATTTGCTCTCATGTGCTCCTTACTAGATCCCAGTTTTATTGACCTTCAGAATGCATCATAAATCAGAACATATTGTTTTGTTTTCATTTGCAGCCTTTTGGGAGGTTTTGTGTTTCATCCCAAAGCAGCTGCAGCAGTTCTGTGAAGTGTATTGGTGTTACTGCTATGTTATTTTTAAGCCATATTTGTGTTTTGTGGCAGCAGCTGTCAAAGAAGTATCAGCTATATAAGTAATGAAACAAATAATAAAATCTGATTTTTGCTATAAAGATAGCAAGAAGTTTTTAACAGAAATTTCGAAGAATGCCTATAAATGTGACGCTATAGCAGGTTTCTAAAAGTGATGTGTAAAATTTTTTCCTGACAAAATAGCAAAGATTTAGACATAAGTTGGACCATGCAGTTTACTTTTAAAATTATATTTGTTAATCTTCCTGCTAGAAGTTTGACCACTGCCAAGGCATGAATAAACACCTGCCAAAGCCTCCCTCCCTCCCAAGAGCTCACAGAAATGGTGGTAGGCAGCCTTGCAACTACATGTGCATAAGAAAAAAAATTGTTTATGACTGTGCTGTTTGTCAGTAGTCTAACATCAGCTGTTCGTTCTGCACTAGTGTACTACTTGAGTAAATTCAACCCAGAGTTGGATTATTTTATCAAATTTAAATCTTTTGAATTGAAGTGTTTTGTCCACAGAAGAAGAGAAACTTTTTTTACAGAGCAGAGATACTCATTTGGTAAAATATATTTTTTGTTTGTTGCTCTTCTGTGCTTTCTTACAGACACACAAAGAATATACAAATTATCTCATTGCTGTTCTCAGGAATTTAATCATTTGTCCTCATTGGTGATTTTGCTCTGTAGCATTCAATAGACAGCAGTTGTTGATATACAAAATGAAATAAAATGGCAAAACTGCAATGAAATCCTTTCTGATCTAAGAATCATTGTGGTCGATAGTATCCAGCTGCAGTTTCTAGCACATCTCAGTGGTCTTCATCTAAATGCATCAGAAGGACAATATGCCAGTTTAAATTCCATTACAAAATACAGTTTGAGGGCCTCACTTCAGAGGCTTACATGTCCTAATTTAAAAAAGAAAGCCAACAAGAACTGCATTCTGTCTCATAATTCAAGTGTCTACTATAGTAAACACAAGATCGCTGGACCCTTCATGCAAAAACAAACTTGCAATGCTCTCTTGCTACAGAATGGGTGTTTCCAGCATGAGTGTTCTTCCATTTGACCCTTATGATGACCAGCCCTGGTTCATAAATAAGGAAATGTCTTAATCTGATCATTCATCACATGAACAGAGGAAGGTTGACTCACTCAACCTTGTAACATTGCAACACTTCAGAACACAATGGCAGACTATGCTTTGTTCTCAATGTAGAATTCAGGCTGAAGAGGTTCAGGCTTTCAACAAAACCTGGCCATGGAGCTCAAAACAATCTGAATCTTATTTCATGCCTTTTCAAGTCTGTGCTGAATTGCACACACAAAATAAAACTTGTAAGTGTTGTTTTTATTTTGACACTGTCTGGCAACCCATAATATATTTCATGGCCCTATTTTTGCACTTGAAGGTCAGGTAAGGAAATGGCCTTTAATGGAAAAACCCTGTAAAGTTTCCCATTAAACAGATAAAAAGAAACTTTTTTTGATATCAGGCTGAAGCGTGACGTGAATACAGTCTGCAGGTTTGGAAAGACAGAGCACACTCATTCCTTTAGCCAGGGTGCAGAATTTCTAAGGTAAAGCCTTTAAGGGGATCTCAGGAAATGTTCACCCCGGTTCCACAAGCCAGGAATACAGAAGACATCGGTCATTGAGAGCTTGGGATTTTGGGCTACTGGTATATTCTGTGCAGAGATCACCTCAGCAAGGAAGGAAAGATGAATCGTCAGATGTGCTGCATGTAAGCTTACAATGGGGGCTGGGTAAGGTTCAAGAAAGATCTGAGGTGAAGGCTTGTTGTCATTTCAAACCATTTTCACTGAGATTTTATCTGATCTGAGCATGGAGAACAACTAAGAATAGCTTGACTGTATCTTTAATTCTTATTCCCAAACAAACAGGTTTTCCATCACCAGTTTTAGAAAATGAAATTAATTAAATTAACTCATCTGCTTCCTTAGAGGGATGCTGAAATGTGAAGCAATCATAAGCAGTTACAAAAAGGAAAGATCATACCATCTGAGCAAAAGATACTGTATAAAAAGACAGACTCCATACATTACAAATATACATGCTTCAGTAATCCTTTGTGAGTTAACTCCTCAGAAGTGTCGTTTTTAATTATTCAATAAAGAATAAGCAATACTGACATCTAAATATTTTTGTACAAATATATCTTTACTTTTTGATTCTAAAAGTAAACTTGTATGCTACATTTCAGTTAGTTACAGAAATGTTTCTGGTTAATTTAATACGAAGTATAAGCAAATGCCTTTAAGCTAAAAACTGAATCAGAGGCAATGTCACATCTGTGTGACGCTGTGTGTTCTTTAATGTACACTGGTCTTCCAGGCCAAACGTGCAAAATTAATTTAGAGGTTACTAAGAATGAAATTCTCAGAGATGTGTAAATCATTTGAAAATTTACAGTGAATAAAATTCATATGACATAATCCATATGTGCATGGGTGTAAAGAGGCATGTTTATGACTCTGCACATATTCCTGGACAAACATAAATCAGGCTCAGACCAGAAGCCAGGTAGGCACATTAGTATTTCCCTGCATTTCCCTTGTCTATCCTGCCAGAACAGGGAAGCAGCCTTGGCCCACGGCAGCCCAACACAGTGCTCAGCTGATCAGACACAAGCACAGGCAGAGAAAGAGACTCTGTGTCAGCACACACATTCAGCATTTCTGAAACCTTTGGCCAAGGCTTACACAGCTCCCAGCTGTCTCAAAATGCATTCCCATGAGGTGTTTGAGTGCCTCCCCAGGCTCCTGTTTGCTCCACTTCAGTAGGTTGCTATCACATCAATAATAATTTTTTTAAAGGATGTTGGCAAGTAATTTAGATATTTATCATAATTCATAAAAATGAAAAAAAAAATCCACAAATAATTAGGTAAAGGGATGTTTTACTCACACAATTTTGTCAACAAACAGATATAAGACCATGAAACATAAATTGCATTAGAGATCAATGTTCATCTGTTTGAATAGCTATTAAAAGGCTTATATAACACACAACAGTAAATTAAAACTCAGTAGAGGACTGAGTTTTGCTCAAGAATTGTCCAGGACTATGTTTAACAGATACTCAGCCATAAACAAAGTATTCTTCTCTGTTAAATGAATCTCCACTCAAGATCTAAGATGAAGGCAAAAAATGGTACATAGTAAATTGCTCTACCATGAGGTGATGAGTAGGGAAGTATGAATGCTCTTCTTGTGACTTTGTGCCCCAGCACAGATACCATTCTCATAAACAGATTGGTTTCTCAGCTTATGGTTATTGTTCTGAGATAATATGATATGACAGATCCAGATGTTTGAAACTTGCAGCAATTCATGGAATGGGAGCAATAAATTATGCTAAAGGACATATTTAATTCAATTGATAGTGTATCTGACACTGTTAGAGCTATGGAATTTTTAGCTGAATATAAGACAGAAACCATTATGTGCTCCAGCAGCCTTTGGAAGTGAAATGTATGAGGCTGAGGGCATTGTTGCAAAGCTGATCTTCTTTCTATCTGTTACTCAGCAATCTCTGTATTGCATTGCTATCGCATATTGTATTAATCTAGATCTTCCTAGTCTTGAAATAATTAGCAGAAAAATTCTTTATGAAAAATTCACCCATGTTGTGCAGGCTCAAGATCTTTCATCCCATTCTGAATTTCAGAAATCCATGTAGCACAAACCTTTGAGAACATGGTATGGACATTGTCTGTTGCAGCAAACCCAACTTCTCTAAAGAATACATTGTATATCTATTTCCTATTCAGTCGCTCTTTATGTCAAGTTAGTCCATGAAGATCATTCATCCAGTAATTATTGACATAAGTATATTTTATATAGCTGTGTGCTGTGGCACCCTAAGAAAAGAATTTAAGATTTTTTGTTTCTAGAACTGTAGAGCCATTAAAAGTGAGCTGCTTGTTTTTTCACATGATTAAGGGGAATTTTCAGTTTCCCTCCTAAGACATAAATCTTCTTATATAAAAACCTGTATATATGTATATATTTATCTCTTTCAAGCTCTGTCAGAAATAAGGGTTAATTGAATTGCCTGAGCCACATGTATGCCAGGAGACATGAAAGAGGAGTCTTATTTTATGGTGATGATCCAGCCAACAATCTTCACACTCTGTGCCATTCTAGCCTCTTCATTCTCAACATGTGAAAGGCTCAGTTCTATCTTACAGCTGGGACAGTTAACAGCACTGTTTAGCAGACTTGTTTACATTATTTTTCCATCTGCAGGGATGAGTGTTATAGCAGACCTTTTCCACTACCTTTAGAACTGAAGAAACATCTCATCAGACCACACCTCCCTGCCTTCATCTCCTTCCTCCATGTATGAAATGGTGTTTCCTCTTACAAATTACTCTTCTCATTCGCTAGCTATATAATACAAGGCAGACAGTGAATTGAAGAATACCAAATCCAGTTTATTATTCTGCACAGATTCTTAGCTGCCAGAAGGTCTGCTAACATTTTTAAAGCTCTTGGGCATAAGGCCTTAATGCAGATCACTCAGAAGAGTCTGGACATCTACCAGGCTCCAAATCAAACTGCTCTGCTTTCTTCAGTGATGAGAGTCAGGCACCAACAGAGGCTTCTGCCTTACCTCAGTTCCTTCAGTACTTTCTAAAGGGTGTGATATCAAGGACTTCATTAGCAATAGAAATAGTATTCTTTGGTATTTAGAGTTATCCAAGAGTGTGCATTCTCTGTCAATATTTTCTTCATAAAACATAAAATTCCTTATCTAGTGAACAGTCCATCCTCAAATTCATATCTCTTCTGTTCAGAGAAAAGGATTTTGTGTGGAGAATGTCAAAGGTGTTACAGAGTTGTAAGTAAATGACATCTGTGTCATTGGTAGATCATCAGCAGCATTCGTTTCCTAGCCTGTATAAAAAAAATAGTTTGGGCTTAGTTTCTATTCCAAGACATAAATCATTACACTAAAATATTGCTTAAAAATTGAGACTGACTCATTGAAATACTCTCCCAGTTTGTCTGTGAATCAATAATTTCTCACTGAGAGAGTTGTGCAACAAAGCTTGTGGGGAAAACATTACACAGACCTGACTTCTCTAGGTTATTTCTGAGAATTGGCGTGACAGTACAAAAATTCTAAGCTCAAGACACATCATACCTGCAGGCAGGCAGGCATCATTCCTCCATTAAGCAATTTACCACTCAAAAAAACAGAAAGCAGATACATTTACTGTAATGTGTCTTAGACAATTTCATGTTGTTTTGCTATTTATTATTCTCCCTATTGTTACTAAGTAATAACTTTTTCCAGAATATATCTTTGAACCAATTTTCTTTTTAAAATCTTCCATATTTCCAAAGATAATTATTCACCCTTCAGAAACTAGTTTTAGTATTGTTTTAAGAATGCTGCACTAATTTTCATTAACAGACTTCACTCACATGCAATGTGACCACATTGGTTTTATCTAAGCACTTTCAACCAGTTACTTATATATTCACAGACATTGTTCAGTCTCCTTTTGAAAGGATCTATATAATAAATTTTTAAGTTACATTTAATGCTTGAAAATGGAAACAAAGAAATAATTCACTGCTTTTTCAATATCAACTGTACTTTCCATGCCTGTCCTGGCAAATTAATATTTCTTTTTTTCCCTCTTATAGGAAACTTATAGAACCTTGTTACATCATGTGCTGTTTCTTATCTTTACTTTCTGAGGAAATAATTTCCTACTATACTAGTATGACCCCTGCTTTCATTAAATGACAGCCCTTCTTTACTTTCTTCTCTGTCAGTTTGCCTTCCCAAAGACTTTTATATATCAGCTTCTTATGTTTTCTAAAGGTGATTTCTCAAGTAGTTTTTCTGAGAGATATATTTTCTCATGAATTCTTTATTTTGGATATAAATAAATAAATATAAAATATTTATAAATATATTTAATAAATAATAAATAATTTATTAATGATATAAAATAAATATTATAAATAAACTGTTTCAGTGTATGATAACTTCCATTTAGATTAACATCAGTTCTTTCCTAAAGAAGAGATCCCTCTTTTGGCATTAGTGTTGCCTTCAGCCCTATGGAGCCCATGAGATACATCATTAAGCATTTTGAGATTATTCAATAGGGAAGAATGAAATCTCTTATATCATGAAGTTGTAGAAATGGTACCAGTCTAAAGTGAAACATATTTCTATAAGCAGTTTGCATATTGCATTCCTCTAACCAAACTGTGAAACTCAATGTTCCTCTTAAACCATGTTAAGTACGATGACCAAGATGGAGCTCGATATCCCTTCTGATAACCTCTGACTTATATCTCAATGCAACTTCAGGAGAGGCTTTTCTTCCTTTCTCATCCTTCACACGGTTTATGAACAATATGGACAAAAAGGGTACTTTAAAAAATAATGATTCTACAGCCACTGAAATACTAATTTTACAAAATAATAAGACTAGTCTCTAAGTTCCACAGCAAGGCTGACTATTCTATCACTTTGCTATCTGGGCAATGGCATACACTGGCCATCAGAGAAAATCAGAAGTTATCTCCAAGGGATCGTAACTTCCATAGCAGCAGATTTTCCTGCTCTCCTCTGAGCCACTCTCCTCCTCTGTGCCTCACACTGCCTCAGCAGCATTTCTGAGACATAAGCTGAGGAAAGCTGTGAAACGAATCACAACATCCCACTCACTGCCCCCATCTTGCCCTAGGCTACAAGTTTCTTCATATCTCTGTTCTGACTGGCAAACCTATTCCAACCGGAGAGGTAACTGCCATTAATTAACCATTTCTGAGCTAAGCAGATGGAGAATGTGCATTGATGTGGACATGTAAACAGACACATACCTATCTCAATATGTGTTTACACAAAGGAGACCTATGTACATTTTTTATATTGCATAACTTCCCTTGAATTCTCTATTCTGAAATCAGGTCTACCTCAGAGCATGCACACATGACAGCTGTTTAGAGGGAGCCTTATTTTACTGTACTCTGCCTTTTCTAGTTATGTGGGAATGAGTTTTTCAGTATGTTTTGTGAGGCAGGTTTTTTTGCAAAGCTCCATTTAATTGTTTTCACTCTGTCACTTTAACATCCTTATTATTTTCTGCTATTTTTTCCTATTTCTTCAGCATGAAACATATCACATTTCAATGATCAGAGGATATAGTGGAGGAAAACCAAACCACAACACACTTTTTAAACGCCGCTAAAGATTTTCACCAACAGACTGCTTTTAAACCTGTTTCTCTGTACCTCCCTGAAATCACAATGTCTGTCTGTGACAGTAGATATGTTTCTCTGGGATGTAGACTGTTTCCTAGCTTCTCTATTTGCAAATGGGGATTAAATATTTGTGAATTTGATTTGTCGTGCAGCTCAGCAATGTAACCCAGTCACCTGCATTTGCAGCTGTCTTCCTTTAGGTTGCAAATTGGATGGAATTCCTTCTGCTCAGAATTTCTTTCTCCTCCAATCATGCATCTTTACATAGTTTTATTAGGACCCTTTTTGGCTTGAATTGATGTCTAGTGGAAGAGGAATAAATTATTCATTTGAACAAATTTATTACAGTAGACTGTGATTTTTCTTGCCTGTAATAATCACTCTCCACTGTTCTGCACCAAGCAGCCAGTTCCTGTCGAAGCTGATGTTGTTGAAGCTGAAGTCTGCAAGTATTCAGAGCCTTTAAAACTCAGGGTGTCTTATCTAATATGTTTCTGTTTACCTCCACTATAGTAATTAAGGGCTAGATCCTCAAAGATAACCAAGCACCAACACGAAACTGGTGGAACTTCCTTGTCTAAATATTTTCTGCAGTTTTATTTATATGCAAGCTCACAGGTTTCAAAAACATCTGTGCTTTCAGCAGTCATTAGACTCCCCACTTTCAGTCACCAGCACTAAATAGGTCATTCAAAGATTCCCCATCCAAACATTGGGGACCCAGCATGGGGCCCCCAAGGGTTACAGGTCCTGCCAGCAAACCCTCTGCAACACGGTCTGCTCTCCCAACAAGTCCACAGCTCCTCTCAGGAACCTGCTCCAGTGTGTGCTTCCTATGGTGTGACAGCTTCCTCCAGGCATCCACCTGCTCCTCCATGGGCTGCAGGTAGATCTCTGCTCCACCATGGACCTCCGTGGGCTGCAGAGGCACAGATGCTTCACCACAGTCTTCATCACAGGCTGCAGGGGGATGTGTGCTCTGGCGCCTGGAGCACCTCCTGCCCTCGGTATCTGCAGAGCTGTTTCCTTCTCCTATTCTCACTTCCCTCTCCAGCTGCTGCCCTGCTGTGGTTTTTCCCCTTCTTAAACAGACTATCACTGAGGCATTACCACCACCACTCATTAGGTCAGGCTGGGTCTATCTTGGAACACGCTGGAATTGACTGTCAGACAAAGCTTCTGGCAGCTTCTCACAGAAGGCACTCCTGCAGCCCTAATGCTACACAAACCTGATACAGATACACCCTGTGCCAATTGCATGACTGGGCCAGATTCTGTAAATACTGATTTGGGCAACTCTCAATGGGAAATCAACCTTCATGAACTGCAGAATTTAACTCACAATAAATCCAAGGTTTCTTTTATTTGCAGATAAATGTATATGACTCTTTAAAGGTGATAGATGCTTTACTTGTCCTATAAAGGACATTTCTACATCAATAAGTCCTGTATGTTTGCCAGTCAGATGACTCAAATCATCTCTTAGAATTGCATTCAGCTTAAATTAATTTGAGACAAGTTTTTTTGGGAAAGTTGAGACAATCTAACCGAATACAGCTTTCTCAAAAACCTCTCACGCTCCATCTGCACACTTTCTCATCTTTTAAAGGAGGATAGCAAACACTACAGAGGAAATTCTTTGCTGATGACAACGGTGCAGTAGCTTTCCCAATTCCCTCTCCTCCTCCATCATTCCTTACAGGCCGATCTTTACAGCACATCTAATACATTAATTTAGTCTCCTAGCTCTGGTAACCTCACTGCATCATTTTTGGAGAAAAACTTCAGCAGCTACAGCTGCCACATCTTTATGTGTTTGGTTTTACACATTCAACTAGATTACTATTTCCCAGAACCTCTCTTAAGTGTCAGAACTTCTTAAATATTGTGTAGTAAAAAGTACTATCACTCAGTGCCACAAAATATTTTGTTAACTGCCTAAGAATTCTTTGTGCAAGCTGGAAAAAAATTATGCAAAGACAGGAAATGATTAGTAATGTATCACTGAGAATAATTAAAATATATTTCTATTCTTCATCAAAAACTATTTGCTAATTCAGATATTTTGGGGGTTTAGGAGTCATAACTGTCCCTATCTATAGGATGACTTTTAAATAGTCTTCTCTTGGTTGGTATAATCACAGACATGAATTTTGTAACATATAATAATATTTTAAGTTATTTGTACTGATCATTATTCTAAGTCAAAGAGCTAAATAGGATGATGTAATGTAAATTTCTTTTATTGAGCAGCCACTATGCTGCGTATTACTTTCATGATATGAAAGTAATTAGTCAACAGGTAGATCCTATTAGTTACAATTTCTATCACAAGGAATCTTATCTCAATGCTCAGTGTCATCACTTGCCATGTCGGTTTCAGCTGCAGAAAAGAAGTAACATATACAATTGCTAACTCAAATCGAATGACTCCAGGACTAAAGCTTTGGGGAGAAAGAAGTTAATTTCATCACTTCCATTAACCCACTTGTATTTTTCCCTCTCTTAAGGCCACCAGAACTAGAATATCACTGAATTAAAGCTGAGATTCTCCCATATGCAACAAATTTTGATGTGGCACTGCATCTAACAACTGTAAAAGGGATCAGAGTATATTCTAGGCGGAGTATATTCTAGGAAAAGATATTGAATTCACACTGAAATAAAATCCCCAGACCAAGATCACATTCCTAGTTGCTAGATCATAATTCTTATCAAGATGAAAGCATCATTAGCTTTTGGGTGACAAGTTCTTATGAAAACCATAACACATTTAAAGCGTAAAATTTTCTGCACAAATCCAGTGATGGCAATGAAGATAACTGAATCTTGGTCCAGTTTAGTTCATAACTATCAGTTATGAAATAACTGATGAAATGAAAATGAAATGAAAAGAAAAACCTCAAAGCCCTGAGACAAGCCTTGAAAGAAGCCACTGCTTTCAGTGTAGGAGAGAAGAGGCAAGGCCCTGTACTTTGGGTGGAAGCCTTCAGAGTTCTTTTAGACAGAAGTGTCAGGAAAAAAAGAAAAAAAAAGAAAAAAAAAAAAAAAAAAAAAAGAAAAAAAAAAAAAAAGCTTGGCTTTGCTGGTGTTACCCCACTACTCAAGTTGCACGTTCTGTCCCTTTTGTCCAAGTTTACCATTCACCTGTTGAAGAGTATCCATAAAAAAAGGAAATCATACAGTCCATCTTTCTTCACCTCACTATCCTACTCCCATTGCCCAGCCCTCTCACCTTTCCTTCTTTCCTACAAAGTCCCATCCGCCCTTTTCTCCCCTGCTTCCACTTTACTCCTGTTCACTTTCCCTGCTGCCAAGTTTACTTTTGCCCATGGAAAATTTTAGACATGTATCAATATTTTAGACTCAGCTCTTTCTGAATCCCTAGAATACTGTTCTCCCATTATGCAGATGGGATTTGCTGAAATACAACCCAAATTTCTTCCCAGTCCATGCAGAGAATTTCATTTCCACAGGACTCTAGCGTAAGCACAGAGGGAAGGACTGATGGACACACGGATCTGGCCTTGGCACAAGGCTGGAAAATGGGATAGGTCTACACTCAATCCAAAACCTAATAAGTATTGCCATAATTTAGACATTCTTTAGAAAACAATTAGGATGATGAACATACTTCTACTCAATCTCCTGCTCATCAAGCCTCCACATGCTATTTTCTGCATACTTCTTTCTGGAGAAAAACATTATTGGTAAAGGGATAACTAAAGTTGTGACACCTACCCAGTTGTTCTAGCTTCAACAGAGAACATTTTGAAGATTCCAAAACTGTCCACTAAAACAGAATTGCAATCAAAGTGATTCACAGTACTCAAAAGCCTGTCATGATCCTGCCTCCCAGCTTGCATTCAAAAGTTAAGCATAGAAAAGAATTCAACACTATATTTTTCATCATTTTCATTTGCATCAAAATACAGGAAGAAAAACATCTGTAAGACAAGTCCATGGTAAGAGAAAAGCTTACTGTTTGAAATACCAAGTAAGTTTTGCTGACTGATGAATTTGTCTCTTGGTATGTCATCACTACGTGAGACAGGTGAAAAGAAAGAATCAATTTCCAGTGTCTGGAATATGGAACTACAAAAAAATCTACAAAAAAGGGCAATTTTTACAATCTTCTCTGCACACTTTACAAGTAATTTTACTTCACTTCAATTGCCACATCACTAACAGAATTTATGACAGAAAAGAACTAAAAGCAACACATCACACATTATTTGATGCCTTTTCCTGGTATAACTAAGATATAACCATAACATTGTCATGTGTGTCTCGGCATAATGAATTTTGGCTTGGACTGGTACATAACTTCAGTAAGACTGAGACATGAAAAAGGATGAAAATAATTCATGTGAACATCTGATGGAGACTGCTGCCAATCTACAGATCTGTGATAAAATAACAACTAATAGAGTAAACAATAGGAGATATAGCTGCTGTAAAAAGATGCATTCAAGTCTAAAAGTGTAAAGCAATAGTGCACTTAGAATTTCTCTCCCAGTAAAAATTAGGCATAAGGAAAAAGAAGGCATTCCTATATGGGATTGGGTTTTAATAACAGACCTTGAAACACACATGACACCATTTGTACAAATGCAAAATTTTAAATTAACACACCAGTAAAACCTGGGCTCAAAGAACAACAAAAATGTGGAATAATGTTGATAACCTAGGGAGAGAGTCAGCTCTATACTGACTAGACAAGCAGGAATGCTTAAAATGTTTCTTCTTTTTAACCTTCTGGCTTGCATAGCAAACTGTGACTTATATTGACCTTCTGGAACAAGTGCAGGGAATACACCTTACCAAATACCAAAATTTCTTTTCATTTGGATGTCCAGAACACTGGTGTAGAAATCTATGCCAAAACCCTTAATTGAAAGAAAGCTTTATTGTTAATTTTTTTTTTTTATTTTTTTCCTTTTTTCTTTTCTGCGTGTGTGGCTGAATAAAAACAGTGACAACAGAAGACAAACACAAACAATCTTCAACAGAGACACTACTGACACTACCAACTTCACACTGTGAAAAATACAAAGGGTCTGTAGGTTTGTTAATACTTGTGGCACGTATCTGTAAACGCAAAGAGAGAGAACTCTGTGAAAAAGCTGGAAGACAACATATTAAATGTGTCATTGCAAACTATGCTAGTTCATTCCTTACCCATTCATGACTAATAGAAGAAAAATAAACCAAATCCTAAATCCTAGCTTGATTATACAAGCAGTGTTTTAGCCAGAGGTCTACAATAAGGTGGCTTCAAATGTCAGGCACATAAACTACATTTTCAGAGGAGAATCCTACACAAAGACATTAGTTTTGAAGAGGTTAATCCACTTTCTAGATTGCTAGTTTCCCCTGAAATACATTAGCATCCTGGAAATAAACATGCGTTCATCTCCTTTTACATGATAACATTTGAATCTTTCTCAAGAAGTAAAGCTCACTTTTAGAAACATTTATTAGCTTTGTTTTAGTCAGGGGTGACAGAATAAGAGCATGTTCATGTTATAACAACAAAATTTTCCAGCTTCCCTAGGTCACAGACTGGAACATCTAAGCTGAAAGTCCAATGGGAGAACTGCAAGTCTGTGAAACCCAGGGGGAAGTGTAGCAAGGAGATTTGAAGTGGACCTAATACTAACATCTGTTCCTCAAAACTGAAAAAAGTCTGGACCACTTCTGCAGAAAATAGCTCAGTCCCATTTTGCATTGTAACAGGTCTTTTGGGAATAAAATCCTGAAGAGTTATTCTGACTAAGTTAAGAAGGACACACAAGTAGATGACACTAGAAGTAATTTCAGGTGTAGACAACTTACAAAATAATTTCCTATAGCCTAATTCAAATATTAAATTCAGTCTAAAAATTTTGACTTATTGGCCCTCCCTACTGTACTGTATGAATCCTGATGTTCACAATGTCTTTGTGCTCTGTTAATATTGAGACTGCGCATGAAGCATAAGAATTTTGTGTTCCATTTCTAACTTAATAGATAAATTGTCTCAGGCCTCTTGAGTAGCATCTTGTAAGGTGCTCGATTTTCCAAACTAGATGATACATTTTATTATTTTATTGTATTGTTGACATTTTTAATGATTTTGCTTTATATGTATAAAGCAATGGGGATTAATGGATCCACAGAAATAGCAGACAACCATTTGAAAAAGTTTACAGCTTCAGTTAGATGTAAGTCCCAACCTGGATCTAAAATCCTGTTTCTCAGAATGACAGATGAGATTCTACTGTTCTTGAGAAATGGATGCTGGCTGTGTTTCCCTGCCCCTTTAGGCCTTACTAACTTCCATAATGTCTAAGTGCTGCAATACAAAAAATATTTTCAAACTTTAACACATATGAACTTGCACTAAGGAAATGAAGACTTCTGTAATAACTTTCCACCAAACTCTTCTGTTATCCTGGGAATTTTAAAGAACTGTTCCCTGGAGAATCCCTTGAATATAAAACAAATAGAAACAAAATGTACTGGAAATTCCCTTACCTAATGTTACTTTAAAGACTGACTAGTTCTATATTTTGTACAGAAGCATCTTCACTGGGATATGCTAGAAATCAGTGAATAATCCCACCTACAGCTTTTCCTACTCTTCTGCTTTGTGAAGGTGCTGGTGAAGAACAGCTGAATCACCACACAGAAATAGAAGTACCAAATTCTGTGGGTTTATCCCATATAGTTATGCAATACCTTCTATGAACTACAAATTCTTTGGGATTTTCTCCTGGATTTTCTTTTTTCTTACAATTTCCTATTGCAGATGGGAGTACAATATCTCACTTGTGAGGAGTGCTATGATTCACCACAACTAGATTCAAATTAGAGAACTATTCCTTTTAGTGAGTATAAAAAATAACACCATTGAAGGACAATCTGATGTTTATTACATGTAACTGCTAGCCTTGCAATGTGAGAGGTATGCATGTGAATACATGCACATCTGTAAAAGTTCAGCAGCAGCAAAGATTCTTCTCCTCACCACCATGTTTTAGCATGATTTTTAATGAATGCAATCTTCTGTGTTTTGAGGATAAACACTAACTGCTTCCTGGAAATAAATTCAGATGAAAATCTTTATTGTCACCTCTGCCAGGAAGAGAGATGGAGCTTCCTCTTGGCAAAACATCCTGAGGAATACTGCAACTATAATTCAGTGGTGCTCTGCCTCTGTCCTCTTCAGAAAATGCATGAAGGAAGTATTCCACCAACATGAGACTGCAAACATTTGCATTCTGACTCCCTCATCACATCACTGTTTCAGTTTTGATAACAGCTGTCTGTGTCCTTGTTCAGTTTCACTGGAAGGTGTACAGAGCAAAAAGGAGGAATTATTGATTTAACGCATTTTCTCCAGCATTATTTTGGACAGAAGTTCTGCATATTTAGAGGATGCCATAACATACAAAACTTTCTAATTCTGTATTCTCAAGTAGAAAAGTTCTAATATTAGAATGCTATAATTAGACTGTAATTAGAATTATTACAACTGTAGCCCTTATCATTAACCAGGACACAATTTCTCTTGTGATTATTTTAAGGATATTGTAGACCTTTTCCAGGAAGTTCAGACCTCAGGGCAGGACATATATAGTCAGATCCATCTTGGCTTTTCTGTCTCTTAAATCCAGCTGCTTTGCACTTATTTCATTGTTGGATTGAACTAGGCAAAGGGAAGATCCTAGTATGCAGACCCTGCTCCTTGGTTTTTTTTTTCATAGTTGCTCAATTGATTGATGAGGAATAAAGAGAACTGTCTTATAAGTGCCTAAGAGATTGGTAGGAATAAATTCTTATCCGTACTTTTATAGTGTGAAATAAAATTGGCAATTTAGTAAATGACAGCATCAGTATGTATTCAGAACTAGAATATCAGAACACTTTTTCCCCACAAAAACACTAAACAAAAAGCATTATCATCATTTCTTCTCTCCCTCCCTAGCATCTTTCTTCCTTAGTTTAAAATGTAATTGTTCCCATTGAGCATAGCCCCTAACTTCTTTATTTCCAGGTCTGTAAAATGAAGATTAAAAGAGCTGCTTACATGGTAAAATATTCTGACACCAGTGAATAAAAGATTTCTATGAATTCACTCTTACTATGAACTGCCTGGTGGATTGCATTGTCCCTTGTTCATCCCTTGAAGATTTCTCACAAAGTTTTTAAACATTTAAAATGCCTTAATGGCTCTGTTAACAGGTACAGTCTATCTGGCAGGATTTAGCCTGGTTGAGTTTGTCTACTGGCTGGTGCACTTAAACCTCCTGTTCTGAGCTCAGACTGTGAGCCTACAATGCCTTATTGTTTGGCCCCTTATAGGTGATAATGAAATTGGCATTCAGTTCCCACTCCTGAATGGTTTCCATGCCACTTTGAAAAAGTTGCTTGCTGCTCCTGGTATTATATAACGATCTTAGTTTCAGCATGCAAGAAGGCATGCTCTAGTCAAATACCTTATCTCCAGGATTATATTACCAACTAAACATGAGTCATGCTGGGCATCAGACGTGTTTGTCTATACACAATATGCAGGTAAGACTCTTTCAAAAATTAAGCTAAATCTGTTAGTTAAATGTATTGTCAACACATTACCCTATGACTTGGGCAGCCCTTCATTTACTATGCAAGAGGTCCCGTTGCACTTCTGTCTACACACAAGTTAACATTATACTGGAAACTGAAAAGAGCAAATTGCATTACATGATAGAAATCTGGCCTTGCCCAGGTTTAGATTAAGCTTTAAAATAAGATTTTAAAACTGCATGGCCAGTGCCTAATAAGCCAGGCTGAAAGAGCATTGAACTTTCTGAACCCAGACCAGCAAAATACTGAATCATGCATAACCCTATGGACACAAGTAGTCCCAGAGATTTCAATGGCATCAAGTAAGTAGTTTCATGCCTCCCTCTATCAGAAACAGCATCCAGCACTTCCTAATGACACCAAAGCAAGCTCAGAAGCACTGAACAATGAATACAATGACCTTGAATGTATATCTACCATAAAACCAGCAAGTAACCACATCGCAGTACTCACTATGTGAATTTTAAATGATTTGAAAAAAAACCAATAATATTTTTTAATTGCTGCTTAGTCAAAACTGGAATATTCTATGAGGAGAAGAGAAAGGAGTCTTTCCCCAGTAAGTAAGTTAAAAATAAGAGAAATGAATCTTCTGACAAACAAAATATAGGTGCATCACTGTGAAACATAAGAGTAAACAGAAAATTTACACTGAAAACTTAACAGATAGAAGGTGTGTGTGTGTGGTCCCAGAAACTGAATGGCAACTATTCTACAGTTCTGGACAATCATATTGATATTTTTCTTATTCTCTTTTGTTACACTTATAAGCTGGAAGTATTAAGAAGTGCAAAGCAGCTTCTGTGGACATATTAACCACACACAGAAGTCTTTGCCAGGTATTTCTACAGGTGATTAAATTATTTAAACCTTCAGCAACTTATTTTAATCTATCATGTTTGATAGAATACCTTACCAGGAAAAAAGGATATCATAGAGCTCTTCTAATCAAGAAATATCTGCAATCGTGAACATTTCATCTGTCATCAGGCCTTCTTAAAAGGACCCTGTTCTTCCACAGTCTTTTGTAATTTCTTTCTCTATTTATTATGAAATTATTTGCATTTATAAACATAAATCTTTTGGATTATCCTTAAGGATTTTAAACCTTTAGGACCAACTCAGACAGACATCTACGTCATGCTCGATGTCATGCTTGAAAACAGTGCCATGGTCCTTCTTGGCTTGAAATGTACCTGCATGATTACAGTCTTGTGTGGCGGGCAGTCCTGGAATATTAAGGCCTGGGCAAGGGACAGTACTCTTACTTCAGCTCTCTAGTAAAACTGGTTAGACCACCTGGCACTTAAGTTCAGCAGCTGAAGTAAAGGCATGCTAAATGACAGGATTAGGCTCCTTGCAGACACACAGTCATGGTGCTGACTAACATCACTTTCACTGACTGGACGAGAAGGCATTTACATGGCATGTGGAAGATTAGGGATCAAATCACTCATGCTTGCATACACAGTCTTGAGTTTGAATTCGTGTCTGAATTCAGTCTCAGACTCATGTCTGGACCAAGAACTCGTACCTTTCAGGCATTCTTTCAGGAATCACTTGGGCCGTGTGTCTTTCTGCTTCCTTAGCTAAAGCTCTTCTAATTTGTAAAATAAAATATTTAGATTTTAGTCAGGATAGGGAGCAAGACTTGGGTCCCTTCTCTTGCAGACAAGTCTCTAATACATCTGAGGAGCCATCCCCTACTACACTCAGAGAATGTTTTATGCATGAAATACAAACACCCTGAATAGCAGGCACGCACTGGGGGTGGAGGGGGTGAGTGCTGGGCAGCAGGCTCCCAGCTGCTGCAAGCCCTGCCTAGACAGGGCTGCCCTGAGGAGCTGCAGCACGTGGGCAACCCACACTGGGCCACAGACAGCCCTGAGGGGCTGAGTGAACAGGCAACATACACACGGGCAGGGGAATTGATTAAAACAGCAGCAGAGGATCAGTAAGAGGCTCAGAGCTGCAGCCCAAACTCTGCACACGCAGCACCAGCCTTGCTGCACAGCACTGCTCCTCACCTCAGTGGAGGAATTTGTATGAACCAAGCGTAACCCTTAATAAAAATGAGAGAAGTTGAGACTCAGAAGTGAGAGGATAGCTGCTTGCCTGGAGTTGAAGTTGGGAAAAGGGGAAGAAGAGCATTTCTTTTTTTGTTTGTGTTCTTTTCTTCCTAATACACAAGACATTGATCAGAAATTTCTGTTAATGGGCAATAAAGTATAAATTTCCCATGTTCATTTGGCTCATGGTGTCCACCTGAGCAAAAAGACGGAATTCCTCTGCAATTGTATGAATATCCTATGTCCATGAAGCACCATTTCATGGAAGGTGAGCAGCAAAGTGACCATCAGAAGCACTGATTCACACATTCCTGTCCATGTCTGGGAGTAAAGTATTATACTCAGCATGCTCCCATAATAAAGATGTATAAGGAATGTAGGCTCACTGAGACGTTTCTTTCAGGGTTTCTACACCACTTACAACACAAGGATCAAGAAGGTGCTGTGTTGCCAGAAACATATGACAAGCAGGCAGAGATGCAATATTTGAACTTGTCTGTCTCATGGATTCATGCATCTGTACCTCACTTTCTCTTCCAGAGAAGACCCTAATATTTAGTGGTTTAAACTTTTTTTGACCTTAAAAATTAATCCGTTCTCTTTCTGAGACTCTCTACATTTTACTTTCTAATCCAATTTTAACATTCATTGGGACCTTTATTTTTTTGGGGAGTCAGATATGTTAGCTAGTTTGGTACTGACAATCATGTCCTGGTTTGTTCTAACCTGCAGAGAGTATCTTAAAAAAAAAAAAAAAAAAAAAAAAAAAAAAAAAAAAAAAAAAAAAAAAACCAACAGTGTAGCAAAATTGAAAGAAATCATTCAGACAAATAGCTTTTTTATGTTGACAGAAAAGTTTAAAATCGTTGAGGTCAAAGAATGCCCATACCTGAAGTTTTGGTTTCAGAAAGTGACTAACACCTTTTATGCAAATAAACAGGCATTTATCTGTTCTAGAATCTATACCTCAATAAAATCAACACAGATTAAAAGTTCCTGTGAAATGTAACATGGAGTTGTGGAAAAACAACATACCATTTCACATCTTGTAATAATTTCATCTGCAAACTTTAGCAGTTGTATTATAGTAAACAAACCATACAAGTCTGATCTGATTGTGCAGCCAGTAAGCAGGCACACAGTTCCTCTTAATGTATATTAAAAATTCTTGGCACTTTAATGCAAAGAAACTACAATGAAAAAAACATCAGCATGAGTAACCTTCCATGCCTTGCTTAAGATTCCCTTCATTGCCCCAGGATCAGTCTTCCTTGCTTCTTGTGCTGAAATTCATGCAGTTATTTATGTAGGCCTGAGACAAAGAACAAAATGAAACTCTTGCAGAGAACATTTTCAAGCAGATTTTCAGAAGTTTGATATAGACACAGTACCAGCTCCCTTTGAATAATATTCATTCTGTGTGTCTGCAGCTATAAACATGCTTTAGTATGTCTCTGGTGATAGCTGAGGAACAACTGCAACAAACTGTTGGGCTAGCTGCATGGTCAGTAGTAAAATTCAAGCTGTCATTTTAATGAATGAAATGTCCAAGCAGTCAGAACTGCCCTAGCTTGAATTTAGTAAGAACAAATAGAGAGAATAAAAGTCATAGGCAGAAAATTTTCGTTTATAAAGAAATTCAGTTGTATTTAGCAATTGACTTTAGCAACATATCTTCTCCTTAAAACCCCACAGGTCTGAATGGCTCTGAGAAACCTCTTAATGCCAGAAATACATTTACATTCAAAGTTTAATTATGGACCTTATTTTTATCTTCTTATGCTAAATTTTGGTGGTCTGTGGAAGCATATACATATATATATACATCTAAAGTCACCTATGCAAAAGGAAACACATGCAATTAAAGATATACTGCTAAGTAGATTTGTAATAGCACTTAAAACATTTCTGCAATTGGAAATGTAAAGAAAATTTTAACTGTTTAAAATAAAGTTTCTATAAATGGCAGTATGTTTCAAAAAACATCTTCCACATTAAGAACTTGAGGTATGTCTTTAGAGCAATAATTAGCTGGCAATTCCAGTTCAGTCGAAATAGAATATTTTTGCTGTCTGTGTAGCAAACATGACACTGATGGCTGTTTCAGATGTCAGTATTCCAGGTTTTTCAATCACCATTTAGCTAATGATCAAGTTGCCACCTTATCAAGTTGTCACCTTGTCTTTCTTTTCCTTCACTTCAAATTCATTTAAAGTAATTTATCAAGTTATAAACCCAGTATAACTTCATTCCTTAACTTTTCCTGTGTCCCTGTCAAACTAAATTAGTCTATTATTTTGTCTTCCCTGAATTGAAATTTGTATCAGAGACAAGGTTCACTTGCCTCTGATACAAATATTCTGCATCTGTTCATAATACATTTGTGTATAATTTATCATAAAGAACAGCAAACCTTCAGTTTTGGAAGCTAAACACTCAGTTATTGGTGCAATAAATTGGTGCTATGAACAGATGACTTGCAAAAGGCAAGTGTGCTGCAGGTAGTACTGGAGAGGACTTTTCTGATGATTTTACCCATAAGTAAAAACTTTTACCATTAACTAAATTACATCCTTTATCAAGCAATTTTTTTTCCATGGCAATTCTTGAAAATATATTTACATTTCATATATATGCTATATTTATCTTATAAATAAATAGATAACATTTTAAATAGTTTTGTTTATCTGAAACCAACTCCTTCCTAGAAATCGTTGAGATAAAACTTCTCTGTAAAAGAATTCAGCAAATGTTCCTATCTTGTTGCTTTCTGAGACCATGTTTTCTCCAACAACAAATCATGAGGATTTAAAATGTGTAACGCATAGTACAGTTACAGCAAAATAAATTCAGAAATTTTTAAGTGTTTATTTTTATCTTGAATGATACATTTTTCTTGCCCCTTCTTCAAACTCCCTGTAGTGAAATATAACTTATTTCTTTGACAATACACAAATTACCATCAAAATTAAGAACATTTTTAATCAAGAAGAGAAAATTACATAATACAGGAATAGTTTATTTTTGACAAGAGGGAAGCTTTTGCCCCCAAACAGAACCCTGACCTTACTACTTAAAGATGCTTCATAAATAAAACACTTTCCTAAGAAATATTTAAGGTTGCAACACTCGAAAAGTCCCAGAACTCCCAGGAAATATATTGCTAATGCCACACAATGACTAAGCTTTCTAAAAATGGTCTCGAAAGAATGAAGGTCAAAAGGAACAGAACGAAGAGACAAACACACTGTGTGGTTTGGCTTTCCTCATCAAACAGCACAGCTCTACAGGTCCTTGGCAGACACTTGTGCTGTCCCTTGTAGCACACCGAGCTGGCACAAGGTAGAGCTACATCATTTTCTCATGGCCTTCCGGGCCCCATCCGACTTGTAATCCCTGCTCTACCTGACCTTTCCAGCGACCTCCAGTCTGCTCCCCGAGCACACTCACCCTCACCCTCTCTTCTGCATTTTCCCTGGTTCTTATGCCAGGAAACCGATGCTTTCCATGACCTAGCAGCTGGATTTAGAGACAGATCCAGTTCAAATCTAGCACTGTTTATAAGGACAAATGATGATCTTTGTACATTCGAAAACAACCCCTTGCTGCCTCTTAGCCTTGTCCCAAAATTGCACTTCTCAACGAGGTCAACTTAACAAAACATGACCAAATCATGTCAATGATATTATAAGCCAAGAACACAAGAAGAATTTTGAAAAAACAGAACTGCAATGCCATTTTCAAAATGCTTAAATGTTTATTTTAATCTGGTTGCTGACCAAATTTCCCAGGGAATTTTAAAACCAAAGTGACATGAGGTATTCAAAGTTATTGGAAGTTTGCTTTCTTTCTGATGACATTGGGGATTATCTGTAAATTCCTGACATTTGATGAGCCTTGCATTGATAATATCTTAAAGAGAAGACTGAAAACAGTCATGGGAAGAACAGGCCTGAGGTTAAAGCAGTGTAATGGGCCTAGGGAGAAATAAGATCACTTTTGAAATTTAGAAGATATATAAGGATGTCATTTTTATGGGTCTTCAATCACAGACCGAGAAAAATGATAGATCATCCATACCATACTTTGGGCCCATGATTATTTTTTATCACAGCTGGGTCAAGTACGATGTGTTTAGAATTTCAGTTGAGATCTCCAGGACACAGTGATATATACAAACTGACAATAAGAAAAAGCTACTAGCTACTAGCACAAGTAAAAATTAGATTACCATACTCTGGTAATCATTTAATGGATGAAATTACTAAGACAAACTTCTTTATGTCTTTTTAGGATTGTTAAAATTTTAATTATTTCCTGAAATAAATATTCTTCTGCATTTCACACTTCTGTAACTGTTCCAGAAATTGTTTCCACAAATATTAGTTGTTTTGGCTGAAACTTTGGATGCTTCAGGATGATTCAATTATTATCATCTGAGAGGTTCTGATGTCTGTAAAACTTCAAGTGAATAAGGCCAGTCTAACCTCTGAAAAATAGGAGTTGTCTTACATTGAAGAAAGGATTGTAATAACACAACAGAACCTTACTGCAGATTCAGACTGTACTGGGCATCCTCAGCTCCCACAGAGCTTTTAGCTGAATTACTGCACAGGCAAGCACACTCTGGTTCAAGTTTTAATTGATTTACTGTATTTGCTATATTTCCCATACTTGCAGTCAGTTACCACTGGGGGGAGAGAACAAGCAAACAAAAGGCAACTAAATTTTCATATACACTACTGAAATCCTGCCAATCCTAAAAACAGTGGGACTTCAGATCCCTTCCTCCTAGGTTTAAACCTGTTTTCGTATTTTAACAATCTTCTCTAGGATGAGATGGATTGTGTCAAATTTCATTAATTCCAGGATTTCTCTTGCAGCAGAATATTGTGTGTGGAGGGGTAAACATGGTAATATAGTGTCAAAAGGAAAGTTTATAACAGAGCTGTGGCCTGACTCCAGTTACTGAGTGATTACTGCCATTCCTTAGTAACCCACTTTCCTCCTCATGCTATGCCGTTAACATTCTGGAATATTAATTAAAGTCTTTGAGGTCATCTCCAGCACCTCAGCTATGTAAGGATTTCTCAAAACTTGGAAGGAAGAAACATGAACCTTATAAGAATCCGGGACTAGAAATAGATCGGTTTTGATGCAATCACATCTCAAAGAAAAAAAATGGTATTATATTATTTGCACATAAATTGTCCAAATTTTTAACAATACTTCAGCAAAATGTATATTTTTCCCATAGGGGTAGTGAGTTCAAGCAGTGTTCTGTCCTGTAAAGAGACTGTACTATTCTTCACTCCACCTGGTGAGCTTCACAGTCTTCCAGGAATATCCTCCAGATAGACAGGGAGCTGCAGCACGGACAGGCAGGGATGGGAGGTCTCTGTGAACGATCCAGTGGTGGGAGAGCAGTTCCTATGACTGCTTCAGCCTGCTGGACCTTACTGTGCCCATGCCAATTCTAGGGTAGTGCATTCTTCTTTCTAATTTAAGGCTTGGTATGCTCCTGAGAACTTCACAAAGTCACATTTCTAAGCGGTTACTGAGGGGGTGTGATGCCACCAGTGTGGGTTTGTGATACCTTCAGAGACCAGAACTACTCTAACCCAGTTTTCTAGTAGCTGCCTCCCACAAGCTTATGAGCTCCAGACCCTGTGTCTCCATTCATTCCACTTTTCACCCAAAAATCCAAATGCTCTGCATTTGGTACTTTTGCCAGAGGTCTCAGGCTGAGATCAGGTATTTGATTTCCTCCTTCCATTTTTTATGTATATGAAAAACTAGTGCTTGCTTTCTTTTAGTTTTTAAGAGTGTGTTTTGGTTTGGTTTTAACTGTGACTGAAAATTTTCTTGCTACTAAATGAATCAGAAGAATTAAAGTATAAAAACGGTTTGGCTAAGGTTGTACAGAAGTACTGTCAGCACAGTAACACAATTTTAGGACAACTAATGAATGAGTTGAGCTGTGATATGATGTGATAAAAAGAAGCACTAAGAATGTCAGGATAAAAAAAAGATTCAATAAAATTCTGACTTTGGTCTCTCTGACTATGATTTTGAAAAAAAAATTAAATATTGTATTAACCCTGTAACAATTTATTTTAACCCTACAAAGTACCTTAAAATGCAGGGGACAAACACTTAAACTATTTTAAAATACTTTAATAAAATAAATCACTTTTTAAAGATAGTTCATCTGCAGTTTTCTGAACTATTGGAGTGTCTTATTGCCATCTCCCAGTGATTTTAAGTTGTATCTGCACAAAGGCATATTACTAGTAACCATTCTATTTAGCCAGCCACAGCTCATCTGATTTAATTTGGTGAGAATTGAAAATTATTTCACTTCAGTATAATTTCAGGTGCTGAGTTACATAATAGATTTTCTTCTGACAGGCTTAACTCCTTTGATTTCATGACAACTATATAAAGCAATCTGTTTTGCTATAACACCATAAATTAAATTCTTTTTTTACAAAATTCACAGGAACATAACATGACTATTACAAGAGTATAGTGTACAAATAAAATTCTGTAGAACTAAAAAATATTAACTTGTTTATAAAAAAATGATCACAATGTAGGACAAATTATTAATTGTATTAAGACCTGATTTGTGTAACAAGAAATAACTGGAAGCATGTACACTGATTTTAAATATAAAAAGGAATAGCAATTTCTCATCAGAAAGCTACAGAGAGGACATTATTTACAAATTCAATCTATTAATAAAACAGCTGAAATGATCTCCAGGTGAGAGGATAAGTTTGCATCACTCTGGGTATGAAATTAAACCACAGTTTGGGGCTCTTCTTCCTACTACTGGACTACTATCACTGCATAGTGGTGATAGAATTGTCCTGGGGTTATCGTTCAGCAAACCACTCTTGATTGAGTGAGCCGTGTAAAGACATGCTTTATTTTCAACATGGACTTGAGCCACTCTGCTCCAATGAGAACACTTGTTCGTACTCTAATCAGACTGGAAGGCAGTGCTCTCTTGAATACAGACCCTGGGCCCTTTTCAGATGGGATTTTAAACAACATGAAGGATATATACTGCTACTACAAACCAAGTTTACAAGCCTGCACCCAAAGCTTGGAAGAAACTGCTTTCTTAACCACTGATTTGACTGAAAATCTGGAGAAGGATGCAAGTGTCATATTTTGGGTTGCATGGAGTCAATAGCTTTTTGGTTTTGTTTTTTTCTCACCAGTGTGTTTGAAATAAAAATTCTCCCAAGTGCAGAAAAAAACATGAAAAATACATAGTAAAGAAAGAGGATGACCTAGCTCAAAACTCTGATGGCCATTTCAGACTACACCTAGGTGCTAATTGTAAAAGCAAGGCATTTTCCAGAATAAAAAAAAGCAAAGCTACCTCAAGAGGCAATAACGAACATCTACTTACAGAATTAGGTCATATGCCAGAAGGTTGAAAAAGAGTTGGAGGATGTGTTCTGCATCAACAACAGAATTATTTACCATGGAACTGATCCACAAAGGGGTTTGCCATCATTGTCACAGCACTTACCTTTCCACCACCTCAGGGAATTGATAGCTGTGAACAAGGCAGTTCAGTTCATGTTTCAAGATGTTGCAAATTTAAGCAATGAAATGTGTTCCACAAAAGCTGTGCATCATGTGGAAAGCTTTTTTTTTTCTTCTCCGTAAAAGGAGAATAAGATTCAATCTTCCAAGATTTTTCTTGGAATTTCAAGGGTTTTTTTCTTGGAATTAAAATGTACGTTGATGGTTTCTCACAAACCACAGCTAGAAGAGGCAGTGGAATAGCATGGGAGATTTTTTTTTTAATGTTTGCATTTCTGGTATAAAAATTTGGCTTTCTTACAGAAACACAACGCATAAACTGCAAGGTTACAGTGATTTGAGCAGTCCTGAACAAATTGGTGTACATTTAGGGAGAAAAACTGTCAACTGAACACATTCAAAACAAAAAGGCAGTCCATTAATGCACTCAATGTCATTTTAAAAGTCAGAACACGTCTAAAGCTCATGATATTTGCAAAAATCATTGTTGCAGGTAATTTGTTTGAATGTTTGGAGGGAAAAGGTGCTTTAAATATAACCACCTTCAGCACATGTTAGAAAAACTTATTTTAAACATTCTTCTAATCAATCATTTGCTGTAAATTGCTTTTCACAGCAGGGTGACTGGATCAGGAAGTTTGTATCACCTAAGGTACTTAGAATCAGTCTTCTTTGTCAGTAATCAGATGTAATTTTTTAAATATACAGTGTTCAGATACTGATTAGAAGTCTTAGCAGTAACTCTGAAATTAAGACGTTAAAGATACTGGCTAGACAGGCCATGGAATCATATAGCAAAATAGTCATGGACTCAAACCACTCCTTCTGTATAGTCTCCGCAACTTCTGCTGTGCTTAATGAAAGAGTTTAATAAATAAATTTATTTATTTATTTATTTATTAAATGCTTAATGAAAGTTGCAGAAAAAATATCACTGAACAAGATTAAAGGCTGAAACAGTGCTATCTCTAAGATGAGGCATTGTGCATACCTAGCTTGAGTGGCTGGATTAATTATGTCCCGCCACTCAGCTACATATTTTCTGCAGCACTTCCTTCTATCACAGTCAATGGAATTTGTCAGGATCAAAATCAGGTCACCTACAGCTTTGTCCAGCCTAGCCATTGAGCAAGGAATGACAATCAACAAAGGAAACTGAGAGAAATCACACATTTCTTTACCCAGTCAGAAAAACAAACATCCTCTTGACAATTTCTTCATACACCGAGAGTACAGTCATTCAGTAAATGACACATCAGGCAGAAAGAAGCTTTGAAATACGTGTTAGCACACCAGAGAAAAAGAAGGCAGTTGGGACACTCAGGCACATATGCTTTGCCAGCACCTTCCCTTCAATATTTCACCCTTATTTTAATATGCTGATAATGTCAACATATACAAGCATTATCTTTGCAGGGAGCTTTTTTTGGCCTGCTCTCTGTATTAGCCTGAAAATATACCTACATCATTATATGGAAAAATACCATCTTGGAAAAAAGAGAATAATCTTTATTCTCTGGGTTATTTGATCTTTGATACCTCCCACAAACTCACAACTGCATTTAAATTTAAGATAGTTCTTAGCTGTGCCAAGTGTTACTAAGTTGGTGAGCTGGCAAGAAATATATAAGAAGGTCCAACTTCAATCCTGCATAAAAAACCCTCTGAGTATATATTTCAATTGTAGAAGTTAATTCTTATATCTGTGTTACTCTCCTCCCTCTTGCAAGTTAAAGTGTCCTCCTTGTAAGTATGGAAGCAGAGTAAATAAAATTCAGACTTAACAGATTGTACCAAAATATATGAACAAGTCTTGCTAGAAATTCTTTGGAGCATTTCACGGTACCAGTTACCCAAAATTTAAGGCCCCATAACTAGACATTATTTCTGGCAGGTATTGTCACTATCTAGAAATTTGCATATTGCACAACAAAAGGGATTCAATCCAATTGTGGAGTAAGAATGATCCAAAATTATTGTTGAAGACATCTTATTTGAAGTAGAAAATTGTGCTGTAATCCTTTGGCACAGAAATCTGACCCCAGAGTCCCTGTCTCCTCCCATCTTTTTCAGGAGCTCTTCCTCCAGCCTCTCCTATGGTCAGTCATTTCATATGGCAGAAAGATGGATTTAGAGTAAATAATTCTTTTTCACATGGAAATATTGAAAGGATAAGTAACTGGTAGCTTACAACGAGAACAAAAAGGAGTAAATGTAATAATATTACACAAGATAAACTTCTAGATAAATAAGCATAAAATAATATTAATGACTCCTACATACAAGTTATGTATCCCACAACAGTGCAGTTTGCAACATCATGTAAGGCTCTACATACAGTGGTGGTATGGCATCATTTCATTGAAAAATATCTGAGAAATGCAAAAAATATTGAGTTATATTTAGCTTAAAAACACACACTTTTTCATGGATTTTCTAAAATACATGAAAGTGCTTGTAATTCTACTTGTTTCTGACAGCTACCTACTACAAAAAATTATCTTAGAGGTGAAATACTGCAAACTGATGGCCTTTCCAGATGTTGCCTACATATTTGTTAAATAAACACACAAAGATGAGATGATCAGGAAATGGAAAAGATAGCAAATATAAATAGCTATTTATAACCAGATTCTCCTATTCAGGCTGCTTAAATCAAATAGGAAAAAAAAGGCATATTCACGGACACCAGGCTGGTTTAGAAAACATTTAAAAAGTGACTGGGTATCTAACTTAGTCTCTTGTTTTTTGGATTATAGTAATATCCAAATAGATACAATCTACAAACTATCAGTTTCAGCATCAGACAGTATTATGAGCCTGAGGTTTTGTCAGTGGCCAAATGATATTACCTTCCCCTATACTTCCTGACAATTAAAGAGAATAAAAACGATATTCCCTCTGACCACACAACATAGATTGCTTCAGATACCAAAGTGCCTTTCAAGTGAAGTAGTCAGAACAATCTGTGTTCGTTTCTACAGGGCTGCTGACGCTCCTTTTGCCAAGCCAGGTTAACATTTCCTTGAAGTTTTCACACATGCTTCAGATTTGTTTCACATGCTGGTGCATAAATTGAAAAGGAGACAAGGTTTCATTCTATCCACACTGCACATGGCTTTATGTCTGTCCATTTTTGGGTACTGGGTCCCCCCATCACACGAAACATGGCATGATAGGAACCAACAGTCATTGAGCTAAACAGTGCAGATGGGGCATATTCATGCTGATGAATTTGTTTGTTTGTTTAGCAGGGCCTAAGAAAGATGTGTATTAAAATGAGTCACTATAGAAATGAGCAGTTCAGCTTCTCTGTGTGATTCATTCCAAAAGAAGCTGGATGTCTGTATATGCCAAGGCCTCCTTTGAGAAAATAATGTATTTTGTGATTTATGTTGTTTCTCTATGTAAGTATTGGGCAACACGTTGATCTCAAACAGATCCATTTTCCAGACTTTAATTCCTTAGTAAAGCATTAATAGGCAAAAAATATGAAATTCAGAAAGTTGACTGCCACAGCACTTAACTTGAAACAGGAATCTGAGATTATCAAGTACTCACATGATTTGAGCAATACTGCTTCTTTTAAACTGTATGTGAGTTATGGCTCTTGGAAGCATCTGTTTACTCAAGTACAGTGTTTGGTAACCTTAGCAATAGTTTATTTATTCATTTAATGCCCCACGGGTCAACGCCTCAAGCTTGTCAAACTGAGGGCAGTTTCTTAAACTGCAGTACAGTTCAATAAAGAAAAATCGAACTGTATTTTTGAGTCATGAATGGTTCAATATATATTCAGTAATCAAGAACTTCAGTTTCCAAAAAGTTGTTAATCTGGCATATTTAAGCAGCACTTGAAAATAAAAAACAAAACAAAACAAAACAAAAAGCCCTTGGAAACAGAATCAATTTGTCTCATTGCCCTACTGGTGGATCTATGAAATTCTTGCCAAACATTCATGCCTTACTGTGTCTTCCAAATTTTAAAAGTTTTTAATCTTTTAAAAATTACTCTATAAAATGACAAAGCACATCATTATGCTGGTTACCTCATCAACACAACTGTGTTTTGGGAATCACTAAATTTAAAACTGTTGCATGGCACTTTGCCCTTGACCTGTATCACTCAGAAAGCCAAGTATACACATATGACTGGGAGGTCTGGAAGTGACAGAAACACTGAGTAACATCTCAAAGTTGCATGATTGATAAAAGCAAACACTTGAAACTTCCTTCTCCTTTGAGACACCTCCTAAAGTGATTTTGCACTGGCAATTCTTGAAGTTCTGGTATCTTTCATCCCCAAACTGTGAGAAATAAAAATAGCAGTTTATTGATTTGTTCTGATTTCCTCATCAGGGAATTGTTCTCCCCTTCCCTGCAGTTATTATCTGACTTCTACTTTCTCTTAGGACTTTGAAGTTTTCTCCCCTGAATTGTAACAGATTTAGAATTCCCATGGTTTGAAAACCAGCAGTGCAGATGAGGCAGCATTTCCATTTTATTACGAAAAAATCTGAGGCCACATAACTGGATCTGCAGAAAGGCTGTCATCTGCAGTGTCTGTCTGATGGCACCACTGCTCTGGTTCAGCCACCAGCTCAAGGGTCTGGTGAGCAGAGGGGCAGCACAGGTTTGAGCAGAGAGAAGAGAGGATGGGAAGGAGCATGGACCAGGGTCACAGAGAATGGCCTGAGCATGAGCACACATCTGCCCACAGCACACATCTCTCATCAGCTGACATGATCCCTCCATTCCAGACTTATGAGACAAGTAAGTGGCAAGGGTTCTGGCTGAGGGGCTGGCTTGGCATGCAGACAGCAGAACAAGCTGAGGCAGATGTCTCTACCATGACAGGAAAAGTCAAGTGACCAACATGGCCATGCTCCTCACAGACACCTATCCCCTGCACAGGCCCCCAGAGAGCATTCCTCAGCACTCCTCACAGGCTGCACCCAGGAAGGGCTGCTACAAGGGTGACAAACCAGGGAATTAAGACCCGTGCACAGGAATGGATTCCCACTCCAGATTCTCCTACTGCAGCAGTTCCTCCACTACACCATGCCTGGCAGCCATGAGAGGCAGGAAGCATTTCTTGCTCTCCCCTTCCCTATTAGACCCAGGAGAAGCATGGGTTTCTCAGGCACCTTGCTGCCTGTGAGATCACAGAAAGGTAGAGCCAGGGAACTTAAACCCTCTCATATCTTGTGCTTTCTTTTATGCGATTCTTTTATTATGACTTAGGATGGAAATAGATGACATCTCCCAAGGCAAAATAAAAAGGTCTTGTTCCTATTCCCTGAGCTGGAATGCATAGCTGAGCAGACACGCTCTCCATACAGCACTCTCCTCTCAGTGCTCTGGACACCTTCAGCCCTGCAGGACCTGACACTGCAAAGGCAGATAGTCACTGAATGGCATCTGAATGCACACTGGCAAGTGAAATCAACATTAAAACTGGGTGAGAAATCCAGGACAAGAATTTGGAAGTGAGATTAAAATAAGGTGGGTGTTTCAGGGAGAGGCAGTCTACGACATAACCAGAGCAGAAAGTAGTGACCTGTCAAGGGCTGGGCCCAGAACAGAGACCTGGATTTGCCTGAGAAATGTACGACAAGACTAAGATGAAAATGAGACTGGAATGAAAAAACTGGAAAGTGAACAGCTAGAAGGAGATGAGCAGCAGATTGAAGCTAGCAAACCTGAATAGAAAAGCAAATATCTTTCCAAGGATGCTCTTGTATAAGATGCAGACTGGAACCCTGGCCTCTGAATATCACTTTTTCCCAGCTTTCTGAACACACTTATCAGCTAAAAAGCTTGCAAACAATGATGGTATCAAGATGGCAGAATATAAAATATCTGTATTTACGCTCTTTTTCACAAAGAGCCTACCTTCCCCCATTCATGTCAGATGAGTACAGATTCATCTGTAGGAAAAATAAAAGCCCATGTTCTCAAACACTGTGCTCATGAAGAGTAGAAGCTTATAATTTTACATTTCCTCTTTTCAGTTTTGTTTATCTGATAATACTGTCCTCCCGTCTTACTGGGATATTGTGAAAACCAACGAGACATTCCAGGACTACAGTTGTACACATAAGGAGAAATACACGATGGAAACAACCAGAGGAGAATTTCAATAGCATACACTAAAATAACATCATGGGGCCATCCATTCAACTGCAAAGTAGGAGAAAAAATTAAGATAATACTCTTGTTAAATGAAGATCAGATAGGTTTTACCATGAATGAGACAGAAATCTGAAGAAAATACCTGTTTCCCTATGACAAAAATTGTGTGCATATGCCCACTCATAAGAAAACTAAAATTTAATTCTAGTATTACCTAACTTTCACAAATATCATAGTGCTCCTGTTCATCAGACATCCTGCATATCCTGTGTGTTTGGACTTAGATGGATGAGTGACTGTGCCATTGGATAATGAACAGTACAAAGCTGAAACATCAATATTTCAAAGGATCATGGATAGTTACTTTCAATTTTCCAGACAAAAAAAAAAAAAAAAAAAAAAAAATCAACAAAAAAAAAAAAAAAAAAAAAAAAAAAAAAAAAAAACAGGACAAACACAAGTGTTAAGAAAATACACAATGCTGAAAAGGTTATGCTCCTAAGCAAATACTAACAAAGTGTTTATAACACTTGCAGGAACCAAGTGACCTCTGCTCGAAAATAAGTAATCTTTAACCACAGACTTGTGCTGCACATTCAAAGAATCTGTGGGTTTAGCACATCATAACGATTTGCAGTGAGTTACAAAAAAGTAATCTTGAAGACAATGATTTATTTCCCAAATAAAAATATTAAATTTTACTGAAAAAAAAATCTATAGCCAAGACCTATTTTTAGCTGAAAACAGCTCATTCTAAGGAATTACAAGCAGATGTGTGTCAAGAATGATAAATGGAATAGGGTTTTACATGCACTATAAATGTGAAGCAAGGATTGTGCACTAATGTGATAACAACAGAAAAACAGATGAATACGTTTACAGGTATCAGTAAATCAAGTATGATTTCCTGTACTTAAAACTTATAAATATGCTAAGGTTATCAGCCTTGAAAAGACCAAGTAAATATTTCAGCATTTTCAATAGATGAAAATGAAATGTCTATTAAAGAAATTATTGCACCTGGTGTAAACCTCACTCCTACAATGCAACGTTTTTGTTTAAGAATGTCCTCTGGAAGCCATTCAGCCAGAACAGTATACATAGTGTTCTATAAATGTATCTGTACAGTGTCCTACAATGTTGATATTATATAGAACATTGGGTTTGAGTTATTCTACATTTTTTATTCATACTGCATTTCTTTAACATCTTCGGCTCTAAAATGGCACATTCAACCAGAAAGATTCTGACTGCTTGGAGTCACGTTCTATAATGCTAAACACACGTTCTATAATGCTTATAACAAAAGTGGGGTATGAATTCTTGTCACAGGGATAGTTTTGCAAGGACTGTTATAACCAGTTACAGGCGAAGGAATTGAGGCACACACTTGAATGACACCCAAGGAAGGAGGAAAGAAGGCAATTCCACATTCTGCACCCTCATTTTTAAATGTTGCTTTGGGGGCTTTGTGAAAGTGGATTTTTCCAATGCCAAATTAACGTGATATGCCAAGCAAGACAGATTTTTTTTTCTGTGAAAGTCAAATTTGGCTCTAAAGAACTAAAAATAGCCTTTTAAAAATGCTTTGTAGAAGTTGTCATTTCAGTCTTCCTTTCTCTTTCATGGCACTATGTTTTGCTTCCACGATGCAAGAAGTATATATGACAAACATAAGTTTGTCATGGGAAATAATAGTTACAACTCATCATTGAATTCATGGGGAATTCTGGTTTAAAGAGAAAAATGAGGAAATGTACCCTTAGAACTTGACAAGGAGCATCACATCTGCTGTAAAGGTAGGATGTCTAGATGAATGATGGCCAATTGGTGATCAAGTAATCTGAATTCTGGGATGGCTTTCCAAGTCTTTAAATATTTAAATGCCTTAAAACTCCTTTTCTTCTGGTCTTGAAACAATTCAGGCTTAGCATGTAAATCCAGATCAGGTGGAGCTCCTCTGGCAAGCTGGTATGAAGACGTACTGCATCTCCAATGACACTGAAAGCTCTAGGGGCAAAACAAGAAAAAATATATAAAAAGTAAGAAAAAACAACAAACCAAAGAAAGCATGTTGCCTACAAACTGAGGCCACCTAAAGACTGCTGTAGCAGTTTCTCCTTCCCATTCACAGAAGCTTTGGCTAACAAGCAAGTACACTGGAAAAGAGCCTTGAAGGTGCAAAAGTTGCAGAGGAGCAACAAGGGGTAACATAATGACTGTAGAGAAAGCAGTTTGCAGGAAGCTGCTGAATTTCCAGATTTCCGAAGGTCAGAAATTTGCATGACACCTATCTGGAGGCTTTTCAGAACTTCAGCATCTGTTACCTGAAATAGCTGTGTCCATGCACTTTCTTCTGCATGCACAGGACTCAGCAGCCTTTGGTTCACCCTGAGAGGATTCCCTCAGGCTTCAATGACTAGAAGATCTGGGCTCATGCAATTCAAAGCTGAAGCAGGGCCTTTGGCTTATTACCAAAATTTAGCTGTTTTTCAAGTGTTGGGTGACTCCTGTATCTCAGCCTCAAAAAGTAAAGGGGGAAAGGGAAAGAGGAAAAATACTGGAATGGCTGATGGCTTTTGTGAAGAGATGGTGTTCCTAGAATTCTAGAATTCTAGAATTTCAGAATTCCAAAAAGGAGCCTAAATCTTCAGCAAAGCCTTTCCTCAGAATTGCACCAAAATAGAATTTTTCATCTTAAAAAAATGTAAAGGGTTCACCATATGCCTTTGAAAATACTGAAGTATGTATCAATGGATGAATCTGATAGGGGGCAAGGAAGAAAAAGGAAACTGATTGCTGCTGGGGCTTTTAATGCAAAACTAGATTTTTTTCCTGTGTCAATAAACACCTGCAGGGATGGTCAGGTTTTTGAGCACATGCATGTTGAAACAAAAAAAAAAAAAAAAAAAAAAAAATTCAGGAAGCAACACTTCAATTTTCCTATGAAAATTAATATTTTCCTTAGAAAACCTTTTATCTTTCCTTTTGAGAATTTTTTTAAAAACAAATTTGAAAAAGCTGGACTTGCATTTAAGATTACATATAATATATGCATAGAATATATTTGGTCTTAATTTCTCAGCAATCTCTTTAATTTATCTTGCTTCCTTTTACTAAGTTTTAATAAAAATATCTTGAAAGTGCTGTCATTCAAAGCTGAGCATGAGATCTGCTTCGTTGAATATATAAAAACACAGGAACAAACTTTATAAACAGGTCTGTCTTTTCAGCCTGCTCTACTTGTCCATCCTTTCCACTTCACATCAAATCCAGATGAATTACACTTGCAAGAGTTTTTCGTATTCTCCATGCCATGTATCATTTTCCAAGGAACCATGAAGTAATTAAGTCCCTGATGACAGTTTCACTTAGAAAAAATCAATTTGCTTATGCTATGTGGGATTGCAGCTTCTTTTTACCTGCTTGGATTGTAAATTTGTTGTTCTGGCAGGTGTCATCAAAGTGAAGACATATATATTAATTTGCAGTGATATAAAAGAAAATCTACAGGTTCCCAAATCTGCTTTGGAAGGAAGCAGTTTACAATGTTACCCTAGAAGTGAAAATACTGACTTCATCATGATTCCAAAGCCTTCAAAAGCCAATTAGGGTTTGATCCAAGCTGATCTTTAGCAAAATTTAAGGAAATACGCCTAGAAATATCAAGGGCAAAGAAACATTTGCTCCATCTTTTTTTTCATAGTAACTAGATTTGGTTCCAGTCCCATCCCCAACCAGAATATTGAAAAGTGAGTGGCAGTGGTCCATCAGTTAATGTGTGGATGAACTCAAAAGACATGAAAAATACCACTAGTGACTTCCTGGAAAAAAAACAGCTACAAAAGCTGTGCTTTGCAGAAGGCAAACTTCTGAGTCCTCCACTTGGGTCACAACAATCTCATGCAGCCCCACAGGCTGGGGCAGAGTGGGAAAGCTGACTGATGAAAAAGGATCTGGGAGTGCTGGTCAGCAGCCACGTGAACACGATGCAGCGTGTGCCCAGGTGGCCAAGGAGGCCAAAAGCATCGTGGTCTGAATCAGAACAGTGTGGGCAGCAGGAACAGGGCAGTGATGGCCCCCTGTGCTCTGCACTGGCGAGGCCACACCTCGAAACCTGGGCTCTGCTCTGGGCCCATCAGTACAAGGCAGACACTGAGGGGCTGGAGCAGGTCCAGAGGGGGCAACAGAGCTGGGGAAGGTTTGGGAGCACAAGTGTGATGAGGAGTGGCTGAGGGAGCTGAGGGGTTAGTTCAGCCTGGGGAAAAGGAGGCTCAGGGAGACTTTATTAGCAACTGTCTGGGAGCAGGTGGGGATATGGCACTTGAGGACACAGTTTAATGGTGACCAGAAGGGTGACGCTGGGCTGATGATTGCACTCGATGCTCTTCAAGGTCTTTTACAACACTAACAATTCCTTGTATCTATGATTCTATGAAATCAAATTAAAGAGAGGTATGCAAATCAAATTAAAGTGAAGTAATACTGAAGTCTCCATAGATGGTTTGCAATCTGAGACACGGTTTCTGCAGAGCCACAATTTATATCCTCAGTTTTGAGCAGAGTCAGACCCAAGGCAACCCCTGGGGATACAAGAGCCTGAGCACCACTTTGCTTCACTACAGTGTTCATATTGCATTATTTTTTTCTCTGTGTGTGCCACACAATGCCTGTTTATCACCTAGTGAGAAATCCTAGATAATCAGAGAAGCAAGATAATGATAGTCTGGTTCTCCACAGCAGTATCATGCTTCATTGAGCACAGTAATTGTATTGAAATGGGAGAGGAAAAGTAGACAGAGCTAAGTTTTTTTGCAAGTCAGCAAATTTGTATATCCCCAGAGACAGAAACATCCATCTACCATGATATAGGATGTGCTGGTTAACATAACAGAGCAATTTGAAAACAAGGGGGTTTCAGTTTTTACTTTTGTTTTAAGTAATACTTAACGGTGCTTCTACCAAGATATCACCACGGTTCCTGAGTACTGTTTTGAGTCTGAGATTCAATCAAATTTAAACTATGAAAAATAGAAGCTGCTCTCTTTTTTTCCTTCCAAGTTCTACACATTTTCCACATGAAAACATAATTAGACATGATTCTGTTATAAAAGAATTACACAAAAAAAAAAAATCTGATACTTAAAAATTTTCCGTGTGATTGCTTTTCTTATGTTTGATATTAAACAAAGAAAAAGCCCTTCTTAAACAACTGTGTTCTTCACACAAAACACTATTCCAGTTATCTAACTGAAGAAGCCATTTGAATATTGCAATAGAGTGCAAAGTGCCCCATTTGTTTCACTTTATTGACTATCTTTCTGGTTTGAAAGCTCAAGAATTTTTCTGAAACAGTTGAGGATTTGCTTGTACTTTTAAGTTTAAAACAAAAAACACTTGTCCAGTGCTGTTCTGATGTAATTGTGGTTGGATTTTCACTTTAGCAATCTTGTTGCACTAAATATTATTACTCTTATCTCCACATGTGGGTTTATGGATCTAATCTATTTCCAATAAGATCATTCACTGAAGTCTCACCAAGCATCAGGCAGGCCAGAACTTCCACTGTTGTTTAAACTAGAGCCATCTTGTATATTAGCCATTTCAAAACCCACAGCTTTTCATCGTGCAAGTCAGAAAAACATGTTGAAAAAACATTCTGCAAATCAACTTTATTGAGAATTCAAATTTTTTTGTTAGCAAAAAAGTTTGACATTTTTCTAGATATGCTGATAATATTACAGGAATTTAACATCTGGCTGCTGGCAATCAACATTTAAAATGTACATTTTGGAATTAGACAGCCTATAGAGACAGCTCCATATTGCTGCACATTAGCCAAATGCACATGTGTGCTATGTAGCTAGGTACAGCACAAATAAAATAAAAAAAACATGTCACAAACTGCACTAAGCACACGGCTTTGACCACTTTGCCTGTCTCTTGCCAACAAATCCATTTTCTCTCCGACCACTTCTGACATTCCACTCTTCTAAGCAATTCTAAACAACCATTGTTTTTCAAACATCAGCATGCCACAAAAATGCTTTCTACTTTCCCCCAAATACAAAATTTCTCTTGGAAAATAACCCTGGCCTGATGCTGACACTGAACAATATTTAGTCTTGCAGAAATAGAGAGCTCTGATACCATTTTGGGACAGCAGAAAAAGGAGGTTTAGGCTATGAAAAAGCCCAAGCCCTTGGATGTAAAATATCTTTTAATAGAAAAAAATTCTTTTTTAACTCATTTATCAATCAGTATTTTGGGTTGATTCCCTCACTCAAACACAGACTAAAAAGAGATTTTGAGGCTTTATTAAAAGTGTAGATGTTCTAGCATCTTTTCAAAGAAGAAACTGGAGAATTTTCTAGAAGTCCTTGATTTTACTTATATTCTATCTATTTAGATACACAGAAGGCATACTTATGCTGACTCAGTCTTTTGTTGCTCTGAAATGAGTTATTGTTTTATCAAAACCTCTTTGATAGACGTCATTATACAAAAAAAATTCTAATTGTTTGGCTATGCATTATAGACTATTAATATTCTTTGTAATCTCCAGAGGCCTTTCTTCCTATCCATTCTCAGAGTCCTTTAGACCACTATTAGACAACTGCAGTGGTGAAAAGGCATTCAAGTGTAAATGACAATAAGGCCCTGGCTTTCCAATCTAAGAAGAAAACAGTGTTTTCTAAGAGTTCTGTTCCATTAGAAAATAATGACAATGATATAATCCCTATTTTTATAAATGGAATAGAAGAAGACCCAAGGAACCACAGCAGCTCAATGTCCAAGTGGAGACCAGTGAGGGATGGATGTTCCTCAGGGGTCAGTACTGGGACTGGCACTGTTTCCCATCTTTGTTGGTGCCATGGACAGTAGGACTAAGAGCAGCCCCAGTGAGTTGCTGGTGACACTGAGCTGTGTGGTGCAGTTGACACTCTGGAGGGAAGGGATGCTGTCCAGAAGGACCTGGACAGGCTGGAGAGGAGGGACTGTGTGAACTTCATGAAGTTCACCAAGGCCAAGTGCAAGGTCCTGCACATGGGTTGGAGTAATCTCAAGCATAAATACAGGCTGGGTGGAGAATGGATTGAGAGCAGCCCTGAGGAGAAGGACCTGGGGCATGTGGTTGACAAGAAGCTCAGCATGTCCTGACAGTGCATGCTTGCAGCCCAGAAAGCCAGTTCTATCCGGGGCTCCATCAAAAAAAGCACGGAGAGCAGGTAATTCTCTCCCTCTACTCCACTTTCATGGAATCATACCTACAGTGCTGCATTCAGCTCTGGGGCCCCCAACATAAGGAGGACATGGACCTGCTGGAGCAAGTCCAGAGGAGGGCCATGATGATCAGAGGGATGAAGCACCTCACCTATGAAGACAGGCTGAGAGATTAGAAGTTGTTCATCATTACAGCACCTTCCAGTACTTAAAGGGGGCAACAAGAGAGCTGGAGAGAGGTTTTTTACAAGGGCATGTAGTGATAGGACAAGGGCTAGTGGCTTTAAGCTGAAAGAGGGGAGGTTTGGATCAGAATTTAAGAAGAAATTCTTTACTTAGAAGGTCGTGAAGCACTGGAATCAGTGGTGGTGGATGCCCCATCCCTGGAACTGTTCAAGGCCAGGTTGGATGGGGCTCCGAGCATCCTGGTCTGGTGGAAGATATCCTTGCCTATGGCATGGGGGTTGGAGCTGGACGTCCTTTAAAGTCCCTTCCAACCCAAAATAATCTATAGCCCTATGACTTGAAATGAAAACAAATTGTCCTTAGTTTCACTGGGGCTATTTTTCATTGAGGATTTGCAGCCCGTTAGAAAAACAACCTTTAAATTATAAGCTTTTGCCACAGTCTAAACTTAGAGAGCATGTGACAACTACTTGTGAGGTTTTCTCTACTGAATTATTTAATGAGTTCATATTTCCTTTCTTAATACCCTGTAGTGCTAGGCTAACTCAGTCTTATTGAAAGCATCACTGTCATCTAACTTAGGCTTATACAGAAAATGTTAAACAACACATATACTTCTGTAGATGAAGGATAAAACAGATATGGTCTATCATGTTTTTTAAAAAATCTCAAGTATAAATCTGGAAAGATTTGATAAAGAAATGAGATACCACAATTATTAAATTAATTTCTACCAGTTTCAATGCACTTGTGAATGTAAAATTGTAGATTGTGGCACAAAGAAAGAGCACCTCGGGTAAATGAGTAAGTTTTTAAGAGTTTTTACAATATCTGGATCCATGAAGAGCTCTACAACACAGTATCATGAGAAAAAGAGAAAGATTAAGGACCATGAGAAATTTAAAAATGGATTTTACCTTGCAGGTGTGGCACAATCTTCATTAAAACAATTAGCAAAGGAGCAGCAAATATCTTAAAGGATTGCTACTTGTAAACTAACAGGGATAGATATATGAAAAAAAAAAAAAAAAAAAAAAAAGCATGACTCTATTAATCTTTTTGTTCCAATTGCCAAAAATGTACTTATGTTTTGAGTAGTGAACAGAATGATAGCTCAAAGTCAGCAATTTTACAACTATAAATTCCCTAGTCAAAATAGCCAAAGGTGAAGCAAAGTACTTTGAATTAATTATTTTGCCCTTAAAGAGCCATGCAAAACTCAGCAATGTTAGACTTTCAGTTTGCTTAGTCTAACAAAAATTGACAAATAACAGTGTGACCATAAAAAGAATAATTTAATAACACGGCCAGGTTACCATCGATTTCTTCCAAAGTTTTAAGAACAAAAAATTCTAATTTTGGTAACAGCACAAAGAAGTAACTTTCTTTTAAAATATGCCATAAATACAAGCAAACATGGTGAAAAATGTCTGTGATGTTATAGAAATTTGTATGAGGGGAAATTGTCCCTAAAAACTTGTGAGTTCAGCATAGCAGAGTGCAAAGGCAGCACAGCGTGAAGATATTCATTGGTCCACAAACAATAAAAGTAGATGTAAAATACTCTAAAAATGTCACACTGTGTAGGAAGCAGTGCAAAGGGAAGAGAGAGTAAAATGAGCTAGAAAGAAAGTTCTCAATACACAGAAATTAAAATAATGATAAATTTGCTCACATTTCTGACAAAGATCACTCTGAAAAGCAATGTAAATATCAGTCAAATCAAACACACACACACGGATTTTTAAAAAATCAAAATCAGAAAAATAAATATTTAATATAGATGGCAGAATATGGGATAGGTTGACTTCTCTTTAATTACTGCAGGATAAGCACTTAGACCTCCATTTTCAGGGCTCCACATTGTGTGGACTTCACATAAGCTGAAAGAAGGTCCCAAGGGCCTGGCTTTCCAGAGCTGAGGAGTGATCCTCCAAGTTAGTAGGGGAAGGATGAGTTTAATTCCTTCCTAATAAAGTCCTGTCTTTATCACTAGTTAAAATGGGTTAAAGGGTTACCATTCTATTAATTAATTAGGTGTACTAAATATTAAAAACTAAAAGACACACATACTAAAAAAATATAATTAAAGAAGGGCTCTACTGTGGTATTTGTGTATGAAAACAAACATGAACTTAAAAGCAAAGTACCCTCAAGAGATTTAAGGAATATCAATAAAAATAATGGATTAAAGCCTAAAGATCCTACTCAGTTTGTCCTGAGGGAAAACTTCGAATAGTTTTCATTACAAAAGTCTGTAAAATCCAACAGAAGTTTTAAGTAATAAGATTAAATCTTAGCACTAGAGTGAAGCAGTATTTTACAAAGTTTTTGTTTCAGAACAAGATGGAGTCCAAAAAGTGCAAACAGAAAAGATTCTCTGTGTTGTTTAAAGTTGCTTTCCAAGTTTGTGATTTGCTCTCCTTTAGTAAGGACATAGAATGGTCTGAATTTTACAGATGGAAAACTAAAGGAAAAACAAAAGATACAAAAAAAACCCAAAAGCCAGTTTTTAGCACAAGTTAGGCATTAAAAATTCAGGCTGGTATGTAAATAATATTAAAATCTGGCTCTACATTATTTACTGCTAAATGGTTGTGAACCTTGCACATACTGGACCATGCTAACTTCCATGGCCTCATCTCCAAGAAGAACAAAGAAGCACCATATAGTGAGAGATAAAGAGCAGATTTGTTTTGGTTTGTTGGGGTTTTTTTGCAGGAAATGTCAACATGGAGCTCCTCCTTCTATACACATTAATATAGAAGATATCCTGATGACTCCAGGGTTGGATAGTTAGGTAGATAACCACCAAAGTATCCAAATGCTGCAAAAAGATCACACATTAATGCTCTTGAAATCCACATGTTATTGGTAAAACTGGGAGCATCACTTTGTTTTTTAAGCTAAACAAGTGGCTTTAAAATTTGCAATGAGTTTGTTTAGTAAAGGTTTCAACCTTTTCCGTGTTCAACATTTGTTGAATATAAGCCCACAATTCATTCCTGCAACAAAGAATGCAAACAGCCTCCTGGGCTGCAGTAGGAACAGCATCTCCAGCAGTCTAAGGGAAGAGATCCTTCCCCTCTGACAGCATCGGTGGGACCACATCAGGTGTGCTGAATCCAGCATAAGAGGAACATGAAGCAAGTACCACAAAGGGCCACAAATATTGCTAAGAACTTAGAGAACCTCTCATGTAGCCCCTCATCATACAAGGAGCTGTTGCGAGTGATGGGATTGTTCAGTCTGGAAAAGAGTAGACCTAGGAGAGGATCCTACCACACTGCATGTAAATACCTGGTGGTGGCAGTGAAGGTGACAGAGCCTCAGTGAAAAGACCTAAAGCAATAGCCACAAATCAAAACCTCTGACCTTGAAAATATTGAGACTAAAATGGACACAACCCTGAACAACTTACACTAGTTGACCTTGATCTGAGCAGAGGGCTTTGGACTAGATGATCTCCAAAGGTCCTTTCCAAACTCAACTGTTTTATGATTATTCAGAGAAATCAGCAGCAGGGAGGCAGACAGGTCACTGTGGACACCTGTATGTACAGAGCAGTTTTTTCACTGAAAATTATTATGCTCTATGAAATTAGTACCAAAACTCTAATTTATGTCCCAAACCAGGCCAGACAGACCAAGTTTAAAACACCATTGTGTTAGGGGAAGAGGAATGTTCTTCTATGAATGGAAGAGGAATGTTTCCTCTATGAATGGCAGCTGGGTAAAGGGGAAACATAGATAAAAATTAATCAGGAAAGTTGCATGTATTTCTTCCCTGAAAGCAGGACTCAATTTAACTATTAATGTAAGTTAGATAAGATAAGTCACACTGCAGAATTTCACTTCAGGTATGATGAATGATGGTGTTGGTGCTAGCTTACTGTTCCAAGGCAAACGTGCAGCCTGAGCAGCTAATACCCTTCATTTCCAAATGGTCAGCTTATTCCTGTAGGCATATATGAGTGGTTGCATAAGCACAAAGCTAATGCTCAAAAGAATCTTTGGGTCATAACCAGTCAGCTCTGCAGTGGAAGCACCCTTGGATAAAAAATAACTTGTATCGACACCAAGGTTGCAGCTCCTCTACGTGAGTGCTGGATACGGTTATTCTATCTTTGGAATATTTCACTCATAAGAGAATTCCCACACCACTGTCTAGGTAAGTTTTTGTGAGTCAGCTCTAGATATTGTTTGGAGAATATACCCATTTAAAGAAAACTGACAAAAGCTAGGATTGCTAATACCAGAGCCGAATAGTCAACACTGAATATGTTAGTTTTGATCAGAAGGTAACAAAGTCACCACCAGTACACAGTAATTTTTTTCAGATATAAAGAAGTGTTATGTCATCTAGAGCACTTCAATTTTTTTTTTTTTAATATTATTAAGATATTGTCCCCTTTTTTCTCCTTCATGAACTGCAGGGGTCCCATGAAAAATTTCAGTAAAATTGAACAGAATGTAACACAATGTTGTAAACATTTGGTGGCATATTGTCAAATTTAAGAATTGTATACTTATAGAATACATAAATTGTGTAGGAAATTGCTAATGGAGACATTTAAAATACTTCATAATGGATATATACAAATAGAAACCTCATTAGCTCTTAGAATCACTGAAGCTAACTCATTCCTTCTGTTCATTACATGTGAACTACTTCCCATTAATCACAACACCTTTACCCCAAAAATATCAAAAGCTATGAAAAATAAAAAAGAGAACTTAAGTAAAAAGCAAAGCTCTAAACCTTTTATGTAAAAGTCAGTTCTGTCTGCCTTGTGATACACTTGTGTACTTTTGACCAGCATGAACTGAGCAAAGTTGCTCTGATTCAATCAAACTAATCTTGGAATTACTTAGCTTTTATTAGTTTTGGTCAAACTCCACAATGATTTTTAAAATTTAAGAGTTTGTTTTCATTTAAAGAGAAGGCAAACTGGGTTTTGTTTTGTCTAGACAACATTGTGTATAACTAAAAGCCTTTGCAGAAGTAACTGCGGATGTTGGGCATATATCCTGAAATTGCCCTTGTGTATAACTGCTTACATTTGCCTTTTAGCTGGAATTGAGATGGAGGAAATGAAGATAAAGCAGATTTATGTAGCAATTCCCAAGATGTTTAAGCATTCTCTCACCCACTGCACAGAACTGAAGCAAATAAGCTCAACTCACCAAGATGATTTGCCAAGTTGAAGGAAAAAAAGGAAGCTTTGTGCAATTTTCTAAATAAAAAATCAGACCTACATAGCTTAGTTTCAGTAGTTTGCAGAACTAGTGAATTGCTGCAGCCTGGTTTGTTTCAAAGTGTTTATGTGAGGCGATTGCATTGATTTAATCTCAGATTTGATATGATTTGAGGGTTAAGAAGATTTTTGGCTCTGAGAAATAAACACACACTTAATACCACCTACTAAGCATGGTTTCACTTTCACAGGACTGCCAGCTTTTGCAGCAGGAAGGCTCTGAGCAGAGCCTTGACATTTTCAATGCTGCTCTGAGTGGCACCTCTGAAAAATTTGCAGCTATCCCAACAGGTGTCCCACAGACCTTGCCAGGGACAAGCCAATGAGGACAATATGGTTATGGACATACACTTCAAAACAATATACTGCAAGAACTGTATTAACACAGGTTTAGGAATCCTAAGTCCAGGAAGACCCAAATCCAGAGACATAAAAGGTCATGTATGGAATGCTCTATTTTCAACTCTGCAAGGTCATGGATCCTTCTTAGGAAAATATATCTTTCTGGTTTTATCAAAACCTTACTGTTTAATGAAAATAGACTTAGAATACTTGGGATGGAATATCGGAGTACTTGAATAGAAATAGGTGGTTACATGAGGGAAAATAATCTTTGACGTAATAAATTCACAGACATCAAACCACTTGCACTAAATTTAAAAGAACAGCTTGAATCACTGTCATCCTTAAAATTGCCAGTATTAGATGATGGAGGCTATGGACTGGAGTTCCCAAGATCTGATGAACTTCGGGTATAGTAAGCAGAAAATTGTGATGAAGCCTCAGCTTTACTGACTGGACTAAAACAGAGGTAGAGGACTAAGATGACACCACTAACAACCACTTAAAGATCTTCTTGTGTTAGTTATCCTCTGTTTATAGTGATTTTAAAAAGACTCACCCACAAATAACTGTTTCTTAACTGTCTATTTAGACAAACTGATTTTTTTTTTAATTGGGTTAAAACTCCATTTCTCTCTATAATTTCATTTCTTTGAAATGCTGGCATTACAGGGAAAATCAGGTCATTCCTGTTTTATATAAGTAACTTATACATGGATAAAAGTACCAAATTTTAGATTCCTACTTAGGGACTAGGTTTTGCCTAGTTTAATCCCCTCATAATTTAAAATCCTAGTTAAGAATGAAAACAGCAAGCAGAAAAGAACCAACACCTAAAGGATTCTTGTATGAAAGACAAGCAACAAGAACTACTGTGAAGTAAAACACAAGGATATACATAAATTAATCATAAGCGTCCTTTTAAGTATATACCCTATTCAAAAAGTTTGGATTTTCTGAGCTAGAAATAGCTCTGTAGATATATTTATTTTCAAAAGAGTCAAAGACACCCCCCCCCCCCCCCCCCCTTCTGAAAAAGTTGGCTTAGGGTCTTAATCAGGAGCTCAGAGACACATTAAAAATACCAGTGTGAGTTGGTTTAAAAAAATAAAAAGTATTTTTTATTGAGAAATGTTCCTTTGGACTTATAAAAGGAAAATGCTTGCTTTTTTTTTTTTTTTTCCTTCTAACAGAATAAGCCCCAGACATTTGGAAAGTCTCCGCTCTGAGTCACAGGCACAGGAGTCTGCAAAGTACCCCTTTATGCAATCAAAGACACTCACCATTCCAGTGTTATGTGCATGTCAGTACATCAGATGCACTATTTCGGTTGTTCCACAGGCACTCTGAGATCAGACTCAGTCTTGGCAAACTTTGCAAATCATGTCTCAGCCTGACCTGACACTTCAGCCTCACAAAGCAGGAGCTCCTAAACACTCCCATGTCACTGAGCAGGGATCTCAGCGCAGAGGCTCAAACACATCAAAGAATCCTTTGACTGCTGAGTTATGAGGAGACTCCCTTCCCCGAGCCAAGGGTCCAGGGAGAGAGACAACATACTTGCTGTGTTAGCTTTAGAAGTCATACACTGTTTGCAGAAGGGGTTATCTTGTATCCACACTCTCTGATCTAAGCTAATGTTTGTTTACAGAGTCTGTAGAGCAGGAGAGCTGGAGAGCAGGAATGTTTCACAGTATTACTTGTGGTCTCCTTCATAAAGGGATCTTTGAGACAACTTCAGGGGTGCAGAGGGAGAAGTCACCTGTAACAGCCACATCAGGAGATGCCTATTTCCAGGAAAAAGTCTAACTCCTTCTTCAGTGTCAGAGCAATCATTTGAGTTTATATTTTGCTTTCAATGCTTTCACAGAAAGAAGAAAATAAACCATGAAGTGTATTATAGCTCTTTTCAATCATTTTTACAGCTGGTGAGCCCAATAACCAAAATCAAATACTCTAAGCCGTTTACTGGTTCAGTGACTTCCAACTGACTTTCTTCCTTGCTACTAATCACCCTAGGTGGTGTCTGGTAGCCCACATACTCAGAGAAAAATGTCCCTCATAAAGTCTTGATTAAGAAAGTGGTTATACTTAATTCAAATGTTACTGACATAAATGACTCCTTGATTACATAAAAGAAAACCCTCTGTCTGTATTGTACTTTTCAATTTCTACTGCTTTAAAATATTTTAAATTTCTCCTTCAAAAAGCTAAATTGTATTTACCAGTAGTATGAATGCACTTACACTGGTTCTTGCTAAATTCTCTTGAACAATGCAAAGTACAAGTCACAAAGCATAAGTCTGTTCAGACTCTATTGGAGTGACCTTTGAACCATCTTAATTGTACACAAATATATACTTATTATTCTATTACTGTTAGCACCCCTCCTTGATAAAGAAATTAGAAAAACCTGTTAAAAAACATTCAATACAAAGAGCTACCAGTCAAGAAGATTAGAGCACAGCACCACTATTGTAACAGGTAACAAAACAGTCTTGGTGTGGAGAGTAAGAATTTTTGTGGCTCTAGAATTCTTTCAGTTTCTGAGGTATTTTCTGAGTATACAGCAAATCTGCAGTATGTACAGCCAACTCAGTTTGTCGCCTAGGAAAGATAATTAGGAAATGCTGTTTGTCTTGATTTATTGGTGATTCTTTTACCCTGAAGTGCAGCCAGGAATACAGGCCCAGTCATGTACTGAATGCATTGGGGCACAAAGGAACAACATGTATATGGTTGCTCAGCTTGCAACTGTATAAATCATACTGGAAAGCCCTAAACAGAGCAAGGCTACCATTTTTGCAGGCACATGTGTTTGAATCAGGGCTTGGGGCTCTGCTATTCATAAAATGTCAATCAACACCATTTTGTCCTTCAATTTTTCATCTGATCACAGTGGTTTAAGTGTGTACACATTACACATCTCATAGTATACTCTATTTTTCAATCAAGCATAAAACTATAAAAATATCAGGGAGTCTCAGTACTACTTTAGCTATTGTATAATTAGCTTTTAACTGCTGTTTGGCTAGCTGGAATTTTTCTATGTTAACTTTACTGGCTGGTTCATGGAATACTCCATGCATCTTTTTTTAATTATTGTTTGAATAACTTAGATTAAATTTCTTTGTGTAATACAAAAAGAGTCAGGTTACAGTTTGTTGCATGTACTGATAATGGAGCAAGGGCTCTTTATTTTTTAGTTCTCCATGCCTGTGAACATTGGGAAAGCACTCCTGTGTATAAAAAGTACTGCTGAGAACATTATACTTCCTGACCTACCTCGGTGCTATTGCACCATTTGCAGAAATGCAAAGAGTTGTTTAAAAGTGGTAAGGAAAGATTGCTTTAAATTTTATTCTACTTGGGCTAATTTTACGAAGAAGTTATGAAAACATTTCAGTAAAATCCCTCTAAAAACTATTATCAGGAGCTTCTGCAATGTCCCTTCTCAAGGACTAGGCAGGCGCCATGCCTGATTTGGGTATAACATCCTGGTAAGTCATTGAAAGGTTGAGAATACAGCCACGTCTAAGAACACTTAATACGCTGTGAGATCTGTTTGTACTCCAAGCAATGCTTTTGAGACAGGTCCAGCTCTGAGAACTGCAGAGCACTGAGAGCACTGAGGTGTATGCCAGTATTTACAACAAAGGGCTGATGTGGGTGGAAGCAGCCATCTCTGAAGACAGAGCTGAAGAGTTTCTCTGAACATCACCTCTGAAGCTGCAGTCCCTGATTCCTACTGATTTCAGGGCCTCTGAAGTGCTGCATACATTTAATTGATGGTTTTAATCAAACCTTATCCATAGAGACTGCTTATATTAAATACAGCGCTCAATTTTTCATTAGATTTCAAATTCCAGTATTTTAGAGGAAGAGAAAGAGAGAGAAGAAAACAAAAAAAGCTGTTATGGTTTTCTCTTGGCAATGAGTTTTGATATTAATTGTGCTATTAGCATTTTTTAACACAGTTGTTTGGAAAGCTGGCTAGTACAACGTGGAATGAAGTCAGCAGAGCTATTGCAGTTAAGACCAATAACTCCAGATTTCATCATCTGTGGAGAAATTTTTTCATTTGTTCCTTGCTGTCAGACATAAATTAACACGAAAATTTTTTGATGTACATTCAGCATTGCGCACACTCTTTTGTTTTGCAGGGATTTTTTCCACTGTTGTCAGTGATAACGATATTGACACATTCCTCTTTCTGGCTCATCACTTTAGAGTCTGAATCTGTGCCGGATGTCCTGGTGGTTCCATGGTGTGAGTTGCAACACACAGGGTAGACTTCCTTTTACTGGAACCTTTGGCTTTCTCAAAGCACTATCCCTTCTCCTAATCTGAGAGTTATAGCAGGGGCCCCAGGAGTTCCCAAAGCCAAAGGCTGTTCAGAGAAGAATTCTAGTAGGAGTAAGCTTCTGTTAAGAAACAGGAAGACAGTCCAGTAACTGATGTCAAGATGGGGGAAGGCATAGAAATATTAGGTAACAGTTTTCCACAAGATCACAGAACACCCTCCTACAAATTTCTGCAGCTGGTTTCAGCAGTCCGGCTAAACTCTGATCTGCATAATAATAACCTCCTCAGAATGAGTACGGGCATTTAGATTACTGCACCTGTTGGTTTTCTGGGTAAAAGTCAGCCTCTCACATACTCCTCTATTCTCCAAGGTTATTTTAACTTCCATCAGTTTGCTAGTGTGGAGAGCCAGGTAAAAAATTTAGCAAGCATAGTGGAAGGGCAACACAGGCTGGGTCAGCTTAAGCTGAATAGCCACAACCTCTGTCAGAGAGTTTGGGGAATTACATTAGACACATACTCCACAACAAATTTTTTCATTGCTAGAAGTATTTACAGGGGATTAAAAAAAAATTAAAAATTTCAAACAATGAGAATTAATGGGCAAATGTCTAAATTCATGGTCTTCAGAAACAATTTATCATTCTTGAACCATGATTTATGCACAGATTTGGGATTGAGAATGGAAAGTTTATAGGATAGTCTTAATTTTAGCATGCCTTGTGATGCCTTTCTTTCATCAACAGAATCCATGCCAGTCTCAATTCAGCTTTCTGAATAAAGAGTAAACTAACAAAACAGTTAACTAGAGTCCTGTTCATCAGGCCACTCCTTAATTCAAATACCAGCCTTTACACTAGGAAGATATTTAGCTCATTTTCTCAAGTGCAGAGTAGAATCTTTGACAAAAAATGTTGAATACCAAGGTGACATGTATGTTTCCAAAATAATTCACAAAGGAAATAAAAAAGGTTGTTCTCCTAAGATGAAAGTTTTCCATTTGTGGAATAAAAAAATAAGCACAATGTATCCTTTAGAAAATTAATTCCTGAGAAATCCTTGTACAATTTATGAAATCTTATTCCTTACCCCATTCTATGACTGGTACAGGTAAGTGGGTATAAATTATCCCTTACTTTGACTGTTGCATGCTTAGTACCACCTCTCTCTATCTCAAGAAAGAGACAGATGTCTTTAATCAGCTCTTTTTAAGCTCCCATTTACAGCTCTCTGAAAATGTCTTTTTTTCTTTCCTCTTTCACAGTGTGATACTATGTATTCTGTAGTCATCATTCAGGGATTTTGTCAAATCCACTTCAAAAGTCATCTGCAGTTATTCTGGTATCAGAAATGTAAAAAAAAAAAAAAGTCTTAATTAAATTTATAAATGAATACCATGTACATATTTTGCAAGGAATCATAAGACCTCTGAGTTGTACTTTTGTCTCCTTCTAACTATTAATATCTTCCTTTTTTAGTTTTTGTTTGTGCTGTTTTTATCTTTTTAATGAGATGATCAACAATAGGTCCTCAGAAAGGAGAACTGAAGACTCAGAGGGCTTTACACAAGTCATGGGAACCTGGTGCTTCTATTAGTTCATTGGTTCAATGAACAAACTGTGAGTCTCATTTTTTCAGAACACGGGGATAAGATCCTCAAGAAAACTTTGCTTCATTTCTTGGGCATGTGCTCCTTTTTTCCTCTGCTGTATCTGGACCAAATTTCCTGTATTTTGCCCTCAGTAGCTGAGGGTGAAAACACTCCAGACAGTCTAGCTGATAGTAACAAGAGTTTCTCAGAAATTGTTTTGGTTTTATGCTGGAGAACAGCCAGGAATTGCTTCTCCAATTTGTCTCTAAGAGCTGACATTCATGCTGAAACATTGAAGCACAATTAAATCACAAGAGTTATTAAGCCTCCTAAAGAAATATGTTAACACACAGTTAAAAATAAGAAACGTCTGTAGAAACCCCTTTTTTTCCCCAGAAAAAAAAAACTTATTTTGCAGGCAGTAGAAAAACATGACTCCTTAAGGTATCACTTAAGCTATTAGTATGACAGGCTATTGCTAACCTCCTACTGGACTGGTGCAAGCCAAAAAAGATCTTCTCTAGGGAATAACAGTCTGCAGTCTCTGCTCTTACCCATGACGTCTGTTAAGAATGCCAGATGAAATGTTGGTATTTAGTATTGTAGACCGTGTGCTCAAGGTGTGGATAGAGAATATCAGATTAACCCTTTCAGACTGAATTCAGGTCATTTTAGCACCTCAGTTATCTCAGTCAACATCTCCCCACCACCATGTTGAACATCTGGGGATTCCAAGTTAAAAGCCTTTCCATATCTTTTGAATTGTGCAATGTTTGTTTAAAATCCGTTAGTTCAGAGTTTAACACATGCAGATAGTTCAGAAGGGAATATCCATACTACTATTTAATCTATGTTGATAGCTTCTTGAAATGGTTCAAACCTATCTCAGCAAAAGGGGTTTTGCAGTTTTTGTTCAAAGAACAGAATGTACTGGGTAGATCATCAAGTTCTGGTGTGTCACCCACCCTCCACACAACCCTTAGCCAAAAATAGGGAATAGCTTATAAAGGCACGAGGTTTCTGAATGACAGGATTACTGAAATATGCATACCCTTTTTTTACATCACAAAACCTCCCCAACTAAAATATAGCATATTACTTCAAGTCAAGCAAGGTCACAGCAGCAGCAAAACACTCAGTTATTAGCTTACATTTAATCTGAGGATACAATTTCTTCTAGGCCAAGTCTCTTATGAAACCTGAGCCTGCGAGATTTTGTAAGTACACTTTTATATCAATATATTATACCTCTTTTGCTCTTAAATCTTTAAAGTTTTAGGCACTTCAACTTTTTTCAGCAAAGGAGAAAAGTTTAATGTTAAAGTAAATTTACAGCTTCTAACAGCAGTTAAGCAAACTCTGTCACCAATCCAAGCTCTTGCAGCCTGAAGGATAATTTATAAGGACAAGGATTCATCCAATGTTACACAGGTCCACCACGTGAGTACTGATGAAGCTCCTCATTTTATGAAGCTAGGGTTTATTCTCTGTGTTCTCCAGACTGCTGGGAAGTTCCATGTCACATCATGTAATACTGCCAAAATAATGAAAATTCTAAGCAAAGTGGCACTGCCAACTTGTGAACTCCAGCTATGAACACACTGTTCTTGAGAGTGGGATACTCCTAGAGACAACTAGATTTCAAACAACTGGAATACTACAGCTGGCCCAGATTTTAACAGGTTTTCTGTCATTGAAGTATCACAATTCTATCTAGTGCAGAAGTGTTTAGTTTGGCAAAATTAAATAAAGCTTAGCAAATGCAGCGAAAGAGAAACAAGATGAACCTGGATGTAGATGTGACACAATGGATAGAAAAAGGTTGGTGTGGAGAAATGTGAGGTAGAAATAACCTTGATGTTACACATCCCAAGGAAGCTGACTTCAGGCTTTGGAGGAATCTTCCCTAGTGCACTTGTTGAGCCAGCTTTAAATGGCTGTCTCCTACTCCGAGCAGGATCAGAAAGTTGGTCCAAGTTCCACAGTTAGGCTTTAATATATGCTGTCCCATGCATGATCCACATAAAAAGACTCAGGACAGACTAATTCACAGGCTAACAAAGTTGAGTCATTACTCAATTCCCACAAAGATTTTCCCATTACTGATGGTCACTTAAGTATCCAAGACATGCACAACATCAGCATCAGCAAGATGCCCTTACTGTTAAAAAGTTGCAAGCAAAGGACAGATGAGCTGTGTGAATCCTGCAGATTGGGAGAAAGAAGTGAAATCTTTATGGAGTGACCTGAAACTATTTCTGGCAATGGGAGAACACTGAAATGAGTATAGCTGTCTATTTATTGTCATGGGCATTGTTACAGAACATTGGCATCTCTAAACCAAGTATTGGGTAATAACAGATCACATGCCCAGTCCTCCTCTTATTACATCTACTATAGAAGGGAAAAGAATGCACAGCATTTCAAATTCTAAAAGCTCTGCCATTCATCAATTTGTTAGTCAAAAACAAGAATTGAAGAAGATAGAACCTAAACAGCCATTAAAACAAAGAAAGCTCACAGAAAACATAAAAGGAAAAATTTATGTTCTGCATCAGTAGAGAAGAAGTAAGAAGCACAATTTAAACATAAGCAAGGAACTGATAAAGGGTAGTCTTATTTTCTGTTCTCCTTATGGTAACAACTTTCGAGCCTCCAAACAGGAAAGACATGCAATGGCAGCAAGCTCAGCAGAGCTACTAGGATGGCTGGGGACTGGAGCACTTGCCTGTGAGGAAAGGCTGAGGGAATGAGACTTGTTCAGCCTGCACAAGAGATGGCTTTGGGGGAGACCTAACAGCAGCCTGCCAGTACCTGGAGTGGGGAGACAGGTAATAGGAGGACAAAGCCTGCCTCCTCTGAGTGGCACATGGAGGAGGGACAAGAGACAAGAGCATCAGTTGGAGTAAGAGAGGTCCTAACTGGATATAAGGAAGACCATCTTTACCATGAGGACAATTGGGTAGCTGGAGAAGGCTGCCCAGATATTTTGTGTCCTCTTCAGCCTCAGGTGTTTTCAAGATGAAAGCCTGGAAAAAGCTCTAGGCTGCTTGGTTATTGATCTCATAGTCAACCCTGCTTTGAGCAAGAGATAGGACTAGAGACAACCTGTGATCCTTTCCAACCTGAAATTACCTACAAATTCTTACAACACTAAGCTGCATTATCATGTATTTTCAATACATGAAACCTTGAACCTCTTCACGCAACACATACACATGTTAAAAAAGCAAATTCTAAAGTGATTATGTTTAAATAAACATCTAAAAATAATTAGCCTTCTTATATTATTCAAATATTCTATATTACTATCTCATTTCTGTAATATATAGGGGCTCTTTCTAAATCTACATAGTATCTACCTCTTATACTGCTACTCAATCTGGATTCAAACAGCCCCTCTAAGTACTAGTCCTCCAATAGACTGAAACTTCATTGCATTAAATAAAGCAAAACAGTCTCCATTCTGTTTTGAGGCTTTGCCTATCAAAATGCTGTGCAGTATGTGGATGGAACTCAAGCTGCAAAAATGTGAAATTGAGTCAAGTTTTCCCTTAGACCTATGACAGCAGCTGGTTTCAGATACTAATGTAGGAAAAGCGAAACAAATTAGACAAGCAGTATAGGAGACTGTTTTCTTATTGTCCATTAGCTTCCCTTCACATCAGAACCTCCCTTCCCAGACCTCTTTGGAATAAATACATTAGTTAGAAAGATATTTGCCCTCAGAAACAAATAAGCAGCAAATGGTAGCCGAAAGAGAGAATGGCCAAAGCTTCAGCTTTAGATGGAGCATTCAAAATTCTCTGAAGAAGATGAGAGAAAGGGTAAATGGTCATCTAGCCAAGCTATCTAACTCCCACACTGGACTGCAACTTCCTTCAGTGCATTTCCTCCTATCCACCCACACACAGAGCAGTTTTGGTTTAAGCTTTTGTATGAAATAAGCATAAAGTTTACTTGCATTTCGGGTCAAATCTCACTGCCAAAAAAAAAAAAAAAGGAAGAAAATAAAAAGGAAAAAATAAAGTAGTTGTTGGTTGAGATTCACATCTCTAAAAATAAGAAAATATAAACAGATTACATTCCTTTCGCAGAGTGGGATGCAAACAAGAAGCCACAAGTTTAAAGATAATAATTAGATAGGAAGATTAGTTGGACAGCTTCTAGAAAGAAAGTATTAAAAAATCTCTAATATTAGAAACAAAGTCTTTCTGTATTTCAGATTACCTGTGGCTTTTTTCCTGAAGTTTCTCAAAACAGAGCAACTGGCCAGATGCTACAAAGCAGATAAAGCAGCTAGGTGCTATGTATGCAGTGTGGTTGTTATTTTTGTAACAAACAGACAAGGGACAGGAGCTTGTCAACTCCAATGCTCTTATCATTTTCATTTAATGTCAGGGACATAATGTCACCTTGAATATAAAAGCAAAGTTATCATCCTAAATGGAGGAGAAACACCAACTAAGGCTTCAGTAAAGCTGTACCGAAGCTTTGCATTTCTAGAAAATCAGTCGCATAGTATCCAGTTCTGAAGTTTCTGTAGGGTATGTCAAAATTGTATCCACCTTACAGAGGTTTAACACTTAATCCTACAAATCACAATGGGACCACTCAAACTGGAAATTAGCATAGGCTTTTAAAATATGGCCTGGAGTGAATCAGTTAACTGCTGTGCCTTGTGCAATATATAAATAGGAACAAAATTGCAATCTACCTGATATGGATTGTTGGACAGCAATCTTAGATTTGTAACACCGAGGAAAGCCAAACAACCACCGACAAACTTGGCTTTATATCCCCTGGAGCTGGCTGCTGTTCTTACTTGAGAGTGCTGGAGTTCCTCTTAGATTGATCACTTGAGGAAGAATTTTGTAGTGCTTGTCTACTCCAAAAACTTACTGCATACTGAGTACTGAGTAAACAGAAGCCATAGATCACTTATTTAATGATCACTCTGACAACTTATTAAATGCAACATAAACTATTTTCTATGCTGACCTGTTTCCTTTCATCCCTTCTTTTGTATGAATATTTACAAGTAATGTCCTTACTTTTTTAGCTAGTGAATGACAGCATAGACAGATATAACTGAAGGACATTGTGCATAATCTGGCAGGGAATCACTAATGGAAATGAAATAATGTTAGTTTACATTCTCTATCTGGCTCTCTTGAGGAACAAGCACAATTCTTAAGCTATTTAAAAGAGATGTTCTTAGACTGCAATCAATTCATTTGACAGCAGTAATACCCTGCCTACCCACAAGAATCCAGGTACCTCTGCACAAATACTACTCAAAGTTTGTATTAATTCATATTAAAATTTTTGACAAAGTGCTTTTTTTTATGGGATAGTAAGATTAGCAAATTTGAAAGACACCTATTCTAAGATGTTTAACTCCTTTCAAGGAATGAATGCCATTTCATTACTAAAAGAAGCACCCTTTACATGATCTGCCAAACTAAGTTTTGTCAAAAGACTCAGATCTTCAGTGCAATCAGGGAGATCTCGTATTTACCCCAAATGAGAGGAAAAAAAAGCAGGAAAGCAGAAAGACTAAAACATGATGCAGTATGCTTGTTCTTTGCTGTCTGAGATAACTGTTTAGAAACGATCATGTCAATTGTGCCAGTGGCTGCCTTTTTACCTGACCTGTGCTTTGTGATGATATTGCAAGTATATAAAATAAATAAATAAATAAATAAATAAATAAATAAATAAATAAATAAATCCCCTTCTAGTTTAGAAGAGGAGAGCTACTTCCATCGATTTACAGCGGTATTTGCTCTTCTCATGACCTGCATGATATGACAACATTCAGATGAATCCAGTTCTGAAGCACTTTTGCTAATGTACCATTTTAATATCTCCTGAAGGAAAATCAATGGTTATGGGAAACACAAGAATTATGGAAAAGAGTGGAAAGTTATGGAAAGGAGTGGAATTCAATGTTTTTCTTCCCATATGTTAGTCACTTATGGAGGTTTCTTATAAAAAAGATATATTTTAAATGATTGCTAGATAGATATTTTAATCATTGCTGTAGAGCATGGAGACAACACAAGGGGAATGCTAGGAATACAATAAGGCAATACAACTAGTAGATGTGAAAGAAATTGATCTCATCAAACCAGAAGTTGGAGGGTCATTGGGGTGGGGTGGGGAAAGGGAGGGACATTGAGGGTGTCATGGAAAAACAGTCCTGTGGCTGGAATTAAAGGTGACCTTGGACTCATCCCATCTATGGGATGCAATGCAAGAGAAAGCATGAGGAACATTTTACTAGAAAATAGTTTATTGTATCAACTGACTGATTTTGCAGTATACCATAACTAAGCTTCACAAGAAATAACAAACTGCATTTTTGGCTGATGTCTCACTGCAGCAGCAACACATTCAATATTGCCCAAATATGTATCAAGCTTATGCCAGATAGTTGGGTTTGCTTTCCAAAAAGGCAATACAGTGAAATATTCTTCAGATGACTATTAGACATTTGCTACCATTGAATTTTGATCTCTTGATCAAGTTAAAATCTTCTCTTAAATATTGATTTAGGTAATCAGACTGATGGAAGGTTGAAGGGAAACAGATATATTGTCATTTCTTCTAAATACAAAATGCAGTACAACAAAACATGACTTTCTTCTTTCCTCAGATACCTAAATCTTTTTTCCTGTTTTATGCATTTCAAACACCAATTTCACAAAATTCATGGGCCTATAAAAAAGGCATAGTGGTTTCCTAGGAGTCCAACATTTTTATACATTTTTTAAGCCCCCTTAGATAGTAGGTCACATATATCCTCAATATCAATGTGGTTTTAGTAACAATCCTGGCAAAATGAAAACTTCTTGCTCACATTGCCAAATGAGAAACACTTCAACTAAACACAGCCTGGGCCTGTTGCCACCACAGCATATATGACTTTCATTACTTTTCAAAAGACTGGACTTTTCACAAGAATCGTATTCGCATCACCTTTAGTCAAAGCCCTTAACACAGAAGAATTAGTATTACATGGAAAAATTAAACTCATAAAAGAGAGAAAGAGAGTTAGGGTTGAAGTTCCAGAATCCTTTTGTAGAGTAAAATTTTCCCCTAAAGTCTCACCAAATAATCCATTCCACCAAATTTTTTGTAAAGGCACACACAAGAATATTTGACACGCTCTCCTGCGGTGAGAGCATGTGTGAGGCATCTTTAAGATGTTTGGTCTGCTCATCCTGCTTTGTCATTCTTCCTAGACTCCCTTGGCCTTCTCGCTATCTGTCTGACAAAGCTCTGTGCCACACCATCTGCGTGCCAGATTCCTCTGACCACGATGAACCACAAGCAGGGGAGGGACTGCAAGTTCTCCAGCGAGAGTGCTAAGGCACTGTTCTTCTAATTACCTTCTTTAATGGGTTGCTTATGGAATATATTTTTTTTAACAAGGCAATGAAGTCATTATGTCATTCCCGCAATGATTGAATATATTTCACTTCTGGGAAACAGCTCTTTTACTCTTTTATTGGGCAAGAAACAAGGAATTAGATACTGAAAAGAGCTCGACCGATTTATCACATCCTCTGTTTCTACAGGTCACAGACAAAAGAATGGGTGGTTTTATCCATCCCCTCCCTGGTTAAAAAAGTTAATTTCTTGTCTGATACAAAAAAGACTTTTCTGTATAGCAAAAATCCTTCAAGAATTTCGGCATTTGTCTATACCTCCAGAAGTATATTCAGTAAATCTTATAGACAACTAATCAACAGACTAAAACTAGACATGTAAAGCCAAGAATAGCCATTCAAAAGCAAGAGTCACCTCAGATGTCATTACAACCATCTGTCATAATGCCAAGCCAATGAAGGTTGGTACCTTCAAAGAAGTGGAGGGAGAATTTACCAAGCTGCATGCTGTAAGCCAGCATGTGAAGCACCTCAGAGCAGGCAAGTGAACACAGCATCTGTTACAGCATAAAGCAGAAGATCTGTAGACATACGTGGCTGTGGAGCAGGTCAGCCATTCTTAACACCCATATTACCACACAAGGTCTTTTTGAAGTTCAAAAACCAAACCAATAACTCAAAAAATTCTCACAAATGCTTTTGATATGCATGAATCCTAGAATCTTGGGTACACTGCTAGCAGTTTATCTCACTAGAATAAAAAAAGGTAACTGCATTCTACTCACTGTATGAGTTGGAACTAAGCCATCCTGGAGCAAGGAGGAAGTGGAAGGAAAGGAATAGTTTTGGGAACCGTAGTGTGAAAAGGGCTCTTTTTATCCAAGGGCTCTCTTGGATAATAAAAAGCAAAGTCACCAAAAATGGCTTTGTTATTTGTTCCCAAATTTCTATGATAGGGTCATTCACAGGTGAAGTCCAGGTCCTACAGACAATAGATTGATAGGTGATTCTAAGATTGTGATTCTATAATAATTAGAATATTCCCTTTCATAACTACAACCTTCAGTTATGAGAGGTTCATCGATGCCCAGTCATGCATGAGGAATCCCAAATATACATCATATTTAACATGGATAAGTCACAGCATGATACATTCTAAACGTGAGTCAACATATTCAACAGCTTAAGCCACGCATGGGGAAAGTTCTTACTGTTCACTAATGACTAACAGTAGTCAGCCCTAATAAGCAGAACCAAGGGAAACATGTTTGCGACAATTCACTGTCTTGTCATTTTATTTATTTATTAAGTAAAGGTTTCTTGAGTTCATGTTGTCTACATGTTACTTTAGCCTTGGGTACAGGATTTCTTGAGGTTTTGATTTTTGTTTTTTTAAAATTACAGCTGTAATAATCCAGTCCCTGAAATTCACTAGGTCGTGTTATCATTATCTATCAATTAAATAAAGCAAATACCCTACTAAAGAAGCTGTAAGCAAAAAGACCTAATTTACTGCTATTAAGCCATATTACAATAAACCACTAGGAACCTTTTCATCAAGCAATTCCACATTAGCAGTACTATGCAAAAAGCAAAGATACCTATTGAACAAATTAGCAGATTCTCTTCAAGATGCTACTGTTGTGAAGAACAGAAATTGTAGGAATAGAGTAGAGAGAACAGAAGATAAATGCAGTCTGAAGATCATAATTTTCAGTAGAAAAGTAGCTCTTCATCGTGTCACAGATGAAGCACGTTTTGCTCAAATCAAGGTTGACATAGAGAGATATTTTAAAATTTAAAATAGTCAGTCAAAATTTTTACTCCTCGAGGTCACACTACATCCTGAGCTGCTGCACATTTATGCACTGCAGGTCTTTGAAGTCATGCTCAATTAACCAACTGAATTATATTTTTAGTATCTTTGGTAAGAATTCTGTCTCAAAAGGACAATTTTCCAGCAAGGTTGTATTGTAAAACATCCATGAGACCTTTAAACAATGCAGCTGTGCTACCCAGAGGATAATTTTATTTAATTTAGTCACTAGTGTTACTGTCGTACAGTGGTAAATTTTAGGCCCTGTGTCAGAAAAGCAATTAAGCATGACTTTGACTACACACAATACTACCCAAACTGATTCAAACAGGATAGGGTATTAGCTGGAGTACCATGTTAATCAGGAGTGCTTTTCTGGCTACAACCTTGACACAGAATGATGTCCACTTAACCACAGCAAGGGCTTCTTAGTCCTAGTATATGATCACTGTCAACCAGAGCTCCAGCCCCAGTGTCATTCTCTTCCCACAGCAAGCAGTGGGTCAGAACGGGAGCATACATTCCAGTCTCCCCTGTACAAAGCCTGACTGTTTCCTCCAAGCTGCAGAACTAGATCATTCTCTCCCACTGAACCCATTATGGAAAGACCAGCTTACAGGAGGCAATAGGAGCACATGGGTTTTAATTTTTCAAACCAACAAGCAAGATTTCTGACCAGTTCATCTGTCAACACACTTATTCCTGTGACATTTCGGGTGACAAATGTGGTGGCCAAGAATTTACCACAGTCTATTTCCACTGCTGGTACATTCATTTGGCTCCAAATGAGTTGGCTTACAACCAAATGACTGCACAACTAATATTTTCTTCTGTTTTAAATTACTGATCTCTTACCTAATTGATTGTTAATTAAAAGTTCCTGAATACCAACACCGCAGAATGAAATCCTCTCTAGAGGCAGCATTGCAAGCCACAACTAAGGTTTCCCCATGGCATCTTCTTGCATTTATCATCTCTAAGCAGGCAGCTTTTGCCTGTGGGGTAAGAGCAGAGTTCAACAACTGCTTGGTCATCTCCTTCTGATTCTTCCTTCTGCTGTCCTTCTTGATGCGAAGAGCAGCAATTACATCCAGCTGAGAACAGACTGAGAGCTAGGCCACCAGTTTAGTAGCTCAGCTTTAGGGGAAAAAATCTTTAAGATGGTCACACTGCAGTGAGACAGGGTTTAACTGCTTCATTTGGAAATCAACACAGAAGTGAAGGAAAAGGAAGTGCAGCTGCTACTTACAAGCAGTCATCAAACCGTTACAGTTGTTCTTGTTTTTCTTGCCAGTTCCTTGGTCACTAATAACTTCTTCTTCAGTACAACAGCTGTAACATTGTATATAAATGCATTAATGCTCCAGAGAGATATGCTGTTTGGGAGAACACTAACGTAAATAATCTTTTTAGGTTTTATTTTTGTTATCTCGCTACTGATGATTTACAGATTTCACAGGAAGTCTTCTATCAGCCAATGCATGACTGCACAACCAAAGAATCTCCATATTTCAGGGAAACATGTAGGCCAATTGTTTGCTGGAAAATGTACAGATGTAATCTGTGAATGCTCAAAGATTCAATGATAGGTTTTTGGTTTTTTTTTTTGTGATGTTTTTCTGCAGACACTCTGCTTCCACCGGAACGATGGCCTTATATAGAAACGTGGGCTGTAACATCCTATGACGTGCAGTGTGTTACCGTACATGCTTTCCCCCTAACTCATCAAGTGTCCCAGGCTGCTACTCACTCTCGGATGTGAACAGCTAAGGAACGTCACCATGCAGTACTGCACTAATGCATTCCAGTGCTCAAGACGTCACCAAAGTTTACCTACAGAGGCTAACACTTCACTGTGTACTCTGGACAAATATTACCATGGATCTGGGACAAGAGAAAGAATGTTCTTTTTTTTTTTTTTTTTCCTATTTTTGTCGTTGTTGTTGGTTTTGGTTTTTGTTTCTAAGAGCTTTTTTTTTTTTTTAATGTCTTAACTACATTTTGCAATCTACTCTTCCAGAGTACGTTCCTCTGAATTATTCTTCTTGACTATGTTACACTTAAAATTATGATGCAAGGAAGTTTAGGATACTTCTATCAGGAAGATCAAATTATTTCAGAAGCAAACAAGTTATAAAAACTCTTAAAAATAAAATCAAGATTTTGAAATTTGTAGCAAAAAAAGTCTGCAAAAGAGTATATAATTTTCACTCAGATCATTATAATCACAAACGCAACGTTTAGTCATATTCTAGTTTGATAAATGTTAAGAAGGATATTCCAATAATATATTGCAGTGGTTTGCTCTTTCTATGCAATGTAAAAACAATTAACCCACGGTGAACATTCATCTACTATGCAAGCGTTATCTACTTCAAAAGACAAGGAAATTAAATAAGTAATCTATGCAACAATTTATTACAGTATGCTATCTCAGCAGGAGTGAACAGTACTGAGAAATTGCAGACTTCAAATCTGTGCTACTGCACTGGAATTTTCTTGTGCTATTTAAAATTCTACTGGAAATCTGGACCTGTAAAAGAGACATTTACATGTGAGAAACAAGGTATGACAATTTCCACAAGTGAACTAGACAACAGGACACACATACAAAAGCAATTTCATCGCTGGTTAGTTAGTTTCACCATTAGTTTCTCAAATCAACACCCAGTTTCGTCTCCAGACAAGATTCTTACCAGTTCTCCATTTGTCTCCTAGTTACCTGTTTCATTTCCAGACTACTACGTCCAGACACAAAGTTCATTTTAAATCCTAGTGCATGATACTGCAACTCTTGCTCTAATATGTTAAGCAAATAATCTTTCACCGTTCAGCCTTTTGACTTGTATACCTTGTTAAATCACTGTTTATAATCTGACTTTCTAATCATTGCTATGACTTCTACTGATTACTTTATATCACATTAGCCAGATAAAACAAAAAACAGGTAAACTTCCATTGTACCTTTATTATTCTAGAAAGAGTGAAGTACTGCATCGTCCCAAGTGCTGAGAATGAACTGTGAATGTAATGAAGATTTACAACTTCATTAAGGAGATTAAAGGAACCCAGTCCCTCTGATCACAAACAAGTGAAATAAGGAAGAAAATACAGCTTTGGGTTTTTTCTGCTTGTGAGGAAGGCACCAATCAATGCAATAACCCAACCTCTCTATCTGACCCTAAGTTATTTGTCAAATGCAATGAAGGAAAAGTAAAAAAACCTCAAAGTATCAAAACATATACAGTTTTACTGCACATGTGATTATTGTTTGTTAAGTAATAATTATTATCAAGTAATAATAAATACTATTTATTATCACGATTCTTTCCATCCCCAGTGCTTCTCCTCCTGGTTGCATTTCAGAGATGAAAGAATCTCAGGGTGAAGGCTAGTTCAGCTTACCCCATAACTTTACATAGAGAGAAAACAGCTGTTGCAGATTTCACCTAATAATACAGCCACCACCATTTCAGTGTTCTTTTCTCATTATTTATAAGGATAGCATTAGTTTGTTTGTTTTAAAAACCTACTACAAGGAGATCAAAGAGAAGTAATTAATAAGGTATAAAATTAGTTTACCAAAGCTTCTGTAATTAAATATAAAATTTTGCTCTCCAATTTAAACAGATATGAATGCCATAATGGGAAAAAAATACAACTACAAATTACTCAGAAGCAAAAAGTAACAAATAAGCCACAGAGTAGAATAACTTGTGATTATTTAAAATGAGTACTTGATTGCATTCTTTTGTTCATCTCCATGTCTGTCTGACCAACATTAAGATTGTTGTTCATAACATTACATTATATTGTCTTTTGCAAATGGTGTATATTCACTATAAATGGTAGAGTTTTGTTCAGCAGTAATGAATGCAGTATTCCAACAGCAATGTGTCCACATTGTCTGGACTCTCACTACTACCTTAGATTCAAGGAGCAGCAATCCAAAGCCACAACCTTCTTTGTCTTCGAATCTAGGATTTGTTTCTGTGGCTGGTTTCATAAAGGTGACTTTTATGCAGGCCTCAGGAAAGCCAATGATAAAAAGTCAGTAATTTATAACATTTTTAACTTATTTTTCACTGTTTTCATAAAATAATCCAAGATCAAAGCTTTTCCTTTTATTTTTTTAATTAGACACTTTTAAAATAATGAAAATATCAATCATATTATGACAAGTTTTCAGAGTTCATTTTTTAAAGAAATCCCTTCTTAGAGTTTCAATTTTGATTAAAACCATTTTATTTCTGAAAGGTTGTACATATAGCTACCTAAATAACACTCAGACACTGAAGATTGGCAGGTAATACTGTAGAGCTCTACCTAATCCTGTATTTTGAGTTAAAGTGCTACTAACAAAAAAATGAAGGCAATTTGCACCAGAGAGAATTTCTGCTTGATAGATTGGAATTGATACAGCAAGGATTCCTGACACTGCAACTATTGGATTTTTGCAATTTCTCCACTCCTAGTGAGCTGGAGCTCACTAGGGAGTTTCATCAGATTTGTTCTTACAACCCCATAAACACAGGATTTGTCCTTACAAGTCCCTGTTGCTTTGTCTTTCTTCTTTGTCTGTATCTAGAGAGAGATGTAAACAAGTCCCACAATGAAAAGTACATGAGAGGGTACCTTTTCCTCCATGTTTCTAAGCAGGAAAGAAAGAACTGGGAGGGAAAGAAAAAGATCACACCACATGATCTAGAGAACCATGCAAATTCCAGAAAACATGAGAGAAAGAGCATTACTGGAAAGGCTTTTTCAAAGTAATACCACTGGTTATTATGCCTGTTTCTCTATAAGCTCCTTCAGGCTGGATACTGAAGGGACCATTTGAGATGGCAGCCTGTGGTTGAGAGCATGAAATCAAAGTTCTGCAGCATTGCACAGATAAACTAAAGCAGCCAGAATCTGATGTTTGGAAAGAAGAGACAAGCTGGCAGTACTAAAGTTGAGAGCAAAGGCCTTTCAATAAAAATAAAAATAAAAAAATAAAATTCAATGAAACACTAGTTAAAGAGAAAAACATACTGAAGGGCCTTAGGCATGTGACAGGTTACGTAGCATAAACCCAAACGTTTCTGCTATTTAGCATTCCTATGGCATGCTTTAAGGGGCCTGGAAGACATTAACTTCTGTTTGTGCACTTTCTGTGAAGCAAGAGCCACCTTGTCTGGATGCCATTCAGCGATTCTCACTGCATTCTCCCTTACATTTAGTGAATCGAACTTTCAAAGGCTGCGGTGGAGTGAGAAGGGGACCTCCAAAAAAACTGTGAAGTGGTGAAGTGTCTCTTTCCTTCCTTTAGCACACAGGTAGCTGAATGATGAGAACCCTGGAAAAAGTAAATTGGCACAGTTCAAACTCTCAGAAAACTCTGGGTAGAAGAAAATTACTTTCTGGTTAGCCCATCACATTCCAGTCTAATTATGAACAGAAATAGGGTATGTACAAAGCTTCTCATGTTATGCAATAGGATAAAGAAACATCTCTTTCTCTTGCATGCACTTACATACCACTTCCCTGAAAATATGAAAACTATTTTTCACATGTTGAAGAGCAGCTATTTCTACTTGCAGAAAAAGAAAAAAAAAAAAAAAAAAGATAAAAAATAAAAGCGGGCTGTAAAGCCAGTGTTTTCAGAAGCACTCTGGCAAAATGTTATTTAGCACTTGACTCTCTTGTGTCCAGAAATCCAAACTTTCTTTAAGGTTTTTTAAAGGCTTACTTCTATGATTGCAGGTAACCAACTCATTTTTGTCTGCCTGAATCTGCAATAAGCCTGAAACAACTCCCTACATGATATTTATAACTTTATGAACCAATCATCACAGGATAATTGTAATACTGAAGTGACGAGCAGTTTAAAATACATAAAAAGCAGTTTCTTTCCTCTAATGAAACTGATATACACTCCTTTCAGGTACTTGAAGAAGGTGTTTCATGCAGGCAATGACTACTTCTACCTGAGAACAGGCAGAGGCATGGATTGTCTCATCATGAATAATGTCTGATCCACCTGATTGTGTTCTACGGCAAAATGACTAAATTTGTGGATAAGGGAAAGCAGTTTCCTCAACTTTAGCAAGGCTTTTAAGCACTCTTTTAAAATATTCCTGTGCTCAAGAAGAAACATTACTGGCCAAGTGGGTGGCTTAGCTGGGTGAATAGCAGGGGTCTGTCCTGGGGTCATGCTGTTTAACATCTTCCTCTCACAATCTGGAGGACACGACAGAATGATGTTTAGTCATGTTCGCAGATGGCATTAAACTGGTAGAAACCAGTTACCAGACTTGAGAGCAGAACTTCCACTTACAGAGAGCTCAGCAGGAGCAAAGGGCTGACAGAAACTTCATAAAATTCAGTGAGAACAAATGGCAAGACTTCCAGCTGGGAAAGAAAACATTGCCTAAAGCAGCCCGGGCTTCATTGACAGTGCAGAGCTAGAACAGCAAGGGAAGTAGTCAGCCTCTCTACTCAGAGCACATGTTGGACCATATCTAGATGATGCATTCAGTTCTGAGACCCTCAGTACATGAAAGACACTAATAAAGCTCATGAAGCTCAACAGAGAGGTAGCAAGTTGGTTGGGGGCTGGAGCACTTGACCAGTGAAGAAAGGCTGATGGGCCCATCCTTGTTCAGCCTGCTCAACAGATGGCTTTGGGAGGACCAAACAGCAGCCTGTCAGGGAAGGAAAACAGAGACACACATTTAGAGTAAAAGTGAGAGAACCACCATCTCTGTCCAGGGACAGCAACGCTTCTCTGCTGTACAGCAGCCATTCTGCTCTCTGCTCCATGGCTGACGTACGATACCTAGGAACATAAATTATACTAGAATATCTTGCAATAACAGCTCTGTGGGCTTATTTCCTGTTAAATCAAGCTTATAAAAGATCATGGTAAAGACACATGAATGAAAAACCATCAGCAATTAAGATACTTATTGGGAGGGATACATAAAGGGAGCCACACACATTCTTCGTATTCCAAGTACCCACTCCTAACACTGTGCTATACATCTGTGGATTAACAGCCAAACATGCACAGGAGTCCACCCTCAGACAACATTAGGCTTTAAAGTTTATCACCAGAATTTTCCCTTTTTCTTCCAAGGGGATTTGCTGTTCCTGTCCCTCCCAGAGTTCAAGTTCAAAGCAGGACAGGGACTTCTTTCCCCACACGCCTACCCGAAAAGCAGATAGCAGTTCTTTTCATCTCAGTTGAGGCTCTAGCAGGATATGGAGCAGAGCTTGAATCAGTTGCACCTACAAGCAGTAACAGGTCAGACAGCCACTCCCTGATTACTGTAGTGAGACAAGTAGCCCTGCTTCAGCACAGACATAAAAGTCCCATGACTTCCATCATCTGTTCAACTGTTTGGGCTGACTGCAACTTGCCTTTACACAAAAATCTACCTCCCTCCTATCATGACAGTCACATAACAAATTTAACTTTTTCACAACCAGTGAACACAAGGGACAAGCAAAGCTACTGCAGTGGCTCAGTGAAAACATCACTGCAGCTTTTCTACTGAAATGGTGCTGTGGGGTAGAGCCTTAGAAGACACAGATGTTCTTGGAGACTTCCAAGTGCGGCTAGGCATCTTCTTTCCCCTGGAAACACGATCCCACTTCAACACACCCAGAGAGAGGCAATCCTGAGCACTGACTGTCCTCCCTACTGGAGAAGGCAGTAACTCATCTCTCAAAGCACAGCCATAACAGGTCCCACTAGACTCACCTCCCTCCTGACCCCCAGCAATCACAGTAGACAGCTAACGACCCTTAAGGCTCCCCACTTAGCCCTTCCCTTGCTTCTCACTGCACACATAGCACACGTGAAACAGACAACCACAAAAATTCAGTCAGAAACAGGAGATACTGACACTTAGAGCATAACTCCTATTCTTGGCTACTGTGTATCCTTAACACTTAAAGTGAGGCTTTGTCACCTAGATTGTTTATTTTGCTTGCTATTACTGTGTGCACTACAGTCACCACGTTATATGGGATTCCGAGGAAATGACAGGAAGCTGTGTTAGGTTAGGAAGGTTAGGCTGAATTTTAGAAAAAGTTCATCCAGGGGGTGGTTGGACACTGGAACAGGCTCCCCAGGGAAGAGGTCACAGCACCAGCCTGACAGAGCTCACAAGCATTTGGACACTGCTCTCAAGTACCTGCTGTGATGCTTGGAATGTCCTGTACAGGGCCAGGAGTTGGACTCAGTGATCCTTGTGGGTCCTTTCCAATCCAAAATATTCTGTGATTCTGTGATTCTATTCTATGATTTTGTAATAGCACACTACAAGCTTAAGCAAAGGCATACAGAAATAAAGACCTCCTACATATCTGACCTGTTTTTGTCTTAAATTCTGCCCAGGCAAATAGTACTTCAGTAAGTTCCTGTGAAGAACTAGGGGAGTCTGAAGCACACTTTCATGTTATAATGACCTCTCAGAATTAAATCCTAGTGGTCAGACATTTGAGAATGTGGGAAGAGTCTTCAGCTGGTGTCCATCCCACAGATGGTTCCACTGAGCTCTATAGAAAGCCTCTAAGTCCCCAAGAAACAACTCAAAAGGCTGTTAGGACTACCAAGACAAGAATCAAGTTTAGCAGGTTGATGAAAATAGCTTTAGAAAACACAGGTGCTTTGTTTTGCCCACAATGGTAATCAGTGAGTGGTCTCCTCATCCCTTATTTCAAATCATGCAGCTTTCATTATATTTCCTCTCCCCTGTCCCATCAAGGAGGGTAACAATAAAGTGGCTTTGATGGGCACCTGGCATCCAGCCGAGATCAAGTCACCACAATGGGCTGTCACTAGTCACTGGAATGCTGTAAGGAACGCAAATGAATAACACATCATTTTGTTGTTGAGAATTATGTTATAAATGTAAACAAGAACATATACAACTACATAAACCTGTTCTTCTTTATTGCCACTGCTTGTAGGAATTTTTTGTTCCTTCAATGGTGTCAAGTTATTTGCAATTTTTCCAGATGGAACGAAAATATAATGTCTCAGCCTCAAAGATTTCCCAAGCTAGAAAATAACAGCAATATCACAGATATCACTGTCTGGGTTAGAATAAGATAAATAAGGAAAAATTTGAGTTGCCAGGGACAATCACCAACTGCTATTTCTATATGCCACTGTACATTCTGCTGCCTTTATTTTAATTTTCATTGTCTTTTACACAAACCAGTCTAAAGCTTTAGAAAATAAGTCAGCAAACTTTTCACTTCTCGTTTTTATTCTGCATAAATAAACTTGAACTTTAGCCCAGCAACCTTCACCTTATTTAGCCTTCATATAACTCTTTTTCAGTTTTCCCCAGTCAATCCAAGATGACCTTTGCAGTCAGTCAGGAAATGTCTAGAAATTATGAGCAGTCCGTTGCTTTGATGCCTTGTAAATCTTGTGCCAGTGGTATTTTTCCTTTTGTTTTTAATCAATTTTCAGGGAAAGAAATAACATTCTTAAAGGAAGATTACATGCACTCTTGCCTTCTTTACAGGCTCAACTTCCAGTGACTACAACAAGATGCTTCATGAGTATAGGACTGAATCCTTACCTATAATTCACACTGTGGAATTTCCAACAGCATTGTAGAGGAAAGTCTTAAGGGATGGATAAAGACCAAATAGAAATGAAGCAGTAAAAGTCTGCCCTTAGATATAATACTTGTCTGGCAAGAGAGCAAATAACCCCTTTTGAACACTGTCATTTCTCCCAGGTCTCACAGATTCACATTTATTGCCTTTTGATCTTTGCCTTAATGCTGCAACACTAATGCTGATGTGCAGAGCTAGCACAATGCCAATTTTTCTCCATGTATTAACCCTGCTGGTTTAAAATCTCCTTCACTACAGATCTTGCACCCCGAACGTGGGAACAGATTGTGAATGTTGCCCATGTGCAGAGCTGCCACTGACATCACATGTAGCTCACATGCAGGATCAGTTTGCTAATCCCAAGGTAAACATGAAGAAAACTATACCTATAAGATTTTTCTTACTGCTGGACAGCAACTAAAATAAAAATCTCAGTACTGCTAATGATTTATTTGATCTTTTCAATACTATTTCAGGATATCGATATAAAAACTGGATTATTTTAACAGCTCTGCCATTAAGCAAGCTTTTGCTTCTGATGTGAGAGAGCCTTATTTTTCACAGATGTGGCTGGTTGCTTTACCTAATGCACTGCTTTTAATATAGAAGTTGTAAAAATTCTGAAAATTGCTGGAGAAAAATGATCAGCAGAAATTCTTTAAACTTATCATTGTTACCTGGGTTCTGAGAGTTTTACTCTCGAACCAAACCAGCAGAGTTGTTAATGAAAACATCAGTCTTGATAGTGGAATAAATAGTTCTTGGTATAAATAAATTATATGGCACACATTCAGCTTTTTCAAGAAGTGTGTCAATGGGACCATTAACATTATGGAAAGCCTGACCTTTCTCAGCTGGCACTTCTAGTTCAGACTATAAGAATTTGCTAAATCTTCCACCTGCATTTGCAACATTCAGCAGTAGGAGGTTTGTCCTTTTGTCCTCCCACTGTTCCAGGAGTTTCCTGTTTATCAGATTCTAGGGTTTTGCCCTTCTTTCTCACCAATATTTTCTCACCTTCTTTCTCCCTGCCCTTCTTACCTAGGCCTGTCAGTTACTGTTTTATGTAGTGAATAAATAACTCCTGTGAGTCTGGAACGGACCCACTTGAAAGAAGGCTCTTAGCCCTTATCTTTTACACTCGCATGCCCCTCCGCTGACATTGGCTCTCCACTCTGTCCTCATGAGTAAAGCAGTATGGAAAGTGCTGATAAGGGGATTAGCTGATGAAAAAATGCCAGGAATCAGTTTGCAAGCATAAAGCATTCATGCACACTACCACAAAGACTGGGACCCTGAAAGGAGGTGTATCTCACACAGATATTGCTATCTCAAAGTGAGCCAATTAGCCCACGTTTGTCATCTAGTCCTTCTCCTTGTCAATGGGGAGAGAAACAAAAGTCATCTGAGAGACACAAATCTGTCCACCCATTTTAGGCCTACCTTACTAGGAAGTATCTCATCCAGAGTGGGTGTCTGGTGGTAAGATAGCTAAAATTAGTCTCTACAGGGTTAAAAAAAGGACAAGTGGAGACTTCCATTTTTCCAGGAGGGAAAAGATTAAGCATCCCAGGAGAAGACAGGTTGTGTTAATGACTGTTTTTGGATTTAGTGTCAGTGATTGCCTCCTTAGATCTAAACCTTCAGAGCTGGACAGCAGAGGAAATAAACAACACATACTTCATTGGAACTGCATGGGGTGGGTGTACACACCATAAAAGAAATTGAACAAACAAATGGTCCTTGGGAGCCAGGAAAGCCATCTGCAGAGGAAGCACACAAGAGCAGGCAGAGCAGCAAGCGGCGAGCTCTCCCAAAGAGCTGCGCGTGTCTCGCACAGCAGCACATGTGACACAAACCACATGAAAGGGGCCGGCGCTCTCTGCCATCGAAACTGCCAAAAAGGGCAGACACAGGGCAAGCGGGAGCAGCAGTTATGATCACAGTCACACATTGCAGATACACTGGTGCAAGGGGAATGTCTGAGCTGCAGCACACAGACAGAAAATCATGGTGCAGCTTTGAACACCAAAAGTCATTTTTGCTACCCAAAGCTAGGGTCACTTTTGTCTTCTATTTGCTAATGTCTGAAGTACATTGTAATGGCTTTGTGTTTGGTTCATGGTTTGGAGTTCCAAGCAGAGCCTAACAAAAGCAGTGTGATAGTAACACAGTTTCTTGAAATAGGAACCTTGCAATGCCAAGCTAGAAAGAATGTCAAATGCAATGTTTTCATGCTAGCTCAGCATTTCCAATAGTTACATTTGAATTTAAAAAAAAAAAAAAAAAAAAAAAAAAAAAGGTTTCTTGTTTTTGAAAGCCTAGGAAGCAAGCATTAAGATACTTTGGGGGTTTTTTGCAGGGGGGTGCAGAGATGCAGTAGGGAAGGAGAGCTGGCAGGAGCATCAATTCTTACATTAGATTCTTTTTCATCTGATCCTGCTCATCCATCAGAAAGTACCGCTGCTACCATTGCTGGTGTCATCATAGAAGTAGAACATACTGTCAATATGAGCTTTTAATCTCTAAAATCCTAACAAAAACTTCTTCAATAAACTCAAAATACTACAACTAGTTGGTATTTAGAAGATACAGTACCTTTCTTTCTAACATCTACAAACATTTTAGGATTTAATACTCAAATCCAATGTAACTTGACACTAAAATGATCTGACAGAATACTGCAATTCAGTTCTAGCAGCAATAAATCCGGCACATCATATGTAGTTATAATACAAAAAACTAGAGAAGAAATCTTACTTGCAACATCCTGTACTACTGTTTTTGCACAGAAGTGATTCCTGTACATTTCCTTTTTTCCTTCTATATACTTTTGTGAAAGAATAGAATTAGTTCTGAAAAATACTCCTGAAAAGTCTCAGGGAAGATCCCACCCAGAGAATTGAGCATGTTCTTATGGAAACTGTCATTATGGAAAGTCCCTTGTAATTCATTCTGCTCAAATTTTATTAAGAGGAAAAATCAGCGTATAATAATAACTCCACATCTGAATTTGTCTTTGTTTTGTGACATGATACAGATTGGCCAATTATACCTTTATAAATAAAAAAGAGAACTGTTAAGACAACTGAAAAATTGCTTTTGCGTTTATTTTACTAAGATCTGTTAAAAAATCTTTAAAAGGGATTAATTCTTGATTTTCCTCAAACTTAATTTGTGAAACAGGTTTTCTTATAAATTAAGGCTTAAAAGAAATATCATAGTCTACTCAGGGGCATTTCCCTCTTTTCTGCTGTCTGTTCTTCCTGTGCACCTGACACTTAGAGAAGAATAACTTCAAGCACAGTCTAAGGGTTGTACTCAGGCTGTAAAGACAAGCAGCATTTAAAACTGAATGCAGAGCTTAAATGTAGCAGAATGTAGGGCTTAGAACCCTCCAGCATGTTTCTCTCTTTTTGAAACTAAATAAATAAGTCATTATGTTTTCTTCTGCTGGCTGCCAAACTGAAAAAATGCTATGGTGCCTGTTTCTATCCCTTATGCAGACAGGTACCCCTCAACCCATGTTAATTACAGGTCTCTGAATCGCCTGAGTAAAATTCTTATGTTTGTTCTCATGTCAAGCATGACACATTGTAGTGACAGCAGAGTCTCCCCTCAGTATCCTAGCTCTGTCTCTAGGAATTCTCACAGCAGCTTTTTCCCAGGCTTCACAAGACTCTGCAAGCAAAATGGCCTCCATCTAGGTCTGCTGCTGTAATGATACTACAGGAAAATAAGTCCTCCCTCCCTTCCTTTCTTTCTTTCTTTCTTTTTTTCTAATATTTTTCATAGAGGTGTTCACTAAGCAGCACCAAAAATACAAGGATCTGTACAAACACATTAAAAGCTCAAAAAAATCAATACAAGTAAGAACAACCACTGACAGGATTACAAAGCAAAAGTAGCTGGTGGGGATGGATTCATCTTTCATTAAATAATGTATTGAGTAGTCATTGCTCAGCTTACAATGCTTACAAGGTATAACTGTTCTAAGAAATTACTGAATCTTTGCTGTAGCCTGACACTGTAAACTTATTAAATGAGCATATATTAATTGTCCTTTCTGTTTACTTTGATGGCTCCCAGAAATAGCCAAAAGTAATCCTAACCAGTAAGTAACCATCCCCTCATCATGGTAACAACAGTAATGAGCAAATATTTTAGTTCCTCTTAGAATATACCATAAAGATAAAAAATATGTAAGTGCACATGGTTGGCCAGTCCCTGCTCTTTTCACTGTTTATATGTATGTATCTCTTGAGGAAAGAGAATTTTTTTGAAAGAACATGGGCAGCTCCATGGATAAACAACTGTCAGTAAATGTTTTCCTCTAGTCTCTAGTCTAGAAGCTAATAGATTTTAGTAAGAAGAAATATCTGCTCTTTCAATTAGCACAAAACCACTAAAAAAACCCATCAAACCCTCAACACACACACACACAGAAAAAAACCTTGAAAAATCAAATCAGCATGGTTCTTTGGTTCCCAAAATGCATGCATGTCTATGCTCAATGGGATATGTATCATTAACATCTGAGTGAAGCAGCAAAGCAGAAAAGGTCTTGCATACTGCAGATTGTCTACACAAGAGAAAACTGCATACCATAGATTTAGCTCAGTTTATAAATTTAACAGCCTAACGTCAATCCAATTGTTTCAATAAGGAAGGACTATAATTAATTTCATGTAGATTTTTCATTTTCAGATTTTTCTCATACAACACCAACTGTCACAGAGCCAAGCAGAACAATATGTCCCTAAGAAAGCATTATTCTAAAGGAGCTACTTAATCACCTTTCAAGTTATAGGGATTAATGACTGAACAGGATAATAAGCAAGCAGCAAGAGCATGACAAAGTGGAAGTTTACACTGCTGAGTAACCTGACAGAGTGATTCAAGTTCCTGCTTCATAAGATGTTCTCTAGCACCATTACCCCAAAGAGGAGTAAAATTCAGGCCAGTATAAACAGGATGCTCAACTAAGCTGCATAGAACCACCGATTTGTCTTTGTAACACTCCTTCCCATTTTCCATCCATGGTAGCCAGATGCTGGACCAATATTTTCAAGAGACTTTGCAAGTTCACTAAATATTGTCACAACCTATGCAGAAAATATTTCCTAGGCCAGTGATATCTTTTGCTGAAGGCACTTCAATGCTTAAGATGCAGCACATCAACGCGTATAAATTTTCACAAGTCCTCTTGTTTTCCTTTTCTATTCCACAGCTGATGATAAAATTTAGTTTCCAACTGTAATACCAGGTTTCTATACATGCAGTAGAATACTACTATAGATACCTGCAAGCATGCTTATGTTTATTTTCTCCCAAGAGAAATCCTTTCTGGCTTGCACCTAGGATGCAGCAACAATTCTGTCACCTCGTTCGCTTGTTCACCCCTTTACAATGGCACGCATAAATGCCATCTGTTCTCATGGGCAAAATAACCAGATGTAGCTTCCTAGATCTGTTTGTCACCCCAGTCTGTTCCTTCATGTCTTCCCTAGAAACTTAGAGTCATGCTGTCTTAGCCCAGAATTAATCCACACCCTGTGTGCCTCAGCTTTGAGCTCCTCAAACATCACCAGAGCTGGTCCTGAGTCCCGCTCTTCCTCTCTGTTCACAAATTTAGCTCCCTTCCCTTCCAGTGCGGTGGTAACGCCCAGATCCCAGCCCATCTTGTGGAGAAACACCTTGCAGAGCTACTGGATCTGCAATAGGTGCACTTATGCCTATATGGGCTGCTTCCAGACACATACTTTCAGGAGCAGTACAGAGAAGGTTAGGTGAGCTTCAGATGGATTTTAGAGACCACAAAAGAGCTGCACCTCTTCAGGTGTGGATGAGAGATAAACTATGATTTCTGCCCTGAATTCAGATTCTCCCTCTTTGTTTTGTAGCTGACCTAAAGGAATGTCTCTTTACTCAGTGTTATATTAAAAAATTCTTTGTGACTGTTAGAAAAGTTTATGTTGTAACAATATGCTGCATGCTGCTTTAAAAGCCTAAAAATATACAAAATTTGAGTAAGACTTTGAAAGCAAAACATCTGCGTAACACTAAGATTCTAAAGTGGAACAATGACCATTTTCATCATCAGAAGTCCCTTCTCACAAAGGAAATAATGAATCTTGTCGCTGTGGCAAGAAACAAACAACACGAATCTCATTTAGGAAAATTCATCTGACTCCAGTCCTTTATTCAAAAACTGACTCCCTTTATATTTCTTCTAGAACAGGCCACTCTCATTGGTCAGAAGAGTGTAAGAACTCTTCATCACATTGGCTAAAACTGAAAGACACAGAGAACATCCGTCCCACAGTCAGGAATCCAAAACATTACACTTGTTGCAACAACACTGGAAATGTTTATGTCAAGCCTGTGAGAACCAGGTCTTCCCCAACCAAAACATCATGAAGAAACTGAGTCTAGAAACTCAGAAACTTCAGGCCTAGGAGCCTTGGACTCCAGAATATCTCTTTAGCTTTTGCCACTGGCAATGAAAAAATAGCATTTTTCAAATAAATATGCACAAAATGGCCACACTATGGTTTTACCCAGAATCTGAGGCAGATTGGAATCTACATTTTTGAAAGATTTCCAGCTACATCTGAATTGATACTCCTAAAATGTCGTTTGGGAAAAAAAAAAAAAAGCTACCACAGTTTTCAAAGTGTGGTGTAAATTGATAAATCATATTTTTGCAATTATTTCTTCTGCATATAGGAACTACAATCCTATACATAACTAGTGGGCTTCAGACACTCTACAAAAGCCTGAAGACAGCCAATATATTAGGCATCTTCATAACTATAAAAATTTCCACACCACTTATTTTAAAACAGCAAAACAGTTCCAGGGAATAAGCCATAAAGCTCTGTCCCTATGAGATCAGGTCAAAATTTCTGAATTAGGTAGACTGAAATCTCAGTTGGGAAGATTAAATGAACTTTAACTAATGTCTTACACTACTCAGACAATATTAAACTTACATTCAGATCCCATGGATGAGGCTAAAACATATCTACAGAGCTGCTTAACATTTGTTGACCTAAGAAACAGGATAGAAAAAGAGGAAAAGGGAGAAAGAATCTGAGAGAGACAGAGGTAAAAACAAAAAGCAGGAACAGAAAAGGGAAGAGAGACAGAAACACTGAAAGACCACATGAATTATGCAAGAGAGAAAAGCACTTCAGAAAGGGAAAGACTGAGATGTTATTTACAACAAGAAATTTTCATAGATAAGAAAAAATAAATGAGTCAGAGTGATGCAATGTGATGGAATTTAATCCAGCTGTTTGTGTCCTATGGCAACCCCAGATAAGCAATATCAGCAAAATGAATTAGGAAATCCAGATGGTAATAAATATTATCCTCATCAATAAAAAACAGATGCCAAGAGTACTTTTGACACATAAATATTATTTTACTGTGTTCGTTTCCCTTGGCTATTCTCTTTCAAGGGTGGACAAGAAAATTCTGATCTCTTTTTTAAGTTACTTCAGATGCAACTCTAACTTTGTACATATGCTACTGTGTTAATCCCCTCCTGCAGATTAAGTAACATATGTAGATATATCCTTAATGTTATTAAAAAGTCTCAAATCTAGTGGTTTGGAAACACTACACAGGAGTAATTTTCAACAAATATTAACTTTCTGTGAAGTGGCAATAGCATAGTAATTGTATAGCACCATTCTGGAAAATCCAAACACTTTAATGGACATTATGGTCATATTTTAATCTCTTTGGAGCCCTCAAAACATAAGTCTGGAAAAGCTAATTTTCCTCAAAATTATGTGAGAAATTAAGGAAATATTTTCTACTGTGAAAGCTAAAAAAGTACAAACTAAATTAAGAAAAAAATAGTTCCCACTTAATCAAAATCAAAATTTGTTGTTTTATAAAATTTTATTTAATAATCTTTTTTATACAAAAATAAAAACTAGCTCTGACTAAACTCAGGACTAATAATTACGTTTTCTGTTACAGAAAGGACTAAAATTCCTTTCTTCATCAGCTACTGAAAAAGTATACACTATTTATATATGTGTCAGAAACAAGATTGGATATTTTCTCCTCTGCAATATTATTCAAGTGCTTTTTATCTATTATTTTCTTAGCAGCAAAATTGAAGAATAACTATAAATTATGTAAAGCTTTGGAAATGCATATGCCAATAAAAAAAGCAGATAAGCATATATTAAGACTAGAGAGCCACCTAAGCTCTGGGGTTTCCTAACAGGTACTCAATTTTATAAATCTAACAGTGTCAACATATGGGCAAAAATCAGCTAACCTGTCATGTTCTTACAGACATGAAAACAAATCACTTACATCCTTCCCTCACTTTTCCATCATGGAAATCTTTATCATAAGCCTCATTTTAAAGGAAAAATGGGCATTAAGAGGCACCTTGTTTTAGCACCAAATGTAAAAATTCAGCATAGAGAGAAACAGCTGCCTGTACCATCCATGTCACTAAAGGGAAGAGTACTGTTTTTTCTGAATTCTGGCTCCTACAGGAGATGTAGCTATGTCTGTCTGGTAGGCGTGGCAAAATATTACTGCAGAAAGCCAAAAAAATTTCACTGGAGGCTAACACAGCTTGCATGTTGTACAAGTTAAAATGAAGCAAAGCACCCCACTGCTCAGTGTGGCTAAGTGCTGGCATTCTTATTTAAAGGCAGGTGAAATAATAAATTGTAGACTGAGAAATTACCTCTGCATCAGAAACACTTGTGTAAATAGTAAAACAAAACAGAAATAATTGTAGGCTTGTTTTTGCTTTCCTACTGGAAATTCTCTAAAGGAAAATAGCTACCTCTGAAATAGGTATGTCAGATTGAGAAATACTCAGTGACAGCAAGCAGAGTATTACTGTCTTTCCTCAGACATTGGCATGTAATTGCTTCTGCCTTGAAATTCTGCCTACCTACCACATAGCTAACATACAACATTTGAGACATGCACAGAGATGTACTGCTGAGGAGGCAGTCCAGATCCAGATACAGAACATGCCACATGCTAGTATTTACCAAGTCCTAGTTTTTGCAGGAAAAACATTAAGAAATTATTTGAGGGGGAAGTACACAAAACTCACATAAGCTTATCTTCTTCTTGAGTATTCTATGGTAAAATACTGGGTGATAAACACAAAGTTCTGTATGGTACCTGAAATGCAAGAGCTCTTTAGATAACTTACAACATATTCATCCAGTATTAGGCTTCTGGATAAAAGCAAGTTGAACTAAAGAACATTCTAAAGAATAGCCCAGATCTGCTGTTTTTATGATCTCTGATGAAGGCAGCGAGAGCACTCTGAATATATATTACTAGAGGAAAATTTGGTTAGAACCAGTCTGATGACTCTGCCATATCAGTATTTTCTTCATACAGACAAAAGTGGTGTACAAAAGCAATCTCCTTGGTGAAGAGCCAAGCTACTGGCCTCCTATAAACTTGATAGGAGGAAAAGCAAAATATTTTCTAGGGGCAAAAATGGTAACAGAACAAAACAATGTGTCGCTGTCATTTCCTACCTTTCCCAGCTGGATATTTTGTATCTGGAAACATTTCCTTGACACTGGTGAACTATTTAACTGCACTTAGAATGATCAACTCCTTTTAAACCAGGACATATTTACTCTCAGTCTTAATATTGGCCATCTGGATATAACAAGCTATGTATGTGTGATAACTCCTGTGGTGTCTACAAAGGAACTTGAAAGCACTCACAATTGCCCTTAGTTTTAACTGAGAAGTTTTACTATTTCAAATCCCTGCCTTTTCCTGCCTAAACAGAGCAGAGACTATCCAATTCCTATATGCCAGTGCAGCAAAATGTGTGGCCAGAATTATGTACACAGAAATCTAAATGCAAAATTTTCAGAGCATATATATCCACTGCCTTTCAAATCCCATCCTAAAAAATAGACACAATCAATATGAGGGGAAAATGGCCTCCTTAGCTTAACCATGGTGTAAAATATGAAACCAGAAACCTATAAAAGGCCTATAACACACACCATAGCACTCCTTTGCTGAGTTTAGAGGGTTATCTAGAATATTTGGCAGTAAAGGAAGTATCAATTAGAGCCAGGTCACTGTAGCATGAGTGAAGTTGGCTCTGGCCACAAAGGAACTGTTCCAATCTCTCTTCTTTTTAATTGCTTCTGACATGTCATGAAGGAAATAGAACAAGAGGGAAAAGCATTCTGGAAAAAAATTAAGAAGAGAAAAAGTTGAATCTCTTTACATTTCAAATTTTCTGGGGAGAAAGGAAGGGATGTTACTTACTACCAAGAAATACAAAGAAGTCAAGAAAATCAGTCTCTTCAGTAGCCAACTTTTCTTGTTCCTTACAGTTCAAAGCTGCACAAAGGCCCAGCACAAAGGCCTGAGCTCTACATCAATGCCCTGTTTATTGAGACAACATTGTGGATAGCCCCTTGAATTATGACAGTGACTTATTACAGTGTCCACCAAGGGGACACGGTTGAAAATACTACATTTAACAGAAAAAACCTCCAAACATGCAAAGCAAAATACACAAGTACTGCACGTAGGCTTACAAATTATGATATCTAAGGATGTTTGTTAGTCTTCAATTACATGGCTTTTAATCATTCTACTTGTAATGGCTGCACAGCTCTGAGGAATTTTTAGTGGTCAGATAAAGTTCCCATTGCTCAGACAGGTGTGTGTTTCATACTATGGCACTGTTTGCTTACCTGTAATGAGTTTTTAAGTGGAATATACAGTATTACACTTTGTTTCATAAACATTTAACTACCACTCTTGACTAACAAGGGTCAACTTAATACCTTCCACAGGATTGTTATTGAGGCACAGCCTCTTCATACCACAATGGGAAGAAATACAGGGAGGGATTCAGGTCCTCTAAAATCTAGGTGTCGACCTCCATTACCACTGGGAAGTGACAGAACTACCCAGAAATATATTCCTCAAGATACTTTTGGCACCATAATTTCAGAGATGAAACACTTGTTGGAAGTGTCCATTTTTCTCTACGCAATAGAAGAGAGGTTCAGGCAGCTAGATTAGCTGCCAAACAACTTTCAGAAAAAAGTTTCCTGATCTGAAATTACTGATATTACTGTACCGAGAATCTTTAATAGGACTGCATCTTTGTCCTAGCAATGCTATTCCTTTAGAAATTCCTGAGATATAGAAAGGGACTTCTATATAGATAGCATCTGCTGGGGAAAATGATGTTTGTGTCTCTGCTTTTCCTCAGAAGGGACTTTTCATGATCCACAAATGTCTACACATCCAACATGTCCTTAACCTTTAGGAGGCTCCAAATAATTGCTGTTCTCCAGGCATGGAGATTTCTGCACAGAATACCATTATTATTGAGACAACTTCTTCTTCTGTTGTTTTCTGCCTTACACTACAGTGGGAACTCTAATGCCTCTAAAAAATCCAAGAGAAGGAAAAAGGAGAGCAAATGTCACATATTTGCTATATCAACTCATAAAACCACAACAGAGACAAGAAATGGGCTTAAGCCAGAGAGACTGGAACCACATCCCAATCTGCACCCTCCCACAGAATGAGCAGACTGAGATCCTCTGTTCTGGTCTGGATTAAATTCTGCTGTAGATGGAAATCATTTAGACTGTTGAAAAAAACTTGCCAGAAAAACACAACAATGCGGTGAGTTCGAACTCACAACCTTAATGTCTCTCCAAGTTCCTAATGTGTCTAAGAACATGCAAAGTTGACCGTATGCCTTGCAAGAAATCTCTGGGGCAGAAGGCAGGAACAGGCAGACATCCCTGCAGAACTCCTTAGCTATCCATTGGGTTGACAAATAAACTCATTGACACCACCCAACACACGCCTGCCCTGAGCTTTTCCTTCTTGACCTAGTGCTACATCTGGTTCACAAAATAGAATTCTGACATGTTGTGATGGTGCTGATGTTACTGAAGGGTCTGAAAGCTTCTCCTTGGGTGAAATCCAGTATTTTAGAAGACACTTGAGTTAAAATTTTTCTTTTTCTCCATATGCTTTTCCTCCTGGCATCAACTGCTTGCCCTAGGACAAGAAAAAGAGCCGAGTGAGAATTCCTTAGGGAACCCAGAATGTGTACCCTGAATACCCTCACACCATCTGGTAAAATTACACCACTGACAGGCAGGTACATTCCCACAGCACCAAGGAATTAGTAATGCTAAAGTCTGTGATACAGCAAACATCACAACTCCTGGACTCCAAGTCTTTGGCTTAAAACAGGCAAAATAAATCAATGAGAACAAATGCAGTGGAATTTTCCTTCATCAAGTATTTAATCACATGCTGAAACCAATGTTGTTTCTACCATTGTCTAGGTTGTCACTCTTCTATTTTCTAAATTATTTGTATAGCTTTTTCATAGTTTTTAGTTTGTGAGTGGAAGTATTTCATTAATATAGAGCCAGACCAGTAGATCTCATTAGACCCCTTAAAACATCTAGCAATACTATGAGCAACATTCACAGGAGATCAAGATAAAACTGAGGTTCTGACATAACCAAATATTAAATTTTAAACTACTTAAATGTTTAAAAATTTGAAAATCCCAGTGAGCTGTTTTAATCCTACAATTACTACTTGAAGGAACACAAAAGGTAGCTCCTGCCTTCAAGTTACCAATTCAGAAAAGACTGAACAGTCGCATCACACATCCTCCATATTAAGCCTAAAAAATTAAATCCATGTGCAAAATTGTAATATCGGCAGTGTATGCTTTACTCTCAACTGATTCAAGGGGTGTCTCAGTGAAAACTGCAGTAGCCTAGATCCACTGCAAGGAAAAGAGTGTTTTGGCTTATTTGCCTATATGGACGTCTTCTGATCAAAATAATGAGGAAAATGTTGACCCACCTGCTGCAATAACCTGATTTAATGGAGGAAATGGTGACAAATTAAAAAAATATATATATATCTGCACTTATTTTTTCTATACACCAATGAAAAAATTATAACATCCAAAATGGTTACTGTTGTTGTAAGTGAATCTAAAGGTCCTACATCTCGGCTGGAGCCATGTAGCTTTCTGGTGTTAATATACTGCAGGAAAGGCACTGGGATACCTCCAGTCATCCTGCTTTAGACATGGGATGTATATGGGGAGACCATAAAGCAACAAAGAGAAGTTCTCTACAGAAAATGGGCACTACTGCAAGCAGACATTGTTTCATTGATAGCTTTTTCAGAAATATGAGGCCTTACAAAAGACTGTGTTGACTCAAGAGCAAGTATGAATTTACTGGGCCAGGGGAGAGTTGGATTTTCCTGAAATTCCTGTCTGAACTTTAAATATGCCTCTTAACATTGAATGTCCTCAAGGAAATCTGTAACTTAACCTACCCTTTCATGATAATAGATATTCATGTCTTGGAAGCGGGAGCTGACATAGGACTGAGGTTGAACTGCAAGTGTCAAAGCATTACATGGAAAGATTTACATGCTCTATTAGTATTTATTTTTTATTAAATATAGACAGATGCTTTCATTTTAAAAATATTCTTCAAAAACAAAGACAAAATGACACAAATCTTTTGCCATAAAAACAAGCAGCTACTACGGTTAATTGGATTGCACCAAAATTCAGCTTTGGCTTGTTTGTTCTTATCTTCTGCCCTCCACCAAAAAAAGCCTTGCAGCCTCTTAGCACTGTAAAGACTGGAAGTGAAACAGAGACGATGGGAAGATTATCAACGTGCTGGCTGCAGTTGCACTGCCACATCAGAAATCAAACCCAGTTTGCACAGACAGAGCCTCAATAGTCAGTCTGCTGCTGCATTTTGCTTCTCTAAGGACACTGAATCATCCTATTCTTTTGTGTACTCCTCCCACATGCAAAGTCCCATATGAGGCAGTTTATCCTTCCCAGCAAGAAAAGCTGCACAGAGGTTCCCTCATGAGCATGTGTAATATTGCTGCTGAATTGGCCAAGGATGTAATGCAGAGCACCAAGAGACTGAGCACAGAGCCAGCCTAGGAGCAAAGAGCAGAGCCTTGGACTGCAGTTCCACCAAGCTCTATAGTGTACCATGGGACAAGGTCAGCTGCTCCACAGATTACTGACATGCTCTGCAGATGATGGGATACTAAGCAAGCAAAAAGAATAGTTTTCTTGCATTGGGTTTTTCTGTCCTTTCGATGGGAAAAGTTTTCCAGTATTGTATATCATGCTGATTTTAGTGATTCTTCATTTGTTCAAAATTATTCTGGATCACTTTTAGGAATTATATGTGACCCAAATCAAAGCTGGAGGGTTTATTTCAATTTTTTTAAGTAATTTTGAGCATATATCAACTAATTAAGACAAAATAACTTCTGACATTATGAACTTACATTTCTTCTAAGATGGCTCAGGCTTTTCTATAAAGTACCTTTGAATCATTCAGGAATTGATTTATTAAGCTGGGGGAGGCAGGCAGATGGTTGGAAGATGGTAGCACTGTCTATCATTGCACACTAAGGACATTTTCCATAACACACGTGTAATAAATAATGCATTTTACTGAGCCTTACCATTTCATGCAGGGATTGTGCTCATGAGTTAGTCATGGTAAACTGTGGAAAAAAAAAAAAAAAAAAAAAAAAAGCCACCAGAATTATTACTCTCTTCTTCTTAAGTAAAGAATAACATCTTTGAGGACTTGCCAAACAATTGAGATCATGGTTTTGTTTAAAATAGGAAGAAAAATTCTTTTAACTCCAAGGGAAAAACATGTGTTAGCTGTACAAAAAGCACTGTTTTAAAGCAGTGTCAAAGGATAGTACAGCACCCACTGGATTTCTACTCCATTTTAGTTTCACACCTGTGGTCTCCAAAGTTATTAAGTGAATCAGTCATCTGGGAGGTCAATACTGATTTTCAGAAGACAAAGCAAATTATTTGTAGAACATTTGCTTTAAACCATGCTGCATTAAAAGGTAAAGTGACACCTATGCATTTTCAGTCTCAAGCATGTAATAAAAATTGGACTTGAATATTTATGTTTTAGAGGATTAGGAATTTTAAAAATAAAACCAGAAGTAAGTAAGGCTTTGCATTATTCTGGGAAGCAGGCACAACATTCCATTTAGTGTGAATTTTAATAGAAAATATTTTTACATGTCCCTTCATTTGTATTGGAAGGGTATTTGGTTCTGCATCATTTAAGTAAATCAGTAAAGCTTCCCACAGATAACAAATTTAAAATTAGTTCCTACTTTAAGTTTGGGGGAATCTGGTGGGAGGATTTTTGGCAGGCAGAATGATTTTGGGGGTTTAAGGAAAGTTCTTTTATTCATCACATTTGTTGAAAAATTCCTGTTTTCAGAAAGTTCAGTTTTGTGGTATTCATTTGGTTTTCCAAAGGCTTGTTCCTATTCAAGGGAGTACCAGAATTCGGGGACAACTGTTGAGCTTTAGGGAATTCATTGCCTGATTTTTTATAGTTTTATAATGCAGTGTCCAAAAACAAAGAAAACTAATAATCTTAGCATTATGGTGATGTTGAAAGATGACTTTGTGCCATGAAATTCAAATGTTGCTGTCATAGAGAAGAATGTGGTCCGTAAATAGGTTTATTAGCTCTTTGAGGAGCTAAAGATTCATGAATACGTATTGAAGACTTGTATTTTTTAATCCACTCTAAAGATTTGCATAAATGCATTCTAGGAGCCCTTTTGAATGACACAAGAAGAAAAACATTATTTCCTCCAGGATATTAAAAATTTAAGTTAAATTTAATATATCAGAATGGAAGAGCATTAATTAATTTTTCACAATCTTTTATAAATTTCTTCTATATTTTATAATTTCAGAGATTTTGCAATGAGTTCATCATTTCCCTATACTCCTTTCTGCTACAATGAGGCATATGATCATTTCAGTTCTGCATATAACAATCCTATTTCATATATGGCAATGTACACACATTTGACTTTAACAAGCCAAGGAGACAATTAACTTTAAAATAGCTTCCATTTAAAACCCTGTCAGGACACCATTCTTTCTGACCCTTACTCAACACAGCTGAATGCGTTTAGGCTTTTAAAGTTTCACTGAGAAACAGCAGTAACAAACTATAGACTTCCTCAGTCCACTTAAAGTGACAATAGCCAGAGAAAAAGAAATTAAAATTTCAGGACTTGAACTTTTGCACTGGCATCTGACTGATCGTTAACAGCTTTAACATTTGTTTAAAAGTAAGCAGACACATACCATAGATTGGGAAACAGAAAAAAATATCCTGAGTGAGTAATCTAACCTGAAAGTTACCAGAAAACTGCGAAAGAAAGAAAGAAAAACATGATAAGCAGCATTTCAGAGCAATGTGCTTATTTATTTAAACCTTCAGCCCATGTTTAGTGTAGACACTAGGCTACTGATGATTTGCAAAGGATTTTAAATGTATATATCTGGCATTGCATAAATGAAAGGAAATGAAAAAAAAATAATAATTTTATCACGTTATTTTAAATTGCAACATTTCTTGTCCCTATACCATCCCAGCAACTAAATTACTAATGGACTATTGTCATGGTTTAGAAATGGTACTCCCCAATTTAGTGCTCTCACTGAGCCTCTCCAAACCATGCCACTCACTCCCCCTCCCCCTCTACCCTGTGGCAGGATAGAGAGGAGAGTCAGAGGCACAAAAGATAAAGATCATGGGTTGAAATAAGAATAACTTACTGGAAACAGCAATGAGATAAGAAAACGAATGGTAAGGGCAGCAATATTAATAACAAAATTGTACAAAAGCGATAGAGTAATTCATATGCAAAATGCTCAGTGTGGAGCCCGACCTGACCACAGCCACACCACCCTGACCTCTCCCTCCAGCTCAGAGCCAGCACCACCCAACTGCTCCCTCTGCCACGCTTCCTTGACTGGAAGAAACCCCTGACTGGAAGAAACCCCTTCTCCCCGTAAGAGGCTCCCAGCCCCTGGCAATGATGTACCCAGAGGTGGTACAGAGTCTCCTCTGGGTCCTGGCCATGCCCCTCCTGGCTACAGCAAAAATTAACCCTGTCCTGGGTGGAACCAAGACAACCAACTGTGAAAATGCTTTCTACCAGCCACACTTTCAAAGAATGTGCAAGTTTGACTTTTTGAAAAAATCAGTGAATTCTTATGAGTTGATAAGCAAGGAGAAAGAAATGCCTGAACTGAGATGCACTGGTTCCCTTTGGAGACTGACTGAAGCACCTTAAAGATGCCAAGGGCTCACTAGAGTTTTATGAGATGCTGACTGTCCAAAATTTTCTTTGGTTTTGTTTGGAAATCAAGGTCTTGCTTTGGTTTTGGTACCCCGCACACAAAATCAGCACAGGAGAGGTGTTGTGCAGATGGGCCAGATTATATTTCTGCCACTGGTAGACTTGGCTCAAAGGCGCAATGTGCCCTAATCCTGTCACACAAAAATATCTCTTCCAGCTCTTCAAAAATTCTGAGGCAAATTTTATTTTACTTTGCTAAGAAGCAAAATTAGCAGAGTCACTGAAATAAAACACATGATCTAGTTAAAAGCGCGAAATCACAAATGAACAAGAAATTAATCAAGCCAGCTGCACGTAAGGCCAGAAAAGTGCAAGAAGAGACATGTCTGCCAAACTCTTACAAAAGTTTCATAACAATCTAGGTTTTGTTCATATATGCCATATATTGTAGTAGTTGTTTAACAAAGGACAACAGCAGAACCATGTCATTTGTTACTATACACTTGGTAACTTTTTCTTCTCCTCCTTCTTTCATAAACACATTGGCTGAGAATCATTGTTTTGCAGCTGCCAGATGCAATAAATTTCCAGCATATTCACATTCCTAGCTCTAGCTTGTTCTCAAAGAAAAGGCAAACTCTGTAAAATTTAGTAAACAACTAGCCTGCAAACTGAAAACGCCCCAATGTCCTGCCTGATAATGTCCCTCATACAGGATTGAAATCAATTTAAGACTTTTATGAATTTAACAGTTCATAATTAGATTTTTTTGGCCAGGGAAGGAAGGGGTAAAGTGTGGTATTCATTCCCTTGGGAAAAAATTAATGCTTTTTAAAATTTGACTTTTGAATTTTTTAGCTTTGTCAGTAATAGGGACAATGGTAGTTCCATTTTTTCTCACTTTTCTGGAGACAGAGAGGGACAGATACTAGTTATCACATAAAGGAAGGGATTTGGTGCATCCATCAGAGAAGAACACCACTGAACCTTAGGAAAGGCTGAATTTGAATCTGGCATTTAGTGTTTACGCTCATTTCTAGAACAAACAGGTCTGCTGTGCATGCTGCAAAAAATGCAAGAGTGATTCACTACAATGTGCTGGCCTAAAACAAAGCCTCCTATTCTGTTCAGAAGTGGAAGTTCACTCAGGAGCCTGCAATAGAGCCGGATCCTGATTAAAAGCTCATAATAATGAGTGGGAGATTTCAAGTAGCTTTGAATTCAGATGAATTCCACTCTGTGCTTTAAATACTCCTCATCCTTCCTCCACACCACACCTGCGTATCAGCAAAGAGTCATGTTGAGGAAGTCCAGAGGAGTAGGCTGGGACTGGAAGGGCTCAGCAAAAACTCTCTGAGAGTCTAGTTCTCTTCCCCATCTTGTTAACAGTTTTCCTTTCTTCCTCAGTGTTGATTTTCCTCCTTGTTTTCCAGACTTTTCTTTGCTAATGTAATTTGGATTTAAAACATTCTGGAATTGTAATTCTTCCACATTCTTGCCTTGTAGACAATTATAAACAAAGATATGTTAATAAGATTCGTACTCAAATGGACTAAATGGGGAAATCATGGGAGAAAATATGACAGTGATGCAAAACCCACTGTGTGAAAATCTACTGGGTTAGATGACTTTCAGAATTTCCTACAAATACACTGAAACTATTCTTTAAACTAATGCTTTCATCCAACAGCCGCTCACAACTGGAGAGTTTATAGGTCTATTATAAGCCTGCCAAGAGTACTGTGGTCAAAGGCAAGTCCAAATAACCTCCCTGAAAAAATCCACATTGGGAAAAAATGAAATAAGTTTGGTTTGTTTGACACTTGGACAGAAGAAAGCAGAAGAAAATTCAGTGCATAACTAACAATTGCCATCTACCATGCTAGAAATCAGTATTTTCACTTCCCAAGATAAAAAACAATAGGCTGATATGAGGTTCTTACTCATGACTGCAAGTGAGTATTTTGAGGGGGAAGTTGGTTCTGAGTTTAAACATTAGAATCTAACTTTAAATACAACACTCAAAGTAAGCTTTCAAAGACAGAAAGGAGGAAAGATGCAAGATCCTGACTGAGCAGTAGACCTTTTGCACATTTCCCAGCAAAGAAAAGAAAAAGATAAAAGTAAAAAAACCAACACTACGAGTACAGGGAATTATTCAGCCTAAAAATTTAAACAGTGGCCCAGAAAAGAAATGGGATAAATGTGCCAAATAAACATATATATTTCTGCAGTTGCTATTGAAACTTAAAATAAACCTCTTTCCATATTGAGGTCTCAACATTGAAAACTATCCATTATATACATTTCCAGTAAGGTCCTCCAGGCCCAGGAGCTGGGATCTGGTGGATCAGGAAAGGATTTGTCTAAGAGTTTTACATTGATCTCAGTTGTGCTGAAGACCGTATCTCCCATCATCCAGGTCCAGCAATTGGACAGTGCATCTTGGAAAGGGAATTTCTTCTGTTTTCAAAACCACTTGGAGTAGACATTGGGATTACTCCCAGTATCTACCACAGGATAGACAGACACAGTAGTTTCCTCAGGCAGGCCATTCTGATTTTTTTCAGAAATTGGTCTCTGTGGGGTTTTTTGGCAGCAGCTCTCAATCTGTTGCCAGCTCAAATAACCTGCCAGAAGCCTTTGACCACTGCCATTCCCCATGCCAGGCTAATAGTCCCGAGTTTCTCTGCCTATTGCTCATTCCAGGCCATTGTGCTGTGACATTGTTATGGGACTCAGATCAGGCTCATTGATTCTTGCAAGGTAAACAGGCCCATAGACAATATGCTAAAGAGCTCAACTAATCCAGAAATAATCCCACTATTAAAGCTTTTTCTTCACAATGAAAATTAAAGGACAGGGGGTGGGTAAATGTCAGGAGCAAAAATGAACATCTAATGAATGTAATCCTGCCAGACTGATGTGACATGCTGTGTTGATTCTTCTGGAGGGTGAGTAGGTAGTTGTGCATAAGTGTGTGTTTGAGAACTCACACACCCTGAAGAATTCTGAAATACAGAAACTTTAGAGCTCCAGAAATGCTACTATAAATTATATAGACTGAAAACAGGAGAAAAAAAAAAAAAAAAAAGCCACAGAACTGAATTTCACCTTTTTCTGGAAATCCCAGCCATGACATCTTTGGCACCTCACCAAGAAAACCTTTACTTTACATGGCATTTTGTGATCCTAATTATTTAAACTTAATTTTGACCAGAGTAAGATCCTGCACCAGTCTTCCCTGGCTGTCTAAATACCTAGCTGTTTTACTTCTGAGTCTATCATCAGAATATATCACTTTCTTTAATAGGGATAGAAGCCAAGTTTCCTTGCTGTCCAACAGCAAAAGCCACATGTAATTGTCACACACTTAAAGCATAAACACTGAGCCGGTTCAGACTGTCACACTGGGCCTCTGCTTCAAAATCCAGTCTAGGAAAGATATCAAGACATCTTGTCTTAATTCACACACAGAAGATACTTACAAGAAGCATTTGCTAGTATTAACACATTTAGAGATTTCTAAGTGAGCAGCAGTTAGGAAGGGCTTTTACTGCAAGGAGATTTTCCAGTGGCAATATGACGACTTAACTGAAGGATGGAATTTTGTCCATTGATTATCCCACCACAAGGTTATCAAAAAATACATGCTGAAGAAAAAAAAAAGATCATTTATCTTGTCATATGGAGTGATAAATCTTAATATTTGAAATAATTCTGAGTGTCATTGTGTATTTTTCAGTTTATTTCTGGCTAACCAAGTTCGATGATATTGTAAAAGACACAGCAAAGGCCTCCCTTTATTATCCAGAACATACAGATAACATATAGATAAGTGTGGTACTTTAGACCACAGAGAACATTTGCCAAAACCACCTGGAAGGACTTTAGAGTCAAAATTTTCATCTCCAGAAAACTATGTTGACTTTAAGTTTCTCTATGCTTTTCAAAGTCAATGGATTACAGCTAAAAATCACATTAGACCATCAATGCTACAGCAAAATATCCCCAAAAAAAACAAAGTTTACCAACGTTTGAATTCTTCAATGTTTGAAGTCTTCTTTTACCAAAAGGTACTGATGAAAAAACTAGAAAAATTTTCTCTTAGACAAACCTCTTGTCAACATAAGATGCTTCAATCATTTTAGACATTTTTTACTCGTTTACAATCTTTCCTTATTTTATGTGTTCCCATCTCCTTTGAATGGCTACCAACTTCTGACCCAAATAGAACTTCAAAACAGACTTTTATTTGGAACAATAACCCTGCCTCAAAAAGCATAATACTATCTTGCTCAATTTACTAACGGCAACAAAACCCAATTAATGACTGAATTTGTGCCAAAATGAAAATCTGGGTTGGTTGAGGGTTTTTGTAGAAAAACCTGTTAATGATTTCATATGACTGCAGTCTTGATCTTTGCAGATACATTTACCCCACAAACAAATTATCAGAGACAGTATCATATTCTAAACCAGAAAGGAGGGAAAAAAATTAAAAATACCACCATCAGAGAAAAAATTACCAGTATTGTTCTCCAGCAACAGAGCAACTGTTCATTTTTCTGGCCATTGCAACACACAAGTAACCACTACTCTTTAGATGATACGACACACTCATACTAACAGTGATTCTCCTACCATCTCAAGAGAATTATTTACTATTTCTTTCTGAAGTCTTTTACAAACCAAATACTTGTTTCCATTCTGCACATCCTGAGTGCTGATCCCAAACTCTTTTGCTAGAAAAGTGTGTTCTAGTGTATGTTCTTTTGCATGAATAATTTGTACAGTAATCTACTTTCCTTTCCCCACATGACTGGATTAAAGTTTTATGGGGCACAGGGTAAAACCAAACAATAAGAACAATCTTATTGTCATCGTCACCAAGTTTCACAGCAATTCTGTTCTCATGTTTTCCTCATTCCATCCTTTTCCTCCTCTCTTTTCTAGACAATTAATTTCTCAACTTGCTGTCCCTCAGTCTGAAGTCTTCCCTGCTGCTCACATGAAACAGTGTAAGTTACTGACTGTTGAAAACTTCAGCTGAAACGCAGCCAGGTCAAGATGAGGTTATATAAAAGTTTAAAGGCAACATTTTTAGGTCACATTCTCAGCAGTGCAGGTTCCAAATGTTTCAGTAAGCAGACTGCACTTAACACTTTATCTGAGAGTATCCCTTAAATTAATAATGTGCCTATAGACCACATAAAAGTGCATTTTTGCCATGCAAACCCTATAAGCACATGCTGTACTTGTACAATTCCAAGACTACCTGTACAGCCAGGCATTTATTTGTTCTCAGGCACAGAAAGGAAGAAAGTTTAAAGTAGTTATTTTTCCCAAAATAATTTAATAAAAGATGATGGCTTTTCTTTTCTTTCCCTCTGTGTGTGAAGATTAGTTAATCTTTAAAATTACAAACACAATTAAAAGCCTAGTCATTCTGAATACTTTATAATGTGCATGCTCATTTTCCTTTCCTAATACCATTGTATGTGCCAACTCTCACCACTGTGAAGAATCTCCACTACATGGAACTTTAGTTTTGATTTTTTTCCCTTAGTAAAATGGCCTTTATAGTATTTTGGTTATGCATTCTTATGACTGGAAATTTATTTGAACATTTTAGACAAGAAAACTCTGTGTAGCTCTTGAAAAGGTATTCTGTTTGGTTGCAAATCATGAGAAAACATTTATTTCTTCATAGTTTCAATAAATTGAGTCTATGCCTGCAGGCATGAATGGACAAGAAAAGAGGAACAATATAGCTCTAACAGCAGGGCAAAACCTATCCATCAGAAAAAAATTGCTATATTTTCCTTGTGCATTTCCTTAAATTATTTTTGAAGCAGTTTTCTAGTGAACTAATACAATACATTACCTCCTATTTCCTGCTGGCTTCTGACTGAAATGGATAAATTGAAGTCTGGTGGAATCTATCTAAGCAATGTACTATTTGACAGAGATACAATTTTTTTAAATTCTGAATTCATAACATTATTGTACCTTTGATATGCTGTATGTATTTCATGCCTATCCTACCACTTGTGCTATGGTTCTCATTGATGTGTAAGGTGAGGAACAAAAAATTGAGTTAGCTTCTACATGGCAACAAAAGCAAGTGAAGGGCAAGGCCCAGAGAGATAGGCTGTTTATCCTTTGTACTCCCACCAAGCGTACTTATAAATGTTCTCTTCCTTTCCTTTTTCCCTTCCAAGCTCAAATTTTTCACTTCCTACTTGACTCTACAGTTGCTCATCTCTGTGGTTGTTTTGTTGCTAGACAAGTTTGCATTTTAATAATTGCTTAGGCAGAATTATACAAGCTGGGAAGGCAAAGAATCAAGAACAAAACCAACATTCCACAAGAGAGTGAGCTTCCAACTGTAGAAATAACAATGGTAATTTAGAAGGAGTTTTGCAATTATAAAATTGTTTTAGCTATAAAAAGGAAGTAAACGAAAATACTCATGGTGTCACTAACATCCTTGCATGATGAAACAACTACAAGCTAGTGCCCTTAAAGCATCATTTACAGGAGAAAGAAATAAGCCAAAAAACTCTAAAAGCAGTTGAATTACCATACATTAGTTAGCATTCCCTCCATAAACATATCAATATATGTATTATAAACCCTGTCAGAATTTCCCTGTTGTGGTTAGAATTGATTTGCCAACTAAAAAGCCCATAACCTTTATATACATACTTTCTGCAATTTGTTTTTATGTATTCATTTATACAATCCTCTTTAACCTATTAATATACTAGCATCTTGTTTATATATGAAGAAGCTCAAGACACAGAATGTCTCTTGAATTAAGAAAACTCGTGTTTCCTCTCCATCAAAACATGATGTGGTTACCAATATATTCCCCTTATTGAGGATGTCCTTAAAAAGAACAAGAGTGTTTTGACTGACAATCTACTACACGTGAAAAAACACGTGGATCATACAACAGCAGCTAGTTCATTCAGGGCTAGGTCCCAAAATCATGGTCATAACTGGGACAGCAACCTCTGACTACTGGCACATTCCAGTCTGTTAAAGTGAACCCTCTCTCACAACCTTAGGGTCAGGCATTTTGGGGTGTAGAAAACCCTGCAGAATGTCCTGTTTCCAGTTTAAGTTCATATATTTAGATGTTTGTCTCCAAAATCAAGACTTGCACTGCCTGGAGAATTTCTCCACAAACACACCATTCCTTAATGTATTATAGGTAATCAGGTTTGGATTTAGTTTTTTTTTTTTTCCTTTTTTTTCCCTTCAAGCCTACATGGGCTACCTGACCTCAAATAACATCTTCCAACAAAAAAAAAAAAACAGGGAAGTCGCCTACTTTCTCATGCCAATCCACATACCACATTCCACAGCCTTTTTAGTTTCTAACTCCTGAAAGCTCTGATTAAACATGTCTTCCTACTTGTTCATAGAATGGGTATTTTGTGTGGAGTATCACTGGCTCAGAAATAAAACCTCAAACACAAAGCAACACAGAGTGATTTATTCAGCAACACGGGGCCAGTTTCTAGCAGATGATGAAGTGGAAAGCTACATGCAGAGTTATGAAGTCCAGAAACCAAACATCTTCCTGATATTTTTTTTTTGTCTTTTTTTATCTAAAAGCAGAAATACTGTTTATCTCTCTCTGAGGATATATACATTATTAAATGCAATATACACCTACTTTATCCACTTATGTTTCTGCAAGTGAATTGGAGGCTGTACTTTTTCCTGGCTTGTGACTATTGGTCATACTCTGAACCATGTTCTAGCATTTTCAGTTTTCTTGCATTTGTATGTAGAATACTACCCTGCCTTTAGCATGATAAAAAAAATTGTTCAGACCTACAAAGCCAGCATTTGTTTTTTTAGGCCTCTTTAGAATATGGAGTATGTTTGTAGGAAAAGCAGTAAGAGAATACATATTCTGAAATTCATAGTTTCTCAGAGAGGAACTTTGTCAAGTTTGAGAGTTGTTTCCCAGTCAGTAATTTAGCGATGAAAGAGAAAAGCAGAAAGATTGAATCTACAGTGTCCAGAAAGAACAAGCACTTTAGATTAAGAATGGTATCATTTAAATCTCTACATGCCTGAGAATATGTGCAAAGATGCGCACAATTGCATGCAGCAGACAGCAATCTAAAGGAGATTCTGCATTAATGAATTACACTTTGAATAAGTACCTTTGACACCACTCTGCACTGGGAAACCACAGGCAGTTAAACATTTCTGAGAGAAAATTGCAGCTGGTATCCTCAAATCTCGACTTTTATCACTTGCAAAAAAAGTTAGGGTGCCAGTGTGAGGCAGTGCAGTGCTTTGTCTACCTGCTGAGGAAAAGGCTGAGAACAAAGATTCAGTGTTTGTCTAAATGAACAATGGAGATAGTCTTGTATTAACTCTACTCACAGACTGAGCCAGCTAGACATGCACAGCTGTGGTACAGAGACGCTGCCGGTTAGTGCTGTGCCGGAATTAATAAGCATAGCTGCAAGGCTGTATATTTTACTTCAAACCTATTGCCAAGACATAAGATAGTATGTACTTCTAGATACAGACACTCAAATTACATTCCAGCTTATGCCTTGTTTATGCCTTGGCTTGATGTGTTCAGATAGGTTCCTTTGAAACTCTTCAAGTTTGGATGCCTTTACCATTGCAGGAAATGGGGCTCATTCTTAGGAAGCAAACCGTTAACATTTGGCCAATACATCCAAGGCTGTTCTGCAGGGACACCAACTTCAGACTGGCAGTTTTTAAAAATCTTATTGTCAAGACCTTCGTTCATGCCTCTATTTTCCACCACTGCAATTGAATAATATAAGTCTAGAAATATTTAAAGAATATTCTTGAGTACTTCTGTAATAAATGTTTTAATACTGACAGTAACTTCCAGGACTTGCTGGCTTGCTCTGTGGAGTTTTCACAGATTCTTGGTCTTCACCTCCTTAGCAAAGTTGGCTAAAACCATGTTTAGATGAAATATGTGTACCTTATAAACAGTCTTGAATACAAAAAACTAAGTGCAAACTCATCACAGTGAAGACCAACTCCTGTATATATGAACAAGAAATTAAATACAATGCAAAAATAACTGGCAAGACAACAAAAAACATTGACAGGACTGGAGGCCTGTATTAAACCACAGGCAGCATAAAAATTTATGATATGACACTTTGCAAAGCTAAAAATCAAGGAAAGAAAGAGGATACCACTGTCATGCCAGTACATGCTAACAGAAATATTCTATACGTAAGAGACTAAATTTTTCCCTAAATCTCATTAAGGCTTTAGATGGGGAATTGAATTGCATAAGAGTTTTTATAACCATGTTTTTCAATAAAGCTAAAGAAAAGCTGGAAAAAGTCCAAAGCTGAGATGAAGAGGTTCTGAAAATATGAACTATGAAGAGAGATTGAAGAAACTGGCTTTGTTTAGTCTAGAAGACTGAGGAAAGACATGATAGGAGGCTTTCATGCATACAAGGTTGCTTGTAAGGGGACGGCAACCAATCTCTATGCCTACTGAAGGAAGGACAAGAAGAAATCATTCATTTCCAATACAGAAAACTGCATTGTGAAAGCGACTCTACAGGAAAAGAGGCGTAAGCATGCTGCACGGGGAAGCCGTGGAACTAAATTGAACAAAAGGTTTACAAAAACAGGCTGAGAAATTGGAAATAGTTTGCAGTACTTGAGCCTCTTTAAGCCCTCTTTAAGTACTGGAAGATGTTATAAGGTCTACTTGGAGCCTTCTCTTCTCCAGGATGAACACCCCAACTCTCAGCCTCTTTGTACAGAGAGGTGCTCCAGCCCTCGGATCATCTTCATGGCTCTCCCCTGGGCTTGCTCCAGCAGGTCCACAAACTACTTATGCTAAAAGTTCCAGAGCTGGATGCAGTACTTTGGTGGGGTCTCACAAGGGCAGAACAGACACAAAGAAACTTCTCCCTCAACCTGCTGACCACGTGTCTCTTGATGCAGCCTAGGACATGATAGGCTCTCTGGGTTGCAAGTGCATAATGCTCAGTCATGCTAAGCTTCTCAACCATCAACACCCACAAGTCCTTCTCCTCAGGGCTGCTTCCAACCTGTTCTCTGCCCAACCTACACTCATGATTGGGAATGCCCTAAAAGTGGTGCAGGATCTTGCATTTGGCCTTGTTGATGATGAACTTCATGATGGTTGCACAGGTCAAACTCCCAGGTTTGTCAAGATCCCTCTGAGTGGCATCCCAATTTGAATTGTCTTTCTTTACTCAGATGCCAGTTTTCATAGCTCCTGTTAGAACTTCCTTAAAAACGCTGCTCCTCTGCTGAACTTGTGTTTGACTGTGCTTGAAAACAGTTTTAAAATTATCAGGGAGGTAGGAAGAGAGCAGTTTGATACACAGACATATCCAAACAGACACAGAGCATGACCACAAATGTCTCATCTCCTTAAAAAAAATTGGCTAAAAAAAAAATCTACCCTATTCAAACCATAGACAAAGTAATTTTGATGTATACATTCTCAGTTCCTGAGAACAATTTTCACCGTCGTGTTTGTTAGACTGAAGTGCTTGCTAACAAAGTGAGGCTACTAAAAGAATATGCTTGGCTGTAACTTCAAGGCCCATGTGTCCCAGAGTAATTTCCTAGAGAACTTCCTAATATTGAGTGAAAGTATCCCTAGGCTGAACTTCTGCAGAGCATTGCTTGTGCTTTTGTTCTGTTTTGCAGCCAAGTTGGGAGACTCAAAAGGGCCATAAGAATTATTCCTCATTAAGTATCAAATTATTTGATATCTCTAATAGACTGTCCTATTTCAGATATTATAAGAGGTTTTATTCCAGAGAATGGAGAGGTGGCTGGATAGTGGAAAATATTATTTTTATTTTTTCAGGGGAAAGAGAGAGGTATGTGATACACATCAGACCTTTTTAGCATCTACATTACTTTCTCCAGAACTAACTCTACTCCACGTGCTGTGCAACTTGGCAATGCTATGGTATCAAACAAACTTCTAAGACAACTTTCTCCATATTTCCTCCCATTCCCAACAATTAAAGTAATTAAAGTGACACAATTTGGAAGACAACTGTAAATGATATAGATATAATGCTATGTGTGATTTGAATTTAGAAAGCATGAGTCACAGCAGGCTGCACTTCTGTCTTGGATTAACCCAGCAGGTACCTTAACTCCACACAGCCACTCATTCACCCATCAGTGTGATGGGGTAGACAATCAGAAGAAAAACAAATAAAATCTGTGGGTTAAGATAAAGATTAAAAGGGCAGAAAAAAGAAAGGAAAAATATTAACAACAATACTGCTATTTGTTATTACTGCTATAAGCACTAAAATATACAAGTGATGCCAAATGTAATTGCTCAGTACTCACTGACCAATGCCTAGCCAGTTCCCAACAGTGAGACACCATTCCTATGCCAATTACCCAATTTTATCATACAGCATGATGCCACAAAGCATGGAACATTCCTCTGGCCCTTTAGTGTCAGCTGTCCTGGCTGTATCCCTTTCCAGCTTCTTGTGCCCCCCCAGACTACTGGCTGGTAGAGTGGGCTGAGAAGCTGAAAAGTCCTTGGCTCAATATAAACACTACCTAGCAACAACTAAAACAGCAGTGTGGTATCAACATTATTCTCATCCTAATTCCAAAACACAGCATTTTACCAGCTAATAGGAAGAAAATTAACTCTATCCTGGACAAAATCAGGATAACTACATGCGAGAACCTGAAGAATTTTTGACTTTGTGTAAGGAGGTCAACAAGGCTAATGATGTATCTAAAATGTATAGGAACAGGAAAGGTTTTGCAGTATTAAACACAACTATTATGACCTTTGAGATAAAGAAAAGGCTAGACATAATATGTACACATATTTTCTATGCACTTTTCACCTCATGTATATACATTATGTGGCTTGCACTTCCACTAAGTAGCAGACTGCCTGGGAGTTTCAGCTGGGGTGTGTCAAGGATTCTTAGTCATAAATTTCATAGATCATTTTATTAGCTCAAAATAATCTCTTGGCAAGACATCTTACTTCCCTGCCCCCAAGGCATTGTTTGTAATAAAAGCCTGAAAATAACTATACCAGGCAATTTTGTTATTCAGTCTCCTTCCTCAACATGAAATGGAATCTCTTCCAGTCCGTGCTCTTCCTAATGTGGTTATTCTTACTGTGTATGTGCATGTTGTGCAACTGCTGCTGCATCAAACTGCGCAGAAACTTGTGCAGAATAAGGGAATGACTAAATGTCACTATTCTTCATTCTACAGCTCAGTTATGAAGTTCATCCTTTGTCTAATCTTGTTAAATCCAGACCAAGTTCATAAGACAGACTGTAATATAGACAGATTGCACTAACAGTTTTTGTGCAAGTAGAAGAAAATCAGAGAGCTACAGATATTGTGATAACACAGAGAAGACATTGGAAATTACAAACCAGGCTTTTTATTTTATATTTCTGTCCGTTCTAGACACTCCATTTTAAGCAACTGGCCTTTAAGAAACTCCAGGCACATCACTTCCTAGCACAAAGTTAATCTTCCCTCTCATGAGCACATTACTGTTTATTCATCAATTCTCTTAGTTATTTTAAACACATATCTTTCAAGTTGTGTAATGACAGAACAGTCCTTTACTAATATACAAGTTATTCATTTTTTCTGCCACATGACTGCTAGCAACACCCAGCTATGTATTGCACAGATCTTTCAATGCCTTTTTTCCTGATAATTGGAAGATATTATGCAATATTAAGTAATTAACAGCATTTTTAAGAGCATTCTATCAGATCTGTGAATAATTGATTGCTTCTGCCTAATTAAAAGAAGAAAAGAACAGGGTAAAGATCTGTATATGATATGGCATTTTGCTCAAGTGTGGTTTCATGTTGTGGCAAAATGTGTACGTTCTGTCTTGTGCATAACCAATCCTGCCTGATTGTGTAATATGAAGTTAATGGAGAAGAGAGATGCTCTTATAGGCGAACAAAAAGTTAAATCTCTTTTTCACTTAATCTGTGATTATGTTGTGAGGAATATAAAGCTCTGCAGCTGCTTGTTTACAACTCACAAAAACACACTGGGACACAGATTGCTAACAGATGTAAATGAACAGCTTTCTTTCACTTCATAGGATCAAAGGTCCCAGTATATAAATGTATAAACATTTGGTCACCACTGCTGAATAAAACATCTGAAAATGCATGTCCACAAGTATGTCCACAAGAATTCTAATGAAAACCAAGGAAACTCTACCATGTGCTTGAATTTGAATACATGCTCTAATGATTCCCTGGCTAGAAATACTTCACTGAGGCAGAGACTAGATGCCTATATCTACAGTTACTTTTGATCTGCTACTTACAAAGGAAGCACATGAAAAAGCCTTTTGATAGAGAATACTAGGGTTTTCCTCTTTATGCCTTCACAGACAAAAGAAACCAAACTGAACTCTGAAGTACAAGTAAATGTTTTTAGTTTTGGGAATAGAGTTCAGAGATATTTTTTGGTTCATGCTGCAAATTTTAAATATTTCTTTAGAAGAAACACTTTCTCCTTCTAGGAGGAAAAAAAGGCTTAAAAATTACTGAATGGCTTTGCTTTTTCTGGTGATAAAAATGCTACTAGCATTACATTGTTACAAAACTATATGCAACCTTGCAAGAAAATTTTATCCCTCGGTTAATCCCTTTAAAGTATATACTTCTCTTTAAATTGTAGTACATTTTGCAAACCCCCAAATCTGACTCTTAGTAAACAAATGTGCTGCACACCCACTACAATTCAGAAGAAATTAAAACATTTCTGTTTTTTAAGGGGCAAGGGCTCAGCTCAATGAGCTAGCTATCCATTAATCAGACACTGCAACTTCCGACACTTTTTCTGGTATGGGAGAACGTCTAATTTTGATGGAAGAATTTCAAAACCAAAAAATACCCCATCTGACTTGTGCATGCAGACAGATTACAGCTATTAGCACACAGAATATGCCTGCAAAAAAGGAACACTGACAAGCAAGGTATTCTTGTCAAAAACCTATGCACTGTCATATTTTTTTTACTCCAAATTATGTAAAATGACACTTTCACAGACATGACACAGATTTGCCAAACAGCAATGTCCTGATTCCACCCCAGAGGGGAAGGGTTATGTCTTGCATTGAAATCTACATTTCTCCATGGGATGAAACCATTAGCTAGCTTCCTTACTGTCAGGACAATAAACACCAACAAAGGACATGCCACAGAAAGTCATAAACGGTGATATCCTTCCCATCTGACTTTAGTCACTATCCTAGTTTCAGCTAGGACATGGGTAATTTTTTACAGTAGCCAAGAAGGGGGTGTGGTGAGGCCCTAATGTTATTCAATACCTTCTCACATCAATTTCCAGGGACTAGATTCCCATCAGAGGAAGAAACTGGTGGGCAAAAACCTCCAGTATTGCTTTACTTTCCCTCTGTCATGGGCAGGTACACCTTCCACTAGACCAGGCTGCACAGAGTCCTATCCTGCCTGGCCTTCCAGAGATGGAATAAAGAATTTCATCCTAGTACCTAATCTAAATCTACTCTCTTTCAGTAGTACCCCCTTTTCCCACCCCTACATGGCCTTGTAAAGTTCCTCTCCAGCTCTCTTTAGGCTTCCTTCAGGTAGTGAAAGCACACAATAAAGCAAATCCACAGCCTTCAACAGGCTGAACAACCCCAATTCTTTATGCCTTTCCTTGTAGGAGAGGTGTTCCATCCCTCTAACCAACTTGGTAGCCCTCCAACACTTCATGTCCTTCCTGTGCTGGGGACCCCAGGGCAGAGCAGAGGGACACAATCCCCTCCCTGCCCTGCTGCCCACACTGCTGTGGATGCAGCCCAGGACACACTTGGCTCTCTGGGCTGGCAGTGCCATGGCTGGGTCATGGCCAGCCTCTCACCCACCAGCACCCCAAGTCCCTCTGGGCAGGGCTGCTCTCTGTCTGTCCATCCCCAGCCTGTGTTGATAGTGGGCATTGCCCAACCTGGGTACAGCACCTTGCACTTGGCCTTGTTAAATCTCATGAGATTTCCATGGACTGGTTCCTGAGCTTCTCCCAGTCCATCTGGATGGTATTCCATCCTTCAGGTGTATCAACTCCACCACTCATCTTGGTGTCATCTGCAAACTCGATGATTCCTTCATCTGTGTAATTGAGAAAGACATTAAATAGAACTGGTCCCAGTAGGGACCCCTGAGGGATTCACGCTCATCAGGACTCTGAGCCCTTAACCACTACCCACTGGATGTGACCAGCCAACCAATTCCTTATCCAGCAAGCAGTGATCAGATAAGCTGTTCTTTCCTGTATCATTAAACTGACAGAAGTGAAATACTCTGTGATTGATAATGATATTGCATTCACTATGCTCTTCAGACTTCTGCTGAGAATACTGACTGCAAGAAGGGAGAAAAAATGATCTCAACTAGCATAAAATGTTAAACATGTCCAGGTTAGAGCAGCCCATGTATCTTGAATACTCTCTCTCTTAATGATCTTTTAGGGTTTTTTTACTGACAGGACTCTCACCATCACCATAATTTCTCCTCTCTCAGCTCTTTATCTTGAGACACTTGAGGTTTTTCTTCTATGAATCACTGTACAGCAACGAGGCCTACTTCAGATGGTATACTTTATCTTCTGAGCTAAAAGGGCAGACAATAATTTTGGCTTTGCCCTAATATACACAATTCTGCAGCTATCTCATTCCTTGGGTCAAGAATTTCCCAAAGCATTTCCTAGGATAATCCGTAGTGCAGTAATTCCTCCTCATACATGAGCCAGCACAATTGTCTGATGCATTTTACACAGTTCAGAGTCCAACTCAGTCACTGCTCACTCCAATTTTCCCTCACCACACACGCAATTGCCTGACTAGGTCCTTCTCGTTCACTGACACTCCACTTTCCAGAGGAGCACATGCCAAGCATACAAAGGCCAGGGAATGCAGAGGAATTAACCATTTTTGGAATTTGATTACTTCAAAGCTGTTTCACACGCTCAAGTCACTTTTAGTCATTCAGAATACGATATGATGTACGGAAACTACCTTTTAACCTTTAGATTTCCTGTTACCTGGAATTCATATTACATGGGAAATGCTTAGCTGAGGTAGTGTTAGTCATTTTGATCATTAAACAAAGCTGCTATGTGTTATAAATACATATTTTCGTGTTGGCTTTCTGCAAATATTGGAATGAATGTTATAAGATGATGGGTTTTCTGCAGTTTTTTACTGTGTTTTAACTGCCTGAATAGATTTATAAGGTTTTTTCTTTGCTGTAGTTTGTAATTTAGGTGTAGTGTGTTTCAGCTGCCTGAATAGATAATTTCCAAAAGAGGCCCAAGTGACTATCAGCATTCTCTGCCTGTGGAAAAGAGACCCAAGCCCAAATCAAGATGATAAGAACCGAATAAAAGTGGGATTACGCTCGACAGACCCAAGGAGTGACCATGCAGAGCAGTTCCTGGAAAAGTGAATGTGCATAATTCCATGCATGAAGAACAGGATAAAAAGGGGGTGGTTCCAAGACACCGGTGTGCTCTTGGCAGTGTGCCAAGACACCCGGTCGACCGTATTAACCTTTGCTTTCGTTTATTTCTCTTATTGTCTCTATTAAACATTTTTAAATCATACCAGGAAAGCGAACCTCGTTTTTCACATATGGGAGAGCCTCAGCTGCAGTTCGGCGATAGTCATGTCATTCCTAAGGCCAAGCTGTTCGAGGGTCATCCCCACATACCTTTCTCCAGACACAAGGAGAGGTGGAGTGGACAGGAGCCAGCAGGTCCCCGTTTCCCCAGCCTGCCATCCTGTCTCCTCTCTCCCCCCACAGGGCCCGGCCCTTCCAAGGCTGGGCAGGAAGGGCTAACGAGAATTCACGTTATTCCCCTTTTGTGAACCCAGCGTCCTGTGTGCTGTGTATTGGAACCAGCGGGCAGGCAGAGAAGGTCTCATTACGTGAATTGGGTTAATTAAGTGAAGGATGCTTTCACCAGCGCCTCAGGACAGCCGGACGCAGTGGCGTGCGGGCGCACCTCTCCTCGGGGCCCCGCCAGGTGCCGGCGGCGGGACGCGCCCCCAGCGCCGGTGCGCTCGGCGGAGGGCAGGGCCGGGAGGCCGAGGGGCGGGGACAGGCGGGACAGGCGGGACGGCAGGCGGGTACGGCGGCAGCGGCAGGCGGGGCTCACGGCGGCAGCGGGGCCAGGCGGGGCTCACGGCGGCAGCGGGGCCAGGCGGGGCTCACGGCGGCGGCGCAGCCAGGCGCCCCGGCGGCCCCGCGGCCGGCGGGAGGGAGGCGCCGAGGGACCAGCGCCCCCTGGCGGCGCGGCCGGGCGGAGCGGCTCCGCGGCCGCCGGCTCCCCCGGCCCGCGGGGCTCGCCCGCCCCCGCCCCCCGGCCCCTGCGGAAAGTTGTCCCTGGCCCCGGAGCCACCCGGCTCCCGCCTCCCGCTTCCTGCCCCGCCGCCGCCGATTGGCCCGCCGTGCGCCCAGGAATGCGAGCCATCCCTTTATAGCGGCGCGCGGCGGCCGGCGCCCGCAGAGTCCCGGCAGCGCCGCCACAGCTGCCTGCCGCTGCTCGCCCTCCCGTGCCGGGACAGTCGCGGCCGCCGCGGATATTGGTCGCCGGTACCCGGAGGCCGGCGCTGACCGCCCGGATCGCTCTTGCCGCAGGTAAGTGCTGAAGCGGCTCCCGCCGGGCTCGCTGTCCCGTCCGAGGGCGGCCGGGGACACCTGCACCGTCCCCGCTGCGCAGCCTGCCTGCCTGCGGCAGCCTCGCTGGCTCCGGCCGTGGGTGCGACGGCAGCGTGGTGACCTTCCTCGTGCGTTGTCTCAGGCTGGTTCAGAGACAGACCTTTGCCATGGGGCCAGCGACTGCTCTCTGCCTCCTTCTCCTCGTGCTCGGCGGATCAGAGACCAAACGCACTGCAGGTAAGGCCAACTCTGCTGGTACCTGGGGCAATCGGAAAGGGGGAACAAAAAACTTTGGTGCCTGTGTAGGTAGATGAAGTTGTGTTCGGTGGTAAAGAGCTCCAAAGCTCTCAGTGAACAAAAACATTTTAACCTGAGCATCAGCTAGTTGAGAACGGGAGACTTCTCTCTGGTGTGGAATTTGTGTAGCCGTCAGAAATGGGAAGGCAGAGTCTCCAGAACTTGAGTATGTAGCTTGTCTGCCTCTGGGCTCAGCAAAGGAAAGGAGGAACACGATGTAGGAAGCGGCTGAAGAAGGAATGGGTAGTAGTCTGCCGTCCTGGCGCCATAGAGAAGCTGCTACTGTGCTGCTGTTACTCAGCCGGATTATGCCATATCACTTTGCCATGTCCTAGCATAGAAATATTGCAGTCCGGGCTTTGCTGTCTGTGCTGCTAGAGTGTAAAGAGGTGCCGTGGAATGGCTGCTACCTTTGTGTGTCAGTCAGCGGGTACCTGGCAATCCTGTGCCGACTGGCTCCTGTACAAGAATGCACATGTGCTGCTGCACAGCAGCAGCTCCTGGTAGGACTGCAGCACCATCAGAGCTACTGTCTGTGCTCTGATGTGAGGCACTGTGCCTTACGGTGTGTACCAGGAGCCAAAATGTTAAGCAATCCTGGGAGATTTGCACCTACTCAGCCTCTTGTCCTTTTCTCATGATGCTTGTCCTGATCTCTCTCTGCAGAGTCCAGGAATGATGATAACAGTGTCTTCGATCTCTTTGAACTCATTGGCTTCATGCGGAAGGGAGCTGGGCGCCGGGCCCCCGGGGTGTACCTGGTGAAGGGACCAGAATCATCCAGCCCTGCTTACCGCATCGAAGATGCCAGTCGCATCCCTGCTGTCCCTGACTCGAAGTTCCAAGACTTACTAGACGCCATCCATGCTGAGAAGGGCTTCATTCTCCTGGCCACTCTCCGGCAAGCCAAGAAAAGCAGAGGCACACTGCTCTCCGTGGAACAGAAAGATGGCTCTGGTCATGTCTTCAGTCTAGTATCAAATGGCAAGGCAGGCTCCCTGGACCTGAGCCTTTCTGTTGATGGCAAGCAGCAGTTAGTGTCAGTAGAGGATGTCTTGCTAGCTACAGGACACTGGAAGAATATCACCCTGTTTGTGCAGGAGGACCGAGCTCAGCTCTATGTGGGGTGTGAGAAAATGGAGAATGCTGAACTGGACATCCCCATCCAGAACATCTTCACTAGGGACCTGGCCAGCAGTGCCAAGCTCCGCATTGCCAAAGGGGGAGTCAATGACAACTTCCAGGTAAGACTTTCACATATGCTTTTGCCTAGAATTTTCAGTCATCTGTTTTGAAGGTGCATTAGCTACTCAATGAGCCTAAATAGCGACAAAGACCTCTAAATCTACTAAACTTTACTAATGTAGTTTGAAGGGTAAAGCATTAGATTTGCAGGGATGGAACTTTCTGCAGCAATAAGATGGCATTGAGCCTTCCAGACAGGTAGTTGCAGCTTCATTGCTCAGCTTCTGATATGATTCAGAAATCCATGGGTCTTTTCCTTCCTGCCTGGAGAGTCGCCAAGTCCTTATGCTCAAGGATAAGACTGTTAGGAAGCTGAGCTGGTTTTCATTAAGGAGAATAGAGCAATGTGTTTCACTTTTCCGTCTGTCTGTCATGAAATTGCTCTGTAAGATCTTGCATGACCTTCAGTCACTCCATGCAAGTGGTACTTCTTTTCCGTGCAGTTGCTGCAAGTAGCTGTAATTCTTCCTCTGTCCACAGGGTCTGCTGCAGAATGTGCGGTTTGTGTTTGGAACAACTCTGGAAACTATCTTGCGGAACAAAGGCTGCTCCAGCTGTAAGTTTACAATCTTCTGAATCCAATGACCTATTAAAAATAAGATTTCTCATTACGTTAGAAAGACAAGTTGAAACAGAACTCAGAAGTATGCTGACATGCAAATGAACGTTGCATAAGAAATAAGATTATATTTCTGCAGACACCCTAATGAATCTGGTGGCAGCTGTTTAGCAGGTGTTAGCCTGGAATGATAAATGCATGTGGTATAAAATGCATTTACTTCATGTCTGTTTTTTTCTCTTAGCCACCAGTGCAATCATTACTTTGGACAACCCCATCAATGGTTCCAGCCCAGCTATCCGCACTAATTACATTGGCCATAAAACAAAGGACATCCAAGCAGTCTGTGGATTTTCCTGTGATGAACTAACAAATATGTTTGTGGAACTCAAAGGGCTACGGTCCATGGTTACAACACTTCAAGACAGAGTTCGCAAAGTGGTGAGTGATGGTTAACTTCATGGTACCTTTCACTAACTAGCACTTAGTGAATTAATTATAACCTGACTTTTGAGGGCCTGTGTAAACAGCAAAAACTTGACTTTTGTGAAAAAGGCTATTTTTGTTTTAAATTCTAAATATCTTCTTTTTGCTTCTGACCCCCAAGACTGAAGAAAACGAAATAATTGCCAAAGTAGTCCAGATCACTCCTGGAGCATGCATTCATAATGGAGTCTTGCACAAAAATAAAGAGGAGTGGACTATTGACAGCTGCACTGAATGTACTTGCCAGGTAAGATTCCTCACATTCACAAATCACCTGAATGTAAACTCATAAATTGGAATTAATAGATATTTCTAAATGGCATTCTTTGTTAGAGTGAATCATACAGAGAACTGGGCGTACTAGAGAAGCCACAGAATTACTCCAGTGAATTTCATTTTACTAGATCTCTGCTATAAAGGCAGCTCCCATACCTTGTCCCAACAGCAGTATTCTAGAATGTTATATGAAACATCACTCTGATATAGCTATTAACACTTTCAGTTCCTTAATTTGGGGTATGCCTGTATTCTTTACTTAAGTCCATCAGTAAACAGAAAGTCAGCATCAACAAAACAAATGTATAGTATAGTGCTATCAGCTTTGCTAGATCTGCCTTCTGTCCTCACTGAACCTCCTGTGGACTTAGTAGAAAAAGACTTTCTAGTACTCAGTAGAGGCACTTAAACTTGTAGTGTTTTTCTTTATCTAAAAAATGCCTCTAGATGTGTCCCGTTAGCTTTTACAGATTATGTGGAACAGCAATCCCTTTTGGATTTCAGTTTAGCTGTTTAAATCCCAAATGGCAAAATACTTAAGCTTTGTGTTTTACTTCTGCTGAATGTTGTAAATATACACAAAATGTACAGTTCCAGGGTTTCTTTAAACTATTTGCTTGTTCTGTTTAAGTATACCTTAGCAAAAGCACTTGGGGTGCCAGTCTACTAAAGAGTGAGTTAACTAGCATGCCACTCTTTAGAAACTAAAAGTCAAGTATTTGTATATGTGCAATAAAAGGCAACTCAAATTCTGCATCTGCTTCTTTAGCTCTCTACATCTTTTGTCTTGTAGTCAGCAAATGATACTGTGACTTTTGTGTTTGCCTCATTCCTACCAACTTGCTTACTCAATGTTAGCTGTAATTGCCTTAATCTAGTAATTTGCTTGGGGAGATTAAAATAGTGATCTTGAGAGCATTCTTCTGACCAAGCTGCTACCTCCAGGAAGCAAAACTACAGACTGCCCTTTAGCTCTTATGGAGATTAGAGGTCGGTGTTCTTACCCTGCCTGTTTGGCCTACAGATCTCTAATTATAAGTTGTAGATTGCACAGCATTTGAGCAGAGTCCACTAAACTCATTTTATCTTTACCATATAATCAGCTTAAATCCATATTAACTGAAAAGAAAGTTGGCTTCTCATTCTTGTTTCACTTCCTTAGAATCTTACCTTGTGCTTTGGGTATCACATAATAGTCATTTACTCTAGCCAGCATCTGCTAGCTACTACTGATAAACTTCTGCGGAACAAAAATATTTCTGCTTTTGACTAAAAAATAATGTATGAGAAAGGAAATTAAATTATGTTTGATTGAAAATACATGGGACTACCCCTTGGGTTGTATTAGCTCAAAATACAATTGTCTTTGCTTTAGATATGCTACTGAGTCTTAAAGATCTGCAGACAAGGTCTCTATTATTTACTCAGACTCCAGACATTGTTTATATTCCACTTGGTAACAGTAATTCTCACAACTCTTTATAGAACTCTGCCACAATATGCCGGAAAGTGTCCTGTCCTCTCATGCCCTGTTCCAATGCCACCGTGCCTGATGGGGAGTGCTGCCCTCGCTGCTGGCGTAAGTACCTGATACTGTCACAGCTCTGTAGCAGTTGGCCACATCTAACTAGATGCATGCTGCTCTGCAGTATACCAGAACTGGATATCCTAGGGTAGCCTTGTACTTCTGAAGTAGGTTAATCTGATGTGTCTTGGAGGCTAATCACTTATGTGATACACGTTCATATATTTTCTACAGTATGCAACATGCTGAAATGTTTGAGTGCATGCCCTTTGTATCATACAAAGAAGGAAGATGCATGCGGCTTCTGAGGGCACTTATGTCCTTTTTTGGGGCGAGAGGGATGGGAGAAAAGATATGGAAAAGCATGTACCTGGAGTCTTATTCAGAGCTGTATCCCTCTGCAGCTAGCGACTATGCAGATGACGGATGGTCCCCTTGGTCTGAATGGACCTCGTGTTCTGTGACCTGCGGTAATGGGATTCAGCAGAGAGGCCGTTCCTGTGACAGCCTCAATAACCGCTGTGAAGGCTCCTCTGTACAGACTCGGACTTGCCACCTTCAGGAGTGTGATAAGAGATGTGAGTATTCAATCTACACAAATGCTGGTTGTAAAATAGAGGCTACTTTTGTTGGCTGAATGTTAAGAGCAAAGATTACCATGTAGCTCGGTCACTAATCAGTGAGTAAAATGCTATAATCAACTAGCATGATGAATACACAGCACTCCCAGCATCCCCCAAACCATACTGACAGCTATTTCACAGCTATTCCAGCTCAATGCACAAACCCAGGTCATTCAATCATTGTGTTCACCTTTAGCAAATACCTTGATCTCTTGGCGTAAGATGTGACTTTGCCATTAATCCATATAAGTGCATAACACACAGTTGGAGTGAAAATATGCTCAAATGAAATTATAAAGAACAAAGCTTCAGTAGTTTAAAGGACTTGTATTAACAAGGTAGAGGGGAGAAGATAGTTAATGAAGTAAACATGCATGTTTGGGCACTGCTCCCAGGACAAAATGTGATGCCAGTTTAGGTATTCCTAAATATTCCTAGTTGCAAAACTTGATCTGTGACAGTCAGGAGGCTATCCATTACGCATGGAGTCTCTGGTACAGTCCTGGTACTGGCTATGTCCTAGGTGCTGCACAGCTGAAGTCTTCTGAAAGTATGAATAACAGAAATCTCTCTTGTAGTTAAACAAGATGGTGGCTGGAGTCACTGGTCGCCATGGTCATCATGTTCTGTCACTTGTGGCACGGGCATCATCACTAGAATTCGTCTTTGCAACTCTCCAGTACCACAGCTGAATGGCAAACCTTGTGAGGGTGAAGCAAGAGAAAACAAAGCCTGCCAGAAAGATCCTTGCCCAAGTAAGTGTCTCCTGGTGGCAACAAGTAATTGGTGCTTAAATAGTGAATGTCCTGAGTAGTTACTAAATAAGCTTGTTCTAGTATTCTTCTCTCTTTAAACTTCGAGGTGGACTACGTTAAACCTCATAGGCTAGTTTCAGCGGAAACTATTTTTATGCCTTTTCCTTGGAGTCCATTAGTTCTGTCATTTATGTCAGAACAGTGCCTGAACTGCTCTCACTAGAAAAGTAAAATCCTTAGGTAGGTAGAAACTAGTTGTAGCACTGAATTTAAAGCTATATCATTTTTTCTAACTTCTCCCTTTAGTTAATGGCAACTGGGGACCATGGTCTCCATGGGATGCTTGCACAGTGACATGTGGAGGAGGACTTCAGAAACGAAGCCGTCTCTGCAATAATCCCGAGCCTCAGTATGGTGGGAAGGCTTGCATAGGTGAAGCTAGAGGGACTCAGGTGTGCAACAAACAGGACTGTCCAATTGGTGAGTGTCCATGTGCCCAGAACATCTGAAGGTTGTTGATAAACTTGAAAATACCAATGTAAAGTCTGCAAACCTCAAATGCTAGAATTTCAAACCAGGATATTGGCCAAATGCAGCACTGTAGCAGCATGATAAAGCATCCTTTATCTTAATATTTCCTTGCTTGTTTCGCAGATGGGTGTCTGTCTAATCCCTGCTTTGCGGGGGCCACGTGCACCAGTGCCCCTGATGGTTCCTGGAAGTGTGGTGCCTGTCCTCCTGGCTACCATGGTGATGGTATTCACTGCCAAGATATTGATGAGGTAAGAAGACTATAGTTTTCTCCTTGAAAGGCAATGAAAGAAAACGGAAAGGGAGAATAGAATCACTGTTTTATAATGCTAACTGTTGTTCTCCTTTGTCTCAAACTCATATTTCAGTGCAAAGAGGTTCCCGATGCCTGCTTTGTCTTCAATGGAGTGCACAGGTGTGAGAATACTGAACCTGGGTACAACTGTCTGCCTTGTCCACCACGTTTCACTGGAACACAGCCATTTGGCCGCAGTGTTGAGGATGCCATGACCAGAAAACAGGTATTGGCAATTTGAGAATTGTTCCAGGTTACGAAAAGTCTCACAAAGTTTCTAAAAAGAGAAAACACTTATGTGTTTTAGGAAAAAAAGTCTTGGAGCATTTAATAAAACACCATCTTCTGTGATTCAGAACAGAAGAAGCATTAACTAGTTTCTTTTGAAGATCAAAATCAGTTTTAAATATTGTTGTCTTTCTCAGCCATGGAGGGTTCAGAGGTTACACATAATTTTAGGAATAATTCAGGAGTAAATCAGTATTAACTAATGATACAATAGTATGTACCTCAGGTATCTTAGTGCTTTGTTCCATTTAATAATGCATAAGGTTTGAACAAGAAAAATAATTAGTGCTGAGGCTGGTACTGGAGTTGAGGACCAGAAGAAAACCATGTATGGGGTTGTTTTTTTTCCCTGATTGATTAGGATGTATTTGAATCTCTGGGGTAAAAGTGAGGGATAAATGTTTTCATTACTTAATTTCTGTGTGGTCTTCTAGGTCTGCAAACCACGTAATCCATGCACAGATGGAACACATGACTGCAACAAGAATGCCAAATGCAATTACCTTGGCCACTTTAGTGACCCCATGTATCGCTGTGAATGCAAACCAGGCTATGCTGGCAATGGCATTATCTGTGGAGAAGATACTGACTTGGATGGATGGCCAAATGAGAACCTGGTTTGTGTTGCCAATGCTACTTACCACTGTAAAAAAGTAAGTTTATCCTCTTTTAACATCTGCCATTATAACAGCTTAAGCTATTAAACTATACTCTCTGCAAATAACCTTCTAGGGATAGAAGAGGTGTAGGGATATCTGTCGAGGCATTACTAAGAGGCTCTTGCTGTTGCTGTATTGCTTTATATATTCTTGTAATATGGGGAAAAAATGAAGCCTGATTGTTGTAAATGTTCTAGGAAGATTCTAGTTTAGGCCATACCTATAATAGCTTTGTTCTGATAGCAGTCTCCAAGGGAAGAAAAGCAGGGTAAGATTCTCAAAAGCAACCAAATCTTTATTTTAATATTATATAACTGTGGTTTTCTAAGACTTAGCACTGTAATGACTAGCTTAAATAGAGTGAATTACACTAAGGTTACTCTTACCTGATTGAAGGTGCTATGATTTTGCCTAATGATTAGATTTTTCCTGCTCAAATCCATATTGTAATAATACAAAGAGTGAACATCTGTGTACTTCTTTCTTTGTAGGATAACTGCCCTAATCTACCTAACTCAGGGCAGGAAGACTATGATAAGGATGGAATTGGTGATGCCTGTGACAATGATGATGATGATGATGGCATTCCTGATGACAGGGTAAAGAAACAGAAAAGAACTGCCTTTGAGAATGTGGTTTTCCCGTTCCCCTTCCCAAAGCTGTGGTCTAGCTTCTAACCTTAATCTTAAGAGAGGACTATAGGAAATTGCTGGCACTGAGAGCTCTCCTAGAAACTTGAGATATGCATAACTATGCAGACAAACTTTCTGCAGCTGTTTGAGCTTTGGAAGTGAATTTTATTTTTTCATTCAGTCATTCATACACTGATGCCAGCAACAGGGTGTTTTGAGATAGCAGCATTTGAGTTTTAACTGTTTCCCCACCTTTCCATTTCTTCTCTCATAAAGCAGTACAAGCATAAGTAGAATCTGATTAAAGCTTTAATTTGACTCTTTTTAAAACTTGACTTTTCTCACTTTTGCAGGACAACTGTCCATTCATCTACAACCCACAGCAGTATGACTATGACAGGGATGATGTTGGTGACCGCTGTGACAACTGTCCCTACAACCACAACCCTGATCAGACTGACACTGACAACAATGGGGAAGGAGATGCTTGTGCAATAGATATTGATGGAGATGGTAGGTGGCCTCTAATCTCTCCTTTAGATGGTTTTCTAATCAGCCATGAATCAAATGAACCCAATGTAATCCTGATTTGCTACCAAAATTTCATCCCCGAACACACAAGAGTTCCCTTGTGGTGATTTCAGGACATGAAGACTACTAAAGGAACAGTTAGGGCTATGGAAATTCCCTTTGGAATATATATGTTTTGGTGCAGTTCAATTCTAGCTCCACTCTCACAAGGCAATAAGAGCAGAATCATGTGGCAGAGCTAGTGATGAGTCATGTTTCAAGACTTTTAAATGCTGCTCAAAGTGCTTTAAAAAAGGTATCAAGAACTGTGTAGTGTCTTTATACAGTCCTTTGCAGCATTTAGATGTCTGACTTTCATTCATGAACTTTTACAGGGGTGCTTAATGAAAGGGACAACTGCCAGTATGTCTACAATGTAGACCAGAGGGATACAGACTTGGATGGTGTTGGAGATCAGTGTGATAACTGTCCACTGGAACACAATCCTGACCAGGTAAAGGATTTGAATTATAGAAGTAGAGGACTGGTGTGCTAAAAAATATAGCATGTTGTGTCTTGTAGAAAATATTTGAACAGGTTACACCTGAAATTTGATTTGTCACAAATCATTCTTACTACTTTCCCAAATGGTGGCTTTATCAAACAAGAAGCTATATAGTGAAGATCTGTGAGACTACTACATGTACTTGTTACCTAAGCATTTCTTAGGTTTTCAGTTGTGGTGATCCTCACAGTGAGAATATGAACTACTTTGGGAGCATTGTGTAAAATGTGAGTAGTGGAACTACTCTCTTCATAGCCTGTTCACTGCTGTATTCACTTACACACAAAGCTGTTTTTCAAACTTTGTCCCTAAGTTTGAAGCCAACTGCATTTCAGAAGATAACTTTTCTAGCAGTGAGTAGAAGGCAGCATAGCTTGCTTTTCCCTAAGAAGAAGTCAAATTCTAATACTTAAAATTCACATTCATAAAAATCCAGGGGGATCCAGATTCTCAGACAACTTACTGATTAAAAGAAGTAGATAAAGCCTATGACATCCTGTCAATTAAAAGACTAAGTTTAATAGCTTCAGGGAACATTCTGGAATGTTTGAAGGGTTAGAAAAGCTGTTGCAAAGCAGTGGAATGTAGTGTAGTGTGGCCACATAGCCTAAAAGCAGTGTTACTTGAAGGATTTAAACAGATAATAAAAAATGTCCTAGTCACTGTCACTTGCTTTACTACTTTCCCAATTAAGGGAGGGAATCACCTGAAGATCCTTTCAGGAAGATCCTTTCTCTCGTGACTTTAAAATCTTAATATAAGACTCTAATGCTTTTCAAACACTATCCTAATCAAGTTCTAGAAGTGGAGATACTGGATTTCAAGTGCCAGAATTAGTAGCTAATCCAAAAGTGTATGGTATGCCTTCTGTCTACACCAGGGTCATCCACCTGTGTTCACAAGACTGCTAGGCTAAATGTGGGGGCAACCTCAGGGATGATAAGACTGTTTTTCTTAATTCAGAAGCTGATTATGAAAATGACTGGCTTAAAATATGTGATCAGCAAGCACATTAGTTAGTTAATGCAGTCTGTGACCACCATGGGAACAATTGTCTTGACTGATAAATCAGGGGCATGAAGAGCATTTATGATAGAGAAAATTAAGCTGCATTGTAGAAGATGTAGCACCAATTGTTGGCAGATAGTTTCTACTGACTAGGTACAGAGTAGTCCAACCCTGATTTGGCCCTTGAAACCACACTGCTGCCAGGGAAGGTAGGAGATAAAGTACCCTGCATCCAGTATGGTAGACTAGTGACAGAAGAGGCCTGTAGCAAAGGCACAAGATAGCTGGAGATCACACTGCTTTCTGATGCTGTGAAGTCAAGTTAAAACATGAACAAGATTAAAGTAGTATAAAATCAGTTTGTACAGGCAGTTTAAAGTGTGTATTAATCCACTCACTATATCCATCTTAGCTCTTGATAAAGCAAGCAGAAATGCCAATTAATTCTATGTACTAAGACTTCTATTTCAGAGACTCCTGTCTCAGCCTTCCTTAAGTGGCTTTTTAAAATGTTTTTTTTTCTTCCTCTGATAGGAAGACACAGATTCTGATCGCATAGGTGATCAGTGTGACAACAACCAGGACATAGATGAAGATGGCCATCAAAATAACCTTGATAACTGCCCCTATGTGCCCAATGCCAATCAAGCTGACCATGACAAGGATGGAAAAGGTGATGCCTGTGACCATGACGATGACAATGATGGTATCCCTGATGACAAAGATAACTGCAGATTGGTTGCCAACCCAGATCAAGCTGATTCTGATGGTAAGAGAGCCAGTATCATAATAACATTTTAAGAGTATCTTCCAAAAGTTTGAAGCTATTTTTTTCACACTATTTAATGTTGGATGAAACTAAGTAACAAAAAACCAGAATGTCTGTACCAGAAAAAAGAATGTTGTTATAGTGCTTCTCAGGAGTAAAGATCAATGTAAAAATGACCACATATCCAACTTACTCCTAAGTCACTATCAGGCTGGAGTGAAAGGGCAGTTATACAGTAGCTGCCGTGGCTTCTGTCATGTGTCTGCCAAGTATCTGGGCAGTCAGATCTGCAATTCAGACTTCAACTCCCAAGCTGTAAGGCTCAGAAGCAAACAGTGGTGATAATAAAATGATTAAGTTATTTTTATCCTACAGGTGATGGACGAGGAGATGCTTGCAAAGATGATTTTGACCAAGACAGTGTGCCAGACATTGATGATATATGCCCTGAAAATGTGGAAATTAGTGAGACTGATTTCCGAAAATTTCAGATGATTCCCCTGGATCCCAAAGGAACATCCCAGAATGATCCAAACTGGGTTGTTCGTCACCAGGGTAAAGAACTGGTTCAGACAGTCAACTGTGACCCTGGCCTTGCAGTAGGTAAGGGGAAAAATTTAACAGGCACTGTTGTTTGGGGTGGTTTTGATTATTTTTTGTTTGTTTGTTGGTGGGGGTGGGGGGTCGTTTTGTTGGTTTTTTTTAGTTGGAGTGGGGGAAGGACGAGAACCTGAGTAACTGTTAAGGAGTTGTTTAGGAATTGTAAAAAAGTAGCACCTAAAACTTTACTTGTTAATGTTCCCATAGGTTTTGATGAATTCAATGCTGTGGACTTCAGTGGCACCTTCTTTATCAACACAGAAAGGGATGATGATTATGCTGGCTTTGTATTTGGCTACCAATCCAGCAGTCGTTTCTATGTTGTCATGTGGAAGCAGATCACCCAGTCTTACTGGGACTCCACACCAACCAAAGCTCAAGGCTATTCAGGTCTCTCCATCAAAGTTGTGAATTCCACCACTGGTCCAGGAGAACACCTCCGTAATGCTCTGTGGCACACAGGAAACACTCCTGGCCAGGTAAGAGTGGCACTCACTACTGAAGTGATGAAGTACTCCTAACGTGATACCATGAGTGCTCCACTGTAATAACATACTCTTCTGCATAAGGCAGGCTGTTCTTCCAGAAAACTAGACACTTAGCAGGGGCCTGCACATGCTGATTATGTAGGCTTCTTGTCAAAGACCAGTAACTGTCATTTTTCCTAATCAAGCCAAATATTGTATACAATTAACAGGATTGCTGCAGACAGGCTTTCCAGCAACAATGGATCAATTGTTTCTGGAATTGTGCTTGCAATTTACATATTTAAAAAGTAAATTTAAATGCAGTTGATTTCTATTATTTCTATCGCTAGGCTATTACAGAGCTTAATGACTTAATTACACCCTTAAATAATAAGGCACCTTCATGTCAAAACTGCTGTGTTATCTCTGGCCTTTGGTTTATAAAAAAGCATTTTTTCATAGGTGAGAACTTTGTGGCATGATCCTCGTCACATAGGCTGGAAAGACTTCACTGCATACAGATGGCGACTTAGCCATAGACCAAAGACTGGCTACATCAGGTGAGCATCATCCTTTTATCTGAAGCAAATATCCAGGAAAAGTGGATGTCTGTGAAGATGAACCTCACAGGACCTTTTCAAAGATGGCTGAACTATTGTCTCTTTGTAGGGTTGTAATGTATGAAGGGAAGAAAATCATGGCAGACTCAGGACCAATCTATGATAAAACCTATGCTGGTGGACGGCTAGGATTATTTGTCTTCTCTCAAGAAATGGTGTTCTTCTCAGATCTTAAATATGAATGCAGAGGTAAGGATGACATTGCATGTAAGAGATCCTATATAAATGGATTGGTTCGAGAAAGCTCAAGACATAAGAGCTAAGAGGGAGAGTTCAACTGTGATCTTTAATGATTTAGGTTCAAACAAGTTCTGCAGGCAGAAACAGGACACCTTTATAAACTCTTCACAGTTAAAAATTTAAATATATAACGTCTAAGTATATTTCTATTGTGTTATTTCAAAGTATCAGAAATCCATGTTGAGTTCCAGAAATTAAATACATTTTGAATCTTCTTTTGAAGTGCTGACTAGAACGCATGAGCACATCTTACAAAATCTAAGGTAGAAATGCAGTATATTGACTTTAGCAAGTAAAAAGCTGATTTGCTTAAAAGTAAGCAAAGTAAAAGGTTGTCCATGTATTGCAATCTTGAAGTTCAGTGGAGGTAAGTGCATACAACTAGTTCCAGCTGTCCTAGTCTTCTGAAATTGTCACTGTTATGTAATGGTTACATAGATTGGATTATGAAGTCTAACTCAAGGAAATACCTAATTGGAAGCACTTTCAGTCTTCTCTACAAATGTCTCTGGGCATTAATGACTTGGACATAATCATGCATAATACACAGAAATATTTAAATATATCTTTTCTTTTTTCACAGATTCGTAATCACAAAATTGTTGGATTCAGAGACTATTTAACAATGCTGGTAATTGCACCTTTTGAAACGTTTAGCCTTACAAATCCGGGGACCATTATATTATTCCTTCCTTTCTTCTTTCTGCGTAAATGTGGACTCGAAACACATGACCTGCCTCAAGAGAATGCTTTTGAGAGAATGAAAGTGAGAACATACTTCGTATCTGACCTCTGCTGAAGTGGAAGGAAACAAATGTGTCTTGCAAATGAGAATTGTTGTCACTGAACAAGCACACTTCTTTCAGTAGGAAAGACATTTTTTTGCTGTTTATCACAGTGCAGTGTCACTGCCTCTCTAACTGGAGGTCCCATGGAGTAGCATTTTGTAAAAGAACATCTTTGGATGTGCTGTGGACTACTTAAACTGAAGACCTTTCATTGTGTGGGGAAGAGGGTGTTTGGGTGGGAGGGGGAATTCTAGGTCTTTTTTTTATGGGGTAGAGAATTTTATTTAGGGAAGGCTGTGTTAATTTGGTTTACATCCATTTAAGTTGGAGAAATTGTTGTTTTCTGTGTCATACCTTTCAGATAAAAACATAGCCTTACTCTGTGGTGAGCTAGATCCGCTGCTGTTCTACACAGGACAAAACAGATATCCTAAAACTGATTTCTGTCATGGCAGGGGAAAAGAGGATAAAAACTGGTACACTGGATCACACCAGCTTTGGGAGAACTGGGATTTATTATAAGATTCTGTTTTTTCCTGATTTAGATGCAGGTCTTGCTTACCTTCAAATGTGTTCTTTCAGATATGGTGCCGGAAAGCACCACCATCTCAGCTAGCACTGTGCTGTCCTTCAGGAAACCAGCACATGCTTCACTTTTTATGGTTAAAGAGGCACAAAAATAATGTAATGAAAACATTCCTTTTCTACATGCCATAGATGTTTTAAGCCCCTCGCTTCTTTAGAGGGGAGGAAAAGGGGCCTGTAGATAAAATTGTAAAATATTTATTTTTGCCTATTCTTGATGTTATAATGACTGAGGGATTATTGATTAAAACAACAAGAAATGCGTCAAGACTATCCACCTGATCATTGTTGCAAGTCTCCATGACTGTAAGATTGTAAATACAGATTATTTATTATCTCTGTTCTATACTGAAACTAGAGAGGGTTTAGTTGAGAAAAATCTTGTCTGGAGCAGATAGTGGTGATGTATTTGTTATAAAGAGCAATTTTCCCATAAAGGCTTTGAGGCACAAGGAAAAGTGAGGGTGTAGGCAATGGGATGTTTGTTTTTCTCAGTCTGAGCTCAATGTTGGCTTTTATTTTCTTTGTGCAAGGCAGTTGGTAGCCTGGCAGGCAACTGTTCTGCAGTGCTAAAATTCAAGTCCCTTTAGATTGTAGCAGTTTCTGTCCCACCCATAGTGCTAGAGGTGAGGGAATGCCATCCACCCTCCTAGTGTTCCCTAGTGCTGGGAAGTGTCTGTGCTGCTTTTCCACTGGTCAATGGGCCTAAGCCAGAGCCAGGATGGCTGCCCTGAGGGGATTGCAGCGAGAGGCACAAGGACAACGACAATAACCATTTAACGGGCTCGTTGGGGCCACTGCATGCTCAGTTTGTGGTGCAGCTGCAAGAGGAGGAATTCATCACAGACTAGACCATTTCAAGAGCTCCTTGCAAAAGAGGGAGAGGCCTTGAAGTACATTAAAAGACTGTTTTCCCCAACAGAAGGGGCAGCATCCTTTTACCTATAATATTTCCTTGTCTTTTCAAAAAACGAAAAGAAATGAACATGGTGAAAGTTTTACGTACAAATATTACCTCATTGTTGTGTGACTGAGAAAAAACCTTTGGAGCAAGCAGAGTTCAAATGTCTAACAAACTTTAAAGCTACTGTAGTACTAAAAAGGTAATGCTGTACATAGTCAAAATTTCTTTGCAGAAAATGTATTCCCAGAAAGGAAATGGCATTGGAAAAAAGAAGTCAAATACAATTTCTAATGTTGTATTATATTTTTTCCTGTCATCTTGTACACCATTGCTTGTATTTTTATAAATTATTTTTCTCATTGCCATTGTAATAGTTAATCACATAATTGTGTAGATAGGCTATTTAAATAATTTATCATGAAATGCTACCTGTAGAGTTAGTATTTCTATTTTTATAAAAAGTTTGCACACTGAAGATTTTTTTGCTTCCCTCCTCCCGATGTTTTTGCTAGCGTAATTTTCTAAGAACATGCTTTTTTGTAAACATTTTTAACCATTTTTCCATTCTAAAGTTGTGTAAGTTGTACAATAAATCTTCTTACATACAAAGAACAATAAACCACCAAGTACATTTATATTTATACCTTTGTGCTCTGTTTTTGTTAATGGTTTGTAATACATCTCTGGATCACCGATGTGTTATTTGTGTCCAATTTGGCTTTGGTGCAAGATTTTCTCTGCACTCTCCATTACAGCTATGCTGAGGGGGTGCAGCTGAGCTGTTACCCTACATGTACCTGCTGGCCCTGAAGGCACTGCTGCAGTCACACAGCATGGGCAGCTGGCACGTTTGAGTCTGAAGGCTTCACCTGGAGAATTCTAAGCCGTGCTGCCCTTGATGCAGCCACAAGGCTAAACAGTCTCTGAATAACTGCAATCATGCCCAGCCAGGCCTGCCCCCTTCCACATGAGAAGAGGCAGCATATTGGCTATTTGCAGGGGCTGCTGCATTGGACTCTCACAACTGAAACTGCTAGTGTGATCAGAGTCGATGCCAAGGCACTCAAGCAACTTGTAGAACATGCTGCTAAAACTAGGAACAGTCAAGACTGGTTCCGGGATCTCTACTTGCAGCAGCAGCTTGTCTCGTGCACCCCTTAGCAAAGGCAGGTGCTGTAAAAGGACTGCAAGATCACCACATGAGAAGTGTAGTTAGGGGGTCCTGCAGGTGTAGAGAATTAATCTTCTTTTCCAGAGGAGGAAGAATCCTCTGTCACTGCACTTTTGAGGGCAGTTCTGTATGCTTGATTTTTTTTTTTTCCCACTGAGAACAAGGAGAGCAAACAAAGAATTCCTGGCCTGTTATGAAGGGCCAGGAATTTCTGCCCTCATCAGTTACAGACCTGTCTGCTTGACTTCTCTGGAGTGAGGTGGGGTAGTGGGAGGGCTCTGTCAGTGTAACCCATCTGCTCTACCTGGGCATGCACTACCATATATCCTGCAGGTTTGGTCTCTTAACTCTTCTAGCCTCCAAAGGACACTGAGAAGACTGAGAACTACACAAAACAAAGACAGTTCCAACCTGCAGAAATCTTTTCATTTACTTACAGGAAGGAGATACCTTAAAGCCAACCAGTTTTCTGAGCATATACCTGTATCTGAACATATCTATTATGGATATACATAGGTCTAACCAAAAATTTGAAACAGAGAACTACTGCTTTGGGTAAGAAACCGTGGCAGCCCATTCCAATGATCTTGTCTGAGCCATGCCAAACTTTCATGCTTAATTATTGCATGCACATATGTAGCTTTTCTTGTCATTAGAATAAAAAAGGTAAGCCATATGCTTTGTGTTAACCCATAGCTTAAGTGCACCCACTTTTTGCTTGGTGGGTGTGAAAACAGACACAAGAAGGAGCTATAGTTGTGGTAAGTTAGGCCATTACTTGTCCAAAGAAACAACTAATAAAGAAAAAACAAAGAGGATGAACATGGAAGATGGCCACACCACACAGGGCAGAGAAGCTTGTGGGAAATTTGCTGTCCCCAACCTCCCCAGAGAGTCATCAGTGGAACATGTAAGTATACCAACCAATGCATGCCCTTCTAGAATTACTTGGTATTGGCCAACTATTTTTGCATAAGTAATCTCTTAATTTCATGCTGTTGGTAGAGAACACAATTTTTTCCTTCCACAACACGGTCTTCTCAGAGCCCATGTAAATGCAGCACCTTAAATTTTAAAGTGGTCATCTGCCACAAACCTATATTCAACAGGTATGGGAGTTTAACCAGCAGGCATTCATAAGCTATGGAGATAAAGGCTGAGGTAAGTGTAGAAAGATCTGCATCTTAATGGAAATTATGCATTTTTTACTGTTACTGGCATGATTTTGCAGGAAAGTCCACAGTAATTGCTAGATTTTCAACATAAATTCATTTTGGAAAGGACTGTTGAGATTGCAGAAGTAAGCATCTTAAAATATCCACAAGGATAATAAAATATTCTAGTTCTTATTTCTTACCTTTTCCAAAGAGATTTCTTACCTATTTTCTTAAAATATCTTAAAATATTCTAGTTCTTATTTCTTACCTTTTCCAAAGAGAAAAAACAGGTGCACGAAGTTGTATGAAAATTTAAGCAGAGTCATGACAAGAGGAAGAGAACTCATTAAAAAAAGTGCTCGGCAAGCAGAAGTCCTAAAGATAAAATTTTCCACAGGAAATCCATAAAATTAGACAAGTATCATAGAGAAACTTGGATTTTCGAATTTAAACAAATCCCAGGAAGCCCAGACATCATTTGTCTTTCATTTTTCACCTGCTTTCAAAGTGAAGAACTGCTAGAAAACAAAGGCTAAACTGAGGGCTGCTTAGGCTCTGTGTCCATGTCCCTTGATGGCTCTGCTCACAAAATGTGTATGGAGGAGACCATTTCAGTGTTATTGTAAAATTAGGGTAGAATGCCTCTGGCAATGCCCTTCCCACCAAAAGTATGCATACCAAATACACAAAGCAAACAATAAGAAAACAATGGCACAGATCAGTATTTACACTAGAAAACAGAAGATTTTTTAAGGGAAAAATATTCTGAATACAGAATACCTGCCTACAAAGCAAAGTTGTTCATGCACTTTAACACTCTGCAAGTTACTGCACACTCCAGAATATTCCAATTTACTGGTGGGAGGGGGAGGGTTAAGCATAAGAGGTATTGCAGATTCAATTGCAAGTAGTGAACTATTTCACATAGACATAGATGACAGGGAGCCTTTTATTCCAACTACCGCATCTGGATGTTAGCCAATCCCTCAATGAAACGTATAATTGGATAAATGTAGGTTATGGCATTAGTAGTATTCAAGTGCCTCTATTCTATTTGAAAAGGAAACAGTTTTTCTGACCTTTAAATCTCACTACAAATAAAGGAGCGTTTCTCAATAAGTGCATCTGTTGAAAATTAAATGAAATTAAATAAAAAATCACTATTATTTCTTACTTTTTTACTTAATAGTAATTAGTTACTATTTTTCCTAGCTTCATAAACCCTCCTAACTTGTCAGCTTCCTGAGGATCTGCCAAACCACCTTGTCTCGTGTCTATCCTTCACACCGTGAGACTCCCTTCATAAGTGGGAGAAGAAACATGCTCAGAAGTGTAAACTCAGACAAATTTTTCATGTAAAAAGCAAGAGAGAGGGGATCTTTTTCAAAGCTGTGCTTAGAAAGCCTTTTTAAGAAGCATAACAAAAAGCTGTATTTTCATATTATTTGCTGAAATTTTATCCAGCAAGTAGGGGGTTTAATAAAATATAAAAATTCTTGTAGTTACTGAAATCACAGAAATTGAGCTGCAAACAACTGCCTGTCACTTATCCATCTCTGATGTGGAGGTAAAAAGGCACCCTTTCCTGCACATTAATTTACTGGCACACTTTTTCACATTTCTAGGCAGTCCCTGTTACTCTGATGACATGTTTAAGCAGCCCTTTCCTCTCTGATCTATGCAGCAGATAATTTTTGCACAGCCTGTTTTCACTCTGCGCTCAGCAGGCGCCCTGGCTCTGCAGGAGTTCTGCTCGGGAAGTGAGAAGGAAAGCATGCACTACAGATCCACTGAGCAGACACCAGCCCACGTCTGTCTTGGAAAAAGGCATTAGGCTGAGGATTTTTGTGGGGCGTTTTCCTCTTTTTTTTTTTTTTTTTTTTTTTTTTTTTATGATGAAACTGAGAGTTTGTTCACCCCTTGGTTGAACTACTTTAATTTAAACCTGAATTCTGGACATACAAGAATAATTTCACTCATTTCGTTGTCTAGAGTCAAGAAACTTTTAAACTTTTTTTTTTTTTTTTTTAATCAGGATATTTCACTTCTCTTTGGTATGAAATTCTCTCAACCACTCTAAGTCTGCACAATAACTGTAAAGCTGGAATGAACATCTGATACCATTACAGTATACTGAAATCAATGCTGTAATCCTTTAAAATATCCCACTGAAATGTATATTTTCTATATTGCATATTCAATTAATACCTACAATTAATACTAAATATTAATACTAAATCAGTATCAACAGCTGAACACTGGCCACCACGAACACCAGCACTGCATGTGCGTCATCAAGGGGTCTCTGTGACAAAACCAGAATGATTTGGTATGTATTGCCAGCAATTAGATGCAAGCACACCAGAATCTTTTCTTCATGGCTATGCTGCTTTCACCAATATCAAATTTTTGGAACAAGCCGTAAAATCATTGTGTGAAAATAGGTAAGGAGAACAAACAGCATAAATTTACATACACAAATGAAGCTTCTTGTTCCTCAAACTTCTCAAAGCCCAAAAATCAGAAGGATAACTTTAAAAATCAAACTTTAAAAGTCTCCTGTGCTGTGCTATGTTTTGGATTAAAGGAGCTAGAGAGGACAGTAAAGAAGTTAGCTATCAAAATCCTTTGCCAAATTCAACTTATGCTGAATGAAGGTATGTATTTCAAAACACCTGTTTCCAAATCCCAAGGTAGGCTGCAAAAGAAAATTAATTTAAATATCTTAATCATCACTGCTGCATCACTCCCTGAGGAGAAGCTGCCACATTCCAGTGCAGCTGGAATTCAAGTGGCGGCCCCAGTGGAGGGGTTATTGCAGGTCACAACACAGAGTCACTGGAAAAACAAAGAAAAACCCATGAATCCTCCTGGGCTCAACTTTCTTTTTATCCTGGTATTGGTGATGTTTTAGCAAATGACTTTGTCTCTCCATTTTACATAATATCTCTGTTATTGTCCATCTCTCACCAGTACCATATTTTTCCAGATAATTTTATTTCCATCAGTTTTACTTTAAACTGAGAACACAAAAAGAAAGGAGGGCTTGAATTGTTATTTCACCTGTAACAACAAGCAGGAAATAAAATATTCCCAACCAACCTGTTGTTTAATATAATGCAGTAGAAAACAAGCACAGATAAATAGTAGGTGATTAATTTTTTACTGAACCTTGGGTACTGATCCAACACACCTCTGGAATAGCAAGCCATGAGTGCTAGGTCCCTGTAGTTTGCAGTGACTACAACTGGTGCAGGGTGCTCAGAACTTCTCAGGACTGAAAGTTAAGCTACAGACCTCCTGTTGGAATATACACCTCAAGTCAATAGCCATCCAAACTTATCTGCTTATCCCTGAAATGCCAGATGTGAATAACAAGTTGTATGGCTTCAGGAATGTTGTAAGTCTTTGCTAGCAACAGCAACCCTTCCTTGAGGGTGCTAGCAAAATTTTTTTTATATCAGCGAGAGATTCAAGATAAGAAAATTTAACAGGAAAATTAAGAATTATTTAGCATTTTTCTTAACATTCTCTAGATATTATACATATAATCTTTAAACAAAATTTAGATTTCTTCAAAAACTGCCCAAGCACTTGAAACACTCTTTTTGAGAAGGTCTCTATAAAACGCAAGTTCCATGTGAAAATAAATGGACTGTGGAAAGATTAGAGCCAGCAGACAGTCCTGAATTAATACAGGCACACAAAATACTCTTAAAAGCACTTGTCAGTATTGCTTTAATTATGTTTATGCTAATAAAATTATGACACAGGCTTAATATTTTTATGGTAAGAAATACATGTAGGTAAGATTTGAAAAGCTCCATGAAATTGCTTACAGCAATCCTGTGCAGAACATCCACTGTCCAAAGGTTTGTTATGGCTGTTGAAGAACAAGAAAAAATATCAGAAAGTAAAAAAAAGAAATAGCAACTGCTTGTTGTAAATATAATGTCTGATTCAGATTTTTAACTAAAAGCAAGTTGATTAGATTCTTATCTCTGTTATATCCACACAATTACAACTGCCCAGAAGTGTGTGTCCACTCCTACTGGCAACTGTGTAAATTAGATTAAAATTTGGGCCAATATGTGCATTAATTTAAATATTCACATTTGATCAAGTAAACCCTGTGCAGTCACAGCCCATGTGTAGTTCATATTCTGTCCATACATCTTTTCTTGGTGAATATTAAATGACTATATGTAAATATACTATAGGTATAGGATCTGAGAAATAATTTGTCCTTTTAGGTCTAGTCACATGAGAGCTTGTCAATGGAATATATCTGTTGAATCTCCTTTCCTAGAGTATCTCCCCCACTTAAAAAAAAAAAACTTTTTAAAAAGAACCATGATTTTTTAATAATGTTTTCTTATTCTGACATTGAAGTACATGAAATGAAAAAACTGACCATCAGCTGAGTAAATAAGGCAAAAATCAGGAAAAAAAAGACTAGTTAAAGACTAGACAATCAAAAACCTGTAATCAATTGTTACTATTCCCTCAAACCCAAACCAGCTGCATTACCCTCCCCCCAGCACTATAAAGTTTCATCATCTCGTAGCTGCTGGGGCAAACTCCTGAATGCCTTCACTTTTACTGCCACCAAGCCTTCACCAGGGGCTGCCGTCCTTCCTCATTTAGTTACATTTCTTAACTACAAGATGTGAATGTTTCTGTGTGGTTACCGTTTTCCCAGACAAGAATCAGGCAGGCCTGAGCAGAATAGTGCTGATGTTCTGATCCAGCAGAGCACTTGGACAATTCGAGCCTTCAACCAAACCGGGGTCCAGCCAACAGACAGCCCCGGGGCAAAAAAGTGAGCAATGGGATGCTGCACTGAGTCAGGATTCTGAGTCAGACAGGCTGCAAGCTCCAGCAAACTGCAGCGAGGTAACACCAAATAACTCTACGAAAAACCTAGACTCTGATGTGTGTGTGTGTTTGTGTGAAGAAAAATGAAATTATTATATATATTTCACACCCTCTCTAATAAAGACCCATCATAAATACTAAAATTTTCAAGTTTGGTTGGTTTCTTCATTGTTTTTTTGGGGTTTTTTTCCACAAAAAAAGACACACATGACTTATGAGACACACAGCTACACAATATCCGTGTACATTTCTTTATTAGGCAGAACACTCCCAGGAAATTTAATGAAATGCAAGAGTTTGTTTTGAAATCAAACGGCAACAATATATGATAATGACAATAATAATTATCTCTAAAGAAAAAAAATCAACTCATGGAACATTTTCAATTATGATAATTTATTCCCATCAGGTTGCTTGATACGATACTGTATCAGTGTAATAACGCTGATAGAGGTTTAACTACACTTTCAGAAAACAGTTGTGCAGAGAAGCATGCTCTCCCCTCAAATTTCAATGTTCATATGAACTGAAAAAAAAAGAAAAGAAAAGAAAAAGGTGCTGAGCTGCTGTAAGCACAACATTATTTGCAAGAGGAAAGCATACCAACGGTTTATGATACAACTTCTACTTAAAACTTAACATAGTCCCTCAAAATAGAGCTGCAAATAATTATTTTTGGCTCATACAACTATGAGAAATAACAGCCTTTTCATATCTGCACATTGGCAAGTCTGGATTCTGTTAACCTCAGTAAACATCATCTATGTTTACATACATATGACCTGGGTATAGATCAGTGCCTCTTTCAAGAAACAGGCATTATTTATCTTTGAAGGCACACGAGAGTTTCCTTCATATATATACATATATATGCATTATGCTAATAATTATGCTTTCCTTAAAATACATATAATTTGATGTATTACAGTAAATCTATATCATAGACTACAGCACCATAAGGAATACAAAACTGAAATTGTGCTAAACCAGTTTCACACTATTTTATTTGCTTAACCAGCACTACAAAGAATTTAAACCATATGTAGAGCAGGCAAGAAAATCAAACTATTTACAGAAGATTATGCATACATATTTAAATGCCCTTTAGAATTAAGACAATAACAAAACTCAACTATGTAATTATCTCTTACAAATTAAAATAATACCTCACACTTCTCATGCATTTATCTGCAGGTGTATCTGCCTTAAACTGGATTGCACTGGGATCTCCATTTCTCAATATAAATAGCACATTTAATCATGTCTGAACTAACAAGCAAATTATCTACAGAATACATTAAGCAAGTTTACAAATTTGATAAATAACAACCTTTGGCCTATGTCCAGGACTAATTGCTTCTGAGAGAACTGAGTCAGCTTTGTAGGAAACAAATTAATTAGCTTCTTAGTAAAAACTGAAAAAAAATCAGGGACTGAAAATTCAGAATACTTTCCCTCTCAAAAATAGAATCAGTAATCAAAAACATCATAAAACTGAGATGCTTATTAACCATACAGATTTGAGTTCTACATGATTAAACATTACTCATAATCTGTTTCAGTCACTATTGAAAACAGATAATCGAAACACCCCATTACATTACCTGACACACACAATTTTAACTCAAAGATATTTACATTATTACATGATAAATGTTAACGCATTCACCTTGTAGACTTCTGCAATGAGATGCCCCATATGGAAATTCACTTAATAGTGAAAAACTCCTTCCTGTCTTGTGCAATGAAGCTACCTGTTATATCTACAACTGTTACAGTGATTACCTGCTCACTTCACTACCCAGTGGTCACAGTGCACAGTGCTCTCCTTGATTTAACACATCCCCTCTTAAAACACACTCCTAATGGGAGGTGGTAGCTGGGGCTGAGTCACTTTCGGCTCTGACCGTGCTACATCTGTTCGGACTAAAGGAGAATTTTAACTCAAGTGAAGGCAGCGAGTTACTGAGTTTTTCTCACTGTTGGTTGCCAAAGAAGCTCGGTGGTGTAGCATGCAATCACGTTACTCCTGCAGGAGATGAGGCTGCCCCTGGCAGAGGTGATCTCTGTGGTGTTCCCCATGACCATGGATGCCACCCTGCTCTCCTCTGGGCAGGCCACTCTCCTCCCTTCGCTCTGCTCCTCTGCTGACTGCATCTACATGAAGAGCAAAGACAGCTTGTGATGGTAGCTGGTAGGTAACCTAGCAGGAAAAAAAAGCACCAAAACCACTCAACCTTTTCTACAGGTATTATTTCTATTTTCTTCATGTAGCAGCTATCACTTATATCTCATAAGGGGAAACTAGTGCAGGTAAGTATTGACTTTGTCTGTCAGTGCAAAAAAGACAATAACAATTCCTGCATTCCAACGGGCAGAATCGCTTTGACAAAATATTTACATTCCCCTCACTGTAGGAAGATTAAGTACAAACAATCAAAGACACTGTTGTGATCGTAACTACAGAATTATAACATAGCAGAGGGATATTAGAATGTTCTTCTAAATAACTGATGTATGTGAAAAAAAAAGTTTCTCTAAATCCAGAACAGATTACCAGCATAACAAAAATCAATCGACCAACACAGCAAAATGTATTGATTTCCAGTAAAATTAGATCGTAGCACTATAATCGCAAACTTCATATGTCAAAACTTTTATGAAAAAATTGAAAGCTTTGCCTGCCTAAATTCTGGCTAATTTGAACAGTTTGCCATCCAGGAAGAGAACTAGTCTTGGGTTAAAAATCTAAATATAGATTTAGATTACAATATCAGTATATAATTAGATATAAGTAAACAACATAAAAACAAGAGAATACTTTTTATAATACCAGACAGAGAGAAAATTTAATTTTTTGCTGGCTAAAGTCTATTCTTTCTTTTACCAAACTGAAAGTAATTTATAGAAATTGTTCTGCATTATTAGTTCTGGAATCTTATGTGTGTAAATTTGAACTCCCTAAAAACAGTTTATTATCTTTAATATAGCCAGGTCATGTCTGTTTTTATACAACCAAGTTTACCTTATAAAAAACTTTCATGAAACACTTGGATTTTCATGTGAATTTTTGTACCAGCAAGAATATTTGCTCTCCACAGAACAGCGAACATAACTTTCTGCTACCAAAAATGTAATCCATATATGTTTTCAACACTGTTTTCCAGTTGACAGAATTAATCAACATCAGTGATATATTTCATAAAACTCCTAGTCAATTATTTCAGGGTAAGAATTTTAATAAACATTCCGTTATTTTGTGTGTATTACTTTTGGCACAGTTTTATGTTTTCTAAAAGAACATTCTTGTCCCACCATAATAATCAGTGTGTATTGGTGCATACCTTTGGTGAGAACCTGCTTAGGTTTTTTCATTATAATCAAAAGCCTATTCTAAAGGGCTGTTAAGAGTCTCACCTCCTTTGGTTTGCAGTGGTATGCTGAGAATGTCAGCCTCTGTGGATGGCTCATTGTTCATGCTGATGCAATATAATGGTTCACACAAGAAAGAAGGTTTCTTCAATCTTTTTGTGTTGAGTGCTCTTGACATAAAGTAACCTTCAGTAATAGTCTTATCTTCCATCTTCTGTAAACCTTCTAGGTCATCAGGTTCCTCTGTTTGGGCCAGTGAATCCTTTGATAAGTGACTACCAGCCAATGCTTTGCTGATATAGTAGCCAGGGATTTTGCTCTCTGCATTAACACATAAGCTTTTGTCTTTGAGTCCAGCCTTTTCCTGAGCCATTAACATCCCTACAATATGGTCTTCAACTAACATTTTGGAAAGACTAGATGTGGAGTGAAGAGTGGAGTCTTGACTTGTGTAACAAGGGGGACTTAATCCAAAAGAAAGAGATTCCTGAGACTGTGGCATGGTAACGTTACTTATTGTTCTCTGAGGCTGCATACATTCTTCCAGAAGGGTGTTAAGCTGCTCTTCAGAGAGGCTCATTTGTTCTTCAGTCTGAAAAAAAAAGGCAAGAATTTCTTCCATCAAAATGTAATTAATGAAAAGCAGTGCCATAAAACAGCTTGAGAGATACACTGGCAGAATCCTTAAACAAATATCAACGTTTTTCAATTCAAACTGAATTTAAATATACATTTCCATAATCACAAAATTTATTCAGCATCCTCACTAGGTTCTAGATAGATTCTGTGATGAAAAGTTAGGAAAGAAGTCTGACGTCCACAAGGCACTGAGAGGCCTATGATTTTGCATAGTCTTCCATGAGATCTGACTGGTTTTTAATTACCAGAGCTTGTACTTTTTCCTATTTCTCGGTTTGCTGTGAACATGTACACACACACAGACACACACACACACTCTTTAGGATTTTAGTTATTGAAAGCAAAATAGCATGTTGCTAAAAGACTGTTGGGGCAATGCAGCTGGGGTTAGAAACGGTTTTGGACAGCAGCAGACCACAAAGACTGTCACCTACTGGCTAAAGTATTCCCAGCCTCTCACGGCAGAAATGCCACATAGTCTGTCTCAACCATGTGCCTACCATGGCAAGCATGGCCCATGGCATGTGACAGAAGAAAGCTCCTGTCCTGCTCTGTGGGACAGTTTTAATGCTTCCTTCAAGCTGCCACTGCTTGCATAGTTCACAGATGTATCTTTTCAGTTAATTCCTTATTCAGAGACTGGCACGCTCCCATCACTTTTATCACACAAGTCTCCTTTATTGGACATTCTTAAAATTTGATATTAAAGATAATGATAATATTAGCTTGTTATGGTGAAGAATAGCAAAGGATATTTGGCTTAAAGAGGTTATTAATAGGGATAACTTCCAGCTTTTACGATCCTTAATGCTCCTGAAAACAGAGTAGCACAATATTCCTTGAAAATTAAAAGATTATAATGATAAGGACAAGACTATTTTTGGACATGTATAATACATTTTCCCATTAAATAGGAGCTATAGAAGATATCATGATATATATTAAAAATGCTGGAAATGCCACACAATATTTAATGGAGAAAAAATGCTTTCTACATTCAAAATCTCAGTTTTACACAACCTCCAAGACACAAAGGATCAGATCACACATGAATGCACCCTTAGGCTACAGTGATTTATGTAAAACAAAAATTTTATTTGTTGCGTAATGACTTCTACAGAGAATTTACTTTACATTATGCTAGAGGATGGAGCTACTGTCATTTCAGAGGAGAGATCAATATCAGCTGTTTAGCTGGTATTTTTTTCTGAAGGTCTGATCCAACTACAGGAGTCATATTATCCTGTTTGATAAATATGACATGACTTGGCTATAGCCAAGGTACCACAGGGTGTATGGATTATACCTGAAAACTGATTCTTCATGTTCGTCAACGGGGACAGTTTTCAGTCAGGAAGGAAGGAATATTTTTTTGAAAAACTTGTCGCTATTAAAAATTACAAGATGACACCAAAAAGTGAAGAATTCTACTTTACCTTCAGTCACCATTTTGTACTTACACATTCAAACATTAATAAAAGCTAATAATCACTGCTACAGACTGAATATTGTACAGTTCAGGCACTAACTGATGTGCATGAACTCAGCTCTACACAGCTATTCAACACAGTAGTCTTTTCCTGCAGATGTTGATTTCCCTCCCAAAGATACTCCAAGTTTCTTTCTTACACATAAAACAGAAGGCAACTATATTAAAGAAATCAAGATGTTATCATTATGGGTAGAGACCTTTATTTAGATGAACACATAATAAGGTAATTATATTGAGATTCAAGTAATCTTGGTATCAACCTATGTATTTTTGATAGTATTAGCTGAAATCAAACCACAAGCTTAAGTGCTTACATAGAAAACATGCAAAATATTGCATCTTCAAACTTTAGTCTTCTAAATTTTAATTCTAGTGCAGAAAGTACTCATTATGAAAAATAACTCAAACTGAGAAAAATAATTAGTAGCAAAACACTATGATGAATCAAAAATGAAACATGAAATTTTTCAAGTTTTCACTTTTAATCTAAACTAATAGCCCATGCTAAAGTCTTTCAATTTCTTGAAAAAGTATTTTAATTTGCAGGATAATATTTGTTTCCAAGCAGTGACTATCAGAATGGACTCACTGTAAGAATCAGGATGCATTCACACAGGGAGAGCATAATGTAAGAGACCATGACTGGAGGCACAGCTTCCAGTCATGGTCTCTTTTTCAAGAGTATATCCACAGAGCAGATTATACTGTATAAACATAACTATATTTGTAACACAGAAGATTCTTACATCTGGAAACACACATGGATTCCCACATGGTTTTGAGTGTCTGGTTCTATACTAACATATTTCAAAGCTCTTGGCCAAGATCATTTGGAGCTAATTTTAAGTTAATGATAAGGTAAAACTCACTGCAGAAAGGAAATATGTATATGAAGCAAATGAATGATCAGTATAAAATTAACATTGTGAGGAAGATAATCTTGTCCTGCCTTTCTTTGGTCCTTTTATTTCCCCTATCCCCCACATTTATCTGCAGTCCATTTTCCCTCATTCAGATTTTCTTTTCTTCTTTTTTTTTTTTTTCTTTCAGGAAAATCATATGGCTTGTATTCATAGATTACTTTGATTATTACCAGAGTGGTAAGATATAGAGCCTAAGGCATATGGGGAGGGAAATTATTATAAAAACAATAGAGTTAAAGATTTTGGGAACTAGTGAGCTTGTCTTCTCCAGAGTGGCAGGCCAGCAGCCAAAGCAGACAGTGTAAAAAATTTCTTTGTTCCTTCATTTTTCTTTCTCCTTTTTCTTTCTCTCCCTTTGGATTTTTTGCAAGACATGCATGTAACGATAAGGAAAGTATTTAATAAATGTCTCCAAAAATTACATTTTAAAATACTAAAGGCACACTGTTATTTCATTTTGTCAAACTCAAGACATGAATATAGGCTTAAGGAAAAACACGCTATGGAGGAGAAGATAAATAGTCATCAGTCACCCACTCAGCAGCCAGGAATTTACATTGAAATGAAAGCAGAAAGGCTGCTGTTAAAATCAGGAAACAGAGTTTAGGGAACCACCATAGGAAAAGACATCTCACAGCAAAAAGGGCTGTGCATTTGCAACCAAATGAGCATTTGAACTCATGGAATTGCATAATACAACAACTGTATTAAGAGTCTGCAGAGTATATATTTGCACACATCACAAGCAATCCAGTCACAACCAACTGTAATCGTTCAGAGTCATGACTTGGAATCAGTAACACAATCTTAGGGACACACTGGATTCTACATCTCCCAAGCTTTCACTCCCCTCATTGTAAATAATTTACAACTCCTATACAGAATAAATACTTCAAGAAATTTCTTTAAAAATACAAGGACATAAAATGAGTGTCATTCAAAATGCAGAAACAGCCCACCAGACAAGGGAAAATGAGGTATCAGGTCTGGTTCCCATTAAAAACTAGAAAACCTTTTAATTGTTCTGGCTAATTTTTAATAGGACACTGAGTCCTATTCATTTCCTAGGCTTTTTTACCGTTAATGATCCAAAAAACTAATTCCAAGCCAGGAGTTTAGGAGCCTGCTAATGACCTTTACTGTTTATGTGTGGTTAGCTTTTCACACACTTGTGGCCCTCTCTGACTGAAGATTTCTTGTTCCTTGCTGAATTCCTCCGTGGCAGGAGTCTATAGAGAAAACCTTACTGCATGTGGTAGGAATGCAAACTTGTAGTTAGATGTGGACAGCCCTGCTGTGACTACAAGTTTTCAAGTTCAAATCTTTAAGCTTTCTTTCTACATCTATACAGTAACAAAACTAGACTACCACTGAAAGCCCTTACAAGATTTTACCATGGGGAGAAAGCTAACATGTCAGGATTATTTCTAATTATAGTAAATAATCAAAAAATAACCCACAGTAAATAAGTAAGCACTACAAAGTCAGGATATTTAAGGATTCATGTAGTTGGCACATCTATAAACATGTTAATTTTGTTCCTTAGTCTGAAAGTGCTGCAATCAAGAGTTCTCACGATACCTTATTTGTTTGAAATAATTTACTTTGATGCTTAATTTGCTGACGTTTTTACTGGCGAGTGAGACTGCAACAGTTCAATTCTAAGGTAACTGCTTTCTTCCTGACAAAACTACTCCATTTTAAGAGAATACTGACCTATTGAGACAAAGTTCAGATTTTTGACAGATCAGCCTAGAAAAGCTTGTAAGTTTTAGTTATTCAATAACTTCTTGATAGTTTCTCAAACAGCTCTATTCTGCTTCGAAGAGGCAATCCTTGCCTTCTATCTCCACATTACTCACCTCAATGTGCACCATCAGCTCCAAGGTCTCACCTTTGTGCATCACACCCAAGCATCATGAACTTGTCTATGAACAGCACAGGTCAGTGCAACTGTGAAATATTACTAATATGCTGCATACAAACCTTACACATCATGTCATTGTGGGAGAGCCTCTTAACAGTTTCCAGAAATGTTGAAAGCCCAAAGTTCTTTTGCACCACAGAAGTCATTTTGGTATCCATAACTTGTAAACTGATTTAAATTAATGTAATATGTCCACTGTGGACACCACACAGATGCTTGCTTACTCCCCACCCCCTCACCCCAGTGGGGAATGGTAAGAGGAAAGGAAGAGCAAAAAGAGTAAAGGAAAGGAAGAGTAAAAGCAATAAAACTTATGGATCGAGATAAAAATTGTTTAATAAGTGAAGAGAGAGAAAGATAACAAAACAAGCAATGCAAAGGCAACTACTCAGCATCTCCCATGGGTTGACCAATGCCCAGCCCATTCTGAGCAAAAAATTGTTAACTTTGTAGAACCCTCTCTTTTCCCTTTTTATGACTGTGCGTAAGGTTATACGCATTGACATGGAATATGTCTTTGGTTAGCTTGGGTCATCTGTCTCGATCCCAGCCTGCTGCACATCCCAAAGCTAATCACTGGGAGGGCAGACTGAGAACCAGAGAAGGCCCTGATGCTGTGCAAATGCTGTTCAGCAATAGATGAAACATAGGTGAGTTATCAGCACTTTCTGGTCACAAATCCAAAACACAGCACCATAGGCTACGATGAAAACATTCACATCCCAGCCAAACCCAGTACAGAGACCCACACGTCTGCTTTCAAGAGATTTAGTGGGGTTTTTTTACTGCTTCTAGTGGTTGCTTGTTTGTTTTACAAACACTACATTAAGAGAAAACGCTTAATGAATGTAAGAGAAAAAAGCGAATCTTTCCCCAGTATGGCTGCTTCCGAAGGGTTAGTCCAGAATGTAATGACAGAAAATAGTAAAGGGAGTTGACCAGAAACATGCTCACCACTCATTGAGCGTGTTTTTGGAGCAGCCAGTAATGGGCATGAATTTGACAGTGTTAAAAACTGAGACTGAAAGCTGAATAATGGATTCAGAAATTATGAGCTCCTCACAATCATGATTTACCATCTGGTGGTTCTGTGCTTATGTCTAGTGGGCCAGGGGACTTCTCTACTATTTCAGCCATGCCATATATCTTCAAGAATGAACAGGATTCCTAAGCCATAGGAGAAAAACCTCCTGCTTGTTTTTCCCTCCTTCTGCTGTATTTCCTTCTGTTAGTTAAATTTTCCCTTCTCTTATTTTTTCCACTGTTTCTGTTTGTGTAAGGGCAAAATGAAAAGGTCTACTAGTCAATTTTTGGTAGCTGCTGCTGCTAAGAGCCAAAACACGGAAAAGACAGAAGTATCTTGGCATAAAATCAGAAGCACCAGACAAAAAGAGAAGGAGATTATTAGGCATCTGGTAACATCACTGTCTGGAAAGAAAATTCAACTGGTAACATTACGAGCTATCAGAATCTCAGCATCAAAGTGATTATCAGCCTCATGGAATAATATAAAATCTCCACTAAAAAACAACTTAAGAATTTTAGAAGAGAAAATGTGCTTCATTAAGAAATTGAAAACAAACAAACAAAAAAAAACTAGATTTTTTTCCCTTCTTTCTCTGACAAAAACAAATTTTAACGGAATTTTTTAAAAAAATTAATTTTAACCGAAATTAAAAGGAGTTATGAGTTTATACAATATTGATCTTATTTAGAATGGAAAAACTGTGAGAGACAAGACATGATAATTGCAGCAGATTTTTAAAGGTAGCCTATAGGTTATACAGATAAAGTCAATTAAATCAGTTTTCTCCAAGAACTTGTCATAAACATGCCTATTTCACTCATTACAAAGAGTCATAACGTTTATTTTAATTTTACCTTTCTCAAAAATATCAAGTCAATTGCTTGTGGCTTGAATGTGCCAATAAAGGAAAAGTGTGTTTCATCAGCTATGCCACACTCTGTAAACTTTAGAAAGAGAAAGCAACTGGTTGCTAGAGGTAACCGAAGTTGTAGGGGAAAAAAAAAAAAAGAAGCAAAAAGATCTGCAATGATTTACTTTTCACTTGACACTACAGACACTAAGCTACATGGCTCAGAGCTGTGCAGTTTACATGGTACTATAAGAGATTTAATTAAGAGGTTTGTAAGTGGGATGGCTGTAAATGGGCATTACTTCTTGGAACACTATGAAAATAATTATAATTTTTAAAGACCAAAAAGCTATATTTCTGAATTGTTGAATTACTTTTTACCCTAACTTTCAATTTTAACTTCATATCATGGTAGCTTTTGATCTACAGGTTGTATACCATTTTCTAGGTGCTTACATATTACCAAGTTCTCACCCTTGGGCACGAAAATCTAAATTTATATGTCCTCACCAAGTTTTAAGAAGGTACTTTAGGAAAAAGAAACTGAAAATGTCATGCAGGCTTAGTTTCTAGCGTTTCTATCCGGCATGTATTGTAATAAAAAATAAGTATTTTTCAAGTAACTGAAAATAATTCTGCATCATCATTTTCCTGAATTGAGTATATATGCTTTTGAAGCTCCATTTTCATTATCTGAACCAATAGGATATTTTTAACCTTTAGACCCTAAGCAGTATTGGGCTCAATCTAATTTGACAATTTAAAATATCAAATATAACTCATTAAAATATGTATTTCCATGAGCATGATGGCTTTTTCTGTCATTTTGGAGTTAATATAAATAAGGCTTATACATCATATTATATTGCACCATTTCCCCTGAGGTCCAAATACCAGTTGTATATCATATTTGACTTTTGTATATATTGTATAATAAAAATTTTCTTTAGTGAAGTTTCAACATTGTCCTGTTGCTCAATTTTACTGCAGCTTCCATCACTAGCAGCAGGGTACAGACTTCAAGTAAGCAGGAATTAACAAAGGAATCAATTTTATTCAGCATCTTTAACTGAACAAAAGATAAGAACTAAAATTTTAAACAAATGCATATTAAATTGTGTAATTAAATGTGCATAGAGTATATTTTCCTGGCTAGAGCAAAGAGGCACTTACTCGATGGAACAAGCCTGTTTAACTGGATATCCTACTAGTCACTAAACAATAAGAGCTGTGTTCCTTAGAGAATTTAATTTCAAAGTTTAAGAAATTTAAAAGCTGCATAAATCATGATGTAAATCCCCCTTAATTTAAACACTAAACTATGAGAAAAAACTAAACTCTGATTTAAATCACTTTGAATCTGAAAATTCATCTACTCCAAGGTTGCCAACAGATGTTTTGCAAGAATTCAGTTCTTCTTGCTCCAGATTAGTTCAAAATTTAGCTCTTCTAATCTATTGTGTTTGCAGATAGAAAAAAATCTAAGTATTTTTCCATAAATGAGAGACTTTAAAAATTTTCATTTCTAGAATCTTAACAGATGGATAGCCCCCTTTTTAGAGCACTGATTTCATACAGTTTTGAGAGTTCTTATATTAGAAGCAAGCTGGTTTTAACTAAACACGCTGACAGTGTGTGAAAACATAAGACACAAATTCCTGAACTGGTATTTACAAACCATTATTCAAAATAAGACTCTCATTTTCTAGCCTCTACTGAAGAAGCAGAACTTCTGCAATCTAGACTATTTAGCATTCAAAACCTGTTTCCTAAACATCCCATTTTGTGTTTTTAACTGTTTGTTATTAAGCATTTAACAGATTTAATTCCATAGAAAAGTATTCCTTGAATATTAAGTTGTGGCTTTAATTTTCAGCAAAGCCAGTAGAGTAGACAAAAATGCCTTGATGTGGTTGCAGCTGTTTTCTGTTACAAAACCCCATTTCTTCTTTTTTCTTTTTTTTTTTTTTTAATCATATTGGCTTAATATTTTTTTCTGAGAAATAGCATAGCATAATGGGATCACACTCACATACAGCATTTTTAGAACTGCAATGAACTATCTAGATATTTTAAGAACGCTTGCAGATGTACAATCTACTGGAGGAAGAGAAAATGTTCAAGAACAGAAGTGTTCAAGGCCAAGTTAGGTGTGGCTCTGAGCAACCTGGTCTAGTGGAAGGTGTCCCTAGCCATGGCAGGGCAGTTGGAACTAGATGAGGTTCCCTTCCAATCCAAATCATTCTGTGGAGAAGCCACAAACACATACTCTAGATGGCCTATGCAATTAAGAGTACTTTAGTCTTATTAAATTTGGAAAGGACTGGTCCAAGGAGCAGCAGGCCATAAAGACTCATCTAAAGCAACTAAGACAGAAGCTTCAGACTCGATTTTCTGATGCTCTTCAGAGACATCTTTCAATGTCACTCTTAACTGATTGGCCTTGTGTATCAATAGCAACAGGCACCTCTAAATGTTGACATGTTCTAATTAATGTATATGGTAAGCCTGACCTTCAGTACATATTTTGAGGCCATAAATATTCTCTTCTGATAGCAGAAGTATTACATGAAGGAAGGTCTGCTATATGTAGAATAAGATACAGAAACCCACAGGGCTCTCCAGTGAAGTAATATAGGTAGGGTACAATCTCAGTTATCCAAGTTAAGGCAGATCAAAGTCTCTTTTATGAATGAGGTTTTCTTACAGAGTTTTTGACATCCTCTCTTTGTTTCACATTCATACCACTTAAATCAAGAGCCTCAGCCATGTGCTAATGTCAGCTGTAGTTCACCAAGGTCATCACAGGCAGCAGAGGCATCAGCACCAGGAATTGTAATTTGACCAAGCTAAAAGTTAAAGACAGAACATTTAGAATTTTGCTTACTAATTACTGTTTTAAAGTTGAAGCCTTTCTGACAACATATTTAAAAGGCTACTCAACCAAAAGAGAACAAATGGGAAGTAGAAATAAATATTGAAAAATAATTTCAGGAAGTCACAGTAAAAGCAATAAAATATACTACTTTTCAGAAACTTGTTGTGAAAAAATATGTTGAAATATAGAATTCCAAATCTATTATCTAGCTTTAAATAACAAGACCCATAATGTATCACACTGGTTTAGCATTTCATTGTCTTGCTCCCACAAGCTTAATATAACAGCATGTATTAGCAAATGTAAGAAATTATTGCCATGTATTAGCAAATGCAAGAAATCCAACACTGAGAGACAGCATACCTCTCCAAAATTATCAGGTCTAGTACAGTTGAAACTATAATTTTTTTCTTGTTTTGGTCTTTTAATTATTACAGTTTTAGGGAAAGGCTTGAGTTTGTCTCTTTTTTATAAGGAGCAAAGATTATAGTGCAATTATGGCCCCGCTAAAATCTAGAGCACTAACGGTACCAAAAATTACATTTTATTCTGGGAATAAAAAAGAGAAGTTGCCAATCTTTGTAGCTGTGTGAATTGCAAATATGGAATCCTACCTCGCAATCTCAGGACTATGAAGTCTCTTTAAAAAAAGAAAAAATCAAGTTCCCATTAACTGCTTCTGAAATGTTTCTGTACTTTTCAATTCATAATTACACCCATAAAGGAAGATCCCATCTAAAATTTATGACGTTGTTATTTTCTTTAAGGGAAAGATCCCTGTAAGAAAGTATAGATAAATGAGTAAGGGTATGGATAGTTCTGCCACATCTCTGGCTCTGCTTGTGAGAGGCCAGAGAGAGAAAATTCTCATCAGTTCTGTTTGGTGGGGCCTCTTGCCACAAGGCAAGTGCAAAGCTTCTACAAGGAACTTCAGGTTGTAGCTGTGTTTGTCAATGCAGGCATCTGTTTTCTGGAGTGCAGAAGTAACATTTTTTTTAAAAGGAAGAGAATAATATGAAGCTTTTTCTTTACTGAAGAATGGAAGTGTATTTTGAAATGAGGTAACTGCATCTGGCACTTGTATTTCCATTCAAAAGGAAAACCCAAAAGTCTTTAGGAAGAATGTGATGAACAATACTGCCCCAGGCAAAACATTTTATTTGGAGTTTCAAGCCTTCCTGGACCTGTTCTTGATTTTGTATAGGGGGTGGGGCACAAAAGCTTTCAGTAAGTATAAGAACAGGACTTAAAGCTTGAAATATTGAAACATATATTACCACAAAATTCTCATTTATCACATAACAATAACATTAAAAAAGCTGAGACTAAGATAATACAACTGCTAATCTATTGTTACCATTTGATGTTTGGCAGCTGTTTTTACAAAGGCATGTAAAAAAGCAAAATTATAACTTTTTTTTTTTTTTCTAACTGCAAAAAGACACTGCACAGGAAGTCTAGTTGTTAAAGTAAACTTCAGTTTCGAGTATTTATGAAAACACACTTTTTCCTCAGGCTTGTCTAAGAAAGTAAATGTGCAACAGTACTAATAGTTACATTCCTACTGGCACGATAAATTTTATATATTACTATTATAACCAAACCTCATGTATTTTGTGTTTTTACCAAACCAGAAACAGCATAAACATTTTAAGAAGAGATAAGAGAGCAAACCTCTCTATTTTACTTCTGAGGCAATGAAGGAAAACCTCAGCTACTTTCTGCCACTAGCTTTACAATCACTTTCAATCCCCTAGGCCTCAGCATCTTCAGTTGTTCTTCTCCTCATGTCATGTAGCAAGGACAACTGATAAAGTACATGTGTTCCAAGTGTTGCAGTTCCTTATTGTTATCATCCTGGTTCACGTAATCAGAAGCACAAGTATCTGCACACAGATAAAAAGCAAAAACCCTTTACTCAGTTTAGAGAGGCAGTAAGTTGATTTGACATGGATGCCAAAAGGTACACAACACATCACTGTAGGACCCTTGCCCTTGTCTCCACTCACTTTTCCTGGTAAATCCATGCCTGGTAGATAAGAGATGGCTGCATGTCTGTAACTAGAAGCAACAACAGCATTCAACAGGTCACACAGTCACACTGGGCAGGTTCGTGTTTTTCTTCCTCATCACCAAGGAGCATGCCACAAGCCAAAATAATTACACTCATGTAAAAGGCTTTATAGTAAAAAGACTTGAGTTTAAAAAATAATGTCTTGATGATAGGAGAATATTTTAGTGTTTGAGTTTTTCAAACATTTTCTGCAGAACGTGCTCATATGTAAAACACAATTCAAAACAGCTGAGTAAATATTGATTCTAAGAAATTTTGCTCTTAGAGAAATTAAAACAATTCTAGAAACAACAAACAAATTACAAAAATGTAAAATGATACAGCTGCATTTAACTCAGAGAAAAGTTAATATTTTGCAGTCTGAAATGTACACTTGCAATAGGAATAGCAAAATATAATTTTAAATGAAGTTTTTAACGATCCCATTTATACTCAATGATGTACACCACAGCACGAAAAGGAAAGAAAAAAGTATAATATTTCCCCTAGTAAAAGACATGAAAGCACCAAAAGACTCATGTTTTTCAAAAGAAAGTTATGTAAATTTATCATCCATTTGGGATACAGGTGACTCTGTTGAAGCCTGAGTCTGTCTTTTGCCCATAAAGTCAAAGTTCACATGTCACTCATAAGATCTGAAAGATTAATTTACAAAAAGTCTGTGTGATCACATTACAAGGTCAATGGCTTAAACACAAAGCACTGTGCACCCCAGTTGCTTGGAACTTTCTTTACTGCACATTGGAATGTTTTTGCCCAGTTGCTTTGGTAAAAAAGAACAACCAAAGTTCACAGCTGTGTTTCTGATGAATTAATGATGACATTGTTGGTTTTAGAGGACACTATACTACTCTCAGTTACGTGGAATCACAGCTACTGAATCACTAGGCAGTGACAGAGTCGAGTGTTTTATGTACTTCTTCCAGGCAGTTAGGAGAAACCTATTTATTCATTAGGTTAATTCAGATAGAGAGCTCCTTTTGAAAAACACTGAGAAAAGAACTGATCATATTTTTTGAAATAAAAAATAGAAGCTTAGGGTGAATGAGAAATATTTTAAAATTGTAACTTCTTTAACCAAGGACACTCACTGCTTAGGTTAATGTGATTTTCCTTTAGGCTTATTAAAATTTCAAACTTTTAAAAGACTTCCAGGACAGATGGGAAAATTATTCAAATGAAACATACCAAGGACCAGATTGAAAAACAGTTTATATATCAAACTAAGACAAGTATAATACATGTTCATAGAAAGATATACATTTCTGAAAACACATAGAGCAGCTGCAGTTTCCAGCACTATTATGCTGCACAGGACACAATAAAAGGAAATTAGAAGAGTTGGAAGTTCCATATATCTGATTCTGATTCTTTTATGCTAAAGGCAAAAATAAAAACATACATAAACATCTAACCAGTTGTTTCAGACATAAAAGTGAATGTAAATATCAAGGTTGAATACAGCTACAATCTGGAAGGATGATGCTGTGTATAGCCTTTACAATGTGACTATGTGTATGTATACTAGCCTGGCTGGCACAATTTGAGAGCTATATTTAATTCCTAAAATGAATTAGTTTTAATTAAGAAAGACACATAAGGGATCTGAGCCACACAATGATATTGTATCCTTTCCAGAGTCATCAGAAATTCATTCCTTCTGGAATTTTAAGAATGAATTGTTGTGGATCTCACTGGTCTGCCTGGCAGGAGACCCCATCAGTTTGTTCTTGCCTTACAGAATCTATTCACACATGTAACCCCTTACTGTACCAAACACCACTTCATACAGGAATTATTTAAATGCACTTGATGCATTTGACACAGTCTATGTTTTCTTTTATGCATTATTGGAAGAATATTCCTTACATGGGTGAGTTATTTGTAGCTTCATGTGAGCCAGTTTAATATTGGCTACTGGGAGTTACAGGCTGTCAGGCACCATAGTGAAAAGCCAAAAAATGGAATATGGAGAAAATAACAAGATGAGGGACAGGGCATAGGTACTTTTGTATTTTATCCTCAAGTCACTCTTGGGAAAGAGGATTAAGGCACTTCAGTCTCCCTACTCAGAGCTAGAAGTGCTAAGCACTGTGTCACAACATGCTGCACCTTTTTAGGCACGCTCTCTTCAGCTTGGCTTTTGGCAAGTCCACATAACAGAGCAGTTTCATTGACAGCCATGAACAGTAATGCACTGAATCTATTCTACAGCATTCTGGCGAGGATGGATAGGTTTCTCTTAAAAGACTACACCTTTAGTTTGAAACAGTGGGCTTACAAAGAACTAAATTTAGTTCCCCCATTGCCAAGTGAATGTTTGAACCATGAGATAAATTGAGTAATCAGAAGAGCTCTTCCTTGTTTGAAACAAAAATGTTTTAAAAGTGCCTAGCTTTAGAAAATTCCTCTAGGTTTTAGATCTTAAGAAGACAAAAGCACCTGACTGGAGCCCACATTAAAAAAAAACAGATTCCAGAAAGGGTGAGTCCACATACATTTGGGTTCTAAGTTTGGGTTTTCTTTTCCTCTTATAAGTTAGCCTTAGGCTGTTCCCAGCTCAGTAAACTGGCTGCTCTGAATATTATTATAAACCCACATAATCCTCACCCTGAACTGCAGAGAAAGTCCAGGAATTAACATACATTCACTCAATGCAGCTTCAACTGACTTGCCCAAGGTGAGAGGACAGAATGTGCTAAGCCACCGTACCTACCTGTTTTCCCAACGTTCCTAGGATAGAAATCCACATCTTGTTGAAAAAACTAAACAGAAAGGCTCAGTAATGAAAAGGAATCAACGATTTGAGTCTCTCTCTCTCTTGATTTATATCTCTGTATGTGGAATGGAGTAAGGGTGTGCAAGTATGTATGCACATACCCACTGTGCACCATAATGAGTTAATTAAATCATTTACTGGCTTATTTGCAAAACCAGAAATATCAGGATGGGCACAGGAAAAGGCTGCAAATGAAACCAGTAAAAAATAATAAAGCATTAAGAACAAATTAGTAAGTGAAGTGAATGTGTAGAATGCAAATTCCTACTCTGCAGTACATCATTAAAGAACTTTGTAAAATCCCAGTATTTGACTCTAGGACATGCAAAAAAAAAAAAAAAAAAAAAAAAAATCTGGATCACTGTATCTTCCAAAACCACAAACCAGATCCATATGCTCATGAAAGAAACCATAAGGGGAAAAAAAAAAAATCAATCTTTTAAAAATATTTAGGAATATTTTAAACAAGACTCATCAAAGAATTCTAATAATTTCTGTAATGAGAAACTTAAGATTCATTCTTCTCATGACACAGGAAAAAAAGTTCATGCTGAAATCTTTAAAAGGCTCCTCTGGGAAAAAAAGAAAACAAACAAGTAGTGGTGGATATTTGGTAATAAAAACAAATATAATGAGATAAGAAATAAAAAGAAATGAGGCCTCTTTATAACAGATGAGCAGTACTTGATTCAGAGCTTCACCAGGAGGGAATCTTCTGGCTTTTGGACAGGTGTGAGGGCAAGTACTGTATTGCCCATGCAGAAAGGGGAACAGTGGGACAAAGAGGAGTGAAAGCCTTGTAATTAATGCTCCTCATGCTCACATCTAGTTACAGCTGCAGTATAAATACATGCCTGGCAGAAGTTAGAGCACTGCAGGAAAGGTGCCAACAGAACCTGAGACAAGAACAGTTGCACAGTCAAGGAACGAACCATACATCTTATTCAATCTCTCATCCTAATACAAAAGTGAACATGATCCTGAATTCAAGAAACACCTGTGGCTATTCTGAAGCTGCTGAAAAGTAAACCAGAGGAGTTTAACCTGCGAAACTTCAATTCCTATTTGAAGTTCTATATACTATCATGAAAGAAACAAAGACCAAAGATACTGTACCCATAAAAGGATCAATTTTGCTTACAATCCAATTTCTATTCCTGGTTTTACTATATCATTTTTTCTGTTCAGCCACTTACTGTACCTCACTTAAATCTATTTGAAAAAAATTACTATTAAAGGGACAAAATGGTTCAGTCAAAAGCTTGACTGGAGAACTCTGAATTCCTTGAATAAAATATATAATATGATGCATGAAAGAATACTTATATGGGCAAACTATGCAATATTGTATATGTGAAAAATGAGAAATCAGACCTACAAATCTTTTAGAACAATGCTGTGGTTTTGTTCCTACAACTGATCACAAAATTGAGATTACAGAAAAAAATTAGAATTTGAGAAAGGTAAGAACCAAAAAAAAGTCCAACAATGAAAAAAAATTGCATTCTATACTTCTGAAATTAGACATAGCATGACACCTCAAGTGATTAGATTTTACATTATTTGAACAGCAAAGTATTTTATTGACAACCATGTAACAGTAAGATTACTATAAAATATTAAAATGAAAAAAACATTGATGAAGAGAACTAAAAACAAGAGGTAACATACTTCACAAAACTGAAGGAATGTTTAATTCAACCTCCTCAAGTATCACTGCCTTCATTACATATTTCATGTAATTTAGGACCATACTCTTATGCTACCATTTTCTCTTCACTTACCTCACACAAAGAAAAATAACATAAGCAGAAAGTCTAGGGTCTATTCATCAGCACACATCTTCTAATCTCTGCCTATGCATTGACACAGACTGTAATCACGCCTGATTTATTAGTGCAGTTCAGTGACTCCTTTATCGCTATTTAATCCTGACTGCTATATATCCTACAATTGCCAACTATCTACACAGCACCTATTGCACAGTGTGTCTGGCACTACAAAAGTACTGAACTGTAATTCAAATTACAGCATTAATAAACATACTAAAACCATTGCTAAAGATGAGTGCCAAAGGTAGCTTCCTGAAGGGGATTAGCTTGGACATTCAACAGCACTACCTGATGACAACATTCCATTTCAAGCATATGAACGTTTCATACAACAGAAAATATCACAAGGTAAAGCTGAGGCATACGGATATGCTATTTGCACCTGCATATTTCAGTGTTCCTGTCATCTAACAAGGAATTTGAGTAAAGCCACAGACAATAACCAGATGTGAGATTATCTGATGCATCTTTTAATAGCACCAAAGAACTCAGCCTATGGAAGGTAAAGGGCAAAAGTATTCAAAAAAATTCTTTTCCTTTTTAATTTTGGCTTGTTCAAAGTGTTGCTCTGGGGCAAGATCTATCAAAACCACTTCAGGGTGGTCCACTGTAGCTTAATTTTCCTGCTCATAGCCCTCCTTGGCATCTAAATATAGGTGAAATTCTTGTGAAGCAGTATTAAATACTTGTTTGTATTTCCCTGCTTCAGAGGATTTTCTTCCTGTAAATCACAAGGCCTTTAGAGTTCATCTATATCCTCTAGCACCTTTGCGCAGGGTATTTTCCAAAAACAAGATAAATATATCTAAACAAAATTCCACTCTTTAAATTTTCAGACATGTACCTTACCCTAACCTTGCCAAAACTCAAGGGCTACTATCATGTAATTTGTAGCCATAACATGTGAAGCATGGTATTCATATGCATGGTAACCAAAAACTCATATTTATGCTTTTAATGGATTTCCTCCTCTCTTCATAAGCACTAAGATTACAGGTTTTGTCTGGTTTTGTTCAGTATGAAACAGTCAACCAATACAGTATATCCAATAATAAAAAAGAAATAGAAAAATCATTTGGTTGAAAGAAGCTAGTATGAGTAGGTATCAAATACTTAGATTTCTTCAAAGACACAAACTCCTCTTAGCAAATATAGGACCACAGGATCACAGCATAACTGAGGTTGGAAGGGACCTCTGGAGATTGCCTAGCCCAAATACTCTGCTTAAAGCAGAATCAGCTAGAGTAGGTTGATCAGGCTCTGTCCAGTCAGGTTCCAGCTCTGGGGATGAAGACTCCACAACCTCTTAGTCACCTATACTAGTGTTCAATCACTCTCAAAGGTTTGGGGGCTTCCCCCTTATGTTTAAAAGGAACACCTTGTATTCCAGTTTGTACCCAGCTCTTTTCCTTTTTTTTTTTTTTTTTTTTTTTTTTTTTTTTTTTTTTTTTTGTAAGGAAAAGATATGAAAATAATGCTAATGAAGCATGATTTGTGAGCTAGGTTTCACCAACTGCATTCTGAGCCTAGTTAAACTTCAATAACCCTGAAATACTTACAAAGGAGTGTCTGAAAAACATTCACACAATGCTAGGAATTTAATACTCTTAACCAACACAAGATTTTAATGCTCTTTCTTAGAAAACTCAAACAATATGTGCCACCATCAATAAGTACAAGGAAGACTCTCTATCTCACATTTCATCTGCTAACACCAAGTTAATTAATTTTCCTTTAACAGTCTCACTAAATCATCGTAACAGTTTAACAACACATTGTTCATGAACATCATATTCTGGGCTTGCTAAGGTCACTATTTACTTGATGGTTCTAAAAAAGCTAAAATCATCAGCCAGTTGCTGGGTTTCATACGATGGCTAATGACACAAAGATTCAAAAAAACCAGACAAACATGAAAGAATGGATGAAATTCATCTGAGTTTTACACTGGAATTTCTTGTCAAGTCAAACATTTACTGAGAACTTTTTATACACAACTGTTCTTTTTCAAATATATAAAACAAATGTCTGAGTCTAAAGCTGTGCATGGATTGCCATCCAATGTAATGGCTGCTGTTTATGAAACCAAACATCAGCTATCTTGAAAATGGCTGTTAGAACAAAAACCATGGCAACAGAGAAGTCAACATAGGCCAGTATGATGGAACCTACTCATGTTCTCCAGAGAGCAAGTGCAGTCCAAGGTGAATTCATTCTAATGATGGCTCCATTATCAGTACTAGCACCAGTGCCATGGTTGTATTCCTGATGTCAATGGAGAGACGTGACACAGTATTTGTATTCTTAATGTTATATTAACCCCCACAGAAATTGCATACTTCTGCTTTCTCTCCCCACCCTCCTGGGACAAGAAGTCCTCTCTGCCAGTCTTGCTGATCACTACTCTCAAATATATTTTTTTTTCCATATTGTTTTAGGGGCAGCTGATTCACCAAGCACTTACTGGACTTGTGCTAAATATCATGTCTGTTCCCACAGCATACAGGGAACTGACTTAAGAGCCACAACCTCCTCCAGTTCAGTGTTTCTTTCTTCAACCACAAAGAACAAACCCCAGATTGCAAGTTAGGAAAAACTCCAGAGTTTTTTAGTATGAGAGTCTAGACATACAACATCTGTGCAATAAAACTAAACTGATGCTTGCTATATCCCATCACGAAATCCAAGTGAATCACAGAGCTCAAAGATTATTTTAGACCTATAAGTCTTGGCTAAAAACTCTTAGTTTATTCATGAAACTATAAATTAATATTAATATTTAATCAACTTCTTCATTGTCGCATTTGCTTTTCTTCTTATCTCCTTTTTCGAATATTAGTCCAAAAATTAAAACCTTGCTTCACTTACTAAGTCTATGAGTTTTCTTTGACAATGAGAAATTTACTAGATGGGCCTTAGCAGACCAACAATTTGATTTAAAATGGATTCAATGATTGTGGAAATACTCTTCTGTACCAGTGTTACGTTTATTCCTAAGTGATTCACCCTATAACAATACAGTGTTCACATTACAAAACAGTTTGCTGTCTCAGGTTAAGTTAATACTGCATAACCTGAGTTGCAAAGCATTTTTAACTTTTATTGAGGCCTCGTGACTGCTCAAAGAATCAAATCCATACTTAATGCTTTCAAAGGAACATAATTAAAAGTGGAATAAAAGATAAAATATATCAAAGAAAAAACTTACTTGGCAATGTTATATGCGCTGTTAATAGAAAACAAAAAATAAATTACACTACACAGTACCTGTTGATCTACCTTTTTTTCATGACTGAATGCTTATCTCAGTTCTCTTTTTTACTAACTGAGGATGTATTACAGCCATTTCACAGATGGCTCTTACAGGACTGCCTTCAGATAAAACACAGCTTGCATTCAGCATTTCACAGGTACAAATGTATTAATAATCTAGGGAAACTGCACCCTCCCCATGTCTTATTCAACATATCCAATCTAGGTCCTGCAATAACCAATTCTTTTGAGGACTGCAGTTTCCCTATCATGTTTTCTGCCATTGCATCTAGCTCTTTTATGAAATCCTGTGACATCTCCTCTTGCCTACATAGAAAATTAGACATTTTGAAAAATCACCTAGAAGAGACAGAAAAATCTCCTATTCCAAGCCTTCTAGAAATATTTAACTATCCTCATGCCATTTCCAATTCAGCTTTTGTCTAATCTCTTTCCACACCCATAGTGGATATAGGTTACTTTAAAAAAACAAGCTATTTATTGTTTTCTTAATATCTAATCTGGATTTTTTGTTGTTGTTCTTCAAATGAAAAACAATTTCTCTTTTGTCTTTTCACTATGGAAACCATTTCCTTCATTCCACTTTGCAGAAGTGCATTCTTGAAGACTGCTACCACATCCTCCCAAAAGTTCTCTCATTCATTCCTACTCACCCCAGGTCTTTCCCTATTGGTGGAGTTATTTTCTAGGCATCTAGGCTGCTTTGATGCTCTCCTTTGCTCTCCCACCAAACAGTCCACTGCTCTTTTACTAAGGTTTGCATAACAGAATATGGGATTCTAACTGAGACCTAACAAACCTGCACAGAACAGATATATACCTTTTTTTATGTGTCATAGTATGATGGTTCACAGGTTTTTGCAACATGACTCAGCCAGTTAAGGATCTGCCATAAATCTGAGAAACCTTCCACCTAAAGAGGCATTGTCCATTGTATTTGTGCTGTTATTTCTAATCACATCACCTTGATGAACTGCATCCTAACTATTTTTGGACCATTTTTATACAATACTCATTTTTTTAAGATACTGACACATCTGTGAGCTTTGTGCTACCAAAAAATTAATAAGCATACTGTTAAATTTCAATTTCCAGGTCATACGAAAACTCCAAATAGAACTGAGACAGGGAAAAATCCTGTCATAGTAATATTTCACTGACTTTTCCTCAATGAACATTTTATGTTTCCAGACTCCACATGTAAATTGATTTGAACCCAACTTCAATCTACTGCTTCTATCTATATGGCCTCGACTGTACTGGCATAGGAAAAAGTCATTTTTTTGTGATACTATTTTTCTTGACAAATCTGTTTGCTGTTTCATTCTTGTTATGCTTTCCTTATTTTTAGAAAATAAGCACTTCTCTTCCCATTTACAATCTCTCAGTAATCACTCTTGTGGCCATTTTTAATTTTGACTAAGAATATTTCTGAGATTTCTTCTTGCAGTAATTTAAGTCAGATGAAGCTCATCAACCAGATAATTTGAAAACACTCAGTCTGCAGAGAATCTATCTTACTTTTGGGGGAATTTTTTGCTGTGGATAGAGATGCTAGTTCACTGATATTAGAAATAGTAAGGCTAGCACTTGTATACAATTTTTTAGCAAAGTCTGATGTAAAAAAAAAATTTTAAATTGAGAACTTTGTCCCTAGCAAGACTTAAAACAAGTTTGGTCCTCCTTTTAGTAGAAGCATTTTCTAACATACAATGCTTCTTTCTTTGACATATTTTGCTTATTTCGGAGCCTATGAGCCTTAGCCTTTAAGAAATTCTCTTTCTAACCTGATATTTTTCTTTTATATTTATCCATATTACCTTACAAATGCAAGATTATTTTCCCTTTTCATATACTGTCTTATTGTGTTTGAAATCAACAAATTAGTTCCAAGCCCTTCTTTTGCAACTGGATTACCTTCACTTCTGACCTTTCACTTTTAAAATGAGTTTGAAAGTTAGGGGGTGGGAGGTTTGTTGTTTTTTAAAAAGCTTTCCTTTCAATCCTTATTCCCTTGAGAAGTTTAGCCCTATTAGTTCTCAGAGTCTGCTTCTTGACATCCACTGTTTCTATTTTGTTTTCTTTACTAAACATTGTGAGCACCATCATTTCACTGTCACATCAATCAAGCTGCCTTTCACTTTGCCATTTCTAGCTGGTTTCTCACTATTTAAAACTACATCTATAGAAACTTTCCAGCAAGTTGCTTTCATTTTCCTTCTAAAGAAAGAAAAACCAAAACACTATGACATTACTAAAAGGAAAAAATTCACCAGTGAATGCTTGTTAAACTTACTCTATTATACCTTTCTCAAAAGATATCTGGGTAATTAAACAATTTGTTACACCACCAAATCCTAGATTGGTTTGTTAACTGCTTGCAAAATTTTGCATACATTTATTGATTTTCTGTGGTGATCTGCTCCCTTTGACTTCATCTTATTTTCCCTTGAGAACTTAATAATTCATTCAATAACTCTAGATTCCTCTAAAGTTTTGATGTGCACTCTTTTCTCTTCTGATTCTTTGGCCTGACTTTGAAAAGGCTATACCCTTTTATACACTATAGTAAATATATAAATATACTATATTTGTACTACCCCATCTCTTTGCTGCCCTTCCTTGGACACACTCTAGCACTTCAATGTCCCTCCTGAATTGAAAGGCCCAGAACCACACACAGCACTCAAGGTGTGCTCTCACCAGTGGTGAGTCAAGTGGGGGAATCATTCCCCTGGTCCTGCTGGCTACACTGTTCCTGATACAGGCTAGGATGTCACTGGCCTTCTTGGCCACCTGGGCACATGCTAGATTATGCTTGGCTGGCTGTTGACCAACATCCCCAGATTCTTTCCCACTGGGCAGCTTTCCAGCCACTCTTCCCCCATCCTGCAACACTGCATGAGTTATTGTGGCCAAATTGCAGGACCTGGCACTTGGTTTTGTTGACCCTCATGCTGTTGGTCTCAGCCCATCTGTTCTGTTCCTCTGCAGAGAACTACTACCCTCCAATAGATCAATACTTCAACTCAACTTGGTGTTATTTGTAAATCTGCTAATGGTAGACTCGATCCCCTCATCAGTGAAGATATAAAACAGGTCTCAGCCCAGCAGTGATGATCAGGGTGCCCCGCCAGCGCCTGGCCGCCAGCTGGGTGCAGCACTGCTCGGCTCCACCCTCTGAGCCTGGCTGTGCAGCCAGTTCCTCACCCCGCAAAGAGTGCTCCTGCCCAAGCCCTGGGCTGCCAGCTCTGCCAGGAGAAGGCCACGGGGGGCAGTGTCAAAGGCTTTCCTGAAGTCAGATAGGCTACATCCACAGCCTTTCCCTCATCCACCAGGTTTCACCTGGTCACAAAAGAAAAGCAAGTTGATCAGGCAGAATCTGCCTTTCCTAAACCCCTGCTGGCTAGGTCTGATCCCTTGGTTGTCCTGTATGTGCTGTGTGATGACACTCAACATGACCTGCTCCATAGCCTTGTTGGGCACCAATCTTGCATGCTATCAAAGCAGAACCAGATTCCACTCAGAATTTGTACAAGAGAAATCTGATTAACTTCTATTTCACAACTCAGGTAGCTTTTTGTATAAAAAAAGTCCTACTTCCCTCCTGTCCTACAGACATATGGGGTTTCTACAGCACAACCTTACAGCCTTAGCAGGAATTAGATCTAAAACTGGGGGGTTTAATAACTGTGCTAGAGAGATCCCTCAGCAGTTTAAGCATATAAGTTTTAAATTTACCACTTAAAGTGCCCAAATATTCTTTCTTTTTAAATTCTTCCCACATTTTCCACTGGAAGAGATATTTGCCCTCATTTCCTGCAACAAAGCTGTTACTATGTTTCATTAAAACAACTGTGCTATAACCATGCTAACATCTGTGAAGGGTTACATTTACTGGTTGGTTTGAATTTTTTCTTAAATATCATGACAGCAAAAGTGATTTAAAAGTGTCAGGCATTAAGCCTGAGCAAGATAGAGGTCATTAGGGCTTATCAGTATTAAAAATTGAAAGGAGGGGGTAAATCTTTATACTTAAAACACGTTGATAAACATACAAATGCAGTAATGTGAGGAGAGCCAGTCCTATATAACTTGGCTCCCATTTGCTAGATATGTTTTCACCTTCATAATGCTCTAGGCTGATACTCCCTAGCTGGTCAACTAGCCAGTTTAATTTGAGTTTAAATAAAGTAGGAGTTGATAATAGTTGGAGAATGTCCACTACGGATTTTAAACACCTGTACAATCCTTCATGTTTATACAAAGCACTGGCAGAGCCTTGTGGCAGAAACTACTTATTAAGAGATGGACAAGCATCCAAACATGGAGTCTTTTCTTTCCAAAACACAAAACATCCACCACAATGGACTAACATCATGAACTACACACATCTTTTTCCCTTCATTTAAGATATAGACATTTAGAATAATAGGAATTATTTCTGTGAGAAGGGAATTATTTAATGTGAAGAATTCCCAACTTCCAGTCAACATGCTTAAATGAAACAACACATTTCACATACATACAAGTTTGCTCTCAAAAGGAAAGGAAATTTGCTCAAAGTTGAAGAAGTGAAAAATCTGTAAAATGGACAGTAAAAGAAATGGTAGCAGACAATGGGCTCATTGTTTATAAATACAAAAACATGATAGGAAATTAGGATAAATATTAAACAATAGACTATTAAGTAATCATAAGGAGCCTCTGCTCCTGTAAATACTATCCAAGATGCTGTTGGCCTGCTCTGCTGCCAAGGTACATTGCTGGCTCCCAAGCAGCTAGACCACCCCATCCACCAGGAACCCCAGGTACTTTTCAGTGGAACTGCTTCCCAGACTGTAGGTCCCCAGAACTATTGCTGGCAGTTCCTCTTTCCCAGGTGAAGGGCTTTGCTTTTACCCTTGCTGAATTTCACAAAGTTTTTGCTGGCCCATTCCCCCAGGTTGCTGAAGTTTCTCTGGACAACAGCCCTGCTCCCAAGTGTATTGAGTTGAGTCGCATCCCCCTCTCTGCCCTCCCCCAATCTGGTATCACCTTCAAACTTGAAAAAGAACACTTTTTATATTGTACTGTATAAACGCCTCTGTAAATAATGCTTCCCGTTTTCATCCTATTCTATGGAAATCATTACCCAAGCTATGAAGTCCATGACTAAGTAAAATCTCAAGAAATCATCCATATCCCCTTCCATCTTCAGTCAGTAGCTAAAGTATGTTTAATTTTTCAAAGTGATGGGATTTTATGCACTAATCAAAGCTTTGTATCCAGCTCAAACCAACTCTGAATATTACAACAAAAGAACCTGAAGTTACATGCCTCCTCTGACTGGCTGGATTTCTGCCATTCATGCCTACTATACAACACAATACCATTAATTGATGTCACAGTAGAAGAATTTTCCTCCCCTGGAGTCACATATTCTAGAGAGGCGAGCATTCAGGACAAATACCAAATTCAGTACCCAATTACGTGCTCATGGCAATAAAGACTGAAGAGAACAAGAAAAAATACAGCTACATTAATAATCATAGTGGTATTGCAAATGCAAAAAAATATATCTCTGTAGTTCACACTCTCAACACTTCCCCATAATATGAGGTTAGAAGGAACAATGGATCAACCCTTCCTCATTGAAGGGAACTTGGGCAGAAATAACAATGTGTGGTGCATTGAGAGCAATAATGCAAGAAACAACAGGGGTTGAAGGATTAAAAACAGTTTGAATTTAGACGACAAAGAAACAGACAAAGATACCAAAACAATAGCTTTACTTTTTTGTTTTCTTTTTATATTTCTTAAAGCATTATTCATTGATCGACTGTGCACTAGTTAAATTCTTATTTTAGAAGGAAGAAAAGAATCTCATCAGGGTAGGTATTGTGATGTAGAATCCAACACAGCACTGTTAAGAGACATTGTCTATTCATCTCTGCCACCTGGTTTTGAATCCAGTCTTACTTATGGCAACTAAAAGCTTCCTGAATTTAAAACCTTTACACACTTTTCCTAGTAGGGGGAAAAAAAGTGCTTCTAAGAAGGTACTGAGAGTAGGGAAGAGAATTTCCCATTCTACTTTCTTCCCTTCAACAAAAGGAGAAAAAGATCTTAAAAGAGATTCTTATACTCTGTTTTCTCATTAAAGAGTAGTTTCTACAATGACTAAAAGTCAGAAATTTCTTGTAGAAAACACAAAACAGAAGAAACATACAGGGGTCAGAGAAGGAAGCTACATAAACTAAAGGAAAAAACACAAAGCATGAGACAGCACTAATGACAGAAAGATTTTATAAGAAACAAAGGGATGAGTGGGTTGCAATGCTCATAATGGTTCAATAACAACTCAAAAAGGGCCATCTCTATTATGGGGAATAAAGGAAGAGGAAAAGAATATGAAACCAGAAAAGGCAAACAGAAGTTGATGTGGGAAATAGAACCAAAATTTGAGAAACAAGAACTAAGGAAAAAAGACAATTTTCTGCTTTAACAAAACAGTTGATTTTCCTCCAAATTTCATCAAGAGCAATGAATCAGCCACACCTCCAACCATTTTATCAATTGTCCTGCTACATTAGCACCTGAAATCACCAAGTGGAAAAAAGCACATACTTGCACTAAAAAGGCAACTCATGCTAAAAACAAACAGCAAAACCCAAACTTTCAGAAAACAGCAAAAATGCTGAATGTTCCCTTAACAGTTCATCTCCTTCAAATAAATGCTTTGAGCCTCTTGTTACTCATGTGCTCTACATAGAACAAGAAATAATAAGACAAGTGGATAGAGATGTATCCGTATTCCCTTTCACTCTGGCTAGTATTACAATGCTTTTACCATGATAAAGTTGTATTTTATTAGCAGAGTCAGTAGTATAACTATGTTTGCAATTTCTTCCTTTATGGCACATTATTTCATGGATGACTTCCAATCACAATATGCTCATAGACATTTCATACCTAGAATGACTTCTAAAATGTTCCTCAGCCACAGAGAACTTGTCAAAGGAAAATGTGGTGGACAGTTTGCAGTTTTTTTCTCCCCCAATATGACAGCATTCTCTCCAAAAGTCTTGTCCTTTATTTAAGGAAACCTATAAAGTACTCCTTTTTCTGGACTTAAAGCACAATAATTTACTAAGCACAATTTATGGACATGGCACTACACTCATCGCTTAAAGGCAGAAATAAAATAAATTTACTTCTTTGAAATAGTCTAAAAAGCCAAACCCCAAAACCTATGGAAACAATCAAAAGACAAATCAAACTAGAAAAATGAGGCCAACTTGTAAACAGGCAGGTACCCATGTTCTTGTCAGCATACAGGGGTCTAAATTACTCACTCAGTCCCAATAGAATTATCATGATCAATTACACAAAGAAACAGGTCAAGAAAACAAGTATTTTAACACTATAAAATGAGATTTATAAAACCTAATTAGGCAACTTAATTCCAATTACCTCAGCATGATCTCTGTACTTTCATTATGCAAAAAAAATCTCCATCCCCCAAAATCATATTTCCCCCTTTGAAAGAGCACATACACCTCACTGCTACTTCTTCAGAGGCATGAAGTGTTTGACTTTAGACTTAAAACTGGCACAACTTAAGTATTGTTCTCCCACACTTCCACTCTGGATATTTGTAAAAATTAGTTCTCCCAATATGAAAAAAAAAAAGGAGCTGTTAATTCTGTTTCCTAGACATGTGGAATTTTTCCAGTTACCAGATGTCCATAATAGATTAACACTGTGTTTTCAAAAAACAGAGTAGAAAAAATTAAAGTAAAGATTCTTGGGCTTATCCAAATTCTAAGTTACTTTTGATGATTTCCTCCTAAATTCAAAAAAATGCTTTTATGAACTGTATTATTTATATTGTGTAGTTTTGAAGAGAGAACAACAACACAACTTGCCAGCCTTTTTTGTCTTATTTTTTTTTTTTCTCTATTTGTCATAAACAAGTCCTCAAATGTCCTTATGCAGGATGTCAAATTTAAAACTGGGTATCTGTAACTCAAAAATTATGTTCAATTAAATATTTTTAATGTTAGTAACATAGAAACTGGTCATATCTCTTCCCCTGCCAACCCAAGTATTTTATTGAAGGAGAAAATTAAGAGTTAACTTACTATAAAAATAACAATGATTTGCTAAAATCTTCAAATCTGAGGGTTCTACTCACATAGTTCATATTATTCAAAATCCACAGAAGTAAAGAAACAATGCAATTATTATTTTACCCCTGAGTACCTGCTTCAAACTGAAAAATGGCTAGAGGTTCTTTATATTTATTATTTCTAATGTCTTCCTCTTATTACAATACTTCTCCTCAGAAAGAAGGCTGATACCTTGGAAATAATTACAAAATGTTATTAAAGAAAGAAATGTCAGGAAATTTTCTGGGTAAATACAAATTATCATCTCCTTAAAATAATGATACATGTCCAGCCCATGAAAGAAAATTACATATATACTGCTTATCTGTATTACAGTTATTGATGAAAGTGAAGCAACATTTTGGTTCATTGCTGTTTTCAGAGGTGGCTGATATTAAAGTTTTAAGAATAGCGTATTTAAATTTCTTAATAATCTAAAAAGCTATATCCTTCAAGTTTCTGAGCATCTCCAGTTTCTGCTGCCATCAGCACAAGCAAAACACATTCTGTGATGCGTTGCAATTTTAGTTGCCCTATGTACTTAAACTTGGTAAAGTCATAGGAAGTACACATGCATGCAACAAATGCTTACAAACAGCAACAAGTACATGAAATAAAAAATACTAATAATATGACAATCGAAACATTAAAATCTGTTACTTTTATTTTTCCTTTAAGATATATATTTCTCCAACGAAAGATTAAGCTACCTTTCTTGAAATTAGTCCTGCAGCCAGATATACTCCTTATAGCCATGTAATTTAAGGAACAATATTAAATCTTAACAGTAAATCACCTTCAATATTTTGCATGCCTTTGGGTATTGAATTTTACATCTGCAGCTAGGAAAAAAAGACAACCATCTTGCTATTACTCAGCAGGATACAGATTCCTTTTGGTAAGTGGAATTCCTGGCATTCCATCTGTTTCCCATAAAAGTAGAAAATAGTTGGTCTTTACGTAGATCAGTAATAGTATATTTAAAGATTGTAGGTAGAAACCACATCCAGCCCAACAATACACCATAGTGTTTTATTCCTTTATACAAAATTCATGCATATGAATCATTGCTTAAACAATTACATGATTTACATATTAGAAGATTAATATTTCCTGACCAGTAAAGAAACTATATAAAGTTTTTAAAACCAATTTTACAAAATGAGTAAATATACGAGGTAACTATCAAGATGGAAAAAAGGAACATCTATCCTTTTATTCACTGGCTCTTTTCACAGCCAGCCATCTCAAGGTGTAATAGCTACCTTGCAATGACTCATCTGGTCATGCAAAAAACTCTTTTCACGTGATTAGAGTTATGCATCTAATTTATTATGTGCACACAATGGTCACTTTCCTATTGTGAAAGCAAATCTCCAGTTACTATGGCAAAAGCAGTAACTAGATATGCAAAGAATAAAATTTGCATGAGAAAATGACTGCACACAGCCTATGTGCACTATGCAGAGTTTACTGATGCCACTGGTGTTTTGAAAATTTAGCCTTGGTTTCTATGGCCTGACTTGGCAAGACAGCACTTAAGCAAGCATATACAACTGAATACACAAGTATAAACTTCATCTAACAGTAATTTAAAAATCACATAGAAGTCAAACTTCACAGATAGGACTATGATAGTATTTCTGCCCACCTTTCGGTGTAGCTGTTATCGTAGATGTTATTGCAATAAAAAAAAATTGCAAAAAATCATTCCACTTATCAGAAAATTGCACTTTTATCCAATAAGCATGCATTTTTGCTATGTTAAGAAATCTCTGAAATAGTCTAGACATTTTGTTGAATTATTTTTTAAAACCTTCTCATAGGCGTAGGCCACAATAATGAGTTGTGTTACTTTTCTGCACTTTCATAATTTCAAGTAATGCAAATTACAGGCCTCATCCTAAATAAAGTCAGAAAAAAAATAAATTATAGATATTTCTTTTAATTCACATTACAAGCATGGACCTGCAGGATCAGACCTTTATAATATGAATTTAAGTAGGGAAGACAGATTGACAAGATCAATAAAATGTTAAATAAGCCGACTCTTCCTTTTGTACTTGAACAACCTTAAGCATATACACCTAATTATGACAAAGCCACTCAATTTACCCCTTGACAGTAAATGCAAGTATATGATTAAAACATCTATGAAACTTCACCACCATAGAAGCATCTAAATACACAAATACTGACCACATATTTTAAACAGAACTATCATGCTGGTTCTGGAGAGGGAAAACAATTGAAAACAAAAGTGAGGAGATGGTTATGTCAAGAAATATTATTATGTGTCTTTCATGTATGACATGAAAGAGAACTCAATAGCATGCCTCTGAAGTAAGACACTTTGAAATCCAATATGAATTCTTGACAATCACCTTTACTACTCAGTCTACTTGTCACACTAACAAAACCCCACTTATAGCAAGGTTTCCCATTTTATTAAAGATTGTCGTGTAGGTACATGCCAATAAGGGATACTCATAATTAAAGGATGCCAAAAGTTAGAGATAAGCTACTGACATTTTGAACACCCTTAGCCAAACTATCATCCTGCTGTTATAAACAATAATGTAAGAGTAATACATTTGTTGTGTGTATACATTCTGCTTTCACAGAAAATAAGCCTAAGACATTTCCTACTATTTCATTTCTTATATGAATGGTCCTGATAAATCTGTCAGAACAGAAAAAAAAATCATGGTAACTCAAGATGAAAACTATTTCTAACATTATCTATATAGTAATAGCTTTAACAGTTCTTTGACCAATATTTCCTTTTTCCAACAAAACCCAGTAACCTAAGTTTTAATTCTGAAAAAATGAAAAGACACAAAGCAGATACTGTACTGAGCTAAAGATGTCATTCACTGTGTTCTGTCTTGTACTGCTGCTTCAGCCTAAGTATTATATTTTGAACAGCTTTGCACAACTTATGTATTACTAATGTTCAAACATTAAATACACCTTTTGACTTACCACAGTATTTTATTTCATTTATAACTTCACTAGCTAACAAAAGTAATTCAGAATCGAAGAAGAACAGTGAAGGGGGAGAAGGATCTGGAGCACAAGTCCTGCTTGGAACTGCTGGGGGAGCTGAGCCTGTTTAAGCTGGAGAAGAGGAGGCTCAGGGGGACTTCATTGCTCCCTACAACTACCTGAAAGAAGACTGCAGGCAGGTGGACATTCTCCCTGTAATGAGTGACAGGAAATGGCCTCAAGCTGCACCACAGGAGGGTTAGATTGGATATTTCTTCACTGAAAGGGTGGTCAAGCACTGGAACAGGCTGCCCAGGGAAGTGGTTGAATCATCAGCCCTGGATTAAATGATGTGTAGGTGTGGCACTTCAGGGACATGGTTTAGAGGTGGACTTGGCTTGACTCAATGAAATTAAAGATCTTTTCTAACTTAAATGTTCTATGCAAACCTTCTTAGTCAAAACCATTCTATATATGGCAGAAAAACAATTAAAAAAATTAATTTCCATTTATTTCAGAACTATGTATCCAGTATTTTCTTGGTTAAGTGAAAATATTTGTGATGTTTGGATAAATGTTTTGAACAACTTGCACACTATCAGTTTAGTAAAGAAGTCTGAGATACAAGACCATTGTTTCTATTATCACTAGTTTCCTATTCCAGAATTATTTGTTAAGGCTACTGTGCTCAAACACAAAATATCTGCAAAGAGGAAGAATAATGTTTTAAAGAAAATTAGTTCCATTTGGAATATACTTCTTTAAATATGTATTCTGTGTTTTCTCTGTCACATTACAAAAACAGAAAGAATATGGCTCTTGAACATTTATCATAAACCCTGTTCCAAAAGCCATAAAAGTTATGGCTCATTAAACAACTGTCTAGTTCACCTGTAAGGACGATTACACACATATCTAAATAAAATGTTCAAAGGAAGTAGTAATTCTGAATGAATAATTTACAGAGTCGTACAAATGCCTAAGAAGCAGCACAGTATCAGACTATTCTCCCTCCTTGCAAAGAGATAGTCAAGATGATTCTATTTTAAAATCTATGCCACAGGTAAATATTCTATTTGATTCATTCAAGATTTAGGACAGGAAATAAATGCTGAAGGAAATTACCACATAAATGACATTCCTTGAAGCTAGAAGGGCCTGAGAATGAAAGACTTCTTATTTTATCCAAGCTCTAATACTCATCCTGTACTCAAAATATAGAATAACAGTATTCTGCTCTAAATGAAAGGACATCTGTCTACTTTCTAGTTTTTCAGAAGATAAACTAGTAAAAATCAGTCTAACAGACTTTTCAATTTTACTAAAGGCAATCATGAACATAGATTATGACTAGCTTTAGCTTAGAACTGTAAACTGATTTAAGAATTCAGCAGATTCCTTAAATATTTCAAGTACAAACTAAGAAACTACATGAGGGGCTTTTTTAATAATGTTTAGGCAACCTGACACCCACGCACAAACAGTATTCACAGCAAGCACATGAATGCACATGCAGGACTAAGTGGATTTCATCTAGCTGAATGTAGCCTTTCTTGCAGTGTACACTTGTTTATATAATATCAAGAGTTTCTAAAGTGACTGGTCTTGCAATGATTTAAACACTTATATGTATCTTATCTGAATGATATGCAGTCATCTAACAGAACATGAATTAGCAGATCATTCGGGGGAAAAAATCTTAATTACCTAGAGAAAAAAAAAATTAATATTTGACTTGTAAATTAACTTATACAAGTAATCTCCCTCTTTGAATTTACCTGACACCTGCCTAACTGCATCTACAGTGAAAACCTTCAGAGCAGAGCAATCTGCTAAGCCACTTTGCTTTCTGTGAAGCATCTGGTAGTACATAAAATTTTGGGCAGAGCTCCGCTTTCTTAACAAAAACGAACTCAAAAGGCTGAAAGAACACAAGCTTCCAAAATTATGATGCCAGTACTAAGAGAAATAGAGCATATTTTTAATTATTAATTATTTGAAGGCTGCATTTTTGGGGGCCAAAGTAATACTAGTCCATCAAGCTGAAAGACATGTTAGTTGTCTTCAGGCATGTTGAACTAGACAGAATGATTCAGAGTACATTCATACAATTTCACTTCAAGTGTACCTGTACTATTTTTCCTTGCATTTTCTTGCAACAACAAGTATACAAAAATCCAATGCTTTTCTTCAAAGTAGAAAGCATTTGCAATTTTGAGCTGTGGCTGACAACTGGCTGGTGTGCCAATACACAAACCCATTGCAGGGGGCATTCATTTCACAAAATCATATTAATTATTAATTAGACTGTTCTTGAAATGTTCTCCTATAGAGAATGTTTAGCTAGTTCAAGCCAGATTGTTAAAATCACTAAATTCAAAATTTAGTTTGCTATGCCATAAATCCCTCAAAAATGGGATTTTTCAATCTTGCACCTTATATTGTTCTTATACTATATTACTTGATTAGCTCTCACACTCTTCTAAAACTTCTGTTAAAGACAGTAGCAGTTTTGTTGTATCCAAGAGCTGAAAGTCATTCCCATCTTTACTTTGTTTAGTTTATTTCCTTTTGTCTACATCGCATTTGGACACCATTAGAAGAAGAGTGTAGGCTTTATTCAGGCAACATTTTTTCCCTTTTACTGAAAAAAAAACAACCTAGTAAGGCCTAATGATACATGGAGATTACTTCAGACAACTTGATTGTTCTCTCTAGCTTTCACCAGAATATAAATAATATTTCTGCATGAGATTCCAGTATCCTGTACCAAAACTACACATCAACACTACTTAATTTGACCTTACTTAAACTTAATATTTATTTGCAGTTAGCAAATCTGCACATCACCTGACAGTTTATAGTTCCAAATACATAATTGTGAGGTAAACCACAGAAATGGTTTTAGATTGGGAAGATTAAGAATGAATTGAATTAGAAAGTGCTTGCTGTATGCTGTGTTCCAAAAACAAAATGAGAGAAAATTTTAAGTCAGGATTAAAATTGCACATTAAAAGCTGTTGTCCTCACAGTGCATTTTGTTTTCTGTCATTTGCCTGCTCAATGGAATTTATAAAAGCAAACTCCACATTCAAAACTAACTAAACATAAGAGGAACAGCTGTGATCTACATTGCCCTGCTTAACATGGTTAGCCCACTCACACACTATGAAACTCAAAGAAGAACACTACAAATAATAGCAAACAGAATACAGGCAAACAGTAAGCCTGAGAGACCATAGAGCAGGAAAAGCTAAAGAGCCTTTCCAAATACAACGACTCATCCAAACACAATCCAGTGTGTGGAGTTACTGTAATACGTTCTACCAACATTTTAGATACCTACATAAAAGAAGTATTTTACTTTTATTTAAAAGTATTTTTTGTAATGGAATGACAAGTAAAGTTGTGAATGAATAAGAGTAAAGGATGGAAGTGGAATTAAATTTTTCAACAAGCAATATTAAGCTTGACAACACTTAAGCACATTTTTCCCCACAAAATATTACTTCCCATGGGTTTTGGGTTTGTTTTTTTGGGTTTTTTTCCTCCTCTGTGGGATTACTGGGAGGTCAACTGTGAAAGTACAAGTAAGATTTGGCCTAATCATTTTCTACCTGGCAAAAATCCAGGTAATAAGTCATGTAGTGTAATATAATTAGTAGCTTGGAGTTGTTTTGTTGTATGTACTTGCTTATGAAGCAAGCTCCACAGTTTATGAAACTTTAACTGCAGCATATCTCTACTGATTAACCAAGATATTTCCTTCCCATATTTTCAGCACCAGTTACTATTTTTATCCACTGTTACTGGTGTTCCCAGATGATATCTGTCAAGCACAGGAATTCTCTCATGAAGGTCTTACCAAACTCAGCATTTACTGAAAAGTCTGAATATCAAAACCAAACAGTAACTTCAACATTCAATATTAAAATTATTCTGCCCAAACAGATCTCTACATCCAGTCATACTACCTTGTGACTTCTCAAAAGTTTCTGTGGGATTATGGCAGGTCTTAATTGACGTCATCTTTCAAGAAAATGCAAACCAGAGAGCCTTAATGAAGGTAATTATATAGAGAGAATTAATAACAGTGAATATAGCAGATACACATACAGAAAATGTGGGTTTTACTTAAATGGCTTACCTAACACTATCTTCAGAAAAGGTTTGCAAAAATGAGAAAAAAATAGGATTCTTCAAAAGAGAAAAAGTCATTTAATGTCATGTACCATCCATCTGATAGTCTGGAAGTGCCTCTTTAACTATATCAAAATGTATTCAGTAGGCTCATAGAAAGATTTCCCCAGTATTTAACTGTACAAGTCCTTACTAATTCAAAATCAAGCTATTCAAATAAGCTCTTATTTTTAAGAGTTTATTTTTATGTACCACCTTTGTTTCTAAAGGCCACTGAAGTGCTACATGAAACCACCTGAATTGTCAACTAGAAAAATAAGTCAATCAGCTGTTGAGAAAAGCTTACTGAAGGACATGGGAAAAAGAGGAAAAGGATCCCAATCAAACAACATACCTGAGCAGAAAAGAGAAATACCTGAGGCCAAAGAGGGGCTGAAGTAGGAATAATAAAGTTAGCTGAGCTGGAATTGGTTCTGACACTAATGTTTATTTCTATAAAAGTTAAATACAAATCTGCTATTTAAAGATTAAAATTCCTTTTATTTCAGTTTTGTTTCACTGTTTACACTGCCAGTTTCATGTCAAGAATGTAAAAGGAAATTCATCTGCTCTAGCCGAATAAAATCAACAAAACAGGGAAAACAATTTTTATTCCAAAAGTACTTGTAAATTGAGAAGAAATTAATTTTAGTATCTTTTGAATTCAAAGGTACTTCTTATAAATTTAAGAACTTAAATATCTTGTACATTATCCCTCAGAGGTGAAAACTAAGGAAATTTTACTTTCCATCTTATTAAAAGATCAGAGGTTATCTCTAATGCAGCAGTTTTGTGGATTTGCATTTTAATACAGAAAAAATAGTCTAGTAAAGCAAAAGACAATTAATAGCCTAACAATGATGGCACAAGTTTCTGCTCTTGTTCTTTCCATGACACTGAATTTAAAAGCAGAATTTAAATCAAAAGATTGCAGTTACATCATCAGCTTTGTCACTTGCCCACTGAAACCCTGGCCATGTTTTTTTGTGTCCACTACACCATTCATAATATATCCAGTTCTCTAAAATGCTTTGACTTCTGTAACGCAACACCAGAAAGAAAAAAAAGTTATGTAATAGACTATTTTTCTTTTGAGGCTTTTATTTTCCAACACAATTTTTCTGATTTTAAAAAGCATCAGTCGCCCACATCATCTTTGTTTGCTTTGCCCAGTCTTGACACATGTGGTTACTTATCACATGAAGAAAAATATCTGGTTTACCACTATCGTCTGAGAAATTTGCATTTGGACTCTTGATTTAACCATTTCCAAAGCTTCCCAAATGGGCAGAATTAATTGTATTAGGGGGGAAAAAAAGAACAAAACATTAAAAAACCCTGCTAATTTCAGCTTACTTTACTAGATCTTCCATAGTAGCTTAATCCCATAAAATCCAAAATAAAGCCTGTTAGATATAAAAGAAAAGTGCAAAGCTCCCCATTTAAGGACTAGTTACAACTCATTAAAGTAGGGACACATATAATTTGAAGCATTAGAATGCATGCTGAAATATAATTAGTGGCTATGAATCAAACCAGGATGGATTGAACTAATTCCTGGAATGCTATTATGGAGAGTACCTTGTGGAGAAAGAATGATCCTTCTGTTTGCACAGCAACTAAATGGCTTCAATTTACTTTTAAAATTGACTCGAATTGGGATAAAGGTCCAGGATTTCAAAATGTGGCCTTCTAAATATAATCAGCCTGAATTATGCCTGTTTCACACTATGATACTTGCAACCTGGTTACAGGCAGCAGGGATAAGGCTGCACTCAGCTTATTTCACTGCTTAATTTATATGGTAATTACCACACCACAGCCAGAATGGAGAGCATCTGCCAAAACTGAAGGCCCCAGAATAATAAAACTGACATGAGCTGTGATATTGTTGAAGTGCTGACTAAGAAACTTCTTTTATCTCCTCTTGAAGCTATAAAATGGTATTCGTGTTATTACTAGCAGGGAATTTTAACAGCCTTGCACTGACAGCAATTATGTAACACATGCACAAAACAATAGAGTTTCACATCACTTAATAAATCCTTGAGCTCTCTTAGCTCCAGATCTCTCGCTGGCTGGATTTTATGGTCTGGTAGTTCCATCCGACCTTCAGAACACTGAAGTATACAAACCACAAAAGCACTAGAAAATTATTAGAAACAACTGGCTTTTCTCCCTGTTACATCTATTTAATGAAGAGGGCATGATGTATAATGACGGAGGTTAATTAAAAGATTTGTCCACTCACTTTACTCTGTAGCTAAGTGCTGCTATGAACCCTGGTATAAAAACAAGCAAGATACAGATATTAATTTTCCTACTATGATCATCCTCTTATTAAGTAACACTTGCATTTATTAAAAAAAAAAAAAAGGCAGTTTCTTTTGTGTGAAATCTATTAAAATAGATTTAATCTAATTTGTCTTTAATTATTTTTATGAAAATAAAAACATGTCATTAACATAAGGAATCTAAATTTATAACTGATTTTCCTGTTAACATTACCAATTCAGCTTTCAATACTATGCTTTACTTTTTTAGCTTTCATATATTGCACCTGAATCTCCCAGTGACAGTACAAAAGTTCCATAAAAGAAGTAAAAACATTGTAAAAAAGTATAAACATTTAAAAATCAAACTGTCAGATAAGAAAGTACAGATAATTAAAAATAAAGAATACAAGGACAAGTTTAAAGGCAATTTCTGTATTGGAACTTGTATTACAGGACAGTGTTCACACTTCTGCAATCAAAAAGTGTTTGACAGGTGGATTGATTAAAAAGGGAGAAACACTGTTACACCTTGAGAAAACTACGCAGTGACTGGAAGTCACTTGGTAATGAGACAGAGACTAGAAAACCAATCAAAGTTACTCATACACTAATTTCAAACACTGATAATTCAGTTTTTGTACCATTCAGGTGGAAAGGCATTTATTTGTTTGCATAATGACTGTTGGCATGAATTCACTATGCACCCCTAATTTATCTCCACACTTCATACCTATAATATTTACAGGCTACAGTCTAAGTGTATCGTTCATAAATCTGAATAAAGTATGCATGATGACTATTTCTAACCTTTCTCCACAAATAAGTCCATACTCTCTACATTCTATACAGCTCTTCTGTCATTTCTTGAATTAATATAATTCAAGTTTATTATTATTATTATTATTTATTATTATTATTATTATTATTATTATATTATTATTATTATAAGTTAAATAAGTTCAGGTTAAAGACATGCCTTTCTGAGAAGGACCATCATCTTGAAATTATTATACTTAAAATTTCTCCCCCAAATATAGATTACAATGCCCTGTTTGCATACAATATCAAAAAGATTACCATTCTTTTGCTCCTTTACTAAATTAAAAATTATTAGCTGGTTATTGCTATCAATTCGAAGTCACTTACTTCACTACTGCTTTCTAGCTTTGCCTTTAAAAATACTAGCAATAAAAACACTCGTTGGTATTTATAATTGATTTTATTTCCTCAATCAATTATCCTAAACAAAAAATAAGTACCACATATTGCATATGAGTGACAATTCTAACCATATACAACTCTAATTACTTTTCCAATTACACACCTATACCTGTTAAACTTATAATCAAAAAACTGTAGCAGTGTGCTATATTTATATGCAATTTCACTGAGGAAGTAATATACATGGCTTCAACAAAAAAAAGGCTCTGTAGACTGCTCCTCAAAAAGCAGAAGCTTCCAGCACACTCTTAATAGGCTTCTATTACATTTAAGCCAATAGCAGAGGACAGGCACAAAATGTTTGTTTCCTGCAGAATGAAGACTCCCTGCTGAGAGACACCACTCCTCCTTGATATTTCTTTGAAGGAAGGCTTTGATATACAGAAAGAAAAGCAGCTAGAAAGAAAAAAAGAACTGCTACAACCACATGTTCATGTTTGTAGAAGCAGTTATTCAGTTTTAATCTTCTTTTCCACAAACATCTCAAAAAGTGAAACCATTTAGAACACTTAGAGTCAAATACTCTTCTTAACAAAAAATATTGTTTAGTGTTCAACAGAGACATACCACAGTATAATTACGTTTTGCATTGAGGCACTGAGGAAGACAAATGTAATCAAAAGAAAAATATAGTTTTGAACAAAGACCATAAATAGTCCAGGCAGAAAAGACTGTATGATATGAATAACAACTAGATCCCACCAGAATGGAATGAGGAGCTCTCTTCATGTTAGAAAATTGGACACAATCAATTTGCATGATGACAACTACACTTGCCCTGCATAGTTACAGGAGTAAATGCCCAGAAAGCAATTTCTAAGCCCCAGCCTAATTCCCCTTTTTATGAGGGGAGACCTAGATGGCTAGGGACATAGGCGTGTCTGAAAAATTTTCATCACAGCACTGAAACAAAGCACCAGGAGAAAAAAAAAAAAAAAACCATGGTGTTAGAAACCATAAATCTAGAACAATGATGAATCCTTCATCAGAAAAAGAAGTCTAGTTGTCCCTAGACATGCATTTCATGTTCATGCATTTTGCATGAGAGATACAATCAGTGTTCAATATTCCACCCATCACCAGGCCAGAGAAATATCATCCTTCTATTTTATGCTGGTTTGCCCCTGAATACTTTGTTCCTGGGTGAATATCTGAATACCATGGGAAAGATGATGTCCTTCCTCCTCTAAATCTTAGAAAAAGAATTATGTTGAGTTAGGTCACTCTCTTGCCTGAAGCAAAATGGAGAGAAAGCTACTGAGACAAATTTGTTGAGGTTGAATAAAGTGGGGGCGTACTCCAAGACAGGCTGTGTCTCTGAAGAGGCATAATTTTGATCATGCCTGATAACATGTTTTGTACCTATGGCTGCTTGGGTGTATTGGCATGCTCTGAGTACGTGTAGCAAACACAGGCCATAGACAAAGGAATGCTCAGTCCAGCATCAAAAAACAGACTTAAGCATGAGACAAGCCACGAGGTGCCCAATCCTGCCAAACTGGCAACCAGTACAAATACTCAGTAGCAGAATGTCGGGCATTTACGTATTTTTTCCATGAAAAGTTTATACGCCCTTACCTCTAATAAGAGGGAATATTTTAAGAGCAGATTTTTCTGCAAAGGGGACATCCCAGCCTCCTAAATATTTTTGATACTGACTTGTGCTGTGCAGCACAACTAAAAAATATGATGTATAATTAGACTATTTAGATATATGAGAAAAAACTTTTAAAGCTTTTCTCCAACCAACTTTGTTTGACTCTGTAAACAAGATTACCCTGTTTCTGAAAATAAAATTACTACATTCATGCTAGAAATACTGCTGTTGTCATCACAGGAAACTGTTTCTATAAGCCAAAATTCCATCAGAAATACTTCAAGCTTTCAACTAAGCTTTTTCATAAAACTGTAATTATCAGATTAATCACAGTATGCTTTAAAAATTCATTGCAGTATCCCTTTTATCTACAAATTCAATGTGATTTTTTTATTTTCCAGAATCATACTGAAAATAACTTTTTGTTTACCACTACTGCCTTTAATAGGAGAAAATACAAAAACCATTATATAGTTTAAACTGAAAAAAAACATGCCAACAGCAATATTACAAATATTTCTAGAAGTCACATATTGCCAGGATATTTAAGAAGATTTTGGCCTAGGAACCCCACATGGCTGTCAAATAGTTTGAGGTAGTTTACAGGAGTATCTCCAACCTGTGCATCTGCTATGTGCTTTGTATCCTTCACTCTTAGAGATGCTTATGATTACACTTCCATCCTGGCCTACTAAGCTAAAGGGTCTCTAGAAAAAAACAAAGCTCTACTACACAATTTGTACATGCAGACATAGAGACACACACAGGTATAAGATAAATTTACAGCCAAAATCTTCTGTGTTGACGTTTATCACAGACTCGAAATCACACAGCCACCAACTAGAAGATGGAGAGATGCATTTATACGCTACTTATCAAAAGACTAAGATGCTAATACTCACCCACAAAGGATAAATTACACCTAAGTACACATTGAAGGAGGTTTCCTTCACAGCAGCCCTGCTGTTTCTCATTTCTCATTTTGAATGCAACATCCTAGGGCAAAGCAGAAGCAACCTTCCCCAACAACATTTGCAGAGAAACAGGGGCTATTTCACTTAGAGCACAGAGCACAAGCAGGCCAACAAAAATAATACTTCTTTCCTACAGAGATTAAAGAACAGTGATACCTTGCAGCAAGGAATGAGGAAGTCCTGCACTTGCCAGCAGAGATGTGTGACAATGGGTAGGTACCTTCTCCTTGCCTCAGAGGGACATGGACACTTCAACGATGAAAATTTTATGCTGTCAACACCTCCTAACCAGAGAATTTTTAGACATTATTCAATATTACCACAGCTAGAAACCATAGTTGTTGCATTGAAATGTGATGCTATGTGTACAAACAGGGAAGAGAAAGGAGAAATGAAAAGCCCAAATAAACCTGTTAAGTATATCCATACAAAAGGTACACGTACACAGATAGCCAGGAACCTGGAAAACACCAAAACTCCACTACTCAATACACTTGACTGTCCTTAACCAGGAGGCATCAGGCATGAGCAGAGCAATGAGAAATTGTTTAAAAATATAACTACTGGATGAAGGACACCATTCTGCTTTGAAGCCATGTACTTATCTCAACCATGAAATAAAGATGACAGGTTGAAAGGGGACTTTAGAAGGAATGAAAAAGAGCATTACGAGTAGATGTACGGAACCCAAGCTGGAGATGGTGAGAGAGGTCAGGAGGCAGAAAAATGGATGGCATAGTAAAGAAAAGAAATAGGCAAAACAACAACATTGTTGAGGTCAGGGAGGACAGCAGTGTGACAAAGATATTCTGAACACAAGAGCACTGAGGCAAGTCAGTTTTCATGGACTCTTTCACTGTCTAAGCAAAAGCACATTTCCAATAATAATCTGTTTGATGGTGTTAAATGCCATTTATAAATAAACAAAATTAAGAAACCAGTGCAGTTACACTTAAGCCATGTTAGAGACACAAAATAGGAGGAGATCAAATGATGACTGAAAAGTAGCATTACATGAATTTAGAGATGAGTGAACAGTCAAAGAAGTGTTGTTATTTTATGATGGCAAACACCACAATATAGCAGAACTGTAAACCAGCAGAGTTGTTGTCTTCATTGGAAATTACATTTTGGGAGAAGGAGGATCAGTACATTGAATTGACAGAAAATTTCATCATTCTTAGCTAGAAATACATTATATTTAAAACAGGTCCCATTACAGGTATCAAATTCCAGCAATGATTTCTCATATACAGTACCAACACATAACTAATACTTATGATGCAACTGGCAATATTATTTATCATCATCATATGGATGCAGTCCAAATTAATAAGCATTTACATAAATATTATCTTAATTTTCTATATAAACTAGAAGCATCATTAAGAATTTAACTGATCAATATTTTAATATAATGTAGTTTTTAAAAATTAACACGTGTACAAAAATTATTTAATTTTATTGAATCTTAATGCAACATGTAGTATTAAAATATTTTTTATAAATACTTTTAGCAGCCACTTCATTCTTATCCAAAGTACAGTGAAAACCAATCAATACATGGCAAATTTATTTAAATCATGAGTGAAATATTTACATTTTATCAATCTTCTATTAATCTTATTGCTCTCTTCTTGTGTGTAGTAGCTGCTAAATGAAGAAAATAAGATTTTCACACTGTTATTTTCCCCAGTGGAAATGCTACCACGTTTCATTCTGAAATAGCTCTGTACAATCACATAATTAGAATGAAGTCTTGTAAAACCTGAATAAACAAGACCTGTTTGAAGCTCGACAACAACTTGACAAGAAACTTTAGCACCTGCTAGATACCTTTTGAAGAAAATAACATAGAAAGTGGCATAACTCAACTTTATTTAGGTAGGCTGCCCTTCTTCCCTTTATTATCTTACAAAAATGTTTTAATAAACAATTTCTACTTTATGGACAAACACATGCCTATTTAGAAACCAGACACCACACGATGCCATATGAATTTAAGTAAAGATGTTTGCTATTCATCTGCTATAGTCTACGATGAGTACCAATACACAGAGTAGTTAAAAATATGGCTGTGTTCCTGTGTTCAAAAGCATTAGTTGTGAATTTCTGGAGAGACTGTGATACAACATATTACAGGATTGTCTGGTCGACCATTTACTTTCCAGATATGTGGCAGAGCTTTAGGTTACTCTCTTCTTCCCTTTAAAAGGGAACAAAAGAACTATGGCAGAGGTCAGGAAGAAATTATTCTTCTTTTCAGGAAATTGCCCAATACGATTTTGTACATTGTACACTGAATCCAATCAGTATCAGGGCAAGAACTGGAACAAGACCATGTGTAATGACAAACGCCATCATCACCCTGATGAACAGTAAATGATGTGAGACCTCCTCCAAGACAAAAAAATAATTAATTTTATCCTGAGATGTCCCCAGAGATATACTTTATTTCGCATCAAAAAGGTAAGAATTAGGCTTTTTGAAGTAAGCTCCTGCAGGTAATCAAAGTTCCTGACAGCATCGTCACATTTATTTTTTTTGTTCTTCATCATCCTCACCAATTGCTCACTTGTCTGCAAATTTCAGCTATTCTGAAAAGCAGATGTTTATTTTCCTAATACTACTTGGTATTAAAAAAAAAAACTTAATAATTAACAATCACACAATGCATTTGGCCATGAGATTGCATGAACTTGAGAAAAAAATGATTCCTAGAGGTGTACAGACATCTGATAAATTTAAATTTAACACTAGGGTAACTATATCTAGCTTCTGCTTTAAAAGCACTCACTAGAAGTAAGAGGACACCTTTTATTTCCAAGTAGGTATCAGTATCTCAGTCATGCTGAGAGGTAATTGGCATTTATACTTATATGTGTGTATACACACTATTACATGTATATATATATTCAATATGCATTTCAAGTATTTTTGGTTTTACATATTTAACCAAAACCCCAAAAGAGACAAGTGTAGGTAGACTTTAGGCTGGAATTATCAGCTTCCAGAGTAATACATTAGAAATCAACATACATGTATAGCCAGCAAAGGTGAAGCTATCTTACATAATAGCTTGCTATGATGTGCATTTAAACCCACTGTCTGCCATGAAGAAATTCAAGACATCATCAAACATGCCCCTGGATTATCACAAACAGCCAACGAGAAAAAGCCAGAACTGAAAAATAACTACATTTATTATTCTTTCTGTATAAAATTCTTTTCATTAATGCTCAGCAACACGCATTTGGCAGCTGAAATGGGTATTTTTTTGAAGCAGCAGTTAACAATGCAATCCACAAAACAAAGATAAGCTCAGTGGTTTCCAGGAAACTGAAAGATGAAAGAATGCGGAGAGAGTCAGACATGGTTTCAAATGAAGAACAAGTGAACTAAGGTCAAATTGAAACCTAAAAGAAATTCAGCAAGGGCCCAGATACCATGGTACAGATACATTTCAGTTGGATTGAAATTTCACAATGCATCTCAACAATGCATACAATACATTCTTTGGTATATTAATTCAGTAGGGACAATTTTTTTCAAAGTAAAGGAGAAACTCAGATTCCAAAGCCCTTAGTTTCACTAATTCAAGTGTAATATTTAGCAGATTTTATGCATTTATATCAAATGTAAATTAGATTAAAGTTTTATCTTCTGGCTTTGACTTGTGAGTTTACTCCCAGATTTAGCTGAGACCATGAAGTCTTACAGCATACATCAGGTGAACTGTAGTGGAGGAATACATAAATGTTATGATTTCAGAAGCCAGCCCCTACTAAATAGCCTCCTCCAGAAATATGATTAATGTATTCATTCCCCTTGAAGAGAAGGTCATTACCATTACACAAATAAATTTAAACAATCCATTTTACAGTGAAAAAATCCAGCATTCTACCATACACACCAAAAAAAGCTAATGGAGTTACCCTTTATACCTGCTGCAAGTAATGCCCTAAGACACAGAGGTAAATCCTGTTTAGTTAAACTACACATAAATTCCACCTAGGAAGCAAAAACGAAGAAGATTTTGTCCAAGAGACTTTTCAAAATGCATTTTAGTGTAAATTCTCTCAGATACTAAGTTCATAAAATATTGTACTTTACAAGTATCGAGTATAACCATGCATTCAGAAATGACACTCCTAACTGCTGGCAAATCACCTCCTCAGAGCAGAGAATTTATTTATAATTTTACATTAAAAAAATTACTATTTTTTTTACAAATTGCAAATTACAGTGGTTTAGGAAAGAGTAAAGGAGAAATTGAAATCCAATGTGAATTTTAAAAACGTGGCTTTTAAAAACAACTAGAAAAATAACAATGCTAAAAGCTGCACACGTGGACTCTTGCCAAAAGTTAGAGGCAAATTTCTCACAACCTGCATTTTATAAAGCAGAAATGACAACTTTATTACCAGTCAAAATATCCTCTAGAACCATGCCTAGGCATTTCTCTTCTGACCTACAGTGAAGAGTGCCACCTATTGAATAAAAACCAATATGTCCAGAAATCATTAAATTATTCTGGAAACATGCAGTCTACATACTCCCTTCCTCAACCCAAGCTTTCAGTTTAGTTTTTCATCCTGCAGTGTCTTGGCAGAGACCAGATTTGCCAAAATATTACTTTGGTATAGAAACAAGGTCCAAACAAAATTGCACATAAGTTAAATGATTTAAGAAAAAAAAACCCAACACAATTATATGTGTTGCATTAAAAAGAAAATAAAAAGCACTCTTTTTTAAGGCTGTTCTTCTTTCACTATAGAAAGTGTATTCTTTCTATATACTTAATTGTACTGTTATGAAATTTACTTGCATTCAGACCTAAACACTTCTTTACCTTCACTGACAATTGAAGTATCTCACAAAGAACCTACTTGTACTTAGCTACACAAAGAATTACTGCTCATAATTCACACCCACATGCCATGATCTAAGTCATGCTACAGAGCAGCAACAGAGCAGGAGATATGTCCCCCTAAAGAAGCCCTCAAGGTGCAGCACAGAAGGCAGCAATGCTACACATTGCTGCAGGTGACATCCTGTATTTGGAAGAAGTATAAACTGGCATTACAGTCTATCAATTTGCAGTTTTAAATACACACTCTCTAGTCAAGGAAAAATAGGTGGTATATTGCAAGAGTCTGAATGCAGTGTGATGCCAAAAAAACCCTGCTATAACTCAACGAAGATTTGGAACTGACCCGTTTATACACAAAATATTTGAATGAGTCAGCAGCCCGCTGCATTTCCCAGGCCTACTGCAGACTATCATACAATGCCCAGACACACTTCCTCAGATTGTGCATGCCTCATAAGCAAGGTCAGTAGTGACAAAAAGTGATATAAAGGTCAATGAGTAGAAAAATATGACAATGTGCAGACTTACTTTATCTGATTACCCACTAACCTACTCAATATACCGAAGTTCACAATTTCCCCTATTTATTTATCTCTCTCTTTTAACTGTTTAATATAACAGAATAGTCTAACAAAATGACGTTCTACTGTTGTTTTGGTACTGTGAATAATAAGAATTAAATATGCTTCCTTACTGTAGTCACACACACACAAGTGAACAGCCTCTAAAACAATCCATTTCCTTGCCTGAAGCCTTTGTTCCCATACTTCAATATGTACTCCAGCACTTCCAGAATAAACCTTGCTTATGCAGAGTGGCTGAAGCTTTTGCAACTTTAGCAACAGTGCTATAAGTAATTGAGATTATACCACTGTGGTTATGCTGCCACCTGAATCACAAAGCTTTTGATCTGCACTGGAGATCCCTTTTTGAGGGTGATAAAACGTAACAGTAACAATACTTTTCCTAACTCTGATTATTGTAGAGACTAAGTCTACTGCTGACTAAAGACCTCCAAGAGAAAAAGCTAGGCTACATGGATTTTGAGTCTCTCACAGCAAACTTATATATGTTTTTCTTACTAAATGAAACACTCTTAAAATCAGGTAAACACAAGAAACAAATTTCGATAATGCACTGACATAAAAATGCTATTTTGCTTTCAATAAAGAAAATAATAATGAAGAAAGATTACCACAATAGCTTAGTGTATAAACATTCCCATCAGACTTGGTCCTTCAAAGAACACTGAAGTATGTGAGCAATTAAAAAATCCTTTTAGGATGTATTTATATATTATTGTTTATGCTATGCCCCTCTGGGGGAGAAGAGAGGAGGATAATGTCGTTGACTTTGAAAGACTCTTTATTAAAGGTAAGTATGCATTACAACGGAAAAAAAAGATTTCCCAGATTAAGATTATTCGAGACTTTTGCCTGCATATTTCTCTGGGGATTTCCTTCAGAAATTTACATAAGGTTAAAAAACTGGATTTCATTTTAAGACATATGGAATGATAAACTCCAGTGTTCCCAGACTGAGGGAAGAAAAATATGACAAAAATAGGAAACTTACAAGACTTCTCTCTAGGGATTCCAGCTGATAATCTATTTCTTTCAGACGATTCTGTTGATCACGTTTTTCCTTATTGTCCCTCAGAACCTTTTCACCTGGAACTGTTTCTAGGCTTCTGTTTGCATTAACCAGCGACTCCTGAGAAAATAATTGATAGAAGTTCACCACATAACTTTATATTGCTTCATAAACAGATGAGGGTTCTTTTGATTTCTCTAAGAAAATAGTGAAATGCTTAGAATAATAGTTCAATGTCAAATTCTGCAAATGCATAGTTTCCATTACATATATTTTCAAATAAAATAGCTAAATATCAGGCAAGACATCTTTCAATAAAAGAATTCTTACCCTTTGCATTTTAAGAGGAATTTCTTAGTCTGCGGATCTAACACTTGGATGCTTAATTTCTCCCACAACAATAAAAGCACTCTGAGAAGAGGGGTGACTGAATGACTGATTCAAAGTTTGCTCCTATTAACCATACCAGGATCAGAATTAAGCCAGAAGGAAAAGGAAAAACTGAGCCAAAATGACAACAGCTTTTGTTTACTAGGTATCACGGTAAAGGAGGAATAACCTTCCCTCTGTAAGTTAGAGTTAGTTGCCCAACCTTTATTAAAGATTTGGGTTACACATTCTCACATCCTTCAATAGTTTTAGACTAGATTCTGAAGTTTGTATCAGTCCCAAATACATTCAGGTTTCAGTATTACACAAAATTCAGTTCATTGAGAATGACAAGTATTGGCAAAACTGCATAGTTATATTGTAATTGGAAAAGAAAACAGAGCTTTCTCTAGCAAACCATAGATTCTACAGAAAAATCCAATAGTGGCAGAGGTAAAAAAAACAAAGTAAAAAAACCTTCCCCCATCTTGATAATCTATTCAACTCAGAGGAACATGAGCAGCCACAGAATAAAAAAGTACTCTATTAATTCTTACTTTCAGAAGCAGCTCAAGAAATTTTAATTGACACCCAAGGAAAATAATTCCAAGTAGCATGCCTAACTGGAAAGAAAAACAACCTTCACGATTCAACATTCAACAGTAAATTCCTCAGATACAATATACAAAAACCTGTATATGTAAACAACTTTTTCTAAACATCAAGTAAATCTATGAGTTCTGACACTTAAAACAACCTATTAGTTTTCTGAAAATAAACTTATTTTAATACAGTAAAAATTTTTAAATATTTATTTACAATGAGTAAAAGTTGGCAGTACCACAATGGCAGTAAATTTTCCTGTAACAGACAATGTATTTTCTGCTTCGTTCTGTATTGCTTTTGAAATGATTCATAATAATCTATTTGATATTTGACCACTCTGGAGCATTAAGCTGCTGCCTTCTCATAAGTAGTTCTTACAGCCTCACTTCTCTCATCCCTGAATAGTAACTGATAGAAACTCACACAATATGAGTAAAGTCAAGGCTCTTCCCCACGTACTAATTTTTTAACATTCTTCTCAAGATATCATGAAATAAATGTATAAAGTATTATATCAAGGAAAACATTTTATAGTCAATGTTTCACATACTTTAGAATAAGTTCTGTTTCAATTACATGGCACAGGTACATAGCAGAAGTCAATTTGAGATTACTTCATCTTTCATATTTTTAGATCTGTAGAAAATGAAACCGTTAAACATTTTAAATAAGGAAATACAAATACTTAGCATGAGCCAAAGCTGTAACAAACATAATGCCAAAGAGATATATGCAGTATTTGAAATATCTATAATTATTTGTTGTGCTCCCTTTTCCCAAATTTTGTTAAAAAGTAATAACAAAATCCCACCTAATGAAGTATATTAGTGTCATACAATGATCTTGAGGCATAAAACTGGCTGATCAGTTTATTAACCTGCTTCTAACCATGCTCTGAAACAGATATCATCTGTGAAATTCATCTGTTTTGGTGAAGCACAGGCATAGAGCATGGGCTATCAAGGAGTTCATTAATTGAAAAATTAGTGTATCTTCTGAATTTTGAGTATTTATTTAGTCTTAAACTGTTAGGTATAGTCCACATCTATAATAGAAAAAGGGAATATTTTCCTGATTAAAAAATCCCAATGAGTTATGAAAGAACTCCTCATGTCAATACATATTAATTATCTTTTAAGACAACCAAGCTTACAGATATTATGGCTTTATTAAATACCATCTTCATTGCTTTAGTTTTCAGGCAGTTTTCCAGTTTTTCAAGCTGGTAACTGTATTCATCACATACAGTCTTACACTATATATTCTTCAGCCTGTCATTTTCCTAGTTTTCTTTCAGGATTGCATTCAACTTAATATATTCTTTCCCAGAAATATTAAGTAAGACAGAAACATTTTTAAATATTTAGTTAATTTGGCACCAGAGCAAAGAAACCTTTCAGAGAGAAGTGCATTTCTGATGAGAAACATTTCCATGCAAAAGAGAACATTAGTCATGGAAAATCATTCTTAATCCTGCTGGACTCCTTGCACAAAAAGATGAACATGTCCCTCTGTCACAGCTCAGCTATGGTACTGCAGGATCATTAAAGCCCATTACTGAAGATTGCAGAGTGAGAGAATAGTTCCTGTATCCTGTAAAAGTATCCATCAGCAACCAAAAGGATATCTCCCACTGAGGCAACAGTGATTAAGTGTGCATTTAGAAAGCTCTATCTAACACAATTATTGGAAGAAAAGAATGTGCAGCTTCATAAAATGCAACTCTAAGCTAATTTCTAAATGAAAATCAGAGAACTACAATGTCCGAAAGCCTGTTACACGCTGCAAAACAAAACCGAAAGGCAACAGCTTTTCACTAATGAAAGGTAACAAGGAATTAACTGCCTCTGTTTGGTTGTTAGGTTTAATAATACTCAAAAAAGATAATATGTTACTCTTTAATAGGCATACACCTAAATGCAGATTCCTATTTAAATACTTCTGGGCTATTACCTGAAAGGAAGCAACAACAGTAACTTGGACAAACATTTCCAAACAGCATTCATTATCACAAGCAAGTCACATTAACTTCAAGCTGATATCTTGCAACACTGAACACAAGACCAGGCAATCATTGGCAAGCTCAGGGTAACAACTGCACTTGTTACATGATTACCAACGAGGGGGAGCTGCTTTTTCTCACACTAGATCCCAGCCGGTAAATGAGCAACAGCAAGATGTGACTCCTCTGGAACTGAGCTACAGAAAATAACGCTAGAGGTAAAACAGAATCTCACATTCCAAAAGAAACCAATAAAAAAAATGACATTAAAGTGCCCTAAGAAAAGGAGAAAAAAACCCAAACCCACAGGTATTTTATCCTTTCATAGAGATGTTTCTCATACACTAGTAATTGAAAATAGTTTTGTGAATGAACATTTTTACAGATATTCTCTGTTATATTAGTTCTGGCCATAAAATGAAAATATTAAAGAAGTAAATAAGTTTTGTGCAAATAAATGCAAAATAAGAATTAGGGTGTTTTTTGGGTTTTTTTTAAACCCCATTATAGTAGAGGCAGCAATACCAGAGCATGGGATAAATTGGAGTCTTCTAAGTAAAAAAAAATTCAAACAATCACTTCCCAAGGCTGAGACCTTGATTCTTAACTTGAAATCTCAATATTGCTGTCAAGGCAAAAAGACAAAGGCCATTAAAAACAAGGGACATAAAAATTCAACCTATCTTCTATAGTCTTTAACATTGTTTATCAGTCATTGCCTTATCCTTCAGATCATAAGTGAACAGGCACTTTTGGTATCCTGAGATAAGAAGAAACATAATTCTAATTCCCAAAGGTAAACTATCATGGATAATTTTTTTCTATGCTGATAAAACCACCCTCATGCAGTTAAAAATGTATGAGTTACCAGTTTCTGAACATGATGGATCTCAGAAGTATGGAATCAACAATTATTACAGACAGTTCTTGAATTAAATATGACTCAAAATAGCAACATTTTTTGTTGTTTTGTATAGCTAAAATTTCTCATTTCATTCCTTAACAAAGAGACTTTATTAATAAATAGAGGATCCTAAAGAAAAATGCAAAAGACACAAACACAGACATATGCAGTATTGATCTCAACACACACTTCAAATAAAATATCTGCATATGAGCTTTGATCTGTAACCAACCTGATATATCTGGCTTGGAGACTTTGAGCTAGAGCTGGAAAGAGCAGGAAATTCCCCATCAGATAGTAGTAGTGTGAAGCTTATTGTCTATCTCATTCAGGAGCTGAAATTCTGTCGGTTCAGGTGCGTACCCTTCTCCTGGTGCATGCCAGACAGATACATTCTCCTGTTGGAAGTACAGAAAATATTTAAGCCTCATTCACAAAGGAAACAGACTTTAAGGGCAGTTGCACATCAAGTGTATTTATTTTTCAGATAAACCATACTTAATAATAAAATGTACATTTTCATCCATCTCAGTATACGGCTAAAATCTCCCAAATATTCATGTCCCTAGCACACTCGAGAGCAGCTATGGATAGAACAAGTAGAGACATTTATACATTCATCGCTTTTAAATGGAACCATTTCCCATCTGACAAAGGAGTCAAAAAGTGAGAAAGCCTGACCAAAACCTGGCTTGGAATGAAACTGCAGAGGTTAGTACTATGGCAGAAACGGCCTGGAGCCAAATCTCAAACAGAGGGCATGAGATGTAATGTGACACTTGCCAGGGACGACCAAAGAAGGAAACAAGGCATTCGCAGGAAATCAAAGGAACTGCTCTGAGGTCAGCAGCTGCCATCCTTTCGAGCCCCTGTGTACTATCACAGAAACTTTGGGAGAGACAGAAAACAGAGCTTTTTCCTGATCATGATTTACATGACTTTTTCCTCTTTCCTAGTAGTTAACACCTGAATAACATACATGAATATATACTCCTACTACATACACTTGCACATTATGAGTGAGCTAGGCCACTTAACCAAGTAAATGAGCTCATACCTACAGACTGCAACATGTCACTCCCTGCCTCACACTCAGGGAAGCAAGTCTGCACAACCCCTTTTCACTGGGTATCAGAGAAGCAGATTACTTCTCTGTCCTGACCACAAGGAAACACTAGATAGGACCTTAAAAGAGCAAGGATGTGTGGAAGAACATGACTGTATTGCTGGTTTCCTTTCTTTTTCCTACCAGAAAGGACCAGCACCTTTGCCCTAAGACTCTAACATCTGTCTTGCAAGAAATTCATGCCCACCATTTGTTTCCAGCTTCCCAATTAGTCCTCTGGCTATTCAAGCAGTTGCATCCATACAAGGGGAGGAAATATCAGCTTCCAGTTACAATACCACTGCTATGACATCACTCATGGTTCATCCCCATTACCCTAAAGCACATTAGTTGCAAAAAGAAAAAAGAAATGTACCCCAAACACCTGTAATAAATTATCTTCATAATGAATGGAAAAAAAAAAAAAAAAAAAAAAAAAAAAAAAGAAAGAAAAATAATCAAGAAGAGAGAGTCATCTTTTTTGTGAAACAAAACCAGTTCTATGCTTTCTCATACAAGCACGATGAGACACAACTAATGAGTCTGACAAGACCTGAGCTGACTCCAAAATAGGTACTCACAAATGTCTTAGATGCTTGCCAGCTTTGTGGAACCATCTGTTCAGATGACCACCAAAATGTAAGTATCCAGCATGGTACTCCATTTGTGACATCAGAAAATGAAGATGACAGTGCAGAACCACAGAAATGCCTCTCCAGGAGGCCAGTAAGATGTAACTGGACTCATTAGCTACTGCTCAATGTCTGTATCCCATACTCCAAATATCCAAATTATCCCAGTGGTCATTTTACTTCAGGATGAAATGGACTCACACATTCTCTTTTGTGTTTTCAAGATAGCATTGCTTGGAAAATAAGCTTCTGTCCTGTCAATGTTTCCTGTGTGTTAACTCAACAATATTTTTCTAACAGCACAGTCATTGCTTTCTGTGGAACATCTGAAACAAATTATACGCCTGCAGCTTCAACTTTGACAGTCAGATTTGCATGAATATGTGTAGTTCTAAAATACTTTAAATATTCATAAAACACTCTTTCAAAAAGTGAGAAGTGCTGTTTGGATATTTGGCATATATAGTATGACTACAAATCAAATGAAGTTATCTAATCCACATTACACCATACAGAGCAATTCATACAGTATAACCAGATCTTCCTTGACTGACAGCCTCCAAAACATTAATTCAGCCAATGTGATTGCACCAGCATTTTAAAACTCAGAATAAAATAAGATGAAAGAGGCTATCAGCTGGATAGTTTCCTGAGCCAGCTTGAAGTTGTCTAGATTACTCATTAGCTGATAATTTCCTCATGATTTTGTTATGAGGTAGCCACAGCAAACGCCTCACCCATAATAAAATTCAAATGTGGGAGAGGAAGAATCTGTCACTAGACTAGGCAGGTCTAAGTAACTATTATCCTTTCTTTTACTAGACTTTGATAGGAGAGTTAGGAGCTTTTTTATTAAGAAATGATCTAGTACAGACTAGAGTAACCCACAAACTACCCTTCTTGTCCATGTTATCAAGAACATACAAGCAACACACATCCCGCAAGATGATCTACTTCATATCTAATATTAACAGTAATATCTCTATAGATACATGACAACATGATAGTGACATGTGCCAAATACAAAATGTGGATGAATATTACACTTTTGCATTGCCCTGATGCCTTGAGAATTGATGCAAAAAAAGTACATGTTGTTAGTTGGAATTTCCATTAGCTACTTTGCAAAAATGCCTCTAAATTCCATGACAGACACTAGCTTGAAGAGAAAGAAAACCTAGTAACTACACATTTTGAGAGAATATTTATGCAATCAGCAAAATAAATTATAAAAAAAGCCACTATTCCCTAAGTGAGAAAGCTATGATTACTAACAGAAGGTCGTTTAAAACATCTTCAGAGTTTAACATGATGACATTTATCAAACTGAAGACCATCTCCTAGAAACAGTGACTGAAGAGACAATCAAATACTCTTTGTTACTCTCCATGAGGATAATTTTTACTCACTTCAGCTCCTGCTGTTCACTCAAGTATGCAGACTGTACACTGTTTAGCAATATTATGTTAAAGCATAGATGTCTAATGCTTAAGCAGACTTTACACACTTTTAAGACAGAGTTGGAAGACACAGAAAGACATCACATTATCTTTCTAAATAGGAATGAGAGCTTCTTAAATGTGTATTTCCCCACTGCTACATTTTGAAGCCCGCTTATCAGTCATCAAAAAACTGTTGTTGGGAGTTTTTTGCAAGGAGTTGCTGCCCTTTCTCCCTGAGACTACAGCACTAACCACTGTTTTTTGATTGAAATGCCACAAATTCACATTTTGTGTAAAAAAAATAGGTCATTTTCTCCAAGGGTAGTTATAAGGTTCCTTCCTCCTGTGCATAACTTTTCTTTTAGGTTCTGCTGTTAGTAAAATTAACAAAGAAACCAATGAGAATTCATTTTTGGAGACAAATCCAACAGGATTTCTCCATCTTTTCTCTCATATCTCAGAAGGGTACTTCATGGTAGGACTAAGATTAAATTTAGATTCATGGTAAAAATAAGCCAAATACAATAGAACAGTACAGATTAAATTTGTCATACCTCAAGATCTTGCAATTCAGTTTCATCTTCTGAATCTTTCAATAGTTCAGTTAGCCTTTTCCTTTCTCCCTCAAGCATAACAAATTGGTTTCCTGAATCCTTTGCTAGCTGAAATATTTACAAAAAGAAAAAAACCCATACTTTAGAACTCCAGTAACAAAACAAAGTTTTTAAACTCTATTAAATTAACAGCCAAATCTTGTTTATTTCCATGACTGACAGAAAAATATAGCAGCCTACATACAACAAATTAATAATTTTTTTTTTTTTTTATTTTACATAGCAGGTAGGTAAATATTTTCCATTAGATGAAAAATCTTGATACCTACTAGGTCCTCACAGGAGAAAAAAAGCAGTAAAATCAAGGGATGTATTTTCTGACTAAGAGCGGTCCCATCCAGGCTACATATGAATGACCTGTATATCTATCCCTTATTAATGCACCAGGACATCATCCTTTAACTTAACAGTAAATAAATTTTTTAAATGTCCTATGATATTGCCCTTAAAAAAAGCTATGTCCAGGCACAAACACAACAGTTCCCAGTACCCTATCAAATGCACAGAAGCAGTATTATCCTAACCAATATGAGCATCCAACTTGAGAACTGCCTAATACAGTACTCTGCCATAAATAGCAGTTTTAACAGAAAGGCAATTTTTTCATTTATGCTTAATTAGCTTCAAAAGTTCCTGACTTAAAAAAAACCAAACCTGTCTTCAGAAGTACTTATAGACTAATTTCTAGCTAACATTTTTTAAATTATATTGGTTTTATGCTTTAATGCTTACCTCAATGTTCTTTTTAATGAAATGCTGGCTGGTTTTATTTTTGCTATGCATTTTTTTCTGCTGGTTTTTCTGTTTCTAATTCATTTGGATAATCTGATGTTTGAGGAAGAAAAGTTGCTACATTATAATCATTCCTATTCTGATTCAACAAGAACTATAACATCTATCCCATTCAAATCTTTAGCAAAAATACAGAGTCAATAGACAAACTTTTTGTATGATCTTTTCATTATTTATGCAAATAATATCGTTATATTTAAAACATACAATTGCCAAAATATAATTTCATTTTCATCTTTTTATTATATGAGATCACTCAATGTTACAAGGCTAAAATACTTTTGGATTTCTGACCTCAAAAATGTTAAACATGGTAGCCTTAAAAGCCACGGCATTCCTTCAAACCCTATCATTGTTGCAGTTTTCTCATCATTACAAAACCAGACAATAATTTTTTGAAAACCACAGAACTATCTGGAGACATATCAAGTACATTTTTCTAAATAAAACAGCTGAAAAACAGATGATATAGTTGATATTATTATAACACAGCTTATAAAACAAATTCTGTTAAAAAATAAAACTCATCACAGAGCTGTAAATCTATTAAACAGATACGTGATATTCTAATAACAGTGAGCTTCTATCCATGACAAAAAAAAAGGCATGATTCTGTTTTTCAGAGACTTTTACCATGCTTAAAATAACAATTCTTTTACGAACAGCAAATATTTGTCACATCAAACAACAAGTCTAACCAAATAAAATCAACTTCTAAATCTCAAGAACTACTTCAAAAGCAGGCATGGTACTTTTTGCTCTTCTGGAAAGCTGAAATTTGAAAAATGGGTGGGTTATTTTCCTACAAACGAATGAATTTGACGTTAGATAACAGAAGACAGGCTGTGTGGAAATAACTAATTTTCAGAGTGAACAGAATGAAGGCAAACTCCCAAAGATATGAAATAAATTCCACGCATCCTTTACACACAAATCTTAAAGGACTGAGGTGTTGGATCTGACCAAGAAAACCCCTCACACTTCAAATGCACAACTGTTTTCTGGAAGCAGTTCTCCTAAGCTTTCTTGACCATTACCAGGCAACATCACGTGTCAAGGAAATGGATCATATAGGAATTTAACAATCAATATAAATATGACAAGTTGCATCCTGAAATGAGCAGAACACACCAACATAACACACAAGATATACATTACTTTTAAGTTATACTTTCTGTAGAATAGCATTTTTGAGAGGGTGTTATCACACACAACATCTCAGAACATTGAAGTAAAGAAGGGACAGACATGGATCACTGAGACAAAGAATACATTGCTATAGGTAATTAAAAGAGAGATTGCAGCTAAACAAATTTTGTGTATGTGTTTTGGTAGATTTGGCACATATTTCAAAGATTTGATATAAAACTTGATGAGAATGATGAAGTAATAGCATAAAAGTAGAGAGTACATTCTTCTTCACAAGCTACTCTTGTTCAGGGTCTGCCTTTATGACAGCTGTGACACAGAAATCCAAAAGCAGCCAGAACAGTAAAACTCAGTGATTCAGACACCACATCAAAAGCCTCCAGGAGACATAGTAAAAGTCATTTAAAGCAATATATTGCTCACAAGCTGTAAGTGAGCTCTACTTCATGCATTCCCAAAGCTGGAACATGCAGAACATCTCAAAATAGTGCAAGTGATAGCGACTGCCAACCATGCCAGTACTGGAAGCTCCCCAAGTCAGTGCCATAATGAAATCTTGCCATTGTTATTCAAGGGCACTCCAGCACAACTCAGAAATTTTGAAGGAAGCTGAGGGTCAAGCTTTATTTTAAGGGAGGAATGAAAACACATGGTAGAAAGAGAAATTAAAAGCTCCATCCCACAAAGTCAAGGTCACGTACTGGGAAACTAAGACAAGTGATAAAATGATCAATGAGATGAGTTCCATGTTTAAAAATTAAAACTTGCAGTCACATTCTACAAACTGCAGAGACATTGCTGCCATCAATGCTTCAGCCTTGAGGAATGCTCTTATGTTATGTCTTTGTCATCTTAGCCAGTCACAGGAAGATAGATTCCTTCTGTTTACATAGAAAGGTGGTTGACAAAGAAATGAACAACTGCACTGATAGCAACGGCAGTTGAGGCTATGATTCTTATATCTCAGCACATGTGAAAGTTACTAACCACACAAATTTGGATTTCAAATAGGAAAAGAACAGAGGCATACAAGCACATTTCCATTTATTTTGACATGTTGGATACACTACACCACTAACAGCATTTGAAATGTCTATACAGTGATAACACATGGTCTCTAAAAAAATCAGCAGGTGTTTGAGTTTTGCCAGAAAGTACTTATTTCATAAAAGCAATGTAGGCTTTACAATAATCAGCTTAGCAAAATATAAAATAAGTTGCCTGAAGATTTATGTTTGACACAAATCCACGCAATTTCTGCTGAAAACAAAAAAATACAGAACATTTGCAGTCAGATTCAGTACCACTTGTCATTTCTAGATGTTTTTTTTGAATATAAGCCTATTAATAAAACTACAATACTTTCGAGTAATAGCAAAGATAAGTTTTTAAATAATTGCCATGGAGAATCAATTATACATTTTACAATATATCAACTACACGTCTCTTCCTTTTGAAATGAAAAAAAATGGTTTTAACAAACCCAAAAGTTAAAACTTTCTTAGCATGTAGAGTAAAATGTTTTACATAAATCACAACACTGCTCTCTGCTTCCATTTGCAAAAAAGTAAGAACTGTCACTATTCCAGTAAGTAACCTTGTTTTTTCCCTTTACACTGGCCTTGCAACAAAGGTGGAGTCTTCATTCCGCACCCATTGTACATGTTGTTTTGCCATTTCTAAAAATACAAACTCCACCATTAATAAAGCTTACCCTGGTTTTCTTGGGCTTTATGGCAATCATATTCTCCAGGACTGGTGCTTGTGTGAAATATGGAAGTACATATTTCAACTTCTTTAGCATGGGAGGGATCTGTAAGGAATTTTTTCCAGTAAAATTTAATTGAAATGTACTTAAAGAAGATCTAGCATCATGTGTATCATAAGTATGATGTACTATAAGACCTCACTCTTGGAAAGTAAAGACATTCACTTGGATAAATTACATAAGCACTGTATTTCTCAAGAAATAAAGGGGAAGTGCAAAGTGAGTCTGTTTCTTATGGCTATGTTCTTTTTTTAACGACTACTACCCATGGAAGAAAATTCATCACATTCTCAAAGATATAGCCCAAGGCCCTAAAGTTCAAATGCCTCTGCAGACACCATGTGGCAAGTCATCTAAAACTTTGAATGAGAATAAAGCATCCAGGTCTTCACAGCTGGTGTCTGCCTGTGCATGAATTATTAGACTTCCAAGCAGCATAGGTCAAGGGCATAGTCTAGAAAAACAGTGTCCAAGCATCCTAGTTGTTTCAGTTACTCAAAGAAAAAAATAAATCAATTGAAGTATTCATATGTGTCAACTGGAAATACAAATTAGAGCAGTAAGTTGCAGTTTATACACTTAGCACTTAAAGAAAAGGACTCATATTGCAAAGAACCGTATGAATTACATGTGATTTTCACCATGAAAAACAAATACAATAACCAGTAATAATGAAGTGTAATGGACTCAACCAGACAAATTATTTCATTAAACAGAGCACGGGGTAAGGAATTTACAGCTGTTTAATTAACTCCTGATTTATATTTCTGCTGTGAGTGGATCAGAAGGTTTCGTTGTGCCTGAAAGGCTTAGAACACCTAAGTTATTAATGAATTTGTGCCCAAACTTGTGCTTCGTTTCACAGCTACATTAAAAGCTATAATAGCTCTCATATATAATTTACTTAATAAAGCTCTATCAAATTCAAGTCTGAAAAGCAAAATATATGAAATGTATTCCATTTCAGTATCAACCAGGGCAGCCATCAAGACATTCATTCAATTAAACAAATACTGAAATAAGTAAGACCTGAAAAGTAAGGCAGTAGCATGATACAGAAAAGATTAAGATCAAGCTGGAGGAAAACTATAAATCTAAACTATGCAGTTTTGTCAATGCAGTACACCAGCAACCATATGATGCACACGGTCTCTACAGGAGTTACTTTTGAAATAAAGGAGTTAGCAGTCCTATAGTCTTGCTTGTCTACTGTTATTTTAACATATCCTGACATCTACTGGAGACTGTCTAAACATCACCCATATCAAATTGCTTTCTTCCCTTAGTAACCCAAACTTAAGCATAGAAATAAGAGCACGTTTCATTGTAAACAGTAAGTTTTGTTGAAATATTTTAACTACACACTGCTACCATTATTATGCATGTACTTCCAACATTTAAGCTGAGATTTTTGCTCAGCAGTAACCATTCAAACCTCAAATCCCTTTTCTCTCCCCAAAAAGAAAAAAGATAGGACAAAGCAGAATTCTGTTTCTCTTTACTTACCAGCTGTATGATGCCATGATGAGAACAAAGCTAAAAACTGGTTTGTGTTTTCCACCTCCTCATGGCTTCCAGTGGTTCTGATAGACTATACAAAAGAAATAAACAGTGTATGTACAGATACATGCATGCATTTAAAGAAAATGCTCTAAAGTGAAATACATCGTCTGCTTATCAGATCTAACGAACTTCAGACCCTATTAAAATTCACTCTGCTCACTTTTATTTTCTTCTTGAGGCTACCTGAATATCTCCTGAAGTTATGACAGAAGTATGGTGAAACTTCAAAGCCTCTGTTACATATTTGTTCTCATGTGGAGACCCACTTCGCCAGACAAAGAAGTTCTGTAATGCCTGTCTAGCTCCAAATTAAGCCAAATGAAATTATGAAATGCAGTCAAACCAATCATGTTTTTAACAACTCACATTTCTATTCCTGTAGAACAGAGGAAATACTAACTTGTTTCAAGGCATTTAATTGCTAGAGGCCAGGATAGGGATAAGGTAAAGAAATTTGTGCTGCAGCATTCTTATGCCTTCTTCAGGCAGCATCTCTAATTTCTTCAACAACAGACACTACTGAAATAGCTGGGCCTAAAAAGGATCCCACTTGAGCAGAATAAATGCTTTTCAGCCTGGGTTCACAGATGTTATCTCTTGACATACCTTACCCTCCCTTCAAGCAGTGAACTCAAGCAGAATACTATGCTAGTAAACCACACCCAGACAGCTGTATATTTGGCAATTTGTCTTACCAATTTTTAAGGACCATGTCCTTATTTCAAAGCCTGCATAGACAATATGTATTAAAAACTATCCAATCTTACTTTTTAAGATCCATTTCTTAATTTTAGCTAGCCAACTGTGAGTTATTTATAATAAGGGTTCTGTGAAATACAGTAATTCTGTAAGACAGTACTCTAAGATACATCAGTCATAAAATAAGCAGAGCACTTCTAACCTGAAGTTCTTCCCAGAGCATTGCCCTCATTTCTCTGCCCTGCTTTTTAATTACTTTTTCCTTTAAACACTGTTTTTCAAGTACTGTGTCAAGTTTATTCATTTTCTTTAAAGCTGCTTGAATCTGAGCATTTATATCTGTGTCTTCAGAACATTCCAAGTCAGAAGAGTCTGCTGGAAAATATATTTTAAATTAATGTTAGCTTGAAACATGTCAAAAAAACCAAACAAACACTAAAAAGCAGTTCAAGCAATTAGGCAACACCCACAGACAAGAGTAGAACATTCTCAAACATACGTTAATTTCTAAACCTGCTTGTAGCAGGGAAAAATACAGAAGTCTTTGCAAGAGTGCTGAATCAAACTCTGAGCTGTAGCCGTTGGATATAGAGTTGGGGGAGAGGAAAAGTCACATATTTTGGCAGGTGATTTGATTCAAATTTATAATGGAGGAGTGACAATATCTCTACAGTATCAGCAAAAATCATTGAGTTTAAAAATAGAAAACTTTTTCAGCATAACTAGTAGAATATATATTGAAATTAGTAATCCTGGGGTTAAGAGAGACTCTGTATTATCTCAGCCTTTAAATATCAGAGAAGTTTCAGTCTTATGTCTTAGCCAAACCAGATTCTGAGACTGGTTCTAGGAAAATGTTGCTACAAAAAATGAAAAACTGTGAAACATCATGGAAACTACCAGTACTTATTTAAAGTAATTTTTTCTCTTTTTTTTCCCTAAATATGCAAATTATAACATTTACCTTTTCCCTTTCCTACAGCATCCTCGTGTTCTGTCCTCATTCATGGCTTCCATATTAAGAGTAGAGAAAACACTTGTAGAACTGTCCCTAATCCCACAGATTTACAAGTTTTGGAGTCCTGCAACACTCTATTTCATTTTCTAATCTATTGAGGTCAAATTCTTTACATAGACATTGATCCAAGAATTTACTGTGATGCATTGGTCTACTTTATGCCATAAAAAGATGAGGGATACAACAATGGGAGAGCCATAAAAATCTAGAGTGAGCTACAGAGGACAGATGGACCCAAGGACAGATGGTTAAAAAAAAATAGCACTTATTTCATTGGCCTGAACTCAGCAGACTGATATAAACCTTGAACTACTGAGTGAAGCTTTAGGTTGAGTTCTTTCCAATTTCTGTTCTGTAGATATTAATATGATGTTTGGTGACCACCATTTCTGCACTGGATAGGATAATCACTGAATTCTGCCTAATTAGACAGATTGAATCTACGAAAAACTCAAATTCTATTATAGCATTAAAAAAAAATAATATCCATTAATAAAGCAATCTCAAAATGAAGAATTCATCTGATACCTCTGAGAAGCACAATCCATATACAAGTTCAATTTGCAGTATTCTTTTATTACTATATAATATACACACAAACACATGACCATTACAAACTCTCTTAGAAGCATTATAAGAAAAGGAAAAGGTTTTATTGCACTTCTCATTTTACACACCTGAAAGGTACTCTCTGATTTTTTGCATTACCTGGTATTCCTGGGGAAGGTTCACAGGATTTTGAAGTCTGTAAAGTAATATCTGACTTTGCATTATTTGGTTGTCCTGGGGAAGGTTCATGGAATTTCAATGTCTGTGTTTCAGTGCTTTCATCTCCAGAATCTGAATTAGAGCTACATCCTGAAAAACACAGGGAAAAGCCTTTCACAATAAACCAGATAAGTTTTTGTCAATTAGGGATCACCACAGAGCCCTTGCAGTGGACTAGTTTAAAAAATTGTAGGTTCTAGTACACCAGAACTCATGTTAAAAACAGGAACAGGAATAAAAGGATTTCTTTTGGCCCCAATTCTGTCACGAAATCTTAAGTTTCAAAATGGTATCCAAACATCTGCTTCACTTATTGGCCTTTGCATCTCTACTTGTAAATAGCTGGACTCCCCAGAACATTAATCCATTACCATTTATAGAATGACAGAGGAATGCCATGAAACATTTCTGCAAGTGTTTCAATTAAAGTTATACACTGCATACTTTTATTTAAAGTATTTTATCAGCATTGTTCACATTGTTAAATACTGCAACTGACAACCATAAATTTCAGGGGTTTGGACAGGTGGACCATTATTAGGATACAATATTTCTAACAAATGATTATGATTACTCTGAAGAGTTTGATAAAAACATCTTAATGGCAACACTTTCAAACATGATTCCATGGAACACACACAGATGAGTTTTCCTGATCTTTTAAACCAAATCACAGTTTATGATGCCACAAGACATTTACTGTACTGACAGTAATAACAAATTTCTTTCAAAGCTGGATTTCAAATAGTGAAGAGACATGAAGGTATGGATTTTGACATCTTCTTTTCCAGAATTTTGCCTATTTGCAACCCCTATTTCCTCCATCAATAGAATTTTACCCAAACTATAAGAACGTGATAGTTGGTCTAGTCACAACACAAGGAAGTTTTAGTCATTCCCACCTGACAACTCATCAGGATTCCAAAGACACCTCTGGAGAGAGATGGTCGTACTCTCCACTGTTTGCTGATCCGTTCTTACTTCCTGGACATCAGATTTATCTCTGTCATCACCTTTGTTTTCTGCTGGACAGCAATCTTCTAGACTGCCTCTCTGATAACCATCAGCCAAGCTGACAGGTAAATCAACCTATGAAATGCAAATTATTGCCACGCTGAGAACAGGAATGTTTTGGGTGAAGAAGATAACCACAATATTCACACACTATCACAAAGGACAACAACAATTCTGTACAATACTGCAGTGTACTTCTTAAATAAAAGAACCATTTTCAGGTCTGATACTGATACTAAGAAAAAGCTCTTTTTCTTAGATTTCACATTAATTCTTAAGCTCGTAATTCCCCAGACTGGCAGATTTGGGATTGCTAAGCTAGGGTACACATGAAACTAAAAAAGCAGAATAGTACTTCTTTAGTGTTCTACTATGAAGAATTAGGCATGGAGGTTTTAACCTGCTGAAGGACAGAAAAATTACCTTTTCCAAACATGGTTCTGGTGTTAATAACTCCATAGATGTATTTAAAGATCTACAATTAATTCTTGAGCTAAATGCAGGCCTTGAAATTTCATCCGAGCTCCCACTTGTAATATCCACTGTTACCTAAAATTGGGGAAAAAAACAGCAAAAACAACATTTCAAATAAACAGTTTCATAATAAAGTACTACAAGCCCTGCAATATTTTGGATATAGATCATGTAAGTTTCAAATGCTTTCTAGCAACTCCATGTTGCAAAATTTTTCCAGTTTAGACCAGGTTGCCACTCAAGTATGTGCTTTTTAATATACCTACAAATATATAGTTATATCATCAAGCCAACCAAAGCATTCAAAGATGCTTACTATCAAAGACACTTTGAATTACCTACATCTTACAAGAAATCTCACAACAGGGGAATTGTCATGGCTCTTCTTCTTTTTTTTTTTTTTTTTTTTTTTTTTTTTTAATCATTGGACTGACAAAGTTAGCAAAGTTAGCAGCAACAAAAGAATGAGGGCATTTTAGACACATCTTGTACACAACTAAAACAGCCAAACGCTACTTATGTTCAAATGGGAAGTTCCTAAATCTAAACGATCACATTCCCAACTACAGTTCCATTTTGAGTTTAAACCACAGACACACAGTTTCCCTGCAAAAAAACACACAACTGTGTGAGTTCACAGGAATGAGACATCTCAGTGCATCATGACATGTGCTGGCAATTCTCAGAAGGGTCAAGTGAAAACAAGTCTATTTCAGTATAAGGGAGGCAGGCATGAAGGGAGGAAGGCAGGGAGGGAGAGAGGGATGAAAGCAGGAAGGAAGGCAGAGAGGAAAGTATGCAGGGAGGCAGGCAGGGAGGCAGAGGAAGGCAGGCAGGGAGGGAAGCAGAGGAAGACAGGCAGGGAGGGAGGGAGGGATGAAAGCAGGCAGGGAGGCAGATGAAGGCGGGCAAGCAGGAAGGCAGAGAGGAAGGCAGGCAGGGAGACAGAGGAAGGCAGGCAGCAGGCAGGAAGGCTGGCCACAGGCAGGGAGGCAGAGAAAGAAAGAGGCAAGGAGGCAGAGGGAGGCAGGCAGGGAGGCAGAGGGAGGCAGAGGAAGGCAGAGAGGAAGGCAGAGGAAGGCAGGCAGCAGGCAGGGAGGCAGAGGAAGGCAGAGGAAGGCAGGCAGGGAGGCAGAGGAAGGCAGAGGAAGGCAGGCAGGAAGGCAGAGGAAGGCAGAGGAAGGCAGAGGAAGGCAGAGGAAGGCAGAGGAAGGCAGGCAGGAGGCAGAGGGAGGCAGAGGGAGGCTGGCGGCAGGCAGGAAGGCAGAGGAAGGCAGGCAGGGAGGCAGCAGCCCCGTCCTTACCGCCTCAGGGCAGCAGCCCCGGGCGCCGCCGCCGTTGCCGTGACGACCAGGCCGGCGAAGTCTCGCGATAGCTCCGGGCAGTCCCGTCGGTGGCGGGGCCGTTCCCGCCCCGCTCCCGTCCCGTTCCCGCCCCGCTCCCGTCCCGTTCCCGCCCCTCTCCCGCCCCGTTCCCGCCCCTCTCCCGCCCCTCTCCCGCCCCGCTCCCGCCCGTTCCCGCCCCCTCCCGCCCCGTTCCCGCCCCGCTCCCGCCCCGTTCCCGCCCCGCTCCCGCCCCGTTCCCGCCCCGCTCCCGCCCCGTTCCCGCCCCGCTCCCGCCCGTTCCCGCCCCGCTCCCGCCCCGTTCCCGCCCCGTTCCCGCCCGCTCTCCCGCCCTCTCCCGCCCCTCTCCCGCCCGTCGCCGCTCCCTCTCTCCGCCCCGCTCCCGCCCCGTTCCCGGAGCTGTCCCTGGCCCCGCTGCGGCTCTGCCCTCTCTGTCCCGGTAGAGCGGAGCGCTGCCTCTTTCTCCGAGCCCTCCCGTGCCGCACGCGTTTGAGCAACAGGAAGGAAAAGTTCCTGTGCTGCTCCCTCCGCGCAGTGCCTGTGCTGTGAGTGATTCGTGTGCTCTGCATTAATTGTGTCGTGCTCGCACACAAGGATAGTTGAATCGCTTTTAAATAAACTCGTTAAAATTCAGAATTATTAATGTGGTCACTGTTTTTACGTGAATACTCACTGTTAATAAGGAATTAATTAATAAGGGGAGCGCGATTGCCTTCCTAGTCCTATTCCTTTTTATCTTTCCTGCATTTAAGCAAATGTGAGGACTAATTCCCATGATCCAGTTAACTAAAAACAAAAAAACTGCAGAGACAATTCCAGGCTCTTAAAGCTTCCTTCGATACCCATGTATGTTAAAACCAGGTCTTCACTGGCAGTAAAAATTCACAAGAAATAGTTTCTTCTCAAGAAACTAAGTGAATCTCGTTCAAAGTAAGATTTTGATTGACAAATTTTTGTGCCAAAATAAATCTTACTTAGTGGCATTATGTATTGCAGTCTGCAGCAGAGCTTTTATTGATGCCTACACATGTGCCACTAAGAGAACAACTTTTCCTGGTATTTAGTTTATCAACAATGCAATGTGATTCACAGTTAAGAACTGAAGAGAGAATAAGTGCACTAGTGAACCCTATGGGGCTTTGCCTCCTCCCTACGCATGCTGAGCTCTGCTACATTAAAATTTTAATATGTCTAGTGATTGCTAATGCAATACCATAGTGGTGTTTGGAACCTGTGGTGCTTTCCAGATGGTGCAGGTGATGATTTGAAGCGAAAAATAGAAGAATGCATGTTTACTTGTGCAAGTTGAATATCTAAAACCTGTAATGACAGTAAGAAATCAGTGGAATGGACAATATTGTTACAAACTGGCTAAACTAAAATATGGGGTTTCTGTATTAGGAATTACATTAACTATACATAATGAGGTATGGCAAGCAGCTAGGTGTAACTGTCCCAATTTTTTTTCTACAGTATAATGCATTTGCTTAACATCTGAGAGAGTTTGACTTGTTACAAACTTTCCTCTTACAGACTGCCTACAACCTCGTAAGAGCCTTTGAAAGGAGACCATCTGGCTCTGGTTACAAATGGACATAAAACTCCTTTGAAACTGGTGCAGGAATAGGCTTCTTACTGCTGCTTGTCCACGTAGAACCAGTGAAGGTTTCCAGTGAGGCTGTCACACCTGAGACTGAGTAATAATGGCTTAGCAGGGATATTTCAAAGCATGATTGATCTTATCATCTGCTATGTGTCCTGGAAGACCCAGAGATGAAGAAGTTTGTAGAGCTCATCTCAAATCCTGCAAATCAGGTCATAAGAGACTTCCTCTCCAATAAGGACTGAATTTGTTATTAACATTAAATATTATATAATCTCAAATATTGTTATAGGTGGCAGGTGTACTTATACTGAAGTTTGAACTAGAAAAGCGAATCAGGGGTGTGCTTTCTTTTTTTTGCCTTTCCAGGAACAGGTCAATTTTGTTCCAAGATAAACTAGATAGGTCTTTGAAAAATGACAATTTAAAAAAAGAAAAAGGTTTAAATGGAAAAATCTCTTTGTGTCTAGAAAGTGGACAGCATGAAAAGCACTCCAAGAAGTGCTTTACATCCTAAAAGATAGGTTATAACATGATGAAATCACATTTAAACAATCTGTCTTGATCCTCAGAACACAGTTGTCATAGTAACATAATTTTTTTATCCTTTTCTTCCTGATCCAATCAAAAAGAAAAACAAACAACAGGGGACATACAGGGAAGTTATTCCCAATTACTACTGCTTTCCATCATACTCCTCTTCTGAAAAGCCTTTTAATACACAAATTGGTAGCCAAAATACTTTTATTTCTTTCTGTCATACATGTTGGAGAAAAAAAAATAAACGGTTTCTTAATGCTCATTAGTTATTTACCTTGATTATTTTTATATCTTTCTGTGTACTCACCTGAAGTACCTATTATTTTCCATAGGCAGTATTTCTAAGGTAAACTGTAGTAGTTCCAGAACTAAGGTTAGGACAAGCACAGCTAATATTCACTATATTAATTCCTCTAAAGGTTAGGGCAATAAACACATTTTTTTCTTGCAAAGGACAGGTGATTATGCATTAGTATCTTTTGACTGGTGTGTGCCAAGTCAAGGGCAAAGAGCTATGAATTTTGGGCCATATTCTAATTTTCCCAGAAACCCTTGGTGAGGATGAGTAGAGTTCTGCAGTGTGGTCTATCAGCAATTGTGATACAGCACAGTAACCTGTCAGCTGAGGGAGACAGGCCAAACCAGAATGCTGAGTCCAGAGTCAATGGTAAAACTTCCCTTGTTTAATAAAGCCAGGTATTAATCCTTTGACTTGCGTTGGTAAAGCTCCAGTGTTGACAAAACTGCCTTCTATGTTGCCACACCTTCTGCTTTATTACAACAAAGCTGGTTTGTGAATTTACACAGATTAAACAGGTTGGTTTTTACACAGGCTGTTTTTTCTTTCTATAAAAAAAATGTGCTTTCTTGAATTTTTTCCACATGGATAAATTGCTGAAAGACGGACTAAAAGCATTCTCAAGTAACTCTTGAGGTATGGAAAACCTTAAAAACTGTAAAAAAATGTAAAAAAGCCTGTAAAAAACCTGTAAACTGTAGTTAATTTCTTGGTGAAGGACTTCAATGTCTTTGGATATAATCTGATTTTAAAAAATTACAATCAAGTGTTTACACATATTTTTTTTTGAAAGGAGATATTTTTGTCTCAACAGTGAAAACCCATCACAAACCTTTCACTTTCCAGATATAACATGAAATTATATACAATTTAACTCTTTAAATTTATCATTTAAATTTATCTCATTCAACATGAGAGTTGAAAAGGACAAAACCCAGTTTGCTTTCTGCAAAGGAGTTCAGAACTGAGTAAACATTTATCTACGCTCAGTAATCACAGAGATTTTGAGCAATACCGATATCTAAGCAGGACATGAAGGTTAAATTTAGCCAAAATTCATAAGGAAACTACAACTCCTACTTTGATTTTTAGATTTTCAAGATTTTCTCAATGGCATCTGTTCTTTCACTAATTTGGGGTTAAATTACTTTTTACTGGCACTTACAAAAATGCATGCTGTAGTACTTCTTCACCTCTGCCACAGAATGACCAATTTTTTCTGGAACGTTTCTTCTGTCTGATTTCAGACAAGCTATGTCTGTCTTCTCTTCTGTGTATCTAAGAAGGGCAGCTCAGTCTCCCACCACCCATCTGGACCCCTTGAAGGTTCTTCCTCCCTCCCAAGCTGAGAAACTTGAACTATCAAGAAATTAAGTGCACTGAAACCAAAGAGGAAATGGAGAAAAAGATATTTTACACATTAATTTATACACTTTTCTTTAAATACATTTTTATTAAAACATTTGCTTTTAATGACTTGTAGAAACCCACAACCTTGGAGCCATCAGAAGCTGGTGACTTTCTTCAAACATATCAAAGGAAGAAAAGGTACATTCTGCTTTAGCAGAATTTTTTCTCACTTTTAAGATTAACTGGTTGGATTTAGTAAGTTACTGTGAACTTGTCAAGAGTCTTCACCTTGTCCCTTTTAAGGTATGCTTTAAAGAAAACTACTTTCATAAACAGACAGTAATCACAGATAAAGGTTCAGCATGCAGCAAAGGGCTGAAAGTACAGGAAAACCACAAGGAGCAAACAGGTGCTGCGAGATTGTGCTTTTAAGAAACTACCCACAGAGACAACAGTGAGTGCAGATGAAAGACTGCTCGAAACTGAATCAGAACTAAAATGCCAGAGCTGCAATAGTTTTAGGTCAGTTAACAGACAGATACAGTTTAAAGTTTACATTCAGTATAAATGAGACAATATGCCTATGGTTATGCAGAGAGGCAAGCTGCAGCACAATGCCTGAGCTCTCACAGAAAGGCTGCAGAGCTGATACCAGGGTTGGCATCACTCAGGAATTAGGCACCAGATTTGAAAATCTTGTGTTCATACACTGGGTGGTCTGCTCTGCGAGACGAGTGGAGCAGGAGGGTTGGTGTCTGTATCTATGAAGATGGAAGGAAACCTTCTCTACCTCTGGCAATACTGAGCAACGGCATTAATAAACCTTTGCCTTTTGAGGTCTGTTGCCAGCTTCCTCACCCAACAGTTCAGTTGTCACTGAAACACTCAGAATCCCTCTCTGTGAGTCTCTCTGTGTGAGAGACAGACTCCGAAACTGGCTGTCACACTCAGAGAAAAGCCACTAGCATTTCACACCCATTTCTTTCATTTGCTAGCTTTACCGTAAGGAAACAGCAGAGTGCGCCGGCAGCTCAGTTTGTTTCAAGGCTTACCCCTCAGTTTCTTAATACATACGTTACACTCTAGGGACATTTGTATATGCCCTCTATCACAGGATTCTTAGCACATACATATTTGTTTATTGGAGTCGGGATTTGTCCTGCATGGTCTCCAATCCAGTTTTTACTTAAATCTACAAGAATACATGTGGGATCTTTATAAAAAGAGGTCTTTCTCAGGTTTAACGCACATGATGATTTGGGTATTCTTGGCGTTGTGGATGTTTTAAGCCAAAAAACAGTGGTTTAGGTTTTAAAATACATGTTTGGCAGATGCTTGGTAACTAATTTGTGCATAAAAATCCAGCAAGTTTTAACACTGACAAAATAAACGCACATAACAGAAAACAAATGCACTTAATAGTCCATCCTACTTCATTAATGAAATGTGCAGAATCTTGCTGTGTCTGTTTGTGGGAGAGTAGGACTTACCATGCTGCATGTCTTCTGCTCTCTACGGCCTTTCCTGTTAAGTTACTTTGATGCCCAGTCCATTTTAATACAACATAACGTTTCCCAGAGAACCGACTGCCGTATTTCCATAACTCAGCCGTAAAAAGAGCTCCCAAATTCATATGCACTTTTGAAAGTTAATAACAAGGTATGATTGTAAGGATTTCAGAGATCAAACTATAAATTTATATATATATTTGATATATTATTTTCATTAAGTATTTCACATTAATAAGGAACACTTGTATATATGTTTTTCTTTTGTTGGTTCAACTTATATTTGGCAAAAAAAATCAGGCTGTAACAAATTTCAACATAATAAAGATCCATGGGATCAAACATGTAATAGAAAGTGACCTTCCTCTGTCACTTAAAGCTCCTTCTCTTACTAAGAATCCACCTTAGGAAAGATACTGACTTTATTGTTCCTGCTGACTTTTCTTTCTGCTCTACACTTAGGCTGTTTTGTCTGGATTAGCTCCTCAGGGGTATTCCCCAAAGGAGGCAAGAGTCGCTTCTTATTGTTTCGGTTTTCTGAGAGCCACTGTGGAGGCAGCTCAAAGGGTCCAAAACCAAACTGCATGGAATACTTGTCATTTACTATATCAGCTTCTGTGGGCAGAGCTGGGGCCACCTGAGCTGCAGAGTCTGCAATCATCTGTGGTATAAACCTGTGAACGGAAGTCTGTCCTAGCTTTAAACTCGTGGTAGGAATTTCTTTCCGTTGAAAGTCACCAGAGCAAATGGATTTGGTCTCATTCTCCTCATCTTCCGTTGGCTTGAAGATTTGTTGTTGCCCAATATGAAACATCTCCAGAAGCTGGCTTCCTGAATGGACACTGGGCTCCAGATTATCATCTGCCATACCACCTGAGCTGACAATGTTTCTCCTGCTAAACCTTCGGTGCAGCTGTACTATTGTCCCCACTAAGCACTTCCGTACTGATTTGTTAACAGTTAAAAATAACAAAGGGTTGGCCAGCAAAGAGACCTTGGGCAACCAAATAGCAGTGAGCAGCAAGAAGACTGAAATATCTGAAATATTGAGTATGGTGCGGTAAATCACCAGAGTCACATAGGGGACACTGCAGAAGATAAATATCATAACCATAGAAAGCAGCATGACGTGGAGCTCAGCTTCTCGCTGGGAGGCATATGGGATAGAAACTGTATTCTGAGGGGTCCTTAATGCAGCTATGATGACTTTTTTCTTCTGGCTGGCACTCAGTGCTCTGCGAATTAGAATCATAAAGAGAAATACCACAGCCACCGGTACAATCACAGTGGTGATATTATAGATGATGACATATATCAGGTGGCCAAGGGAGTAACTCCAAGATTCAGAGCAAGTGGACATGGCATAAATATCAGACACATTGGTCACAGCAAATACTGGAATGCTGGCCACTATTGCATGGGCCCAGATATAGATAACCAGGTCTCGGGATTTTGCATCAGATATTTTTCTTTCCAGAGGGTATAAAACAGAGTAGTATCTGTAAAAAAAAAAAAAAAAAAAAAAAATTATAATTATTTTCATGATCATATTGCTTATGAGAAACCTCTCAGGAGCCATCTCAGTATAACGCTCTAAATTCCTAACTGGGTTGCCAACTCACTACCTATTTATGAAAGGAAAAACAAACAAAAACCCACAAAAGCAAATCCCGAAGATCTGCCTTTGCAGATGTCTGTAGGAAAAACCTGAATATTTAAATGTCAGGATCACATTTTTGGTGGTGATAATTTCTTTCAATACATCACTTTGTCTGATGCATATGAATATTATGTTGAAGATTTCACCATTTACTTACTTGCAAAATAGACAGTACATTGTACTCAAAATTTCAAAAGACATTCAAAGGTCAGAGTCATAGTTTTTAAGGTTGCTTTATAACAGTTTTTTCCTGGATATTTGTGAAAAGCTGTTGGTCACCATGCATCCATCTATTGGAAGTAAAATGGTGTTTTGCTTTGCACAAGCTGTGGTTGGCAAGCCCTGAGCAAAAGTGTTGCTGAACACAAAAAAAAAAAAAAAAAAAAAAAAAAAAAAAAGTGCATCTCTGACATGCACTTCAAATTTCAGACATTGATTGTTTGCTTACTACTGGAGTACCGCTGTGGACTTTTAAGCTCACAGAGTTTTTGCGACAGACCTAACTTTTCACACTTATCATGATAAGTGGTAGGAGTTTGTGCTTTTAGTGAGGCAGATCACAAGTTTTCTTGGAGAAGGGCAAACGATATGCTGTTCCAGTGTCAATATTGATGAGCATGACAGATAGTGATAGCACATTTATCAGGACAGAGGGAGAAAAAAGAAAGAAAAATCCAGGATAATGGCAAATTTTCCCCATTACCTGTCAAGAGCAATGGCTGGAAAACTAAGGATGGTCACTGAGCAGAAGACTTTGTGCAGAAACTTGGCAATTCTGCAGAAGAGCATTGTGTAGATCCACCAGCAGCAGTGTGGACTGGCACTAAGAGCAATGTCAAAAGGCACACAGACTAGGCTGGCACAGATCCCCGAGCAGGCCAAATTCTTAATGAACCGGTTCGTTACAGACTTAAGTAGCGATGTTCGGCAAGTTGACCACAGCACCATGATGTTACCTGTGAGTAGAGACAGGAAGCATGAAAAAAGAAAAACAGACAGACAAACAAACTAACCCCAGGCCCCAATAACAATAATCTTAACAGATTTGAATATTCCCTAGTACTGCAAATTAAAATAATTGTTTGGAGTTTGCCAGCTATCACTGATTTGGATCACAAAGATGCTCAAATTAGGAAGTCTGTAAGGGCTAGTGGCTTTATCAGAAAGCTGAAAACAATTAAACTCCAGCTATCCCCTCCCAGTTTCTGGTAAAGAATGAATTAGGGGATTTCAGAGGCAAATGCCTATTAAATGGTCCACCCTGAGTATTCAAATGCAGAAATTGGCTAAAGTGTTCATATTCTAATAAATAGTACAGAATTCTTTTTTAAAGATAAAAATACACTAAGTAAATACAGATACAATTAAAATATAAATATAAGCATGTAGTTTTAATCTGTTAATAACCGGATCACAGCAGCTTGCTTTTCTTTTCACTGACCACTTCAATGGCATAGACAGGATGTGCAAAGCCACATCCAGGAGAAATCTACTTTTCCCCCCTCCCCCAAGACATTCTTTATATACATAATAACAAAACAAATGGGACAAGCAGAACAGGAAAAAAAAAAAAAAAGACAATGCATGTAACTTCACAGAAGTATACATAGAATGCAACCTGCTGATTCAGATATTCAAGCTCTACATATTTGTTTCAAATAGAGTGGATGGATAGCAGTGAAACAGAAGTACAGGAAAAAAAAAAGGATTAGCTACCGACAGTATTTTTTCCCTTATCGTTGCATTCCATCCACATGTCAGACAGAAATACCATATGACAGACACAAGTTCTCCATCACAAATTTCCCTAGATTCTATCTTACACAGCAACAACACAAGAGTAAATAAGTGATCTGTTCTTACAGCATGGGCGCTTTCTGATTCATACCAAGATGCCATAAAACTCACAGAATTTTCTCTCTCCTTTAAAAATCTGTCTTCAGAAAGATCACAGAATCATAGAATAGTTTGGGTTGGAAGGGACCTTAAAGATCATCTTGTTCCAACCCCTCTGCCATGGGCTGGGACAACTTCCACTGGACCAGGTTGCTCAAAGTCCCATATAACCTGGCCTTGAACACATCCAGGGATGAGACATCCACAATGTCTGTGGGCAACCTGTTCCAGATCCTCACAACCCTCATGGTAAAGAATTTTTTGCTAATATCTAATTTAAACCTGCCCTCTTTCAGCTTAAAGCCATTTCCGCTTGTCCTACTACTACGTGCCCTTGTAAAAAATCCCTTTCCAGCCTTCTCTCCTGTAGCCCCCTTGAAGTACTGGGAGGATGCAAAGAGGTCTCTCTGTTGCCTTTTCTTCTCCAAGCTTAACAACCCCAACTTCTTTAGCCCGTCTAGATCAAGTGCTTCATTCCTCTGATCTATGGATCTCTGCTAGCACAGCTAAGTGAGCACACTCATGTAACATCATGTAACAACATCATACAACCTGGCCCCAGCTTTATAACCCTGACTTCACAGATATTATTTTTCTCCTTGATTTTATTTCTCCCAAAGCTGTACTGTGCAGTACCACCAAATCAGTCAAAGCATAGCTACCAGCATACACATACTGCTCGACAAGACAGCTACATTTATTCTCTGCAGCTAGTCAGCGTGCAAAGTAGAGTTTAGCTTCCCACCTCCAAGCATAGTTAAACTGTTCCTACTGCAGACCATATCAACAGCCACATTGTGGATACTCTATATTGTTGACACTTACCAGAAGTTCTTTTGAGTTGAAGTGTAATTGATTTATGTGGCAGATTTGTTAGCGTTTTTGTAGGTTACCTACAAATAGACATAATGAGAGAAAACAGCATCTTAAGCTGCTGATTGAGATATGAAAAAGCAGCTGCAGACCCCAACACTTCTCTCTGTCGACTTTCTCATTCTTTGCCTTGATTTCTCCTCCAATCAATAAACCCCCCCCCAAGCTTTTATGCGCAAAATAGAATTTTCCTATGCTGTCCATGTAAAATACCAGCAAGATCATATTCTTGTTCACATGGCCACTGTGTATACTGAGTGGCAAGTACCAAGAACTAGCAAAAAGTCTAGTTCTGCTTTTTGGTAAAACTGCACTGTTTCAACAGAAGCATGCAATATTAATTTTAAAATCTACTTCACAGACCTCCTATTTCAGTCTGCAGTACCTGAATGTCATTTGGGATTCAATTTTCTATATACTGTGCCATGTGTCTTATGCAAATTCCTTTTTGATACTGACAAAATATTGAGTTACATCTCTACTACCTGATGTATTTTATAGAAAGGAATCATCACCTGGTTTTGGCAGGTGCTTTGGGCTCGACAATGTATTCCTCAGGCAGCATTCAATCAGTTGTGTTTAAAGCTTTCTAAGTTGCTAGGAGATCAGTCAATCAAGCCACTTGCTTTCAAAAATATCTCCAGCTATTAGAAAGTACTTCTAACAGTAATAATATATATTATTACAATGCTCTGGAGAGGGGAGAAAACAGGGGGGTTTATGTGGTTTTGTTTGTTTGTTTTAAATAAATTTAGACCTTTCATCCAGTTTCAATTGCACTGATTTTACAACATTAATTCCCAAGCAAGTTTCACCTTCATTAGAATTAATATAAATGAAGAATGGAAAACTAAAAGAAATCAGAAGTGTTTTCATTAATACTTCAGAAGCCTCTAGAGAACTACTGAGCTACTCTTCAGGGTCCTGCAGAGGAGCTTCATTCAAGCATATTCTCAGCTGTTGAATTACTTCTACAAATTATGTCATATTGTCATTTATACATCAGATAGTCACAAGGAAATGAAATTATCTCTGGTTCTGACTGATTCTAAATGTGAAGAGTGAAGTGTATAAAAGTATTGGTTCAAAGACGAGGAGGAACTCTTTAAACAGATAAAATAAAATCAGCACCTGAAAGGCAAAAAAGGATAAGCAGACAGAAGTGTCCACTTGGGACATTGGAAAATTAGTCAGGGAATATCCCTCAGGGAAACATTATTTTTTCATTTGCAGCTATGATTTATCTGTTAATAAACTGCTCTAATGAACCAGATCAACTTTAGTATAGACTAGTAGATCTTTGTGCTGATGCCTTCAAATCAAGTATTTCCCTTCATGCATCCCAAAGCATAGGAAAAATTACACCAGAAATTTTGCATGGCATTAAATATAATAAGCTTTGGAACAAAACTGCAAATATTTCCCATTTCATTTTTCCTCAATTTTCCCCAGCATCTCCTTTCCATGGAAGAGGATAACACTGTTCCTGGCAACAAGGCAATCCAACAAGCAATTGTGCTTTGAATAGCAATGTGCTCTGAATCTTTTCACGATGTCTAGAGGCTCTTTTTCACTCTCTATGTATTAGTCATTCACTGATGAACCTGGAAAAAATTTATTCTCCTTAGGTTACAACTGTCCTGGGCTGTTACACATCCTCACAGTGGGCAAAGCTGTCATTTTCTACCACAGGTTAGTTTCAGAAGAGTTTCTGCTGGATAACTGGTCTAGAGCTACATAACCTTGGTTCCAAACTTCCCATGGGGTTTGTACTGGTTAGCTGGGAGGCATCCAAGGAAAACAGGATTGAACAAGCAGCTGTAAATGCAGCATCTTGCAATTTCCTGTAAGTCAGTACTGTCAGGAACGAGTGTCATTTATAAATGATCACGTCACAAAGCATATCCCATATTGCCAAGTTCCACCGCTAATGCAGAAAGATGAAGTGTTTTCAATTTAAAAAGGAAAAGCATATCTTTGGTCTTCTCCAAGAGTGAGCTGTGTCTACATAACACCCTTAGAATACCTGACATTATTTGACAACCTTCTCAGTACACAGATTGACTGAGCAGAACACAAAATCAAGATTAGAACAGAACAGTTAAAGTTGGAAGGGGCCCAGTGAGGTTCATTGACTCCCTCAAGACTACCTACAACTAAACCTTATGACTAAGAACGTCATTCAGACTCTCCCTGCACCCTGTCAGGGTTGGTGCTGTGACCACTTCTCTGGGGAGCCTGTTCCAGGGACCAAACACCCTCTCAGTAAAGAATCTTTTCCTAAGGTCCCATCTGAGCTTCCCCTGATGCGGCCTGATTCCATTTCCTCATTGCTGCACCAGAGAGAGGAGATCAGCCCCTCCCATCCTGCTGCCCCCATGAGGAAGGTGCAGACTGAAATGAAGTCACCCCTCTGCCTTCTCTCCTCCAACCTGAATAAACCAAGTGACCTCAGCTGCTCCCCATAAAGAGCTTGTCTGTGCCTTCAACCATTTCTCCAAGCAAAAATGAAATGTGAAATACTAAAGGTAACCACTGCATGAGAAGCAGCTCTTTTCACATTAGAAACATGTTTAAAGCCTGCCAAGTCAGAGTTCATTTTATCCTGTTATTATCATAACTATCAACATTCAATAGAGCTCCATGTACTATATACCAACTCTAGTGTATGAGATTGAAAAGACAGTTGTTTCAGTCATCCACTATTTTTTTAATTGAGAAACACCATAGATAAGCAGCCACATGTACACTAAGTTGCACAGAAGTACACTGAGAAAGTAAATACAATGGTTCACGGCAGCATGCTGCCCAGAAGTCCTTCTAGCCTTTATTGTGGTTCAAGTTCCCTGAATCTGCAAACAGTAATATTCTCTGACCATGAAAAGTTATCAGAGTACATTAGTCTGATTCAGAGCAGCAAAAATTACTTTTGCTCCTCTTCCAATTTGTACTCCTTGAATTTCACTGCCAGACGCACTATGTCCATGCTGGCATCAACAGCTGAGATAGTCCTGAAGTACTAGCTTTTAGCAATACTTCAAATAATGTGAAAGAGTCTTAAAAATACCTTTAACAAGCAGAAGTAAGATCACCATGGAAACCAGAGGCAGTTATCTGAAGAAATGCATTTGCCATGCAGTCATCCAAAAAAAAAAAAGAAAATAAATACTGCTCTTTGTTGATTAATTCATGGAAATCAATCCATTAACTGGGTATGACATCCATCTTACATTTTTGTTAACTTTAATCAGCACACAACTGAATCAAAACAAAGTCCACACTCCAGCAAAATCCTCCTCCTCACAACCTGCTGTGCTCTGCTTGCTTACTTCCCTACAGAGCAGGGTTCCAGGAATCTAGCCATCCTTCCTAGCAGAGAGCCTCTGTGTACCCCACCCACACTCCCTGCATTGTCACAGGGAAGGAGCTGGCAGCCTTCTTTATGAAAAAACACATCAGGAAGCCACAAAGAAGGTTAGAAACTGGGCTTTAACCATTGAAATTGTTCATTAAAATCTAACTGAAAAAGTCACAGTTTCTGTGAACATGATGAATGGGGAAAATTCTAGTGTTGAAACACCAGAGTGATAAAAATTCCCAACTCTCCAATACTATTTATTATTGTTTTTCGAAGTATTTTGAGGAATTTTTCTCACAGAACTCACTCTGACAAATCACACTCCAAAACAGTGGTTAACTGGAAGCATTTTTGGCACCCATGATAGGTATCTATGAAACACTCTTCTTATTAATATATTTATGTTTACCTATTCATTTCCAGAAATTATATGGATATATCAGTATACACTTCGGCTTACACAGCTTGAAGAAATGTGTAAATTTATCCCATAATCACAGAATGGCTGAGGCTGGAAGGGACCTCTGAAGATCATGTCAGCCAAACCCTGATCAAGCATGGATAAATTCTTGCAATTCTTTATAATTCTTTATGATTCTTTTTATATTAGTTTATACTAGTTTATATTAGCCTTGAGACTGATGGAAAAACCTTTATAGATGCAAGAAGACCATAAAACTAAAACAAAATGTAAACTTCCTGAAACCAAATCCAACCTTTTCTAACGTTTTTGCTAGCAACTTCAAAATTCAGTGATAAAAGAACAATTGCAGTCCAGTTAAAAATAGTGGGGAAATATTTAATGTGTCATTTTAGTATATTTCTTTCAATTTCAGTTTGTGCATATGTGCAACCAAATGTTTTATATCCAAAATGAAGTGCCTGTTGCAAATGAACTACCTTGGAACAAGGTTTTCTGAATGCCAAACCTTTTCCCTTCATAAAACAGGTGAACTCCCTAATTTTAAGATATTCCTCACTCCTATTCTTAGAATTCTCATTCACACATTCCTACTTTCATCATAACTATTGCTTCAGAAGCATAATTATGTAAGAGATTTATCAGGTCAAATGAACTACACAAAGCAGGACTTTGCACAGCCCGGGGATGTTCCCTGCAAAGTGTTTCAGCATAGATTTAAATTATATTGGAAGCCCTTTCACTCAAAGTGTGATACTTGTCTCTGTGGTTTCTGTTCCCAGCAATGTATAATTACAAGGTAATTATCTTTATGGAAGGAGCTAGTTCATAGCCGCTTAATCTCAGAAAGTGAACAAACATTTCCTTGCAGGAACAGGTATGTCGCTGGCTTTTGTTGCAGCTCCACTTAGAATTAGCCCAAGGCCACAACCTGCCTACACAATCCACTGGCAGCTGCTACTCTCTGACTTGCCCAGAAAGTGGAGCAAAGGTAAAAACATATATCACGAAATTTTAAATTATAGCAAGCATAACTTATGTGATATGATGGGGTTTTTTAATGTCAAAATCACTATGTAAAATGACCAGTAATATATTTCCATTGTGACTTTTTTTTTTTTTACTGTTGTCCTAAGTATTTGATATGTTCATTGTATGTAGGGAGATTCTGAAGTAACTGCATCCTGCTAATGGTCTTGTATTTTCCACTTGTGTTTCTTTCAGATATGCTCATTTGAAGGAAGGTAAAAAAGCATTGCGCTGGTAATCTTCCAGTTCTTCATATCCCCTGCCACTTTTTCCTGCCTCACCTTTTGTATTTGCTATCCCACTAAATGGAAAGAATTTCTAGACAGGAACAATCGTTTTCTCCCTTTTGATAAATTATAGTTCAAAAGTCATCAAGATCGTTTCAGCCAATCAAGAAAACAACCAAACACACTTATTTTGCTTAAGTACACTTGACTTACCTGAATTCCTGGCCTCTATTTTAAAACCAATCTCCTCAAAGAAGCTGAAACTCTTCAAGATCCTTGGAAGGAAAAAATGTTTAGAGAATATTGCATCTTCACAACTATGGATTGTTCCCGTGTCAGGAAAATACTGCAGCAAAGTGTAACATTACCTTTCAAACCTAAGCTAGGAAATTGAAAGACTGAAAAAATAATGTCCAGATGTACTGTTCTAACCATAACAGGAATATAAAGCCTTTTCAAAGTGAGTAACTTCTTGAATCACAGTGCCCAAGGGACTTAGTTCAAAAATCTAACCAAATTTTGTAAAGCAAGGAGTATAATTTTTTTAACTCCATGAGTGTTCTCCATGACATAGGGACCAATGTTTTGACCAGCTCTACAGAGAAAGGAAATACAAGGAACAGATAAAGAAGAGGTAAAAATATTGGATGCCCACCTCATCAACATGCCTGAAGTCATTAGCAGAAGTCTGGGACCCTGAATCTCCTTTGCCAACAAAGGATCTTATCTAGTGAGCCCCCTGGCCACCTTACACAAGGCTTCATTCCAGTCCCCCTCAGAGAGCAAATCTGATGTTGCCAGTGACACACTGCAAGGCCTGCAATGCAAGTGAAGCCAGTAACCTTTCTGGGCAGACAATCTCTATTCACCATCCTTGGCACAAGAGGAATAGCCATTGTCCCTTTGTTTTATAAAGCAATCGAAAAAGAGCTATTTTGAACCTGTATTGTCATGTCAGGACCGTGCCAAGCAACAGGGTGATTTACTTGAGCAACCCTGACCACTGAGCTGAATCTAACTGCAAATAGCAGTCTTAACACAGGAAACAAGCAAGTTTTAAGATTTGCTTTAAATAACACTGCTGCCTCTTTGTAGCTCTTGGTTTGCAGCCTGCAGTCACTTTTGCCAGTAACCTCCCTGTGTAAGTGCAGACATGGCTCTTCAAATGTGCTTTTTTTGGTCTGGCTTCCCACAAACCCCTGCCACGCACAGGCAGGTATGTTGGTGCCATTAAGGATGTAAGGTCAAAAAGATGTGACTTCTCACATCCCAGATGCTTCATTTAGATAGCCAGCCCTAGTCCCTAACAAGGTTCTTTTAGGAGGAGCCCCTGTGATCTCTGTGTGACATGCCAAGGGCAGATCCAGGAGGAGACTGACAGTTTTGCACTTGTTAGGCTGTGAACAAAAATTGTGGTTTAGAGCAGCTCCAGCATTTAGCCCGGGCTGTAAGCTGCTCCACCATCAACAGCTGACAGGAGCAACTTTCCACCTTCCACACTCAACTGGATGACCTGTTTAGAACCTTACTGTCTCCTGCCTTCACCCTTTTATCCACCCTTTCACAAAATGCTACCAGACCAGAATGCAATGCAGATATGGTCCAACAATATCATGCTTATGCAAAATTATTTTTTCTGCATTCAGTACTTTCTAGTTATTCACTCAAGATTTTCAGACAAAACTTATAAAATAAATCAGTTGCTGTGCCATATTGTAGTATAGGGGATATGTGAGATCTGTGCAGCCTATACAACTGGACAATTTTAACTTTACTAAATTACTGGGTAGCTGTTTTTCCCTGGCTTGCTTATTAAGGAAAAAATGAGACATATACGCAATTTAAAATGAATGACATTTAACAGAGACCAAAATTTTAAAAGCCTGTGGTAATTTCTAGTAGTTGGAAGACAGACTTTATCTTTTGTTTGGAAATTAAGGCTATCTTGCACTCTTGATTAAAAAAAAAATCCTACCCATTAGCACAAATTTTCATTCCCCATTACAGCTGAAATTAGGGAGTTTGTAGCTGAAAGACACCACACTAACAGCTATTTCACAGAGCAGAAACTATTTTTGGACCTACCCTACAGTCCTGTGACTTTTTTTGCTCTATACAACCAAGAAAGTTCTGATGTCATTCCTGCATTAGTTTGCCAGTGCTTCCCCTTCTTCAAGTGCCAGTTTACTAGAAACAAAATTTTATTTTTTATATGGTTTTGCCATGCAACCATTCACCATGTCACCAGCTGGGCATATTTGCTCTTCATTTTTCAAACACAGATGTCTTCAGAGAGGAATTATATATGCCCAGTACATCCTGTGCAGCAGGATTAATTTACATTATATTTAGAAACAAGCTTTTTTCCCTCCCTGCCAGCTGACTGTAATGAATGGTTCTTTCCACTCCTCCCAGCCCTGTAAATGTACTCAAGTAATACTCACTAGGAATAAGAAAGTAAATCTGGGGACTCTGACACACATCTGAAAAAACAGGAATTATAACAAAATCACATGGAAAAATATTCTATTTAGTTAACATAGTGTGGCATTCCTCTGAATAAATATGAATTTATGGAACCAAATGAGATTTATCCCATCTGTCAAAGAGAAGGGTTCCCATGGGATAACTCTGGGCAGGCAAGGTGATTCACTGTTAAGATGATGGTGGCATTTCTGGCCTGACGGAATGCAAGAAGTGGGGCTTGTTTTGGTTTGGTTTGTTTTTTTCTTAAAATATCTAGAGGCCTGAAGTATAATTTTAGATTTTTTTTCATCAAGCATTTCACTTAGAGAATTGATTGTTAACAGAAACTCTCCCCAGACTTCTTCTCACTTATTTTTTTACAGTCTGCCACAGAACTCAACTATTGGACTTCTGTATTGTCCACTCCCAATCTGCTTTCTTTTACTCTTTTTATAACTGAATTCCCTTTTCTTAGCTCAAAATCCTCTAGCAGGACACAGTTCACAGGTCCATTCTCTGTAAGACAGCACTGTTAAACCCAGAATAACACTGGGCATAGTGAAATGGGCCTCAACTTTACAATCTTCAAATGACTTCACAAGAAACTCTGAAAAAAAAAAAAATTAGTACTTAAGACTTCCATTCAATTAAAAAAAGCCAGGAATACAGCTCATTAGGACTGATGGCTTAGAATACAGAGCAACATGCAAGTGCCAAGATTGACTGTAGTAAATGGAACAAGATTAAGATACAAAAAATGGAGAAACACTGAAATTTTTCTTGACCTTAAGAATATGAAATGTTTTCTAAATTCTAGGTCTCAACACTGTCTAGCAGCAAAATAGTTCTGATAGTAAGACAAGCTGTAAAGGTGTCTAACAGTCACCCCAAATATACCCCTGATGTGTGGAAAGCATTTTTTAACTTTTCTTTCACCTTCCAATAATGCAGATTACTGCCATACTGGCAAAGGAAGAGAACATGGTCATTTTTTCTTTAAAGCTCCTTGTCTTTCCTAGTGTTAGGAATACAAGTAAACATCCATATCTGAACTTCATAAATTGCTGGACACAGCAGGAGATAATGTACCCTGAAACCTGCCATAACATTGCCAGTACTTTGCTGTGTGTTACACTGCACTAGTGCAGCAATGCATGACCTACCATGTACTGATGACACGAACTCCCTCATCAATCATCTGCATGCAGTATGTCATTTTAACTTGTGTTTTGCTGATAGATGCAGCTGAACAGAATCTCTCTGCTGGCAAATGGAATTTTTGGGCCGCTTAGCATATTAAATCAAATTGATTTCAATATGGAAAAGTGATAAAAAGCTGTAACAATATAGCATAAAATTAGTTTCTAGTTTTATTTTCTGAAACAAAAAAATATTTCCTTGCCTTCCTAGCTATAGGTATAATGTATGACCTGATAAGGTATTAGCCACATCATGTATTAGCCACATCCATGTCAAAATTAAATGAACCTAAGACACATGCAGCATACAGCTAGCCCTGGAAAGGACAGCAGCCTCCAGCAGAACCAAGAGAGGCTCCTCATGTGCATGTCCTACCTATTCCACCAAAGAGCATACACAGCACACAGGCAGTGACTTGTTTGACTGGGGCAAATCACCAAGGGGGATTTGCATCAAATCACTTACAGCCTGCTGTGTTTTCCTACACACACACAAATACATGCTCATTAGCAAAGCTTTCCATGGTCTTTGCATCTGTTCTCTGCAGCATTCTCTAAAACAACATTTCTTGTTGTGACACAGGCAGTAAAGCCACAAATAACCAAGATGTTAGCTGCTGTGTCATTGGCCTCTGCTTATTAAGCATTCAACCCATTTGCTGCTACAAACCAAGGCACGTATTACTTATACTTCATCTTTGTATTTTTACATTTCTCATACACTTTTCTCCTTTTGCTTTCCTATAAAAACCACCATACTTGTCACACTTGTTTGGGAATACTTGGATGCAATTGCACCTCTCTTGTACTGAGTCATCCACTGTCAGCAGGTGAAAATGTTTTGTATCTCTCTATGCCACATGGAAACTAAAAACAATCCAGCAATTTCTCTTGACTTCGGCAGACAAAGTAGCAACAGAAACATATGCCAAATATCTATAGTGATTTCAGCTCTTCCATTAAGGGACTAAAATGTGTCATTAACACATGATAACCCTTCAAGTTGCACATCCATTGCCTGAATGCAGTATTTTCAGCAGTAACTATGTAATTAGTCTTGTTACCTTAAAAACAAACATGGGTATACTTTGTACCTTCAGGGGGAATATGAAGAACAATATAAGGATTGCACATTTTAACAGTCCCTCAAAAATTACTATGAGAAATCCAAAAGGTCTTCCAAGATATCAGAGACAAAGAAAAAGCTCTTGTTTATTTAACTACGGGGGTTTTGGCATACTTCAACTTGTGACCTTAATACAAGAAAGAGTAGTGGATCCTTTCCTGAGCCATTTAGGGATTTGTCTGTGGAGACCTGCAACAGAAATACCAAGATCAGTCTGAATGAAATGCAAGCAGAAGCAAATACATGTGAAAGCATCAACAGAAACAATAAAGCAAGAATGCTTTATTAAAAGAATGTTAAAAGAATGTCATGTATGGATAAAACAAGGACACCACTGACAGCAATTCTTAGACCACAGTAACAACACTACATCAGATAGAGGCAGTACAAACCAGTTCTGCTTTTTTCTTGGTCTTGGTGAATTTAAGCTGTTGCACATGAAAGACTAAATTCTTCCTTAACAAAGTGGTTTTGGTAATTTTCAGATCAAACCTTTCAGAAGTGATCAAAGATTTAGTTTTTCTTAGCCACACATTATTTTTGATATGGACAACATTTCAGTTGTTTCACAGAATGGTTGGAGTTGGAAGAGACCTCTGGAGATCATCCAGTCCAACCCCCTGGTAAGGCAGGTTCACCCAGAGCAGGTTGCAGAGGATCACATCCAGACAGGTTTTGAATATCTCCAGAGAAGGAGACTCCACAGTCTCTCATGGCAGAATGTTCCAGTGCTCTGTCATCCTTGAAGTAAAGGAGTTTTGCCACATATTCAGATGGAATTCCCTGTGTTTCAATTTGTGCTCCCTGTTCTGTCACTGGGCACCACTAAAAAGAGTCTGGCCCCATCCTCTTGCCATCTGTCCTTAAGATATTTATATGCATTGATAAAATGTATCTTCTAAACATACATTCTTGATTCATTCGTGAGGAAGATTACTTGAATCTTTAGATTACTTTATTTCACCATTATAGTCATTTGTATCAACAATGACTGCAAAAACAACTTAATAAATGCATTCGCAAATACAAATGTAAAATCACACCATAATTAAAACAACACAGTTTTACTGTTTGGATTTGGAATATGTTTGGGTTGTTTTATTAGAATAAGTCACTAGACATAAAAATAGCACTGGAAATAAGCAAATCACATAAAAAACATATGATAAGGAATTGAAAAGGAAAAAAGTAGAATTGTTTTAAAAAACCTAACAAACAGTAGTGAATATAGTGAGCAAAGTCATGTAACAAAATTACTCGCAGTTTTGTTACCAAACTGTCATTGAAGTTCCAAAAGCAAACCATCAGCATGCTAAGTTTGAGTGCTGATGCAGTGATTTTTTTTGCAAAAAAACTCAGAACTTGGATAGTTTTCCTCTACTCTTGCAACTCTTTCATCAGGTTAATAAATCAAAGTAATGCAACCAATAAAAGAGGGAAGCAGTCTTTTTCTTTGAAATACAAAGGGGGGGGGGGGGAAGGGAGAGAGGAAGAGAACTTCCCCCCTGTATGCATATCACACATGGCAAGTCCAAGTTCTGCTGGGAATATTACAAGAGTATTAGCCTCCCAGAGACACAAAGTCAGAGACTGATCTGTATTATCCTGATCACCATTTTTAATTCTCTCTGCAAAAAAAGGATCTAAGCCAAGCTGCTAGCAGATGCTTCTGGTGTGAAAAAGCATGCAGCTCATTCCTTACATCACCTAAGGCCTCAGTGTGATCAGCATGGAGAGACCCCAGTGTTCCTCTTCACAGCCTAGCAGAGGAATCAGAAGGCATTGTCTGATTAAACTCCATTTCTTCCAAACATCACTTTTAGATGAATGATGTACATTGATAGTACAATTACCAGATTTCCACTGCTCTGAAAAAATATAAAAACTGTCATTCAATGCAACTGGCACTGAAATTATTCCCTTCCTCTATTCTAACTTATGTTAACTGATTTTTTACCAATTCTACATTGCTGAGAAACAGGACAAATGTTGAAAAAGAAATGCACAACTCTGCCTCTTTGTCCACATATATAGGGTAATTTTAGGATTTGGGGTTTTTTATTTCTAAGTATTCTTTATGGCATTTAAAAACATGAAGATTTACAAAGACTGCTTATATGCTATGTTTGTTGGCTACCAAAGATATTAGCAGGTATTTTTTTTCTCTAAATCCACTTTCTGCTAGGTGCTATGTTTGGGAACATTTTTTATTCAAATTACCTATTAATTTTACACTTTCACCCTATTTGAGTTGTTCATGGCTGTTTGGGTTTTTAAAATACATTTTCAATAACTATTACTAAAGCTACATGGAAGTGTTCTTCAGGTGAGGTCTTTACATCTTTTCAGAAGATGAAGCAGAATAAAATGAATCTCAAGTTATCTTTTCAGAACAAATAAGAATCATGGCTCTGCCAAGTAACGAGAGGCAAAGATGGTACAGGAGGCAATCTTATTAAACCAGCTACAAATGTTGATGGAAGAAAGAAAATCTTTTGGGCTGAAGACACACCACTCTTGGACGTGAGACTTGCTCAGTATTCTTTGATTTGTATTGTTTTTTACACAAGCTCTTTTATATCTGAGTTAGCACAAACAGTAGGATATTTCTTATATTTACTGCAATGCAAGTAAACAAAATGCAAAATAAAGCAGATTTATGACATGTGAGTACTAAGTAATCTTCAAAGCTAAGTTTTGTGACTCTAATGATGCTGTCACTGAGACAAATATTGCATTAACACTGCAATGTGTACACAGCTCAGCTGCTCACATGGATGGAGTAACAGTACTTAGTTTTTTTCATATACGTTTTTCAGCATATTTACCCAAGAACCTTTAGTTATGTGACTTTAAACTTAATTTTATCTATCTGGATTGTCATTACATGCATAATCACACAGCCTGCAATCAGAGCAGGTAGAGGTAACGCTCCAGTGTAATTGCTTTCTTTTGGTACCAATGGCAGGATCATCAAGAGTTCTTTATTTTGCTTTCTGTGAACAAAACTGATTTAAGATTTTGTGATCTTTAGCCAAAAAAAAATCAAGTAACTCACAGAGGAACATACAGAAATCAAACATGTTACAGAAGTCTCTCATATTTCCCACTCTGCTTCTTACAAAATAAGGTCTTGCATTATTTACTAGGCCAAGAGAGATTTGGTTCTAGTCATGTTAACTCAACTAAATTAAGGATAAGACATTGAAAATAAACTAACTTGATTAAAGGCAACCTCTTTTTACAGGCAAAGCTGAAAATTTACAAACTTACAGCTTTAACCATGTTTTCTAAGGAACAAAATTTCATTCATCATGAAAAACCTATATAAAATGCAGAAAGATATTTTATCAGTACCAGAATGGCAGACCAACATTCCTCTCTTTTAGAAGCTTTGAGGCACACTGAACTTCATTAATCTGTTGTAACAAAAAAAAAACACTACAAAATAAGCCCTCTCGGTACTGCAACATGCCGCAAAGATTTGACTTAGCATTAAACATCCCTGAGGAGTCTGACTGCTTATTTCTTAAGCACAAATCTCATTTGTGACTTCACACTTTTGAATGCAAAGGATGATAAGCACTTAGGCATATTTCCACTCTACCTCGAGTCCACACAGTCTCCTGACACCTACCCCTTTGTGCAAGGAAAACCAAAGCATACTCACTAATAACTACCTAAGACACTACTAGTGTCTGAGACTCCTGTTACATGCTGCTGTCGCAGTAGTTACCATGCCAAAACCAACAAATCTCAAAAAAAAAGTCTCTAATTGCACACAGTAGGTTTAGCAACAAAACAGTCAAAAGACTACAGGAAAAAGGAGATGCAAGAAAACTCTTTCATCTGCCTGCTGTCTTCTCCAAAGACCAAAGTAATTTTGTGCAACTCACCTTCACATCTACAGTCAGATTTCAGTCTCTATTCCAGTTCTTCACAGGCTTTTCAATCAAGTTAAAAAAAGCACAGAATTTTATTTTTTAATTTCACGCTCCTGTGATGATCTCAGTTTATAATCAATCTTAGGGAACCCTAAGCAGCAGTAAATTGTTTAAAAGACTTTCCATGTCATGGCAGAATTATTCCACACAGTAGTAGTATCTCATTAATCAGAATAAATAAAACTAGTCAACAACCAGCAGGGATTTTCTAATTAAGACTCTTCCAGTGTAGTGAATAATTTTTCAAATAAATAATTACTATAAAAATAACTAGACTGAAACATGATAGAAGTATGTAGGAGGGAGAAGGGGGATGTGGGTATGGGCAGGGGGGCTGGTTCTAAAATCAAAAGTATATGAATATTTTATTTCTAGAGTTTCCAAACTTGGCCATTGTCTATAATGAGAGACCACATATAGGAGGAGTAATGAGATAAGATCACAGTATTCCTTAAGAAGACATGTTACCTTTGGAAGTCACTTACGGTCCCATTTTGCAAAAGCAGAGAATGATTCTTTGGTGACATCCCAAGCCTGATACTCAGCAGATGGTGACCATCTATCTCTATGACTTCTCAGACAGCCAAAACCACTCATAATTTCAAACAATTTCAGCTGTATGAATCTCTGTGCACATCACAACCATTGCTCCTTCTGCTACCTTCACATACTCTCGCTTCTTTTACTCTTTCTTTGCTCCCTGGACTTCAGTATCTCTTTTCTTCTACTGACTGTGTTTTAAAAAACAAATAAAACAAAAGGCTTTCTTTCCTATCCTATTACAAAGACTTGTTACAGTCAGAAAAATTTTAGTGTGGCACCAATTTATTCTTTTTTTCAAATTAAGCTGCAGACACAGAATACTGAATACTTAATAGAATACTTAGCCAAATCTCACATGAACACTAGAGAACTGAAGTGGATGAAAATAAGGATAACAGATAACAATTTTTTTAAGTGCAGTAGAAGAACATTCTGTAATACACTATTGAGTTCTGCAGCTTTTTCTGTAAGTATAATAGTAATTCTGCTGACCTGTACATGATGTTCCTTGCAATGTCCCCATTTTCCATGATTACATTAATGTTTGTGTGGAGTGGGCAAAATAAGCCTCTATCTTTTAAAATATAGGCTCAAAAAATCTATGGACATGTCAGAGAACAGTGTATGTGGCAACATCCCCCTATCATTTCCTGATGACTAGCAGTCATATACACAGTCTTACTGTACACATGTAGGTAGTTTCCCACACTTAACTTAGGCAAGATGGAGACAAAATGTATCAATAAAAAAGGATGGATGCTGTGTCCAGCCACCACAGGGTATCTGTGCACGCCAAACAAAACAGGATGAATGCTTCTCTCTGTGGTGGAAGTACATGTAGCAAACCAAGGGCAATCAAACAGGGCAGGTGGCACAGCTGTTTTGCCCAGGAAAGACAGGAGCAGAGGGAAGGCCAAGCCAGACTGGTGAGTCTGGGACTGCTTCCTTTGGTAGCCACGTGCTTTGGGTAAGTGGGAGTTTGCTGAGGCTACTCCGGGCATTTGCCAAGCAGCTACACCTTACTTCACTGCCAAACACCTTACAAAGGCACCATCCTACAGTACAGGAGGGGGAGGCAAAAGAAAAGCTAAACTAATAATTAATAACTAACATTTTAAGCTCAATGTGCCAGCCAAATTCCAGAAAGAAATGTGTTACTGGCCAAAGCACAATATATGTGAATACCTGCCATGGGAAGAGAAGCCCCTAATTCAGACTGACACAATCCAAAGGGGTTGTAGCTAATGCTCTTCTGAAAAGGAAATGGGAAATAAAATGCCTAATATCACAAATAGAAAAGGCAAATCAGACTACTCTTTTTGTTCTTGATACTCCTAAAATTACAGACACTAAACTGAAACAAAAAACACCCTACCTCAGTGTTCTCTACTTGTTCCAATTAATTCAGGCAACAGCAGAAGAAAATGTATTTTATCCCCTTTTATGACTGACTTTTTTGTTTGTACTATGGTATCAAAGAAATTATCCAGTTGTGCCACACAAAATACAGGTACAACAAAAGTAAGGCCTGCTGGGGTCTGGAAACATGCCAAGTGACACAAGGTTTGTCGACAAAGATACAAGAGGTTACATGAGAAGCAAGATCACTTTGTATTTTATCAGTCTTCTGGAAGAAATTAACGAGGTTTTGTATGGAATTGCTTTGACAGACAAGAAAATAAATCAAAGGTGGTAGAAAAAAGCAGACTAAAAATAGTCTCTGTCTCCCAAACAACTACAGGCTTTTTTCTCCCCTCCCAAGAGAACTGGCAAAACAGAAGGACTTTATTTTCCAGGATGCCAGACTATTAATGATGGAAAGGAATGTCAGTTACAGCATTGAATATTATAACTAATAAACCATTTTAGAAGGCAGCAGTCCACAGCAATCCCCCAGCAATCGCCAGTGACAGCAAGACCATGAGCAGAGAATAAGACAATTAGAGCTCTCCCTGCCATCACCATTTCAGCTTCACTACTGCTTTCCTTACTACCATAATTGCCATTTGCATTGTCTGGCTAAACTCATGCCTTACCATAAGAGGTTACACAATTTCTTATTCAGCCAGCCTTCCAGTCCAGGATATTCCTTATTGCAATGTTTCTGTGCAAGCTGGCTGACTACAAGGCACTAGTTTTTCTCCCTGCTTCCAGCTGCTAAATCTAATTTAAAGATGCTAAAAATAAAAAAGGCTTACATGTAACAGTACTGTTCAGAAAACAAGAGGCTGTATTTCCTGCAGGGAGAGCATTTAATCATCAGTGAGATGAAGGAATACAACAATTGTTTCACTACTATTTCTGCCATTTGCAAACTTTCTAGCAGTACCTACCCTGCTATCAAAACATTTTGACAACTCTTTCCTCATTGGATATTGAGACAACAAGTATAGGAAACATAACATGGGAGAAATCCCAAGTCTTTAGGCATTCAGTTTAGCTATTGCCCCAATGACCACCCCAACTGGACTCACTATTTACAGTAATTTACAGATTCTGTGATGGGATGGTTGGGTGCAGGGATTAAAACCAAGTACAGCAGGAAAACAAAACACCACTTTGGTAATATGGAAATTTTTCCTCAAATATATATGTGATGGATATAAAATCCTTGTGTTTTTTTTTTTTTTCTCCTCAAAGCACTTCACATTGATAATCCCACTAGTATACCCCTCCTATATGATCTCAGAGCCTCATCTTAACCAAATATAAAAAAGAAGTGTTTTGTAGCCTATATTCGGAAATATGATTACAGGCTCGCCTCCATGAAGATGAAGGAGCAGAGAGACAGCAAGTGTGGGAACCTCAAAATCCTACTCAGAGAAAGGAGCCCCTGCCCCAAACCCTCCCCAGAAAATGAGACCACATGCCAAAGTTGGTAATACAGATTTTATTTAACGATGAATATGAGGTAGAAGGAAATAGAAAAGAGAAGGGGGGGCAGTGGAGAGATCAAGTAGAAAACAGCCACCACCTGTGGATCCAGTGATATTCTGTTGGTCCTTCTTCACCCTGGGCTTCTCAGTGGTGGGGGTCCCAAGGTCATTCAAAATTTTTCACTATTTCTACATCCTATCAAACAAAGGAAATAATGCTCATTGACTACACAGTTCTCTTATTCTGTTGGCTAAATTATTCTCTCACCTCTAAGGCTAATAAGTCCACATGCTTATCCTTTCTCTTCTTTTGAGCTGATGGGCTGTGAGTTGGTGGTTGCAATCTGCCCCTACCAGAATTACCTTTTAGGGAATCTGAGCTGATTTCAGCACAGTTGCTGAGTTGGTTTTCCTTGTGGCTTGTAAATCTGGCATTATTTGTGTCCGTTACCAGTGACAGATTCTTCTCCCCAAGCTTTCTTAACATGTCCCTAGGTCTGAGGTAACACCTGGACATTAGTATTCCCTTTATCCTAAGTTACCACTGTGGTGGTTTATCTTACAGTCCAATCTTCAGGTATACAGCCCTTGGTGGTTTGGGTAGGAACAACTGCAGGAGACCAGAGGGAAAATGAGATAAAAGGCATCTATAAATTGGCATTTGGTTCATACACTGGTCTGGTCACACCCTGCACCTGATCAGCACAGTTTGTCCCACCTTCTCATTAAACTCCATTTCCAACTCTTCTCGTGGATGAGAGGCTCTCTCCCCATGGACCTGTGAGCAAACAGAAATCCAAGTGCAGTAACTGGGGAAAGACCTTGGGACATCAGGGCTGATGGATCAGGAGGCAATGCTTGGAGAGGCAGAGAGCGAGCATTTATGTGGGTGTGTGTCAGTGTGTGATCATGACTGAACACCAAGCCAGACCAGCCAGCAAATAGGAGACATGCAGGAGGCAAGCACTGGTGTGGCCGTAGGTGCGATCCAGATAACCACAGGGGACAAGAGGGCTCTGAAAGTTGGCCAGCAGAGGAGCAGGAGCTCCAACCCAGCTACAGGAGAGAGCCATCTACAGCCATGTGTCTGTGTGTGAGGAAACTGGGAGATAAGAGGATCCCAGGCCAGCTACTGGGCAGACTGGGAGTCTAGCTAGGACCAGCTGCTACAGAGTGATCCATATCGGCTTATATATCCATATACTTGCATCTTTTATACTAATGGACTTTCATCCCAGAGAGAGGATGAGGATGAGACCATTGATACTTATTGTGTCTGTCTGAATGCTGCATTTTCTTTCTGTGTCAATCTATGTGGCTATCTGTACCTATTATCATGGATAATAGGTACAGATGTATTGTGTGCATGTATGCTTGTTGGGAATGTGTGCTCAGCCTTGCTATTGCTCATTCTGAGGACATGCAGCTGCAGCAGGAACACCTCTACTGGCCTACAGGATTCAGCAGCACTGCCAGCATCTCTTGGGGAGATGCAAACAATTTCCTAGATCTTGAAAAATGTTCCTAATTGGCAAACTTACTTTTTCCAGATCACACAAATAAGAAATTAATTAAAGATTAACAGAATAGAATAAAACCCTCATTTAAGAACTCATGGTGCCTGCCTAATAGCAAGCCAATAAATGAAATCTGTAACATAACTAACACTATTTAAAATTCTTGCTAAGTGTGTGGGTTCATTCATGCCTGAAATACTAACTTACTGCCTATAACATCAATACAAAATCTTGAATCTAGATTTTCATTGAAGTTCAAAACAGTGATACACACCAGCAGGCGTTTCAGCAACTGTAACTCACAATAAAAAGTAAAACATGACATCCAGTCAGTTAGTTAAAGAGCTATGGTTCATAGCTCTCATTAAAGTGTTCACACAGTGAGTACAGACAGTAAAATGACTGGTATGAATCATTTCTTCCCTAAATAGTAGCAGTCTACAACTTCCTCAGGAGGGGAGGCAGAGAGGCAGGCACTGATCTCTTCTCTGTGATACCCAATAACAGGATCTGAGCGAATGGCCTGAAGCTGTGTCAGGGAAGGTGTAGGTTGGATATCAGGAAAAGGTTCTTCATCCAGAGGGTGGCTGGGCACTGGAACAGGCTCCCCAGGGAAGTGGACACAGCAGCAGAGTTTAAGAAGCATTTGGACAATATTCTTGGGCACATGGTGTAATTCTTGGGGCTGTCGTGTGCAGGACCAGGAGTCAGACTCAATGATCCTTGTGGGTCCCTTCCAACTCAGGATATTCTGTGATTCTAGGATAAATGGGGATTGGTTTAGCATCCTTGACACACATGATCTTTAGAGACATTGGTTAAGCCCCCCAACACATGTCTGAGGAACTCTTTATCACACAGTATCCCCACAGTAACAGGCATGTGCATTTCAGGTATAAATCACTGCATCTCACTCTTCCAGGCTAGGTAAAGGCCTGTTTTCCCAAAGTCTCTCTTTTAAAAGGCAGCAGCAGTGCTACCTGAAGGGCCCCTCAGCCAAAGCCAGACAAGGCGCCTCTGCTGAAGCTCGGGGAGAAGGGAGGTCTCCATGGCAACAGAGGCCCCAGCACTCTCACAACCCCTCTTCTTCATCCTTTCCTCAAACTCAATTTTTCTTCCGAAGAGAATTGCTTTGTAGTTCAACTGAGCACACATGAAAAACAAAAGCATAACATCTATTCCAGGCAGACTTTACCAAGATGCATCCTGAACTGAGCTTGACTGCTGCACAATCCATGACTCCTGAGGCTTAGAAACACCCATACAAAACTGCAGGGGAAAATTATTACTACAGTGTTATGATACTGCAATATGTTATTACTAGGCAGTTAATATTACATGCAACCACCACTCATATCATTTGCCTGATATTTCTTTTTAGACTTGATTTTCAGTCACTTTTTGCTTTGCCAAACTTTATTTCAGCTAATCAGCAACTAAGTTAATCTATGCAAAGTGCCTGGTTTAGAAGATTTCATCTAAGTCACTTCTTACAAGTGTGAGAACAGTGAAACAAAACATCATCATTCACATCTCCAAACCTTTTTGTTTCTTCCCCCCAGATGACTCTACCCTTTTTGTGGACACATCTATAAATTTTGGCAAGAGCTCTTGCAGACATGACCCTTGTTCTTTAAAAATTCTCTCAGTCTAGCCTTGAGTCATATATCTGCAGCATACTTTTACTGCAAGATTCCCTGCTCCATTCTTTACAGACGATGCCTATGGCAAGCTTTACTGGTAGCTATTCAAAGATAGATATTTCTTCCTTATGCTAACATACATTTGCCTTTACAAACAAGTTACCTAGCCTTCTTTACTTCGGGTTCATACCCAACAAGGGACCTATACCTTTAAAACTTAGTTGCTGCAACAACACCATTTTACATCTGCTCTGCACAGATACCAAGACAAGAAGATCAGTTTCAGGGGCAGAGAGAGACTGGGAAATCCTCATGAAAAGCGGCAAACCTGTCCTGCAGGACACTGCAGGACACTGGGAAGGCAGCGGGGGCTCACTTTGCACATTGATATTGGATGCCTCTTTCAAAGTATATAATTTTCCTTCAAAGCATGGTAGAAACCAGGAGGTAACCAATCTAACCCATGGCTTTTCATGCTATAACCACTGAAATACACCTTGCAGATCAGTATCGCTGTACTCCTATATTCACCTCAAAACTTATCTCAATAATCTTCTTTGATAAAAAGAAAGCTATTAAAAATTTACTCACTTGGAAAAGGAGCCCTATGTCATCCCAAGCTTAAAACAAAGAAAAAAAAAAAGTTTACTTTTCCTTGCCTTCAGCAGGTATAATGAAACACTCAACACAGCACTGTTTTGACATATCACATGAGAACTAATGCAAGACTTTATCTTAGTGTTCCAAGTCTTCCCACAGGTCTCAAATAGAGTTCTAAAATGGGAGAAAATAAAACCATAACATGCATCTCTCTCACAGCTGACAACATTCTTCTGTGCAGCAGGTACCTAAATTAAATTCACAACACCAGCTGTGATTCTTCCTTCTTGCAGGACCTGGACCTCTCTATGCTGTACACTCCTGCAATATCAGACCCCTGTAAGCATTATCAAGACTGAGTCACATAGGTTTGTTCCATTTCAAGCTGAAACTAAAAATAATGTTTACCTTCTTTTAAAAGGTAATGCTAATTTATCAACAGCAAAGTGCCTTGGGCATGCACTGATGATGTGAAATGCACAAGTTGCACATCCACCCACACCAGAAAGGATTCAAACCTATATATCCTACCCCTGAGGGGTGTGACCCCCATCTCAGGCTTTAGGGAGAAGGATAGTCTTATCCACCTGCTGAAGGGCTGCCCCTCTGCAAAGAGGAACCTGCGACTCACTAGAACAAAGAACTGCTATTCTGCAGCTTAACCAAGAGGCTCGCCTGATGGAGAAAAGAGCTGGATGTCACTCACACTCTACGGACTCTGGCAGAAGAAAAATGATAATTAACAGTGTTTATGCAAGCACTAAGTGTGAGGTAAATATCCAATTGTTATCCCTTGCTGATGCAGAGATACTGTCCAGCATGTGAACGTGCAAAATTCTGGGCACATATAAGATTTGTGGCTTTCTTTCCGTTCAGTAAAGAAGAAATAGTAATGCATTCATTGGGTTGATATGGGAAGACATTTTTAAATACTCTAAAGTTTTCAGCTGTTATGATAGTGTGTATCATAAATGTTTTAAATTAGCACTTCAGGGATACAGGGAGACTAGAAGTGAAGGCTGTTTCAAAAAAATGGTTAAAATTGGTTTCCATCACTGTAAATGCACAAGGCCCACTGCTAACATTTGTCATTGGACTAGTGCATTTTCATAATTAAAAAGAAAATTATTATTTCCTCCCCCGTTTAGCTCTTTGATAGGCCTGGAGAAGTTATTGGTCTGGAAGTTCATCAGCCTCCCAGGCCATCCAATTGGCAAATAAACCCCTTGTAACAGGACTGAAATGTTTTCTCGGTCCACCTCTTGAAAACAAATTACAGGAGTGACAAAACATAATTTACATTAATCTTGCAAAACTTGTACCAATGGTATTTTTGTTGTGTTGGTTGGTTCATTGGTTTTTAAAAACTCCTAGCTACTGAAGGATTGATTACATGATAATGTCTGTTTTCTTCTTCAAATAATTTTGGAGGTCCATGCTCATGAAACTAAATCTCAACATAAGACTCAAAATTATTCTCTGTAAGGTTTAAAGCCCAAAAAAGAAAGAATTAAAATTATGACTTTTCCCATCTAGTCTTGTTACTTTAGGACACTGTTTGCTGGATATTCTTTTGTGCCAGGTACTATCCAACATGCAGAAAAAACAGAATACCTATGATATTAAAAATATCCTTTCCCCACACTATGTGCTAAGAAGAAAAAAAGCAAGAACCATGAGGATTATCCCCATTACACAGAGGAATAATTGATGCCAAAGACTCAGTGATTTACAGTAATAGCCAGTAAGTGCATTGTTGTCTGGGACTCAACACTGTTCCATGGCTATGCTTACCATCTTCTTAGAAATTATTTAAGTGTATTAAATATTACCAAAAGAAGATAGATATTGGCATTTATTACCATGACCACAAAAATGGGCTTTAGCATTACTCAAGAACAGGAAAATCCAAACAAATCCTTGATAAAATGAGCCAATGACCATCAGGAAATTCCTGCTGAACTCCCTTAAGAAAGGTGGACGTTTTCTCAGTCAAGCCCTGTGTGTAAATCCTTGAATGATTGAGATAGTAGTGACATTTTACTGAAATCCAGCTTACTTATCTCCCAAACAGTGCTAACTTGACTCACCATAAGGCTTATTTTGCTTTGGGTTTTTTGGGGGGTGTGTTGTTGTTGCAGTGGGCGATTTTTTGTTGTTTGGTTTTTTTTGGTTTGGTTTGGTTTATTTTTGCTAAGAAATCCACACATATTTCTACCAAAAAATTTGGTATAAGCATCGAGAAAGCAAGGGTGCATACATTCGTAAAATTATATAGCAATACCTTATTACCACATATCTAATCTATGATTCCTACTGTAAGACTAATAAGTAGGCAAAACTTCACAAGTTTATACACAGTTACAGTATAAAGTACTTCTAAAGGATTTATTTAAAATCTGCGGGACACGAATACCAAATTACTGCAGTGAAACAGAAATTCAGCAAAACTTGTTTAAAACACTCCACAACCTTTTTTTATGTTAAAAAGAACAGATCCCCTTGAAGCTGAAAATAAGCATGTCATCAATATCATTTAAATTTTGCCCGTTTAAATTCTGGCAGAAAAGCTTACTAAGTAATACATACATCTAATGTTGACGTTCTCATCCGTGAGGAACGCATTTTTATAGCAACATCTTTTGCACATCAAACCCCACAAGGAGCTTGAAATCATACACCCGAGGACCAGAAATACAGTAAGAAGAGTCACGAAGGCAGCCAATGATGCCAGTTGCCTTTTGGTCTGCAGTCCCTGACCAAAAGGATTTAAAACAAAAAATAAAAAAATTTAAAAAAATGTCAACAAAGAACTCCATCAACTCTCACTCACCCAGCAAAGAGCCCACGAAGATGACAACCTGCACGGTGGTGGTGAAGTGCCGGTAGCTCTGCTCCTCGCCGCGCTCCTCGCTCTCCACGGCGCCCGCCTCGCTGCCATTCCCGCCCTGCCACACCATCGGCCCGGCCGAGGCGTTCCCCATCTCCAGAGCTCTGGTGACAGCCTGCGATGGGGCATGGTCGCTCTCATTCATCAACACCCAGCTTCTGTCGTACCCCATGGTGAAGTTCCTGCCTTGCTTGCTGCCACCTACAATAACATGAGTTGTCCAGCCCTTGTCTTTTAGTGAATGAATGGAGCGCACAAGCAGAAAGACGCTTCTGAGGATAAAGCCCGGTCTCTGCCTCTCGGAGGCATCTTCACCACATTCCTGTATCCCGAGAAGCAGGGCTGGCTGTTCGCGTTTTCACCTTGTAAGTCATAACAGCCAGTAAACGAAAGCAGAAAACAAGCCAGGCTTCTCCTTCCGCTCAGCTGTGCCATAGTTTTTGATTCACACCGCCACAGCTCTCCTCAGCATGTTTTACCGCAATAGGCGAGAGAGAAGGGATCACGGTGCCCAGAATCGCACCCGCACCGCGGCTCCACCTCCCACCGCTGCCGAGGGTCGCCCGCCGCGCACAGGCTCACTGCACAGCAAAACCGGGGGGAGGCACGAACTCTGTCCCCTCACTCCACTCGCAGCCTTGGCTCTGGCTTTGCTCACAGCCCTGAGAGAGGAAAAAGCATGGCTTTCCCCGTGGCACATCTGCTCTCGCTCTCTCCTCTGCTCCGCCCGCGGTGAGACTCGGCTCCCTCCCGTCTCCCTCCTGGCTCTGCGCGGCGCTGGACGCCGCCCGGAGCGCTGCCCAGCGCCCAGAGAGGCCAGTGCCCGCTCCGCGGCTGTCCGGGCGCTCCGCTATTTCTCGGGGAAATGAACCGCGGCTCGAACCGCAGGGCGGGGGGCGCTCGAGCGGCCAGTGAACCGAGGCGGCTCCGCACGCTCCCTGCGCGCCCCGCACTGAGCGCGGCTGGCGCCGCTCCTTCGTGCTCCCGCATCCCGGCGCGGTGCCGGGCCGCTGCGGGCCCGCGCTGCACACCCCCGCAGCCAGGCCGGGCCCGGGCAGGAGCCGCCGGCCCGCCGCGCTGCCGAGGGCGGGCGGGCGCGCCGCCATCACGTACCCGAGGCCGCGGCGCTCGGCGGCGCCGCCATTTCGCCCGGGGGCCGTGGGAGCGCGCGGCTGCGTTTGAAACCGGTGTTTTAAAACGGGTCTCTAATTCTGATGACAGACTTTCAAAAGACGGTGCTGGGTTCTAGATACGCATGTTACTTGTTAAAATAGATATTTTTCCAAATGTATAGTTTCCCAGAAAAGCTCTTCAGTGGACGTAGTAAGTTCGGGCATCGATTGTACAGGCGGTGTGCATCCATATAGTGGGTACAAATTTGCCTTTAATTTGGAGACGTTGCTAGGGGTGGTGCTAGTTAAAAATTAAGCCAAAAAGGTTTTTTCAGCCACTGGCTGCCATTCTGGAAGTGCCCCCGGCAGCGGAGCCCTGCACAGCAAGGCTGCCTCAGGGACCGCACGCCCATGAGATGTGTTCCATTGACATTCGCCCAGTGTCGATGTGAACTCGGGTGATCCAGGACAGAGCTAGGTGCTGTGCCGTGGGTTCTAAGACATTTGCTGACTACAGGAATAGGGAACTGCTGTTATCTCATCCCACCACAGGTCCTGGAGGGTTGTTGGCGAAGCCTCTGCTTGTACCTCCATGTGTTTGGGGCACAGCCATTTGCAGCCTCCTCTCATTCCTCTGGGAGTTCATTGCTCCAGCCTCTTTCTAGTAAGTCAGGTCTCTGACTCAACTCTGACTGTGGCCTCAGACTCACTCACCCTCCTACCTTCTTCTCTCACCTATAACTCATTCACTTTATCCAGCCAGTCCCATTTTTCCCCACTTCACCAGACAATAATCAGCAGCTTTCACCATGCTTTCCCTTCATCTTTCCTTCCCTGAGAGACCTGAACAGGCTTCTTCCACCTTTTGGCCTCTAGCATTCTTGTGGACAATGTCTGTAACCAGTCTGACCTCAGTCCCTTCACCTCCCAGCCACTTGCAAGGTGCTTTTCCTTACACAGCCATCCTTTTCTTCAGTTCCTCCATCGATATGGAATGATGACCAAGGAGCCAGGCAAGAGCTAATGCTTGCTATGTACAGCCTACACTGTGTACCCTCTGCACTGTCTTTGCACAGATCAGCATAGTCAAGAAAGATTGAGTTGGCTAAAGGAGGAGGTCCTGTGAACATAAGGTAGTCCGGGTTTGATTTAGGAATGGAACAGAATAGAAGTTGTACAACTGGAACTTTGAAGGACACTGTGGCCAAAAAAGAAATGTTTGCCTGATTAAAAGCCATTTAAATATTAAAATGCTCATACCTGCATATGATAATAAGCTTAATGAAGTAGATGCTACCACATAAATGACTGTATTAACTCAAGACTCTGCTTAAACCATACTATAGGTAACATAGAAGGAAGAGGTTCAGATTGCACTTTATGGAAGGAGGGTAGACATGTTAGGAGAAAGACCTTAAAAGACCTTAGAGACAGTTCTCGGGCTACTCTCCTCTCCCTCCATCCAAGTGGACATGCTGTCTTGTTAGGCTATTATTACCCAAGTTAACACAGCTATCATTAGAGCTCTATCACAGCTAGTGCATTTATTTTTTGTGTTTCTGTTGCTTTAATGAATCACATTATATTGTGAATCTGTGCTTATGGAAATTCCCTTTGAACATGACCAGACATGTAACACAAATTTGGTTATAATCAGAATAAGCCCAGCTGCATGCAGCCCCTCTGATCTCTGGAGAACAGCTGGAATGCAAGAGGTTTTATTTTCTGCCAGATTTCTTACTCTTAACACTCAGAACCTTTTCCCTTCCTCCTGCACTTCACATAGGAAGACTGACTTCCCCTCACCATGCACATGGGGAAGTGAAAGCACATTCTCACAACTCATTTAAATTTTATTTGCTAGAATTAAATTTTAATGTTGTGGGACAGAGTTTTAAATTTTGTCTTAAGTTTTGGAAGGCAAGCTTCTGTCCAGATGCACACTGGCACATGTTTGGGGCAGGTAGATGTTCATTGTAAATCTGTGCTGAGCATGTGAATACTCCCTGCAGTAATGTTTTGGTTTAGTTCATGCAGGTTTTCACAAGGTTAGCTAGCAAAGCCACAGCATTGGAAAGAGATTGTCTCTTCCTCTTCATCAAATTTTTGCAGTCCTGCTGGAGTACAAGACTTTTAAAAATAAATTTTCAGAATGTTTTTATGATTATGTTGTTTTACTATGGCTTTCTTCTTGGAAACAATGAATCATTATAGAAGTAATTAAGGGGGGAAAATAGCTTGAGGTAGACTTCTGGTCTACCGCATTTCATCTTAACTGGTTAAAATTTTGCCAAGTCACAAAGTAGGGGAAAGTCGGGCAGCTTTAAAAGGCATTATCTGTTATCTGGCCCACCCACTGCTATACAGTGTAACTGGAGAAATTTCCCATGTGTTGGGCTGTGTGTCCCCCACCACGTGCTTGGGAAGTATAAACCCATAATTCCTGTTACAGGAAAATTTGCTGACATTTCTTAATTACTTACTGCATCACATCTTATAATTGGCCGTTCTTTCTGTGTCTTTGTGTGGGAGAGAAGATGAATCTGTGGCCTAGATACTTTTATTTCCAGTCTTTAACAGAGGGAAACTTTTTATTTATTATATACAAATTGATAATGAGCATACCCAACTGCACCAGAGGAAACTCCAGTGATTAGTTACAGTGCCCCAGGTCACAGCTGACTGAGCAAAAAGATGTCTCTGTTGTTGCTAGATAAACACTAAACAGCTTTGCTCATGTATTTCTCACCAAAAAGCAGGTGAGATAGAAAGACCCTGACACTAAAAACGCCTTCTAGAAATGGTGAGGAACACATACCAGCATTACAACAGTGATACAATTTAACACTTGCTTTTCGCTTGATACTAATGACAGTATTTAAATGCAACTGAAAGATAAAGTACACATGGAACAAGCTTTCAATTTCGGAAGGACAAATTTAGGGCTATAGAAACCAATCATTAGAGTAAATGAGTGATCTCTTTGTAACAAAAAGCTTGTACCCAAAGGGCGTAAAGTCAAAGTCACCAAAACTCCACGCCTGTATTTGGATGCACGGTAGCAAGCTGCAAGCTATTGTAGCGTTTTTCTTTCTCTAGGGATTATTCACCGAATAGATAAGCTTGTATGTATGAATTTATTTGGGATTTCTTTATGAAGATCCCAAAACTTTAAAAGCTCCATCTTGTGGCAGTCCTTTTCAGTGGTTGCCGTGTGAAGTGACCGAAGGGAAGCGCATTTTCCTCTCTGGTTGTCACTGCTGCCTCTCTCTGCAGGTCCCGCCAAGGACACCTGGCCTCACCTTTTGTTTGCAGTTCGACCAAAGACTGTTCGCCTTCCACCCGCTCTTACTGCAGCAATTGTGCATGGGAGCCTTTTTACAGTTTTCATAGGAACTTGCATCCTGCCCCAGCTCTACATGAAATCTATGCTGAAATTCGTGGTTATTTTTTTCCCTTTTGTGAATCTTTCTCAAGGTCAGTATAAAAAAATCTACACAGTATCCAACTGTCTTTGCTGCGTATCTCTGTAATGCAGATACACCTGGAGGCATAACCTGAGGGAGTTCAGACTGGACATTAGAAATGGTTCTTCACTCAGAGGGTGGTTAGGCTGAAACAGGTTCCCAGGGAAGTGGCCATGGCACCAAGCCTCCCAGCGTTTGAACAGTGCTCTTAGTCACACTGCTGCTCAGTTCTAGGGAATCCCGTGAGGAGTAGGGCGTTGCACTCGGCCATCCTTTCGGTCCCTTCCACCTCGCCGCGCCCCTGCGGACGAGCGGACGAGCCCCCGAGCCCAGGCGGCGCCGGCGGCCCCGGCCCGCGGCTCCTCCTCCCTCAGCCGGCGGGGGCGGTGCCGGCCGCGCTCCGGCTCAGGCCCAGGGCGCCAGCGCGGGGCCGCCATGGCCGCTGCCGCCCCCGCCGACATGGCCCGGGCCAGCGGCGGGCGGCAGCTGCCGGCGGCGCTCGCTGCGGAGCCGCCGGAGAGCTACCAGCTACGGCAGGAGAACGAGCTCCAGGTGCTGGAGTCCATTTACGGACAGGACTTCCAGGACCTGCGGCAGAGCCAGGCCTGGAAGGTAGCGAGAGCGGGCCGGGCGGGTCCCGGGGCGGTGCGGTGCGGTGCTGTGCGGTGCGGCGGTGGGCTGTGCTGTGCGGTGCTGGGCTGGGCTGGGCTGTGCGGTGCTGTGCGGTGCGGCGGTGGGCTGTGCTGTGCGGTGCTGTGCTGGGCTGGGCTGGGCTGTGCGGCGCGGCGCTGGGCTGTGCGGTGCTGGGCTGTGCGGTGCGGTGCTGGGCGGTGCGGCGCGGCGCTGGGCTGTGCGGTGCTGGGCTGTGCGGTGCTGGGCTGTGCGGTGCGGCGCGGCGCTGGGCTGTGCGGCGCTGGCTGTGCGGCGCTGGCTGTGCGGTGCTGGGCTGTGGTGCGGTGCTGGGGTGCGGCGCGGCGCTGGGCTGTGCGGTGCTGGGCTGTGCGGTGCGGCGCGGCGCTGGGCTGTGCTGTGCTTTGCGGTGCGGTGCGGGACAGCGGCGGGACGCGGCTGCCGCCGTCTCGCGGGGCCGGTCCTTGTCTGACGTGTCGCGGCTCTCGCTGCGTGCCCTTGCCCTGCAGCCGGCCCCCTTGGCGATTAATTCTCCAGATAGAAACTCGCTCTATAATCAGTGCTGTGCTCATAAATTGCATTTTAATTAATTGTCAGGCTTCTTAAAACTTGCGTCTTAATTCATTCCTTAACCTTCTAATTACATATCTGCTCAAGTAATTCACCACGTCGGTATGCATGATGATATTTGCGTTGTTGTTATAGGCTGTGGTTTTGTCACTGCGCACCTATTTCCCTGATAATAATTTTGCTTTCGATTTTATAGGTTTGGGTTTTTTTAATTACAACTACTTAATGCTCAGGTCTGGTACTCACCACTCTCTTCCATTTGTCTTTTGTGTCCACATCAAATTGATATTTCCTTTCCAGCTGTGTCCGCGATACTGTTTTTCTGTACCTGGAGATAAGCGATCACTCTCACTCTGTTCTGTTCCACAAGTTCACTTTTATTCCTTTTGCATTCTTTTGTCTTGATTGTGTACAATATATCCTTTGCTTTTTGTGCCAGAGACTTGAACTTAAATTTTTTTTCAGCAACTTAGGACTTTTTTTCTCATTTTATGAAGTTTGGTAAGAATGCTCTTAGTAATTTGTTGGGTTTCCAGAAGTGTTTACTCCGTATTGAAGGTCATATCTGAATCCTCTTCACTTGACATGTTCTCCTCCTTACTAGAAAAACAAAGGGGATAGTTACCATCTGTTTCTGTATTTGTTATTCCACGTGGTCTTAGTTCCCTCCCTGTTTTTCATGTTACTAAGGGCTGGGTCGTTTTGTTGTTATTTTTTTTGTTGTTTGTTTGTAAACCAAATTGAAAAGAACAAGTTGGGAATGCTTTTATGAGCATATTTTACTTTATTCTGATTTTGAGTAGGTGATTTGAACAGGGTGGGGATGGGGAAGGCAATGCTTGTTAAAATTCTGGTTTATGGCAAGACATAAAATACAGCTACAAAAACAATACTGTCCATTTGATTGGCCGCGTAAGGTGTATTATCCACGTGATGTTATGGTCTGTTGTCATGTAGGAAAATAAAATAATGCCCATGTTAGGAATCTAAACACAAAAGAAAAATGCTGGTTTTATAATGAATGCTTTAACTTGTGATATAAGTAACCTGTGTTAAGTTTATTTAATTTTTTTCTACTCTTATAATAAGCAGAATACAAAAGTTTTATTATAGAACCTCATTTTGCTCAGCCTGAATCATCTTTCTAATGACTGTAACTACAATTATCTGAAGTAGTTATAAAAATATACTGGATAAAACCATGATAGTCAGTGGACCAGTTCACTCCTATTGAGCAGTGTCAACACATTAATGTTTTTTTTTCATGGTTTGGATGATGTAAGCTGTATTCTACTAAAATATAAATTGCGAGTTGTGTGTTTTCATTAAAGCAAAACCAAACAACCCTTACCCTTTTCAATCAGAAGTTTTGGTTTGTGTTTTAGGTAAGACAGCCTCCTGAAATTAATTTAGTTCTGCGTCCTCAGGGATTGACTGGTGCTAATGAAGTATATGCCAAAGTTGACCTGTGGGTCAAGTGTCCACATACTTACCCTGATACGTAAGTGAATATTAAAATATTACCTTTTTTTCTCTGCTTTCTGTAATAAAGTAAGTTGAAAAGACACATAGTTTTATTCATCGCTCTTAGTCTTGCTTCCTGCATGTCAGTATTTATTAAGCCTGAGGTATTTTATAATATGCAGCTCTAAACTTTGGCATCTGAATGGGATATAGTCTTTTGTGCAATGGAGAATAATAATAGGGATGAGTTTCTCAGTGCAAAACTGCAGCCCCTGTTTGTAGCTTGGAGATGCATAAACACAGGTGCACCTGCCACCATCTTCCTGCCCTTGTTAAACTTCTTCAGCTTCTGACTCTTTCACCTGAGACAGACTGAATCTCCTTTCTGTTTGAAGCCATCTGTTGTGCTGTTTTCTTTTGGATTAGCTTTTGGAAGGGTTCTTCATAGAGAGTGTAGGAGGAGTTGCAAGTGGCCAGCCTACCCCAGCATTTTGTGTTGTTAGCAAGTGATTTCTGGATTAGGTGTTGCTCTGTACCCTATTTTGTTCAGCCCTTATACCTCTGATGATCCAAAACGTAACTCCCTTCAGTCCATCCACCTGTGCTGTGGCATGAGTGCTGTAGAAGGGAAATGCTTTTCCTCACTCAGTTATACCCTATAACAAGGACATAGCAGCTACTCTCTTTTTTTTTTTTTTTTTTTTTTTTTTTTTTTTTTTTTTTTTGTTGTTGTTGTAGTTTAAAATAAGACATCTACAGACATTTTACTTGTTTACTTTATTTTAAATTTTTTTAAATATATCTGATATTTATTTATTGCATTTGTTTCTTAGGGTTTGTGTCACCTTTATAGTGGTTACAAATAAATTTTGAACATCTAAATGTTATGTTTATAGTGTTTTAAATGGCCTGTTCAGTAAGTTAGCAGTTAAGAGCTGAATTATTAGAGTCTGCAGAGTTTCTTTGGTAGTTCTGCTGTTAAGTGTTACCCACAGATAATCTGCAATCGGAAAATTTCGTGATAGGGAATATAATACAGTATTTCTGACTTTTTATCTTGCATTGTAATATTTATATACTGGTTATTTGAGCACTGACTAATTGCCAAGTGAATATGAGTTCTATTCCTTTTCCCTCACCGTTTTTATCAACAATCTGTGGCTTTTTGCACTCAATTTTTCTAATGAGGACTTTTTTTATGTTTTGTTGCTGTCCTTCAGAGTTCCTGAAATACAACTAAAAAATTCAAAAGGCTTGTCAAATGAGAAAATAAATGAACTAAAATCCAGACTAGCTGAACTGGCAGAACAGCGCCGTGGAGAGGTAAGAGCTTTTCACTTTCTTGAGAAATATATCCTAGACCTAAGTAGTTCTAAAGGTGTATGTTATAATATAGTGGAATGCATCCACATTGGAAGTGTAAGTTTTGTTGCTTTTAAGGAAGGAGGGACTGTCTTTCTTAGGAATGTTTCTAATTAATGCAAGTTCAGACTATGGATGCTCTCAAAATCCAGTGCATGTATAAATATTGCAAGCTTGATTCCTGTTTAAAGGTTCGCATTATTAGCTTTAAAGGTTCTGAGTTGTCTGGCAGTATGAAGAGCAATGCTGACTGTAAAACTGAAAGCTTTCTGCACTTTTCAGATTAATTTGAATATCATGAAAGGCCATATATGTTTAAGCAAACAGTAGTTACCTGGGGAGTTTTTCCATGTGCTTTTGTTCACCTGACACTGAACTGAAGGGCAAGAGACTTTCCTTCCAACACCAGCTCCACGCTTTGTAGTACAGTCACTCTATGCCATTGTGCCCCTTTTTTTTCCCCTTTGTTTAAGAGTAGTGGTACTTGAGTTTCCCTGGAGTTGGGTAAAAAGGGAAAGATGGAGAAACATGGGAAGCTTAGACCTTTTAGCTATTTTAATAGATTTTATACATCCTTGGGTGTGTTTAGTATTAACGATACCTTTCTGTTGTAGTTGAGAACTGAAATGATTCAAAAATTACAAGCAAACAAAGAATTCTAGGTGAAAGCAGGGATTTTGGCATGTTTCTTATTGCTATTTGGAAATGTTGTGGGTGAACATGTTGGAATAGCTCCATTTGTCTTTTTAAACAAAAAAATTATACAGCTGTAGACATTAAAATAGGCTGAAGTAGGGTAATATTTTGCTTTCAGTTTCCCAAGCTTGTCAGCTTTACAGGATTAGCAAGGGCTATCTGTTGTTCACTCCTGCCACATCAAGCCTTTTTTCCATTTGAATACCATACTTGTATTTTGATTGCATTTTTTCTGCAGATATTTTCTGCAGAAAAATAACTGTTTTAGCCAGATATGTTCCATTCAATAACCAAGAATTTCCTCAAAATTTTCAGTATCTTTGGAAATCAGCAGTTCAATAATGTATTCTGGAATTTAGGGGGTGGGGTTTGTTGTTTGCTGTTTTGTTTTTTTTCTAATGGCAGTGCTATGGAAAATTCATAGGAAGTACAAAGGTTAAATTCTCTAATTAACCACAAAACCATGCAATATATACTTGGTCTCCTCACCACTGGCCACAAGAATTATTAGCCTGTATGACTTTCAAGTCCAAGTTTGATTTCTGATCTCATTGAAAGGACCTAAAAATATGTCATACATTTTCCTAATGTTGATTTTCCAAAGAGAGAGTCGTGCTTGCTCCAGCAACGTGTAGATGTGGTTGTGAGTTACACGTATGGCACGCATTTTGTATGAATGGCATATGCAGTGCTGTCCTGAATTACATTATCTGCAGCAAAAGGAGATAACTTTTCTCTCTGCCCTGATAGGAACCTGATAAGTGTTCCTCATTAAATTTTATTCTGTGATATAGAAAGTTTGACAATACCTCAACTACCTGTTCAAACTGGACAGCAAACTGTTGGTGTTTTTTTAATTGAGTTTTCTTAGTTTTTAGTGGTCTTTTAAATACATATGTGTACATGTAATGATTGCCTTGCCATCTGAGTAGTAACCTGGGAAAGCTATTAGTTGCACGAGTCAGATTTATGCATATTGTGCTGTTTGTTCTATTTTGAATTGCCTCCTGGTTTCATTCTTAATTTCAAGCTGGGGATTCAGTGTTTGAGAATCTTCTAAATGTCACCCTGTTACAGGCAGATGGTGATGATCTCCCACCCGTAGTGCAAATCCTGCTGAGTGGTGCTGCTGATTGCACCTTTGTCCTGTACTGTTCTTACATTTTAGAGCTAAAATGGTCTCTTAGTGCTGTGGATTGCTTGAATTAATAAGGGATACTGCTAGGCTGCTGAAAGCTTAAGCCCTTACAGGTCAATGAATCATCAATACACAGTTCAAGTAAACAGTAACTGAAAATTGATTCCAGCCTGGCAAACCATGTAGCAGAATTCAGCTGAGCAGAGTTTTCAGTATAGTTCTTATTTTAGTAGTTGTGGTTATGTGAGTATGGAATGCCTTACGTGACTTTACAGTTCTAACTGGGAGACTGCTTTACAGAGGAAGTGTTGGATTTGTGGTTAGCAGTGAAATAATAACTATTTCATAGCAGTAGGTGCGGTAACAGGTAAGTGCAAAGGATTTGTTCTGTTGTAGATCATATGTAATAAACCCATAACTTTGTGAGTAGAAAGATTATGGCTAAAAGATGAGAAAATTACTTTTAAATTTCATTTTTCTGTTAGAAAAATAAGATGGCTTAGGTTGTCTGTCTTTCAGTAATTTTAGCCATCTTTGCTACTGCAGTCAGGGATTTTTCCTGTTGTGATTTATTAATAAATAATAGTTCCTAAAAATAAGTTCAGACAAAAATAGTGAAATATGATAAATTCTCCCTGATAAAGAACAAAATTTACAGTCATGCTTCTGCTGTGTTGCTTTTTGGGGTTGGTATCATTTGGCTATCACCCAACTCTGCATGTCATTCATACTTACTTTCTTTCAGGTGATGATATTTGAACTTGCTGACCATGTACAGTCATTTCTCAGTGAGTATAATAAGCCACCTTCCAAGTCTTTTCATGAAGAAATGCTAAAAAATCATCAGAAAGAACAGGAACGATTGGCTCAGGAGGAATTGCGTAGGGCACAAGAAGTTAAGAGAAGAGAGGAGCAGGAGGTAAGAGAAATCAAAGTATGAATAACCATATATTCTTCAAATAACATTTTAAAATCACTCTGCATAATGGTGGGTTTTAGTGAATTATTAACTTGTCAGACCTGCCAGAATGAGTTGATCAATATGTATTATATGAATTATCCGCTGCTGTAATTGTAATATTTTAATGATGTGGTTTTAACCTGGGGAAATACTTATGCCTGAAACAAACATAAATGTTGATTCCTGATCCTATAAAAATCACTTATCAAGAGGACCTTAAACAAAGGTGTAAGCAAATTTACATATTAAGTGCATTCCATCTTAAACTAGGAAGTGTTAGCCAGGCAGACAGGTAATGATACCTTATCTCACTCTTGGGGTGACTGGAACATTCACTGTGACAGGCATCTCTAGAGAGCAGCAGATTTAATCTAAAGACATGCCAGACCACCAACATCCCTTACTACAAATGAGGGGATTCATCAAAGTCTCATCTCCAGCCAAGGGGCTAGTAGCATGAAGTCTCCACTCTGGAGGGAATATGGATAAAATAGCTCTGGTTTTTAAAAGATTGTTTGGATTTATCTCCCTGTCTTTTTTTGTGTGTGTGAAACTTTATTTTTGGTTTGGCAGTAGAAGTAATTTACCATTCTGTTCTCCTGTATCATACAATTAATGCTGTTAACTTCCTTAGGAGAGCTAATATGACTTCTGTTTTTTTATTCCTGTGACATCCTCTAAGTCCACTTTCAAAAAATCAGCATCTTAATTTCTCACTTTTAAATCAGGGTGAGATTTTAGCAGTTGCATTGCCTGTACTTTTGCATCTCTAATAACTGAAATTTATTTCAGCAACGTGAAATCCTTAACGAGATTCAGAGAAGGGAGGAAGAGAAAAGGGAAGAAAGAAAAAAGAAAGAGATCGCCAAACAGGTATTCTTTCTAAGCAGGTGTGCAAAAGAACATTTCAGTAAGTTCTTCCCAGTGCTGTAACATTACTCATAAAAATTTGAAATTTTCTTGGACATATTTTCTTACTCAGGCCTTCTAGTAGATCTAATTTAAAATGGGTTCTTGATTATTTCTGGGGTTTATTTCTGGAATATACTTTCATCTTGAGTGTGCCAAGGTGGATATTTTCAAACAGACGTAGAAAAAGATGGTATATTAATGTTTCCAGTTTCTTTACATTCTTGCCATGGACAGTGCCAAAATGTACTTTCTGAAATCTCAGCACTTTTTCTTTGGCCTCATGTGTACGTTTGTTATGAAAACATATTTCTTCTGTGATCTGCATGACTTCACAGAATTATAGCATATTTTGATGATAGGAGTGGCTTCTATACTTATTTGGTGTTTTCCTGATTTATAGGAACGTTTGGAAACAGCTGCGCTGGTAACTCAAGAAGATTCTCACAGGAGAGATACTGCAGGACACAGAGTTACCTCGCGCTTAAATGGGAGCTGTTTGGAACAGGGAATGAATAATAAACACCGACCAACTTCAGCTGGACGTTCAAAGTATGTCAGTTTGCATGTGGACTTTTTTAGATTTATTTATGTATTTATTTCAAACATTAAATTACAGGCAAAAGAATAGTGTTGGCATATTGTTGACCTGTTCATTTTGGTCTCTTCCCTGCCACTTTCCCCCCTACCTTCGTTTGTCATGGTTTAACTATGACATGTGCTGTGGATAATTTGGGAGCTTTCCAATTTGTAAGGTTTGTATTCAAGTCCTGACTTTAACTATCTTTCTGAGTTGGAGAAAAATCTTCTCTTCACGTTGCAGACGAGAACGCCAGCTTTCTGTTAGCAATAACGAAGAGTCACCTGGAAATCATGAAGTTCTGAACTTCAGCACAAGTGGTGCTGGACAGCTTACTGTCCATAAAGGAAAATGTCTAGGTAAGCAAAATTACAATTGCAACTTGAAATGCTGGGGTTTGGGATGCTTTCAGTAACATGTGAAACCACTGATAAGCACAGGGCTGGAAATGGACACTTACTCTCCTTCCCTTACTGCTGATAGCAGTGGCATAAAAGCAGCCGGTTTAGCAAAAGCTTTAATACAGGACAATGCAGGAAACTTTGAGCTGGAAGACCCCCATGGGGTGCCCACATGGACAGACCATCAAATGTTTTCATTGTTTTCAGCATAGCACTTCCTCAGTGGATGGATGAACAGACTGAAAGTCTCTCGAGAAGGGAAAATTTTATTACTTTGTGGTTTGAGGATGAACAATTGTGTTGCTGTGTATAGAGCTTGGCATTTGCTATGCAGGAGTTGTTCATTTATTAGAGCTTGAAATTCTTGAAAATGTGCAGCAGTTTTTGTCAGTATGTGATTGCTTTCATTTGAGTACTATAATATAGCTTTCAGTCGTATCAAGTCTGATGTTTTCCATACTTAGGATATGGATACGTGTCTTGAGTTGTAAGTAGGTTTATTTCTGACTTTAGAAAACAGGCTTACTGGTATTTATTTAGCATTTGCAGGAGCTCTTGTCAAATCCTTAGAAACAAAAAAGAAGCCATGTTTCTCTTCTCTACCTTGGTGTATAGGCAAGGATGAACAGCTTGGTAAATCTGTTTACAATGCCTTGGAAATTCACAGTGGAGACTTTGTTCTAATATACGAGTGGGTTCTGCACTGGCAAAAAAAGATGGGAAGGTTTCTTACCACTCATGAAATAGAAAAGATTGAGAAGTCTAAGAAACAGGTAATGCCTATATTTTGCATTTGTCTTAATAAAAATGAGGTGAGGTTCAGTGCTTTTCTTTAGGCTGCTAGTTTATATTAAACTTGAGAGAATAGTAATGAACTTGAAAATGCTAATCTTTTAGCATATCTCTGTGAAAGATGATATTGGGCTATTCAGGAGTTCCTTTACAATAATGCAAATGTGAGAAGGTGTGTTTGCAAGTCTGCATAAATAAACTAATAAAATATCGAAATTCTGAAGAAAGAGGGAATCAAACTTACCTGTTAGAAATCAAAACTGTGCTCTCTCCAGTGCACAGTACTTCCTTTTTGGAAAAGTATGTCATATATTTTATAAGTATTTTGTTCATGTTATGTATTTTATTAGTAATGTATTCCAAGATATGACAAAATGCATGTTGTGTTGTGTTTCTCTACCAGCTTCAGGGAGCAGAAACAGAGTTCAGCTCGCTGACGAAGCTGAGTCACCCAAACATAGTACATTACAAATGTATGAACCTCAGAGAACGGGACGACTCCATTGTGGTGGATATTTTGGTGGAGCACATAAGTGGTTGCAGCCTTTCTGCATACTTCCACAAAGAGACTCCAGTTCCAGTTGAGCAGTTGCGCCATTATGTGATCCAGAGCTTGTCAGCTCTTGACTATTTGCACAATAATTCAGTAGTGCACAAGGTCCTTTGTGCTTCCAGTGTCCTGGTAGATGCTGAGGGAAACGTCAAGGTGACAGACTACAGCATTTCCAAACGCTTAGCTGACATCTGCAAAGCTGATGTTTTTGAGCAAACCAAGGTTCGCTTTAGTGAGGATGGTCTTCCCTACAAACCTGGAAAAAAAGGAGATGTATGGCGTCTGGGCTTGCTTCTGCTTTCACTCAGCCAGGGCCAAGTAACCAAGGAATTCCCAGTTGCCGTTCCTACCAATTTACCTGCTGACTTCCAAGACTTTCTAGAAAAGTATGTTTGTTGCATTCCTATATCTTTTTGTCTTTGATTTTCCTTTTTTTTTCCCTTTTTTTTTTTTTAATGTTTTAACAGTTTTTAAAGAGTAGATAAGTCCTCCTGTGTTGCTAGTTGTAGTTTTTATAGAAGAGGTTGATCTCATGGCTCAGGCTGCCAATCTGGGATTTGGGAGAGCAGGTTTGGTGCTCTCTTGCTCAGCTCTGCCACCAACTGTATATCACTGTAGATAAGCCATTTAGTCTGTCTTTGCTTCTGATTCCCATCTGAATGATGGAGGTAGTAATTCTTAAATATAATAAGAATTCTTCTAGCATTTATGTCAGACATAAAATAGTTCTCTCTGTGTTTTGCTAACAGATGTGTTTGCTTGGAAGATAAAGAAAGATGGACTCCTCAGCAGTTGCTACAGCATAGTTTTATAAACATTCCGCGAATTAAAATACCTGTAGCTGAAGAAAATCTGGATGGTAAGGAACTTGGTTCTTTGTGTATTCTGCTAATTAAGTTGACTACATTCCTGCAGTAAGAAAAATTGAGCTGTGCTACAGATTCACAAGACTGAACAAGTGTGTTGTATTAACTAACTTAAAAGGTAGTGTGGTCTTTCATTTCTCTGTCCAAGGCTGGCTGGGGTGGACTGACTGCTGTTTTTGATTCTGTAGAAGCAGCTCATGCTTTAAAGAAACTTGTTAATTCATCCGCCTCCCACCTGGTGTAAACGTAGACTTGACTTTGAAGTATGGTGTTCCAATTAGACTTTTCCTTCTTACATTCCTGTTAAAATTGTTCCTTTGTCCAGCATAATTCATGTTAGTAATTAAAAACTGTATAAGATTTATGCTTGTACTAGAACTTTACACAGCAGAGCCCTTCTCTATTTTACAGTTTAGTTGCACTAGAAGTTATTTAGGTTTTGTCTCCATCTTGCTCCTTATTTTACAGTCCCTAGTGCCTTATCCCCATATTGCCAGTGATGGTAACTTTGTCTTCATTGCAGATTCAGCAGGTATAGATTGCATGGAGACAGTTGTACCCAGCAGTCAGATATCCAGTGCTTCGTTCTTCACAGAAACACAGAGACAATTTTCACGATACTACAATGAGTTCGAAGAGCTAAAATTACTTGGTAAAGGGGCTTTTGGAGCAGTCATCAAGGTATGGTATAAAAATTGTTTTCTCTGTGGAAACCTTTTTTGGGATATGTTTGTTTTCTCTGAAGCAGAACAAGATATTCAATGCTTGCATAGTTTTATTTACTGTCTGCTAGTGTGCCTTGCCTCTTCTCGCAAGAAGCTGCTGGGAGATTAGGGAGAAGTCTGTCAGTATGGGGAACCTTGCATTTGATTGTAGTCATTTTCCAGGTGAAAGGAAGACTTCCTGTTTCATGAAATTATTCTTCTGGCTCTGCTTGGTAAGGCATTTGTAAGCATTTGACTTTAGATTAATTTGACTTTTGCAGGTGAGAAATAAACTTGATGGTTGCTATTATGCTGTGAAACGTATTCGCATAAACCCTACCAGCAAGCAATTTCGGAGGATTAAAGGGGAGGTAACGTTACTTTCCCGCTTGAACCATGAGAATATTGTGAGGTATTACAATGCTTGGATAGAAAAACACGAAAGTCCTGTTCCCACTATGTCAACATCTGAAACAACCGAAGAGAGAAGAATGCCCCACAAAGCGGGTCTCTTCATTCTTTCCACTGAGGAGACAAGTGATGTGGAAACTAATGCTCCTCCTCCGTGTTTGACAAGTTCAGTTGAGTGGAGTACTTCCTGTGAAAGATCCTCCAGCAACAAATTCAGTGGAGCTGATCAGGAGTCCAGTGATGATGACGATGATGGCGACGGCGTGTTCTCACATTCAATTTTGTGAGTAGCTCCAGTATTGGCACTATAGGCGGCGTGAGCAGAGTTAGTTTATCCAAGTTTGTGTCTTGTCAGTCTTGTTTCTTTTGGCAGAGGTAGTTTGCTGCCTTTTTATTCTGTCCCCTTTTTATTTACTAGCAGTCAGATAGCCAGGAAGAGGAAATTCTCTAGCTAAGAATTGTCAGTCTGTGTGGAAAATATTTTGGTATAGGCTTCTGGAAGCTGCTTCTCTGTGCCAGAATGCATGACTGCTTACCTTATGTTTGACTCTTCCAGCCTTGAGAATAAAGTTCTGTAATAAAGAATAACAGGAACATTACATATCTTGAAAAATATCAAACTTGCCCTTTTTTGTTTTGTTTTTTATTAGTGTATTCCATACCTTCCTCTGTGTATGGTTTGGTTCTCTCACTCACAGTGATTTTTTGTATAAGCAAGTAAGTAAATTTATCTCAGTTTTGTTTATTGGATATAGCAATTAAATTTTACTGATGCAAATATATACCTTCCCTTTTAGAACTGGATTGTCAAAGGAAGTGTACAGCAGTGCAAGCAGGATGCTTTTCTGAGTATTGTTTTGTTTGAAGCGTATAGAAAGTCTTCAGCAGAAGCTTAGATTTTTTTTTTTTTTCTCTCCAAAATAATTTCCAAATTCTTTAGGAACTGTTTCTTGGTATGCAGAACTTTTGAGATTTTTTTTCTTTGTTTTTTTGAACAGACCAACCACAGATTCTGAAAGTGAAATAATTTTTGAAAACGAAGATGAAAATAGTAAAGATCATTCTCCGGTAAGTGTAAAGATAAAGTTAGTTAGTGAAAATGAGCATACAATAAAATAGTCTTTGACAAATGAGCAGGTGGATTGGGAAGTTTTATTTCACTTCTGCTCTAAGTACAGAAACCTAGCCTTACATGTCTGTTAGAGTGTTTTGCCATTGTGAGCTGCATCCCATAGAAATCAGTCTGTTGCAGCTGATCTGGATTCTGTTTCCTAAAGTGTTTATTGAGCTAAATATGAGGGTATTTAGTCATGACCCAGGTTATTGCAAGTTTAACACTTCAGTGTGTTTATGATTTAACAGTTAGCCACTTGGCTTTATCACCTTCCACCTCTCAAAGTGTAAATTCTGTTCTGCCTTTAGATGCTTCTAACCAATATATCTGTTCATAGCCACTTTTTAAAGCAGACAAAGCACATGTTGCTAGCAGTCTGAAAGAGTGGGGAAGTCAGTATAATGACTATGGAATTTGTTAATTTTAAGATTGTCACAGCATTTGGTGTGGACAGTCAGTGCACTGTACCACTAGAAAGCAAATGCACACTCTTCTACAACATCTGCAGTATGTCTTTGCCAATCCTGATGATCTGTAACATGCTTTTATTTAAATCTGCATCTCCTTTTTTCTTTTATAATATTGGCATGAAAGTTTTCAGCATATAATTTAATAATATGGCAATGCATTCTTTTCTCATTATACATATATATGTATACACACTGTACGAGAATTTTTGGTTGAGGGTTGCATTATTTATCAAGCAAGCTTTCTATCTTCTAGTTTCAAGTATTTTCTCTTTTTAGTATGATACAGTTTGAGATTTAGGATTCATCCAGGTCTTCCAGAATTATTTTCCTTCAGTGTTTAATGATGGGAAAATGCTCCTCATTTTCACTTTGAGAGTTGGTCACACCCATTTTTCTAGTTTATTTAGATGCAGTGGTATTACAAAAATGTCATTGTATCATTTTGCTATTTTTCAAACCTCTCCATAGAAGCCGAGTTCCCATCAATGTATTCTAGCCATTCAAAAATAGTAGTATGTATAATAAAGTCTGCACAGCTTCCTGTAGCTAACTGTTCTGTTACTTTTGTTGTGATAAAGAATGAAGAAGGCAATGAAAAGAATAGCCATGGAGGAGAAGACAGGACACGAGTTGTTCAGACAGTGCATTATCTGTACATACAGGTACAAATGTGCTCCTGTGTTCACATAAACTGATACTGTTTGTTTCAACCTGCAGAAATAAGGTTGCTGGTTTTCTTGAGAAAAGTAATGCCCTTAAAAAATGCAAATGAGAAAGTTCAGTGCTGTTTTTGCAATAGACTGGTTTTCTGAAGGCTTGCCTGGTGGAAGGCACTGTGCAGTGTGTGTGGTTTGTTATGCTTTCCAAGGTTCTATATTTATGCCTGGAGAGGACAAAGTTTTGTAGTGCCATAGTGTGTAATGGGATAATTTGTGTCAGTCATGTGCAAGTAAAAGTTGGCAATTCCTGATCTAACTGTAGAACAACCCAACCAGCCAACCTTTGAGTCCATTCTTTTGCCTTCTGCTGATTTGTTGAGAATGTCCATCCCAATCCCTGACCTGTAGCTAGTGTTCCTCAGTTTGGTTATGGTGTTAATTCCCATTGTGGAGTTGAAGTCAACCGTGCTAAATTCCAGTGGGGAAGTTGTCTTTCACAGATGTGAAAACTTTGTCAGTCTCTTCAAAAGCACAGTATTGTGTATGCACTTTATTTTATTGAAATCAGTAATTTGTAAAGCTTTGTGTGGCTCTAACAGTAGGCACACAATGAAACTCCTGCAGGGTTGCATCTTCAGGCTGTTCTACTGACACCTCCTTTGTGTTAGGAGTTAGTCAAGTTCTCCCAGAAACTACTTATAGCTACATATCATGGCTAACTGTTCTGTGGTGATGTGCAATTTTTATAATGCAGTTAATGCTAGAGCTTGTCTGGAAGGAAGTTACAAGTAGATGGAATTAGATTTTAATAAGTTTGTTTGTATGCATTGTGTATATTCATAATAAAAGCAGCTTAGATGCCAAGTGTAATAAAGCCAGAGATTCTTTGTGGTTTGGCTGTATCACATATTATGGCTTAGCTGGTTTCACTTTGTTGTTAATATCTGTCTTTGAAAATAAGCTACTCTGCAGGCTCATACCATTGTCCCAGAAAATGAGGTAGGACCCAGAAGTGAATGCCTGTGTGTAGCTAGAAGACAGCTCTCAGGAGAATTCCAAATTGCTGAATTTTTCGGTGATACTGTTTGCTCCTGAGCTTGGGCAGTAATATGTGTACAGATACAAGTTTCTGATAGTTTCTTTTCTTAACAAACCTGTTCTTTCTTCCCTCTGTTCCCTCTGTATGCACAACTGAAGATGGAGTATTGTGAAAAGAGCACTTTAAGGGACACTATCGACCAAGGGTTATATGAAGATACCAGTCGGCTTTGGAGGCTTTTCCGAGAAATTTTGGATGGGTTAGCTTACATCCATGAAAAGGTTAGTAAATATGATAGTTATGACCTGTATGTAATATCTGTGTTATGTCTCTTTTTCTGTGGATTTCTTCATTTTGGGGCATTTATTAACAAGTTTCCTCTCTTTGCCTTTTCCATTATTAGTGTGTTCTTGGGCTTTATTATATTTTATCAAGACATGCATTTTATAATGAACCACTTCAGATTTTACCCATTAGTCATAAAAATCTTTTAAAAATATTTTGTTAGGTATCTGGTAGCACTGCAAATAGTTTATAGCTTCTGGGCTACAAACTATAGTCTGTTTTCAAGACTGATCTTCAGTGATGTTAATGCAGTAGATTTCCCACTGTAATAAAAGTATGTAATATGATTTTCCAGTGTATTATAAAGACTTCTATTTTGAATTATGTTTATTGTTTAATATTCTGTGGGTCTTTTTTTATTCTCCTCCTGTAACAGGGAATGATCCACAGAGACTTGAAACCTGTGAACATTTTTTTAGATTCAGATGATCATGTGAAAATTGGTGACTTTGGTTTAGCTACAGATTATCCAGCAAATGCAGTAAGTACAGCTTGAAGTGAATGAAAAAACCCTTGAATTTGGTGCTGTAATTACTTGAAAAATAAACATAAAACATAAGCTAAATGACCACAATGTTTATATATTGAGAATGCTATAAACTTCTTTTAAATTTCTGCAGTTCTAGAATTAAACCATATGTTGCCAACCCAAGTGACAGGAACAGCCAACAAAAGCATTTCACATGTAATTTACAATATGGCTGTTTTGCTGATTTTAGGTGGTCTCCAAACAAGAGGAAAATCTCTCAGATGGTTCTGCTGTGTCTGACCCATCAGGTTAGTTTACACTGCAACTTGGACTAAATCATTTTAAGCAAGCATTTATAGTCTGTGGTCTGGTATATGCTGTTAGAATTTCCATTTGTTCTTTGAAAATAAAGCTTTCCTTTATTAAGGCCAGGGGTGGAAACCCCCCAGCCTCCAAGTTGGGTAGCTCTGTTATAATTCGGCAGTTTTGCTTCTCATCTAAGAATTAATTTGCTTCCTCTGCTAGCCTTCTGCCACAGATCAGTGCTTTCCTCATGGTGAGCTGTATAGAGAGCCTGTATATCTTTTCTGTCTGCATTTGCATTCTCTTGCCTGTATAGGACAGTTTCAAGACTTCAGTGTCCTTGGTTGGTTGGTTTGTTTTTTGTTAGAGTCTGAATATGGTGTTTTGAGGGAACTTTAGTACATCGTATATTTGAAGACAAATCTAATGGTAGTGAAATTTAGTTGTAACATTTGTGTGCTGATCTACTGCAAATCTGTAAAGCAGTAGGTGGGTTTAGCTACTACAGATAGACACAGATACTTGACATGTGAGGGTAAGGACTGTCCTGTTTGTCAAAGTATTCTCTGCTGTGTCTCTCTGAGTAAGGACTGCACTCCCACCTAGAAGAAAGAGAACATGAGTGAGTTTTTTCTTGACATGGACGCTGCATTTCTCTCCCACTTTTTTGAAACTGGTGCTCTCATCTTTTGCCACATAGGTAACTTGACAGGGATGGTTGGCACCGCGCTGTACGTCAGCCCAGAGGTCCAGGGAAGCACTAAATCTACTTACAATCAGGTATGATTGGAGTAGACTTAATGAAAAGGTAACATGGAATCTAAGATGTACCATTCTTCCTTGACAAAGATGAATTCAGTATGGAACAGCGTGTGGTCGACTCCTGTACTAATCAGGGGAATAAAACATTCCTTGAAGAGGAAACTAAGGTTAGAAGGATGTGGGCAAGTCAGTTTTTCTACCTGTGCTTGATCATGACTACATGCAACCAACTTCAAGTTGAAAACATGTAATCATGGAGGACCTTCATAACTGAATAGGATAGAAATCTTACAGTCTTTAGTTAAGGTAATAAAGTGTATATTGCTGTTCTGGATTTCTAGACTGTGATTGTGGGATGTGAGGGTGTATTCATTTCCATAAAAGGTGAGGGTGTATTTTTTTCCATCCTGTTTATATGCAGAGACAAACTGAATTTCAGAGCAAGGCAGTGTTTTCAAAATGGGAGTCATAGAGTTATGGTTTAGGTTGAAAGGGAGCCCAAAGCTTATTCCAACACCCTGCCATGGGCAGGGAGACCTTCCACTAGACCAGGTTGCTTCAAACCAGATCCAGCCTGGCCTTGAACACTTCCAGGAATAGGGCATCCATAACTTCTCTGGGCAACCTGTTCTACCCTCACAGTAAACAATTTCCCTCTAATATCTAGTCTAAACCTACCCTCTTTCATTTTAAAGCCATTAATCCTAGACCAATCACTCAATGGCCTTGAAAAAAATCCCCATCTGGCATCCTTGTAGCCTTTCAGTACCCTTGAGGTTCTGAAAGGTCTCCATGGAGCCTTCTCTCCAGGCTAAACAATTCCAACTCTCTCAGCCTTTCCTTGTGTGAGAGGTGCTCCATTCCTTTAATCATCTTTGTGGCCCTCCTCTGGACTTGCTCTGTGGCCTTGCTCCAGTAGATCTGTGTTCTCGTAATGTTGGGGGCCCCAGAGCTGGATGCAGCACTACAGGTGGGATAGCATGAAAGTGGAGTAGATTGGGAGAATCACCTCCCTCAACTGTTGGTCACACTGCTTTTGATGCAGCACAGGATGTTTGGCTTTCCAGGCCGTGAGTGCACTGATAGATCATGTTGAGAGTCTTGTCAGCCAACACCTCCAGATTCTTCTCAGGGCTGCTCTCAATCCATTTTCTGCCCAGCCTGTATTTTTTCTTGGGATTACTCCAACCCACATGCAGGACCTTGCATTTGGCCTTGGTGAACTTCATGAAGTTCACACAGTCCCTCCTCTCCAGCCTGTCCAGGTCCTTCTGGACAGCATCCCTTCCCTCCAGAGTGTCAACTGCACCACACAGCTCAGTGTCACCAGCAACTCACTGGGGCTGCTCTCAGTCCTACTGTCCATGGCACCAACAAAGATGGGAAACAGTGCCAGTCCCAGTACTGACCCCTGAGGAACATCCATCCCTCACTTGGGTGTTAACCTGCTGACCACAGCTTGAGTGCAACCATCATTTATCATTTATAGCAGTGCTGTGATGATGGAAGGCTTTAAAGTCTATCAGATTGAATGGATTGTGTCTTCTAACAAAAAAAAGCTTTAAAACCAAATAATAACAAAAACACATAAAAAGACACAAAAAAACCCCAGCCTTCTCTCCAGCTTTAATATACTGTGACATTTAACTTGAACGTTTGGGTTCGGTTTTTTTCCCTCTGCTATTTTTGTCTTCAGAGAATTGATAGGTACTACATAGAAATTTTCATTTTTTTCTTCCTTAGAAAGTGGACCTGTTCAGCCTAGGTATAATATTCTTTGAAATGTGCTACCATCCTATGAATACTGCATCAGAAAGGGTCTTTGTTCTTGGTCAGCTAAGGCTGGTAAGTACACAGATATGAAACATTCTATGCATCAAACAGTTTGTTAGAAGAAGCAAAAGGATGCAAGATACAGCATAGGGAGTACTTTAAAACAAGGTTTGTAAAACATCATGGAAAGTGAAGAATACAATTGGAGCTGGTGCACTGAAATTCTTTTATTGCACTGTGGTTTCTAATGGTAATTGCCATCAGTCAGTGTTCTCTCTGTGAAATTAATTTTTGCATGTCAGATAAAGGAATCTTCTCTTTAGTATACTTAGGTTCAGGCCTGGTGGGCCTTTCTCAGGAATCAGTTGGTATTTGTAGTTGGTAAATGCTAGTGTGTATGGGTTGTACTTTCATTGTACAAAGCAACATCAAATCATTATTCTTTTTCCTTTTGGCTCTTCAATTTAAATTTGCCATGGGGGTCGGTTTGTTTGTTTGGGATTTTTTTGCTTATTTTTTCATGCACAATGAAAATGCTTAATTTCTCTGTTTAATACGTAGAACTTAAAAGTAAGACTTACCAGAGCAATCCAGACTGCTTGTTAAAATTCAAATGTAGATTTTGTTTTTTTGTTTTGTTAGCCTGCAATTGTATTTCCTAAGGACTTCGATGAAGTCAAGCATGCAAAGCAGGTAATTTTGAAGATATTTTAACTATTGGGTACTCCTTCTCAGAACACATTGATTATAATTTTTTTCCCCTTAATTTCCCCACTTAATTCCCCACCTAGTATTCTCTACCAAGTTCTTATTACTTGATATGAGAACAAAGTAAGGAAATAAAATCTCAGAAGAATGCTTGAAGTTGACATGGAAATGTATTTACCCACAAAATTCTCATAGCACTGTCATGAAGAAATTAAAGTTCACTGGCGCATCTTTTAAGCTCTGAGGGACAATTTTGTCTTTTTACACTCAGGGAAATGGCAGCTCAGTTGTTTAACTTTTTACTTAAACTTTCTGAAAGAAATATGTGTCACACAGCAGAGAGATGTGCAAGCTCAGCTGCCTGCTCCAAACTTGACAGAGCTGCCGAGAGCTGTTCTAGAGGCCTCCAGGGCAGAGTAATGAAGTGATAAGGAGCAGTGTAATCTTTTCTGGACCCTGTAGCTGGCTTTATCCTTGTGCTAATCAACTCTTTTGTTGACTATTAGTCTTAACTTTTAGCATGTTATGCTTGTGAAACAGCAATCTGCATGTTACTAGTACCATAAAAATAGTTCCATCTTGCACATTTCGCTGAAATATGCCAGGAAGATTCCCCCTACTCTAATACTTGTGCCTCTCAAATCTTTGATTCCATGCACGCAGTTTTGCTTTTTCTTAACTTTGTTGATAAAGAGATGCCAGAGCTAACATACCATGGAACAACAAAGGAAAAGGATACTACATATTTTGTCATCTCAGGAGGCACATTTGTAATAATTTGTGTTGCTTAGTAAGTTTTTTCAGATGATAATGGAAAACTTTCCTAATGCAGTAAGCAAATAATGTCCATCCAAAAGATTGAGATTCTGCTGGTTTTTCCCCTGTAGAGTTGCATAGTTTGTTATTAAATTGATTTGACTGCCAAGTTTGTCGCAAATACTGTTAACTTACAAAATGTTTCTATTCTGTAAAATTTTTATTTAATTTGTAGAGATTGGTTATTACATGGCTCCTAAACCATGATCCTGCAGCACGACCAACAGCTGTGGAGCTGTTAAAAAGTGAACATCTTCCACCACCACAAATGGAAGAGTCTGAACTCCATGAAGTCCTCCACCATACCTTAGCAAACGTGGATGGAAAGGCCTACCGGACTATGATGAGTCACATATTTGCACAGCGTATCTCTCCAGCAATAGACTATACTTATGACAGTGATATGCTGAAGGTTTGTAGGTGTTCAGGGGATGCGTGGGTTTGGCTTTTCCCTGTGTTGAATTTTTTAGAAACATGTTTATATGGGTAAACCTGTAGCATTTCTGAGTGAATTGCATTATCTCAGGATTCACCTTCACATTGGTTCTCATTTAAAACTACCTTCTCTGCTGTGTGGATTTAAATAGCCACTTCCAATTTGAGCCTTACATTCATTCTTCAGTGAAAAAAACAGCAGTGTTTGATTGTAGCAGCTAAAGCTTTAAGCTTATGTCCAGATGATGACTTTCTTTACTCTGAATTCCTGTCAAATTAATGGTTCACTGGTTGTCAGCAGAAAGTGTTGCCTCTGGATATTTTCTTCTTTTAATAATTGATGTGATTTTTCTTAGTTTATCAGCTCTTGAATCTTTCTAAATCTAAAGAAATTCAAGGTAACACGATACAATAATGCTTCATATAGCTGTAGTTATTTTTTATTGTGTAAGCATTGCAGGTTTGTTGTAGTGGGATGAGGTAGCAGAATGTTTATTGCCTATATTACATGGAATGATTGCCTACATGGAGTGTTCATCACACATGAATTATATATGTACTTTTTATTTGTGATGGTTTCAGGGTAGTTTTTCTATTTGGGCAGCCAAGATACAGCAGCATGTATGTGAGATTGTCAGCCGGATATTTAAAAGACACGGTGGGTGTGTTTACAAAAGTCATTCATTTCCTTTTTTTGTGATTGAATGGATTTAAAGAATGGAGTCAATTTATTGCTATAAGAGAAATCAGAAAACATGTTCAGTAGTTGATGATTTTACGTTTTTATGATGTTTTCTTCTGTTATTTTGTCATTCCAGTAATAGCCACTAACACCAAATCTGAATGATTTACATTTTCTACAGAAAGAAGAGTGAAAATCTTAATTATACTTTTGAATGTACATGGTTGTTCTGATAAATCTCTGAGGTTTTAGAGGTAGAGACTGTTATGCAAAATCTGGATCTGAATACAAGGGCAGCTCTGTAGTGGGAGATCAGGCATCCATGTAGCACAGTAACCTCTCTTTGAACAGCCAGAATGGGAGAAGCATAAGGGAAGTGGTATGGGAAAGCAGGGAAACAAAACAAGCATATAATGGTACTTCCAGTGATGTATTCTTGGCAATGCTTTGCTGTTCAGGAACTTCCTGAGCCAAAGCTGATGCCATGATGTTTAATAGTCTTTCATTTTCCTTTCCAGGAATCAATTCAGTCATTAATAATAGTATTCGCTTAAAATTATTTTTTGAGCAGAAAATTTATGCAGCCTCTGTCCCACTTGAAATGTTATAAATTATGTTGTCTTACAGGTGTTCATGATCGTATTTTATATAAAAATAGAGAATAGAGGAAACTTTGCATTTTCCAACTAAATTATAATCTGATTAAACATGATCCAAAATTGTCAGTACAGAAAAGTGAGAAACTGAGCAGTGCGAAGTCAAGGATGGGTTTACTCTCTCCCCCCACTCCTTAAAGCCTGACAGGTTTGGGAAAGTGTTTTTTAGAGACTGAAATGTTTTCATGCTTTTGGAAAAAAAACAGGGGTTGGGTATTTATTTTTTTCCATTAGATTGTGTCTGACATCTGTAATGGCTAGAAGAATTTCTTTCTATCTGGGCACTTTTTTTCTCATTTAAAAGTTTGTTGAAACCTAATTGAGTTAAATGTCAATAAATTCTCTAGTGATTCTCAATCAAATATTAGAACAGGAAACTATTTTTCAGTAATAAGTGGCATTATTAATACTGAGTTTTCAATGAAGATTGGATTCATACAGATACATGGTTGTGAAATGTAGCCAGGAAAAAAGGGTATTCACAAGGTTTTAAAATGAAACACAAACACTTTTAGTATGTTTTTGAGACAAAGGATGCAACATGTCTGAACAAAATTTGTTCTATATGAAAATGCCTCTGGACCAAAGCAGTACTTGCTACTGGTAACTGCAGAGTTTCTCATCAGTTTTGTATGCCTGTGTTTGTGAAAGGTGATGTTTAAAGAGGGAGGGCAAGGTAAGAATTGTGCTGGGCTGTGGAATTGGCACTTCTCTCTTCTGTGGCCTCCCTGCTGAGCCCAAGAAGCATGCAACATAGGCAAAAAACAAGCTTTGACATTTTTTCTTTAAACGTGGAAGAGGAAAGTCTATTAAAGACATTTAATTTAGTTTTTTAAACTTATGGGTTGATGTAATTATGCCCTACAAGGGTGTTCATGAACTTCTAAAAAGCAGGTGTTACTTCTGAAATGAGATAATAATGTTTTCTGGTTTTGTGCAGGAGCCATCAAGCTGCATACTCCACTGCTGATGCCCAGAAATAAAAAACTATATGAACATAATGAAGCTTCATATTTCATGGATCACAGTGGGATGCTGGTAATGCTTCCTTATGACCTCAGAGTAAGTAGCATCATCTCTGCAGGCAAAGCTTGCAGAGGGTTTGGAGGGTGCCGTGGTGGAATTTGGTTTAGGCTTGCACTTGTTTGACTGCTGAAGTAGTTATCTTTCAATGTCTGTTCTTGTTCTGGGTTCTGTACTCCTCCTCCTGACAGCTGGAGCTCTGACCATGGATTGAAGAAATAGCGTTTGTTTGTTTGTTTGTTTTTTAACATAGGTGAAAATAATGTTTTTATTTAAAACTTGCAGCAGGGATGGTTAGATTAATATTACTTGGCTATGTCAGGTGCTTTAGACATTATATTGTACTTGGAGAGTACAAATGTAACTGCACAGTATAATTCATCTCTAGTTGCAGAGCTCCGTCAGACCGACTTGTTTTGTTTCAACAGTTTTCATTTTGTTTTGTTTTTCAGATTCCTTTTGCAAGATTTGTAGCTAGAAATAACATCTCCAACTTGAAAAGGTAAGAGAGGTAGAGGTGATGGTTTGCACTGATACCATGCTTTGACAGAGACTTCTGAAGAGGCTTATTCATTCTTCAATGTTTCCTTCAGATACTGTATAGAGCGAGTTTTCAGACCTCGGAAGTTAGACCGCTGTCATCCCAAAGAACTCCTAGAATGTGCATTTGACATCATTACATCTACTGGAAATAGCTTTTTGCCTATAGCAGAAACAATTTATGCAATTTCAGAAATCATTCAAGAGTTTTCAGTGCTACAGGTAGATTCTCTAATCAGCCCCTTTCCTCTCTTTTCCACACAAAATTTTAATTTAACTAAATAGTTTGCATTGTAAAAAGATACTTCCTTTAACTTTAACCAGTACAGAATTACTTTCACATTTTATCTATAGTCACTTATAGAACACTGTCATAAAAAATGTGTTTCCTAGGTAAACTTAAAATGAAGCATAGGTTTATATGCAAAGGAAATATTAACTGAATCCTTTACAGTATCATTGAAATAATGTCTTTCTTCTGCCAGACAAGTGATTCCTTGTAGAATGGGACAAGACTTGCCATTCTTTAGTTAGAGTTGAAAGGTAAGGTAGTAAAAGAAGAGGCTGGAAGTTAATTTTGAACTGTTATTAAATGTTTAAGAAACCTCTTTTTTTTGTGAGGGTTGGGGTTTTTTTTAAGAAAACAATGCAAGTGAAACTTGTTTTTTTCATTCTTCCTTTTTTTTTTTTATTTATGCTTTGCTAGGAAAGAAATTACAGTATTTATCTGAACCACACTGCCTTATTGAAAGCTATACTTTTGCACTGTGGGATACCAGAGGACAAACTCAGTCAAGTCTATGTCATTCTCTATGATGCTGTGGTAAGGCATTATTTATTAACCTAACCTCTGCAATCATGACCGTGGAGTATTCTTTTTTGTGGAGCCATCTCTAAAAATGACTAACTGCCCAGTGCCAGCACAGCCAGGAGTATGCTCGTGATGTATAAAAAGCTGGATTTCTTTGGGCTGTAAACATAGATAAATTACTTTTTTGTTACTTCTGGATTGTGATGGTCTAAGATGATTCTTGAATGTGTACGTATGAGAGAATTATTCACCTGTATAATCAAGAACTGATAAGCTAGTCAATAAAAATGTTAAAAAATTAAGTTTAAAATGTATTTTAATATCAGTTAGGTATTTTGTACTTTCTAAGCACAGAATATAGGTGAAATTTGAATAATTACAGTAATGCATTAAACACAACCACATGCTGTTTTAATCTGTTTTTCTTGTAGACTGAAAAGCTAACTAAAAGAGAAGTCGAAGCCAAGTTCTGTAATCTTTCTCTCACATCAGCTAGTGTAAGTGATCTTAATTCAGTGCTAATTTCCCTGTAATTTGCCATAAGTCAGTAATATTTTATTTTCTTTGTAATTTAATCAACCAAGAGTAAGAAAAATAATCTGCTTCATGTACTGTTCAGAATAGGTCAGTCTCTTTGCAAGTGCTCTGACTTGGTTCTGTTTTCCCTGGAAGTCAGTATTGCAGCTTGTTCTTTAAATATGTTTCACAGGCTGTGGAAACTAATAAAGGGTAAATGGAATACTGTAGAGAGGTATTTAATAAAGAGAACTGAGAGAAGCTTTAAAAAAAACTTCTCTGCAAATGTTGACTGTGCATAGAGTTGAAGTTAACTTCTGGATAGTCCGTGACTTGTCTGTCTATTCTTTTCCTCAACTCCACTAAGTAAAATCAACATGCTTGACACAACAAACAAAAAAGGCAGATGTCTTGCTCCCACAAATATAAAGTCAGATATTTTTCTTTTTTTTAAATGGGACCTATTATGAATGTTGTCTGTGTTGCTATGTATGCTTATCATTTATTTAATTTTTTTTAGCTTTCTCGACTCTATAAATTCATTGAGCAGAAGGGAGAAGCAAGTAATGTATTTCCATTTCTCAACACAATGATAAAACAAAAGCCAAGTGTCACTCAGCTGTTGAAGCATGGCATGAAGGATTTAGAGGAAATCATTGGTCTGTTAAAGCAACTGGGAATAAAACTTCAGGTTTGTAAAATGCTCTGCTAATAAATTAATGGAACTGCAGGCTGCTGGGCCTTTGTAATATGCCAGGAAATAAAGCTATTTTACAGTAGAAAAAGCACATGCAATGACAAAGCACATGTCTTTTGATGGCAGATAATAGTACTGGCATTGGTACTTCCCTTTTTTTCCTTTTTTTTTTTTTTTTTATTAAAGATGCATTTTAAAAAATAAGAACCCAGTCAGAAGTCTCTGGCTTAGCTTCTATCTAATGACACTTAGACTTTTTTTCTTTCCCTGACCAAGACTGAAGGCATTATTTGAACCATAAAAGAGAGATTTAAAAAAAATTCTGAAACAAACTGTAAATATTTTAAAAATACAGAAATCTAATGATCATTAAAGGCCTCCACTTTCCTTGAAGCTTGCTGTTTGGGTTTTGTGCTTCAGGCTTCTTGGGATGCTGTAAGATTAAAGCACCATTTCCTTATTTTTCACTGTATTTTAAATTTATGGAGATAAGGAATGTTTCCATACGTCTTCCTTATGTGAAAACAGTGTTTTAAATCCATGCTGCTAACAGGAAATTAATTTTATATGTGCACATATTCTTTTCTATTTTACAGATCTCAATAAATCTGGGACTAGTTTACAAAATACAGCAGCACAATGGCATTATCTTTCAGTTTATAGCATACATCAAAAGAAGACAAAGAACTGTGCCTGAAATTCTTGCTGCGGGAGGCAGATATGATCATCTGGTATGTGCTCTTCTCTTCTAGTAAATTTGTATTTTTTTTTAACCCAGGAAAAAATGACATTTTGATAACTATCTGGTCTTCCATTCTGTTTTTTTTTCTTGTTCTGAGATTCCACAGTTTAGAGGGCCACAGACAGTAGGACCAGTTCCTTCAGCCGTTGGAGTCAGCATAGCTATAGATAAAATAACTGCTGCTGTTTCCAATGTGGAGGATTCTGTAAGTCTCTTTTTTTGGGAAGTGGGCTATTTGTTTACTTCTGACAGTTCAATAACCTAATTGTAGCTAGAGATGGACAAAAAATAAGATGGTCAGATGTGTTCCAAAATAGTACCATATTGAAATAGAAGGCAGACATCAAGATTACCTGTTTTCTTTTGTGTTTCTCTACATAGAACTATTTATTAAATGAAAATTAAGGGCAGACAGGATCTTCAGGCTTACACCATTTTATTTTCAAATTAAATGGGATGTTTTTCTCAGCCTGTGTATTCTTTCAGATGGAAGAGTACAACTGTAGGTATTTAGTGTTATCTTTCCCCTACTACTTCTCCCTTTATCAACATATAGAAGATAGAGATGGAAAGAAACTTTAAGAATATTGACTACTTTGTAGTGTCACACATCTTCACTTGGTTGTGAAATGTGTATTTTATTATCTTTTCTCTATAAGAATAAATTAACATTGTTAAGGAGAGTGGGAAGGAAAGAACAGAGTAGGCAGGGATACTTGGCAAGCTGAGGCTGTGGAGGTGCTTTGCATCAAAGATTGAGCTTTCAGTGACTTTCAGGCAGATTTAGGTGGATTGTATTTCACAAAAGAGGCAGATCTAACCCCTTTTTTGTTTTTTAGCTTGATGCATTTTGACAAGTATTGGAATATTTGTCCATCTTTGTTACTTTAACTGCCTTCTGAAGGGGGAAAGGTGGTCTTGGAACTAATATTGTCTCCTTGGTTTTACTTCCCTTCAGGTTTCTGTCAGCTCATGTGACCTGCTGGTTGTAAGTGTTGGTCAGATGTCAATGAGTAGAGCTATCAACATTGTTCAGAAATTCTGGACTGCAGGAATTCCAGCCGAAATAATGTATGACTGGTCCCAGGTAGAATTTTTTTATCTCCATGTATTAACTGTATTAATGTTCTCTAAGATTAGTGAACTGAAACCATGCTTTTTTGGGGTACTTTTTCTGGTTTTATGGAGGAAGAGACTCATAATACTGAGCATGTCAGGTGCTGTTCAGATACAATAATGTCAAGAAAGTCTCACTGGCCTTGCAGCATTCTTTCAGACTTTTTTAAAAAGTGTGAAGAAGAATTCCTCCTATTAATAAACTTATTACTTAATAGGGGGGACATCAAGAACAGAACAGTAGCATCAACTTTTAAATAGCCAGATGGCCAAAGACACTCAGGTACAGAGGGAATAGTGACATTATTCTACTGTTAGAAACACAGTTTAGCAAACTGAGCTACTAGATGGGTCCCCATGTAGTCCTTGAAGAGATGTGTAGTAGGAGGGGAAGAAAGGGTGGTGATTTGAGTTATGCCCTTTTATGTCCAGCTGAAACCAAACAGACCCGTAGCCAGCACTACTTCACTGGAGTGTAGTGAGCTACATGGCAACACTGAAGTCTCTTTCAGAGGTAATGGCACTTACTTAAGGATTATGAGTCTGCTTCACCTTAAGTGTTCCAGTTTGTGACTAACAAGAGAGACTCTGCAGTTGCCCCTTCCACATCAGGTGTTGTGGGGCAGGAAATTTTGAGTTAGTTCAGTTTTTTGTCAATACAAAATTTTTTTTGTCATTTTTTGCCATAACGTTTCCAACAGTTTCAGTCCCTTGGGACTGAAAAAAGTCCAGATTATATATTTTTCCTATGATCCCCCTAGGCTGGAGTTTCTTGGTTTGGCATTGTTTGTTTGTTTCTTTGATTGATAAGGAGTGAAGATTTGGGTAGTTCTTGCCTCTGTCTAATGCTCTTCTGCAACCCAGTGCTGAGTAAGTCAGCATAGTCTTGGTTTTACAGGAACCCAGCTGGAGTTAGCTTTTGTGGCAGACCTCCAGCCATGCAGGACTGAAAGCTACAGGCAGAAGGGTGGTGACTGTTTTTCTGATGTTATATTACACATTTTTACAGTTACTTAGACTCTGCACTTCTAGGTATAGGTAGCCCTTCTACGTGGGAACTTGGGCTGCAGGACCCAGGCATTTTCTCCATCCAAGCATAGACTTTGATTTCAGTTTTAGCAAGCATTGGGTGGATAAATATACGCATAATCAAGTTTCATCTGCTCAAGTTGTTAATAAAGCTTTTCTGTCTCTGAAGCCATGTGACTGTTGCATATCAAGTTACTTTAATTAAAGACAGGAGACTGATTACTTAATTGATCATTTTATAATCTGTCACATTAATGTCTCATTCCCCTTCTTTTGTTGACACTTTAGTCCCAGGAAGAGCTGCAGGAATACTGCAGATGCTCTGGGATTACGTATGTGGCTCTGGTGTCAGAGAAAGAAGGAAGTCATGTGAAGGTAAGCATGGGGCCAGAGGATGCTTTATGGTGTTTCAGATTTGTACTCTGTTCTACATTTTTTTTAAAGGTCATTATTAATACTATATAAATTATACTTAAGTCAGTGGAGTTGAGGTAAATACAGTTTTGGTTGTTAAATCGTAGAATGTTATTCTGAAGAATTTCAACATTTTAAACATTTTTTTTATCCCTGCATAACGCTCTTATTCACAGACCTCCTTCCCTCTAGGAAAGTCCAAAAACTAGTGCAAACATTGCTTGACAGTGCCATCGATGGTTTAACGTGGAAAAAGGTTTCTCTTGTCTCTGGTTTCTTTAAATCTACAAAATTAATTAGTTGATCTTTGCAGTTGGCACCTTTTCATGCTACAAAATAAATACAATTAAAATGTTAATCTAAGAAAATCTGTGGAGTTCCAACAGACAGTCAGAACCACACTCTTCACCTCTGTAAACTCAGGATGCAGAGACTGGAGTGTGTCACAACATGAACATACTCTGTACTTCTGTTCTCTGCAGCTTATCGTTCTGGTACCTTTGGTTTTTTTGAAGTTAATAGTTTTAAAATATTCTGGATCATTAAAGAAAAGATCTTTTTTTAATAAAGATTCATTCTTTGTCTGAAAAAACGCTAACCATTTGACAGCATATGGCAAAGACAGCAAATGTGCCTTACTAAAATATTTTTCACTTTTTATTCACTCTGTTACTGTAACAGCAATAATTGCAAGAATAGTAAATCTTGATAATGACAGTGTGATATTTCAAAGTCCTCCACAAGCCTATTATAGAGTGTTCTTTTAAATATGGCTTTATTGAAGCAAAGCCAAGAGAGGAGATCTTAATGAGGTGAATGGTGTTGTTACTCATAAAGATGGTGCAGATTCCTAAGTTTTGAATGTTTGAGTTAACTCTTGCAAATTGAAAGGCAAGCCTTATTCTAATGTAATTGCCTAACTAAAAATATTAATAATATGTTATTTACAATATAAACCATTCTTTTTAATTATCACATGTTATATGCAGGGAAGCAAGCTAGTTTATGGTTTGGAAATGAAAAATAAATTAGTAGTTGGCTAAAAAAAAATCTAATCAAAGATTTAATTGGCAGTGATTGATTTGTAATGATAATAGCTTTCTACCTTTAACTTTAATGGGTGAAACAGTTTGGTTTTGATTAAGTTTGATAAATTTATTTGTATGCCATTTTAAGAATCAACAATCTTAAGAACCATTGAACTACATCATAGGTGAAATCCTTTGAGAAAGACAGACAGACGGAGAAAAGGATTTTAGAATCTGACTTAGTGGATCACCTGATCCAGAAACTGAAACTGAAAATTGCTGATGAAAGATGTAGTAGGTAAGTAGCCTAACATGTCAGTAATGTGAACAATCAAAATCAGAAGCAAATGTATGTTTGCATATGCTCAGTTAAACCTTAATTTTATTTGGTAAAGAAATTGCTAAATGTCTTTTGAGGGGAAAAGAAAGCCAAAGGCTTTGTTATAGAATTGTATTGAGATGAAGAAAGAAACCCATTTCCCTAGCTGCTGCTGCATTCACACATCCATAGTCCTAAATTAAAAGGCCACACAGTTATCTCAAAGCTGCTAGAACAGCAGTAGTGTTTGGCTGCCTGCAAGTCCCTATTACTGAGCAGAAGTCCATTACATTTGTGTATTGTGTGATCAAAGAATTAAAGCAGCAAATCCCTTTAATTCTGAGGCAGTATTTGTATGGTGAAATGAAGGTGTAACTGTTGAACTTCTATATGCTCTGGTGGCACAAGTGAAAGTAACACCTGGCTTGAGGTAGAGGTAGAAGACTTGAGGTACACAGGAAAACCCCTTCACCCTGTCTTCACTGAACTTTCTATTTATTGTCACCAGTGGAGGTTAGTACAGAAATGACAGGAGAGGCTAGTCATTCCTGTGCTCAAGCAGTACAGCTGTTACTTACACATAGCCTGTAAGTCTATAACTGAACATGCATCTAGATATATTTATGTATGTACATATATATGTGTGCATTGGCAGCAGGAATGGACATGCATTAGTCACACAAAGTATAATTCATAAACTTAAACAGATTTGCAAACGGTTTTTCTGACTAGGCTTAACAATAAAGGAAATCTCTAAGCTTGGAAATGCTGAAATCAAGCAGTAGTTCATACAAGCAGTTGATGTCTCCTGCTCCCCACCTCTCATTCTCCTTTTTCTGGCCTCAGCCAGCCTTAGTGTTTAACTTTGCAACTAGAGTGATCCTCAGGTGCTTTGTGACAGATACATTAGAAGCTGTGAAAGAAAATCATTCTTTAAAAAAGTTACCTTATTTCTAAATCATGAAAACATAATAGAAGAACCTTTCCATGGTGCCACTAAACAGAAAGATGCAATAGCTGACTGTAATAGCACTGGCAAATTTCTCTTCTAATGAATTCCTGAATGTGGAATGTAAACTTATCCAAACTAATTACTGAAGACTTCTTTGAATATGTATGCTCTTAAGTATAAATAGTACTTTTATACTTTAGTATTAGGTCACAGAAACCCGTGAGAAACAGATTAAATTAATAATTCAGAGAGAATACTCTCACAATATATTTTTGTATTAGGATATAAATCACTTTTGCATGATAGGGAGGACATTTTTTGTATCCATAGGGAGCATTGCTTCTAGACCTGACTTTTTAATATAATTTTGTACGGTTTCCTGTCAATTCCTGAATAGAATTGATTAATGAATAATAAATGTGTGCTGGGGAATATCTGCAAACTTCTTTATCTGTTGGAACTAAGTTTAAGTATGTATGATAATCTGAAACTACTGTCTTATTACAGTATTTCTTTATCATTGTAAATCTGTTTTCTTAACTGTCTTTGTTTATTTTTAGAGAAACCACAGATAATCTTTCAATACCAAATCAAAAAGGATCATTTACTAATCTTTCAGGTATTTAATACTAGTTACAGAACATACAAACTGTTCATCTTTCTGCTCAAAAACTATTTTGTAGGAAAATATTACCAAAGGCAAAGTAAGAAAATACTTTCTAGCAGAGCTCTGTTTAGAGGCAGTACCTCTTAATCTCAGATATTGTTCCAAGTGATTTAAAACTGAATTTTTTTCCAAACTAAGTGCTCAGACCAATGGACAGAATATTGTCTATACAAGCATTCATTGATGCAGTAATCCAAGTGGCTGGTAAAGCCAAAACTCACAAATTTTTCCTATCTAAGGAGAAATTTAAATGTCATCTTGATGAAAAATAACTTCACCTGTGATCGTTAATGCATTGAGACCTGTTTACATTGACTTACCAAAAAAATCTGCAAATAACATTTTTTCCAAATGAAAATGCCTTTATACTTCTAGCTATGGATTTGCATTCCATATTCTGATAAATTTGTATATAAAGAATAATATTAGGTGCTTACAGTGTGGCTGAAGTTTGGCATTTTTGATACTTGTTTTATTGAGCACTGATACAGAGTGTGGTGGTGGTGATTTTTAAAAAAGCACTTCTGCATAATAGGAAGGGAGATAGACCATGTTTAACTTCTGTGTGGCAGGGGGTGACTACCAGAAGTGGAAATTTGGATTTCAAAATAAGCCATTTCAGATTTTAATTATGGTTATTTGAGGAAGCTGGGGTTTATTGTTCATTTTGTCAGTGATTATCCTGAGGGACTGAGCATTAAATAGTCACCTCATTCTTGTAATGGCTTTTCTTTTTTTTTTTTTTTTTTTTATATTGGGTGCAGTGCATTCCTTTGTAAAATAATGCAAGTCATTTGGAACTTTTTCTTTGTTTCAGGGAACTGTGATGTAAAATACCAAATTTTTCAGTTGTAACAACCAGTCCTTCAAAAGTCCTAAGTGATGGTTTGAGAATTTATGTGCACATCCCATTATCCTGTCAGATTTCAGAGATTTTCAGCAGCTTTTTAATCCCTGTACTACCCTGATTTTAGATTATTAATATTTGTGAATTTTCTGTTTCTTGATACTTGTTCTGTAAAGAAATACTATAAACTAAAATTATGTGTTTGCATTTCAGGTGTGTTTGAATCACATGGAACTCTCGTAGTGCCTAATGTTAGTGTTATAGCTCCTGAAAAATTATCTGCCAGTGCCAGGCGTCGGCAAGAAATTCAGGTACACACACATCAAATAAGTATTCAGAAGTGATCCTTAGAAGTTAAGGAATGATAGAATTCATACTTCCACTATCACCTAACTTAAAAAAAATCATCCTGTTTGTTCTTTATTCATAAAATAGACTAGGCACAACACAAATGATTGAGGGCAAAGACCACCCTTTTTAACAGTTTGGATGTTAGATATTATCTGTGACATCATGGCTCAGCTATCATTGTGCATACATACTAAAATCTTAGTTTTCTAGGAACTGTGATTCTGGAAGCTCCCTTTTTTCTTCCTCCCTAAATGCTGAAGTGTGTTAAGCCCCATGCACTCCCCACCAGTGGGATCAGGGAGAGAATCAGAAGGGTCAAAGCCAGACAACCCCTGGATTGAGATAAAGACAGTTTAACAGGGAAAGCAAAAGCTGGGCACACCAGCAAAGCAAAACAAGGAGTGAATTCAGTGCTTCCCATGGGCAGGCAGGTGTTCAGCCATCCCCAGGAGAGCAGGGCCCCAGCATCTGTGATGGTGAATGGGAAGACGAACACCAGCACTCCAAATGTGCTCCCTTCTTCCTTCTTCCCCCAGCCTTATCTACTGAGCATGGTGTCACACGGTCTGGAGTGGCCCTTTGGTCAGCTGGGGTCACCTGCCCTGGCTGTGTCCCCTCCCAGCCTCCCAGGCACCCCCAGTCTCCTCACCAGCCTGGCAGTATGAAAAGCAGAAAAGGCCTTCGCTCTGTGTGTTATCAAACAAGTTATATTTTTAAATATATTTTTTTAAAGAAGTAGTCTATGCAGCAGTGGGGAGAGATATTGGAAATTTTTTTTTAACTTTTATAGTGTTTGATCCCTACATCTGTGCCTAATAATCTTGTACCAGCTATTTGCTGCCATACTTACCTTTATTAGTGATTAACTGCTCAGCAATAACAAAAAAACATCTGTTATCAATCCTGTGTTCAGCAAAAATCCAAAACACAGCCCCATACCAGCCACTGTGAAGACAAAACTACCCCAGACAAAACTAGCACAGAGGTGCAAGTTCATCATACCTTAATTCATAGTATGTTTGTAAAAGATACTTTATGTATTTTGCTTTATTATGTTGTCTCAAACTAAAGGCCTAAGAAAAAAGTGTGGATTTTAAAAACACACAAAACCCCCCAAACCAAAACAATAACAAAAAACCTACAGTCCTGCCAAAAACATACTATAGTGATGTAGAAAACATTCAGTGATGCTAGAAAGAAATATCAGTTTTCTTGTTTAGCATTATTAGCCTCAAGATATTTAGAGTACATGGTAAAACAGAACTGTAATTTTATCTCCTTTTCAGTCCAAAATTGGATGTGCAACAAAAAAATCTCCCCAATTAATAGTTCGTAGAACCAGATAAAGAAATGGATGTTACTCTCTGAGCTTAACAAACCTACTGTTTTCAGGTTTGGAATATGTAAAAGCAACTTTTCCAAGGTACAAAAGACAACATAATGCAAGGCTGCACCTACATTTGTAAAGTGCTACCTTTGCAGGACCACTAGGTTGCTCTGAAAAAAGATGTTATATGACCCATATGTTGGTTTGGCTTTCAAAAGCCATCCTTCTTTAGCTGGAGGTGATTCACTGCATCCAGTCACAGGTTCTCTCTCGTTCCTTTGGATGTTATCTAACACCCAGAAACAGAGGGCACTTTTCACTAGTTATGCAAGCATCCACATCGTTCTGTCTGCCTTAGCACCGTGCCAGGATTATCAAGTGTGTACCATTGCTTCAAGAGTGTCTCAGCCCCAGTCTCCTTCCTCTCATCAAGGCTTATTGTGAAATTTTTACTGAAAATTATATTAAACATTTGTTTAAATCTCATGTAGTTCTATGTCTTGTTAGAAGCAGCCTTTTTTGTTCTCATCTGTGCAACATGAAATCAGTGTTCCCAACCTGTGTTACACAAGCTGTGTATTTTACTTTTGCCCATCTTTTGTTCCCAGGTACAAACAAGACTTCAGACATTCATTTCTAGCCTGCAACAGAAGACAAACGAGATTGAGATTTTAGCAGTAAGTACTTGGCAGAAGCCTGAATTAATTCTGAATCCTTAACTGCAGTGGCTGATGCCGTTCCTATCTGGAACCAACTACTGCCAGTTGCCTCGCTTTAGCGATAACCAAATGAATCAAACTTCTGGTTCAAGACCCCTGCTATGTTTCTCTGACACTTAGAAAGTACCTCAAATTGTGTGTATGGGACAGTTGAAAGGAATAAAATATAGCAAGCATTTAGTTGTAAGCTCTTAAGCTGTAATTAAGCTGTAAAACTACTGTTGTAATAACTTGTTCCTGCTAGATCTGCACTTCCATTTAAGCCAAAATAGCTTTTCTTTGTATATAACTTTTAGACTTTACTGACAATGTCACAAAGGACTTTAAAATGGTGTATGCTTTTCAGGAAACATAACTGCCTATTTGCCTGCACCTATGTGCAACTTTTCCCTAATGGAATCTGTCATGAATAGTTGAAAAGGTTTTAATAATTTTAAGCTAAGTTCCCAGTTTTAGCAGCAGGAGTGCTTCTCTGGAAATCAAAGTCTGACTCCCTTCAGTATAACTGCTCTTCTCTAGTTGGCAAACTGGTAAGAGACAACTGTTGAGTATTGATTTCTTGCTATTTTTACAGGTTGATCTGCCAAAAGCAACTGTGATACACTTCTTATCATTAGAGGTAAGCAATTAATTAGAACTGTAACTGAACACAATAGATAATAAATTCTGTTCCAAATGAAGTGAAGTGTAAAATTCACCCATTCTAGATTTCTCTTTCAAGTTTGAATTAGGCTGAAAACTTAAAAGGACTTTTTTAGCTAGGGAGCTTGACTGAGAAAAAACTTTTTGTCAAATGTCCAAGTTACACAAGACAGTATTAGGAAGTCCTAATCCAAAGCCGTGAATTTTTTCTTCAAGAATAATTATCTAAAATTAAATCTTAACTTCTCCTTTTCAGAAACCAGTAAGTATTAATAGCAGATTCAGCAAAGGTGTTCCTTGAAGTTCTTAATGAAGGAGAACCCAAAATAGAGAGGCAATTGTCTCAAGTACAGTAGCTGAAACATCTCTTAGTGAAGCCAAGATATAAAGCGGATATATCAATATCAACACCTTTAACAGCTCAGGATGGTGCATGAAAGATGACAACACCAAAGACAAAGCTTTCTTTTTTCTCTAATGACAGCACTAGCTTAAGAGAGAGATGGATGCCTCTCCACCTCCAACAAAACCCAAACTCAAAATTGCATCTTACTGGAAGTGCATTTAGTACTTTCATACCTTTTTTTTATCTGCTGCTCTGAAGCAGTGCTTGTCTGGTAATCAAAACCCAGTGAAATATTTCCAAAAAAATTCAAAATACTTAGTTCATCCCATCTGTATAAATCATTGAGATAGTTTATCATCTTTTACTTTTAAAAAAATTTAAATACATACGCACATCAGCCTGCATCATTAATTTTTGATCACCATTACATCAGTTATTGTATTCTCTCCAGCACTGCCAAGCTGACACTGCCCTTTTCATTGCTTATGCCTTTTTTAGCACTGAAATGTATTAAGAAACTTATCACTAAATTAAGTTCTCTTAAATAAATCAAGTTGCACGTGTTGTTGACGTTCATCATGTTTGAAAGCTGTTTAATTAAAGAGCATTGACATTACATACAATTTGAGTATTCATTAAGGCTCCATCCTACTGGCAGAAGTATGTAAGACCAGCATAGTTCCTTGTCATTTTTTTTTTTCTTAGCTTGATGGAGATAGACAAGCCTTTGATGCTACTGTGAGACAACTGATGTCACGATGGCCCAAGCAGAGATCTTCATATTTACAAGCTATTTGTGATGAAATTTACAGTCTCAAAATGGAAAAGAGGTAAATTTGTTAAGCTCTTACGGGTACATAAGCTGCCTCCTGCCTCAATTTTTTTCTGTATTCAAACTAGAAGATAAGCTGCTCTGAACTTGTCTTCACCTTTCCTCTCTCTGAAGCAAAAGATATTCATGAAATGTGTATAGTTCCTTCAAAACTATAGGACTGGTCACTAACCCTCACCTACTGATAAAATGTAAATTCTTGGCCATGTAAATTCTTCATTTTTTCTACATCTTTTCAAGCTCTAGCATGCATTGCCACTTACCTCACTTGCTGCTGTGTTAATAAAAATGAATAGCAGACAACTATGTACAGTCAGGTATCCTGCTATACATAGTACATGTATGTATGTCAATATACATGTATGTATAATATACACATATGTACTGCTACATAGAAGCCCTCTTTCTTGATGAAAGGGACTTAGCTTGTCTTTTGAAACTCATAAGCACATTTAATTCCTCCTGCTTTGAAATAGTATGACGGTAAGTCAGGCACAGGTGGGAGAGTGCCCAGTTTTGTACAAACATGATGGATGCTCTGCACACATTCAGTTTTAAAACTCCAGTTGTCAAATGTTGCATGCACTGGTCCACTTGAGACCCGGATATTTATGCCTAATTATGGGTTTCAGTTCATTTTCATTTCCTTAAACCTTTGTTCCACTTGAAGGTACTACTTAACCTTTAAATAAGACTAAAACTTTGGTTCCTTTTTCTTAGATGCACCAAAATTGCAGGTTTGCTGTTTACTAAAGGCAGCTACATTATCAAGTTAAGCATTTTTTTTCTTCATAGGGCTTGCAAGGCTATGACCAACAGAACCCAAATAATATTCCATACAATGCTGGGTATGAATGTAAACAGAAATGAAGACAGTCCCTGACTATCTTCCTATTCTATTTGGGGCCTGAGCACTACTTAGCCATAAGCCTTCTGATCACTGAAGTTTAAAACTTAACAAGCAATATCAATGGAAAGAGGATGAGGGGAAAATTGCCGTCACAGCCAAACTAAAACGTAGTGATTTTCTGCTAAATCTTTGCTATCTTATTGTGAGGATTTGTCACAAGAATTGCGGCATTCAAACCTGCAATTTCCAAATTCTGAAATTCTTTTTTCCTTCCCTCTGCAGGGTTCCTGCACTCGTCCTGTACAGTTACCGAGATGAATACAAGGTTTTGTTTTAGTACTTAAAAGCATCTTTTATGGGATGCTTCTACAAATGGTCAACAGCATTTTGTCAAAAGGAATTTCAAAAAGCTGTAATAATGCAAGACGGGCAACTAGTGCCTTTTTCTGTGTCCAAATTGCATTTCATGTACAATGTTGTCCTGGTTCTGGCCAGGACAGGGTTATTATTTACTGTAGCTAGGAGGAGGCATGGCCATGACCCAGAGGTTGATCTGTGCCACCTCACACCACTGCTGGGGGCATGGCAGAGGGAGCAGTTGGGTCATGTTGTTTCTGTGGACTCGTTCATTTTTCTTGTATCCTCTGCCACTGGTATTGTTGCTGTTACTGTTTTCTTATCTCATTGCTGGTTCCAGTAAATTCTTACCTCAACTTGTGCTCTTTACTTTCTGTGCCTCCCAATTCTCCTCTCCAGCTACCAGCAGGTGGGAGGGGCTAGTGAGTGGCACATGGATTCAACTGGAGCACTAAACTAGAGAATTACATTCCTAAACCATGACAAATACAAAACTAAATGCTTTCAAAGTGTGGAAGTAATTGTTCTATAGGCAATTAAGGAGCAAGTCTGACTATGGCCACAGATAGGTATTAGCATGTAGTTCTTGCCCCTTATGTTACACCAATCAGCTGTACAGATGTAAAACTATTTTTTATATAGTTTCAGAATGCCTTTTATGTGACAGTAGTATAAAAGAAATGTCAGTTCTAGAATTATGAAAGAATGCGTTACCTTTAATAAATTGTTTTAAACATTTTTGAGGAGTTTATGTAATAAAAACTGCTGAGCCTTATTGAAATACTCATTACAAGCCTTTTGTGTGTCATTTTTGGTTGAGTATTTTAACATATGTTTTAATTTATGTATAAAATATGGTAGATTTCAGGCTGAAAGTTGTTACAAGCCTGCCTGCCTGTGCTTGTCCTGTCTGTACTTTTGCATTTATATCAAGGAGCAGTTTCTGCAAGATGAAGACCTGATAAAACAAGACAGTTGCTTCAGCCCCACAGAACCTAAACCAAAGATGTGAAAGTGACTGACCTACATGTGGCTTGAGGCATAACCAAAGTTTTGAACTAACTTTCTTTACCCGAGTTGTCAGATTATTTGAAGTTAAAGTCATAGCAGCTTCTTGAAGCTAAACTGTAACACAACCCCATGAGGAAGAATGAAGCTGAGAATTTATGATTTACAGCAGCCGTAGTTAACTGTGTATTACATTTCACATTAAAACACTGGCTCAATATGCAGAAATGTTAAGGATTTCTGGCAATACACTGGTGTTTACCTTCCCTTCCCACTTGGTATCTTTTATTTAAATAACTTAAAACCTCTTTATTTCTCTAACTCAAATGATTGCCATTTGCAGGCTCATTACATTAATAAATACCTACTTACTTTTTCTACCCTTTCTTGTAGTAAAGAAGGCAGCAAAGTTAAAACATGTAGAGGAAACTTGCAAGACAAGCTAAAAATTTTGAGAACTGTGAAGGCTCTAACAGCACTGCCCAAAGCAGCAGACAATCCTAAAGACATAGATCCTGTGTCATTCCTAGCCATTCACCAAGTCACATCAGTCATTACACCCAATCCTTTTCTCATTATGTTTAATAGGAGCAATTACATATTTACTTTTTACATCTGCTCATATGAAGGAAGGAAGGAAAAATTCAGATCCCTGAATATACTGGATAATGTTTTTAAAAAAAAGTTTAGGTGACATGAGCATTTTTAAGCCATGTCTAAAGGGGAACATGATGCAGAGTCCTACCCTCCCCCCACCCTCAGAACAGCTGGAGCAGCACGAAGTGAAGGCTCTGCAAGAACTCGAACACTGTGCTGGCTGCCTTGAGGATATCTGCACTGCATCATGTAGACAGGGCCCTCAGATTAAGACAGAAACAGGAAAGCAGCTGTTCCTGATAATATGTTGGCACCTGCTTTCCCTAGAGCTACTGAGGCTCATCTATAAAACTGGGCATCTGTCACTGAGGCTCCTGCTCCAGTCCTGTTTTGCTTCTGGTATGGTGCCTTTCTCTTGACCCTGTGATACCCCCCAGACAGGTTTCACACTGCAGAGTAAACTGCAGCAGTGGAAGTACAAACCTGCTGAGTGTAAAGCTATTTCAGTATAATGCTGTACATACTCCTGCCATACAACAACCCAAAGCACCTCTGCTGTCAGTATAAACAAAAGTACTGATCACATCCCAGTATCCTGCTGGAAGGAAAGCCAAAGACAAGTAGTAACTCAAAAAGAAATGGACTTTGCTTTGAGCAAGGGTCAAGTCTATTACAGTGATAGTAACACACTGTCCCATCACTGTGTTGCTTTACTCTTCTTGGCCTTGCTTTTCTTGTCTTTCTTCTTCAAGCCATCCATGTTAGCTCTTAGCAAATTTGAATACGCCTGAAAGAACAATTAGAACCATTTAAAAGAATCCCAAATACTAAAATGACAACATGCAAGAAGTAGCATTTTATGAATTACTAATGGCAAATTATCAGAGTTTTCCCAGAAAATCATGCTCTTACACACTGCACCAGGAAAGACCTGTACAAGGTTCAATAAAATAATTCAGGATTTTTTAAAAACAGATTAAGTTAAATGGGTAGTCTAAGTTAGTTTCTGAGGAAGCTCAGCACGGAATCAACCTGTTCACAGTTGTCCAGTGCTTCCAACAGACCACTTCTACTACTTACAATAAAGGAGGATAAAAGGCATACAAAACTTACCATCTGGAATTTATTTACTTCCTTTGAGCTCACCTACAAAAGTAATACTGGAGGTTAACCAACTCTGGCTTCTATTACAGACCAAGTATTAGTACCTGTTTACCCATCAGTTACCATCTGGTCTTTTTAGCAGCAGTTGGATCAACTTTTATCACATTCAGTGGTCACTATGTTGTACTGGTATGTCATAGGGCTTCACTGATTTAGAGAACTGAAAACAGTCCTTGATTAACAAAACCCTCTACAGGCCATTCATTCCTAAATCACATGTTTTCAAATGGGAAGAAAGTGAAAAAAGCAAAGAAAGGTTTGATTCACTTGTGGGGCCAAAAAAATGCTGCAGCTCAGATTCTCAACAATTTCTCAAAGTAACATTTTTCCTTGTGTCACATCACCCAGCAGAGCCAAAGTCAGCTAAAGCCTTTCCCAATCCCCCATTCAAACTAAACACACCTCAGGTTTGCAACTTTCAGTTAACATTTTCTAACAGTTTCACTTAAAATACAAACCATTAAATCAAGAACACAGAGAGCTGCTAATCTTTCTAACTTAAAAGCTGTCACTTACCACTGTGCTAATTTTCTTCTTTCCATCAGTTGCTCTTAGGAGACACTTATTGTCTGCTGGTTCAAAAGTTTCTACATGGCCTTTGCGTGGAACTGGTTTTGTTCGGCCATCATCTGTAGTGAGAAAGCATTCTTATTATTTCATTAAAATCAACAGATGCCTTCTGATGTGAGATGTTAAAAACTGCTTATGAGCAGATCTGTAAAACACCTTGGACTCTCAGGCCAATTGAACTAACACTGCTGCCAAATTGCTCTTACTCTAGAACCCCAGAAGGATCTGTTCTGTAAACTGTATCTGCCAGAAAAAAATGAAGTAAATCCTCCCCCCAAAGTGCTGTATGCCCCGCCTGCTCGAGCAGCAGCATGCTTTAAATGCACATCACCCTGCTGCCTCGATACATGGCCTCTCCAGCAGAGCCTGCTAGCCAGGAACCAGAGGAACATGAACGCACAAAAACAACTTCAGAACTCTCCTTTTAAAGAAACTAACGATTTTTCACTTACTGTTTAACAATCAGAAAGTCCTGCAGTTTGAAATACAGTCTTACTCAAAGATCATTAGTACTAACAGTACTAGTACTATTAGTCCTACAGCTAGTAGTTGTAGAACTAACAGTAACAGTGGCACCATCAGTGCTCCAGCTGACAGCTTTGTCCCTATGGCCGCTCTGGTCTTCAGATACCCTGGGTTACAACTGTATCGCCTAGAATACCTGGTGACAACAGCCAGAGTTATAAGAGCACCTTTTTAATCCAGTAGCAGACTCAAAACTTACATTTCTTCAGCGTTATGAAAACGCTCCCGGAAGTCCTGCACTTTTGGAAGAGCCTGGTAAGCTCCGTCAGGAACTGCAAGAGAAAGAGACGCGCCCGTGGCTGGCAGCACCCCCGAGCTCCGGGCGCTCCTCCCGGCGCAGCGCCGGCCCGGCCCGGGCCCTCTGCCCCCGCGGGAGGCGCCACCCACGAAAGGCGAGCTCTCGGCTCTCCCCACGCTGAGGCTGCAGCACCCCAAGTCCCAGCCGGGGGCGGTGCTGACTCGAACGCGAGCTCTGAGCCCCCCGGACCTCCCGCGGTCCCGGCGCTTCTGCCTCGCCGAGACAGAGTCCCCGCGATGCTCGCTCCGCTCCCCCCCCCGCAGCGGCTCCCACGCCGCCGGGGCCGGCGCGGGCCCGGCATCGCCGCGGGCCCCTCTCGCCCTCTCTCCCTGCCTCTGTCGCTCGCTCCCCCGCGGCGGAACGCGGGGCTCGCCCCCAGTCCCGCCGGGCCGCGGGCCCGCACCTGCTCGCTCTCCAGCAGCACCATCCTGCGCCGCTCCGGAAGGGCCGCCCGCGCATGCGCCCCGCGGGCAGCGCCACGTCAGCGGCGCGAGGGGCGGCCCCGCCCACAGCCCCGCCCACAGCCGCGCACACAGCCCCGCCGGGCCGAGCGCCATTCCAGCGGGGACCCTCCCGCAGCCGGGCGGGCACAGTGTGATTCCAGCGGGGACCCGCCCACAGACCAGCGGCTCGGCGGCCACAGTGTGATTCCAGCGGCGGCTCCGCCCGCAGCCGGGCGGGCACAGTGTGATTCCAGCGGCGGCTCCGCCCGCAGCCGGGCGGGCACAGTGTGATTCCAGCGGGGACCCCGCCCACAGCCGGGACGGGCACAGTGTGATTCCAGCGGGGGACCCCGCCCGCCCACAGCCGGGCGGGCACAGCGTGGAATTGATCCAGCGGGGACCCCGCCCCAGCCGGGCGGGCACAGTGTGATTCCAGCGGCGGCTCCGCCCGCAGCCGGGCGGGCACAGTGTGATTCCAGCGGCGACCCGCCCGCAGGCCGAGCGCCGTTCCGGCTGCCGGGCGCTGGGGACCGCGTTCCGTAGGCGCCGTGCCGCGGTGTCCGTGCCCGTTCAGGCTCGCAGGCTTCACCCGGGACTGGCCCGTCACCCCCAGTGAGACGGGACTGGTGCAAAGGGCCCAGTGAAGGGCGGGATTTGAGGCTAAACGAGCCAGAGCCCTGGATTTGTGCAAAGGGAGCAGAGGGGAAGCCTGCGCCTGGCAGGGCCGAGAGAGCGCTTCAGACCCCTGACCCTTGAAGCGGCTCCTGAGGGGTGGATTCTGTAACGGGAGTTTCGTGTCACGCCCCTGACAGGAGCACACAGAAGTAGCATGTGACCTAGTGCCTTTTCGTGTTTATCACTAGGAAAATAGATCTATTTTTCCTCCACGGACCTAACAAAAGTGGAAGATAATACTTTACAGATTAAAAGGAAAAACCGTTCTCAGGCTGATGGGTGCTTGAGTCCCTGAGGAATTCATACTGTTTATTTATGGTCTACGTTCTAGACAGAACTGAAACTATCATTCTCATGGTGGGGGTGTTTCTCGGTATATGAAACAACACGTGATAATCAGAAAGCCTAGTCACTCCAAAAGTCCTTTTTAGAGTCCGCAATTACCTGCGGTGCTTTTGCAGGTTCAGCGGACGGCAGTAGAGGGTGCTGTGATTGCACACACAGAAATGAAACTGCCTGAAGAACAAGAAAACAAACACAGAAGATAGCCGGTCGTTGCAACACAGCCATGGTGTATGAAAATCTACCCGGTATTAAGGTAACTCCATGATGTTAGAGTCAAGGGAAGTGTAAAGATCCAGCACTACTTTTCCCACATCGTGGATGGTATCATCCTCCTGATGCTTTTGCACTTGTATTATTTGCAGTTGAGGAGGAAAGACTCAGTAAAACAAATTTCATTGTTTCTCATGGCATTCAAAATCTTACTAAAAAGGAGGAATATGTGTTATTGAAGCCTCCTGAAGACAGGCATTCTAAGGGGACTCCATCAGTGCTGTGGCTGGAAATACTGATAGGCCAAAGCCCTGTACGAAGTGCAGTGAGTGATGGTCCCTGTCCCTGCAGCTTGCAGTCAGTAGGCACAGCAAGCGAACACGGGTGGATGCATGGAGTCATTGCTGACACGTACTGCCTCTCACCCTGCCTGGTTGCTGGAGAAGTCATAACACATTTCTGATTACAAGAGGTTGTTTTGTCAGAAATCAGAGTAGGGTTGCATTTTCAAGAGAGCCTTGAACATGCACAATGTAAGAATATTGCAGGTTTTTATAGGCAACTTGTGAAAGAAGAGCAGAAATGGAAAAACTAAAGCAATTGCAACATACTCCCCCTTGGACATTACTATGGTCACAGGCACTGGAAGGCAGAAGTACATTTCCATTCATGCTTGCCAAAAGAGAGGATGTGTGGTCTTGTAGCTGAAACACAAGGACTACAACTCTCACCTGAATTCTGACTGTTGACTTCACCAGAGAAGTCTTGTGTTGCCATGAATTTCTCTCCTAACTTCTCTGTGCTACAGCTCTTCATTATAAAGGTGGAGAAACATGGTATGTAGTTATTCTCTTCAACCCTTGACACAGCAAAAAGCATCAATGCCTGTGAGAAGGACACCACAAAGGGGTTTTTCCCTTAATCCCCCCCTGTCTGTCAGGCACTGCCTCTTGCTGAGGAGTACCTTCAGGACGCTGTGGCCTGTAACCTCAGTGTAACCTGCAGTGGTGCCCATCTTGACGTAGCTGAGGTGTCAGCAGCAGTGTAGGTGCGACATCAGACACCGTACAAAGATACAGGGCATCCACCTCTCCAGGCAGATTCCTTGCAGGAATCTGTGACACTAAAGCCCTGGTTCTGCTGTATGCTGGAAGAAGGGACAAAGAGAAAACTGCTGTGAAGAACTCCAGAGAGTTGCATGAAGTTTATGTTTTTCAAATCTGTTGTTTTATCAACAACTTTTTTGAAAATATACTTGTCTCACTGCTAATAAAAGAAGTGGCTCCACTGAACAGCTGAATTTCTTTCCACAAGAAAGAAGGGTTTTTTTGGTTTTTTTTTTTTTTTTTTTTTTGCATGTGTGCATGTGTGTTAGCTTATCTTCCCGATCTTGAAGTTGTTTTTCAAGCCAGAATGTCACAATTTAATTGGGGGAGAAGCCTTAATCGCAACTTGCAAACAAGGTGAAAATGGAACACTTTTAACGATTCCTTTCCAAAAAATAGATGGAACAGGGGAATGCTGACATTGCTTTACTTTTGCCAAAGGCTGCCAACACTCCGAGGGAATAAGCTATTCAGCTGGCGAAAAAGTGCTGAACAAACACTGAAGGAGCTAAAGGGATACTCCCAATCATGATATACTCGCTTTCCACTCTATCTCCTGCCTCAGTCTGATGTCTTTCCCCTCACCTCATGCCCTCACAAAAAAAAACAAACCCAAAACAAACAAAACAAACCCAAAAAAACCCGAAAAACAAAAGAAAAATAGTAAAAAGAGAAAAAAAGAGGAAAAAGAAGCAAAAGAAAAAATAAGAAAAGACAGGTTGGATTAAAACAGTAGCAAGAGGAATTGGTGGATCCTGAGAGTTGGCAGGGGTATTAGTATTTTGTAACCTGATCTGTCATGTGACCTGGGCCAGGCAATAAAAATAAGTCTCCTACCAGCCCTCCTGTTTGCTCAACTTTATTATATGGTGTCAGTGGAGAACTACTTTTTTTTTTTTTTTCCTTTTTTTTTGGCAAAAATTTAGCAAATGAAGCCACCTGAATCATTAAATCCTGAAGGAAATCTGGCAGAGAACTGGAGTAGGTTGTTGCTGTGCTTCCAAGTTTTCCTGGAAGCAAGCATGTACTAAAGAGAAAAGGAGAAGGTGAAATCTTCTCTCCTAAATGTGGTGGGAGGGGCAGGAAGCAGAAAAACAAAACTATTAGAAGTAAATTAAATTCTTGATCAACCTCAGTAGAGGTTGGCAAAGAGCTATTCGAATTAGCCAGCAAAGATTACTACTCATTATGGACTAGCACACACACATATTCAGCTGCTACACACCACAGTGAGCAGAAATATAATAACATACTGTAAATTACAGTTTGCTCACCACAGTGCTCGAGATGAGTTAATAACAGATAATGGCCCACAATTCACAAGTGGATCATTCTGGTAATTCTCTTTGATCTGTAAGTTCAAGAATACCACGTCAAAGTACGGCTATGAACAGGAAAAAGAGTCAGTGTTAGAGCAAAAGCCCAGTAAGTCTCCCCCCACACACCTTTACAAGTCTATCATTAGCACTGTAAAAACAAAGATGCACACCTCACTGCCTTGCTGACCTCACCAGATCTGAGATTAACAGGCAAAGGAAAAGCCTTCTAGAGCCAACATTTAACAGAGGCTGGTTGGGCAGAAAGACTGTTAACCCTGGAATAGCTACCAAAACATCCCTAAAACCTGTGCCAGGGAAGTAAAGAAAAAAGGTTTAAACAAGAGGACAGAACAGCTCTTCTTTTTTTTCTGGTATTAGGTGGATTTCCAAAAAAGCAATCAGTTGGTTACATTTGTACAGGTGAGTTTCAGTCTGGAGATTGGGTCTTAACCTTCTTTATAAGTGGCCCTTGAGAGAAGAAATGAAGGACGTGCAAGGGAACAATGATCCGAGACCTGTTGATCAAGGTAGATACAGAGGCATAAATCAGTGTTATTCGCTTCATCAGCTGGTAATCCTGAAAAAGAGAAAGATTCTGAATACCTTATAGATTCCAAAAGAGAACTAAAAGGCATTTTAGGAAGATTTTTCTGAGACCACATTATGCCACCAGAAAACTGCTGAGTGAGGAACTTTTCCTGGTGAGAAAGCCAACTTCCAAAGAGATCTCCTCAAGAAACAGGTTCCTTATGTCTTGAGAACCAATTCATTCACCCTAAGCTCTTCCCTAAGAATTTCTGTTCATTTTAGTGAATCCCTCCTATTCTATTTAATATCATGTCACGTTTGCATATAATGAGTTTCAAGACAGGTTATGTGTAACCTTGATTTCAATAGACACTGACTTTCATTGTGTAATAGCAGTGTTAACAGTGATTTATATTTTGTGAGGGAGACCAGGAAATTGACATGGATACATTTCTTAATGTATCACATTACTATTGTAGTGCAAATCGAAGCCTATCTGAGTAAGACACAAAAAGATTGTTTGTTGGAAAAGGCCTACATGGTTTTGAAGTACCATCCAGATTTAAGAAAGTTTCCCTGTCAAGGAAGATAAGGGATGTGTATTTACAATATTATTGTCTCACACATGCTTGAAGTGGTTTTGTGACAATCCCCCATCTCACAAAAAATGAGGGGGGTAGGGGGGGAAGGCTGGAAAAAAAACACAGAAAAAAAGATGCAAAGTTGTTCATCTGTACAAATGATGGTGTCATCTGTGCTCTCTAAGGAGACCCTGCAACGGCAAGTATGTACTGAATCCATGAATAATGCTGTAGTGCTCGACAACTTCTGGGAACGATGAAATTAAAGAGCCAATTCACTTTACTCCCAAAGTGTGAGGAAGGGCCTAGGGACAAGAAGCAACATGTCATCATATGTGTTTAGTTTGAAGGACAGAGCAAGCAAAAATGAATCTCACATACCTCCAAATCCAATGTAAAACATTGGAGAAAAATGGTCAGATAAAAAAAGAGAGATGCCATTTGAACATCCACCCTGTGTTTTGATTGGTCCCAGCCACTTTCAGCTGCAAGAAGAGCAGAGCAGAGTGTAAGAACAGCCTGTTCTGGAGTGCACCTGCGATGTGGCACAGCTGAGCTGTCCCTCCTCTCGGTCCTCAGCCTGTGGCTGCTGCCTCCACTGCTGGGAAGTGACACTGCACAGCGCGCACAGACACCGGCTAGAGACGGTGTGGCCGTGAGTGCGGCACCGCGGGTTTGTGCCGTCCGTGCTCAGCTTATGTGGGTCTTTGTAAATCACCTGTGAACTCCACAAGTGCAGGATCAAGCCTGTACAATGCGATGCACCTTCTGGGTGCTCTAGAAATGGTGTTTACCAAACTTCACATCTCCTCTCTCCAGCAGGAAGAGTATATCTAGCCGACACTTCATTTAGTATGGCAGATTTTTAAGTAGACACAAAATGTCTGGTTAAGAGCTGTGCAAGCATCAGGGAGGTAATTAAATTGGACCTCAAGAGTAATGAGGTGACAGAGATTAGGTTGAGCATCATTTCTTACAGATCGATGTGTCCTACTTTCAGAAGGACAGACATGCACTTGTGAAAAACTTCCACCAGACATTCCCTGTGAGATTACAGGAATTTTTTTAAAAGACCAAATGAAGAATATCACAACATATAAAAAACCAAAACCAAAACAGATAACGGAATGTCAGAATGTCACCAGGGAGGATTGCATTGTCCTTGATATCAGAGATCACCTGGGGATGTGTAATTAGAAAAGAAGCCACAATGTCATTGCTATCCTCCATTTGCAGTCTGATCAGAAGGACAGAAACCCAGCAGCATGTATTCTCTTGATACCGTGGGTGTTGCTGTCTCAGGAAGAAAAGGGTCACCTACCACCTCACCATCACTATTTCCTGCCTCTGTTGAGGATGCCCAGCAAAGCGAGACCTGGCTAGACTTCTGAGGTTTAAGGAGCACAACAAAAGCAGCAGTGCCTGTAAAACAATAGTTTCCTCATAGCTCAAGTAATGATGTCCAATAGAAGATCTGCACATCTCAAAAAAAAGACAGTCAAGTTAGTTACCAGATGAGTAAAGGTGACAGAGACTGGCTTAGACATCACTGCTTTCACTTCCATAAGCCCTAATTTTGGATAAATAGAAAATTTTAACTGTTACCACCAGATATTTCCAGTATGATTCCCTCCTTGTAAGAGCTGCCAAGTGTACCTACTTATTCAGGATTTAGTGGTACGTTTTGCTCTTCCTTAAACATTCTTCCAAATGTCCCGACACTTTCTAGGAACAGGGTGGTGTGGGGAGGCCACTCTGAAATCCAGCAGCTGCCCTGGGTTCGCTGGGTCAGCGGCTGGAGGAAGCAGTTTCCTGTTTTGCTGGTGCTCAATGCCACTTAACAATAGGGGGAAAGAAAAAACTTCAGGATCTAGGCATTGCAAAGCTGTTTTCTACATGTGCTGTCCGCCTGCCTTCCCCCTCTGCTCCGGAGGCCCCCACCTCACCCACCCCTCCGGGCTGGTTGATGGCAGTGCAGGAGAGGAGACAGAAACACTCGAGGCTGGGGTGACAAGGGCTTGAAGGTATCTCTGCCATATAAACAGCCTGGACCCCATGTAGGTGAGTCTGAAACAGCAGGCTGGATATTACTAGTTTGTGTCTGTTCTTCTGCATCCTGTGGAGAGAAAATGAGAATCATGTGCAGTGCTTCTGGAGCTTCAGGGTCAGCAAGCGTCACTCGTGCCTTCTTACAACACCTAAAACATCTCGTCCATCATAGTAGATGGTTTTCAACACCATCCTGAGATAACCATTTCCAGCAGTGGTCAGTTCATAGGGCCGGAACAGCACTGGCCATGATTTCTCATTCTGCCTTTCTGAAACATGTCCTTCTTCTCTAGTGGTTTGCTCGGTGCCAAATCCTTAATCCACTCTTATCAGCTCATGGAGTGCTTTTACTCTCCTACTTGCCTCCTACTGCCTACACACTCAGGCAACATCTCTTGCTACCCTGACATAGTTTGGTTCTGGTGATGTCTCTCCATATCCAAATAATAACTCACTTACTGGCTTTGTTTATCAAAAGCTTCTTCTGAGATGAAGGGTCGCAGGGGTAAAGCAGAAGAATCTAAGCATTGTAGCTGTGAGTGGAGCCACTCAGAAACAGGAAGCACAGGTGCCCAAACCATAATCTGGGTTTGTTGCTCTCCCTGGCCCTTTATTTCTGCCTCCCTCTCTGTTTCTCAATACAAGTTGTCTTCAAAGGCACACAGGGAAGCAGACAGGAGCCCCAGGCACATTGGAAGTCACAGGCTCTTTGTTAGTGTTCAGGCTATAGAAATCCCAGGTGAGTCACCTCTGCTTGCAGGAGCAGGTAACCTAGACTTTGCCAATCAAGCTCACAGAGCCTTAAATGCAAGTCTGACAAGGACATTATCAGAGCAATGCAGATATTACAAATGCAGTTCCTTTATTATTACATGTAGCCTTAAAAACTTCTGTGACAACTGACTCCTATAGTTTTGAAAGTTCAGGAGTGGCGTTGCTTGAAGATAGTCTGCAAGTATTGCACTAAGTTTACAAAATACTGTGCAAGAAACCTAACTGAAGAATAAATTTTGTTAAAATTTTTGTTTGTCTGTTTGTTTTTGCAGTGAAACCTCAACTCCACCTGTTGGTTTTGGTGTGGGATTTTTTTTTTTTTTTTCAGAGAAGTTATGATTGGATTATAAAGCCAGTAAAAAACAATAAAATGCCCAGGACTTAAACTGCCAAGCACACAGAGAAGTTTTACAGAGAACTCAGCCAGTGAGACACATTAAATGTAAGGCATCTATCATGCTTAAACCTTAAAATGACCCAATATTGTTTTATCATAATCGGAACACAGCAGGAGAGCTAAACTGAACTCCATTGGAGGAAGAGTACTCTAGGTCTTTATGAAGAACATTACAAAAAGGATATGTTTGACACAAAAAAAAAAGCCCCACAAATCCTAGGATTACAGTGACTTTGTCTGTGCTAAATGTTTACGTAACATTATTTTGCAATCAAGGTACGGTGTTCTCTCACCTTCATCTTTCCTTTTGTTGCTTTCCCAGACAAGACTGAAGAGTATCATTAACGCAATTTCTCAGAAGGCATCTGTCATCTGTCACATGTGTTTATATATCCATACCTACTGTGTGCAGTCTGGGAAAATCCCCTAGTGTTTTTGAGGGAGAATAAAGACCACAGGGATCAGCATGCCATGGAGCAGCAGTGTCTTCAACGTTGAGTTGCACTCAGTACTTCTTAGGACAAGTTAATTATCAGGTTAGATGAAGATAATTAACATAGGAAACAACATCATTATTCAGCAAGACATCAAATGCTATCTCGGGTGCCTGTTACTCTTGCTCGACCAGTTCAGCTCTTAACAGTGTATTAGTCATCTGACCACACGGAACATCAATCTTTCACTCCTCATTACACACTCAAATACAAGCTACAGTATTGACTTGCTCCATCCTGTAATTACAATATATAGCTGTGCTATAAAATCTATTATATCTAGAGGTTAGACTCAGAAACAAATTAATTAATTGCACTTTCTCCACTTCTAGGCTAAGATAAGCTTTTGTTGCTTCTTTTCAGTAAAAGACTGCTTTTTCTGTAATTAACATGGTTTGCTGCAATAAGCAGCGTGTCAGCAAGAAACTCCTCATACAGGGGCAAGCAACAGGCATTGTATCATCACAGGGCACCTGATTATCTGCATTATACAGTTATCTTTTGGCAGAGAAGTCTTGGCAGCAAATAGCCCTTTCAGTGTGAGATTAGCAGCTCTGCACCAGGCCAGAGCCCAGGCGACAGCTCAGCCTCTGGGTGCATGCCATGGCAGTGCTGTGTGTGGGGGATGCACCCCTCTGCACAGGTTGAGTGCTTTCCCATTCCACTGGGTGACAAGGGAATGCCTTCGTGCCTGTCAAAGGCGTACAAACTGAAATGCTGAATTTAAATTAGATTACATGATTTGTCGGATGGCAAATGTCAGGGTGGCCTTTGGACTGTTTGAACAGAAGAGTCTAGAGAAGGCTAATATTTTGGGGGCTCTGTAAATAAGCTTTTTCTTGGTTTCATTTGCTCTGTGGAGGGCAGGACTCCAAACCAATTCCCCAAGTTCTACTGCTTGTGGATCAGTAGTGTGATCCTCCTAGGGACCAGGACTTCAGTGTGGCAGGAGAATGCACAGGTCTTGCACTCATGGGTGCTGTGGTTAGACAGTGTGTGTTCAGAGAGGCACCAGAGAGACAGCCCCATCCTGGCTGAGGAAGACACACATTCTCCCAAGAATGACTTTACCTCTTCTTTTTCTCCTTTCCCTCAAAAAAATTTAAGGGAATTGTTCAGTTCCTTTTTTCCTTCAATTTTCCCCTCTTGTTTCCCTCTGTCTCTGCTCTTTCCACCCTATCAATCACTTCTCTGTCACCACTTGCCATTCTTCACCACTCTGGTCATGTACCTGACCGTCACCCAGGATGGCTTTCACTGAGCAGGGCAGTGACCTCGCTAACGCAGGGACCTCCCTGCCCTGCCTCTGGGGCAAGCTAAGGCACTAATGTCAGAGCTGGAGTAGCCATGGTGCAGTCGAGCTTGGAAGGTGAATCTTTTTGCTATTCAGGACAGGGCACACCCAGCACAGCCTTGTCCAAAGGGAGCATGGTGTGCTGCTTGTAGTGTGCTGGGATGTTCTGGTGCAGCAGTTCAGGCTGCTGTAGGATGCCTGTATAAAACAATGGTTCCCTACCCAATGCCCTCACTGTTTAAGTGACTTTCATAAGCTTAGCATGCTCAGAATCTCTAGTGAAAGCTGTGGTGCATTTGAAGAGCAAGTTGGGAAAGTCCCACTCCCTGCAGAATTAAAGTCTCTGGATGAGGAAGAAGACAGGTATCACTTTCTCTGCTTTTCTCCACTGTTTTGCTCCTGGTCCTAAGCTACAAAACAAACCCAGGATTTCAGGGAACGTTCAATCTGCAGCTTGTTCTCAGCTGATCCTGTTGCAGGGAGCAAGTTCCTGGCTGATTCACGAGCAGTAAAAATAAACAGTCTGGGGAAGGCAGGGAGGAGGGAGGGAGACTGGTGGTTACAGAGGAAAAAGTAGGAGCTACAGCAGCTGGTGTTTTCTTTGCTGGTTCTTTTCAGAGGATTTAGGCAGGTTGGAGATGTAAGTGATTAATGGAGAATGATAACACCTCACCCCCCTCCTCCTTCTCCTGGAAGGAACATGAGTCTTTATGCATATCACTGGTCTCTCAGTTTTAACCTTTCCAAGATTTACACACTCCATCCACTCCAGTGCAGTGCTGTGGAGCTGACAGCACATCTGGGTGTATTAACTGTACACTCTGCGGTTTTTACAGATGCTTAGGGTTTGTTCTCAGTGTTTGGAAACGCTGCACTCAAAGCCCTGAGACTTCCCCCATGGAACTGACCAGACTGAAGACGAACTGCCACACAAACTTGAGACTGTTTTTGTTTTCTTCTAGTCTCTTCTGTGCGTGGAGTAAAGGCCACAGCTATATATTGCAGAACCCCAGTAAAATGTGCCTCCACAGTGGCTCCCAAAGTGTATTTGGGAATAGTGTACAAGTAGCAGAAATCCTTTTCTGTCCTACTCCATAGGTATGTCAATTGCTTTGCCAAATACTTCCAGGGTTCCCAGCCCCAGCTCTGCTCAGGGCTGATCGTATCACGGCACACTTCTGTTCTCTGCTGCATGGTTAAGAGGGCTGCTTTCCTCCTGCCTTTCTTGCACTGGAAAAAAGCAGAAATAGATGGGCAAAGGAGCGTGTATAGCTTCTGCCATTGATGAAAAGGAGTTGCAACAGAAGTTTTGCGTTATAACTTTAAGGATGAGATTCCCACCAGGAGCAGCATAAGACAAAAGTTAAGGAGATGTTATTAATTATTTCTCTTAAGCAGGGCTGATGGAGGCATAAAATTATTAATAATAATGTGCTACTGAAATTTACTGAAGGTGAGATGGCACATCAACAGAGAGGGCAAGTAGAACACCAGGAAAAAAACATGTTGACTTCAGAAATTCACAGCATAGAAGGTCATACACCTAGGCAGCGGGAGCTCCTGCTGCAAAGACAGGGACAAAGTATTTGTAAGAAACAGTAGTGAACAGAGACCAAAACTTATTCATCCATTACAGGATAACTGAGATACCAGAGTGATACAGCCATGGAAGAGGTAAACACAGTCAGAGGATATATTAGACAAGACACTTTAATTGATTAGAAAAGCATTTACCACCATTGTATAAGGCAGTATCAAAACTTCATCCAGAACAATGCCCTTGTCAGCCATATTTAAAAAAAAACAAAACAAAACAAACAAACAAAAAAAAAAACCACAACTCCTGATGATGAGTAAAATGAAAACTGTCCTAGAAGTCTGTAAAAGAAACAGCTTTAAAAGTAACAAAACAAGAATGGATGAGGAAGGACAGGATTATTTAAATATGTCAGAAAAGAAAATAACAGGGAGAGAGAATTAGTCATTTAAACTAAATCATGACCTTAACACAAGAACAAGATGGTACATGAAATAATGGCCAGGGGAACAAGCTTATATGAAAAATTTCCATTAAATTTAGCAAGGGAGAAATAGAGAGAGCAAGCTTAGGATGGATCTTCACAAATTATTAACATATTATGATGCGTAAGGTCCCACCAGACCTTTTCCATCCCAAGTCCTGGCATGGACTCTGCAGATGCATATGTGTATTTACTCACAGGATGATTCAATCTTTACTGATCAGGACAGGACACTGTGAGGTACTGGTGAGAACAGGAAGCTGTCATATCTTGGTTCCTGTTTGAAATTCAGACCAGACTGAGTGCAGTGAAGGAGAAACAGCTAACTGTTGGTTGGTAGCATCTTTGGAAAATGAGCTGTTTTGCAACTCCAAATGGGCATTTTTCTATGTCACAAAATCACCACTGCCAAAAGTGGTGATGGTAGTAAGATTTGCAGGCAATATTTCCAGCAGTGCCAGAGATTGCCTGGACAGAGAGAACAGACAACCAGTAGCTCTGTGTGTGTAGTGGAGGGTGGAAATCACACAGCCAGCAGCTGAGGTTACCTGCCCTGAGTCCAAAGAAGGGCTCAGGCCCCTATCACTGCCCACAAAGCACTTGTTCATTTGACTTCACCAGTGAAAGTACAGACCAAGACCAAACTGAATGGTAGTACCCTCAACTCTCCCATGGCTCATGGCAGCTGCCATGCTCTGCCAGTGGGACACACACATTTACACACTCTTCCCATTAACCATGTGCTTGCAAGGGACTCGTGCTCCTCCCTTGCGTCTCCCAGGAGCACACCCATCACCACGTACTCTGCTTGTGGTACAGGTTGGGGTGGGAGGACAAGAGGCCTGGTAAAGGCTGAGCTAGTCACAAACACACTGGAATTTTCTCCAGTTTTAAGTTCCAAGACTAGCTTTTGCCAAGACAAGTGCTGGCACATCCCGCAGTAAAAGGGAGGGGGAATGCAAGGGCGTGAGGGAGCGGGGTGGAGAGGGAGACCAAGAGAGACAATCAATTATCTTTTTTTCTACCATGCTGGTCCTGTGAGATAGGGGAAATTTATAATGCATGTACATACTCCAGGTTTTTCAAGAGCTGTCTCTAGCTGTATATCATATTTCCAGGGGTCAAATGTTTATACATTTTGTCTACAAGAGTAAAAATGTGTATTTTTATTGGGGAGTGACTGATCACAGGAGTGAGCCAGAGTGCAGTACATTAAAGAAAAGGCAAGTTGCTTCACTTCTATGAGGTTAGCTAAGTGGTGTAGGCTCTGTGCCCCATCTTGACCAGAACTGGTTTATCAGTCAGACCACAACACTTTGACTGCATTGCATCCTTCCTTCTGAACAAAACCAAACCATCTTGAACAACACCTGAGGACGCTTGTTTATTAAGTTTATACCAGTTTTGAGAATTCTTACATCTTTTGATATGTAAATGATTTCCTGGAATCAGTCTGCCTACACAACTTGTTTAACCCACAAGACACAGTAGTTGCAAGCAGCACATTCCCATACAACATACATGGAAATGATGCTGTAGCCATATTGATGAACTTTGTCCAAATGGGCACTCTTTAGGTTTTGAACACAACCAAACTGACTGGCTATCTATAAAAAGCAATATAGCTTCTCTAAATAAGTTTTCTAATTAAGACAGGTGCCAGATTCTGCGCCTGGGACAGAATAAACCTGGGTGTACGTACAGGCTGGGGAATGAGACACTCAAGAGCAATGCTGTGGAAAGGAACCTGGGGATCCTGGTCTGAGGCAAGTTGAACAGGGGTCAGCAGTGCCCTGGCAGCCAGGAGGGCCAGGCGTGTCCTGGGGTGCACTGGGCACAGCATGGCCAGCCAGGCAAGGGAGGGGATTGTCCTGCCCTGCTCTGAGCTGGGGCAGCCTCACCCCCAGTGCTGGGGACAGGGCTGAGAGCCACAGTATATCAAAGATAAAAAGCTGTTAGAGAGTATCCAAAGGAGGGCTGCAAAGATGGTTAGGAGACTAGAGGGGAAACCAGAAAAGCAGTGGGTGGGCTCACTTGGTCTGCATCCAGGGGAGACCTCATAGCTGCTGCAGCTTCCTCATCAGGAGAAGTGGAGGGGCAGGCACCAGTCTCTTCTCTCTGGACCAATGACAGGACCTGAGGGAATGGCCTGAAACTTCAGGGGAGGTTTAGGTTGGATATTAGGCAAAGGTTCTTCACCCAGAGGGTGACTGGGCACTGGAACAGGCCCTGAGGGAAGTGTTCACAGCACCAGCCTAACAAAGTTCAAGAGGCATTTGGACAATGCCCTCAGGCACATGGAGTGACTCTTGGAGTGTCATGCACAGGGCCAGGAGTTAAACTTTGACAATCCTAGTGGGTCCCTTCTCAACTCCGCATATTCTATGAGTCTAGGTTTATGAGGAGTAATGTAGTTAGATCTTTAATGTTGAGAGAAAGAGGGGAAATTAGAAGATTACTGCACAGAGAAGTCTTTTATCGTTTTAGAAAATGATAAATCCACATACCGTTTGGATTCATACACTGTGTCTGTCACTACAGGGCACTGAACACTGGGCATTACCTGAACAGGTTTTTATCCAGTCCCTTCTCAGGAATCATGCCACTATTCCTTCAAAGGGTAAAGGAAGGGTCGCTGCTTTGAAAGATACTGTTTATAACTCACCTTTATTGAGGAAGTTTTAGGGAGTGAGGTAGGATTTTAAGTCCTTGAGCAACCTAGTCTAATGGGAGGTGTCCCTACACATGGAAGGTGGGGAGTGGGACTAGATGATCTTTAAGGATGCTTCCAACACTGAACATTCTACGATACTTCCGTTAAAGCCAGAAATCCTATGAACAGCCTACAGGCAAAACAAATACACGTTTCTCACAGGGTAAACTCACTGCTTCTCACTGGTCCTGCTTTAGTTGCTGCCTCCAAAGGCAGTTTTGTTGTTTTTTAACAGACTGCTTCAGAGTTGATGGAGAGATACTTCCCATGGGATGACAAGCCCTGCAGCACTCAGGCCCTGCAGACTTTAGTCATCCTGCATCAAGAATGCAGCACTCAAGAGGTTTTCTAGTCTTGGCCATGCCAGATCAGCTCTGCCTTCTCCTGATACCTGAATTGCCTTGTGCTAGGTGCTTCTTTTCCATGCTCAAGCAGTTCAAGCCCTCCCCACTCAGAACTACAGTACTTGGGGTCTTTTTGTAGGAGGTCTGTCCCACTTGGCCTCCAGTATCTTTCTGGGTACCCTACTGCATACTACACAAACACAGGCACTGGCTGAGTTACCACTCCAGCCAGGAGCAGGCTGAGGCATGGGCTGTGAGTTATGGAGGGCCTGCAACAACGGACAGCATGCTTGGCACAGCACAAGATGCCAAGGAAGACAAAGCCCAACCTCAGCAGGAAACCATACCTGACTTCCAAGTGTGTTTGTGTAAGGCAGGCAGCTCTTGAGGACCGTGTCATGTTTTTATGTGTGTTTAAACAGAGCCTAGGACAATGAAGTCCTTAATCCCAGCCAGAGCTCTTAAGTATCATAGCTATGCAAATTAAATAACACTAATAATACACTTTCCCTTTCTACTCACCAGGTCAGGCAGAAGAATAGGTCCCTTGTTGTCACTGTTGGGAAGGACCTGGGCTTCACATCAAGCTGGGACACATCTTCAGGCTAAGCTCAGATAGTTACTGCCCATTAGCCAGGCTGCCCTGCTAGACTTGCAATCAGGCCTCCTCCTGAGAGGAGAAGTATGTTTATACCCAAGAGAAGTGTTAATATCATTTATCCTGTGTTTGCCCCAGCTAAAAGCACATGTTTGTACAATTACCATGGTTCAGCTAACACTGGTATTTTGCATGCCACAGCAATTTGGCTGTGTCAGAGTCTATAGAACTTTTTTAGAAAATAGATAAAATGGAGTTGGTAGAGAAAAGTTCTCAGCAGACATTTGCTGAACGTGTACTTTTTAAAATAGTCCATGCCAGTTGCTGTCACTAAATTTAATGAGAGTTCTAAGACATCTAGCAAAATATTTCTTACCCAAAAGAAAATACATTTCAGTAATTTCCATCTATTCTGTAATTCAACATTATTAGTTGGCCCATTTCCCACAAGCAGAGTGCTGTACAGCAGGTAATCCTACAGACAAAGCTTGTCACAGTTCATCTCCTTCCATGAAACTGCATTATAGTGAATGATAACTGAGGACCTGCTTGTTAGTGAGCATATCACCTTTTCTAGTTACAGGAGACAGGGAAGAGCTATTCAAATAATTAAACATACACATCTACATTGTTAATCAATAACAAATTTTACTAACAAAATTAAAAGCAATATTTGACCACTCACTGAACTTGGCTAGCAGGAGAAAACAACTTTCACAAATAATATCATTGTCCAAAAAAAAAATGGGACACATTATTTCTAAGTAATATAGAAGAGAATACGCACGGAACAAACAGGCAGCATTCATATTACATTCAACAGATGTGTTCAGTTAGCTGCTCTGTACAGGCAGCATCATTTGAGAAGAAGAGGCTCCAGACACTACACAAGCTCAGCATTGCACCTCTTAGTTCTGCAAAGTTTTAAAGAGGTTTAAGAAGGGGAGCAAGACTGTAAGTTTGTTTATCAGTAACAGCTTCTTGGGAAGGCAAATGTTGAGAAAGATGAGCGAAATTATGATGAGATTGAAAGTATGTCTCTTGGTAGGGCATTTGGTGAGTTATGCAGGTAAATGCCCTGGGTTAATGGTCTCTTTCATATTGAAACAGTATCCTCAGCGGGGTTTCCTTCCTCGGCTGCTCTCAGTCCCCTCCCCCAGCGCTGTGACATGAGAAATGCCGTGTTCTTAATGACTGGAGCAGGAGGGATCTTGTTATTGTGGCTGCATCACCCCTCCAGGACACAGTTCAGTAGAAGTTTGTCATGTGGCTGGGCAGAAACGATGAATGCAGGTTTTATGAAGTTCATTCCCCAAGTACAAAGGAACAAGGAAAAAAACCCCACCACATTCATGGCTACAGGCTGCGAGAGCACGCAGTTCACAGCCGGAGCTCTGCATTGATCACTGTCAAGCTGCTGGGCTGCAATGCACCTGCGAGCTCTCCCCCACTCCCTGAGCAGCAAGCCTTTACCTGCACTCCACCTGCATGCGGAGCATCGCCCCCCCTTACCCATCTCCTTCCTTCTCATTCCTCTTCTTTCCTAGCTGAGGGCACTCCGGTCTTTAGTGTCCCTCCGATACAAATGTTGGGTCTGGGGAGAGCTAAATCACCCCTCTGCTTAGAGGCACGTGGGCATTCAGCAGTTAATATCCCCACAGGCTTGTTTCTCTGCTGCCCTTGCCTGCCTTACCTTGGGTATTGCTTCATTTCCTGTTTGGTCCCAGCAGCCGCCTCCTTTGCTTTAACTCCGGGCCATTATGCAGGCTAATATCAAACAGGTGGAAGGGGTAAACATTTAAAAAAATCCACCTCCGAACAACCCAACATGTCCTTCCTCTCCTCAATGGGCATGATGATATTGTCAGGAAATGGGTAATAGCTGCAGGTGCTAGAATGTGTACTACATGTGGAAGAATGCCTGGAGTTTGAGCATTGAAATTATATAGACAAATAACTTTGACTGCAAATAGGTTATTCTAAATAGGTATGCACTAATGCAAGGTCTCCTTGACAAAGCACCCCATGCACTCTTCTGCTGTAAGAGCAGTTGTCTTGCTCTGAGCAAGTCGCCCAACATCATAGAATGGTTTGGGTAGGAAGAAGCCTCAAAGGCCATCTTGTCCCACCCCTTCTGCCATGGGCAGGGACACCTTCCACTACACCAGGTTGCTCAAAATCCCATTTAACCTGGCCTTGAACACTTCCAGGGATGGACCATCCACAAATCTCTGGGCAACCTGTTCCAGTGTCTCACTGGAACACCCTCACAGTAAAATGTTTCTTCTTCATATATAACCTAAACTTACCCTCTTTCAGCTTCAAGCAAATCCCCCTTGTTCTGTAACTACCTGCTCTTGTTCAAAGTCCCTCTCCATGTCTCTTGTAGCCTCCTTCAGGTACTGGAAGGCCACAGTAAGCCTTCCCCAGAGCCTTCTCCAGGCTGAGCAACCCCAACTCTCTCAACCCCAAAGCTCTCTGTGAGGCTTTCCTCACAGGAGAGGTGCTCCAGCCCTCTGATCATCTTCATGGCCCTCGTTTGGATCCATTTCAACAGGTCTGTGTCCTTCTTATGCTGAAGACCCAGAGCTGGATGCCGTATTCCAGGTGGGAGGAATGAGAGTTTGGGGCAGCCAGGCTGACTCCTAGTAAGAACAAAATGCAGTCCCAAAACACACATCAGCACAGGGTCAAAACCTGGACTGGGAACTGCCACACCCTGACCTCACCTTATACTGATCTGTCCCCACTGTGTTTCTCTCTGCAGGATTTGGGGCCTTGATTGCAGGAAGCATGTGACAGCACCAAGAAAAAGCAAATGCCCTCCTGCTGTGTTATGATGTCCATAGGCAAGTCTGAGTGTACTGTGGGTGCACACACTGGTCTGATCTGACCATTTGAGGTTCATGAATAGATCAGATGCTGGGTTTTAACAGGTTAGGCACACGGCTTCACAATTTTCTGACATGTGCTGAATCATTTAGTTTGTTAGCATCTATGTGACAATAACTTAAGGTGTTCTTTTCCCCAGGAGGAAGGCATGCAAGGCATAACAATATCAGGAGTTGCTCCCTTGGCTTTGTCCACTCAGGTCTGGGAAACCATATCCCTGAGCCTGTTTCACCAGCTTTACTTTGGAAATCAGTATCATTGTTAGCTGTCAATAACTCACTCCATTTACTGCTCTCAGCTGCTCAGGAGGACACGGCAGGCTCTGAGCCAGGTAAGGTTACTGCATGATAACAGCAATTCTTAAGTCAAATAGGATAATGAGGCTCTCTCTAGACAGTGACAAGCTTTGGATTTCCCATGGAAATGTGTGCCTGTGCCTGTGTCTTTGCCTGCTCTGTTGAGAACTCTCCCCCTCTTCTCCTTTGCAGGTCTGATTCCCCAGCCCCAGCCCCAGCAGTGGTAGAGCTGAGTGGCTGTGGGCACTTGATGCTGATTAAATTCTGCTGACTGAGGAAGATGTCAAATTCTACCCAAAGCAGAGAGCCGCCAAGGAAAAGCTGCTTTTCTTTGCTTTTGACAGCTGGAGCCATGAATTTAAGCAGAGGTCTCACCTTCAGGCAAGTCAACAGCTGGGTAGGGAGCAGTCTCTCTTAAAGAGAGAGTGCACCGTATTTTGCTGGAGTTCAGTGTTGCCAGGAGGTGAACGAGTTGAAGTGCAACAGAATATTTATGTAAAACCCCAGGTGCAGCTGGGTTTTTTGTTGTCGGGTTGTTTTGGAATTTTTTTCTTTTACTAGAGAAAGACCAAGTAACAAACAAGAAAGAGGAAATGAAAACAGTCTTAATTCCCACCCTTGGTGTTTCTGGTCTTTCATTTCCCCTGCTGTATGAACAAGGAGAAGATGCAGCATGTGTCGGTACAGGAAGTTCCCGAAACCAAAGTCCTTTTGTTAAGAAGTCCGTGTGCTATGTCACATTTATTTTTATACTTTTTTATACTATATTTATACTATCTTTATTTTTATATGCACGTCATGCCATTCCTCAGGAAACAGTGCCTTATTGATCAGTAATGGGATCCATAAGACTCTTCCCTGTTTGTAAATCTGTGCACAATAGCCATCCATAACTCTTTCTGCTGAGGAACTGCTGCTTGCCTTTGCAGTGTGAAACCTACATGCTCAGTCCAGAGGCCAGTGGATGCAAGTTCCCATAACAAAATATCACTGCCCTAACTAAATCACTGCAAATCACTGCAAATATTACTGGCAGTATCACCTAAAAGACTGAGGGCTGAATGGCACTAAAATATAATTAGGCTTCACTCACGCACTATACTTTCTGAGTCCAAAAAGAGAAACTTTGTCACTGCAGGACTATGCACTGTGAGACCTAATTTTCAGTCCCATTGAGCAGAAACCAGGACCCAGAGGAGGTTCAGACCTTCTAGGAGGCAGGGACAGATCCAACTGGTATCTAAGTGCTGTGGGGAATATGTAGCATGGTCAGTCACATGGCCGCTGTCACATCATATAATTTATGTGTGTGATATCTTAGTAGGTGTGACTGGCCAGAGGTTGAAATGCAGTGGAGCCTTGCTATTGCCCTTTCCTACCTTTGGCCACCAGACAAGAAATCTGGGGGTACTCCTGAACTCTCTTGTGGAAAAGCCAGTTTAGGAAAGGATTAGATATTAGTTGGACCAAAAGGGAAGTGCATAGCTGTCTAGTTTGCAGTCAGATGGTAAGGGACATCCTGGGCTCCACATGCACATCTCAGGGATGTTTAGGCACTTCATGCAACAGCTGCCTAATGCAAGATGCACAAGTAATCCTGAGCAGGGCAGGGAAACCAAGGCTCTGGCTAGTGTGTGTCATCTTTTTCTCTCTTTCATATCCAACTTTCTTTCCCTTCCCAGCTGAAGACCTCCAAGAGAAGAAATGTCCCACCCCAGTCTCTGCCCTGATCATTGTCACACTTTCTAGGGTGCTGGGAAATATTAATTTTAAGGCCTTCAGAAGGGAATTAAATCCATTTCCACAGTACCTTAAAAATATGAAATGAGAGCTCTCTCCTTGGTTAGGATGGAAGAAGTCCTAATGGACTCAAGCATATTTAAGACTGTCAATTATTTTGTGGCATCAGCGTATATCCTGGGATGACTCGCAACTGCCAAGCTCTGGTGTGAATACACAGGTTCTTCATCATCATCATCATCATCATCATCATCATCATCAGTGTTGCTTTGGGGCAGGGGGGTAATTCTAATAAAAAACCAGCAAACATCATCATCCAGCTCAGCAGGGAAAAGGAGGGAATGGCAGAGAAGAAATATTTTGAGTCTGGATCTCTACTACTGTTGATATGGAGTAGAAGTCACAGTTCTCTGGCCTGCAAACACTGAAGCACTGTACAAGTGCTGAAATAGGATTTTTCTATGGATGTTAAGAGCTGATACATCTGTTGAAAGCAGGTATTTGCAGAGTTAAGCATAACTCAGGTTATCAACTTTAAAATTTAGGGTACAGAAATCAAAACTCCATCCAGATCCCAACCTTAATACAGGCAGGCCCTCTTTGGATCTAGCCTGATCCATTTCAACATTTTTTTCCCTAAAATATTTAATCTTTCATTCCATCAGTGGTAGAATATTGAATGTGGTTGTGAAAAATGTGTTGCCTTATTTATCAGACAAGGAGGCAAACAAACAAGAACGCAAACAAAAAAGAGTTTTCTTCATTTTTTTTTATGATGGCATAGATTGAAGATAAAATCCCATTTCTGCCATAATGGCAATAACTACCACCCTAAATCCTTTTCTGAAATACATGCCATATATCAGCTTTCAAGCATTTTTAAGTGCAAAAGCATTTGGAACACCTGAAGAAGTTATATTTCAAGTAGAATTGAAAGACAGAGACTGCTACGTGCTTGAAAGTAAGACGGCATGGAAATCTGGTGCCAGACTTCTTTCTTGATAGATTTTCTGCCTCATTTTACAGCCTCCTACTGTTCAGGTGGGGCTCTGTAAGAAGGAACCTTCCATGGCTATGTATTTTTCTGAATCCCATTTTTAAATGCTATGAGGCATCCACCATCACCATCTCAAGAAAGATCCTGGGTACAGTTGAAACCAGCAAGACTTGAAATGAAAAGAGACAGTTTGTTGTGAGTATTGCAGCTAGAACTGCCAGCTTTGTGATTTTAAAAGAGAAACTTTACCATCAGCATATTGTGACATTTTTGGTGTGATGCATGATGATGTGTGGGTGGAATGCAATGCCACATTATTTCAATGTATTGTCATCATCAGGGTTCACTGTATCATTGCTTTGTTTCAGCAGAACATCATTATCTGCTCTAGTAGCTTCATCTCAGCCAATCCTAATAGGTTCACAGATATTTTGTGTATAAAACATCTACTTTGCCTAGATTTGCATCTTAATTTTCTAGCAAACCAGTAACTGGAAGCAATTTCATAGAAAATAATTTTAAAATGTAGCTGTGTACATTCATAGTGGAGGCCTCATCCTCACTTCACTCTTTTCAGAGAAGGGAAACTTGACTAATTACTTTTGCAAATAAGCATGCAGTTTCCATTTCATACAATAATAACAATTAAAGAAGAATATATTAAAAGAATATAACTAAACTATTTTCTCCCAAAGAGGTAGCACTGTTTTTAAAAAAGCACCAATTATAAATTTTTCTTCTAGTTTCCAGATACCTAGTGGAAACAAAGAATGATCCTGCTGCAACTTTTTGTCAAAGAGAGATGCAAATAATATGATTAGCTTGCTAAATGGACCTTGAAAAACTGGGGTAAATATCAACTATGCCTTCTAGAAATTAAGCTTTAAACTAATACTAATGGACATCATAGGATGAAAGCTTTCCCTGCCACATGGAAGATACAGGGCACAATGCACAAACCTAGCTGAATTTGAAAGAGAATCCAGAATATAGTCTGCAGTTAAGTAAGCCAGGATCTGTTAAGCACAGTTGTGTATTCATTTGGATAGCAGCTTCCCACATGGGCCATGTCCTGGAACTGTGCTGGGATTATTTGAGCTGTGTGAAGGACCTCTATGTCCCTACTACCAGGAAATAGTTAATATTCTTCCCACTGGGGCCCACATGCACCTGCAAAAGTGTGGTGTGTGGTTTCTTCTTGCAGCTGCATCTGTGACTGCTGCTGCCTGCACTGAGGTTTTAAAGTGTAAGTGGAGAGCTGGTAAGGCTGCCCTTCAGTGGCACTGCAGCCTCCAGGGCTGCTGCAGAAGCACTGAAACCACTCTCTGAGGAAAGAAGTAGATTCAGCAGAGTGTGTTCTCAGCTGTTAATATAGTACCTCTGGAAAATTCAACACTTATTATAAATGCAACAATTAATTATGTATCCTCATAGTGCCATTCTGGAGTTGCTGTCTATTATTATCTTGATTTTTCCAGAGGAAGAAAAGGAGCCTGTGAGACTAACTAATTTGCCTAAGGTCACTGAAAACAAATCTCTGACAGATCCAGATACATGATGAAGATCTTTCCCAGCCCTGTAGTGTGGCTGTTCAGCCTCTTTGCTTCTCCCTTGGTTTGCTATCTGAATTCCTTGAGCAACAGGAGGACTATTTTTGTCCCAATTGCTAAAACCCATCATTCACAATATCTGCTCCCTCTCAGGAATGAGATGATTATGGGGTCAGTAGTCAGAGGAGAGAGTTATCAGCTAGCCCTGGGCTCCAGGAGCAGTGATTAGGATCATCTGTTATTAACCACAGACGCATGTTTTGGAGCAGAAGTGCTCAATTCTCCTCTGTATTTGAGGTCTGTCTGGTGTGAGGGTGATATATGGGAGGGAAGAGATTGTGTTCACTGATTCCACTAGGTGATGTGATTTAGAGGAGCTAGGTGGTTGTTTTGCTCTATTCCCATCATGTGATCCCCTCAAGGCTCGTATACCACCGAAGGATCGCCAGAGTCGAAGGACTCCTTGCCCTTCACACTCCTTTTCTGCACCATTCCTTCCCCCAGCATGCTCCCCGTGTGTGGTGGGAGAGTGACAATTGGCACATGAGCCAAATCTGCTGCCTTTGGACTGATGGAGATTTTTTCCCCCAGGCAACATTTTTAAGCCAAGGATTTCAACGTCACCCTTGCTTTTAAGAGAGTGTGCTGTTATCTTTAGGTTTACAACTTTCTGAAAAGAAAAGGAGATTTATAGGAAGAAATATGATAGTGCATATGTGCACCTTATCATGCAAGACAGGCAGACAGACATAGTTACATGAAGAATTACTGCATGTGGTTGTTGGTGCATGGTTGCACAGGGAGTTTTACTTATGTTGACACACAAAGCTACTCGTTTCAAGCAAAAAAACTACCAGGGAGAGAGATCATGTAAGTGGAAAAGATGCTGTCTTTGTTTCTTGTGTGTACCTTCTGGTGTAAAAATTCTCCCTGTCTGCTCTAACAGTAGCTGTATTTAGGTTAAAAACACAAAATGTCTCAGCATAAATCACTGAAGTTTTTCCTTCTTTTGGAGATTTGGTTCCCTCCCTTCCCCCCTGCTTCTTGGCTTTGTTTTATTTAACCTAAAATAAAAGCCTCCTGAATTTTTTTGTGAGTAGGAAAAGCCTATCCCTCTGTTGCACAGCAAGTGACCTCCCACTTTATCTGGTTTAGAAGAACAAAAGTTATAGGAAAGATTCCTGGGAAATGTCTTATTACTGCCACAGCCATAAGCCTTGATAAGAACTCCATCAAGCTGATACACCCACATACATATGTAACAGGTGGCCACTGCTCCCAAACAACCTGCTACCAAAAGAGAATGAGGCATTTTCTCTTGATACATAGATTCCATAAACGTTTTGAAACTCCTTCTCCATCTTCATGCATGCTGTCAAACCCCTGCCTAAAAGACCAGGCCACACTGCAGCAAGTTTGACTTGGAGCAACAGGACTTCATTGTCACAAACCTTTTTTCACATTCAAGCATTAGAGTTTCCCTTAAGGAATTGAAGGATCCACCTCTGAATTTTTCTTCTGGTGTTCAGCAACTCTGAGGAAAGCAGCTTTTTCATTAGGCTCCAGCTGTCCTGTGAGCTTCCAAGCTTCTCCACTTGATATAACTCATGCATAGGAACTTTTTCTCCCATTCATTCCCTATCTGGTCCATTTTAGGCAAAGGCAAGTGCTTCAGCAGGAAAGCAAATACTAGTGAACCTTTTGTGTCAACTCTAGAGCACCTGCATCCAACATCTGCTGCTAGCCAGGCAAATAGGGAGTAAAAACAAGAGAAGGATGGCACTACTAATGACTCAAATCATGGTGGGAGGCTCCCAGGGTACACACCTAGTCCAGGACAGCCTCACAGGTGTGAGCAAGTAGAGAAAAACAATCCCTTCATCTGCTCTAGAGCCAAGACACTTGAATACTTCTGTGACACTTGAGGCTAAAAGTTGCTCATTGGTTGGCTTGGCAGCTCCTCAGCCCTTTGCTGGACTCTGAGGTTCCTCCTCTCCAGCAGGTCTCCCATTGCCTGGTAGAGAAAGCCTCAATGCCTGGAAGTTTTGCCTCAGCCAGGGCCTCCACTGAGCTCTGCTGGGTGCCAGGTGCTGCAGCAGAGCAACCTTCATCACTTGCATCTGCAGGCCAGCAAGCACAGGCTTGGTCCCCAGCACCTCAGCAAGTGTCACTTTTTATCTGTGCATTTCAAAATTGGTACTAAGTGCAGTGAAGCCATATGCCTCTGGCCATACCAAAGAAATTCATGTTATTACCAGTAACACCAAATAAGGCAATAAAAGACATTGCTTAGTTTGCACAACCTTTTATTTTCCTTCCTAGAACTATTTTTAGTTAAACAATTTTCTGCCAAAAAAGCTCTGTCTGTGTCCAGAACTGCCCTGGTCATCGGCGCTGTTACCAGGGACTCCAGCTTTATGGCCCTCATAACTCCGGAGGGCGAAAGGTCGAGCTGTGGAGCCTTTGTGTCAGCTCCACATTTCTCTTTAAACACATGTGAGAGACAAAGCTCCCCTGAGACCCCCATGGAAACTGCCTCCGGGGGAGGGGAGAGGGTGAGAGAGCACTGGCCTGGCAGATAAAAGCAACATCAAAAGGAGCAGGGAGCAGCTGTCCATCTGGAGAAGCAAGCTTTTTTTTTTTTTTTTTCTTCCTTCTCCTTCTTTTAGGAGAAAGAGATTGTCTCAAAGGATCGTCTCAAAAAATTTTGCATGGAAGAAGAAAAAAACCAAAAAAACAACAACCAACCCACCAGCAAGAGGGAGGGCAGAAAAGCCCCCGCAGCAAACAGAAGGAGGTGCTGCTTGGCAAAAGTCCCAGGCTGGATCATTTAAATCACTTTTAGTGCCTCCAAATGCCCGTTGCTGCCTCTGTTTATAGAGTCACAGCGAGAGGCCTGAAGAGACTATATTTCCCAAAGCAACATCTGAGCTTGGGAATGAATCAAAACTCACTTCATACACAGCAAACCCTCTTTCCTCTGACCAAGCTTTTGTTCTGTTGCTGGGGTTGGTGTCAGCCTCCAACCTGATAAGAAAACCCCACAGCTTGATGACCAGATAGCTGAGTGTGTTTATGACGGGGAGGGTTTCACTACACAGGCTTTCCAGTATGTGTAATTGCCAATAATGAACAATAAACAGTCTGCATATAGGTATTTGTATATATCAGCACAGCAGTGTAGGTGTAATTCTTCAGTGTTTTAATCTGACAAATTGCCCTTCTATACCATTAATTTAGAGACACAGAAAGCTCTTATCCTAGGATGTAACTATTAAAATAGTTACTCAAACAAAACATATACCCCCCCCAAAACAGCAAGAAAACTGCAGTCAAACTCAACAAATTAAGCAAATCCCAGTCAACATCATAAATGGAACTGACAGAACTACCTCCCACTCCTGCCCTTGTTCCAAGACTTCCCATCATGTTTATTTGCACCTGAAGACACTTAAGAAGATGCTGACAATATATTTCACATTTCAATATTGGTTGAAAATATATTTTAAACAGACAGAGAGTGATACAAAATCAAGAGAGTCTAACTCATTTTTTGCTAATCCAGCTCTCTCACAATCTCAGTATTGTGAAGCTGAAGGTTTGAAATTGAGTACCCAAGAGGATGCCAGGCTGCAGCTGTTGGAGACTCTTAAACTCTGCACTGGTAAAGTGAAGATGTTGCAAATGGCCTGTAACACGTTTATCTATCCTGTGCTATTCTTCACATGGAAATACCTGAAAGATTCCCACATGTCCAGCAATGTACCTCATACCAAAGGGAGAAGGGATGAAGGATAGAAGCAATAGCCCTGTTCCCTCTCAATGTGGACAGTGCCCTGGGGTGCTCCCTGCCTGCAAAGTCCAGCACAGCATCACTGCCCTGATGCAGGAACAAGATCTTCCTTCCTCTCAACAGTGTGGGTACAAGTCACAGCCAGGGGCAAGTACCCACCCAGCTACACCAGACAAGTGGTCAGTCCTGCCCTGGTGATCCCTGACTCCCTGTGGGATGCTTCACAAGTGTGCTTCAAAACAACTCTGCTCGTGCTATACACATCTGGGCAGGGCTTCTGCATGCACAGAGCAGCGAGGGGGAGCACGACCCCATTCACAATTCACCCAGGGGTACCATGGCCTCTCTTCATATCCGCACAGCCTCCCATAGTGGCAGCCTAGGGTGCTCCCAAAAACCTGTAGTGGTGTCCAGAGGGCAGGCAAATGTGCTTGGGTGTGTCCAGCACGCTGCAAGCAGCATATTGCAGGCAGTGCTGCAGATCTTGCCAGACTGGGGGACAAGGGCAGGAGCTGTGGGGCAATCTCCTGGGAACTAAGCTGAAGTGTCATCCTAAGCAGTGAAGGGAGAGGGCAATGCTGTCTGTGCTCTGTTATTTTAGCCAACTCGCAACAGGTACCTGTGCACACTGGAGTACCTTGAGAAGACAGATACCTCCACCTGCAGAGCTATCCATGGCACCTTCCTGTCCCCGGTTCAGGCATCCCCTGTGCCAACGGCAGAGCCAATCCCTGCCTTCCTCACAGATCCAACTCCCACCTTCTCACTGCTGGGATAATAAATACCTCTCGCCTGAGCACAGCGTGGGGCCAGGCTGCTCTCCGCTCCCCGACAGCACGTCCAGGGGCCGCAGATTGGCAGGTTGCTGGAGGAGGAGAGCTCGCGGGCTGGCGGGCAGCCAGGACGCCGTGGCCTCCTGCCACAGACCCTGCATCTCGCAGGGCCAGCCTGCCAGACACGTCCCCTCGTCGCGTGACAGGCCACTGGGCTGTTTCACAGGCTAGAAAAGATTTGAGAAGGTCTGCTTCATCACTGAGAGGCCCATGCAGGGTCCTCTTCACTGTCCTCACTCAGCCTGGGGTTTAGAGGGGCTGGTGGGTGAGCCTCCTCCTGATTCTGGTTAAGAATTGGTACCCAGCATTGCTGCAGATGAGTTTTATCTCCCTGTGTTTCTAATAGGGATACTCTGCATTTACTCTCGTTTGTGTTTTGTAATCTGCTGCAAACATCACCAGGGTGTAGACCTTCCCTTCCTGTTCTCCATCAGTGCAGAAAGGCAGCCAGCCCAGGAGAGGCCAGGGCCCACACTGGTCCACCCACTGGGACAGCAGTGCAGGTGAACTCCTGTCAAATCTGGACACACACAGCCAGTGGCTCTTTATACCCCAGCTGTGTCTGTAGTCACTGGTGGTCTTTGACCCAAGAGCTGGGTTCTGCGAGTCTCCACATACCAAACTGCCATTTCCAGCTCCACCATCCAGGCATGGCTCCAGCCCCAGCTTCCACAGTGGGAATTAGCACAGAGCCTCTCCTTCCAAGCAGCTCTAGTGCCCAGTTCCACTTGCAGCCCCAAAAACCCAAAAGTTGGCTCTGATGGTGTTGGTGAAGAAGAGAGTGCTGTTTTTCCCTCAAGAATGGGCTATCTGCCATGAAGCACAGATTCAAATTGTGGTGAAGACTAGGGATGCCCGTACATACACATTTTCAGATGTGTCCTCTTTTTTTTATGGATAAACATCTCCAGTTGGATATTTTTGGATATTTTTCTTTTCTTTAAGCTTTATAGTTTTCTCATGGTTTTCTGAATATTTTATTGGCCCAGGAGGCCAAAAGACTCTTGCTGTGCTGCAGCACATCTCCGAGTCTCAGACAGGTATACAGGAGTCATCCCAGTAAGTCCAATGCACAGACCTAATGTGTCATAGTACCCCAAATATCTAAATATCAGTCTGAAACACAAAGAATAACAGGACACACACATGCTGGGAATCTGTCTGCAAAATCTTAAGCAGAAATATGGGAGCCCTAGAGCAGAATTTGTTACAAATGCGTTACTCAAGCCTACTTGGTCGATTCTTGGTGTCTTCCCCTCCATAACAGACTGGTAGTTGCATGATCTCTTTGATTCCTCATTATCATCTCCCAACTGTGTCTGGAGCAGAAGTTTCTGATGTTGATTACTGCTGTGGTGGCCACTTGTTCCTGTTGTGCACACTGTACAAAGGCTACTCACCTAATTTCCCCATGACCTCATGGCACAGGATTTGCACCCCAGAGCTCCAATGGCTTAGATGGAATTATTCCAGACATAGCTGAAATAATTTCTATCGGAATCTGGACTGTATTTTAACCACATTTAGCCCCTGACTATGTTTCAATTATGTTTCACCTTCCACAGACGTTTAAAATGCCCTTGCACTTGAACTCTTGCAGTGAGTGCTGCAGCCCAGGAGTTGCTCTGATCATCTGGGCAGAACGTGTCAGTGCAGAACTGGGTGTTTCTGATGGCTGGACCGAAGCTGAGACCTGTGCATCTGCTGGACAGCCATCTGAGTCTGAATTGACCTTTTTAGCATGCTTCGTTTGTGCATGTAAAAAATTGCTTGCAAAAACCAATATCTGAAAAAAAATCCTTCCAGTTTTAAGGGTTAATATCCAGAATGTTAATTTATTAAAGCAAGTCCCACCAGACCTTGGACAGGCTCTGAAGAAATGGCCCAGAGGTGCATTATGGACTGAGAGCAAATCCTGAGTCTGTCAGAGTAAACTCTTGTACAAGTTGCTTTCTTGTTGTTTCCACACCGAGCACCCCTCGTGCTCCGAAGGATTTGAAAGGCTCCGAGGAAGATTGCACGATGAAAGTGCTCCTGTTCAATGCAGCACCCTCCTCAAGCACGTGAAACTTTCCCCAGAGCCTCAGGAAGCCCTGTTCCTGACTCTTTGTTTTGCTTCACCAGCACTCTGCCTGTACTGAAGGGGTTACTGTCTCGTACAATATAACAGTGGGGCTGACTTGGCTGGAACAGACATTAACTTCCACAGTAAATCTGGCAGGAGCTGGTAATTACAGAAAAAGCAGCCAGGGGTCATGGCCAGCCAATGCTCTGGAGTAACAGAGCAGAAAATCAAAACAGAGGGGGAAGGGAAATCATATTCATCATAGTCTTAGGGCTGAGGTCGGTCTTCTCCGAACTATCAGGAGCCTGTCGTCAATTGTTATGTTTAGAAGGAGCCTCTGGAAGATGAGGTAATAATAATGTTAAACATTAACTTGTTAGTGCTCCTGCTGCACTGCAAATTCACCTCCACCCCAGCACAGCTGGGAAGGGGGAATGAATGCTCCCTGGAAACAGCCAGGAATATGGGTCACTAATTGCACTCCTGCATTTGTCCCATTTCTGGCAGGTTTCTAGTGCTAACACGCGACCCAAATGTTATTGCTTCGTGAGTCCTATGCTCTCCCCCCATCCTGCGTTGTTTCCAAACCTCCAGCACACGGCTCTCCCCTCGCCAGCCCTCTGGAGAGCAGGTGGCAGGGCAAGGGAGGTCTGTCTGCCTGCAGCACTGCCTCCAAGCTGGCAGGGACAGCATCCCTGTGACTCCTGCACAGGGTGGCAGAGCTTCACATGTGAAGCAGGAGCAAGCATCAGGTGCCTTCATGGCATCCTGATAAAGCCTGAGAGAAAAGAAGACGAGTGATGTTCCTGCTGTCCTACAACTCCCCACAGCTCTGCACTCCAACACCTCCCGTTCCAGCCTGAGCTGAAATAGTGGCTGCCCTATAGCTGTGTCTGTATGCAGGCTAGCACTTCCTGAGAGTCCATCCATGAGGTGGTGAGGTCACACAGGATGTGAAGGGTTGTAAACTGCAGGGCAAATAACAGGTAAAATAGTTACTTTGACATTGGAAAAAGCAAAAGCACATCAGCTTCGGACTTTGGCTCGGACTTTCTCACATGCACAGAAACCATCACACTATCCTGATGGGAAACTCCATCCTTTGACAGAGTTGCCTAGATTAAACAGACAACATCCCATTTCGGAAACAGAGGAAAATGGGGCTGTATCCCTGGCCATGGTGCAGTTTGGCACGTACCATCTGACTGCTGCCTGGCCTCACCCAGCCCTCTGTAAATGGAGGGTATTAAACCTGCCTTAAAGATGTGCTGAGGCTTAAATAATCCACAGTTACAGAGCACTGCTGACATCTACAGAAGATGAGAGCCATTAAAATGGAGAATTCAATTATCAGTGGGAATATAAAAGAACTTGAGGTCTAATGCACAGAAAACATGGATTAACTGATGCAGATTGAACTGGCCTCTGGAAAAAGTCATTGGCACGGGTGGCCCTATGTGCTATGTACATAGTGGCCTTGCTTGTGTGGCAGCCCTGCTCCACTTTGAGGGAGAAGCCCCTCGTCAGCTGCTGCAGAGGGGGGCCAGAACAAGAGACACTTTTCTGCCAGGCTGGCTTTCTGGCTCGGGCTGAATGGTCCTGGAGAACGCTGGAGAAATGGTTTGTTTACTCATTAAATGACTAACGAGGTGGCCCCTGTCTGGCTCTCTGCATGCCGGCCGGTGCTCAGTGGAGCAGAGGTGGCGGCCGCTGGTAGAGAAGAGAGGGCAGGAGCCGTGTATGCCAGCCCCAGGCCACTGGCCCCACCCCACCGGTTGTATCCCATCCGGGTTTGCTCTCAAAGTAGTGCTGGTGTGGCAGCAACCCTATGGAAAATGCACAGGGTGGTAAAACAGACACCTGTAAGTATACATAACACAGGAACGTGTGAATTATGGCTTTAAAAAATAATGAAAAGAAATTGAAAATTATGCACATTGTCTTCTACCCACTCTCCTGCATCTCCTCCTTGTGTTCATAAAAACCTATTAAAATGGGAAAAAAAGGGATACTGGTTCAGACTGGTTCTTAGCTGCTGGTAGGCACTCACTGCAGTATGGCAGGCAGCACATACCACACGGCAGCCTGTCCCAGCATTCACATCCACTGCAGCCCTCTGACACACAAACGAGCTCTCAGGGCACTTTGTGACCGCTGTGGAGGGAGTGTGGTAGCTGTGTGCCACTACAGGATGGGCAAGCAGTGCATGTCTGCTGACAGCAGCTGTGATTCAGCCAGTGGGACGCAGCTTATGGAGAGGTGAGAGGTGGCTCTGGCACTCGTGGGCCAACTGGCATCTGGGTAATAACTAAGCCATGGCATCACACGGTGATGTATTTTCAACTGCTTGACGGGCTGCAGTGGGGCAGGGGCTCTGGCTCACTTTCTCTGTGTTTCTGTTCAAATAAAAATCAGGAACTATGATCATCTTTTTCTTCAGGAGAATTCTAGCCCAGTCTTTGCAGGCCTAAGGTGTTAACACGAGCTTCAGGTGTTGACAAAAACTCTGGAGCCCTTCTTTGAATTGCAGTCTGCCTTTGTTCAGGTGCCACAGCCTTTGCAGAAACGGGAGCCCACACAGCTGCCCCCAGGACCCACCAGTGCTCTGGCACCCAGGCTTCGAGGAGGGCTGAAGGCAGCCAGCACTGTCACCACGGGCATGCAGCTCTCCTGCCGACACACAGGCACAGCTCCCCCCGCGGAGCATTGGGGAGGCATCATTTGCTAGAATTAAATATCTCCAGGGTGAAAGGTTCAGGTTTGGACTTCTCTGAAGGGGGGCCAAGCCGAGTGCCACTTGAACTTTTTTGAACCATAAATGTAAGGACACACAAAAATAATAGTCCAGGAATCTTCAGAAGATGTGGGAATAATTCTTACTTTAAATACAAGTGCAATTTTCTCTAACCTCAGTGTCATGATTCAGCATTTCTAAAGTAAATAATTTACAATAACAAAGGCAAGAAACTAAGACGTTTGTGTGGGATCAAGGTAAAAATGAATTTTGCAACATGAGAGAGATGAAAGGTAGATTATCATGGAAACAGAACATCTTGATCCTACCACTAAGGAAAAGCTGAATCCTCCACCACAAAACCTAGTCTGAGTCATTGTATAATGAACCAAGCATTGCTCACAAAAACTCAGCTCTGAGCTCTTTTTTTTCAGATAATAAAAACACTGCTGATATTTTTATATAGAGTTAATGGTCTTGAAGAAGAGCCACAAAATTGTACTTTGCTGTACAAACCCCTACTGAAGAGGAGAAGTGAATCTGGAGGGTAACAAAAAGATTCTGGATGCAGTGTTTACTTACCATGTCATGACACACACACAGCCCCCAACCCCCACCTTACCACCACCCCCCCGGACCTTTTCTTTCCTCCCACAACAGCACCTAAATCCACTTGTGTGCTTGTTGGGAAATACAAGGTCTGTTCTCAGGGCTGTGGAGATTTACAGTACGATTCAAAGAAAAGTAGAAACCCTCCTGCTCTCTCCTAGTGTTTGCCAGTTCTACTAACACTATGGAGGAGAATGCCAACATAGCTTAAATCTCTGCAGACCTTTACAGAGCTCGCTCAGTGCTTCTAGCCACATTTTACAGCTGGAGAAACACGTTCAAAGGCAGGACCTTGACAATACCAGTGTGCTTTTACAGAATGGAATCAGCTGCCTCAGAAATAGCGAGATGGGCCCTGGCATAGGCAGGTCTCCTTTCCTGGCAGCCGAGTCCCAAAGGCAGCTGAAAGCCCCCCTGTTTACAATCATCTCCCAGCAGTGCTAATGCTTCTGCTCCAGTACTAGCAAGAAGGGATTTCCGTGGACGTTTTGCCTGGGTGGGGTAAAGATTAAATGGTTTGCCCTGGACCAGTGTACAGGTTAGTGTCAGAACCAGAAAAGGTAGCTAAATCTCTGGCTCACGCATTAAGGATGTGTGCAGACAATTGGGCTGGGAGCTTGTCATCACCTCTGATGAGGAAAGTGAAAGGGGGAGGCCTCTTGGAGAGCATTAGTTCTTTTATTGCAGAGAGATATTACAAAAGATTGCACAGTGGAACATGTTCCAGAATCAGGAGGGAACTCAACCCTAAATCTTTTGATTCCTTTTGCAGCTGGAAGCATGTCACAGCAGGATCCACTGCAGGTCCTAGTGCTGGAAAACAATGGAGATAAATGGTACAAGAAGGCTTTTCTTATATAAAAAAACGCACTTTTTTTTTTTTTTTTTCTAACATGAAATAGTTTTCACACAGGCCTCTCCCTAACACTAGAAGGACTGTGACAGGCTGAGGAATGAGCCGTGGTGGAATTCAACAGCCGATGGAAGAGATGTTGATCTAAATTATGCTTCACTTTAAGGCTGCATGACCCTTTTTCTTACCCTTTGACTGGACTTTCTGAATGCTTCCGACAGAGATTTCCATACTTGAACTGCAATATTTCAGACACTGCAACTGTAAAACTCAGTGAGGGGCAGCCTGAGAGCTTGACTCTCTCACCTTGAACCTCCTTGGATGTGGTCAGGGCGTAGCCAGCCACTGATGTGTGAAAGCCAGCATTTGCTTGCTCACTCATTTGCTTTCAACCTCCACCCCCCATAGCCATTGAAATGTTGCTTTTGGCAAGAACTGGGGCACAGGGGAGGGACAATTACCACGAGCACTCATTGTTTGCAGAATGTTTTTCTTAATGCCTTAGAAAAAAAAAAAGAAAAGGGTCAGGTTGAAAGGTCAGCCGACCTTTTTGTTTTCTTTGGAATGAGAGATTCAAACTCTTCAGAAAATGTTTTATTAGCTCTTCTGAATTTCACTTTCCGCAGAGTTTTTCTCTCCAGGCGATGTTTAGAGGCACCAGCAAGGAGTGCCCACGCTCATCAAGCTGAAGGTGATTTAAGGAGAAGGACAAGATCTGCACTTTGGGTAATGGAAAGCAATTCTTCGCTTCAAGTTTTGTTATGAAAGAAAAAAACCCACTTGCTTGCTGAGGAAGGAGGAGCTTGGAGAGTGAGCAGAGGGCTGTGGAGTCAGTTTTACATTAGCCCTGGTGAGCACTCAGTGGAAACTCCTCCGTTTATTCAACCCCAGCTAGTCACTCACACCGGGAGCATTTGCACAGATAGCGAATGTTTATCGGGCAAGCCCGCGCCAGTGGCATTTCGGCATTTCGGCATTTCAGCATTTCGGCATTTCAGCATTTCAGCATTTCAGCATTTCAGCCTGTGGAGCGGGGCCGGGGCACGGTCCTGTCCTGGGAAGGAGGCACAACAGCGGGCTGGCATTGAGTGCTCCGGCTCTGCCTGCGTGACCCCTTTCCTCCCTGTGGAAAAACACAGAAAATGAGATTCCTCTCCTTTGTGAAGGGCTTTCAAACCTCATGACAAAAGGCAGTATTCAGAGCTGGAAACTATTATTGTTCTTCTCTGGGGGCATTCAGTCCAGGACAGGTTGGAGATTCACCAGTAAATGAGGATAAGAAAATTCCATTTACTATAGCATATATGTGAAATTAAAGACTTCATTCTCTTCATTTTGGTAGCTTTTCTTACCACCTTATATTTGGCAAAGTGTATTTCTGAGGTAAATACAGGTAGTTCCACTCATGCTAATGGCTCTTAGAAAGGCTGATTTCTACTTTTTCATTTTCAGAGCTGCAGTCATTGAGATGTAAAAGACATGGGCACTAAAAGGAGATGTTCCTGAAATTAGGTCATCAGAATAGGGTGGGAGCCCTCAGGGATGGAGATCAGACCACCATCTTCTTACCATGGATATATGAATGAGAAGAGAGTGGTTTTGCATACAGCCTCTCTTCATCAAGCAGACACTGAAAAAGCTTGAGTTTTGCATTCATACTTCTCAAAATGATTCACAGCAGGAGCAGGCATCACTTCCCCCTCCACCTATACTCTAGCACACAAGTGCCAAGCCTACCTATTGCTAACAGATTTATAGCTGATTGCAGGGATGTGAGTTGCAAACACAGGCATGTCTGTGCATGGCAATGAGCAGCCCCATGTGAGATTCAAGAAGCAGGTCTAAATAAACCAGGATAACATTGGGTGCAGAAAGTAGCTCAGCTCTTGGAAGCAGAAGAGCTGTGTCGGCAAGGCATTCATGCTGGAGGTAGCCAAGGTGATAAACCTGCTACCTGAGGTTGCTGCAGTGCTCATCCAACATGGCTGCTGGGCTTCCAAGCTCCAAGGCGACGGCTCTCTCAGTTTGGGAGAGAGCTCAGGGGCTGCAACACCACAGTTTTCGACTCAACACAGACGCCTTTTCTTTGGAGGTGGGAACAGAGGGGATAGCTTACCATTTGCCTATGGTCCCTTCCTGTTTACACCTCCTTCATCAGTGTGTCTGGGTGACAATTCTGTCTAGCTCAGGAAGAGCAGTGACTCCCCATGGGTCTCAGCCAACCCCCAGTGCAAGCCATTAGGAGGACTTTACATCCTCCGCAGACCTGCTGCCTCTGTATTCCACCCCCAGCTCAGAAGACAAGCCCAGATATGGCTGCTCTTCACAGAAGCAATTCTTGCTTCCCCACCCAGAGCCGCGCTGCCCGGCTGCGCTGCCTGTGCAGAGCCACCAAGCCCTGCCTCCCCACGGGTACCAGACTCTGCGGGTGCTGCACAGGACAAGGACGGTGCAGGCTCATCCTCTGCAGTTTCACCAGACAGGCATTTTGGTCAGCTGCCAGGGTTTGGGATGGCAGTTTGATCCTGCAGAATAATCCTATGGATTACAGATCGGAGCAGCGTAAGTTTGAGATAGGCACCCTACACGAATCTGAGCTACAAAAACAGAGCGCTGACCCCCTGCTCCGGCGGGGTAACCAACGCCCTGGCAGCTCGGCGAGCGGGCGGGCTCTGTTACCTAATCTCCAGCTGTGGGCTCCGCGCCGTGCCAAGTCTCCTTTGGCTCTGTCTAGTAATAATCGTTTCTGGAGTCCCGCCAGGGCCTCCTGCCAGTTCCAGTCACACTCTACTAATGCGAGAGGCAGAGTTTATTAATTCATCGCCAAGGCCCATTGTCTGGGACACTGCCTGGCTGTTTATTTACTCCAATATGGTCTGTATTTACTCAGACAGAGCAAGCGAGGGGACTTTGTTTAACTTTGCAAGACCTTCTGCTGGAGGAGACATGTGACCTTATGCAGAACTTCAGATAAATGTGCAGAGCTCGGGAAGGACCTTTTTTTTTTTTTTCCAAGTGTGGCCTCAAATAACACCGGTAGCCAGTATTGACAAACTGTAGCAAAGTGTAATAAAGGAAAGGAAAACATAATAGAGTTCTCATTTGAAATACATTTGTGAGTGTTTTGAAGATAAAAGCAGAAAAACAAGCGTGTACCCTAGGACTGAGGCCACGAGATATGGATTTGCAGCAAAGGGAAAGGGCTTTGCCTGCAGAGAGGGACAAGCCAAGACATGTTAACCTGAGGCCACCCTCCCCTTTCCACCGGCCTCCAGCAGCGTGAGGCTCCAGCTGGAGGTGAGAAGAGCCTAAGGTCATGTAATGGCACCTGATGGCAGCGTGCTGACCGTGATACCAAGGGGCACGCAAGAGAACCAACTGTAATGCCCATTAAAGCTTTGTCAGTCAGGAGAGTATTTTTCCAGGTAATGCTGCTGCACTGGCATAACCCTTGGTGTGAATTTCTCTTGGAATAAAAATGTCTTCTGCTAATGCAGTTGAAACTGCTGATTAAATATGATGTTTTCTTCAGCAGTAAAACCTCTTTAAGGAGCTCCTGTCTTCTTGTCCTTGCTCTCACCTTCACACTGTTCTCAGTTGCACCTTCATTTGTTGTGAAATTGTGCTGTGGACTGAATCTTTGCAAGAAGCTCTATTTGGGAACGAAGGAAAAAAAGGCCAAACAAACTTTCTCCTCATAATATACGACATTTGCAGTCCTGGCTGAAACACCTTCATGTACTTGTATACTGGGCCAACTCAGTCCAGAGAAAGGCTACTGTATTTCTTTAATTCCCTTGTTTATTCAATGTGGTAGGAATTGTGCATGCATGTATGTGTATATACAAACATACAACTACTTACATGCATGTGCATATTTATAGAGACAATCCCCCTGGGAGTGGGGGTAGGGAAAAATACAGCCATCTGAACAGTGCATGCTCTAGTCTGGCTTGTTTTAAGTCAGATCCTCAATGCTATTGTAACATGGTTTTGTGTTTAATTTCCTGTGTTTGTAACTCAAGCCAACTTCCAGTGTTGCTTGTGTGAGTGTTTGTTTGGGTTTCTCTGAGGGCCTTTCTTTTGTTGGAAAGTGTGAGGATTTTAACATAGCTGTTAACACCGCACTTAAAAGCCTGATCTTGTTTTCATTGAGGCAGCAGCTAAATCACCCTTGTGTCGCAGTGGGAGCGGCGCTGGTCTCGGTGTCCAGCCCAGCCTCTCCCGACGCTGCCCGGGCACACTGCGGGTACGGCCGAACCGGGGAGGGATCGCTCCCGCTTCGCACCTCTGTGGAACGCCTGCGTGTCCCAGGCAGCAGCCCGGGCTGTGACTGACGGAGCAGGTGGATTGAGCTCCTGCATCTCCGGTTTATTGTCTTTGGTGGACGTGCCTCCACCTCTGCAGGGAACGAGCACGACACATTGCACTGGCTACCCCATGCCACTGCTTCCTACCTTTGTGCAAACCGACTAAATGCGCCCAGCTGCCAAATCAGTGTGGGAGAGCCCACGGTCCATGTGCTTCTCCCTTTGGCCTTGCCAGCGAGGCCTCTCTGGGCATGGACAAGGGCACTGCTTCCTCCCTGCTGCCTCCGGCCACCCCTCAGCGTGCTGCACACTGCATGCAGGGGCTAGGGACCCCTGATGGCACCGCCCACGGCAAACCGTGTTTGCTGGGGGCCGTGGTGTCTGCGGTGCTCAGCGACCACCGCACCGCCTCCCTGGGGGCTGCGGTGTCCCGGCCCCTCTCCCTGCCGAGCCCCTCTGCTGAGCCAGGCTGCGCAGGGCCACCCCCCTGCCTGCTGCCAGAGGGGCTCTGGGCACTGCACCCACCCAGGGCTCCTGCCCACCCTCCTCCACTGGCACTGCTGCCTCTCCAAATACACACCGTGCCTGATACCGTTTGTTTGTTTACTGGAGGAGTTTTGCAATGGAGTGTGAAGAGAGGGATACAACCATCAGGGTACCCCAGGTGGGGCAGTGCCAAAGCAGGGGGGAGGTCATGGGTGGGTTCGTGGCTCTGTGCAGAACAACACACATTGCCTTCACTGGGTTTTCCCCTCCACTGGGAATCGCCAGCCTCCATGGTGGAAGGAGGAATGTGCAGTAGAAGTTCAGGATGCTCTGGTCTTCTTATATGTATTGTGAGGGTCATGTTATTCTCCTTTGCACTGAATTCTCCCAAAATGCCGAGAAGTGAGGGGATCACCTCTTGGGAAGTGGGTACCTGGGCTGGGCAGAGCCCAGCGTTTCTCTGCCATAGCACACCATCACTGTCACTCCTCCCAAGGACTCACACTAACATCTGCTGGTTCCATTGTAAGAAGAGTGGCCCGGTGTTTTCTGTGAAGGGTTCCCATATATTTGTTCTGTACCAGCCCCGCTTCAGTCCAGATTAGTGAATTTTCCATGCTTTTGGGGCCTGGGGCTGGTATTCCCCAGTGGTTTATTTGGAGTAGCATGTGAATCCTAGAGGATGTGTAATCTTATGTTGACCATTGGGCCTCATTTGTGTATTTTATTAGTTAATTTTTAAACACTGACCTAGAGCTCTGTATCCATTTTAAAATAATCCAAATTATAAATAAACAGACTGCCTAGCATGGGCTTGGAATAATAAATCAGGAGAAAAACAATTAAACACAACAGAAAAAAATTGGTCTTGAGAGAAAACAGACATTGAAAGAAGAAAAGGCACACCAATATATATTCTAGAGGGAGAAGGAGAAGTAATACAAGACTGAAGGAAAAAAAAAAGGTAAAGAAACTTCACATGCTTAAAAACTTTAAAAAATAAAAAAAGTATTGAATTCAGTCAATTAATAATGCAGCATTAACACAAACATCTCTGTTAGGCTTAATTACAGTAGATTCATCTTAATGAAAAATCAATCCTCTAAGCAGCTCTTAATATTCGCCTTCACTGCTTGTCCCTGCTAACTGAGCCTGTACCCATATCACATCAAAGATTACACACAGCTGAGCTTCCCCCTCCCCAAGGGGCTGGTGAAGGCAGCCCAGCCATGGGGGCAGAAGGCAACCTGGGGGCAAGGAGACCCCAGCAGCCAGATGAGGAAGAGGGGGCCCGTTGCCCTCCTGTGCAAGTAGTCCAGGGTGTTTGCTGCAGATAGGGGAAGAAAAAAGCAAGAGTGGCTTTTCACTTGGCCAGCTGATCTTTATCACCTCTGAGTTTGGTGACACAGGCAATGGTGTTTGGTCCTCACTTCAGGAAGCATGTTTGGCAGTGCAGTGGGTAGGAGCCTTTTGCTGGCACTGTGGCCCATTCACTCATGGACCTGAACTGCCACACCTGTTCACAGTCTGTTAATTCTGTATCACCTCTCTGGTGGCAGCCAACATTTCTTCTTCTGGAAGATGCAAGAAATCTTCTATAGTGATCTGTCCTGGAGAAAACTCCTTTTCTGTTGCCAATAGCAAGAAATTGATTTATGTTCTTTGTATCACATCTCTAATTTAATGTTGAAAGTCAATGTTCTTGCACAGGACCATCTAGCTTCATTTACCCACTCTTGGACACAGTGATGTGGCAGTAAGCCTGCTGATTAATTACATACTGTATCTGAAAAGTGAAGGCAGTACTTAGGTGGCCCAGCACACCACTGGACTAGCAGTGGAGTGGTGAAAATGGGCTGCCACCATGGCTCTAAATGGAGTGAAGTCACCTCCATCTCTCCTGAGGCACAGACACTCACCACTGATGTGCAGACACAATGCCAAACTGTGGGAGTTTTGCCAGACCAGTTGGGTCAGAAAGCACAGGGGTGCCAGCAGGACTGGCATCTGCAAAGCATCCATCAAGCATCCATCAAGCTCCACGTACAAGAGCACAGAGGACTCCCTTCTCTTGGGCAAGGCACGCTTGGTGTACGCTCTGCTGCAGGAAGACCAGAAGGGGGCCTGGTGGCTGTATTGGTCTGTAATCCACTAATCTGTGAACTCTGTGATTTAAGTGGCTTCAGCACTGTTTCTTCCTTCACTTTTCCATCTCTTCCCCTCTCTCAGACAGAAAGTCTGTTACATCCAGCTGTGCTAAGCTTCAAGGACCAGTCCAACTCTCGACAGACCCATGGTATCTCCAGCACACCCTGCCCCAAAGCTCCCGGCTTGTGTCACAGGGTGGTTTAAATGTTCCCAGAGCACACACTGAATACAGCACATACCGTGCAGACCTTCCCCAGCACCTTGAAACAAGTGACAACACAATATGTCGACCTTGGTGAGAGTAGTGAATGTCACCAGCATTTCCCCACCTTGGCCCTACTGCACTGCAGAAGAAGCTCCGAGCTGGGATCAGGCAGAAGCAGGAGGTCCAGAACCCTTTTCCAGAAGTTCATAGTTTGTCTTGTGAATCACAGAGCCTTTCTGTATAGCGGTGCCACAGCTTAGATGAGCATGTTCCTCACTTCCTGACTCATTTTTCTAACCTTTCTGCATGGGCTAGTGGGTCTGCCTGACCCGGGCTCATCTCTGTACCTTCCACTGGCAGCACCTCTGACCCTTCCTTCTGCAGTCAGGGGTTTCCCTGTCTTTCTGTGAAGGAGCAACTTGCTCTCCCAGTTTTGGCTAAGCAAGCCAACTTCCCAGGGTGTTTCCAGCTGTAAGAACTGCCATGAATATGCACTATTTCAAGGAGTGTACACAATTGTGTCCTAGATCACACCTGACAGGGATGTGAAGCCAGAGGGGCTTGCCCATATCCTGGGTATTCCATGAGACACCATTTTTCCCCCTCCACCCACCTGCTGCAAGCAAGGGAATTCCCAGTGGGATGAAAAATGTTGCCTCCTAGTCCTCATCCAGGATGTAGGTGGCATTTCAGGCTGGGTTTTCAGCAACCAATCAGTGATAGAAACTAAACCAAAGTGACAAACCTTTAATACACCTTTTAATAAAACCCCTTAAATTAGATGGGATGAATCATGAGTTAAACACCATTTGTAAAACACTTTGGGATCCTTCCTGCATTTCAGTGAGCTGCACAGTATAGCCACCTTTCCCAAATATTTAACCAACAGGCCTGACAGGAGCAAACATCCAAAGATTTGCTTATGTGATGCCTGCAGTTGTGAGGCTACCAAAGCACTTGGCAGGCTGAAGGGCAAACAAAAGGGACAAATGGTGAGTGCAGTGCATTTGTGGTTGCTTCCTTCTGGAAAGCAGTGACTTTCCTGTCCCAGCACAGTGCAGCATCTTGAAGCATAACATCCCAAAGCATGAGTGGCCATGATTTGCATCAAGGAATGGTCTCCATGACATCCACAGGGATATTTATGTCTGACGAAATAAGCACCATCATACGTGGTGCATTTAGCATATTAAATAATTCCAAAGGGAGGCTGGAAGCAAAGATTCTCAGGCACCTTGAGACGATGCCAACACTGCAACATAAAGGCGTGGCCAGAGACTGTAGCTCTGCAAGAGCTAGCTTTAATTACCTAGCTCAGGTACTGATAATGCAGCACAGATTAGCTGCTCAAATATTTAGTTTTCTTGGCCCAGTTTTCCATCCAAGGCTGAGTCTCACATCACTGTGGGTAGACTGCAAGTTCTGACAGACCCTGCCTAAACAAGATGTACTCCACCACTCTCCTGGAACAGAAAGGCTGCTCATTCTTTCACTTCTCAATCAATGATTGGAAGCTGGTATACCATGCAAACAAGTACGAAGCAATCCAAAATTCCCACCATGCCACCAAGTTCTTCCCCTTTTTTCCTGAGTATGCTCCACAGAAACTTTTGGTGAAGTTTCATGGACAGCAACCACAGGCAGGCTGCCCTTTCCATCCTTGGTCTCACGGAACATTCAATGTCCACACCTCTGGCATGATGCACGTGATGCCTTCCATGGATGCTCCTGTCTGGCCAGCACGTAGTTTGCAGGAGGGTGTGCAGGCTGAGGGCTGTGGAGCCAGGACCAGCTGGCTGAATGGATTGCTGAAGAAACTCCTGCACAAGGACCAGGGGGTTTTGGGTGGCAAAGGCAGAGGGTGAGGCAACTGGGGCAGAAAGAAACGTGGGTTCAGCACTCACAGACCAAACCAGAGTAATAAATAACTACTATAAAGGGTTGAACTGGGGACTCCACGTACCTGTAATGTGGTAATGTTTAGAAATGAATGACCTCTGGAAGCACTGAGTAAACAAGTCAGAAGGTTTGGTGACTTCACATATTGGAGAGATAAAAATTATACACTGCAGAATGAGGAGGAGCCAAATTCCATTGTTTGCTGACATCCAACCAAAGACAAACATGGCAGCACAAGCTCCATGCTCACAGGAATTCAAAACCAGGCCTTTCACCACAGCTTCCAAGCACCTGCTATCTCTTTGTTATCTTCTTAGAGGAAAGGATCAGGGCTTATTTTTCTGTATTTCCAGCTACCTTTGCTAGGGATCCAACTGACTTAGTTTTCTAGCACAGACAGCAAGAAGCAGTTATTTGCTGGGTCAGCTTTAGATCCCTGGCTTCTCTATGAATCTCTCACTGGGCTACTTCTATTCTCAAAGAGCCTTCTAAATAACATATACAGTTTCAAGCCAAAAGGGAATTATGCTGTCCAGGCAGCTGTGGTTTATTTGTGTCAAGGTGGGGGCACTAATGTGTATTTGGCCATTCAGAATCACAATTCTTTCAACGTCTTCTAAATCTCAGCTTCATCATTCCTACAGAAACAGTGTCTGGTAACTATTCCAACACCTTAACTATTAAGTTGCTGGAATTGCTTTCTTCTTTCCCTGCCTTTGTGTACACACTTTTTTCTCCCGGCAGGTTAAAAAAGGTATGATCATAATTTCCCATCCAAGCATCAATATGATAAAACTTACCATATGCATGTTAAATGATGTTAAAAAGTTGGGTGAAAAATTACATCTTTCAAAGGGTGATTTTTTATGCTGCTATCATTTCTCCCATTAATATTTCCTTCTGTTCTCTAAATGTTCTTTCCTTAAAGCTTTCATTTTGTGGCTCTGCCAAACTGTCTATATTTTCTTAAATTCTCATTTCCTCTGGCACACATTTCTTGCTTATAGTTACAGTAACTAAAAAAAAAAAAAAAAAAAAAAAAAAAAAAAAAAAAAAGACAGAAAAAGATTTTGCACTGAGCCCAATTTCCAGTATGTAATATTCTTTCTTAATATTGCTTCACCACCCTTTTTATTCTCATGTTTCTGATTGCTGCAAACTTACCTGTTAGGTTTGGAAACCTTTAATCCACTTCATTTTCAGAGCTGTTCAAAAAGAACTGAGCAAGAAGCATCCTAGTCTGATGCCTTTTATAAATTTCTGCTTGCTGTGCAAAGGCTGAATTTGTGCTTTGTTCTTGCTGGTTACTTGGGTGCTGCATCTTTTCCCTCTTACACCTCACTGCATTTCTCACAGCACTAGGGGGTTTCTGTTACCCTGTCTCCCCCTTCCTTCCCCCCTCCCCACTAAGAACTGGGGAGTAGCTGAATGTCTTAACAACACTTAAGGCTAATTCCTGCAATAGATACTCAGCTTTCTCAGCTACTCAGGTTAGATAGAAAGATGTTTTGTGATTCAGGATTGCTTTGGGCTGTATGGGCATTCCCTGCTTACACAGGAAGTGGCAGAAAAACAGTATTAGGAAAAGAGCAGTGAAAGTACTACTCCGATCCAACGGAGCATTAGCACCACGAATGAGGTGAATGAGCAAATATTCAATTTACAATAGTACTAGGAGCAGCAATTTCCTCCAAGATGCTTTCTAGAGTATTGTGATTTATCACAATACTATGGAGAAATAAGTATTTTTTCAGTCATTCTTTACAGAGATAAAGTGAGTCATCAAGATGTTGTTGCCCAGACTTTCAAAACAAGTTCATATTTTGTGCATTGAGTTCTCTGTGTGCTTACCATAATTGCAGACTTAATCACAGTAGGGATACACACACGTACAGGGGTAGCATAGTCAGGGACACTCCCTTTTCCCTGAAAACAGTGCACCCGTGCTGGTGGTGAAGCAAGGAAGGACCTCAGCATCCAGCTCCCTCAGGATTCATGGAAGACCTACATGGCTTTCACTAATCCACAGCCAGGATTTGTAGAAGACTTTGCTTGTATCAGTTTCTTTCAACATGCAGGAAAAAATACTGATGAGTTGATGTTATTTTCCTAGGAAGAATAAGAGGAGGAACATAAAACCAGCTGCAGCAAACCAATTCTACTTGTGACAAAGTAGAAAGCAGAGGACAGCTTTTAAGGGGAGCAGGGAGTTGAGCAATACGAGAAACAGGAGATCATAATTTTTCACTTCATCTAAAATTGTAAGTCTCCCCCTCCCCATCAGGAAGTCTGGCATCCACTACACACTTCTTTCAGCCAAGGCAGCCTTCCCTCCCTGATGTTTTGTGAGGTAAAAGAGCAGGTGACAAGAGGCTGCTGCATGATATAGTCAAAATGAGACCTTGCTGCCCCTTAGAAGCCAAAGTGTGCCAGGACCCTTTGCTCCTGGTATCTTTTAGAGACACACCATGGCTTTTTGTAGCAACTGAAACATCAGAGCTGCTGGCTTTGAGCTGGTGTGGTTTTGCTCCTGGTGGGAGGAGTGCTGCTCATGAAGCCTGCTCTGGGATTGTTTACATTCTGTCAGAAAGAGCTGCTTCTGTCAGGAAAGTCTCTCCCCACCAGCCATCTCAAATATTTTCAGCAAGCTTTTCTAATCAAGAAATATTAAGAAACAAGTCCAAAAGCCAGAGTTACACATAGCTCTACCTAAAAGAAAAGAATATTTGTTTTTGTCTCTATTTCAATACTTTTGCAAGGGTGATAAAGGAGCTGATCCTGTTTTCAATTTTACACGTACTTATCTTGCTGACTTGAACTGTTGCAGAGAGAAGGAGATGCTAAGCTCTGAGCTGGGAATTACTTAACAATAGCATCTCCTTTTGGAGACAAAGCAGGAAATCCCTTTAGGGTTGGGTTAGATAAAGGTGGTAAAGCATAAAGAGAAAGCAAATACAGCCAGCAAAGCCCCCCAAGGTGAATCCTCATTGGCTGCAAGCCTACAGCACAAAGTTGTGCTCTGATAAAATCTATTACTTTATGACAGGGTACCTTTAAATGTTTTTGAATCAAACATCCTTAAGCCATTTTCCTCTAACTTCATGGTATTTCTGTGTAGATTTAATACACTGCAAAGAAAGGCCAACATCCCAGGATGTGAGACACTTGTGAAAGCACTGGCAAGCAGATCTCGGGAGACACCACTGGGAGCTGAGGATTGCTGTCCTGGGCAGAAGTGCTTTGGTGGCTCTTGCAGGATGATCTGTAGTGACTATTCAGAACTTTTCTTGAGAAGACCAGGCTTCTGGTGTATTCTTGATGGGGAGTGAAAGCTTTTGATAACTCTATAGGAACTTGGCGTCCGTGCATTTTTCTCCCTCTCTGGATAAAATCTTGGCAGCTGCTTGAAGTCTATTTTAAACAAAGCCAGTGATTTCTGGAGAGATGGAAAACACATGAAGGGCACAGTGAAAAACAAGCAGAAAATCTGACTGCAGGACAGCGGGAAACAAAAGTGATAAAGAACACTGCTTCTTCCTCCTCCTCCTCCTCCAGCAGGGCAAAGTCCCTTGCACTACACACCACCACACCAGGGCTTCTCGCTACTCTACCACCATAGGTCCTGCTCAAAACTCAAGAGCTTTTCTCTGTTGAGCTCCCCTCCCCTTGATGGTGACCCATGCTGCTCTGCCTTTGTGCCTAGCACCCAGGTGGTGTTGGTGACAGGAGGTGACACAGCAGAAAAATGGGAGCATGGGATGCAAACAGTAATGCAAAGGCCTGATCCATTGCAAAAAGTCTGGTAACCAAAATAAAAAAAAGCTATCTACGAAGAATGCAATTATGGTCAAAGCCATACCTCTGACCTAGGGCCAAAAAAGTGTTGTTTATAACTGTCAGTATGTAGAGAAATGAACCTGTAATTTATGCATGGTGAAACATTATAATTTTTGATCTAGAAGCCTCCTTTGCTGTTGAAAAGCTTGGTAATTTAGCCTTGGTCACTTGGATCACATGAGATATCCATGCAAACCCTTTTACTCAGCCCAGTGTAAAGCATTACACACATGCCCAATGTGCCGAATTTGTCCAGTGTGCCAAATGTGCCAAATGTGCCCAGTGTGCCCAGTGTGCCCAGAGTGCTCAGTGTGCCCAGCATGCCCAGTGTGCCAAATGTGCCCAGCATGCCCAGTGTGCCCAGTGTGCCAAATGTTCCCAGTGTGCTCAGTGTGCCCAGTGTGCCCAGCATGCCCAGTGTGCCCAGTGTGCCCAGTGCGCCCAGTGTGCCCAGCATGCCCAGTGTGCCCAGTGTGCCAGTGTGCCCAGCATGCCCAGTGTGCCCAGTGTGCCCAGTGCGCCCAGTGTGCCAAATGTTCCCAGTGTGCCCAGCATGCCCAGTGTGCCCAGTGTGCACAGCGTGCCCAGGGTGCCCAGTGTGCCCAGTGTGCCCAGTGCGCCAAATGTGCCCAGCATGCCCAGTGTGCCCAGTGTGCCCAGTGTGCCCAGCATGCCCAGTGTGCCAAATGTGCCCAGCATGCCCAGTGTGCCCAGTGTGCCAAATGTTCCCAGTGTGCTCAGTGTGCCCAGTGTGCCCAGCATGCCCAGTGTGCCCAGTGTGCCCAGTGTGCCCAGCATGCCCAGTGTGCCAAATGTGCCCAGCATGCCAGTGTGCCCAGTGTGCCAAATGTTCCCAGTGTGCTCAGTGTGCCCAGCATGCCCAGTGTGCCCAGTGTGCCCAGTGCGCCCAGTGTGCCCAGCATGCCCAGTGTGCCCAGTGTGCCCAGTGTGCTCAGTGTGCCCAGTGTGCTCAGTGTGCCCAGTGTGCCCAGTGTGCCAAATGTTCCCAGTGTGCTCAGTGTGCCCAGTGTGCCCAGTGTGCCCAGCATGCCCAGTGCGCCCAGTGCGCCCAGTGTGCCAAATGTCCCCAGTGTGCCCAGTGTGCCCAGCATGCCCAGTGTGCCCAGTGTGCCAAATGTTCCCAGTGTGCTCAGTGTGCCCAGTGTGCCAAATGTGCCCAGTGTGCCCAGTGTGCCCAGTGTGCCAAATGTGCCCAGTGTGCCCAGTGTGCCCAGCATGCCCAGTGTGCCCACCGTGATGCTGTGTCTGGCCCAGGGACCTGCCGGGCTGCATCCCCCCTGCCCCTGGCAGGAAGGGCTGCCCAGGGCCATGCACTGGGAACTCCAGCAGGCCAATAGCACACACAGGCAGCTCATATGGCCTCACATCTACCTTTAAGTTCTGCCTACACAATCTATATGACCAACTGCCTCCACTGCTTCCTGTGGAACAAGGTTGCTGAACATGCTGGGTAGTCTCTGTTTGCACGGTAACCTCTCTGGGACAGAGAGGCTATCTTGCTTTGTTTTGGAAGGCACCCAACTTGCTCTCAAGCATTCAACAGGCAGTCAAGAAATGATTCAGATGGAGAAGCAGAAACATGACTTGCCTGGGCTTGACAGCATTTCTTTATCAGTTCTCTGTTCAAATCAAATTAGGCTGGCAAGGACCTAAAGAAGTGACTGTCTGGAGACTGTTTGGAAGCCCCTAAAGGCTGTTGCTGCTTTGTTATTTTGGTACAATACTTTCAGGAGATGCCCACAATAAAAAAAATACTATCACATCTGCTACTGGTTGGTGTCCTTAGAAGCCATCCCAAAAGACAGATCAAGGACAGAATAAGCATGAAAACTTTGGAGAGAAGTTTGATGAAGGATAAGATCTATTAGGTTTGGCAACACTATAACCTACCACAAATTTAAAAATTGTGAGTCACTAAAAAAAAAAAAAACCCAAACAAAACAACAAAAAAATCCAAACAAACAAACAAACAAAAAAAACCAAAACATCAAAACACTAAAAACAAAACTACAGAATGTTTTTAAAAATACTATCTTTGTTTTTTTCTGTCTTTTCATTTCCAATTCAACCTGCCCACCACTCCTGGGTCCTTGTCAGTTTACCAACATTGCCAACACTCCAAAATGTCTTGCAAGCGAGACAGCTTTGTTGAAAATTGAACATCAGAAATCTTGCTGCTATTCTTGGCTCTGGGAGCAGATTGTGGTCTGGTGGTTACAAGCATCATGGCCAGCTGAAACACACCCATGTTTGGGTCATCTGTAAGACATGAACCACGGATGTCTAGTTGCAAGAGCATGAATTTCCAACTTAAGGGCAAACGAATCAGATGCTAACACAGAAGTAGGAACAAGGTCAAATTGCTTCATGAAGTTCTCTTGCAGAAGGGTGACAACACGAATTGTAGAAGGCCCTAATCTGGGATTTCCTTTCAAAAGGATATGTAGCAAGAAGCTGAGATGCAGTTCTGTGAAACAGAGAGCTGAGTCCTGTTCCAAGCTTTGCTCAAAGAGTTCTCAAGTCTCTCTGTTAAGTGGACCATTAACCCTCCAAAGCCTTACTGTAGGGCTGGAAATGCCGAAAGACACTAGGTCCTGGAACTGAAACTACAGCTGACAAGGCACTGCCTAGGCCAATGTTTTTTAGCAACTTTTTTCCCCCTGGACTGTCAGGAGATAAAATTGTATAATCAGCATAGAAATTCCAGCAGCAAGAGACAAAACCACTTTCTATATGGCAGCTGACAACACTGGCACAGCACAAAAATCTGTGCTTGAGCTGCCTGTATGGTGTTTGACTGAAGATAAACAGAAGTCTTGGAACTTCCCACCGACATTCCCACTCACCATGAAGTTTTTTTTAAAAATGGTATCAAAAAGGTAGGGCACCTTTCCTTACATGCTTTAAGGGCACAGATTCTAAAATGAGCAAGTGATGACCCATTTTTAAATCCACTTAGGGCATGCTTTTCCTCTAGATAGAGCACACATTCCTCTACCTCCTCTGGTAAACGTACAGAAAAGTGTTGAACCTTTCAGTACAGCCAATTAATCACTAGTTGGCAAGATGAAGAAGTGCTCTGGACAAGTACCAACTCAAAGAAAGAAAAAAAAAAAGAGAGACATTAGAGACCATATCTTATCACAGACAAAGAAGTGCAACGCACAGAAGTAATGTCCCATTATAGAACTGTGTCTATTCTGAGATTAACAAAATGCACTACCCTATTTACCACAGTAATAAGCAAGCAGAAGCATAAAAGGCAGTTAACATCCTAACTTTGAGCTCTGCAGCACCAATTTTAGGTTCCTCCATCAGCTCCACTGTGCTGGACCAGGTGCCTGAGCTGCCCCTCAGGCAATGTAGGAAGCAGCAGGTGTCTAAGAGCAGAGAACATCCATTGGTGCCCTCAGCAGGGAGACAGCTGGGAGGGCCATTGAGGTGCAGAGATCATGAGAATAGTGTCAATAAAACACTTCTCCCCAGACTTTGAATACCTCACAACCAATTCTCTCTCAACCTGGTTCAAAGACTGAACCCTCAAATTCAACTCATTGTGAACAGAAACACAGATTTTACAGTCACACCATGCTTTTGCTAGCCCTAAGATGGATGTATTCACCCTCTTTTCCTGCTCTCTGGAGTCCAAAATGCCTGTGTTATAGATGTGACAGATTGAGCTTAGAGCAACTCCTCCTGACCAGCTTTATGTGCAGGGACCTCCTCTGGGGGCAGAGAGCACCAGGCTCAGATCCTGTCTGGCAGCAGACAATGACTCTGGGTGAGTGTCCAAAGGAGAGTTATTGGCTGACAGCAGAGAAAGGATCAGCCTCCTCTGCATCTTTTGTGAACCCTGCTTTGGTGGCACACTCTGAAACAGGCTGCCCCAACCTGTTCAAATGAGAGAGCCAGAAAAGCACCAGCTTGGTAGATCACACAGGACTGTGGCATGAGATTGGTCCTGAGATGTTCAGTGCCTCCAGCGGAATTTTAGGATGGTGGGGAACGTGAAAACCCCTTCCAGGGTTAGGCAGCAGCTGGATGAGATTATGGGGTTGGACTTTGGTTTCAAAAGGGATAGGTAAGCACCAATGCACCTTGCTGGGTCTGAGTTTGTGCCTTATGTTGCAAGAGAACAACCAGGAGAAGTAATCCCTTTGCCCACCTTCCATCATTCTCTGTTGTATCCACTCCAATAAAGTGTCAAATTGGTTGACTGACTCTACTCACTTTAACTAAAGATCACAACAGAGTGGGATGTTAGCAATTACAGGCCACATCTACAGCTGAACTCTCCCTAACATAGTAGGGGTGGTAACCCCTTCTCCAGCAAGGAAAATGGCCACTGGCCAATCTCACGGACAGCTAGTACAAAGCTGGATATTCCGCTTTGGTTTTCCTTTCCAAAGGGCAAGCAAACTACTGCAGCAGGAGTGAGGAGGGGATTGATTCTGTTTCTGTGGATGAGGAAGGAAACTTTACCTGAAGGAAAAGTGCCTTGTTCAGATGAAGCCATAAAGACCACATAACAAGACAGGAGCACATCAGCTCCAAATAACAGCTTACATCAACAAACATTTTTTTTTTTTTTCTGACAAATCCTTGATTGATTAAGCATTTGTTCATGTTTGGGCACAACTCTAAGCACCGTTTGGATTCCCCTGTTATCGGCTCCCAAGAACCATGACTCACAATCATACAGGGAAGGAAGTGAAGGGGAAATGCTTTACTACATCCGGCATTGCAGGAATGAGTATCATGTTGTTGTTACTAGTGTAACCCCAGGCAGGGATATTGCCATGCAGGGACACAGCCAGGCTGCCAGACTGGCAGTACTTGGGTGGTGGAGCCAGGTTTCTGTTCCCAGGTGAGCAGCTCCCAAGACACACATACCAAACCATCCTACTGGAGCCTCAGCCCTGAATCCCACAGGCTGCCAGCCCCACTGTGGGAGCCAGCATCAGCAAGCAGGGGGTTGGGCACCTTGGAAAGCTGAAGAATATCCTGGGTTATATGTCTTGTCCACTTCCCCCCCCTTACTGAAGTCTTTGGTGGTCCCAGGCAGAAAGACTGAGGACGGCAGTGAAAGGGCTGGGTAGCAACACTAACTGAGCCTTGCTATGCCACACCATGCTGGCTCTAGGATTACAGGCTTGCACTGAGGGGAAATGCAGAGCTTTGCCTGAAAGCTGGCTGCAAGTACATTGAAGTCAGCAGGAGCTTTTGCCAAGGAGTTCAGTGAGCTCAGGGCTGCATTAGTTATAGAAATGACTTTGGTAAGCTTTCCCTGCAAAATGACACAAGGACATACAACTAGGGTATTGGAATATAATTAAGAGAGAAAGAAGTTAGGATGGATATTGGGAAAAGCCTTTTGTCAGTAAGATTTATTAGTAGGTACAGCAGTCTCTCAAGGGAAATAGTAGAGAGCCATTCACTTGGGACATTTAAAATTAGACTAATGAAAGTGCCAGCAAATATTCCACGGGGAGCATGCTTGCACTGAGGCAAAATGAGCTCTGTGACCCTGTCCTGTCGAAGGAGAGCTTTGTGCAAATGCCTAAGAGACTGGGCAAGCTGGCTGCCAGCTGCAGAGCCCTGGGACTCCCTGTGTGAAGGGGAGTAGTGTGGAGAGCTCTTGGAAGCTGCTGCCCCAGTAGTGGAAATGTTGGCCAGGGTCACAGTGAGGACTCATTGGAAGACATTGAAATATGTTTTATATTGAGAGCATCTCAACACCTTCTTGCTAAATGATGACAACAAGTTCACTGATGACACAAAGCTGGGAGGAGTGACTGATGCCCCAGCAGGCTGTGCAGCCCTTCAGCAGAGCCTCAACAGCCTGGAGAGGTGGGCAGAGAGGAACCTTCTGAAATTCAGCCAAGGCAGGGGCAGGGTCCTGCACCTGGGCAGGAAGAACCCCATGGCCAGCCCAGGCTGGGGGCTGAGCTGCTGGGAAGCAGCTCTGTGGAGAAGGGCCTGGGGATGCTGGTGGACAAGCCAGTGTCCATGAGCCAGCAGGGTGTCCCTGTGGGCAGGAAGGCCAGTGGGATCCTGAGCTGCATTAGGAAGAGCATTGGCAGCAGGGCAAGGCAGGGGATCTTCCACTGTGAGTTAGCAGTGTTCCTGACACTTTCCTTCAAATTCTCAAACTGGTCAATCGTCACCCTGTTTACCAAGGGGCTGCTGGTCTCCTTAGGAAGTGCCATCCTCCCAAACAGCTCCTGTTCAGTAGTCATGGTAGAAAGTCTGGTAGCAAAGGTGTCCAAAAATGGGAATTTCTCGGTGGTGTGGGTGACCCTGTTGTTCTACACTCACTGCTGAATTGCAGAGTTATGGTTCAGGCTAAGCATCATAACTAGCCCTGAAATGTAAACATAAGCCCCATTCCTCTGCTTGTGCCTTTGCCGTCTCAGATTGAGTTGGTGTGTTCCAACATCACAGTGGACTGCTACAACAAATCATATACAGTAATTTTAAAAGGCTGTGATGTAAAATGATTGAAACAACCGATTTCTTTACATATTCCATTAATCTTTCCTGGCTATTTATTTCTGTTGAATTTTTTTCAAAAACTTGCAGTGTTGAAAGATGTCAAGCCTTATTGTCCTCTTACTAAGAGCTAACTGTCTCCATGAAAACAAAGTTTCATGACTACTGCTGTCGTGATTTGAGCAGCAGACGTAAACAGGGTCATCTCCAGCCATAGTGGGTGGATGTTTAGTTTATAGCGCTGAGGTTAAGAGTGAAAGCGTGTGACTAAGAGCAGAAAACAGAGGAGTCTTTGTATACATCAAGAGCCCTGAGGCAAAACATAGAGAAGGAGAATGCTGACACAGACTTTAATGGAGAAAGAAAAGAGTCTATTATGAATGTTACAGAGAACATAATTCATTTAAGAGAAATCAAGATTTAAAGGACTTATAGAGGGCAATATGAATACTGATGTCAGTGCGTCACGCCTGGTGGTTTGTTGTCAGACTCTAGTTGTGTTAGGGTACCATGCATCATGTCAGGTGGAAGACAACTTACTATCAGAAATTATTGTCACCTCCTTTTTAGATTCCTTTAGAACCTGTTGGAACTAGGTTTCTTTCAGTTTAAACCTCTTGACAGAAACCATTAATATGAACAATGAAACAACTGCAGCTCTTGCATTTTAACACCAACCTCCCAAAGCTGTCAAAAGCTTTTGGGATGCTTTTTCCTCCCCAGACCCCATCTATTGATAAAGAAGGAAATGGGGTTGTATCATATCTGAATTAAATATGAGAGCACAAGGAGAAAACTGGTTAGTAGAGCTGCTCCCAAGCTTGCATATACATTGCAGAGGGCAAGCACATTTAATGCACCATAAAACAATGTTATGAGTGCTTGAAAAATATTCCCCAATCCATACACTATAGTGGCTTCTAAACTTCAGCAGCCAGAGTCATGAAAATAGAGTGCTTTGTGCAGTAGCTTGCGCAGCAAAGAACTTTCTTGTCCTCAGAGTGCTTTATTATTTTTAACGAGACAGGCTGAGCACTTCTTGATAAACATTTTTTTCCTTGAAGCAGTAATCCTACTTAAACTTTTTACCTTGTCCCTACAGCATGCAGCTAGGAAGTTAATAACAGAACTCATTTTCCTTTAAAGTGCTAGTCATGTTAGTACAGAAAGTGAGGGACATGTGATTGCCATGAAAGGCACCATGGCTGGAAATAAATTGAAAGTGCCCTGTTAGTATGTGGGCTTAGTACTTTAAGAAGAAAGTTTTCTGAAGCACATTTTCTAGGATATCCAATTTCTTTCAAACTAACAATAAAAAAATAAAAATTAAAAAAAAAAATATTAAAAGTATTAATGTTGCAATAGGAATGTTCCAGCCCATATTATTTGGTCCTGATACCTAACCCTGAAAAAGTTTCCATGAACCCTGAGTCTACTTTGCCACAGGCAAGTAACGGCCAGAAGGTCATGACAGAGCCAAACCAAAGAGCCAAGAGTAATTCAGCAGGTCTCAGAGGAAGGGAGACTGATCATACATCTACACGCCTGCCTTTGCTTTGAGCAAGGTGCAGTGCGTGCTGCTGCTTTGGCAAAAGCTTCTGGGGTAGCATTAAAAAACATTCATTTTTAAAAGCCATTCTTCTCTTTGGTACAAGAATTATTAAGGCCTCTAAGAGTGAGAGTTTAACTAACGGTGAGAATTTAACCACATGAAAATGAGGAAACTCTGGGCAAGCCCACCCATCGAAGTCAATCTCATGTCTGTCCCCTCGTATCAGTGTGTTACAACAGGCTCTTTCACGGTCACATGAGGCTGACCAGGGACACACTTCTCACTAGATCTAATACAATGAAAAGAAAAACTGTCTTTTTCCCCCTGTGGTCTTAGATGCACATGTGGCTTTTCATACCACACACATCATGTGTTCTGGAATGAAAGGCCCTTTTGTAACACACAGACACCAGTCAAGGCAACTTAACATCGGGTAGGATTGTTAACTTGGCTCCCTAAGCCTCCCATGCACACTGCAGCAGCATTGCACTGGAGAACAATGTGGTTGAAGGCATTTGACCAGCTATATTATAAATAATTCCTAATACACTTATCACCATTGCTGCTCCACCCAAGTCAACTACCTTTACTTAGTGGAAGTAGTTTCTCCCAATAGGAACAGATGAAAACGTGAAGACAGGCCTGTTATGATCATCCCTCCTTTCCCCACCCCTGCCAATCACTGTATCACTCCTGGAATTCCAGAAGGGTGTCAGTGATTGGCAGGTGTGGGGAAAGGAGGGATGATCATACCACAACACAGGCCTGATGATTGCTGTGTTTGGGATGGCCGAGACATTGGCAAGTGTGTTTGAAGGAGTCATTACCACCCTACGAGCACTCTCAAACGTGGTCACTTTCCTCTGCTGCCTCAGAAAACCAGTGAGAACCACATTTCCTTAACAGGATTACCTAGCAATGAGGTAAATCTTTATTCTTAAGGCCTTAGTGCCTTTGAATGTACCTGTGTAGGCAGTAAGTAGAGGTCATCAATCAAAGATTATATTTTGCAAATTTGGAGGACGTACCACATGTATCTTAACAAGATCTTCCTGATTTGAAGCGGGTTAGGTTCCAAGCAGCAGCAATTCTCTGTCCAAGTGTGGAAATATATCTTCTTGAAAGACTATTTTGTAAACCAAGTTACACCCAAGGAAAGCAGTCCAATCTCAAAAGGAGATCTTGTCCTTGCTGCAGGGCCTGGTATTAGGATGCACATAAAATGATCTACCAGACACTTTCAATGTTGAACAACCCAAATTGTATCACTGATTTAGGTAACTACTCCAGAATAGGTCAACTGTGCAAGTGCCCTTCATCCCTTAAAAAATAAAACAAGAAACACAGACAAATTTAACAATTTTATTAAAAATTGTACCAGTTATTAGAAAAAAAAAATCCAAGTATTAAAGTATTAAAAAGCACCAAAGAAGAAAGCACAAAGCAAATATACTGCACAGATACAAAAAAGGAGCTCTGCCCAGTCACCATTGGTACAGGCAGGAGTCCTGGAGGCACACAACCAGGATAAACAAAATGCTACATTCTCACTGGGTCTCAGTCCATGGCAAAGAAGGTGTGTGCACTTCAGGACTAATCCAGACAGAAATCTCACAGGAGAGCATCAGGGTTACTTCTGCAGCAGGACAGTATCATATTCTGGTGAAAATCAGAAGTCATGGGGAAACCCTCCACTGAGAGGAAGTTTATTAAGTACATTGCAAATTCTAGCTCATCTTACCCTTTTTGTTTTCCAGATGAAGGACTCTGAACAACTTTGTTGTTGGGTTGGTTTTTTTTTAAATATCCCACCAAGGAACAGTCATGCAGGAAGGGGAGGGGGGAAGGAGGAGAAGAAAATGTGAATCCACATTTCACAGTATTCTCATCAGTGAACTTCACCTAGAAATATGGGAGACTGTACTACATACCATGGAAGAGAACAGAAGAGAGCCACAATTATTTTAATCAAAAAACCCCAATATCTACATACCCAAACTCAAATTTAGTGGCAGGATTTTCAAATGCACCCAGTAGAAACAGACATACATATCCTCTTACAAGTCCAACTTCTGACATGTGTTTAAGGACATACTGACAATGTTGTCCTTCCATCACACCAGGTATTTATTCCATCAAATACTTCTTTCAGGATAGTCTCAGCTAAAACTGAATTGAGGAATCTGTGATGATGCTCTCCTGGAGCCATGTCCACAAACTGGGGAGACTCCTTTAGATTTAAGAATAACTTTATACATGCAAAATTTCCATAATAGATTTTAAAAAGAGTTTAACAATCTACCCTTCCCACCCCTCTGTTCCCCAAAGGCAGCAAAAAGTCTGAAGACAGAACTGAAACATGGCTTTAAAAAACAGCCCACAGACATTAGGTTTCGCTTCCTAGAAACCAACTTCCAGCATGGGATTCACAGGAAGAGACCCTCCTTTCTGTGGCTAAGGGGGAAGGTGAGGCACATGGAAGAAAGAAGGGGTAGGGGATGTCAGACTGCATTCAGTTCAAGAACACACACACTCATGCGCACACACACACAATTACATTCCAGTGCATTTGATGTGTTTGGTCTTTTCTGCTTTTCCTGGTGGAGAAGAGCTGAGCTGTGTAACACCTGTGTGAACACATGCAAACCAAAGAAACAGAGACCACTGAAGTTTTTAGGAACTGTAAAAGATTGTCCTAGGATCTTTTATCAATTCCTTGAGGTATTTCTTCTTGCTAAAACAATCAAAGGCAACAGGTAGGCATTTTTGCAAATGATCACAAATGCCAGTTTGAAAGACAGACTCTTTTGAAGGACTTTATTAAAACCTTTGTTGTCAAATTATGCTAATACTCAGCACTGCTTGGTTCATGGATAGACCTCCCATTAATATGAACCAGCTTGCCATGGTTCTTTTATTTTTGATCTCACAGTAAATACTGCTGGCAAAACAAGGCAAGACCTCCACAAATCTGCATTCTTATTTGATTCTAGCACATATGCTGAGTGCTTTCCCTATTTTTCCCTTTAAACATACCCTTAATATCACACCATTCAGCATGTCACAGTCTCACCATTCCCACAGCTTCAACAGAGATATGGGTCAGGACCAGCAGCGGAAGGGTGGAATTCATTGTACAGTTGTTAGGGTCACATTGTAATAACTGCCTCAAGTAATTTTGCTTTTTCTTTAAAAAAAAAATAAAACAAACCAACCTTTCTTCCTAGTCTACTAATGGTCAGGACCTGCTGTTTCCCAGAAGAGTGCTGAGTGCCACACCAAATGAAGTTCCACCTTGGATACAGCTTCAGTAATTGATATGGAGCAGCTCCAAGACTGTGGCAACTTCACCTACACACATTGCCTATACCTTTAATCCAGGCTTAAGGGACAAAATAAACAGTCAGTAGAAAGAAAGATGTCTTTGCAATCACGCTTTCTATGCCAAGAAAGAATGGGTTCCTCACCTCTATATCCTTGCTGATACACAGCTCCAAAACAAAGGCTGACAAGGAAGTTTCTTTCAGGACTCCTCAAACAAGAGTTTAGTCAACAGATATTTAGTAACGAGCTATTTAAACTGAAATATGTGATCAGTTATGCAGGAATTCAATGCTACTAGGGATCATCAGCACCTTGAGAGAAGGCTGCAACCCTACACAGATCCAGCAGCAGCCCTTTCCATGCAATTTCATCCTCTCCCCTGCTTTTTTTGTATCCAATTTGCAGTAGTTTGCAGCTATCCCTGGGCAGTCACTTTGTGATTACTGGCTCAGCTTTCAAGAATTGCAGGAAACAAAACTAAAGCTAACTATTCCCTACTAGCACCAGGCTTGCTGGATCCTAGGATGGGCAGGTTACAAGATATTCAAAAGAGTAGGAAGCTGGGAAGGGATAGGAGTAACTCCATCCCTCAAGGAAGGACAGTTGAGTTCTGAAGCCATTTTGGAGATCTGGGGAAGGCACCATCAGCAGCAGTTCAAGTTTTTCTTAAGAACTGCTCACTAAAAGCAGGCATTTGTTTTAGGAGAAAGATCCAGCTCTTCTTTCTAAAGTGTTAAGACTCCAGTTTTACAGCACAGAAAGAAACAGTGTCCCACTCTTTACACCAGAAGAAACTCATATCTAAAAACCTGAGCACAATCCTTCAGCAACAGGATTTTAAACCATGTTCTTTGGAATCATTTCTCCAAATAATCAACACATGTCCCTAGCCACACTGCAGTTGCTACCCTGCAGGTAAGATGTCCCCGGCAGGTGTTCAAGGGTCTTTACAAACACAGAACGAGTTACACATACATGAGTGCTGTGCACCCAAGTGTTTGCTGATAAATGTGTGAAACCTTCCCACTATTTCCCCAAGTAGGTGAGACTTTGAGTATGTAGTAGTTACTTTTCCCTAAACAAATAACTAGCCTGCCCCTCCAAATCTAATTGAAGCAAAGTAAGACTTTTGGGTTGACAGAGCATATTTCCTTTCTCTGAGATATGCAGATAGGGAATATAATTAAAATATATTATCAGTGGTTGTAAATCTCTGGCACCAGTAACCAACATGCATATTGCAGGAAGTCAGCCTTTGTCTAGCATTAGCTCTATGTCTCCAATGAAGCATTGTTGTTCAAGAAGGTTTTGAGACCCTGGCATGACCAATTTTGATAAGTCTGTTGTTGCAGTGGGAAATATGGACTGGCAAAGATGTGTCTTTCCCTGAGCCAAATGACTTTATTGAGGCCAGAAGCCTGACTGAGGAACCATTTCAGGCACTTGTTTTTCCATGTTAAGAAGAGTCTCATCCTAGATGAACTGATTGGGTCCTAACACTAGGAAGTGGCAGTACCAGACTTATCTTTCCAGCTTACGCTTCCAGAAGACAGGCCTGTTTGACCATCAAGTCAAGGCAGAGGGAAAGGGGAAAGCTCTAAATGTTTTTTAAATGTCAGAAGCAGTTGATGAATTTTTCATAGTTTGCAGGGCTGTTATGATGTAGCATTGACTGTTCCTGATAAAACTGTCCTGGCAAGCAGAGAGAAATGCGAGCACCACATCTAAGGACATGCCACATGGGGAGGCATCATTGCTGTACTGCCTCCTGAGCCTCAGCACTTCCACTTCTGCCTCTTAAAGAGCTTCTTATTTAAGAGTCTTCTCCCTAACATTCGGCTTCTGAGGGGTCCCCAGTTCAGTATGTGCTTGCACTACACCTCAGGCTTTCCCCACCATTTAAGCCCTCTTTCTCCAATGACCAGCGTTTACATCAAGCAGACTGTGCAAAGCAAAGTATGGAAAGCCTCTCTCAAAGCATGGGCAGAGAGTGGCTTCCATCCTGCTGCAGCATAGTCAGCAACAGCTATCACTTAGATCACTCTGGGTAACTCTGTAGTGCACATGCTTAAAGAAACAACACAAAACCAAAAACAATCCCCCCTTCTAAAAAAAACCTCCCACCCACCCTCTCCATAAATCCCACCCCCAAAAATATTACTTGAGATTCATTTATATGAATTATTAACCATCATGGACAAACATATTACTCTAGCTCTAGCTAGAAAAATAACACAAAAGGAGAAAAAAAGCTTTTCTCACATAAACCCTTTCCTTATGTTTAAAGAGAGTGACTGTGAATATATGAGGGTGAAAAAGGCCTGAGAACCTCTTTAAGGGAGCTAAAGTACATTTTGCCACAGAAGAGCAGAATGAAAATCAAAGAGAATGGGGCTGGGAGAAAGCAAGAAGGTCCAAATTTAACTCTGTTCAGCAAACTCTTACCAGACACTACAGTGCAATGATGAGATTACACAAATACCAGAGAAAGCAGGAATCAGAGACAAATATGCAAAGAGGGGTCGAGAAGGAAAGCACCTGTGCAAGTAAACTACTCTTCTGTACAGTAATGCATACTTTTCAGAGTGGATCAAGAGCAGAAGAACTTCTCAACACCTGCAGCTGATGTTCCTAACATAACTGAAGAGCAATTCTCTGGACAGCTCCCCCCCGTGCTGGTCATATCATTTGAGACCTACAACAAGGTGCAGTGGCAATATGGAAATTTTCAGAAAAAATGGTAAGGTTTGTATTGCTTCTCTGTTCATGTTTTATTTACCCTAGTTGTCACTAAGTCTGTGAAGTAAGTATATTTAAGGCTACAGAGAAGTAGCCATCAATACTTAAGGCTGCTTCCTTTTGGTATGGTAGTTTCCCTGTGCTGGTCCAATAGTGTCAGCCATACGGACAAACCTCTGGGTGCATACAAACTGGGAACTGATAGAAGATCTCCCTTGAAATAACATTACTGCTGCTAGTCAGTATATGCTTACAGCAGCCTCCAAACACTACACACTAGAGTAATGGACAGACTGCTTGTACAGTGTACATATCAGACTAGATGCTAATTAATTTCCCTGTCAAATCCTGAAGAAAAATTATCGTATGCCTGGGATCTAAGCCTTCCTGACCAACCACATTATAGTAAGAGAAAAGAAAACCAAAATAAAATAAACATCCATTATAAAACTACGAAAGACATATACATTAGCATTGTAGAAGAATGACACTTGTGCCATATTCCATGGGTTTTGGCTTCCTGCTGGCTCATGGGCACTGAGAACACTGAATTGAAAGCAGACAGTGGCAGAAACTAATAGCCACCAGCAACCCCAAGAAGGTTTTTTTTTTTCAGACTGTTCTACTGAAATTATTTTTTTTAATTGATGGCAATGATAAAGAACAACTTCTTGTGACAGAGCTGCAAGTGGTGCCCAATGGAATGGCTGAAGAGGTCAGATTTCTTTGTGATTTTTCTCTCACACAGGGTGCAATGAAATAAACAGTAACCAATGACTAAAACAACTAACCTGATGGAACCAAGCTACTTGAATGTTTTTCATTGCTAAAAATGTGGAGGAATTGAGCATCCCTGCTCGAAAAGATAGCCAAAGTATGTTTAGTCATCAATCCCAGGCATCATTTTTAACTAGCAGCCAAAATGACACTCCTGCACTCTACTACACAGGGCAGAGGAAACCGTCAGTCTAATACCTGCCTCCCTTGCACAGAGGTCACCGGTGCGGGGAACCAGCAGCAAGCTTTACCAAACACACCCACATTCTGGCTTTCCTTCAACAGTGTTGGACAAGAGCTCCCTGCCTCGAGAGGCAGGCAGCAGCAAAGAAGAGTCCATAAAAACACCCAAACTTGAAGACGAGTATCAGAAAGTCAGAGTCCTCACATCCGGCCGGCGGTGTGCAACGTCTCGCCCCCGAACCAGTGTTTGTTCAGTGCTCCCTGCAGACTGGATGCGGCCTGAAACAGGCGGGCGAGGCTCACCTCTGCCCAGTGTGGTTCCTGTTCACCTCCGTGTTTAAGGCCAAGTTGTGTAGGAAGAGAAAAAGCTGCCACCACAACTTGATTTCTGTTCTGCTGATGCTGTAGAGAAGAACAGTTAGAGCAAGGTTATTTATATTTCTAAAATTGCAACATACCACTTCTCTTTTCCAATAACAACTCAGTTACACTTTTCAAGAGCAGACACTTTAATCCCATCAGCATAACAAGGGGGTGCAGCAAGGGATGAGGGGAGAGAGGGAAATGATAAGTTCTCCAGAAATAATTGTAGCTCTAACATTACAAAAAGAAAAGAGCAGACCCTTTATGCATTGTGCACAAGAGGATTAAACTTTTTTTTTTGCTTGTAGGATTTCGCAGAGTTTAGCCAAGTGCTGTTTTTAATCAGATTGGCTTCTGAGCCTTTCAAAAGCCCCAGCTGCATGAACAAACAACCTTTTTTTTTTTTTTTTTAAAAAAAAAAGCCCCCCTTCACCCCGAAAGTAAAAAAAAAGAAAAAAATATAACTGGTGATCCATCTGTAAGTGATTTGACACCGTGAAGGTCAAAGGGTTAATCTTCAATTTAAACCACACTGCTGAGACAGCAAAACTCTGATTTCATCTAGTACAAGAAAACACATTCGTGCACACACACACTCCCCCACCCTCCCCCCACCACATTTTCCTTCCCAGCATCTCCAAGATAATACTGCCCTTTTTATAGCCACTTTTGACAGTAAGCCATAAATAATCAGCCTTGGAGCCCTTTCCTACTGACTGGAGCCAATTAAACCTTAAGCAAGAACATACTTGAAAACACACAAAAAACCAAAACCCAGAGGTTATTTCAGGTCCCATTGTCAAGGAAGAAACATGGGAGTTGAGTTTCAGGGGACACCAGACTACATAATGCAGCTTTGGGACAGGGACGCTGTTCCTCCTTTTGTTATATGTAATCACCCCTGCAAAAGTGGCTCCGATTATACCCCCACCTTCCTGCACTTTAATGGCATCTCATACAAACAGGTGGGTTTCTCTTTACATTGCCCAGTCTGGGATACTATTTCATCTCAATAACTGACCCTCTATTAGAAGTCAGTCTTCATTTTCTCATCCAGAATTCCATATTTGCTAAGCAGGCATGATCATTTCTGGAAAACAAAACAAACCGGCCCAAATCTCCACCCACTCCCCTCCTCCCCAATCCCCAGCAGACAAGGAAACACAAGACTGGCTTCCCACAAGTTTTCCTCAGTACACAGGAGTTCATAAAAGAGCACTAAAGCACATTATATGAACAAGATGTTTCAACTCAGATTAGCCCAACAGGGCAGAACAACACAGTTGCAAGGCATTTTTTACTTAATCACAAATAAGAGAGTTGCAACTGGAGTTGCTGTATTGGAGATGTGTCAATAGACAGCTCTTCAAGGCCCTTCCAGATAGCCATTAAATTATGTCTGTATTCCAGTGTGAGTAGATCTGTGCCATTTGAATCACACACACAGAACAGGCTTCCAGAAAACCTGTATTCATCTTGCATCTTAGCAGTGGGTCACTGTTCTTGGTCTCAAGACTTAAGAAGAAGAAATAGATTTGGAAGAGTTCACACAGATCCCACCACACATTTCAAGAGCACTGTGTTTGTAGTATAACCTGTAGACAGTGGCTCTACAGTCTGCTGTTATTTATTTCAAAGTAACTAGTCCTAGGTTCACTCCTTACCAATTGCACAGGCATTGCTAGGTTTACAGGTGAAAGCAATCTTTTAGAAACTGTCCTGTAGGGCTGGGTTAAAACACTCATTTGGTCTCAAAAAGCAAGATGGTTTTTGTTTTGTTACTAGCATCTCAGTTTGACCAGCTTTGCCCTTCCTCATCATACTTAAGAGATTCTTCTCACCCTCTTCTCTGTACAGCTACACTCCTAAAACTGCTCAAACGTGCAAAGGGAACCACAACGTTCCTGTGACATCTAGATACCATGTTTTTATCAAGCTATTACAGCTTAGGCAGATTCCTTAAACAGAGATCTTTGGCTAAGCCATCAATGAAGTGGCATGCAAGAACAGTTGTCTTCTGCAGTTTCCACAAGCAAGGAACTATGCTAGGAGAGCATAGTGGACAAACATATTGCAGATGCTCTGAAGACAATCTGCTTTGTTAGATTATTTTATTCTACTGGCAGACAAGAGGGTAAAAAATTGTCTTACAGAAACTTAGTAAGGGAAATGCAAAAGGATGTTTAAAAATTGGTACAGAAATCCTAAGCTTGAAGTACACCTCAGTTTCATTGATGGACCCTCTCTAACAGAAACTCTCATGGAATTTTATAAAGTGGGTTAATTTGGGGGCACACAAGAGGAGTGCTGATCTGGCATGTACAGTTTTACTATTTCACACTGTTGAGGAGATAAACATAAAACACATTAATGTCCTCCTTCATGTAGGAGGCTGCTTTGTGCTTCCCATACAATAACAGATTTCTAATTATTCTGGCTCCTCAAGTTTTATACCTCACCTCAGAGAAAAGGATTACCTGCTCTTTCCAGTTATAGATAAAGGAGGCCATTTTCTGAAAAAAACAGTGGAAGGATTGAGCTCATATGCCTCTATTGTTTTTTTAAAGGGGGGAACTTTTTGAGGAAGGTATCAAGTTTTTGTTTTATTTCGTAAATAAAAATTTTAGAACTGTGCTTTATGATGGTTTACAGGCCTCCAAGAGAATCAGTGGGATGTGATAACGCAAATACTGAGAAAAACTCTAGTATGTATTTTAGTTTATTGTGTTTATTCACTGTGGTTTTTTCTATTCTGTTTATTTCACTGCCTCTTGAAGTCACTTTTTGGTACAGCATTTCTGTCCTTTCCCAATTAAAATAGTTTCCCCGTATTTGCCTAATACAGTCAAGGAGATTTTCATGCAAGAGCAGAATAGGAAATATATTATCCTTGGTTCCCCATGCTCATAAGAAGCATAACATCTCAAATAACATTTTCAAGAATGTTGACACCATTTTGTTTTGAAGTGAAAAAACAGAGCACTACGTTAAGGGCAGCTTTCCGCTTTTATTCCTAGACCTAGGCCTTGCTTATATTTCCCTTGGTCTGTATCCAGCCAGCATTTTCTTCCGTGGTGGTGTGGTCCCACAAGCACTTTCACTGGCCCACATGCTGGAGCAGCCCACTCACACTGTCCTCCCTCCACAGCAGTGCTGCAAAGTGAACTAGAGCAGCACAATGACCAAGGCCAAAACTAAGCTGATAAAGAAGTTGCTCTTACTGTTTAGCAGGTCATCCTAAACTATCTGATCCATGGCATCGTGTAGACAGACTGATGCTTATTCCAGGACAAAAGAAAGATGACCTGTGAAGAGGAGCAAGCTGGGACTACCTGCTTCAGCAGCAGGCCTAGCTAATGGAGTTTGGAGTTATAGCTTCACTTCCAGGCTGATCTGCTTTCTGTGGTATTAATTCAGCATGGGACAAGAGCCACAGAACAGAATGCAGATATATTATTTGCAGTAAACAATTTATGGAAAGAACTAAAAGATGTCCTTTTCACAAGCTTCTGTGTCTTTTTCTCCAGATATACTTCAGCCAAGACCAAAATTCTTAAATATGTTAAGATGGAGGGGGTTTTTGGTATGTTATAATTTAGATCTCAGATGGACAAAACCCAGAGGAGTGATTCCGTGAATTTGGCTTTTTTTTTTTTTTTTTTAATGTGACATATTTTGAGACATTTTCCTTAGATTCATAACTATCACAATACTGGTGTATAATTTCCCTAAGCTTCATCAGGCTGATTTGCCCTTTATCAAAATAACTCAATCCTCAGAGTCACTACTGCACAAAAATACCAGGGATGAACGCTCTGCCACCTCCATGTGGGAGCAGCAAAATAACCCTTTTTGATGCTTCCTTCCCAAGTAGGAAAGAAGCCCCTTTTGCCCTCTATGCTAAGTGCAACTAAAGAAGAGCAGACTTGTGAATACAGTAAGTCAACACAAAGCTGGAAACACATAAAACCATTTCCTATTGCAGCTGCTGCTTTTTAAAGGGGATATCCTTAAGAGACTGTCTGTCTGAAACGTTAACATGAATGCTTCAATGAGTCACAAGGAAAGGCCATTTTACAGGAAAAGTGTCCTCTGCAGCAACAGTACATTAGTGAAGCCTATTCCATGAACTGTGCTGAACCAAAAGCCAGACTACTTGTAAACAAACACAAAAAAATCATGCAAGACTTTTACTGGAAGCAAATGAAAGAGGAACATGACTGACCCGACACTTATTCCTTCCCCATAATTAATTCCTAATACATGTTTCACACTGTAAGCACACAGATACACATCTGGCAAATAGCACCCCAGATGTCAAAACCTTTTGTACCCCTATCAAGCCCTTGCACAGGGTGATCAAAGGGAAGATCTGGACAGGTGATACACTTCAAAGAAAACACTGTCCCTTTGACACAGCTCCTTGAATCCATGAGCATAAATGCTTAAGAGATTAATAAAACTCATTTTTACATTTGATATACACGTGCCATTAACATCTCTGTTTAAAAAAGTAAATATGCTTGTAAAATACACGTTGTATGTGGGTATGTCTGGTACACTCTGTCTACCCTCCAGATCTCACAGGCAGCTTCTGACTTTGCTTCAGAGCTTCTAGACAATTAAGGATCATATTCTGATCCCATCTTAACTAGAAGGATTAATATGGCCCTAAATGGTGCTGAGAGGTCAAGAGAAGAATAATGGCGTATGTGTACATAAAAACATTATGTTCCTTTAATGACTAATACAAGTATAAGCAACAAGTTGTTGGGATTGTATTTGTTCACTGAATACAAAAATAGTTGCACACCGGGAGCAGTTGCTGACTCATCGCTGAAGGCTGTTTTGGCTGCCAGGTGGCTGGAGGCATATTGTGCTACCACAAAATATGCTTTAGCTTAGAAAGACTAGAAAGTCACAGTCCCCAGGGCAACAGAGGTTACAGTAGATGTCCCCTACTAGAGAGGGAACTTCAGGCCATTGGAAGTCAAATACAAATCTTTCCAGCTGTGACTCCTAATGACCAAAGCATAATGTGTGTGTAGAACCAGGAGAGGAAAAAAAAAAGGAGGCAGTAACAGAGGAAAAAAAATGAAAGAGTACAAACCATCCACATGGTTTCTCATGGTGACACAATAAAGAGGATGAGAAACCTTCCTTGGGAAACTCCATCCTTCTATTTTGCAATGACTCTTACACGGGACTAAACTTATAGAAAAGGGAGGCATCATCTCAAGCATTGCTTCCTTTGTCATGAGCCTCCATCAGGCTTTGCAACAAGACAAGCAACACGCGTGTTTACGGAGAGAGGACAGTAGTGGGCAGAGCCGAAGGGAAGCAGGGGCCCCCAAAACCCAAGTGTGGGCTGCCCAGCCCAAGCACGGGAGAGGGCACGGACTGAGGCGCCGGCTCTGAGCAGCAAACAGCGACGGCTGCTGCCGCAGGCCTGCTGCCGGCGCAGCTGCGCAGGTGAGCCCGCTCCGCTTTCTCGCAGTGTCAAAACAAGCACGCAGCCACTCGCGCCTTCCTCTGCAGCGCGGGCAGGAAGGGGAAGCAGACAGCCGCCATGGCAACAGCCAGCTGACGGCAACCTGGGAAGGGCAACCACCGGCCACTGCGTTCCCAGGCCCCTGGCCTTTCCCTCCTTCCCCATCCCGAGGGGCACGCTGGCTTATTTTCCACAAATACGGTCAATAAAGATCCCACATTACCACAGAGCCGCACCCGATACCACTCTGTACCTGTGGCACGGGGTCCGGCACGGCTCGCCCCCATGCTGTGGGGGGGTGTGTGAGGGTGCTGGAAGAGATGCCCAGGAGACGCCCCGCCACAGCATGGGGCAGCCATGGCCGGGAGCTGCAAGAGTTTTTGACTCTTTTAAGGGTTTATTGACTGAACCTACGTGTGATGGGGCAGAGCCGTTCCACAGCTCCCGGTGTTCATCACCTGCCCTGCGCGGGCCGCGGGACCCGCTGACCTGCATTTGGCATCCACTCCTTCCCCAGAAGGGAGGTGCTCCCAAAACTGCTCCGTGCTGCGGAGACACCCCCTCCCCCCCCCCCCCCCCCCCCAGTGATTAAAGTCTGCCTCGGGGTTTGCTTAAAATAACACTTTAGAAGTTTTTACAGGAAAAATATCCTGGCGGAGGGGACGGGGGGTGGGCGCGGGGCCGCCCGGCTGCGCGGGGAGGCGGCGGGAGGGCAGGTGCAGGGCTGGAGCCTGCGGGCAGCGCGAACTCGTCAGCAGCGCCGATGAGTCAGAGGCTAAATTTAGCCAGCGATATAAACACAGCCGCCGAGCGCAAACACGGCCCGGCCGGGCCCTCGCACGCACCGCCCGCTCCCCCTCGCCCGCCCGGTCCGCTGGCCCTCGGGGGCTGCAGCCCCATCGCCAGCACCCCCTCAGGTACGGCTCCCATCACGGAAAACATAACTGGGTGGGGTTTACATGAGTTGCCTCACTGCTTGTTTTTGGATCGCTATTTTTTTCTGCCGTGGTCCGGTTCTCGGAAGGATTCCTTTTCAATTGGCGAGGCAGCTACTGAGGAGAAACAAACAAACAAACAAATATCCAAACGGAGACTATAAAAGGCTGGCAGGACATTCCTCCTCAGTGGCTTGAAACAAAGGAGAACTCTGCATTTGGGCACTTGCTTTCCTGCCTTTCCACCATAAAATTTAATTGAGTAAAATACAAGCATGCACACTCCTCACCGTAAATAATCAGTCCAAACATCTCATCATCCCCCTCAGAGATGGCACTATCTTAATAAGATCAGCCAACCTAGGTGGAGGAATGGAGGCAGAACAACTAGCTTCCTATCAGCAATCCTCACATGATCTCAGTCAAGTTATAACCTGAATTTTCTACTCTTCCACAATAAAATATAAGTGGGGTATTACCACAATTATTTCTTAATTGAAAAATAATTTCTCAGCTGTGACACTGCTAGAAGCAGAAGGCTTGTTATCACAGTGCTGTGAGAGGTGAGGAAATCCAGAACAACCTGCAGAGACCAAAGGGGATGTACAGGAGAGACAGCAGCACTGAACACTGATGTTAGAAATATTGCAGAACAATTCACCTGTACTGTCTCAAAGGAACTGTTTTGTGCTCTTTATTGTGTGCAGTCTTGGTCTTTTGAGGTTGTGGCCCCACTGCCCAAGACAGTCCTGTGTCCAGCTGGATTCATGGCACACAGTTGCACAAAGCTTGCATGGCTCTCCTGCCAGTCAGCTCCCTTAGCTTCTGCCCACTTTCTCTACCAGAGCTAGGCAGGAAGTTTTGCTTTTTAACATGACTATTTTAAACAGGAACATACATGTAATATATTGAAGTCTTTTGTCAGCTGAAAGCATAGAGGAGACTAGATTAGGATGATGTAGAAGTTTTTATTAACTGATATACAACGATTGTATGTGAATTGCATCAAGAGTTTGTACAGCCCAGCCTCCAGCAGCAGCCTTACATGGCTGCCTGAGGAAAAGCTAAGGGCAAGTACATGCAATAGCTTCCACTAGTCCTCTCTTTCAGCATCTAACTAGTTTGAGAGCTTAGGACTTCCTGAATCAGATCTGGTTTCTGTTTATTTAATGTCTGCTTCAATGGCCATAAACTTGTCTCAATTCCCCTTGAACCCAGATAAAGCCCTGGGATGCACAATATGCCTTGACAAGGAGCTCCACAGCTTTCACCTGTTGCATGAAAAATGACCTCATTTACTTTGAGCCAGATCCCACTAGTTTGACTTTATTTTGCCTAGTTCTTGTACTGGGAGAAATCAGTCTATTCATGTCCTTCATGTCACTTTTGATTTCTGTTTAATATTGCTTCCCTCTTGGTTTGTATCTTTTTTAGGCTAAGCAGTCCTAGCCCATTTTTTCATATGGAAGTTGTATTGTCCGTCTTGCCCTTCTCTGAACCTTTTCCAGTTCTGCTGCATCATTTTTGGATGAAGAAAACCAGAACTTCATGTAACATTCAAGGTATGGTAGAAACATGAATTTATACAGTGGCATAATGATGGTCTTGTACTCAGTTTTTCTTAACATATCAAAGAATACCATTTCAGATTAAATGTGAAATGGTTCAGCAAGTTTCTGTTAACCTACACATCAAGTAATTAGCTCCACAGGCAGCAGGATTCCAAAACAGGTATGGGGCAGCAGGTTATTGTGTCATATGTATGCACAGGGAAGGTGCACTTCCAAGCTCACCTCTGTTTTCATTGTCATTTGTCAAAATGAAAAGAAAAAATAAAGAAAGAAAATCTAACAACATTAAGCAAAAAATCTGTCTCCACCTCCTCATATCAAATTTCTGACTCCAATGACCAGAATGGCCTCCCCTTTTCCTCAAGCCTAGGATTCCAGTTCCATAGCTCTGAAAGAACTTTGGTTTACATCTTGGTCTTCCAAACTCATACCCACCCTACCCCCTGCCCTTTAAACTGGGCTCACTCACTTCAGGAGTTCTCTCCCTCACCAGACTTGTGCATCCTCAGCTGGCAATTCGAGTCCTGCTCCAATGGGCAACACACAGAAAGCAGAGCTGAAGAGGTGACCCACTGCTGAGCACAGCAGCAGCAAGGACCAGCCAGCAGGAAGATCCTGAAACACACTGATCTACTGAGGAAATGAATGAGAACATACCCCAGGTCTCAAAGAGACTGTAGGTACAGGTGAAGTCTGGAGCTGCTGGTGCTACAGGCTTAGCTGCAGGACAGTCTGAGTCTCTGCATTGTAGGAACCTTTTCTGAACATTTTTCCTAAGGTCATGATAAAGAACAGATTCCTGCAAACAATTCCAGTGTAAAAAAAGCAACTGTTAAAAATGCCCTGAAAATCCTTAATAATGAAAAATGACTGATGGAGTTTGGGATAAATGATGCACATGTAGTACTGTGCACCCATTATCTCACGCCGATGGGTTTCCCTGTTGCATAAGTAGAAGTGTCTCAGAGGAGGCCTTGATAACTCTCATGAGAGACAGAGAGGAAAAAATATGCAAAACATAACACGTTTCACTTTCAAAGGAAAATAACATTTCCTCCTGGACTTTTTCAGTGTCATTAGCTTGAGGCAAACAGGTACATGCCTAGCTGTCTGCCCACAGCCAGTGTGAATGCAGGCATTTCCATGTGTTCCATGGGCTGCTGAACCCTGTTGCAGTGATGGTAAGACTTACTTGCTGAACCAACTGGGGAATTTAGAGAAGCAAAGTTTTCTAGAGCTAGATCCACAGAGGCTTTTTGAGCATGGTCAGCATATCTAAATCAACTGCAGGATTCCTGATGTGTTGGAAAGGGACTTTGTTGTTGTTTGTAATGCACTTATTTACTCAAGAAAGCTCAGCTCTGATTCAGCATCTGGTTCTCATTGAGGCTCAGCTTTTTTTAAACTGAGCTTTCCAGATGGGTTGACTGAAGCACAAGGAGGTCAAGAGACTTGTCTGAGGTCATACAGCAAGTCAGTGGCTCTGCTTGGACCTGAGCCCAGAACTGTTCAAGGCTACTACTCCTTGGCTCTTAAAGAGACAATTTTATCCCCTGTGAACTGATCTTATCTCCATGAAGAAGAAATACGATAAAAGCAGTCCCCTCAAAGCTGCAGCCTGCTTAAAAAGAGTTATTTTATTTGGAAAAAGCTGTATCATTCCAGTGTCTCATTGGAGCCCGTCAAACTGAAGGGGTGTGATACTGATATACAGTGTCATCCACCCCACCCCTGCATAACCCCGTGCTCCTCTGGAGCTGCTTTGCTGCCGCCACCATCCCTGCTTGTGTACTCACATCCCATCTAACAACCCCTCGTGTCACGAAATACACTCTCCATTCAGCACAGGTCAAAGCCCCTCCTGAAGCCAAGGAAAACCAAGTGCACTCAGGACCTGAAGCAGAGCCCAAGCACCTGTTGCCACAGCCTGGACACATGGGGTGTGGGAAGCACATGCCAGACAACCAACCAGCAGATCCCCTAAGCTCAGCTCTGTTCTCCATAACTTCAAAGCACGTTCTTGAAGCTCAGCCACAGGCTGGGCTACAGCAGCAGTTCACAGATTCCATAGCAAAGGCACACTTGCTTCAAACCAAGGAGGAGGTGGCAGGTACTGGCTTCTCTTGCAGAAAGCATGGCTTGGCTCTGCCTTCGTTTCTCAGGGGCAGGGCAAAAACAATAAAACAGGGAAGTGTGCCAGAAGCTACACAGCCTCAATCAAGTAAGAGACAGTAAAGACTCAGGAAAACATAGATGGTCTCATATGTCATTCTGCAGAGCCCCTTGCAATCCAGATCAACCTGTAGCAGGCTCTGCTACTTAGGAACACAGACCGTTGCTCAAGTCTTCTTACAAGGAATTCAGCTTCTTAAGGAGATGAAAGACATGGAGTACTAGGGAATGTTGTGTTATTGCTCTAGCACTGTTCTAAGGATAAAATAGCCAGGTTTTAAATTACTGTATTCTGTTTAACATATTAATAGGAAATGAAACTCTGAAAGTGGTGTTCAAGCCAAAAGCAAGCATAGGTGCGGCCAATTTTCTTATTCTTACTACATGCATACCCAAAAATCTTTTGTATAGCCAAGAACCACAGAATAAATACCATTTAGCTCCAGAAGCCTAGAGAAGAGATAACAGTGACTCTCCAGGGTTCCAAGCGTAGGATTGGTTTAGGCCGTGCATGCAGCAGAGTCCAATGACAACTCAGTGATGTCAGCCTCAGCAGCAATTGCCTGCTCAGTTTCTCTCTCAGCCAGAGATGTACATTAACCAGGAGCCTTTGTGTCAACACAGCCCTGCTGCTGCAGCAGCAGAATGGGGGCCATACCTGAACTGCTGGAGAATCTCACAGAACTCGAAAGCCATGAGAAGGCAGCTCTTGAGCAAGCTGGATGCACCATTCCAATGCTAAAAGCCTTTCCTAACTTCCACTGAAAGGGCACTCACATTTTCTTTTCACAGGTTCACAGATAAATGTTTTGTAGGCTCTGAAAACTGGCACAGCTTGTTGAAAACCAAGCTTGCTCTCTCTCAGGACTTCACAAGACCACACTGGTGTGACTAACTTTGTGGTGTTCTAAATCTGATTCAAGACACCACTCTGGAAAGTTGGTTTTGACCAAATGTTTGAGACAAGCTGGAATGGGGTTTCCAAATCAGGGATTAGTTTCACAGCAAGATAAACGACAGCCAGTTTTCCATGCCTCAGAGACTGCCCCTTCCAAACCCACAGCACATTGTGAACTGCTCACGTGTCTCCAGGGGAAGACCGCCTGCTTCTTCAGCAACGGGCTGGGCAGTCATTACACATAGGACAAGAGGGGGTTCTCCACAGGGGATTCATGCCAAAAGCCAAAGGAAATCCTCCATGCAGGACTGGGAGGGAAGGGATTGGGCATATCAACAAAACACTCCACAGGGAACAGTGCTTTGGACACCAATATGTGGCTCGATACTCGGTTTCCCTGACAAACAAGTAAGAATCCCTTAGCAGATCCAAATGCCAAGGCCCATCCCAGGGTCAGGCTGTGGATAACCACTGGCTGAACTACTCTGTCCTCGGGTTAAAGTGTTCGAGTTGGTTTGGTTTTTCGGTATTTTTTTTTCCTCGTTTTGTTTTCAGATTTCAATGGCTGAAGGCCCCCGCTGCCGTCCCTTTACAACTTGTTGCTGTTCCAGTTCAAACAAAGAGCGCGGAGCTCCTCCTCTGGCGGGCCCCGGGGGCCGGGCCGGGCCGCGCCGCCCAGCACAGCCCAGCCCAGCCCCGCCGGCCGCCTTTGTTTACTACGGCTCCACGGGCCGGGCTGGCCGCCGGCCGGGCTGCGGGGCCGCCGGGCACCGGGAGCCGCCGCCGGGCACCGGCAGCCGGCCCCGCCTGCCCCAGTGGGGCCGGGGCGGCTGGGCGCTCCTGGACGCGTTTCCAAGGCACGGGCATCAGATAGGGACACTCCCCCGAGATGAAAAGGGGTCAAGTTACAACCAGTTCCACCAGTTCAGTGCGGGGCTCCTCTGCCAAGTTGGTTAAACCTTCCCTTTCCTGTGAGACAGCCTGGCGAGCGAGCGGGGCCTGCAGCTAACGCTGGCAAAAAGGCGCCACCGGGAAAACCCCATTCAACCACAAACAACACATGTTAAAAATCTCGTGGTAGTTCTTTATTCCTGCAGTTTGCTAAATGACATTCATAGCCCCATCTACATCTCTACAGGCTAATCTTCCTTTTCCTTCTTTAATCCTCCACCTATTAGGACATGAGGAGTCACAGAACTTCCTCATCTCTCTCAGATGACACAGAGGGGACCAAGCCTTTGCCCAGCCACAAGCCACACTCTCTGACCAGGACAGAGATCCTCACTTACCTTTGAGAAGGGCTGCAAACGATCCCACAGTTAATAGAGGACAAAATCACTTTGGAGTAAGAAACTTTCTGTCCCTTTCTGAAGTCAAAATTTCTTCATATACAAGTTCATACGCACCCTCCTTGTTGGGCTTGCACAGAAGTGGCAAATTGCTGCCTACTGCTAAGCCTCTGCCACCTCTGACCATCTCTGTATGGGCTGAGATTTCTATTTTATCTCTACTCAAAGTAGAAGGAGAGCAAGGAAGAAAGAATCAAGGGTTCTGGGGTAATGGTTATTTTGTTTCTTTGAACAGCAGTGTTTGGTTTTTGGTTGTTTTTTTCTTTAAGAAAATAAAATCAAGAATCTGGAGCATGGTTTTCAGACCTGATGGCATCTTACAGCTGTCTTTTGTTGTGAGGAAGTTAGTCACAAGTCTGAGACACTAGCTAGAACTGTCTGACTAGTAGCTGCTAGCAAGTCTAGTATGATCTAAATATTCTTTACATTACATAGAACTACCGTTAGACAACAAGGAGTGTTGTCACTCCAAAACAGACTCCAGGCTTGTTATCTCCAAGGCCAGGAGCTGACATAAGCCACTGATGGCTACATGTTTCACAGATGAGAAGGTGCTGGTGGTGAAGTGAATGGAGAAAAGTAAAAGCTGTAACAAGAAGAAAGAGGAAGATCCCTGGGAAAAGCCTCAAACCCCACTGGTGATAAACTGGAAGAGCTGGAATAGCAGCAGCTAACACAGAAGAGCTCCCTTCCCAGACAGTAAATGCAATCCCTCATATTCTCTTCCCTCCACCTGCCAGTCTTTAGGAAGAGCAAGCAATCTAGCATAAGCAAAATCTATCTGGATACTCCTGCCATTTTATCGCTGTTGGCAGTCTGCTGTCTTAAACAACAGCTCACTTAGCTGATGCCTGGAGCCAGTCTTCAGAGTAGCACTCCTGGACAGGTAAACCCCACCTTCCCCTCCAGAGACACCCTACCCTCTGTATGTGGAGCCGGTGGAACTGGTCGGCAATGCACTGCAACTTCCGTGCAATCTGCACCTCAGCACGTGCTTCCTGCTGACCTTCCTGAGGTTCCTCTTGGAGGTGTGGATCCAACACAAAGCCAGCTGGAGGGACATGTAAACGGTAACCAGCACTCCCTACAAAACAGATCGGAAGAGTCATTCTTCCAGTGCAAAGATTACCTTTTCTACTCCATACACTTCACGGAGGAAAGAGCTGCACACAATCCTTAATTTTTTACTTTTAAAGTCTAGTTCCTGAATGCCAAACAATGACTATGTACTGTAACACAGTGCAGTAAAAGATTTGCCCAGCTTTCAAATAAACTTGTATTGATTAAGCAGAGCATTGTGTTGATTCCCATAGTCAAATGAGCGGCAGGATCTTAAAATTGATTCCTTTTGCTTGTTTACAGCTTAGCCAAGTGCTGTGGTTTGGGTTTATTTTAAGGACAGTTTTGCAGTTTTACAGGATCTCTGCCTCAAGTTGTCTCCCCTTAAAGGTAGCAGTATCTTTTCTGTCATTTAGTGATTTTAGTGATTTGAATTAAAGCTGAATTGGATACACAAAGATGAGTGGTGACCCATCAGTTACTAGTAAAATATTGGATGGACATGCTACTTATTCAGCAACTTTAACTCCAGTGAAGAGTCTAAAAGCTTTAACTTTTTTCATCTTCTCTCCACTGAAAACTCCTAGGAGTTTCCACTTCCTATGTGGATGAGACAAACCATTGGTAGTTAAAATTGTAGGCAAATTGTAGGATAGGAAGTACAGTGAACATCTAAACATTTAGCAGTAAAATTAAATGTGACAGAATAAAGCCAAAAAGAGAGAGAGGGAATATCAAAGACAGCAGAAGCAATGAGCAAGTGTCTGATTCCTGCAGTGGACAAGCAAGGGTAAGAAAATACAAGCTTTCTTTCTTGAGGGAGTAGGACTAAAGCAAAATAACTTCAGTCCTTTAATAAAACGCCCTAATGAAAGAGACCTTGCTTGACTGGGGAAATGCTATAGGGACAGTTTCTTTGCTGCAAAGCTAGTGACACTGGAGTGCTCTTACCATAGAAGAGTCTCCGTGGCTCTTCAGTGACTCCACAAGGCAACATAACATCCTGACTGGAAGAGGATGGGCTGAGTGTTTGAGTTGCCTTGTCCTGCTGCTCAGGATGCCTGATACCGGGACCACAGCAGTGTGTGAGGGGGAATAGTTGAAACCTCCCCAGAAGGCAGCTGTAGGACTGGTTCTGTGTGAAAAAGCCAGTTGCAGTCATCTCACCAGGCTGACCTGCAAGTCCAAAGTCATCAGAGTGAAACACGTCATCGTCCAGCCCATCCAGGCTAGAATAGTCCTCTTCCAGGTAGCTGGGGCGATCCATTGCTCCTGCAATAAAGAGACATTTGAGGAAACAGCTAAGACACATCAAGAATGTTGTCCAGGAAAGAATGCCTTCTGCTCCAACAGAAAAACACAACCAATTTTACCACAACTTCCCTCTTCCCTATTTCCCAGTGCTGCCCATCTGCATGGACAGGAAAGGTAAGTGACCTGTGGTGAAGGTCAAGGCTTTGCAGAAAGTCCTCAAGTGCCAGGCCAGAGAGAGAGAGACAAGCTTCACACGTGTTTAAGTCCACCCACAGCTTCAATTCCACACCTCCTTACAAGCAGAAAGCCAACCCCCAACCTCAGCACATAGAAACAGAAAAGAAGTTTTAAAAAATAACCCAAATTCTTCTAATAGCCCCATGGCCAGTCAGCTTCTTTGGGGTCTGCTTTGCTTTGGACTGCCATATTTGAACTTTATGTTATATCCTAGTCACTTTTCCCCACCTATTGCTTATTGATGAAGGAAAGCTCTTGTAATCACCATGCTGTAAGGCCGTATTTTTAAGAAACCCCACTGGCTGCAAAACTTAAGAGCTGTCAAAGCCACTTCTGTGAAGCTCTCCATTACTTCTCCATATGAGGGCCAACTTTCCGTTCAACTTCTCATTTCTTCCCTCGACTTAAGATATGTCCCAAACTTGGTAACGTGATCACTTCCCTATCCCTCTTACTCTCAAGCCTACATGCACTGTTAGTGCAATGGTTCATCCTACTACTAAACAAAAACATGACTGGTGTCAGTGTTTAAAGTAGGATTTCTGTAGTCGCCATAGTAAACACTCTTAAGCTCTGCTGCAGCACAAAGCTGAACAAAGATGGTAGAGGGGAAAAAAACCCTTAAACCCTAAATCACTATTTCAGAGCTCTTTGCAAAAATAAAGAAATTAGAAGCAGTATTACCAAAAATGCCACAAGTCCCTTTACTGTTACCTGTGCATCTAACCCAATTGGAAGACAGACTCCTAAGAGATCCATCTCCAGGATTTCCACCCAGTTCCAAACAAGGCAGTGAAATTCAACTCTTCATGTCTCTTCCTTTGCTCTGGTTTGCGAAGCATTTAACAGAATGGAAGACTAGCAAGAGGAATTTCAGGCCTGAAGGAGACATTAATAATAACTTTATAAGGATGTGTTCAGTGCTGCCCTTGGTGCTCCCATCTCCCCCCAGGTGAGCAGTACTCAGGACACCAGCACGCTGGAGACAACAGGACCAAGCAGTGCAATAAGTGTTTCTGCAGGGCTCTGGCTTGGGGGCATTTATGGCTATTTAAGTTGCTGCATTTCAGCAGTTCACTCAACTGAGCCACAACTCCCAAAGACGTTTCTGCAGAGCAGAACAGGTACCAGCCCCACAGCTGGATGCAGCTCTGCTGGATGACAACAGTGGCAGAGCACTCATAACATTCTCATCCATGGCTTAAAGTAGCACACTGAAAGGAGTTATGGGCCCCAAGAGGCAGGCATGGATGATCTCCTTGCCAGCTCTTCTGCTGGATCACAGTCACCTGACAAAGAGGCAGGCGGGAATGTATTTGGTCTTTGCAGGAAAGTTTGCCAGATCTCATCTGTCAGCCTCACTGGGACATAGGCATTCCTCAAGGAAAGCGCAGCAAAGGCACAGAGCAAACCCTGAACAACAGAGGGTTTAAAGAGCAAGAAGTTTAACTCGACCTCCCGCAATACGGTCCGACCCTTTTGCAGAGCTCTTCAGAGAATGCCGAGGCAGCTCGAAGGATAGCTCGTCCTACAACTCACTGGAACTCCTACAACCTCCAAACGCAGCTCACGCTGGGAGCCAGACACCAGACAGCTCGGGCGACGGGTCTCTCCCCGGGCAGCCTCCGCGTCTCCCTCCAGTGCCGTGCCCTACCCACGGCGCTTCCTTCCACAAGCCAGCGGCGACAGCCGCGGGCCGGGGCAGCCGCACGCCCGCGCTGACAGGCGGCGGGCCGGGAGCGGAGGGAGGGCTCAGTGCACACGTGCGTGCCAGCGTCCCAAAACAAAGCTGGCCGCCCTCGCATCGCCACCGCCGGCCGCCTTTAACTCTTCCCCGCCCGGGCTCTAGCCCCGCAGAAGTGTCCCCGGCCAAGAGGTTTAACGCGACTCCTCCGGGCAGCGCCGTGGGACGAGACTCCCAAGCTCGGCGGGGCTGCCCGGGAGGGGCAGCGCTGGCATTGGGATTAGCTATTGCCTATATCAGCGAATCAGCTGCTTTCTCAGTGCCTACTGAGATCATTCCTCGTCCACACCCTCCCTCTTTCTTCCCGCTCCCCAGCAGGCGCGGGACTCCGGGCAGGATCGGCCGGACAGGGGCTGCCCCGAGGAGAACCCCCTTCCCTGTCACGATCGCGCCCGGCCTCGGCACCGCCCTTACCGGCGACCTGGCTCAGAGCGCCTGGTCCCCAGTGGCGAAGGCGCTTCCAGGGCACTCACCGAGAACCGGGACGGGCGTCCCTCGGGGACGGGGCGTCCCGGCAGGAGCCGCCGCCGCCGCCGCTGCCTCCGCACCGCCAAACTGCGGCCGGCGCCGGCGGGCGCGCCGCGAACAGCTGACGGCAGCCCCGCCCCCGCCGCGCCCCGCCCCGCCCCCGCCTGCCAGCCAATGGGCGCCCCTCGGCGGGGCGGGGCGGGCCCGCTGCCGCTCCGCCCCCGCGGGACGCGCCCCGCCCGCGGCCTGCAGCCGCGCTCGCACTGCTGCCGCTGCTCCCGGGCAGCCCGGCCGGGGCTGGGCCACAGGCGCTGCGGTACCTTTAGAGATCGTGGGAGGGTGACTCCAGCTACTTGAATTCCAACAAAACTTCGATTTCTCAGCTGTGAATGACTTAGAAAGTTTTTCCTGAGCTGTAAAGCCTGAACGCTGAGGTATGAGGGTCAAGGAGTTCTTTGCAGTGTGTTGAGCTCTTTCCTGTAGATGAGTAGGACTACAGGACTACACAGGACTAAAGAATTAAACTAATAAAGATAATTTCTTGATAGTGTTCTCTGTGAAGCCCCCTCGATGAGATTAGGAGCCTCATGCTGCAAACAACAGCTCGGTGCATTTACCCTTACCCTGCCAATGATTTATCAGCTCCCCCTGCAATCAGCGGCAAAATCTCACCGTGTTAAGAGAGGCAGGACCCAGCTCCTTGGCACAGAGCAGCACCCTGTCAGGCTGTTTTTAAAACCTACGTAACAAGATCGCTTGAAAGGGAGGTTTTAAAACCCAGCTGGCAGCTGAGTAATGTTAATTGCTGTCAAGTCTGCCACACAGTTACTGAGGTTTGTAACTTAAACTCAGGAGAGGGGTTAGATTGCAAACCCATGGCTAGCAAGGTGAGGCGAATTACTACGGTTTCCTCGTATCACATTGTCGTGGGCAAGCTCACAGAGCCTCTCCAGTTAAATGTTTCAGAGTCACTGTGATTTTGAGTGAGGTATTTACAGTTGCCATTAATAGATTAGCAGGCTAATAATGTTCATTGTCTCCAAGAATCAATTTCTTTGTGATTCTTGTCCAAGTGTTCAACTCTTTTATTTGCCAGAAGGCTTGAGTCTTTGCTTATTTACAAGAAGATCAGATCATGTTTGACTCATACCTCACCACCAAGTAAGAAAGAAAAAATATTCTTTTCTTTCATTTTCAGTAAGGGACAAGGTTCCTAAATTAATTAAGCCTCATTGTTCACTTTTGATAGTCAAGGGAATTGTGAGTAGAAGAGGAAATTGATATTAAATTTAAAAAAAAAAAAAAGGCAACAAAAGACATTCTGTATCTTCGAGATAGTCAAATTTTATCACACTGATGGTCAGGCCCTGGCAAAATGCCAGCTGCTGGAGGGCTACTTCTAATTTGAATGTGCATCACTATAAATAAAAAATGAATGTGCTATGATTTCAACCACTTATGTCTTCCAGACTGAGTAATAACTGCCTGCTGGTTAGGCTCATTAACAGTAAGAACAGTACCTGATCAGCTTTGTTTTCATCTCATTGAGCTGCAGTTGGGGCCACACTTTATATCCCCAGAGGCTGCATTTTGGGAACTCCTACTGTGTAGAAAATGTATGGAAACTGAAATCTATGTATATAATCAGGCTGGATGGTAAGAGGGCTCAGGAAGGATATTTGTGCCTTTCAGTGATTAAAAAAAAAGATATGGCAGCATTTCTAAGAGAGGGGACTCAGAGGGATTCCTTGAGGAAATTAGACATTGTTAAGAAATGGCTCCGAGTAAATAGACCGAAACCAAGACAGAGACAGTGAGTCTGAAATGGAAAATTGTGAACCAGGGGCAAGTTATACCACCAACCTCACTGCATTCAGCTGAGAGACTTTCTACAATAGTATGGAGACAAGCTTCTTACCTGGGAGCAGGAGCCCAAGGGACAGATTCTCTGCCAGAGAGTTTTTGCTCATTAGTGTACATAGTGACATTTTGATTCAAGAGATTAATCTTAAATCACGTGCAGCAGTGTCCCTGTGACATCTGTGGATGGAAATACTGTGCCATCCTGTAACCCTTCTGTCAGCCTGCTCTACTGCTCAAAAGAATAGTGAACAAAATTGCTTCTTTTATTTAGTTATTCCCCCCTACATATTCCTCACATGTCTTCACAACTATTTCTTATTTTACTGACAAAATGCTATTGTCAGCATTGTGCTGTAATTGCAGAGTACATTGTGATCTTAGGCACAGGCCTTGCAAGCTGCTCTGCCTGGGTGGGCTCCAAAACCCACACAGGGCCAACTTGACTTTGGTGGGGGTAGTCTTGTCTGATGAGCTCAGTTTTCATTTCTATTTTTCTATTTTTGTAACTCTCATGGTTGGAATAGGGAAATTAAGGGTAGTCTCATGGATCATAAAGCAAAGGATGAACAAGAAAAACATTCAGGGTTGATTCTATTTATTTTGTTATCTTAAAAACTTTTGGTGAATGGGTCGATTTTTCAGGGGGCTCAATATGAGTGCAAAGGAGTGGAAAACGGTGTCTTCTGCCCTGATACATATCAGTGGTATTATTAAATGTGTTCTGTCACACTTTATTGTTGTGTGAGGCAGGAAAAAACTCTTGAATTTCATGTTTGACCGTTCCTGTGTATTTCTCACAGAAGCCAGAATCTTGGGGAAAGCTGGCCTGTGTCCTGATGGAAGGGCTCACTGTGTTAAGCACCCAGTGCTGGTAGTAGAAAGTGCTGCATATTGCAATCAGTGTGTTTGAGAATAGGATCACTTGCTGACTATAAATAAAAGTGAGAGGATATTGCTGTTGGGGTTTTCTTCTGAAGGGAGCAAATTTTAAGGCAGCCTGCCAGGGTTACTCCTTCTTGCTTTTCTCAAACCAAAACTGAAGTACACTTTTTCTCCCAGATAATGTCATTGGATTGGGAAGATGCTTCACCCTCTCTTGGGGTGCTCTGCTTGACTCCTACTGCAAACACTGAAGACGGGAGTTTACATTTTCCATACAGCCTTTCTACGGCCAGCCCTGCAAATTCAGCCATGCCTTAGACAACATGGGCTGAAGGAAACACTGACAACCAGGCTTGAGGTGTCTTTCTTTCTGTGTGTTACTGAACATGCTCTTGTATGCTGGGGTCAGCCTCCCTCCTCCTCCCTCCCTCCCTCCCTCCCTCCCTTCCTCCTGCCTCCTTCTGCCTCCTTCCTTCTTCCTGCCTTCCTGCCTGCCTTCCTGCCTGCCTGCCTTCCTGCCTTCCTTCCTGCCTTCCTGCCTTCCTTCCTGCTCCTTCTGCCTTCCTGCCTTCTTCCTGCTCTTCCTGTTCCTTCTGCCTTCCTTCCTGCCTTCCTCCCTGCCTCCCTTCCTGCCTTCCTGCCTGCCTGCCTTCCTTCCTGCCTTCCTTCCTGTCTTCCTGCCTGCCTGCCTTCCTTCCTGCCTTCCTTCCTTCCTGCCTCCCTCCCTCCCTCCCTTCTCCTCCTCTAAAAGACACTTGCTATACAATTTCATCTTCTCTAAGCAGTTGTCCAACTCCACAGAGTTTTCGCACAGAATAGAATTTCTACTGCCTGCTAATGATGTAGGGGGAGTTCCCAAGAAGATTTCTCTTCCCTTTTTTATGAAAAAAGAGACCAAACAAAAGCATTTGCTAACATCTCTGGGTTTCTTTCATTGCCCGTATTTTAACTCTTAATTCTGTACTCCTGTGTTCTCTCACCTACTTTTCCTATCTCATTCTTAAGAGTTTTCTTCTTCTTCACCATCTTTCTTTCTTGGGTTCTGGACTAACTCCTGTAGCATAAACTTGCTCAGACATTTGACTCCACTATTGGGATTTCAAGTCACTATTGGGATTTCATAAGGTCTATATTAAAGGAAAACCTGTATCTGGTCTTTACAGAGTTGCAGCCTCATTCTGTAAAGGCATGAGCCAACTCCTGCAAAGACAAACTGACTTCAGAGGGGTAAGATCAAGAATATTTTCGAGTGTGATTGGTAAGGAACACTGAATATACTCAGAACTCAGCAGATATACTCAGGGTAGGGCAGAATCAGGTCTTTATCCCATTATATGAAAAATTATGGTGCTGCTAAATGTCACAGCTGGGTAGTGTGTAAGCTTGGGGCTTGACACCATACTTCACTGCCTGCAAGGGTTCCCTGCCTGGTTGAGACTATTTGATTTTGGAGCTCAGTTATCACAGAACTCCAAAACAGCTGAGGTGGAAGTGGTCCCTAGAGATAATCTGGTCCAACCCCCTGCTCAGGCAAGGCCACCTACACCTACACCATGTTCAGATGCCTTTAGAATATTTCCAGGGATGGAGACACCATTACCTCCCTTACCAACCTGTGCCAGTACAAATCAGCTTGTGGAAATTCTTTTGGAATCTCAAGTTCAAAATACCTAAGGGATACATTTTTATTCAATTTTCTTAAAATTCCCCAATCTGTTTCTTCCATTTGTTTTAAAACTAATGACAGTGATTGTTACTATCTTGTGGCACATACACAGATTCCAGATTCTCAGCTTTTTCATTATTCTCAGTGCTGCTCACAGATCACCAAACAGGTAAGTCCTTGCAGTACCAGGTCCTAACAAAGTACATTGTTTGTGATCCCCATACTGCTATCGTTGTCCTGTAGCTGTTGTTGTGTTGTTGTCATCATGCACAGGAGGAACATCATATTTACGTGTGTCATGCATTTTGGCAAACAACTGCCAGAGACTGCATGCTGTGCTATGTGGACCTTTGGCTGCAACCAGCAGAGAATTCATTTATTTTGGTAAATGCTCATTGTTATTTCTTGAGGTTTGATCTCAAAATCACTCATATTTGAGTAGAAAATGGTAGGAAGTAGCATTCAGCTATCCTGAATGTGAAGATAAAGCAGAGAAATTTGATCCTTAGTGCTGACTGTTTATATTGCAATACAGGACCATTCAAGGTGTTCAGCACACTGGAGCATTAAGTCCTAGGTGCAATAAAATTAAAACTGAAGCTAGAAAGTAACAGTGAGAATAAAATCAGAATTGCCTAGTTCTCTCTATAGTTCAAAAGGAATATTAGTGCTAGAAGCTGCTGAGTACTTCACATTGTTACCTATTTAAATATATGAAAAGAAAGATAAACGTTAAAAATATAGAATAGAATAATATAATTTTTTTATCCAATTGCAAGTTTTCCTATCATAAAGGGCTTATAGGACATTGAATACTCAGTCAGCTCAGAATACCTTTGAGAAGAGTCTCTGTCTAGGGATACTGTTGTTTGCAAATTCAGACCCTCCATTTTCATACCTAAATCTATGGTGTTCTCTGTTTCACCACCCAGAGAATATTCTTCAAGTAATCTTTGATCTTTGCCTTTATTGTCTTCAGTTAATGACATTAATATGCTCTCCTTGTGTTAGAAATTTTTTTTATAAAACACAAAAGTTTAAGTTTGCTTCGTAGGCAAAAAAAAACCACTTTCTGTAGAAAAATTTCCTTTTGCTACCTTGAGTTTTTGTTTTCATTGTATTGATTGTAAATGCAGTATATTTTAATGCATACTTATGATGACTAACATAAAACTGAGGACCTTATTCCTCTTCCATTGAATCCAGTGGCAAATCATCTCCAAATGCAAATATAACTAGAATGGATAGACTTTACAGTTTGGGTGAGAAAAAAACAAACAAGTTCCTGACAAACCTCAAAGCCTGGAAAACAAGTCTGAAAATAATTTGGCAGAACAGTACACTGTACAATTTTCCTGAAGGAATGTTTGTAACTAACGATTCACCAATTCATCACAGTATCTCTAATGCTCATGAAAACCCATTTCCCACATCAGCCTGGGGAGTTGCATCAGGCACTTTTGGGAGGAGGGTTTTCTTCGGGTTTTAGTTGTGAATGTGCTGCTCAGCACAGGTGGGCAGCAATTCCAAAGAGGAAACACAGCATTTTCTGTGATCTGTAAAAAGTAACACAGCTCACCTTTGCTCCTCTTTGCAGCCGAATGCAGCCGTCCCGATACCAAGATCACAGGAAAGCTTTATCTGGAAAAGGTCCCTCTGTTTGGCTCCGTTTTAACTCTCCCCTTTTTAACGGCTGGTGTTTCCAAGAACAGAGTTGAAAGGCTGAGACAGATTTTCATTTTTAATAACTGAGCTTCAGGTTCCCCGGGAAAAAAATGTTCTCCACTGGAGACAAGAAGGTCCTGTGTCACCCAAATTCTTTACTTATTAAAGAGATAGATGAGATCCTCTTACAAAACTACAGTAAAGTATCTCCTTAAATCTGGAGAGGTGCTTGCTGTTTCTTTTTTGCAATCTTTGTTTCATTTTTGTGGCTACCTCATCAAAGTCCAGCAGGTCATCCATGCTGAGACTGACAGGGCAGGAAGAGCTGCAGAGGGCAGGGAAATGGTGAGGTGATGTCTGCGTCCCAGCTCTGCAAAAGACACAATACTGCAGTGGGATTCACTCACATGGTTTGTGCTTCAGATTCTACTGGTGTACGATAGTAAATGGACAATTCTGTGGTGGAAAACGTGCTGAGTTCCTTCAAAAGGTGTCAGCAGGTGGCAAGTAGTACTTTTGTCCATTCTGTTAAAGGGAGGTTGTCTTCCTTCAAACTCCCATCCTCCCTCCCTGCCTGGTGCTGAGGGTGTGCAGAGACAGAGCAGATTGACACATATGGAAAAGTCATAACAGAACATGAAACTCTCTGGACCAATTTTCATTACTGGCTTCCAATTATTTCAATGATCTATTTTGAAGGGAGAGGAGAGGAGAGGAGAGGAGAGGAGAGGAGAGGAGAGGAGAGGAGAGGAGAGGAGAGGAGAGGAGAGGAGAGGAGAGGAGAGGAGAGGAGAGGAGAGGAGAGGAGAGGAGAGGAGAGGAGAGGAGAGGAGAGGAGAGGAGAGGAGAGGAGAAAAGAGAAAGGAAAAGAGAAAGAAGAAAGAGAAGAAAAGAGTAAGAAGAAAAGAAAAGAAAAGAAAAGAAAAGAAAAGAAAAGAAAAGAAAAGAAAAGAAAAGAAAAGAAAAGAAAAGAAAAAAAAAAAAAAAAGAAAAGAAAAAAAGAAAAGAAAAGAAAAAAGAAAAGAAAAGAAAAGAAAAGAAAAGAAAGAAAAAGAAAAGAAAAGAAAAGAAAAGAAAAAAAAAGAAAAGAAAAGAAAAGAAAAGAAAAGAAAAGAAAAGAAAAGAAAAGAAAAGAAAAGAAAAGAAAAGAAAAGAAAAGAAAAGAAAAGAAAAGAAAAGAAAAGAAAAGAGAAAAGAGAAGAATGAAATTTTGGGGGTGCTCAGTGAAAAAAGAGCAGTCTGTAACAAACAAAAAAACCCAAAAAACAATGAAACACAAGAGTTGTCTTCTCTTTAAAGGGAGACTTAAACATAATGGCTTTAAAAAATTCCACGGAAAAAACAATCTGCAATTGAACAAATAGCACAGTGGTTCAAAGGACTGCTTTATTGAAGTCTCAAACCCCAAATGGTTGGCTTTTCAAATGCCCGTCTGTACCTTGGATACAAAGTGCCGCCAGAGCATTGCCTCAGATTTTAAAATCTTGCCCAGAACTTCTGAGTAGAAGCAAACTTGGGGGAAAACAAAAATGGAGAGGTTGAAAGGCGATCAGGCAACCCTGCAGAAGTAGGGGCCAGTTAAAGCTCTCCTGAGCGTTTCACATGCAGAGCAGGCTCACTGCTGGCTCCCGAGGAGCGGCAGGAGGCGAGGGTGGGGAAGTGAGGAGAAGCCAGGGTGACCAGAGGTGGGCAGTGGCCGAGAGACGTAGATCCCACCTTTCAGTGGCTGCTGGGCTAGGGGCAGGGGGAAGCTGGGAGCAGGCGGGCAGGCAGTGCCTTGCCTCTGCGTGCCTCAGGGTTGGTTCGTTCACTCCCCGGGGAAGCGCCCTGCCTTCCCCTCTGGTTCTGCACAGCCCCTTTTCCGACCTAGGTCATCGCTCCCCTTCTAGGGGCACTAGCCAGAAGGGCTATTTCTGGCTAACTCGACTTTCATGTTCTTTTCCCCCTTTCTTTTGTTAAAGTTTTCTGCTACTTTTTCACCTCTCGGCTTATTTGCTCATGTTGCCGCCCTTCTCGTCTTTTCTTCCTCTCATCGGCTTTGCTGCTCTGTCAGTCTCTTTGCTTTCTACCACCACCTGGTCTCAGTTTTCAGTTGTCTTTCTCTTGTTCTCTCCTGCCAAGGAAGGGGACCAGCGACCAGCGCCAGCACCGCCACAGCGTGTTACTAGCTGTAGTTCCTAACTTTGGTGCTTTTTGGAGTCAAAGTGTGTTACAAATAGTATTGTTATGGTAACTGAGAGGCAGGCAAGCCAGTGCCTGACCTACTTTATTGACAGCAAAGCCGAGATAGCTGCCTCATCTGCCTGCCTAATGATTTGTGGTATCAGTCCGAGATGCCGACTGGCTTCCCAAAATCACGGGGCAGGTTTGACAGTTGTGTTATTTCTATGACACATTGCCAGTTGTGTTGTTTCTGTGTGTTTTCCTGGAGCTCCTGTTTTTTCGGCATCTCCCGCGGCTGTGGCCCCTGGCAGCTCAGCGCAGCTCTGACGGGAGACTCCTTCCCGCGAGGCTGCCTGCACAGTGCGCTCCAAGAGCAGGCAGCGCCGGAACCTTCTCTCCCTCCCTCACGAGCTGCACCACCTTCACGGAGCCGGCTTGGTGGCCTGCAGGTCCACCGAGTGCTAGTGCTGAGTCACACTATTGTGTTCCGTGCTTTTTGTAAAGCGCCGGGCTGTTTTGAAGGGAGCTCACAATGGCGGGATACGGCGGCTCCCGCGCAGGGCCCCCGGGAGCGGCGGGTCCCCGCAGGGCCGCGCTGGCCTTTGTGTGGCGCAGGCCCCGAGGAAGCGCGCACGGCCCGCGCCTCAAGAATGCGCCGCTTGCTGCAATGTTTCCTTCCCATTCACGGCGGCCACTTTGGGAAGGGGTGGGTTACAATATAGGAGAAAGGTTACATCTCCTGCCTTTCTGTGCATGGCTGTGCTGCGACAGCAGTTTTGTGCAGGCTTTCTGCTATAGCTGCGTGCTAGGTGATTCTCTCAGAGCGCCCCTTCCCCATCCCCGAGCTTCTACTGAAATCAGCAGATTTCTGTACGCAGGCTTCAGTCCTTAGTAATTTATTGTGGTTTACAACAGATAACACTTTGGAAGTTTTTCTGAAGAGCTAACTACGAGTAGATTCAATTCTTAAGTGAAAGCAAAATTAGATCTGGCATGAGCAGAAGGCAGAACAAAGGAATGAAAGATTGCTCTAAATGGATCTATAGGCAATCTTAGGCAAATCACCTTGCCTGGCTCAGGACTCAAGCTTTCTGTTGCTAAAATAAATTCAGTTTTAAGCATTACCCTTATAACTCTTCAAGAACAGAACAGAAAGCATATTAAATATAGGAAAATGGTTACTGTGTGTTATAGGAAAGGTAATTTTCTTAATTTAAAGTCAAGCTCCAGATTATATCTCTGCTTATACCAATTTTATGCTCACATAACACTACTAAGTTTAGGGAACTTAATATTAAGCTATGCTTACTGAAGAACAGAGGTAATAGATTTAGGTTTTATCAGTAAATCCCATGGCATAATAATGTCTTTGGTGTCATTTTATCCATTTCACAAAATACTGACTCTTGTCAGCCTGTAAAGTCTTAATACAATCAGAAGCATTACCTAAATTCCAGCAGCATGTGAGTTTCTAAAGTTAAATTATCTAACAGCATCTTGTTGCACCCCACCTCTACAATTTAATTTTCTCTTCAAGTCTAGTGTTTTTTCTAGGGTGTTGCACATTTAGGAATATCCCACAAACATTTCTGCATGTATTTAATGTATTAAAATGCAAAAAAACTAAAAGCATGATCCAGGCATCTTTGATCCACTTACGCAGTGAATTTGTACTCATATGAAAGCTTACAAGAGAGAAATTTAAAGCCCTGTCTGTATTTGACTATTCATGACAAATACATAACTGGAAGTTAGATAACTACTAGATAAGACAGATAACTATTCTTTTTGAGCACTTACTGAAGAAGTCTAAGTGACCTACTAGAATTAAAATATTAATTTTGTCATCAGCCACACCTACCTACACCTCAAACAGAATCCTTCTCAGCGTGAAAAACAGGGAATTTGAGCAAAAAGATTCCACTGAAAAATTGTAACTAAAACTTGCTTGTAACTATTGTCAGATGACACTGTATACAAAGGGCAAAGGCTAATTTTCCTTGCATCAATTTGTTATGAACATGTCTCAACTGTTTAGCTCTTAGAGGATTGAGGGAAGGCTGTCACCAGCCAGCATGTCTGATGAGCAAGTGCCCTTCAGCACTTGAATCAAGGGGCTTGAAAGACCCCTGTGAGAAGCTAAAGAAGCAGACACTCCAGTTTGTGGGTTGCAGGTGGATTGGCATGTGCCAGGTAGAAGTCTCCTAACTATGAGGAAATGCTCACATGAGGGATAAACAAGATTTGTAAAAACAAGCATAACTACAGGCAGTCACATGAAGCCAAATGCATTCCTCATAAGTCTTGCCTGGCTTGCTCTGCAGGGGTGAGTTTGGCTCAGTGTGTGACCTTATCTAAGGCTGGAGCCATGACATCTAATATGTACAGATATTAACACTGTATGTACTTGGAGCCTTTCATTTCTAAATGGATTGACAGATAAATTTGGTCTGGCATAGAGAAGTCAGGGTACCCTGGATTTGTGCACGCGTGTACGTGCTGTGTGGCACAACCTATGCTCTCGGTGAGTGCCTAAATATAGAAAGTCAATCTATGCGGCGGGGCCGTGGGGGCAGGGGAGGCTTTGGCCCTGATCCATTACACCTGGCCTTTCTCGCACACCATGAAAATTTCATGTTGTTTTCCTCCAGTGTCTCCCGCGGTCTTTGTTCCTCTCAGGCCAGTGCTGACCAGCGTCCTCACAGCCAGGCAGGCTGTGAGCTCCGGCTGCTGCAGGCTCCCTTTTGTTGCTCTTGCAACTTCTAATGAGCCGTCAATCAACAACCTTGTTTCTTCGAAGCTTATCTCGTGACTGCTGAGAGGGCCAGGACTAGGGATAATGTGCAAGCTGGAAGAAAATACATCAAGAACATATTTAAAGTACTTTTTTAGTTTTACAACCAAGATTTTTTTTTTCCAAATTATTGTCACATTCAAGTTCTGACTAAAAAAAAGGGTACTTGCTCAGGAGTACAGCATATAAACAACTTGGTACTTTAGGGTGAAGGAAGAGCAGTAATCTCTATGCTTTATCGAAGTCATCAGATAAACAGGACAAATTACCTTGCGTCAGACTGGCTGGCAGTCACCTTTTTTGGCAGAAAGAAAGGAGGCTCATTTCTAGAGATGAGTCAAAAGTGGAACAGTGTTGTTAACCCACAAAAGTTTTGGAGGGTTGATTACAAAACTTGGTCTTGTTCTCCTTTAGGTCCATCTTTATTGTGTTCGTAACTCAGCTTTGTTACAAATCCATGGGGAGAAGTGAAAGACGCTGACGGGCTGAAAGGGGAGCTCCCAGGCAGCCAGACCCGGAGTGATGGTATGAGGCACAGGGTCCCTGGCTCTGTTCAGACAGAGCTACTTCCTGAGCTAGGGCTTGTGAGGCAGAGCTCACTGGCAGAGCCTGGCTTCTCTTTTCTGCAAGGAGACCAGACAGAGTGTTTGAAGGCACCACTAACACATCTCACCTGAATTAAGGCAGTGCTGCAGACCTGTGGAGCTATTTCCCTTGAAGCGCAAAGACCTGAAGGGAAGGCTGCTAAAAAAGACAAGTCAGATTTTGTGAGGTGTTTTAGCAGTGTCTAGTTGTAGCTCTTTTCTGAATGAAGGCTAACCAATACTTTGGAGGCTCTCTATTTGGCCTTTAGAATAAATCTTAGAAACCCAACTGCCTTGTCACATTTCCCTTGTAACATGTATCTCCCCAGCACCTCTGTGCAGATGCTCTACCTTTTACAATGATAAGGAACTGAAGCCCAAGGAAGCCATGTGAATTGCCCAAGGCCACACAGGAAGTCCATGGCAGGCAAGGGACCATGCAGGCAGCTGGCACCACTCATCCTTCACTGCACTTTACACCTTTGCAAAGTCAGCTACCATTCCAGTCTGACAGCATTTTCTACCCACTTTGGATTTTTTCATGCACTGGGTTTAAATGCCAGATAGTCTTATAAACAGCTGAACAACACTGTCAATTCAAACAAAACACTGTGAGCCTCTAGATATCTAGTGGTTTCTGGCACACCCAGAGCATGGACCAAAATACTATTTCTAACCATGGTGATAGAGAAAAAAAGCTTGGAAGGAAGTCTCAATACTGAAATTCAAGAAGTCAGGTAGAATGAATCCTACTAAAGAGTTATTACTTCTTGCAAATGTAGTTTTAAAGCAAACTTGCTTTTTTTGTGACTTGGTTCTTGGCTGCCAGGTAATCGTCATTGCAAGTACTGATACTCCCTCACACAACCACTGTGAAAACATACTGTTAGCAAAGCTTGTGCTGTGATTCAACTAGAACAGAGATGGCCAGAGCGGAGGTGCAAGGAGGTGGTGTGGTTTTGTGGTCAGGCAGGTGTGCAGTACAAAGGGTTACAAAGAGTACAGAGTGTTACAAATGAGTTCATGCTATTCATGTATAACCTAAACAATACTGTACACACAGACTTTGAAGAGATGGAAATTTAGGAAAAGTCGTTCCAAGAGTTTCATTTCTCTTATGCGTGTCTTTGTTCACAGTGTGACTGACTTACAGGTGTCTTAGAAGGGATATGAATAAGGACTTCACACAGCCTGCTAGGCACAATGGCTTTCACACACTCTGAGTCACTGCCAGGCTCTTGCTACACCATGCTTAATGTAACAGAATTTGTAGGAGCTGTGAAGATGTGCAGAACCAGGATTCAAGGATGCCTCTTTGTTTCTTGACATCATACTGGTGTGGTAGCTATTCACCAGCAGTGACACACGAGGCATGTGGCTCTCTCTCATTTTCTGGCCTTGCTTTTGAATGAAAGTGGTTACAGCTGCTCTATCTTGTGCTTTGCTCTAATGATTAGGCTGGTTACAAAGTCAAGTACGTGCCTGATGAGTCAGTTACTCATGTCCAAAGAGATGACCACTCTTAGAAAATAACTCAGCGGCCATAAATACCCATTGTAAGCAGCAGGTACCTAACTCAAGGCCACTCAAATACTTAAGTTCTAGGGAACAATAAGGCTGCTCGCTCACCCCAGCCTTCCTGCTTTCCTCTGGTATTCCCCTGCTCAGCACTCTGGCTGCTGTAAATCTCATTCCAGCTATCAGCTGCTCTGGGGCGTTGGCCATCTAATTGGGGCTCAGGAACTCAAAAGCGAGTTCCTATAAAGCAGCTGTGAAGATGTTTGGCAAAACCAGGACTTACTTTGTCTGGGCTTTGTGTATTAAAATGCACCTTTTTTTCCAGCTTATGTATAGTAGCTGAGACAGTTCAAACAATCCCTTACTACACAGGAAAAAAACACCAGCCAGTGCTATTAGCACTGATACAGCAGATGCCACTCTGCCCTTCTATTTCCTATGAAGCTCTGTAGGATTTGAACGCAGTTAAAAGCTGTATGATCTACTGTCTTGCTGACCCTGTCTGACCCAGCAGTCTGGTGTAAAACAAACTGTGCGCTCCCCCACGCATGCTAGCCATGGGTGGGACAGTAGAGCCTTTCCAGGTGATCCTGGCTAAATCCCTCTTCAGCCCTCTCCCCACAACCTGTCTTGCTGGTCATGTGGTTACAAGAGTGGCAGGCCCTGACTCTTAATAATTGATTATGTACAGGCGCCATAGGGGTCATTCAGCTGCTGGGCCGTAGGTGCAATACTAGCAGATGTTCCCCATTTCCAGCAAAGCAAAGGAATTTTCTCTGGGCAAAGTGTGGCCCTTGAGCTGCCAGTCAGAGCATCCCTTTTATAGGTGAAATCTGAGACTTTCTGGGACTACAATGGAACGTCCTTTCTAAATGTCATCCCTAATTAGTCTATCACATAATTTTTAGTAGTCCAGGAAGACTCTCTGACCATTTGGACATTCAGTAACCCCAGCTGTGCTGTACAGAGCTGGCTGCTGCTCGCAGGGTTCCTGTGCAGTGATGCCAATCATTGATCTTCTCTGAGGTGTGTGCAGAAGGGCAAAGTGCTTCTGATAGGTCACAAGGAACCAGCAGCACTCCTAAGACCAGACTTGGAACAGTTTGGTTTGGATTCTCAGGGCCAAGGACAGCAAATTCTTAATCACAAAAAGCAGCTTTACAAGGACAGGGCCCTCATCATCTTAAACAGAAAACACTGTATAGTAAACATACAGAAGAACATAAATGCCTCAAAGCTCAAGTGCAAGTCCCAGGGTCCCCAAAGTCTGAGGGACAGAGACCTCTACAGTTGTTCTTGTTTAATTGACAAATCAATTCAAATGTTGAATGTCTCTCCTAGTGTGCTCTGCTAAAACTGTCTTTGGGGTTGCAGCTGATACAGAAGATTTCCTTTTCAAAAGGGTAGGAACGAGAACCCCACTTAGAGTAAGTACATATCAGCTCCTGAGACCTTTCTCTGTGGTTAGAAGAGAGCATGTCTTATTTAAAAGAAAAGTGAGAGAGAGAGGCTGTCTGAGTAGCAAGTAGCACAGAGCAGTCCCATGTGAATAATTGAAGTGGAATCTGGAATGCACACCACCACATCGGGAGCTTCTGGAGACCGGGTCTCATCGGAAGAACTGACTCTCTCTGGAGATGTAATAGAGAAGTTTCTGGCCGAAACCTCTGTAGTCTCAGCCTGAGGTGGAACAGAGACTCCAGGGTTGAAAGGGACACTCCTCGTGGCACAAAGTACATAGGATTTGAAAACCAGGCACTGGTCCAGGGCCTGGACACAAGTTCACAAACGGATCATTCAGTGATGCCAAGGATAGCCAGAAGCTTCCTTCAGAGGAAAGGATTCTAGGATTTCCGAAGCAGTGATATCACAGGAGAAGAGAGACTCTAGAAATCTCCTCTTGCTCAGTTCATTGTTGAGCATCCCTGGAAAGAGCTGGATGACATGATATTAGAGATATTTTTATTCTTTGGCACTGCAGCGCTGAATGGTACAGACAGCAATATAGCCTCAGGAGTGTCACAGTATAGAAACTGTACGGTTACGCTAACTGGCAATTTCTTCAAATAACAAATGACATTGACACTGCACTTGCTCAGTGCAGGGGAATGTTTCTCTGCTCTGCTGCTGGCATGGCCTCTATTGTGTGCTAAACTGAAAATCAGAGAGACTTCAGTCAAGAAGGAACTCCAAGAGAAGTTTGTGGGGCACAAGGTGTTTCTTCAAGAAAGTAGCAGAAGCCTTTATAATCAACCTCTACTGCAAAGAGAGTCAACCAGCACACCCACTGCTTTCCTGCTGGGCAGCTTTCCAGGCACTCTTCCCCCAGCCTGTAGCACTGCCTGAGGTTGCTGTGACCTAAGTGCAGGATCTGGCACTTGGCCTTGTTGAACCTCATACCACTGGTCTCAGGCCAGTGATCCAGCCTGTCCTGATCCCTCTGCAGAGCCTTCCTACACTCCAACAGATCAACACTCCTTCCCAACATAGTGTCACCTGCAAAATGACTGAGGGGACATTCAGTTTCCTCCTTCAGATGGTTGCTAAAGATTTGAACAGGACTGGTCCCAGTAGTGAGCCCTGGGTATCACCACTGTTTACCAGACACTAGCTGAACCATTAACCATCACTCTGAGCCCAGCCATCCAGGCAGTTCTTAATCCAAAGAGCAGTGCATCTCTCCAAGCCATGGGCTGACAGTGTATCCAGGAGGATGCCATTCGAGACAGTATCAAAGGTTTACTGGGGAACAAGGGGAATACAAGGGGAACAGAAAAGAGGAGGAGGATGACCTGGGATGTCTCTGAATGAAATTGTTTGAAATGCTTCTCTAATATTTTGTATTCATGCAGGAGGACTAGATTCTCCACCTTTCCCTCACATCTTTCCCAAAACTGCTTCTAAGAATTTCAGAAAAAAAGTAATTCCAGTGACAGCTTTTGTGGAGGTTTTCCTGGGAGTAAGTAATGGTTTTCTAACCATTGATCAAAATTAGATTTCAAGTATTACTGCTAAGATAAATATTTAAATCCCAATAGAGCAGAACTCTTCTGAACTCGCTTAATGTTGACAGGCTACTGACAATTTGTGTTCTGTGGAATCCATTCATTTGAACAAAATATATATCCAAGCTTTTCCAAGGCATAGGATTAGTTCACAAAACATTGTCAAGTTTAATCTATTAGCAGAAGCATACTTTGCAAATTTTCTAGCTCTCTAATCAAGTATCTTGGAATTAGAATAATCATCCTTGCGAATTTAAAAAAATAATAGCATTTTTGCTAGTGAATTTTTAAAAATTCATAACTACAATTTTGCTTTTTGCTACATATTTCTCTTTAAATCCAGTTTTCCAGCAGTCACAGCAAGAAGAAAATAAAAAGAGCCAGAAATATTATACTTAGAGACCCAGACTGCTGCATCTCAGGAATAGGGAGGACTTGAGCGGGATGGGGGACAATGTCTGCATAGTTGCAGTTCTAGGAGAAGAAAATGGTTTATTTAGTTGATTCCCAATGACCTGTCTTCCTTAGGTGTTCCCAGGATGCCCATCATATTAGCTCCATTTCAACTGTCTGGAAGGTAGTAACAGAAAACGGCTATTTGATCTCATTCCTTTATCTAATCTCATCTATCAAGAGTGTGAGCAGCAACTTGGTATCTGAGCACCTAAGAGAAATTACATGAAGTCAACAACCTTCTCTGGCATCTCCTTTTGGTACTAGAAAAAAGCAGTGCTTAGGAACAAGGAAATCCAGATCAGTGCTCTGTGATTCAGCTACACATACCCACGGGGAAAGTGCAGAGGACGAATAGGGGGAGCAGAGTTGTGGATAAAAGAAGTTCCACTTTCTGTGGAAGTCTTCCAACTGCCACATCATAACCACTCATTAATTATAACCCAGCTGATACAGAACCCAACATGTTTGACATTCAGCACAATTGTCTTAAGATGTTTAACAGATGGTGAAAAGTGAACTACAGGTAAATTGTTGGTCCCAGACTACTCAAATAGCAGCAGAGCCAGAGCTGCACTCCTTGGGCCTGGATCCAGGACAATAAATTCTCTGCACTGGACTTGAGGTAGCCTGGCAAGGAAGGTTTTATGCCTCTGGACTCCCTCAACACTGCTCTGCTATTGAGGACAACTGCTTCCTTCCCTCATCCCATCCTTCAAGTATACATTAGTGAAATATCTATTGACTAGGTTTTACACAGGTGCAGCATATCCTACAATATCCCACTGTACACACTCCCTGCTCACACACCAGAGATTGGGAAGGTGGATGAAGTGTGCCTGGAAACACCCAGTTTGACACTCGAGCAACCTTCAAAGCTGTCTCTAGGCAGAAAAGAGGCAAAGATCCCAGGGCTTCAGAAGCTGGAACCTAGTCTGACAAGGATGGCTTTTAGCAGCACTGCTGGCTCAAGTCACCCCAAGACAAGCTCTCACATCCTCTCTCCTTCCCACCATGTGCCACCCCCTCCTCCTTTTTCATTGTAGCTCTTTGTGGGGTTGGATAGTGACCCGGATTGACCATGGGTCAATCATCCAAAAGAGCAGCTCAGGGATAAGAACCATTGGTTTGGGCTGTTTAAGCCAACGATCCAACCAGAAGGAACATATGTCAACTTCTGCCATAGTTCAGTGTTTAAATATAAGCCCATATACTGGTGAGGCTGCTTGTCTCAGCCACGGTTGCTGAAGTTTCTGCTACATTGCCTGTTGACAATAAGTCATTTGCTATGTAAATTCTCATCATCTCTGTGCTTCAAATTAATTTTAAAGTCTGCTGTGATAAATGCTGGCCTCTTGAGGAATAACAGAACCCTTGATTTATGCTCTTACAATTACCTCTGTTAAGTAGTCACAGCACTTAGAAAAAAGATCTTAGAGTGGCCAAAGGCTATTTTGTGCACCTCCAGGTCCACAGTTCAAATGCCACATAAAGTTTAATTGCTTTCCTGATCTGGGCTGATCAGTCCTGCTCTCTGCAGCGTGGTCCTTGCTGCCTTCCTTGCTTGGCATCAGTGCCAGCTGAGAGGGGCCGGAGCCTGTGGCTCTGTATCTACAGTCAGGCTGAGCAAGTGGTGCCTGCAATTTATAAGGGATCATGTGCTCCACTTCCATAAATAAATGAAAGGGACAGAGTCATCCCTTGTCACCTTTTAGGCACTCATGCATACCATAAGTGCACTGGGCCAGCACAACAGCTCAGGAACAAAATGAGCAATTAATTAAACAAATGTACAGGAACAGAGGTAATGGAGTAGCTATCTCACAGTGGGAAAGCTTCCCAGAGCCATCTCACCTGACTAAAGCCTGAATTAAGCCAGCAAGGTGGAAAGGAAATGAGCAAAGAAGAGCTAAGCAAGGTTTAAAAAGATCAGAGGTTGTGACTGAAAACCAGGAATATATAGTCCTGTCCTCAGGGTACACATTAAATCATCAAGGCCTGTGAAACTTCCAGTGCAGAGAAATACTCCTGCCCACAGCCAGCGTAGAGTAACCTGAGACTGTCCTGGGAGGAGGAAAGGCAGCCACCTTACATTTGTGTTGGGCTGTGCTGGGTGAGTGCTCGACTGCTAAGCACTGTGCAGCTGATGCTGGCACCCTTCTGTTCATAGCCTGGCAGTTTGTGCTGTAAATTGATGCATCCCTATCCCCATTTGCACCAGCAAGCCAGGTGGAATATTGCTGTGGGTTTTACACTGCAGTTGTGGTTAGTTTTCCCCCGGAAGGGGGATATTTAAGTTGATAAGTTTTATGTTTATGTACCTCAGGTGCAGCGTTTTCCCTCAAACAAGGCCTACAGCAAACCATGGCTCTGAGCAAATTATGGTAGGTGATGGAAGTGCCCTAGAGAAGGGCTAAAAGGTCCCACTGTATGTAAGAATTTGTAAGAATTTTGTCTTCAAACAAAACACATCCAGGTATCATTTGCTGAGATTCAATGCTAGAAGCTTCAGGAAAGCACTGCACGTCTCAGAGCCCAAAATTAAGTGGGAGAAAACATCCCTCAAGTCTTTAAGCTTGAGAGGAATATAACAGCATTTATTTGGGCAAAATTGTTTCAGTACCAGTATCAAGAATGCCTAAGTCCCTCCAACCCTCCTACTGTGGCAGAAGAGTCATCTTTGAAGTCACATGGCTACAGGTGATACAATTGACTAGTCCCGGACTGCTGTGTGTTCATTACATGTTATTGGTGACTAGTTCCTGAAACACTCTGAAAAACACTGATTTTAAGCAAGTGTGTTACAGGAAAGCACTGGCCAGCAGCTCTAGAGCAAGAGCATTACCTGAAATGCTAAAATGATCTGTGGATTTAATTTATTTCCAACATAGATGTAAGCACAGGACACACACACTTTTTTGCACGTATGTAACTCCAACATAGATGCAAAACTAAGGAAGTGTGGCATGAAGTAAATAGTTCCTAAAAATATCTGGTGGGAAGCATTAGATTTCAGAATTTGAAATAGTCAGGTTAATAGTCATTATTTGAATAGTCAGGTTTGCACTCTTCAGCTGGAGATAGGTGGATTAATCAGTCCTCAGGGAATTGCAAACTAGAGTAACTGGGAACAGAAAACAGAGTAAGACTAAGAGTTTTACTCTGTATTCTTGTAAGTGTAATGCCACATATTCTTGTAAGTGTAATGCCACAGTGATGCTCTTGACTTCATTGGAATAGGTCATGGTTCTTTGTGTGCTTGGTGGGCTGTCAGACCCTAGATGTGATATTAATAAAGGAAGCTTTTCTTTGATCCAGTAATAATGCCCATCTTTGTTCTAGAGCTGCAGAAACTGACTGGACTGTATCTCCCTTGATGGGATGAAACCAATGATGCAAGTGATACACAACTCCCTCCTCTCCACTACAGGAGACAAAACAAATTAGAACATACACACACACTACAATGGTGGCATTTCAAAATAAAAATGTTGTGTTTTCAGATTTACATGACTATAACAGTTTACTTGGAAAAAATCTCAAAGTAATCCCCCTCTCCTATTTTTTCATTAACAAACTAAACTCTGATTTTGACTAACTCTTTTTGTTATGGGAGTAACCAAAATTTTTAAAGTATTTGTATATTCTCCACACCTTCAGCTAGTGCCTTCACTAGGTACAACTTGTTTGGTTGATTGAGTATGGCATATGTAATTGTGCCAGCTAGTTGGAGGGCAATGGGCCTAGAAAATCCAGGACATGATGCAACACCCTCAGCTGCCTCTTACATCGACAGAAGAAACTCAGCTTGCCCCAGCAAATAACATGCAAAACAGAGGAAGCATGCCGATACTGTGATCTTCTCCACGGTTAACAGCATTTTGCCTAATCCCAGTGAATTCACAGCAAACAATATTGCTGCTGTCCTTTATCTCAGGCTTATAAAGGGAACATGTGGCTCTGATTTACCTTTTCCTCACACAAATTACTGTGGGGGAGAGTAGCAAGGGAAATAGGAGGCTAGACATAAAAATTACCAAGCAGTCTTTGCTATGTCTAAAGAAGCCCTCTAAGGGAAAAATTATAAGAATGGCAGAAAAATTGAGGGAGAAGGTTAAAATGGTATGTTAGGTACATGCAAAAGCATAAAAATGTTAGGGCAGGTCCTTGGCTGCTGTAAGCAGCTGTAGCTTCATTAAATAAATGGGACCAGGTTGATTTACACTATAGGGGAACTGTTATGGTGTTCAGTGCCTTTATAATTTCTAATGAGCAGTTTTCACTGCTATTAATTCATCTGGTATTAATAATTTAGCTTTTGGACTGGCCAAAATAAGCTATTTTAAACACCAAGAATAAGATTCCAAATTGCCATTCAAAATTGTCTGTTGAGCCTCTGAAAGGTACTTTTGAGGATTGCCCTGACAAAATGCCTGAAGGCAGATCTGCATGTCTGCTTGAAAGGCCTGTCTAGACGAGGAAAATGAGCAGCCCTTACAACGGTGCTAATGGGAACATATCGGTTGGCACATTTTAAAACACCGGAGAAAAGGAAGAAGATGCTCACTCAGCTTATAGTGCTGTGTACACTCGGCTAGGTTCAAGTCTTGTCTCTGATAAAGAAAAATAATGCTCCATTTTCCCTTCATCTTCGTTACTCTGTGCCCAAGCAGCTGTGGTTTGTGCTTTAAAAATTATATTCTCAGAACCCTTGCTATGCACCAATTCACTAAGCCAGCAGAAAACTGATCACAAGAAAAGAAATGGATACGTTTGTGATAGTTTAGTGAGTGAGATCCATTGACAAAGGGTGTGAACAAGTGCCAGAGCCCAGTAAGTGTTCGGAAGGTGCAGCTGGGAGGGTAGGAAAGAACAGAAAATCTCCACCTTTCTTCAGCAGTTCAGATGGCTCGCTCTACTCAGTAAAACTGCATTCTGCATCCCTGGCATGTCAGTAGAGCCCAGCAAGGAGGAGTCCAAGTGGTGGCGTGGGTAGATGACCACTTCTGGTTCACACCAGCCATGGAGACTGTTTTACAGACATCAGGTGGCTGCCTTAGAAACTCTAAGTGGAGCTTTAGTACCAGTCTTAATCTCCTCTTTGACTGAGCATTTTTCTGATACTTTGTTAAAGGACAGTCTTCACCCTTAAAACACCAGTCTCTTTACAGTTGTGTTCAGTCATTCCACAATTGGTTGACCTCACTGAGTGTGTGGGGTGCGTTCACCTTTAGCCCCACTCAACCCTTGTCATTCCACTGCAGGTCATCTAATGCACCTCAGCCCACATCCAGCTGCTTGAACCCCCTCCCACCCCTCTCCCTTCCATAGAGTCTGTTTTATTTCTTCCTTTCATTTTTTTTCTTTTTTCTTTTTTTTTTTTTTTCACTAATTAAACTCGGTGTCTCCTGCTTTTGCACTCTGTGCGAGCTCACTGTTTTTCTCCTCTGCCTCTTGGGTTCAAACCTCTCCCTCCATGTCCAAATGTACTCTGTTTGGGCCTTATCCACCTATTTCAGATCCCCGTTCCCCTTCAGGAGCTCAGATTCACTCAGCCCCTGGCTCACAGCCTGTTGACACAGCTGTCTGTATGAGTATCTTTCCTTCAGATGAATAAAAACTGATCAAGATTTGGCCCTTGGTGAATTTTTGTAAGGCATGTGGCCTATTTTTCATTATGGTAAGAGTGTTTGTTCTGCTCCTTCTGGGTACAACAGGAGCTTGCTTACTTGGACAGACAGTGCTGCATATTAGGAGGGTGTCCCTGTTCGTTTTGGCCACACTCTCTATATCCAGCCCTTCTTTGCAACAGGCAGAACAGGAGGGGTAAAACACCTAGCCTGGGGCATGAGCTGTTAGTTCAATATAAAGAGATTTAAGTAGGAGCAATGGGAGAAGGAAACAGGCTGAATATCAGGAAAAGCTCCTGCCAGTGAGACGTGTTTGGCTGTGAAATCTTCTCCCAGGGGAAAGAGGTCAAAGCCTCATTGTTTGGAAGTAGAGCTGGTCAAAACTGTTTTTGGAGCAGCAGCAGCAGCAGCGGGAGTGGTGGAGGTGGGGAGAAGAGCAGCAGCTGTGCATGGCAGAGCGGCAGGGAGATCCACGAGGGAAGGGGCTGGATGCACAGCGAGAAGGGGCAGGAAGAGCAGGGGAGGCTGACGGAGGAGTGGCGCTCGCACCGGCATGAGGGACACAACAAAAGGATTAACAGAGGCACAGTGGGGAACAGCAGACAAAAGCAGGAGAGAAAGCAGGGAAAGCAAAGGGGAAAAGAGGCAGGAGCAGCAGAGATGCAGGACACGAAAGAATGGTGGGAAATGCCAAGAGGAGCACTGCGAGGAGCAAGTGTGAGGCTGAATGACAATAGCAAGGTCTCGTTTTGTTTTGTGAACGCAGTGGCCTTGGCTAAGCAAAGTTGGAAGATATTAAAGGACAAAGACCTCAGGTTTCCTGATGACATGATCTGAACTAATCTCACAACCTGGGATGATATATGCAGTTTTCTCATTCTGCATCACGTGAAATCAAGGTATTCCAATACATTCTTGGCAAAGCCAGGGAAAGGCAGATTTGAGGAGCCATCAGCCCATTGTTTTGGGGCAGTTTCTTAGATCATGAAGGATGGGTACAGGCCACACCCTGACATTTCCCATCTCCTTGATGATACTTGCTTGATGATGTGAGCTGAAGGAAACAATGCACCACAGTGCATTTCTATTTTTGTTTAGAAATCCCACATGTTCAGTGGCATTTCACTCCTCTCACTGGAGTGAGCTCCCCACCAAGAAAATCCTATTATGATATAAATTAGCTGAGGTTCTTCAGCCATCACTATCACAACTCACTGTTACATGGTGAAGCTCTGCACTGTTGCAAAGAAGAAAATTCCCAGCTCAATTTCTTTCACCCTAATATTATTATTAATGTTTCCTTCACTGTAAACCAGGCTGCTCATTTAATTTTGCAGAGGTTTGCTATGTTGATTCTACATAGATCTGCAAAACATAAAGCAAAGTTTTGGCTGGTCTGCAAAAAACTTTGTGTGCTTAACTTTTCCCTAAGGGATCAGGAAAACTGAAAAGATACAGGATCTCCCCAGGACCAAGTGATATATTACATAGCTAGAGCTGCACTGAAGTCCTGATGGAATTTACCCAAGGTCAAAATCCAAGACCATTGCTGCTGCTTTGCTCTAAAGACTTACTTTTAATTCTTACAAATCTTTTCAAATGCCAATCCACAATGAATATTGCACACTGAATACAAGACTTGCCAACTTAATTTGAAGAAATTGCTGATAATGACAACAGCAATTGCCTTCTCATTCTGCTCTTTGTCTTCATTGTTAATCCTTTCTCAAAATGAAGCCCTTCTTGGATTACTAATGACAGTCTCTTTATTCCCCTTATTTTTTTGTTTTCCTTAATTGCTTTCAGAGAGCTATTTTAAAAGAATATTCATGCCAGAAGTACAAACTGGCAGAAATGCCATTAAATGGAAAAGCCTTCTGTAATCTTGTTTCTGGTACAGTGACCAGGACCTTCACAGTCATGTAACTAAGCTGCCAGTTCCAAGGTTAAAACAGTTTTGTGGTAGTTCAACACAAATGGAACTAATCTAACAAAAATCTGTTGAAGCTACTGGTGTTTTTTTCACTCTACAATCAGGACAACCAAGATCAGAATCTGATTCCTGAAGTTGTCTGCAGCATTCATGGAAGGAGTTTTAAATTATATGGATAAATCAGCTGTTTTTAAATGCAAAGTTTGGGGTCTCTTTGAGAAATGAACGTATGAGAGCCTGGAAATGAAGATGTTGCTTGTTACCTCTACCTTTATTCAGATCAGTGGAAACATACTGTGTACTCACTGAATGCAGGAAGACTTGGTCTCTGTTAGTCCCCATTGGATAATTCCAGGAGGCAATTTCACAGGTGCTAGTGAGAGATAATCTCAGCAAAAAGCCCAGGCACTAGGCTTTACTTCTCTAATTCTGACATATTCCTGGATACCAGGGTGGCGCAGTCTTGATGGAGTAGTGCAGCTTGTTTGAGTAGGGCCAGGGCTGGGGACTGACATCGTTTACACACCGAGCAGTCATTTCCCAGGGCTGGTGCTTTAGGCAAAGGCAACAGTGCCCCTCGGCGATGTGACCGTGGTGTAGCACGGGGCTGACACCGCGCTCGCCTTCCCACCTCCGCTACGCCGCTGGCTCGGAGCGAGACCTCTGAATCGGGCAACGAGAGCAGCCTGTGTGTCAGGACACTGTGCTATAGCTCATTTGTTGCAGAAGGTCCCAAACACACAGGCCAGGCCGCGGGTGTCAGGAGAAGCTAGAAGGGACTACCCAAGACCACTGAGGGCTTCTCTGGAGAAACAGGTTCCACCCCATCTGTTTAGCATCACGGAAGAACAAACACCCCTGTTCCTTCTAACTCCCAAATCTGGGATGCACGAGCCCTTGCAGTAGCCAAAACCACCTTGGGCTTTGAACACAGAGTGCATGCTCTAGAGCACCAAAGTTTGTAGAACTGATTGCTTATACGGGATATGAGATTAAATAGTTGCACTGAGAAATGCTGGGTTTGCCCTCTGTTGCTCAGCTTCTTATGGAAAAGATCAGAATACGATCATCTGGCCCTCTAGGTAGCACCTTCTGGTGCTACCCAGAAAAATGGAAAGTTTATTAACCACGGGCAGAAAACGAGGATACTGTGGACACAGAAGGTAGTATGAAGAGATACACAAAATTCTATATTGAAGGTGATCATGTGTGGTTTATACAATAAATAATACAGAATATATATGCTGAAGTGAAGAAAAATAAACAACTAATATTTTAGATGCACCAAATGTGGTATCCATTCTTTAGAAAAAGCCTGATTATTAATTTAATGAGTGTCATCATGTGCACACACATGGACCAAATCAAGGTAACCTACACCACTTGATTCTGGAAATTCCTGATTTTTTTTTTTTTTTTTTTTTTTTTTTTTTTAATTTCCCCCTCGTATTCTTGTAGCTTAAGGCCTTTTCTTTGTTTTGTTTTTAATGTAAAAAAGCCTGCTCCTGCCTGGTGGCCGGGAGCATCCCGAGCTGTAGGGCTGTGCGAGCATCTAGTGGCCAGAGGAAAAACTTCACCGCCACGTCAACCTCGGCTGGGGTTTTCCTCGAAGAGAAAGTAAAGTTCCTAACTACGGAAGCAAACGAGCAAACTTAAGTCAGGCATTCGCTCTGAGACTAAAGGAATTATTACTTTATAAGAACGATCACTATGAAATGTTAAAATCAGATTGTACGTGTGCCTGTTTTCTCTCCCACCCCACACACCTTCCTGTGCACGTGCTGAAGCTATCACTTTGGGTTTCTGCATAAGTTAAAAAAGCTTAGAAGTTACCAAGGGAATACTGCCTTATTGAAATGTTTCCCATATTTCACCTCTCACATGATAAAATTTAATTTTCCTCTTTTCTGAGCCATTCATAAGTGTTTTCTCATAAGTTGCAGTGGCCAGTAGAAAACAGAAAGAACAGCTACACTATGTTTTATCACACTGAGGCTGTGCAATAAGTATCTTCTTAAAGGAGACTTATTTGTGGATGGTGAGGTATTAATGTAATTTACAAACATCACTTCCAGTCCAGATTTGTAGGAATTTGGCAGTGTAACTGGAGTTGCATTTCCAGAGAAGAGAAAAATGCAGAAGAAGAGATACAGTATACATATAAATAATTTCTCACTCTGAATGGTCACACTGTCAGTGGGATTCTCAAACACACTCAGCACAACCTTCCCGTGTTTCTCTGAAGGTCAAAGTTCTCATTCATATGAAGAGAACTCTAATCAACTCTAAACTGCCACTGGTAATATTAAAAATAATTTGATACTGTCTCTTGCCCATAAAAAGAGCTGCTCCCTTCTTATTTGCCTTACAAGGGCTGTGGGACTATAGAGGAAGTTTAGCCAATTCACCTAGACACATGAAGAACAAGAACATCAGCATATTAGGCTCAGAATTCAGTAGAGACTAAAATTAGTGCTCCCATCAGAAATGGCATTAGTTCTTCACTTTACGTATCAGCTATCAGTGAGCTTTGTTTCTTTTTCACAAGTCACCCAGTCAGAGCATTCAGAGAGTTTTGTTCATCACCTTTGATGCGTTAGTTCCTTCACCTTAACGCCAGTACCCTAAGTAGCCATGCCTTTGTGAGGCAGCACCAAGGGGACAAGGCAGCACGTTTGTGCAGCATGCCAGGAACCCCTGAGCACAGCAAACTTCTAACATCAGATGATTCTACCAGTGGCAGCATCTCCCTATCCTTTGGTTTGTGTGCTCCTAAAATAAATATCAAAAGGTATTTGCCCTGTGATGATAACAGACTGCAGCCACTTAAACCCCAACCCAAGATATTTTTCATACTTGTCTTATATTGCCTAACCTTGAGATCCAGCAAATTCCATATTTTTCCAGAAATTTCATAAGTAGGTGTGTTAATTTATTTTCTTTGAAAAGACATTGAAATTATTAACCATCCATTTCACTGCAGCACGTGGTACAGCATGGCAATATCTTAAGCAGGGCCACTGTTCCCATTGAAGTTACACATGGACAACTTAGATAGAGGTCAAATATTAATCTATAGTAAGAGAATTTTAAAATCAAATCAAACAGATGTAGTATGGCATAAAGCTAAATATAAATCTTAATTACTTCTTTGTCATAAATGAACCATGTCCCACATGTACAATTTATGATTGTATTTTATGGGATATGTAATATACAACTTCATGTTTAAATTGCATTTTTTTGGGGAAGAAGTTTTAAAGTTTAAGGCATATTTTGTGTATTTTTCTGGTGCAAAATGCTTACATAATCTACTTCTGCCAAACTCAAGCTAACTTGATAAACATCTTCAGAAGATCTCATTAAATAACATCCTATAACTGGCAAAGCAGTAGAAGATGTCGTTGAACACACACCAGCTGTGTTTATATCAAAGCTCTGATCCACAAGCTGATAAAGAACCAAAATATTCATTAACTTCAATGAGTACTTCCCATCTTTGGAAGTGCATAATCAAAGATATATGAATTATGGCCTGGATTTTCTGGAACAGTTTTATGCACTTATCTCCCAGTCTTATTTTAAATCCTTCTATTTAAATCTTTTTGGTTGATTTGTAAGTCTAAACTGTTTTACTCTATTGGAAAAAGTACCCATAGTAATGAAACCATAGAAGGACATTTTTCTTTAGAAGTATTCAGTAATTTCATCCAACCACTGACAGCAAGCTGCTCTACCGATATATTTATGAAAAATGGAATTTTGGTTTAGTAGACAAATTGTATTATGATAATTTTTCTTACTTCATACTTGAAGTAAGGAATTTTTGCTTTGCTGTCTTGTACTCTAAAGACATAAGAAGTCTTCACAGCTGCTAAAAATAGCCATAGGATGGCTTTGGGGACATTTTCCGGAGGCACTGGCAATGTGTACAGTGGGCAGGAGCACACCAGCCTGACAAAAACACTTCTTAAAGAGAACAGAAAAGGCTGTGCTGAGGCCCTGACTCAAGGAGTTACTTCACTGAGGCAGCGAGGTTCTGATCTCCAGCAACAGTGGCTGAGAGTTCCCCAGACTGCAATAATTTTGAATAATTTAATATACATTTATAGGGAGATGGTACATGGGCTGATGTAATGGCCTAGCTTAAACCCTGATGGAAAAAAACACATGCTGGATGGCAGAATCAGAAATCAAAGTAATTTTGAAGACTGGAGATAAGCCTTAGGAAAAAAAAAAAGAAAGAGAGAAATCTGACAGACAAACATTGGCTAAAAAACTCATAAAACTAAAAAAATCATATAACTAGGGTAATTACAGAAAATGGTATTGTGCTGTTGTGGATTTTACACTGAGTGGAAGTCTTCCTGCTATATTGCCCTAATGCTCAGAGGGAGACTGCAGTAGAGCTACTGTTCTTGTGTCCAGACTGGGACACTGTTTACAAGAAATATATGGTTCTCCTGGAAGAAAATCACATGGGATGCACAAAAATGAAGTTACAGAGTTCCTGACTTTGTGTTTTGTGAATATTTATGTATTTGTAATTTAATAACCTTTATCACACTTTATAGTGTAAAGGCCATTATGTTTCAACCACTGCAACTTCCTTTGTGTGACTGCACTGGCCACAAAGGCCAAGTCCCTGAATAATGGGCTCTGTGAAATTACATACATCACAGTGATCACTTTCAGAGATATTATATTGCAAATAAAACTCTTCCTCTTCTCTTGTGTGTGTATCTATTGGTATGAGTAAGCACAGAGAATGAAAATGCTATTATGATATTTTTAGGGGATTAAAATACATTCTAATTAGTAATGTAATAACAGATGTAGTGCTGCTTTCTGCATCATTCAGCACACTTGTGGCAAGAGCAACCAGGGACTATGATTCTGGCAGAAATTGCAGTGACTGAGGGTTGTGGTACCTAGCTCAGACTAAATGGAGATAGCTATTTCACATTGTATGGACAATTTTGGATTCGGTCTCTAAAATTAATGCACTATCTATACAAATGCAAAGAGTAACATAATTGCATATTCCTAATTAAATCAGAGTACCTTAACCTAGAAAATAAGAATACCTTGTTAATTTCAATCAGAATCGACTGTGTAACTAATCAACAATATAAACCTGCAGACTAAATCTGTATTTCTCATCTATAGTCAACCGTAGATCAGAAATTACATCTGACATTTGGAAAGAAATTAAATCTTGTCATTATGTCTTAGGTCTTCCAAGTCTGCTTATTGTGCTTTATGATTCAGTACATAACATCGGGCATCAAACAATCTTGATAAAGGTCTTTGTATTTCTCAGTAGGGAAAGCTGATATGTATTTCCAGAGCAGTGCCACAAAAAACTGTGCTCCAGAGCTGTGCTGACAGTTCAACACAAAGCTTCACTTTTTCCTGTTTCTCTGCTTGTAGCACTGTAAAGTCCAGCCAGCTCACACTTTAGGGCTCTGACATGTTTTAAAAGCAGCCTTGCTAAACTGAAATGCTGAAATATTAGGCGAGCTGTAGCCTGCTCTTAATGAAAACAAGGTATTGCTCTTGCAGCAGCATGACCACGAGAGGGCACGTCGCCAGTGGTGATGGCAACGTCTCACAAGTGCTGTACGGCTCCATACCAGACTTATATTTTTGCTTTCTGTGCCTTTCCCTGTCTTTTTCAACCACGCGAGGAATTTAGTAACCTTATTTGTTAATTAAGTGACATAATTCTCCAGGCGGGTTCTTATTCATCCCATAGGCGCTATCTCAAAGCAGAAAAAAATAAAAGCAGAGATGATCATCAAGCTAAGATGTAGTGCATGTGTTTCCACTTAGAGAAGGAAGCAAGGGAAGAAAGGTGGATAGAAAATATTTGTGGAACAAGTAAGATAGAAGAATGGGGGAAAAAGCAGGAAAAATTATAAATCTGAAGTATAATGTGTTATCACAAAAATAAAAATTTCTAAGATTTTTAAAACAACTCCATAAAGCAGCCACAGTTTGAGAGTGTGAGAATGATAAATGAAAAAAGTGAATTAATGCAATGTTGTTTTTTCCTAAGTATCATACATGATTTTAGTTTACCAATGGCCACAACAATGGAGTTGAAGAGATGCACTCAGGTGTCAGCTTCATCTGGCAATTTTAAAACTTCTCTTCTCTGGCCTCTCCTCCTCAGAGCACAGGTTGGAAACTGTGTTTTCCATGCAGAAGTACAGACCTGACTGATTAAATTGCGGAACATTTTACTTACCCCTGAAGTGTTTATTCCCTAGACTTATTAGATTCCTATTGTTTTAAATATGATCATATTATCCTGCAGAATTCTCTTGCAACAATGGTAGGAAAAAATGGCTTCTCTTGCTTTAGAAAGAAAGTAAATGCTGCTGTTGATGACATGAATAGGAGCTAAAATTTTGTAAGCAAGGAAGAGCACAGAGTATTATATGCAAAAGTAAAATTAGGTTAGCTAGTCAGCATGTTTATGATCTCATTTAAAATGAGATTTATGTTTTGCCAAAGGATTCTTCTCTGTCTTCTTTCCCATGGGATAGCAGACCCTTGTAATCCTTAGGATTATACTGAGAACTCATTAGAGGTGCTTAGTTAATTGGTTCTTGTTAAGGACCTCTTCTGAATTTCACTCTCAGAGCAAATATTTAAACCAAAGAGTAATGGTTGTTTTACCTGATATTAGTTAGGGATGATGCAATTTGCAGTAGCAAATTGCTATGTTCTCCCACTGCACTCAAAATCAAAGAGAAGAAAAATTAGACCTATTTCATTTACACTAGTAACATTTTTAGACAGTATTACTACTTAAGCATGATGCTACTACATGGAGGTAGATGGTTATAGGTGTATACATCTGTAATTCAATTATCTAAATAAGGGATTCACAGCTTTCAGTCCCTATTTAATCTAGTTTGCAGCTTTAGGAATGGAACTCTAGGCCACTTGGCAGTGAATGTACATCTAAAAGATTGTCTTTTCAGTAACTGAAAAGTCTCCTTTTAAAGGAAATTCTGAATGTGCTGGAGTACAGAATATCCAGCCTATGAGACAATCAATCAGTTGACACCTTTAGTTTAGGCTGCTAGTTGAAGGAGTACACCTGCATGTCTAAAAGGAGAGTTTACGTCTCTTGACTGAGGTTTCTTTGAGCTGCCACTATAAAAAAAATTAATAACAAACAGGAACTCACTGTCTGTGCAAGCCTGTCCTACATCCTTCCTTGGATCTTACTTCTTTTTCTAGAAACAGAATTACCATGAATCCTTACTGCCCTACTAAATTGGCAAAAGAGCATTTTGGGATTCTGCCACCCGTATATAACTGCCGTCCAAAGCTGGAGACAAGAAGCTGCCATTCCAGCTGACACTTTCTTTGCTGACACAAAGACAGGGCGGGTTTGCCAAACAGCACTGTGAGGGCAATTAGCAACCCACCCTCACCTCGTGAAACCCAAGCCATCACCTGCTCAGATGATGGGGAGCTGTCAAAAGCCAATTCACTTTTAGCAATCAACACCTGAAATCAGGTCAGTGGCTTTGCAGCATAAGATATTTCTTGCTGTGCCCAAGAAACTAAAGTTTGCCTTGCTTGCCAGTCTCTCTTGACAGTCTTAATAAGACTTAGTGCAACCCAATTTCTTGCAATCTAATTATTTCCTTTGCAAGCAAAATGCTGCTGAAGAGAGGTTCATATGTTCCTGTTTCCTCCAAAGATGGAGCCATAATCATTTCTACTCCCAAATTTCACAAGGTTGCTGACAGGCCAGAGATGATGTATTAGTCCTTACATGAAGCTTTCTGATATCCTTTATGATGTTTCATGACTGTCTCAAAGTTTCGTAGTTAATATTATGCCTCCAGCTAGATTATTAGACAGAATGCCTTGCAAGCACAAGGTGGTTCAAATCTAGTCTGGATCATTTGGCTTGGTAAAAAAAACAAGCCAGTGAGAGCATAAAATTTCATATCAACCTTTACAAGACTTTCTAGATAGTTTTAAAAAGACATTATGATTGCCACTGCCTAAGGTAGAACTGCCAGAGCAGTGTAAGATGTAATTCTTCTTCAGAAAATTAGTAATACAGCAACTTTATCAGACTTAGTGTAATTAAAGTGAATGAGCTTCTAGAATCCATAAAACCCACCAACCACCAGATTCCTGACTTTCTTACTTAGCACACAGGTCTTATAAAAGGATGATTTAGTAGATTGCTCAAATAATGTGGGATGAGCTCCATAGTGTAAATTTGTTCAGTCAGGATAAAATGAGTAATTACTAATTCTTTTCCTAGCGACAGACAAGAAGATTTATACAGGTAAAAAGAGGTAGAAATTTTTGTATTCAGGATATTTTTGGTAGGATACAGAATATTCTCACTGCAAGCTGGCAACCATTACTCTGAAGAAGGTTCTGAATGCAATTTTTAGACATGCATATCTACATATCTCTTGATACAGAGATCTTTAGCTCTCTATCTAAATAAAAAATAGACTTTGATAGATATTATCAGAATACTGTACTTTGTTATACAGAACAGTGTTATTGATTTAAATAATTATTATCCATATGTATTATCAGATATATGTGAATAAATATGCATTATATGTGATTACATAGCAGCGTGGTTTACCTCTATTTCATTATAATTTATCTATTATCTGGTATTGTTAGCACAGTTATTGGTTATACAGTTTAGGAGCTGTACCTTTTTGTTGCAGGTATTATGTAATGCACTACAGCAAATTCCATGCAGCACTACTAAACAGCTTCTGTCTCCAAGGCAGAAAATGAGGGTCAGCTCATCTTCACAATGCTATCCAAAGGAGTGAGCAAAGATTAGCTTCAAGCTACAGCAAATTCCCCCAAGGCTGCTGAGGCAGATGGGCTATGTTTCAAGTCAACTTGTCAATGCAGCAGTATTTCAGCCCAGAAAAACACTCGCTCAATAAAGATTCAACCAGAAAAGTCAACATAGTGCCTTACACAGAACTGTGCTTCCTTTTCCAAGTTCAGGCTAAACTGATAAAACTGCTTATAGATAAATCTCTGATTTTTTTTCAACCCACATCAAGCATTCCATCATCAAACAGTCATGCACTGGACACAGCACAAACACCAACACATGCTCCATAGAGCTGGATGGCTTCTTAAAAGTCTGGAGAATCTTACTCAGACAGCTGGAAACTTGCCTTTGACATCTCAGGGCCAGCTGCCTACCTTTGGATGCCATTTTTTTCCTCTGTGCTCAGTACTTTTTGAGTCTGTGGCAGATTATAACCTTGACCAGGGAGACAGGTACATGAAGACCACAATCAGAAGAAGAAAAGTGATGTCTAAGTATTTTCAGCTTTCAAATGTGCATTAATTTCTTATTTTCTTCACTTGTGAGGTTCAGCACACCAATAACCTCCAAAAGTATATCTATATAGGGACACCTCAGAAATGTTTTTTATGCCTAAGCTGCACTAGTGTAAACTGTAGTTAAACGTGTTTAACTCCCTTCAGACCTAAATGGGCTTTTCTCTTCCCACAGGAGCCAGAGTGGGCTGTGACTTGCACAGGGCCCAGAGCAGGTCAGCAGGCACTGATTACCCTGGTTATGTGGGACCCCAGACATCCACCAGCCACCCTTTGGCTCTGGAGCTGCATTTAGGTCTCAGGGCATGGGGGTTTCGACCTTGCTGGAGCTGGAGTGTCTGTGTGCTGTCCTGGGTTTGAAGTGACCCTGATACTGCTGGCTGTGGGTACCCAGCGTGGCTGTGCCCTTTCTGGGGGCTGGGGGAGGCATTTAGTACTGCCCTTGTGCCATGCCAGCCTGCTGCCCTTCCCTGACAAGGGATTTGAGTCTCCTACCAAAATAAACTTGGGCTGCTGCTATGAAAATGAAATACCAGTTTTGTGTTAAGTCTTCAATCCCTTGCTGAAAAAGGGCCTGATTTGTGCTAATTCCTGTGGTAATTGTAAACGGAGAGAAGCACTGGATGCAGAGTGAAAGTGAATAAGCCTAGATGATAGGCCAGGGAAGGGAAGGAAGCTGCAGCTGGAGAGAGCATAATGATTCACTGTTTACTACCTACTGGCTACATAAGTAAAATCACCTTTTTTTTTTCTGTGTGGATGCTAAGAAAATGCATAGCAACATCAAAATTGGCTTGTGTGCATTGCCTCAGTGGCCTGTACTAGGCACTAAAGTGCAGTGAGGGCAGGTCTTGTCTTGTTTGTCTAATGTTGGGTAGTGTAAATGGTAGTTCAATCAATATACTTGCATCTGTTTCAGAGACAAGTACCTGGTTTATCTGATATGTGTACATCACATATAACAAGTCCCCAGGGCTGTGACATTTGGAGATGTACTGTGGCTCTGCAATTAAATCCTCACCCTGCCTAAAAAGACTTCAAAATATAAACCAAAACCCACTCAATGAAACTCTTTAGATGGAAGACTTGTGCTAGTCTTGTCATACTTTATGTATGGGAGTCTGATGATTCTTATTAAACAACTCTTATGGGTAGCCTACCACTTCTACCAGAACTTGGTATATCTTCCTCAAAGATCTTGTCTTTATTTAAAGAATTTAGATGGGGAGCTCCCTGATGTGTTTTATCTGATTTTTGTCTTTGTTGCAGCTTTATCTGGTAGATCAAAGAGGCATCTTATCCTACTTGATAAGTGTCTTAATATTTTTATTTTCTTCTGTCTGTTTTGTCGCAGTAGCAACACCATAGTTGTGTTGGGTGGTACATGCTTACTTTTGGTCCCCTTTAGGTCCTGCCATATGATCCTGAGTTCATTCAGAGTCAGTGTTCCAAAACAGCTCTTCTTATTCTAGTAGTACGTCCTGCCAGTTTGGGTAGAAGACCTCCTGTCTTCTGTATAACTGTATTGAATTCAGAGTACAAAGGGATGATAATTAGTAGGAAATCCAGAAAAACTGTACAATTCCCCTGTCTATATAATATGCAATGTCATGGATCTGTATTCCGTATCCTTTTATAACAGTGGTTTTATTTTGTCCTGTAATCTCCATAGGTAAGATGCAGCTAATCTATCAATTGTAAAAATAAAAGTAGATGTAATTTAATACTTGCATATTAATTCTCGTTCTTTCTCTGTGCAACACAGCTTAGACCTTGAACACTCACTCAGCAATTCTTTTTCTTTTACTTGCTGTTTCAGCAGCTCTTCTAAATAACATATTAGGTCTCAGATAAACAAGTACAAGTTTCCTATCCTTACTTTCCTTTGGTGTCTACCCATAATACAGCTTGCCTCACCAACTTCAGCCAAAATGGTCTGGGCTAGCATAAATGTGTTTAACATTGGATCAACCCAGCTGGATCAGGCTAGGAAGAAAACATGTGGCTTTGGCACATCAGAAGGGATACTGGGCTCTTGCAACTCAGGCAGCAAAGCTGCGAGTGGTTAAAGGCAGGCAGAGGCAGCTTCAGCTGCAAACAGGGTGAGCTATGACTGCAGTCTCAGTTCGCTGGAGATAAGCCTCTCCAAATCATCATTCGGACTTCGATTTGCCTTATCCCAGCCAATGGGTGCCAGATCTGGTGAGGCAGGGCTCTAAGAATATTAAAACCATCAAAGAGAATAGAGCTGGCCCAAGCATAGCTTGACCTATTTGCATCAAACTTATATTGCCATGTAGGGTCAGCAGATGAGAACAGGCCAGGCACTAACAAAAAACTCCAGGCTTTATAGTGCCACAGAAATATAATTTCCACCCTTCTGTAATTAAAGGGCAAAAGAGATGCCAAAGCCCTCTGTCACAGAGCACTTTAAACTTGACCAACCTATAGTCTGCTTGCCTTTCTATGTGTTTCTTACCTACCTCTAGAAAAGCTCTCTGCTCAGCCATGGAAACTAAGCTTTACATGTCTAGGATAATTCTGTAGGATTCGTCTGTGTTACTTACTGGAGTACACTTTACAGCACACTGCAGAAGAGAAACACACAAGATACATGGCATTTAATATCTTAATTGAGAAATATTGTTTTGGGGGTTTTTTTTGCTTGTATGTAGGGTCTACACCTATATAAGTATGTATGTCTGGGCTTGAATCTGCTTAAGCTGTCTTCAGAAACGTGAGAAGTTCAAAGAAAACTGTGTTTATTAGGAGGTCTTGTTCTGGAATTTGTTCAGTATTTCTGAATAATGAAAGCTTCTAAAAATAACAGTGCAACTTGGGTTTCAGCTGTAATCAAGTGTCTTACTTGGTGAAAATTGAATACTCCCTTGTGGAAAGAGGATTTAAAATCACCCTTGGCTTGGATAGCACTCACAGTAACAAAGCAAATTATAGTGTCACAACATATGTCCAGATGCAGGGCAACACTGTCCATCAGGGACTTGCATTTTTGAGGCCTCCAAACTGTCTCATGGACTTCAAAGTTTTTTCCTGCTCCAAGCTTTCAGGTATAACCTTTCATCCCATTGTTTCCTGTATAGTACAACTTTTTCTTCTGGCTCTGATTCTCTAATCAGAGATCTGCTTCTTTATTGAAAGCTCAACTGAAAGAAGGTGGCTTTGTAATTTAGTAGTTTCAAACCACATCTTCAAAACTGTTTTGTTGCAATAAACCTTCAAAAGGATCCATTCACTGCAGCATTCAGTATGGGGGCAGAGCAAGTAGTGGGATAATCATTCGGGGAGAGCAGAATTGCCATTCTTGTGAGGGTCAAAACAAAATCTGGCATCAAAAGGCAAAGAAGGCTTAAGTTGTAGGGTAAGCTCCTCTGTGCACGGGGAAGATGGAGATTCTTGGTGCCTGGATTTCAAGAAAATTAATTCTGAAATGTCACATGTGACAGCCTGGCCCATTAGCAACCACTGGCTGTTTGAGGGCCCCAGACAAGTGACTACCCCTGGAATTTAGAACTCCAGGAGACAGGAAGGCTCAGGGACATTATTTTTTGTCTTCTGCTTAGTAGCCCTTCCCTGCTAAGGAGTCATCTGGACTTAGAGACATCAATCTAGAAAGGGGGAAAAGAGACAGAGTAGGAGGAAGCCATTACAGATGCAATTTACATCAGGTAAACATTGTTTTGAAAATGTATGTAGTTAAACTACACTTGGAAAATTACCTTGCCCTTGAAATAAATAGTTGAGGTCACATAATTGAATCTAAGTAGTTACTAATCTTTACAAACATCACTGCCAAATAACAGTACTTCTCTAAAAGTGCTACTGTAATTTCCTTTAATGGTTTTTCTTTAGCTGTGTCTAATAATATTTAATTTTTTCTTCAACTAGAATTTTCCATTGTTGCTAACAGCAGTTCACCTCAGAGGAGGGAGCATTACTGTAAACAGTGCTCCAGGCAGGAACTAACATTTAAAGCAGTCCAACTTCAAAGCAGGGCTCTGTGACCTCCTCTGTGAAACACCAGCAGCTGTCTGCACCCTGTTTACTCCAGCACACTCACTGCTGCTTCTGGCCGAGCTACTGCTACAGTTCATCTGTGCTTAAAATAATCGGGACAGGCATTAGGGAATAACTGCTTTGGTATAAGCCTGGAGCTACTACAAGCCCAGATTCACACCAAGAGCTGTTTCAGAATGTCCAAGTGTAGTAAATTTCCACTCATAGCCAAGCCCTTAGAATGGGGAAGAAACTTCAGCAAATGCTTCTTGATGTGGATGATCTCTGCAGCACTCCTGTGGCTGGGAGTCAGCTTGCTCTGAAAGAGTTTGAGGGATGAACACTGACAACCTACCACTGAGGACAACAGAAGCTGAAATAGCTGTGAGCTGCTAAACATTTATTGCTTGTGTACTCCTATAACCTATCTGCAGTAAGATGCAGAGCTCAGGCTAATTTTCAAGTAGGCAGGCTTTCAGCATGTAGCTCAGATCTCAGAGGAATGAATGAAGGAATAAAGGGGTGAATCAATAGACTCAATTAGGATCTCAGATGGGTAGACCCAGGAAGCTCTTATAAATTAGATACCCCAGAAATTGGTAATTAGAAGGAAGAAAGGTCTTAGCTCTGGACCAAAGTCCAGAGCCCTGTGCCTGGGGATAGGTGGCAAGGAATTGACTTTTATCAGCAGTTTTGTGCCTATGTTAACTTTGTCTGTTAAAACCTGTGAAGGGTAATGCTCAAAGTAGAATAAAAACTCCCTGAAGAACATACATAAATCTATGGGACCTGATGAGATGCCTCCCAGAGTCCTGAGGGAATTGGCTGGTGTGGTTGCTAAGCCACTGTCTGTGGCATTGGAAAACTCATGGCAGTAAGATGAAGTCCCAGGTGACTGGAAGTATGGAACAGTATATCCATCTTAAAAAAGGGTAGAAAGGGGGAACTGGGAACTACCAACCTGTCAGTCTCACCTATGTGCCCAGGAAGATCACAGAAGAGCTCCTCCTGGGAGCTGTGCTAAGGCAGCAGAGTTATTCTGTAGAAAAAAAAAAAAAAAGAAAAAAAAATATTTGTTAGGTCTTTTAAATTCAGCCTTATTGAAAGATTTCATTGACTGATTGAAACTCTCCTGTGTGTACTTAATTCTTCTTGAGACTGCCTATGGTGATTGTCTTAAAAACTTCAACAAATGGAGAAAAATGTGTAGATTTCCTAGCACAGCTAATCCTGAAATGGGAAGAGAAACATGACTGGCATGTAAATAAGCGACCTGAGCTTCAAGAACATGCAAGCCAATTAAAAATATCAGTGTGCAAGGAATGGATTTTTTTTTTTTTTTTTAGGATTCACTATAGCATCCACTAGAGTGCCTGTAACACTTAATTATCTACTTCAAAATGCCAACACTTCTCAGCACCAGGAAGGAATATCTGTGCTTCCACAAAATCAAATTCCAAGTTCTGCTTTGTGTGAAAACCTTTACATGAAGCTTCAGGACTAGCATGTCAGCTAAAATTTGCACTCATTATTCCCATCACAATCCATAATCATCCCACAAGAGAAAACTGCAGTTAGCATCCTTGTCATTCTCCAGATGTGCTTGTATTAGACCTGCCCATCTTTCCTGCCATGCCCTCTTGTTGCTAACTAGTGGACAAGGAAGGAGACCAGGAGGAATTTTTCATTTCTGCTCCTTACTAAAGGTCTGGTACAACCTAAGGCACTCTGCTTCACTAAAGAATGCACTTTGAGACAAAAAACCCTCCCAGGTTTCTAATCTCTTTCTAGGGCTCTGAAAAGAGTTTAGATGGAGCCATACTTTATACCTAAAATCTTCTGCAAGTTTTAAAGCAACTATGCTGAACTTGCAGAAAGGATGATATGCCATATTTTTTCCCTGCTTCCTATACTGTATTCTTAAGTTGTCCAGATCAATGTTAGGCTCTACAAATTGGTTCATCAAAATTTAAAAATACCAAACAAACTAACTATCTTTTTGCATGTGTTACACTTGCAGATTGCATCAGATCCTTCCAGTAAAAACTTCTGTGAAACAGCACAGGCTCAGAGTCAGGGGCCATATTTACAAGGGGAACTCTGATATTCTTTGCAATAAGAATGATCAAATATTGTGTTGCTTCTTCAGCCACATGGTACAATCTCCCTTGTTAAAGACAAAGTCTTTGAGCAACTTGACCATAAATAGCCCTGCTTTGAGGTTAAATCTGCAGACCTCTGGAAATCCATTCAGGCTGAAGTTATTTCATACTGTATGATTCTATTCCCAAAAAGTTTAGATCTATGGCTGGCAGGTAGAGATAAGAGCAAAGAAAGTGTAGCCAAGGGAGAATCTCTAGACCTGGCAAGGATATAGAAAACAAGAGAATATTATAGGAGAAACAGAGAAAGGCAAAGAGCAGAAGGAACCCCCAGCTGTGATAAATAGTCCTGCATCCTCCAAGGAGCCTTGGGACAGCAACATGCTGAGGCATGGCTGAGCAGTTGTGAGCTGTGGGCATCAGAGCTCCCAGGGGGTCCTGGACTCCTATAGTTTCTGTCTTCTGTGCTTCAGAGCTTTTTCAGCACCACATTCCCTCCCAGTCTTTTCCAGTCTTTTCTTCCCTCTGTGACTCTGACCCCTGGTACAGCCTCAGTGGGTCTCTAGCAGCACACTGGTGCCTGCATTGCACCAGGCCACCTTCTCAGTTTTTCCTATTTATGGGCATGTTGGTTGTAAAGCACAAAACTGCAGTATTTAAAATGCATTTGTATATCCTTGCATGAGTTTGATTATATTTTTTTCAAGCAAGAAGTGAATTTTCCCCCAAGTTGTGTAGTAATCATTTCTCCCCCAGAATTCCCCATCAATTGCATATTTCTGTCAGAGATATTGCAGCCATGACCACCACCAGATTTCTCATAAATAACTTCCAGACTAGTTAAATACTAGCTGTCACTTTGGCTTGCTGTGTACTTTTACTCAGAAATAATTTCTGCTCAGTCACTCAAATTGTTTCCCAACCTGTTGACTCTTTGCTTCATGCCCTCATTGCTTCCTTTCCAGAAATCCTAGGAGTGCTGATGCAAATAAAGTATGACAAATATGAATACTTAGTAATGGATGAGTGTATCAATTTGACTGGGTGGTTCAGCTACACCCTGCTTTCCTGAGGCAGATTTGACAGATAAGAACTTCAAAAGCACAAATTAGGTTTTCATCAGATTTCCAGCTTTGACCATTATCACACCTAGAAAGCACATGGGTTCAAATTGTAAGCTGTTCCCATATTGATGAACACGTGTTCATTCTGCAGCCTTTAGCCCATCAACTTTGAGAAAATGCAGGTGGAGATCAGGCCAACAGTCCAGCAATGGGATTTTTAACTCTGTATTTGGTGGGAAGCCATTTGCCCCTTCAAAAGGTTCAACTGTCCCCAGGTGCACAGTTTTCTGTAATAATGTTTACAATTCTTGTAGCAGACCAGATGGCCTCTATCAGGCTCATCTGTGTTTCTTGGCTTGGACATGTACACTGTAAATAACTTAAGGGATTTTTTTTCTTATTCCTGAAGCAGGTTTATCCTTTGGCTGTAAATTCAGTTCCTGGGCTAACTCATCAGCCAAAATACAATTTTTGCATACAATCTTTGCATCAAGCAATATAAATTCGTAATAGTCGTTCAAAAACAATCCCCTACCAGCCTACAAGTATAGCAATTTCCCTGCCATCAACAGTTTTCAAAGTATCTGTGGCAAAACACAGTCATTCATACAGAGAGGCAACCCTAATTTGAGCATAACAAGGCACTTTTAAAAACTCTGAAAATGTCAGTTAGAAAGTTATTCCCTGAATAAAAGCCCAATTCTGCCTTATTTCTTGACTGTGTCTGAGTGCAGTGCATTTTAGGGATGCATCCCAATATTCTATGCTGAACAGCAGTCAGGATAATATACATATATAACTGTGAACAACCACATATACATCAGTCTGCAAAATTTGACTGCTCAGGTTTTTGGAAAGCCTGTCTCAGATCTAGCTGTGTTTAATCACTCTTGCCCATACTGACAGGTGTTTTCACAGGAATATCTTCATATCTTTCAGTGCTGCTGGGCATACTTGCCAGCTTTTTTCATTCTCTCAGAGTTAAGAGAAACTCTTTGTTCAGAGGCAGTGGAGGCTATTTTGGTTTCCTCTTACGGCTCTTTTTTTGATGCATCTGGAATTTCTTATTCCCATGTCTTCTCACTTTCAGAATATAATAACTACTGCAGAATAACCACCCAATCTAAGTAAGCTCCCTGTATGCCTTATCCGTTCCTGTTGGCTGAAAAGGGTTTTACTGGGGCAACTTTTCATTTCAGACAGCTGTTGTTACATCTCTTTATCACAGCCCAGTTTTACTTTGTAGGAGGTCCTGGTTTTAGTGGCTGTGGAAAGATGGCTGTAGGTAAAATCAGAGAAAATCTGGAAGCTCTGTTTCATTTCCTACCTGAAGTTATGATGGTATGGAAATTACAGGCTAAAATACAGTTGATGCTCCCTGTATGGAATGTGGTTGGCATGCTCAAAACCAATTCCATAATGATTCCCCATACACACAATGTGCAAGCAGAGCACCTGCCAAGGGGACTGGAACAGAGGGTGGAGCGGAGTGGAGGCACCGTGGGCAGGCTCTAGAGAAAGGAGGGAGGGGAGCTGGATGGTGCTTTTAGCTCATGATCTGCATAGCACCTGTCAGCCAGGGGAGGGAGGACAAGATTTCTTGCTGCTGAGCCAACAGCTGTGAAGAAATTGCTCTCCTCAGATGGACTTGGTTCATTAGAACCTGATTGTAATATTAACGTACACCTCCATCCCAAAGTTACTCACCCTCACTGAGCACGTGCTCTATATTTTATTGACTCTTTAGCAATGAAGCAACAGAATTGTGCACCAATCAGTAACAAAGGTATCTATAACTACAGCCACTCAAGCTCCACCAAAACATAAAGAAATAATATAATACTAAGTTGAGAATGGGAAAAATTCAGGGAAAATTCCATTGTAACTACTGTGATCAGCTGATAGACTGAACCGGTCTTCTCCTTGCCCATCGGGGTGCCTATTGGAAAACAACCATGATCTATGCGTGCTGAATTAATTAATGCAGTGTATGTTAAAGTTTGGATGATTGTGAAACAATTAGCCTATGAGCTCCTCCCACTAATACTAGACTATCCAAGTATCCATGTGTAGTAAATTTCCACTCATCGACATAACCAGTGGTTCATCTGGTTCTATATTTGCAGCCTTACTCGTATGGACAGTATCTAGGTTTGCCTGGAATCAACTGTTGCAGATGTATGTTGGTGAGGTCTTCCATTGGGTTGTGCTACTAATCCCAGGTTGATTCCCAATGTTTTTGTTTCTTCTTGACTTTGTTTATTTTAATTTTTTTTCTGTCTGTCTTTCCATCACTGTAGGTGATGTGCAGATCTTGTTCTCACTCACTGACTTCCAGAATGGAAATATTCCAGAAACAGAGTTCAGAATCCAAATCCCATAACACCTAGGCACCTAAGCTTCAGTTTTCTTTATTAATATCCCTTTGCTCAGTAGTTCAGCAGTAGAATGGCATATTGGTTTTGACAGCTCCTCCCTTCCCCTTTGTCCTGTGGTTTACACAGTGGAATAAAGGAAAAAAAAAACCAAAAAAACAGAAGTGACAATGCTAAAGGGAGCCTGAGCAACAAAGTACCACTATGGGAGGGGAATAAGAGGGATTTTGCTGCAGGGGAAACAGGCTTACAGCAGGAATGAGTCCATGTGCTTCAGTGATGACGGCTGGAGTTATTTTCAGCAGAGTTGTTTCTCACGTTACTTCTCCTTAGCTATTTAGCCATCAGGGAGTAGCAGCCTGTCAGAGTCAGTGCTCTCCTGGGTTGTTATGAAAACAGCAAATGCCATCATTAGTTTTTCTCTTTGGGTGAAAGAAGTGTTCAGTAAATAGTGTCTCCACCTAAGGCGAATTTTATATTATTTTGAGAAGTAACCATCATTCTCTTTTTTTCTTTCAATTCACAGTATATTAAACAGGAAAACCAGTAGCAACTTACATAGCACCTTTCATTTCATGAATCCCAAGGCTTTACAGGGATAGTTTCCCCTCCTGTTGAAGCACAGTCTTACAAAGCATCCAGCAGTGTTATAAATAGTATAGGGCAGGAGATGGAACACAAAAGTGCTGGGTCTAAACTAGACTAGGAATTACTTCTTTGTTTATTGAACAGATCTTAGCAGTGGCAGAATTTACAGCCTCAGACACAAATCTTCTGAACAACCCAAGAAATCCATCCCATCCAATTTTAAAAATGCGCTACAGAAATCCACACAACAATCTAAAGTTCAATCTTCACGGTCCATGTTTTACTTAAACTGCTATTAAATGATTTCCTATTTATTTCATTTGTGTTGCCTCTGATTTAAGCTGTGAAAAGGTGTAAACTCTAGTAATGATGTTGAAATAGACAACCATCCACTAAGGATCAGGCACACACAGATCATGCTTACTGTGCAAAGACTTTGCATTCAAAATGAAAAGACACTAGGTAACATAAAGCAGTGCATTTGTGAAAACAGTAGCTCATTGCTAGTGGTAGCAGAGCTAGATGAAAAACCAAAGCTTACAGCCAAAATCTTGACTAGATATAAAATAATAAATGTAATTAGTTCCTAATCCTTGCCTTAAAGTTAGAGGAATTCCTGTGAAATAAACTGTAAGCTTACCTGAATTAGTTTACTTGTATGACATTGATTGCTCATTATATTTCTGAATTGTTTGTAGCATAAAATTTAGTGTTAGGAACTGCAGAAATTATGAAGAAGTAAATGTAGGAAATAAAAACTACGGATGAATTTTTATTTATCTCTAATGATGATGACACACCTACTGTCATCATTACATATAAATAATTTTTTTAATTGTATTATTTCTGGTAAGATAGAAGATCAAAAAGGAGAGACATCGGAGGAAAGAAGAGCCCATGTAATCATAAAAGCTGAAGCTGTCAGCTTAGGTCAACAGTGTTAGAAAAAGGAAAGGAAACTACTTCATGTTCTAAATAACTAGGGATATTTTGTCAGGGATGCAGAGTTGAAACCCTGATTTCTTCTGTTTTGTACTGCTCTGCAGGGCCTTCATTATCTGTAGCTGAATGAAAAATAATGTTGTTGTAGTCCCTTCCAACTGAAAACAGTCTTTTCTTCTCTAATAGCAACAGACAGTCAGGAAAGCTGCTCATGGCAATTTAGGATGATGAAGTGGTTGTTGCCAAGATGTGCCTCACAGGCTGCTGGGACTTGGAAAGCTGGTATATATGGATAACTACCAGTAACTTCAGGCCATTTGAACTGTTTTTCACATCATGCCTTATAGATAATTCACACAGGAGTTCTTGGTTCTTCTCCAGAACCGCTGCAGAAATTTGTGTTATTTTTACTTGCTGGCATCTTTCCGTTTATTGGCTGCCAGGGTGGGCACATGGACAAGGATGCTGGGTCTCTGCCTGACAGATCCTGTGGCTGAGACTATGTTGTACAGGTGAAGTCTCTGCAAGTCACTGGGAAGGAGGAATGTTGGGTGTTAGACTTTTTCTCAGGCTTAAATGTTCAGCAGAACTTTCAGGCTTGGACTGGGAAGCTGCAAGTGTGGAGCTGAACCAGTGGTATTTTGTACAGATTGAGGGCTTTTGGGCAGCTGCTTGTCAGATTGGTAGGGAGAACACAGTTCTTTACTTGTCCTTCTTCCCAAACAACTCAACCAACTGGTCTGGACCTTGCCAGAAGGGATATCCCAGTATGTACTGCTGGCCCTCCCTTTGCTTGTGCTGGCAGTAGAAAAGGATAAGGCTCTCCACAAACCTCTCGCATTACTCAAACCCCAATTAGCTGGATGCTTCGACAGATAATTTTTTATGTTAATGTTTTATTAACATTAACAAAATTTTTAATGTCGATGTTTTAATGTTAACAATTAATCTTGGGAGGAGTGAGGGGGAGTTTCCATCTAAATTCAAACCCTTTAGGATCCATGCAGAGCACAGAAAGTTCCAGGTGGCTGAATTACAGCACTTCAAACCCTTTTTGTATGCTATGAATAAAGAGGTATCTTGGTCTGTTTCATCATCCTGCCTCATCCTGCAGTTATTAGGGCTAGCTATCTTCCAGTGAAAGGATTTCTTTTAGCAACATCTTCCTACAGGTGAATTCATTATTAAAGTTATTACTGTGCTATGCTCCTCCAAGCCAACAAAGTCAAATGCTGTTGCTAACTTGAAGAATATAAATAGGTTTTAAAATAACACCTGCAGTATTTGAGATAAAGTAGGGTAAGAACCAAGAGGAATTCCACAAGGCTCAGGAATATCTTTCTGCCACTTGGAAAATATAAAGACTTTCATCTTCCAGCTGAAAAAATCATCAGTAAACTGCTGATGAATAGCAAAACATCACTTTAGGAGCCTGACAGTACACGGTACCTTCACTCTGGGAATCTGACTCAGCTTCTACCACATCCAGTGCTGTGGCACTGAAATTTGAAGTACTGCTGCCATCTGCAGGGGTACAACTTGATGTCATTTCCACACTTTATTGCTGAGCTTGTCAGGAACAGAACATTCTCCAGAAACTTGCCCATCAGACGTGTCAGACTCCATAATGATTGCTTTTTGCTGTGTACTCCTTTCATAGGCTCCAAAGGACAAACACTTCTACACCACAGTTTCAAAATATATTTCAAAGGGATTTTTCGGTCTGTACTTGTAATGAAATTGCCATGTGTTATTTTATTTCCCCCTTTATAAGGTGCATCTCTCCTATAAACTTATTTCTGATACTACAAAATAGACTGCTACCAGGTCAGTGTGAAACCTTGTAAATCTTAGCAAACATCAAATTTACCCCAACTCTTTTTCCACCAATGGAAGGTGTATTTGCTTATTAACATGTAAATGTACAGCCAATTTAGTCGTGTCATGTCCATGGACTTGTACCATGTATACATGTATTTTAAAGAAAGTATATTATAGGATCATGAAGAAGAATATGGGTTGAAGGAGGGAGAAAAGTTGACTAGACTTTGTAAAACAGTACTTGTAAAACAAGTACTTGTTAAAACAGTAAAACAGTATTTGTTAGATACTCAGTGGCTAGGTGAGCTAATCTAAGTCCAGCTTATTAGAAAGGTTGATACTGGTAGTGCATAAAGCAAGATGCAACTCATACTACCTATAACAAAGGCAATTGGAAATATTGGCATGAGAATTGCAACTATGATCATGTTAAGGCAGAGGGAACTTGATAACTGGAGGGAAAAAGGAGGAATTGAGTATTGATGTTGAAATTGCTTGTAAATCATTTATGGAGTTAGGTGTGAACCTGTAGGATACCAGAATGTGATGAACAACTGGGCATGCTGGAAAGGGACACAGGTCACTGGGCCTTGGGCAGACTCAGCAGTACAGCTCTGGACTGTAAGACGTATCAGAAAGTTAAAGATGCTAGGTATGAAGTCCTGGGATTACAGAACTTGGCAAAACTTCCTTGTTGGAGTTTTTCTAGGCATTCATAAAAGAAATTAAAAGTAATGAGGTCAAACACTTGGATGAGTATGATTTTCAAATATGACCCCATTGTGTCTGAGTTGTGAAGATGTAATAAATGATGGAGAGCCCCCACTTATGTGGCAATTAAGAACACTTCTAGTTTTGTATATTATTTTATACTGTGGAATCTTTGGTTGAAGAGATCCTATTTTTCCTATCTTGAACAACAAGCACAGAAGACAAATGAACTACTGACTCCATGTAGACTTCTTGGCATCAAACGGATTGTTTTGCTTCTTATTTGAGGAGTTCAGTTTCAGGTCATTTTGTGCCTCCTTCTGATATTTTTTGAAAGGATTCTCCATCTATTGTACATTCAGTACAGGCACACTTTCACATCAGAGACAATTGTTCAGGATAGAGGGAAAAAGATTTCTCTTTCCTTGAACTGAATACAGAATTAGAAAGCAATTCTCACCTCCAAACTTTTCTTTTATAACGTTCATTTTCTTCTTGAAATGGCCTTATTAAATATTCATTTAAATTTATTTTTATAATGTTATAAACAACAGCAGCTTGTGACTGTGACAAACTTGACCTATAAGAATATTCGAAGTTAAAAAGGCTTTAGAAGCTCATGTTAAGGAGTAATTTCCAGCTCTAAATATGTGTGGTGTAATCACTAGGCACTGTAATCTTGAACTGCTGAACAAACTTCATAACAAACTTCATAATCCTTCTCTGTTTACTGGAAATTGTTTACTTTACTCAACGATGACTTGGATAAAAAGAGATGCCTCCTCAGCAGGCTCACCGATGACACAAAGCTGGGAGGAGTGACTGATACCCCAGCAAGCTGTGCAGCCCTTCAGCAGAGCCTCAACAGCCTGGAGAGGTGGGCAGAGAGGAACCTTCTGAAATTCAGCCAAGGCAGGGGCAGGGTCCTGCACCTGGGCAGGAAGAACCCCATGGCCCAGCCCAGGCTGGGGGCTGAGCTGCTGGGAAGCAGCTCTGTGGAGAAGGGCCTGGGGATGCTGGTGGACAAGCCAGTGTCCATGAGCCAGCAGGGTGTCCCTGTGGGCAGGAAGGCCAGTGGGATCCTGAGCTGCATTAGGAAGAGCATTGGCAGCAGGGCAAGGCAGGGGATCCTGCCCCTCTGCTCAGCCCTGGGGAGCCTGGCCTGGAGGGCTGTGTGCAGCTCTGGGCTCCTCAGGAACAGAGAGACAGGGAGAGACTGCAGCAGGTCCAGAGAAGGGCAGCAAGAGAGCATCTCTTCCGAGGAAAGGCTGAGGGAGCTGGGCCTGTTCAGCCTCAAGAAGAGATGACTGAGAGGGCACCTCCTCAATGTCTGTCAGTATCTGAAGGGAGGGCGTCAGAGGATGGATCCAGGCTCTTCTTGGTGATGCCAAACAACAGGACAAGAGGCAATGGGCAGAAACTGATGCACTGGAAGTTCCACCCAGACATGAGGAAGAACTTCTTTCCTGTGCAGGTGACTCAGCACTGGAACAGATTGTCCAGAGAGGTTGTGGAGTCTCCCTCACTGGAGATACTCAAGAACCATCTGGAGACAATCCTGTGCCATGTGCTTCTGGATGATCCTGCAGGGGGATTGGGCCAGATGACCTACCGTGGTCCCTTCCAGCCTGACCATGCAGTGAATCTGTGAAATATGGTCAGTAGAGTCCTGAAATAACTGAAATAAGCACAGCAATGTTACTGAGCCTTCATCTTAAAATGTTACCTGAGTCCGAAGCAAGGCTCGACCAGTTTGTCTCTAATAAAGGTAAGTAAAACATTCTTGATAAAAGTATATGTTTGCCACTGTGTGTGTTTAGATGCCTAGTTAGTGAATTTGCAACCAAAGATAGATGTATTGCAATTGCACTCAGAAGTGTTTGAAAAGAGATTAGATGTACAAGGTGTGTATCTTGATCCTGCAGTCATCCTGTGCCCTCACTGAAATGCTGCATGAAGACAGAGGGGTTAATTCCTGAACAGGAATAAAAGCCACTACTGAAGTGCAGCTGAAATACAGCTTCAATTTGTCAGCTGGAGTCAGTACACTCACAGTACCACAAATTTGTGGTACACAGTACCACAAATTCAGTGCTAGCCTGGAACCAAGTGACCATGAGCCATTCTCAATCAAATTAAATTTATGGCAAATGGAAAAACAAATCACAAACTGCCTTCTCTCTTATGTAAAATTAAAGGGAATTATTACTCTGGAAGCCATATTAGTTTTGCCTGTCACCCAAAAGATGAGTTGTCTCCCACTTCCAGAAGATTGTGCTCTCTAGACCAACACTATACATTGATTTTTGTTATTATCTAAGAAGATAAATCATTCTTATCTGAGCAACCAAAGCAATACTCTGGGGTTTCTTTAAAACCCAAGTACTTATCTATGCTAATGCTGCTACAGAGGGAGAGAAAATTCTTTCTTGCTCTTAGAGGAAAAATGCATTCTTTTTTCTTATCTCTGTTTCATATAAGCAGAAAAATCTAACTAAAGCTCAAGACATCTGTATCAACCAGCTGAAAAAACAAAACAAAACAAGGGATTTAGAGACTTCAGAACAGAAAGAGCTGTGGAAGTTGGAAACCAGCTCCCCTTGCTTGTTCTTTAGCAACTACTTCAGCTTATACAATTCCATAACATGTTTACATTGAGAGTATAAGACAAAGATGTAAGAAACAGGATAGAGAAGTTAGAGGGAAAACAGGCATCAGGAAGAAACAATGGAGTTTGTAGTTGTGCTGTACCTGTTATTTCCAGTAGCTGCTTTCACTCTCTAGGTGGTAGTAAAATCTCCAAAGACCTTGTTACCCTTTTCAGAGCAACCATGCAATTTGGTTTTATTTTCCAGTCTACAGTTCTTCACAAGATTTCTTGCTCTAAGCTAAATTAGTACCTTCTGTTGCACAAAGCAAGAACAAGGACTTTTTACAGTGTTGGGCCTTTGGGACTGAACATTTGAAATTCCTAAAAATAACTGAGAGTACATAAAAACAGCAACTAGAGGAGAAGGCTTGGGATTTCTATGTATGTTGGAAATGTATTAGAATTAGAGATATTAATAGGGATTTATTAATTGAAATGTTGATCTTTGATAGGAGTAGTTGCACAGTATTCATGGCCTTTCCAGGTTATTTCTCTGGAGCAGTACATCTCAATAAGAACACTAAAAAAGCTCCACTTTCCTGAGGCTAACTGTAAGAAATGTCAGCAAGGAATATTGCTCATAAATTCAGCTATTCAGGCTCTTCTGTGCAGTAGTAGCATAGTACTTCAGGAAAAAAAAAAAATCAACAAAAAGAAACCTCTTGCAAAATTTTTGCCATTGTGCTGAAGTCCATTTCAGTGCTCTCAGTCATCCTCATCCTGGATGAGTGGTGATTACCATGCCTGCAGGACTGTTGGAATGGCCAGTGGACTCCACAGACATCAGTATGCTTCTGCAGTCACACAGGTGAGGAGGCAGTGAAGCCTGGAATTCCTGGGGTTCAGAGAGCTCAGGGAAGCCACCCAGAGGGCTGATGATGTCCTGATGAGCCTGCTGGTGTCTTCAATGCCTTCTGACCTCCCACTGGTGGGAAATTCAGAGCTGCTCTGTGTTTCCATCAGGGCACAACAGTCATAGGAACCTGTGAAGTGGGGGAGAACTGCTCCCTGTGTTCCCTTCTGAGACAGTAGCACAATAGCCCCGGACACTTTGTGCTTGCCACTACACCGATGCGTCAGTGCAAGAGACTTGCTCGAGCTAGATCCACCTGGATGTGTACACACACGTGAAAATGTGTGTGAAAGACAACGGGTTTCTGTCACACTTTCTCCTGACAGGATTCACAAATTGGACCAACCCTGAGCATGGCTTAAGCACTCAGATTCAAAGCAGGCACCGTTCTTGCCAATCTGCTGCTTAAATTGATGCTGCTGCTGCAGGCTGTCACTGGCTTCCCCCAGGCTTGGCAAGCACTGTCACTTGGAAAGCAGCAGGCAAATGTCACCACTATCTCATGACAGGATTCCTTTAATCCTTGGCATCCCCTCACATGGCTGCTTGCTACTTAATGAGTTGTTCCTAAGCACAAAGTTAAATGGAGTTGTAAGAAACTGAAAGCTCTCATTGCTTCAGCTGTTGCTTTGGCAGGCTTTTTTCAGCAGTTTGCTGCCTTTGACAGAGTCTGGAACACATGCTGCTCTCCAGATACCACTGAGGCCAGCCTTAAACTGCAAACGTTGTAAATGCAATCCTGAATGCCTGCTTCAGCCAGTCACTTCAGCTTTTTCCAGGAGCCACGAGCTCTGGATTAAATCCCTTATAAAGTTCACTTCACCTATACATAAAACATGCAAATATGCATCTGCAAAATAAATGGCATAAAATTAATTTATGCCTAGTTTTTTCTCCACAGGCACTTTTGCTCTGGAGATGATGCAGTATAGAGCAGAGTAAGCACTGTCTGGGGGACAGTGTGGCTGCCCTGTTAGAGAAAGAAAGTGCAATGGAAATAAGCTGAAGAAATAAGAGCTCCATGGTTGGGCTGTTGCATGCTGTGCAGGAGAAATGGATTTAATCTGTGCCATACAGTTACTAAGTGATACTCATCAAACACCAGAGCATGGGCCACAGCTGTGCTGTGCTTATGTGGTGCTGGTGGGAGCTAACCCACCCTGGGGACCTGGGCCAGCTCTGCTTGCAAACAGCTGGGGCACCTCTGAATCTCCAGTTTAAACAGTTTAAAAGCAGTTCAAGTAGACTGTCCATGGACAGCTGACAACTGGACTTCTAGTTCAAGGACAATGAACAGTTAAAGTATCTATTGTCAGTATTCTTGTATCTGTGTCCATTCTCTGACACCTCCCCTACCTCACAATCTCCGGTGCAATCCCCTGCCACCTTTAACTGCTCTTTTCTACTTCCTCATGCAAAATAACAACCTAAGAGTTGTTTATTCAACTGTCATCCAATTCCCACACATTTTCCAAGCTCAAGCTTAGGTATCTCTTAGTTTCTCTGCAGAATTTGTACAAGACTTTTTTTATGTTCTTTAAAATCTCAAAGCCAAATAAAACATCATACCTTTTACAAGTCAGCAGGCAGAAAAACTCAGAATCTTAAGAATTTTGTTTAAATAATTATAATGCTATTAAAGCATTTAACAGAATTAAGAAAAAGTATATAATTCAGGCCAAAGAATTAAAATACTTGGAGACCTCGGTTCTGTTTTTTCAAGCCTACAGACTATTTAATAATAATTTTCTTCTAAAAATAATGAAGTTATTTTTTGCAATCTATGTTGTTAGTTTCAGCTGTTCAAGAGAAAATAAATCTCTTTCCAATCTTCAGAGCTTTAAAGAATAATCTATTTCAGACAGAAATTGTTTGCTGCTTCATGTTGGGCAGGCTTCCCAAATTTTCAGTTAAAATAATATCACACATTTGCTCATAAAGAACACTAGAAGAGTGTTATTTACAACATTGTTTTTGAATGCAAATGACACTGTCTGCAGCTGAAAGATGGTTTCAGCTTTGAATTAATTTAGCACCACTTTGCAGCCAACTAAAGCTCTCGTGCTTCCAGTAAACCCAAATGTTTATGCAAGTCCTAGGTCTAGTTTAATGAGGTTGAGAAGGTTCTCAGAACATGGCTGCTAACACTCAAACGCTTGCTAATGACATGACTCATAAGCAAGACAGTTCCATCCGTCTGCAACCACTGCCACAGGAAGAGCAAAAATACTAGCGTTCTGTTCACCTGTGTTGACTCCATTTACCCAGGAGGACCCAGGGCCATGGACCTCATGCAGACTGGACCCCTCTGCCATGAGCTCACCACACGGACACTGTGTCCACTGCTTTTGGCACGTGTGCCCATTACCGTGTAGTCCTCAAGAAATCCCCCCTGCCCAGACCAAGGAAAAGAGGGGGGAGAGGAGGTTTTGTGAGTCTCTGTCCTTTGTGGGCAACTAGTTGCCACTCTCCAATCTAGAAGGCAGAGGACAAGCTGTGCTCCTGTACTACTCTGCTCATGCACAGTGAGGCCAGTGTGCTGGAAAGCAGCTGGGCATCCTGGCAAAATAATAGCTGAGAACTGGTGGCCACTGCCAGCCACAGTTGCCTGCTCTCTAGTTGCTTTCCTAGGAACAGTAAAAAGAGGAAAAAGGGGATCAAGAGCCAGGGGAATCACTCTGCTGTTTACAGCCATGGGATCTAGACTGAGCTCCCTCAGTCTGGCAGAGACAACTGTAGTGGTCAAACATTTAAGTACAACAATACAGCTCTTATTTTTCTTGCTATTTTTGTGGATCGCCATGAAAATTAATTAATTATTTATTTAATTTCTGAGATCCTGTTAGAATTTAAGCTGTGAGGACAAAATATCTGAGAGGTCTGCTAGGGCAGCATATGTTTGCAGAAGGAATGGCTCTTTTATGGTCATATGGTTGTCCCTGAGGATGAATGTCAGTTATCAATATCCCTTCCACCTCTCAGCAGCTGAGGTAGTGTAAGCCAGGAAATTATTTCATTATTGCTAAATCAAAGAGAACAAAGGTCCAAGGCCATATTGCAAAGGAACTGCATACATACCATCAAATCAGAAGACTGAGCAAGCACAGCTAAGATGATGCATGGTGCTCTTCTGATGTTTCTTGGGTATGCTTTTATTCCCTGCAAAGATGTGCATGGGATCCTTCAGGAAGATATGTGCATGAGAGAGAGTGAAGCAGTGTTTCCTGCTCTCACAGACATATTTAAGAGTCCACTCATTCACATCAGTGTTTCTTTACCAGTTATGGCCATAATCCTTCTTCAGATCTGCAGGATTGCTTGCTTGCCCTTCCCCTGGCTCCAGGAAATCATTCTCCCAGTGAGATGCACATCCTGGCTGCAGAAGCTGCCATGTCCCACACACCTGGCCTTGCTTCCACATGAATCCATCAATCAAGCTCCTCCACTTCTGCACCTGCCAAACCCAGGCACAATTACATGGTGAGCACTACTGCCCTTCTGCAATGACCAGCTGACCATAAAACCAGCATCATGACCATCTGCCTTGGGGAAAAATGCTGCTTTCCCCAAAACCAACTTTCTCACCTAAATCTGTTCTCAGCTGCCAGTTTCTCTCATCTGCCTTGGATGCAGATACTTCCAGAACATTCCAGTTGATTCTCCTATGTCTCTCTGACAACAGTTTCCAAATTTCGAAAACCAAACACATCTAACCTTACATGTCTGGCACTATTCAAATGCCTTCAGACATTCCTAATATATCTGCAACATTTCTCAGTCACTTGTTTTTTCTCGTGTTTTTGAAGAACTTGCCAGGTTAAATGTGAAATCACTCTGTGAAAGAGCAGACTATGCACATTTCTTCACTTTCTGCAACCCAAAAGGCACAACAAAAAGCTATTACTTAGGAAACCCAGTTAGCGTCCCTCTTGCTGTGCCTGCTGCTCTCCTGGCAAAGGCTTTGCTGACTCACCAGCTGATTCACACAGGCAGCAGCAGCAGCTTTACTTGGCTTCTGAGGAGCACGGCTGTGCCTGTGTGTGGTCCCCTGCAGCCCCAGGCCACATCTATACAGAGCTGCTGGCTCTGCCCGCAGCGGGCTCAGCTGGGCACAGCCTCCAGAGCTGTGCCGGTTTCACTGGCAAACGGAGGAGGATCCCTTGTTTCTGGGTCGCTGTCAATAGCTGCCAATTGGTCTTCTCTCCCCTTCAGGGAACGTGGGCAGCTCCGAAGAAACCAGCTCAGGCCAAGCATCAATAACTGCACAGACTCTTATTTAAATAAAATCACTGACCAGAAAACATTTACACATATTCTGTTAAAGAAAACAAGAGTTGAAGCTATGGGGGCACACGCTGTCTTAGTTCAGCTTCATAAAATATTGATGTTGGCTTAGGATTTTTTTCATACTACATCAGCCACAAAAACAGAAGATAGACCTCTCTGCCAGATGGACTGCAATTCTTCAAACAAAAATAAAGGAATAAGGGAAAGCTACTCAGCAGAGAAGCAGAAAATGAGTGGTATGTGTGTGTTGTTTCCATTTTGTTTTCTTCTTAGTTTTTATCTTCTACTTTTCCCAGTTTGTAATGTTTCCACTACTTGCAGCTCTTAAACTGTTTAAATCTTCACCTCAACTATTTTTCTTAGCTTAACAAATGACACAGCTGTTCAATTAAGGGAGACATTGAAAGACAATGCTTGGTCCAAAATAGACTGAACTAAAATTGAGGAATAGTAGGTTTAGAAGGTTAATTGTGCCCCTTACTATTTACCTCTTTTATTTTAATATATTTAGTTTACCAAGGAGCTTCTATTTCTGTGCACAAGCTGACACTGATAGGCTCCAATAGGGTAACTTGATGAGACACACTAACTTGGCTGCCAGCTTTTTTTCTTCTGATCTGAGTTTGTCTCACACAGAGGCAGACAGGAATGTCTCATGTCTCCTCATCCACTCAAGAAATTTGAGGGTGGTCCTCTCAAATTACAGCTCCAAACTTCCCAGCAATATCAAGTTCTTGGATGAAATTGCCCCAGGATGAAATGTTCTAGGAGTCTGCTGCAGTTCTTCCAAGTTTCTGTATGTGGAGGAACCAAAAGGCTGAGAAAAACTGGTATTTGTAATAAGGAAATTAAACTGCATGGAGAAAAAAAAAATTGGAAACAGAGGTGTGTACAAGGAAAAGTCACTAAACACTAACAACTACACATCTTTACACAAAGGCAGTGTATTGTCTGGGGACTGGCATTCAAAACTGGATTTGAGGCAGCACTAGAAGTGGTGGTGTGGGAGTGATATTGCATAAATTATCCATAAGAAGGGGTATACAAATGTACATATACAAATGTAAATATATATAAGTGAGGTATAGATATTTTGAACACTGTGTATTAATTTTTAATGTCTGCAGAGTCAGCTTCTGGATGTCAGTTACTCATGGGGATGTCCTATGGAAATCATCCCAAAACAGGACACATTCAGGCTCAAGGACATGAAGAAATATCTGTGGAGAATCTGAGTGTAAAAGAATGCAGGGTCACAGAAAGACTCCCAATGCAAGTTTGAATATGCAAAAACCTCAGTAAAAATTTCCCCCATATTATTCTCTGTCTACTAAATAACATGAGTCACCTGAATAGCTTCTAAAAGGGCCATGGATGTCCTCACACAGAAAAAAATCTGCCAAAAGAATATAAGTTCCTCTGGTATTTTCTTCAGTCCCTCTTCTGACTCTTAAAGACTATTAAATCCAAGCAGCAGCAATATCTAGGAGAAGAATACCCAATGGTTATAGATAAAAAGTAAGTCAGAGGGAAAAATTGCTGCTGCAGTTGAGTAATAAATAGTAAAACAACCGAAAGGAGTGAAATCACATTTGTGTCTGTGTGAAAATAATTTTGGCAAGATGCTCTGATGTTCCTGCAGATGTATGAGATTCAGGTTGATTCATAAATGATCTTTTCATGAATATGGCATAATCTTCCTGTATGACAATAAAAGGCAGTGAATATATCAACTGAGAACATCAGAAGAAGAGACTTCATTCACAAACAAAAAATATTTAGTAACTTAACAAGAGCACTGATATATTTATTATCTGATGCTCTTGCTGACAAAATTTCAGATGTGAAGTAATCAATAGCTCCAGATTTAATTTTGTATGCAGAAAATTTGCTGTCAGGGTGCCTGAGCACCCTTCGGTATCTGAGATACTTCAGACTACAAAAGCCAAGATGCCTTTGTCTCTCTCAGTCACTCTTTTCTGGAAGCCTTCCAGTGAAAATGCAAACACCAGAGTCTCCCCTTTCAGTACTCTGCTCCCTCCCCTTTGCTGCCAAATTCCTTACTCTGCCCCTCATTGGTTCCTCAAACTTCTAGAAAGCAACTCCAAGGCATTGCTAATTTCACATTCCTGTCCCAAGAGAAAGGTTTCTTAACTGCACAGAGCTAAACCAGCAGTGCTGGCTGGCAGTGAGGACTTTGGCCACCTTGGAAACAAGGAGGATCATCACTAGAGAGCCTGTTCTACCATATCTTCAGGGGAAATCCTTCACAGTCATCCAGATACCACCACCAGATATCCCATTTACAGTCCCTAAATACAAACTCTTTTTCAGATACTAACATTTAAATTAAAATTCAAAGTAGATGCAATTAAAATTTACTCGACATAGTCTATGAAAAATTATTATTATAACATAGCCTCTGTCCATGACCAATATTTAGAGAAATCACATTAAAAATGCCTTGCATTCCTGTAATTGTCTTTCATTTGATTATCTCAAAGTATTTTCTAAACAATTACATAACCCTGAAAACACATTGTAATGAAATAATTGTAGTGTTTACAATTAGGAAAACACAGAAGCCAAAGACAAGATAAAGCCAAAATTATCAAGCATGAATGATTAAATACAACAATTTGAAGCCCTATTTATTTTAGTAAGTGTTAAGTATATGTCTGTGACTGACTTTACAGAAACCAGGTGACACAAAGATAGACAAATAAAGCTCTTCTCTTTAACTGTATAAATCCATATGTAAATGCCTGATTTCAACTAATACCTTCTCAGGCTTAATAGTGGTTGACTGTATTCTTCAGTTACAAAGCATGTGATCTCAAAGATCCCAAAGGATTTAATAAATGTGTTTTGCTGCAATGGAGCCAATTCTGGAGTGGCCTGTGACAGGTCCTTCACAGCCCATAGGGACTTTGCACAGCAGTGCCAAGACCAAGAGGAGAAGGTTGCACTGACCTGAGTCTGCAGGGAGGATCTGGGTCAGAAGATTGTGATTCCTTGAGCTGCCTGAGCCATATGAAAAGTGCCACTGATATTTACCTGAGCTCTGAAATAATCAAGGTTTACTTTCATTTGCCGTAGAGAATTTAAGCAAAAGCTTAAGTAGTAGCAAAATGTGTGTTGAGTTTTATTTTTCACAGTACTTTGAATGTGAAATGTCTTTGTAAGATGCAAAGTAACTCAGTAGAGAAACTGTCAAATGACTAACCAACACTGAATTAATGTAGATGTTAGATACAAATATTCGCAAAAACTGTTCACAAGATACTCATGTAGTGAAAATATTTTCCAAATAAATTCACAAATACCTACAGAAAATTAATGTGAACATTTTGAGAGAAGGAAAAGAGAAGAATATGGTGAGAAACTTATCTATCAGAAATGTCTTTTTAAGTTGTGATCCAATTCTTGCAGAAAATGCAATGATATTGAGTACAAAAATCAGCATATCATGTAATTGGAGCGTTAGGTGGTCTAAACTCCGTTATAAAAGATGAGCTTTATTTAGCTGACTAGCATGCATTAATACCCGAGGTTGCTAATGTCCTAAATACTATTCTAGTGAGAAAAGAGCTGCACAGCCAGTGAGGAAGAGGCTGTTTCCTTCTGTTCTGAAAAGAGCTTAATCACTATTGTTACAACTGAAATAGCATTCAAAAAATAGCTGAAACGAGATCCTTTCCTTGGTGAAATCTAATAACTGGTCAGTCTAACAGAGAAGAGCAGCAAGCAAGCCAGGCACAGACTTCACATATACACATATACAGAAGTCTTTTGGTTTTGTAAAGTGACTTATTTGGTCATTGTCTTATTAGATTCAGAGCATAAAATACAAGATTGTGGAGCAGTACTGGTGAGTTTAAACAAACTCTATTACTCCACATCGTTTATAACACACATTATAAATATATCCAAAACAAAAAACCACAGAGTGATAAATTTCCCAAGGATATTTAGAGTATCTTTTATTCACAGAAAACTGATACCAACAAACATGAGAAAATATTGTTATGAGTAGCTGTCCATCAGCTGACATGTGTAAGTTTCTTAGGGTTAAAAAAATACAGGTTTGTCATAAAAACTAAGTGTTTTAGAAATAATAACAAAGAACCTTTTCCATATGTTTTCATCTGGAATGACACCAAAGAGAAGCCTACATGGTACTATTTCAAATGTAGTTAATGTCACATCTGTCAACATATCTTGCATCTTGTTTTTTTGTTAAAACAGGTAAATTTATCAACTACTATTTTGTTTTTAAAATAAAACATATGGATGATTTTACTGTTTGTGGATTCTGGAGCAGATGTAAACTATGTATGAAGTATTCCCTCTGTGAGTTCAAGCACTCTAGCAGACAGCTATTTTAGGTCAGAGGATATTGTAAAGTTCTGCCATAGGCCTTTGACCAAATTATCCAAACAGGGAGAGTGAAAAGTTAGGTTTTCTATTTCTATTTTCAGGTAGCTTTATATAAAAAATGAAATTTAAAAGAAAAAAGTAAGATCATGCAAGGTTCTGTATTCCATTGTTGCTACTAGACAACAACAGCAACAATGAGTTTAGCAATTTTAAGACTGAAATTACCACCTCTTCCATCAAAAAGGATGGATTAAAAATCTTAAATTTGATACTTTAAATGTAAGCTATAGCAGCTGGTACTTCTCACTTGAAGGCATTACAAAACTTTCTACTTTCTAATAATGCATCTTAAACAAACTCACAGCAATCTCTGGTCTTCTGGTCACGGGTCCAGAGGCTCTTCCCCTACCCACATCTGCTGCAGTGCTTCAGTTCTCATCTGCTGCCTCCTGCTTATCAAGTTGTGCTATCTCCAGACTTGCTGACCAATGCTCAGTTTCTCTATCCTTATTCCCTGTGGCATAGCTACTCCAGTCATAGCCCATACTCTGACATTAAACTTCAGTATTTGTTATTGTCTAATACTTGGCATCTCATAAAGCTTTAGCTGCTAGTTTAAGCTGTCCCTCTCCTTTTTCAGCTGTTATGCATTTCCAATCCTGAATCTGTGGTCAGAACAGTATTGAATTTGGCTTCTACAAGTGAAGTACAACAGATGCACCCAACATAATGACTTTACTTCATGAGCCTTTATCTCTTTTTCCCTTGAGCAGTAATTTGCAATTAAATCTATGAGGGCATTTAGGTAGTAGCACTCATATATTTTAGAGCTGGTTCTAAAAACAGTGTGGGATTTATACAGGCCAATAGAGAACCAATTTTGTGAAAGTAAAAGTCGAGGTTGACCCGACAAATCTTTAAATATTTTGGCATAATCTTCCACTCTAGAAAATTATTTTTGAATTTCCATAGAAATATTTTTAATGCTTCTTCCTAAAACATGCAACATGTAAAAGGCCTGTTGGCTATACGCTGTGCATAAGTTTCTTCAGTACTGCTGTATATATAAAAGAACAGTTAAGTAGATTGCAAATGGAGACTTCAAAGTCAACAGAAAAATCAACATGAGCTGCCCTGTGTGCATCTCCTGTCATGGATTCCAATTTAAATAAATTATGCACAAGACAATATGATTCCATGAACTCATTAAAGTCCCTTAATCCAGCAGTATAATGTTAAAGTTGCAATGGAATGCAGGTCATTTGGAATGGTTATATATTAAAGATAGCAGAAGAGGCTAAGCTTTAGAAGACAGCCATGTAATGGAAGCAGACAAGCTACATGCAAAAGAATATAAAGATAGGGACTAGAAAGAAAATAAAAGCTTTTGCCATCAACTACCTCTTACACAGGAGGGTAAAAAGAAATATGGCTGATGTGACTATCAAAGATTAACACGAGGACAAGGCAGTAAAAGCATGGCAGCAGACTCCCCCTTGAAAATCACTGTACCTAAAGGAATGACCCAAAGAACCCAGCACAATAAGGACTCTCAGGGAGGGCACAAAAAGACAGACAGCCCAGCTTGCATAATGTGTGTGGTGCAAAGTATAGGTTGCAATAAGAAAGGTTTTGGAATAGGGGCCATGAAGTCAGGTGCACTTTCGTCATCCTTGCAAACAATTTTTAGCATTAAGAACCAATTTGGCTTTATGACAAGTGAATTTTGAAGGACTATAACACCAGAGTTACTCTGCCTCTCTAGGATCAATAGGGTTTCACCAAAGTCTGAAGAAGCAAGTTGTTATACTTAAGCCTTCCAAGAGTAAAAAAAAAACCTATTAATACCTTTGCAATAAGGAATATACCTGCCAGTAAGCGGCAAAAATTTTTAAGAGACATTCTTGTAGTTAATTACTAAAAAACTGAACAACAATTGCAGTGTAATATTTTCCTCTTTCCTGCCAGGCAGTTCTATATTTGTTAACACTCAGATACCAATTTCTCTGTACCCAAGACCATGTAGATTGATAACTCAGTATAGGCAAAAGGCTGGATATTTAGGAGCAGAAGCTGACTTTGTAGCTTGGAGGTCTTTTAGTTCTATTTTGTTTCAGAAAAGTAATTGGCAAGTCTGTCTCTTGTCACATATAGAAATAAAATGTATGGGGAAAGGGAGGGGAAAATTCTATGCACTTGATCAGTAGACATCTCTGCTTCTATACAGAAGGCAAATTACCTGCCAGGTTCCTTACATCCTTACATTCTTTCTTATATTACACATGCATGCAGTACATTTGTTGAACCAGGCATTTCAAAACAGTTTCACAGGTTTAGTTGCAGAAAAAACTTCATGCTAGTGTATGTTTTGGTATGATTTTTTTTTATTTCCGGGTTTCCTTGAAGCACAGTTTCAAAGACAAAATTGAGACTTCTCTCAAAAACAGGAGTAGACCACATGGCATGCTGTTATTCAAAAAATGCCAATCTAACATCCTTCATCCAACAAAGGAATGCGTTGCTGAAGACATGTACAATGAAGGCAGCATGTTGTTATCACACTGGCACATTAGAAACTATGCAGCTTTTCATCATGAAATGACAAAACCCCACAAAAAAAGAGGAGCACACTTAAAAACATTACTGTTTCAAGGTATGCATAAGCAGTGCATGATGTCATGCTGGAAAAACAAGTTGAAGTATTGAAAGGGAATACCCCTCCTCTATGTCCAAAAATGTCATGCAGAAGAATTCTGTTTTCATCTACACATTATTGCACATTTACTCATATTTTTATTGATTTGATATATATTTTCATTAAATAGACATTTCTGATTTTCAGCAGCACTGTTAATTTAATCTAAACAGTTCTTCTCCCTTCAAGTAATGCTATAAATCTATTAAAGGGCAAAAGCAGAAAATACAATGGAGTTTTTCTTTTGATGTACCTGGCAGAAGAGACACAAGCTTACCTACAAACAAAACACACAGTAACAAAAGGGATGAAAAAAACCTAAACCAAACAGAAACCAAAAAATATGCAAGCCTCATTCAAAAGTGTCAGCTATATGCAAACATTTTCCAAATATATAAGCAGATTCAGGGATTCTGCCTGTACGGAAAGATTCGAGGGCTGTTTTCAAACTGCTCTGTGCCTGTCAAGTGCAGCTTGTCTTATCTTCTTTTTAAATCCTTTTCTAACTCTTTCCTGCATGAGGGATTCTATTCTGTGTGCATGTGTGAGCTAGACAGCCTGTGCAGTCTTCAGTAAAGTTTTCTGTTCAAACTTTAGTAAAATATTAAGGGAAACCTTTCAGCTCTTGACTAATTTCTGAAATATCAAAAAATACCAACCAGATGATCTCTTTGTGTTCTTATTCAGAGCACATTGCTTCCCTCCCTGCTCAAGAGTCACTGGCATTTCAGCTATCCACATGCTGCAGCATTTAATCAATGATTCAGTACACAGCCCAGGAGATACACCACAACAGTTCAACAAGCAACTTGTATCTGTCCATGGGGACAGAGGATCTGAGTTTGTGTCAGTCTGTTCTTGTCAGTTATAATTAACCATACACCTATTTACATACATAAATATTTATACACAAAGAGAAAACTTCCTAGTGCTTTATCAGATCTCACTTTATCACAGTGGATTCTGATGGCAGCAAAACTAGTTTTTGTTAAAAACTCAGAGAGAATTTTGAATCTCATAAATACAGAAATCATGGCCCAGATTTTGAGATGATACGTACCTGAGGTTTCTGGGGACACCTGGAAATTGTAGATGGATGCTATCCTTTTAATTTTAAACATCTGGCCACAGTCTTCAATGGAGACACAGGAAAAGGAGTGACATTGTACAGAACTTTTATGAGAAGTTTTTCTCTGGCTATTAAAAAGCCCCAAGAGGGATGAGCCTGTCAGGAAGTAAGAGTGGAAAGGAAGAAACTGTAAAATGGATCTTCAGACTGGCCCAAAGTTATTGCCTGTGTTGTACTGGTGTGGGACCAGCTCAGTCATCTAAACAATGTATGTTTCATAATTCACTGGCTAAGACAGATGATACCTACTGTGCAAAGAATTCAAATATTACAAGAACTTTATGCTAACCACCAGTTGGTGCATGAACTTGGAGAAAAGGAGTGCAGAATATATACCAAGACTTGTTTAGTTGAGGGAAAGTTATTTTTTTAAGAAAGTAACAAACTTCTACCTGGTAAGTTTTGAAGTCTCAGTGACTTGTTAACATCTAGCTAGATACTGGAAAAATAGTGACAATGTAAAACAAGACAAAATAATGCCAAAGTAATAGCATTTAAGGTCTACTTTTCATGGCAGTCTCAGTGGAGGCATTTAAGGACTAAACAGACTAATTTGTGACCTATACTCACCTTGCACTGGACTCCACATGCATGACTGCACAGGCTTTATAGCCTGACAAAAGCTGACTTTTGCTAAAAGGGAACAATTTCTTCTGTCAGTTCTTCTCATCACCTGGATGCAGTGCTCACACAGCCTCATGCTCTGCTAAATCAGAAAACAGATCTAGACAAAAACCAGCAATTTTTGACAGCAAGTTGCCCACCTCCCCCTTCTACCAGACCATTTACACCAGGACAATCACTTTTCTTCAATATCTCTATTCACTACAAGAAAGCCATTGAGGTGTTGGAGTGTGTCTGGAGAAAGGCAACAAAGCTGGTAGGGGATCTGGAGTACAAGTTCTGTAAGGGGTGGCTGAGGAAGCTGGGGGTGTTTAGCCTGGAGAAAAGAAGGTCCAGGGGAGAGCTTATCACCCTCCACAACTACCTGAAAATAAGTGGCAGGCAGGTGAGCACCAGTCTTTTCTCTCAAGTAAAAAGTGATGAAAGAAAATGGTCTCAAGTTATAACAGGGGAGGTTTAGATTGGATATTTCTTTAAGAAAACAGTTATAAAGCATCAGAACTGTTTTAATTTACCATCCTGTTCTTTCATGGTCCAGAAATAACCAGCAGGGCAGATTTACTCATCTTCATACAAAAGTCCTCCAGTTCCACTTATGCAAGTGATGCCAGCATGGGCACATGGAAGAGAGAGACAGGAGCTAACTCTGGGCAGATATATTTTCTCTTTCCTAAAAAACAAATCCATATTTGGTACTTGCAGGCAGCTGCCCAGTCCAGCTTGCGCAGCTTTGGCCTCTCCTCTACTTTCACTACAGGGAATTGAGGTATCTGCGTCTGACTCGCAATTCCCCAGTGATGGCACCTTAGAAACACAACTTACAGCTTCCAGCCCCTCATTACTATTCAGATCTGGTTTTAGCCAGGATACCTCCCCTTTTTAAGCCAATAAGGACGTTTAAAGACCACATCAGTCAAGTTAGTTGACAAAAATAGTAGACAGAGAATTCAGGAACACGTTTGACAGTATTCCTGAAGTCTTTGTAAATCAACAAACAAACTGATTTCATTTCTGTCACAAAAATTGTTGCTCTTTTACTTCTTTCATATCACTGAACCTTTTTTAAAAGCAGAAGCAGGCAGTGCCTGAGTGCACAATTGCTGCACTAGAGGGAGTTGGAAGCTCATCTCTGCGAAGGGCCTGATGCGAGCTGCTCAGTCAGTGAATGTGCTGCTTAGGGGGTCCAGACTACTGAACACTGAACTGTGAATCAGGCACATCATTAAACCCCAAAGTTCATGCTCTGTGTGGGAACAAGGCTCTTCTGAAAAATCTCCACTTGGAACACTGCTAGTTGATTCAGAGTATTTCTTTCATTGAAAATCATTCATATTTATAATTGTTTCTCATCCAGGGTCTGGGTGCATGTTGTATAGATGCCTCACCTTATCATGATTTTCATTTTATGTCTTAGAACAAAATTAGCTTGCAGTGTCAAACACCTTCTGACTTTGCTTCTTTGTATAGTAAACAATCCTCCACACCAGAGACTTGCTACAAATTTCTCTTCTGAAGATGAAAAAAAGGCACTAAACAAGTAGTATTATCTGTTTCTGTCCTTAAATTACAGGAAAAATGACCCATGCTACATCAGTTAAAAAAGCTTTTCATAGCTGACAGGCATGGTTTAATCACTACTTAAAAACATCCATACACTTCCATCTAAAATGCTCTAACAAGGGTTTTTCTTAAGAAAGAAAAATCCATCAAAATTCTTGAAGGAATCAGTGAGAGATAAATCCTTGTGTACGTCTTTTTTCCTTTACTGTGTCAAATGGATGCCTGCATCTGGAAAATTGTAAATGTGAGAAAGCATAACAAAGAGAAGGGATAACTTTAAAAACTGCTTCTCATATATTGCTGCAGTAACTGTAGAAGCAGATCCTGTATGCCATCAATAGGAAGTAATGTACTTCCACTCAGGGAAGTTCTATATATTATTTACAATTCACAGAGCCAAAGTCTAAATTACTGTTATGGTAAGATTCTCCTGTCTTCAGCCATTGTGGCCTCTTCTGCAGTTTCAGATATTTTCTAGATTTCAACCATTTTCTTTTGTCTGCTTCTCTTTCACGTTACTTTCTGAGCAGAAGACAACAGCAGAATTCTCCACTTTCACTTCTTTGCCATCCCTTCACCACTTCCTCCACACCCATTTTCAGTTGTCATGTCTTTTTTCTCTTACTTAGTCTTTTGACTTTTTGACTGTAACATCTCCATACTGTCCTCCTGACTTTCTTCTCTCATTCTCATCCTGTGCTCCTCTCCTGGTTCTTTCCTTTCTACCTTCAAGCAGATCACAGGCTCCTTTACCCCAAAGCACTTTTAAGTCCCTTTCCAAAGCTACCTATCTCCTCCTTTGGGATATGCAAATCACATAGCCTGTTTCCTCACTTCTAGTTCCCCATAATCCATAACCTTCTAGAAACAAATGAAAAATACCATTAGTATAATTAGTTTGGGGCTTCAAAACTTTGAAATGTTAACTAGTGGGCATAATTTTCCAGGAAAATTTGAAAGGGAATTAGTCTGATGAAGAAAAACTAGAGCACCTAAAAACCAAAACCTCATAAAAATATTGAAGTGCTTGGAACTAGCTTTACCTTCTTTTACGGTGCTGTGTGAATGGGTGAAGGAATGATACTGACATTCCACTATTTGCCTCTGCTCTAAAGATGAGCAAAAATAGTCAGAAACAACTAAACTGTGTTATAACATTGGAGGGAAAGGGAATCCTACATGTTTGTGGACATATAATCAGTATCTTGATTTGCCTTTATTACCCAAACCCAGCCAATTCAAGCTCTGATTTGGGAAAACTTTTCTTCTCTTAAGACTGTAATGCATATTTAAAACCCCTTTTTCTTTAATAAATATGGAATAGTTCTATTGTCTGTTAAAAACTGTCCATAGGAAAGAAAATGGAACAGAAGAGTTTTGAGCTTATTCAGCCACTTCCAAAGTTATTTACCTCTATGACATTGGATAAGTCACTTGAACTTTCCCTTCCCAGTTTCCTCAACCGTAAAATGAAATTTATACAACTTACCCATTTTTGAGATGGAGGACATGTACACTCCAAAAATTATATGAAAAATTCTGCTTCATTTTCCTAAAGTTGTTTTACCAGTTGTACTTACCACTTAAAGGTAGATGAAACCTCTGTAAGTAAAGTCCACACAACTCCTTGAGACCTTGCATTAAAAGGTAAGAATGAATTGCTGATGTAGAATTTCTTTTACCCATCTAAAAGAAGGAAGATGGATTTACCTCTCAGCTGGCCCACACTAGGTCCTTTGAGATCCATCAGAACTGTGACTCTTAAGTTTCATAACTGAAAAAAACCTACCATGCATTATCATGCACAAATATACAATCTAAAGAAGGAAGAAAATGTAAAAGATCTGCCAAAAAAATCTTGTGGAAATGACAAATGCAGATTTAAGAAACAATGTTTCTTTTGCTTTCAGCCTTACTTTAAATTATACCAGCCACCTCCTCTGAGCACTAGTCATACTGCATGTCTTTCATTTCCTTTAGAGCATTTATCATAATCTTGACCATTAATGTACACCAAGCCTGAGACCAGTTACTCTGCCACATACTCAGGACAGTTGCTATGGTGGGGAGAATTCCCCTCGAACAACTGTGTGATCCCCAGCAAGTCCCCTTCTCTGAAAATGGTGTGCCAATGCCTAACACAAAAGATATTCTATATCATACATCACAACAGTTAAAGCACTCCATAGTGCTGCTCAGGATCAGACAATCTGCCCACAGAGTGCTGCTGCACGTGGTCCCACAGAGCTGGGCAGAAGCATCTCCCCTCCAATCTGAGTCCAGTAGTACCTGTCTGAACATTTCAAAACTAAGAAATCAAAATCTGAGAAAGAGTTTGGTTTAGACACCTTGAAGGAAAGATTGAGCTGGGTTTTTTTTCCTTTGATTATATCTTCGAAATGTCACGTCAATTTCTCAATTTTTTTTACCAGCCAAGAATGCTGGAAGTCAAACTGAGATTCAGTTTCCAGGAGCAGGGAATCTAATAAAATATCACATGATTTGCAATTAAATAACCATGGCTGCCATCTCTGCTGCTGTACTGTCTTCTCTAAAACAGAGCACCATTTATTTATATGAATTGCTGTGTTGGGATCAGTTGGCTTATTCGTGAAAGTGTTCCTGATCCTATACAGTATATACATATCAGACAGGCTTTCCCTTTGAAACCAAGCATATTTATATCTATTTGCCAGCTACAGAAATACAAAGTGCTATTGAATACTTTATTAGGCAGAAAACACTCTTGCCTAAAAAGCCTCTAGAACTTATGTATAATATATCCCTGAATACATTTAGAGAACAGTTTTTGTCAGAAATGGCTGAATTCTGAGGCACAGAACAGCTAACTGCTGCTGTTAGTCTGCTTTTCTTACTTGTGAGTATTTATAGAAGTATGTTTGCCTCCAGAGTATCATCATCATGCTTGTAACTCTATTTCAACGACCCAAAGAACAAGAAGGAAAAGACTCTTAATTGTTAAGTATTTTCCCTCATCTTTTAATTAAAGACTTGCGTGGGGCCTTCAGCTAACTGCAGGTACCAGAACTGGGTGGGAGCTGAGGGGCTGCAAAGCAGCTTGGCAGAAAATCACCTGGGAGAGGTGAGGCACAACTAGAGGAACAGAGCCAGCAATACACCCTTGCAGCAAAGAGAGGCAACAGCATCCAGGGCTGCAGTAGGCAGAGCACTGCCAGCAGGCTGAGGGAGGTGATCCTTTCCCTCTGTTCAGCACTGGTGAGACACACCCGGAGAGCTGCATCCCCTTCCAGGCTCCCCTCTGCAAGACAGACGTGGACGTGCTGGAAAGAGTCCAGCACAGTGCCATGAACATCATTAAGGGGCTGGACCATCTCTCATGGGGGGAAGTGGAAAAGATGGAGCCAGACTCTTCTCAGTGGCACATAGTGAAAGGACAAGTACACAAATTGAAGTACAGGGTGATGAAACATAAGAAAAAAATATTTTATTGTGAGGCTGACTGAGCACATGGAAGAGGCTGCCCAGGGAGGTGGTGGAGTCTCCATCCTCAGAGATGTCTGACATCTGACAGGATATATCCCTGAGCAACCTTCCCTAGTTGATCTTGTTTTGAGCAGAAAAATTGGACCAGATGATGTCCAGAGATGCCTTTTGACATCTTATGGTTCCAAGAGTTATAAGAGTGGAGTACAGATTTCTAGTTCACTGAAGGGAGCCTTACTGATTTAGGGAGGCAGATGGTGACTGTTCTGCTCAAAGGTGTAAAGAATCTCGTTTTAGAATTTGAATTAAGGGAGAGTAAAGAGGCCAAGCACTTGCAAAAATCCTCCATTTATAGGGTCTGTGGAGTGAAAAGGGAGTTACAGCTTGCAAGTCATCCTAGAAGTAAATTAGAACTCCCACAACCAAAGAAAAGTGGGCAATTAGAAGAGAAAGAGCTTAAACCAAGAAGGGTCATAGGAGCTCTATGTTAGAGAGGACACAGTCAGAGGGCACTTTCACATTACAGCAATAATTCTCTCACAGTTCTACATTTAAAAATAACACCAGTGTCATAAGGTTTCTTAGAGGTAAAGTTTCACATTATGCTGCCAATGAAGGGGGCAAGCCTGTTCTTCCCCTCCAATACCTTTTCCTTCATTCTTTCTATTCTTTTCTAATTACTGCCATCATTAGTTATACCAACTCATTGATACAACAGAATACTGAACTACCAAACAAAAAAAAAAAAGATTACTCCATTGGCTCAATTTGGTGACTTTGATGCTCCCTGTGTACATGTAGTGCAAAAGAGGGGATGAGGAAACACAGCTTTGAGAGGTAAAAGCAGCAGTAACATCCCCATGTTTAACCCCTTGCTCAATTGGATTCCAGTGAAATTTATCAGACATAAAAATGTTATTTTACATAGTTTAGACTATACATGAGTTACTGCTGCAATCAGGCAGCCTGGCTGCAGTATCACCTCACACCCTAAGGCAGTGTGTTCTACCCTGCACTGTGCAACAGGGTGTCTGAAAATCAAGACTTACGGAATCCCAAAGGGCCTAGGCAATGAAGGGCACAAAAGGACTTTCAAACTGTTTCAAATTTCAATCTGTCATCACAAAAATCCATTCCACAGTCAAGAACACTTTTGTATGAATTTAACACCAATTGATGAATTGATGCAAATTGATATGAGTTGAAGGCAAAAGATCTATCTGTAATTCCAAAACTTACTGATATCCAAAACTTGGGACTGCGTATAGCATTTGCCATCACCAGAACCTGTTGTGTCACATAACACAACAGCTTATACAACTGTACTTGAATTCTAACATTAATTATACTTTGTGTCAATATACAGAGCATATTTTAGAAGATCTTTTATGTGGGCATCTCTAAAGGCATCTTATTTGTATAACTGATATTACAGTGAGGAAATACCGGGGGGGTTTTTCTACTTGAAAGGCTACGTCCTTATTCCTAGCAACGAAACAGTAAAACAAAAAAAAATCTTGTTTGTTTCTACAAAAGAAAGATGAAAATCCTTCAGAGGTCTCACCTACTAAAATGATATTTTTCTATGCTTAGCAGTTTTTAACAGTTATACTACAGCCTGATCACTGAAGACAGAAAAGGAGTTACAGAGATAGAAAGACATTCTCCTGAAATACACAGAAAATGAATGGTAAACAATCTCTTTCAAAACTAAGTTCAACAAAGAATTGCACTCAAGTATGGTTATGAAAAGTGTACTTTCAAATAGTGAAGTGGGATCCTAAGTAAAACAAATATGAACTACTTGGCCATATTTAAATACTGAATTTAAGTTCTAGGTCAACTGGCTTTACTTACTGGTGGAAAGAACAGGTGGGAACGATAAAATTCCACTGTATCAGCAGAAAGTTTTCCTGTTATTTCCCAAAAAATACTCAACTAATCTACAAAGCAAAGTTAATACACCTCAAATAAAGAACTGGAAAATTCTGTACTAAATGCAGCTTGGCAGTATCTTGTTCAATAAAATGGACACTGTGTAAATGGCTGAAACTAATTCTTGCTCTAGGAGACTAATCTGCTAGATTGATGGGTGTTGGGATGCTAATACTTCTATCAGAGAGGAAGCTACCTGGCAGAAACAAACTACACTGCTACAGAGTGAGCATTTGGAAATTGCAGAACCAACGTCGAAAGACAGGCTGAGCTTTCTGCTGTTGAGAATTAAAAAAAGAATCCATTATTTTGGCAGTATGTAAGTCTGAAAATAAATTATATTTAGCCAAAATGATGGATGGAAGATTTCTGGACACATGTAGTTTTGACTAAGTTTCTTAATCTTTAAAAGACTGGTAACAAATCTCAGTAATTTCCCAACATTTCAAAACACACAAGTGAAAATTGATACATCAGAATTATACAATAAAGGTAAATATGTACATCATTAACTAACTTCTTGAAGCTCCTGTTTCTAGATGAATAAGTTGCATGTTTTAAAATATAATTTCGAGTGATTCCTCTGTTTCAAATTTGATAAGCAGTTACAGCCACAGAAAAATAGACAAAATTTTAAAATACTGCATTAAATATGAGCCAAGTTTAGTATGAAGTGGTGAAATACCAGTGTTTCTAATAAAACTGGCTAAAAGGAACAAGAGTTTGACATGCAAACATAGAGTGTAGTCAGAAATACCACCTTTTTCTCATAATTGGTCTGTTTTGTGATGTCATTCCATGAAGTGCTGCAAACCAATAAATGAAACCAAAGAGGAAGATTGTTCCCCCTTTCCAAGTTTCAGCTGGTCCCTTCCTCCCATTCACACTGATTGCTGTGCTGTCTCTGGCACTCCTCAGACCCATCTGTGAGTGAGTTTTCTGCCAGACCATATTAAATCCTGCACAGATTTTTGCCATAGGAGTGAAAGGCACTGGCTGACATAGGAGTCTGATGCGTGCAGTGCTGGAGAGGAGTGAGGATCAGGCACAGAGAGGAGGTGTGGGGGGCAAGAAGAGTGGAATAAGATGAAGCAGTGATGCACCTGCAGCTATAAATCCCATCTCTTAGATACAGCAACTCTAAAAACTGAAATGCTAACATTTTCAAAAAATATTTTCAAAAAGGGACAAGAAAGATTTCAGTTAACTGGGAGAGAGAGAAAATACTTGTTTAGTTCATTAACACGGTCCTCTTAGAATCAAAGATCTTAAAACAGAAACACTTTACTTCTAGTCTCTGTTCCAGTTTTAGATTAAATGTTGATTAAAATTATGATTAGAACCCAGGTCTCTCTTTTCCCAGGTGAGTTCTTTAATACCTTGAATAGTGAGTCATGCTTGAGTATTCACCTTTTGGCTTAAGAATAATTATTTACTTACTCAAAGTACAAACTCTGTAAACAAGAAGGACCTGGAAGCCTTATACATCTGGAGCAGCTGACAGCTTGCTCCCTGGCACACTTGGAGCTGTAGATTTAAATCCAGATTTCAGCCACTATTTGTCTGGAGAGCTGAAACACTTTTCAACTTTCAGGTCCCAGTTGAATAGCTTGTCTGTTCTATTGATATGAAACCCAAGGTTGTGTCCATATGCTGCTGCAGCAGGAGCCAAGGAGACTGTGGCAGATCCTTAATCAGGAAACCAAATACCACAGCAGCCATCAGCTGGTTGTGATGCAGCCAGGAGCTCTGTAACCCTCCTCTCTGTAAAACCAGAGTAATAGTGGCTAATGTTCCATCAGGATAAATACATTGATGGTGATATACCTAGATACTCAAGCAAAGTCTATTATACCAGCATTTCAAACAAGCTGTGCAGAAGGACAGACAGAAGATAAGTACATACAGGACTAAAGATTGTTATGGAAATGCAAAGACAAAAAATAAAGTTTTTTTTTTTACTGGAAAGCTTATTTTCCCTATGTGTTTTTCTGCTTGAACTTTGATTAACTGCAGAAGAAGTAGTCTATTGATACCAACAGTCTGACTATATTGGAAGCTTAAGAAGCATCTGAGTTTAAGAAGCTGAGGTAAGAAAGAGTTCTACAGCAAGACTAAGTGATCTACCACAAAGTGTATCCAACTATTTTAGCCCTGTCTAAACCAAAAATATAAGAAACCTTAATAATGCACACAGGATCCATATTAAAATCTTTTTGCATTTAATATGACTACCTGAAATGGCTTGCAAATGTACCATGTCATTTGTGTCGCTCAGTAATTTTGTAGTCACAAAGGTGGCAACCTTCTTTTCTGGTCTATGATGCAAAAATGTTTAAGCAGAAACGGCAAATAAGGTACTGATTTTGTTCTTGAAGAGCAGAGAACCACCCAAACTCAAAGAAAAGGAACAGGCACCAAATATTTTCATACCATCATTGACTAGGCATCAAAGATAGTGTGCATGACTAGTTTTATAGACATAATGTATGAATGACAAAACCCCCGACATTTCTGGGTGTGAGGGATTCATTCGTCCCCTTAAACAAATCAACAGTGCTTCGGTACAGCCTTCAAAGAAGGTAAAGGCTTGAGCCACAGCTGGGCCAAGAAAACAAACACACAAAGGTGCAGAGTGACCTGGTGAGAATGATGCACACCAATCATGGGGTTAACACATGAATAATGGGTGTTCTTTCTAAGACTCATTTATCAAAGAACAAAGGCAGTTGTGGGTATAAGTAGTCTCATGTGTCCCATTGTCTGCAATTCGACTACAAGCTTTATACCATAAATACGACATAAATGACCTAAATCAGTATTTACAAGACTGGAGAGGGCATGACCACTTGCTTTTTGACTGAATTTTATTTGTTGATATAGTTGCATATATCTGAAAGTGGACAAACCCTCTGAAACCCTCACATTGTTCAGAGTTGAAACCTAATATTCAACAATGCACCCTTGTGAATTTGCCTGCAGCCAAGCTGGCAGAAGAATGCAGCTGCCCTTTGCCATACTTTTCTTCCTTAGAGGATCTATTCTAGTAGTTTTGATGCTTTTACTAAGTCAAAGCAAACCACACAGCAAGGTTTCCTGCAGAAGCAAGTGTCATTTTTTCACTTTTGGCCACAACATGTGATGATCATTTGTGGTTAGTTCACTCTAAAATATTATAATTTAATTTGGTTTCAAAATACTTGCCTTCTCTTTCCTCTTTCTCCCTTATTTCAAACAGTTTGGTGTCCTATTGATCATTAATCAAGATCGAGATACCTTAAGGTTTTATGTCATCTCTTACACAGAAACAAGGAGAAATACAGATAAAGGAAAATAATGTATGGAAAGAACTGATTCAGCTCATCAGAATTCTGAATTTAGTTTACATGAGATCCAAAAGCATTTTCCTGCTTTTCATATCCAAATCCTTAATGAGGCAGTTTTGTCAAAGTGAAATCTCAAAAATAGAATGTTCCAGTATGATGTCTTTTAAATCTGTCTACACTTTGTGTATGCTAAACTCATCAAATGCTTTTCTAAAATAGCTACTGTTTTGCAGCAAACGAAGCACAGACAATTGAATGTGTCAACACCACTCATGGAGTCACGCTAAGATTCATTTATTTTTGTCAGGCACCCATACTAGTAGTGAATCAATGGCACTGCATTTGTAGTCAGATGTCACACACATTGCAAACCTATCTCAAAGGCTTTGGTTCTGCTCTCAGATGGGCTGTACACTGCAGTAAGGGCTGCAGTGACCCAGAAGAATTGGCACCTGGGAGCATCAAGATTGCCTTTGGCTGGCCCCATTTCAGAATAATTCTAAAAGAAAGGAAACCCTTTTTTAGTGTACTGCTATCCAAGAAAAGATAACTTTGTTAGATTAGAATAACTACAGCAAAATATCTGGTGCATCACTTTCAAGATGGGACCAAGAAAGTAGTAGGACCAGCTCAATGGATGACAGACAAAAAGATAATGATGAGGAATCAAAAGATAATTCTTATCACAGGATCTGCAGGACCTCCACTGCTTAGAGATGGATTCAAACCTTGCCACCATGCTGAGGATATGCCTCAGTATGAAACTTCCCTGCCTAGGACTTCTTGAATTCTGTCTGAGAAAGCCTGGATGAAAATTTGTGTGTCCACATAATGCAAAAAAACACAGTGGTCCAACATGTCCTGGACAAAGATCTGCAGAAAATTCTTTCCCAAAGACTCATGGCAACAGAAACATTTCTTCAACTGAGCAGCAAAACAGTAACATCTGAAATCTCAGATAAAGAAAAGACAAGCTGGATAGACTTACTTTGTGCAGTAAATAATGAGAATACAGGGTTTTGCCATAACTTTTATTATGGGAAGGATGATGGGAAGAGCTTTTTTGGTCTGACCAGGTATGAGAGTAAAAGAAAAAAAGGCTGCAATGGGTTTGAATTAGAGGCAACTCAAATGGTTGTCCCTACCACAGCCATCAAAGTCGTACCATATGAGCTCAGTAAATGTCACTCTTCCAGATGTTGTTTTTTTTTTTAAGAATATATGTGAGGTTGTATCCTAGAGCATATGGTGCCATTTCAAAAGTTGCACCACAGCAGGCAGCTGAGTGGGAGGAGGCAGGGAGGGAGAGAGTATGCATGGATGTCTCCCAAGGCCACCTTTCCTTTGGAGTTTTCCAGTATGCCTGTCATTGCTGCAAATGCCCACATTGCAAACAGGAATCAGCTAAATTGTGATGTAGTTTGCTACCAAGTGGAGGAGTTAACAGCTTCTCTTATCTTGTAATCTTATAGATATAGGTTATTTGCTTCATATTTTCAAATTGAAAATTCAAATTTGACCTTGCAAATATTTGTGCAATGCAAGGAGTAATTAATTTTTGCTCTAAGCAGAACACATTTTCCTTCCCACTAATAGGACAATCACTGAAGTTGGGTTCCTACCCATGACAGGAGGTGCAAACCCGGAAAGGATTCTCAGGAAGCCTCTGGCAATATTCAGGTTGCAAGGATGGACTATGGTACAGGCCACTAAGACATTTAGATGGTTTTCTAACCTTACATAGCTAAAATATGGTGCACTTTCTGTATTTTCCCTAGATGCTTGCCCAAGGAAAGGGAGTGTTTGGAGTAATCACCTCTTGCACTTTCTTTGTGCTGTATCAGTGGCTAAACATGAAATGTTTATACTATTCTTTTTTGAAATTTATAGCTCAACACAGAATATTTAAACATATCAGAAAGTAATAACCTGTAATATACTGACTTTAAAACAATGGCTGAATTGGAAAATCTTTTTATTTTAAGGTGTCAGCCTTAGTTTCCTGATTCTTTATAGACTCACATCAATAAGCTGGAGGTACAACTTTGTTTCCTATTACTTAACCATTGAGCCAGCTAGTCTCTTGACCTTACTTGGATTTGCACCAGTGGCACAAATTAAAATGGTTTAGATTTGATTAATGATTTATTAAACATTAGTCTGCACTACAGATGAATGGGTATACAATTCAGCATCAACCCAGGACAACCAGCTATTTCATGTCTTCAGCAGGATCTGCACCAATGGCACACAGTTGAAGAGCCACGTCCCACTGTTGATCCAAATATCCAACCAGTTGTAAACAAAACAGAACAGAGTTAAGAAATTACAGTTAAGGAGTTACTGAAAAAAGAATCAGACCTACATGACAACAAAATGATAGAAATTCTACTGAATACTTATTCTAAATATGAAGTGTCTCTGATAACTCAATGAGCTTAAATCATCCTTTCCCACACTGTATTGAAGTGAACAAACAGCTATCTTCTTGTAATCATACTGAAGCCTATTTTCTTTTTAATTAAGATTTCTACAGGTAACTATGGAAGTTAGTACAGGAGCTTCCTATCCACTCAAATTGTTTTCCCCAAATGAGTAAAAGATGCCATTCAGAAGTGCTCATGATAAACTGAGAAAGCCACTGTTTGTTTCCCAGTAGTCTACATGAAACAAACATGGCTGGCAGAGCCCGCTTGATGAAAAGGCAGTGCTTTAGTCAATGGAAAGATATTGATAATTACCAGCTGGCAGACAAAATAATGTTAAAAATTTGCTGAGAGGTTACTGAATTGAGTTATACTTTAACTCTGACATGATCAGGACAAAATGTGATTATCAGCTTTATACTGACTTTGATGAGGAAAACTTGTTTTTCTCTGGATAGTCAGTATGAAGTCCAGTGTGGATTGCCAGCACATTACCTAGAATATATCCCTGCAGTAAAAGGTTTCTGCATCACACACACTTACTTTCTCACTCCATCATAAATTTGCCTGGAGGCCATCATCCCATTCACAGCCTTCTCTTGAACTGTTATGGATCTACCATCTAGTTTACAAGGCTTTTCACATCACAGCAACAAACCTCCCATTATCAATTTCAGCTTCTTCTTTACTCAGTCTATTAAAAACTTGTAAACTTATTTTGTTGCTTTCATCTTCTACTACATTTCTATTAAAAAAAACCCCTCAAACAAATCCCTCTAGTAGGCACTTACAAGTCTGGAAGTAATAAACCTAATGCTGCCAGTGAAATCTGAATTTTGCCCCTCCTTACCATCCACAAGAGCAACAAATCAACAGGCTACACAGGGAGACTGAGATGCTCTGAATAAATAATACTGTTTTTAGGGTGTGAGAATCCTCTTCAGGAAGCTACAAAATGTCAAGCTATTTGCTCGCACTTTAGATAATTTCAGATACGTCTGCAAAAAAAAAAAAAAAAAAATAAAAATCTTTTTGCCTTGTCTACAGCAGAATATTCAACACATAGTGACTGAACCCGTGAGGGAACAGCAGTATGAGCACCAGCGATGCAGTATATCTTCAGTAACCATGCTGTTTTGGGTTCAGGCTTACACCCACCCACATATGTTGTATTATACCATTGCATAACCAGAGATCCCTGGAGCCTGCATTCTCAGTCTCTATGGCTGCACACACTGCAACTGCTGTGCCAATACAGAAATACTGATATCGTGTGCTGGTGCACCACCCTACCAAAGTGCTACTAGTGCGACTTTCCCATAGACACAGGATATCTCTTCAGCTCTTTTTTTTTTTTTTCTGTCTTTTTTTTTTTTTTTTTTCTTTTCTTTTTTTGTGCTAGTCGTTCATCTAAAAAAGTGATATGCTGAGGGGAAAACTGAAGTGGTTCATTTATGTATATGCAAATTACAAATGCTTTCAATAATTGCTTGATAGTAGGCAGTCAAAAGGAGATTAATACGCAGTCTGCTATTAGCAAGATAGCATTGAAAATTCAAGAGAAATACCCAAAAATATAAAGATCTGCTCAAGTCAGGGGCCTTGAATTTTGACAATGGGTTACCATTTGTAGTGGATGACATTGCAAATAAATGTGTTAGAGGTTTGCCCATGTTCATTCAAAACGAGTTTAAATATTTGCTTCCAGAGAGTGTCCAGTGTCACATAAGTAAGACAAAAAAAGTTGACAGCAAGTTGTTTTATCAAGACAACTGTTGCTTTGTCTATGTAACAGCTTTTGTCTCAGAGAAAAGGCCCGCAGGCGAGAGAAGAGGCCTGGAAAGGTAGAAAAACACCCCGCTGAGCCCCAGGAAATTGCTGGGAAACCCCCCTTGTATGTCTGTATTCCAGCCTAGAGAAGACAAGAGTCTTTCCAGCGTCCACAACCGCCCGAAAGGAGGCTGCGGGCAGCTGAGGGGCGGCCGCTCCTCCCCGGCAGGACAACAGGACACGGTCTAATGCTGTGCCAAGGGAGGCTCAGGTTGGATGTCAGGAGAGATTTTTCACAGAAACGGAGAGCAGACGTAGCGAGGGGCTGCCAAGGAGGCGGCGGAGTCCCCGTCCCTGGGGTTGTTTAAGGGGGACGAGATGCGGCCCTCAGCGCCATGGGCTCCTCGGCAAGGCTGGGCGCAGTTGAACTCGACGATCACAGAGGTCTTCTCCGACCTAATCGAATCTCGGTTCTGTGATTTCACGCTAACCAAGAGCAGGGATCACTGCCACCCCTTGCCATCTGTCTTCGCCCCTTTTCCGAAGTCTCGGGAATGGAATTGCCGGCCCCTTGCCATCAGGGATCCCGAGGCCGGGCTTGCCTTCTCGGCGCTGGATTGGTGCTGCCTGCGCCGCGCGCACCGCGCTAGTCTCGCACACCCCCGCGCCGTCGTAGCCATGGCCCCGCCCCCGCCATGGCCCCGCCCTCCGGCTCCGCCCCGACACTCCCGGCCCCGCCCCCTCTGCGCCCGCGCCGCTCCCGCGCCGCCCCCCCCCCCCCCCCCCCCCCCGGCAGTGCGGTGCTGCGCCGCGAACATGGCGTCGGAGGGGATGATCCTGACGAACCACGACCACCAGATCCGCGTCGGCGTCCTCACAGGTACCGGGCCGCGCCGGGCACGGCGCCGGGGGACGCGCGGGGGGGACGGCCGCGGGCCGGTGCGCGCCTCGGGCCGCCCCGCGGGGTGCCCCGCCGGCCGCCTGTCTCTGCCGTGGCGGCGCCGCCGCCGCCGCTGCGCAGGGAGCGCCCCTCCGCCGTGCGTGCGGTACCCGAAGCCCGGAGCCGGGGTCGGGGCGTGGGGGCGGCGCTCCGGCCGCCGGCGGACGGCGTGAGCGAGCCCGGCCGGCGCTGGGCAGCGCTGCCGCAGGCGGGCGGGCGCCGCAGCCGCGGGGACTGACCCGGGGATCACCCGCGCGAAGGGGACGGAGCGCGCGGGTGGGCGAATGCCGGAGGGGATGGGGGCCGGGATGCGGCCGGGCTTCCACCGAACGCGGCGGAGCCGTGAGTGCGAAGGCGCTGGAGAAGGGAGCCCGCGGCCGGCGCAGGCTGCGGGCTGGCAGGTGCCGGGCCTGGCTCCCCCGGGCGGGAGGCGGCCTCAGCTCCCGGCCGCGGGAATGCCCGAGCGCGGCACGCTCCGCACGGCAGCTCCTTTGGGATGGCTCCTTCCCCTCCCCCTCCCTGGCCTTTACTTTGAGAATTGGGAAGGGGTGGGTGGGGATGCTTGTGCCCGTGTGCTCTCTGTTGGGAGGGGGAGGAGGGCATTTATGATGCTGCCGCTCATAGCGCACGGATGATCCTTTAATAAACCCGTGGCACATGACCCGCGGTGGTTGCACAGAAGGGCTCCCCGAGCCGGTACGGGTGTGACGGGCTGGGGGTTCCTTGGCCGGGGTTTGGCGGCTCTCCCGGTGTCCCGCGGGGCTCGGCGCAGCGGGGGACGCGCGGCGCGCCCAGGAACGGAGCCCCGAGGGCTCCCAGCGCCTACGGGCGTCAGCGCCCTTTCCGTGCAAGCAAGGGGCCGGAGATTTTAGGCGTCAAGCTCAGTAGGTTTCTCCAGGAGCCTGGGAAGACATGACTGACTGTTCATGGAAAGCAGCGTTGTGAGCTCGTTAGGAGTAGGAGGATGCTTGGAGTGGAAGAGGGGACATTGATGGGAGAGGAGGCCTGGAGTTAACCCTGAAGTTATTTATTGCCGCCGGCGGTGTCGAACCCGAAGGGCGCGTTCGGGAGCGGCCCGAGCCCGCGGGAGCCCCCGGCGCTGTTCCTGTGCCGGGTGCTGATCCCGCTGCCGGGAGCGAGGGATGCCGCGGCGGCTGGAGCCCTTCCCCTCCTGCCTTTCCTGGGAAGCGCTTGGCCGCAAGGTGATTGTGACGATAAACCGCTAGAAAAGCACGCTATAGACAAGCGGAAATCCTCAGCGTTGCTTTCAAATTTCAGACAGTCACATCCTTAATATGGGTAGAGCGTGTTGGACCAGATGCAAAAGTCACATGGGGGGGTTTGTTCCCTTTGTTCCTGAAGGATAGGACATGCGTGCCACTACCTATTATTGTAAAAGTTAAAGTGGGAAGGGAGGGCTAACAGAATGCTCTTTGCGTATTTTGTACAACTTCATGGTGTGTAACTTGGGTTATTATTTTCTTTTGATCAGAGAGTTGTAATAATTTCTGCATGTAAGTGTTCCCAGAATGCAGTACCAGGCACATATGGTGTTATAATAATTTAAGTAACGATTCAGTCTCTCAATAGGTTCAGATAATCTTTCAGAATACACTTATTTTCTACTGTAAGTCCTGTTTGATCATTGTTAAACTCATTTAATTTTGTATCATAACTTGTAATTTCATTGAGAAGAGCTTCTGGCCTAATTTTAGTATCTTGTTTTTAGAGGAAAGCCAAGAGGCATAACCAAACAGAACAGTTTTAGGTTTTTTCTCCTTAATGTAATTGTTTTGAATTCCAGGCTAAAATTTTTTGCAAATAATTATTTTGCCATTTTAAAAGGGGACAGTTTTCCTAGCCCCCTTTTTGTGTGTGTTTGTAAACATGAAATAAAACGTTATACAAATGTCATAGCATATATTTGGTAAGCCTTAATTATTTTCTACTCCAGCATCTCCTTTAACCTGGGAAGAGAATATTTGTACTTTGGGGCATTTCGACCCCCTAGCTGTTTCTGCTGTTACAGCTATGAAAACACAGCAAATTTAAAAATGTACTCTTTTGAATTTTTCTCATAGAAATGAACTAATAATTGGTTCTTGAACTAATAATTGCTGCTGTATGGAGGAATAAGCATAGAAGTGAAAAGGTTAGGTATGTGAACTAATTTTTTTTATCATTTAAAATAGCTTAGTGATCAGAAGTTAGGTAATTAACATGACTCCTTTAGCTTTTCTAATTAAGATCATAGGCATATGTTTGTTTTCTTAGCAGTAGGTACTTGTGGTCTTATCAGCACAGGCATATAGATTTATGCTTCTGTTAGACCTGGTATACTCAGTTTAGAAAATAATCAGTACTGCACCTTATGGTCATATTCAGATGGAATTTAAATTTACTTAGGAAGGAGGAACTCTGTTGAACTAATTTGGAGTTAAGTCGTGTGTTTATTTTTAAATGAGAACATATAAAATTATTTGGGCACATTGTTATTCTTATCTGTTGTAGAGACTGATGCACATGGCTCCAGAGTATATTGAGAGTATAATGTTTGTCATAAAGGTTAGTTTCATTACATTGTTTTGTTTTGAGTAATTTGTTGCATTTAGTTTTGCTTGGTAGACCTCTGTGTTTGTGTATGTATTGCAAGTTTCCATTTAGAAACAAATGTATATTTCTTTCACTTGTGGCAGGTTAGGTACAGTGGATTAGAGAAATAGAAATCTCGGTTATTGTTTACTAAAGTAACTTAACTGTGTTCAAAGGCAAATCTATGCAGAACGTAGTACCTTGGGCTTTTTTTACAAAAATTACATATTAACTTCTCTTAATACTCAAACTGTTGAGGTCTTTTAGTTAAGAGTCAATAACAAGAGTAGAGTCCATAATAAGGACATTTTCTCAGTGTGAAAGAACTGTCTTCCTGAAATCAGAAAGATTGGACTTGAAGATGACACTCATGCTTATTTTTGACTGACTACAAAACTGTGAAACTTGCAAACTATAGGGTTGTGTCTTATGCACATAGGAAGCCTCCCTAGTTTGTGGGTAGAAAATTGTATTCTAATCTTTGTATGTTATCATTTCAAGAAGTTTTTTAATTTGTGAAGAGTGCAGCTGTGAAAGTGTCATATTCAGCACCAGAGTTTAATGAAGTGTCCAGATTAAAGGTACTGCTCACTTAGGTTCCAAACCTCAGTTTTCCCTCTGCTGCCTTTGATACGTAGTGCAGGCACATGAGCTACTACTAGAGCTTCAGTATTATGTTGTCATGAGGTTATTTTTATGGTAAAGTACATTTTAAAAGGGCTGTGATGCTAACTGTCAGATTACGAGATTTTTGTGATGGAATAACAGAGCTGGACTAACAACGTCCAAACCTTTGTCATGTAAGTGTTTGGATATCTTCTTTTGAAAAGGAAACAGTCGTAGTGAAATGAGAAATGTAGGGTAGATAAATGAAAAAGAGGAGAGATCTCCATATTCACAGTAAAGGTTGTATTCTATGCATGCTCTGTATGTACTGTTGTGCATCAATGCTTCCTTAGTAAAATACAAGCACAGGATTACTCTGGTTTCCCCTTGCGAGCCTTTCATGTTTGGGTTGTCTCTAACAGAACAGTTGTTAATCAGTTACCAGTGGTGTCAGGTTGTTGAACCTGGTGTACTAAGTACAGAATTTTGTAACATTGAAGTTGGCTAGAAAAGAGGAGAAATTGTGTGCTCTGGCCAGAGTTGAATCAATATTAGGTCATCCTTCACTTCAGTGGCACTGGTAGAAGTTATATAATCTGTGACCTTTCTTGTTTTATCTTGGACTAAAGCAGACCCTTGACTGGAGCCATCCAGAGCGGCCTGAATGATGTTGCCATCTCCACTAGGCCAGTGGAAAAAAAACAGACTCTGGTTCTCTCTGGTTGCTCCTATTTTGTGGGTTTTTTTCTCTATCCCCATTATCTTTTCATTTGCCTCTCTTCTTGTTTTCTTTCTAGTAAGCATTTAATGTAGCTGGCCAAAACTCAAGGTTTTGTTACATGTTTGATTTTTTTCAGAATATCCATGATAAAAATTTGTCAGATTTTGGGTTTGCTAATAACTCTTCATTCAGTTTGTTCACTTTTGAGGCAGGTCTGTGAGAAAGTCCTCACCAGACATAAGCACCATTTTCTGTCTTTGCTCCTCATTTTGTATTGTTTATTCCTTGTTTAGGAAAAAGCTCTCAGACTAACTTTTTTTTTCAGGATCCTTTTACTGTGTTCATTATTGCTTTAAATGTGGTACCGCCTTTCCCTTTTATAAAGGGAGTAAGGGGTTCAGGCAAATTTTTCTTCAGCCACATTCTTCTTCCTTTCTTGCTCTGTGTAAAGATTAAAACATTTTCAGTGATAGCTGTTGCCATAAGCCTACACAATAAAGCAGACAAATGGTTCTGAATGTGTAACTCGGACCTTGATGTCCCCTTAACCGTGTAGAGTGAAAGATTACAGCTGTGTCTGAGACTCCTTAGCTGGTTGAAATGTCTCTGAGCATGGACATTGTCTGAATGTATCACTCGGCAGCAAGCTCTCTGCTGAGGTGGGGAGGCCATTATCTACTGGAGAACTGCAACCAAAGAGGTTGCAAGGGCAGATCTGAAGTTTAATGATATGAATGTTTTGTAAAAATTATCTTTGAGAAATGTGGGAAACAAAATACTTAGGGTGTTGGTCAGACTATTTAGAAATGTGTAGGCTGTTTCCTAACAGAATAAAAAGTATAACTAAAAAGTCATATGCCTCTCCTATTTTATGAGGTACCTTTTCATGACTTTCCTCTAACTCTTCATTAATAACATGCAAGTTGCAAGATCTTTTTGTGATGGTGGTTCTGTTCATGCTTTGGAATTCGTGGGAAACTTTCTTATAGAGGTGTGTGTGGGAGGACTGACTGTTTGCTAGGAGTTATTGTCAAATTGCCCTAATTATCGAAATTAAAGTTGCTTAGTTTTTGTTTGTGATCTGACTTCTGTCCAGAATTACACCTTACTGGGCCCTTATCTTCAAAAAATAGATTACAGACATTAGCTTCTCCTGGGAGCCTTATTTAGAGAAATGCTGTGCTTCCATTAAAACATTCTGGATTTGGAGTAACATTAATTTTCATCTTTCTCAGCTGTAAGACTTTCAGAGTGTTGAGCTTATCCATAGAAACTAGATCTTCCTCTTTGCCATTTGTAGCTGTACGTCTTCACAAAAACATTTCTTTTTGACTTTTTATATGGCTGTGATGATGATGAGCTTTAGTCTCATGAATGTGAGCAGTAAAGTCACCTCGTTTTCTTTTTGTAGTCTAACTGTGCTTTGCCTTTTAAACGTAAAGAGGAAGAAAATCCTTGCTTTTTTTCACCCCATTTTTTAGTGTAGTGTGGAACAAAAATAGGTAGGTGAAATCTCTGATACACTGGACTCTTGTTTTTACAATTTAAGTTGCTTGCTGCAGTGCTGTTTCTTTTGAATTTGAAATAGAAACACTGAAAATAAAAGCATCTAAAGAAAGATTGAAACATACATGTATAGTTGGGAAATACTACCTACTTGCGTAAGAAACGGCCATTAATTTTGAGGTTTATGTGTTTTTATAGATCAGGGGTAAGAAGTCTTGTGTACTCAGTGTTTCTTGATTTGGAGTTTACTTAACCAAATACAGTTGAAAGACTTCCATCTTCACCCACGCTCCATGTCTGTGGTTCATATTTAGCAGCACAGAGCATACCCATTGCAGCATGTTTTCGTTTACTTTTCTACATTTATATTTGTCTTCTTTTCCAGTACTGCAGGAAAACTTTCCATGTTATTTATCCTAAAAAATCAGTGATTGTGAATTTCATGAGGACCAGCTTAGTTCTGGGATAACCTTTTCTTGGTCTGCTGGCTTCGTTATTTGGACAGTAACAGAATATGTGATCGTCAGGCCATGTTTTGGAGAGTCTAGCATACAAAATTCTGGTATACAGACACAGAATTCCACCCTTAATGTTGATTTAGCCATGGCTGTCTGGATTTTTTTGTAGGTAAGCAAGTATGGATTCTGTTGTCTGTGATTTGTGGGATTGTTATGAAACAAGAGGACATGATAACAAAATGAGAACAAATTTTAATTCTTGTTTGATATTTGTAATGTCTTGAAGTGTGGATTAAGTAAAAGAAATAATTTGCATTCTGGTCATATATGTAGATGCAGTATGCAACTCTCCACTTCTTACACTGAAATGGTCTTACATTTGTAGTGTTGTGTATGACAGAATTCTTCTTGAAAGTTTAACAGATTGCCTGAAAAAGGTGTCCTTGGAGAACAGGAGGATAATAACCATAAGGGAAATGAGCAGGTAGCACCCTTTTTCCTGTGGGATGTTTTTAATTGATAAAAAGAGCATAGCCTTTTGGCTATTCTATTTTATTTTATCACAGAACAATTGAAAAAATAAGTTAAAATTTAAAAAGAGCAGTAATTGCATTAAAAAGTGCTTGGGAAAAATAGACTTAATTAGGCAATTATCTTAGAAAATTTCATTTTGCAAGTAAGAGATTTGTATGTGATATTTTGCTTACTTGTTTTGTTTTCAAACTAATTTACTGAGGCCTATTTTATGCCTAACTTGTCAAGTGGAAAAAAATTAGCATAAACCCTTAAGAGTAATCTTCTGTGTACATTTTGCAAAATCCTGCAAAACAGGGCTCTATCCTACTGTTACAATGTGGGTAAATGATGTTTTGTAAGGAATAAAATGCATTGTCTCTCCTTTATACTATGAGATGAACAACGAGACTTCCACTGTCTGACTTCAATGGTTAGGGAATAGCTATGTATAACAAAACCTATTTTTGAGCAGTAAAATGTTTTTTTTTAATACCATGACCTTCAAGAACTGACTCAACATTAATTTAGCTTTATATATGAGTTACCTAGAACAATAATTTTAATAATTCCAGATGTATTATGACATTCCATTATGTCTTCAACATACAGATTGTATAAGTAGACCTATAAAATAAATGTATTAAGAATTGCTTGTGTACTTACAATCACAACTGTAAAAATACATATTTTTACTTTTTCCTTTTCTAATTACATTATATCGCTTATGTAGTAAATTGAAGAAAGTGAAGAAGCAGAGTACACTTGGACTTTCAACTATAAAATTTGTGTGTGATTTTAGTTCTTACTGTGTGGTTATGAAATTGTTAGTTTTCTTCATTGTCCTGTATATTGTAGGGAATTTATGTAGAATATTTTTTGTTAAAAATTCTCTTCTTGCATGTATTTTGTTGGTTTTCCTGGCTATTATATGTGACTTTTGAGATCTAAAAGTGGGAAGTAGAAATTAAAGTATGTGTTAAATTACATGGCGTGGTTTTGTTTGGGTTTGTCATTTTTGGTTTGGGGTTTTTTTCCCCCCAGGTGTTACAGTTTGGATGTTTTGGGAGGTGGGATTACTGGTGTGGAGGTTTTTTTTAGATGTGTACTGGAGGGGATTTAAATTCATACTGAAATCTAGGAAGTAAGTTGTTTATTAGAATCCTTTTGTGGGAAGTTGTATGGATGAAAAATAATACACATTCTTTGGGAATTAAAATGAATTGCAGTAAAGTGTCTTGCAGATCTGACTCAGAAAGGAAAGGCTCCTTGGACCTCTACAAATGATGCTTGCCATTAAAATAAGATTATTTCCTTTTATTCTTATCAAGCTGCTTTTGATGCCGTGAGATGGGCCACTTAGGAAGGAACTGATAGCAAGACCTGAGATGAAGTCTGTAAAGTCTTAATCCAATAATTCTTGAAGAAACGTTGAATATGGTACTAGTTATGAACTTTGCAAACCAACACACTTCTACACTGCTATTTCTTACCCCTTCTTAAAACAGTTCTTATGGGATTAGGAAGACAAATCAGACTGCCAAAGAGAAAATGCTGGGCAGTTATGTATCCTTCTACAAGGATTCAATCCTCATACCAGGGGTGCAAATCCTATCCTAGGAAAGCATGGGTGGCAATAAGTTTCTGGAAGAAGAAGAAGATTTCTAGGTATTCAAATGGATATTTATGTCGTTTCCTACTGACATGGCTCTCTCATATAATGTAGAGTAGTGGCGTAGCAGTGTAGATGGTGAGAGACCAAAGGCTTACTGTGGATTCCCTGTCAGAAAGTTCACCTTGGAAAAAACTTGGGAGAAATCAGCAAGATGCCTGAAGTAAGTACATATCTGGTGAGACAAATGCTTGTTGTTTCTAGGAAAAAAAAAAAAAAAAAAGAAAAAAAAAAAGGAAAAAAACCACCTAAGATTAAAGGGAATGCATACTTTCCTCTTTTTTTAGCCTAATTTCTCTTGTTAGTTATGTGAATACTCAAGGCGAAACATTGAATAAGCCTACAGCAAATCAAGGCTCCTTAAAATCAACTTCCTTGAAGAAATAAGCTGTAAATTAAGTATAGTGAGGAAAGAAGTTGTGAAGCACCTTTGAAAGAGAGTGCAGGGACAAAGTGTTTCTGTAGATAATACACACAAGGCTCAAGGGATGCTGAGATAAAGTTGCAACAGGTATTCCTATGTGTGTAACTTCCTGCTGATTAGAACTTCATCATTGCTGGTACACTCTGATTTAATACTTAAAAAAAAAATATAGTATTATAAAACAAATTATATATAAAATGGAGTTTTTGGAGAATGTTTTTGTAGTCTCCAGGTTTTTCTCCTATTTTTATGATGTCCTGAAAGAATTCCTTCTAAGATAGTTACTCTAATGGTGTTCCTTTCCCGTGATAGAGGTAGTAAATCAGTGCAGTATAACTCCATAGCTACTAGCTTTAGCTGAATCTAAATCTAAGTACTTCTGATTTCCGTAAAATGTACTTGATGATAGGCTTTTTTAATGATTGCTGTAATCAAGCAGACTGAAAAGTCTGCAGGGGGAATTTCTTTATTTCTTTCCCTCCTAACCTATTACAAGAGATTACAAACCCTTCTGGTCATGCAGAATTTTTTTATGGCATTAATTTAGCAAAATAAAGAAAAGAAGAAACCACTAAAAGTTATGTAGACTAAACCAGGAGGCTGAGGAGGATTTTGCGAGTTTTGAGAGAAATCTCATACCTTTTTCAGGGTAGTGCTGTATGACATAATTGTTTGGAAAGAAGGCAAGGCACAGAGCTTTAAAAATTTGGGAGTAGTCATGTTAGTAAGATATATGTGGTTCAAGTTGGGTATATTTGTTCCAGAATCTGATGTTTCAGAACGTAATGTTATTCTGATATCTATTTTTTAGGAATGTTCTCTGTTCCACAGTAGGAAGGTAAGCTGTCAAGCCTTAAGGTCTGATCTTGCAGTTAAATTCCAGCATGGTAAGAATTAAAGCTATTACCAGTGTCTCCAGTGTGCAGGACCTTCTTATCTGAGTAAGACTCGGGCTTTTTTTCTAAGCATCAAAAATCAAAATGGAAACTCTAAAGTTCATGTTAAAAGCAACTCCTGAAAAAAGCAACTGCTGAAAAATTTCCTGTGATTGTTAAGCTTCAAGGAAACTCACCTGCCTGTTCCTATTTCTTTATTCCAAAGGGTATAGCTCTAGTTTATGCACAATGGTTTCAGTACATGACTTTTCTCTTTGGCTTGGCAGTTGATCAAAGAGAATTAGAGAAAATACTAGTTGTCATTTCACCATTGTTATGTCAGAAAAGGGTTCAAGTAGACTTTCTGTGAGTGCTTTGATGAACAGAACATCTTTCTGGAAAAGCCATCTGAGGCAAATTTCTGTATAGCATTAAACTGGGACATCATGGATTATCTTTAATATTAGAAAAATCTTTTAATTCCTTGATAGCATGTCTTGTATTCCATTATTGTTATGTGTAAGTTGCTGTGAGGACTCATCAAATCATAAGGGAGATTTTAGATGTGAAATAGTAATAATTTTCAGCCTTTCTTACCAGAATAGTAGCAGCTTTTAGTATACTCCAGAATAATTTTAGCAGGTCTTCACACTCAGATTATTCCTAGGAACCTTTTTCTGCACCGAACAAACACCCGCTAAAAATATTCTACCTGTACTTCAGCCTCCAGAAAGTAAATTCAGCTGTGCATATGAAAAGTATGCTGAGGAAAACTACTTTAAAAGGAATGGTTGAGATCTTAGCATCTAGAAAGTAGCTAATGATTAGGGCACATTCAGGAGCTTTTTCAATGTTTTAGATGTTAGGAAAACATCAGCCTGGAGCCATTTGAGACAATAGTAAAATATATATTCTAATTCCTTCGAAGTATAAATTTAAACTTAATATCCTCAAGTTGCTGACATTCCAACTAGCAGCCATTGCAGAACAACACTCAGACAGATGCAGAAATTCCCTATATTTGGATAATTAGGTACTCTCTCAATTCTTCAATGATAACTACACAATATAAAAAAAATATTTTGTGCTGTACCTACGTAAGTCTTTTGACTGCAATTCATACGTTAATTTACCTTTTGTGGTTTCATTCAATGTAAGTAAAATCTTTGATATCATGTGCTGGTGCTTTAGAGAAACAGATCTTAGTACTGGGGGCTTCACCTGCAGGCTGGTGAGTGTGTTTTGCCTCACACTAGTTCAAAACCCATGGGGTGACCTCAGTAATTGTTGGAGTGCATTAAGTGCACTTGTGGAGTGCATCTCGTTTAGTTTTGTCCAAAGTGAATCCTGCATTCATACTTTGCTTCTTCTCTGCAGTGTGAACCAAAGTGTGATGACTGGGGACTCATGGGAGACAGCTTAAAAGGCACATTCTTGAACCAAGCACAGAAAACTAATATGGACACACTGTTGGGTTTTGCCTCCATGGGGTTGTGTGTGCCTCTTAAAATTCTTCTGACTGCCAGAGGGGTCTTCTAGTGGGTAGCAATAAGGAGACTGTCCTAGAAATGGAAGGTGATTGGGAAGATAGTGGCTCTTGAACTGCTCTTGTGCATTTTGTGAAGGTGATGTGGATGAGGGCATAACCTTTGATTATTTGGATACTCTAGAGAAGTGAAATGTCTTTTGTTAACTAGCCTTGAAATGACTCTTAAGCTAGCCCAAAGTAAAGTTTGGTAGTATGTAGAGGTATTTCAGATGTCCAAAAGTAGCCATAGAATTATAAATTAAAAAAAAAAAAACAAAACTATTGCTGAGGAAATGGCAGAAAAAGCATATTTAAATTAATCCTTAATTTGAACAGGTCCTCCTTGTACCTGCCTGATCTGTCTGTTAGGAAAATACATGCAGCACCTTTTCAGGGATTTTATCTTGCTGCATTCACTACATCTCAAGGTGAGTTACTGAGAGAATTTTTTCGGGTGTACCATGCAGTCTGCTATAAGTGGCCACTGCTTTAGAACCCAACAGGACTCTGTCCAGGTTTAATCTTGGGCATGATTCTATCATCACTCTTCTTGTTCACTGCCATGCTGTGCTGTGCTGGCATAACCTGTTGTGTGGCTGTGCAGGCAGGGAACTGAAACAGCTGAAAATTACCCTGGCAAAAAAGAAAGATCCTTTTGAGCTGAATCATGTGATCTCGTTCAGCACTGAGCTCTCCAGACTTCTGATTCTGTAGGTAAGTGGTGAGCAATGCTGGCAGTTTTTTACCTCTATTGTCAATTGTTTTCAATTCTGTTCTGTCTTACTTCTCTTCTATCCTGCCATTTTATTTACTCTGTGAAAAACAAACTTAACTGGATAACCTAGTGGAAAACTGCTCTTCCTTTCAGAAATTAGTTTTCTGCAGCTGGAACAAACTGAGTCAACTCGGCAAGGGACCTCAGGAGTGCCAGTTTGAGGGAGGAGCTGGATTGTACAGGTGGGATAGGTAAAGGTGGGAGATAGGACTTCTGTTTTCTCAACACAGCTCAAACAGATATAATCATGTGCTGATTTTGTGCAGTTCACTTGTCTCAATTGTGAAGGTAGTCTTGACGCTCCTTTATCTGGCTGTTTTGCCTCCTTTTGTGCAACTGTTGCTTTGTCAGGCCAGGTGTCCTCTTGGTGCTGTTTACTTGCTTGACTTCATGGACAAGCAAAGACACTGCCTCTGCCCAACAATAAGCAGTAAAAAAAAAAGGTAGTGAAGGAAGGGAAGGATTTGCCTATTACAGGAATTTTTTTTGAGGAGTCAAGATATATTTTTCCATTTTGTATATAAAGGTCTTTGATTCATGTAGTAGTAGGTGTATATGAGGGCTGTGCTAGGCATTTGTGCTTAGCAAAGAGCTGAACACCTGAGAAGTTGCACAGTAGGTAACTAGAAAAGCTGAACATTAGATTTCTGTTGTGTTAAATTTGGGGAAAAAGGTGAACACCATGTTACACATTTTCAGGCACATAAGGTCACTTTATGAATTAATTTTTTATTAATTTTTTAATAGTAAAAAAAAATCTAACATTTAGTTTTTCTAACTTATTATTTTGACTATAGTATGCCTGACAGAACTAATTTGAAGGCTGTATACATATAATAAATATAGTACACACATAAACATTTATCATAGTGTATATCAGTAATTTTTTAAAAAAGAAAAGTGACATATTTTTGCCATGTCTGATTTCCCTTTTGCTCGAGGGATTTCTTTGACACCATTCAATCTGTCATCTTACTTGCACTCAGTACAGTTTTTCTAAGCATATCTCTGGGTCAGTCTGGCTGTTATGCTGACTTTGAGGCTACTGGCCTAATACGTTCTAAATGGCACATGGTGTGCTACTGACTTATTTTTCTGTTGAACATCAGTCTGTATACCAACTACTTAAAACCTCTGCATGCACGATCATCATGTAATTTAATTTCTTGCTGATGTAAACAGAGTCATTACCTTTCTCCTGAGTGGACTGTTATCCATGTGATTGATGGAGGTTAACTGGAACAGCCAGTCAAAGGCATCAGCTGTTTGGGTAAGTCAGGCTGTGAGATTCTTGATATTTCCTTAAAATGGGGGAAGGATTGGGGTGAAGATAAGGATAGATAGTTTAGTTCTATAATTGTGGTCAGTGGACCATGTGCACTTAAGTCTTTAACTGCAATTCAGAAGCCTTCTGGTCCATGCATTTGTCTAATATTGTAATTTCGTGGTCTCCATGGCTACTAATTATGTGCAGACAATGGCTTTGGTATCAAAACACAGTGTTTGGAGACAAAGGTAGCTAGCTAAACTGAGTTTTGTAAATTGCAAATGTTAGCAATGTCTTAAGGTACATCTATAGTGAAAGTGGGATTTTTGAAATAGCAGAAAATACTGAAATGCTGTAGTCACTGTAAAAGCAATCATAACATAAAAGAACAGTTTGGCTAGGAAAAAAAGGTTAAGGATTAATAATAAAAATGGAATTTTACGGGAAGTATGGAAAAAAGAAATTATAGAAGGAATTGATAACCCCATTATGATAAATCAAACCAGTATCATAGAGGACAGCTTCTAGAAAATAATGTAGAGACCAAGGTTATACAAATGAGGTGTAAAGGCTGTTAATGGACAGCAGGCAAGCTCAACAGGGAAAAGATTTGTGTGCTTAAGGATTATGCAGCTGTAGGTATGTGCAAGCAACCTGTTCACAAGAAAAGCTTAACAAGAGCAAAATTAAGAAATTGTTTTTATGAGAAGAATAGAATAATGAACTAAATATACTAGATGTTTATAATCCCAATAGCCTCTCCTTAAAAATCCCTCACTGAGCCTTATTCAAAGCTGACAAGTATTGCATCTTTTAGCAATTCTTTATGAATTCGTTTTTTACTCCATTGTATTAATGATGAAATTAATCCCACCTAGAGCTCTCATCTGTCCATGAGCTGTCATTTATCTCAGCAGAATTATTCCTATATATGGTGAACAAAATGTGAACTGATCCAGAAGATAGTATTTTGCCAAGCCAGCTTTCAGTGAATTTCTTTCAGTTTACTATGAGTAAATGCTTGTGCCCACACAGTAGAGAAGGGAACAAGTTGCTGCCAGTGCAAAGAAAGTGGGAATTTTTTTCTTTTGCTAATAATGCATGAGAAAAACTGATCTTTTGCCAAGACATTAGTGGCCCATGTATTTGGGGAGTATACTGTTGCCAGGCCTTCAAAACTTGTCGTTTTACTGTAGTACACTTTTATCAAAATCAGAAGTTACATTCTTTGAAAAGATTGCATGGATATGATTGCACTTGGTAGTCTTGTGCAAAACCCATTGACCATGGATTTCAATTTCACAGTCAGTGACCTGACATATATATACATATAGTGCTCCAAACAAAACTCATTTGCCAGTCATTCACCTAATCACAGAAGCATATGCACTTTGTGTGTCTGTAGGATATTTTTTTTTTTTAATATGAAATGATCAGCTTCATGGTTTTGAAGTAATTGTGCTACTTCTGGTGATGTCTGATTATCTGTGAATCTGCTCCTGCTTTTCTAATGTCTCATCTTCCTTCAGAAGACCATTAGATTCTGTTAATTTTAATTACTTTTCTTTATTAACCTGTATAGAATTACTGGATATTTGTTGAGGTTTCAGAATTTAATTATAGCTCCTATTACAACTGATAGGGAAAAAAGTTTTGAAAAAAGGTGAGGAATAGGAAAGCACTTCCAAGAGTTTCAGCCATTCCCTTTTCCCCTTAATCTCCTCATCATGGAGCAAGATGCTTGAGCATACTACTTTCTTACTGACTGTGAGAGAATAAAGCATCAAAATCCTTAGCTCTTCTTTAAAAACAATGGAAGATAAAGATGTAAGGCCAGCACGTTCCTTTGCTGTCAATTTCTTCCATGTCTGACTTTTCATCTTTGTATTTGGTGTAGATTGTGCTGGCTAAATACTGGAAATGGCTTTTTACTGCTTTTCTTCTATATTTTTGCATTGAAAAGACTTTTCAGTTACTCTTATTTCTGCTCCTGTGCAAATTTTATTTTTTTTGTGAATTGACAAAATTCCTTTGGGACTGAGTGTAATCTCTTTTGTTGCCTGTAACATGACAAGTTATACTGAAATCTTTCTCAGCAGTGTTGTTTTCTTGTTTGTTTTTTTTTCTTTGGATGTATGTGTCATTATACAGAATTTGTTGATCAAATACGTCATATATCTCATTCAGATTATTTTTGGTGTTAGATGAAAAAGTCAACCTCTTGAATGCAACTAGATTGAGGGTTTTCTTACAGAAATTCTACTAAATGTGAAGTCCTTCTTTTCTTGGAACTTTTTTTATTTGTACCTGCTTTGAATTGATATCTCCCGGAATTCTCAGGATTTCCCTATCAGGTTATCAGGTCAACAGTTGTAATTAGTCATAATTTGTTTTCTCATTTCTTTCTTACTTTTTTTGTTTCCATAAATCTGACAGATGACAAGGCATTTCTTCCAATTTGCCTCACATTCCTGAGCGACTTTATAGGCAACTCCCTGAAAGGCTTTTCCCATAATCCATCTTTCCTGTGTTAGTATAGCTACGAGAAGAATTTGTTTTCTGTCTCTAATTGCTTGTAAATATTACCACTTTTGACCATGGTTATTTCTTTCAAGACTTTTTTTTTTTTTTTTTTTTTCTTGTGTTTCTTTCATTTTGCAGCGAATAAGCTTTCTAACACTTGTCTGGGAGGACATATCTGGAGAATGTACTGCTTTAATGCAGCACAAAGGAAGTAACTGAAAGAAATCTCTAAAAGATATGGTGGTGGGCTGAGCCCGTGCAGCGACTGAGCCTCCGCCCCACCGAGAGGCTTACTCCCTGCCCCCAGGCTGCACGAGGGACCAAATTAGAAAAGCAAAAGTGGGAACTTATCAGTTGAGATAAAGGCAGTTTAATAAGTGAGGGAAAAGGGTGTGCCTTACTGAGATCAAGCTAGGCAATATCCACTGCTCTCCATTTACCAAGCCAGCCATCTCCTTTGTAGAAGGTAGGTTTTATTAGGCTGGTCTTGGTGTCCTGATTAATTTTTTTTCTACCTGTTAGCCAGACAGGTTGAAAAGTCCAGTTTTCCTTTGTATGTGGCTTTCTACCAGACAAAAAGCACCAATAAGAAATTTTATAGCTTGTTCTGCAAATCTATCTGCCCACTTTGTTCAGGAATACAGGCAATTTATAGATCAGTGCAAGGAAGCAATGCCCCACTGTATGGCATTGCCATCTGGTACACATCCTGTAGGATGAAGAAAGACTTTTATGAACATCTTTTGTCTGTTTACATTGTTGGCTAATGGCTTTTCTACAACTGGTGAGTAGCATTTTCACTTCTCTCATGTGTTAGCTTTTTGTAGTTGCTGAAAAAGCTTCAGTGATTCATCTCCTTTTCTTGTCCCTTCAATGGAATCAGAAATGGAAATTCAGCTTCCATACTTTCAAGGAGTTTCCTTTGTAAGGAAAATAAAAAGTATACATTCTAACTGTAAGTTCCATTTAAGTCAATATAATATGTTTATAATGTTCTTCTGGGCTGTTACACAATGGTCTAATGTCAATTACTGTGCATTGATGATACATCTTAAGATATAAACTGTTTTTTTTTAAATTTTGTATGTGAATGTAATTAAAGAAAATCCTTTCATTGGGTGCCCAAATGAGATCATTTGAGTAAGGATGTGGTTTAAAGCTATTTAAAGCTCACGCTACTTCACAGCTTGACATAGTTCTGTGATTTATTCTATATTAGATGTAATTTCAGATACTAGGTTGTGACTGATAACATTATGCACTATGCATGAAGTTCTTTCTGCCAAAGTACATTACTTTTTTATTTATACATTATGCAGATTTATTTACATAAGTACTTTTGAAATGCTCAGGTAAAGAGGTAGTCTTGAAACTTGCATGTTTACAGGCTTATAGGCTACATGCTAAAAAAAAAGAGTTTTGAGGTCTCTGAGGACAAGAGCCAGCACTCTACTGATATGCAAGGTCCTGAAATAAACTTGGATCTTTGTATTAGCTTGGATTCACACATAATTAACTTTGGCTACTCTAGCCTGACTTTTAAAATGTAGCTTGCTAGGTAAAAGCCATTCATTGGTTATTTAAGAATTTCAAGAGAACTAGTATGTAATATATGTAATACATGAGTTAAGACATCCCTAGAGAACACAGTCAATTTGAGTATTAAATGAGATGTCATTTATTAAATATGTACATAACAGTCTCTGCACCAGGGCCTAAGTATCATTTATAAAAACAAAATTTGAAAGATGCTCTTAGAACAGTTGTTTATCTGTTCCAAAAAAAGTTTAGGATTTTTCTGTGCTTAAATATGGTTCTTACTAAGAACTATGGTTCTTTCCATATCTGGTGACCAGAATCAGATGTCTTGAAAGCATTACATGGACACGGCTTTATTCTTGGACTTACTCTTTTTAGTTCCTTGCTTTTTTTAACAGAATGCTTTTGTATAGCATTTCTTAGCTCAATAGCTAAAATTCTGTTCAAACAGTTTGTCTACTGTATTTTAAGTGAATGCCCATATGAGCTCACTAGTCTGTTCAAATTGGCTAATTCAGAGAAGTATAATCTGTGTATTAGAATTACATAATGTGTATTTTTGTTGTATACTTTGCTCTAAGAGAGTCAACAGGCTTTGAGTTTTCCCTCAATATCTGTCACATTAATATTAACAAAGCTTTACCTTTCTGGATGAGGCCTAAAGTGCAGTCATTAAACTAAAGGAGAGATATGATAGCTAAAAAGAGTATTCTAAAAGTAATAATTATATATTTCTTTGATAATTAAGGTTTACAAACCTTTTAATTTACTGAGGCACCACTAGTCTACTGGAAATGACTTACATGGAATGATACATTTTGACTTCCTCTGACATCTCAATTTTTACTTCTGACTGCATCTGTTCTTGCTCCAGGGATAAGAATTTGAGATGGGAAGTTGAAGAAGCTCCAGTAGTTTTAACTTAATGTGGTATTCAAAAGTATGTAACAGTTTCTAAAAAAATGAACAAACATTTCACAATTTTTCATATCGATCAACCTATGTGAACATTACCTTTCTTGTGTGTCTTAAGAGTGGCTGAAGATTTTTGGATGAAGAAAAACAAAAAGATAGTGCATGATCCAAAAGATGAAAAAAAAAAAAAAAAAAAAAAAAAAGAAAGAAAGAAAAGCTGTAGTTGACACAAGAAGGTGGTTAGCATCAACATAGAGTGTGATGATGGATGTCAGGGGCAGAGGAGGGTGTTAAGTCATTGTTCTAGACTTGTGAGGTGGATTTACTAGAGTTTGTGTGTTCCCTGAGCAGAGAATATTGTGTTGATCCAGTAATATGGGGATGTTTTGGTTGCTCCAGGGAATGCTGTATTAAAAGTAGAAGCAGCTTTAAATATTCTTTAAAATTGAATGCATTGCCTTTATTCTCTCTGTGGAGCATGCTATTAGGAGCTATATCCCTAGCTACACACTTGTGAAATTAAAAAAGCTTCATGGTTGGAAAGGTGCCCAAATTCTGAGATATCTTGTCTTTCTGAAGAGAGAGATAAATAGTCAATCAAAACAGGTATCTGTAACACTTTGTTGGCTAGATCCAAAGAGAGACATTGATGTGGTGATGCTTCAGTATCTTAAACTTTAGTAGTTTGGACCATGCAGTGGGAGGGAAGAGAACAGGGTTCAGATATTTGCATTTTGAACTATTGTTGAATTTTCTTTTCCTGTTAAAGGGCAAGTAACAAAACAGAAATAGTCTATGGAGCAGGTTCTAGAATCTAGGTCTTCTCTCCCAGTTGAGTTCCCTGGTTATAAGGCTGCAGTGTGATCCTTGTTAATTGTCCAGATGCCATAGCATTTTAATTTTGAGCTGGGTAGTTGCCTAGCTTTAGCAGACAAGAAGCTTGTTACTATCCAGCCTTTTAGTTTCCTAATTAAAGTGCTCTTCTGGGAAATAAATGCATGGTTTTGAATCCCCATATGCTAGCAGGGAATTAACGCCAAGCTCCTTGCCTCCATGGTACTCGCTGTAATCCGGTTTGTGTGTACAGGAAAGGTTCTGCAGTGGTGGTCCCAAGCCACTTGCAGACCCTTGTGTACCATGCAGTGCAGGTACACAGCCCACCACCACCCTGTCACACACAGCCTGAGGTGTGTTTGCTGCCTCAGGTGTAACCTCTGTGGTACCTGGCACACCAGACTCCTAGCATGTCTTGGTGGAGCTTCAGCCCTCTATAAAGTTTCCACCAGAAAAATTAAGTGCATTTATCATCTCTGTTTTTAGGGAAATCCTGTGGTGTTTGTTGGATTACTTTGTATAGGACTTGAGGGCCTGAATTTTGCTTATATGCAAAAATACTTTTATTAGATGCTCCCAAGAATTCAGACGCCATGCAGATGATAAGACATCATGCATATCAAGAATTTGAATATGGGAATAGCAGAAGCACTGGTTTTAATGGCCATTTTGTTTCTTAACCATTAGAAAGTTCTGGAGTCACCCAGCCTGGATGCTTTCTTAATACACCTGAAGGAATAAAGTTGCTGGACAGCCAGATTTCCTTTCAGTTGTTTAAGTTAAATAAGAATAAATATTTTTTAAAAGAAAAAATAACTAACTGCCCGTTTTACTCAAGAAGGGTTTTCTTTCATGGCTTCTCTGATGCAGTCTTCTTCAGTGTCTTCCCATAACTAAAATTATTTGGATATACTTCAAGATTGTAGCAAGCATGAAAAAAATTTTGGGGCACTCTCCCCAGCAGTCTTCCCCACAATCTTATTGGTATGCCATATGATTTAAAAAAAGAAGAAAGGAAAAAACATTTAAAATCAGTTCTCTTCCCTTTAGTTGGTTGCCTTCCTAGATAAATAATTCCATGACAGCTCATTGCATTTTTAAGTTACGTACACTTAGAATTTTCACAATTATATATATATATATTATTTTTTATCCTAATTTTTTTTGGTAGTGGTGCTTTTATGCAAAATCAAAATCAAAGTTACTTCAAGTGATTGGTGTCAAGTTTTTTGGTTTTGTGTTTTGGTGGGTTTTTTTGGTTGTTGCTTGTTTGGGGGATTTTTTGTTTCTTTTGTTTTGTTAGGTTTTTTTTTGTTGTGGTGGTTTTATGTTTGTTTGTTTCTTCTTGAGAAAGCATATGTGTTTTTGCTTGTTTGCTGGACTTCTTTTAATCTGATAAGGAAAACAGTCCTGAAAACCATAAAAAGTGCTGACGTGACCTTGTCCATATCTTAGCTAGCGGGTGCCTTTAGAATAAGATGGTACTGCATCATAATTTCCTGATGAGTTACAGCATCATGATGGCATGTGCTCCCACTCAGAATCTATTTTAAGAAAGGACAGAAGCACTTTCTTATAAGTAATCTTGTACTCAAAAATACTGGATTGGAGTGAAGAAAGTCTACAAAGTAATGATGTTCTTTCTGGAGATCAAAAGAGAACTAATGGAAAAGTAATTATTTAATCTGTATAGTTAAAAAAAAAAAAACTTAGCAGCAAAAAGCTTCAGCAGCATAATCTCTCTTTTTTGTATTCTATACATCTGTCCATATAACAGATTCATACAGCAGAAGAAATACTAAAGACTTCCTCAAAGAAACTCTTGGCCCATTTAATTAGGCAAAACTTTTGAAGACTGTTTAATGTTTAACACTGTAGTGGCCCTTAGAAATTGCAGCCTGTGTTTTGGAAATTTGTTATCAATTTTTCTGTGTAACAGAGCATCTGATCTCTTTGCTAAATGTGCCTATTTTGACACTGCTTTCAGTTTGTCAAGAAAATATAGTTCATTTGAGCACAATGATTGTAAGGGGCAAGTCTTCAGATGGAAACTTCAGTGTGCTGTAAATACTGACCCACTCTTGGACAACTCTGTATTTTCCCAGAATGTAAGGGTCCTGAAAGTGTTTGAGGACACTCTGTACAGTTCATGTTCATTGAATTGATCTTAATTAGATGAGCACAGGTCTTTATAAACCTGTTAGTTCAGATTAGCTATATTTTAACCCAAGATGTTTGCTTCTCAGCTACATACACTGTAAACTGAATGTAGAATACCTTTTGTTATAGCCTTATATTGCACTAAAGAAACAGGGCAGCTGAGTACTACTACTACATTATTCAGATTAGTACTAATTCATGAAGAAATACTAGTACAAACCTAATTATGTCAAGTCATGAGCCATAACATTTTCTGGTGGACTAGACTATTTTTATCTTCTTTCTGTGCTGTTTTCCTACAAGCTTCCCATTATCTGAATATAGCTAATTCAAGTGTGCTATTAACACATCACTGTTTCTTAAATGGCATGTGGGAATAATCAAAATTTGGGAAGTGGAGCACAGAGGGGACTGACTTCACCTAGCTTGCTTATTTTTACTCTAACAAAATATAGGTAAGAAATCTTTAGGTCTCTGTAGTCTTCACTGACAAAATTAGGACTCTGTATTTAATGAATGAGTGCAGTGAGTATGTGTATATCCAGAATTGCATGTTATATAATTTGCTATGATAAGTTTAAAAGGCTATCACCCCAGAGTATCAGAGGCTTCCAGCCTTTGACATATGAAAACAACTGATTTTGAGAAACATAGAAACTTTCTAAACAAATTTGGCCTATAAAGCAATGTTACGTTTTTAAGGTTTAATTATCGGGGATCTGCTGTGAGTAAAAAAGGGCTCTTTCTTTGGAAGTAGAGATAACAGTTTTGCAAAGCATTCTTTTTTATACTTGTAATAAAATCATCTCTCTGTAAGTATTTGAATTCTACACTTTATTTGGAATAAATATTTTTGAGGCAAGTTCCTTCCTAGCAGCAGTCTTGACATGTTAAGAATAATTCTGGTGGAGGTAGTGTACTGATTCAAATCCAGTCAAGAAATTGTAAATTACTCAGAGGATGCAGTTTCTCCCAGGTCTCCAAACAGTATGGTGTTGTGGTTACACTTATTTTTGTGGCCAGGTAGCCTGCAGGCTAATTGTTTGGTTTCTGTTTAAAGGTGCATTGTACACAGAATACTCGCTTCATAGCTTCAAAGGAAAAAAAAAACCAAACAAACAAAGCCCCCAAACTACACCAAAAACATGAAGAGAACGTTTCCTTCATGACTGACAGAGCATTCATGTGAGCAGAACATAAATTAAAGCATAATGGAGATAACATTTTTGAAACACTGTAACACCGTAAGTGCAATAACTTGCTTTATTTAGTATGCTTGATATTGGGCTTTGTTCTGATAAGCTGTCGAGGTTTATTGAGGTATGGAAATGTCATTGTTTTGATCTTCAGTAGAAGTGTAGCTTGAAGAACTTTTCTTGTTTACTGACACTGTGTGTGGGGGTACATCTCTGAATCTCAGTTTCAGATAACATGAGTATTGTGTGACAGACTGTAGTGGGAAATTGGACTTACAAGGAGCTAGGGAGTCCTGGTGAGGTCAGCTTGTTAACTGTGCCTCTTGAATTGGTTGCCTGAATGTGAGTTAACAATGTTTACATCATTCCATTGCATTTCAGTCAAGCTGGCAATAAATCATTGTTCTTCTATGTACAGTTTTATAATGTGAAAGAGAATATTGCCTTCTGAGAAGTCTCCCTCTTCATTTGAAAAAATTTGAGCATACATTTCATCTTGTTATTTCAGTTTCCACTAATAGGATAAATTCCAGTTTTCCAGCCTGCCATTTTTAATTCAAATAATATAAATAGTCTTTTCTTCGGATGGTCCTGTCATAGTTTAATGTGCATGTGACACATCTTCTACTTCTCTGTTTAGACTAGAAATATAAAACTAATATCTAGGGTCATAGAACAATTATTTTTTCCTGTCTTTCTCAGTGTTCTGTAGGAAAATGTAATTACAGTACTGTCTCAGACTAGAATCAATATTGTATACTACCATGTTGTAATAGGCATTAGGGTTAGTTGCTTAGCATTTTTACTACTCCCTTTTTCATGTCTCAGTTTAGCTTCTTATTAAAACACAAACAAGACATATCTTTTCAGGGTCTTTTTAGTCAAATTCAGTAGTTCTTAAGATAATGCATTTATAGTTCTATAACTGTAACACTTTTGTAGCCATAATTTCATTTAATGGTGTTTCAATAAGGAGGCCTCAAATGTATATATTTATGTATGTATTTGTAAAAAAAATCTTGCTATTTGTCTACTTAGCAGCATATCTTTCTTTTTTTCAGCTTGTGTTTCCTATGGAAGAGGCTTTTGCAAGTGCGAACTGTTACCTTGTTTTTGAACTCTTTGGTTGTTTTCAATCAAATTTGATAGAGGAATAGCAGTATTGAAAATTTTAGGTACCTATAGGAGCCTAGAATATCCAGCAAGGAAAGGTAGAAGGAATATCCAACAAGGAAAAGACTTCTGTGCAAGTTCATCTCTTCTCAGACAAATGCAACTGCATTTATTCCATCACCCATGGAAATTTGGTTTACTGAATGAACTGAACTGAATGTAGAAACACAGAGAATTCAAAATGTGTTTACTTTCTTTTTGTTGGGAAATAATTTAAGCCGTATAAATATTTTTTATAATTTTCTAGTGGACAGTGACCAGTACAAAAAGTTTCAAATCTACTGCCAGTTCACATCCAGAAAATAACATTGTTCTGAAGTACAATAAATTGGTGAAGGATGTAGGTGTGTGCATTCAATATGTTACATAGTTTTTTACTCTGCTTTTTCATAGTAATGGCTTGCCTATTTCAGTCCTGCTAACTCTTGATTGCTTTGACACATTCTATTAATCATTATTTTAGAATAGGATGTTGAGTTGCAGGACTGTCAAAAGATATGTGACCAAAAATGAATGCATCTCATCAGCTTGCAATATAAAATGAGAAAGAACAATGGGTTGTAAATGAGAAGACATTGCACTGTGAAGGAAGAGGCAAGGAGCTCTCTGCATAAGTGGTGAAAATTAAATTTAAAAAAGAAAGGTTCCTGTTAAAAATTTCATTGGGTATTCCAGCACAAGACAGCTGAAAGTAAGCAGCTCAACTTTCTTTTCATCCAGAACTAAACGTTGGGTTTGATCTTTGATTATGCAGTAAAGGATTGTAAAACATGCTCTGGGATTGCATACTCTGTTAGTGTTTTCTTTTTATTTTACAGAAACTTAATGAGCAAATCCAGGACTATAGTCCATGAGTTCTAGCCCTTGTTTCTCTTTGCAAAATTCATTATATACCTGTTTTTCTTGAAGTTGCCAAAATATGAAACCGCTGACACTTTTTTGCTCCCGATATGTTGAGCTTTAAAACTTTAAATAATGACTCAAGATTTGTATGCCTTTCTTAATATAGTGTTCTTTTTTCTATGAAAAACATTTTCTTCTATGGAAAACAATTAATTTTTGTAAATAGCACTCAGCTTTTATTTTCTATGCCGTATTTATGGTCAAAGGTAAAGACGGAGTGGCGTCTGGCAGATGTCAACAAGCTGCTTAATATGCTATTCATAATGTCATATTCTCTGTAGAAGATATTCTGAAAAACCCCTCTGTGTTCTATAAAGTGTTATAGAAGTTCATAGTATTAAATGAGTGATGGATGATGTTTTCTACTTATTCATGTTATACCAACATCAGCCTTTATCTTGCATTTTTTTTTTCTTTATCATACTACCTTCTTCCAGTCACCCCCATGCTCCCCTCTGTTATCCTCTCCCTAACCCAGCCTAAAGAGTAATGTCCCATTTCACTCACATCATCTCCCTTACCCACTACAATTACTCTTGGGGGAAACATGCAGAAAAAGTAGTTGTAAAAAGAAACTGGATTTTTCCCATGAAGTCTGAGTTAAGATCACATTGGTGCAGGATGCAAAGACCAAAATTCTAGATGCTAAAGTGAGTGCTTCCTGGAAGTATTTGATGGACTGTAGGAGGAGAAATAACATTTTGCTTAGGGTCTGCTAATTACAGAAGGTGTACTCCTAATTTTTAGTCAAGTTCAGCTTGCATAAAAGGGGAAAAGAACCAAAAAATCAGACCGAGCATACATAAATTGAGGCAGCTAGCTAAAGGGAAGTCAGAAAGACCAGCGGAGTGGTTTGTGATGCTGTGCAATCTGTTTAAAGTCATTGTATGAAACTCAGAGCTGGAGTGTGGGCTGCAAAAGGAAAGGCTTCAATTGGCTGACCTCTAGCTTCTTCGAGTGGTGCGGTGTATTAGTCTCGGTTTTATCTCGATCAGAAGGCCATTACTGTGCCTTGCATCTCCTGTGTACCTGCATCTCCCTTCTGTGGAAACCAAGCTGTGAAGGTGTGGAGCACTCCTGCTTCCCTGCAGTGGAACTGGCAAGCAGCCATCATCAGCTCCTCTGCAAGAACTGCGGAGTACTCCTCTGTTTGCCTGGGCTTTGATACAGTTTCAGAAGACCAAAAAATTAAACGTGACATGTTGGAACTTCAGGAGAAAGGAAGTTGTTAATAAAAAAGGATATAATGCAGAGGGGGAAAATAGACCAGAGAGGCTCTCAAGTTAAATACAAAAGTAAGAAGGTAAGTCCAAAAAATTGGGGTTTTTTTGGGCAAGCCCAAAAAACTGTTGAGAATTGTTGTCCCTGAAAATCAGCCTTCTGATTTGTTTTAGTATAGTGGAGTCAGTTCTCATGAATTGTAAGATAAACAAGAATCATGTTTGCATTCCTTTGTGAAAAGATATCACCTGATGGACTTCTCAAGTGACCAGTGGAGATGAAGAGGTGGTAAATTCTCTGTCCAATCTCTGATCACTGTCCAGAAACTTATATATACGAGGTCAACAATAAACTAGAGACTTCCTTTCTTCTTCTCTGCCTGAACACCTGTTGTGTGTGTTGCTGTGTGTTTCTATCTACATCACAGTAACAGAATCAACTCGGTAAAGGCATAACACCTAATAATAGCTAATGTTCATGATATCAGGGAGCTGAAAGCTTATCAGTGTTGGTGGAGTCAGTAGCTGATCAAGACAAAAGTAACAGTTGAAGAAAATAAAACCATCATGTAAAAGTTAAGTGTATTTGGGGGTTGTTCAGGTTTGGGTTTTTTTTAACATGATGTTACTTTACCTTGAAGGTTTTTAGCAAGAGTTACTAAAGTAACAGAACTTTGAAAGGAAGTGTTTGGTTGGTTTTTTAAGAGAATATTTCTGGTAGTTATAGCAACTTTAGACCAAGAAGTCTGGGTTCTGCATTGATCACTCTTCAGAAGCTATAAAAGAAACTAATATGTTTTCAGCATATCTGCTAGTGTACTAGGGAAGGATTGGTACAGCTTTTCCTGAGGTTAATTCACTCACACTGCCGGAGGGTTTTTAAAATATCTTATGATGCCTTCAGTATGAGGCATATGATATAAATTTGCATTTTCAAAATGCTTCAAATGGCTCTTAAAGAAATTAAAGTGTCGTGCAATAAAAAAAAAAGTTCTTCTACTTAATAGTCAGTTAGTAATTAGAAAAGTGTAGGAATAAATTGTCAGACTTCTCAGTAGAGGCATTTACAAACAGAATCATGTAGGAATCAGCACTGCAGACTGTGATGGTTAACATACGATAATACAAAACAGCTTCTGTACTATTTATTGCTTCTCATATGTCAAGTTGCAGGAGGCATAAAAGAAATTATGGCTTAGAGGTTTTAATTATACATATTGTTACAATGTCTTCAAAGTTAACATACTTGGATAAAATTTGTACTTCTAGTCTTTATAGTTATAGTATGTAGTAGTGATCAATTAATTTTTTTGCAGTAGCTGTGAAAAGACTTTGCTTTTTATTTTTAGAATCAAGGTAGCATATGCCATTTATATTTTTACATAATTCTGTGGAAATTAGCACGTAGATTTCCTCAAGTATGAAAAAAATAATTTGGCAGATTACAAGTATTTAGGGATTCTACTGGTTTCTTTGAGATTTTGAAAACACTTTCTTACTCTGTAAAATACATTTGATATTGACTTCCACTAAAACTGAGATTTTCCCATTGTTCTTAATGATACTAAAAGCTACTAGTAATCTTAGTTTTAAGATCAGGGATCTTTTTTAATTTGGGGTTAGGGAGGAATTGTTTAATAGATTAGGTTGAAAAGAGTTGTACTTCTTTAGTCTTTAGTTGTCAATGAGGTTTATTTTCCTAGGATTGTCTGAATCACTGGATGTATTTCTCTGTAAGAATAGGCTGGATACTTGGTGCCAAAGACAGAAATAGAATGCAAGGACTTGGGAGGAATTGAACAGTGAATGTTAGTATGTTGCTTTCTAAGCTCCTTGCAGAAGAACCTTCCAATAAGCAGCGTCACCTTGAAATGAATAGGAATGCAAAACATGTCACTCTTTATTCAGTCTTTATGTAGTACAACCCTTTTTGCTTAATTGTCTTTGTCTGTATTTTTTAGACTACAAATCCTAATCTTATTTGGGACCACCAACTACTGTTGCAACGCATATTTAGAGTTATTAGGAATCTCTCTCAATGTCTAATTTGTTTTAGGGATGCTTAAGTACTGTTGTAAGGATATTTACGCTAGAAAAAATGCTGCTTAAATGTTCTAAATTTAGGGGTGGAAGAGCTTTGTGAAGACTTATTACTTACACATATTTAGCATTTTGTTGTGAGTTTTCCCATTAACTTCAATTAAGCATGTTGGTGCTCTCAGTGGAAATGAATATGTAAGTCTTCACAAGATTGTGCTGTAAGTGGTGACGGAACAAGTGAATACAGTTGGTGAAGTGCAGAGTAACAGCCCATGTTTGCCTGTGTAATCATCAGTGGTCAGAGCACGCACCTGATCTGCATTGCAGGACTACAGAGCAAAGAGCCAGCATATTTACACCCTAAATGGTAAATAAAGTTTAGTTTCAGATTGTCGCAGACTTATATCTTCTTAATTCAGTGCAAATAGCAAAGGTGTAATATTAGCTGCAAATGACTTACACTGGGATTTCCTTGATGTTTTAAAAGCTGCTGAGAATTAGATAAAAGTCTGAAAATACTTCAGTAGCTAACTATTTATAAACTCTTTTGTCTTAGTTACTTAGTATCCTGATTTCTCATACAGTGTTAATTACTCTGCTGTCAAGCTGTGCTGCTTACTTATGATTGGTATTAATAGCATTTACATTCATTAATATTTATGGATTAAGAGTATACATGAGTTTTTAGAAACGGTGTCATGTATCAGGGTCAAAAATCAGGGGTAAAAACCAAGACAGTATTCTGGGTTGCAGATAAATTGAACCTGGGAACTGTTTTTCACAAACAAAAGATTTGCTTTGAATATCAAAACTCTTTTCAATAAAAGTGGAGAAGGTGCAGCCAGCGTGAGAATGTAGTGTGAGAGTGCTGGATGCCAGAAGCATCACCTGCATCCTCCTCGCCGCCTTTTGCCGTTGGAGACCGGGCAGGATCTGAGCCCATCCTCCCCAAGGTGGGAAATGCTGGTTAGGCATTGGGCCCGGCTGGAGCTGCCCAAAGGCTTGTGGTGCCAGCTGCTGTGTGCGTAGTGTGTCTTCAGCAATCCCAGCCCCTGACAGGTTATGTGAGCTGAAATACCTGTCGATAAATAAGAACCTGGACTACCGTTTTTTGTTTTAGCTCTGCATTTCAGAACTCTAGGGTAGACCTTGGCTTATTTAGTCCATCTTGTAGAATCATTGTTTGATAGGGTTGTACAGGAAAAGGCAAATCTTAACCAGAACAGGGTGGCCCGGCACATTTGCCATCTGTAAATACTGGCTTCTTGCCTTCTGCTATAGACTTTGCCCTAATTTTGGCAAGGAGGTAAATTTTTCAGCTTTATTTTCATCAAGTAGTAGAAATTCTTGCCAGTTTAGTAATAGATGGATAGAAGGCTTGGCAGTATTCTTGATGCCCATTCCCCTGCTTCCAATCTTGGCCTTGAGATTTTGGCAATATAAGCTTCCTGTGCTGTGTATAAGCATCATTCTACTACAGTTTTGATCTCTAGGCATGGGAAAGAAAAATTTATAGCAGATAGCAGTTACTCAATGGGAATCAGGTTTAAGTATTTTCAAAATTAACATTTTATCAAACAAAAATCCATCATTTTTTACTTGAACATGGCTCTCAAGAATCCCATTAGTTCAGCCTCCTTGTCAAAGTGGGCTTTTCCCTTCAGTAATAATGAAGTTGGTCTGGTTCTTACTTCATAAGAAATTTTGCCATCCTAGAATTGGCAGGCTGTAGGTACTTTTGTGAAAGGGAGCTGATGCTTTTCAAGAAGTGCAGCTTGCAGTTCTATGCAAGTGGCTGACTGAACAAATAAATTTCATTTTGCTTTATAGTCTGTTGTAATGGTTTTATTTTGCTGGGGTTTTTTTGGGGTTTTTTTACCATCGTGGGGTAGGGCTGCCATGGACAACTTGAATGGCACAGAACATGTCTGGAGTGTGCAGTCAGATGAGGTGCTTTGGTTTAAAATAACACAGGCTGTTGTTCTGCTCAGGATTTTAGAGTTCTGCATAGAATTTTAGAGTTAGTCTGAGAGATGATATCAAAAGACAGTTTTGAGAGATGTGCATGTGTTAAATGTAAAACTTTTCCTATAATGCTAAGCATGTCTTTGGCACATTTTAGATTTTTGAAGTGGTAATTTTTTTGAATAAAAATTGTAAAGGCATATATCAAAATAGTTTAAAGATGGTAAGAAGCAATGGCATAACACTGTCCATAAGAAAGAACAGATGACAGTTTTACATTTTTGTTACTTTATTCCTTCAGCTTTGTTAGAGTTCTGAAGACAGACCTGCATGCTGTTTTCAGTAGCTTTTCCAGGGTAAAGGAGCGTCTTGTTGCTTCATGAATGCCTCAGTGCTCTGCTTTTGTTCAAACCTCTTGACCGTTGTCCCTCTTACCAATTGACACTACTCACCAATGTTTTGAATCTAAGCAAATTCTTCTAAAACACAAGAGTCGATTGCTCTAAATTATGGGAAAGCCTATCTAAATGTGCTGAGTAACTTCTCTGTTGTTAATGAAGTTATATTTTTTTTGCTGCGACGTGTTTTGCATGTCTTGAAAGTCATTTTAAGGTCAATTATTATGAAAAGGTCTCAGTGGAATTTGGTCATGCTGTAGCAGAGCATGTTAACGCTTCTTGCAGATCTCAGGTTTCTCTACCTTGTTAAGTACCTTGTTGTTGGTGTTTAACTCCAGTGAGCAACTAAGTAGCCATGCAGCTGCTGGCTTGCTTTCCCTTCCCTTTCCTCTCCTGGAGGGGGGGAGGAGAATCTGGAAAAAACCCAACCAATCTCATGGATTGAGGCAAGAACAGGTTAGTAACTGAAACAAAGTAAAATCATACTAATTATGACAATGATAATAATGGGGAGTAGAGGCGGGGGAAGAGAGAGGAAACCTGTTAATCCCCTGAAGTCTCAGGAAAGGGTTCTGCTGCTAAAGAGACAAGAATTAACAAAACTCACCAGTATCCCACCCAAAACCCACATAAGTAACACTTAAGATATAAAAAAGAAGACTACACTCAGTAACCACCCAACCCTGCAGCAGAGGCCAACATGAAACCCATTGCCCCGTAATAAGGTTAAAGATTGGACAAAACTGCCAGTCCTCCCAAAACAAAACACAAAGACAGGAAAAGCACAATCTATGCCATAGTAGTTCCTACTTGTCTTCTTTCCAAGGCCTACCCTGATAAACTACTGTTAAATCTCAACTACAGGAACCCCTCCCCAATAAACCATTAACCATCCTATATTATTTGTCCCAATAGGAATAAATTCCTGTTTATTCCAAGTGGAATAAAACTGAAGAGAAGTGTTGAACAGTACAATGGCACAGCACACTGATGCCTCCAGCAGGGATCAGTCTGTCCCAGATGATTCCCCCTAATTCATATACTGGGCATGAGCTTCAATGACATGAAGCCAGCCAGGGTCAGCTGTCCTGGCTGTGCTCCCTCTCCACTTTTGTGCATCTCCTCACTGGCAGAACATAGGAAACTGAAAAATCCTTGATTTCAAATAACACTACTTAGCAACAACTAAAACATCAGTGAGTTATCAACATATTTTTGATCTAAAGCAAAAACACAGCACTGTACCAGCTACTAAGAAAATTAACTCTATCCCAGGTGAAACCAGGACACAGATAAGGACTCTTAGCAAGTAACAAACATGCTTCTTTGCTTTTAAAATAATCTCTTTGCAGTCTCCTGAGCTCAAGTGTTGTTAAGATATTTACCTAGGATGACTGAGTTCTTTATTAATGGAAGTGCTTTTAAAGTAACTTATACACAAGTTTACATTTGTAGAAATGAAAATTTTGCTTGTCTTAAAAAATGAGTCATCATTGTCTCTGGAATTTTTAGAACAACGAGCTGTCATATGGAATCATAGAAATTGTTTGGATAGAACCTCTGGAGGTCTTGTACTTAATCTGAGGAACAGTAACTTGACTGGATCTGTTGGCACCTTTCTTATTTTGCTTAGTCCTCAGGTTTCTTTGATTTTCTGGGTGGAATCTCTGGCATTCATCGGATTAGCTTCTCCCTAATGTAATGCTCTCTACAAATTTCTTGGGGTGTAGGCTTTCTCATCATTCAGGGTGCTGATTTAAGAAAAAAGAAACCAAATGAAAAAAAAACACAAAACAATTTATAATCAACCATTTGGGCCCCAATATGAACCTCTTTGGTATTCTGGTCTTTACAAGCTGCTAAGTGAATGCTGACTCATTTATTGTTACTTTTTGATCTAGGCAGAATGCTAATTTTTAACCTAACAGTTTACTCTTCCACTCTGTGCTTCTCAGCTTCCAGACAATGCCGTGTGAGATGGTACCAAAAAACCTCACTGAGATTTGGTTCCATGAAATCCATAGCTTTTTGCTTAGCTACCTAAGCAGTCATATTATTAAAGTAGGCAGTCTTGCAGTAGGTTGCTAATTTGACTTTGGTAAAACAATGTTGGCTGTTTCTGGTTATTGTCCATCTTGTGTTTGAAAATTGATTCTAGGAGGGCATGCTCCATGTGGGCTTCTTTGGTACTTTCTAGTTCAGGTTATCTGGCCTGTTCTATAGGTCTCTTCACCTTTTTTAGAGATTAGCCTTTTTTGAAACCTTAGGACCCCTCAAACACCTCAACTGTTAGAATTTTTGATCTCATAATCACATTGGCCAACCTTTTCAGCTATCTTAGGTGTATGTCTTCTAGCCCCAAGGTTCTGAATACAGCTACACTAAGCATTCCAAAGGTGTTGGTCCCATAGTGTTAGTTTCCCTGCCCTTTCCCAAACCCTGTCAGTACCCGCAGTTATTTGGGAGCAAGCTTTGTCTTTATGGAGCAGGAAAAAAAGAAAGAGACATTTCATTCTTTTTCTGCATCGCTATCACTGGGCTGTTTTTACCCATCTACCAGAAGAATTTTCTTGTCTTGAACTTCCTTTCTCACTAACAATACTCATAGGATATTTTCTTATTGTCAGTTATTTTCAGCAAAACAAGTCTTTCTGAGTCTTGTCAGTGAGTGGCTTTTATTCTCCTCCTTTGTTGCCTATTTCTACTTGTATGTTCTACTCTTGTCATCTTCTTGTAGAAAGAGAGCATCCTATCCCTAACTGTGTGGATAAGCACATTTCAATAAAGAGGGGAGAATGTTTTTAGGATTTGCTTTGTTAATGTAACTCTTAAGTGGCATAGTGTTTTTATATGGCTTGTCTGTAATTAAACATTGTGACAAAGTAAAAGGGATTCGGAAAAATATCCACAATAGACCTTCCTACTCCTATCAATGTGCAGGGCTTGGAAAGGTATGTTTTAAGCAGCTTCTTACACTTGTGTTTCTAGTCAGTCATGAACATCGTTTTACCTGTGCAGGCTAGGAGAAATCTGAACTTACTGTTTGAGCTGAATAGTATCAATTATCATTAGACTTTAAAATATGGTAGTTGAGAAAAATGAATTATGGAGGAGGTTTCAGCTTTAAATGGCAATGTATTAATGCCCCTTAATAAAATCTAAATATTCTTTCTTCAACTATTGAATTCTGTTCCAGGATCCATGGCTTCAGTAGTCAGTCTTTCCAAGAATAGAAATGTGTGATCTTAAAAGCCTAAGTCCTCCCCTTACACATGACTGTTATTTATTCATTAAAATGATGGAATCTTTACTATTGATTTGTCTTTGCAGAACATAGCAGTAGGCAAATAGATCTTTGTTTTCTAAAGTGGACATTATATTCCTGTTCTGACTATTGCCTGCTCCCTGTCCATGCCTGAAGCACCCATAGGACAATCATAGTTTGGATGTGAGAGTGCTAGAGACTTTCATTAGATCAAACTGAAGCTCTTGTTCTTGTTTGGTGTTACCTGCCAGTAACAGACAGGGAAGTCTTGGATCAATTGATATTTTCTAGATAGACAAAAAGAAGATCTGCCCAGCCAGAAATTGAACAGTGCTCCTAGTAGCCATGATATTTACATGGCCAGAAAATATATTTATGTGGAAGAAAATTAAGAGTGCTAAAAGTGTGCTTTTTTTCAAAAATTGCTCTAACACAACTCCTTTGATCTTCTTTCCAGCAGAGAGGTTATTTAAACATAACTTTACAGTCATCAGCAGTAGTAGCAGGGTTTTTTTCCTCAAAATACAATTTTTGTTGAATTTTGCCTTCCTCAGTATCCTCTACTGTTTAAATCCCAGTAGTGATACCTGCATACCTTTTTGTGTGAGAAAAAAAAAATCTACTTGTTGAGTTGAAAATTTCTTTCATGCAGTATGAAAGATGGTCATATATGTAGCCCTCAAGGGACAAGCTGTGAGAGAGTTCTAGTTTAATTTCGCTAAGTGAAAGGGAAAATTTTTTTTATGGAGGTAGTTTGCTGTAATAAAGTTCTCTAATCCCCTGTAAATTGAGTTTGTTATGCTGAGTAGCTATTGTGGTCAGGCAACTAAATTTTCTACAGATAAAAGTCTTATTTTTAGTAGTATGTCACTGGATGATTTGCAGTTACAAATGATTTGCATCACATTTGCCTTTGTGATATGAATAATTTTGAATAAGGGCCTCCCCCAATCCCCACCAAATAACTCAGGTTTATCTCTGACATGCTTCTACCATCTTTACTGTTGCTATGCTTTGCCCATGTGCTTTTCTTGGTATGCTTAAAACATTGCGATTCCCAGACTTGTCTTCCACAGACAGACTCCCTTAGGTCCATTTCTTAACTTCTAATGTTAAAAATCCCACATAAGTCTTCAGATATTTTGCTTTTTCATTCACTGAAATTGCTGGCGGGGACAGTAAAGGACTTCTGATTTGTGGAACATTACCTTGGCAGGAGCAGAGATGGGAGTGGCCTTTGGATGTTAGACTTTAAAGGGGGCTGTGAAGAGTCCAGAGCAGCCTTTGCTATGTTCTCTGACTTGTTTAGATGGACTTTTTTTCTGAAATAACTATTTTTTTCAGATGCTGTTTTCTTTTATGTAATATTCTAAGTGGATATTTTTATCCAGAGATCTTTACAAGTAAAGCTTTCTATGCCAGGATCATTTTCCTGTGCCTGGTGTTACATCTTGATAACATGAGCAAAGCTCTAATTACAGATAGTAAATTAGTCTTCACAACCTGCAAACTGTTCCAGAGACATGGCTAATTTTTTAATGGCAATGCTTCTAGAAATTGTACAACAGGGATATGAACCAGGCACAGTTAATGTTAGTATAGAGATTAATACTTCTGCTCTGAATTGCCAAGCATACATGACATACCTTATACAGAATATCCCCTGGGTCACTGAGTCATATTTTAATATCACACCCTACTTCATACATCCCGCAGTGGGTAAAGTCAGCTTTATAACTCAATTTTTTTTCTAATTACAAGGATTATGGACTATTGTCTGTATCCTGTATTATTATATTAAAATTTATTCATTCATGCTTGAAATTTCATGAGGAGTTGTCTGGAAGATAAAGCAGCATTGAAATCACAAAGATTGGATGTGAAAGTATGATGTTTCCTTTTGTAGCAATTGTTGTTCTCCCTCTCCTTCACTGGGTGTTTGTTCCCATACCAAGTCCAAGTCCCTGTTTGTGCCAGCACAACAGTTTGTGGAGCTGCAGTGTAAGTTAGATTAGTGTATCCTTCATGATTTTTTTGATGGTTTCATGATTGTGTTTGACTTATCTGTTGTTTATAAAACTGCGGCAGAAATTGTTCTGTTGGCACAGCAAAAGGGATAGGCAAGGTGAGAGCAAGAGACAAGATTTTGCCACTCTAAGCTGACATATCTGCTGAAGTTAAGTTACAAAGTGTACTCACGACTTTATTCTTTGGCTTTGAAAGCCATTTCTTCAAACTAACAGACAAAAAAACTTGCCCTGGAAACCTTTAAGCTCCAAATTGCTTCCTTGATCTGATCAAGTTCTAAAAGACCTATATTTCTACACATATGCTGAGTGAAAATGATCTGTGGTACAGAACTTGGACATTTTGGTGTGTGCCTGACCATCCTGAATCCCTTAATCAGTGACTGAAATGTTCCTTGGTAAGGCAGACAAGAAAAGCAGGTCAAGAAGGGTGTCGTTGTACTTGGACTGCTGGTGTCTCTTCCACCCTGCTAGATGAATACCTCGGCAAAGATGTTAGAATCTGCATTATCTGACAGGAAGAGATAACATTATGGAAAACAATTCCGTTCTCCAGTGGCTTTTGTTTCCTGCTTAATGTATTTGAGGAGGTACCTGGGATTATTGTGACCTAGCCATGCCTGGCAGCTCTAAATGGCCATGAAAGTACACTGGAAGTTCCAAGATGCATCAGAATTACTTTTTGAATTGTGCAAAGAACTGATGCTTCATTATGTGGTTTGGTACATGGTCTGTAGTGGCTGTTGCCTGTCTTGGTGTATAATGGGTGTTTTTCCCCCACTGGTCTCCTCCCTTTTGGTGGAGCAGGTGCAGTCAGGACACCTCTAGGCTTTTGTCAGTTTATCAGGAATGCTTACTACAGGTAGAAGTACAGTAGTAAACATATGTTTAAAATGTATTTTAGAAATGTACCTTGTAAAAACTTGTCTAAATATATGGTGCCTTGTCTACCTCTTAGATCTGAAATACAGACAAGGGAAGTCTCTCTTGTGATAATTATTTTAATTTGAAAACCTCCACTGTGGAATAATGCCCACTAATTCATTAGTGATGGTGAATCCTAGGAACATGTGTGGTATGTTAGAATCTCACAAAGTGCAACAAACTTTGTTTGTCTTTATGAAAGGCAGATTGGCTGCCCACCAAAGGTAAATGATCTTTGAGTTGTAAATGGGAAAAATACATATATGAACTGTTCTGTTCTGTTGGATAAAAGTGCAAGCAGTTGCTGAACATGTTTATAAGCTCTGGGTTCTTGGTGATTCTTTCAAGCATATATGTTCCACATAAATAAACATGCTAGATCTGAGAGCTTTTTATCAGAAACAAGTGATTTTGAAGCAGAACAGAAGCTATAATAAAAAATTGCAAATGAATTGAGTTTTGCCTCATGGTTGATGCCAGAAATTTGTCTGCAACAGGTTTTGCAAAAAACACTAAATACTTCATCTTGATGTTTGAGAACATCTGCCAAAGAGATAGCTGCCCACGTGTGTTTCTCTCTGCATCCTATGGAAACTTTTTGATGTTAAGACATTTCCTTTCTACACTTCTAAATTCACTTTTGAGATATGCCTTTTTAGTCTGGTATTCTAGAAATTGTTCTAGCTGTTTATTCAGCTAGTCATGCCTGTCCCCTTCCCTTCTTTCCACTCATGATGTTGCCTAATGTTTCAAGTAGAAATATGTACTCTTCATGACTTCTCTGATCCAGGGGAATTTTTCAATCCTTTGAGGAAAAAGTATTTTGTTATATTGTTGCTTCCTTCCAGCACGTGTCTAGTTTTCATCATTGCTTTTTTTCCCTGAACCTCTGATCCCTAGAACTGAAAGGTGCTTTCAGTTTGGTAGTACCTGTTCTATAAGAATGAGGGAAATGAAACATTTGCTCCTGAGTACTACCTAAAACACCCATTTTCTCTTCATTCCTTGGCCGTGATAGGGGTTCATTGACTGACAGGTGTTTTGGGGTGGATGGTCTCAGGAGAAAGTTGGTATTATTTCTTCCCCATTAAACCAGATCAGAAGTGGGATTGAGGGATACGACAGGTCTTATTTCCAATGTAGTTTATTTACTGTCATAATTTTTTATTTCCTTGCTAAGCATCTTAATTATTAATCTCTACTTTCCTGTAATCTGTAGATTTTTTTTGAGCAAGTAATAAATATGTTGGCATCAGCTAAAATACACTTTTTTACTTTTTTTTGGGTATTTGGTATGGTATGTATTCTCACTGAGGTACATAACATAGAACAGGTTTTGGATGAGTAGGCTATAGAATAATGCTTAGTTTCAAGCAGTTTTGAAAGAGGTTAATGGGCCACAACCTACAAAGACCACCACAAAATTTTGGATGTGGTTTTGGGGTTTTTTGGATGCTTTTGTATCATCTTACCAAAGCATGACAGCAGATACAAAACAAACTGGCTTTCATACTACACAGGCGTAGTATGTTTAGGCACCCAGCTAATGCAGTGTAAGAATTTGCAAGGTACATGTGATCTGCTGTATGTCTACAGAAGCTTCATGGTTGCTGCTGTCAGGATGTTATTTGACTGACAATGGGAAGTCTTCCTTGCTGGCAATTTATCAGTTGAGTCATTCATATTTATTAGAACAGAGACTTAAATAAATATATGTATAGTTTACCATATGGATTAATTGTGAAGGGTGAAGTTACCTATTTTTATGTCTGTATTTCTACATGATTTTGAGAAGTGAGTGTAAAAGCTTTAGTTGCAGTTTGAATTAACAAAAATCCTTTATTTGACTGAGGATCATTAAATTTGTCCCAAATGTTCTCTTGTTAAATTTTATTGTTATGGTTCTGTGTCTGTGTATATGTTTATGTGTACACATATATTTATATTTAAGTTTTACTTGTTTGCTTTAAATAAGCTATAGGTATGTCAGAATTTTGGCACAGGGAGAATTCTTGAAAATCGGTGCTGGTGCTAACTTGCATACTGTAAAATTTGAGGTACCACTTAATTGGGAGAATGTCTTTATCTCATAATGCGTGTAGGCTGTGTGTATGAGGAAAGACAGTCCAAGAAATCTCGATGGTTCTTGTAGCTGTTAGGGATCAAGAAAGACACAGCATAGAGGTCCCTTTTTGCTTGTGTAAAATGAAGTAATAAAGGTAGGTGCTGATCTGAAGGTCTTACATAATATCTAGAAATAATATGAAGATAAGGTTATGTTTTGTGACTGTTTGACACTGGCCTACTGCAACTGCTGATCTCTTAGGGAGCACTTATGTGGGCAAACTGCACAGTATTTTCAAGATGAGAGAAGGAAACAATTCACTGGCTAACTTCATTTCTTTGCCTTGAGAAGATCTCTGTTGTGTGTTCTAAATTAACTCCATAAGTTTGGGGTTATAGTAGTGTATCTCAAACTTCTGGATGTGCAGGAAGTAATTAAAAAAAAAAATCTGTTCAGATACATTTAATTAGAGTTTGCCACTTTTCTTCCTTAAGCTTCTGATTTTCAATCTGTTGATTTATGCAAGTGTTTACCAAAAATGGAGCTCCCTACAAATACTGCTGAACAGCTAAAAATGTTACAAGTGCAACTGTTGGTGAGACTCATTTTTAGAGATACAGTGATGCATTATTACGTTATGTTGTGCTCGGCTTCTAATAATGTAGGGTTAGTGGGGTTTTTTTAGTATTAGCATTTCACTCTTATTAAATTGGATTTTCTTTGCAAGGAGAATTTGTTATTAAAATGCTTAAGGTATGTGGGAAAATTAATATTAGCGTTGTAAAGAAGAGGATCTTTAATTTTTATGTGATATATACTTCTGTCAAGCAAAAGGTGGCTCTTTTAAATATTTTCTTTGAAATATGAGGCATTTGCATAAGCATCCATAATAGATGACTTCTGGTAGGATAGCAAAGTCATAAACAGCTTTCTGCATACTGTTGTTCATTAGTTGAGGTTTAGTTTCTTTCTTATATTTTTTATTACTTATTTGTTTATTTTCTTTTGTGCTCATATTTCACTGTAAAATGAATATTCTTTAAGTCTAACAGTACAGGCTAACTCTTTTGAGCCATACTTCATGTTAAATTGTAGCACATAGTAAATATGCATAATATTTTATGTTAGAAAATACAGAAATCAGAATAAATGAACTAAGTTTGCACCTCATGCAAAACTACTGTTGGTCGTAATTTGATATTAAATAAGAACCTAAAATTGTCATGTTTTATCAAATCTTACATGTTTCTACTTGTCCCACTCCTGATAGAGACTGAGACAAGTCACTTAAGCACAATGACAGGGGCTTAAGGAAACAGCAGAAATGTTCTAAAGTTGAAAGGTTCTGTACTGCTTCATGAACTTGATGTTTTTTTTAGGACATTAGCATATATGCCCCGTATCTAGCCAAAGTGACATGCGTTAGTTTTGAGACTGTTACAAGGAAAAACAAACTACTTTTGGATTGATTGTCTTTTTGGTTAGTGGTTCCTGGCTGTGAGTTTGCACATTTATATCATACTGCATTCCAATATATTTCCTTTGTGTGCTTATGAATTTTCTGTCTTCCTGAATATCTTATGCCTTGTTTTGCATTGAATGGGAATCACTTAAGATGCCAATTATTCTGTTGTCTTTTTATTCACAAACAATTTTATTAATTTTCTTTTCAATAACTGTATCTTCCTAGTGATTTGACACGGTTTTGCAAAGATAACCTATGCATAGTTTTTAAGAAGCTTCTGACTAGAACTTATTTATGCTGATATTGCAACAAAACAGTTGTGCTTGTCATTGGTAATTGCTTTGAATTTTTTTCAGTTATGAAATCAGCTATTTTATTTTGCATAACTGTATGTTCATTGCATTATTTGTAAAGAGTGCATACATTTGAGCTGATAAAAAGAGCCATTTAAATTAATGGAATTTAAAATTTTGAATGGAGGAGACAGTAAGTCATGCAGAAAGGTTTTAAATCCCTTCTGACATGGTAGCAGGAAAACTAATCTTTCAGTAGTCTTTTCTTCTGGTTGTCAGATTTGAAGCACACATATTACTTGAACAACTTGCTTCCATTTAAACAAGATTTGTATCATATAATTGTATATATGAAAATTTAGTGTCTTGTATCAGACTAATATGTCAGATTCCAAACACTATAGATTTTTTTTGATAAATACTGTATTCTGTAGTATTGTCTTTATTAATATGAGCACAAATGTGCATTTTTGATAGCATATAATTTGAATTGGCGGTGGCTTTTCATTTTGCTGCTATGAATGCATTAATCTAAAATACCTGGTTTTCTTAGGATGTGTTTAAAAAAGTCTATAGGCATGTAAGGACATTTCTAGGTTGTGCAATGAAATGTGGTGCAGAAGGTGGCTGGTGAGGTAAATCCAAGATAGCACAGGCTATGGGGAACAGTACATTGCATTAGGGTGGGTCTGTGCCTGTGGTAAGAAGCTCTTTTCAGAAGAGATATCAGCTTGTGTTTGAAAAGATGTTGTCAAAGTCCTGCTGCATTTAAGAAATAGGCTGCATTAATTAGGAAAGAGGCTGCATTAATTAGAGGTTCTTTTTGTAAGACACCTTCCTTCCCTCTCTCCTAACTTTATGTATTTCTTTTTGGACCTTGAAATGTCTTGTAACTTTGATATAATTTTTAATTGATATAAAGATATTTTTTCCTTGCTCTATGCTAATGCTTATATTAATTTAAAAAAACACTATATTTTGTATTGTTTTTAATTTTAATTAATATGGAAACAAAAATAGGAACTGAATGCTTATGAAGCTGTTTGGGAATTGGTTGTCAGCTTGAAATTGTGGAATATCTTTCATCCTTAAGTAAACCCTTAATATGCTGAGTGACTGCTTAAACTGAAAAAAAGATAATGTAATAGGAGACTTCTACAGTAATTTTTTTATTTAGTTCATTCCCGTTCATATTTAGTGAATTTTATGAATGTATATGAATACCACAGGGACTGGTAAGTAAATGGCTTAAAGAACAGTGAGGTAGCTGTGAAAATATCCAAGAGGAAAGCAAGGATGTCTGTATGGACAGCACTTGGCTGTTCTCTTGTAATCACACCCAGGGCTTTCTTCCTGTTTGTGTGTGTGTGTGTTTCTACAGTATATGTGCAATTCTTATTAGTGATAAATATCATGGGATGTCTTCAAGATTGGAAAAAATGTAGGAGTCTCATTGTATGTGGAAGGTTTGTGAAGTGCATTGTATATAGTTATTTACAAATGTGGAGTGGTTAAATGGTCTTAACTGCCATCCACTATTTAAAAATATTATATATACAGACATAATGTATCAACAACAGATTCTGAACTGTTTTGGTTTATGTAAAGAAGGTTTATGATAGGGGTACCGTGTACTGTAATCCTGTGCATCTGTCCATGAGACTGTCTTACTAGTTGTAATAAAACTCTGCCTATAAGACCATTTTGAAAATATTTTCTTAGTATTCTGGGTTTGCAGGCTATGTGTATATTTAGAAAGAGCTGTCTTTAATTAGTCTTGTCTGATTCACTTGGTGATACAATATACCAGTGAGTTTTCCCATCACAACTGTTTCCATGGAGATGAGTAGTGACAATACTCAGCGAATGAAATGTGAAATTCATGGGGAGTTTAAAGGGAGAACACTCACTTTTACATCTTGTTGATTGGCATGATTAATGGGAAATTGAAATCATGAATCTTAATGTCACTGTATTAAAATGTTTGAATGATTGGTAGAGGGCTCCCGTTCTTTCCTGACATTTGCCTGTTTTCATTCTTTCTGGCGTGACTAAAACCTGACCCACAGTACTCTGTGTAAATTTGTTGGCCCAGCAAGTGCCTGGGTTATTGCACATGAAGCTTGTATTGGTATTGTCACTGATTGACAGGAAGAGGAGCTGGGGAGCTAGGGAGCAAAGCTAATAGGGGAAATTTTTCAATGTTTAGTAGAAGATATAGTCACCCTAGTTTTAATGCTTGTAAGAAGCAGGGGCAACCAGCCTCTTTTCTTCACGTTTATTCCAGTTAGCCAGATTATGCACAGTTTTCAGGCCCTAGCTGAATGTCTAGCAATTTTTAAATTTCTAAATTAGCAGTTTCCAAAACCTGAAGTTAGTCCATGTTACTCAGAATACTAGAATTGGTTTCTAAATATCATACTTCTATTTTCACCTACTAGTCAAGATCCTTCACACCATATTAGAAGTTATTTTTCCAAGCTGGACTGTACAGCTGGGCCATTTCACCAATCTGTAGATAAATGCTCATAACTATTTTTAGGAGGAATATTTTTTTAAGGGTATATTTATATTCATTTTTCTGTGGAGGAAGAGTATAGCAGAGGTGGAATGCGAAACAGATAAGGAGGATTTGTATTTCCAGCACTACGGGACTGATGCTCCCAGGAGAGCAGTTGTCAGTTTCCACAGATGATTGTCAACAGCATATACATGGAATCCAGGACACGTTTCTTAAGTAGGCTTGGCATTTGTACACATTCAAAGGACAAACTATTGTTTCGGTCTGTCTGCTGTCTGGATAATGCATTGCTTTCATCAGCACTGATGGTGGTTTCCCCTTGGTTGCTTAGAGGTTTTAGGATGCTCTTGTACATCTGTGATTCAGTTCCTGGTATTTTTTGCCACAGGATATTACATCTTCTTGATGTACCTTAAGACATCATGAGACAAATGTAAGAAAAATTCCTGGGTGCAGTTAATACACAGGTGTCACTTCTTGTTCTGGACATCCTTAAAGCAGAAGATTGGGAAACTGGGAGTGTGGTCTTGGAAGCATTAGGATGTAGTGGGTAGACAGGCTGAGGTATGGCAGGATGACACAGTGATCTCAAGATGCTTGATCCACCCTGCCAAACAGGGAGAACTTCTGTTCCTGCCTTCCTGATGACAGAAGCCGGTTTCACAGCAGATGGACAGTGGTTTGGTTTGTCAGACTGAGGCTGTGGCAGAGCCATCCAACATATATTCCCAGGCAGCAGTGGTCATGTAATTTGCATGCCTTGATACAGGGTTTACTGTTTTCTGACCCTCTATTTCACTTCTTACACCTTTTCTCTAACCCAGGCTTCTTCCAAGACAACAATTCACCCCGATTACTTTCTCCTCAATTGCTTAGTCACATGGGTGCCCAAATTGGTATTTCTGATGATGTTGCCATGGGAAGTTCACATTCATGTGATACTGCTTTAAGGCAGCAACAGTTCCTTGTGTCCTGCTCATCTTAAGTTCAGGCTCGGACCTGGTTGGCAGCAAGGCCATTTTCTTGCAGCCCTGACAGAAGGTACAGGAATACCCTTGGAAAGGTCTGAGTGGTTTTGGTGCTCACACCTTCCTAGGTGTTTGTTATTGGAGAGGGTCTGAGGAGACATACAACCACACTGAATCACAGACAAGCCTTTGCTCTGCCCACTTCAGCTATTCTTAGTAAAGAAATCCTGCTGTGATGGAGGCTGGAGGCTATGGTTGCATGAGCTCTTTAATTCACTGTGCTTCTGGGCCATTCCTCAACAGCCTCTTCTTGCAAGTCTTCCATCTGTGTACCTGCTACAGACACCTAACTCAGCTCCCTGCAGGCATTCCCTTCAGCTTCCCTTCCCTTCATACACACTCCCTTCAGCTGCCTTGGAGCTCTCCTCCTTTGCTGAGAAGGTCCTGCAGAGCTTACCAGGCCCAGTTCCTAGTGGGGAGGCTGGAACTGAGCCAAAGTGCAGCCACCAAGACACAGAAAAAACAGAACCTTCTTGATTGTGCAGCTTTTTAAAGAAAATATAGTGTATATACAGAGCTGGAGTAAACAATGACTGAAGGAAATAATTTGTAGAATATGTGTAGTTGCAAGAGTTAAGGACTGGATGGTAATAGAAATGTTTCCACTGTAACCCATAATTCAGTGTTTTATTCAGAACTCTAGACTGTCAGTGAATGTGCTTTCCAGATATGCTCTCTCTTCCTCCTTGTTTTTATATACTTCTTAGGGAAAAGTGCAGGAAGGCAGACATCTCAATCATATATAGCAACACTAAGGTAAAACAGAAGAGGATTCCAATAAGAATAATGATTATTCAGATAATAAGTATCACTTGTAAATGGCATTTCATCATTTTGTCTTGAGAAGTGCATGGAGTAGTTGCTTTGTTTCAGGGAGACTGGTGAGAAAGGCTATTCATATATTTGGGGGGGGTGGGGGGTGATAATAGCTGAAATACGAACTTACTTTTAGTCCTAGAAAAAGCTGATTTTTAAAGAAGAAAAAAATCTATCTTTCCTTTGGCTGTATCATTTGCCTCCATTCCTAGACTTAAAAATGGTACATGAATTCCAAAAATTAAAAATTCTTTCAGGGTTTAGAAAGCAAGCCTATCTGTTTGCAGACTGGTTCAGTTTAGCAGGTATGCTTTTGTGCTTGAAATGCAAATTGACCATCATAGAGTTCATTTGTGAAATACAGCTGTTTTGATTCTATACAAAGTGCATTGGATTCTAGGCACAACTTTACTTTTTGGGGGATTTTCAGCAAAGCTGTTGGTCAGTGAAGCCAGCAGATTGTATCACAAGGAGCCGGTAGCAGAAATAATAGACTTCTCAAACAATGAAGTCTTAACTAGTGATTCTATTACTGAGAAAATTTAGTGTACTGTTTTACCACAAACAACACTGTGCTTTTATATTGTATTATTTTGGTTGGGTGTTTTTAATTACTGAGTTTTGGTAAAATATCATTTCCATTAAGAGAGAAGGAAATTCCTTATATTCTTTTCCTTTTTTTTCCAAGTCAAAATTGACATTTGGAAAACAGTTCAGTGTTTCATTGAGAATTGTAACAGTTCTAGTATCTGTTAACTGCAGCACTGTTTTATGGTGACATTTAAGAAGGAAACAACAGTGGAGATCAAAGGGATTTTTTGTTTATTTATTTTGAACCTTATCAGCAACTCTAGAAAGCTTTTTGTGGTATTTGAGTTCTGCTAATAAATTGGTTTTGTAGTGGAGAGAACAATTGATACTTCAGGGCTGTGAACTGTGAATTCTGAGTAATAAGTTTATGGGCACCAGTGTTAAGTTACCAACATCTCATGAAAAGAATAATGATGAAGTAAATATTGCTGTTCTGCATATTATGTGAACAGTGTTTATGCCTCATTAAATTTTATGATCTCTGTAGTAGTGAATTATTCCATTAATAGTGGCTTACAAAAGTTAAGGAATAATTACATTCTCATTTGTTTTGACTCCCCTCATGCCTAGACAGAATTTGCTGACAGTGGGGAGATGCTGTGTGTGTATGTTTTTATTCATTACTAAAATAGTTTGGTTTTAAGTCCTTAAGTGCCCCATCTGGATAGTCGTGGAATTGAAGTGGGTCTTGCTGTGCTAGATTGAAATGAAAAGATAACCTCATAACTGTGCAGCTCAGAATCCAGCAATGTGTGGGATGCTTGCATACTTGCTTGCTGCAGGAGATCTGAAAATGCTGATAGCAGTTTGTTTATTGCAATGAACAGTTGCACACTAATGAGTGAGCTGTGTGACTCAGAAAAAATACCTCAAATCTTCTCTTGGCTGCTAAGATGTGATGATTTTCCAGAACATCTCAAAGAACTGCACGATGCTTGTTTCAGTCCAGAAAGTGGATGACAGTTGCCAAACTGAGAGGAAATGTGAAAGGAAGATCCCATCCCCTCAAAGGCACAGGCTATGAGTTTGTTTTCAAGTCCTTTGCTTTTAATATATTATATCCAGCAGATCTGAGCGTCCTTATTTCAAAACTTCCTTGCTATAGTTTTATTTTCTTTGAAAAAGAAAGCTGTAGAGATGCAGACCTCTTGCTATGGTTTTGGTGTTCTCATTTCAAGGAGAAAATTCTTAAAGTTATATCTCAAAGTGTTGGCGGACTTGTGGTCCTGCCATCACAGTTCAGAGGCTTTTTAAATCAGATTCTCTAGAGTAACAAATGTGGAAAGTCAAAAATTGTGTATTCCTGTCTTGTTTTTAAAGTGGTTTCAATCTCAGCTTGATTCCAAGTCTAGTCACTGTCCAAGTGTTTTGCATGTGTTTTCAGTGAGCATTGTGTGTCCCCTTATTGGGTGTCTTAGCTGTAGCTCATTGCCTTTCTTCGCCTGTTGTGGTAGCTGTCATATGGAACAGCTGCCTCTCAAACGATGTTCTCTTCAGGGCCTGGAACAAAATTCCAGTGTGCATTTGTTGTGTAACTTAGTTGCTGAAAATCACAGCAGAGAAGATCCATCTTGCATTTGCTAAACAGATTTTTGGTTGAATTTTGGTTTTGTAAGGGGTTTTTGGGTTGGTTTTTTTACACCCTATTGGGAGTGAAGTGTTAACCATTGTAAGAACATAAACATTTTCTGTTTAGCATTTCTACTGAGAAGTTTCCTAATTAGTCATCTTGCTGTTTTTGAAGAAGAAATCTTTAAAATTTCACTGCAGGGAAAGGAATCTCTGTTGTAGCAGCAGATGCTCTGCCTTGTTAGTATAGGCAGGAGCCTTTCATATGCATTTAGTAGCTCTTGATGGAAAAAGCAGTCTTTGTAAAACACTTAAACCAGAAAAAAAGTATTCCCAAATGTACTGTTCCACTTCTTTAGGTGAAAGAGGAATTTACTTAATTCCTTTAGCTTTTTAACTAATCAAAAATCAGTCAGTTATCCTGAAAAATTTAACAAACAATTACTTAGGCGTTGCAAATTCTGCAAACAATTCTGCAAACAATTAGCTTGAAAACGTATCCTTTATTCTATGAAATTTTCACCCCTTTTTTGTCCATGAGCTCTCTGTATCTCGTGATAATTTTCTGCTTTCTGAACTGTTGCCTTTCATTTGCTTTTGCATCTCTTCTTACAATCCTTGGGTGATTTGTTGTTGTCTTTTACTTCTTGTATTTTTCATTTAATTTTTTTCTCTTCTTCACAAGGTCTGGTCTTGAACAATTACAGGGAGGATGTTCATATAAATATCTCTATTATCTTCATACTGCCAGTTATTAAAATACTTCACTAGTGGTGAACTAACTTATTTGTCTAACTTTGTGGCTATCTCATCATCATTTTAAATGCATGCTTTAGGTCTTGACAGGTGAGAGGCTAGTTAATTTTAATTAACATGCTACTGGTGCTAGGCCTGGCTGATGGCCAGTTTCACTAAAATTTTTACAAAAAGTCACAAGTTACTTAATCAGAAATCACAATCAAAGCAGACTATTTCTAGATAATTATTATACTTTTCATAATATCTAGACAAAAAAGATAATCAGACTTTCAAAAGTAGTATATTGAAGAAAAACATTGCTGAAACATATCACTGTATAAGGAAAATCATGTCTTGTACATATTTTTTTATAGTAAAATTTGGGTTCATACCTCCTTGTGTTGTAATTTATTCTGATACTTCTCTGATACTGCTTCTGATGTTGTTTGTGTCACCTTACTGGTTTTTTTACTACTCAGCTGTCACATTCTCTCTCAAGCACTTGTAATATATTTTTCTGCTGAGAAGTTATGCATGGAAAGAAAATCTAGTCACTGCATTGGCTTATTAAAATTCCTCCTCAAAATTTGCTTAAATATCTGAATCTCAAAATACTGCTTTGGTTTAAGCAAAAACTTCAGATTTTGTTGGGTGATGTCAAATACTTCCTCTAGTTTTCTTCCCGACTTTACAATTCAAACAAGACATTTTTGGCTTTATTTTCCCTGTGTCTGTAAGCTGCATTTCTTACTGGAAGGAGATGAGTATTGGAAGGACTGAGAAAAATGTTGATGCCTTTCAAATATTGTATGGAGTGGACTGGTTTCCTTCTGGGGAACAGAGAGGCTTCGTATTTATTGTGTGTTTGCTTCATATGCTTGCTTTAGCATTGCTGCTTGGAAGAGATATGGTGAAGTCGATTGTGAAATGCGTGGACAGAATGTAACCTCGTGTCAGAGTTTGTTCACCTAGTGGTTTCTCACCTGCTGTTCTTTCCTTAATAATGCTGTTAGCAAGAGTAAATTCGTAATGTAGATAAGTCAAAGGAGAAAGCATTTTAAGACATGCTGCTTCATCTGTGATGCGTGTTGCTTTGCCTTGAAATTTTCACTAGGAACCCTAACTGTGGTGCCTAGCCCGCTACATATCTGGAGTCCCATGGAGTTTCTGCTTTTTCATCATGGTTTTTGAGGATTAATTATCCTCTAGTTTTCCCAGAAGATAGTCTTCCTCCTGATGCATTTAGTCCCTATATTTTTAGAATCGGTAAAGTGTATTTGGGACCCCTAGCTGAGAATTTCCTTTCTTACATCACAAAAGATACAAGTTTTATTTTAAATAAATCAATAAAAGGAATTGTAATTTCTAGTGTTTAAATAATTATTCTTTTAGTTCAGCATTAAAAACCATGCATACTAATTATGCTCTCCTGGCTCCTTTGGACTATAATCATTTTGTTACAGACTGCCAATTTGCTATACTGTTTCCTGATGATTTTTCTGTGATGCAGGAAGGGGATCTCGCTGCTACTTCCAGCACTGGAGCCCCAGCTTTAAGAACAGGTTCTGCAACCCCTTCTGCAAATTACATGATTGTTCATAGAGCATTAAAATAAATTCTAAAAAACCTTCTGCTCAAGAACATTAGTCAGTATTAACTCCACAGTTTATTTTTTTGATGTCCAGTGTTTTTCATAATTGCCTATTAAAGAGTTCCTTGCATCAGCCTCATGGAAAGCATATGCAAATGAAGACACTCCTGGCAAGGCTGGCCATGGTGAAGGCCAGCTGGGCAAGATACAGATCACTGGATTGCAGCAGATCCTGACGTGCTTTGTCCTAACTTGGGTGCTGTGGGACTCTGCCCTGTGTTGGACAGGTCATTGCCCTGCCCAACTTTTACTGCAAGAAGTAGGGACCATCACATAAAAGGAGAATTTAGCAGAGTCATACTCAAACAAATGGGAGATGGTTCTTGGCATACAACACAGAACATAGCTTCTTGCAATATGATGTTGTGGATGCTAAGTGTTTTATCTTCAAGAACTTGATGAAAGAAACATTCACTGGAGAAAATAAGGATAAACACTACTTCAGGTCTTTGGGGACTCTGAAAACTTGGATCCTGACATAGTGTTCTTTGGCAGTATTACTGCAAGCTGGGCTTAATATTACTGAGATGTCTACTCTTTACCACTATAAGAGAGCCTGAGCTCAAGAAACATTTGTCTAATGCACCACAATCAATCATTCTTTTTGTTATGCAAGGTTACTTAAATACGTGGGGAACAGCAGTGGCATTCATGTTATGGAATGCTCTTGATCTGATGTTAAAGAAGAAAAAAGGTACTGCTACGTTATCATAGTATTCTCAGTACAGTTCATTTAGCAACAGCAATTGGTTTTGTTTTCCACCCACCCCCCCCCCACCCCGTGCATCTCGTAGGTAATGATCCTTCATTCTGTTCAGTTAAAACACTGTGAGAGTGAACCAAGAGATCACATGCAGGATTAGCTAGGGAGCCACTTCACATTCTTCCTGATCACTTATGGGGATTTTTTTTTTCAATGCTTTTTCACACAAGTTTTTCTATGCATGCAGTGTTAAAAATACAACGTTTTAAAATTTAAGAGTAAACCATTACTGTTTTGTGTCTGGAATAACAAGGTTCAAGAACAAGGCACAAATGAGTAAGCACTTGTTTCAAGATAACTGGTCTCCATCAGAAGTAAATAATTTGTATGCTTTTGCTGTGCTTCCACAAATAATGTCTGGTTTACAATGGCCAAACATTTGAAATGCAAGAACAAGCTGTAATAAACAAAGGATGAATGTGAAAAGGAGAGATTACAATTTTCAGCCAATTTGCAGGTGAAGATACAGTTTCATTTGAAGTGAAACTTGAAGCTTCTTGAAATATGCTCCTGACAATTCAGTTTTTCATTTGAAATCCATCTTTCACTTTTTCTACTTTGTCTTAAGGCTTGACCTACCCGGGAGAAACAGTTCCATGTAGTTGTTGTGCTTTTTTGTAAACTTAAACTTGGAAGGAAATTTGCTATCTAACTCTGCTTGGGTGATTCAAGAGTGGGATCACACCCTAAATCTAGTAGTTCAAGGTAGCTAAAACTAAATTTGACATAAAGCTGTGGTTAGATCAGCAGAAAGCTCATTATAATCATACAGATTTAATAAAAAGTATGTCCAATTTGTAAAAACCCAATAAAATTGTTAATGCTTAGTTACTGACTAGACAGTATTTTTCCTTTTGCTTTAAAAATAATTTATCAACCTGTAAAGTTGGTATCTCTCTGCAGTGCACATATGCCTTTCCAGTTTTAATGAATTAAAGGTAGGAGAGGGGAAGATACTACTTTTTCATAAAATCCTGTATTCCTTCCACCTAGAAGGCTTTATGTGTTGTTCATTATGATTTATCTGTCTGATAGCAGTAGGCTATTTAGAAGAGTGAATTTTGTTTCCTTACACATAGTTTTGCCATTTCTGAAGCAAATGTCAGCTTCTTTAGCAAAACTCACATTCTCATTTGTTTTCCTGTTTCTTAAACTGGCTGAATTGGCTGAGTTTGAAATTGGTTTAATCAATTATTTGCATTTATTATGTGCTCTAGAAGAGTATGAGAATTTTGGAGTCTGAATGGTTTGTATATTTGGGGGTTTTTGTGTGTCCCACTTCCAACCATTCAGTAAATTACAAAAATACAATATTTTCATTCAGCTTCAATAAGTGCTTCTTAGTGATCTTAGTGATTCTTAGTAATTTTTTTAACAATGAAATTTTGCTAGGGATCTGATTATCGGTTTTGTCTTTCATATTAAGACTGGAAGCTAGGAAGATGCTGTTGGTGAAGCAGAGCCTTTTGTGCTAGAACAGATCGGAAAGTCTCTTCTATTGAAGAACTGTTCAAGAGAAAAAGTACTATTTAGAGAAGTTAATTTTATTGTAGACTCTTTCTCCCCCCCCCGATAAATAAACAAATAAACAAATAAATAAATGAAACTGTGAGCATAGCTGAACCCTTTGCAAACAGGTCTTACTTCCATTTTTCTGAAGTAGTCCTATTGTTTAAGAAACATGAAGAGGCAATGGCTTTCTGTATCCTTTAGTCAGCAAACACGGTGTACACACAGTGTGGCTGCCTCCGCTCCCATCCTTGTGCAGTGTAAAAAGTATTGATGAGGAGGTGGGTGCTGGAGTCATCATCTATTTTTTTAACCTGACAATCTGCAGAGAATTCAGTCTGGTCTTGCCATTTCCTTACCTCTGTTACATATTTAAAACCACTGGGGTGATATTTTTTTCCTGAGTGTTCATAGCACTATTTTTTTTAGTGATTTAAAAGAAACTTTGTCCAAGTCACCAAATGGGTTTATGTCTTTTTCAATTACTCCATAACTATAAAGCTGTATTTCTTTCACCATATTAAGCAACATTCTCATATCTGATATGATGCTTGATTCAGAGTTCCCCTTGGTGTGAATTAAACTAGGGTGAATTAAACTGGTGTGAATTTACACAGGAGGTAAAAACCCCAGTATTTTCTCCTAACTGATGGTTTTCACATAGCAGGATGCAGTCATGTGTTTCTGTTTCACTGAGGGGGACAGTGATATACTTGTGCAGTGTATACAGTGTGTTATACGATGCAGTGAGGCTTTGCTCACGAAGTCATTGCTCCATGGAAGCAAACCCATGCAAGGAAAATAGAAACGGCATCTTGCCATTCAGGAATATTTACTTCTGGCAGGGTCACTGCTTTTTCGTACCCTTTCTATCTGAAGAAACTTTTCAAAGCTTTTTGGAAGGTGAATGATTTTGTCACAGTGTTCCCTTAGAGAAAGTTATTGCCTATTTATACTTCTTCCTCTCTAAAGACTCTCCATTCTTAGCCATCTCCTTCCGAGAGTTCTGATGTTGCCAAGAAGTGGTTTTGTAGTAGCACGTGTGATGTTTTGCAACTGACACGTTGCTTTTACAACTGACTTTATTAATTTTCTCAAAAGAACTCCTTTTGAAGTGAACAGGATTTTTAAAAAGGCACGATTTTGTAGGTACAGGCTTCTTATGTGGTTGAAAAAAAATCTATTTACCATCTCAAAGTGTCAGTTTTTCAATACCCATTGTGTTTCAAAATAACAGTTTGCAGGTGGGAAACATTTTGAAATAATAACATAATAATTATGTTATTTTGAATGGTAGAGATTGATATTTGGGTTCTTCCATAATAATACCAAAATACTTACTAAAGTGATGCTTTCTTAGCATTTTATTAATGCAGAGCACATATTCTACACTAGAATGTTTACCTTTTACCCAGTGGAGATGTCTCAGCTGGCTGCAATGTTATTCTCTTGCATTTTTGAAGACTCAATAACTGGTCATAGCAAGTTTTACATCTGAGACTGTTTAGAACTACTGAATAAAATTTTAAGTTCTCACTGAGTGTGCTTTCATGTGGACCTCTGATGTATTTATTTACTTATATTAAAGCATTTTGAAAACAAACAGTTTTCGAACAGTTAAAAGACATTTTTGTGCACCTTCTCCTTCTTTCAAAGGTAGATATTAATGTCTGTTACATCATCTCAAGCCTAGTTTTGCTTTATTAGTCAAGTTATGGGTTTTCCTGGTAATTGGCTCAAATGGTAGATTCATGAAGTAATCCAGGAGAAGTGTTTTGAAACTGCTTTTTAAAAAAGTTGGTGGTCATAATCTTGGAGGACAAAGAAAATGAGGGGTTTAATCCAAATAAAAAAGAAGACAAACTCATGTATGTTTATCACAATCTGTCAAATCCTCAGCTAACATAGGGGTGCAAGTCTTAACACAGGAAAGACTCATGAGCTCCATGGGTGGGGAACATCTCAACATCTGACTCACTATGCAAAGAAGGAGATTTGCTTTAACATTAAGAACAGTCTTAAATCTTACCTTAACTCAGAGATGTGAGCATCTTTCTAAAATTTCTGCTAATCCTTCTTTGTAACCCACGGGATTGGGGACGTTTTTATTTGGAATATTGCAAGTAAATGTTTTACTCTGATTTGTATTTAGGCTGTTTTCAGACAGGGCAGTATGTTTGTTTGTGGGAAATCCTCCCGCAGTGGTCCCCAAAACAAAACCACTGCACTGCTCTTGCAGCGTTTGCCTTTGCAGTCCTGCTCTCCAGGGCTGTGTGCGTGAGCTGAGAGTAGAGCTGCACTAAGCAGTGACAGTGAGGGAGCTGACAGGGAGAGCTCTCTGTGCACAAACGATCCTCAGGGTTTCTCTTACGAGAAGAGGGGAACCCTTAGGGATTTAGGCAGATCATAAGGCAGGTATATTTTTGCCTGTTCGTAAGAATAGTTTTAAATGAACATTTCTTTCAAGACATGGATAGGTTCTTAGAAAATTTTTACTCCAGGGAATGAATATTTCTAATAATCGTTCTAAGAGACGTGTAGACATATGGGGGAAATAATAGTATGGTGATAAATAAGAGGTGTTTAGCAAATGCTTTTAATTTAGTCTTTTGTTGTGCACTTTCCTATTCATTCAGATATTGTAAACTGCAAACAGGTGTTTTTGAACTAAGGCTAGCCAGTAGTATTCTCATGCCTCTCCAAAAGTCATGTTAATTGATTTTTAAAGCAGCATACAGCACTAACATATAATTTGTAATTGAATATTAAATTAAAATTTTCATCAGGGCAAAATGAATATGATTTTTGCCTTAGAAGATCTTACAAGGAGTATCCATAAAAGTAAAGTTATGGTCGATGCCAGAAATATATTTACCTAGAAGGATGACAGTCAAAACAAGCAAGGCTTCTTTGGATTTCTTTGTGTTTCTAATCTCAAAAGATAATGCAAAATATATTTTCTTAATTAGAGAAAAAGTGAAATTATGCTATAAAACTTAATGTGTATGTATTTCCACCGTGTGTTTCTGAATCTAGAAACCTTATTCAGCTTTTAATTATGCATTTAAAAGCAATGTTAAATGTTGTAGTTTTAAACTTCAGCACATGAAATTCAGTAAGAGTCTGTCTCCTTAAGGTTGAACATCATGGGATTCTGTAATCATAATTTTTTTCCCTTCCTGGTGAACTTCATCAATGCTGTAAATGTGTAGCTATGCATTTCTTTATAACATTATCATTTTTTGTGAGCAATAAGCCTTCATCATTCACAGAGTACGGTGTTAAAAAAAAACAAGTTTTGCTGGCAGGTTTTCTATAATTTTTCATCTCAGCATATCAGTTTGCATGAAAGTGGAATTTATTTATCATCTCTGATATAGGGAAGTATTACTGTTTTTCACAAATGGCAAACACAGAAGTGGAGATTTAAAGTTTGTCTGGTCAAAAACATCCTATTTATTTGCTTAGAGACTGCCTAGTTTTCTAAATTCTTCATCTTAGCAATGTATTTCATTTCTTCAGTGATTTCTTCTTGATGACTGTAGCTGCTGGAAGGGCATGGCCATTTAGGAATGGTTTACAGGGGGTCACACACCCATGTCACACACCACATGTGGAAGGACTTGGCCCAGTGATTCGTAGCAAGTTGGTGGCAAGGATAGAAATAAATGCTCCAAGGCAGCAAATTCTTCTCTGATCCAGGAGAGCTCCTCTGCACTATTTAAGTGATGTTGATTCACATTTCCAAACGTACTGTTTTAGACAAAAATAAGGAAGATGATGAAAGACACACTTATGATCCAAATGATTGCAGTCTGCAGCATAAGCATGTAAATTTTATTGCAGGAGTTTCTTTTGAAGTGGAGCAGAGAAAGAATCTTTTTTATGCATTCAGTCTTGTAGTAGGGATTTTTAATAAGTTGGGCACATAGCCATATAACTACAAAATAATAAATTTTTATGCATGCCTTTAGCTAAGGGTGGAATTACCAGGCATTTTTGTTTAAAGGGCAGTAATATTCAAATATTAATGAAAGAATAATTCAAAATAGGGAGGCAAACAAAAAGTAGCATGAAATTAAGCATTGACAACTAGATTTCACTCAGGATAAACTTTCTTTTGTTGAATGGATTTTCTTTTTCCTGCAAAGTAGATCTAGATTTAATGTGGCTAATTTAATTTAGTCAAACAAGTAGTAATGGCAGTACACGGGAACTTCATTAAATTTGTCAGGTTTAGACCACTGGTCCTTATCCTGCAGCACCCTTGGTTACAGTGTCTTTATATTGGTTAAGCAAAACTTAAAGTTTGTATGATTGTGTTTATATGTTTATTTTGTTGTGTAGAAAGTACTTGAATATGACACAAATAGAAGAGGTTGGAACATTGGAAGGCTATCCTTCTAGGTCTGCAAAATAATGATGTTGTCATTGGGACAATAATAGCTGGAAAACACCACTGATACAGGGCAAAATATTGTGTAGAAGAGCATGAGTCTTCCTGGTCTGACATAAAAGGTTAAGGTGTTGTAATGCACAATGCAGGTTAATGTACTTGATATCTAGAAAAACGTTCCAATACATTTCTTCTGTCAACTGAAACTGGCAGAGAAGAAGAGTGAGTTTGAGAAGTAAGTGTTGATTGTGAGATAATTGTAGATTGTCAGTGTGATGTGACTAAGAAAAAAATAAACTTAAAAAATTAGGCTGTGGTAAGCTTTTTTTAAAGCCTTGAGAAATAGTCTCTGCTTCGGGTCAACACTGTTTATTTTGTCTCAGAGTCTTGGAATGAAAAGAGAACCAACTCCAAACCTAAAATCAGACACTTGGCAATTACACTGAGCATGGTAATCAGGTCCTCCTGGATCGGTATTTTCAGATTTTTTTCCAGGATTTCTTTAGAAGATACTCACTGTGGATCAGGAGTCTACATAAGCAAATGCTAGATAAATCTGTTTCAGGAGGGAAATACAGAAGACTTAGGATGATTGGCTGTTGAAATCACTTTTGTCAGGAGTCTGGGTACGTATCTCCACTGAAAGCCTTTATCCTTCAATAGCAATAAGGCCCGGACTGAGGATGCAGGAGAAAACTTTAAATTTTTTCAGTCTACATTTATCACTACTGAAACAACTGTTCCCTGTCTGATCTGGGGAGAAAGCTATGGATCAGATTCTTCAGATAAGTGAATGCATCCCTGCTGACAGATGAATTGAATTACAGGGCCAAATGGTTCAGATTGTATCAAAAATTGGTCAACAAGATGATAAAAATTATATAGGACCAGAAATGACAGCTGATTTCAAGTCTTCCTGTGCAGAATAATTTATGTTGGAAGCAGGAATGATCATAGAATTACAGAATGGTTTGCATTGGACAGGTCCTTAAAAGTCATCTCATTTCAACCTCCCTGCCTTGGCCAAGGACACCTTCTACTGGACCAGATTTCTCAGAGCCCCATCCAGCCTGGCCTTGAACGCCTTCAGGAATGGAGCATCCACAACTTCTCTGGACAACCTGTTCCAGGGTCTCACCACCCTCACAGCAAAGAATTTCTTTCTAATACCTAATCTAGACATACCTTTGCAGTTTGAAGCCATTTTCCCTTATTCTGTCACTACATGCTCTTGTAAAAAGTCCCTCTCTGTGTCTCTTGTAGCCCTCTTTAAGTACAGGAATGTGCAGTAAGGTCTCCCCGGAGGTTTCTGTTCTCGAGACTGAACAACCCCAACTCTCTCAGCCTGTCTTCACAGGAGAGGTGCTCCAGCCCTCTGATGATTTTCATGGTTCTCCTCTGGACTCACTCCAACAGGTCTATGTCCTTCCTGTGCTGGGGATCCCAGAGCAGAGCAGAGGAGCACAATCCCCTCCCTGCCCTGCTGCCCACGCTGCTGCGGATGCAGCCCAGGACACACTTGGCTCTCTGGGCTGGCAGTGCCATGGCTGGGTCATGTCCAGCCTCTCACCCACCAGCACCCCAAGTCCCTCTGGGCAGGGCTGCTCTCAATCCGTTCTCCACCCAGCCTGTGTTTCTGCTCATGTCTCAGCTAGCAGCTGAACTCTAAGCTGTTCAATGCAGCACCTGAGTGTAGTCACTCAACTGCTGACCTGCTGGTCAACCAAGCTCCCCTTTCTTGCAGGGAGACTGGTGGGAGGGTGACAGCATGATTGTGTGGGATAGAAGAGGTTTCAAAGCATAATCCCCTATTGTTTTCCCTTTCCCTATAGAATGATTTTGAGTGTCTTGGTAGCAACAGTGAAAGTTTAAGCCCTTCCAAAAAAGAAGTTCGTGTAGTCCATGATGTTACAAGGAAATTAAGAGTACTATCACCCACATTAAAGTTCTCTAACTGTTTCATCCCGAACCTCCAGGGGTTCAATCAAAATTTGCAATAAAAAGAATTTAACACTAGCGACTGTGCTAGAGTACGACAGACCTTTCTCCACTGCTTATATACTCTCAGATAACTACTTAAAACATTAGAAATATATATGATTTTTAAGGCAGCAGCTCTTATAGTTAGTTGTGGTGTTGTCATTCTAAAAAGAGGTGATAATGTTACTCACTACATAGAATACAATATTTACATACCTGTTAGATTAGTGTTATAGCATTTCTGTAAAATCATATCAATTTCTTGGACAGACCATTTGGTAGTGGCAGCCCATTCTCCATTTATTAGATTTTTAAACTCACTAACAACCAGATAGACCTGATAGAGCCTGAGGGAATGCAAATAGAAGAATTCTTCATCCTGGGACTATTTGTCCTGGGAGCAGTGATAAGCTAGTAATGCTGATAAATGTTGTGTTAGGGAAGAGTTAGATCACTAGGGTTTCTCAGAGATTGGAGTTCCAAAAGACAGGTCCTGGCTGATGACGAGGTTGCCACTGTTTTACCTTGACTAGCAATATTCAGCATATTACTTGCTTCATGCTCTGCTGGAAATTTCACTTATGAGAGTGAGCTTTTTAATATTTCTGGCCATTATACACTTAGCTTAGAAGGAGAGCACAATGGCAGACAGATTGATCTATGCTTGATTTTCATGTGTTGCTTTTGAATCCCGGATCAGTGAATAAAGTTTGTAGTCCAAGAAAAATAGATCAGTCCCCAGGCTGGAAACTGCTCATTTTTTGTTGCAGCATGACAAAAGGATGGCAGTACTAAGAGTTCTCATATAGTGTCCTAAGGTCAGTTTTGTCACGTACAGTGTAAATCCCAAATAATTTAATGGGACAGTTTATGCTGTAATTATTTATTGTCTGTGTTGCAGCAGCACCTAGTGGTTCAAATTAAGATCAGAAATGAACTTTCATGGAACATGATCTCTGCTGGGAAAGCTTTCATTGAAAGTAGATAGAAAGGAAATAGGAAGATGTGGGAAGCCAAGGCAGAGAACAGGGAGGTGCCTTTTAATCCACTGCAGGAGAGCTGAGTTACAAGAGACCTAAGTTTCCATAAAGGGTCTAATTTCTCTTTTATATAGAAACATGCTTTTTCCTAGCATCAGCTCTTGTTAGCTCACTGCCTTTGAAAAATGGATTTTTTTGATATGGGCATACCTTCTTACTTCTAATCTTAGTTAGAAGTCTATAATTGTAACACTGGTCAAATTTGAACAAATACTGCAGCCCAGCTACCTGTTGTTAAATATCATTCTTTGAAATTTGGAACATGGCATTTGGATTGCTCACTGCATCCCAATGCATGATTCTTCTCTCACTTGGCTGCTATAAAGGCTTCACAATGATCTAGTGTACATTAGTAATCCAGCTGGACTCACCTCCTGAAAGGGGGTCTGTAAAGAGAGTTTAGTTGAAATTTCCAGACATATGAAGGACAAGAAGGTCATAAGGAGCAGTCAGCATGGATTCACCAAGGGGAAGTAATGCTTCCTCTGATAAAGTTCTGTGATTTAATGGATGGCTTGAAAACTGGTAGAACAGCCAGTGATTAGTGGCAGAAAGTCTAGCTGGAGGCCAGTGTCAATACTGGGTCCAGTCCTGTTTAATATCTTCCTTTAGGACCTGGAGAAGTGAGCAGGGCATACCCTCAGCAAGTTTGCAGTAGACCCAAAACTGGGAGGAGTGGCTGGTATACCAAACTGGGTATACCACACAGTGGGGCACACAGGAACATTATGAAATTCAGTGTGGGGAAGTGCAAAATCCTGCAGCTGGGGAGGAACAACTACAGGCAACTGGAAAGCAGAAAGGACATGAAGGTCCTGGTAGACACCAAGGTGAAATAAACCAGCAGTGTACCCTTGTGACAAAGAAGGCAAATGGTGTCTGGGCTGTACTGAGCAAAGTATTGCCAGCAGGTTGAGCGTGGTCATCCATCCTTTCTGCTTGGCACTGGTGAGGCCATACTTGCCGTGCAGTTTCCACTTCTGGGCTCCCAAGTAAAAGAGAGATGTGGAGAACCTGGAGTGGGTCCAGTGGAGAGAGCCCAACAAAGGGTCACAAAGATGGTTACAGATCTTGAGCATCTCTTTAGCAAGGAAATGCTGAGAGCTGGGACTTTACAGCCTGGAGAAGAGATGGCTCAATTTTTGTAAATATCTGAAAGTCCAAGCCTGACTTCTCATACTGCTGCTCAGTGATGGACCAGAGGCAACTGGCACAAACTGTAACACAGGAGGTTCCTTCTGAAGACCAGGAAACACTTTTTTTGCTGTAAGGGACACTGAGCACTGGCTTAGGCTGCCCAGGGAGGTTTTGGACTCTCCATCCTTGGAGAGATTCAAAAGAAGTCTGGATGTGGTCCTGGGCTGTAGGTGGGCCAGCTTGAGGCAAGGGGGATGGGCCAGGTGACATCCTGAGGTCCCTTCCAGCCCCAGACATTCTGTGATTCTATCATATAGTATCTGTAAATCATTCGAACATGAAGTTGATATGACAACATTTTTAGTACTATGGAAATCTGAACAGCTTTTAGAGATTTTTGGATCAGAGCTTTGATCTTACTCCTAAATATTTATTAAAAAAACCCCGACCTTACCAAGAAAAGTGTTAGGAGACTTTAGTCATGACTCATTGGCAATGAAGGAGGAAAAATTAAGGACAGAAACAGGGAGTCTATACTTGTGGCACAAACCTGGTATTCATGCAGCTCCCTTCTGCTAGCTTTCTGACGGTTTGGGGATGTTGTTTTGCTTTGTGAAAACCTGATGTGTTGCATCATTCACTGTGTAGAATTATATAACAATTTTGGTACAACACTTAACCCATTAAATTTGTAAAAATAGTTCAGCAAAATAAGATAAACATTTAATTTGGATTTCCAGGCTCACAGCAAGTACTGCATTTTAAGTCCAGCACATTCTCTGATGGATTTCCTCAATGAAGGAAATAGAATGGGCTTTCTGTTGAAATAATCATTTTTGTGTAGTTGAGGTATAGGGATCTACTGTTTCAAGAATGTTGAATGAACCCAAATTTAAATTTATTATGCTACCAGGGGTTTATTAAAGGAATTACTTAGAAGCTAAGAAGTGACAAAAGGTAAACTGGAACATGAAAGAATATATATCTATCACTTTCTGCTTACGCTTCTCTTGTCAAGCTTCCTACTTGCTTGTTTGTCAGCTTTTTTCAGACTCAGTTTTGCTTTCTGCTCTGCAGCATCAGTGCATGGCACAATCTAGAAGAATTCGTCTGCTGGTTCTTCCCCTCCAGACATCACCCTTTCAGCTTGTCACCTTCACAGCTTACAGGTCAATTTTGTTGTGATACCAGTAGTAAATGTAGATGTTTAGCTTGACTTGTTAATTTTTATTTTCCTGATTTCTGTCTATTTGCCTGCCTGTCTTCAGGGTCTAAGCTCCCTGGGGCATGGGCCATACCTTCTGGAATGTCTGGAAAATGCTAGCACATTGTGGCTACTACCATGTACACAAAAAAATCTGTGGCAAGCAAAGATTAAGAGGATGAATGAGATGAGTAACTGGAAGATGTGAACTCCATCAATTCTGTTAAACTGTAGGAACATTTTGTACTCTAAGGTCAGCAAGAAGCTCCCATTTTTACTTGCCTAATATAGCTCTCATAACTGTATTCTCTCTTCTGGGATGACTTCTAGTCATGTAATACTAATCTGAAATAATTTTCCCTTACTGTTATTTCTTGGAAAATAACTGCCATGTATAGTGAAGTCGTTCTTGTGGTAAGAGAGACAGAGATGTATGCAGTAATACATTTATATGTCTTGCTTTTGCAGAAGTTTTTTCAAAATACTGCAAAGGCTCCCTGTGTTTTTTCAAGTTAGTTCTTTTAGTGTACATCAAAAACACTAAAAGATTGGAAAGCTTGTGTTAATTTAATAAAAATCTAGTTTGTTTATTGCACAGTTTCACTGAGCACTCGGAAAACTGGATTGCTGGAATTCACTGTGATGTAAAGGACTTGCAGTGACAATCGTTAACTGCTATCATTGAAATAAAAAAATGTTTTGAACATCTGTTGCTCTTGGATTTCCTTGCTCCATAATGCATATTTATTGCTCAAAGGTTAGGATGTACCTGTGGTTATGCAGTTATGGAGCATCCTACAACAGGAACTGAAAAAGCTGTGTGTTGGAGGAGGGTTGTTTGGTTTGGGGGGTTTTTGTGATGTATTTCTGCATTGAACTTTCATTCTTATATGACCTTTGTCTACCTGCTAAAATTTTTAAGAGTCTTGTATGGAGGTGTCATTTTTAAATGATTATTTGTTTTCTTTAAATCTGAGTTTTAAATTAAAATGTGAAATCATCAGATATGTCATTATGGACAAGGCTATGAGAAACAGACATGATTTTTAAAACCACTAAACAGTGCACATAAAGTTAACACATAAAATTGCCATGATTGGAAATAAATCCTGTCTCCATTTCATATACGAATTCTGTAACTTGAACTCTGCTTCTTGCTTTTTCTCTCATTTCTACAGTTTGTGCCAGTCCTTACAAACACAGTTAGTAAAAATACCCATTTTTAATAATAAAGACATATTGCAAATACTGAAATTGGAAACAAATTTGTACTGCAATCAGTGTTTCAAATTAGTGTATTAGAAACATGTGCTTCCTAAACTGTATTTACAATAAGGCTGGAATAAAAAATTCATTTTCTTTGAGCAGTAGCCATGTTTTTCTTAGTTTGATTTGTAGACTGCTTGGTTTTTAACCTTTTTTATCTGTTAACTTTAATAACTGTTATTCTTAAAACGCGTACCTCTTAATTGCTAATCTGCTAGTCTTATTTTTTAGGAGATGAGTATCACTAGTCAAAAGATTGTAGTTAATTGAAGTTTCTTATTGTTCTCTCTTCAGAGACAAAATTGAGGTAGACTTCACTATAAGCATACAAATATGAAGACTGAAGGCTATAAATGCAAACATTTTCATTATAAAATGCTGAAAACTACAGTGCAGCTGAAACAATTGCACATATACTTTCTTTGCATTCTATGTGCTGTAGAGACACTGATTTCATTGAATTTTGGACATGATGCATTATGGGTCAATATTTGTGTCTGATAAATTGCTTTCCTGATTGGTAAATAATTGAGGCTTATATGGAAATATTAAAAGCGGTAAGACAGATTCTGTATAATTTTAAATTAAATTAGCATAATAAGTTAATTACATATTCGATTAATTTAGGGGTTTTTTTCTGTCTGCGTTACTATCCCAGATGCTGGTCATTGGGTATTATATTCAGTGCAGTATACCATTGAAATACTGTAATATTCTTCTGTAACTGCCTAAGTCCGGAGTTGTGTACAGAGGGATCTATAAAGTTGGAATATTTCTAGTTAGTATTACGAATTAAAAAATGAACTTGTAAAGCCCAAAGGGCTCCAGCTCTTAAGGCGATGTGTTTGTAATTAACAGGCAGCCGCGGGAGGCTGCAGAGTGGCGGCTCTGAGTGATGAAGTGCTGCGTGGCTGGGCGGCCGGCCCCGCGTGGGGCAGGCTGGGCTGGGCTGGGCTGCGGGGCTGGGGCAGGCTCCCCGGACACGGGCTGCCTGCCGTGCTGGGGCCGGGGCTGGGGCAGGCTCCCCGGGGCACGGGCTGCCTGCCGTGCTGGGGCCGGGGCTGGGGCAGGCTCCCCGGACACGGGCTGCCTGCCGTGCTGGGGCCGGGGCTGGGGCAGGCTCCCCGGACACGGGCTGCCTGCCGTGCTGGGGCCGGGGCTGGGGCAGGCTCCCCGGACACGGGCTGCCTGCCGTGCTGGGGCCGGGGCTGGGGCAGGCTCCCCGGGGCACGGGCTGCCTGCAGTGCTGGGGCCGGGGCTGGGGCAGGCTCCCCGGACACGGGCTGCCTGCAGTGCTGGGGCCGGGGCTGGGGCAGGCTCCCCGGACACGGGCTGCCTGCCGTGCTGGGGCCGGGGCTGGGGCAGGCTCCCCGGGGCACGGGCTGCCTGCCGTGCTGGGGCCGGGGCTGGGGCAGGCTCCCCGGACACGGGCTGCCTGCAGTGCTGGGGCGGGGCTGGGGCAGGCTCCCCGGGCACGGGCTGCCTGCAGTGCCGGGGCTGGGGCTGGGGCAGGCTCCCCGGGCACGGGCTGCCTGCCGTGCCGGGGCCGGGGCTGGGGCAGGCTCCCCGGGGCACGGGCTGCCTGCCGTGCTGGGGCCGGGGCTGGGGCAGGCTCCCCGGACACGGGCTGCCTGCCGTGCCGGGGCCGGGGCTGGGGCAGGCTCCCCGGACACGGGCTGCCTGCCGTGCTGGGGCCGGGGCTGGGGCAGGCTCCCCGGACACGGGCTGCCTGCCGTGCTGGGGCCGGGGCTGGGGCAGGCTCCCCGGACACGGGCTGCCTGCCGTGCGGGGCCGGGGCTGGGGCAGGCTCCCCGGACACGGGCTGCCTGCCGTGCTGGGGCCGGGGCTGGGGCAGGCTCCCCGGACACGGGCTGCCTGCCGTGCCGGGGCCGGGGCTGGGGCAGGCTCCCCGGACACGGGCTGCCTGCAGTGCCGGGGCTGGGGCTGGGGCAGGCTCCCCGGACACGGGCTGCCTGCAGTGCCGGGGCTGGGGCAGGCTCCCCGGACACGGGCTGCCTGCAGTGCCGGGGCTGGGGCAGGCTCCCCGGACACGGGCTGCCTGCAGTGCTGGGGCCAACTACCCGGGGCAGGGGCTGCCTGCCGGGCCGGGGTTGGGGCCGGCCTTTCCCGGCTCCCCCGGCCTTTCCCGGCTCTCCCGGCCTTCCCGGCCTTCCCCGGCCCTCCCGGCTCCCCGGGCACGGGCTGTGGCCGGGCGGGCTCTGCCGCTCGCAGCGTGAGGGCCTCCGAACGTATTCGTGCCTTTGCCCTCTCTTAGGCCAGAAAGTACCGGAAGAAGAAGCAAATTACAGTAGGTAGGTGGGGGACAAGGAAGGAATAGAATACCTCAGAGGGGCTTTTTCTTCTTTTTCAGAACAAATGGGCAGGTTTGACTTTATCTGCAGTATTTATTGTAGTTTTTGGCTAGCGTTACTGCATACCAATAACTTACTTTCTACTACATTCAGGTTTTACCAGATGACTGTTAATGCAGTCAGAATTAATTGTCCTTACGATTTATCCATTATTCTGTTTTACGTTTACACTTCACCTTAAATCAAGTTCACTTCTGCTTCTGAACGAATCGTGTGTTATTTTAGTCATGCTGGAGGAAAAAAGTTGTGTTACTCCAGGCTCTGTCTGAACGCTCCCAAGTTGTTGAGTCGTTCCGGATTTTTAGTTGAGGACAATACCTGCTGCACCCCATTGCCCTGCAGCCATGCAGCGGGGTGACCCAGGATGTGTCTGCTGGTTGTAACCACTTGAGAGACTGGAAACGTCTACCCCTTTTTTCCTGCCAAGTTCTATGAAATAAAGACTGTGAAATTAGAAGAGAAATATACTACAGAGGTGCAACATGTTAATTTCTAGAGCACTGGCGAATGTGTGTGCCTGTGTGAATGCTTAGTCCCTTTCTGAATAAACATAAATATAACATACAGTACCGGGTTTTGTGAGATCTTACAGAGAGAAGAGAGCAGTTACCATTGGCTTTGGTCAGATAATTCATGTAAATTAAGATTATAAATGTTGTCATTCATATACAAGTGAGAAAACCAGCTCTGCTGTTATTTTAAGATGAGCTTTAAAAGGGAGAGTTTCCTCTGCAAAAACAGCCTCTGATGTGATTTACCCACTTTGTGCTACTTTTTCCTGCCTCTCCTCTATCTCCATCTCTTCTTATTGGTAGGGTTTTTTAAACTTGCTTACTGCCTTCTTTTTTTTTTTTTTTTTTACCCTTTTACCAGTTTATCAACCAGATTATCAGATATGTAACTATTCACTATTTTACTGGAAGTTGTGTTTCAGTGTTTTTCACAGACTGTAATCATAGTTATGGTTGCAGATACCACTTCTCTCAGGTTTGAATGCACAGTGTTGGCATTAACAGCTTAATTTTTGAAGAACCTGTAAATCCTGAAACCTGTCTTAATCTGTGTCCTTTACTTTTACAATTGCTGTTCTTCTGAAATTTGTCTTTTCTGGTGTGTTGCACTTTTTTGTAATAATTAAACAAAGGTGCTAATGTCTCCCTTTCATAACTATTTTAGATTTTTTGCCATAGTGGTAGGTGTTTTGAGTCTTCCAATGAGCATTATTAAGAAAATTTGAATTATTTGTAATCATCAGTTGTCTCCAATTAGTTGCATAGGATTGAATAAACACTTTGATTTCAGGATTTAACATATTTTTGGGATTACTCTCAAAATTTTGTTTACATTTGATATTGAAAGTAGTCGTTTGCAACATGTGACTTTGCAAGAAGAGAACAGAGTGTCTTTTGGAATTTTGGCTGAAGTCTTGCAGTACTGTCTTGGATTTACCTTTTCATTGTTCATAGCCTAGATGTCTTGGCAGAATGCATACTTTTTGAATTGTTGGGTGATGACTTTGGACTTGGATTTAAACAGCAGTTGTGTATCATTGTAGGACTCTCTTTTAGCAAAACATAATTTTATTTTAAAATTTTTATGGTTTTAAAGAACATTTAACTCAATACCTTGTTATTTTAGTGTGATTATGTTACGTGCTGTTTCCAACTTCATTATATTCATTGTTAGAATTTTTTTCCATAATATAAGAGGATCCAACCAATGATCTATTAAACTGTATGTACATATATTAAACTGTATAGCTTATATAAAGATTGTATTTATATAGCATATCTAAAGTTGCATTCATGGTTGCATATAAATTTGATAGCCCTGAAAGTGTAAAGTGAATGCAGAGTGGGAAAAAAAGGTAATGAAAATGAAACAGATGACATGGGGGCCATATAGCTCAGCTGTTTTTATTTTTGATCACTTTTTGTATTAATTCTGCAGTATGGGAGGGAGGGAGATGTTGTTGAGCTCTATTTGGATATCACTAAGAAAGACTGGCCTATGAACAGCATGCTACAATTGCCACGTTAATAAGGGAGAACGAAAAGAGAAACGGCAATTAAATCCTGTGTCCCTAAAGAGATTTGGAACCTCTCAATCCTGCAGCCTCAGAGGGACCCCAGGTGGGTCTTGCCGCAGCATGTTGTGCAGATGCTGTCTGGGGATAGATTCCTCTTCCTTATCACAGTGCCTTTTATTTTGTGTAACAAGCAGTGTTTCTCCTAAGAGCCTGGCATGGCCCCTCTGTTGTGTCATGCTCCAGTGCCACCCGGAGCAAGGCAGCAGGTTCCCTGCGGCTGCTGAGTGCAAGGCCCAGTGGAGTGAGCACTGCCACACCAGGAGCCCTACATCCTCAAGCGCGCTGTCTGCCACGGGGCTCCCAGTACACTGCTTCCCTTGACAGGGGCAGGAGGATGATCTCTTCTGAGGGGGGAGTAAGTATAGGAAAAAGACCTGGTGATAGCTTTCCAAGTGAAGACCTTGGTGCAGCTAGCCAATTCTAATGCAGTTTGAGATTTTAATTTTGGAGTGGATTAGACAGTTGTTGGTAAGAGGATGAAAATGCCTCTGATGGCCCTTCAGTGGTAGCTTTCCCTTGCTATTAGTCAGATACAGCTGTGAACAGATGCAAAAGACTTCAAACCCGTCTGTCATGTAAACTCATTATTTCTAACATTATGTAGGTTTAAACAAAACTCTGCAACTTGGGCAACTCGGTCCAAAACAAAGAGTACCAGGTCACTGACTGTGTGATGTGGCTCACTCAATTTATTTTATTTTAGTGTCTGATGCTTTGACCTGTCTGTAAACACATAGCTTAAGGAGGGTTGTGCTACCTCCATTACGTGTACATTGATCCACACAAGCAGTAACTGTAGCCCATCTTACATTTTCTAAGCTGTTTTTGAGAACTTGCACTTCTGAAAGCTCTGGTGAATTTAAAGTCCTACTGTGACTACTGCTGCTCTTCAAACAGTACAGAAGCAGTATTTCAATCCCTGCAAAATCATTTATTAAAGGCATTTCTGAAGCATAACTATCAAGTCCAAGGCACTACTCTGGCTTTTTTTTTTCTGTTATGCAACAATTTTGGTGCTGAAGCAGTTTCAGTGTTCCCAGTTTTTTTCCTCTTCCTTTACCTCACATTTTTAGAAAACAGCTAATTCATTGTGGTAGAGAACAGATTAGAGAAAACCAGCAGCGGCTAAAACAGTGAATAAAAGATGATGATATAAAAGCTGTCAGCAGCAAAAAATTTAGGGAGCTTGCATCTGGAACAGAGGTACTATCGGTTGAATTCTACATACAGAACTCATTAAGCATTCAAGGTTGGAAGTATTTAAATTTCTTATTAGTGTTTTCTATTTTGTTATCTCATGTTAATGTTGATTAGCATAGCACACTGTTAGACAAACTGCTGATTCGTGGCAACCAGTGTGCCTTTTGAGGACTTCATTGCCTTTCAGCTAAATAATAATACTGCATTAATAATACCTGGAAAAGTTAGACATAAGCCCTTAAGAAAGTTTGCTTTAAAGCATTTTAATAATGCAATGAAGTCTGTGAGGGTCACTCATTCTTTTCAGTCTATTATGTGTACAAGTCTTCAGAAAAAAAGGCTCCTTAACAACTTGAAGACGCAGACAGAATGAGCTCAGCATACCTAGCTTCTCGCCTGAAGTTTAGAGATTATGTGTATGGTTGATAACTGCTCCTTTGCTACAGTGGAGTGTGTACAGCAAGGATAAAATCTATTTGCAGACACAGGCTTTTCTCAGGTGCTTATCCAAGAATCTCAGATGAGAGCTGCAGATATGAACATCTGCATTCTCTGTTTCTATTGGAAGGTTGATTTTTTGGGGTTTCTTTTGTGATGTGGGGTTAATACAAGGAACAAAATAATCTTAAAAAATCCTTAAAACTACATAATGTCTTGGGGAAAAAAAGTGGATTAAAATGGGAAGCATCTAAAGCAAATTACTGAATTGACTTTTGGAAAGTGACTAGGTGTTACAGTAAACAAGATGTTTTACAAAGAGGGTGTTTTTCAGCTTAGCATTTCTACTCACTCATCTTTTCTCCTTCTGTCTAAACGAGTGTTTTTATGATTTCATGCTTCCCAGGGTATCTCGCTTCACAGCATGCTGCAATCACCTTGCCTTTGGCCCTAGAGGCTGAGGAGCCCTCCAAAAATAAATGGGAAAAGCCAGAAGCTGTCTCCTCGACTTAGCATTTTCTTTTAGCTCTGTTTAATGGCAGAATTTTGTTGGGTTTGGTCTCAGAATGGTGTCTCTCCAGCGAAAGCATCCTCTGGCAGCCACTGTCTGCTGCCTGCTGCTTAGGGGCATCAGCTGGGATGCTGTGCACAGCTGTCTCCTGCAGAAATGCCTGCCAATGCCTGCTCTCAGAGCTTTTCAGCTACTTGTCCTGTACAGCATCGGCTTTTCAGCTACCCAGAAGTGTCAAGAGCATGGAATTCTGCAACCATGCTGAGGAAGTAAATCTGTTGGGCTTTTTTCTTTACAGTTTTGTGCTTAAAATGAAAGCAAAGCAAACAGGCTGGTAGTTGTGAAACTCTAAAACCTCTGAAAATGCATAGGATAGTAAGTAGAGGTGGTTCTTTCCAAGTATGGATGTGCCACTGAAATCACAAGGCTGACATAAACATATTGTTTGTTTCCATGACACAAAGAGAAATGCATTGTTGCATCAGAAAATAGCTGGATGGGAAAATATAGCACTTTGTTACTTTAGAACTACAAAACAGGTCTCTGATTAGTGTCACTCTAATACTGAATATTCATGCTGGATATATTTAGATTTTTACTTGTAGACACACCTGAGTTGCTTTCCTTCAGCCTAGGTAGCTGATGTCAGTGTTAACATGGTAATTCAGTTCTAGAACTGACCTTGTCAGTCAGAACAGACCTGTCAGTTCAACTCAGGCCAGGCACCACTTCGGTGCTCTGGCTGGCCTTTGGAGATCTTGGTTTGTCCAGTTCAAAGTATGACTAAAGTATGTTTGTATAGGTGGTCATATAAAGTCGTTAATATTTCTATTTGAGTTATAATTATCAGCAGGGAGCTAATTTAACCCTTTCTTGTCTCATTACATGTGAATTTTTAAAATAATTCAACTTCTTCAGAATCAACTTCTTCTTCAGAAGGGAAAACCCTTCTTCTTAATGGGTATTGTAACACTGTAGATTGTCAATGGTTTCAGATTACATCTTTCAGAAATTTAAGTAGGCTTCAACCTACTTGAGCCTGTTGTCTTCAACAACCACTTTCTATGACACACAGAGGTTTGTTGTTTTTTTTTCACAGATTCCAGGTTAGTTTTATTACATACTGATCATGGATTAGGATTAGTGATTTTGGACTTGTGTTCCAGAAGCAGATTTCCATTCGTTCATCCAAGAACATTCATTTGAACAAATTTGTTATATCTCTTTTGGCAACAGCCGTTTTGTCTTGCTTGTTTCTGTTCCTTTTTCTTTAAAAAAAAAAAGAAGAAGAAAAGAAAGACCTTTTAGAAGATATGTGAAGATTTGTATAATCCTCACCCAAAGTTAAAATGGAAACACAGACACTAATGTCCTTAGTATATTGTCCTAGCTCCAGCCCTGTTTAACATCTTCATTAATAATCTGGATGTTGGCAGCAGGTTTGCAGATGACACAAAGTTGGGATGAGTGTTTGATATGTTAGAGGTCATACTTCCATCTAGAAGGACTGTAAAAGGCTGAAGAAGTAAGCCAGCCAACTTGTCTCTGAAGCCAAGACCTACTGGTTTTGGTAAGAATTTTCATCATGCTAATTAAAATACTTCATGCTTCCATTGGACAAATATGAAGTTATTCTTAAGGTTACACCAATAACTAACACAATGTAACAACAACAATTGTTGCCTTTCCTTTGGAAAAGTAAATTTTAATTACTGGGGGTTTAAATTAAATCCATTGAGGTAACCTGTACTAGGCATGGATGCATCTCATGTTTGGGAAGAAGAGGAAGTGCTGGCTTTTTCTCTTGGAAATATGAGATGAGATTATTGACATACAGGGGATTTTGCACATTTAATTGATATTCATAGCTTTTAAGATATTAACAGGACTATAATTACAGATTTGACATTAGGGTAAAAATTTAGTAGTCTTTTAAAAAGATTGTATGCACTGTTTTGGCTTTAGCAAATTCTGTAGAAGTTTATAATACATATATTTATATAGAAATGTTTTAAAGCAAAAAAGCCACACTTTGGACCCAATTTTTTGTTTCTCTGATATTGCTGACATCATAGAAAGTTTATGAAGTTTTGCAAAATAATTATATTTTTTTAAATGGTTGCATATGAACGTTTGTATGTACAGAGAGGAGAAATAAAATTGGCAACACTGTTCTGTAAGTCATTAAAATATCTAAAAATGTAATTCTTGTTTTGTAGGTTTGTAGTATCTTCAGCTTGTCAAAAAGTGTGCAATAAAATAAGAAAAGCAAGTTCTCCAGTTAATGCCTAGTTCCAGCCACCCTGCTCTGACTCCCAACATTGTTCTTGATTTTAGGTCTGCTCTTCTGTAGCCATCTGTTCGCTTCCTAAAATAGCACTGCTTGTGTCTCAATTTAGAACTTTTCTCATTATCCATAATACATTTTAACTTCCCTTTGTACGATACTCATTTTTTAATGCATTGCTGAATATGTGTATGTTAAGTAGTTGAACAGCAACTTTATGTTCATAATTGCACCAACATATTTTGGGTTGTCAAACATTAGAAATAATTCTCGGTTTTCAGCGTTCTCTTTTTTTTTGTAATTGTTTTCATTGTTATGAGTATTACTTCATTTGGAATTAGTCAAATACTAAATTATAAATACACTAGCAAGCTGAGAAATGGTAGCATGAAGTCTCACAGTAATTCCAGACTGATCCTATGTTTTCAGTGATTCAAGGCAATGTGCATGACTGACTGCTGCTGGACTTGTGATGGACTAGAGAGATAAGAGCCCTGTCTTTGGAAGGGAACTAGTTTGCTTTTTTCCTCTCTCCAACCATTGATTTCCAGTGCTTTCTATCATATTATCTTTCATGACTCTAGTTTTCTGTAATGATTTACAAGCTTTGACAGCTCTGATTTTATAAAATTCATGTGGAGTTGGTCATCAGGTTGGAAAAACTGTATTAGGAAGGAGACACGAGAAGAGGAAAAGGGAATTTGGGTTTAAGGAATTTTTATAGGCAAAAGCAGGCATTATTACTGAAAAAAAATTTTAAAAAATGTTTAGTGTGTATGTTTGGCTGACAGATTTTTTCTCTCATAAAAATGCTGAAAGCCTTATTCACTGTTGAAAATTATAAATGTTGACACTTTTAAAAGTTGAGTTGCTAACCTGCTCCATATTGATGGAACAGTTCTTTGGAGGAGCAAAATGGCCTTTCTCATTGAACTGATGAAATTGCAAATGTGGGCTTTGGTTTAATAGTGGTTATGTTGATAGTGTTCACTAAGACATTTAGATTTTTTTCTCAGGTACTTAGGAACTTTTTCAGTATCTGTTATTATTTCTTATTATACTTCTGTAAATTCATGGAAGTCATTAATGAAATTCATGAAAACTGCATAGCAAACATGGATGTCATGCATACCTATAAATTTTAAGACCTTTTCTATTTTTTTAAGTGACTGCTGATTTTAAGAAGAATTGCAGAATAAACTAAGAAATTGTGCAATCCATTGGGTATCCAATTCACTCAACAGTCCATTTAAGGGGGAATTTAATAATGTTGCACATGGCAGAATACACTAAAAAAAAAAAGAAAAAAACATTTGCTAGAGAAGTGTTTTCTTCTTTCCCAGTTAAATTATCCTGATGTCCATTTCTATTTTTATAACCTTCAAATGGCTGGTTTAAAACATAACAGCTCAAAGGTTTCAGTAAGGACAAAAGTAATTATATAATGACAGAAAATGACACCAAGCTTTTCAATGGTATATACCATTTGTATCTATTCTTGTTGGCCATTTGTGAACAGTGAGGATTACTGAAAGTGCTGTGAAAAATGATAATCCTATCATTCTAGTCATCCTTCCCTCATTGTTGATCAAGCAAGAAGAACTCAGGGCAAATAAGGAAAACCAGTATACACTTATGACTTGGAGTTTCAGAACACCCACAAGAACATTATTCTTGATGGGGCTGTAACAGTGGCAAGAAGGAGCCAGTTCAGCCTCCCTGGCCGAGACAGCCAGCCATGCCCGCAGCCTGCGGGTGGCTGCGAGCCCGGAGAGCCGAGAGCTGCAGCGTGCCAGCAGGCAGAGGCAGGGCTCTGTGATCGCCTGGGGGCTGCTCCGGGGGGCTCTGCCGGCAGGAGCCCCTCTGGAGCTGTGCTCTGCTGCCTCCTGTGCTGCGGCACCGCTGCCTCGCCGGGCGCGGAGGGCACAGCTAGCGAGGGAGAGCCCTTGGCGGGGACTCCACGTTGCCATGTTACAAATGTGGCAACTGCTGCGCTGCTTTGGAGCTGCGAGAAATTTACATGGAGTGTTCGTATGGGGTGTCATTCTCCTACAAATGCCAGCATGGCTTGGTGTGGTCCTGACAACTGATTGATTGATTGGATTCATTGCCTGGATAAGCAAACATATGAGACATGACAGGCTGTATAGGCTTTAAAGACTTCTCCCATTTTGTTGCTTGCTGTAGGCTTAGAGTTAAATATAGTTAAAGATTTGGAATCAGCAGAGAGGGGAAAAAGTTAAGAATAAGGAGTCAAATATCAGTGTGACAAGATTATTTCCAGAATACATAATTTTTTCCCTGTTCAGGAGAAGAAAAAGGTGATGTGTTTATTCACATCAAACTAACAGGGACAGCAATAAAATGATGCTATTCTGTTGCAAAGGTGTTTAGGAACAGAAGTGACTGTGAGTTTCTGAAAGATGAAGTAAAGTAAATAATCATCAAGATAATGTCGAAAGTTGTGTTTAGGTAGCAAAGACAAACAGGAGAAATAATGTAGGCTACCTAATGCATCAGTAATTCCATTTTATTGTAACTAATAAGGAATGAAATTTTGAGCATGGCTAAAATACAGTAGTTCAAAAAAGAGTCCACTATGATAGGAGCAAACATGCTTAAACACTTGGAGGACCATTCACAGGAGGAAATGCTGGCCTACAGTTCTCTGGGCTTATGTCACATAAAGATTGCACAGGCTGCAAGGCACTTCTATTACTGCCTTACATCTGTTATTAAAGTAAGCAGATTTTAGACTAAAAAAAATATTTTATATGCAATCCATGTTTTTCCGCATAAAATTGTTGTTTAAAGTATCTGATTGTAAAAGCATACAAGATTCCAGAATGGGAATGAACAGCAAACTTTGCCCTATGATCAGGACCTGAAATCAAGGACTGGCAGTCAAGACTTGGTTAGTTTGAATGTTGCAACTCTGTAAGTGAGCTTAAACAAAGGTACACAAATGTAAAGCTGACTCCTGGTATAACTTCTTAGCTTATTTTTAGTCTCCCTATTTTTATTTTCTGTATTTCAGGTTTGGTGGAGCATATGTTTCAAGTGGTATATGAAGCATGACTTGTAGTAGTCTGGAATCATTTGAGATTGTAATTTTAATAATTAGTTGAATGAGTGAGTGATGAAAACACTTAGCATTTAAACTGATTTTCAGGTTTTTCACAGCTCGATGAGATAATTGGCTCAGTTCCAACTATCTGCAGCTTTTTCAGGATCCTCCCAGCTGGAAGAAATGACAAGAGGCTTTGGTTCCCATTTTCAAAGTTTATTCATAAGCATTAGGAACAGACATGTGGAAACAAATTAACCCAGAGATGAAGGATTTATGGTGTCAGTTTTTGAGCCAGTTGCATGAAAGCTGGTCAGCTCCAGAGCTGTTAAAAATAGGCAGAGTTTATAAGCATAATGTTAAAATAAACAAAACATTGGAAAAAAGTTTAAGTCAAAGAAAAGGAGTAAGGGATAAATCTCTGTTTCTTTTAGTGTTGTTTCATGAACTACAGTCTTTCTGGTGAGATATCCTCCCTTCCCGTGACAACTGAGTGGAACTTGTCCCTCTGAGATATTCACCAGTGCTACCGCTAGAGACAGCAGTGAATGAAACTAAACAATATGGAAAACCCTGTTTTTTAGAGTCTGCACTTGCCTGTGTGGGATTTGATAGCCACAGTTTTTTGTGGATGGCAGCTTAGTGTTCTGGAAAGACCTATGGTACGTTTCCAGATAATTTTGTAGAAACAGTTTCCCACTGCTTGTGATAATTGCAGAGCCCTGGGAAGCCAGCAAAAATCTGAAACAGCATGACTAGTTCAGCTTTGTGTGAATGTGAGTGTATTTCTTCCAGAAGCTTGAAGGTTCTTTAGATGCCTTTATACCACTGTGAGTCTGAGCTAAAAAATAATGATAATCCTATCATTCTAGTCATCCTTCCCCTCATTGTTGATCAAGCAAGAAGAACTCAGAGCAAATAAGGAAAACCAGTATACACTTATGACTTGGAGTTTCAGAACACCCACAAGAACATTATTCTTGATGGGGCTGTAACAGTGGCAAGAAATGAGCCAGTGTCGAAGGTCCTTTAGAAGCCTTTACGCCACTGTGAATCTGAGCTAATAAACCCTGTCATGGCTGTGTTGGCACCACGTGAAGTTAGCTTGGGTGTATCTGTCTTCTCTTTCCTGACCTAAGCTTGTCCAGGGGCACTAGAGTGTCCAGTCAGTGAATGTGGTCAGGATTTCATATATGTGCCTCACTGCTGGTCCTGCTGTGTGCTGGTGCTGCTACTGTGGTGTCTCTGCCTTATGGTCTAGATTTAGCCAGGCTCTTCAATTCAAACAGAGCTCTTTTGCCAATCAAATGCTGCATCTGGGCAAGTAAGACCTCCCAGGAACGGTATTGGGTTGAACCCAGTGAAGAGAACAGGCTCTGTTCAATGATATGTTGTGCATGCTCAGTAATAACTCTCTGCAGGGCTGTTTTCCTCCACTACCTTAGATATCATTTTACTTCTGATAATGGAAAGTTGATTGTAAAAAGAAAACAATATGGAGGTAGATGCTTTTAAAACAAGCAGTAGGATTTATTGTAATGCACTTGTTTTTTCTTGACCACTTCTGCTATTGTGTGTTTGTTGGAATTTTTTTTTCTAGGTAGAGTTGAAAATTGCTCCTTAAGGTGTTTCTATTTTGAAACTGTCAGTTTTGTACTGCCACTAGTTTTAAGTAGGCTTAAGAGTACTAATACAAAAACGATATCTTAAGAAGTACTTATGTTTTGGACAAAGAAGAACTGTCCTATTTTTAAGGATTATTGCAAGCACTTTTTATAATACTGGGTTTTTTTCCACTTCCATGAAGAATTTTCCCATAAATTATCAAGAAGTCACATATAATGAACTGAAAATTCTAAACATATGGATATAATTTACTTCATAATGAGATTTACAGGAAAACAGAGTAAAACAGTTACATTGTCATCTAAACAGTTATTTATTTATTTATACTAAATGTATTAGTTTCATAAAATTCTTTTTTACTCACATTCTCATTTTACGTTATTAAATTATACTGATTTGCTTAAATATTTAATTTTCTTCCTGTGAAAGCTAATAGTTTAAAGATCCCTTTGCATGAATGGACATCCTTACATCCAATAAGTAAATACCTACAACTGAATTTTAATGTCAACATCATTTCATTATCTCTGCTAACAGTACAAAATAATGCCTTTTATACCTCAGTATGATGTTTGTAGGGCCTCAGTTCAGAGCTTTGCGTATAGAATTGTGTGAAATAAATGGTTATTTTGTAATTGCTTGCAGGAGATTCTTCTGTCCCAGGTTATTCCTTCAGCCAGCAAACTGAAGGGGACAGATTCCCTAGACTAGGTCCAGGTGCTTATTTTGTCTAAAAAAATAAGAGATAATGTCTTTTTCCTCAAGTCCTTGCCTGTAGCGGAGTTGTTTGTCTACAATACATGTTTATGTTCTGGTTTATGTGCTAACTGGCATTGTTTTGCTATGATTACACCTTCAGGCTGTGAAGTCTTATAGCTGTATATGATTTAACACCGTTCAGTCTGGAGTGGCACTTGATTGTCGCTGGGATTTCTGTAGTTTTATTAGCTCACTAATACATTTAGTGTTCTGCTCTCTCCTAATTTCTGTAGATCTTGGCTTGTGTCACTCCCCTGGTCCAGTACCATTGATGACCTTTAGTTGCTTTTGCTTGAACTCAGAAGATGAACCCAAAATTCTCAGTAAGACAGCTGGCTTTGGGATCTGATCCTGAATCTTCTCTGGCTGTATACCTTGTCTGTGTGTTTCCCGTGTGCCTTCCTGTAATCTTTCTTGGAAGTCCTGTACTGGATTCAGGAAAATCCTGAAAAAAAACATAGTTGTGTGTCTGGATTCAGGGAAAGCATCTGTCCAAGCCATAGATAAAATGACTAGGGGAATCATGGAATCACAGAGTGGTTTGATTTGAAGGCACCTTAAGGATCAACTCATTAAATGGACACCTTCCACCAAACCAGGCTGCTCAGAGTCCCATCCAACCTGGCCTTGAACACTTCCAGGAATGGGGCATCCACAACTTCCTTGGGCAGCCTGTTCCAGTGTCTCACCACTCTCACAGTAAAAGAATGTCTTTCTATTATCCAATCTAACACCTACTCTCTTTCAGTTTAAAGCTATCACTCCTTGGCCTATCACTACATGCCCTTGTAAAATTCCCTGTGGTCACAGCTCCCTAATACTGGAGTGGTCACTGGAGTGGTTTATGTAAGAAATGCAGTGTTTGTAGATAGAATATATCATTAGGAAAATGGGAGTATAGTTTTTTCTTGTGATTCTTGTGGTTCTTAAACAATCTGGCAGATAATATGTGAGATGTGTTAGCATCTTGCATTGGCATATTTTGTCATATTTAAAAGGGCTTCTAGCTGAGGTTGATTGTACTTGATCAGTGTACTCTGCAACCAAGGATCCATTTCAGATGTTACAGTGGGCCTATATAAGATGCTGTAAATTGTTTCAAGTGTTGTTAACACATTCTTTTCCTGAACTAAATAACGCAAAAAACCTAAGTTTAGAGATAAGAATTTTATCTTTTTTGAGGTATTGAAAAAATTGAGACATCCTCTAAAGAAATCAGAAAAGTTGAAAATCAAGACCTCCTTGTAAAGACTGCCCTTTGGAGGAAAGATTCTTGACATGTGCTCTAGCGGTTCTAAACTCTGAGAGAACTAAAAATTTCAGAGAAGTCTAAAACGAGTTTCTACTCATTAAAAGTACTCCTAAATGACTGCTCTTCAAAGCTACTTAGCTTTTAGTAGTTTTGTTTTAACTCTTTTCTTCCCCTCACTTGGATATGCTTTCTATACTTTTCCTTCCCATTCTGGAATTTTTTCTGATTTTATAGTGAAAGGAGGAACTACACAAACTTCTTACTGGAAATACATGTTGGGACACCCCCCCCCCCCCCCCCAAACACTAATTTATCTTCAGTAACAAGAGCCCAAAGAAAAAAATCCATGAAGTACTTGGTATTCATAGCTTCAAGGAACTTAATTTTTTTTATTGGGTACAAACAATTAGAAGTATTGCTAATGCTGCATCTCCAAAGAGTTGAATGTCTTCAATGGTTTGATGTTTTTCTTTTGATGTTCACCTGATCATTGCAGTGATCACACTGACAGTGGGATAGAGTTGAAACTCAAGCTTGTTAAATATTAGATTAAAACCTAGTGCAGAATTTGTAGCCTAAGGCTGCACAAATATTGTAAAATTTAAATGATAAATCATTTGAGAGAGGCATAACCCACTAGACTAATGGATACACAGAAAAAAATGTCTCATTTAATTGCTGTTAGAAAATGGGAGAAACCCTGGGGAGGTTTAGAAGTTCAGAGCCTTCAGAGAAACTCTAACATAGATTTTACAACATTAGTTACTGTGGTGCAGAATGCTTCAGGTCTTCAAGAACAATTTCTGTGTCATTTAATCTGTCCTTAAATCTGTTGAGAATGAGTCTGTGTGCTTTCCTTGCCATCACTCTTCTTACAGAAGGATTATTTTTTAGGGCTCACCCCTCTAACTCTTCCTGAATTTATGCTCTGTTTCTTATAATTTCCTCACAGTGGTATTTCTTCTGAAATGCTATTCTTTTCTCCCTCTGATATTTGTTCTGCTATTGTATTTACATAAAGACACCAGCAGCTACCATCTAATACTATTTTTGCTAAGGTAATCAAGAAGGGTCTTTTCACTTCCTCTCTGATCTTACTTTTCTTTATCATTACAACAGCCCTCCTTTACATCTGGTTTACAAGTGACATTACTGCTTCTCTGTAATCTAGAAAAAGAAAAATCATAGATTCATATGTCCAACTTGTATTTCTGTTTAATGATCATCCTGTTTTTCAGCAGGTCACCTGAACCTTTCCCTTCTGTTGTTCCACTACCTTAGCTCCTTTTTCATAATAGTACTTCTTTGTTAATCTGTGAAGATACCATTCTGGATTTATATGGTGATAGCAAATGGCATTTAGATCACGCGTTCTTAGGACATTAATCTGCTTTATTTCTGCTACTCACAGACAACGTATTTTCTTGACAATTATAAGCATTTGCAGTTTACATGGAGACTCGTAGTTCTTTTTATTCTGCGAATACATCAGAGATTTGTGTGCAGATATGCAAATAGTATAAGTGCTGCTCTTAAAATTAATTTGCTGTCTTCTTTGATAGGTCTGGAGAAGGTGCTACAAAATTTCTGTAATGTGCCATCTGTTTTATGTATGTTTTCTGTTTGACATGCACTCACTTGAAAAATGTGACAGTAGCAAAAAAAAAGGCAGCATTATTTATCTCTGGTGTTACTGTCTATGGAACCCATAAAATACCTTAAAATCATTTTAGTATTAAGAGAATCAATCTTCTGGTGCTTTCTCCTTCCTTTGCCTTCTGTAAAGTATACTTTATAGGACACGTATAGAACAGGAATTGTGTGTTTGCAGGAGAATAGGCTTTTAAAGAGATGTTTTGAGGTTTCAGAAAAAATTCTGTTACCTTCCTATATCCTAAACCCTAAGACCCTAAGCATCCCTAGCAGAGTTTGTTATTTCTTGAAGTCAACAAAATGTATAATAGGTAAAGAAGGTGCTTGCAACATTGTGTATAAGATTAGGCCTATAAAAGCAAAATACTTAAATCCTGAAATGTTTGAATGCAGCACATGGAATGGAACCACCTGAATCTGGAATGAGACTTCTGAATAATGGTTGTTGCAAGCAAAACCAGACTGTAATACAACACTGTGCTAGACAAGTACTTTTCTGAACATGCCAAGTGAACTAAATAGTTTTATATTTATTAACTGCTGAATGAATTTGTTATAAAACCTAAATACATAAATGAGCCCGTAAAAAGAGGGGTAAGGTAAAAGTCTTGTCAAAAGTACTATGGGTAGATGAAGAGGTCCTAAGAAAAAGAACTGAACTTAGGAGGTATGATCACTAAAAGACAAAAACGTGAGAAACTGATATTTTATACTTCAGTGCATACTGTTCAAGGTTGTAGTAGTCCATGTGTTTTTAAACTAACAGTGCATCAGTGACTGCCCTCATGAATGTAGCATTTTTGTCATCAAGATGATTTTTAGCAACAGGTAGTCACAACTAATCTAAAAGCAATTCTGAATTCTGGGAACTGAGAGGAAAATCTGGCATGTAATAGCAGTTTTCTGGAATTGCATATTTAGATGTGGGGGATATAATAAACTTAACTGTTAATTTTCTTTACCAAACCATAGATATTTGTTCATTTTTTGAGGGCAGTTATTAGATTTTTTTCTAAATCATATAAATATGAAAATCACAGTTATCAGCTGTAGATTTGAAAGTGATTTGATCTAAAGAGGGCTCTTCCTTACTGGGAGTACTCTCTGTAGGGTGAGAGATTAAGTGACATTTTTAATGAGCTACATGGTTTTCAAATTGTAGGTTATTTAAAAAATAAAATTAAAACAAGGATACATTTCTTAACAGATTATGACCTTCCTCTCTTGGAGAAAATATTAGTTTGCCTTCACAGTTAAAGAATTTCTCATTTTGGAAATCAACAGGCTAATAGTCCTGTAAAAGTATGGTTTCATTTAAAACCATGCTAAAGAAAGCAAAGGAAAAAAAAAAATCACATGGACAAATTTAGAAGTTCACAAATGCCAAGCAGCAAGGCTTCACAACTGTTGTAAATTGGATGTTTGCACATTACAGTGTGAATGCTGATTTTAACCTTTCCATCGGGAATTTTGTATGCTGTGTAATTGACAGGTGAGAAGTATATTCCCTTATTAGCTTCCCACCTCTGTTACTTCCTAGGCACAAGACTAGACAGGGGTCAGAAACAGAGCATCAGTAATAGAAACCAGGAGCTGGAAGTAGGATGAATGTTGGGAAAATTTGAGCTATTGCTAAATCCTGTTTGCTTTGATACATGTAACAGCTCACTTGGAAGTCAAACTGTTCAATGCATGTTTAGGGATTTTGCCTTACTCTGATGTTTTTCAGACTATGTGTTTTGTTCAGTTGATGCCTGTGATATTTGTGCCAATATTCGGTGTACTAAGAACATTTCTGGCACCTTACAGACTGTCATTGTACTGCAATACTCCATGGAGCAAATGTACTTTAGGGTGCTATTTTTGTTGTCATTTGCCGTACTAAGGAAGTACCTGTGTGGGGTGTAATGCAGACCAGAGGCTCAGCCACTCGACGTGTATGTCGAGAGGAATGGCTAACAGTTCTGTATCTCTCCAGAAACCATCCACTCAACAATGCATAAAATATTAGCTTTTATAAAGTTTTGGAGGGTTAAAAAATTTATTTTTTAAATTTCGAAGCAGGACAATAAAACCCTGTATGAGGAGTGTGTTCATATAAATGTCCTATTGAGAAGTACCCCTTGGTTGTGCTTCAAAGAGAAGTTAGGCATGGCCTAACTGTGTCTGTAGTACAATTTGTAGCTGTGATGCAAAGTTTTCTTCTGCATTTTCTTCCTTCAAACCTTAAGGTACCATTGATCACCCTGATGTTTCTGCCATACCATCTCTGGTTTAAAATAAATAGCTTGCATTCCAATTAGGGTATATGTTATTTTTTAAATATGTGCAGTGTTGATTTAAAGTTTTCTAAGCTGTGAGAAACAGAGTACGTGCTCTGCTTGATTGCTTCCACCTTGCATTTATTGCTGACATTTGTTTCATTTATTTATGGTGAGAGTTTGCAAGGATGTGAAGGGGTATGGCTGTGCTTATATGCAGACCAAGTGCTTATTCCAGCCTATTCCAATGAATTATGTCCACTCACTGGAAACTCTCCTGTTGCTATCCATACTAGTAATTTTATTGACAGTTACAGTCAAATGTTAGTATTAACTAAACTGTTGGAATTCTTGATTGTTAAAACCAGGTTTGGAATTTTTTACATTTATCTGAAGCATCCGAGTTTTTTAAATCCAGCTAGAACAGTACCCTATGAAGATACTTACATACCAGTTTGCAGCTTTACATTGTTCTAGCTCCTACAATCAAAGAAGAAAACCAGTGAGACCAGGTTTATACGTCTTTCAGAGTTTCTAGATACTTGATGTTGAGTTAGTCTTTTTAGCAAATGGTTTTATTGCTGAGGTCTGCTAAGTAGAGAGAAAGGTTTGCAATTTTAAAATTCATTAATGAAAAGAGCATTATAATACTGGATTAATGTTGAGACAAGTAAAACAAAGGCTGTTTCCGGTAAATCTAGGCATTACTATTTTTAAACATTTATTTGAAACATATTTTGTGTTTTAAACATCATAAGTTACAGATAAATAATGGCCAGTTTTACCGATAATTTTATGTTGTTATTTTTCAATTCCCTGTAAAAAACTTTTGAGGTAATGACACTAGTTTCCTCAATTATCACTGTGATTGCTTTCCATGAGGAAATTGGAGGAGACACTAGAGAAATGCAGCATGTTTAGATTAAATATTTAATGCCTAAAAAATGTTTGATTTGTCAGTAGTGGAAAAACAGTGTCAAGCATAGTTTTTATTCATTACATATTGTGTTAGCATAGGAGATAAGTTGATACATTGATAGTGTAGGATTTATGACAAGACTGTAGGTAAAATGTTCTGTTTGCTGTTTTGTTGCCAAACTTGAGAAGAAGCAAATATAAACTATCTAATATCAATATAGGAGGGATATTTTTCTGCCATAAAATCTAGCATGAAGTTGTTCCTGAGTTTGATCTTGGAATTACTCCTTTAACTGAAGAGTTAAGAGATCCACTCAAGGGTCTTGGGTTCAGTGTAATAGGTGGGGATGGAAATGAAAGATTCCCAGAGGCTGAAGTTGCTCAGTCAGAGCTTCCCTGGCAACGGGGGAAGTGCTTGTGAACTCAGTACAGGTAACTTGCAGTTTGCTATAGAGGCAGTGATTAAGTTGTCATGGGAGGAACAAGCTGAGAGTCTGGGCTTATGTAATACAGGTAGTTGTTGTTTAAAATGAAGATCTGAGACAAGTACTTAAAAGACAAGAAACCCCTGGAACGACTGACGGCTGTCAGGGATTGTGTGCAGCGAGCAATTGTTAGGTACTGTTTTCAGAGACAGTGGGTAAGAGAAGCTCAGGGTATCAATTGGTTATTACAGTGTTGAGGTGAATGTTTTCAGCACTTGACAAATACCTCTCTTACAGTCATAAACTGTCAGGCTTTGTCTGAGGACCAGGGCTATTACCTGTTCCATCAGCTACGCCAGCCTCTTATTCTGGGATGCTTTCTTCCAGCATTTGTCCTTCCCAGCAGCCTTAACAGGTTTCACACTGGTGAGATGCATTGCCAATGAGAGGTTCTAGTAGAAACATTTTGTAGTTTTGTAGTATGTTAGGTAGGTCTGTCACTGTATGTGTTGTAATCTGTGAAAACAATGTATTTTGGGAATGATTTGCATTTTCTTGATGCTGGTGATGCACATGAATACTTAGAGATGTAAATTAAAGAAAGTATTTTGCATTTAGAGAGAAAAAAGTAGGAACGCTTGCTTTTGCAGATGATTTTAAACACATCTCTGTTTAAATGTGAGGCTGTATTCTGTGTTGAAAGATGAGCAATAATGCATTTCTTCATAAACTCTCTGTCACACAGTTTACTTTGCCCATTTAGGGAAATTGATTCTTATGCTGATTTTTCCATATCACAACTTCTGTGTCCTTCAGAAGGTTTGCTGTAGTCAGAAATAACTAATTCCTTTAAACTTATACTGTGTTGTTCTAAAAGTATTTGTACCACTACTCTTTTTCCACCTCTCAAATTGACTGCGGTGTTATTAAGAAAAATGAGATGGCTTTTAGGATTGGGGTATGTGTGCTGGGAGACTTAGCCAAGAGAACAAATACAAAGTTTGAGGTTTAGGGCCCTTCTGGTTTGTTGTTTTTTTTTTTTTTTTTCTTTTAATTAGTGAAGAAAATAAAAGCACACTAATACTCTTTTAGACTCTGTGACATTTACTGTAATTTCAGTTATTACAGTAACTAGGTGCTTTACATGCACTTTATAAGTTATTTATAAGTTGGTTGAATGAATTTTTGCTCTTAATTACTTGTTTTGGTTATTGCTTATATTAAACATTTTTGCTAAGCCATGAATAACTATCAACTTAAATACATAGCAGCTCTCACTTTGTGATTAAGTAAAGTATGTTGATCAGTGCATGATTAAAGACTCTCCTGTTAAATGTATGGATAAGTGTATACCTGCGCATCTACTGTTTGTGTTTGAGCTTTCCCGTGCCTCCAGGTGGACAAGTAGTGAGGACACCACCTGAAATTTGTGCAGTTTATTTCTGCATAAACTCTGATACGGTATTTTCACTATCCATTGAGTTGACTTATCTTTGAATTAGGTGGAACCTCATGAAAATCAGATTTTATATTATGAATGTTCAAATTCCACCCAGCACCAAAAAGCATTTTTAGTTAATCAAAATAACTGTGTTCCGTTCTTAAATTTCCATATTTTTTTTCCTATTTTATTTTGTTTGTTTTATTTTGTTTTGTTTTAATTTTATTTCTATTTTTTTTAGTGAGTGACAGTTGCTTCAGGAACCTTGCCGAGGATCGTAGTGGAATAAACCTTAAAGATCTGGTCCAAGACCCTTCTTTGTGAGTATCTGGCTCTTATTGCTAAGCAAAGAAAAGCTTCTTCCTGATATCCTTGTGAGTAGTTTTGCAATTATATAAAGAAGTAGTATGATGAAGTACACATGATGCTTTAGTGGTTTATGCTTGCCATGTTGTTAGTCTTTAATACAAGCAGGTATTATTAAAACCCCCTTGTTTTTAATGTGATTCTGTTCATGAAGTAACATCCAGAGAGCACATACAGTAAAGGGTGCGAGAGTCATCATAGGTAACAGATTGTGCATGCTGGTGTTTCTGTAGAGGACTTGTATGCACATTGTTGCCCCTCTTTTTTTTAAGGAGGAATTGCATATAAATTAGAATATTACTAGATAATTATGTTATTGTCAGTTACTTTAACATCTAGAATCTGTTTTCTTTGTATCTGATTTCATACAGCTGATATTTGTTTCTTCCTCTACTACCTGTTTCAATTTAAGTATATGTGCACATGGTCTGAATTTTGCTTCATCACAAGACTACTGGTCTTTATCTCAGTATTGTATCTTTCTCTAAAATAAAATTCAATCTCACGAGCTCTGAGCCAGACTTGAAATTGTATCAGACCTTCTTTGTCGTTCAATTTTTTTGTGGATTTTTTTGTTCGTGGGGTTTTTTGCTCATCTGCTAACTTTCGTACTAGCTGAAAATGTTCTTGCTAGTGTGTACCACTTGTTAGGAAGGAAAGGAAAGAGAGAAAAAAATTCACATCTTTTTAACATGAATGACAGTGCATTCCACAGTGAGCTCTAACATGATGGTCCTTGATACTGAAAGAGCAGATTTTTCAGTATTGATTGAGAAGTAGTGAAAAATAAGGTGTATTTGGAATCTTATTTCAGTTATAGGGATCTATAGTAATTAAGGAGATGCAGAATTTATTTTGTCATGTAGCTACAGGTAAATGACATATAAATGCATTCTTGAGCAATTTTGATACAACGTATGTAACAGATGATTTAAACATCAGAAATGATAGAAGTACAAGGGGCAAGTTAATTATTGCTTGATATGTACAGAGTGAGTGCAGCAGATAAATTAAATACTGTTAAGATGTTGAAGTAAAGGCCATTTTAAAGGTCCTAATTTTCAAAATTTTTCTCTTGAGTGGTATTTTTTTGAGTATTTTTGATTGGCTGTTTGGCTTTGTTGTTTCTTTTTTGTTTGAGCTGCATGTAGGCTTACATGCTACACATAGTTTTGGGCTTGAAAACATTTCATAAGGTTGAATTGCCATTGCTGTAAAATGATAATTTTTGTATTTTTTGCCAGAAGTGATGGAATCTTTTAATTTTCTTCCTTGACTGTAACTTACATGAAGAATATTGTAATAAATTATTGTAATGTTCAAAAGAAATTATATGAATTTCTGTTTCGTATAGCGTGACAGCAATGTAGCCATTTTTGTCACTTTGAAAGACTAAATAAAGTCTCAATGCATGTTAGGTTTCAAGGACTGCTTATGATACTTTTTCTGTATGACAGATTATAGTACAAGAAAGTGTCCTTCTTCCTGACGAATGATAAAAATGTATAAACTTGGGTTTGTCTTTCCAAATCAATATTCTTGCTCTTTTATGACTGAGCACTTAAGAGTTCTTGCAAAATGTGTGAGTGAATCCCCAAAATTAAGAAACTATCTAAGGCAGTATTGTTCAACCCAGCCATTTGTAGGTGACTCTTAAGGTCCCATGGGATCTGAATTCTTTGTTATGCAAGGACAGCATTGGGATGAAGCATGAGAGTGCCAGACAAATAGAATTTTTTAAATCTTTTTTTGAAATAAAGAATAAAGATTAATTAAGATCTTATGCCTATTTGGCTATGATTGATGACTGCAGTAGTATCTGGAATCAGAAATAGCATTTGATTAATCCTCTTACCAGTTTGATACTTACTCTTTAGTATTTCTTTAGTACTCATTTGTGCTGACTGTAGATGCACTGCCTCTTTTTCTTTGTAATCTCACATGCAAACATTAGATTTACATAAAAAATTCTTGTGCTTTCTCTGCAAATGGCTCTGCCCCTCTTTGTTTGCCACTCTTGGCTCTGCAACAGACAACTTCTCTTTTGTTATTGCAGAAGGCCTTTTTTTGACAGCTGAAGGTGTGTCTTTACATTGAAATGAAACTCTATAAATTAGTCAGCATTGTTGGTTTTTTCATTAATGTTTGATCTGTATCAAGTATGCCTAATTGTCAGAGTAGCCTTTTTTTCCCCAGGTGATTTCCCAGCTGGAGCAAGACTGTAAGCTTAATCTGCATTCAGTTCTCTCAGCAATGCTAATAAAAGTTCTGCTGCTCAAATGAGTAGTTTGATCACCTATACTTGTATGTGATTAACTCACAATTTACTGTGTGTCAATAAAAATGAAAATTCTGCCGAAGAAAAAAAAACAAACAAAACACCAAGCATGTCAAATAAACCTGAAGTGAGGAGTTACAGATTGTGGGAGAAGGAAGCATGCAACAACTTTAAAATTAAATTTCATTTAGTAGTTAATTGGAGAAAAATTTAATTTCTGAAAAAAGTTGATCATAGTTGAACTGTAAAAGGGGTTTGAGAGTTCAGTGTTGTTTTTTATTCATTGCAGATAATCATAGAATAGTTTGGGTTGGAAAGGTCCTTTAAAGGTCACCTCCTGCAGGGAGCAGTGATGTCTTCAGCTAGATTGGGTTCCCCTGAGCTCAAGGATATGTCTGCTGTATACAGTGTCCTCTTTTGGACACAAAACTTAGAGATCCAGAGGCAGAAGTAAAGAAAGAAGAGAAGACAAAAAATGCAATGCATGGCAAGCTAATTAACTGGGGAAACAGTGTCAAGACAGGAAGTATGAGTGTGCTACAGTATAAAAAAGATTATTAAAGAGTTCGTTCTTTTCGCCTGGTGAAAAAGAATTAGTTCAGTTTATAGTAGACAACACAGATTGGATAGTTTGAAAAAATTCTAAATGTCATTTGGTGAAGAAACTGGAATCTATATCTGAGAATGTCTGCAGATTACAGTCTACATATTTGATCCTGTCTAAGTGTGAAGAGCTGGAAGGGCAAACCTTTTTTTTTATTTCCTCCTTTTTTTCTTTTTCCTTTTCTTCTATGAAAATATATGCATTCTGGCTTGTCTTCTATGTAATTAATATGACCAAAAACCAGATGGAACTTATTTTGATTCCTACAAAGGTAACTTAATGTGGCTATGAATATTCAAATACCGTGATTTGGTTCAGATGATACCCTGCCTACCATTCTAGTAACTCGTAAAAGATATTGAAAATGTTTCATTCTACAGAGGACATTATTCTCTATGAGAAGACTATGGGTATTTTTCTGTTCATTGTCCTAAACAGCAGAGCTTTAGAGAGCAGGTGCAATTGGAGGAATTAAGCTGCTGGTTCTTAGATGATGGTTCAGACTTTATTCAGCTAAGTAGATTGCAGTGAAACACCTTAAGATGCAAAAATTCCTGCTTTTTGTGGGGAGGTCTTTGAGGCTCTCTAGCAAGGCAAAGGGCTGATGCTCAACCAAATTTTGATCAGTTCATTTGGCCCCTTGCTCATGAGCAGACTGAATGGTCTGCACACCTTTGTCCTGCTGTCCTTTTCCACCCTCAATAGCCAGTCTGTGCTCAGGAGAGGAATGGGTTAGATACAATTCAGGATGTCTATCACCTGAAACTTCTCCTGGTATTTGTACTACTGCTTTTCTCACTAGAAGTTACTTAAACACACCTGAAGAGTGAACCATCAGATCATTAGAATGTTAGGTATATGTGCACCTACTTCAAGGAGATGTTGTATGCACAGACACTCCCAAGTTTTAGTTCTTAGCATCACTTTGTAAGATGTTCCTTTCGGCTCTAGCCTGTATATAGACATAAAGTTCATAAAATACTTGTCTAAACAGAAAGAGGATGCTTTTAATCCTTCTGTGCAATTCGGTAGCTGCAGCTGCAGATAATCACTGATGCATTTCTTTTGGAAACATCTTCAGAGCTTCTTCGAGATGAACAGTATCCAAGAGATTCTAAATAACTTCTTTCTGAGCAAAATCACATCACATCTAAACTGTGTTTCATGTCTCCTCCAGACTGATTATGAGAGTAAATGATAAATCTAAAATGTAGGAGCAGGTAACTTTTGACAGGAAATTAGAATTTGTTTTAATAAGTATGTACTATAGAGAAGAAAACATTGTGAGAAGGAAATGTTATTTACCCTCCATGTAATCACATTAGAAAGACAACCAAAATGGCAATAGGCCTGTTAGAAACTAGTGGATTAAGTCTGAGTTCCATTTGTCCATGACAGGAGATAGAAATCTCACAGAAGTCTCCTTTATCCCTTATTGATATTACAACCTTAGAAGGAGCTAGGTAATTCTTCTGGGAAACAGTTGTGAGAACCTTAGAATTTGTCACTTAAGGACAGAAGATGATAAAGGAATTCTTGAGGAGCTCCATTTTTTTAAATCTGAGTACATAAGGTATGCTGTAGGATGAAACAAACCATGGATGGATGAAGGAGCAGCAGTGGATATTGTCTGCTTGGAGTTCAGCAGGGTTTTTGGCACTCTCACAGCATCCTCATGGGCAAAGTCAGGAAACATGAGCTGAATGAGTGGACATGGAGGTGGATTGAGAACTGTCTGAAAACCAGATCCCAGAGGGTTACAGTCAGTGGGACAGGGTCTAGGTGAAGGCTGTCACTGGTCTTCTAAGGTTCTGTGCTGGCTCATAATTCTTTACTTTAGTTCGTTGATTACTTGGATGAAGGGCAGGTGTGCCCTCAGCAGGCTCACCGATGACACAAAGCTGGGAGGAGTGACTGATACCCCAGCAGGCTGTGCAGCCCTTCAGCAGAGCCTCAACAGCCTGGAGAGGTGGGCAGAGAGGAACCTTCTGAAATTCAGCCAAGGCAGGGGCAGGGTCCTGCACCTGGGCAGGAAGAACCCCATGGCCCAGCCCAGGCTGGGGGCTGAGCTGCTGGGAAGCAGCTCTGTGGAGAAGGGCCTGGGGATGCTGGTGGACAAGCCAGTGTCCATGAGCCAGCAGTGTGTCCCTGTGGGCAGGAAGGCCAGTGGGATCCTGAGCTGCATTAGGAAGAGCATTGGCAGCAGGGCAAGGCAGGGGATCCTGCCCCTCTGCTCAGCCCTGGGGAGCCTGGCCTGGAGGGCTGTGTGCAGCTCTGGATGCAATGCCATGCAATGTGCTCTTAAGATGACCCACTGTGGTCCCTTCTAGCTTTAACCATTCTGTGATTCTGTGGTTGAAGACTTGGTAAATGCACCACTAAGTCTGTGGATGTAAAACTTCTGTTTCCATCTTCACGTGGAGGAATCTGTCTAAAAGATTTTGAAGAAAACTGGAAGTATTGTAGTTTATACTTTCTGGGTTTTGCTCATCATTTAAAAGTCAGTGGCATATTCTGTCTTGCCAAAGGTGACAAATTCAATGTTGTGAGGATACCAGTTCACAGCCTCTCCCCTTTGTGCAGCCTTTCTAGTTTTTCAATGCCTGTTACAGTATATGAATGTCATGCCTATTGCTTTTATTTAACTGCTGGTCTCAGTAATGCTATATAGAGAGAAAATGGTTATTTGGTAATTCTGTCCACAGTTATCTTGTTGTGCAGCAACCTTTTAGTGGGAGTTCATGCTCAGTTGTTTGTCCAGTATTTGACTGTATTAGCATGTTTTCCCTAATAGGGTTAGAAAAATACTTCTCTGCTTCTCTTGCCTCCTGAGCTCATCTATAAGCATCGAGTGATTTTTATCAGGTTATCTTTATTAGGACTACTGGAGAGCTGTCTGTGGTGGCCCAGACTACTCTATTATGCAGAGAAGCAATGCTGAGCATTACAGAAATGCAATCTATTTTAAGCATTGAATCTAGTGGAGAAGTTGTACTCGACAAACTTCCAAAGATTTGAGACCTGTCTAAAGGAATTCATGAGGATGAGTCTAATCTTATAAGTACTTCTTAAAGTTGGTATATATATATATAGTTGGTATATATATATATATATATATATATATATATATATATATAAAGTTGGTATATATATATAAAATTGGCTTCATGGTTTCTCATTGATTTGGGAGATTGAGACAAACTTTCATCTGCTTCAACTGCAAGCAGAGTTTTCATATGCCTTCCAAAAAATTGTGTTGGCCCTTCCTTCAAGATAATTAAAACATGCTTAAGACTTTAAGTGGCCAGGATTTCTTCTGCAGCCAGTTTCCCCACTTGGCTTCTCCATAGTGCAACCATCCTCCATCAAATGCATCACAGAGGATGTTCTTATTGTTCATTTGCCAAATCTTTTTTATGTCCAGTTATATGAACAAGTCCCTCTGGTACTTGCACTTCAAGAAAAAAAATTCACAACCAACAAGATTCCATAGCACTTTCTAACAAAAATGGCTAATATTGCATGTTTCCTTTGGCTATTTAAGCTTAATGACTCATAAACCTATATGAACAACTACATCCGTCTGAAGCAAACCCATAGCAGCAAACTGTGCAAAGCAAAACATAAGAAAATGTCTTTTTTAAGCACTTAGTAACTTTCAACTCTAATAATTTTTGCATCTTGGCCCAAAGCATTCTGCTGTAACCTCTTTAAAGCTCTGTGTCAGCTTTATCTACAAATAGTAGTTACATTTAGAACAAATGTGTCTTCTTTTATCACACAGTTACCAAATTCTTAGAAGGAAATTTGTTCTTTTTGCTCTTGCAACACCCTATGGTAGCCTGCAGTTAAGAAGGCTGTGAGCTAATCAAGCAACTGCATAAGTTGTTCTAGAACTGGAGGCTGTACAGCCCCACTGCTGTGTCTGGGCTGATAAGTGTTGTGGAGGGGAGAGGGTTGGTTGTTTGCATGGCAGCTAGCATCTTGGATGTTCCATCTCTCTTTTTCAGTTCTAGTACTAAGTTTCAGAATTAAGTCTTGTACTTCTCTGTGGTGCAGGGATGCACTGCTTCAAGCCTCTTAGCCAGGAACGTCTATCTAAACAAGTTTAAGGATTTTCTCTATGTATGGCATCTGTAACATGGATATATGATGTTTATCTAAACAAGCTTAAGGATTTTCTCTGCTTAAAGGATCTGTAAGGATGTATAATGTTTGTTGAAATAAAAAAACATCATTGGTTATGGAGATTTACTAGATCCTTCATTTTCAGATTTAAAGTTTGTTGTTGTTATTAAAAGTACTTTCATTTAGGAAAATTAATGAAAATATTAGAATTTTTTTAAGTGTTCAGAAGAAAAGCTATGCTCTTTGTGCTTTTTTTTGTTATGTTTTCTCTCTGATGTCTGAAAAGAAATACATGGGACACAGGGTCAGAAATCTTGATCAAGTTTCAGTCTAACCACTATCACAGTTGATTAAAAGTTATTTCTATGTTTGTTTTAAACCTTCATTTTAAAATTGCCCACTCTGCTTCTGACTTCAAATTCATGCCATTTTTTTATATTTACAAATTCAGTTTTTAAATCCCGTTGTCTTAATAACTTTTATTCTCCAAGAATACAAGAAAGAGCTTTAATACTTCCCATCAGCAGTCAGATATTTTGCCAATTTCTAGGAAGCCAGGCCTCAGCACGCACAAGAATTGCCTGGGAAGACAAATGCTGCCGTGTCTGATGTTACCCCTCTTCCTCCTCCTTTCCTTGAGCATTTATTGCTGAGCACAATGTTACGGTATGGAGTATCCCTCTGGTCAGCAGTGCTGGCTGTGCTCCCTCCCAGCTCTTTCATGTCCCCAGCCTTGCTTCTGGGGTGGAAGAGCAGGGAACGAAAAGGACTATTGTTTTACGAGCACTCTTCAACCACAGTGAAAACATTGGTGTATTATCAGCACTGTTCAGTCACAAATCCAAAATGCAGCAACTCTGGTGCAGCCACCTGCTGTGAAGAAACTCAACCCCATCTCAATCAGACTTAGTTCACATATTAGTAATACTATAATTGTAATACTTTTTGTAATTAAAAAAAAATTGTAAATATTTTTTGTAATTACCTTTTTCATTTGGAAGGACTACAGACAAGCTTCTTGTGTGTCTGGGTATATTCAGGACCAGACCAGAATGACTTTTACAGAAGAAGTAGGGAAATTTAGTATGTACCAAGTACTGTCACAGTCTCAGAATTAAGTACCAGAAGACTTCTTTCTGTAATCATTTGCACTAATAATTAATAAGAATAGATTGGAGTAGAATGTAAAATGTTCATTTGATTGAATATAATTTTACAGCTCGTCATTTGCTTTGGAATTTAATGGCATAGCAGCCCAGCTTCCTGGTCAGTATTCTATTTTTTAAAACCACAGTCCAAATTATTTTTAAAAGCTTAGTGAATAATGATAGGGATTTCCTTGAGGGATTGTGCTGTACACCTCTCTGGCTTTGCCTTTTTTCTTCTCATCCAACCCACATCCAATCCACCACAGCTTCTAGTTGCATTCTCTAGTCTTCTCTTGGTGACCTAATCTTGCCTTACTTGATCTTTTAAGTTCAGGTTTCTTTGGGAGGGGTCTTTTCATGGCATTTGCTGTTTTTGTCAACTTTCACTCTCTGAGGATCTATGACTCTCAAAAGTCAAACAGCTGCTTCTAGCCTATTTTGCCACCTTCAGGCTTTATCCAAATCTCAGCTAACCTGACTCTTCACCTGACTTCCTTCTTTCAGACTTTAGTCTTTGTTTCAGTTTATATTCTAATCTTTTCTGTTTTTTTAAAGGAGGTTGTCTTCTCATAGTGTCTACACTATGAAAAATATTTTTTTTGGTGTATCTACAGGTAAGAAATGGTCCAGCGCTGATCTTAGCTTAAACTGCATTTGTTAAGGTAATGCTCTGAAAAGATTCTCTTAATACTCCATAGTGTATTAAGTGTGTTTCTGTATACTCAGAGAAGAAAATCTTTTTTAAAAAGTACTTACTAAAAAAATCAAGAACTGAACAGAAGACCAATTTATATGACAAACCTTGGATGTGCTTAAATCTTTACTACTTTATTAACTTCTAATGGGGCATGGTATGGATGATAAGATTAAGCAGAGATTTGGAACAGCTTCCACACAAAGAAAATAAATAGACTAGAATTTTTCTCTTTAGCAAAGAAACAACATATGGTGGAGGTATACAGAGTGAATAGCATTAAAAAAAAAAAAATCAGAGGCAGTCATTCACTGTTTTTCACAGATCAGAAATTGTGACAGGAAAAAAAATGGAGCAGCAGGTTTAAAATTAATAAAAGTACATACTTGTCCAAGTGTAGCAGAACTGGATGTTTCATAATTACTGTAACATCATATGGAAGCCTGGAGTATAAATGATAGACACAAATAAAGGAATTAGGCTGATAGACCTACTGTGGCTGTTAAAGCTGATGAATTGCATGCAGCATCTAGGTCAGGAAAGCTCCTGAACCAAAGGCAGCAAGAGGTAGTAAATGTGTACCAGGAAACAAATCATGTTCTATGTCATGTGTTTATTCCCTAAGCATTTGTTTCTTAGCACCAGAAACATCACACTGAGTTGTCTGCACATTTAGACTGAGCTGTTATGGCAATTTTTGTATACTTCTTTCAGGAGTAGTATTTTCATAAAGAGTGGAGCACCCACAAAGTTGAAAAATTTTTCCATTGCATGAGCAAATACTTGTCCTTCAAAGTACAGTGGGCTTCCCTGACATGGCTAAACTTAAATTTGGAACTCGCAGCAATGGAAGAACAAAACCATCTCAACAAATGGCTTTTGGTAATTTACTACATGATAGAAAATCCCTCTCCTCTAATCTCACTATTAAAAATTACTAGATGATCTTCTGAACTGCTCTGGAAAGCGATTGTGTGCTGACCCCTGGACATGATTCTCTTTGTACGAGAGGCTACATTTTGTCTAAGCTATAACTGCTTGAAGGAATGCCTTATTGAGAGAAGGCCTCTCTGAGATTTGTGTGCCTATTTGCAGTATTGATTAGGTTAGCAGGGGGATTGCGTAATCTGCTACTGAAATATTACAATAGAATAGAGATGTAAAGGAAGCCATTGCTGCACATCTTAGGAATGATTCTGCCACTGATATACAGAAAATTACTGTGCACAGATCCATTCATGCTTTTATGCAATATTTTTCACTGCATTTCAATTCTAGATTGCTTTTTTTAATTAGAATTGTCCTGCCATGACTTTTCGGGGTCCACTTTTTAGCAGTGTACAGCAGAAATCTATACAGATGGTGGTTTAAGAAAGAAAAGTATAGCTATCCTACAGTAAATCCTGTGGGTTTTTTCATGTATGCTTTTCTCACTTTCTTTCACTACAGTTTGAATTTTACCATAGATTCTTCACTTACACTTTTCCCCTTTATCCATGCTACCATATAGACATCACAAGAGTATAACCGGGACTTAAGTATTTGTTATGGATGAAGATAGCATTGAGCTCAAAGCTGACATATTAAGGGTTGAAAAATTACCTCAAGTGGTTTTCCACAGACAGTTATGTCAAAGAAACACAGTTATACTACAGCAGTAAATGCTGCCCTTTATATCCTTACTAATTCTGTTTTAAGCTTTTTGGTCCTTTTTTAACTACAGCATCTTTTCTTACCTCCATTTTCATCCCCTTCCTTATATGCTTATAAGGAGAAATTTTTACTCTATTAAAATTCTATTTTTATTTGGCTTTATTGTTTCAGATACAAGAATGTATCTTGTCTATATTTGTGATTGGAAATACAGTGCATGCTTTGAAATTTGTTATTGGTGTCATTTTCAGATAGGTGATTGATTTAGAAAATGCAGGTTGCTCTGGAGGGAGTGTCATTTGACTGACATGATTGTGACATCTATTTTACAATTGTGCATTCAGGTTCTTTTTTTTCCTCGACCCCTCTTCATTCAGTGTTTGCTCATTGTCACAAGAATTCTACACAGTTAATGTGCTCTATAGCTTAGTATAGTATGTGGAAATTTTCTGTGGCAATTGTTCAAAAACAGAGTAAGTCATGGAGGGGCTATTAAATGTGGGAATGCATGACTGGAACCTCTTCTCCATTTTAACAAAGGATGTAATTATTACTTATGAGGTGGTGATTTTTAGTCTACTGTGTTCTGTTTTTCCGAAAGGTGCACATAAAGGTACCTTGAATGTTTTCTTTCCCTTTTTTTGCTAACATAAAAAACCAGTGTTCTAACAGAGCCAGGAAAGCCATTCACTGTACAGATTGCACATATTCTAGAAAATATATTCGTATGTAATTTTGTTTGGGTTTTCGCATCCAGAAAGAGAGAATTTAGGGCAATGTGGCTGAGAGAATTTTACCACTGGAGTTCTGGGGTGGCTGCAGGATTCAGGACTCGGAAGCAGCATGTGGTGCCATGAGCAGCTGTTGTGTCCATTTTGTGCCTGGAGCTGTAGTTGTACCCGCATTGTTGGCATTTTGTTTAGGAAACTCTGTATTGTGCCTACTCTACTGCATTTGCAATGCTGTGAAAATTAGGGAGCAAGATTTGAAAATGTTTTAATTCAACCCATCATCATACAGTTTAGATCCTGATCTTCATCTAAACATGCACGAATTTCAGGGAAAGATCAGAGGCTTCAGGAGTATTATCCTATTGTATTTCAGGTTTCTTTTGCAGAGTCCAAACCATAAAGAAAAATTCAAGAAGGTATTGGAGTTTTGAATAATCTTGAAACATTAAAACTCTTAAGATCAGTTTTCATAGAATAAGTCAACAAAACCTAGAAAATGCTCATCCCAAATGGGGTGATGCTTATCTAGTCTTCTCCATCCACAGGTGGATCATCTTGGTTTTGTGTGTATAAGCGGAAAATTTGCTTTCCAACAAGCTACAAGAAATACCCTTACTCAAAATCCATCTAAAATGGCTCTCAGATTCTTTACTTTCAAAACTGACATAAGTAGAGTTACAATAAAGTACTTTAATTTTATAAGAATTTTACTGTATTCAGACAGTATTCTTTTAACACAGTTTACCTTAAAATGCATTTTTTCAGAGTCTTTCAGCATTGAATCCCTTATAAAAACGGAGTTTGTCAGAAAAATATAAAGAAATACAGTTATTTTAGTTTTTTTACTACTTCTCCCTGGCTTAAGAAGGAATGCTGCCTGCCATGAGCCTTAGGCAAATAGCTTTTCAAGGGCAATTCTGCTTATGAGGGGATGAAGCAATGCACTTCACAGACTGATTGATATTTTTAACAGTATGCTCTGTATTGTTTTTTTAAAAGCTAGCAACCTTAAAAATGCGTCCTTAAGGAATGAATTGGTGACAAAAAGCTGAGTAAAATTTAATGTATATGTCCAAATAGGTGGCGTATCTCTGTACTTCATTATTTGCTAATGCTTATACAGGCATTAGTAGTAGATGAGCTAGTAAGGATTTGGAGATTTCAGAAAAATTTATATTTTTAATTCTAATATTTTGCATTTCTGTGAAAAATTCAGTTTTATATTGTGAAAGTATTTTGAGAAGTGTGTTTTAAAGAAGTCAAAACTGTGAAAACGTTTTTCCCTTTTGTCTCAAATGCCTTTGAGAAGTGTGTCTGCTACAGCCTGCATGGCTGAGCAGAAAATTTTGAAGATGTGTATGTGAAACAAAAATGCCCCCAAGATTTTCAAGATCTAGTAGAAAAAGCGATTATCAAATCAAGGTTTTATTCAGAAATCCCAGTGATAGCAGTGACTTCTACATTTAGGAAGGTGGGGTTTTTTTTGTCTTCCTTCAGGAGTTTCTCTTCTCCTGCCATCTGTACTCTTAAGCCTTTTAATCTCTTTAGCTAATTTATTGTATATGCTAAACAAAAGGATTTACTTATGTTTTGGGGTTTTTTTACATTTATGAATGTTTATGATGCTCAAGACCTCTAATATAAGACAAAATTTTCATTGGATTGAAACCCTTTCTTCCTCTGCCACGGGTTTTATCATCTTTGATTTGCTGCTATTATTTTCATTGTGTGCATGAGGAAATAAACATTATGAGCAGTGCAGTGACTGCAGCAGGTATATACACAAGCTATTTTTAATAGTCAGATAGTATTCTTATATTACTAACAAAAACCTTTCCAGGAAGGTTTTGTCATAACTTTTGATTTCAGTCACAGCACCGTTTCCAGTATTCAAGCTTTTCCTTGGCTTGCCTCCTTGGCTATTTGTGCATAGATTAATACACTGACGTACTGTGAAGGAATAGCAGTAATCTGTGCAAAGTTAGCAGTACTGTGAAATGCTTTCTTATTATTATTTCTCTAATGCAGCAATAACTTCTCTTAAAATTTGTTTCAGTGTCATATTAGCAATCACTTTCATTCCCCAACAAAGAACTGATTTAAGCCTCCATTTTTAACAAGGTTTTAATACCCTTTAGCTTCAGATCAGTTGAACTGTTCATGGCCAAAACCTTATGTTATGTGGAAAAACAGCTCTCAAATGAGAGCTTATTAATAGAGTTCCTTTATTTATCAGAGGGATCTTCATTCTTCACATGTTTTCTTTCTGTCAGTCTCTCCCACAATTTTCCTCTTCATTTAAGGCAGTGGTCTATATATATATATACAGAGACTTCTCAAGACCATGAATTTTTGGTGTTACTTTGGCATATGAAATGATGGTTTCTTTGTGCTATTTCTGTTCTGCACAGGACAGGACACTAGCTGAATATTTTTAACAGAAATTAGATTCTCAGATTATTAGCTACCCTAATAGCAAGCTTTTGTGTTGCCCTGTCCCTGTAATTCTATTCAGACAGTTTACAGAAGGATTATGTTGGAATCATCACTGGAGAAGAAAGAAGAGATAAATGAAACATCAGTAATCATTAATAAGAAATTATTCAGGCTCATTAAGAGCAAGTTTTGAAACTTAATATATTTGGACAAGAACTGTGTATGTAAGTATATCCACAAAGAGGTAGGCATCTATAGTTTCTACAGTTAGAGTGGCACAAAGCAATGTATATTTCTTAAGACACAAGAATACTGAGTGATGCAAAGGATCATACCACTGACAGCTTTCTGGAAAGGAGCTTTGTGCATATTTGACTACTTCCAGAAATTATGTCTCTTCCTTCAGCAAAGTTGGACTCCATGCTGGTGTATGTCCCTTCTATCTCAGCAAAAGCTGTACTTGAGGATAGATTTTATCAGGAAATGTTTTGACATTCTATTATTCTGGAACAGGCATGAATGGTGAATTGAGACATTCAAATACATCTGCACTGTTCAAGTTTTACAGTTGTTTCTGTTGCTGCTTTGTTTTAAAACCCATGGAAGGAAATGCTAAGTGAAGTTACTGATCATTAGCTTGTGTTGTTCCTGTGTTCACTTCAGCAGCAGATCTGCCTGTTTTCCTTCTTTTGAGGGTGCTCTTGTAATAATCTTACAGGATAAAATAAGCCATCTTCTGCAGTAGCTAGTTACAGGAGGAAAATCTAACAATCACTGCAGGAAAGTGATGTACTGTATGGTACTCTGCCTTGAGAAAAGTAAAATTAAGATTTGAAGGGTTTTGTGTTGAGCAGAGGCAAGAGACTTGTCTTGGTAAAATTGCTAAAAATGAGTTATTCTCACCAGAATCTAATAATCAAGAGCCTTTCTAAATAATGTGTTTCACAGCTATAGATCATGTTTTTAGGTGGTAAAAAATAAAACTTTTTCTGACTGTTACTGTTGATTGATTTGCAAAAGGAAAGCTATGTCATGAAATAAGACAAGTGTTTGTTTTACAGCTGCAATTAATAAAAAGTCTAATAGTGGGATGGGTTGGGAGTGTGGGTGTGGATTAAGGGAGAAATACTGAATGGATAACTTAAGTTTGATATGCCACTTTGATTAAGTGGAGCTAAAAACACTGGGAAAACACAAGCAAGTACATGAGCATGAGGAAGAGGAAAGCAGACGAGCTAAGCAATAAATCTTTTGTACTTGGCCAGTAAAAATGAGTGAAATGTTGAGTATGAAATGAAACTGGCAAACCAAAAAATTGAATATTTGATTTTATTTCAAAGCATTTATAAAACTTTACATTGAGGAACTTTGATAAAATTTTATGATACACAACTACTTTCACTTTAATTGAATTACATATTTAAGTGAAAAAAAGTCACTGAAAATTTGTCAATTGCTGTTTCTCAATTTTAATTTGAAAGATCTCTAATGGGTATAAATCAGTTATATTTGCTACTAAGAACTATTACTTTTCATCATTCTCATGGAACAGCACACTGTTTCTAATTACACTGTTATAAGAGGCAACATATTTTATACATTTTATATTTAAATTATGTAATTAATGTAATTTTCCTATTTCCTTGTTAATAGCTTTTGACAAGTATGGACAAGCGAGTACTCTGAGTTGGCTGGTTTTAAGAGAGATGTCTGTAGCACAGTGCTGAGTACAAGCCAACATGCTTTTCCTCTCAGCATGGTTTATTAGTTGTGGCTCAGTGCCACTCTCACTGTGGTACAGAGTTGGCTGTGATCTCATGTGGGATGCTGGTATAGCTCCCTGAAAATAACAAATAGATCCAAGGTTTTGGTTGGTTTTTTTTTTTTCTTCCTTCATCTCCTACATTTAATAGTTCAGTTGTTAATAAAAGCTCTGAGAATTCTGCCAGAAGAGGTAGTAAACATTTTAAAAAACAAGTAGCAAGCTTGCATGATGATACATCATTCGAGTATCTGTCACTAACTGTTGTTCAGAATTAGGGTTATTATTTTAATTTATTGTAAAATCAGAAGACTTCTAGTGCCTTACGCTTTCTTTAGTGCAATTTAATGCAAAACCGTGTCATGGATTGAATTGCTCTGTGAAAGAAAATTCTCCAATAATACGAAAGCTCTCCCTGAAGTATTTCTGTATTATAGCTACTTACTCTGCTAATTTTAGATGGGGAAGACTGGGGGGAAGGAAATGGTTAGGAAAACTCTTGTTCTGTGTTTTGCTCATGTATGGATCAGTGCAGCTCTGAGGAGGAAACTGAGCTGGGGCAAAAGTAGAAATGCTAATAATGCTACAATACTGTATGAATTTATCAATGTAAACTCAATGAGAAATTTAAAAATCTACCTGTAGAGTTTTATGTTGTAATGGCATACGTGGCACAAGTGGAGTCACTGTGCTTCACTATAAAGATGTGGCCACTGTGGAGTAAAGATCAGCTGAACTGTGAGCTAATCAATAGATGTGACAGAAGGATAACATTGGAATGGACATGTCTAGGTATCAGGTACTCAACTTCGACTTCCTTTTATTTGTAAAAGGCTTCTCCCACATTTTATTTGTTCATTAGAAATGGTTTTGAATTCAGTGCAAGTGGATTTTGGACAGATATTATATAAGACTTGTGAAGGTGAATCAGTGAGGGAATGCTTCTACTGAATATTTACTTTTCCTTAAGGAAGATGAAAGAGGATATTCTGGTTTTCATACTAAAACATCTGTAGTCTAAGCTTGAGAGCATGAGAAGTCTATTTTTTTTTAAAGCCATTTATTTTAATTATTGTCTGGTTGATGAAGCCAACTAAATGTGCACTGGGTAATCACGTTTTTCAGCTTTGAAGAACACTGCTGATTTTGGAGAAGCATGCCCTCTTAGCAGCTTAAGGTATAGAGGCACTGCAGCTATGAAATGTATCTTGACACTTATCTAGGGTAACATTATGCATCAGTGAGCGTTTAAAGTCAGGTGATGTGGCTGGAGGAAATAGGAGCTAAAGTGTTGAGTGCTGTTCTGGAGGGATAGCATCACTATTTGTCCTGACATGTTTTGGATGAAAATATAGCTGACAATATAGTTTATGTTAAAATAACCTAGTAAAATCTACCCATGATATTCTGCTGGAGGGAAGGGAGGGGGAATATTAATAAGATACAAAATCTGGAGTTTTCTTTTAGTTTATAAATGGTCTTTGGTCCACCAGCTTTCTAGATCCACTTTTTATGTTTTAAATGAAAGAGAGTCTTCCATTGCTTGACCTGATGGCACCACCCACCTATCTCTAAGCTCTTTGATCACAAAGGCAATTCCAAAATAGAATAAAACTTTGTAAAGCAGTTATAGAATGGCATTACCAGCATAATATGATCCTGCATTTTAACCAGAGGTTAAACTAAAATATATTGTAACTGGCATTATCTATAGTGTTTTTCTATCAGTTCTTTAAATGTTCACTCTTAATGCAATGCTACAGTTTAGCTCAGTTCCTAAGTTTAGATATCACTTAAACTCATTTCAGTATAGACTGGGATTATTTCTGGGATTTCGTAACTAGCTTTTTTGGTCATTACTGTTACTGTCTAAAGAGTGAGGATGTGTAGTGCTAATTCTGGAAGGAAAAGGCAGGTTTCATAACAATAATTGCTTGTTTGGAGTAAAATAGTAAATTGTGATTGGGCAAGAAAAAATGCAGTTTCTTACAGTGGTTTATTCATAAAGTCCAGCTATCTCTGTACACAAACCTCATGTATTTGTTTTTTATATCATTATCCATGAGAGTCATGCATACACTGTGCTGTGCTCACTACCAGTTTGCAGGCAGACTTGCCCTAAACATCTTTGATTTCCTTTCTGCACCATGGCTCAGCAAGTACTGTGGGAAGTATTAGCAATGTTAGTATGGTCACCTTAGTCATTTGCCTGTTGCTAGTCAGGAGTTGAGCCTTTCAGTTAATATAATGTGGTTCTGGGTGTATAGTCTAAGCAAAATCCATGGTGCTTAATCTTTTCCAGCGTGATTCTGTGATCACAGTTTACACAGCAGCTGTTCAGATCCCTAGGAACACGTCTAGGCTGTCTGTGGTTCGTGCTGGTAGGATTGCAGGTCCAGCGTTTTTTAAGACTATTCTCCAGATACATGAAATTGATTGTGAGAAAAGGGAAACCAGCACAGACATGCTGGCAAATGAAGGATCCCGACTGCTTTAGGTTTTTTGTTTTTAAACCTCTGTGGGGTTATAATTTCTAAATACACTGGTAAATGGCAGAGACTTCTAGGCTAAATTTCTGCTTTGGTTAAGATGCTCTCCACCTATCACTTTTGCTATATTTATCTAGACAAATTTATTAGGCCTCCCTGACATGGAATAAACATGCCAGTGCTCAAGGAATTTACTTATTTTACAGAAATGTAAGCTCCAGGATTCACCTCATCCTTTTTCACTACTGTGTTGGGGCAGAAACTGAGGAAGAGATCAAAACTCTGTCTTATTCGTGTTCTTCAGCTTGGAAATTGCTGGAGGCGTTCTGGAGTTACAGGGCATGTTATGGTCACTGTCACCCGAAGGAATGTGATATTAAGTACTGTGGTGTACTCAGTGACCTTGCAGTCTCATCTTCAAGTCATATTTGTAGGGGGAGCGAAAAAAAGAGAAAAGGAAGTGGAACCAGAGGGGACTGTTCAATCTAACTATTATTTTTGCTTTTTAGAGAACATGGTACAGAATAGATGGAAGGAAAACATAGCTGTTAGTGATTTACAAGGTAAATTAAAGCTGCAAGTAAGGAGGAGTAAATAGTTATATTTTGCCAATGGATTATGTTTGTGCAAGCTATTTGAAAATTAAAAGTAGAAATTATTTTTGGGATCTGAATGGAACAAAATGCATAAATACATTTAATCAAAGCCTTCTTAAGTACACACGTGTTCCCAGCCTCCCATGTTTCTGAGTAATGAAAGAGTGAGGTTGTAATGTGTTGTGGCATGAATAGCAGAGACAATACATCAAGTGGTTTTTAAATTTATCTAGAAACTTTTTGTTGACATTTAAATGATCAGATGAAAAGAAAGAGGGAGTGACAACTGCAGAAAATAAAAACAAATTCTAAAAACCCACAGCAAATTATATATTAATAACAAAGAAGTGCTTTTCAGTATCTTGAGTTTGAACCATACAGATATTTTATAAGCAGCTGTAAAATATGGATTATGATGACTTCAAAAATAACTGTAAATTATCTGGAATGGAGCTAACTATGTGAGACATGCAATAAAATCTCACTTGCAGCATTGTCAGTAATACTGTTTGTCTATAGAAAGTTCTTTCTAGGTATGACGACAGATAGTGTCACTATCTGTTGTCTCGAACAGGTGGTGTTCTATTCTGGTGGTGTTCTATTCTATGACTCCATTCTGTGGCTAAAGAGATTTTTCTTTTTCTCTTTCACATTCCCCAGCACAGCATACACTAAGAAAACTCCCTTTGAGTCAGATTACTATTTTAAATAGAATTTAATTCACCCATTTAGGACACTCAGGGAATATAATGTACATATATGCAAACACACTAATGTATGAGGAAAAAAGAAATCCAGCAAATTCTGCTTCTGAATTTAACTGTCTGGAGAAACATAGATGTAACAAGACTGCCACTAGTTGTATGCTGGATTGTACTCATACTTAACATCTTCCTGGAATGTGGTGGAGCAAAATAAGGTGGTAGAGCTTCCAGAAGAGGAAGTATTGTATGAAGTTTGTTAGCCTTTCAGGATGCTGCTTGTCTCTGAGACTCCTCTCTCATTCTTGTAATTTCAGTTTTGTAGGATTAAGGTGTTTTGTTTTTTTTTTTTTTAAACAAGTTATTTAAAAGTTCTGGTTGTCCATAAGACCTGTGATTTAAATTGTAAAGAAAAAATTTGTTCTAGAATTTGGAATTATTAGACCATTCCCACATATTCTCAACATTTTATTCTTTTGAAGTTTAAATCATCCTGCTCTTGCCTTTAATTATTATTGATTTTTTTTGAATGAAGTTATTTTCTGGATGTCTTTTTGCCTAATTATAGAAAATACTGTGACTGCACTTTTCAACCTGTGGTCTGCAATTCATTCTAGCCTGTTCTCCAACATCAAGTGTACCTCTATTGCTGGCCCCATTTTCTGGTTTTATGTATCTCAGTCAAACTTCCTCTTTAAAATAAACTTAACTCTTTTATCTTGGCATAAACTGGGACATGGACTTTGTGTATCTAACCATGCTTCACAAACATGTTCACATGCTTGAGTGTCTAAAAATGGAAAATATGCACTAAAGTTATTGGAAAGAATATAATAGTATTGTAGTGGAATGTGAGCAGCATATAAATGGAAAAATCCTGGTAAGTGCCTTATTTTTAAATTCATTTCTTATTGGATTAGTCTGTATGGGAGGTAGACAATGTTAATTTCTACAAAAATTAACTTTACAGTTTCTACTAATTGTGGGTCAACTTATTAGTGGTAGGAAGAATCTTCTTAATATTTGATTAAGATGGTCTCTCTTTTACATTTGGGTAGGAGCAAAGAGAGCTCAACTGAAATGATAGGAGTATCAGCAAAAATAGCTTTATCTTCCTGCATAGCTTTCTACCAGCTGCTGTGGTAGTTTACCAGTGAAATCTTTCATTTCGAGGTGGATCATTGCAATCCTTATCATCTCGCCTAAATCCTTTAATTTGCAGTACTTTCCAAGGTAGGCAAAAGGTCACTCTCCAGCACCCAAAAATTTTGCTTTCAGTTGAGGTAGGTGAGGATTTTCCGACAGGCAATTGCCAGCGATATATATGCAAATGCTCTGTATCTCTCCTAGGTATGTACTTGCTGGGAAAAAATGCAGATACATGCTGTGCCCTACAATGGTATTTCCTACAGGACAAAGTAATATCAACATATATTATTGTCTTGGCATTTACTATAAATACATCTTTTCATACAGTGTTTTAAAGTCCTCAGTCTACCAACTAAATCCCAACATATATATATGATATTTTATATATATATATCTTATTCTGTGATAATGATTTTTGTCTGCTTCTGCATATTTTTTCTCTCAGGAAATTTCAAATCTTGCTGATGTTGTTTAATGAGCTGGCTGGTCAAGCATCTGATGCCCCAGTGGAAACTTTCAAAGTCACTGAACACATTTTTACTTAAATCTAGCTGACATTTCTGTCTGTTTGATTTAATGTAGGATTTCCATATTTAGATTACCAATCAGATGGAGCATAGTACAATCATTCCTCTGCACTATAAACACGCATGTATCCTGCATGGAAGTGGGCTCTTTTGCTGTTGATCCACATAGCAAGAGTGTTTTTATATTCTGCTGGCATTTGGGAAGACTTTGTAAGTCAGTTTTAATTATAAATAAAATTTTGAATCTCTAATGAAAATCCTAAGTGCAGAATTAGTCTTCACTACTTTATTCTCAGACCATTTCAGTTGCTATAATCTGGTAGAACTAGTCTATTACAAATGATGAAGTATTTATTTACCAGTTGAATGCTAAAATCCAAAAAAAAAGCTTGGTGTTATATATACCCATATTGTTTTTACTTAATTTCATTTTATTCAAAGGTATTAAAATATTTGCTATTTTCATGCTTAAAATTCTTGCCACAAAGCATGTAAGTATTGATGATAGGACTTTTGAGCAATTATTAATTGATTTGTTTAGTAAAACCCAAAACTTAGCTTTTGCTTCTCTTGGAAGCTCGGCATTCCTCCTGAATTTGCACAGAACTCACCTCCCATGCAGAGATTTAAAAAAAAAAAAAAAAACAACAAAAGTTGCACCACTGAAAAGTCCATGTGTTCTAAGCGTTCTCTTCATGCGATTTGTTTGTTTTGGGTGATAGTGCCTGCAAGCCCGAAACTTCTTGGTGATGGTGCCTTCCCACTCCCCTTGTGTGTCTTTATTAGGCAGTAAGCAAACTGATGAATGTTTTCAAGAGGAGCCAGTCCGTCTATCCATCTGTCTCAGGCTGACAGCAGTGTTTCCCCAAACTGCCATACAGGGCTGTGCCCCATGTGCTCAAGTAAACCAAACTTATCCCTAGAAAACTACACAAAGTTCTGAACTCCTGTGAGCCTGGATAACTACACAGAGGTGTGTATTTTAGATTCATAGTCTTTATAACATTTCCAACTTTACCCCCCAAAATTAAATTAAGTCAGATTAATTCTGCTGGAACAGAAGAGTGGCTCCCAGTCCTGTGATTGCCAAATGACCTATATATGATCTCATCCCTAGTCTATGACATATGTTGAGGACAAAGATCCTTGTTCTATTCTTTTCCAATATTAGACTGTTGAGGCGATAATATTTTCCTGCCAGAAGTGTCTGAAAAATTAGCCTCTTCTGATTTAGTCTTGCTTTTCCTATAGTAAAATCTTAAAAAAGAAGAAACGAAACAAGAAACCAACTTTGAACGGTGAAAGAGAAAACAAGATGGCTTTCCTCCTTAAAAATAATGTTTTCATGAAGATTTTTGCTTTTCTTGGGGGGAAAAAAAGCCTGAAAGCAGCAGAAAATGGGCTATATTTGTTACCCTTAAAACAGTGTTAAGTTAGGGACAAAATTTTTGGAGTTAATCCCCCTCCCCATTCTTTTATTCATGTGTGCAAAGAATCTTTGGGACATGGTGAGGCAGAGGGAGAATCCTGTGAATTTGATGTCATAATCTCAGACTTGTTGCTCATGAGAGACATGAACTGACAGAGGGCAAGTCTGCAGTAATATGATTTCTGTGATGTTTTTCCATACAGCATGTTGAAGTTAGCCTAAGACTGGGGGAGGAGGGAAGTAAGTTTTCAAGGATCTAATTATTGGATCCATTAAAATAATAATAGTAATAGCCTTAATATTAATAATAATAATAATAACAATAGTACCCCAAAAAGAAACAATAAACCTGGGGTGGATCGTTGTCACATAATTTTATACCTTTGAGTAAGCAAAGCTGTCATCAGGATCCTCTTTGGAAGCTGTTGTGCACGGTTCCCTGCTGGCGAGCAGCCAGCGACAGGAGCTGCAGCCCGGCTTGCCGTAGCTGCCAGGGTTCTGTTGTGTAGGAAGGCAGCCCAGAATAGCAGCCTTCTTACTACCTCCCTCAGGGTGCTTTAGCAATTTCTCAAAGGTCAGTAGAAACTAGTTATCAATTAAAGGAGCTCTCTGTCTGCTTTTAATGTATCTTACAGGTAGTGGAGGAAGGAGCTTTCAAATGCTCTTCCCTTGAAATACTTTGTGAAGATGTGAGGATCCAAGGCCAATTGATTTGTTGATATCATGGGGGTCAACATCAAGGTAGTCCAGACCAGTAGGCTAAGAATGCTGACTTGGTCAGTTTGCTCTGGCAGAAGTGTTGTAGGAAGTAATCATTCAGTACCCTCTGATAAAATGAGCCTGCCTATAGAACTAGAAATAGCCAGTCCAGCTCCCAGTCATTCGATCTGCTCTCAAGAACAGTCTCTCTTGAATAATCTTCTTAGTTTATAGATCAGTCAAAAAGCAGAATATCCTGATGGCAGGTAACAAATATATTTGTGAGATGGATCTGGAAAAAAAAATGCCAACTAGAGTATTTTGAGTTTTGCTTTCATTAAAAGATGAAGGAGAGTTTCATTGGGAGGCTTAGTGACAACTTGATATTGTTTAGACAGTGATCTATCTGAAGAAAGATTAATGTTAATTAAAGTGGTGTTGGAGAAATTCAGCAGATGACAGCAGCCAAGCTGGCTACAAGCTATTTTTAGAAAATTTACTTCTTTGCAGTCAGTATGACTCATTTATTAAATTAACAGATGAATCAATAGCTCTGCTTCTTATGGTAGTTCCTTAATGTGGAACTGTATATCAAGACTGTGCTCATACCTTTGGTCAGAATTCACATTGTAAGTGGTGACCCGTTTGGATTCAGTCCAGGTGCACAAGTGTCTCGCACAAAATGGGGCTCTGCAATAGTACTTCAGAGAGTCCATCTGAACATGGATATATAGAGGGGCAAGGGGACAATCAGCCAGAAGTCCAATTTGCACTATTTGGGAAGTTACACAAATAGCAAACAAGTCAGCTTGTTAAAATAATGTAACAGAGTTATAATTTATTTCTCTTTTAGTTTTGTCATAAGTTTACTTTCATTTGAGCTGTGGTTCGTTGTTTCTTGCCTCCATTTGAGCACAGTTCTTCCTGGTTTTCAACTTTCCTTAACTTGGATGTAGTTTTCTCTCTTCCATTATGTTCTGCTTTAATTTGTGAAATAGTAAAGCATCCATCTGTTCTGATACAACTGTGTTGGCCTTAGTTCAATTTATTTCCTGTATTTTGCTAATTTCTTAGGTTGCTATAGAAACATTGTTCTCCTGAATCCTTTTGGTGAACTTTCGTGAACCCAGTCTGAAAAGATGACAAAGACACTACATTTCTATTAGTTTTAATTTTGTTAAAATAATTATATTTATTATTTCCTGATTATTTTTATGGAATTTCTATCTTATCTTTTCTGATTCTTGCCTCAAAGGCCTTCACCAGTTTATCCCAGTGTAAGATGTGTCAGCTCTTATTTCTACATCTAGGAATAATTTTATTTCTCTTTTGCAAAGAGATTAGAGAATTGGGCTCTCTCTATTCCATTCAAGGTGTGCTACAGAGCTGGTAAGAATAATGTCTGTCAAAATTTTAATATAAATTCTGGTACCTTTGAGATTATCTCTTGCATATACAAGCGAAACTTTAGAGGTAACTAGTATTTAAAATAATTTCACCGTTAAATAGTATGGCTTTCTATACTGCGAAAATACTGCAGTTTGAGAGAGAAAGATTTTGCACAATAGGTTTCTCTGGATGGAGTTTGGGACCACATTTTCAGTGTACTGGAAGTAGCTGGCTGTGTATTTAGCTTTGCTCTTGGCCGTGTGTGTATTATCAAGGTGAAAATGCAATTTCTGTTGGAGAATGCTGGATGTTGAGTCGTTCAAATGGAGAGCAAGTCTGTAAAAAAAGTAAAATATGTGAAAGATGATGAGTGACTCCACACAAAATTTGCATCCCTAGTGATCCGAATTCTGGCCATCTTAATATAATGCAGTTCTTTGCTGCATTATGTTTTAGCATACAAAGCCCTTTGTAGTTAATGTATACTCAGGCTAGCTTGTCCTTTGCTCTGCTGACTGCAGTTATTTGTTGAAGCATTGTGATTGATAATGGTACTGTAAAATAGTCTAAAAAAAAAACCAACCTGCAGAGAGAGGTTTATCACAACAAAGTAAAAAAATAGGCCATGTGCAAGCCCCATACAGTCATAGCATGTGTATAATCCTATAGCTGAAATCTCCTGTGTATAATTGTCTGGTCTCTATTCTTTCAGATGTCAGTAATCAAATCAAGGAATTGCACAATGACAGACAAGCTTCCAGACAGGCCACAATTGATGGTTACACTTAAACGTAATTCAGAGAAACACTTGAAATATAAACTTTTCCTCAAGTTGAACATGTCCCTTATTGCATTGATTTTCAATTTGCCTTGATTTTGCTGGTTTTGCTTAATAATCATCACAATGTTTTTATTTTTCTCTGTTACTTGTGTGCACGATTTTGTCCAGTCCCTTACCATTCAGACTTAAGTGACTGTAGGGGATCTGTATAGTGATGTGGCTTCAGGCTTTTCCTATGCAGACTTCATCCTCTGTGTAAAACCTTCAAACAGTTCATTTACAAGAGAGATATGTAAAGGCAGACCATATGTGGAAAATCTTAATGTATTTTTGCGTTATTTTCTTCTCTTTTTTTCACTTGACTAAACAATGTAATATTTTCAAGATATAAGAAAATACATTTGTGTAGAAATGCTGACAATTGGAAAGAAAACCTCCAATAATAGAGAGATAATTCAAATACACCTTTGATAGGTGTCTACTGGTTTACAAAAAATAGTTTCTTATGTGACTTCCATTTTTGTAGGATCCAAGAAATGAATAGTATTGCTGTGTATAGCCAGCAGGAGGTCATTAGTGCACATATATTTTTAGGTCTGAATTGTCACTATCGATGAGGCTGCTTCATGCAATAAAAGAAGCCATGTCTGCATGTCTCTGGGGAAAATGTAATATTAACTACCATTTACAGTACATGCTATTCATGCATCTTCAGTATGTGAGCTATTCTTTACCAAGTTCTTTGCAGGATTTAAAAAGTAATTTCAGTGAGTTCCATGTAGAACAAACCCCTCAATTTTTCCTGTGTCAGTGACAGCTATTGCCCATCACCCACTTTTTATTGCCAATCATTAACTGCAGAGATTTTTCAAACATGGAGGCCAGAGAGTCTGTGTGATTTGTGATGTCTGTACATGCACATTTAATTAAAAAATGTCAATTTCTAGAATTGTATTTGGATGCATTTGACTGTGTAGCAGCATAGTGAAATACTAAGCACAAAGCACATCAGGCTTCAAATATTTAAACTCATCCATATGTGTTAGACAATCAACAAGAAATCACAGAATATGATTATTGATTGCCATTAATATAAAAAATACCCTCCTGATGATGGTAATTCTGCTTGGTTGATTAATTTTTAAGGTGAAGGACACCTTGTTTCTAGTTATTTATGTTAATCACATAAGGATTTTTTGTTGGATAAAGAAAGGGTTTTTTTTTGCTTTTGATTTGGGACTTACTGGGTTTTGCCTCTAAATTGGTAGGAATACTGTATATTGGATCAAGTCATGAAGCTTTTAACATATTGTATTTTCTGTTACTGATTTTGAGAACATTTTTCTTTTCCTAATTTCAGGTTGGGTGGGACTATATCTGCATACAAGATAGTGCCGGATGAAATAGAAGAAATCAAGGTATAGTATTGCTGCTTTTCAACACTGAATTTCTTTGTTTGGAAAATTCCAGAAATGTTACATTAAAAAGCCACAGTATTTCTTGCTTTGGAGTGTATCATAGGGTAGAGAGGAAAGTGTCTATAGTAAAATTAGATCCATATTTATCCATCTAAAATTGAATTTTAGTTATTTTTACAAATACAGTTTACCTTCAGCTTAGGCTGACTTCAGCAGGATTTATTTGATGCCAGAAACCTGTGTAATTCAACCTATTCCTGTTTTCCTACCTGAAGACAGATGGAGGTCTATGATGAACACTGAGATATATTTTCATAACAAAAGGTATATATAGTGTCCTTCTGCTTTTGAGAGCAAAAGCACATCCATATTCTTCAATATTGTCCGTCTTAAGAAAGGGAGAGTATGAAGTAAAAAAATCGTTATAAGCTTTTGGGTAGTGATAATAAAAAATACTGAAGTTTACCTTCAAAGTAATGTGCATTGTAACAAAACTCACTTCAGCCAAGCCCACTCCTGAAACATAATTCAGTAATTTGTGTCAGTTTGGTTTTTCAGTGAAGTGAAAGATGGGTACTGGGGGAGATTTTGGCCTGGATCTGATAGCGCAGTTTGTGTAGCTGATTCTTTATGTGATTGTTAGTAGGTCAGTCTGACATATTGCTTGCTCGTTGTGATTGCTTAACCTGCTGTACTGTTTCACATACTCATTTACAGCTGGGCAAAGAGAATTAAGAATAGTTCTAAAATCTTGTGAAAGGAAATGACTGTATAATATCTGACATAGACATGACTTCACAGCGTGCAAATGGTGAGAATTTATTCCTCTTCCGTTAGTATCAAACCCACTGCAAGCAAGTCACTGCACAGTGACTGCTTGTATCTGCATCAGTCAAAGTTATCACAGCATCATGATCAAAATTTATTTTTGTCATCTTAAATTCATGGACTCCTCTACCCTGAATTTTATCAAGTGGAGCATGATTTATTACTGGATAGATCCAGTATTCTGACTTGGGTCTCAGAATAAAAGAAAGAAAGAATAGAAAGAAAGAAGGCTTTCAAAATTTTGTAGTGGTATTTTCATCATGCTCAGTAAACTGCTTCAAAACTAGTAAAAAAAAATTACAAAAGCCTTAAACCACAATTTTTTCCTTTAATACAAAAAAAACAATGCCATGGATATTTTCTTAATGTTGAAGATGAAGAAAACTGATATTTCCCGTTTCATCATACTAAACTGCATTCAGTTTGCAAAGAAAAATGGAATATTGGGAGATAAGAAATAATTCTAGTTTTAGGAACTTAAAAAGGGTTAGTAGCCACAAGAATCTGTCACCTGCTTAAGAGAACTGTTCTGAATTTTCAGCTTTTTTTATTTAGCTGGTATTTAAGTGCTTGAAATCCTAGGAAACATCAAAGGATGGGTTACTCATTAGTCTCAATTCTGCCAGATGTAACTGTGGAGAAAGAATTTCATTGTTCAAAGTCAGAGCTATTTAAAGTGTTGGGGAAGAATTCCCTTCCTTCACTTGTTTCTGGTAGCTGTCCTGTCTTGTTCAGGTAATGGGGTTTTGAGGTTGTATCAGAAGTCAGGCCACTTCTCACACCTTAAATGATTGAATTTCTCAAGCTGCAGTACATCTTATTTATATTAAACAAGGCACTACTGGAAGATGCCAAGACAGATATATTTTGATGTATTTGATATCAAAAAGTACTTTTTTGTACATAATGTATTCTGAATAGCAGCTGGTAAACAGCGAGATGGAGCGTCCTTGCAAATGTAGGGAGTAGTTTTAACATCTGAAATGCTCTCCTATCTGATTCGAGAAGTAAAAGGAGAGAGGAGAAAATAGAAGGCAAATCAGCTTACTGGAATATTGCTTCTAGAGAAAACAGTCTTCTTCCATGCACCTTAATTCAGTTATTTTGCCTCACAACTATCTCCCCTTATTTAAACATGAAATATTAAGGAAGATAATTTAATGAAATACACAAAAATAATAGCTTCACTTTTAAAATTGATTTAGCTTGGTGGATTATTGAATTATGTTTATGTGAATTGTATTTTCATGTTTTCTGATAGTCTTTAAAAAGTAAACTGCTTTCTTAAATGGCAAAGGAGATACTTTATCAGACAGAAAGCAATAATTACTATGACAGATAAATAAGTCTATTAGCATTTGCATTCATTCTAGAAAAGGTGGTAGATTAACCTCTTTTGCAACTCGAAATAACTTATGAGGGAAACCAATGTAAATTTTTGTAAATTTATGTAGTTACATCTTAGGTAGAACACCATTGTAGGCATGTGAATGAGCAGTACTTACAGCAGAAGGGATAACATGTACCCTAACTAGTCTCATGCACCATACCAAGGTTAGGAAGGATTGTGTGGAACCAATTCCACAGCATCTGTATCAGTCTGAAGCAAAGTGCCACCAAACCTACCTTCCCTAGATTTTTGTCATAGGTCCTTAGGTTCCCAAAGTGAGAACACTGAACAGGTAGCCTTACCTAGATACATTTCTCCCCTGAAAACTCTTCTAGGAGGTAGATATGTCTTCTATCACATGATCTTCTGCTTAAATAAAAGAGGCTTTCATAGATTGCATAAATGGATGTACCACCATCTGCATTCCTGTCATTCCTCTACACCAGTTTAAGCAGTGTCACTTCATTTTCAGTACCTGCTGGTTTTAAAATACATCCAGAACTGATAAAGACAGTAAATATAGAAACTGCTGCACATTTCTGAGAAAGTGTCATTGTTTCAACTTTCTCTAGACTCCTATTCTCATCAGAATATTCATCCTGTAAGCAAGAAGCTTTTCAAAGTAGCAAAAAAGCATTGTCAGATTTCAGCCTTGTTCCTCACCCACCATAATAGTGCGTACCTAAAGGAGAGGTCTTCCAAGCCAAATGATTTCATGTACACAGGGCCTGGTGAGCCTATCAGGCAGCACTGGTTTTGATGAACAACATGGGGATTGTCTCAAAAATAAAGAGAAATTTATGACTATTACGTAGTAGGGAAAGTTTACATGATGTGCCTATAGATTTATGTCAACAGTATCATCTTATGGTTTATAGTAACATGAGAGATGGTCTTTTTGATTTCTGCATTCTGCCATTACACAGGAAATATATGATGTGGTGAAGGGTGGTTATTATTGAAGAGTCAGTGAATGAAAAAAACACTCATTAATAGATTTCTAAAAAGAATGGTTTGCTAGGATTTGCAAGTCAATAGCAGAAAGAAATTTAGTTGTTTTGTGTTGGGTTTTTTATGTGCTTTTGTATAAACTTTTCATGTAGACGTATGCATGCATCTCATCTCAAGACCAGAAACTGATTTTGTAGCAGGTCCATAATTCATGAAAGTAATATGCACAAGAAAAACATTGCCAGAACATTTCATTCGTATTATATTTGTGGCATGAGAGAGATATTCCAGTACAGAGAATAAAGTTAAGTGGTTGCCTCCTATGGTAGTTAGTTTTAAGAAATCTTGTTAGAAATATTTAGTTAGTGCTGGTTGTAAATTGTAAATTTAGAGGTAATGCAGTTCTGGAGCAAGATGGGAAGGGTTTTTAAATTCCATTAATCACCCTTTCACACAGAGACACACTTTATGCTTATCAAGAAACACTCATAATTCTTCTATAAATACTCTCTAAATGAAAAAATATATGCATAAAGTATTAAAGGTTACCTTTAGGACTACAGTCATTTTCCCCAGAATAACGGTCGGAGAGCTCTCTTTTTTTCTTTAGGAGTATGTGTTAACTTAATAGTTTAATATATGAAAAATTTTATCCTCAGCTGAAACACATTCTTCTCATATTGTCTTCAGTCTTTGAGAAAGTAGACTCTGGTGATAATGATCCAAGAGTAGAAAATGATAAATCTCTGAGGGAGAGTGAAGTAGCCAGAAAGGAAGTGGTGAGCACTGTGTCTTCTTAAGAGGTCAGTTGCCCTAGATGACTTAGGAATTCAAGAGATTTTAACTTTTCCACACAGTCATTTTTAGGAACACCATAGGAACAAAGGAAGTTGATTTCAGTGAAACGAGATGTACTTCAGAGCAAAGCTGTACTCCCTGCCATCAAAAATACACAGCTTTGATATGATTACAATTAAAATCAGTCTTTTCTGAGGCCTGCTTGGAAATCATTTGGTTTGCTGACTTTGTGGTGTCATATACCTACATAATATTGTATCCCAGAACCTGATTTTTTGCTGGTAAGAGTAGCTGATGAAACCCATGCAAACTTTGTGCGCAGCCAAGAGATGCTGGCCTTGATCATTCAAAGCATTTTCATATTTATCAACATGTGGCAACAGTAAGTAGCAATTTGTCAGCAAGTGCCAGTTTGAAGTCCCATATGAAAAAAAGCCACGAAAGAAAGGTAGATAGTCCAGGAGAGCAAGGTTGTTGCTGAAAATATTTAGACATAACAAAACTTATTTTGTGTCTCCATACTGGAGAGTGGGGCAATATTTAAATATCTCTTGCATCTTCTATAGAATCAACCTTGCAATGAAAATGAACAAGGAGGTATGCTGACATCCTAGTTTTGCATAGGAGTTTAAGTCCTGGATTTGGTTTACTTCATCATTGTATGGTGTCAAAGGTTTGACGTTGGCACAAGGCCAGTGCCCCTATAACGATATACTGTCCCTGGTATCTGCTGTGAGATGTGACCAAAAACAGAGCAAAACAGTTTCTAATTTAGAAAGCAAAAGAAAAAAACTTTATTACTTATAATAGGCAAAGAAGACACATACAGAAGAACATGGAAACTTTAAAAAAAACACTCTTCCTCCCCCCCCCCACCAGTTCTCAACCTAACAAAACAAACTGAAAATTCCCCATCACGTTACCACCTTTTAGATAATTAATCTTTAGTCTATTACCACCCTTCCGATAATCAGTACTCAGTTCGTTGAGGAGAGATAGGAGTCCTTCTTGCACCACATCGTGGCCTCTTCTCCATGTCCAGTGCTCTCACCACTGTGCATGGACCAGAGCTGCTTCTAGGGTTTTTCTTTTTAAAGATGCTTTGGTTAGTTCCAAGAAACGACAGCTTCTCAAATTTTGGGACACCAGTCCCCCCCAATATTACCCCCTGGGGCCGAGGGGCCTTGAGAACAGAGCTCTTCCTCTCATCTCTGTTCACACTACTGTCCACTCTTGGCTCCAAGCCAATGTCTTTCTCCAGATACAGCTTCTATGTTACAGGAAAAAAATGAGTCCGTCCATGGCTATACAAAAGAGTCCAGCCAAAGCCACTCCATCATCTCCTCCCACCTAGGATTCTTTTCAGCATTCCTACTCCATCATCTTTGCTTAATTCTTTCTATCTTTCTTCTTCAAATTCAGGAGGATTAGCATTTATAAAGTTTCCATCATCTACGAAAAGGGTTAAAATCTTGGGCTTTGTTTCCCCAGAACTCTCACAGTATCTTTGCTGCTGGGCACTCTCTCGCGCCACCCCCCCATACTCCTTCGGCCGTGCTGTCTAGTTGTTGATATCAAATTTCAAGGTGATGGAGATCACAGACACGGTTTTCTCAGTCTCTCTCTCCGGGGGGAGGGGGGGGGGAAGGGAAAAGAAGGCTGTCTGATGCCTCTCAAGGTTCTTGTACTCTCTCCACCCTTCCATCCTGCAGGATTTTTCCGCTCCCCCTCTCTGCCCAAGGCTCCAGCCTACCTCGCCCAGGCCGCATGGCTTCCCCTCCCCCGCCCAGCCAGCCGCTGGGCAGGGGAGATCCCTCCATCCTCAGGGAGCGGAACCAAGAGAGAGCTTTCCGGGGAGCCCTCTGCTTTGAACCCCTTGTGTTCTCAGAGGCGGATCCTTGTCCTCAGTGGCCACACCAGGTGCCAGTCTTTAAACCTGAGCACTCATTGGTTTGACCACTGAAGTTCAGAAAAACTCATTTTTTCCAAACTACGACATATGGATATTCACCTGCCAAGTGTATTAGCACTGGCCAAGGATCTTCACAAGAAGTTTCCCCAAAGTTTATGATGGGAGGCATCAGAATTTGGTAATACTGAGATTATCACTCCTTTATCTATTTGGATACAGCACAAATGAAAAGGTTTGCCCGCTCAGAATAAGTTTTTTTGAACAGACTCAAGCTGTTTGAATTATGTACTCCCACTAATCCTATACAACCAAGAAACTTTGCTATTTACCTTGCAGGAAAGACAGTTCTGGTTCTCAGTTTTTCTGCCCATGTTTTCCTTCTTCTGCATCTCAAATTATAATTACTAACTCACAGCACAAGAGCTCTTACTAAGCATGACATAAAAGGGTATTATCCATTGAATGTCAAGTGACTATTAACAAGTAGCATCTCCACAGATTCTAAAGCTTACAAGTTTGAAAATATTTAAAGGGCATATATGATGGTCATGTCATATGTCATTCCATTACATTGCTAGTTATGTATGTTGGCTAAAACTGAGGGCTTGTCTTTTAACTATCTTAACATGCACTCAGTGCCTGACCATCCAGTAGACAGTTTCATTGTACTCCTGCATCCAGGTAAAGAAAGTTTCTAAAATCTTTAACAAATGTCCTAATCAGTAATAAAAAATGGACACTGAGATGTCAACTTAGTGTATGAAATCCCTGATAAACTTGCAGATTTGGTTTTCTTACTTGCTTCTTGGGTTTTCATGAAGGAGACTTTCTTATGCACATGAATCCAACTAGGACATTTGAGAAGAGGGATATGTTCAGCTAAAACAACTTTGTCTCATCGTATTTACCCTTAATCAAATTTCATCTGATGTACACACAGATTTCTTCCTGATTTAATTTCCAAATCCTGAATTTGCAGAGTCAATCACTGACTAGTGTTCTTTTTCAAGCTACATGTGTCATTGTTTAGATGAGAGAAAACTCTTGAGTTTTTACTTGCTGTATTTATCCTTAAATGTTGTTACAGATGTTGTTGTTTCCATGCTAGAGAGAACTAGAGTTTTGTGTCTGGGATTATGTGACAAAATTGTCAAAGACTTTATATAAAAAAGTTTTAATTTAATTAATTCCTTTAATTTTTCATCCACATGTATGCATTCATGCTACAAGCTAGCGATTTGCAAGCCTTGCAGTATTGATAATGTACTCTTGGCCATGCATTTGTGCTTCACTCTTGTAGTACTTGCAACAGTTGATTGTTTATATTATGTTGTATCATATTATATTGCTCCTAGTTGACTGCGATTTCATTATCTATTGTATTATGTAATTTTTTTCTTCTTGTGAGTCCTTTGTTGATCTAAGTTTTGTTTCTTCAAAAAACTAGTTTTGCCCCTTTTTCCAGAAAGTACAGTCTGTATTACATTGGGTTCTGGCTGTAGGCTTTTGGTGCCAGGCATGGCTGTGCAAGCCTGAATAGTCGAGGCACAGTCTCACACCAGTGAAATACGAGTGTTTCATAAGAATGCCTTTTCTATTGTGGGATTTTTTTTTTCCCACCTATGAAGCCATTAGCAGTTGTGTATATCAGTTTTGACTTTTAGATTGTTTCTGCTCTGATAGGTTTGAGACTGTTTTTGCTTAGAGGACATGACTGTTCTCTGTGCTATAACTTTTGCTATCTCAAGTTTCTGTATAGAAACTCCCTAGGGAGTATGCAGTGAAGGGGCTTTTCATCTGTTTCTCTCATCTTCCATGGATGATGGATACTCACTGCAATCACAGACTCTTAACCAAAAAAACACCTTCACAGAAAGAATGTAAAATGAGAGATGGCTGAAGTGTCTGTCAAACTCTGATCTAGGACTTCTGAATGTATCAAAAGCATTCCTCTGCTTTCCTGTCAAGGGCATCAAATGCCCAGACACTCTGGATGAAAGAGTATACTCACTAACTTTCAACATGAAAATAGGAATTGTCTCTTTTGGTTTTCCTGCTGTCTTCCATCTTGTGTTTCATGGGCTTTGTGGCTTCAGAGACTTCATGTCTCTAGAAATGACAAATGAGGCCACCTCACCAAGTTACCTTGCTCTTCCAGGCTGTCTCAAATATAGAAAATGCTGAAGCATTGTTATAAACTCCTGTTCCCTAATGTGAGTAGGATTTAAGCGAATGCATTTTCTATTGTATTGTGTAATTCAGTTTTATGAACACAGAAAAGTTTAGCCTGTGATTTGCAGATCATGGAATATTGCCACACAGGGAATGGAAGGGCAGAAAGACCATGCATCCATTTAAGTTGAAATGCAATGCTAACAAGACAAAATTATATTAGTAATATTATTATTTACTTTCTAAAGCAAACAAAATAGTTTTGTAGTTCTCCTGCAAAGAGAGAACAAAAATAGTTGAAAGTTATAAGACAAACCAGTATATTTTTCATCCTTTGAGCACTTCTGGTTGCCCAACATTTAAGCTGTTGCCCTTAACATGGGACATTAATGGGTATTGGATTTTTCATTACCATAAACCTGTTTGTCTATTCAATCTTTCTTAATTAAATATGTTAGAAATAGGATTTGAAATCTCTTGTTGTTTTCCAGCAAAAAAAATATCTCTGTCTCTCTCTGTGACTGTAGTAACCAATTTTGTCTAAATTCTTCCTGGCTTTCTTTCATTTTCCATTTTTGCTATATGCATATCTTTGTACCAGGCATCACCTGAAACCTGGTTTGTTCCTAGGGCATCTTCTGACCAGCTTTAACTCAGTCTCTTGTACTTTTCATCTGACCCCTTGTACTAGGCAATGTTTTCAGTGCTTCTGTTCTCACTGGAAAAGTAATTTCTTAAATGGGATGTCACTTAGCATGAATGAGAGGAGAAAACACGCTCAGCTTCATTAAGCAGCAAATAGCTCTTGGCAAAATTTATAAGTAAATCAAGTTTATATAAAAGCCCTAATAATTTTCCACGTGACCTGTTTCATTAAGTTTTGATTGGTTTTATTTACCCTGTAAGAATGTATTCTGATGATCCTTTTTTGAGATCTGTGAAGGAAACTTAATGTTATCCTATCAAAACTGATGATGTCTTAAGTAATTAAAGGCTTGACTGAGTTCGAAGGAGATCACTATTAGGTTAATTTCTTGTGGTAAATTTATTTCTGATATATATTCTTTCTTTTTATGATTGTCACAATAGGTGAATGCTGGACCTGTATATATAAGAAAAAATGCCATCAGGGTTTTTGGGGTTTGCAATTTTTTTTAAAAAACCCCAAACCTTCAGGTTCTATATGCTCGTTTTTGTATATAGGGAAAAAGAGATCAGGAGTGTTGTTTGGGTGTTTTTTGTTTGTTTGTTTGTTTGTTTGTTTTTAATAACCCTCAGTTGTACAGCTATTTGCAGGTTGTATCTTAGTGAATTATGAAAATTATTATTTGTAGAGAAATTAAATATTACTGCAAATAAGGACATTAAAATACTGAGTAGTTGGGTGACAAATCATCTGATGAAATTCAGCAGAGATTAATGTTAAATGATGTGTATAGGAGATGTGAAAAGTCTCCAATTCCAATTTGCATCTAAAATAGAAGTCTCTAATTAGACTACTGTGATCCAAGAATGGGGGCTGAGCAGTGCAGCAGGGTGGTTACTGTTAGCTCAGAGTTCAAGAGCAACTGAAGGGGCGGAGGCATGGGAGCCATGGGGGTGGGCTGAGGAGAAAGGAGCCAAGACCAGAACACCCAACCTTTTCTCTAGTGCCTGAGCCTCTGGTGCCACACCATGTGCAAAGGCATATGGAGGGCTCTTCCCCTAAGAACAAAAATGGCACAGTAGCACCAGAAAAGATTTACAGTCAGATTATAAAAATAATTTAATTTATAGAAGCATGTCTGTGTGAGGAACTGATAAAGAGATTTGGACAGAAATGTTCACAAGTTCACATTTGGTTGTGTTTCAGTAGCATTCTTCCTTATTTATACTGCACTTTTTAAATTAACTCTCATTCTTAATTTATGCAAATTTTAGGACTGCCTGAAAGCAGGTGCCAAAGTTTTGATTATGTGTTTTCTATTGGTTGATAATACACTGATTGTAAGGAAAAAAAAGAACGCCCATAGCACAGCACTTGTTTCTCTATCAGAAACCAGTTTAATGCACTGTGTTTCTCTGAAAAATATTTGCAACTGGTAGACTGCAGATAATTCTGCCAGAATAGTGTAGTTTATTTTGCTTTCATAGTATGCTTTTAGATGATTTTTAAGGTTGCGTTTTAACACTTGAATGGAAATCACAGTAGGAAGACACCAAAAACTACACAAACCTCCCTGAGATGTGCAAGCTTGTAAACTGTATGAATAGAGTGATGCTTAGTACTTCACTGTGTGATTGCACCTCATTCAACTTCTCTGATAATTATTTAGGGTTTTTGTGGTGCCCTATTCCTATTAGTGTCCCTGTCATATATAAGGTCCACTGTCTAAACAAAATATGAAATATGAAATGTCTTTAACAGAAAACCAATAAAAAACTTCCTTCAAGGAGACATCATAAGGGAATGGTATAAAAGTATTGGCATGTTGAACTGCGGCTTGAGGCATTTTATTTGCCCCAATACTTTTTTTTTTATCAGTTGCACAGGATTGGTCTAGATGAGCTTCTGTGCTGATGAGCTGTGTCAGAGCACTGATGTAAAATGAAAAATTATAAGTGGATTCTATGTTTTATTGTTGGGTAAGTGGCTCTTCTCATCTCTGACAGTGCACAGAGCTGGAATGTTGGCTTAACTGATGTCCTAAGGGCTTCCAGAAATGGATGTCTTCCAGCAAAATAAAATCAGAGCCAAGTGGGGTAGAGACAAATTTTAAAATTCCTGCCTTAGCCCTAGCCACCCTGTCCTTGGTGTCAAGAGCTGAACATCTGTCTTGAGTCACGTCTGTGTTACCAAGTCACGCAAACCAATAAAATGCAGCTATCTATAAAGTAAAGCATGTGGTGCTGGAGATCCAGCATACATCAGGTGTTCTTTGATATGTTTTATTTCAAACTACTTTTAGTATTATTCTGTGTGCCTGTTAACAGCTGGAGTGGATTACACATGCTGCTGAAGACCATCTTCCAAATGAGTTTTATCTGAAAGGCTTCCAGTTCACATGATCAGAGGCTACTCTGCAATGTGAGCCAAAGTCTGTTAAGCAGAGAGGTATTAAAAGTGCTGTTTTGTACTAACAGGTTGTGGTAGATGTGTTCCAAACCTCCAGCCAGCACATGTATTCCCATATCACAACATGTCAGGTTACAAATGTGAAATCCATAGTACCGTACTGTTGTTACTAGTAAAACTCTATTGTCTGAGCTAAATGCTTTGAGAGTGCACAGCCCTTCTGGCAGACTGTTCAAAGAAAAAAAACAAACTATGGTCTAGACAAGTAGCCTCCAAGGCTGGTTGATTGGTTTGCTAATCTACCTCTCCAGAAAAGAATTTTTGAACATTACCCTCCAATAATGTATATTCTAATATTTTCTCCCTGCACTACAGTGGATCATTTGGTTGGAAAAGACTTCAAAGATCATCCAGTCCAAACATCAACCCCAGCACTGCCAAATCCTCTTCTAAGCCATGTCCCCACATGCCCCATGTATATGTCTTTTAAATACCTCCACAGATGGTGATTCCACTGCTTCTCTGGGCAGTCTGTTCTAGTGCTTGATAACCAGTCTAAACCTTCCCTGGTGCAACTTGATGCCTTTTTCTCTTGTCCTGTCATTTGTTACCTGAGAGACTTGTCCCCACCTTGCTACAATCCCCTTTCAGGCAGCTGTAGAGAGCAGTAGGATTCCACCTGAGACTCTTCTTCTCCAGGCTAAACAACACCAGCTCCCTCCGACATTGGTCTACTCCATATTAAAAATACCGTACTGCAACAGTTTTAAGGAAGGAAGTCCAGCAGATATGTTATCAGGATGAAAGAAATTCTTCCCCTGAAGTTTGCTTCTGTATCATGATAAAAAAGCTTTCCCAAAAGCTTCCTCTGTTTTTTGATGCATTTTTCCCAAGATAAAAGGCTTTATTGTGTCCATTAACGTTGATAACCACTATATTTTATCTGCTGATTAGTTTGTGTGGTCAGTAGTTTGTGAAAGTATATTTTCATGGGTTTTACCTAAGGGAAATAATAAGTGATGCCACCAGGTAAGAAGAGGAAAAACACAAGAGGAGGATGCATCTTGGGTGGAGGCATCAGATTCCTAAGGAAGTGGGATTGATATGGACAAATTATCTCAGAGAGCTATGGTTCTAACAAAGGCCAATTGGTGTTGCCATGGTGTGTGTAGAAAACACTGAATTAGTATTTGACCGGACAACAGTAGTATTATATATTTGGGTGCAAGATTGTGCTTTACCAAACAGAATGTTTTGATATTGCGAGACAAATAATGCAATTTGTTGTGTCCAAAGTAACAATACTTGCTCATCTGGATTATCTTTGAGCTCATTACAGAAGTGTTTCTTAGTATGCACCTATTTAGGCAAAGAAAAGACTTTTTTTCAAATTGAAGACTAATGTAAGATTAGGGTTTGGTGTTTTCCTTTTCATTTCCCCTGTGGTTTTGATATGTTTATTTTCTAGATTACTCCATGATGAAATAGACAGCATTTGGATATTATTTACTGTAATACTGATTCTGTACTTTTCAATTATAGAAAGATTTCAGAAATTCTGTCACTCAATTGTCCTAAAGGAAATGTATAAGGTATTTCATTTTTTAAATACACATTCTTATAAAAAAGACACAAAAATTTCTAGTATTCTGGCAGAAACGATTGCATTCAATTTCAGCTGCCTCATCATTATGACAAGATTAGGTGGGATCCAAAGACTGAAGAGGCAACACATATACTCCCTTTCAGCATTTCTGCATAGAATGACATTTCTATTTTCTCAAATTATTTATCACCTGCTTTGTTACTGTTATACTTTATCAAAATACCCTTGATCTTAAAATTACTAATATAGTAACTTTTTCTCTGAGCAGCTTCAGTATCATGATGATATAAACGTCTCTTTTAACAAATAGACTGATCCCTTATGGAAATTTGTACTGCTCAGTTGTCATTTTAAAGGGTTCTTCTGTGTTCTTGGTAGTTGAACATAATTTAGCATGAGTGAGAATTATCTCAGATGTATCAGTCTGGAAAACGAAACTATGTATCTGAGGATACCTTATGGAGGTAAGAGCTTAACATCAAGATGTTTTAAAATTCTTGTCCTTCTTTAACAAAGCAGAAAATAATCCTTCTTTATGTATTTGGAATGTTTTCTGCATTTTAATAAGTATTTCTAGGGAATAATACTATATAAAACAGGCAATGTGTAAAAATAAAGCTGACTGTCATTTGGGACACTGAAGCTAACGCTTGAGTTTTACAGAGTATCTTGAGGCTCTAAATGACAGCAGACAATTTTCGTCAAGCTGTTTTGGAGGAAAGATGACCAAGTTTAAAATCAGAGAGCTGTAAAGAACTGCTTTTCATGCAAAAGCTCCAAATGCCTCTAAATAGTGTTCCAAACTGCGAATGGTTCTGTTGGTGAGAAATCCAAAGGGATTGTTATGTTTTGAAAATTAAAAAAAAAGAATATTTGTTAAGTAGTATGCTCTCAGTGTAATTAAAGCTTTCACAAACATGATACCTGCTACAGAGTTGGTTTCTGAGACACCTAGCAAAAGAACTAAGAAATGGAATCTCACAGATAATGGAAAATTCTGAGATTTCTGGGGATTAAATATTTTCTGCAGACCTGATTATTAAGTGTTTAGTACAAACATTTTGACCATTTAGCCAATAGCTGATATACAGGCATGAAGCTTTCTTCATAGTGACACAGTTCCTACGTTTGCCATTTTGCTTTAATTTAAACAACTGAGCTACACCTCATGTATTTGGGTACCTAGACATTTTTACAATGTGTTATTATATTTAAATGTTTTATATGAAACACCATACATATTTTAATATGTGTGTGCACGTTCAGAATATTTTGAATTTTAGTATTTTATTGCACAATTTTAGTATCTTGAACTCTTTAAAAATCAATGCTCTATTTGGAGAAATAGTATTTTAACAGAGTCCTAGTTTTGCAACAGGAAAAAACAGCTGATTATGTTGCAGTTCATCTGACACCATGGCAATTTCATAATGTACAAATTGAAAAAAAAAGGCTTTTCCTCAATGGTAGAATAAATAGCTAATATCAGAGTAGCTTTTGTTGAAAAGCTTTTTAAATTCACTCTGCTGGATCTCTACCATGAAAATATTATTGGATATGTTTGAGCATTTATATTGCCTTCTGAGAATGTCTTAATAATAGGGAAAGAAAACCAAAGGTAATATCCTTACTGTCCTTATAATGATGTATTTTGAATATGTATGAAACTGGAAATTAACATGTGACTGCTATTTTCAAATTTTGCCCTTTCTTATGGTTTTAATTAAGAATGTGTTCTGTCATAGAATCATTTAGGTTGTAAAAGACCTTTAAGAACATCAAGTGCGACTCGAAAACTTAACACTGCCAAGTCCACCATGAAGTCATATTTCTAAGTGCCCCATCTACATCTTTTAAATACCTCTAAGGACAGTAATTCCACCACGTCCATGAGCAACCTGTTCCAAGGCTTGGTAACTCTTTTGGTGAAGACATTTTTTCATAAGATGCAATCTAACCCCCCTGGCACAACTTGAAATGGCTGCCATTCCTCTTATGTAATATTTTTTATTATATGACATAAATATGTAATTTATTTATTCCTTGTTACCTGTGAAAACAGATCAAATCCCATCGCTCTATAGCCTCCTTTCAGGTGGTTGTAGAGCATGGTGAGGTCTCCCTGAGCCTCCTTTTCTCCAGGGTAAATACCCCCAGCTCCCTCAGTAGCTCCTCATCAAAAACTTGTGCTCCAGACCCTTCACCAACTTCATTGCCTGTCTCTGGATACATCATCAGTAGTCACAACCTAGTTCTTCAAATTAATACATGGGGCACAAGATTTTCTCTGACTGCATATTTAATGTCGCACTTAGATCACTTCAACATGTAGATTTCAAAATCAGCAATGCATCAAACCCACTGACAAATAACAAGTTTCTTTTACACACAAGGAGGATAATAGCCTAGTAATGCAAAATAAAAAAAATAACAAAATCAATTTAAAATTGAAACTTTGGTATAAACACTTAATTTTAAATGGTTTTCTAGATCACTGGTATTTCTCTCATGCAAAACTCCCCATGGAAACCTGATGTTTTGCTCTTTGCCATTGTAGATTATCTGCAGGGAACTGAAGGTAACATCTAAAGTACAGAGTTTGCAAAAGAATTAAACATTTTCTTATCAGACCTCAGTAAGACACTGAAATCTATCCAAAGAACAGAGATTACTGATGAATTTTTTTGTACAAGTAGGTCAGTGAGAAATCTAATATCCCTCTACAAAAACATCATTATAATAAAAGAAGCTTTAAGGTGTGAAGTCTGTTTATTTTATTAGGCTGCAGTTATTTCCTGAGCAAAATAGTAATCTCTTGTCCATGCTATAAATTAGGATGGCCAGATGTTAGCTTGCTAGTTAGGACCTTCAACTGAGTGTATTTAGTTGGTGGTCTATTTTCCTGTGCCTCAGTTTTATCATGGCATTTTTTTATGTTGGTTTTTTTTTTTTTTTTTTTTTTTTTTTTGTAAGGGTCAAAAATATAAAAGATTCAAATTTCCTAAAATCAAAAAATGTGGTAGATAAGTTGCTGTCTGAAAAAAAAAAGTCTTATTGCTGTTGGCTTTTAGTGTAGAAAGCTGTATGCTGTTCATTCAAATAAAATATATTTAGTGTAGCCAATGGTCTTACATTTTCTTGGTGATATTTTGAAATTTGGGTGACAGACCAAAAATTGCTTTGAGTTTCCTGCTATATATATATACTGCTTTTGAAGTTAGACAGAAATGAAAGCTGAAACAGGAGCTAAAGACTTATGGGCTATTAAATAATCTGTGACTTTTAGGAAGGAATAGCTATGGTGGCTTGAAAATTGGCTTACTTTTTTCAAGTTGATCAGTATGGATGGTTACAGCTGCAAAACCAACATACTGTGCTTAGATTCATTGGTACAAATGTAAAGGCTCTTGGAAGATTGCTGCTATAGAATTATTGGATTCCTGATAGGCCTGATATTTAACCACAGATTTATAACTCTCAGCAGAAGAAAAAAAATATTTCTTTTTAATGTTTTCAAATATCATAGTATTAGTGGGAGAGAAGTCTTACAGGACAGAAAAGACTTGAATAGCAATTGAAAGAAAAAAGCAAAAGCCTCTCCTGTGGTCAGAAGCGATGGGTCTTGAAAAGGGAATTGTGTGTGCATGTGTGTTTTCTGTACTGGGGCAGAAAGCAAGAGAGATGGAAGTGCCAGGTTCTTTCTGGATCTCAGTAAGAAAGGCCTGACAACAAATAGCTGAATGAAATACCTGCTTTCATATAGCAAAGGAAGAGGAGGAATATAGGTAGCAAATAAATCTTACTCACTTCAAATGCTGGAAACTGTGTGTTCATGCAGCATCAGATCCATCTGTGGATGGATTTCTCCACCCATGTGAAATTTTTGCTACTCTTTTAGAGAAAGGAAAGCCATGCTGGTGGTGTAATCACCAGTACTGAAATGCAGCTGCCTACAGGCTCCTCCATTACAAAGAGTCTGTCCTTTGGCCAAGGAGGTTCGTGCAACATGACACATTCCTGAAAACCATGCTGAGCATAGAGCACAGGGCAGCCTTCTGTGGGAACTTCAACACAACTCTTTAGTGGATTGCTAATTCCTGATGTACAATGGCCTCCTGGTCAGGAGTACAATATAAGAAATGTTATAAACAGAACAGTGTGTGGTCCTTGATTTCCAGAGGGTGTTGCCCAGTTGTTGCTCACAGATGAAATTTATTGCCTGTCTCCCTCATCCACTAATGCCACCTACTCTTTCTTACTGAAAATACTATCTGTATGACTGTGCTGCCTGTGTAGGCTCTTCATCACTCTCCAGCACTAAAGTGGCAATTGTCTCTACAAGGGAAAGCAGTAGTCCAGAGATAACATATACTGCATGCATCATAATCCCCAAAGTAGCATGTGTGGGAGATGATGCAGCTCTTTGAAAGGGGCAATATGCTATTTTTAGTTATTGCAATGAAGCCTTTATTCTAAGTTGCATTGAGCAGTTGACTGTAATGTGATTTGACCTTGTCTAGAAAGATAAGTTTTGCAATTAAATAATAAAAAATCACTTATATAAACATTTTCATGTAACAGACCATATGTTAGAATAATGGTATATAAAGCAGGTGATACACAGTTGAAAAGACTCATTATTTCTTATGCAACTCTTCTTTGAACTATATAAATAACTCTGGATTCTGGTAAAGGTTACCATGTGTGTCTTCTTGAATCTTTAAAATAACAAACAAGTACTTCTAGTCCAGAGGGCTTTCTATGAGTTCTGGAAATTACCTCTAGAAATTACTCATACTTTAGCAAGGAGGGTTCTGATGAGTGGCACAGGATCTGGTTGGAGGCCTGTCGCTAGTGGAGTCTTTTGAGGTTCATTATTGGGCTCAGTATTCATTAACTTAATTACTTGGATGAAGGGCCGGTGTGCCCTCAGCAGGCTCACTGATGACACAAAGCTGGGAGGAGTGACTGATACCCCAGCAGGCTGTGCAGCCCTTCAGCAGAGCCTCAACAGCCTGGAGAGGTGGGCAGAGAGGAACCTTCTGAAATTCAGCCAAGGCAGGGGCTGGGTCCTGCACCTGGGCAGGAAGAACCCCATGGCCCAGCCCAGGCTGGGGGCTGAGCTGCTGGGAAGCAGCTCTGTGGAGAAGGGCCTGGGGATGCTGGTGGACAAGCCAGTGTCCATGAGCCAGCAGGGTGTCCCTGTGGGCAGGAAGGCCAGTGGGATCCTGAGCTGCATTAGGAAGAGCATTGGCAGCAGGGCAAGGCAGGGGATCCTGCCCCTCTGCTCAGCCCTGGGGAGCCTGGCCTGGAGGGCTGTGTGCAGCTCTGGGCTCCTCAGGAACAGAGAGACAGGGAGAGACTGCAGCAGGTCCAGAGAAGGGCTACGGAGATGATGAGGGGACTGGAGCATCCGTCTTACAAGGAAAAGCTGTTCAGCCTTGAAAGGAGGCAACTGAAGGGAGGATGTCAGAAGATGGAGCCTTGTGTAGGAATGGTGCCAAACATCTGGCTTCCATACCAAGATTAGCACAAGAGAATATTAATCAAGGCCCAGCTTGTGTGTTTGCTGAGGACGCTGTGAATCTGAGTGGAAAACCACTGTGTGAGTATGTCACTTATTGTGATTGAAAACAATCACATGCATGGAATGCTTGAGACAGGTTTTGTGTATTACAAAAATAGCAAGAGGCCCTAAGGATCAATTAGAAGGGAGTGGTTTATCTGTAAAGAAATTAGTAGGAAAAGAAAAACAACACCTGTGGAACTAAAAACTATTGCACTGCATCAGCGTGTTTTTTCCTTGCCTACATCTTGTTATCAACATTTTGATATTTTATATTTAGATTTTTCTTTGCATTTGATCCCATCACCAACAGCCAGGCTCTTCTTGGCGATACCAAGCCACGGGACAAGAGAATGCACTGGAAACCAATGCCCTGGAAGTTCCACCTGAACATGAGGAAGAACTTCTTTACTGTGCAGGTGACCAAGCACTGGAACAGATTGTCCAGAGAGGTGTTGTAGACACACAGCTCCCTCCTTTGCAGGAGACTGTGTCCAGGTGATTCTTGAATATCTCTGCAACACTCAAGAGATTTAATGTTATCACTGCATTTGTAAGGAGAAAGCATTCTGTGCTTCTGTCATTCTGATACTAATAGTTAGTATTTCTTTTATGATTTAATTAGTAAAGTTTGGCATGTATATTTAGAAAAACAAGAGATGACAAGTGATTCAGCTTAGAATCATCCTATCCAACTCTTTTCATGTATTTCTTTGAACTTTCTTCATGTCTTAGTCAACCCTTTTGGCTTTGTTAACATTACGAGACGAGGTCAAGCTAGATCTGTTCTGTGAAGCATTTTCTTTATTAAGCTTCTGTTTGCTCCATATGCAGCAACTTTATCAAATTAGGAAGGCTTCTTACAAAGTCATCTCCAGTTTAGTCGGCTCGGAAAAATACACATGTTTTATTTTTATGTACATATAGTCTTTATCATATAACAAAGTTATAACATATCTTTCTTTATAGCAAAAAATAATTTAGGACCTTAGAGACAATGGGAATTTGAATGCAAATAATTTTTTTCAAAAGTGCTGTAGGTTGTTTGAAATTCTGTATATAATTTTGCCTCAGAGATTTCCAACACCATAAAGAGATCTTTGAACAACCTTAGTATCCTGGCATATTTTAGTTTCATTTGTACCAGCTGCAGAAACAGTTGGAAGGTGATTCTGAAATGTCTTTAATATTCTGAATGCTTTTATTGCCACCTGATTCCAAGCAATTTTGTTGTTAGGACGTATCAAGAAAAAATGAGCATTTAAAAAAATGTTCCAAAAGAGAAATTACCCGAAAGTTTCAGCTCTTAGGGAAAGAAGTCTTTCTGATAGGTATTGTTCTGCATTGGTTTTCTCCTGAGTATAAAAGTTGAAATCTTTGATTGCAGTGGGATTGGCTAATGCTAAGACACCTCTGCAAGCTGCAATGGAAGCAGATGATGGCTCATTAAATTCTCTCGTAACAGCTTTCACCCAGTATTATGTAATAGCTATAATCCTTTGGGCCTATAAGAGAGATTCTGCATGGACTGAATTCTGAAAATGTCTTTCCTTTGAAGAGAACGGCCTTTCCAGTTCAGTAATTCAGTCACTCTTGTAAGTTTGGCTCAGTCTAGTAAGTGCAAAAAGGTTCCTTCTCTGCATTTTACTCTTTGGATACTTACACTCACTGAGGAATAGGCAAGAACCTAATCAGCAAGGCAGCCTATTGCTAGTTGAGTCTGTTATTCTTTTATTGTGCTCTATCTTTAGTTAAAAAAAAAAAAAAACAAAAACAAAACCGGGCACATAGGGAAAAATCTTTTTTCCTGTAATGATCATAGTTACTCATTTTTCAATGCCTTCAACAGCTGTTAACATGTTTTTTTTCATTAATAACCATTAATGAATTTCGGTTGGTTTTTATACTTTCTGTATCACTTTTGAGAATCATTTTCAGGGACTCCAGGATTACTCCTACTCAGCAGATAATGGAGTAGTGCAGACAATCTATTCAGATCCAGAATACTCCAGTCTTCTTTCTTTTGTTGCATATACCTTTCCCTTTGTTGTTTGTGTATCCCTAGCACAAGAATATATCAGAGCAGCATGTCCACATCTTCCTTATAATTAGAGAGCTAAAGGACATTGCTTTGTTTTGAATGAGGGGGCTTCTTTACTGACGCTTTATTGTTTCCTGGAAGCTAAGTCTAACATTGATTATTTGACCTGGGAGGTCATTCACCATCTAAAATTGACACTGTCATTGATCACAGTAAGATCATAGCTTTAATTGTTAGGCCACATAGCCTGTACATACACTGTTTGAAAATATCTTATGCACGGTAATCAGATGTTAGAGGATTAATATAGGTGATAGATAGTAATCTTAAAATCCCTCAGGTACATCCACTACAAATATGTAGAGATGTCAACTAGGCTGGGCTTCTTTATTGCACAAGAAGATATCTTTAGGATATTCTGTGATTCTAATAAAAGTTACCAGGCAATATCAGAGTGCTGTTCTGGATCCTTACACTGATGCTCAGAACAATGATTTTTTTTAGTGAATGGCACCATCATAGTGCACTGTAGGAGCAAGCATGGAGGTGCTGAATACATCCAGTATGTAGTTACTCCATCTATAGAACTGTTGTGCTTGACATAAAATAATTGTTACAGATTTTCAGGATCTTCAAAATATCTTCTTAACAGCAATTTCTCTCCATATTTAAATAAGCAATTCTATTGACAATATTATTCACCAAAGACTAATTAATCTATCATAACTTCCAGAAATTAAAATGCCTTCTCTAAAGGGCAAGAGCATCTCAATTAGTAGGGAGGTATCTTTTGATTTCCATGCATTTCAGATCAGTGCTTATCTACCAGTACCCTTAATTCTGTTGTAGATAGGAATAAGCAGTGTCTGTGTCACCACAGTCACTCCATTCTGGCTTGAACAGTATCAGTATTTGGAATTCAGGAGCTTGTGAGCACCTATTATAGTCATGCTGCCTTTTTTTCCCCACGCTGATCATCTGGACTAATAGACATTATTGAGGCCTCATTTTTGATACAGTGAAGTGTAATATCATATTTGACTATTTAAACATACAGAACATTTTGGGTGGGAAGGAGACCATAACCTTTACATGTGCTACAAAATGGCAGTGGTTTCACCTCAGGAGGGCCTTTCACCTCTGTTAGGGCCTTGTTTCTCAGTAACTCTAGAATGTTAGTTTTTTGCAATGCCGACTATGGTTGTGCTAAAATCTACTCATTGTTTTGGCATGTCATACAGATGCCTGGTTTAATAGAGCTATATAGCAATTTTATTTGGGTTAGGCTTGTAAAATGGTTCTCTTTTTATGGTTTATTGATTGTAAGTTACCACACTTGGCAAATATAAAGAGAAATACTCAGTAAAGACAAAACTCTGGGGTTTTCGTTTTGTGATTTCACCATGTTCTGACAGCGGGTGTAGTGGGTGTAGCAGCTATGTGAGAAACTTCTTTTGTAGTCTTCATAGGCATCGTATTTTAGTTCTTCCCTCACTCTTCTTCCGTCTGTGGCAATCTTGGGACTCCCAAGCCAAAACATTAATCAGTCTCTAGGGTAGTCAGTTTTTGCTTCTCTCTGGAGTAAAGATAACTAGTAGCAGGAAAGCATAATCTAGGCATGCATATTCTATGAGAAAATGATTTTGTCTGTATGACGTGTTTGTTGCTGCTTTGATCTCAGCTCTCTGAATATTTCTTATGTGTAGTTCCTTTGATTTCTTGCTGTATTTTGGTGAGGGTACCAGGTTGCCCTGTCTGATTGAGTACACTGATATCCACACATTTCACAACTCACATCTTCATAACAGGATCAGGATGTATTGAATTGTTCAAGATTGATGACAGTTTCCCACTGTTCATGCAGTGGAAAACCACTGTATTACAGTGGCTGCTTCTCCCCTTGTGAGTTCTGATATTCTTACTTCTGCTTAGTCCTTCTGCTTGTGTCTGTGAAAGTGGTACATTTGGAGACAGTTTTCTCAGCCAGCTAGTAAAGTATATGGGAACTTACAGATGCAATTTTATATACTACCTGTATATAGGCAGAGTATCTGTTCTTCAGTCATCCAGAGTCCTTCTTGAAGTGGTGCTGAAGATCCAGAGTAGCAAGAAAATTAGTCCATCAGTACTCAATTCCAAATCTTATGCTTCTTTGATTGAATTTTATAATTTATATTTTTAATTTCATAAGGCCTTTATAATTTCTCTTCAAAGCTCCAAGTTTTCTAGTTTGTTTCTTTTCTTTTTGCATTGTGGGAATATCAAAAAGTTTGGCTGACTTCATACAATGTTTGTTCAGGTGGCCTTCTGTCTCTGAGTGGACTCAAGGAACTTCATATGGCCAAACCAAATTCTGTTAGATCTCTGGACAAATTCAGTTCCAGTTTTGTATGGTATTTTGACATGTGCTGTAAGGTCACCTGGAGTTCTCTCTTTGCTTTCACCCCGCATTGTCTTAGTCTAATAGGATCCAGGGCTGTTTCAGCCTTCAGTGGAGTGATGCTGCAGTTGTTTGTGGGAGTCCTCAGGCCTTCTCCTGGATGGGGAAAGGCAAAGGTAACTGATCAGAGCGAGTCATTGTGGGAATGTACATGCAGACTCAAAGAAGAAAGGTTACTCATCAGTAACTGGTGTTCTTTGAGAGGTATAGTCTGCATGTACATTAGTCTCCTACCTGCTTTTCCCCTCTTTCTGAATCTCTTTCAGGTTTGATTGTGCATTTAAGAGGAACTACAGTGGTGGCGGATGCACTCTGCCCTGTGTGTCAATGCCTCAAGCAGGACGAGGGGAGGAGTGGGAGTGCCCCTCCCGGGACACTCCAGGGCAGGCCACAAGCACACCCACTCTTAGAGTATATGTATGGACTAAGTGTCTCAAAGTACTGCAGCTGTTCATTGGTAGGTAAATTTTCTTTACTGTATTCTCACAGGTAAAGCGGTAGATTTTGTTTTTAAAACCAATTTCATTCATTGACTCTATGGATGATGTGCATGAGCAATACACGGGGGGAAAATTTATACCACAAACTGCATTACACTGAGTAGCTCCCTGTCTCTAATGATTTTATCTCTTGTCTTTCCCCCCATCCTAACCTTATTTAGATATTTAAATATCTTCATTCTATTCAATTTGTCATTTCCATTGAGAGCTACATGAAAACTTGAGATATGTAAGTTGTAACATAATTTTAAAATAAAATTAAATTATGTCTTTCACAATTGTAGCTAAGTGTGTGAGCTAACATGTAAGATTGTATTTACTGTTAGAAAATGAGGCTAGAAATGAAACTGGATTCTGTAAGAATCAGTTGTATTTATATTAGTATATTGCTCTTTAGAACTTCTTAGTTGCAGGAATGCCAACATTTGAATTTAAACATTTTTTCCACAGCTGACCTCATATGGTTTTATTTCTTTATATCCACAGAAGCCTTGTAGTAATTTTCTAGTTGACTACACTTTCTGCCAATTAAACAAGTAGACACAGGGTATGACCTAGCTTAAACTGGAGATGTACTTGTCCCTGCATGAAATTCTGCAAATGGTTATTTTCAAGTGCAGTTTCCAAGAAGTGCAGGTTATACGAGTTGAAGACTGTTACAGAAATACGATTCTGAGATCTTTGTACTAGGAGTTCTCTGAGACCTGTCATCTTTGCAAATATGGTGGACATGCCAGTTCCTTAGGGTTGTAGCAGTTAATATTGCCTTGGCAAGCACAAAGAAATTTACAGTTGGTTTTCTGTCACTTTTCCATTTCCATAAGATTAAGGTGTAGTTTATTTGGGTTTAGTTACAGCCTGCAGACTTCGCTGATGCTTCTGATCTGTGGTACATGAGATACATGTGCTGTAGATATTGTTACACATACGTAAAATATTATTATTTCTGGTTTTAGGAAGTTACTGACTTGTGTGTAATATCAAACTGCCTTTGCACATTCTGAGAAGAAAACCCAAAGTAAACAGTTTTCTAAACAACCTTAGATGAACACTCTATGTAGGCAAAGGGGAAGAAAATGTGGGAAAAGCCATCTCGTTGTGCCCAATAATCTGAAGTTTATGGCTCTAAACCCAGACATTTATTCTTGTGATAACAGGTCTTCAAAGTGCTGTTTTAATTTAAGAAAATTTTAAAAATGTTAAACATGAAGAGAGAAGGTTTCTGTTTATCTGTTGTTAGTAAATAGCATTGGATTCATTTACTTGGTTTTATGCTTTCTTTTTCCTTTTCATTCCAGTTGCTATTTAGCTTGTATTGTAGGAATAATAAAACCCCCCAAACATATATTAAATCTCAAGATTCTCACTAGGAAAAGATATACAGGAAAGGAGGCATTATGTCTTTTTTAAATCTTTATTTTTTTTTCAATTCTTAAGAAAACCAGAATTTTTATAACTCTGTAATATTTATTTCAGTGAGTAAATATTATATTTTAGAGAGACGCCCTTTATGCATAGCAGAAATGAGACACATTGAACTTTGGTGCTTTTGTTAATACATTTTTATTAGATAAAGATGAGCACATGCACACCTAGGCCCACACTTACCTATATGTCTGTCAAATACAGAGTCAACAATAGCATTCTTTGTAGACACAGTTCCATCTCTTCCTCCAAGCACCTGAAGAAAACTGTTATGCTAAGTGCCCAGTCCTTTCCTGTGAATAGCTGTGAGTAACCATAGTGTCACTCCAGGATACCAGTGGCACCAGCACGAGATGGGAACAGATTTTTGTACAGAAGGGAAAAGGGTCTTGTGCCTTTGTGTGCATGTAGGTGCATGGTTCAATTCAATTTATTAAATCATACAATAAATTCACTATTTTTCTTGGTTACACTAAGACTAGTATGTCAAGTTAGGTAGCTTGAAATAAGAATCTTTCCTTTGTTTTTCTGAGAGGAAATCAACAGACAGCGTTTAAAACTTCACTTTTATTTTTTCAAGTCAACCTTGTGTGTGGCCTCTACTGTCTTTACCTCTCTCCATCAAAATAATTAGAAATTCTTTTCTCAGCCTCAGCTCTTAAAACGTTGGCACTTCCAGTCATGATGGTTTTACCAAACACTTCAGTGTTTGCAGATCTCTCTGCTGGACTTCCTTTACTTGTTTACATAGATGAGCTCTGATGATTGCACTTCAGTGCCTACTTCTTTCTTCTCTGTTTTAGGACTAATTACCATGAATAGTAGATTTTAGAAGACATTAAGTGCTTTTTAAAAAAGGTTTTGTTACAGACTGCATAGGTATGTTGGACCTTGAAATATGTGATAGCTGCAATTTACTTTAAATGGAAAATGCCTGTAATTAAATTTCCGTTTAAAAAGTAAACCATTTATAGAGTACATTTTTATTACATTCCCTCTTTAGTTTTTCATTTCAATAAAATAGTTACATTTTTATGACATCTTTTAATACATTAGCCTAGTATTTAAAAAAACAACTGCAACATGACTGTGGTGCTGGAAACTTCAAATTTACCTGCAAAATCTTTGAAAGACAACTTACTATGTTCTGTAAAATCTCAAAATCTGTAAAGCTCTATTTAGAAACAGTGAGATAGATACATACTTGCATTTCATCCAAGTCTCTTGACTACAGTGATTACACTGAACATATTTCTAACATTTCACTTGCTTTCTGCCTTCTGCTGATGGGGAAAGGATAAAAGGAATGGAGGTAATAGAAAACTTCAAGCATGTTTTTGTGGTGTTTTAGTGTTTAATTTTCTGAAATTCTTAAATCATTTTGAGATTGATTTCTTGGAAAGTTGTTGCTCCACACGTGAGTATCTTCAGCCCTCCACATTTCATGGAAGCTTTTGAACAATAAGTAAAGGATTGTGAGCATAAGAAATAAAACCTTCACAAAAAGAAGGGCAAAAATATATGAAATTAATTCCAACAATACATGGATGTTTTGAAGACCTTCCCTCCTTTTCCAACTTAATGTTGAACTGCACTCTTTGCTTCATTGACTTTCTTTATGGGTATTTCTGTTCTTGCGTGGTCCCCAGTATATGATTTTCCTTTTTAAATTAATAGACAAGCCATAGTCCACTGAATAGAGAAGATTCAAACTCCTGAATAAAACAATGAGGAACAAATGGGTTACTTTTACCTTTTGTTGTTCTTTTCACCTCCTTTGTGTGCTGTGTCATGGATTTCTGATTCATTCAGTTATGGATGCTCTCTTCTGTCACAGAATCAGGCTTAATCTTTAGTGAGCTGGGGTCTGGAGTAGCCCAAGCTGTGTGACTAAATAAAGGTTATGAGATCTTGATGTGCTAATTCCTGTATTCCTGAAAGTCAGTGATTGAAATGACATCCAATTTTCTTAGCAAATCTATGACTATGCCAGGCTTCCTCTTTTTTGATCTGTTTTACCATATTGTCATTCATTACAGTTTCTTCATTGTGATGATATTAAATCATCTTACATTAAATTTATCTTGTACACTCTTTCAGCTTGAGCCCAAAAAGTGTGAAAGAATAGTAGGCTGGTATTTATTATGACCTTTTATATATGAATACTTTTTAATTTAACTTGGATTGCTAAGGAAGGTTATCATTTTATGTTTAAAAACATACTGTTCTATGTTTCTCCTTGCATTTTAAAATGTATTTTCCTAGAGTAAACAGGATTTGTTTGCAAATACAGGATTTAGATAATTTTACAAAGATTGTAGTTTTGAAATCTGTTCTGGAGAACACAGACTTCTGCATCTCTGAACACTATCTCTAGTTTGTCCTGGAAGCCACAGTGATCTTTTTTAAGTCACATGAAGTTGTTTTGAGGATACTTCTGGATAGTATGCATGTCTGTAAACCAGCTTATACTGACTTACCTACGTTTCAAAGTCCAGTGTAAATAAATGTATATTGTTTCCTAATTAAATTTCATATTTAACACTTTTATTTGTTCAGCAGTTTAAATTAAATTTTTACGTATTTTATTTACTGTGTGATTAGTGATGCATGTAAGGTGAAATAACTTCACGATTGCACTGTGCTGGAAAAATGTAGCAAGTGCCAAAATGCCAAACATTTTTGTTAACTGTAAAATTAAGAATTGTTTAACTAGTTTCAATACTGAATATAAAATGAAGGAATTCTGTATGGATTCATTATGAAAACCTCCCTGTTTATATTGTTTTTAGCATTTCCCTGTTCTTTCTGGATGTTTTAAATTATAACAGTGTACATGTCATGTTCCAGTGGCTAAGGTATATGAAAATATGTATGTGTATTGAGAATTATTTTTACAATCCTTGTATTGTGAAGTAAATTATGTATCGATCAGGAAAACATACACATGTTTATCTAAGTGATAAGCACCAGAATATTGACTTCAAGGAAGATATTCTAGTAATTTTGGAAGCATAAACACGTGGGAGTGTTATCACACTCTCACAGCAGTGATGGCAAAAATAGGACAAAAGAAACCATAGACTGTAGCATCATAGAAAAGGAAGAGTCATCAGGACTTCAGCTCTTCTGTATAGGCGTTTAATCTGATCCACAAGGACCATTTTTGTGTGCTTTGTAGTACTTCTGCTCCAGTTAAGGGTCATAGTCTCAATGTCTATGTGGAAAACCCCCATAGAGTAGTGCTAAGAGGGCTGGAGGAGACTTGCAACCTGTCTCAAATTTAAATCTCTGGCTAACATAAGTAATCCACAAACCTTAGTTATCCCCAGAGATCAGGGCATTGTTCCTCTCTTTACAGGTGGAAATCCCTCTTTGTTTTTCCAGTTCACTTACGTAGAGAATAAAGGTTAATGGAGGTACAAAATAGCCCACTTTCCTATCCATTGTAATTGTGTATTCTGTGATCAGGTTTCTTATGTATCACGGTGGGGCATTATCCCACTGAAATGATTAGAAAGGAAGAGTTACTAGAAATACAACAATAATTAATGATAATCATGAAGAGTTGCTGGAAAACCCTACCAAATTGCAGTTGCATGATGTATTTTCTCTCTCTTGAACCCTGTAGATCAGAGCAGGATGGTGTATAGAAGAGCCTGAGCCCTAAAATTAGTTTTAAATACAAAAGGAAATAACCAAAATTTTGTGGCTTGCCAGTTGCAGCTTAGACTAATGGCAGTGTTGCATCTTGGACGTGGAGATGCTTAAGTTACCTCCACAGAAGGAAATATGTCTGTGAGTGTTCAGGCTGTTCACAGATTAAAATGTCGGTTACACTAGCTTAGGTGTGGTGCCACAAAAATGAATCTGTACAGCTTTTACACCTAGTGTATTGTAATGTGGTGGTGCCTTTATGAATTTGCACACATGTACCTGCCATAAACATAGGGTCTCTGTGCTGTGCCACACACTGTAGGCATTTTTTCCATGAGGTAATGATCTTTATTGGTCTTCGAATCAATAAATTTATGTGTGAAAGACTAAGAACTCAGAAAAAAAAATGAGGCAAGATTTTTCTGCACTGGTGAAGAGAAAATTCAAACAGATCATAAACAAAGCTTTTGGTGAGCAATGTTATAATTGAAGTAATTTCAATATTGGGCAGTGCATAGGAAGTCCAATGAGTAGTTCCAGGTTGCAGGAGAGAGGGAACTGACAGGAGCAAGAGATGGAAATAGGTTGTTTGTTATACTTAAGAATTTCTTACTCATTTGAATGAGAGAAATTTAAATGTATTTAAAAGAGAAAATATGAGGAATTAGGTAAAGAAGACAGGGAACTAGATGTAATCTAAAGCTTAAGGAGACAACTGGCCTGACATTTTATTACTGTGCATCAAAAAGACATAATTAATATAATTATTCTAGGACTTCAGTGAAATCTGAAAAGGTTGTGTCCTTTTGAAATAAAATTATTTGTGGAGGAACAGTCTGTAATGACTTCATTTCTGTTATAATGTACTTTGACCCTGGAAAATAACTGATAAAGCCTAATTTAGGATACTATTCAATTAAAGTATTAAGCTATTTATTGGTTGGTGGTTTTTTTTCCCCCTTGAGTTCTGTAGCTTTATTCTGACTTTTTAGAACTTGGTGATAATTTTACTGGATTGTTTTCAGGGCCAGCTACTGTATTTTGTATCCATCAGCATCATTCCCTTAGCTTGAACAAAATAATAGTGCTTTATATAATCTGTTGACCAAGCCATTTTCTCTTGAAAGCTTATCATCAGTGAAACAGCAGAAGAGGAGAAATATGCATTAAAAATATTAAATGAAATTTTCTTTGGTTGAAATGTTATATAATAATTTTACTTGTATAGCATCAGTAAAACTAAATGTCAGGTCACTTGCCTAGAGAAATCTTCATTTGAAGACACAGAAAATTCAGTTCCCTGCAAAGCCAGTACAGAGTCTACCTGGTCTGAGTCCACGATTTGTTGATAATTGGTCAGTGTGGGGCTTCCTTTTTTAGATACTTTTGCAGCAGTGAGAATATTTTGTGGGTCACAAAGTTTGAGGTTAGAGAGAAAATAAATAAGCTGAATATAAGCCTCAGGTATTTTTCCATGGTTTTAAAATATCTAAGTGATAAATTTGCTCTTCTAAAATACAATGAAACCCAAACTTACTGCCTCAGAAGAAAGGTTGTTTACTTGAAAGCCTGAAAGTTTCTTTATTGTAACTAGAACTTGATTGAGAATTCTATCTAGGAGTCTGCCTAGGTACACTGATGGAGTAGCAGGAATAGACTACTTAATTATCACTCGGTTTAATTGAAGAGTTAGGATATTGATTTCTTTAAGCTTTTTGTAGGATATCCCATGACTTCCCCCCACCCCCATTAATGAGAGTATTACTGAACTGTAGCAAAATGAGAACAGCGGAAGGGTCTACTTTCTTATTAAAAGGAGTTTGGCAGATTTTATTTTATCTAAAGATAAATTCTGCTTTTAAAGAAACAAACCAAACCCCAAAAATCTATCCATCCTGTTTTATATAGGATTTTTTTTTTCCTGACTATATTAATTTTTTTAAAAAATGCAATATTAAGGTCTAGCTTTGCCAAACACTGAACTTCTCCAAAGTGTTCTCTGAAATTTGTACCTGTTTAAGTCAAGACAAATATGATTCCAGATGATAGAGATGCCATCTCTGAAATAAATTTCCTAATGCATAACTATGTTTTTGAAGCAAAGGATTTTAAGACCTAAGATCCTTTTTACTACCATAATTCACTTTTTTTTCCAAATGTAGCACAAGAGCCATACTTACTATTTCATTTATTTATGTACAGGTTTGAGGCATTTTCCTTTCCTAGGGAAAGGAACATTTCCTTATTTGAAATGTTCATGTAACAAACTTCTGGTATGTTCACTTACAACCCAGTCAATTAGAGAGTTACTCTCCAAAGGGGTAGAGTAAAAAGATGAATGTGATTTTAATAAAGATGAGAGAATACAAGAGAGAAAATGGAAGTAATGAGTAAAGAATGGAGAGATAAAGACAGAACCTTTGGTTTTGCCACTTCTTCAAGAAATCCTTGCATGTATTGGTGTGGTGGGGCTTGCAGTCAGACACAGGTTTATTCTAGTTTCAATTTTTAAGTGTCTGTTTATGATCCTCCTGTTAAATGGAAGTAGCATAGCAGTACTAAGCCTGCAAAAATACAGCTGAGGATTACCAAAATTCATAATGGAATATGAATTTATACCTTTATAATGCAAATAATACCTTTTAAAATGTTCCAGACAGTTTTAAATAATTTTTTAAAAGACAACTTTTTAAATCCATATATTTCTCAGATCTAATTTTGTGATAAATAAGCTTTAAGCCAACAATCTGCAAAACTATTCCTTCTTTCCCAATATAATACTCCCAAAACTTAAGTTTGCCCTAAACATTTTCAAATAATCTTGTTTCTTTGCTAGAATACAGATAGCTGTCTCAATAATAGAGATGGTCTTGTGCAGATGGATACTTTACTATGTAATGAGTGTACTTTAGGTAGCACAGCTAATTTTGCACTCCAAGCAGACATGCTTCTGCTGTGCTGGACCACAGTTGAGTACAAAGGATAAGTGATTTGATCATGTTGAGATTAAATAAGTTTTCTGCTTATGTGAGATTTTTATCATAGTTTGAAAAGTAGTTTAAAAAGTCATTATTAAAATGAATATAAATCAAACACTTCTCTAGTATCATGAGTTACCCAGTACTGTAAGTCATTGAATTTACATGGCAGATTTCTTAACCAAGCTTTGGAATGGGTGTACACTCTCCTATTGAGTTATTAGGGCAGTGTAGGAAAGTTGATTATAGATAATCACCTGCTGCATCAAATGCATTATTGCATCTTTTGGTAGTTAAGCTTACAGATACATGGTTCTTGCTTTTTTCAGGCTATTAAAAAGTGCAGCATGGAAACCAAAGTTACTGTAACAAGAATCAGTGATGTAATTCAAATTAAATGTACATACTCTCTTAATGTGTATCAAAGAATATTATATTGATATGTCAAAATAAACAGTGGTAGAAATTAATAATTCTTGTTTTCCATTTCAGGTCAAGAGATGGAGAACTGAATTTCAGTTTCCATATGCAAAGTATTATGTGGATACTTGCATTACTCTGTCTTATCTGGTTATAAACAGTGGTTTAAAATGTTTGTATAAAAAGCCATGAGTGGTTTATAATTCCCTGTATTGTGTGTGTCTCTGTGTTTAAGACATTTCAAGTCTTCAGGTATTATCTGAGATAACTATTTCTTGCTAGATCTGACAGGATTCATATTCTCTTTCAGGAGACGCTGATAGATTGGTGTGATGAAAAGGAACTTAATTTGATTTTAACAACGGGAGGAACAGGGTTTGCACCGCGAGATGTCACTCCAGAGGTGAGATAGTCCTGGAATAGAAAAATCTGCCCTTTGGTGTAGAAATGCATGAGTCTGGAGGAGGGGGCTTAATTTTTTTCTTTTAAATTTCCTCTGTAATGTAACTTTGCAGTATTTGTGGACAGGTCGAGTGCTACATGACTTGGAATCAGAAAAAGTAATAGAAAATAGAGCACAAGAGAATTACTCTGACCTTGGGTTCTGACCCAAAACAATTTTCAAACTAAAATGTGGTATAGTATAGTCGTTTTCCAGACCCCTTACAAAACAAAATTCAAATGGCTTTGTGGTGTAATTTTCCTTAGCACTGCAGTGCAACACTGCTAAGCAAAATCTTGTGTGGCTTTTTTTGTGTCTTGTACAAGGAAAAGTGGGGTAAGAGAGATCCTTTAATTCTCCCTTGCAGAATAGTGCCTTGACAATTACTGCATTATAGGTAAGAGTGTGAGGCAGACAGAAGGGGAAGAAAATTCTATGCAAAGCTGCAATGGTTCTCCTTGTCAGGAAAATCTAAACAGGCATAGAAGCAGAGGTAATCTGCACCAGTAAATGTTGCTCGAGAAATTTGCTTACGTTACACTTACATTGAGCTAAAGTAAGGGGGGAAAAAGAAGCTTAACCTAATGAACTCATGGCCACGAGCTGTCATGTGAAATGACTGTGTGTTTGTTCTTGAAGTATTTTGGTATTTATGGTTCCAAGTTAGATGAACATGAACTTTTAAAATCACATTTTTATTTGGTTTGATTATATTCACTAAAGGGCAGAATTAAGATTGAGAGAGTTGTGTTTATTTGCATAATTAAACATACCTTAATTTCTCCTAAGTACTCATGTATGCTTTTGATTTCTTAGACTCTCAAGTTGATTTGTGTTCCTTATAGCATATCTACAGTGCTTTTTACTTATAAATGTGTTTTGTGGCATGCCTGAAGTTCAATTTTTATTTTTTTCTGTTAGGCATCTAAAAACATTTTTTAATTTATTGTATAACATTTGTGTAACTAGAGGAACATGTAAACTAAATGCTCCTGTTCATTACTTCTGATCATTTTAGATTATGTACTAGAAACCTTGAGTAACTAAAACCTGGAGGGGCAGTCTGTGTATCAGGAAATGGGAACAATATTTAGGTGAACACAGTGGTACCTAGTGAAACTGATTTTGAGGATTATTCGCTTTGCTAAAGCCGCCACAAGTGAGAAGTGAGTTGGTTAAATTTGTCTCTTGATTGCAAACTAACAAAATGCTTTTGGAGGTTGTGTTACCAGGACTGTGTAGAAGGAGGGATGAATTTCTGCTTCAGTTTTCCTTTGTGCAGGGTCAAGCCTGGGCAGCAGTGCAAGACGAAGCATTTTACCCAGTGCAAAAAAAATTAACTACAGATTCTCAAGCAGCATTTGGGACACAAAATAAGCAAATGAGAACTCTGCGCTTAAACAAACAGTATTTTCTTTACACTGCATTGCTGTTACTCAAACTAATTAACACAGGCAGGGATGATTGTTTTCATCAGTTTTGTTGAGTGTGTATAATAAAAACACATTGATATAAAAATCTTTAATAATGTTTATGAAGAAAAACTGAATTGTTTTCAGACACAATAGATATGCAAGACTTGGCCTGATCATAACAAAAACAAGTGTTCTAACTGTCAAATTATTCCCATATTTAAAAAGAACTTATATAGGAGAGTCTTTACTCACTTTTCACTTAATTAAGTTGGATTAACTTAAGTCACAATGGAGATATAGAATCCCAGGTTTATTACAAAGTGGTGATGACAAGCAATGTTCCTATGATAGGATTTATTACATCATTCATTCAAACAAATGTTTTTAAGGGAAGAAAATTAGTTTGCCAGTAGGTGTAATTCCAAAAACATACTAAGAAGTCTAAGTTTTGTCCCCATATTTTATGTCTTTTGGGCCAATGAGAAAAACCAAAGTGGAAAATTCATTATGTCAACATGAAATGTGTAATAACAAGCCTTTATGAAAACTTGCATTGATGTAGGAAATGGTTTTCATCCCTTGTGTGTATGGTGTTGGTTCAGCACGCTCTCTTCACTGAACTGGTCATGAAAGGACATGATCATGGTATTGTGCTATTGAGATGTCATCTTTAAGATGTTAATTTAAAACTTTTAAAAATTGAATTTGATAACGGAAAATGTTTTACTATTTTTCCTTAGAATAGAGACAGTAGTCTGTTGAGTCATTGTTATGCTGGTGTATTTCAGTCCTGCTTCTCCTTAATTCCACTCTACTTTGGATTAAAAAGCAAGTTTCTCTGTTTCTCTTTTAGTATAGATATGTAATTGCTATTGTACATACACAATAAAGGTAGTTCCCAAGATTAAGTGCAACCCAAAGACTTAATTTAATTGAATTCTGTAATTATTGATAAAATTGAAGTGCTTAGCATAATGTAGCTAAAAATGGCTTCTTGATGCCTCAGAAATATGTAATTAAGCATCCCAAAAAATTAATAGTTTCCCCACTCACTTTGCCTTTTGAACACTATATCAGAACCATTCCAGGTTATTGCAGTTGTTTCAGTGATGTGTAATAACATTTTTTCTTGTAACGAATAGAAGATTTTAGGGATATTCACAGTACCTGATTTTCCTTGCCTGTCTCTGATCCCTAAATTTATAGCCTCATTCTTGTCAGTGTGTGGAGAGGAGCTTTTGAATTAGTTCCTGCGATTCACATTTGGAGGGATGAAGGTCAGTTTACTTAAGCAGCGTGAATATCCTTCACTTTCTTGACTATGCGACTAGAAGTGATGAAATGCATGTGGATATTTAAAAAAACCAAATTCACTCAATGGATGGGTGAATTGCAAAGTAGGTGTGTTATAGGTGTAACTAGTGAATGCTGGAATTCTTAACAGTTATGGAAGTTCATGGTAGTTTGCTTTTTTACTGAAGCTGAAGTGTAAGCCTAATTTTGTAGATACAACCACTTTTTTTTTTTTTTTTTTTATCATGTAATTTATGGGAATAGTCTTTAAATCGCTGCTGGAGTTTGCTCATACCATCTGCTTGTTGATTTAAAAAGTGTTTGTTGCTGGACAGAGATCCATGTATGGTCCAAGTTAATTTATTTAGGGAACTTTCATTTATGTATTTCCAGGTGCAAACATTTATTTCTTGGAGTACAATACTTCAGCCATAGTTCTTACAGAATGTTGGTAACAATATATATTAACTTTTGTGAAAAAAATTAAATAATGTTGCAGCATTTTTATCCATCACTAGGAATCCTTCTGAGATATGAATGTATTTTCTCCATTGCTGTTGCTCAGTACAAAGGGAAAGAAAAAAAATCTCATGGGTGCTCTGCTCAGTTTTCTGTCTTCTGTATTTTTACATTTATTCTTTTGCAAAATTGTACATTCAAAAAATTCACTTGTCTGTCTCTTAATAGTCTTCTAGCTGTTTCTTATTCTTTGTCTCTGGTATGATTCCGTGTGAGTCTTGTTTGCCCATCTATGAGACTGATTCTGTGTGCTTAGATAATAGGAGTAGAAATCAACGTATTGTCCTCACCTCCTGACAGACATTCTTGAACTGTGTCACAGTGTGTATTCACAAGTAGTTCATCCACACAGAGGGAAATTTTGAGCCCTAAGATTTTAAGATGATACTTTATTAAAAAAATAGAAGAGCTGTTTTCCAGTGTGTAACACCAGACAGATGTTTCCTTACAGTCTTCCTACTTTTTGAGTGTTCTGGAAAATTTATGAATGCTTCTTGCAGTTCTTGCTGTTTATATTCTTCAATATTTATCGACTGGTTTAAGATGTATTTAGACACATATTTGTTTTCATTTAGTCTGAAAATATATGCGTATTTATTTATTCTTTCATCAGAAAAGTTCTCTAGTCCATGAAAGTAGTTCTCTAGTCCATGAAAAGAAATCATTGTTCTCTGGAACTCCCTTCTATTCATCAATGTTTCTGAAAAATCATGCTCAGAATGAGTAAAGTACTCCGAACATACCACACCGAAGCCATGTTTGGATAGAAGAAAGTCTCAATTCTTTGTTAGTATGTCTTTTTATATTCAGTTCAAAATTGCACCAGCATTTTTACAATTATTGTCAAATGCAAATTTTCCATCGTTTGGCTCTTCCCCTTTCCTCTAAGGTATCTCTCATGGATTTTTCTTCAAATTCCATTTTACTTCTGCAGACTATTTTAATATTGATATTCTTCTATTTCTCTGTCTCTAGTAGTTGGAAACATTCTTGATCTCTATTATTTTCAGTTTTCATGTGTTTTGTCTGTTTGTTTGCTTCCACTTTGTTAATGAAATAAGATGCTTTTAACACAATAGGATAGTCATGTTATAGCCATACTCGCACAGCAACATATTCCATCAAAGTAACCCAAATCCACTGAGACTTAAACTTCAAATAACAATTTCCATTTAATAGGCAGCAATTTAAACTAGAAATAATTATATAGGAGGTTTTATCCTTCCTGGTTCAAATACTGCCTTTCCAGAGCAGCAGGATTTCTAGTATTGTTTGTTGTGGATATAGGACTACTTCTGTTCTTCCTTAGCAATATTTTACTATTGGCACTGGACCAAAAGAAAATAATTTCCGTTTTACAAACTGTAACTTCAGGTTGGCTCCATAGTGTGGAGGAATGAAGCCTTCATCACACATGGGACATAAGTAATTTTGTGGTAGGAATAATATGAAATCGTATAACCTCTAATAACCCAGGCTAATGTTTCAGGTTTTCACCCTTCAGTAGTCCAGACACGCTCCAACTTAATAGCTATTTTAACAAAATATTTTTGCAGTCTCTTTTAAAACTGTAGCTTTTTATGTCTCTTAATGGAGGTCTTGCTCTGAGATAAAACTTACCTTAGACAGTTCGGTTTCTGTGGTGAGCTATTGTATAACAATATGTGCTGTGTATGGATGACATCCGACCTTGTAACTTGCCATCAGACCTCTTAAGGCCTTCACAGTTCTTAGAAAATTGTTTCCAACCTAGCTTGCTCCTAAAGGGTCAGCATTACAAAACCTGACCACCAGCATGTAGTTAATAAAGGAGCTTAAATGGAGCAGATTGCTCTGACAGACTCCTTCCAAATTCTGTGCTACTCTTTTAGCAGTTTATCAGCAATCCTGTAGAGTACCATTCCCTTTTTCTTAGTCCTCCAGGCAGTTCCTAGCTTCTATGATTAAGTCTTTATCTAGTCTGCTTTAATTTTTCAATAAAATTTATTATTTGATATGCTCTATTTGGTGTTATAAAATTAAAATATATTTATGTGCCATAATATTTCAATTTAGAATTATATATTTAGATTTTTAATCTCTCTTGGGGAGTCATGTTATTTTAGCAGAATTGATATGTTTAGTTGCAGAACACTTTTCTGCAAAAAAAAATGTGGCGTTTTTTTTAATGTTAAATAAACATCTAACTAACCTTACCAGTTTCTTTGATAAACAGAAGTATACAAATTATTTGCACCACACAGCACACTGTCAATTTACAGAAGTACCTGTGTCTTGAGAAATTCTGCTCTGATTTAGCTGACTTAGAAAGGGCTAAAGGGTTCTCTTTTCTTCTCTTGTTTGAGTTTCTCAGAGAAACTTGGTAGCACACTGTTGTCACTGAAGGGCTGGGTTGTGCTGTCATCAACTGCAGTCTCTGCATGGAAACACCTGCAAGCTGCTCAGACACCCACAGTGGGAAATGTGAGGGGCAAGAAAGGCAGACCCCATTTCAGCTCCATTTATTCAACTATCAGATGTTACTCAGAAAAATAAGACTGTAAATTAAATACAGAAAATACTTGTCTGTATATGGGATTTGATGTGTCTAAAATGCAAAGCTGCATATTTTTATTGACATTCCTTTTAAAAAGTTTCAGCAGTCACAGTGGATATAGAAAAAGGTTAAAAAAAAATGATGGCAAGGAGTGATGATTTCTGTGACAGTTACACAACTCAGGCTGTTCAATTTATCGTGACAAACACTGAGAAATAACTTTGGGTTTGCCTTTAATATCTTTGGGAAAAAATGTACAAATACTAAGGCTTTGTAAGCTACCAAAGGCTTTCTTTACCTACTAAAGAGAATTGTAGAAAAGCTGGTAATAGAAAGCTTGAGCCAGAAAAATCTAATAAAATCATAAGGAAAGGCTTTTTATGTGTTTGGGTTGGTTTGTTTGTTTAAGAAATTATTCACACAAGCAAATTCCCTAAAGAGCTGTATTCTTAATTTTAATTCTGTCAAATCAAAGGTATTGGCTAGTGGGAGAAATGTCTTATAAAACTCAAGTTATCTTGTACTTCTTGCAGAAATCATGGATGATGTTAAATGAATCATCCTGCACTTTTAGCCTAATGTTCTGTATGTTAGATGAGAAGATAGTTTGAATCAAATGGATCCTGAAATTAATAATGAAACCATTTTATTTCCTGAATTCAAAAGGACTGCATTAATTGCTTTTGTCTCTTTTGTGAAAATGTGAAACCCTGATAATATTGGCTGAGAATGCTGGGGCAAATACCTTTTTAATTACTTAACTAATGTGTTAACCTTCCTTGTAAAGTTGTCTGACCATCATATCATAAAGGTAATGATAATAGAATTCCTATTAAGCCTTTGGTTATTTTTGCTCATTTGAGGATCAGCTTTTATTTCCTTTTTTTTAGGTGTCCTTAATACTCTTGAATAGCAAGTAGAGGCTGCGTTTTTTGACTTTCAAACATGTAGGAAATATTTGCAAGCTCTACTGAAATGAATAGTAAAACAACAGTAAGGAATGTGAAGGTTTCATGAAATGAGAAGCAAAGCCACAGTAATGAGCCAGGAAATCTCACCTTTTTCTTCTTAAATTTTGAAATTTAAGGTTTTTTTCTAAGGTAATTTAGGAATGGCAGTTGGAAAAAGGCTGGCATGTCCTGAGAGTGGACAAATGGTTCCTGTGTGAGTTAACGCAGTACTTCCAATAGAGCACCCAGATGAACAATATGATTATGGTGTGCTTTCTAAATGGGGGTTTTCCTCCTCTTGGTATTACTTGATGTCTTTTAGCTGTGTTTTCACTGTAGAGCCCACAGCTCATGTGGACATTTCCTCTATTAGTTTAAATAAACTGGCTTGTCCCCTATTAGCAATGTAGCCACAACAGTGAATATATCTTGCAGTCCTTTCTGTAGCTGGGGAAGAAAAATAGGCCTGGCATAGGACCTCGCACAATGAAATTTTCAATTTGGAACCTTTGGAATTTTTATTTCTTCTTAGGCATTTCTAAAAATAGTTTCCATTAAATATCACTTTGGAGAAGATAATAGGAAACTGAACAAAATTAAACATAAGTTAAAGCAAAATAATCTTGAAAACATTGTCAGGCCTGTAATTTTTGCCCTTAATGTGTCATATTTTTCTGGCCATGGTTTTTTGCAAAGAGTTTAATAAAAGCTAAATACAGGGAAAATTAACAAAAATTAATATAGACATGTTAGGAAGACTTCTCTGTGAAGGCAGCTTAAAGACATAATAACAAGAGGGCAAATACCAGTTTGGATTTAAGATGTATGAAAAATTGAGTGAGTTAGTCTTTTGACATTAGCACACAAGAATAGCAAAATGACTCATTATTAATGTAGTTGATCATTAATACTTATTAAAGAATAGAGAATTTCTCATTTACTTCTTCCCTGCTGTGTAGGAGCTTTTCCAGCCACTAAGTGGAAAGAAACTAGAAGAGTCTTGGAAAGCAGCTGGCTTCAGGAGTTATTCTTAGGATTATAACTAGTTCTTTTCCTGCTTTTGCTAATTGCTACCACATGGAGCAGTGAAGCTTTAGCAAAATGTTGACTCAGTATAAGTACCAAAATAGAAAACCAAAATGACTATTGTCACACTTAGGCATCAAAGTCTTACCAGTTATGGACAAGAAAATAATTACTTTTTTACCTTTATTTAGACTATATTTTAGTTTCTTGTCCCTTCATGCATGTTTTCTTTTCCCAGTTACTCTGTCATCAGAATACCTAAATTAATAGTGAGGTGTATAACCTACTGTTATTTATTGTTGATATTTAAACTGTCCCTGGATTTTGAAAGTCCAGATTTTCCTCCACAAATAAGCATTTTCTTATGGTATGCTGAGATCAGTTTGTCATAGTTCATTTTCATTAAGCTTGAAAAATCTCCCTTCAGAGAGAAGGTGATAGCAGTTTTGTTCTTGACGTGGTGCAGCTAATTGTAGTTCCAGCTGACCACAAAATCACAGTATTTTATAAAACCGCCAATGCATGCCCTTAGTACCTTGTACTCTGATACCTCTGGTTCCACCAGTCTTTGCAGTTCCTGGCTGGTTTATGCCATTACTGATATGATGGAAGTCTCTTGGTCTCCTCTGCCTCAATTATTTGCCATTTCGTTCTAAGTCCAAATAGTAGTGTTCAATATAGGAAAGTTTGGGTATGGAAAAAACTCCTATTCTGTGACCCAAATTTCTAAATTTGAAGTTCTGTTAACTTCTATTATTCTTGTGCCTAGCTCTGCTAGAAGAAGAATGAGTGGTTGATACCCAAAGATCAGTATAAATAAAGTTCCATCAGTTAGCCTATCACTACTGTATTCTTTAAAAACTTCGTTGCATATGAGTGCACAGCAAGTTCATACAGATTCTCTCTGCAACCTTTCCAAATCCTAATTCAACAAGGGCACAGCAAAGCTAATGATTCCTTTATATTTGCTAAGGTCCTCTACAGTTTGAAGAGGGAAGAGTTGGCTTGTTGTTTAATATTATTGCCTTGTCAAAGTGGAGTGTAGATTTTCAGCATTGACAATAAAAAGTTAATGTGCAGGTAGATAAATGCACACAGTATGTGGACTTCAAAGTAGACAGAAATAGTGAAGTTTGATTCTTTGTTGATTCTTTTAGTTTCTAGGTAGATAGTGAAGAAAAAGTCTCATGATTTAAATGACAGATGAGTTAAATTACTGAATTTTATTAGTGCTGGATTTTCTCAGTTCTTACATTTCAGAGTTCATTGCATGTTTCTGAAATAAAGCAGCAACTAAGATTTCTGAAACAGTTTAATTTGTTTAAAAAAACAACCATGTTAAATAGCAAACTGCTTAAGTTAAAGAGGATATTCAAGGTAACAAATAGGTGCTGATAAGTTTGATACTTAGAAGAGGGTTACCCCACAAGATTCATAACATTAATTCTTTTCATTAGAGTGTGGGTGTGTCTAAGCCAAATTCAAACACCAACCTACACTAATAATGAGTAACAGTTAATGATGATTTCCGTTTATCTCACAAATGGCCAGCAGTGGCTAATGGGTACTCCTGTTCAACTTCACAAGCCATTTTGCAGTGGATATGGGAATGAGCTCACAAGACCAACCCCTTTCCCCTCTTATACTAGAGGTGCTAGAGGTAAGTGTGGTTTTGGGGAACAAGGGTGGGAAATCATGAGATGAAAGTGATGTGGGCTTCTTATATTTTTCACAAACCTCCATAAAGGCTATATCGGGATGGGCAAAGATTCAGTTGAATTCTTATTTTTTGCCCAAAGAGATTACCCAGTCCTAAATTGACATGCTTTCCTTGAACTGGGAGTCAGAAATCCCTTTTCTCTTCTGTTTTTCTGCTGCAGAAATTCCCAACATTCCCATTATGTGGGCTCCAGAGAGGGGTAAGCAACATCTTCAATCCCACCCAATCATCTCCAAACTAATTCTTTGCTAGTATTTTTTTGCTTTTTTAATCATCATCAGAAACAGTTTTTAGACACATTTTTCCCATTTGTTTGATTTTCTTGTGGATTCTCATATTTTTGTTTTATAGGAAGGTCCCATGGCCTCCCCAAGTGCTAGGGTCAGACTCATTTGCTATTTCCATTTGTGTGCTATTCTCCTGCGGATTTTCATGGTTCACTCTGATCAAATGATATTACCAAAGGGTGAGCATCTAGACTCTTGGGACTGTTTCACTCTGGTATCCTGAGTTGTTGAAAAAGCACTGCTGCCCTGTCAGTCATTTGGCAGGCTTATGTTTTGCTCTTGCCAACAGTTGCATCTGATTGTTGGTGGGCTTTGGTCTTTTTCTGCCTTGTCTGGGGACTGCCTGGCATTCACTACTGTCTTATATTCTCTCTTCCTGTTGGCTATGTGGTGTTGTCCTCCTGAAATCTTGGCTGTTTGCCTGACTGTCTGGCATTGCCTCTTGACCAGCTAATTGCTTGACAGTGACTCCCTACTGCCCTGTCCACCTGTTGGCCAGCATGTATCGCCTCCTTATTGTCCTTTCAGTCTAATTGCACATGGGCATTGGCCTCCTGCTGCCCTGTCTCCTGCTCCAAGTGCCTGGCATTGCCTTCCTGCTGAGTGCATCTGCTGACTTTGTGGGATTGCTCTTCTGCTGCTTGGCACACCTGCTAAACGTTTGGTACTGCTTTAGCAACTTGCTGAATGTTTGGCATTTTCCTCATGCCTTTTCACCTGATCCTTGAATACAGTGTCCCCTTGCTGCTCTTTGAGTCTGCTTACACACTGATACTTGCTCTTTTGCCATCCTGTCCACTTGCTTTTATGCCTGGCATTTCTATCATATTGTCCTACCCATTTGCCTAGATTTTATTTCTAAATATGCACCAGTCTGAAAAAATTAAGAATTGTAAGGAATGGGGAAAAACTATTGTCTGGCTCCTTCATGGTCTGATTCAGTTTAACATAGCAGCCAAAAACTGATCTCAGTACCAGCATTCAGCTTTTTCATAGAACTACTCAAATCCCCTTTCCCGTCTTATGAAGAAAGAAACCAAACCCAAACCAAACTGAATTGTATTTACTCTTTGCTTCCATCACTTTATTCAATAGGTGTATTACTAAGTTATACTGTATTAAATATTAAATTTGATAGTAATTAAGTACTATAACCCTATTATTACCTAAGGTATCTCAGAATCCACGGAAGGTAGGTAATACTAGGAGGGAAAAACAATCTGTTGCTCAGGCTCAGAAAAATTAAGGTTTGAATGTAGAGCTGTGTTTGTTAAACACAGCGGATCAAAGAAGCTAAATAAGAATTTTTACAAGTCTCTTTATTTAAAACAAAGGGTTGCATCTAATCTAAATAAACCATTGGATCAGTACAGTATAATCAAACTGAAATGTGTCCTAATTGCTGCTTCCTACCCTTTCTGTACTGTGAGAAAGGTCAATTGCCAGTTTACAGAAACCTTTTGTCACTCTCTCACAGATTAAGAACAAGGACTTGACTATATCTGTAAGTCCATAGTAAGGGAATAAATCATTGTCATATCTTTGAATAAAAAGTAGGGTTTCCTGCTCTTCTTTATATTCAACTCATTTGACCTCTTTTCCTAGCTCTGCCGCAGTTTTTAGCTTATTATGAGTGTTTGTGGGTTTAATTGTGTTTTTAAATCCAGTAATAACTAGGAGCTGGAAAAGATACTCTGTCATAAGGAATTCTGTCATCATTTCATAGTAAATTCTTACTATATTTAAATAAATTGTATGTGATGCTCTTTTAACCTTAGCTTTTAATCTCTTCAGATATATTATTAATGCTTTTGCTGTCTTCAAAGTTACCTTAAATATGTAAAATTATGTCTAAGCATAGAGGCAGGGCAGCATCCCTTGAGTCAGTAACAGCTTTCACCAGTGTGGGACCAGCTGTGGAATCAGAGAAAGACACTGTGAGAGAGCACTTGTTCCATGGCCCCAACACCAGCTTCCTGCTCTGGAGGATGGCTCCCAGGGCAGTTGACAATGTTCAGAGGAAGAGCTAGTAGGACCCTTCTGCCAGTTTTCATGTTAATGCCTAGAAACCAGTTAACTTCTCTTTTGCTCCAAGGAATTGGAGGATGTCCACCTACATTTTAGTCTTTTACCATCTCCTAGGCTATCCTGTCCTCTCTCTTCTTTCCAACCCTCCCTTGCTTTTCTAAGCATATTTTTTAACAACTTCATGAACTCTTAAAGATGGTAGGCTGTCAGTCTCTCACTTCCCACCAGCTTCATGTTGTTGAAGGGTGTGGTGACAAGAACAGGTTTCAGTGGCAAATCTCTTTCTCCAAGCTTTAGCTCCCAGTGTTACTTTGATGCTTCCCTAGGCTGCTGTTTGAGAAGCATAGGAGCTGGAAGGGAGGAGGAATATTCACTCTAGCACTGTGGGGCTGCAGGATGCTGCTAGAACTCACTTCCTATCCCGAGAAACCTAAGTAATTTATGTATCGTTTTAGTTATTTTTAATATAGGGTTTTTTAAAATTAATAATGCCTCAAATAAGCAGGGATTTTTTTCAAATAATATTCAAGTTACAGAAATTTTAAATGCAGAAAAGCAGCAGAAGCTGAAGGAAAATAAAGCTAAGCTGTTTCTTGAATGTATGGACTTCTTGGCTAAAAATTATACCTATGACAGAAATGATGCAGTGCTGTCTTAGGCAGATTCACTGTAACATATCAAGTTAAATTGGTTTTCTGCCTCAAGTTGTTGAGTTATGATACAAATATTCAAATTAGTTCTAAAACAATCTGTGATAATTTGAAAGAATAAATTTTAGGTTTTGTCTTATAAATGAGTCAACATTTGGTTAAAGAAAAATTTGCACACAAATCCCTGGGAGTAACATTTTCTCTCCCTGTAACAGTGATATACAACATTATTTTATTTTTTTTATTTTTTTTTCCAAAGGGTTTTTAGGGAGATTTTTTTAGTCTTTTATCTTTGTCGCTTTTAGGTTTGCTTTTGGGTTTTTTATTTTGGGGGGTGGGTGGTTGAAGGTGTTCTTGAGCCTATACTAAAGTGCTGATTTTCTATCAAAATTAGCGTTTGAAACAGTCATCAATAGTACAAGTCTTTCCAGCTCATAGAGTTTCCCTTTCCAGAATAACTAAATTTCCTGTTATCAGCCCAATTTTATCTCTGTTTTTAGACTCTTTTCCTTCCATATTATCTCTGATAAAAAAAAACCTGTTACAATTCTCATAGTCATTCCCTGAACTAAAATATCTAAATCTTGCAAATTATTTGTCAGTAGAGAATGTTGTATGTTCTCTTTACTTCAATGCAGTTTTTAATTTCTGTTTATTTTTTACAGTTCACTTTTTTTATTCTTCTCTGTTTATCTAAATCTTCTGTCCTTTCTGATAATAGCAACATTGCAGTCTCTAAGCAACTAATTTCTTCAGTTGTTTCTGGGAAGAAAACAAATTCCTAACTAATACAGGTCTTTTGCACTCAAAAAGAGAGATATATGATTATTTTTATACCTTGGGATTTCCAGAAGGTATTTCACTCCCTTGATCCATTTAATCGCTGCTTTCACTTTCTGTTTAAGTTTTCCACTCTTAAAAATAATGTGTCTGGCAGTGACTCATATAAAATTCAGATTTTATTCTGTCTGTAAGTTGCTTCTGGATTCAGACTGAAAAATGTATTTGGTTAATTTTAGACAAGAATGCTTTGAATGATACATGTGCTAAATAACATACACAGTTCATGCTTGTCATCATTGACAAAGGCTTTTGCTGTTACAATTCATATAGCAATTTGCTGAATGAATATTGATACAGGGTAAGTTCCAATGTCTCTCTGCTGTTACCTCTTAACTTAGTTGGCCAATTGCTTTTGTTGGGAAAATGAGGAGATGATGTTGCATTTAGAGTATAGAAATTTGACAGCAAATCAAGCCATTCCTTCCCCGCTGTTCCCTAGAGCTCAAGAGGGTGAGGGTGCAGTCAGCTCACTCTCTGACTGCAACCAATTTGGCACTTTAAGCCTGGTCACATTGAGTAAGAACTTTCATGAGCACAGGTGCACAGATAGTGTAGTTCATGAAAGCAGCATGTTATACATTCTCGTTAGATTGACTGTAATAAATACACTAGATCTATAAAATGTAAGCATACATTTTACAAGACTTCACAGGTAATGCCCAAGGCAGGCAGAGGCACAAACCTTACAGAGGGATCCCACCTTTGGTGGAGAAGAGCAAGCTTGTTGACTTGTCTGCAGAATGGGATCATATTCTCATCCTCTTTCAAATGCAAAATTTATACTTTGGGGAAAAGTGGACATGATGTGGTCAAATACCCTGTTGCTGCCTTCATAGATGGGTGAGGGGGTTCGTTTATACAGCTGGGGATGTGCACCCCTAGCAGCAAACCATCATGCCCATGTTAATCCCTTCCCCACACATCTCACAGCATCTCTCTTGGCTTTAGGCCTTATTCCTACAGATGGATGTGTAAAATAATGAATCAGTGACTGTTGCAGAATTGTTCAGCCCCATACATTTGCTGCTGTTCTGCCAGACAGGGTTTAGATTCAGCGTGGAGAAGAGAAGGCTTCAGGGAGGCTCTATTGCATTCTTTCAGGACTTCATGGGGGACTACAAATAGATGGGACCAAACTTTTTAGCAGGGCCTGATGTGACAGGACGAGGAGGAATGATTTTAAACTGAAGGAGGTTTAGTTTAGATATTAGGAAGAAATTCCTTACTGTGAGGGTGGTGAGGCACTAGCACAGGTTGTACAGAGGAGCTGCAGATGCCCCATCCCTGGAAGTGTTCAAGGTTGGGTTCAATGGGGCTCTGAACAGCTTGATCTAGTTGAAGATATCCTTGTTTATTGTGGGCCAGATTGGGCATAAATGGCCTTTAACAAATCTCTCCCAGCTCAGACTATTCTATGACTTGCTGGAGCTTCTTTCATTTCATTTGGGAGTTTAATGAAGTCAGATTTATGTTATCGTTTGGAAATTTTATCTGAGACTCCACCCAAGCTTTTGTTTGATTTGGGCTTTACTGCTCTCATGAAACATCATAGCAACAGTAATAAATCTTTTTCACCTTCATTGTTTGCTTTCAGAAATATTTGTACACCTTTATTAAGCTTTTTTCTTGCAACCTTTTGCAGATAAAATGAGTGAGTAGTAAATAAGCTTTATTTTATGTAGTGTTGCAATCACATCACTCATTCAAGTGAGCTAATCCTCATCATGTTCAAGTGGCAGATTTTGCAGATTTCAAAGCTGGATGAAACCTACACATTACAGCTTTAATTTTGGCTGAATTTTTAACCTAGAACTCCCTTTCTAAGAGTGAAAAATTATTGGGCTATTGTCACTATAAGCTGACCAGTTCTTCCTTTGAAGCCCAAATAACGCTTAGGTATCCAGTGGTAAACAGAATTAAATCCAAGAACAGCAAGGCTTAAACACTATGGTGTCTTTCAAACTCTTCTACAATTCATCCGTTCTGTTGGTCAGCACTGGGCATTCCTGGAAAAAGAACAGAGAAGGGCACAAAATTCTTTTAGATATGTTTGTCTCCTAGGGATTTTATTTCCTGCAGAATCTTAATGAGAAGCTGCTGTTAAATCAACATCAGTCTTTGCAGGCAAGAGAGAATCGAATTTTCTTTTGAATTTAAGGTTAACAAAGATGGATTTTCCAGTCTAGCTAGAACTGTGGGATTTTCTCAATAGCTTTTTCACGTTTAGACAGTCAAATATTTTTTAATGTATTTTATGTCTTTATTTTCATTTATATATTTTCTTCTAAAAAAGATGATTATTTAAGATGTAATTTGTTTCATTAAATACAAAGCGTTGGGCAGCTAAGCCATTTGATTTCCGTGTTATTCTGAATTATGGTTTTGCATCACCCATATAATTTATACAGAAATACTGTCTGTTTTTTTACTTGAGTTAGTCTGCCTAGAGGTGTGATGTTTGTAGTTGGTGTACACTTAGTGTGGGCACATTTGCTGTGGTAGTGAGATGCTTAGCATTCAATGCAAGAGTCCTGGGTACGTTTTGAGTACACAGGGCAAGAACTAACTTTTTCAATGTGCCTATCCAAGAATCTCTTTTGTCATATCATTTCTTAAAAGATACTGCCTTTTCTCACTCACTCACTGCTAGTGGAAAAATCAGTTTGCTGAAAAAGTTTGGACAAAGGGAATTTTATTAAAAAAGCAAAAAGGTTTTTCCTGCCCAACATGGTCTGCTGCTTTAAGCACAGCAGAAATGTATGTGAGGGGAGGTGCTTATATACCTGCATTGTTATATCTGTATTAATGAAAAAGTGTGTATGTTATAGGAACCCTGAGGGTTTCAAAATTGAGTTGTGTGGCTGGGAAATAAACTGGCAGAATTTGTCTGTACAATGCAAAGTTGTAATAATGTGAAAGTATTGCTCTATCACAGCTGAGTAGTGTCAATAAATGATTCAGCTGGTTTTACCTAGTGCATGAAAGATGTTTTAACATCTTCTAAAACTGAAAGAAACCAATGTTTTGGAAATGTTTATAGTAAACATCTTAGGAGCAGTGTAGTAGAGGGAATATGTTCTATACTGGTGTTTTATATATATATAGTTAACTATTACGATAAAATACTGTAAGCCAATAATTAAATAGTAAAATAAAATTCAAGAAAAGGTAAACTTGATATATTTAATATTACTCACTATAAATTAGGAATTCTACTGTCTTCCACTTCAGTGCTCTGTGCTACAGCAGTCTCAACAAAATTCTTTTCATCTTCTCTTTGAGAAACCTTTTCTTTCAGTTGTTTCCATGAGAATCTTGGAGGTAAAAAATATGATTTGTCCCAGAAGCTAAAACAGTCCATATAGAGGAAATCATTTGACAGAATGCGCAGTAGGTCACTTTGGCTTTCAAAATCTATTCGCTTGTTCAATTCTAATGAAAGCGTCATTTGCATTTGCCAAAACTGACAGCTGTTCAGACTCTGAACACATGAACTGTGTCACTGGACATCTCGAAAAAATAATTTCTGTGAATTTGTAGGTTAAGGGAAAAGTACTTTAAAGTTTCTGTTATTAGAGATGCTTTATCATTTACTTGGAGAGTAAAGATACTGTGTAAGAGAATCTTAATAGAAAGTATTTGTTTGTAGTTCTTGTGTGGCTGTTTTTTCAATTCTTGAAAAATTACCACTCATTAGTCTGCCCTTTGTAGTGCAGAAGGTGTGTTTTGGGAAGGGTTGTTTATTTATTAAATCTTCAACATTGATGATTTGAGATCTGAAACTGTTTGGAGGAAATACTTAACTTGTGGAAGAATTTGAAGTTTCAGAAGTGCGAATATTTCATATGCCATATTTGTTCTTAGCAAAAGGTAGCAAATGTTAGGAAATGTCACGCAAGATCCTCAAAAGAAAAGTGGCTTACATTTCAATTTCAGTAACCAATGTGGTAGAGCTAAAGCATTGCAAAATTATGTATTTATAGAAGTGAAATTGCAAATAAAAACTTTTGTTTCTGTCGCTGCTCCAGACACTGCACAAGTTCTTAAGAGAAAGCAGTGCGTATTTCTGCCTTGTGGCCTCATTCTTTGTGTGTCCCTGTGAGGGTCTCTAAGAAATCGTACCTTCTCTTTTCCCTTCTCTTTCCCACAACAAAGCAAAATTTACAGTTTTGTTTCTCTTATATAGTTCTAGACTTCTTTGCTTAGTGTACTTCCCTGGACCACAAATACACCCACCCTCCCCATATAGAAGAATCTAAGTTTGGCACTAGTTTTGAATTGAAGCTGACTGTAGCCTGACTCCTCTTTGGTATCCATATATAGTCTAGAAGATAGTACACATAACCAGAAACACTGTCTAGGGTATATTTTTATGAGACATTGCTCCCTTGTTGTTATTCTGTTAGTTAAAGTTCATTACATTGTCATTTCAGTCATGTAGAATTCGTATTGGCATAGTGTAGATACCTGTGCTTATTTCTCTCATTTTTACTGTATCAGTATGTTTTTGAGAGAACAAAATTTTTCACTTCTCATGTTTTGTTCCTTTTCTTCAAATTTTAGAGAATTATGTAAAAGTTGGACTGGATTTTCTATTTTATATTAATACAAAACAGTTTGAAAAAACTTAGGGAAAACTTAAAATAATAGTAATTATTAACAGGTAACATTTTAATGGTGTTTTTGAAAGAGCAGAATAGTTTTATTGTCTTTACCAGGAAGTCTTCAACTATACTACTTTAGCTGAACAGAAAGGGAGCTGTTCTTGCACAAAGTGGAGTTGTAATGGGAAGCACAGCAGTTTGCACACAGAAAGAGGGCTGAAAGAAGAAGCAGACACCTGACCCTTCTTGGTACAAAGTGCAGGGGTTTGTTTCCAGCTCTTGTTTTACCAAGCTCCTCCTGACCTCCCCACCATTGCAAATACTCTGCCCTTTGACACTGGCTTAACACCCTTTAGACAGCATGTAGTGTACTGCACCTGGTGGGCTGTGTCCAACTTTGTACAGCCTAAATGCATTCCTTACAGTGCAGAAAAGCATTTTGTGTCTTGTTTGTTTATCAGCTACTAAAAATGATTGTCCTAGTGTGTTTGTGACAATGTACGGGGGTAGGCAGTATCATAAAATTAAGATCAGCTTTTATGGCATGAATATTTTATACACATTTAAGATCTTGAAACTTTGCTTAGTGATCAGTAATAAAAAATTATTATTGCCACAATATATGTTAGAAGTGATATTTAGAAAATGTACATGGTTGGATGTCCAGATACATCAATTTCATTAACACTGCAATTACACAAATGGGGCAAGCAAATCACTGATCTATGAAGTTTATATAAGTCATATGCAATCAGGTTTAGCTAAAAATTTAGATCTAGATCTGCAGAAGTGGAAGAATAATTTACAAATTCCACAGATTTTTCTAGTTTATTAATTTAAATTTTCAGCTTCTCTGTAGTGTATAAGATGTGAAGCACCTCCCCCCAAATGTTTTGCAAGCTGTAAGTAAAAAAGAAACTAAGTTATTAAGTAAGTATTCTAATGACTGATCTCAGTAGAAGAAAACAAAGGACTTTTAAGGAAAAATACCATGAACACTAAGGTTTTTATTAACTAATACATTTTATTTGATGATGATAATGATAATAACATTTATTTGTTTACAAAAGTAATTACCATTGGGGTCCAACTATTGGGAATTAAATATATTCATGACTTGGTCATGCATAAGTTATTGAGTGTTGTCAGAGTGTTGTCAGATGCTTTTTATGGTCATCTACACAGTGGAAGTGTTCTCATAGACTCGTTTGCTAATACTGGTTTATAAAGAAGGCAAACATTGAATTAGCTTCTGGCACTTGGGTCTCATGCCATAGACATAAGGCTGCAGCAAATGGTGTGAGGGGTCCCAGTGGAAGGAGGGAGAGAATTTGGAGGAGCCAATTTGCAGCCAGAGAGAATCATGGATATGGGGAGAAAGAGAGAAAACAGAGTCTGTATTTAATCTAACAGTAGTTAATGCTGTGACATTTTTTTCCCTCACACTGATAAATTTTGTAGGATCATTCTGTGATGTTTAGGTTTGGTGGCAGCAGAATCACTGCAGATGTTTTGAGAGTGCAAGCAGCATTCTGGTGATGCAGAGTTATTTTCAGTGGAAATGTGTTATTGGTGTGTGCAGCTACACTGATTTGTAGAGTACAGTTTTAGGTGGCTACATTAATCAGGGTTCCATTCACCTCTGGCTGTTTGTAGATTTGAGTTGGGAGAAGAAAAGGAAAAAGAAAATGGAATCAGGTTAGTTAGTGGAGAAGTATGTATCGAACTTACCACTGCTAAGAGGGAAAGGCAGTAGGGTAAGCCACTCTAATAGGATTAGATGTGTTTTGTTTTCTTGTATGTACATAAAAATCTACAGTAATTTGAGAGAGCTCTTAGTATATATCTGTGTATACCTGATATAGGTAGCTGTGTTAAACATCAAAAATTCCCAGCAAAGACATTAAAATGGAGACTCACCAGTCTCAGTAAGAGTTTCTTACTATACAATAAAATTGGCAGAAGCTGGATGGTCACTTCATGAGGAGGAACAAGCATGTGCATAGGGTCTCCACTGGCCCCATTTCTGCCTAGTCACCATCAGTCTTCCTGTGAGCCCAAGCACAGCAACTGCTGCTTACTCTAGCCTTATATTTTTATAAACCTGCTTGATTTCAGTTGTTCTGCTGCAATAGCATATGTGATCAATTTCATCCATTTGTCAAGATAACTGAGCAATTAGCCAAAGAAATTTGATTTTGGAAAACATCAAAGACCATGAATCCTGTCATGCCTTACATCCATAAAAAAAAGACACTGAATATCACCATACAGGTTATTGTTGACAAAGAATAGCAAAAAGGAAAGACAGCATAAATGTGAAACTGAGATGAATAGATGAATTCAAAATCCTGATCCAGTGTATTGAAAGAAACCAACTGCTGAAACCCGTGTTTCTTATTGTTCATGGAGAATAAATAGGTAAGTGTTTTTTTTGGTGAGAAGTTCTGATATGTCTAGTTCCATATAAGCTCTATTTTCTCCCTGAAAAATAAGAGTAGGGAAGTAGAGAATAAGTTGAAATAGCTGAATTGTGAATAAAAATTACTGGCACATGTGTTGTCTCCAGCAGAGGTGTTCTGAATAACTTTGAAGAAGGTGTCTCATCTCCAGGCTAAGAGATGCAGTTTTTATTCCTAAAGTACATACTTCTTATACAACTGGTTGACAGATGTGATTGACCTTTTTGTAGCATATTTGACTGATCTATCTCTCTAGTTTTTCTCTGCTCTTCTGTGGTCTCTGGGCTCCGTTGCAGAGGTTGTATCGGTATTTCTTTGGTAAACCCCTTCCGAGATTTCAGCTTTCAGTGAAAAGCTCAAAAAAGTAATTAAATCTTATCGATGCTGCAGTTTGTTAAACATAAATTATCTGCAAATTTGACCATTAATTTGCATGTATAGCTCTGTTATATACAATGCAGAGTCATAGATTTTAACTTGTTCAACAGAAATAATATTTTCCACAGAAGCAGTCTCTGTCATCTTAATTTAATTGAATTTATTATGATTTTTGAGTCTCATTTACATTTTAGTTGAAGAAGTAAAACTATATTACTGCCCAAAACCAGCTGAAGAGTATATGAAATGTCTCAGATCATTACTTACTATTGAGGTCAAACTTTGCTATGCTTAATACCTGAAAGACAAAGATAAGGAGTTTCGAACGTTTCCAGAAGAGTAGTCCTAGGTCTTTTAATTAAATCAGTCTGCATTAGGTATATCCTTCAAAAACTGCCTGGGAGGGTTTCCACAGGTTAGAAACTGAACTAACAATTTATGTGGCGGCAAAGAAAGGCAGTGAAGCAGCAGAGAACTCTGTGAAACCAATTGGCAGTGAGCCATCTGTTAAGCAACCGCAACTACGTCAAAGATATCTAAAAATATACCAGTTGGTTTGGGAACATAATGCCCTAACTCCAATAAAAAGGCACTTTGTAAACAATCAAAAATGTGCTTTAAAATCGGTTGCATTTATTCATATAGCAATGAAATATAAGAGGTAGTGTTCTCATAGATGTTGTTAGTAAATCCTAAATAATTAAATTGTTTGTACCTACTTCTTCTCCTTGGAGTAGAAACTAGCATTTTATTTCAATTCCATTGTCTCTCTCTGTGGCTCCCCATGTCCTGACACTTCTGTCACGTCTTGTCTTCCCTTTTTGCTTCTCCTGAGTTTCTCTGATCTATTTTCTGTCCATGCTGCCTCAGGCAGTCTTTCTTTGTAGAACCATAAAATGGTTTGGGTTTGAAGGGAACTTAAAAATCCTCAGGTTCCAACCTCCTCACTGTTTTCTATCCCACTCACTTCATTCACTTGCCCTCACACCATTGTCATTTCTCCCCTTCCGAGAATCCTACTGCTTGGATTTCCTGCAGTTCTGCCTTTCCACTTTAGCTTCCTTCTTCCCACCTTCCCTTCTCCTATCTAAACTACAAACCTTTCCTTTCTTGCAACCCCTATGCTGGACTTTCTGCTTTTCTGCCTTTCTCTGGAACTCTGGCTTTTACTTTCAAGTACTTTTGTTTCTGTGTGTTTCTGTGAAGCCCCTCTCTTCCACCTCCCTCTTATATGCATCTGTCTTCTTTGCACTACCAGCTGATCCGTCAGAAACTGGGGACACTTTTTGGTGTCATTTTAGTGTTTTTATGCAGTTTTGCTCCAGTATTTTCCACCTACCTGAGTCATCTGCCTCAGGTTTGAGAATCAGTGTAAAGCTTCAGTCCTGATTAAGACATCAATGTGACAGCTCTGAATGAAATATCATCATTTTTTTCTGCATCTGCCCAAGAGTGTCATCACTGCTGTTGTAAGAGAGCCGAGGGCAACAGCCTTGATTTGTGATTCATTCTGTGCCAACACTATGGCCCCCTGCAGCAGGCAACAGCTGGCTGATGGTGAGAGTATCAACAAAAAAATTGCTCATGAAACAAGGTTGAACAGTCTTAATACAGCCTTGCTAGAGTACTGGTAAAATGTTAGGGTGCTGAGTCACTAATTCCTTAATGGTTTCCATGGAGGCAGGTGTTGGTACCCAACAGTTAACTCCTGAACTGGACGCAGGTGAAGACCTAAATTTCATATCTCTCTTCCACCCTTCCTTCAAACAAAAAATACTGAAAGTATGAGAAAGCCTGTTCACTGGCACTTTTGTTCATTGTTAGGTGAAACAAAGAGTTGTTACAGATTGCAGCATTGCTGATTTCATTCATATACATATGGCTAATTTAGAGTGTGCTTCCCAGTGTGATGGTGATTTCAATTCCTGTTCAGAGCACATGTTAAGTCATGTTATTTGAGGACATCCAAAAAGTGGACTATACAGTGGCTAATTTCAAGAGCAGATGTCACTGTAACAGTGGTTTTCTTAGCGGTGGCTTTTTTTGATTATGTCCATCCAGTCAGGCTGCTAACATGAAAACAGGAAATGTTTCCCTGTTTGTAGAAGTCCATCTGCAGTAATAAATGTAAACATATTTATTTTGAAACAACTATTTTTAGAAACTTGTGTTGAGTATCATACTGCTACTTGGACTTTATGCCCTTTCAGATTTTGTTGCTTAGTCTATATATTTTTAATAATCACATTGCCTGCTAGCAGTGACATTTTGTGAAGGTCATTTTTCTTGTGAAGTTGGAGAATGGACTTGAATTTCATTGAAGGACTCCCTGAGCTGCAGGATCATTGTTTATGGACTGTCTTGCATCTTGTACTACCTTTGAAGCCTGCTTAGAATTTTAACTAATGATATCTTCAAAGTGTCACTGTGCTCAAGGTCAGAAAATAAATCACAAAATAAACTTTATATTTAAAACCAGTTTTGAATGGCTTTGAAGCACGGTTAACTGAAATGAAAAGGCATAGATACAGACTCGCTATGTATGCACACACAGAGAATTCCATGTTTCGCTAACCTTTTCATAGTCAGCAAAGTGTCTCTGCCATTGCAGTGCCTTTTTCTTCTTTATTATAAAAATCATCAGGTCTATGGATGTCTTAAGAATTTTTAATGTGATTGATGATTTCATACCTCAGCAGGTATCTTAAGGTAATCTCTCTCCATGGAGGAGTTTTATTTTTATCTACATCATTCCAAGCTCACTTCCTTTTTTCCCTGTGTAAAACACAGTCACTGGGTTATATTTATATGCCTTTTCTGTTTCTGTATAGAGGATGGCAGATCCAAAAACCAACATGCTATGTATGCTTGAAATACAGGAGACTGTGGTGTCAGCTACTAAATTAAAATTGCTTGGTTTTTTATAAACCAAAGTTCCAGCTTCCCATAAGTGATCACGTAACAAGTTTGCTTATTAATAGAGTACTCAGAAGTTTACATGGTAGCAGTGTCTGATGTCTTCTAATATTGATATTAATTTCTAATTAATTAATATTCTGATACTCCTTTAAAAATGTCAAAACCAGTGACCATGTTTGTGAATATAGCCATTTGAATAGCTGTACTCTTGATGAATTTTTTTTTTCTGTTTTATTCATTGTTTCATGTAAGCACCCTTACATGTAAGCATCCTCCTTTTTGGAATGCTATTGGGTTAATTCCATAATTTTCTTTCTCTAGGACTTTAGTCTTCTATTTGTAAACTAAGAGCTTACAAAAGTACAAGTATGTGATTTATAATTGAATCTTTCCCACAAAATAATTTGCCTGGTTTTTTTCTATATCAAACTGCGAAGAAAATTCAGCTTATTCAGGGTGGCCTTATATTTAAGATGTTCTTTTCAATTTCTGTTTTGATAGTTGTACCGTGAAAGCATTGTGGTTTGGCTGTATGTTATGCCGCATATTTCACAGTTTTATGACCATTGCTACCAATTTAGTTGTGCTGAATAAATTAGAATCTTGTTTCAGAGCATGAAGCAAAGTGATCCACTGAACAGCAGCTGCTGTGGGGGAAATGAGGAGAGAATAGGGCTGTAATCTGTCTTTAAGATGCTGTGTTCTAAGTAAAGTTAGATGTTGGGAGACTGGATGGATTGTACATTTGAGAAAATTTGTGTTAGGAAGTAAGGACAGAAAGTTGTGCGTGATTTTCCATCTGATGCCCTGTTTTGGAAAAGGACTAAAAAGACAAGAATTTTCAGACTCTGCTTCCAGATTTCTCAATGCCTACTGCTATGGACTGCTTATGAATAAAAGCCACCAGCCTGTTTGGAACTGCTGTTTTGCTGTCATGATCAGAAGGGAAGGCCTCAGCCTCTGGCCATTATCATTACCATTTTACTATTTTACTGCCTGCCTGCTACATGGGCTTCCCTTTGCAAATTTTTTTCTATCTTCTGCGCAGACTGATTCATCCTTCTCATGCCTGAGAAAATCTCAACAGGAAAATGCACAACATTGGTGAGGAAGAGAAGGCAGTTACATTGGGTCTTGTCTTTGCTTATTCTCAAACAGTTTTTCCTTTCTGTTCGAGGCAGTGGTTATTTCTGTAGTGTTGGTTAACTTTTTATATTTATAAGGTCCTGACTTTTATAACTTTCTATAGGAATCTTCACAGTGCTGCTAACAGTCCTTCATTCCCAACTCCTTGTCTTCCCCTATTTTACACAACCAAGAGTAAATTCTGTAGCATATTTCAATTTAGAATTTAGCAACAACATTTCTTGGCAGAAAAAAAAAAATGAGGAGATATTCCTACCCAATTTTTAGCTGGTTTCATTTTTTTTCTTATCCTTACACTTGTTCACTCAGTTTGCTATTTAATCTTTGATTGCAGGCCACTAAAGAAGTAATAGAGCGAGAAGCCCCGGGGATGGCCCTGGCAATGCTGATGGGATCACTTAATGTTACACCTCTGGGCATGCTCTCTAGGTAAGACTACTTCCTTCAAAACATGAGGTGAACTCTTTCTAAATAGAATTTCTCATTGTTATACGATGGCTGTGCACAAGTCACTGAAGAGTGCCATTGTTATCAAGAGTAGAAGTCGTAACTTCAGAGAAGGGGCCAAATTCAAATAATGGTAATTGCATTGTCTCATAAAATTCCCTTTGTTGTCTCTATTAGACAACTGTATCCTCCTGTATTTTCTGTGCCACGTTATTTGTAATATTACACACTCTTAAATAGCTGTCTTTTCATTCTAGTAATGTGGTGTTTTGTTAGTGAGTGAAGAATTTTTCTGTATGTTGTTCATCAAGTATTTAAATGCTTTGGCAAAACAATCCCTTTGCTAAAGACAAATGTTTTGTACTGTCCTACAGGTGGAGGAATATCATTAATTTATCTCTCGAAGTATCTGTAAATCTTGCACAATCTGTGTGGTTTTCTTGAAAGCACACACAGTACTTTTGCCAGCCACGCAGTTCTTAAGCGCTTTTACTTACTTCTGTACTCTCTCTCGAGATTTTTTGGCAGATCCATTTCTCTCTTGAGCCACTAGGTCTGAGTATCAGCAGCTGAAATTTGAGTTTCATAATGCTGGTTTAGACCTTTTTTTATAATTGGTTGGTTGTACTAAACATTTAGCCTATAATGCTCAAAAAGTATTTAAAGCAGAATAGAAGAGCCAAGAAGACGACTACAAAAGGAGCTGTCTACCAAACACAATTCCACCTCATTTTTATTCCTCTGTGAACAGTTCTTATTTCCTTTGTTTTAAATCTGCCATAAACTGTAACCCACGTATGGGATTTGCTGGATTGAGTTTGTACTCTGTAAGCTTGACTGCTGCAACAGGAGTAAATGAACACATTTCTTTAAATCAGGCTCATCTCTGTGCTGCAGTAGAGATTCCTCAGCTATCTAGAATTCTGTCTAAACTGGGAATACATAGTGTGAAAGAAGGCAATATGAGAAAAGAAAGGCTAGGAGTCAGGCAATACTCAAAATTCCATTTGAAAACAACACTTCAGCCTGGTTTGAGTATGTTATCAAAGGTTCATTTAGTGGCACAAAGATGGTCTCTGTGCTATTTACTTGTAAGCATTGTGACAGCTGTTGTGGAAATACTTTCTATGCTGCTAAAAAATGCCATGCGACCAATAAATGGCATTAATCACTGAGAATTATTTGTATAGGAAGAAATCCAAGGAAGTTGGCTGCCCAACACGCCATGTCCTTTGGCTCAAAATTTTTGATAATGCCATAACTAGAAATTATTTTCTTGTCTTTTCTGTCTTCACTTATAGCTCATGGTTTTGTTCAATAAAGAGAATGTTACACAGTTTCTCTAAACTGTAACGTCCATGTCTTCATGGTTTAATTTTTTCCTTTTACATTTTTCTTACCCTTATATCCCAGCTCTGGGTTTTTCACCTTGTCTTTTGTAAATAGTGGAAGCACTCTTTACAACCTCAAGACAAAATTCTGTAATTTAGTTGGTTTTTTGGGTTTTTTTTTAATATTTAACTAAAGTTTGGTTGGTTTTTTAATACTTAGCTAAAACGTTGAATAATCTAACTCTAGACAACAGAAAGCATTCAGCACTTGATTGTTCAGCCTTACATCAACGCCAAAGGAATTTCTAAAAGACAAAAAAACCTGCAAAAAACTTCTGTCATTGATAGTTGATCTTGCTTTTTCTTGAGGGGGAGGGGAAAGCTATTAGGAAGAATTATATATGAATTGCGTAAGTACAGTTTTTACTTGGGAGTTACTTCCTTCTCTGCTTTTCTTATGTTTAATCTTTAAATAAAAAGGACATATTTGAATTAATGCAACAAGCACAACTTAGTATTTTTACCTGTCCAGGGACATAATATTTGACGCAGTCAATTACACGGCCAAGGAACCATGTGTATGACCAAATAGAGACTATATTAAATAATGTATTGGATGCAAGTAAACAGTAGAATTAAGGAAGCTACACAGATCTCAATAAAGATCGAATTCTAGGCAGTGTTTATACTATCAAATTAATGTTAGACCCTTTCAGTCTTCTTTCATGCTTTCTCAGCTCACCTTCTCCCAACTTCTTTTTTGAGAACAGAATCAGCAAATATATTGGAAATTAAGTTTACAAAATCTGATAAATCATAGAATTTATCTTAAATGCTTTCTTTTTGTTTTGATAGTGGAGATACATGCAGGAAATTAAGTCTGTGTTTCTTTCATTTCAGGCCTGTGTGTGGAATCAGAGGGAAAACTCTCATAATTAATCTTCCAGGTAGCAAGAAAGGGTCACAGGTAAGAAATATTCTTATTGATCTGCTAGGAAAGAACTGTGATGAGCTCTTTCCTTGTTTCAAATGGTAGAAAGTGCCCACTATGACAGATTTTACAAAAGTGAATTGAAATGCATATTCATGTAAAGTTACCACACCATCAGTCTTACCCAAGGGCTGCACAACTCTCTGACTGAAGGTGCTGTGACCAGGACAGCACTACAGGTAGTGCAAGAGAGCACTCACTTGAGCAGGCAGTGCTAATGAAGAGTCTAATGATCTCTTACACATTCCCTTTCTTCTCTAATTAGCTGTACATTATCTCTGGGTTGTCTCCAGCTTCCAAGAAGTCATTCTTTTTCACACAGAAGTAAAAGGAATGCATAGTATATGGTAGAACTTGCTGGAGCATTCACAGTTTTGATCAGAAAGAGGGAAGAAACGGAACATAATTTTTAAGAGTTTGACAATGTTTTTGAATCTTCTCTATATGGGTATATCAGACTTTTCACCCTTTATACAGTTTGTTTTCTTCATGCATTTTGCTCCATTTGGACGGAGAAGTTAGAAATTTTGTCTTTATTCATGCTTTCTGTCTGACTGTAGCTAAGAGGAACAGAATTAAACTCCATCAGGGATTTGTGTGTCTTAGTAAGACTAGATCTTTACTAATTTCTTCCTAGTTGGCTGATAGAAAAAAATCTTCTCCACAGAAATACTGCTAAGCTGAGTAGTGATCTGTACAACCCAAGACAAAACTGTCAAGGAAGGTCCCCCATCAGTCATAAGAATCTATTTCTTCAGGGCTCAGCCTAAATCTGGCCTTGTTAGTAAATGAATTTCCTCTGGCCTTGAAGAATGCATTCCTGGTACACATCTCCTGAGCATGTAGTACCCAGGCACGGACAGACAGTACTAACACATTTAGCAGCACAGCCCTGAAGTTGCTGTTTCTTAGACTTCTGTCTGGAGGTACAAAAACAACATTTATGTGGGCTGTCACCTGGAAGTTGAAGAGGAAATGTTTTGAATACTATGATCTTAAGCAGCCGTGGGTTTTCAGAGACATTGTCGACATGTTTCAGTTCAAGGACTCAGTGTGAGCCCTCCTATGATTCTACCATTCCTTACAGAGTTTCTGGAAATCTAGAGACTGTAATCTAAAGGAAACTTAAAAGCCTTCAAAATACACAAGAGACATTGGAGGATGGTGAGGTGGGAGTACACCTTCTTGAAATTCTTCCAGTTATATGTGGGAAGTCATATGTACATGTATTTAACATAACAATGGCCCCCCATTTTAAAGAAGTGATGCACCAGTAAGAAGGTTATTTCACAAGTAAATGCTTATTTTGCTGAGTTAGGAGAGAGGTGAAATAGCCTACAACCTCTAATGGTTTTTATTGTGTTTAGGAGCACTCCTAACCCACAGAAGCAATTGTCATTTTCTGTCCTGAGGCAATCAGACCTTGAAGATAGGTAAATTGCAGAAGTGAATGAGGATAAGAAATAAAAAGGTATTAATAAGTATTTTAACAATAATTTGATATAGGGTAAGTAATAAAAAAAGTAATTCTGCTGGAAAAGAAAAAAGTTATATGATTGCATCATACAAGCAAGCTTCTTGTGAACTGATTTTTATTGGTTCCTATAATGATGTTACTCTGTCCTGTCACGATTTCATTTAGTATAAGACATCTATAAAGTTTCAGATTTCAGCCAAGATATTTAAGATGAAGAGTGGAGAATATTGATCCATAAAAGGCTGAATCTCAAGAACCAAAAAGCACAGATTATCACCAGGAATTTCCCTCATTTTTCTCTTTTACCACTTGCTAATTTCCTTTCCACTGTATAAATATGATCATATGAGAAGCTTATATAAAGCTATGAAATTGCAGCAGTGTATGTGTTTCTTTAATAAAATGTTAATGGAAAATGACAGTGTAAATAGTTCATCTCAAAAATGGACTGCATGCCAAATATGTTTTCACCAGAGAACATTTGTGTGGCATGTACCTTTCAATCCAGATCTGCAGAAATCTTCCCTTTTTGTGTTGCGTTTTTTTAGTCTTGCAAAAGGTAATGTTATGAAAGAGGGCAAAGTGTGAAATGACCAGATGTTTATTAAGTGTTTGACATTTTTAATCGAAGTAACAATTGCCTAAAACAATGAGTTTCATATGTATCACGAGCTTTTAGAGGACTTACTGGGAATCTGTGCATTAACACTCAAGCCAGCAAGGCGTTATTTCAGTGCTTGGAATGGGGAATGTGCTTCTCTGATTAGTCAATTATCAGTGTACTTTTCCACAGTTATTGGTCAGTTCAGAGATTGTTCTTGTTTCTCAATAACCTGCTTCTTTATAAAGTAATGATAGTTGTATGCTTCATTACTTTAAACCATTTTAAAAGTAGTACTGTGAAGGCACAATAACTCTGCAGTTTGCAGTTACATTATAAGTCATAATCTTTATTATCTTTACAAATATGTTTTAATACCCATTCATTATATACAGCATTGGTACTCATCTGGTTTACTCCAGTTCTTCGCAGTACCAACTTGAATGTTTAAAGATTTTATAAGTCTGTGAGGTAGTCTGAGCTATCATTCATTACTCTTAAAGAAGCAACTGAAAGATGGGTTCTTACTTTGAAGCTTCGAGGAAATACAATGCTTGTAAGTCATGTTTTACTTCCAAAGTGGGATATATAAACTCCAGTAATTTCTGATGGATTCTTTGCTTTAGTTTACGTAGTTATGTTTATTTATTGAAAATATTTCATTATCTATTTATGAACTTATTATTTATTTTCTGGGTACTCTAAAATATCAGAGTATCAATATTTTTTAAAATCTTCCTATGCTTAAAACAAAACTGAAGGACAACAAAAAGAGTAGTGCCAGCTTTGTCTGTCAACCAGTGTGTTACTGACTGCAATGCCATGGCAATTATTTCTTGTGACCCTGCCATCATCTTCCAATACTTAAATGTTTATATTCAGTCTCCTCAAATGACATAAAAAAAACTTTTTCTTGTGGTGCCTGGGAGAAGAATGAGAGACAATATGGACAAATTGAATAGGGTAGCTTCCAGATGAAAAAGAAAATAAATGGAAAACCAAAACAAAACTGAAAAGAACTCCAAACACTTTGAGGGCAATTAAGCATTAAAGCATGTTGTCAACAAGGGTTGTAGAATCTCCATTCTTGGATTGTTTCTCCAGACTTTACTGAGTAAGCCTTAAGAAGCCAGCGTTTCATACTGACCCTGATCTGAGTGGACAGCTGCAGCACTCTGTGTCCTGCGGTTCCACTCTGATTTCATGAAGCACCAGCATGTTTTAGCAGCACAGCTAGCTATACATGATAGCTATATCTATGCCCATTATGGAAAAAGATGTCTGCCGTTCTGCTTTCTCCAGCCATATAAAATAAACTTTCTGATTGTTTATAAGATTATAGAACAAGGAGAGGTTTGAAAAATAGCTTGTTTATGAAATATTTTTGTGAGTTACATGACATTATAATGACATCAGTGTAGTTTGTCAGTCTTCCACTATATAGAATAAGTCCATTAATAAAAAAGGATATAATTATATAAAAGTATAATTATGGAAAGCATTATGAATTGTTATCTAATTGTGAGGGAGCATAATAAGCAAGATTTTAAGCTAATATCCCTAGAGGGATATAGTTAATGTTTTTTCTTCTGCATTTTTGTCGCATTCTGCCAATTGACGTGAACTGTTTTCTGTATTACATATTCACAGAAATGTAACTCTTGTTTTCAGTATTAGCTTCATTGCTATTGTGCAATTTACTGTATTTGCATTAAAAAAAGGCAAAAATTTATAGAATAGTCACCAGATCTGTTTCTGAGTTCATTTTATCTTTTAAGAGCAGTTGCAGAGGACATGGTAAGTTTTATTTATGATCAGGTGAAAAGAGACATCTAAATCCCAAATATATTTAAAGAGTAAACTCATGTTTGCAGGTGCAGGTAGCTTTTCATAGTGGTTTCTCTTCTCGTTCTGCATAGGAATGCTTTCAGTTTATACTGCCAGCCCTACCTCACGCCATTGATCTTTTGCGGGATGCCATTGTAAAAGTAAAGGAAGTACATGATGAGCTTGAAGATCTACCTTCACCACCACCTCCTCTTTCTCCTCCTCCAACCACCAGCCCTCACAAACAGACAGAAGACAAAGGAGTGCAGTGTGAGGAAGAGGAGGAAGAGAAGAAGGACAGTGGAGTTGCTTCAACAGAGGACAGTTCTTCTTCACATATAACAGCAGCAGCCATTGCAGCTAAGGTGAGTCTGGCTTCTTTCCTTAAGAGACCCTTTTGTTTCTGTCTCAAGCACTTTCCACCTATATTCATTTGCATGTTAAGACTATGCATTGATGTCTTCTTGTCAAACAGATGTATTCCAGGTACATTTTGTAGAAGTAGAGCTTCATAAAAATGTGTGAATTCTGTTTTGGTAGGTGATTTCTAATTCCAGTAGGAGAAATAACATTTGTTATCTTGATGTTAACATATGTTTTATGCTACCATTCTGATGTGACAGACTGGTTTTAGTGGCTTTTTTTTTAATTCAAAATATTCACGTGCCTGAATATGCAAAGTCCAGTAGGTGGCATGTTAAGGAATCACAACAAAACTTTGCAACCCATAATATCTAATTTGAAATGAAAATTTTAGTTTCTGAAAGCAGTGATAAAAATATGACAGACAGGTAACAATTTAAGTAAGAAACTGTCCAGATTACTGTATTCCAATGTGAATGTCTGCATAAGAGATGTGAAATTCTGCCAACAAACTAAATATCATAATGTCTTCATAACATTGCTTTAACCAGTAATCATAGATCAGCATTACTCAAACTAAAATAATAAATTGGAGACTCCAAAAGAAAAATTTTGTAACACTTGTAAATAATTTTCAATTCAAATTTGAAATATTTTCCCAAGAATTACTGCACTATTTGAAGCAATATATTATAATTTTTTACTTCAGTTTTACGTGTTCAGTTTTCAAAAGATAATGTATCCCTGTGTGTTTTGGAAACAGTTTTTTCCAAACTGCTTTGTTCTTTATCTACTCCACAAGTTGTACTTTTAATTCCTATTATGAGAATTGAAAGTCTAAGTAAATCAAAATTATATTAAACCATTTTTAAACCAAAGCAGCAACATTCTAACTCCAGAAATGTGAATTCAGGTCTGAGGCATCTTGACATTTCTAAGACAGCTGCAGCTGGAGATCATCTCCCAATATACAGAAAATCCTGATTACATATGTCTTTGCAGGGATGAATTAAGGTAATTATCATTTGCAAGTATCAGTTTTTATTAATGCAAATTTTAAACTGTTTAATTTCTTTTGATGCAGGCAAAGATAAATAATATGTGCCGTTTTTAAAGGCAGGAAGTACCTGAGATGTCAACTGGCTGTGTTCATATGAGCTTGGCGTTTCAGTGTCACAGTTGTTTTCACGTCATTCATTTTTGGTCATTTGCTTGTACAGTTTCATATTTTCCTGTCACTGTATTCATAGCTGTTATGTGTTGTGCATTAGAAGCATCCATCCTATACCAGTCCAGCTGTTATCATGGCTAAAGGTCAGCAGCCCATCCCTGGTCTCATCAGTTCTTGCCATCATGCAGCAGGCAGTGCAGGAGAACTGGTAAGAGACTTCCAAGAGGCTTTTGCACTAACACTAACTAAAAACGCTCTGCCTGCCTCTGTGTATGAACAGACAGTGTTATTTGTTTTCTTCTAACAAAGACACATCAGTGTTATCTTTGACAGCACACATTACAGAAAATATTTGTTTAAGATAAAGGGCTAAACAAGGTAAAGGTCATGTGTTTGTCGCTTTGAAGCATTTATCTGCTGAGATAATAATTGCTATAAAGCCTGTTTCTGATTAGTCATTGGCTTTATCATCTAATATACTCAATAATTGAATAGAATTAAAATAATCTCCTAAAATTACTGCTTTAGAGCTATGAAATGGTAACTTTTTCTTCTTTGTCTTGTTTTGCTGCTTTTCTCTCAGTAGTTTTTTGTCAACACAATACAACATTTGCACTGGGTGTTCATCGTTTGCTTTCATCACTTGCGGTTTCTGCCTCATTTTTGTTTTCTGTTTAGAAGTAGAATTTCTCAGAACCAGAAGATTTCAGGAGTCAGGAAGCAGTGGACTTATTATAAATTACTGGGTTTTAGTGAATAGTAGAAAACTATGTCAATGAATGGTGGAAAAGGACCCTTAGGCAAATAGTAATTTAACCATCAATCAAATAGCCTAACACCTCTGTAGTTAAACCATAATTCTGTGTCTCTTGAAAAATCACTTAGGAAGTGTGAAGACTTCAAAGTTCACACACCTGATAATAAAGCTATATAGTACGTATACATACATACCCCCATTTATTGCAGTGATTATTTTTTTAATCGAGGTAGCTAAACTAGAATTTGCACCATATTCTTCAGTATCACTAGAACAGTTAATTTAGCCTGTATGAAGAACACTGTTAAACTGTCATACATATTTCTGTCCTTGTGCAGATTACTCTTGAGCTATTATTTTATGCTTTCTGTAATCCAAATCACTTCTTCAAACTCTGAGGAGAAAGTGGTTAGTTCTTTGGCAGGTTATTGGGTTTTTTAAGCTGTCCTTTCTGTATGTTTTTAAGTCTTTTTTTCTCTTGCATAACAGTCATAGTAATTGCCACCTACAGATTGTTGTCTTACCTCACCATCATTGTCAAGCTTTGTTTCAGTTCTGAGCAAAAGAGAATAAAGAACTCATATCTTTTCCTTTTTCCCCTTCTCGTCAATGCTCTTGTCAAAGTTCTCTAATATGAGAACACAGATATTTAAACCAAAATAAAAGTATGTCAGGGAAAGACCAGGTCAGATGGAAATTGTAGAAGCAATGACTGAAGGATATGGTGAATATCTTTCTCTGTCACTTCATACATTACAAGTTTTCTACTCCAGCTAGTGCAAACAGAAACTATTTTCACTAAGAACTAAGAATTTTATTGTAACCCATTTAAAGTTTTGAGATCTTTACTCTGTATTCAATTTATTTGAAACTGAAAAATGAATAAAAAATGTTAGGGACACAAATCATAAATGCTCCGTATGACTTAGTGAAAGTTAAGAGAACAATCTATCCAAATTTTAGTGCTATTCCTGCCCTTCTTCATTTCAAGTTACTGTGCACCAGGACACAGAAAATTCTTATGGATTTATTAACCTCTTTAATAGAGTTAACGAGAGGTTGTCTTGATTAGGCACTTATATTGTCTAAATTTAATTTTTTAATATTAAAATTCAAAAGCTTTCTAAATGTAGGTGAGAAAAATGAGAAATTCCCTATGTCACAGTATAATTTTATGTGTTTCTGTTAATGGAACAGACATACTAGTACCTTCACAAAATTCAGCAGGTTGTAGTGGTTCAAAGAGAGTATTAGCACTACTTTTAGCAATACAGCACATTCCACTTTCCTATTAGAAAAAGACCAAAATTTATAACTGTGAACTAACTTTATGCTCTCAGTGAGAAAATTTTTCTCTAGAATCTAGATAGGTTTATATATGAATTATTTTCTGGTAATTGTATTTTGTTTGTGATTTGGAAATAATTCTCATTGAAATTAAGTGCCTGTGATCATATTTTGCCTTTATCTTCAGCTTCTTTTTCTGATTAGTATCATGGCTGAAATTTTACTTAAATTTTAATATTTTCACAGGCAAAAGTTAGTAGTACACATGCAGTTCAGGGGAAACTAGGATTCTCTCAGTCACTTTACTGCAGAGAGAGGTTTCTGTTACAAAATTCAGATAAAATTGTAGAAGCAATGATTGATCAATATAAAAAAAAAAAAAAAAGTGTTTCTTGCCTGAAGGGTATGAGACAGTATGAAATATCTGGTTACTCTAGAGTACCCAGAGTAAACCTAGGAAGAACTGAATCATGGTATCATTTGCAAAGTCAATATTGTTATTCGTGTTGTGGGGTATAAGAGTACATAAAAGGGGTAATGAACACGTACACAATTATTTCAAGAAGTGTGCAGCTTTTTATCAATGGAGAGTACAGAAAAGGTATCTTATTTGAAGACTCAAAGCTATTCCTGCTTTGATTTTGTCTTTTTTATTTTATGCCTTTCTCAAAGTACATTTTTTTGCTGTATTTTCCTTAGGCATGGGCATTAAAAAGAAGCATTGAAAGTTGTAGGCAGTGTCTATGCCAATATAAAACTTGGGTATTGTCAGCCTGTTTTGGGCTTTAATGAGTTTAAGATGGGATTTCAGGAGAAAAAGTGAACAGAAGGGAAATCATGTTTCTAACTACAAACCATTTGAGCATTTGGAATATCCTTGCTTCAGTCTACCTCTGAGATACATCTCTGAGATGTGATTTGCAAATCAGAATACTCCATGTAGAGGCCAGTTAGGCACTGTTTCTGAAGAAGATATCCCCAGCATAGTTGTACAGAGTGAAAAGAAACTGCTAGCTTCAGAATTTACAGTGGAAATTGTAGCATGAGATGCTTAGCCTTGAAAGATCCTCTGAGGAGAGCTGACAGAAACTGACTGGAAAAAACACTGTTAGTCTAGAAACACGGTATTGCAGAAAGGAGGCAGTTGGTGGCACTCTGAGAACAAAGCCTGTTTTCACACACTTATAAACAAGTTAGAAACAAAAGAAACTCTTAACATGAGGAGAAGGATATATGGTGAAGTAAGTTCCCCTAGGTATAACCCCATATTTCTAAGTCAAGGTTGCTAAGTTAGACATAGTCATTATTTATAGAGGGGAACCAAACCAAGGAATTTGAGGGAGTGGGAAATGACATATATTTAATGACACAAGTATTAAGATTGGTCATTTTAACTACACTGAGACAACGAAGTTCTCTTAATGTTCTAATAATAACACATACTAAAAGCTAGGATTCAGGCTTGTTCCTAGAGGGACATACTTTGCAGTGCCTTCTATCTGCCTTAAAGTCTTAGTAGGCAAGACTGCTCAAAATGCCTGGATGCAGACTGGGTAACAGCATCTCCATTTATAAAAAAAAGTCCTGTCTGGAAATTCCCAACATTCATGATTTGGCTTTTCACTGGGCCTTCCTTTCTTGCTTCCTTTGATTGTCTGCTACTGGCATTTCCCCCAGACATGGGGGTTCTTCTGATGGCCCTCTTAGAACTTGAACATCAGGCTAAATGAAGAAATTATTAATGAGGAGAAGGATCTTAAAATATGCATGTGTATATATATTCCTTCAAAGTCTGAATGTCTACATTTTCTGGTTAGCTGTGATAGAATTTTCCCAGGATTTTCCCTCAGTGAAGCCATGCTGGCTGCTTCAAATCACCTCCCTGTCCTCTTAAGTGCCTTAGCAGGGCTTGTAGGAGGATCTCTTCTGTGATCTCCCTGGGCACAGAGGTGAGACTGACAGGTTGGTAGTTCCCAGTTCCTCCTTTCTACCCTTTTTTAAGATGGATATACTGTTCCATACTTCCAGTCACCTGGGACTTCATCTTACTGCCATGACTTTTCCAATGCCATGGACAGTGGCTTAGCAACCACACCAGCCAATTCCCTCAGGACTCTGGGAGGCATCTCATCAGGTCCCATAGATTTATGTATGTTCAGGTTCCTCAGGTGGTCATGAACCTAATTGTTCCTTTAGAGTGGGGCTTAATTGCCCCTCTGGCTTGAGGTCCATCCAAGAAGTATGGGAAGAGAGGTTTCCAGTGAAGACTGAGACAAAAAGCTGTTGATTGCCCCAGCCTTTTCCTCATCCGTTGTTACCAGTTTGCCAGTTGCTCATCAGGAGGGATATGCATCCCTAACTGGCACTCTAATATATTAATTAGGAAGTAAAAAAGGACTGAATGTTTGTTTTTTCCCCTCAGAATGTACTTTAAATCAAGTGTTGGCTTTGGATGGCGGTTTCCAATGTCTTTGCCTCCACTTGCTCCTGAGAGGCCTGTAGCTTTTGCAGCACAAACCTTACACTGAGTGAGAATTTTTGTGGCTGAAATAAATTCTTCATGGAATAAATAGTATTTACTCACTGCATGACATTTCGTGTGAGAAATTGTCTCACTGCATGACATTTCTTTAGAGGGGTTCAGTAGATTCTAGCAAATGGTTTTCTTTTCAGAATATTGCCCCCTAGTTAATGAATGGAAAGTTTGCCTCCTTTTGTGCAATGGTAGATAGAAATCATCATTGGTCATTGTTGGGTTTGAAACAGAAGTTTAAGAGGAAACCATTATTTTCTTTAATTTCCTATTGTAGTGTGTTTGAGTCATAACTTTTTCAGGACAACTAGTATGTTCTGTGCTACTCCAGTTAGAATGTGGCCTTATATATTTGTTAGGTATGTGTCACTGAAGTCAGGAGGATATGCCATTAACCACTGCCAAGCATTGAGTATGAGGAGTTGTGCAAACTGAGGACTGGGATATTCCTATGTTTTTGAGGTAAGTTTTACATACAGTATATTTTTTGCTATTAATTCCATCTCTCTTCTTTTTAAGATCCCAGATTCCATCATCTCTCGTGGTGTTCAGGTTCTCCCACGTGATACAGCCTCCCTCAGTACTACTCCTTCAGAATCTCCTCGTGCCCAAGCCACCTCTCGCCTCTCCACTGCATCCTGCCCAACACCAAAAGTAAGTACATTTATGCCTTGCAAGCTCCATGCTCAGCCCTGTAATGGATCAGATTAATGTATTGCCTCTGCTGAACAAGGTTGGTTCGCATGCAAGGGTTGTGTCATTCTACCTAGCAGAGAAATGCAGGACAGGGTAGCTCGTTCCACGTGGACTGGTGCACAGTTTAACCTGTGGGCCCTCCAACACCTTATGGTTACTGAAGCTTCATGTTATCTCTTGCAATACCAATCATGAATATGAAGTTGTTAGCACCTTGAATATATTTAGTGTCCTTCAGGATCCCCAGGAACATAGATAATCCTGCCACTGAGTAACAACATTAAACCAATAGTATTTTGTCAAAAAAATGTATGTGCAAATCTCTAGCCTGGGCTGGGGCAGATCTGTGCCCCACTATATTATTGTTCAGTTTAAGACTTTCAAACCAACTGGCTTTGCTCAAACTTAGATATTTGCTGCCTGACATTTGGAAACAAAAAACAGCCAAAATTGAATAGAAAGTTTTAATGCCAACCTTGTGGGATTATTATTCAGTTCTTAGTGATTAGACTATACTATTTAATCATTGAGGTGAACTCTATATGTTTACTTTTTATCAAGCTTTTTATCAATCAAAAACTAAGCAAATTGACCAGTGGCAAAGTCTGTAATGCTTACCTTCAGCAGATTCCTTTCAGCAGAAGAAAACTGTCTAAATTTGCTTTGTGCGTTCATATCACAAAGATCTTTCTATGGCACCAGATGCTGACATACTAATAAACCAGTAACAGATGGAAAATATAACATTCTTCCTTATCTAACTCATGATCCTTGAAGATTATTCTGCTTGCTAAAATGATTGCCAGCATCTGCTAGTTCTTCTCTCCTACTGTCTCATTCTTTCTGTCAGCAAACAAGATTTATGGGCAACCGCCCCTAGAAATATTTTGGTTTAATATGGGATTGTTTTATGCAGTACTTACCTTCACTGTAATAGAATCAAAATTATTCTGATGAACAGCAAACTTGAGCTTCATTATAGTCTACTTTTCTTAAGATTGTTCAGTGAATTCTATCTGTAAACATCTCCTTCACTTTTTTCCTTAAAAATTGTATCTTGTCTGATGGCTTAAAAATAAAAACATGGAGCTTTTGACATTACAATGCTCAGAGCAGAGGAGCAAGACAAAACAGAGAAACTGCACTGAGTCTTACACCCATTGATAAAACAAAATTGTCCAAAGAAAACTAAAGGTGAGCAGTAACAGGCATAAGTAAGAGACAGGTCTGCTGAAAAATAGCTCCAGATGATACCTATATATTTTCACAATGGGAAGGAGTAAAGCCTATCTGTTATGAAGCAGAATGCAGTCTTCTAGACTGTCTTGATAGATTCAGAGATTACAGAAGGAATTTACTAGAAGTTTGAAACAGATTGAAAATCTGAAACTGTGTTTGGGCAATTAGAGGAGATGAGCACATTTTGTATTTCATGTTGAGACCTGCTTTTCATATATGACTGCAAAATCAAGTTTTGTTCAAAATGTGTGAGACCACATGACTTTTATAACCAGAATTGCCATGCAACATCTAGCTAGATTAGATTTTGTGATATATTTGGTGGTGGTTTGTTACAAGCTGATATAGGGAAAATTTAAAAAAAAAAAACAAAACTGGAAAATAAACTTGACAGGTGATGGCATCTGTTCCTATTACTTAGAGGTTGGATTTTGCACATAAGCTTGTTTACCACTTAGAGAGTTCTTGGTTCATTTTATGTATTACTTTCAAACAACCGAAGAAACTATCCCTTATCTTTTAGTTCAGTCCTTTACAGTATCCTGAAGTTTTCTAACATCATCTGAATTTATCAAGAAATGTGGTTCATTCAGATTCTTCAAGATTAACAATATGTCTAAATGTCTTCACTTATTCTGTTTTTCCTTCTGGATCCTGGTTTTCTAATAATGCAACATGAATTAATTTTATACTGGCCTTTTGCCCACACAGTAATGAGAATAAAAGTAAATTGAACTTCAGCATCCAGGTGATGTTCCAAGGTTGTATATTTTGCTTCTTTAATCTGCAAGTGTGTTTTACTCATCTGCTGCTTTAGGAACTCATTTCAGGGCTCCAAAACATGTATCTGTGACATGAAACAAGATGAGGAAGTGTCAGGGGGAAAAATATTATTTCTTTGATTATACTTGTTTTTGGAGTTGTGGTCTAACCACAGAGCAAGTGGCATTATATTTCTTTGTCAACTGCATATTCCAGTTTATTTTGTTGTACTGTTTTCTTGTTATACTTTTTTGTCCTAAGTGTACATGAACCCTTTCATCTCTCTTACTGAATTTACTGAATAACAGAAAGTTCTGTGTGTCAGAAAAAAAAAAACAAAAACCAAAACAAAATCAAGCTTCTGCAATGACAGGAGCACTTGTATTAAATGAATGTAAGTAGCAGGCTAATAATGCATGAGGATATTGGAGAAAAGGTATGGGAGAACACGTTACTAATGCTCCTGATAGATCTGTTAGAAGAATTTACCTTGTCATAATCATAATTTGGAAAACCTGATGTTGTTTGTGCATACAACCAGATCATGTAGACAAAATACAACATTTAATTTGCAAATCTGCTTTACTGTTTACAACTTACCATCCATATTTTCTGAAAATCTCTGTTTCTAACAAAATACTAAATGGTAAATATTGAGTTGGAACCTGTATATTTCAATCAGTCTTCATAAATGTAATTTCCTGGTAAAATAAGTAATATTTCTTTGTAGGGAGGAACTTTTTAAGACAAATTGCCATTGGGACTACTCTGTGTCAATGATTAGGTACATCCCCAAGACAAAGCAAACCAGCTTTTGTTAGCTTTTAATAAATCTCTGTAGAACACATTTCTTGTTCTCTAAATTGTATTTGAGTTTCAGACAAAATCGACCACTGCACAAAGAGCATTTAAACCATATTTGTAGTAGATGGATTCACATATAGAGGCAATTTGAGTTTTACTCAGAGGAAAGCCCCACTAACAGTCCTCCCTTTTTCAGTCATTCAACCATAAAGTTTATAGTGGCTGTGACATCTTTTTATCTTGTTCAGTACAGTTTTGATTGTTTAAAAGTCTCACGGCTTTCTCAACATGGTTAGATGAATTTGCTGAATACTCACATGACAAAGTTTAATATCACACAGTGTGGCTTACAAGTTTTTTTTGTCATTCCAGTAGTTGCTCAGATGCTAAGATCTGGCTATGTTTTTGTCTGTGTTTGTTTGGTTGGCATTTTCATGAAGTAAAATGCAATGTTCCTTTCAGACACAAAAGCAGTAGGGGTACCTAGGGTAAAATAATTTTTCAGATATGGAGATTTTTTTTTTTATAGTTGCATTAATGTTGGTTCTTGGGTTTTTTTAAGCTTACAGTATAAAACTTTTGATCTATAACTTCAGATAACTTAAAAGAATTTATCCAGAGCAAATGACTGAGTCATTATTTTAAACTTTGAATTTAGTTCTACTCTTAGGGGGTTCATATTAGTATAAAAGGAAATTGCAGTTTTCAAGTTGAAGTCTTCACTTCTTCCATACATAAATGATGTAATCAGTACTTAATTTTTGGCAATGTTGTGTGTCAAAGTCAAAGGAAGCAGATTTAGAAGACCAAGGACAGATTTTTAATTATCGCCAGGAATTCATTTCAGTGACAAGAGATGTTCAAAGTATTTCACTTTGCAAGATCATCAGTCTCACTGATGTTCAGTTCTTTCTTTCACTTCAATGTGCAAAGTTTCTTTCAGTGTTATCTTTGATCATGAAGGATCCTAAGGAACTTGTTATAGTACTTTTAAGCTGAGAATGTGGGCTTTTTTCCATCTTGCTACTTTATTCCCTTCACTCCTCACATTTTGCTTCAGAGAAAGTCTCTCTCTACTTTACTTGTTAGTTTTCTGTCCCTTCCCCAGCTATCCATTGCTTAGTTACACTGGACCAGACAAAACCCTCGGTAGTTAAATCCTTACATATTTGTAGTTGCAAAAGATAACTTTTGATTCCTCTGTAATGAAAGTTTTCAGGCTCTATCTTGCAGCTAAAATGAGCAAGCAAGGCTACTTTTCAGAACTTTTTTCCAGTCTAGCAAAACAGTCATCTCACCTATCCTCTGCTCCATCCATCAACACCTTTGTAACAGTACATTTAATTCTGTTACTTTCTGTCTCCTATGAAGGACTATTGTCTTTATCATTCATAAGTAGACATTCGCCTAAAGACCTGATATTCCCACTGTAGAAAGAATGACACATGTAATTTATGTAAATGTTCCAGTTGCAGAGAATTTCTGAAATGAAATAGCCTAGAAAAATACTTTAAACTTTTATTGAAAGAAAAAAATGCTGATGAAAGTTTTTTCTGTGACAAAGAAACCTTATTATTTCAGTAACTTCTCATGCCTACTGCTAACAAAAAATGATCTGTCATGAACCACCACTTTAATGTTAGATGTGTAAATTGACATCTGCTCAATTAAATGAGTTAGAAATTAATGTTAAACCTAATTAAAATTTTTATTTTCAGTCTAGTGTTTTTTCAACATAGAATTGCTGTGCGAACTAAGCACATTAGCAGATGGGAGCAGGTGGAGATGTTTTTGTCAACTATTGTTGCAACAAATTTTTCAGTAGAAATATTCAGTATTTAGCAATAAAAGAAAGATCAGGTTCCTTACCAGAAATTCTTAGCTAATAATAAGATATTGTTGAAGATGTATTTAGGTAAGCTGTAGTTATATCCACAGTGTAGATATTTTGTGTTCATTTGAGTGCATATTTTTTTTTCTTGATTCTTTCTGTTTCATCAGTGGGTGGTCATCAAAGTGAAATACGGAAAGTATGTCAATGTATTGTAAAGTTGGAATGCATACACTAAGTTTCCAAGTGAATTTTATTTCCTTTTTATTTATGAAGTTTGCACAAGCTGAAGTTTAGTCTACCTAGGAACATGCTTGAGTAAGTAGCAAGTGCTTTGGCATAGCTATTTAGCTGTGATTAGGTTGAGGTACATGGAAAAGTGCAAAGAATGTTTTAAATTGTTGGGATGATCTACATAGGTGAGATCACACTCCAGGCACTGCAAGGGTTTGTTGCTTTTTCTTGTAAAAATACACACAGACGTAGTTAGATACTTGCTCCTGCTAAAACTTCCAGTGTTTTCATGATTATTTCTGAGTTTAATTTCCTCTTAGCTTTTTTCAGTGTACATTCCAGGATTACAGAAAATTATGTTTAGTAAAAGGAGATGCTAATGGAATGTATATTTGAGTAGAAAGTAGCCATAGTTGCCTTAAGATCAGTCCTGCTTTCTAATGCACATCAGTCTACTGTATTCTCCTGGGTTCTCAGGACAATACACCACTGGTTTTCAGATCAGTCACTAATTAAGTTACCAGAATATCGCTACCTTTTTCCCCTCATTGTTTAAAGTGTATTATCTTGGCAAAGCATGTGGATAATTGAGTCCTAGCAAGTCTTATTTTTAGTTCATGTTTTGCTTACAAACCCTGGTAGTCGTTAGTTAACGACATGCTGCAGCTTCAAAAGTGAGACATTGTAAGTAAGGAAGAAGCAGCTTGGTTGTTTGGGATGTTAAAAAAATCCCTAAAAATTGCTAAACTCCTTTCAGAAATTGAAGATACACTTTGTAGGAAGGTCAAAAACTTCATAGATAGTCTTTTGGACATTTTTTGTTAGTAACAAAATAGACCCATCAACAAGTCAACTGTGGAGAAGATGGGCTGGGGTAAAGTGCAGGCTGAACACTGAATTTCAGTAGAAATACTTATTTTTCTAGCTTTCTTTATTGAATATGTATGCTTCAAGTAGTACTTTATTTATTCATACCTGGAGTTGGTATTAAATAGTATGCCATTACCAAAATAAAGTTCTCTTCCCTTGAAGAACTTTTCCTTCATGCCAAAGAATTGTTTATTTTAGAATAATTGGGAATATGCTTCAGATCCAGAACATCCCAAACAATTCTTGCAGTCACTGAATCAGCTGCTTTTCAGACCTGTTATAGATTGAATAATACAAAGAAGCTCTAATGTGCAAAATTTCTCTACATTTGTATGTCTTAATAACTAGGTGATATTTATTAAGATACAGAATTTCGTTCTTTTCCTGAGTCCAGTGAAAACTTTCAAACAGGTCTAAAAAGGTACTCAGTCTTTCCCTGGAAATAATTTTTCTTTTCAAATTGTAACAATTCTGCATATGTACTCCTTCAGAGGAGAGCAGTCTTTCAGTACATACATCCTGGCTCACATGTGCATTGCATGAGTTCCAGTCTCTGTGTGCTAACACTGCATCAGGTTGCCACTTCCTCCTTGAAATGTGTTTTTTTGTTTTTTCAATTAACTTTGGGAGCAATAGTTTTCATTTCTTACTATGCTGTCTTCCAAGGCCAAGTTTTTTATCAAATTCGGGTAACTTCAGTTTGTAATTTCTTTAAGATAGGGAAAAGATGTGAATCTTTCTCACATTAAAAGCCTTACTGACGTCTTTTCCATTCCTATTAAAAAAAAAAATAAAAATCTCTGGTTTGAATTCTGATGTAACACAAGACGAAGGCTTTAGGGTTTGTTTAATGGTTTGGGTTTCTTTCACCAACAGCTATGTAGTTACATTTGTCTTTTATCCAGTGTCTTCAATTAGAAATTACAGTGAATGCACCTCTACAGAATTGTTTGCAGGCTACATTTTCAATATATCTAGTTCTGGTTTTGTCACTGATGCTTGTTGAGTTTGTTGGTACCTGGTGATCATTTTTATGTCTTGTTGAAAAATATTGACTTCCCTTCTCCATTTAGTCTTTTTTCCTTGGGGCTATTAGTTCCAATTACATATATCAATTGACTATATCCTGTTTCTTCATGAAAAATGGTTTCAGGAGTAAAAGTGTGCATCCTATATGCTGAATTTTCATATAGTCTTATGTGTGTAAGTATTTGGTTTTCTTCTGTTCCTCTTTTGTGTCTTAGTCTGTTCATACATTTACCTGATTTAATCAACTGCTCAGCTATGGATTTCTGTTCTTTCACTGACTCTTGACATAATAAATAATCTACATCATTTACTGATGTGCTTTTTTCTGATGAAATAATCAACAGTTTTAAATATGTACCTGTAAGGATAAACAACAATCTTCTTATTGGTTCTTTCTTTTTAGAGTAAACAATTTATTGATGGTGTGGCAAAGTTCAGTGCCAGATGTTATAGGAGAGATAGGTGATGCTATTTTAGAACAAAAGGGTTTAATTCACCCTTTCATATGCCTTACATGCTGAGCATGACCCCATGTGGTGTGGGATATCCCTCTGGTTGGGGTTCCAGCTGTGTCCCATCCCAAATTTCTTGCACCCCCAGCCCACTTGCTGGGGAACAGAAAAGGCTTTGATGATATTGCAATAACTGCACAGCAGTAGAAGAACCATCTCTATATTGTGGACAGACAATGTTCCCAGCACAAATCCCACACATAAACCTCTGCCAAGTGCTCTGAAGATTATCTTGTACCCCAGGCAGTGCCAGCTCAAGGGCAACTGAAGGTAGTCCAGCAGCAGGCAGTTATGTGTTCACAGGAGCCAACACTGATATTTAGACTAATAAAACTCTTTCAAGGCATGCATGTTCTAATGATTAATGTATCATCTGCAGTAAAAGTTTTCTGGTTTCATCACAGAACTAACATCTCTCTGATGCAAGATGTGAGAGAGAACCAAAATCTGAAGCACAGACTTTGATTTTTCTCATGATGGAAATATGCAATTCCCTTTAAGTGGTAGGTTCTTCAGCAAGTGTGCTAATAGTCACTGAAGTCCAGTTTCACCTTTGAAAAGGGTTTTAAGAAACAGTGGAGTTGAAAGTAAATGGCACCTACTGGTTCTATTATCTTAACTCCTATTTTGGACAATATCTAATATTATTTAACAAAGATCAAAGATCAGCAAAGTAAAAATAATTTTTCTGCACAGCTGTCTCAAGCCTTGATTTAGAATCTCACTATCTCATTAATCAGTCAGTTGCCTTTTTGCCTTTTAACTTAAATAGGCCAGTCCTTTCTTGTGTTCATTCCTCAGCCAGACAAAAGGGATTTTTGGGTAAAATCCCTTTTACCCAAAAGGGAGGGTAAAAATTTTCAGATTTCATTTTTGTTAATGAACTAAGTCAAGCTCCCTCATTTTTATCTTTGAAAAAACCTCATTCCAAAGTCTTACATGCTGAAATTATTTGCCCCTATTTTGCTCACCAATTTAGTTTCATTTTAAAAGGTAAAATGTATATCATCTCTTTATAAGGAGCTTTTATGAATAAGGTAGAATTTCGTATATTCAATTAGTTTCAAGTATGTTTGATATCTTCAATTATGTTTACTTGTTTGAAAGAAAAGGAAGTGTTTTTTTCTGTTTCTGATCACTTCCACACCATCATTGCACATTATTGGATATGAATTTCTGTAGGCATTTATTGAAATTTACATTTACCGAAACCTACATACATTTCAGTATGTTGCTTTTTTATTTAAACTAGCAATAGTGGAGAAAGTCTATATGGAAAAAGTCTATGAGAAAATAGGAATCCTTATGGTGAGGCATTCAAAGCACTTACACTTGGAACATATTTCTCTCCAATGCCTGTGTTGGAAACAGAGTCTCTCACTTGATTACCTTCATTAGATTTATGAAAATCATTCTATAAGAGACACTAACAGGCAAGATTTCAAACCAGCTACTGGCTTTTTTACAATCCATTGCAGTTTATTTCTTCAGACTGCTTTTTTTTCTTTTATATGTAGCTTTTCAAAATGTTAGGAGCACCTTTGAGCAGGAAGTTCTTAAGTGTTTACATGGCAGTTCTTTGCAACACGGTGTTTGCTTTATGCAGTTTGTAGACAGCCTGCTTGGACTGCTTCACTCAACAGCACTGAGTTAGACACGAACAGCACTGAGCACTGTTAGTATGGACAAAGATTGACCTTGGCCATTTACCAGGTTATTGTTAGTACTTGATCACTTAAAGGTCATACTGTTTTAAGCTTCTGCAAAGTGAATTGCCTACCAGAACTTTCCACCTTAACTTAATCTTCTAATGTTGTCCTCTCACTGCTTTGTTTCCTCTGGCTTTAGTGGATACACCCTTTTCCAATATCCCTACCAACCCATCCGCTCCTCTTTCATAGTTGAACTCCTCAGGATGCATAAATGTGAGGAAATACACGTGACAAGATGTGTTTACACAGATTTTCCAAACACAACCCTCTCTAGTCAAAAGGATAAAATACAGGCTATTACAGATATTTCAGGAGAAATCTTAAAGGCACGTGTCCTCTTCCTTTTAAAATTCCCACTGCCCCATCTGTTTTCAGAAAAGTGACTTCTTTCTTGTTACACTGAGCCCCAATGGAAACATCTCTCCCTTAATTTTGGTGCTAGAAGTGGTCAAAGAGAGCAGATATTTGCTTTAGAACCCTACCAGAAATCTGGTTTGCTTTGTCATCTACATGTCCCATCACCTGGTCATTTCTAAGTGACTTCATTGGTGCAACAGTTTTCTCTGTGACCGTGAAGGTATCTTTGACAGGAGCTAGCTTAGTGTCTAAAAGTGTTAAAAGGACAGTGTCTGCCACTATATGTGCTATAACCCTGTATCTGCTGCAGCTTTTAAAACTGAAGGTCAGCTTAGGACAGCAAGGCAGAATAGCACATTCAGAAGTGAATTGTCAGTTTGGGAAAGGTATAAAAATAATATGGAACTTCACCATCCAGGACTAGGATGTTTTTATTTTTTCCCTAAATGTGATCTTTCCTGCTTGCCAAGACAAATTTCTGATATATTGGATAGGTGTTTGGGTTTTGAAAAACTCCACCAGGAGCATGAGGTGTGAATTCTGCTTTCTTTTGTGGGAAAGGCTAGAGAATCACTGAGGCTGCAGGCATAGGTGAGGAGCAAAATGTGCCAGCAGACAGTGAAAAAATGATCAAATGGGTCTGAAATGAGAAGATTGAAAGTATTGAATTGAGAAGAAATTGGACATAAAGGTTGAGCGGCAAAGGTCTGATACAGACCAAATCAATATTTGTGGCTCTTGAATGATGAGGTTGTGGGACTTAGAGTGTTTGAAGATGAGTAGGAAGTAGCTTGGATGCAGGAGGTAGCAGCAGCATTATGAGAAAAGGAAGGGCTGTGGTCAAGAAGCATCTGAAACGCAGCTTTGAGCAGGTAGAAGGGTTTGCAAAACTTCAGCTGTGAGACAGGAGAGTTGTCGAACCGTTCACTGCATAGTGACAGTAAGGACTCAGCTCTCGTGTGCTCAGATCTTTAGTTTAAATGAGATTTAGGACATTAAGTCACTACAAGTAGAGGCACACTACATAATGTTTGTATGTATTGTACAGTGTCTTACCCTGGCTGTGCATTTTACCTACCAATTTTTACATTTTATTTCTGAACATTACATTTTACTGAAGTCAATAGATATTTTTAAAGAACTGACACATGTTGGTGTAAAATTACAAGTGTGCAAAATCTCTTATGTAAGGACATGGTTACATTATCTTTGCCATTATATGTGTTTACAGAGTATTCAATCTAGTGATGATACTAGTTTGAAAACAGTAAGAAAATTGCAGTACTTTTTACCACTGCTTGTTCCACCTGCACTGTGTTTATTCCTACATCTGCACTTGGAACAGTGTGTAGAAGTGCCCATTAAATAAAATTGTGGGTAGTGTGAACAAAATTTGAGATGGTATAAGAATGATGTTTTATTGGCATCCATTGGCATTCACATACAATACACTTCTTAGGTTTAACATTAACAAGAAGTGCAGCAGCCTTAATAAAACTTTTTGCCAAACTGCATTATAATGCACAGGCGTGAATATGTTTATAGGTCGAGAATGTATGCCATTGTTCTAGGAGCCTGTATTCCCTTTGTTTGAAATATATACCATTTATTTAAGAAGCCCATTCTAATTGGTGTTTGTCTGGCATAAAACCACAGAATTAAAAATACTTTCAAGTTCAAATCTATTTTTTATGCATGGATATAAAATTTATGCATAATGCATTTTTTAACTTAAATTGATTTGCTGCTGTATAAAAAATATATTAAGCTCTTTGTTAGCAGCAGAAACTGCTCACTTGATGTAGAACATTCTTATCAGAGAAGAAAATTCAAGTCGAAGTTTGGATTTCTGTATCAGAATTTTCCACTCTTGATTAGGCAAGTAAGGGTTGTAAAATGTGCCACCTAGACCAGTATTGTATTATATAATAGTTGGAAGTTGACAGTCACTGTCTCCACCATCAAAGGTGTTTGCAAGTAGTATGTAATTAATTCACTAATTAAAATTACTTCTTGCCAGCCATTAAATATTTACAGTTTCTTTCTCTTTTTTTTTTTAATTGTACGTCACTACCCTTCACTTCTTTTCAGTTTGTTGCATACCTTGAACTTGTTTAACATTCTTTAGGGTCAGAATATGCATTTTCCATCTTCATAACTTTAAATCTCCTTTGGATTCAGCTCCCTTATGTGATCAGGCCAATATATAAGATTTTTTTGTTCCTGGCCAACTGGTGTGGAATCACTGCTGGTCGAGTTATACTTTTGAGATATGTTTCTCTGTTAATATGAATTCTGTGAGAACTTGTGTGAGAGATTTCAAGAACATTTATTTGGAACACAATAGTATAATAATATGTGTAATATAGCATTTGTAGTTTCTCTTCTTCCACTGGGCCTCCTTCTCTTGTTGAATGCACTTTATCACCTGCAGAAGTCTCCAAGCTTTTGATAACAAATTCCTGATGGCTTCTAAATATCTTTATATGTTGAATTCTTTCAAAGCCCCTTCACGTGAGGACTGTTTGAATATATGCTGATTCATATTTAGTTTCTCTTCTGGTATGTTTTTAATGTTTTTATCTTCTTAATGCATTTATGTTTAATACATCCACCTGCCTTTACACTGAATGACAAAACACCTCTGTAAGCTGGACTGGGCTTATCCCATTGTTTTTCTTCTATATTTTGCCTTGGTTAGTTGAATGGCCCTTGGGGCAGAAAAAAGTAGAAGCAATTTTGAGGTGTATTGTGGAGTTCTGCTGAAGGAGGTGAACATTAGGAGGTGACAGTTTTGCTCTAGATTTCCAAAACTGATCATTCCTTTCCCAGCATGATGCCCTGCACTTTGAGGTAAAACAGTAACTGGAAGGAAGTAATGGCAGGTAAAACTGAAAAAAAAGGGAGGTCTTATTTTCTTATAGGATGTGAGTGTCACTGTTTCACATCCAAAAACTTCTTAAAAAAGGAACAACTTCATAAATATTTATTAACAGCATGTGGAGTCACAATGACAAATATTATGCAAGCAAGTTTCATGACTTGGGATTCAATAGAGGATATTCACTCCATTGCACTGCACATTCCCTAAGGCAACTAGGTTAGAAGCACAAGGGAACTTACAGTTAGATGCAATAAGAGGCCATGGCTAGAAACTGACAGGGACTATTTTTGTGGAAGGAAACAGAAAATGCTTTTCAGCACAATTGTCAGGGATATGTGGTATAACATACCTGCCAAAACATCTCTTTGCAGACTCAGTGACATTCCACAAGTAACATTAATAGTTACTCACCAGTCATTTCTGATCTCTGCAGTAGTAATCAAGTGGGAGAACAATTATGTTTTTCTTATGTGTACAGCAATAAAATAATCTGAACTTGATTTGGATGCTGTGTAGTATAATCTCTTTTGATTATCACTTTAACATTGTGTGCCCAGGTCATCGAATAAGACTGATACCTTTTTAAACTATTGCTGTAAAAAAATTGCTATTCAATTTCAGAATTAAGTAATTCAGTCATAATCAAAAAGTTACTGTCATTATGAACCATTCATGTGTTGCCCAGGATTTTGGAAAAAAGTCAGACAGAGGTTTGGCTTTTTGGTGTATGTGGATGGGAAAACACTTTTCTGAAAGACTTGGGTCCTGCAAAATTCCAATTTCTTTGTTGGAGTGTAAGCAGGGAAACTTTAGAGTAGCATGAGTATATTATCGGAAAGGGGAAGGAGTCTAAGATGGATAGTATTCAATGTTTGAGGCTATTTCTTCTCTTGTGGAACTCTTCCTTTAAATAAATCCAGCAAAGGCAGACTCTCAGATTAGCTTCAGAGCTGTTTTTCCTTTATGACAGGTGTAACTGATAGATTAGATACGTTGGATATGTATTTAAGGTTAGGTCTTCTAAATTCTTTTTTTCTTGAGTAAAATCAAGGATGAAGATAACAGGTTCATTTTTCTCTATTAAGTAGAAGGTAGTAGAATAACACTGAAACCATATGCAAGAGTTCTGCTTAGAAAACATTTTCTCTTCTCTCGCCTTCTAACAAATCCATTATCCATATTTGAACATTCCTCTTTGCTCATTATTTCTAGGTTCTGGTTTCCTTGCTTCCTAAGTTTTCTTCACCTGGCTTTCTATCTCTTTCTACTCCAACCCCACTTTGTTCTTCAAATATCAAGATAGGGATACTTGTAGCTATTTTTAGCTATTAACTCCTGCTATTATTCCATTGTGAATAAGAAAGGGATATAAACATAATGCTTTTATAAACTGTTAGTGCATTATACCCTCCTAGTTTCCTGAAATGTTCCCTACATAGCACCCTTCTCCCTTCATTACATTAAGTATCTTCATTCATCGCCTTCAGAGTGTTCCAAAACCCTCAAGTTTCTCAGGTAACATTTTGCCCATGACTACTTGATGTTGCTTCTGCTTCATCTCTTAATCCACTTATGTAGCTTGTGTTGTGGTATAGATACTTTTGATTTATATCACTTACACACATTTTTCATCATAATCTTTTCTATTTACCATTTTTCATCTGTGATGGGGTCCTTGTGTTAGCTGAGTTTCTGAAAAACAAGGAATGTATAATCCATGCCATTTTCTGAATTATAACTTCTAGATCATCCTACAGTTGACCAGAGAAAGATAAGGGTATACCTGAACTTTTTTATGTGGTATTTGCCATGAAAAAGATATGGGGTTTTATTCCTGCTGTCCCTTGCCTTCTTGGTAATGAACTATTTAATTCCCAGAGCAGATGTAGTATAGTTTGTGCAATACTCATGTAATTCTCATTCATCCCTTGAGAAGCATTCAAGTTGCACTCTGCAATGTTCCTGTAGAAAACAGGCTGTTGTGTTTATTAACTGTGCCATGGATGTAAAGCAAGACTTAAACTTAGACTGTTCCCTTGTAATTTATGTATGCAAGCTTTTAGAACTTCATTGCTTGTGGTATACACATTGTGTATGTATTGCTATATATATTCTGGAAGAAGAAAGACTAAATAATATTAGTTATTTGGACCTGCAATATCTCCAGTCTCATTTCTAACTGAATCCTAAACCTTCAGAACAACTTGAGCAGCCACAATTGGTGAGTAATGCAAGGAAAACCTTTCCCCTGAGGGGCAGTGCATATTGCTGTCACAACTTTTCCTCCTTTTCTGTGTTATGTAGCACTTTTCTTAATGCCCTAGTTCCATGTAATTATGTGAGATTATAAGCATTTATTTTTTCCTCTTTCTCATTTTCCAAACAAACCTAAATTTATTATTCATTTAAAAGTTTCAAATTGATAAAATTAATTGCAGATCTGCTAAATTATGTCTTACTACCTGGGATGGGAGTACCTAGCCAGGATGTTGGGGAAAGCATCTTTGCTCTAACTCGTGATGGTTTTTGTTCAGATTAGGATCTTTTTCCAAACTGAGGTATGCTTTTTTCCCTCAGTTAAGAAATACATAGCTAATATTTACTAACTCAGTTACAAGTGCATATATTTTAATTGAATGTGTCTTCTAAAGGAGACATAGTTTATTTAAAAATGATGATTTCTTCTTGGTTTGTATACTAGTACCGATTGGAGATTTTCTTAGAGTCCTATGATAACAGTGGTGTGGGTATTTCATTTGAGAGTTCAAATTGGATGCTATTTTAATGCCTTAAGACCAGGGAAGGAAAGCAACAATTAATATAAAAGTTTCCAGTGTATTTCTCTAATAATCCTATCAGAACTAAATACTTCACTTGTTAAGATATGGTTCAGTTGCATTGTTTTCTTGAGAATCAAATAAATACAAGTAAAAAACCAAAACCCAGTTGACTGTTTTTTGAAGAGGAATTTCTTTGTTTTGTGTGGGTGAGGTAAAACCAAACAGGGCCACTTACCTTGTGCCTTGCTAGTGTGCTCTGGAGAGCATAAAGCATAGTTGAATTTCCATGGTTCATTCAATCTTTGGCTTTCTTGCTGAGATTTCTTAAAGACAGTTACTGTGATTTGAAAGGGTTCACCTCGGTTGTGTGGGATTTTGTTTTACTTAAGATAATAAAAGCTTTCAGTTCAGTCTTGGCTCAGACTGGTGGGATGTCACTAAAGTAATTTTTATTGTCTTCTTCTCTGCTTCAAATGATAAATGTTCACTTTATTGGTAAAAGAGGTATATTTACCAGATTAAGAAATTCTGAAAAGAACTTTCGCTGTAAATGAATGTTTTATTTTACTTGCTTCTAAAAATATGAAGCCTTTCGAGCAGCTACCTCATTTGTTTCTTCCATCCTCTGCATCATCTAGGAAAAAATATATATAATAAAGGAAAAGTAATCAGATAGGAAATGTTGGGGGTCATATACACAGTATATTTAAATATTTTAAATAAAAATCTAATGTTGGTCTGGCATTAAAATTTTCTGGTTGGGCAGCATAATTTTTAACTGGGAATCTTGACAGCAGTGGCTAAAATCTCTAGGCCCGGGTCAATAGGAATCTGTATTGCATTCTGTCAGGTATCAGTCATGATACTTGCAGGCTCCCAGTTATAGCATATTCTGCTCATTTGTTTTGTAGAAGGTACAAGGGGGAATTTCTTTGGTCAGAGTTTTAGAATTTCATTATTCTTAATATCCAGATTGGATAAGTAACATGTATTCTTTCAACAATGTTAGTGAATTCAGCATGTAACATACGTGCCAGATTGATAATATACTGAGAAAGAAGTGATCAACAAAGCAAGTTTAAAATGCCATGATAAAGTGTCATTTATTCCAGAAATTAGAGTCTGTGTCTTTGTCCTCTAGAGGTGTCTCAGAGAGTCAAATTGATGTCTTGCATGTACTGCTAACTGATTGTGTGGAAATTTTTTTAAGTTCACTTTTTCTTTATTCTTCTGTCTTTTTTACCCATCTTCCCCCATTGTAGCAAATTAGACGGCCGGATGAAAGCAAAGGAGTTGCTAGTAGAGTTGGATCCCTCAAAGTAAATATGTTTCTAACATTTATTTTGCAAGTTTTCTTCTATAGCCTACACTTTTCCTTTTGAAGGGGGAGGTGTGGGGAGGGAGGGAAGGGGCTTTTCCATTTCTCACCATCATATCATTTTTATTTCAGTATTCTTATTGCTGTTGGGTCACATTTTGTTTGTTTCTGTGCTACACATAGAACAACCTATTGAAGGCAGGCTGCCAGTTAGGTAGCTTTGGATGTCACTAGAAGAGATAGTAACAATCTTTTTTAAGTGCCTGTAATTTGGTGATCATGATTAAACCACTTCTCTGATCTGCCTGTTACATGGAGAAGTGATTTACTCATCTTCAAACTACTGCTTCCCATCTTGAAACATAATTAAACTTTTATAGTGTTCACACTTTTTGCATTTAATTCTGCAAAAGATCATTACAAGAGAGTTGAGTATTTCATATATAAATATATATAGCCTTTAAATTAGAAAAAAATACCAGAGTAGATAAAGATCAAATGAAAAATATTCAAAGGAGACTAATAAGAATGGAGCCACTGTTTTGCTGATAGTATCTTCTGCCTTTTAATGTTCATATAAACATACACAAATATTTAAATTGCTTAACAGAACAGGCAGATATCTAAACCAGTACCCACCATACACAGTGCTACACCTGGATAAATGGTTTTGAACCAAGATGCTGATTATATGCAGTCCAAGCCATTTCGATCTCAGGAGTCGCCTCTGTTTCAGCTATCCAGTGTTTCACTTTTTTTCCTACTTTATTTCCTTTTAGCACCTTCTCAGCAACTAATTATTTCTGTTTTCTTCTGCATTCTCCTTGCCTTTCCTGTCTTCTTGGTTTGTGATCTTTTGTTTCGGTTTTGGTTTTGTATGTAAATGTATTGCATTTGTTCCAGGACAAGCCATCCTCTCTGTTCTCTAACACTGTTCTACAGCTGCTCTTTGTGAAAATGTTATTTCACTGAGCACAAAGAAGGGGAGGGAAAGGATTAATTATGCACCTCTTTCCGGTAATGCCTCCATTTAAATTGATCTTAGCATGGAAAAAGAAGCAAGTTGCTACTTGTTCATAGGCGTGCTAGCTAGAGGCATCTGTAGCATTCCTCACTGTCTGTGAGGCTTTATCTTTTCATCTTGTGTTTTTGGAAGATGTTTTAATTACAGTGTAGATGAGAAGAGCAGTGTACATGAATGAGGCTCTGTTTCAGTGGGAGACATTCAGGACCACTGAATTCACATGGATAAAAATATGACAGCCACAGTTTCTGTGCTGTTTTTGAAAATTCTGTTCGTGATTGCAGTGACCTGTACATTTTAAGGAATGGGTCATTGCATACAAATCTGGATGCATAATGCATGCACATATGCAGAAGATGTAGCTTTATTTAGATGGTTGGTTTCACCTGTTATTATGAAGACCCGTTGATAGCTCATTTTGGATTAACATTTCTTTATCTGATTTAATTCCATGACCTAAAATATATATGTAGACAGAACATCTTCCTTATAGAAAATGGGAAATCCTAATTGTGGTTCCCAAACATGAAAATTTACCTCTAAAAGCTCTTTTTAAGGAAATAAATCTAGAACACATCCTTACTAATAAATAAGCAAATAAATAAATAAATAAACAGTGTAGCAGAGATTTAGTAGCTTTAGAATTATAGTTCCCTTGATTTTTCTTTTTTTTTTCCTGTAGTGAAAAAGAGCCATGTTAAGCAAAGATCTCTAGCTTCCAGATTCCAAGTTTACTGAGCTTTGTATGTCTATGTTGTTCAAATCACTTTGATGTCTTGAAATGTTTTGGCAGAGGCAGTGAGAAATGCATTAGGCTATGCTTTATTAAAAACAAAATAAAAACAAAACAAAAAAAAAAAAAAAAAAAAACAAAGAGACAAAGAAAAATGAAGAGAAAAAAGCTGTAACAAGAGAACAGGTTGCTTTTTCAATTCATTTTCTGATGTTTACATGTAGCTCCATCGAAAGCTGGAGGAGCTCAGAGATCACCCAGACGGCAATGTCAAAGGAGGCTCTCTCCGAGTAAATGTACGATTTCACTCGGTGATCTGATTTTTTTTTAAAACTTCTGCTGGCTGGTAACACCAAATCCGATTGGTTTGTCTTCTCATCCCCATCTTTTTCCTTTCTCTCTCTATTTCTTCCTTTGTGTTTTCTTTCTTTTCTAGCTGGGGTTTCATTTTAATGTATGTGAGAAACCTGACCTGATTGACAAGTTTGTTGTAAAGAATATCCTACTGCATTTTAATGAATGCTAATCAAACTGTTTGACTTTACAGAAACTAAAAAGAAATCCCTTTCCAAAATCAAAATTGCATATCTAAAAGTTTCCTGAATATTAAACTTAGCAATGAATAAAACAGATACCCATAATTTAAAGAATAAAAATACCTTCTGCCAGTGATGGATAGTCTTACCTAAACCAAAAACTATGGCTGATATAAGGTAACCCAAAAGCATATAGGTTCACATGTACCTCTGTCTTTGCCATCAATCTTTTTGGGTCCCTGTTTTATCTCACAAAATAGGTCAATATTTGGTTGAATGACAGCTATGCAAATTTTGTTGCTTGGATTTTTAGCAGACTAATACAAAAAAATACAGCAGCATGTTTCTTCTGTGTCACATTTGTTCTTTAATGAAAAAAAGCTGTGAAAAAAAGAAGTCTCTCTAGTGTATCAGTCATGACACCCTATAAAGTCCCTCAATTTTCTCAGAAATATTTAATAAAGCAAGTCAAATCCAACATGACTATACAGACAACAGTACCTCTTGTTTAGTAGTTCACCTCATAAATTAAGAATAGCTTTTCAGCAATTCTATATAGAAGTGCCTTTAAGCCATGTCATTTTGCATATAATGAAAATTAGAAAAAAAGTTTGTAGCAGAGTAAATGTGAAAGTTAATAACACTTTATCCCTTTGCACATCCGTCCACTGAAAGGTCTCTCAGTAGTTCGTTTAGATTCGTGTCCTTTTTGTCTTCCATACACTGTGATCATTGTCACTCTCAAACCTATCATTCTATTTCATAATCCACTAAGGTTATACGGTGCAAGATAATTTTTGCAATGAAAATTATTTGATAATTTTTATCCCTTTTGGGTGCTTTTGTATATACAGCTTTGTATCAGACATACAGCTGATTACTGCTTATTGTCAAGTAGAAATTCTTGAGTTAATAATCTTTTGCAGGCCAAATACAAGGAAATCGAGCTGAAATCGAGCTGCTAATATTTTGCAGTTTTCTGTAAAATAAATTTGATTAAAGGACAGTATCTTTTTCCTGGCAAATCTTCTAAAAAGTTTTGGGGGAATAAACTGTGTCATATTTTATATTTGGTGATGACTTACAATCAAGGCAAAGCAAGTTACTTTGAACCATTTATTCTTAAATTCCTGATTTAGTTCTTAAAAATAAATGTAAAGCCAGGAAAAAAAGTGCCATGAAACATACTACAAAAAAGATGTTCAAATTATACATTATTTCACAGAATGTGAAATGCCACCTGAGGAAGAATTTCAAACTAAAAGCTGTGTCTGTATTAGCCATGGCAGCATGACAACATGAGTTGTCATGAAATTGTCAATGAAATGTCCTGTTCCTCTGTGCCACTTTATCTGTTATTTCATGACCACACCCTCCATGATGTCAGTCAGTCGGTTAGTAAGGAATGTAAGTAAATAAAGAAATATTCCATATATTCTGCATATGCCTCTAAGTTTCGTAAAACAAGCAGAATACATTGCTAAAATTTGCTGCTTTGTCGCTGCTGATCTGATTCATGCAGTAATAATGGATGTTCTAGATTAGAGCATTTTAAAATACCATATACAAATGACTGATCAAAGCGAAGAAATAGTGAACAATTGGAGAAAAAAAAAAAAAAAAAAAAAAAAAAAAGAGGGATCTGTTAATAGCTCATTTTAAAAATAATTTTCATTTTTCCATGCTGCTTTTGGAAAGGGTTTTAGATGTAGGTTTTTGATACTCCTACAATGTGGCAAAAGTATTGAATGGTATGGGAGGGGGAGCATGTAGTATCTGATGGCCAGCCCAAAAGTGAAAATGAAATGCTATTGCACAATACCATTAAGGTGGAACCTTTATTCCAGAATGAATTGCAAAGACATTCTTTCCAGATTAAATTCAAAGACCATTGGAAATATGTAGGAAACACTGGAATTCTGCAGAATATCAAGATGCCACCAAGAGTTTAGAAAGCTTGCCAGATATCTGAAATAAAATAGCACTGAAAACATGAATGAAAATTTAATTAATTAAGGAATTTTGGGGGTTGAGTAGTGTTGTTGCAATACAACAAAATCTTCTTTAAATATCAGCAGTGTTGCATAGCCATTTACAAGGAAGTTATGCTGACCTAAGGTTTGGTTTTGCATTTCTTCTTGAGAAGTTCCTTCATCTTGCAGTTCTTATCATGACAATATTTTGACCCCTTGCAGTGACCAGTTTGACACTGAACTGTTTAGAAAATTTAGTGTTCTGTCACTTGGACATGGTAGCATTCTCCCACTGCTGAAATTACTGTAGCAATAGCTAAGTGCAATTGCTACTGACATGATCAGTGGGGAAAGAGTTGACTTGGTTATTTTTTATAACCCATAATACCTCCCAGAACTGATACACTTCTGGAAGTGTGAAATTACTCTGAAATTCAACAGAACAATACTGCTTCGATCTCTGCTTTGAAATTTATTTTTTTTTTAGATGTTTTGGCTTTTTGGGGTTTGGGTTTTTTTGTTTGGTTGGTTTTGGTTTTGGTTTTAGTTTTTTGTAATTGTACAGGCTGCAAATTTTCAATACAAACAGAAAAATATTATGGAAAGCCCATAAGAAAAAAACATTATATCCAAGTACAGAGTTCCCAAGTAATATGCCAAATAATTTTTTGTGACTTTTAACCACTATGGTTCCAAGTCAAAGATTTTGGGGTTTTTTTCAGGAAAAATGTTCTCAGAATTCATAGCAGTAGCCAGATACTTTCAATAGATTATGTTAAATGGAGCCAGGATTCTAATTTTTCATACAGACCTGTGTGTCTCAGTCTATGATCTCCTGCATGCATTTTCTGTCTTACTTTAAGTACCTGCTTCCTTTGGCCATGATGAAGGATTAAATTTTCATGACTCTTATTCTTGATTCTTACATTCACTTAGTAAAGATCTGAGTCAAGACAGTAAGGCCTTCAGGCTGAAAACAAATTGCTCTTGCAGCATTTGAACCAGGTTCTCATATGGTGTAAACAGCTCTTTAAAAGAATTCTCACAGTGGTGAATTTCTGTGACTGACTTTTTGACACCTTAAATTGAATATTTGTGAGGGAAAAGAGCCCAACTGCCAGCACATTAGCCTCACACAACATAATACATAGGGATTGTCAGGTAGCCTACAAAATAATGCCCTTTCTCTCAAACTGGACAAAACAGTCACTGAAGTACATATATGACAACAAATTATAAGTAGAGTAGGTGATAGATTGCAGGAACATCAAAGGAGCTTGGAAATCTATTGATATTTAATTTTAATAACACAGAAACAGTACACTTAAAAAATCCCAAAATCATGCAGATGCTTAAAAATTGAGACAAGTTAACAAAAAAAATCAATGACATACAAATGATCAGGAAATTATAAGTGTGCAGAAGATTAAACAGTCACACTGTGTGATCCTATTGAAGACAAACAGCAGCCCCCGTGTGCTGTGAGCACACTCCTTTCCTCAAGAACATTAGGTCAGTTTGGAACTACAGCACTTCAGTATACCTTTGATTTCATCATTATGAGAAAATGAAACAAGTACATTGAGAGTCTAGACATGTCTGAATAAGAAACCAGGAATTTGAAGTAACATTAGGAGATTAAGGAAAATTGTGTGTGTGGTTTTGAGCATAGGAAGAAAAAATATAATAGCAATTGGTATCTTATTGAGGGGAGTATTATCATTTCCTTCTATAGAACTGGAATGATGAAAAAGAAAATACAATATTACTTAAATTATTAAATTCTAACTGTTAAATGGGTCCATTATTAATGAAAATATGGATAATTAGATTACAGGATACTTTGACAAGTAACGTGGTAGCATTCTACTTAGTCACCTAAGAGAAGATTGATTTGCTTCAATGCCAATGTCTAGCACGCCCTTCGTAAGTTGGTGTGAGGAGTAATCAGCGTGAACCAAGGTCTTCAGATCTTTGTGGAGTATAGTTCCAAAGCTTCTGATCATTGTTGTTTCTGTGTATCTAGTTGCTGATATGTAAAAAACTGATGCTGTGATGATTCTTGCCAATCATGCATTCTTTGGATCCTCACATGCAAAACCGAGGCTAATGATTTTTTCCATGCTTTTTGAATGATTTTTGAAAGGCAAACCATAGGAACAATGGATGGACATTATTTATGAAAATCTTGATTAGGGCCTCTTTCAAAAGTCTTAGGTGAATAGCATCACCTAAGGTGAATGCACCCCTGTTCTGAGCAAAAGCACGCCTTACCTTTCTTAGAAAGATTTCAAAGTTATATTTCTAGAAGCAGTTTTTGATTTGTCAGAAGAGGATCTTTCTTTTTTTCTTTTTTTTTCTATAATTATAAAATAGACCATTTAAGAATAACAGTTGATTTCTTAAGACCATGTTTTTCAGTCTTGCTATTTGTCTGAAAGCATTTTCTATTTTTGTCTTAATCCTTCTGCAACTCATCTCAGTTTAAGAAAACATTTCATCAGTTGAAGAAAATGCTGAGTGTGTGTGAATATTTAAGATGACGTGAAGTGACTCAAATTTCTTTAATAATGTTATCTAGAAGAGCAAATGAAATACAGAATAGAAAGGAGCACAAATATTTTTGGATGGAATATTAAAACTTCAAGGAAGAAAAAAAGTTGTATATTTAATGGAGACCTAAATTAGCACAGACCAATGTTACTGTAGAAATTTCATGGATGTGATATTTTATATTTCAGTTTTATATTTTTACACATTTGAAACTGAAAAATATTCTTGAGCAACTTCTTATGAATACTATGTTCTCTGCTCAGTCTGTCATATATCTAAGTTAGCAAGTGGTCACTAATAACCTGTGTGGAAATCCCTGCTGGATTCATCTTTACTACAGATGTATCCAAACTGCTGTATAGTTTGTTAAGTCTAAGGAAGTTTTTCTAAGGCTTCTGATAATTAATTTTTTACTCCTGGAAAAAAATCAAGACATGAGTTTTAGTACATTTTTAAGACCCATTTTTTTTTTTTACATTTCATTTATTAGGCTGTTTTTACTCCTTCTTCAGATAGTGAAACATGAAATACTTTCACCCAAAGAGAGGATTTTTCTATAAATTACTGGCGAGTCTTTTTTTAATATTTGAGTTATGTCTGAGTGACTCATAGTTTAGAACAATGGCTATCATGTATAAACAAAACATGTCTTAAGCGATCAGTCAAACAGTAGGTTACCACTTAACTTGTGTTAACTTACACTCACAGCTCTTGGCAGTGGACAGAATCCCTCAAAAATCACACACGTTACATTGCTTAGGGGCATAATCTGCAGATTTCTACTGTCCTATATCTGGCCATAAGTTACTGAACTTTGCAAGTTATTCTGGTTTTTGGGCAGTGAGAAAAGTGGAAAAACCTCCCTTATCAAAATGCTGGTTCTGAGCATGTCAACACATAAGGATATTCAGGGCCTCTTACAGGTTTTCATCCATAAAATTGTTTTGTTTGCAGAGTTGGAATAGAACTAATACTTTTAAATGAAACGGATCAATAAAGTTTTGTCTTAGAATTCTTCATTGTCCTAGAGATAGTGTTGTCAAATACCTAGAGGACCAAAAATTTATATTTGTCTTCAGATTCATCATTAGTTTTAATTATTTTCAAATAGAGTACCTTTTTTTTTTCCTTTTAAGAAGCTTCCACCTTAAAAGGCAGAAATTTGAAATTTCTGATATAGCTGGTCATGGAAACTTTATGAACCCCCTGCCACTAAATCAGTGCTGGAACCACCTATACAGAAAACCTTCTGAGACCCTTACTGTGCCACCATTTCTTTTTTAACAATGTTTTCTTTTCCCCACTGCACAACCAGGCTCGACTCCCTTCGTGCTCATCCACCTATAGTGTTTCTGAGGTATACTTTGCACGTGTTCTCTCACACAGTCGACCTGCTCACCCATCACACTTTTTTGATTTTATTTCTTTTTTTCTTTTTTTTTTTTTTTTGCATTGCACTGTGCACAAGTGGGCAAAAATCAGCTGGGGGGGCAGATTTTGCATGATCAATCTGCAACCATGTTCAGCGTGGTTTTAAAATCCCTGTACCAGTCTGGGACCACCATGATGCATAGTCCAGTAGCTAGGCAACTACTACATAGCATATGGGCATAAATTATATGATAAAAACATCCTTAGTTATCTCTTACACTAAGTAAAAATAACAAATTTGCAGATGTCAAGGCTGCAAAATGCTTCACTTGTTAGTCTGACCCATTTTCAGACAGTCAGACTGGAAGGACTCTGTAAAGATGGCCATCAGGTTGTGATTGCTAATTGCCTGTCTAGATACAGCTGGGTTTATGATACCTGAAATTCATTATTAATTCCCAAAGCTCTGGCTGGAGTCACTACCTGCCAAAATGCATGTACCATTTTAAATACTTCTGTATCAGCTTCATGATAGTCTTCTGTAATGAGGTATAGTGCCATCTTAACAAGAATTGAAAATGAAAATCCTTTCAGTAGTAATTAGAATGGGGAAGAAAGAAGAAATACCTTAAGATGCACTAGAATTCACAACATCATAGGATAAACCAAACTTTGTAAAATTGATTCCATGGCCTGCTGTGTAAAGATTAGGTTTCAGCATATTATTATAACTGATAAATGGATGAGTATAAAAAGGTGAAGTTAAGGTTTCCTGCTATACTGAATCAGTCTTGAGCACGTACAGTTACTTATTCTGTATTTTAAAAGAATCCCTTAAAGGTGACAAGATCCCATAAGAAGCTAGCAGTTTGTTCTATCTCACACTGTAGGCTAGGTTATAGACCTCATCTGAATGTTCTACTTGTGAGCCATGTAAAAAACATAAACATAAAGAGCTCACCCACTCAGTCACTTTGTCCCTAAGCAGAAAGACCCATACCTTGCTGATTGTGTGTGTAATTTGTTCTCAAAAGTTTCAGCTTCACAAACAATCAATCCTACCACTCCCTTATCCTTAGGAATAAAAGGGGTTTGTAGTTTCAATGTATCAATAAACAAAAGATTTAATAGAACAGTTCTTAAGAAAGGTGCTTACCTGTTTTTCTGTCACAGATCTGTATAGTTCTTTAGTTTGTTGTGCCTCATCGCTGTATTATATGAAAGCCTTACTATGTTTATCATGGCTATCATCAAAACACCAATATGGAATAAATAAGTTATACTATACTCATGTGCACCTTTGTCTAAGCTAATACCAGAATAAGAAATTAAGTTTAGTGCCTATGGGTGCAAGACAGAAGCCTCTGTTCTTCTGAATATCTGTACAAAATTAAGAAAAAGGAGTGGATCAACAGGCATTTCATAGCTCATGTCAGCAAAAACGATGAACATGCTCTTTCAGATGATGAAGTCAATAAGTCCCTTTATCCTGGGGTGACTTTATGATGCTGAATTGTGTCCCCATTGATATGTTTAGCCCAGAAATAAGTTTTGCACCTTTAGTACTGGTTCCAAGAGTGAAGCAAGGGGAGAAATGTGCAGTTTTTTCTCACAAGCAGGTTGGGGGAGGGCCATTGAATTTTGCCCTTTAGGAAACATCCATTTGGAAGTTTCTTTCCAAATTTGTCCCAAACCAGGACACACTTTCAGGGAAATTGGAATCTTCTCGCTTTGCCTGCAACTTCAGCCATTTGTCCTTTGCTTTATGGAGGGATCACTGTCTTCAGAAGAAATACAAACCAACATGTTGCAGCTGGTGACTGGTCAGCATGTATGGGGCTTCTCCATGATCGGATTCCAAAAAATTTTTGCCTTCTCCAGAACTATCACTGCTTTGCAATTTGTGCTAAAGAATCTGCTAGCTGAAGTATCAAGGAGGCACTGCAGGACTGTGCAAGCAGTTCATCCTTTATACTCTGTCCAAAGGCAAGCTCTTCATATCTAAGCTGCAAATAGCCTGGCTGTCTGCTGAACCAGATCCTGTGATACAGTAGCTGATCAGAATTTCAGGCTCACAAAACACACAGTACAAGGTATAAAAAAATATGGATACATTATTCCCTGGTGGCAGACTACCACCCTGCGTGTTTTTCAGCAGAACATTTGAGCAGCTGACAGATCCAAAGGAATAACTCAATTGAAACTGAAGATGTCTGTGTCAGATGTAACTATTTGAAGAGGCAGGAAGGGATTGGAGGTTCTCTGGGGTCCATAAAGGATTTGTAGTATAGTTTCTATCTTTTTAAGAGACTTTTTGAATTAAGAGACTCTTAATTCAAAAATACAGCTTGATGTTCAGGATACATGTCAAACAATGCTCAACATCATCCTCTATTATTTTAGAAAATGGGAAAGGCTGCTGTGAGTAAACAACGTCTTGACTTCTAAATTATATGACAGAAAATCTCCCAAATTGAAGTATTGTGAAATCAACTCCAGAAGCCTGTTGGTAATTTTGATCATTGGAAGAAAATTAGCAATGGTTTATTACATGATGTCTCATACCCAAGGGGGGTAAGAGGAGCCATACTTCTAATAGGATCTCAAGGTTGGTTTTTGTGCCCCTACATATTTCTGTGGTTCTTATTTAAAAAAAAATTAGTTTTCTTAAGCTAATTCTTAAACCACCAAGTTTAGAGCTTCTTAATTTTCTGCATCTGAGTCATCATCAGATAGCCTTGTACATTCAGAGGATATCTGGAACAAAATGGCAAGAAAAATGGAATCAGTGCTGAGATTTAAGTTGAAGCTGCCTTCTAACAAGGGTACAATGAAAGATGGATTAGATAACCTTACATAAATTATTTCTGAAATCTCCTTTTAGGAAATAGATGTATTAGATTAATTGTAAAATTTCATCACAGTTTTAATTGTTGAGAAAAGGTCTGGAACTGGATTAACTTGCAGAAGTCAAATTGTCAAAAAGGAAAGTCAGTCTACTATCAAGGATTTCCTGTCACAGAGAAGGTCTTTGATTGAAGAAGTAAAAGATCTTCCAGCAGAAGACAAACAGGACCTGTGTATTCTGAATTGTGAAGAATTTGAGGTAGAATTTGCTGCCTGTTTTTTCATAGAAAACATCCTTGTAGAGGCTATTTTGCATCTCAGAGTGCAATACTTAGAAAAATCTTCTTTTCTTCTGTTCCTTTTTATAGTCACCAATAGCATGAGTGCAAATGTGGTCAGCTGATGCCTATTTGAGAATAATGGGCAGAAAGATTTTAAAAGCTTCTACTTACTTTTAGGCACAGAGAGGTTTGCTGAGTTGCAGGCATTATAGTCCAGGAGTATTATACACCCTCTTAGCCCCAGTCAGCCCCTTAACAATTGCACTTGTCTATAATGAGGTATTGTCTTTGGTTCAATTCAGTGAAATTGAAGTGAGTTTCTTTAAAAAGAGATTTCCTTGTGTCAAGAGAAGTAAAGCTTTAATTCCCTAAAATGGTATGATGATAAAATATAAGTTTATATTCACTTTAAATTTCACAGTGTGCAATAAAGTTTTTCACCCTTGATGAAAACTAGTTAACTGTATGCCTGTAATTTTTGTGGATGTTAGCCAGACTACTTAAATGGTTTGTCTAAGAATTAAATTATTAATTAGGACTTAAAATGACTTAACAGATGTGCAGTATAGTATGTGTAGAATAGATATGTAATTTACTTATTATCGGTTGTCACAAAACAGTTTATTTTTAAATAGTAGTAGTTCACTTAAGTAGTTTACTTAAATTTGTAGAACTACTCTGGCGTCAGCTTGTATCTTAAAAATATAATTCACAATGTAAATTGAACAGATTATTCAATTAAGGTCTATAGTCTCCTATTTTATAAAATTACATTTAGGTAGTGTTATGCAGTGGGACCATTTTTTTCTCATTTGTATCTCAAACTTTCTATTAGCAGCATCAGTTTCTCTCTCCCTCTCTCTCCCTGTCCTCTGGCTTTTGCATGTGCTGTGTGTTTGGCTAAAAGCGTAATGAAGGAAACCTATTGATCTGCTTGTTGGAAGGATAGTGGCAACAAAATGGTTATTGCAGTGCTACTCCCTGCTTTCCAAAAAATGAAGTTTTTCAAAGAGGAAGACACTCGGGTCCATAGCTTGTCGTGTTTTATTCAGCCTCATTGAGTGGTTAGAACACGATGTCTTTTATTGTGAAAGTTCTGCAAAATACTGCATTAGTTCTCACTCCCACAAAGAATATTATTTCCATAAAGAGAGGTTTGGAAAATTTATTGGCTGCATACTGATTGATGGGATTAATTGTATACTTAGCATTGTTAATAACACAGCAGTGACCTGTATTATCTTATGGAGAGTCACCAGTACAGGGAATTAAGGAGCAATATTCAGATAACAAGAGGAAATTCTATTTCCTGCAATAGGTAGTTGACTTTAGAAGACCATTCAGAGACTGCATGAAGACTTTTAAGTGCTGTAAGTTTAAGTATTTTATATAGTGTACATTACAAAATGTTAAAAATATCTGAATCTTGTTCTTCAGAATTAATGCCAGGTAAGAGACTGGTTCTCCTTCTGCTTAGACTACTTTGTATAGAAGGAAGTGCTGAAAGACCAGGAGCTGCAACTCTGGCTTTTAGATGTTTTCCACCAACACAGAACCTGAATTCAGTTTTAGGTACAGGATGCTAAGTTCCCTGTTGATATCTGTTGAAAATCTGCTCTACATAGTCGAAATTGAGTAAACGTAAGCAGGACCCCTGTTTTTTTCTCTGATTTCATGTGGAAGTGTGTCTCTGTCCAGCAGAATAGAGAACTTGGTTCATTACATCAGACATACAAGAATATACTGAGCCATTGAACAGAATTCCTGCATTAAATTTGGATTCCCTATCTTGTTGCCTTATGAATGCCATATACTTGTAGAGATGCTCTTTCAAATTTTAAATAATACTTTTCCAAGAAATAAATGAACACAACAGAGCCAATAACAATGCAATAATCATCAGGGGTTGTCCAGCTGTCTTGGCACAATCTACTCCTGGTTTTCTGTAGGTTTGATTCCTTTTGCAGTTGCAAATAGAACAGAGTTTTAAGTAAAATTAATATTTATAGGTATTTCTCTTTTGAACATGAATCGGGAACTCAGAGCTTTCTATTTGGCAATTGCCATTTAAAGAATTGCATTTTGATTTGCTAGTAGTTCCACCTTACTTTACACTTAAGAAAAAATAATGAATTAAAATTCTTACTTTTAGAGAAACACAGTTTCCTCAGTGCACATTAAAATGCAAAAATTTATGAAAAAACAGTGATCTTCCTTATTCATAGAAAATAGTTTTTGCTAGTGCTATCTTAATTCATGATATTAGGATTAGTTTAGGATTAGGATGGCAAAACATCTTCACTAGCATTCTCTCTGTCGTGTATGAATAGATTATGGAAAAATTTCAACATTTCATCAGGAAGGACAGTGTTTTACTGTAATAATCTGATCAAAGTGTACATTAATAACTTTGCTTAATGACATCTTAGATAATTTTTTTTAATTCTTTAACAAATTTTGCTATCATTGATACTATTTATCTTTATTCTGAATATCCATTGCTCAATATCAAATGAGATCCATTGTTAGTTCATACATCCAAAATGGAAGGAAAACATTACCTAAACCTGCAGCTTCTCTGCGCATGGTACTTAGCTTTTGACTTCTGCCGAATAAAATCATCCCTTCATATTAACATTTTGCACTTTCATTCTGTACTAGTAAGTTCAATTCAAGCACTAAGTCAGTTTACAAAAAAAAAAAAAAATTCTATTTAACATTTGGTAGAGTTGTAAAAGATGGGGTTTTAACAGCATGTCATTCAATGTTACAGATTTGGATTTAAACCTTATGTATTCAACTTAACAAAACTGTACGTTTTTTTTTTAATTTTTGTTATGGTAAAATGCTTTCCAGATCTGTATTTGTCAGCAAAAGAGCAAATAATAACTTCTATCCTTCCCCATCTGAAATTTAAAATTCCCTACTTTTTGTTTAAAGACAAATCTTTATGTTTCGATTTTTAATTATTATTCCCTCTTGCTTCTTGTACCACAAAACAGGAAGACATTTCACCTTCCATTATGGTAGAGATATGCAATCCTTTATGAAATGAATTAGATCAAGCCAAAGAGCTATTAATGTCATTTTCATTTTGTTCAATTATAGCACAGACTCCTTTGCATTTTCCAAAGTCAGTCTTGCCATTATTTCACTATAAATATATCCATTTAAGCAAAGGGAAATTTTTTTACCATTTTCTTGTGCTGTACTGTACATTCGACTGTATGGCAATAAAATTGGCTTAATTGGATGTAACTGTGAGGGTTTTTTTCTAGACGGCCACTATTTTCTTTTTAAATCCAGTGTTATGCTGCTCACCAGCATACAGTGTTTAGAATTATTTGCTTTCTTCTTAAATCAGCTTGTTTGAGAAGCCAGACGTTATTTTGCATTGTGTTAAACTCGTAATAACACTTAGTGCAACTGTTCTCAGCTCCAGCTCCCCAAGCAATCTAACTCTGAAGAGTCAGCTTTAGTAATACAATCTATAAAAAAATTAGTCTAAAGTCTGAAATAGCAATGCATTAAAGTAGAGGAAAGCTTCTACTGCTTATAAAGCTTTTGGAGTAATCACTGATGTAGAATGCCGTGCATGTGATTTAATTTACATGTATCTCTAGTGGGCAGTCTTTTTACATGGAAATCAAGTTAGATACAGCAGTGTCAGAATCAGTAACATACAGCTCAAATGTCAATGGGTTCCTATGAGTGCTCCCTATGTTATCTTCTGTTTTTCCCATTTTTCAAATCCCACTTTTAACATGGAAACATAACATTTTTGCTAAGCATTATTGCCATAAAGTTATTTCTTAAGAACTGGAGGGCAGAATGGATGTCCTTATTCACAGTATTTTCTATTTCCCTTTCTCATCTATTCAGTGCTGCTGCAAGCCCAGCCAAATGAGTATTGTGTTCTCAGGTGCATAACTGCTGTGGAGAGCCTGGTGATTGCTGTTTTGCTGGGACCTTGCAATCCAGACTGCCAAATCCAAGACAGCACTAAAGGAATCTTATACTGTCAAGCCTTTGAGGCTCAAAGCAAAATTCAAAATGCAAATCCTCTTTCTTCATTTGCATTTCTGGTTACTTTAAAAAATAATTTCTAACTTGGGTTTAACAATAGCTTTTAGCCCATTTGTTCAGTTCCAGCCTCTCCTTTCTATAGCTTCTGAACACTCTGAAGTCTTCATGTTATTCATCCATGACCATTCTGATTCCACTTTAAGGATTCTCCTCAGAGAGAAATATAATCTGTGTTACTCTCAGCTCAAAGGCAGAAACCTAGCTCTTTGTACAGTAAGTTCACTATCTGATATTTATATTCAGATGTATTCATAAAAATTTATTTTTCTTACAGTTGATGCTCCCTAGTTTGAATGTTTAAGTTCAAAGAGCTTCATTTGTTTTTATACTTTAAAGTGTACAAGTGTGAGGTTTTGACTGAATATTGTATACATGAGAAACTATAATATAGACCAGGTATAAGATTATTGTTACCTGTCTTTACTAATTTGGGCTCTTGTACTTGAAGCCCTTCAAATTTAATCTTCCTAGCTCAACTAAAAATATTAAGCCTAACTAAAATCAACTTCCTTGAAGTTATGGTAGTGCAGAAAATATGATCATACTAAATGGAGAAACATGTTTTGTTCCTGCTCATATAGTTAAAAAAGTAGTCCAACCATTCACTTTAGAATGATAATAAATATAAAAATCTCCAACCAAAATTTCTGGTTAACACTAACAAGAGAAAGGTTAAATTTACCTTTAAAGATGCTTTTAAAAATATAAGAAATTGTGTGGTAACTTTTGCTGACTCTGGACCTGAAGGTTCACTGCTCATTTGATTGGTGGCTTTTGAAGCCACAAAGTCACAGAACAGAGTTTATAAATTTGGATTGCTTTGTTCCTGTTTACATGTGTTCATGTTCCTTTAACATAGAAATACAAGGAATGTTACCTGTGTGGTCAGCTTCCAGGAAGATCAGATTATAAGCATGAAATGGGAATTGTAGGCTTTGTTAGCCTTCAAGTTTGAGTCAGACTCATTCAAACTTCAGTGGAGAGACAGACGCTTTTTCACTCCATAGACCTTGGATCAAAGGGATGGAGGCTGTAGAAGCAGATAGGAGCAGAAACAGTAATGCTAAAAATTCCAAACATGCCTTTGCCAATTCCCCACCAACATTTATTCAGATATTGACAGTAACTAGATATTAAGAAAATTGAATTGTGTTTCCCAGCAGTAGCAGGTGTGGTGAATGGCGACTCCATCTCTGCCATGTCTGGAACAGAAAGCCTGGCTCTGTAGCAGGAAGGCGTGGATGGGTGCCAAGGAAGCCTCTGTCACATTTTCTGTCTCTACATTAGTGCTGACTTAGTTTTTCTTGCTGGAAAAACTTCTTGCACCACTTTCAGGATTACTCATTTTCTGTGTCCCCTTCTTGAGACACATATGTGTCCATGTCCATGTCACCCCACAGCTGGCAGTGTGCACTCCCAGCCCAAGTGCATCCACAGCAGCGTGGGCAGCAGGGCAGGGGGGCATTCTGCCCCTCTGCTCTGCTCTGCTCTGCTGAGACCCCACCTGCAGAGCCATGCTCGGTGCCCAGCACAGGGAGGACAGGGACCTGCTGGAGTGACTCCAGAGAAGGGCCATGAGATGATTCCATGGCTGGAGCATCTGTGCTGTGAAGGCAGGCCTAAAGTGTTGGGGCTGTTCCACCTGGAGAACAGAAGGCTCCAGAAAGACCTTTGCAGCCTTCCAGTACCTGAAGGGGACTACAAGAGAGCTGAAAAGAGACTTTTTACAAGGGCATGAAGTGATAGGACGAGAGAAAATGGCTTTAAGCTGAAAGAGGGCAGGTTCCCATTAGATGTTAAGGTAGTGAGGCACTGGAACAGGTTGTCCAGAAAAGTTGTGGTTGCCCCATCCCTGGAAGTGTTCAAAGTAGGACAGGGCTCTGGGCAACCTGCTCTACTGGAAGGTGTCCCTGCCCATGCCAGGGGCTTGGAACTGGGTTACTTTTAAGGTCTTTTCCAATGAAAACCATTCTGTGATTCTGTACTGGGCATTCCAAATGCAGTTGAAATAAATGGCAACCGAGGGTTTAATTTCTGCAATTCGACTGCAGGCATGTCAGGTTAAATTTAGTCTAGATGTCTTGGGGTCTCAGTTTCCCATTTCAAAAATCAAGTTATTCCTCTGCTTCACAAAGATTTTGTGAAAAAAAAATTTCTTTATGTGTATCACAAGGTTTTGTTTTGTAGAACCAAGCCAAACAGAGAAATCTATAAAGAATTAAATAATTACCCATTTAGCAGACAGTTTGAATAATGTTTAGTAAGTAAAACATGAAACTAGTGTTTGAGCAGGGAGATTAAAATGAAGTAGCCTTATCTTGTCTTATGCAGAAATCCTGCTGAAAATAATTATGATGAAATTATGATGCCTTCATTTCAAAGGAAAAATGAGGTGCCCACATAACATTGATCTGTCCTAAATGTTGTTTCACTTAAACCTGCCAATTTTACTTGACTACATCTGAATAAAGAATTTATTTTAAAATTTTGTTTTGAGGGTCATGCAAGTCAATAAAAATAGTTTCCAATTTTTTTGCAGTATTGTGGATATTTCACTGTTTTAATGCTGTATTGAAATTGGCTGCTGCTGGGTAAAGAAATAAAAATGTGAAAATAATTGAAATCTCATTGAAAAGCAAAATACTTGTAATAGAAATGAAGCTTTTTAAAATGCCAACCATACTAGTCAAGGGTTAGAGAGTAAATTGTGGTGTGCTTGAAGACAAGAATTTCTATACATCACTCATGCATCTGATTGAAAAGAGCTTAAAAAGTTGGTTAATCAGAGACAAGGAGGTCAAAAAGTCCTAATGCTGGTCATATAGGATATAACTCAGACATCTAATGCATACTCATAAGGCTAAGTGGTTTGTCAGTCAAATTGCCAGGATGTGAAATTATATGAAAATAGGCAAGTAAATACCATTTCTGTGGCAATCAACAAGGATAAGAAGAATTTTTTTGCCCTTGTGCCTCTTAGGAAATACAGCTTATTCTCTCTGCCTTTGTTTACACTGTGTACTTCTCAAAATGGAGACTATTTCCAGGGCATTTGGAGAATATTCAAGATTTTTATTCGAACAAATAAAAGTTCTTGTTCACAGTTAATAACACAAGTAGTAGAACGTTTTATTTTTTCAAGTGCAGTGTTTCTAGAGATTTTCTGTGTCTTAGAAATCCCACTTGAATTTTGATAGCACAGATTAGAAATACCTGTTGGAGTTTGTGCATAAATTTGGCAATAATGTTTGTGACTTGATTTTATATGGGCTTTACTTGTACAGGATTCCTCATCTCTTCATATTTGAGTATTACAATTACAGCAGCTTCTCTGAACAAAAAGCGGTATGATCTTGAAAAAGCTCTGAACTGCCCCTAAAATATCAAAACATGCAATCTTTCCAGTATTACTCATACAGTATTAACTGTATGCTGTCCCCCCTCCTAAGAACACAAAACGCAGCTCATTTTTTTAATAGAAAGGTAAACATTTCGTTAAAACTACTCTGAAGAGAAGGAATCCTTCTTTACTTCTTTTAGTTCTGAGCTATGAAGCCTATACTGCCAGTTCATAGTAGCCAGTTGGCTTTCCTGTTAGCTTACTGTGGTTTGCTATTTTCTCTCTTTTTCTTTTTCTTTTTTTTTTTTTTTTTTTTTTTTGCTGGATATATCACAGTTCTTCCTGTTTTCTCACTGGGAGGTGTTCAGCTTGCAATTTTAGTTGGCACATAAGTTTTCTTTGAATCCTCTTCTAGGATAAATAAATGTGTTGATTTTACCTCTGCAAGACAATGTCAATTTCTGTTGAGAGGTGACTAATCTAAGAAAACTGCCCTTTGCCTTTTTATTCCCTATTGTTTGAAATATTGGATAATACCTTTTTTTTTAATAGTGCTCCTGTAAAGGAGGCTCACTTCGCCCTTATGTTTCTACAGTGTATTCATCAATCCACTTCCACTGTCCTGTTTGAATAATAGTTAGGATGAACCATAACCTGACCATAGAATTCTATATCTGTGTTCATGGTCTACGGGGAAAAAATTATCAAAATTCAATAAATCTATATGTAAAGTGTAGGTGATTAGAAAAAAACTCAGAAAATACAGCTCAGTAATGTATGGATTAAGATGGTGACAGATGCAAGATTTAAAATTGACTTTTGTTCAGTGTCCAGTCTACCAAGCATTACACTTAATAAGTTGTAAAAATCTGCTCCTAAAATTATTTTGGCTTCAAATAATTCTCTGTTATTTCTTCACACTGACTTCAAATGAGTGATTTCTTGTATGGAATACCACATTATTTATTACTCATATTTAAATTTTGGTGAGCTGAATCCCACCATAAGCAGTGCTTGTATTAAAAATTGTCTTAATGAGTAATGTCTGCTGCTATCACATTCCTTGTGCTCACTTCTCTTTCCATATCAGAAGTGGTCTCAGTATAATAAGAAAAAATTATTCTGTTGTTTTGAACTGACTTTAGTCCCGATTCAGATGTCCATAAAGCATTCTCTTAAGACCTTGTGTATTCAACTCAGTGTAAAAGTGTTGTTTGAACAAGAATTGATTCCTGAAATTGGAAGATGGCATGTTGTGAATAGGATTTTTTAATCCTCACATACTTTATTGAATGTTTTGTGAAGTACACAATTCCAGATGCACCTTTTTTTTTTTTTTTTTTTTCCTTTTGGAACTAAGACAGTCTTTAAGGTCCCTTCCAACCCAAGCCATTTGTGAATATTTTTCTAACAGCTTCATTTTTATATTCCGTATTAATTCAATAAAAGCTATTTTCTCTCTTCTTCAGAACACATCTAACAGGTTTTTTTTAATGAAATCAACAATGTATTTCATTGCATTTTTTTATTTGCTCCTAGTTTAACCTTATGAATATTGCTTAGAATAACATGGTAAAATCAGTTTCAGTAAGTATTATCAGAGCAGCTTGAGACACTGTTATTCATGGTTTAGTTTTCTCTTACCTGCTTATTTAGAGACATTGAATAATGTATGTTGCACTCAAAGGATATAAAGTTATTTTAGGCAGAACCCTGCGAACCCCTACAATTATAAATCAGATCACATGTGACTTGAAATCTGTTCAAAGCAGGCAAATATTTCAGAGACCATTCAAATGGCACCTGCACATTGTACATTGTACATTGTACAGAACTTGGGTCATGAAATTGCTGATAAATCACGTGCAGGACAAAAGCAGCAGCAGCATACTTTCCCACATCATAGCAGATACGTTGTCTTCATGAAGCTGCTGAAGTTTTAAGGAGAGGCGGCATGAGTTATGCACTTTCTCACCAGCAGTAAGTGCAGTGGGTGCAGTAGCTCATGAACAGGCCTGCCTGGTGTTGGGGAGAGTGAGAATGCAATTCTGAAATCCTTAACAGCTGCTGTGCTCTGCTTACCCTGCTTCCTTCATTACAGCTTTGCGAACTCATTCCCTCTGCTGTACCTTAGTCCTCTTTGTCTGCCTATGGGTTTCTGCTGGTGGTTCCACATTCTGCATGCTTTCCTCAGAGTGGAGCAATGTGCTTTCCCATACGTGCTAAAGGTTATGGGTCAGCCTCCTGCAGGCTCTGTGTTCCTGAGAAATGGGCTCTTTCCGTTGGTGGTAACTCATGTTTTGATGTCATTGTTCTCAATTGTTCTTCGTGTTGTAATATTGAGTTAAAATGTACTCCCGTAAGAGTTAGCTTTTCATATTGGGCTGGAAACTCTTCATCTTTGTCTAGCAGTTTGTTTTATTATAACCAGTGGCTTTTAATTGTACCTCCCATAATGAAGAGCTGACTTAATACTCTGTGCTAATCTTGTTATGACTTTAAAAAGGTAAGTAATTTCTCTAACAATTCCTAACAGTCATGGTAGAGTGTTAAAGGGTTTCTTGGTTTTCTTTTTTTCATTATTTTTCACATGAATTTTTCACTTGTAGCATGAACTTTTCTTTGTTTCTTTTTCTATTTTTCTTGAAAAAAAAATTTTTAGACTGATTTTTATTTGTAGCAAAACATATTATGTAAATTTAAATGAATCAAATTTACTGCAGCAAACGATTTTGTTTTTTCAGACCAATCATGACAAATAGAAGTTGTCAGCAGGACTCTTGATTTTTACCATTCCCTTTATTTATTTTTGAGTACTTTATTTCCCATTCTATTTACTACTTCAGTCTATGGGAGAAAGCTTACTCTGCATTCCAGCATGATGAAGTTACATTTTCAAGAAAATAAAATCCAGTTTGCTTAAAATACAGAGTAATGTGAACTGAATGCTTTGGGTTTGGTTACATTCTGTCTGAACTATGGAGGGAAATGGTACTGGCTGGTAGCCCAGTGTATCTTCTGCCAAGATAGATTGTGAGCCAAGAGGCTGTAGAATGGACAAACAATAAATCTATACTTTCCCTGTGAAAGAAAAGACAGCCATAGGTTGTTATTTCTGTAACTACCTGTGAATGAGAAGAATTATAGCAAATTCTCCTAATAATAAGTCTCCCCAGTCAGTCATGGTACTGTATGAAATGAAGCATGGATTCCTTAGTTAACAATAGCTGTGAAAAGAATACAGATTTTTTTGTAAACTACACAAATAACAAAGTAGTAAAATATGCAAATAATGAATATTTTAAAAGGCACTTAAAGCACATGACCCCATTTATAAAAAGCTCCATTGCTGCCAAAACTGTATGTGTTAGGAAACTGGTGGGTTTTATTCAAAATCATTTTACTGGAGTTTTGATTAAAATAACATTTAGGATAAGAATGTGCAATTCATATTAAACAGAAGTATTATGTAATACCTAATTTTGATGTCAGTTATGTTAAAACATGGTTTGTATTCTGCAGCTGTGAGCATAGGTTGGGAAACGATCAAGTCTAGCTGATCAAGCCTTTTATTTTATTATCATGGATTCCTCTTCCACAGCTGCTTTTAAAATTTGTGGGAAGCAAATTATTTCTCATACTGCATATGTTGCCCATCAGGTGAGTGATAACATGGAAACTTTAGGCTGGGTGTAAGAAATCAAAAAGTAAATATGAAGTCCTCTGTGTGCACAGAATTAAAAAAATGACCTGTAAGAGGCTGTATGTGAAGCCAGCTGTCTTTTGTTACCATTGTCATTTGGACATTTTAAGAGCCAAACTTTGTCAGCACGTTTTTTATATTAGAAGATTTGATCTGCAAATCTCAGCTGCTCTGTTCATTATAAATCTCTTGTTTTTGTCCATACACTAGCTCCACTATAGGTTGGAAGGGCTTAAAGATGAACTGAGGAGGAATAGAGGCTACAACTCGAGAGTAACTATTACTGCTCAAAGGAGCTGTTTTCCATTCGCAAACATTGCTTTGCGCTATGGGTTTGGGCTCCTTCTGTTCCTCCACTTTGTTGAAAGACTCTCTCTTGACTTCCATTTTACTTCTTTAGCACTGTCTTTGTCTGCTAACATTTTTCCTCCTTCTCTAGTAGCTTTTATCTGTGTCCTTTGGATCACATATTTTACTTAGTTTGTTTTAGTAGATTGTTTCAAATGTTTGTGTTTGTATTTTTGGTTTTTTGCCTTTTTCTTTAGGACTGTGTTATCTCACTGAATTTCATGCCACAGTTGCTGAATCGCTTGGTTATTTTGCAGCAGGTCCATTCCTCATTTTCTCTTTTCATGTTTTTCAGTGAGAAATAAGAGAGCCTCTTCCATTTTATACAATAGTCTTACACACATAGGCCCGTGTCTCCTTTTGCATACACCATCTTCTGCCTTGCCACATCCATCCTGCTTCTCTCTCCCTCTCAAACTGTGCTTCTCTTTCTTTTGTGTTTTCTTTCCTGCCATTATACCACCTTTTGGTCCAGAATTGTCCTTTGGTAAATTATAGGTAAATATTTACTTCTTCCAAAGAGAGTTCATTTTATGCTTTTGAAATCTGGTAAAACAACTCTGGGCCAAATTTGGGCATCATTAATATTTCGTTTGCAGTTTTCTTGTATAGTATTTTTGGTGGGAAGCGGGGGGAGGGTGTGGGGGTTTTCTGTTTGTTTCTGTTAAACAAGAGTTTTTTTCAGGGAAGGACACCATAACCCACTCTAAGTTGCAACATTACTTTCCATAAGTTATTCCATTACAATAAGTAGATTGTGTTGCGCTGTAGAATCCAGTTTTTTTATGTGACTATCTATTTGGGGCAAGCTGCTGTGGAACAGAAGAAAGAGGTTTAGAAGCTGGGGCACAGTTTGTTTCAGCCTTAAATGGTTGTTCCTTTCTGAAGACAGCTTTTGAGGGGTTGGGGGTTTACCATTCATCAGTGGTTAGATCATACATATTCACTTTCTAGGCAATTTTTCTGTGACTGCAAGTCCAGAGTGAGGTCTGAAAGATAATCTGGATTCACACCTTTGCTTTTGCAGCAGAGACAGATGTTCTGCTGGGAAATTACACCCTCAGCATCACCTGTGCTATTCCACTTCTTTCACTACATGTGCACACTTTTACTTCACTAGTATTCTCATTGAAATTTAAAATACCTTTGTCAATAAAGTGAAAAAGAGAATGATTCAGTTCTTACTATCTCAGAGGTTTGTCTTCCTGTGAAGTTTGCTTCAGCTGGGGTTTTGTCCACACCGAATGCTTTTTATTCAAGTGCTGCCAGTTCAGTCATCTGGCCTGACAATCCATCTGAAAACTTGCAACTTCAGGGTTACTATATATGGTGCTATCTTTCCAAACCTGATAAGAATTAACAAGAATTGATGCTATCCTATAGATAAAATTTAAACTGTGTTGTTGTGTTTACAGGACTGATACTCTTAAAAATAAAAACCCAATTATTTTTTAAATCTGCATGGTAAACAGAATTGTAAATATCCAGTGTTACTAGAATATTAGACCAATGTGAATTGTCCAATTTCCCTGTAGTCAGACTAGTCTATCTGGAATAGCACAGTGGTAGCTAAGCATCAAGGAAGAGGGTTTGTTGAGAAACCATGTCATTCTCACAGTTACTTTTTAAAGTAGAATTCCACTACAAAATTGATAGTGAACACAGCATTTCTTTTAACCAAATAGGAACAGCAGAGTAAATTTATTAGCTCCATCCAGGAGCTGTTTGTACAGTTCTGTGTTGCTTGTACAATTATGAAGAATTCTTATATGACATCTTCAGAATCAACATAATTGAGACAAAATATTTTCGACTCTCAGTACCTGAAAATATCAGCAATAGAATTTTAAATCAAGTCATATACTTTTGTTAACTTTCTGTCTAATCATCAAACAGGACCTAGATTCAGAGCTTCTGTAATTACAGATGTATAAGAAAATACAGATTTTCTGTTGAAAAGTGACGCTTAACACATAATTTTAAGCACTGTTCTTTGATTTTTCTCACTTACTGTCCTTAGGCCATCTTGTTTCTTATGGGAGGGTGTGGAATCAAATTGCTCGTATCAGATTCTGACCATCAACTATTAAATATATGTATTTCACGCAAAATATGTAAGAATGTTGCTGCAAATTTGTATAGCCTCTGTCTTAGATCCCAGGAGCTTGCCCATTTTATCTCTGTATTTTGCATTCTTGTTAACTTCTGTAGCTCATAGACTCTGTGCTCTCTCTGCAGGTCCAGTCTAGGTGCAGCAGCAAGGAGAACATCCTCAGAGCAAGTAAGTGTAGAAACTTCTTAGCTCTGTTGAGAAACTAAGACTGCTCAGAAGACAGCAAGTGATAGTCAGATCAGAGGTGGGATGAAGTGGGTTTGCAGCAGAAATTTAATAACTTCAGACAGTGAAATCCAGTCCAAAGGTAAAGCTGTAAATAGCTCATAGTGTTCATGCATTACTGGAGAGCTACCTTTTCAGTTATTCGTCCACGTGGTTTTTCTAATGATGTGTCTGTGTTGTTTGTGATGTTTTGTTGTAAATGATCGTGTGTACAGGTTTTATGGGCAAGAATTAACACTCAAAGATAATGAAAATGGAAATTCTCAACTTGAATATACATTTTTTTATTTTCATACTCAAACATGAATTTGAATGTTGGATGATGTAGAACCAAACCAAAAAATGTAAAAGTTAAGAATCCACATTTGATGCAAATGATGTCTAGTTTAATTTGCACAATTCATTTTCTTTGTCTTGTGGGAATCTTTTCTAGTCTAAAATGTGATCCACCATATGTGTGTGTGTATATATATAGTATAATATGTATAATGACAGGACTAGGAAGTTGTTTTGGTGGTAAAAGAGCAGGCTGTCAAGAATTTTCTACCTTATGCAACCAATTGAATTAGCTGCTTCAAAGCTAGAGGATTATTTTGTCATATAAAATGCAGCTTTAATGTAAGTACTTATTTTTAGAGATATCTGACATTTCACATTAGTGAAAGATAACTTGGCAAAGTCTGAGGAGTTGTTTAATGTAATTTGCTTGTAATTACAGTACCATTTAGTAATTTTACAATTTTTTTAAATCATTTGTTTGTCTCTGGGGCTATTTAAATCTGTGACACCTCTAATAGAAGAGTTAGCATTTGTTTGTAGGAAGAAATGGGAGAAAGGTTAGTAGTTTCACCTGCATCTTTCTTCCTTTCTTCATTAAGGTTATTCACGCTAGTTTTAAACCTAAAGGGGCTCTATTTTCTTGGCTCTTCTTGCAGAAATAATGGGTGTCACTTCTGGTGTTGCAAAAAGAGGTCAGAGATTAGGGAATTTTATCTATTTTCAAAAAGTCTATGTTGGAGAATGCATTTCTCAGAAGATTTTAACAGAACCTTTGACTTAAGCAAATGGACATGTATTAGGTACAGACTATGAATCTGAAGGTTGTTCTCTGGGGACCATTTGAAGCATTCAAAACCTGTGAATTCTATCACTTCTTAAGGTTTAAAGAGGTGAAATGTGAGTTTCTGAAGTAGCTAACGGTGAGTTTTAAGTATCAGTGAAATTACTGCTAGAAGCAGTAAAAGCATCGGGTGGCAGTAGCATAAGGGCTGTTCACTGCCATGCAATTCCCTCAGCTTTCATTGCTGTGGCATATTTTCTGTTAGCATCTTCCTTTGTATTTTCCAACTTAAAACAAAACATCAGGAAATGTTTTTAGCATATATTGCGTGGAATCTGCTGGACCTGTAGGAGTCACAGTGCTGCTAAAGCAGGGTTTCTTTCGCAAGGCAAAGGCGGGTGTGGGAAGTTTGGCTGTATTTCACAAATGCTTTCTTTTTCCTCTTTAATGATGTTGTCAACCAGAAACACGTATAATAACTGGAAATGTAAGCTTGCTAGGAGATTCACATTGTTAAAACCAGGAATGCAGTTTTTCCATTAGTTACACTTTTATCTTACAGTACTTTAATTTGGGTCATTTCTCCCTAGTTTTCTTATGAGAAAGTTCTGTTTAAGACTTTGCAAAGTCTTAATATAGTTAGAAAATGCCTCCTCAGCTGTTTCTGTCTTCCTCAGAATGCTAACTGCTTTCTTAAATAAAACAATGAAGTCAGTTAAAAATTTTTTGTGCTTGACAAATTCACAGTGCCTGCTTTTTTCATCATGTTATCTTCTAAATACATACAAAGAGATTGTTCAAATAATTTCTTCCAGAATCACTCCTGGAAGAATTAGGTGGGCCGTTTTACTTGTCTCTACTTCTTCTTCTGAAAGGTCATTACTGTGTTAATAGCAGAAAATAATTAGTGAACAATCTCTCACGTAAAAAGGCAAGCATGTGTTAGTGCAGAACAAGTGTTGTATATATAGATTAATTAAGAAACCTCCTCTTCTGATGGAAGGACTTAGACTGCGTGATTGTTGTGCTGTTTTTACTTGCTTTTTATTAGAAGACTATACTTGAAGCAATAATCTGTTTTTTTCCAGAATCTGAAGGCATGTGCAGCAACAAAAGAGATATTATTGTAGTGATTGCAAAGCAAAATCGTGTCATTAAAAGTTAGTTTCTATTATTTGTTAATGCTTTCTCTATTGTAATTTATGTTACTTAGGAATATCGTTACATATCACAAATAGAATATCATCCACCTTGGCTCTCATAAATACCTTCTTGTTCTAGGTAAATCCTTTCAATATACTCCACAATTGTATATGTCTTAATCTTTTGGTTTATATCTGATACTCTTGTTTATGTATTCCTGCAATAGTTCTCTCTTCAGTTGTTTATCTTCTCTTGCAAAATCCTTCAAAGCTTGTTGTCCCCTTGTTTAATCTCTGAGTAAGTATCATGAAATCAAACACTCCGTTGGCTTTATTGTCAAACAACTTCTGTCATATTTTCTTCCTACCTGTCCCTCGCACTTGGGAAAAGTAAGCTTTCCTTAAGTAGTCCTACTGCCCTCACTCCAGTCATACATTTAAACAAACTTAGCTATGGTAACGACAAAATCTTGTCTGTGGGTAGGATGCCCACTAGCTGGAGACAATGCCTGCTGGCTTGGCTGCCCAGAGATTTCATTGTGCTCTCTCTATCTTCCTTTCAAACCTTTTGACTCCCATCTCACTCTTGGATTGTAGGCTCACTGGCACAGTGTCCATTGTTGCACTTTATCTGTGCACAGCACAGAGCATGTTGAGATGTGTTTGTGCAAAACAGAATGGAGTGAATTGTCCTGAGTTCATAGAACTGGATTAGTCTCAGATTATCATCCTCAGTGTAAAATACTGCATCTCCTGGAAGGGCTTCCATTTGACATTAACCAGTCTTTTCATGCTTATCAAGACTTCTGATACGTTCTTCACTATAGATAAGGATATACACTCTCTTGATTCTAGTTGAATACACTGTCTCCCCAGTGTGGGACACGAATGCTCAGTAGTCATAACTAACTAATTTAATTTGCTCCAAAGTGCCAGATTAGTTTCAGTAAAGTGGTTTAAATGAACACCACTACATGAACCTGCTCACTGTAGCACACATGAACTTGTTCTTTCTCCTTGCAGGTCACAGTGCTGTTGACATCACTAAGGTAGCAAGAAGACATCGCATGTCTCCATTCCCATTGACATCTATGGACAAGGCCTTCATCACAGTTCTGGAGATGACCCCAGTGCTTGGAACAGAAATCATCAATTACAGAGGTATATTAAGTTGGATTCTTTGTGACCATGAGGGTGATTACTTCCCTGTTTGGGAACCTTCTTGCCCTCCTATTAATGTTATCAGGTGTCTAAAACAGTGCCTTCTCCAGGAGAAACTGCTTTAGGAAATACCAGTAATAGGGGAAATCTTCCAAAGTTAGAATGTCAGTTGAACTTTGTGGTGCTCCCTGAAGGAGTCTGTAATGGAACACTAATAAAATACATAAATTAATTTTTTTCCTGTTTGTATTATATGCAGCAAACATATTACACTCAATCTGAATGTGCCTCAGTGGGCTTTTGTAGATGTCAAGTAGCTCTAAGCTGTACTGTGATCGTCTTACTGTGGAAGATTCTCACTAAGCCCCTTTACAATCTGAGATTAATGATCAAAGAAAAGTGATTATTGATTCCAGATCACTTTTTTCCATGTCTGTATCTTTAACAGTTCATCTCAGTCTCTTTTTCCAGTCTCTAGTTAGCCTACTAGTCAATCCAGAATTTTCCTCTTCTTCTCATAAATACAGTTCCTTTTCTATTCTACCACTATGTGATCATTTTCTGAAATGATTACTTCTTCTGAAATGAAATTACTTCCTTTTAATATTTGATCTATCGAAACTTTGCAATTAAAGAGTAACTGGTTTTGATTTATATGGTGAGATTGTCTTCAAAGTACCAAACAAGCGAGCAAAATATCAGACTTTGTGACTTTGTAACTGTGTCTATACTCATGTATAAGTGGGATAGAGGAAGTGATTTTCTGGCCCTAAAAGGAATTAACAAGGCACCTCTCATGTTTATTCAGCTAAACTATCCTCCTTCCTGAAATACTGTGGTCATAATGTCTATTAGGTGCCTCCCTAAGCTTCTGCTATTCCTTACATCAAGCTTAGGTGATATCTGGGAGAATGTTCTCAGCACATAATAAAACCATGACAGGAAATAGGCTGACTAGCAAACCTAAACTAGATAGGGAAGCAGAAAACTCTTCCAGGAATTCTTCCAGATCGTCCAAAAGTAAGGTGGTGAGCAAAGAGATTGTGGAACTATAAACCTCAAAGGCAAAAACGTTTAGGACATTGATATGCTACAGACAGTGGAGAGGCACAAATGGTTTCTGAATGGAATATTCTGTCTTCTGGCTTGGATGTTCAAAGTTTTCATGCTCTTTGCCAAATCTTTGTGCTACCAGAAGCCTTCAAGATGTCTTCATATTGGCATATTGATTTAGCAGACTGTGTGTAATATCACACCTGTGCAGTTAGTGACTCCAAGAAGAGTTCAGTGTTTCCCTGTGCCTTGGCAGCAGGATTTCTGAGAAAATGCTCCATATCCTGCATTCACAACAGCACCAATACTGGATCAATAAGGAATATGTATAATACACCCTGCACTTTCATAATGGTGTGCAGATTAGAAGTCACTAAGGCATAAATGCCTGAGCATAACTATTGGGCCTTTTTGGGTAGCTGTCAGTTAAATGTCTTCTCTAGGACAGCCCTTTGTGAACAATATGATGAGCTGTGCTGTTGGGTACATTTAGTCCAAATAAATGCAACCCTGAACTCCTGAAATAAAGGATGAAAGACTGGCATCTGCCTCCCTGAAAAATAAGCACATCATGTATTATTTATTTTGGTATGTCAGATACAGTTAAGGTACTGTAGGAGATCATTATTATTATTATTCTTTGAATAAAAGAAGTTTTGATTCTAAGTCCAGAAGATATGTATTGTTATTTCTGGCACTCTTATTCTTTCAAAAATAATAATAACTGAGTCTGCTGAGTCACTTTAATTTTGACCCTCTTCCCTCTCACCCAGAAAACAAGCATCAGATTGATGGTAACAATTAGCAGGTTCAGAGACAGATTCTTGATTTTATGTTCACATAATTATACCAACAATTCCTTCATATTTTTCAATCTAGAGCAAAATTTTATCTTGCAATTTATTTTTCATGTAGTATGCACTTATTTTAGCACTGTTAGATTTCCTAGTATATAGTATGAAATTTCAGGACGGAGACTATAAGAGACAGCCTAAAGGATATGTCTGTCTGTGATAATGAAAATTCAGTTCTCTTAATCTACAAACACAAATATCAAGATGGAAATGCATTTTCAGAAGTTCTTAAACGATCACCATAATGTTATACAGACAAATACATAGAATTGTTCTGTATAAGCATATATTTGTGTATGTGCATGTGCACACACATATGTTTGATAAAAGACGTTAATTTTGAAAACTGCAATGAATTAAAGACTAGTTTTTCAATTAGTTATGGGTTTTTTTTTTTTTTTTTTGTTAATAAACATCTAATTTCAGAAAATCATAAAAATTTAGTTCTGGAGGTCTGAAACTGTATTTAGAAAAGCACTATTTTGCTGTGTTTGTTTTCTTTGTGATTCTATGTCTTGAATTACTACTGAGCTTCTGAAAACTCTTTCAGGAGCAGTTTCTCCCTAAGGAAAGTGAAATGTGCAAAATTCTAGGAGTCCTAATCACCTAATTAATTTAACCTGATTTAGTTAAAAATAAACATATTTCATACCATTCATCCTCACAAATAAACCTGCTGAATGTTATTCTGTACAAATACCAAGTACAGTCCTGATTTTATTAAATCAAGATGCTATAGTCTCACAGATCTGTCTATTCTCTCCTAACATAAGGGAGAGGATTATTAAAGTTATCTTTTGAAACATGACTTTCATGCTGGTGTGTTGTTCAGTGACCGTATAGATCATTTAACCTCTTTCATATATAAAATAAATGGGCAGTCTTAAAGCATTTCACAGAAGTGTCACAAATCAAAGGCATCTGAAGCATATTTCTCACCTGCCATCATCGATATCTGGAATGAAGCCCCCAGTTAGGCTTTTATTCCAAATAAATGCAGTTACCTGAGTATAGCTCTGTGGGCACATAAGGTTAAGTTTTTAGACAACATGATTATGATTATTCTTCATAAACTAAGAAGATGCAGAAGTTTAATTGATAATAAAATTATAATGCAGAGGCAATCTACATTTTATGAGCTTAAGTCAGAGAACAGCACATTTATTCTGGTCTACTCCAAGAGCGTAACTGATTGTTTTGGTAGCATTGAACTTCCATATCACACTGAAGTGCTACCAGGGCAGTATTTACAAAATCCATCACTTCCTAGTACAAGATCTGTCTTATTGCTGTGCCCCAGAGAAATCAAAGTTCTTCACAGAACTGTACCAGGTTCACCACCTAAGCTTAGCAAATACCCACATTTGAAAAGTGAGTTTAATGTAATTCTCCATTTTCTGTCAGAAAGCTAGGGGCATCACAAGGGGCAGTTTGATGACATTAAAATAAATCAGGACATCTTTCTGAATTACAATTAAACCAAATAGAGTCAAACTGTATTTTTAGAATAATTTTTTTAATAAAAGAGGGTACAGAGGTACTTAAGATCATCCTCTAATTGCTGACTTGCTTCATTTTAAATGCTTAAGGCTGCTTCAGCAAATAATTCTTAAATTTTTCTTCTTGTAATGAAGCTCATTCCCATTACTGGCTAGCCATTTATTCCTTTCAAATACTGCATGGAATTATGCCAAGAACATACTGTTCAACTTTGCTCTAATTGGTGTGATTTTGCATGCAGACAAGAAGCAAAATGAAGGCACAACATGCCTGCTAAAATTAGAAGTATCACTTTTGTATGAGATTTCGTGCATCTATGAACAAAGGGTGTTTCTACTAGGCCTTTGATAGCTGCCTTTTCTGTACTATAATTTAAATGTCTGTGTCTGCATTCTTTAACTCAGTATAAGTGCATGAGCTTTTGTAAGCTTTCTAATAATTTCTATATTGTGTATCATGGGCACTGATATGCAGGTTAGCACAGGTGAATTAATGGCCATTACAAAAGTGCTTTTCTAGTTACTTTAACAGGTTTCAGCAGCATTTGTATGGCAGTATTTATTTCAGCAATGCAGCATGAATAGTAACTTCAGGCTGAAAGTTGATACATGCAGATGTGAGCACAATGATGCTATAGTTACAATAATTAATTGCTAACTAAATCATTCTGTGTTAATAAGTAAAATAGAGTGTACATTATAATACCACTTCACTGGAGCTGAACGTTTTCAAATGGAGTAGGTGCACTTTTTAACAAAATCTGTCCATTTAGTGTGCACCATTAGCTCTTCTGCCTTCCCGGTGAGTCCGGAACTATGCAGATTTCCCTGGCTGTCAAATAAGAAACACACTTTATGCACTTCTCTTTTTTGGCATGTCTCAAAGATCATAACCTCTAAAGCACATATCCATGCAAATTCTCCTGGCAGAAATAATCATGCATCCTCTCACTCTATCATACTTTCAGCTGGATATTGCCTTCCAGTGCCACAATGCACCATAGGAGCAGTGGCCTCTATTATGAACAGGGCTTCCCTTCTCCTACTCAGACATACTGGAATCAAGCCAGTCTCAGTACTTCTGACCCATGTGTCCCTTCCCAGTACATCTAATCACACATGTAATAAATCTGCTCTCTCTCTCACACTATATCAAGGGGCAAGTTACATATTTCCCACTCTGTTCCATATCATACTCAAAAATAAAGCTCTTGCTGGTGCCATTAAAGTACCAGCCACTTGACTGAGGGTGAAGTAATTCACATCAGTCTCTACAGAGAGGCTGAGCCAAATTACAGCTCATCAGTCATAGCTGCTAAGTGAAGAGAAAGAGTATGTTTGAAACAGCTATTAAAATATTTAGAACTATAACAGTGTAAATTTATATAAATAATTTTGACACTTACGTGCAGTCAACCTCCATTAAGCAGAAATGCTCTCACAAATTAGGTGAAGCTAATGTATTGCAAAACTTCTTGGTCAATTTATGAAAACTGGTCCATTGTTACTGTTCTCAATTCATCACTTCTCACCTTCTATGCACAGGATTCACTTTTGAAATGTCATTTTGCAAGTTTTTAAAAAAGAAATTTAATAAAAATTCAAATAAAGGAAAATTAAAAAAAAAAAAAACATTTATTTAAGAGATCTTAGGGGGAAAGCTGTCCTGAAGAAACAAATACTTGTTTTTCCGTCTGGTCCTTAGTCAGAACTCTCACCTTTAGGTTTGGATACTTGGCATTCAGATGTCCTGTCAGCAGTTTCACCATAACCAGGAGCACAGACTTAAATCTCTCATTATTATTTTCAGACTCTGGTCTTTTTTCCTGTATGTAGAGTCAAAAATCAAAACTCTGAGAGATCTATTTGTAGATCTCATATAGAGATCACATGCATTTCACCTGTTGGAGGGCATGGCTGTTAACTTTGTTAACCCTTTCACGCACTGTAATGACACAGAGCATGGTCTTTTCTCTTTGTTCTAGATGGAATGGGGCGAGTCCTTGCTCAAGATGTGTATGCAAAAGATAATCTGCCACCATTTCCAGCATCAGTAAAAGATGGTTACGCTGTCAGAGGTAAATACTCACTTTGTGGACGTGAATTATAGTGTCTGCTACTTTATAACATGTTAATTCACCTGCTTTGGATCCAGCAGGGGTTATTTTGGTTTAGATTTGATACAGGTCATTGCTGAGCTCACAGTTATATAAAATGCACTGTCTTGAAGGAAAGCCATAAAGCCGAGTTCAGATCTTTTAAATGGATACATGTGTACACGGGCAAATGTACATCCTTTGTGCTCCTAGATGTGCTCTGTTGCTCATGCATTTCTTGGAAACATTTAAAATTCAGGACAGTAACAGAACATCTGTTTCTGAATTACGGATTCATCCTCTATTCCTCTGTTGTAGATTTAATCAGGATTTTCTTATGTATCGATTACTTTGTCAAGCTGTTACAGATATTGATTACATCAGAGATTTTTTTAAAAACTTACCATAATGTTCTCTTATGGAGACAGTTCAAAAGAAGAGGCTCTTACTTTAAAAATACTGTCGCTGCCATATATAAATAAAATTAGTTGTGTGGCTTTATTCATTTCAAGCAGCAAGGAGACCTGAATTCATACTCTGCTTTGCCACCAGGTGTGCTGCATCATTTTAAGCCAATTGCTTCTCTGTGTGTCAGTTTTTCCCTTTGTAAAGTAAGAATAATGATGCTCACCTCATATGTGTATGAAGGAAATTTAAAATATACAGACTTGAACATTATACTAGTTGTTTGGTAGTGGTTGAATCATCAAAATGCCATGTTGAAATTTGTACACAATAGCCAACTTTCTTCTAGGGACATTAAAATATCTTTTTTGGTACTGGCAGTTGAAAACAGGGAAGGCAACTGCCAATGAAATAGACTGTCTGCAGACCCAGGCAACAGATGTAACCCAGCAGTTTCTCTGTACATTTGACATAAAAGTTTCAGGTCTACAAGATGAGTGTGTGTGAGAGACAGGCAGACCAAAATGACTGGTAATAGCAGGAAGGGAGTGCATATGTAGCCAGAGAAATACAGGTAAGTGTAGCACTGGAAAAAGCTATGAGAATGAGCTCTGAGTAGAATGCTGAGTGACAAGGGCCTTGGCATCAAGCCAATGCTGTCTTGCAACCTGATGGCAGCAGGGTAAGACAAAGCATGAGTACAATCTCAGTAAACGTGCAAAATGAGCAGAGTGATCATGATCACCATTTTCAGCAACTTCTGTCAGAACCAACACACAAACCCTGATTTTGGTGATGCATTTAGGCAGAGTAACACTGAGATATTTGAATGTGTCCAGAGAAGGACACTAAAGCTGGTGAAAGGGCTGGAAGGAATGTCCTGTGAGGAGTGGCTGAGGGCTTTGGGTTTGCCTTGTTTGAGGATGAGTATGTTGAGAGGTGACCTCACAGCTCCCTGCAGCTCCCTGCAGAGGGGAAGGGCAAAGGTGTCCACTGACCTTACGTGTGGGAATGGCTCAAAGCTGTGCCAGGGTTGGTTTAGGTTTGATATTAGGAAATACTGCATTATTCAAGAGGGTGGAGAGACACTGGAACAGACTTCCTGGAGAGTGGGTTGATGCCCCAAGCCTGTCTGTGTCAAAGGCATTTGGACAATGCCTTTAATAATTTGCTTTACATTTTGGTAGCCCTGAATTGATCAGGCAGTTCTTCTATTCTATTCTATTCTGTTCTGTTCTGTTTTTATTATTTTTGTGAACCTGTTATCTTAGGCTATGAAAAAAAAAAAAAAAAAGATTTTGGGCAGAGAAAATATTGGCTACATTAATGGATGCTTCTTGCAAAAAAATTAAGGATTAGCTTTCAGTGACATAACACATCTGCCCAAACCCCTGTCCTTTTCTCATTTTTTATCAGTTGTGCATCATCTATAATCTTTCTCCATATTATTATTAGTGGGAGAATAAAATCTAATTCAGTAGCATTTTATCAGGTTTAAAATAGTTTAGCTATTAGGGATTTCTTTCTCTTCTTTTGCTGGATCATCCAAGGGCATTTTTTTTCAGTGAAGGTCTAACAACTGTTGTCAGTAATATTCATGCATTATTCAAGGATATCTAGTTGAAGAGTCCTTTTCTACTTTTTTATTTTAGAGTTCACTCTAAAGCTCATAGATTAGTCTGTTTGATAGGCTTTTAAAGCAAAGTTAATTATTAGTCTTCAAACATGACTAAGTACCATAGATAATGATCTGCAAAGCTGAAGCAGATGCATGAGTACAAATGTGATAAATTGTAGGCTGAATGGACATCTTTCCTGAAAGCAGTTCTTCTCAATACAAGGTTACATAGGTGTATATTCAGGGCTTCTGAAGTAAAACACAAGTTATTAAGATAAAGGCTGTCACTGATTAGACTTCACCTCTAGGAAATCAACTTGTGACAGCTACAGATTTAAAATCAATAATTACGCAGATTTAAACTTGATCATTTCAGCCTAGTTTGTTTGAGACTCTTGGCAACATGCTGTGCTTGAAAGGCAGAGTTGCTTCTGCTTCACATGTGCTTTACACCATGGTCAAGCCTATAACACCACTAATGCAACTTGCTGAAAGACCTTTGAGGCAGGCAGGAGCTTAAAGTCGTTAGTAATTGTGCCTTTGTTGTCCCTGTAAAAACGCAGATTCCAATGTAAAAATTGGAAGTCATGAAGACTTGTTAAATCAGTGATCTCTGACTCCTGATTTTCAGTATTGCAGTACTGTCATGAACACCCTTAAATCTTTGTTATTAATGTAATTCCTCCTAATCTTCATTTACATGACCTCATACTGCCCAGAAATTTGCAGTTAAAAATACTCTGTCCTCTAAAACCTTTGTTTTTCAAAATAATAAACACACCCCTAACAGAACGAAAAGGTAAAATGTTTGCAGAACTCCTATAAGTTTAGTCATACTAATACTGAAAAACTGAATGTTCGATCATCTTTGCTCTTCTCCTGTTCTTAGTTCATAATGCCATCATTTGTTTTGGTTCAGTGTTTACCATTTGTGTTGTCCCCCTTAACAGCTGCTGATGGCCCAGGAGATCGATTCATCATAGGGGAATCCCAGGCTGGTGAGCAGGTGAGCACAATGTCTTTTCTCTTTTTTAATGTATATTTCTTCTGTAAGATTTTGCTTTGTATTTTTACAAACCTTGCTAGAATAGTCTTGGATGTGGTGTGAAGTAGGACACAGCTGTACTGACCCTCCTGCTCTGCGCCTTGGGACATGATTTCAGAAAGTGAGGTAGTACAGTTACATAAGGAACTAACAAGGATATCCCAAAATACATCAGAGCATTGTGCTGACATGTCTGAGAGGAGTGCATACAGTAACGTTCTGCCCCGGTACAATGTTTGAGGACATGAGGTTTCTAGTGGTGCAACAATTCATAAGCAGAGAAAAGAATGATTTAACCCCCTCTGGCTGACAGATTTGGAAAGGATGTCAGCCCAATAACTGTTTGCATAAGATTCTTCAATTTTTCACACTGATACCTGCAAAATGAAGTGTATAAAATTTTTATTAAGCTTTTATAGCTAGGTAACAATCAGAACAATCTTGAGGAAGCCTGGCAGCAGCCCAGTTTGAGGCTGGTTTGTGAGAAGAGTGTTCGTGCACCTTAGCAGATACATGGATTAATTTTAAAAGCACGTTGAGGCATGACCTGTTTGTGACCTGCTGTGCTTTATAAATATTCATGAATAGACGCATTTCGTGATTTGCTCTCAAATTCAAGAGCATATTTCATGAAATTTCTGTACCTATACTGGGGGTAATGGGAAAAAAAAATCAGTTATGTTCAACTACTGTTATTCTGCCCATTTAATCATACCTGCCAGCTGTTTTCAGGAAAACGTGAGTTAGTCCAAAATGTTTCTGCAGCTATTTCAAGTCCTGATTTATAATTCTGTGTATTGTATGTGAAATGATGGAGAAAGGGATAAGTAACAGGCAAAACAAGGAATTGATCAGTTTTAATGAGGATTTCATCTCTTTTGACTGCTTTTGTCTCTTTTGACTGATTTTTGTCCCTTTTGACTGCTAAACAAAAAAGTCCAAGTAAAATTGACATATTTCAAAAGTTGTATCTGGTTTTAAAAGTATTTGGTTCAGAATCCAAAAGACCTGACAACTATTTTTACGACCCTTTTTATGATCACTATAAAATAGCAAGAACCAGCAGAGCAACCCGCTGAATCATCACTCCTATCACTATTCCCCTGTCATCAATATTATCATTTTGCTGGTTAAATATCACAGCACAGTGTTGCTTAAAAGCAGTAGTGTAGAAGATGTTTCTAATGGGAAGTACTTCCCATTAGAGGTCTGAGTGTTTCAGTGTCCTAAACAGTTCAGCAGGTTTGTATAAAAGATAAAAGGGCAAACAGAAGCTGCTTCCCTCCTACAAAGTTCAAGAGCTCACATATGTCTCTCTACAGGGACAGTCTGTCCTCCCAGGTTATGGGGAAGAGGAAGGCTCTCTGGCAAAGAGCAAAAATTGGGTGGAAGCAGGCATGCAGAGAGAGACTATTTCTGAAAATACTAGTGGCAAGTTAGAAAAACAAGGCTGTTGACCTCAGAATAATTGGTCAAAGTTTTTTTCTGGGGCAAACACATCTTCAGGTTCATCTCCTTCCCAAGAAATTATTTATAGCCTTGGAAGGCTCCTCAGTCTCATTTCACCCTTCAGTCACTCTCAGCAGCAACATTCTGCTTTTCATGTTACAGACCAATTAACAGAATGATTCACAGCAGGGAGTTTAAAATAGATTTAGATTTGGCTCCTCCTGTAGGGAAAAAGGTTATGTAAATGTTAGTAGCAAGGAAGAAGATGGACTGAGAATTGCAGGGAGGCCATATAGCCAAGTTGGACATTTCTGTATCAATTTTTAATTTGTGTATTTTCTGATTTCCATCTCCAGATGGAAACAGATGTTTATGTTAACCCTTTTTTTCCTGTATATCAGGGAAAGTTTTCAGACATTACCCTGCTTTGGGGAGGTTAGGGCACACTTGAGATTACTGGTCATGAGCCATCCACAATGGCCTGTGTGTGAAACACTCAACCATAGGAAAAATGGTTTTCCTTCTGTAGACTTACATAGACCATAGCATGTCCTGCAAGACTTTCTAAAGGTGTTTGTAAGAGGCACTACAACTAACCAGCTACAATGCAGGATGAAAAGCAGGCATTTTCCACCATTCCATTAACTTGTGCCTTTTTACAGAAAGGAGCATGGATGATTCCAAATCACACAGGAGAGGTGTGCATGAGAAAATGCCTGAGGTAGGGGGTGTGCTTGGTAGATTATTTCTGGGTTTTATTCAGTGACTAAAACTGAGTAGATTATCAGTAATGAAAGCAAAGGACAGAAACCAGTATTGCCCCATTGCAGGTAAATGTGAGATCTCAAAGGCTTCTAGAAGAATTTCTGTGAAATTTTTGCACATTGATATGTTTTCTGAGAAGCAATCATTTCTTTATCTTCAGTCTCTATCATAGAGGAAAACAGCCCTGGAGATTCACAAATAAAACTGATGGTTGACTTTTGTTCATAAAGTTAATCTGATCAAATTCTCAGCAGACAAAAAGGAAATTAAATATATGAGCAACATAACCAGTTCTAAAAGCAATTGTATATGAATTTGTTTAAATGTATCACATCATTGCATCTCAAAAAATTAACTCATCTAACAATAAACTCCAAAAACATGGTTAGTTACAGCACATTTTATCACCATAGGCTCTGATGAGTGACAGCAGTAGACATTTTGTACTCTCTGTGATGCTTTTTAAACAGGAGAAATTTTTATGCAATACATTTTTCCTCTGAAATTTTTCATTTAAGCCAGCAATACTTAGTAAGTTCAAAACAATATTACCTATTTGTAATGTACCGTTAGATTATATCTACCAGGGTATGAAAAATACGTAATCCAAGGCGCAGGCTTTGCCTTTTGTAACATTTCTTTTCATAAAAACCAAAATTACACACTAGATAGCATTATTTTCCCTTTTAAGAATCTTTAGTATAAATGGCAGTATCTCTGCTATCCATCCACAACTTCTTGAATAGTCTGTGGTGATGAATAAATGCGATTTTCTTAAAACTGGGGGTTTTTGTGTCATCTGGTTTAGATACCTACGTTAGGATAGCATGCATCTTGCCCTAAAAATACACTAACTGTGACATATGGCAAGTGTGGGTTTTATGTTCTCTCCAAAGATATTAGATTTCCATTACCTGTAGAAAAGGGTCAAGATTCAGTCAATTCTAGGCTCACTTGTTTCTTGGAATACAAAGGTCACTGTGATACTGTGGTAAGCCAGGTAAAAAAACATCCTCAGCCTTTTCCTAGGGCTTCTGTCCTAAATGTGTGAAATACACACATTTCAAAGTGAAACTCACCTTTCAGAGGTGCCGAAGCGGAGTAGAAGATTGAGCAAGGCAAAACAACTTCATGTAGCTGGAGCGCTGACCACTGGTCTAGAGTTTGCTCGTGTCTGTCAGCGTCCTGACCAAAGTCATGGAGTGAATTCCTGCTGGGCAGGAGCAGGTAACAGTCCTGGGCAGTACTGCCTGCAACCTGTGGGTTGCTGCCAAATGTGTGCTACCTGCAGTTTGAGAAGTCCTGGATGTATTCCTGCATATGGAACACAGAGTCAATTTGCACAGGAGTTATCCCTGTGACACGTACAGAATGTGTTGCTCTGATGGCAGCTGCATAGATCTGTGTGCAGCACATGTTCACTTATAGCAGCAAAACCTAAACAAGCCAGGCTTACTGCAGAGCTGTGCAGAGCCAGCAATGAAATCTCAGGCATCATATCAGCTTCTTTTAGTTTCCTTTTTTTAGGATTTTTTTTTTAGTTATTTATTTCTTACATAGTTATGGTCAAATTACAGTTTTACCCTGGATTTTGACGAATGTTTATTAAAATAGTCTGCCTGGTGAGAAGTGTTATTAAAACCCTGTCATTTGTTTTATCATGTTGTTCTGATGTTTTTCTATTCTTTGTACTGCTTCTGCTGAAACTTTTTAATGTCCTTTGACTTTATAGAACTGGAATATTATCAATTCTAGGCTATTCTGAATTGACCCTCACAAAATAGATATTCTCTGTGAACTAGTATTGAGCTGTCTCAGTGTTAGAAATTCTGCTTAAAAATTAAGCAGTTGGTTACATTACCATTGTATGTTAGTTTTTTATACATAGTGTGCTGGTAAAGCAAAACAGAACAAAAATCCATTCAAAGAAAAGCAATTTCAGCCCTACTGACCAGAGTGCTCTGCAAAAATATTTATGTACTGAGAACTGCTATATTTTTGTTCATGGAAGTTTCTAGAAGGTCGCCATCTAACAGTTAAATTTCTAAGCCAGTAATTTGTCTGTACCAAGAATTTTTCTGAGTATCAGTAAATTCTTTCTTCCAAAAGTTGTTCATGTGATAGAAATATAAGAGAAAAAACTGAAGCCACCTAATATGAGGCCATATATATAAAGCCAGGTGCGAATTGGGGTTTATTGTACCTGTTGATATTGCTCACAGTATTTCAAGATCATGCTGCAAATAAGGATTCTGGTCTTTCAGATAGTCTACTTGCATAAAGTTCAAGTGGTTTGAATTTTTTTCCAAAAGTAGATTAATTTCTGTTTGGTTTTTTCAGCCAACTCAGACTGTGATGCCTGGTCAGGTAATGCGTGTTACAACTGGTGCTCCAATTCCATGTGGTGCTGATGCTGTGGTGCAAGTGGAAGACACAGAGCTCATCAGGGAATCAGATGATGTGAGTCACAAGTTGAAAAACTCATTTTAGTTTTGTGTGCAGCAGTAAATGGCATATGACACAATCCTGTAAATATGAAAGACAGTGATACAGAAAAGCTCTTCAGTAATGTGAGAAGTTTGAGGATTTTTGCATCAGTTCCTAGTGGCAATTCTCACTTTTTGAGGCTGTGATAACAGTACCACAGACTTTCCTGTTCTGTCTGATTTTTCATCAGAATTGTTGAATGCTGACTCTAAAATGCTTGGGAGCATGTTCTGAGTGAAAGGCAAATGCCTGCTGGAAATCCATGCCTACAGTCCAATTCGAATGCCTACTGTATTCACATTTTAAAAGACAGGCTAGTGGAAATCTCACCAAATAAGAAGAGGAAGTGTTTTTTTAAAATTACATGTTGATCTCAGAATAATACATTGAATTACTGCTGATGTAATTAAAGCTGAATATGATTGTCTGTGGGAATGTGATCAGTAATAAGTGCCACAAAATCCATGGGGTGACTTGGGTTCTTTTCAGCTGTGCTATGAATATGGTTCTGTATTATCAGAGTTGGTCTTGTTTCAGCAAAGGTGGATTTTGGAGAATACTTCTACAAATACCTTCCGATCAAGCTGTTTAGAAAAAGAGGTTTTGTAATGAAACAGGGGAAGTAAATGCCTCCCAAGTTTACTTTAAACTACAACTAAGATTTTTAAAAAACATTTGTGCTCTTTTAAAATGAAAACATTACTGAATTTAAGACCTCTCATAACCAAGAAATGGATAAGGTGCATATTCCTCCAGAATGTAGACATAACCCTGTTTTGGAACAGATTTTCCAGCCTACCTTTAAATCATACTAGTGGATTATTTTACAGATGTTGCAAATAAGAACCCAGAAAGAAAACACAGAAAAAAAAAACACAGAAAAAATATGAATACTGTAGTACTAATTGTATATGTACAGTTGCCTCAACACAGTGAAATGTGCTTTTTATGAAGCAGAGGAACTCTCTATAAACAACTTTATTCCAAAGAGTCCATCTTAGACTTCCTTTGTGTTGCTGTGTTTGCTTCTGAATCCCAGCTGTGATTTCAAGGCACTATCATCATGTTTGCTGTCATCTGAGAGACTGCAAGGCAAGAAGATATGTCACTTATTGACACAACTTCCAAGTTCAGCTTTGGAAGGAGCTGTGTGTATGGTTCTCTGCTCACATCAGCCTTTGCTCTACTGCTGCTGTTCTAACAAGCTGTTCCACTTTGCCACAGCTCACTGTCAGCATTGTGATTGCAGCTGGGGTGTAAGCAGATGAATTCCACTGTTCGAAACTGATAAAGACTGCAAAAACTGAAACCCACTCTCAGGATCCTTTCTCATGCCTTATTAATCTTATTAAATGTGTAGATTTTTACATCTAATGAACTCATCAGGCTGTCTAGACTGTCCTTCTTCCTATCAAGGAAAGTATTGAAATTATCAATCCTGCTTTGAGGTTACAGATGTGTACGTGTAGATTATATCTTCCTGCAAAATACACCATTGTCTTCACTGCTTGGTAATGGTTCCATCAGCCTTACTGAGCAAGTGTTTTGTGCCCATTGCCCACCTCATCTTGAGAGGACTATCGCATTGCAGAGCAACATGCATGATAACCTTTTCTTTTTCTACTTCTTTGGATGATTCTGTCCTGTCTTCACTTTTTATGTACATGTTCTCCTCTGCATGTGAGAAAAGGTTATTTGGCTATGTGCTTAAAGTCTGAATTTTTTCACGAATGGTCAGCCACCTTCAACTTCTGTTTCCCACCTATAAGTATGGGGTACAACTCTTTAATTTCTGCTTGTCTTTGAATACACCACTCTGTGAATCCTGTTCATAATAATTAGTATCATTTAATTAATATGTTACTTTCTTCTCTTCCTTTTCATGTCTGGGTGGCTACATATTTCAAGAATGTTTTTCTTTTTAATGTTAAGAACTCCTTCAGGGCTGGGATTTAACTGAAGTGAAATCTTTAACATCTGAAAAATGTTCTTCTGAAAAGGGATTACTTTCCAAAGGAACTAATTCCTTGAGTTCTGGTTATGGTAGTGGAACTTAAATTTCATAGCAAGCATTCCCCAAATTACCTCAGAAGTCATAGGCCTGAAAGGAATTACATCTGTCCATCAGGAAGAAAAATTCTCATCAGCTTACCAAATGCACATTCGTTAAGAAACATGTCTACACCCTTTTTATTTTGGGGTTTTATATCGCCTTGTAGGAGAGGGGAGCTCAGTGTGATCAAACAAAAGAATTACAGCTTCAAGCCCAAGCACCAGTGTATCAACCAACTGTTCACAGCCACCAGAACAAGCTACTCAAATATAGTTCAAAATATATTAATACACAGCAAGAATGCTGCCTGACACACACCAAAGGAAAGATGTTCTCAGCATAATGCCATACCTCTCTGCAAGCCCCTCTAGCCACCTTGAATTCGATTGTATTCCTTAAGCGTTCTGGGATATCCAACAGTTCCATAGATGTCAATCTCTGTATATCACCATGTTGTCCATAGTCACACTTTCCACAGTGCCTTTTAAACCTGGGATTGCTGAATTCCTCTAAAGCCTTTTTTTTTTTTTTTTTTTTTTTTTTTAGTTAATTTCCCTAATCCAAGAGTCCTAAACAGGACCTTTCATAGTAACATTTAGTAAATGTATCATTGTCTCTCTTGATTCCCTTAAAATCTTCTATCCATCTTTAAATGTTATCAAAGATACGGAAATTTCAAATCTTCGTGATTCAACAACTATCCCCAGAGTGTCATAAAAATAAAATAATTCTGGGACTAGCCATTGCCCCAGATTTTTATTGCAAGGCTCAAGTGTCTTTGACAGCCTCAGCTGGCAGTGAGGGGGCAAAAGGCCATTCTGGGCACCAGCATAGCCAATTAGAACACTCACAGACAAAAATAATCTCTTATATAAAAAGAGCAAGTACAAAAGAAACAGAGTTTGCAATTAAATCTTCTGAAAAGCATATGAGAATACTGGGATAACATAAGAAATTTTCTCATTAGTAATTTTCTGGTTTTCAGGGGTTTAAATCTTCACAGTAAGTAAACATAATCTCAATCTCATATAACACAATTAATTAGCTTTAACTTTTGGGCCTTAAGTTTACAGTATTTAGTTTGAACACAGAAACTGAGGTCCATATCACCTTTAAGAAAAGATACAAGTCCCAGTGTCCAATACAACACTACTGTTCTTATAAAAACTCCAAATAACATGACCTGCCTTGTTTTTCTTGTAATATTACAAGAATCAATCTTGTGTCTGATTTATAACTTTGAGGTATTTAAATATGAAGCACTACATGATAATGTAAAAACAAAATTTGTTCCAGTCTAAGTATATATTTAGTGTTACTGACAGGCTGGCCTATCTTAAAGCTGTGTGTTTATATCATCAACCCATTTGCAGGGCTTAAAATTAAGTATTAACAATATAGGTCATGTGCCATTTATTAGCATTGAATGAATCACCAAACCATTGACATTCTGAACAAGGAAATGCATCAGACTTTTCAGGCCACTCTCTCTTGTTCACAGTAAATAGACAAGATGAATGAGCCCTTTCTAATTCATGCAAGGCTCTCAAGTAGGAGTATCCACTACAGGAATCTACGTGAAAATCCTGAAACAGCTGCAGCACATAACTTCTTTCCACCTTTCTGCTAATGTAGTGGCCTACTGTCTGCCAGCCTAATGGTCTGTTTGAAGTGCCATCTTTGAAATGGTTTGGCCAGATTAAGATGGGTGAGAGGAGTAGAAAGAGTCCACTCAGTATACCAGATCAACGATGTAACACAGGAAAGCTATATAAACACAAGTATCATTAAAAAAAAAAAATAGGAAGCTAAGACTACATATTCAGTACTGGTCCTCCCCTAGTGAGTTCATCATGAAGAGCATTTCTTATAATGCTCTTCAGTTTTAGCACACATTGTGTTACAACCTTGACAAACAAATCAGGAGAATAATATGATGCTTAAACCGTAATGTGTCAGTGTAATGAGTGCTGTAAGCTGTGTAGACTTCTGAGAAATTAAACATTAATCAATCTTGAATAGCTCAGCTGACCTTATGTGATGTCCTTGTGTTTGTAGGGCACTGAAGAATTAGAAGTTCGAATCCTGGTGCAAGCTCGACCAGGCCAAGATATCAGGTCTGTATTTATTTAAATATCTCTGTAAGGAGTAGAAGGGCTGATGAATTTCAAAGCAATTTTTTAATCATGAGTAGTACTGACATTTTGACGAGCAGGACCAATCAAGGAAAGGTACTTTGAATCTCACTCTGTTTCTCTTTCGTGTTGTTTTTCTGTCCTGATATTCAGACCCATAGGACATGACATTAAAAGAGGTGAATGTGTGCTGGCTAAAGGAACCCACATGGGTCCATCTGAGATTGGTCTCTTAGCAACTGTTGGAGTAACTGAAGTAGAAGTTAACAAGTTTCCTGTGGTTGCAGTAATGTCAACAGGGAATGAGGTAATAAAAGTTTGTTTAGAATTATAGTCTGAAATACTGTAGTGTTTTGGGGGCAGTGTTTTGGATAGTGACTTCCACCCTATTTCCAAGCAGACTCACTTTTGACTGCAACTCATGCTGACATGAGCTATTTTTGTGAGTGATCAACCCATAATCATCTGCTTGTGTTTTCTCCCTTAGGGGCTATCTTACAAGTCCTACTCTCTTTGCCAAAATTTTGGTAGTGTATCCAACTATGTGCCAGCTGCTTTCCTCTTGCCAGCAAGGGAGAACCTGGGGGGTAGTTGGGGATGCAATTCATGACCAGAGAGTAATTTCTTTTAAACAACACCCTCTATGTCTATAACACAAATGGCAGACAAGCTGTCTTTGAAAACTAAATAGTTCTACCAAATGCCTTGTTGCAGTATTGTGCCTCAAAATACTTTCTAATAGTAGCTCATGTTGGAATCCAGACACTCTCCTGTTGGTACAACAGCAGACCAACTTTATAATTGCTTTAACTACATCAGAAAAATCAGATTTAAGATTAACTTAATTTATTAACTTTGCCTATGTCGTGTGTTGACCCAGGCCAGCAACTGTGCCCTCTCATTTCTCCCAGCAGCAGGACAGAGAAAGAATAGTAAGAGCAAAACCTAAAGAACATGTGGGTTGAGATATGTGGATTCAGACAGCATGAAGTTTTCACTGGCTGTTAAGACAAACTTTTTGAAATCCAGCCACAAATATTAACTCAATAGCTGTATTCCCATACAGCTTGAATATGTTCAATTTTGAAAGATTTTGAAAACTTCTCATAGGTTGAATTTTTTCATCTGGTGTACAAATTATTGCCAGATTTCATAGCATAAACAGGGTGTGGCATGCAGGAACCAAACCACTAACTGAGGAATAAATCCATAGAGTTACAGGGATTAAATAAAAGAGACCCTGCACAGTGGGTTTCTTTAACATCCTATGAAAATCTTCACAGAAACAGAGCTGCAAGCCAAAGCATAAAATTTACCCATGCTCCATTTTTCATTATTCTTACCTTACTACCTAATGCTGTGATTTTGACAGATACATTCTTATTAGTAGTATTATTATTTACCCCCGTCAATATTGTGTTGTCCTTTTGAGTCCTACATTATAATTTCTGATATATATATAAAACATATACTTACACAGATATGTTTTGTAGTTTAGCTTCCAAAATACATAGCACTTGTGAGGTAATTGCCACGATATACTGTCTTGAGAGAGGAAGTTTTTAATCCAAAACAGTAATTGATAGAAGAACTAAGCTTCTCTCTATTAGTCTGATGCAGATTGTTGTATTTAAAAGACATCTTTTTTGGTAAGCAGACAATGAACTTCAAAATATTCATAAATACCTTTAAATCTAGTTAATAATATCAATGAGGTTCCCTTAAAACCATTTAAAGCGGAACAGTAGGAACAATAACATGAAAACTCAGAAGTTTTTGTTTGGATTGCTAATGTCAGAGATTAGAAGCCATGTACTCCTAAGGAGTAAGAATGTATTGCAGACATGAACCAGTAGCAACAAACTAAACAACATGGAGGATTGGACTAAACAAGCACATTACATATCTTATTAATTTAAATTCACTAAATCACTTTATACCTATGTTTCATGATACCTGTCTAAAAATAATCCTGTCCAAGCCAAAGAAAAAACTCTCACTTGTGGAAAGTACAGTATTCCAAGGAGGCTGACTGGGAATGTTTGTGGGTTTACAGCTGCTGAATCCTGAGGATGACCTCTTGCCAGGAAAGATTCGGGACAGTAACCGCTCAACTCTCCTAGCTACAATCCAAGAACATGGCTATCCAACAATCAACTTGGGAATTGTGGGTGATAAGTAAGTACCACATGTTAGTAAAGATGTCACTTCATATTCATGCGATGCATTTCATGGCATCCATGGGAAAAAGAAATACCAGAGAAAATGTCGCTCATTGCAAGTGTCACAGTGTTGTGGCAAGGCACACCTTGAAGAAAGTATTTTACCCTTTTCATTATAGCAAGAAATAAGTTTAGTCTAATATTAGGATGAATCTTTTGGGAAAAAAAATTAACGGTGTTTAATTTGTTTTGCATTCGGTTTGTTGAAACAAATAATCTATTTCCTGTTGCAAATTGAATTTATTGCTGCAATATCCTTCAAAACACTATACTTAAAACACATAAGGGGAGACAGTTCTACAGCAGCTATACTTTTTTCTGGTCAAATAAAGGGAGAAGGAAAGTTCCTCTCAGAGTTTATTTTCCATGCCAAAATTAATTTAGAGTATAAAATTTTGTGATATTCTGAGTAATTGTCTTTTGAGGAAGGCCCCACTGCTGCATATTGATCAACACTTCCGGAAATATGTGGAAGAATTATTTTTTTTTTTAAACTTCAGTGGTCTTTACTTTGATTGCCACAGAGTAGGTCCCTACTGATATCAGTCTTTCTGTTCATTTGACAGCAATTGCTCTTTGTTTCCCAGTGGTAGTGAAGTGACATCTCTTGAGAGCTCTAGGATAACTGATGGAAGTGTTCAGTTTTCTGTTCTTCACAAGACTGTGCAATGACTGCCATCCATGGCTTGAGTTTCTCAGCATAATGTACTTCCTCAATTTATTGAGACCTAGAGGCTTTGAATAGTCTTTCTTGCTTTTCAGTTTGGTATCAAACCAATTGACAGACTTGGTTTGACAGGGAGTTGTTCAGGTTGTCCTAGTGGGTAATTAAAAGCAAAAAAATAAAATAAAAAATACATATATAAGCAGATGACAAGGTCCCAGTCAGGTACTAAAAGGGAATCCAACCAGGTTAGTATTACAGAACAGGTAATTTCAAACTCAGTCTTCCCTAAAGCAGTATTCAATACAAAACATCACTAGGTTGACAGAAAGTACATGAATGGGCCAGCCACTGCATGGTTTTGGAATAATTAAACCAACCTGCATGGTGGCTGCAGGAAATGCAGTTGGATTTGAAGTACTCATACAGGGAATGTGACATCACAGTTATGGTCTTAGGAAAGGCAAACCTTTCTGGATACTCTCACTGCATCCAGGTAGCCCTTCTTGCTTCTCTAGCCTTGCAAAACAGCACTGCAGTTCCAAACAGCAATAAATATCAAGCCCTCCTGCTCATGAATGCTTCCAGTTTCAGGTGGTGATGTCATACAGAGTCTAAACTCATGAGACTGTTCTTTCCAGGAATGGTATTTAAGTGTCCTGGATCACTAGTGCTTTCTATATTGTAAGGACCTTTTGAAAATTTAAAACAAAAGTAGAAAAGTTTTCAAATGAACTGTTATATCCTGAGATCAGGTTCTAGATTTGTGTAGCTAAGAAAAAAGAAAACAACCACAAAAAGTCTTTTAGCTCCTGAGAGTCATCTCTATGTAGAGGGATTGACAGGGATTTTCTTCAGCAAAATACTGTAGGTGGAAATTTTTACCACCTGCAGGAGCAGGTGTTACCAATATTATTGTCAGCAGCAGCTTACATCCTGTATTATCAATGGCTTCATCTCATGGAAAATATGCTTTCCCTGGTAGTCTCCTCTGGAAAAATAAGAGTGTAAAGCTTTTTTGTTCTTTATGACCTTGTCCTAATCAAATAGGTATAGTCTCAACTTTGCTGTAAAGTCAACACTATCAAAAGTAGAGTTTAACTTAAGGTCATTGTGCAAAACTGTAGCTATGTACTCCATTGCCTTCAGGAATTGTTTCTGTGATCACCTAGGCATGGAGAGTGTGAATATAAATAATCTTGCAAGCTCTCAGTAATAGATGGCAAACAACTTTAGAATCATAGAATTACTTAGGCTGGAAAAGACTTTAGGATCATCAAGTCCACAACTAAACCATGTCCCCAAGTGCCACATCTACGTATCTTTTAAATACTTCCAGGGATGGAAACTCCATCACCTCCCTGGACAGCTTGTTCCAATGGTTGATGGCCTTTTTCAGAGAAAAAAAAATTTCTTGATATCCAATCTAAACCTCCCATGCTGCAACTTGAGGCCATTTTCTCTCATCCTGTCACAAGTTACTTGGAAGAAGAGATCAATCCCCACCTGGCTACACCCTCCTTTCAGGTGGGTGTAGAGTGATAAAGCCTCCCCTGAGCCTCCTTTTCTCCAGGCTGAACAATTCCAGCTCCCTCAGACACTCCTCATCAGACTTGTGCTCCACATCCTTCAACAGCTTCATTGCTTTTCTTTGGAATGCCTTTCTTGTGGTGGGATTTAAGGCCCAAGAGAACTTTTTGCTTTTCTATATTTTTTAACAAATATATTTTATGACCTTTTTTCACTTGTCAGATGTTAGCTGAACACCAGGCAGCAAACAAATGTATCAGTCTAAGGAAATGCCTGCAGCTTTGCTTTCAGTTTTGAGAAGGTTGATTCTTTTGAATTTTCCTTATTAAAATGATCTCTGAGTCTTGAGATAGTATTACCTTGGCAAAGGTAGTAACAGTCCTTTTCAAACGTTTAGTTTCCTGCTTTTTTCTGTTTCACGCTAACAAAGCAGCTTCTGCAGAGATAGTTACTTTAGCTCATAGAACAGAAATAATGAGCCTCCAATCACAGTACTTTGCAATAAGTTTTGAAATAATAATTCAGTACTGTTGACTTAGCTAAAACTTTTCTACATCAGCTATCAGGATTCAGTCTTAGCAAGTCTTCTGCCATTCTTCCACACTCAGGTGTGGCCAATCCATACCTCTACAGCAAAATACAGTTCTGTTTCACTCAAAAGGAAAGTCTGATTGTGTAAATCAGTTTGATAATTAACAGTGTTATTTTGTTACATAATAAAGCTAACAGAGTGTTGCCCTTACGAGGATTTCAGAATAGATCTTTTGAACTAACAGGACTGATTTGATGGAGTACTGTGGCACTTGAACAAATGCAGGAGACTTGCCAGAAAGATGTGACAAAGGGTACAATTTTGACACTTTAGTTAGCATGTTTGTAGAAGAGAGGAACAAGCCTTCAGTGTCTATTTTATGGTTTACTGAAGTTAAACCATAGATTATGTGTGTTTATGTGTGCTCATGTGTATGTGTGTTATATATGTATAATATGTATCCAGACATTGAAAATCAGGAAGATTTTATATGCCTGCAATATCTACTGGTGTAGTAAAAGTACTGGCAAACATACTTTTCAGAAGGAAAAATTTAGAACTTGTACTTTTTTTTTTTAATGTATCCTGGTATATATTTCTTCCTTCCCATACTTTAGATTTGGGTGGGTTTTTTCCCATTTTCTTTTTTTAATACAATTTTCATGGGGTAAATTTTACTTCATTTTTCTGGGAGTACCACTTCCTGTACACCGTAAGCACTAATGGAGTTTGAGACAGCAGATAATAGGGAGCACAGTGGAGTATTATAATTGTTGTACTGGGTCATGGTTTCTAACAGCCATGGAAATCCTCTTTAATCATATTTGGAGATCTAATACTCAAACATAAAAAAATGTTACAGTAGTATTTTCAGATACAAACCTAGAAGTTATTCCCGTATATCATTTCAGCATGCAAATTGCTCAGAAGTGTTTAGCTAAAAAAATAGCTTGTCCAGCTGCTTCAAAGGATTGTGATACATGTAAACACAGAGAATGTGAAAAGATGGGGAAGCACACTGAATGTCTGGGTTTCTGAAGAGTAGTTAGAAGCATTTTAAAAATGCCTTTGCATATTAATCATATGTGAAGTTACATTTTGAACTGACCACTCAAGTCTGACTTAGCCTACAGCTGTGCTTTCGTTTGAAACCAATATTATATTTCTTTTGGGAGCATTTTAATGAGATTGTCACCACTGTTTCTGTTATCACAAACTGTATTAATCACTTAATATTCAAAAGAAAAACAGGCAATTCCAAAACCCATAAAGTTTACAGTTGAAATCCTAGAAGAAAACAATAGGAGAAAAGAACAGACCTGGGAATGTGATACGCTGAGGTTAGGTCTGGCCAGAAGCCAAGATTTTCTCTATTTGTGTTCTTAGCACGTAAAAACCAAGGTGTTTGAAAAGCACACATCTCTGAGTAGAAATGGAAGATACATCCATTTCCAGAGCTACTGCAAACCCAAGAAACAAATGCAAGACTAAGGAAAGGAAGAACGCTTCTGATATTGTTGTTACTGTTGTGTCTTACATTTTTTGTCTGAATCTCAGAATCACTTGCTAAAAAATTTAAAAAACAACTGGCCAGTTAAAGTTGGTATTCCAATGTACTTTCGAATGTTGCCTCCTAATAACAAGACCAAGTTAAAAAGACTTCTAATTTCACTTGCTTTGCTTATAGTCTATGAAGTTATTTGATTTTTTGGAAACCAATGATAAGAATAAGTTGCATGTCTGATCTGATCTGATCTGTCAAAGTCTAATTGTCAGGATATTTTGTGTCGGATTATTTCATTTGTGTTGTTCTTTGTATTCCATTGTTCAAAGTGTAAAGTTTAGCCATAGCAAAATCTGATGTAGCGTGGGCCTCTGTTTTGCAAAGTCATCTTCCATTTTGACAGCTTTTCTTCTATGAAAGACTTCCTTATTAAGCTTGCTAAGGAATTTTGATCACGTATGTAATGAATTCAATTTCCTGTGCTTTTACCTTTGTTTACATGAGTGCATTTTCCCCTTCTCTGCATTCTTTTCCCTGTTTTCTAATTCCATTATCATTTTTCTCAGAGACATGTATAATATTTAGTTGCTTCCAGCAGCATTTTCAATTATGAGCCTGTTATTTCACAGTGGAGAGAGAAAGAATCTCTCTCCTTAGGAGAAAAATTCAGGAAATGCATATTATTTCCTCCCTTGCTTGAAAGACTTATCTGAATAGTTATTAAATCAGCAGTTTCTGAGAGCTTTTCTACATTAGAAATGTTTAGTCTCGTATTTGTTTACCTCTCCTTTTTGTCATACTGTTGGACATAGAGCTCCTAAATGACAGGTAAATCTATTAAAAATCACCCTTGCTGTTGTAACAGCTTTACTCTGTGATATCCCTAAAATAAAAGCTTTGATAGAGTCTCTTCATATTTAGAATGGATACTGAAATCTTACTGAAGGATTTAGTTCACTTCAATTTTAAGTTTGCCATCCCAAAAAAGATTTAAGTCTTTTGTATTTGTGTGGCTTGCGTGTGATTACTGCTATTATAATATAGATGGAACATCTGGAGTGGATGCTCCACTGCTCCAACTCCAAAATTTCTCAACGCAGTATCAGCCTGATATATATCATCATAGGAGTTAGACTATGAGTTATGGGCAGAATCCAGGAACAGAATCCTAGCCTCTCCCTGCTCCAGCTTAATGCCAGCTTGGCAAATATACTGTGAACAAAATTAGTAGTAGTAGTAGTATAATTTAACAAATGACTGCAAGAAAATGCTTGTTAGAGAAAAGACCTTACATTAAATGTCACAACATTAGGTTTTGCTAAAGTGACTTCACTTCTAGTTTTGCTCAAGAACCGATGGTGTAATAAATTTTGATCGTAGCCTAATGAATGCAGGGGCACAGAGTAATGGTTTGAAGGTGATTCAGATGTGGAGGTCCTCTCCTTCATTGTGCCCTGTCAAGAAGAAATTGTGCCTTTTCAAGAAGAAATGGAGAGCAGAAATTTAATATCTGTCACAACAACTCTTGATAATCATTAGGGAAATCTTCAAATAAGTTGTCATATGGCCAAGTCATCTCATCTAATGCACATGTTCCGAAAACACAAAGGAATGTCTGAGCCATAACAGAGGTGAAGAAAGAACTTGTGAAATGGGACAGTGCAAGTCCCAGGGAGTCTTCTGTACCAGTAGGAAACTACATAGTGTGACAAGTAATAAAATCTCAGGCTGTAGAGGTGACGGGTGCAAAGCTAATGCACAGCAGTGTGTCATTTTTTAAACTGTGTTCAACACAAGCATGGGCTCCTTCCTGAATTAACATTTTTAGAATCACAGCTCAGTAGTAGCACATGACAGTAAAGAGCAGATAATAAAGAGGACAGAAAACTTTGAAAATCCTGTCTTTGAAAACGGAGGGAATCTATTTGTTGGAGGAAAATAAAAATTACTATTTTTATGGTCTAGTTTTGAGACATAAGTTAACAATTGTAAAAGTACTTGGAGAGATAAGTTCTGTTTTCAAGAGAACTTCAGCTTCCAGAGGCTGAAGTATCATTCACTTAAATTACTTTCAACCTTCTTAATGCCTAGAATATATATAGGAATTTGAGTTCCCAAGTCTCTGAGAAATTTTTGAGGCTTGTAATTTTACTAATTACCAGAAGAAAATAATGAAAACTAATAAAGACAGTAGATACAGAACAATCAAAGAAGTGGTAAACACTGAAGAGGGGTCACTGTGTCAGTGACAGGAGTCACTTAAAAAGCTGTGTTAAGTATATTGTTAATACAGCCAAATATGAATGGATATATAGAGGATTAACGAATGCAAGTAGAATTTACAGGATGGAGGTTTATATCCTAAGAAGTAAAGATTTAAGAAAATATTTGAGAGTCATCTAAATGCAAGTTCTAGCATAGATATAAAGAACAAATCTATAGAATTAGAAGGTTATTTTTGTCCTTACCTTTTTATTCCCAGGACAAGAACTATTAAATTTCTTATGTGGGTAAAAGATGGACTGTGTACTAAAGTAATACCAGAACTCAGGCTGTTTAGTTCAACAAGATCACTTGATTACCTTCCAGTAATACTGAGTGACATGGAGAATAAACTGAATACAATTTCTATTTCAGCAGCAAAGCCTATGTATTCAAGTTAGACTAATTCAGAATTAAAGTAAAGCATAATTTTAACAGTGATAATAATTAGTTATTAGGAAACTAAATCAAATGCTTTGATATTCATTTCAAAGTGAGATTGGACATTTATTTACAATTCAAACAATCAACTTCAGGGAGGTTCTTACACTATTCTAAATACTAAATCATAAAAATAAGAGATAGTTATTTCTCTTGGTTGCACATAATCTCTTAAGTATTATTTCAGAAAATTAAATTAATTTTTGTTATTCTAATGGATGATACATAGTAGAAGCACAAAATCAGAAGACTAGTACCAGCAGAAATTACACAACAGAGCTTAGCATCATGCTGGAAAAGATTTTGGATTTTTGAGACTGCTGTCTGTGGTGTTGATGGTTAAACCAGAATCTGGGATCATTCATGAAATCTGAAAGTCTTTCGTGTGTCACTTCATGACACAGGGACCCTGTTTTGAGAAATAAAGATTGACTTTGTTACTCTGGCAACGAATAGAAGAGCTAATGAGGGACTGAAGCCATTTTAGGCAATGGCTTTCTTGGGAAGCCAGTCAGAAAGAAATGGACATCTGAACTTTTAACCTGAATAATTTGAATATTTTTCCATCACTTCCTATCAACATTAGTATGCATTCAATCTGACAGAGCCTCTTTATGAACTGTGAGGAGAAACATGGCATGGATTTACAAGGTGATAAAAGAGGATTTTAGATCTCATGTTAGCAGTGAAGGTGGGCATGTGTAACAGTAGTGTAGGGATATTGTCCCAGTCTTCTTCTCACATTCCCCAGTTAGAGAGGACATGAGTGTGCACAAAAAGTGATCTTTGAAGTGCCAGACTGAAGCTGCCTTTTGCAGGATCAGCTGGCCATGGACTGGCGAGGGAGGTTGACTTTGTTGTTGCTAACTGTCCAGCCAGCTGATACAAAGAAATGGCTCAAGAGTCACACAGTGATGACTGATGACATGGTCCATTTCAACCATGAACATCTGATTTCAGGGTTTTTAAAAGGTATATTTATAAATCTTCATGTCCAATGAAGATTTTTTTTTTTACATTTTACATTTAATTGTCCTACATTTAAGAGTATAAAAAGATAATTTCTATTCATTTCATATTTCTGTTACAAAGGACACTATCCAAAAATAGTTTTTTCACAGAAAAACTGACTTGGAAGAAGTATATGTGAAAGGTAATGTTGCTTTCATGAATTGGGAATTCATAGCAAACCATTAATTGTTTTAAATAAGGTCCTGATAGGAGTAACTTTCTCAGTTTGGGACATTTTTTCTAATCCTGCCTCTTGCAGCAGGGTATGAAGCTTCTCATGAATGAAGTGGCATCTTTATTGACTATGGAGTTATAAAGTTAGGATAATTACAGCTCTTTCCCCCTTGTAGTTAAGAAGGTGACAGCTATTATACCTTGAGACCTATTTCCTGAATAAGAAGCTAAAAGTGTGAGTAAAAATGTTTCAATGGGGCCCATCTCCAAATATTTTCCCATTATCTCTGGTCCTCCTTCCAAAATGTCAAGTTGTTTAACACTTCATTTTGCTTTGTTTGGAAGTCAAAAGTAAAGAAGTTTCTCCATAGACACTGCAAGGAAAGATGAACTATGCTTTGTTGGCATGCCCAGTTGAGCCTAAATCCTTCCATAACTTTACTCTTCATTCCTTGGGAGAAGCCCATCCAAACTGTAACAGAAAAGATGTTCCCATGCCCTCCCTTTCTCTCCCATTGGCTGGCCTTGCAAAGAGGAAGCATTTCCCATGGTGATTTTGAATATCTTGAGCCACCAAGGGGGACACAGCTGGGCACAGAGCTTCCCTTTGACCCCAGGAGACTCTCTCCTTCCCTGGCTCTTTATTATACCCCTTCTGCTTCCTTTACCCTCAGGAAGCCAGATGTTTTTAAAGAAGAAGGGACACAGAGCTTCCAGAACACTGCGGAGACAGGCCTACCAGATTGGTGAGCACTGTTTTTAAACCACTTGGGACGTTGAGGCACGTGCATGCTCACAGGCAGGCTCAGCCAGGTGTCTGTCAGGGCAGAGCTTGGAGCACCAACCCAACCAACATTTGCCATGCAGGAGCAGGTGGTGTTTTATTCTGTCCATTAACTAGCACTGCCTTTTCAGTTAAGTTCTTACACACCAGTGCACTGTAGACTTACATGGCTCCACAACATTGATAAAACGAAAATGTTTACATTACTCATCAGTAGCAGCAACTTTATTCATCAAGGCTTTCCCCTTTTAAAAACAGCAAATTAGGAAAAATCCTGCTTGAAGGTAGTAGTAGAGTCCAGGGAAGTCACTGTTATGATTCTTCAGTCATAACAAGAGTTGGACTTCAGTGATCCTTGTGGGTCTCTTCCAACTCAGGATGTTCTGTGAGTCTGTGATACTGCATACTTGGATTTCCACCACTATGCTGATCATCTCTAAAGCAGGCTAACTGGAACATTCAGGAAATCTCTAAACTATGCACTATGCATTTTTTCCAAAATACATATGCAATTATGTCTTACTTACAGAGATGGCTTAATAACATAATTAATTTTCAGAACTTGCCCTCTAACATAGACAGGCCCAAGGAGCAGGAGTGATGACAGAGGGAGAATAAACCACCTGTCATTTCCTCCATTAACAAACAGAAAAAAGTAGTTTCTAGAATTTCATTCATGTAGGAAATAAAAATAGGTAGAAAAGGAAGGAAAATCCTCTCAAAGGCTAATACCTGAAAACTTCAGATGTAATAATCCTTACTGGGGTAATTGGGCCCATTTTTTAAGAAAAGGTTGAAGGATTGGGTTATAGCTTAATGTTTGCTTTGAATACTGGAAAATAAATTGCTGTTCTCATGACTGAGTGAATCTGCCATATCCTTAGCATTTAGAAACCTGGTTCTTGTTTAGCAATTAGTTATTCATGCTGAAGCCAGGTTGTTATAAATCTAGGCTTGATCGACCCACTAGAACCTTCTGCTGTACTATACATCCAAAAAGACTTAGTTTATGAGAACCTACAGTATTTAAAACATTTTAAATTAATGCGAAGAACATGATACAGACTGTCTGCTTTATCTGAAATTACTTAAAAGATGAAATCTACCAGCAGGTGATGGACTTGGAATTCCTCATACAAGTCAGTTCACACCTCATTGCTACTGCATAAAACATTAAATGAGCTTTTTTCTCTTCTAAGCAGTATGAGGGAAAGCATCAACAAAAACAGCCCCTGGAATAAGTCTTCCTAACCAAAGCATGAGCAATAAAAAATGCTTCTGCTTCCAGAGCAGGAGAAAAGGCAATGGGCATTTAATTATGTTAAAAACATCTTTGTGCTTGAAGGAATATGGTCCAGTATTGTAGAGACAAATGAAGTTCTAGTTCCTTCCACTAACTAGCAGCTGTCAAAAAAATTAAGTTGCTGGTCTCCAACAGGATAAGTTTCTCAGTTCCTTCTCTTCATTTATTTCTAACACCGTAGTTTACTCTTCTTGGGGAATTTGTATTTTTTTTAGTAAACAAAAATCAATGTCATATTTCATTTGACATTTTCTAAAAAATAGCTATTTCTTTTAGGACTCAGCTGATGACAGAGAATTTTAAAAGGTCTTTTTATATTGTCTCTAACCTGTGGCTTCCAAATCATCTTTGTTCTGGAGAGAGACATTTTTCCAAGTGATTAAGTTACGATTCTGTAAAGGGTGGAGCTTCCTAGAGAAAGCCTTCATTTTGAGGCATAGCTTTTAGAGACTGCATTTCTACCTGTCCTAGAGACATCCATACTGTAAATCAATAGCAGTTACATCAGTTTACAGGGGGGATGAAATTACTTTAAATTCCTTTTAAATTTATTTAAAATTTACTCTCACAGTTGAAGCTAAAGTAAAATGAAAAGGTAAAAATTCTGTGATAACAATGCCATTTCACCATGTGTCAGATTTGGTGATATTATTTGCTATATATAAACAACTGGCACTAATTGCATCCATCATATATTTTACTTTCAGTCGTGTCAGTATAAGCCAATTCTCATTTCATGAGTGCTCTCATTGAAATAATTGCAGAACCATAGGTGCCCTTCAGAATCACCAGTGCACTGACATCTTTACTGATGAACAATGTCTTTGGCATTGATTATTATACTGTGTGGTGTAATCTTCAGTCTTATTATTTCAACCGAGCCAGCTACAACTGTTGAGTATTTTCCACTCCAAAAGTGAAAACTTTTCAGTGAATCCTTATTGACTCACTTCCTTTCTAAGAAGGAAGATAAAATAAAAATCTTTACCGGTGTAATCTCATCCAATTTCTTAGAAAAACTAATGGATTTCTGGTAAGTGCACTGATAAGGTTCATTATCTTGAGCCAGCAAAAATAGCCAGGGATAGTTTCTTAATTAGTGGAAGCCAGCAGTTCTTAGGCTGCTTCTTACACTCAGAGGACACACACTATACTGGATTTAGAGTGAATTAAGTGCTCACAAGTTAGTACAGTGGCACAGCACCTGAAGACAGCTGTTATCAAAGCTTCAGTCCTGTTCTTTCAACATTTACGGAAAAATTTACAATTCACACTGAAATGCTTGCAGATAAATGTACACAAGCAGCAGACAGGGATGTGATCAAGGACCCTTCATGCAGGAATGTGCCCAGTACATAAGCACCTGGCTTTTATGCATGAGACTTTTTCCTGTAGCACTCCCATGGCTGTCTGTTTTTCTGACCTCTCTGATCTTTTGTCATTCTGGCCTATATATGAGTGGGAGTCTTCTGAAGCAGGTCAAGGAAACAGTGGAGAAAAATATGTTATGATCCAAATATAGAAAAAACACTGAAGGCATTAGACAGCTCTCATGGTTACTTCAGCAAAAAAGTTGAAGATCTCCAATCGAAGGCCTCTAATCAAAATCCCTACAAGTTCATAAACGTAACATGACAAAAAATACTCTGCAAAATAGCATTCATATTTGCAGCAGCAGCAATTAAAGGAACAGCAAAAAGTACCAAAGACAGATTATTTTATAGTGCTGTCAAATAGACAAAACTTACATAGTCATGCTGAACAAGCCAAAAGCTGCTGTAATTATTCCAGCTTTCCTCACAGGCTGGCCTATTTTCCTAGGGAAAACATATTGCATCTGTTCAGAGTGATCCGGGGAAATACCACAGAAGGTAGAAGGAAGATACATTATGAGAACATGATAAAATACACTTGAGAATTTTGAAACAAATACAGTTTCAGAAGTGTGTCCATATGTTACTACATACACCATCAAAATTGAATTTTCTTCTGCCTTTAAAAACCATACCAGTCAAAACACGGAATTCCTATTACCATTAAATATTCATTCATTGAAATGTATTCATCGATTTGCATTCAATATTACATTCTACAGAAAGTGGATTTTAGTAGTCTAAAATTAATGGCATGTATGCCCCATTCTGCATCCTGCAAATTACTGATATGCAAAATACTCCTCTTGGCCATGAGGTGAGAAGTGGGTGACAGACTTTGTCTTTATGCCTCGCTGCATTCATCTATTCGTTTTGAAATCTGTCACCTCAGCTGAATGAGCAGTTAAAAAATGAGAGTTAATCATGAAGGATCAAATCCATATCCCATCTTTCCTCAAGAAGAAATGTCATTGAGCTTGATGAGATCTCTGAGAACAACAAGTCTGTTGGTTATTTGATGAAAATTTTAATTGAGTAAATTCTTAGTTATTTTGGAGGTAGAACTAGAAGTTTGACTGGGATCTTTGCATGCAGGGGGAATTTCTAGCAGGTCTTTGTACCTCAGTTAAACCTGTTCTTCTGGAACATCTGTTTAGCAGATAAGAGACTTCCTAAGATGCAAAAGTAGTACAAACCACTGTTGCCAGTTTAAGGGAACATATCCAGAATGTGCTAAGCTCAGGGCACCTCCAGACTTTTGAGGTTTGCAGTCAACTACTGTAGTTTAGAAAGCAGCTGATCTACTTTGGTCTTTAGTGTGATTGTGTAGGATCACTGCTAAGCACTTCTGCTTTCACTGTGTGTCCAGGAATCTGTAGCTCCTCAGAATTTGTGAAGAATCATGGCTTTCAGCTTTTAACTGAAATACTTGAGGTACTTTCAAATAAAGTAAAACAGTAGGCAAGAAAGATTGGCCAGCTCTGCTTTTGAACTCACAGTAGACACTCGTGCATGCATCTGGTGCATGTGTATCTTTCTGTACCCGTGTCCAGTGTCTCTGTAAAGTACACAGGTTTAAGGTGCTGAGTGATGGTGCATGCACACATTTTGCCAGTACAGGTTGCCAGAAGACCTGGGTTTATAAAAGCCCAGGCTGCTGCATAGAGAAATACAACAACCACAAGTGTTTCTGTTAGCCACCCAATAGTAACAGCTGTATATGACAATGGACAGCAAGGACTGGAAGTGACTGTCAGGTAATGAGGTTACATTGAATGAAAAGATTCCTGTGACAAAGAACATGCTGGAAATGGTCCTGGAAATCAGTAATGAACCATCGATTTTTGACAATGGCTTGATAAGTCAGTCCTAACTAAAGGTTCCAGTTCAGTTTTAACTGGGATCACTCAGTTTACTGCAGAGTGGGAGGTGATTTTTTGAACATTTGCTTATTTGTTTTCTATATTAAATTATAAAACCGAGCGGTTTAATTGCATGTATCAAACTGCTGCTGTTAAGGGTTGTATCACAGAAAAAGCTGACAGACTGATAATTAATGACAGCGAAGCACAACAATAGGATCAACAAAAGTGAATTAACATGCGTTGATTTCTATGTGAAAGAGAAAATTACACTGTAATTTAGGGTACTTCAAACTGGCACTTAAAACACAGAGAATTCTTTGGTCTTCACTATAATATTGCTGTTTCTTTTGAGAGTAGAAAGGAGAAAATTTACATGGGTGATGTCTATTTTAATGAGGCTTGCATCATTTTCTTGTTCGAGCTCTTAAGCTTTCTTGTATATCTCTTCAGTTCAAAGACAGCTCGCTTGACAGCTCAAGTGTTGAATAAGTTTTCCACAAACGAACTTTGATAACCAGAATTTTTCATGAATCCAGAAGGTGTTCCTGCTGTACTGCCATCCTGCAAGTCCTCTCTTCAAATCGAGGAAAGCAAGTGTCAGCTGCAATGTCACTCTGCTTTCTGGATGCTTGCTGCTGCCATTATCCAATAGTTAACCTCCAACTAACTTCCAGATTGTACTGCTTATTCTCTTCCATGAAACTGAACAAGAAGGGTCAGTAAACTGGGATGGTAGAGTAGATACTCTGTTTGTCAGACTGACAAAATTAGCAGAGAATATAAAGGTATACTGAAAAATACATGCACTCTTTGTGCAAATCACTATGCAGCTTCAAAAATGTACGTACATACACGTAATATTTGTGGAAACATAATCTGCTCCAGGTGTTGAGAGAAAGTTTAGATTTGTTCCTTAGTTATGTATATAAATAGCTTCATAAACTGTATGCAGTCCTTAAATAACAAAATTTCTTCAAGGTATTAACAAAAGATGATGAGATGTGATCTGAACCATATCTGAATATAACTTTTTTTAATAAGTTGCAGCATGGTAGAAAAGCACACTCCCTTTTTGTGCACAATGTCACTCTGACTTTGAAAATCTCAAAATGAAACAGAGTAATTTTGCCATCTGGAAATTAGGCTTCCCATCAAAATCTACTTTACATTGATTAAGGTATTCACCATTATATTGGAGCACCTGTTACATTTCTGTCCATGAAGGAAAAAATCTCAAGAATAGCACTTGGAGAAGATATTTTAAAGGATTTATTGTAGTAAATTAGAGCATTAATCTATCTAATCCACTATCCAGCCCTGCTTCAGAATATAACTTCTGATTTGTAGCTGCTCAGACAGTGAGTGTTATTTCTCAGCTTTGTGACGATTTGTCACCTGCCTTTTAAAACAATCTTGTCATGCTATACTCAGATGCCAAAGTTATCTTGTCCATTCTTTCAGAATTTAATAGTTTTCATTATTTATTCCCTTTCATTTCTTTTTTCAATCTAAAGGAGCAGCTGCTCACTGTTACCCACCAAATGAAAGAAGAAGTAATATCTTGTTATCTGATTGTATCAATTCAGTGTTAATATGCAATTTGAGTAATCACTCTCTGCATTAATCCACTAAAGTCAAGGGAAATGTTCACTACTGTGTTGATTGAGATTGAAACAGGTGACTCCTGTAAAGAGTGTTTGGTCCTAATTGCAGAGTCATGGAACTACAGCCTTAAGTATAAGATAAAGTTAGGCAAACCTGAGTCACAAAAAGAAATCTGCCAAAAATGTCAAAAAAAGACACATTTTCTGCAAGAGCAAGGAAGGGAATTCTGTCTCCTTTTTTCAAAATAAAAACCAAGCTAACATTATAATTTAGTATATAGCAACAAAATTTCTATCACATCTATCCATTTTGAAGAATTAAATGCATTTTTGTAACTGTGTTAAAGATGATATGCAATGCTATTGGCTGGATAAGTTTTAGTGAATAGAATTTTTAGTGAGTAGAATTTTTAATGCCTTGCACTAAACAGATGGTAAAGACAAGAATTAAAAAATGCTGAAGAAAATTATATTATACAGATCAATCTACTGGAGATTCTAAAATGCACCAAGTCCAGTAATATTTGGCTTTTTACATGACAAAATAAAAATACCTGAATGATGAACTAGTCCAGTGGTACGCTGCCCTCATAAGGAAAGAGGTGAATTGAGTTCTCACCTGAATTGGGTTTAGGTTTATTTGGAGGGGGAGGGGCATTTATTGATTTTTTTCCTTTGTGAAGTAATTTAATAGATATGCAAACACATACTCCATATGTAAGTAGCTGCATTTCCATTCTACGTAACTTTAGCAACAGTTAAATATACACTTGTTTGCTTTTTACTGTTCTTCCATTATTCTCAAACGACAACCAAAAGCAAGCCCACTTCATTATCCAGAATTAGCATGTCCCCAGACAGGTAGTCTTGCTACCTATGAATAACTTTTAAATAATTAAACAAGATAAAATGAAACAGCCTGGAGCAAGCTCCAGACAAGGTCCTCAGCTCCATCACAACCTAATGAGAAAAATGTACTGCGAGCAGTCTTAGGCTGGTGATAGTGGCATGTGTAACTGCAAGCCTCAGGAATGCCAGTATCAACCTTTGTAATGAATATGTATTCCTTGCTGCATTCTAAGCAGCCTCATTAGCAAGGATTAAGGAATACTTAGATCTGGAAATACTTTTCCTGTTACAGACTCTATAATAATCTTAAACAGCATCTTATCACATACAGATACTACTTAGACGATCAAAACCAGACAACTGGGTTTGAAGAAGTAGCCACCATCAGTCTTGCTTCTTTCTTCTTTCCTTCAATGGCTAAGGAAGACTTGTGCTGGGTTTTGGAGAAAACGATCCCAAGATTTCAGAAGGGGGAGCTGATAAAATGTCTCTGTTTCCTAAAGAACAAAGGAAATGGTTTTACTTGAGCCCATTTATTTTCTCCAGAAAAAAAACAACAGGCAATCTTTGTAGGCTATTAAGAATATCCAAGATACCCAGTACCCTAAAGAGTCGTCATGATGGCATACCACAATACTGCAGCCACCCTTTCCTTTAAAAAGGGGGTAGTGTATAATTCTATGTTATTGATTGTAGCCTACAGCAATCTGCCCTTCTTTCTGCTGGATCTTGTTGCCTACCTCTTACAAAGCAATCTGACCCTAGAGAGGGGTGTAACCCAAAGTAGATAATAAAGTTGTGCAGGATGACTACACTGGGATCCCAAAGAACATGGTGTTTCAGTCACTGGATATTGTGGAGAATGTGGAGAGTCTTGAGTCTTTCTGCCTGTAAGGCATAACCAGGGCAGAGGACACCTGAGTGCTCTCTGGTGAGATGAGGCGTGTGCAAGGTTGCATGCACTGAGTAATTTACTCAGTGAGGCAGTACGGTCATTCTTGTGTCACATAAATTGTACTGCACACAGCACCACGTCATGCTAACTGCTGCTTCTATTTCACTGAACCATGGGCAAAGAAAGGATGCTCAGAGGAAAGAATTTTTCTTTCTGAGACATTTGGAAACACACAGTTTCTGCTAGTCTCTGAAAGGTCAACTAGAACTTGCATAATATTTCTAATTTTCATGTTTTCAGCTCAAACGCCAAAATTACTGCTGTAGTTCTACTTTTGGATGAAAGACAGAGAGAGTTCCCAAAGGATAGCCCTCATGCCATTTTCAGCCTATATTCATCACCCACAATGGCATTTTGTAGTTGTAGTGTGGTATTTGCCTGGGGTGCTGTATTCCAGCCTTCATACAGTCACTACCATTAGTGCCCATTCTTCCTATGGTGTTCTAAGTAGTAACAGTCTCCCACGAAGAACTTCCAGGATCACTGAAGTGAAAACATACTGTTGAAGAAGCAATACATACAGTCGTAGCAACCGGTCAGCTTCTGGTCAGTTCACAAATGTTAAATGCAAAGTATAAATTTAATATATTGGAAATTGATTTTGATTCCTTCAGACCTGTGTGAGTTGTGTTACTAAGTTTCTCCACTGCATGCCTTGAAGCTCTGTATTAGCATCAGTACTGCTCTTAAATATCTAATGCTGGCTTCAGAGTTCCAGTTTACATGTAAAATGGAAAGAAAATAGTTAGGACACCAATATCCTTCACAGTTATACTCTTTGTACGGAAGACTATCATAGCTCCCATTACAGTTTCTCATGAAGGTGAATAGACCTTTTAACAGGGTGGGTTGTGTTTTTGCAAGCTGAAGTGGGTATGTACAGGTGGCTTTGCTGCAGAGCCCTCTATCAAGAGAAGAGAAACAAAGGATTTATTTACTCCCACTCTTCACTGATCAAAGTTTGAAGTGGAGCCTCACCCCTGTTTTTGCACACATCAGATAAGCTAGATAGGTAGTACTGCAGCCTGCTTGGTGGTCAGTAATTTTCATGTGTCAGGTGCCTTTATATATCCTTGTCAGTTCATCTAAGTCACAATTTGTATTACTACTTACTGTGCCAATTGCATACTCTTAGACACTTGTATTAGCATTCTTCACTCCTAGTCTAAAGTATCCCACTGTTCGTGCTGCAGAGCTTGGACAGTAAGGTGCCAAACAGTGGCATTCACTTAATGAGACTGCAGTTCTTGACTTGAACAGTGTGGAATCTTAAGAAGGAAAAGAGCTTGTATTATTCTCTTAAAACACGTGTGTATATGCATCTGTATGTGTGCACACAGACTTATATTACAACTCATAATTATTCCATGCCACTAATGTGCTTGCCTTTTCTTTCCTGTAGCCCAGATGATTTACTGAATGCACTGAATGAGGGAATCAGCCGTGCTGATGTGATCATTACGTCAGGAGGTGTATCTATGGGGGAAAAGGTATGCAAAATATGAGTCTGACTTCCTACAATATATGTAAGAATTTAAAACCAGAGTCTGTCATCCAAGCTACTGCCTTTGTATTAATGTTTACTAAAATGGGACCTTACTTTATTGGAACACTTACATGTGAATTACCTAAGAAAATAGTCTAGAAAGCTCATTGCCTTTGTTCTTGCTTCTGTACTATAGTTGACATAGTACAACAGAGAAGCTTCTAATTCTTGATGTGAGTGATTTACAAATGTGTTTTTGTTTAAGGAATGATTTATGTAGATGAGGAAGGTGCTGGGTTAATAGCACATGAAGACAACAGGCTTCTTATTATTTTTAGAGCAGGTAAAATATAGATAGAGTTAAGGTACTTTGAAAGTACTTGGAAAAGCAACCTGAGTACATAAATAGCATTTTTTTTTTACTCAGCACATCTGTTTCCTGAATGTGCCAAAGCTCTATCTGTTACAAAAACAGTTTTATCACATTTTGTGCCTGATAGTCCTACAGCCAATACATATGAGACCCAGTGAGCTGATATATTTGCCTTTTGAATCATTACCAGAATTGTTGATTGAGTTCCTGTTGATTATCCATGTGCCAAAACCTTCAAAGAAAATAGGGATACACAGATGCTGGTGGGACATAGATGAACCTGAAGGCCATTTATTAATCATGACTTATGCAAAGGAAACGCAAACTACGTTTTGATCCTAGGCTGAATCTGTGAGTTTAGCAGGTAAAATAAACATCTTTTATAACTAACGGATACTAAAGACAGTCATCAGGAGGTGGGAAGCATGAGTGCTGGTTTTGTTTACTTTTCTGAGTAGGAATCGTATCATTGGATGCATAATGAAAATGGATAATTAATTAAACCAGTGCAAATAACTTTCAATTACTCCCATTGTCTCCAGTATGCCTAGAAAAACAATCAAGGAAAAGTACTGGTCTTTAAATTGGGAATGTGACAGCATAGTGCAGACACTGTAGCACTAAGAAGTGGCTGGACTGCTGGATGGTCTTACAGCCATTCAGACCTGCAGCTCATTTCTCCCCAGTCTGAATTTGAGGCAACAGCCTAATAATAAGCTGTACACTCCACTGATGGTCTGCCCTCTGATACTGAGCTTTCTACAGTTTCATTGAAATAGCTGTGAACATCCAAACAGAAAACAGATAGTCAAAGAGGGGTTAATGCAATTAATAATTAAGATTTAATGCCTGGCAGAAATAAGTTGCTGCTTTCCAAGTATTTGAACACACATGCACAAAAAAAAAGGGCTAACTGCCAGGGAGTTTCAGATTTACTGCTTTCAAAGTCTGTGTTCACAGGTGACTTTAGCCTCACTAAACACAACAGATAGGGTACCACATCTTTAGGCAAAGCAATTGTCAATAAAGATTAAACAAGTAATTCCATTTAATAACTGTATCAATCATGTTCATGCAAAATCATTTAACTTGAACTCATTCACAAGCCAATGAAAGTTTTTTTCTTTCTAAGGAATGTTAAACCCAACCATTGTGAATTAGACCATTAGACCCAAGAAATTATAATAATTACAGTATCCCAGAAAACTGTGATTTCTAAAGTACAGTATTGATTGCGAAAGTAGTAGGAGATTTCTAAATCTACAACTAGATAGCTTCATAGCAAAATTTTAAATAACTTGATCATTTAAAGTCTTTGAATCATAAAGGGTTTTTTCCATCTTTGACATAGAGAGTGTTTTAGTAGTAGGTATTTGTGGGTGCTCTAAGATTCTGATGCTACAGATGAATTTCAAGGAAATATATGTCCTCATGGAGTCAGGTTTGGCACCTAAATGAGTCTCTACTTTACTTCTTCTCCAAAACACTTTCTTTCAAAGGCTGGAAATTCCCCACTAGGCTGGAGCACTTTCAGGATATGCAAATTTTCATCTTCACTTGATATTAATTAATTGCTTTGAATGCTTGGTTGATGTAAAGCCACTTTGATGTTACTAATTTTTTTTTTTTTTAATTAAACAGGACTATCTTAAACAGGTGCTGGATATTGATCTTCACGCACAGATTCACTTTGGCAGAGTTTTTATGAAACCTGGGTAAGAAATCTTTCTTCATTGGCAGCCTAGATGGAGGCTACATTGGGCCAAATACCCTAGTGAAGTGCTTCAGTAGATTTCACTCTTCCAAATATACTAAAAACCACAGGATAGATATATGTGGGAAAAGCAGCAAAATCAGTGCTCTTCAGATTAGTCATCATCTTTATGGGATAAATTAACTGGAACAGAGAGATTATTTTTTGTCAGTAAGAGATATTTCTCTGATAACTTGTAAATCAGGGTTGAGGACTGGTGGGAAACCAGCATGGTATAAACATTGCCACAGCCTTCAGTGTGATCACAGAGCTCACACTGACCTTACCATGAAATGACCAGGAAATATAAGGGTATTAAATGGACAGTTTGCTTAAAGAGTATCTCATTTCACTTCAAAATTTGCATAAATTATATTCCTACAAGCAATTCCTTGTGAGAAGTGGAATAACAACTAATTTACAAAGCTTTGTCTAATTGGTATATTGAGCATAGTAATTTTAAAGTAAGCAGAGTTTATGTGTTTAGTTTGCCTCAGAAAACTGTTTCAGCATCACTTTTCTCTGCTGTGGCACTGTTCATCAGTGAGTCTGGAAGTGTGCTCTGTAGAGAGAATGAAATCACACATGTTGAAAACAGAGAGTTCCCTTTTCTTCACAGCACAAGAACAGAAAGATGTGTGCACCTGTGCCTCACTCCCTGTGGAGGGCAGTTTGTTTGCAAGCTGGGTCAGAAAGGTCCAGCTACACAAGATCAAGCATAGCTTTGCAGAATGATTCCCTCTAGCCCAGAACTAGAGCAGGAGCATAGCTGCAAGTGGGTGTTTGCTGTGAAAACAGACAAATACTTTTACTGTCTCTGCATACAGTCTGGTAAAGAACTGCGTGTGGGCTTGGTGCTTGTGCTGTTCCTACCACCACCTCCTTCCCACAAAAGGAATGAGTGAGCTAAAAGCTTGCTTCTTCCCGTGGTGGATGTAGCCCAGGCGTGGAAGTTGCTCACTGCTTCTGTCATACTGCTACAACTGATGTAGGGAAGTCCCAGAAGCAGAATCTGCACTCCAGTCTCTGCTGCTGACAAGAATGGATAACTCGATTTAGAGAATTCAGAGTATTGAATTCTGGTTCTGGATTACTTATAAGCCAACATAATTTTATCTTCTGGTGAGTCCTCTGTAGACCTGCAGCAATAAACTTTTAATAACTAGCTGGAAAAACTTCAAGAAATGGGTTTTTTCCCTAAATGTCCCTTTTCATTTTATGCCACAAGAAAGGTATTTCTTACTGCTGTCAAAACATTTGCTCATCTGTTCTTCCTGAGGATGTAAGCACTCTCTTTTTTCATTAGCTGTAGTGCAATAGCAAATATTGTATCTTGGGTTTTATTAACTGCTTCTTAAAAGATTGTAGATTGTGCTTACTGTATTGGGAAAAAATCCCTTAAGTTCCAAGAGTAAAGTCAGAACTTGTTTTATGCCAGTATTTGATGTGCTTCGTGAGTGCAGGGATTTACCATCCCTCCACTTGGTCTGAAAGTTGCTGAGCTCATGTAAGGTTATCTTGTCTAGCTACACTGACAGAAGGAAGTACTGGAAGATTCTACCAATGATGGTGTTGAAACATCATATGATAATTCAGAGTTTCCAGTAAATATGAATTAGCAATTCAATTTTTTTGTCCACTGGTTTGTGCACTAGTTATAACAGTTGGAGGTCTGGCACATAGTTCCTATCATGTTAGAGGCATTTTAAAACAGGATTGTCAAACACTAACTTCTCCTGGTAAAATAGGATATTGATGGGTCTTAACAGATACAAAACTAGGTGATAATGATCAAAGTGCAGCAAATTTCCAAAACTGTAAACTATCATCTGCTGACCAGGTGGTAGTGGTCAGCTCAAGATAAAGGCAAGGAAACCAGCCTAATTATTGCTTCTATAAGGTATAATTTCTAATGTTTGAAAGGATTATATTACCACTGAATTCTTTTTTTATGGATGAGTCCCTTTTCTTTGCCAGCTACATTCTTGAGCTGTCACATTACTGTCCTGTTTATGTAACTGTAATAGCCCTCACAGCATCAAGGATCACCAAGGATCACTCAGCAGCTCTGAAAGGCAGAGAGAGCTGTTCATTGATAGACCTGGGTCTCACCTGGCTGCAGCTCTGCCCATCTGAATTTGTTCATCTGCAGACTAGCTAGCATTTGCTACTCAGAAATACTGCTCTCTTGTCAGTACTGCTGTAGAGACTGGAGTAGGAGAATTAGAGTCACCAATGTTGTAAAAAATTTGAAATCCTTATATGAAAACACAGCTCTGTAACTGCATAATTGCAGTATTACTTCATTTTTAATTGGCTTCTACCATGAAGACAAGATTTACATTTTTGATTACTAGTTCATTTCCTTTTAGATATTTCATCTCCAAATTTGTCTACTTAAAACTTCAGAGTTGAATATCAAGAAAAATTATTCTGTCACCACAAAGAGAGGATTATACCTCCAGTATGAAATAATCAGCAGGTGCCAATGAATTGCTGAGAGAGAGCAATGCCCTGTTTTGTTTTCTTTTCTTTTCCAAATGTTTTAAATAATACCATAATGTTCAGTCGAATTCTAATGCAGATATTAAATAACTTTCTTTTTCCATAGCCTGCCAACAACTTTTGCAACTCTGGATATTGACGGCGTAAGAAAAATAATCTTTGCGCTCCCAGGTAAGATGCTTTGTGGATTACTTTTGTTGCTGTGCAGAGATGACAGACATGAAACAGAATAGTGACACTTCACAGCACCTGCGCCTGGTGTTAGCCCCTAAGTAAGGTACATGTAAGATTTTCTCAGAGATTTCAAGAAGAGATGGACTTACAGGGATGTGCTAAGGAATTCTTTTTTGTCCCTGTCCTCAGTATTTTCTGATGCAGGTCTTACCATTTCTTCGATCCAACAATATCCTTATGTTTTTCCCAGGGGTGTTTTTTCTACAGCTCCCTGCACCTTCACCATAAATATCCTGTGGGTGTAAGTCAGTGCATCCTCTCTGACATACTGAAAATGGAGGAAAAAATGAGGGAGTGCCAAGGAACATGTCAAGGAATATTTTTGTTTTTCATGCTCATGCTGTGGAACCAAAAGAGGGCAGCAAGGCAGCGCCGCTGCCGGCTGCGTGCCCTGGGAAAGCACTCCTTCAGAATAAACATTCCTTATGGATTTCTGTCCTTCTAAATGAGGAGGAATTGATGTTATTCTTATTGCTCTTACTTTCCATGAATTTTGACCACACAAGGAATCCTGTTCTTGATAAGCTGGTGGTTTTCAAATGTCTCTAGTGCTTCTACTCTCTCTGCTTCAGATGCTGCAGTACATTTTCTAACAGGGGAGTTCAGTGGAGCATCCATCTGATCACAGTATTTGTTTTAAAACGGTTGTCTAGGGAACTCCAGATATGTAAGACAGTGGTGTTTGACAGGTGGTTATGCACCTCTCTTGTGAGTCAACAGAAAACATATAAATCAGTGGGATTTTCCTCCAAATTTGTCCTAAAGTATTTTGCTACTCTGATAGGGAATTGAATGTTATTTTTCCCTTGGTGTCTGGGAACCATCAGTCATGAATAAAGAGCCCTCTGAGGGCAAAGCCAATAACTGTGCACAATTAACCTTGCTCCAATCCTAGACAAAAGTAGACACAGGACAAAGGTACTGGAAGAACAGAGGCAAATGGTGGGGCCTGAGGAACATGGGGCAATTCTGGTCAGAGCAGGACCTCAGCACACACATCATCCAGAGTATAGCTTTCAACAGGTGTACTTGCCACATGCAAGTCGCCATATGCCACTGCAGTCTGTACTGTATGCAGTACATAGCATGGAAAGCTCTGTAGAGTGAAATTGCTCTAAAAACATGAGTTCACTTTCAGCATTTCAGAGTAAACCAAGAGGGCACTGCCACCAACTGTTCTTTGTCCTACAGGCAATCCTGTGTCAGCTGTCGTCACCTGCAATCTCTTTGTTGTTCCTGCACTGAGGAAAATGCAGGGTATCCTGGATCCTCGGCCCACCATCATCAAAGCCAGGGTAAGAAGCTTGTCCTCTATTTAAAACTATTCTCAAGAAGTTGAAGCAGAGCGTTTTGGGCTCTGAAAGACTGTTGTGTTTGTGGAATCTGAGCCCTAGACTAGTTCCGGCAGTGGAAGGACGTTTGCACAAATAGAGGCACATTCTCAGTCTCTGTTAGTGTTAATATTCAGTCCCATAATTTTTTAGAGTTAGATGGCCATCTAATGGAGCAAGATATATACAGATGCAGAGGCAGCCATTTGCCATTCAGGCAGGAAGGACACTCTCCTGTTTAAAAAAGACATTTGTTTTAGGCTGTGGTAAAAAATGCAGAGTAATCTGCGAATATCTAGAGTTGGATAGTTCTGTATTAGCACTAGAAAATATAAACTTTAAAGCCTTTTTGTTAAGTTATATAAGAAACCCCCATGACCCCCACCCCAAGCAACATAAATTCTTTAAACTCTTCCCACTTTTCTAATAAATCATGGATAGTGTAACTCTATTTAATATAGATTCAAGGCATGTTATTAAAATGTCTTCTTCTGGTTTTGATTCAAATAAAATACCAAGGAATACATCACCTTTCGTAGTTTTTTTAGTGTTCTTGGCTATGCACTTTTCTCTTACAGCTAATCCTGTGTCTCTCTTTTGGTCTTCCTCAAGCATGCAGAATTATGTCACAGACAAAATATCCTAAAAGAGAGAGCAATTTGCACTGCCCTTCAGTTTTGCACATATTTTTCATTAGGAGCCATCCCCTGTATGTCTTTTCATTTCAAAGATTGGCCATTTTCCTTTTGTCAGAGCTAGCAGAATTTTGAATGCGAATAACATTTTTATCTCTATGCAAGGTAATCCAAAGAGACCAGGCTTTTTTTCTAGAGAAATACTATCTGTAAACTCTCAGTAAAGGAACAGCTTTGGAATATCCCACTTAATGCATGTAGACTCCTTGAGACACTTTGATATTGTAATATCACAGTTGTATTTCCTTAAATACTGCAGTCTCTGCCTTCTGCTGCTTTTAATCTTGCACTAGACACCATCTGACCTGAAAATGCAAGTTTTCAAAGACTGTTTCTAAGGAAAAACAATTGAGCAGATTATTCCATTATCTTAGTCAGTGCAATGTGAATGCATGACATGTCCACCCTTTCTTTTTCAATCCTACAGTTATCATGTGATGTAAAATTGGACCCCCGCCCAGAATATCATCGGTGCATTCTGACTTGGCATCACCAAGAACCACTACCTTGGGCACAGAGTACAGGTCAGTGCCAGTCACACAGACTGACAGACACTCACACACAGCCCTGCCTTCCTACACATGTGTCTGGGAACAACCAGGAGTGTGCACATCTCTTTTCATAGAACCTTCTTTATGCAGACTGATTAGCTGATACACTTGTGCAGGTGCATGCACATACATTAGTACAAAATTCTGTGCTGATATGGCTTGTAAATTTAACCATTAAAACATCCTTTATTTGAATTACCTGCCTTAATACACACACACACTACACCTGTATGCTGGCATATGTGCACATATTCCTTTTTATAAACATCCACTAAGCTTACTTGCAGTCAGGCACATTTGCTTCCTTTTGCTATTGTGCATGCACTAAACAAACACAAGTTGGGGCAGAGGTAGGAGCAATACAAATAAAAGAAGTGTGATTTTAGCTGAACAGGAAAAGTAGGAAAGATAGCAGAGGCTCTAGATGTTCTCTTAAAGCAGACTAAGGATTTATTAGTCATTTTGCCACCTAGGAATACTTCTGGATACTCAGCTGCAGTTAAGGTACACACTAGATTTGAGTACTGGTTTAGCTATGTACTGCTAGAAAGCTGACTGTGACACTTTTGCAAGAGGTTTATGTCCTTTAACAACTGTCTTTTTCCTACATCCAAACTGTTCAACAAAAAGCACTATATGAGTCTCCACAGGGAAAACTCCACAGGGGTTCTGGGCCCCTCAGTGTAAGAAAGTCATTGAGAGGCTGGAGAATTTCCAGAGAAGGGCAGTGAACCTGGTGGAGGGTTTGGAGAGCAAGTTTTAAAAGGAAAAGCTGAGGGAGCTGGGGTGTTTACCCTGGAGAAAAGGAAGCTCAGGGGAGACCTTATCACTCCCTTAAAACCACCTGAAATGAGGCTGTAGCCAGGGGGGGTTGGTCTCTTCTCCCAGGCAACAGCTGACAGGACAAGAGGAAATAGCCTCAAGGTGCACCAGTCATATTGGATGTCTGGAAGAATTTCCTCTTGAAAGGGCTGCTGAACATTGGAACAGGCTGCCAAGAGAAGTAGTGGAGTCACCATCCCTGAAAGAGTTCAAGAAACAACTGGACTTTGCACCTAGTGCTGTGGTTTAGTTGAAGCAGTGCTGTTCTGTCACAGGTTGGACTTAATGATCTTGGAGGTTTTTCCCAACCTAAATTATTCTATTCAGAGTAAATCAATCAAATTTATTCTAGAACAGGATGTTAAAAACATTCTAGACTGTACCAATTTTAATGTTTGTACAACTGGAATAGGTGTACAAATTGAAAAACAAAGTAATTTTGATAGGATTAGCAATTTACTAGGACAAGATACATGGTACAGACAATGTGGAAGGCTGGATAGGAAAGCAGTCAGCAAAGAGAGTGATGGTTTTGAGAGCCAGTGCAGTGAGAGGCTGACTAAATCTCCACAGGGTTCTCTGTTTCCATCCACCTTGGAACAGCAAGATCCCAGCTCCATGAATAAGTTAGCCACATAAACATTTTCATCATAACAACTTTTGTTTGTTGCATCATGCTGGAGCATTTGGAACTAACCGAAGACTCAACTGCAATTGTTCTGCCTCTCTCCTGTAGGGAATCAGATGAGCAGTCGTCTGATGAGTATGCGCAGTGCCAATGGACTGTTGATGCTACCTCCAAAGACAGAGCAGTATGTGGAGCTTCACAAGGGGGAGGTGGTGGATGTCATGGTCATTGGAAGGCTATGATGTCACCAGCAAGAGCGCAGCTTTGATGCATGTCCACATATCATTGACTGTATCCTGTAATATGCAACGGCACAGCTAGTTTTTCCGATTTGGATAAAAGTTGATCAGTATAGTCAACATCTTGAAATATATTTCAAATGGAATTTAAATAAATACCTTTTAAAAAAAAAAACTTTAAAACAAATCTTAACAAAGAAATTTATTCTGATTATATCAAAGCAACTTTTTCCTTTTCTTGCAATTGCTTTGTGTGTTCAATGCTAGTTCTAATAGCGGTAGCTTTTAGTAGACAGCAGTAGGTGCCTGCAGAACTTGTGTTTTTTCTCATCTTTAAGATACAACTACTTACGCTCTTAAAACAAGGCTGTCTGCTTATTTATACTAGCGTAGACAACACTTGGATTTCCCTTATTAGTATGCTTCATAACCGCTTCACAGAGAGCTTCTGCTTGTTCTTTATCTTGTATCTCGTGTTGATGTGCACAGTGCCAAAAGCAGAGTGGCTGCTCTGGGAACCCAATGAAGCCCCGAGGTTTTCGCACCTCGCCGCGCATTCAGGGATGTCTCTTGTCCCGGCAGCCACCCAGCTCAGTACTCTTGGGCAGTAACTGGATACCTTTTATTTCAACAAACAAAAAAAAATTGCTTCCTTAAGTGCTGACAGCCTTTTTAACCAATACATTTAAAAATGTACAGAACTAAAAACTAAAAAAAATCAAAGACTGATCTTGTACAGATATTAGTGTTACCAGCATTCGTGTGGAAATTAAATGAGCAAAGAAATAAAACTAATGTTAAACAACTCTGTACCATAACATTTTCTGTAATGATATTGAAACTTAAATGAATAAAAAAAATCCTCAATCATTATTTAAAATTTCACCTGTTCAGCCTTGTTGTTTGAAACAAAAAAGTAGTGATTTAAGAGGGTATTTGAAGTGGGGGAAGAGCGTAGGGAGGAAGAAAAATAGTATGTCCAAGCTAGGGTCTTCCCTCATGTACAGTGTTGTGAGTAAACTGAAAGTACTGAAACTGTCTCACCTCCCAAGGGACAAAACAGGAACAGCACTTGGCGGTGGGGTGGGGTTACAATCAGACTAATCAAAGGTGGAGAATACTTCTTTTCCCCATCTAAATTGCATTGCATTTGCAAACAGCTCTTGTGCTGCACTGTCTGGAATTTCATAAAGGGTTCTTTTTCTTATTTTTTTTTCCCCCATGAGATAAAGACTTTTCAGCTCCCACCAGATTGTGTATTTTGGTATCTTTACATTTCATCTGGGATTAAGACCATAGCAGTGCCCTACAACACCTTGTTTCTTGGACTTCATGGGTAAAATGCTATCCCACCAACTCCATTTGCGAAGCCAGAGCATTTATCTATAGTATTTTTTAAAGACTTAGTCAGGGAGAACACAGAAAATTTGGGTTAAATCCTGACTGCCACAGTGGACCAGAGCTGTAGTTCTATGGTAAGTGCAGAGGGCATCTCTCAGGCCAGTTTTAAAACAAAACTCTGTTTGCTGTGAGACTCCCTGCGTGGGCCATTGCAGAGGCTGAAGGCAGGTAGGCATACACTGTGTTTGTAACACTGTATGCACAGTAACACAACTTGCTGATCAAGTTTTTTTTCTCTGAACTATATGTCCACATTTGTGATCTCTATGTACCAGCAGGGTGGTACCAAATTTAATTCATGGATGCCTGTGTTTACTGTACTAATATTTAAACCACAGAAGGAGGAGAGAAGAGGGTGAACTCATCTCTGAGAAATAATACAAAACACTGCCTATTATAAGCCAAAGGGTTATTATAATGCAGTTAATGATTGTATAGGCAGCACGTGTAATGAAAATTAGAAGTTTATAAAGTACACCAATTACATAAAGACTCACTAGCAATCAAGTTCAATAGTTGTGTTAAAGACAGAATCTACTCCTTGAGTACATGTATTTGATCCAATTGTATATAGAACTTTGTATTTCCTCTGAGGAAATAAAGGTGGGAGAGTGTGAAAATGTCAAATGAGGAGTCAGAGTCCAAATCAAGCTACAATATCAAGCAAAATTTGGGGCTGACAATTAATGATCCTTATACTCTTACCTGACGGGAAACTAAGAGTAAGAAGTAAGAGAGTAGATGTAGAAATGCTCAAGCACAAAATTTGCCAAAAATTTTATTTTGCCTTAGCTGGCAAACTGAAGCTAGTTTTTAGTATCAGGGAGGAAAAAAAATCATGAAAATTGTCTGTGATTTTTGCTGGCACTTTCCAAACATTTCTGATAGATTTTTATCCTAAATAAATTCAGGAATATATTCCCAACCTAATATTTCTTTTATGAGGGCATTTTATACATTTCCCAAAATTCCAGGTAAGAAACTCTGCTTGAAGCTTTGTATCTACAGCAGTCTCCTTCTTGGTTCTAAAACCAGCTGGTGTTACTGCTATGTGAAAGGTGAAACCTAAGGACTACTGGTTAGACATGGAAGAGCATTTCTGCATGTACTTAAAAAAAGTAGAGACTCCTCTAGGAGAGGAGGACAATCAAAGTCACACCTATTGAAGACAAAGTGTTTGCATGGGCAGAACAGCTATAGCAGCTGGTGGTGATTAAAGCAGTGATCTGTAGAACAAGGTATAGCTTCCCATGGCAGTATTTGGTTCATAAGTTGCAATTAAGTGCCTTATCCTCATGATGAAGAACATTATCTGTGATAACTGTAACCCTTCACCCTCCTCGTGCCAGCTGGTCTCAAGAGAAAAAGCATAGCATTTTCAGCATGATACTGTCAGCAGCTGGATTTCCATATTTACTCCAAGTGAAAAAGGTCACTGCTGTTTCTTCTGTGTTTTCTTACGATTTTTTTTTTGTTTGGTTTGGTTGCTTGATTTCTTTCAAACTTGACTGTTGTTTTCTAGTAAATCTATCCTAGCCACCACTCAGAGAGATGAGTTATGCTGGATTTAACATCAGCATTGAAATGCAGGCAAATCTTGGGTAATTTGTGGGGAGGAAAAGCCTGCACATTTTGCAAATGTTACAATCTTGTGAGCTGCTGCTAGCTGCATGTTTTCTGGAAGGGCTCAGTGACTCATATTCAGAATTCAATTAAGACTTGCTCTGTGCATTTGTCCCATATTGCAGACAAGCTGATAAAATTCTTGGAATATAAAGCCCTCAAAAGGTGATGCACAGAGGCTCAGTAGCTCTCTAGATTTAGACTGATCTAAAACTGATCTGGCTCAGATGACTTGCTCTATCCCAGCACCATACAGCAATACCCAGCATGCTCTGTCCCCATGCAAGGACTCCTGCTTTTCCATAGACCCAACTCCTGTTTAAAAATGCAAGCAACCAAGTAATTTTTGCAGAGTTAATTCACAAGCAAAACAAACCTTATTGTACACTACTAACTCTGCAGATTATCTGAGCACACCACAGAAGACAAAGTATTAGCCTGATCTTGATAACCAGGGATTGAAAAATAAGTCACTTCAAGAAAAGTGTAAGATAAAATGAAAGGTAAGTATATATATATAAAGACATATGTACACATATATACTAGGACACAAAAAACTGACCCACTGGACTGACATGGAAGCATGTAAAGCGGTTTTTTTTCAGTACCTGGCATTCTCCTCATGCAGATTTTACTGTGGCTCGAGACAATGTAACACATTATTGTGTCTGACAAGAGCTTTTCATCTCTAGATCTGTCTGTTATGGCAAAGCAACCAGTGACTTAGTGATTTTGAAATGTTATGCTGGTTGGACCACTAAGGGGGACCCAATTTTGCCACCATGTGCAGACCAGACAGTGGGCCAAGAAGCCAGCATGGACATTTTCAAACACACCTCCCTACACTGGCAATGACTGGTACTAGCAGGAGAAGCTTCTGTGGGACTGCTTCAGAAACTGCTGAGAAGGAAACAACGCCAGAATCATCCTCGCACTGTGTGGCCCATGCACTTAGAGATTTTTTTTAATTTTTTTTTTAATTGGCCCTGTACAAAAAACTGGCCAATAGTTCACACCTCCAGAGAAGTATAAATGCATGGCAAGGAGATAATTATCCAGCTTCCAAATACTACCCTACCCAGTGTTTGTGGCAAGAAGTCCCATGTTTTCATAGTGTGAAGCACCATCTCCTGTTTTATTCTGAATCTGCCATCTCCTGTTTGATGTCTCTTAGTTGTTTTGGTTGGAGCAGACAGAGAAGTCACCATCACTTTGCCCCTAAAATTTTATAGATGGCTATCTTCTGAATTACATGTCCTAATCTATGTAGTCTGCCCTTTGTGGTCACAGACTATATCCAAGGGTCTGTAAATTGGATGATTGCTATCACAGATTCATGGAACCATCAAAGTTGGAAAGGACCCTCGGAATCATCAGGTCCAACCACCAATGCAGCACTGTCACTGTCATCCCTAAACCATATCTCCCATCCCTGTTGCTCCTCTTTTCACCCTCTTCAGGTTTATTATACTCTGTCAGAAGCAAGGAGATCAGAACTGCGTACTCAGACCATCTCATACTGACCAGATCACAATGACTTCTGTTTGTTCTCTACTAATAATTTTTGGTTTTCAGTACTTCTGACTGATAGGTTTTTCTGCATCTTAAAAATCTCACACTTTATTGGTAATATTTTCTTAAAAGAGGTAACCTTAAATTTTCATGCTTTATTGTCAGTATTCAACCTAGGAACAGTAATTATACTTACAGTTTAAGAAAATAATTTCCTCATATGAGTAATTTTACCTGTGTTAAATTCCCTTAGCTGCTTTAACACACTTCCACTCAATTTTGAGCAATCAGTCTGTAGTTCTTGCTCCTGGTAAATAGGTATCTTCCTGGAATTTAGTAGCCTTCAGTTCAATCTGATAATGGAGACAGCAGTGATTACCTCCACTGAGGATCTGTTCTATGTTTTGTGGAAAGACCTAAAGACCTGCTATGGTGGCTTGACAGCTATACTGTAGTACTGATACTTTACCTTATTATGCCTGATCTTTTCTTGTGGTTTCTTGCCAGCTAGATTTCTTGTTGCTGCTAACAGCCTCTTCTGCTATGCTCATTTCAGGATGCTGTTGCACTGCTTTGGAGAACTGCCAGATGACCAAGACCATCCTCGTGTATTCATGGAGACATTGCAGAGAAAAGAATTGGACTTAATGTTTTCCTATAGCTTTCTTGCATTTGGATGAGGCTGCTGGAACAGGCTTGTTCATGGTCAAGGCTGGTGATCTGGGATGTGGCTCTGCAGAGCTTCACAGCTCAGGGCATGGGCTGCACTCAAGAGAATGAGCTCCGGGAATTGTGTAGGCAAGTGGCCTGGAGCCAGTGCTGATGACAGCAGGTTGGTTGTGGTGTACTGTGCTGCCCGCCAGGACTTTTGTGTCAGAGCTAGGTAGCTATTCATCACTAAAGATATTGAATAATGAAAATAAAAATGGCTTGAGAGCTATTTACCTGCCAGTCTTGGGAGGGGAGAGATACGCATGCAGATGTAATGGTACATCAGCCCATCTAACTAAAAGATAGCTGGCACTGTACACCCATGACTGACTTTCTGTAATTTACTCCCTAATGGCCAAATCCAATCAATTTGCCCAATGTGCTATGAAAAGCCAGGAGAACAGAGCAAAAGATAGGACTGAACGTGCTCTTGGCAGTCTGCATTGCTAAAGAGTCATGCTGCAGCTTTCTCCATTAAATGGATTTCTTCTAAGAGGTGGTGACTAGGGTTTGATTAAAACAAAAACCAGAAACCAAAACTAAACCAAACAAACGCACATATAAAAATAACCAAAGAAAAAACCTAAACAAACACAAACAAAACCACCACCACCAACAAAAGTCAAATAAACAGTCCTTTGTTAAGGGGTGGGATAAAAAGCAGACACATTAATGATCACAAAGAGGATGGTGGGTGGGCAAACCCAAATAACACCCAGCCCAAGCTTCTCCCAGGCCCATCACCAGCAGACAGAGGAGGTCACAGGTACCGGGCAGGTGGGAGCCCAAGGTAAAGACTTACAGGGACACTCTGGCTGAGCTCCTCCCTGGGCTGTTGCAGAAGTGCCTCAGCCCCTGCCCACATGTAAGAGCCATCAACATGAGGTGAAAATGTGTCATATTTTTGTCTTCAGAAAATATGTTATGGCAAAACTTTGTAGGCTTACTGTAGAATACAGGTTGCAGTTTCTAGACTTTGGTTTCTCAGATAGATGTTCAGGGCTTTTGAAAGATCATTTCATCAATAACCCTGTGGGTTCACAAAGATGGGCAGTCAAGCAAAAGTGCATGAATATTCAGTGACTGAAGTGCCAGTGTTCTCCTTGAATGCTGAAGAACCTGCTTACTGATAGCTTCCATTTAGACTCCCAGTATGTGAAGGGATCAAATAGTGTGAGGCACACTCAATGTTTTCCTTTCTGCCCAAAATCAGCAGTATATCCTGGCACCAGAAATCTGTCTTTTCTGTATCTCCTAAACTGCCATATGCACCCTGGCTTGTGCAGAAAAGGAGCAGATTTTTTGTCACTGGTGTTGCATAAACTAGGCAAGCAAAAGTTAGATGGCAGAAGGAAATGAAAACTGTCTCTTACATGAGCATCTGCAGGACAGCAAAGAACAAGGCTTCACCACAATCACTTCTCATGCTACATATATGCACCAAGAGATGTTCTCAGATGTGTGCTGCTGTCATATACAATTGCAGTCCATAACAGTCAAATATCTCAAGTGTCCCTGCACCTGAAAACAAGGCTCACTACATCATTTACCAATACATGTTTCTACTGCAGACAGAAAAGAGATTAAAATAGAACCTATTTCATACTGATCCTGGTACATAATGACATTACTAGGGTAAGGCTTATTCCTGAGTTTGTTGGCAATGGCATATTCCTTTTTCCTGCTTTTTTTAGGTCAAGTACAATGAAGCAAGAAAGTGAGGAAAATAATTACACTTCAGGTATAACAGTTTTTCTGATATTTCTTAACTTCCCTATTGCCATTCCTAATTTAATAATAGATGAGAGAAGCTGAAACTTCATGAGTTGCAAGTTCTTTAGAACAAATTTTCCTATGTCCTCATTGCCAATAGATCAGGCTATATTATTATCAGATACCCTGTGCTTATTCCCTGCCGTGATTACATCTCACCTTCCAGGGTTCTGTGGCAGGTTTCTTCTAGAAAGGCCTTGCCTTGTTTGGTGGATGGCAGCCATTGCAACTCCATTGCAAAATACATAAAATCAGGATGGTGGAAAGGTTGAGGAAACTGCAGACGTATTCCAGTTCAAAGAGATAATGTTGGTCCATACCTCCTCTTCCAATGTGATGTGAGGCTTTCCAAAACCCCTTGTCTGAGCTTGAATTTATTTCCAGATAGCATGTCTGCAGTGCCCTCAAGCATGAGGTCCAGACTCATGTTTCAAGCAGAATGTGGACCTTTTTTGAAGCACTCTCCACGAAGTCCTGTCAGGATTAGCATTATCACCCTTTCTGACATCCTGCATTTCTGCACAAATCTCTACAGAACATCCATCTGGAGCAAGCAGGCACCTAAAGAAAGCCTTCATTAATGTCCACAGTTCCCTTTGTTTATATTTCTCCATTTCTTGTCAGTGATTAAACACTGTAATCTATTCCTGACAAGGAAAGACAGAAACAGAAGCCATTTAGCTTATTGATACCCCTTAATTTACGTCTAAATTCATCATCATTTTGCATGTGACTGAATCAGTGTCTTGAACAAAAGCTTTAATGATCTTCCTTCACCACACTTCTCCATTTTGCTAAGTCATGAAAGTTTGAATGAGCTCTTGTTCAATCAACCTCCTTTATTGTGCACTTGCTGTTCCTGTGTGGTGCTCCTCAGAGCTGGACAGTGGCCTTCATGCAGCTCATTGTCCTAACTTCCAGCCCCTGAGCCTAAATCTGCATGACCTGGAGAAAAAGTACTTCAGTTCTCATTTAACTGGGTTTTTTTTAATTTTTCTATGTGCTCTTTTAATCCACACATCTATCTATCTAAAGATCTTGTTGCTTCTTTCTTACATACACTTTGGTACCTGAATAATTTCTAATTTTCCATTTGTTACGTTCTTTTTTAACTAACCTCCTCTCTTAACAGCCATTCATTTAGAAATGGGGGTAATGCAGAGAGCAATGGGCTATGAGGAGTTGTGTTAGTACATGCTCAAGAACTTATTTCAGCACTCCACATGAAATGGAGACAAATAATAATGTATTATTTATTCAACAATAATAAATCTGTGCATTAGATTAATTATACTCTCATTTCAAATTAATTTCTTGCATCTTAAAATAATCTGTGACACAGATATAGTGCCTAACACCTAAATTATATTTTACTAGTACTTAGTGCTATAACACAGCATTTCTGGTGATTTTATTGTAAAGACTGTAATATGAGAAGTAGGAAAGAAATCAGAATAGAAATGCTTAATATATTTTCCTACTATGCACATACCACCACAGTATCATTCAGACAAAAAAAAAAAAAAAAAAAAAAAAAAAAAAAAAAAAAAAAGCCTGTCTTGGCAAATCCAGCATTTAGGTTTGTGGCATTGAGGGAAGGGGGCCTATTTATTTCATCACTTCTCCTCGAGAGTTTTGTCCGTTTTCTGTCCTATATAAACAATTTTAGATACTAATTTTGCAGTAGTATTTTTTTCACTTTATGTTCTATAGGGAAGGAAAAATAGCTGATGTATTGTATTCCAACTGTCATCTGTTACCCTCTTTGCTTCTTTCTGTCTAAAAGCATGTCCACAGATGTTCACAATTTTTCAGCTTTTTCTCTGATCAATTTTCCTGTTCATTTTCTCTAGCTCTAGACTGCTATTTTTCCCACTTCTCACAATCCTTCAACTCATGTCTGTACTTCTTTCTCTTTATAAATAGTACCTTCCTCCAGAGATGTATTTCTCCTCCTGTGCAATTGTGTCCCTTCTTTTCCTTAGATTTCTTACCACGTTATCTACCAGTCTGCATTCCACTACCAGTTCCAAAATTTGCCACACAGAGGTAAAGGCAGGGGTGTGTTCTTCCTGGGTTTCTTTGAGCTGCAGACTGTTGTCTTCTCAGCCTGTTGATCAGCTTTCAGTAAAGAAGAAATAATGATCTTCGCATACCCCCAGGCAGCTGAGAAGTATGACAACATCAGGACAACTCGTGCCAGTCATGCAGAGGCTTTTCACACCTCTCAGGTGTCCTGCAAAGACTAACAATGATTTCTGCTGTGAGCTGAGTAGGTGAGATAGTGGGAGTGACTGAAGGAGAATAGCAGGGGAGAGTTTGGAATACAGAGCACAGATTCTAGTAAACTTCCCCAAAAGGGAGCTCAATTCCTGCTGGTCAATCTTTATTCCTTTGTGATTCTTGGTCTATGTTCATCTTATCTATCTTCACTCTTTTGATTCCTTTGCTTCTTTCTATCTTTCATTTTCTACTTTATTGTGCTGTTTTCTGATGCTTACTTGTGTTTCTTTGCAGAAAATCAAAAGAGTGGAAGTAAGTCAAGCAGACTGCTTTAAGAAATATCCCAGATGAAAGTTTCTAGTAAGAAAACAAAAGAATAAAGCAAAGCATCCTGGATATCAGATGCAGTTGGAACATAGAAAAAAATGTACACAGGGAAAAGAAATTTCCACTGCAGACTTCAATTCCGTTCATAACCTGTTACTATAATACAATTAAATATTCCTGAAATATAAACTTTTTATTCCTCTGTATTAGTTCACAACTAGCACAAGCACCAATAAATTTGGTTCTTTTGCAGTGGAATCTACATTTGTTTAGGGACTGAAACCAATATTTGGGGAGAGGACGTGTAAATTGCAGCAGAAGGCAAGGAAATTGACCCTTGAATTAACCTGACCGTGGCTTACACTTTCATGCTTCTCATTCAACCAACTTTCAGAACGGTTGCAGGGAGACAAGTGATAGAGAGAAATATCATATAGTGAGGACAGAATCCTAGTAACACAGGTTCCATTTCTGCCACTGAACTTCTATAAATGCAGGCAAATAACTCTTCCTTTTCTTCCTCAGCTTCTTCATTTGTAGACTAAGGATAGACAGACGCCTCTTGAAAATCCAACATACCAATGAGAACCATTATATCAGGGTTTGGTATTGTTGTTACTCTTATGATTATCTAGATGCTACAAACGTTGCTATCCTACTGGAATATTATGAAGCATTTTTGACATAACATACTTACTGCATTATGGATCATTTAGCATCTGAGCACACTAAATTGCTGCTACCCTTGCTGCCTGTCACTGGGACATCTCTGTAGTTCACAGCACGTGCAGAATTGTCCTGGAGTTTTGAAGCATAAGTTCTTCACAAGCAGAGCAAAGCACAGGAGATGGGAGCCTCACTATGCTTTCCTCCAAATGAGCACAGAGGACAGACGTAATTCACAATATCTGAAGAGACAAATGCCAATCTAAAGTTCCTTGAGAATATAAATTAACTTAATATTCTCTTTGAGTTCAGCTCATGTGTAATCAGATTCCAGTCCAGAATCCTGTAAGAAACTAATGGCAAATTCAAATTCTAGCTAGCACTGTGAAGAAGAGTGAAACTGCATTCAGTATAACTGGAAATGCCAACATTATTTTCCATGGGGGGAAAAAAAAACCTTATCCTAGATTCTGTTTATCAACAGAGCAAAGTAGCACTTACTGACAAGGCAGTTGTAACAGCATAAGGTACTTCTGCTCAAGTAAGTACTTGGATGACACAAAATTTGAAGTGCTGCTGTATGCTGCAAGAACAAATTTTAAATGCTGCAAAAATACAGATCAGTAACAGTATTTTCATACTCGTTAATGCACAGACTGGATGCAGATGCTTACCATCAGTCTTCACACTAAACTTACACATTAGAAGTGAAGAAGATGAAAATTGTACAGCATTGGTAAATTCATTATATGGATTTTGAATATTCTTACATAAAGCTGTTTATATTAATCAGAAATTATAATTTTTCTAACACAGAGGTAATAGCTACGAATGATTTCATGCCAAGATATGCTGCATATACTAATAGAATGCAATAAATTTAAGATTTAATTAGGAACACCTCCCTCATAAGCTAAATTCCATGTCTGGAGAAGCACTGCACACTGCCTACAATAATACATTTATTTGCATTCAAACAACCTGTCTGGATGCAAACAACAAGGTCATCAGAAATAGCCTTATTCTAAGGAAAAATTTTAAATCCATCAAAATACAGGGATCAGATGCCAAGCAAAGAGTGACTGTTCTCATGAGAAATGACATTAATGAGATACACTCTTTCAAATTCTGAGAGCTGATTGTTGTTAAGTAAATGTATTTGCCCCCAATTACAAGCATGTAATAACCAAAGATAAGCGAATGAGCCAGGACTGAAGAATTAACCAGGTACTTCCACAAAGACTTACTTTCTGCTGCGGTAAATGAGACAAAGGTGACCACGAAGCTCATTACATTTGTTCTGAAGTCATTAACTTGGCAAAGCAAAACCGAAATAACTACTCTTGAGCATTGTGTTTCTCCTGACTGACTGAAGAGGTAGATACAGTCCTTCAACTGCAGAAACCAGGATCACCGAGAATGTCCTGTGCTGACTAAAACCGTCCCTCTGACAGACCTTGAACAGGCAGGGTGTGCAAAAGCACTGCTGGCCCATGCAAATGGAGCTACCATTCAGCCTCAATTTACTGGAATCCCATCTAAAATGCTCTCAGGCAATGCTACAAAGAATAAACAACGTCAGAGTATTGTGTTTCCCGGACTACAATAGTGGGAAGAAGGACGAATTGCCTGCATTGCAAATGCAGTAAAAAATACCTCTTAATTACTGTGCCTGGAGCAAAGAAAAATAACTCAGCATGGATGCTTGCTGGGTTACATACCAAACCAGTCTTATACTGAGCTGATTCAGTAGACTGGTATGCAGTGCTGGCTCACCGAGCCAATACAGTCTATCAGCTCCCGTGAAAGAAAAATTACTGCTGGGAGAATGACAGTCATTGAAGATCCTGAAAGCACTAGAGCTACCAAACATAATGGTTTTGACTTTTTAGGAAATACTGCACAATAGAGCAGTATTCATGCAGTATATTCCAAAGCAATTTTTGCAACCTTCTGGCAAGATGCAGATTCGTGAGAACGGTATGGAATTGGCACTGCATTTATAGATTTATCCTGGGGTAATGAAGACCATCCATACAGCTCCACACAGCTAAATGAAAATTATTATTCTGCTAGTCTCGAAACAACTTTTTCTGTCCTTAGAGACGATTGTGTAGCTGCTATTGCTTTCGTAAAGGTATTAAGTAGACCAGCTTTGCTAATGGCATATGACACACGCTGTAACATGTGACAAGCATATCATGGTATTATCCTCCCTAATTCACTATCACAAATCAAGCAGCTATGCTTCCATTGCTCGAGGTGGTAAACGAAATCTATTGGCATTTTATAAGGAAGACATTATATTGGGATTAGCATGGACTTCTACAAAGGGACTGGATGCCATACCTGAATTTCCCTGTGCCATGAACTCCAACTTTATAGCATGTGATGAAATGACATAAGAAGGATTTTTCTGAGCATGGGTCTCAAAGAAAAAAATGGTTGATCTCAGTTTCAGAATATTTGCAATAAAAGTTACAGAATTAGGGATCCAAATAAAGCAGATTTTGAGCAACAATTCAAATACTGGGGAACAACATGTTGGCTGGCAGTTAATTGCCCCAGATGTTGTTTATAATCTGCTGAAAGAAAGCTGAAAAAACAGATGAATATTCAAGCAAAGGTTTTAAAAAGAACAATTTTAAAAGCGATTCTACCCCATACTGATTCAGACGTCCATGTTGTTAAAGGTACAGCACAGATTAGCCACAAATCTTCTTGTGTTAGTAATTAAGGGAGGGGAGAGTTATACTGGGATGCACAAACTGATTTTCTCTACCAAGAAAGACTCATAAAGCATAGCATGCAAGATTATTTCAGTGAAAACTTGGAAAAAGGGAACAAGGAGAATTATGATGTTGTTTGTGCATGTTTTATCTTACAGCTGCCTTACTGTACATCTAGTTTGCATTCGAGAGAAAGATTTATTGCATTTCAGGTTTATAGAATATGTGAATTGTAGTGATACACTTTTGGGTGATAAATATATAAAGCTCAAGCTTTACACTGCAGCATGATCAGACAGGAAGGTCTTGTCTTTAACATAACTACCACTACTATGCTGCCTTTCAGGAAAGACAATTGTACCTGAGAAGAATCTAAAAACCACAAACGTCTCATTTCAATAGAATTTACCACGTAAGTATTTTCCTTAAGTGGTATCAACTGTTGAAACTTTTGTTGGTTCCTTTTGTTGTTTTTCCCCTATTTTCTCACAGAGCCCTGAGCTATCTCATAGGTTGTTATTTCTTCACAAATAGAGGAAAAACAGAATCAGCAAACAGATACAGAGACAGATAAACTAATCACTAATTTAAGTAGGGGAACTTAGTAGGGGAAAGCAGTGGAAGAGGGATAATTTTTATTGCATGTTTTTTTTTTTCTGGATTAAAAATAGTGCCCTAAACTGTTTGCTAACAACCTCACTTCCACCTTTTATTTGTGGCACCCATCTTCTGAGAACCATTCCTATTTCTGGGCTTAAACCCCCACACTGAGAGATGAGTAGTACTCCCAGACTAAAGACGTCTCTTCTGGAGATTAACCTTTCTCTGCAGCTGAACTCCTGCTGGGTTTATGACCCTACTCATAGATATTATGACCTTACTTGGAGTTGTACAATTTTTTTATCTGAAGGATTATAAGGAGTAGCAGAGGACACTAGAAATGAGAGAGGAAGATGTTTTGGCTACCCAGGGGAAAGTGAATGCAGAATGAGTTTATTGAATAGGAAACAAGCAAAAGTTCTAGATGCTATCAAGAAGAAAAATATAACTGCATTTGAATCTTTGGTATTTGTTGTCCTGAACAATGTAAATGTTGAAATGAAACTGGATTCCTGTATTAATTTCAAAATTCAGGGTTTCTGTTGCTGCATTATGGAGACCGAGAATTCTACTTTCTTCTTGCTTAATGCAGAATTTGGCTTATGAACTTTGGTATTTTGCACTTTTCTTCAAAATATTAGATACTGAACACAACCAGCCCTACATGTGGACTTGTGCTGCTGTTACATTCTTTCAGATGGCTGGATTATGTGTCTATTAGAGTTAAAACAATCATCAAATTTGTAGTCAGGAGATACCAGATTGCTGTAAATCAGACTGGAAAGTTCACTGAGAACTGCTGTCATTTCCCCAGCAACACAGGGAGAATATATAGACAAAGACTGAGCAGGCAGGAGCTTACTTTCATTCATATTCAGTTACAGGTGACATTTAAATGTGATTATCCAAGATATAAGCTATCAGTATCTGAAAGCCAAGGGAAAAATCCCTGTGAAGTTCTCAGAGACAGGAGGAAAAAAGTCTATTTCAATAGATGTCAGACATGAAAGTAGAGAGATAAAAAGAAGAGTACACAATTTCTCAGAGCTGTGCAAGAATAAAAGATCAAGAAGAAAAGGGTAATCAAGATAATAAAAGAACTAACCAAACAAACAAACAGCAGAAAGGTCAAGGAAGAGAATGGAATATAGAGTCTGGCATCAGGCAGACAACAATGCTTTAGGGATTGCATAAAAAATATTCTGGCAAATAAAAAGGGATGACACCAGCTTGGAATGGATCCAAGTTGGAGTTAGAAGAGAAAGTACATCTACTGTAGAAATGTGAGTTTAGAGATAAAGAGTTTAGAGATAAAGGGGAGGAGAGCTATGGGGCAGACAGATGGGGATTACTTCTCCAGCCCACTGACATAAGCACTGTGGCCAGTGGGGCTTTTCTGACAGCATTGTTTTTCTGCTCCTTCTGTAGAATTCATAGACTGTAAAGCATAGATTTAGTTAAATAGTGACATGATTTTTTACCTGATCCTTTGGTGATTTTTCATTTCCCTCCAGAGGGCAATGGTTTCAAAGAAAACATTTTGTTCTATGTTAGGCTGATTCCTCAGCTTGAGTATGAATTTATTTTTTCTCTTTTCTATTGATTGCAATCAGCCAGATTTAGATTGATCACAATTATATCTGCACCCTGCTGGCAGACAGTGACATTAATTCATGTCAAATTCAATTTATCAAAGATGAATTTCTTTGTTAAAAAATATTTGTCTGTAGAATGAATGCACCAATCTTAAAAAAAAAGTTCTATAATAAATAAAATTGTCGAAATACACTGGTTCTGCTGCTGCAAGCATGCTTTAATGTTTCCATAATCCCAGATAGTAAAAACATAGAAAAAATGTAGTCTAGAATGAAAATGTTCGAAGATCCAAGCTTGCAAAAGGTATCACTTGGGTATTTCTCTTCAATTCCTTTCTACTTAAAGATAATAACTGAAAACTTTGAACAAGAGATGGAACAGAAAGCTTTATACTGCTTTGGTAAGTAATTTTCTCATTTCCTTTAAAAGCCTTTGTAGATCCTCATATGAAAGATTAATCAGCTAAGACAAAACAAAGGAAGATTAAAAGCTTTGATCTTCCCAATCATCTTTCAATTGTCATTCATCATCCTCCCATTCACCTTCTTTCTCTGTTTCTTTGCTTTTTAATTTGATTAAAATTTAATTCAATTTAAATTGAAGCTAATATGTTTATTTTCTCATAGTAATTTTTGTGTTCTCAGCATACCACCAAACAGCACCCACAAGGCAAAAGTAACCATAAGAGCTGTCTGCTGAAGTGATTCAAACAGAAAGGTTATCTTCACAAATAATGCTCCTGATCCTGTGCTCTATTGTGAGTCGTTTTCAGGTATGACAATTTCTTGGCCTGACAGAGTATTTTAATCTGTTGGATAGAATTAGCCAAGCACTCCTCATTCAAGGACCATTTGAATGGATTTGCCAGCTGGGCATGGGCTAGTATTAGGGTTTCTGAAAGCCAGAGGGAGGAGATTGGTTACCAAAGAAACAAACACATCTTTAAGCAGATATAGCCAAGCTCAGTCTTAACCTGGTCTGGTAACCACTTCTGTCAAAAAAACCCAATCTTTCAGCTGCAGGTACAAGACAGTAAAGGAAGGAGATGAAAATTCTAGAACTGATGAGATTCCTCTTTTATTTTATGACAAATTACACATCACATTGAAGAAAATTCCCTTATCCTGGTTTAAAAACTGGCTACTGGGCAATATGCAAATTGGAAGCAATGAGATTTTCTATGGAAAGGAATTACAAATGCTATCAGCTGAAGGAAACTGTAAGCAGAATTTGTGTCTTTTTTTGTCTGACCATCCCAACCTTGGATGTAGAAGAGAGTGAAACAGTGGACAGATAACTGATGAACTTACCTACTTTTTGCAGTCATATTTTCTAGGGAAGTATCACATTTTGAAAACATCATTTGGTTCTTAAGTCCTTTGTCAAAGTGCTTTGTAAAAAAAGGGTTCATGTGAACTTTCATGAGCCATGTTCATATGAAGGTGAGAAGAACCATGCTTGGTGCTGCTCAGCCACAAATTACCATTGTCATGGTTTTCCTCTTTTTTTATTTCCCAAGTAAATAATTCTGCAGTGCACTAACACCTCTATTTCCTGCAGTGCTCCAGTTATGTTCACTTGATTCAAAGCCCCTCATTATTGGTCAGAAGAGAAATAGATGTTAAATGCACTTGCAAGCCATTGCTGCCCTGGAGAGTTTGAACCACAATGTGAAAAGGTAAAAGGCTTTAAGACTTTCCTCTGCAGGTAACTGGGTAGGACATGCCTTAGCGACTTAAGCCTTTTCACACAATAAAAAAAAAAAATAAGAAGAACGTTATTTGGGACTTATAAAATTAATCTTTGTGTCTCAGTGTTTACAACAGATCCAAAAGAAAACATGATATACAGGGTACCATCATAATAGAAAGTGTGGATTTCACTGTGAAGAATGATGGAGTTAAATGACAGAGATTTATACATGGTTAAATTGAAGCAAGGAGAGATGGTCTAAAGCAGGTCTCTCTTTAGGACTTCTTGGTTATCTAAGAAAGCCTTTTTTACTAGTCTGGTTACACAGAACATTTCTTCTAATGCCTTGAGCAATGCTCTAGGCAGACTAGCCTGAAAAACCAGGGAAGTGAGTGCAGTTTGCAGCTCAAAGTCAAACTTAACTGTAGCACGCTGAAAACACGTTTACCTGTTCCTGAAAAACATAGCCACGAATACAAACAACCCGGGAAAACTACTCGTAACCTCCTGTTTTCTTTCATTCTTCCAGACAGCGTGTTATGGGTGCCCTGTGTGCCTCAGCCTCCCAGAGGCAGACTGCACTCGCGATGAGATTAAATACTTTTTCCCCGCACAGGCTCCAGCCTGGCTGGGGCATTCAGGCTTGGGCTGCAGCAGGCGGGCGGGAGCTGCCTGGGAGGGGGTTGGAGGAAGGGGCTGCAGGGCCTGGTGCGCCCAGCGCACAGCACGGCGGCAGCGGGCGAGCCGGCTCCGCTCGGGGCGCCTGTGGTGGTCCCGCTCGGGGGCGAAGAGAAAGCCGTGCTAGAGATGGGAGATGACGGCGGGACGGGACGGGACGGGACTGAAACGTGGAGAAAACGTGGAGGAAACTGCCCGCGGAGGCGGTGGAGTCACCGTCCCCGAAGGTGTTTAAGGAAAGACTGGCCGTGGCACTCAGTGCCGGGGTGCAGCTGACAAGGCGGTGCTCGGTCATAGGTTGGACGCGATGATCCCAGAGGTCTTTTCCAACCTACTCGATTCTGTGATTCCGCGAGGAAGGCGACACCGCAGCAGCGCCGCCTCTCACGTGTGCACTGCACCTGACGGCGGCCCCAACCCAGCTGACCCCACCGCCGCCGCCGCGGCCTCCGGGGCAGCGCCGCGCCCCCCGCTCGGCTGAGGCGGCCAAGGGGCGGCCCCGCGCCTGCGCGCCGGGGCGGGGCGGTGGCGCCGGGGCGGGCGCGGGGCCGGGCCGGGCCGGGCTGGGCGGCGGCTGCGCAGCGCTGCGGGGGCTGTGGCGGCTGTGGCCGGGCGGCTCTGCGGACGGGGCGGGGGGACGCCGCGGGGCGCCGCAGACTCCGACTTCCAGCCGGCGGCCGGGCCGGAGCGTGTCAGCGGCGGCAGGAGACGGACGGTGAGCGGTGCGCCCGTGCCCGGCGTGCGAGCAACAAGTCCCGCCGCGAGTCTCGGCTGGCCGGAGTCTCCCCCGCGGCCGCGCAGGCCCGGGGGTCCGGCCGGGCCGAGGCCGGGCGGGACGGCGGGGCACAGCCGGGCTCGGCGGCTCTCGGGGCTCGGCGCCGCTCCCCGCAGCTCGCCGGCGGTGGCCCGGGCTGTGCCCTGGCCGCGGGTCCCGGCCGGGCGGGGCGGCCCCGGCCGCGGCGGCTGCAGGTGCCGGGAGCGCGGGGGGCCTCCCGAGAGCGTGTCCTGAGGCTTCGCTCCCGCCCTCCCTTGGGGTGCCTCCCGGGAGCCGAGGCCCAGGAGTTGTAAGAAAACCTCCCGCACTTGGTAGTGTACTCTCTCTGCGGACTTGTAGTGGGTTGTGTACGTCTGTGAACAGGGCGGGGGGGGTGGAACTTTAGACCCCCCCCCCTCCCGTGCGCTTCGGATGCTCTGGCAGCTCTGTGTTTGGAAACGGTTCCTCCGTGAAGTTTTCGCGCGGTGGTTTACGAAGCTTTGCGGGACTGAGTTAAAGCAGGTTGAACATGAGCTTCCAGTGTGTTTTACAGTCAGCAGTAGTTAGCGCACATCCCGGTTGGAGCGGCTCCGTTTTCCGAAAGCTGTATTGCTAATGCTCTTGCGGTGCTGCTGCTTTCCTAGCGGAGGGATCGAGGCTGTGTGCCGGAGAGACGCTACAGCCAGGCAACAAAGAACGCCGTGCCTGTGAGCTTGGTGAGACAGACCGCGTGAGAAAATTAAATTCACTAGTGTTTGACCTTACTGAAGAACATTTATATATAAACAAAGGCTGTCTAAGATAATAATACTCTTAGATGTCTCACATGGGACAGATCCACGAAAAATAACTTCACGAGGAGTGTTAAAAGGGGTAAATATCAATTGGTGCTGTGAGAGTATTTTGTTTAAAAATAAAGCCTTTATTGGAACTATTTAGGCATAGACCATATCTGTAGCTCACTTAATAGAGCAGAATACTTTCATTCTAGGTACGTGATGATTTATCGCTGCAGTCAGACTTCTAACAAGTGACTGATGGTGATCTTCTATGTGTTTGCTGCTTCTGGCTTCGGTTTTCCACTCCTTAAAGGGATCTCTCTAACCTTTTTGAGGATCGAGGTGTTTTTCATAAATTTGTTAAAAAAAAAAAAAAAAAAAAAAAAAAGGTGTATTTATATTGTCTTTAGATATCTGAGTCTTCAAGCTTTTGATTTTAATCTGTTGTCCAAATTTTCATAGTACCTAATTTTTTCTTATCATCATTTTAGAGCTGTTACTACAAATCTGAATGCCAAACACTTTAGAGCCTGGCTGGATTATACACATTTAAACTCTTTTCCAACATGCTGTGCTTAAAAAAAAAAAATCCAGTGTTTTGCATATTGAAAGCTTAACTAATGGTTAATGTCGTAGACACTTTTAATAAGGCGTCAAAAATATTACAGTATTTTGAAGCACTGTTGTAGCATGTTGCATGTAATTATCATTAATGTTAATAAAGTAACAGAGATTTAAATGTTAGTCCATGATCACTGAACTCTTTTTAAAGTATTTTTTTCAGAGTTTACATTCTTTCAATGTGTGTCCAATATGTGGAATAGCAGTGGATGGTGATTTTTTTTTTCTGTATAAAATTAGCTGATGGTAGAGGCTGTAATTTTACATAGTTTTTATTAAATTTCTTCTCAAAAGTTCTAAACTTAGAAATGTGCATCAAAATATTTCTACAGTAGAGTGATTTATCTGGCTTCAGGAATCTGCAGGAGTTACTTATGACCTTTGAGGGGTGACAGGCATCTTTCAGTACCACAGCAGTACATGATGTAGAACCACTGAAAATGCAGTGCAGAGGCTGGGATTCTTACCAAGAGCTGTGGACACAGAAAACTTAATGCATTCTGAAGTTCATGTGCATCCATTTATTGTCCCTTGTTTATAATAAAATAATTACATACATTGTAATAAAATGATTGTATTTTCTTAATACTTCATTTGTTCTTTTAGTTTACATCTCCTGCTATACTTAAAAGTTGTAGGCTTTTAAAAAAACCTACAGCGTTTTTAGATGCAAATTCTATTATTATGTCTCTTCAAAGATTGAATCTTAACATCAGATGCTAAAAGTTTTAACTATCTGTTTCAGCTACTGTTTTTTTCCCAGTTTGCACTTTGAAGTGCATTTCTTTTACAGTGTTAGGCTTTTAGAATGCTGAAGGCTAAAATTTCAAACTTCCTATCTAGCAGGATTTGTATTTGTATTCTTGTGCCATGTTTAAAATTTTTAGATGTTTAGCAGCTGACATTTTCGAACTACTTTCTGAGGCACTGTTGCAGAAATGCTTGACATTACGGTATTTGGAAGGCTAATTACTGCCTTGGTCATGCATTCTAAAACCTCAACACTTTTTGTAAATATTAATTAAATACTGCTCTATTGTTTTCCTTTTAATAATGGCCAGAGAGAAGCATTTTTGTATTTCAAAAGGTTTGCGATATGTCCCTGATACAAAACTCGGTGGAAACAATTTAAGTGGTGGTTTTGAAATCAGGTCTGCTGGCAGAATTGCTTTTCTAGTGTAGTTATCTACCTTGGAGCTTTCTTCAATACAGCGGTTCTGACAACATTTTATGTACACATCCTCTTTCCTGCACTCTCAGTACAGCTAGACAAAATGTCTTAAGTGTAGTTCAGGCTACAGTATGAAGCAGAAGACAGAGGAAATTATAACTAAGTTTATATAGCAGGCTATTTTAAAGTAAGCTTTTGGGCTTTGTTGTTGTTTTTTTTTTTTTTTTTTTTTTTAACGGGAGGTGATCAGCTGTATGTGTCTGGTTGGTAAAGACTTGTTTTATAATGCTGAAGTGTCTCATTGCACATTTACACATAGCTGTGTGGGAAGAAAAAAATGCTGTGACTCTCAAAGCTTGCATCTCTTAAATTAGAAAGCAAATACAGATGCTATCAGTAATGCACACTTCTAAAAGGAATGCCCCAGTTCCCTGAAGAAAGACCTAATCTTGCACACTTCTCTTTTGGCAGAAAAAGGATGTAATGTTGCATTTCTTTAAAGTTGTGGAAATGGTTTGAGTACCTACTCAGCATATTGAGATTTGGGTTCAAATCCTTCTGCTCTTTAGGGGAGCAGCCAGTTCCCAAAAGGAATGCCTTAACTGTCAGACTAGTGGGTGTTTCGGTTTGATTCTTGAGGAGTAATAGTCATTTAGGAAGGGAGTGAATATGTATCCCAGGGACTGGCTTGATCAAGTACAGAATAATGATATAGTTTCAGGTCTCCTTCTTACAGAGTGTTGGAAGAGTAAAGGAAAGGGATCTTTATTGGGGGTGGGGTTTTTTCCCCATAGCATAATGTGAAATTTTGAAGACTTAAATCTCTGATCTTTGTTTTTTCTTATCTGACTCAGCCAGTTCCTACTCAAGTTGAATATTAGATATTTGAACCTGTACCTGTAAAATGACCTTTTCATTTTAGAGCATGTCTTGGTTGTTTATCTGTGGGTTGTGGAGTCTAGTAGGTGGTATGGCATTTAGGTTCCCTTGTGGATCTAATTCTGCTTTCTTCTAAGATGCCAAATAAATAGATAGAGAAATGTAATTGTTTCCACATACCCGTGATTATTATCTGTTACAATAGGTCTGGTCAGTGCCTTGCGTTTCCTTAAATGATTTGCCTGTTGCATCATGTATCTATTCTGGTCTGCCATAATTGTTTTCTGAAGAAAAAGTAATGAATAAGAAATAGCTAACAGGTTTTGTTTGAACATTTTTAATACTTGGTTTTGCCTCTAGTGTTCTATTTTTAAAATTTCAATTCAGTGGTTAGAGAAAAGGCTTGACTATTGATACATGTGACAGTACAGCTCATTGTCTTTAGTGTCTAAATTTGCTATAATTTGTCAGCATAGAGAGTAAACTCCTCATGTCCTGCAGAAGTCTAACAAAAGGGTAGATGTTAAATAGAAATTCTGGGAAAATATAGCTTTTCTTAAGAAACAAATGATAGAAACCAAACCATAATTTTCATTCTTGTATCAGGATGCATCTTCTGAAGAAACTATTTTAGGTTATGCTTGGTTGTTTGTCCATAACAGGTAGTTCAGAAGACTCTCAAATGTGGGAGTTTTTTTGGGGAAAAGCAGTTTAAAACCAGGAATGATTCCTGGCAAGGATATATGAAAAGTGATAGGAGAGTTAAGTAATCCTTTACAAAAGGTATTATGAGCACTCAAGTGTGGTAATAGTATGTTAGCATCTAAATCAACCTGGGTACATGCATCAACTGAATAGTCAGTGTGAATTGTCTTGTGTGAAGTTGTTCAGTGATTTCTTCAAGCTCTCTAGAAAGCTGAATTCAGTAAAACCATAAACCTTTGATAACTGGGAAGTGCCAGTGAAACCTCAGCATCTGCTCTTTGACCTGGTGATGGTGCTGGGAGGTGGCTGGTATGCATTTCGAGTCTGTTTCCAAGGATGAGTGTGTATTTTTAAAGTCAGGAAGGAGAGGCTGGATAAGTGTTCATTTAGGTACCAGTAGTGTTGAGTGGAGTTCTGGGTACGTATGTGTGAGCTCAAAGGAGGACAATGTATGCTAGAGTAGAGCCTGAAAGAGTCACTTCTCATTTTAACAGTATATTATGAAGAATATGTGAGCTGTTAGCTGTGTAATGTCATAGGAGTGACTTGTGTTTAATAATGTGTACATTAAAGAGGAATAAACTTTAAAGAGTTTATCTGAAGGTGGATAAAATATAACTGGCATGGTGTTATGGTAAAAACACTATTGAGAGAAATTACTTAGCATTTGAGGTTTGCTGGAGCCAAATTTTGGTCTTGGTTTGGGTGGCAGAGAGATCAGCAGGGTCAGCTCTCTCCTGAATATTCAAGCGTAAACCCAAGTGTTTCCTTAACTGGGGCGATCTTTACAATTAAGGTCAGTGGAGGTGATATGCTTTGGTAATGCCTTCTCTGTTAATCACTTATTCAGAAACTGGTTTTTAATGTGGCAGAAGACTAGGGAGGGAAGCAAGTTTGTCTGCATGGTGTTTGTGGTACTGAGTTAAATTCTTTAGTATCGCAGATACCGTGGAAACTTTTTCCTTAGAATGTGATGCCTTTGTGTGTAAAGCTAAGACCTCACCTTAATATCAGATCATGCAGTGTTCCTGCAGTGTTGTGGTTGAGAGCTTGTGATTGCCCATGTTTGTCTTGTTTTATCAAATTGCCATTTACTTGTCAGCTACTGTTAATGAAACTTAAGAGAGATTAATTACAGGTTAATTCAATGTACCTTGGCTAAAATAATTAAAGTTTCTTATATATAAAAACGGTGTTACAGATAACTGCATTGTGCTTTATAGGAATCACCTGCAAGTCTTGTATTTGCTAAGAAAGCATGTTGCTAATTCCTTTGGTGTATCTTATTTTCTGAATGTTCTCTCATCTCCGAAAGCAAAGCTCAAGCCTTTGGGTTAAGCATTGAGATTTGAAACAGGTGAGGGTTTGGATTGCATAGGTTTGTATCATATTGATTGTACTTCTTATAAATGTATATCTTTGTTTTCAGAGAACAAATCTCTTCTTCCCAATGCAGAAAGGCTGTCTGATGTCAGCAGAGAAACTGAGTCCTCTCTTACTGGGACAGTATAGCATTAGTGGACACCACGTGCTTTTGCAGAATCAGTTCCTGTAGGATCAAGCCGTGATGGAATTGCTTAGTGCCACTATGCAATGACATTTACATTTTGTTTGAATGGTATTAAAAGTCCCCAAATGCAGGACAGAAGGAGATTTGTTTAAAATGGAGCTGGGTATATGTATGTAAAGGTGATGATTGTTGTTGTATAAGAGCTAAAGCCAACATAAAACAAGCTCTTACCATTTAATTTTGTTTCAGTAGTCAAGATATGTTCTAAATTAGTAACCTAATTACTTACAGGCAGGAATTAACACAGTGTCTTAGTGTAAAGTGGGGTAAAAGCTGATCAGCTCAACGTTGTCCTCTTGGGCTGACTGACTAAAATGACTTGTGAGCTCCACGGTATTGGTTTTGTTTTTGACAAGTGGAATAGTCTGTTTCGCATATTTATTTTTTAAGAGTATAAACAGCACTAAAAATCCATTTGAGCCTAAATTTTTGTTAGATTTGTAGACTCTTTCAATGGAATTACCAATTTAATTCTTTCCTGTTCAGAGCATATTAACTGTGTGTTGTGATCGTCTCTCAAGATTTTAACTGTTGTCATCAAACACTTCCTGGTGAAGTGGTGTTGCTTCAAGATGGTACAATGAAGGCTAGCTAGAACTCTGAAGAGGCAAGTTACTTTGCTTCAGTTGAAAGAGGAAAGCAGCAATTTGAGGATTCTACAGTCAGGTAGAATCAGACACTTTTCTGCCTTTCAGCCTACTTAGGTTTCTTCTTTCTTCATTAGTTCATCAAGCAAGTTGTAAATAGTAAGGACTGAAAGTGTATCCCAAGAAAAGCTGGGAATTGAAAAGGTAAATGTCACTTGTACTTCCTCCCAAAAGAAAAAATACTGGGGATGATTTTAAGATAACAGGCAAAAAGCTATTCAGTTAAAATCTGGTGTTTTTTGCATATTTTGTAGGTCATTGATTTCTTTAGACTTTTGTTAATTTTGAGGTAAGGAGAAGTCAAAATGAAGTGCAATGGAGAGCTATTTTTTCTTGACTGAAGAAAGAGAACTGAGCATCTAGTAATATATCTTGAAGCAGCTGTGAAGAGTTGGTTTTGGCTTATAGCTTATGAAGTAATTTTTAGGTTAGAGGTTATTTTTTGTGTCTGTTTTATTTAGACTAGTACACTTACTGCCATTAGGGATTAGTCTTAGGATCAGTTTTGAGGAGTCATGATATATTGTTTTTCCATAGATATTTCCTGATTTAATGTGGACTTATATTTCTGACCAGGCTTTTTTGGCCCCTTGTTCATCTTCTTGCATTCTTTCCTCCTGCCGACCTTCAAACATGAGTCTCTCCATCTTGTTCTCTCTGAATAGGGAAGATGGGCAAAACTGGAAAGGAAGCAAAGGTTCTGTGTGTTGGATCACACCACTTCTCTTTCTTTTGGGAGGAAGGACAAATGACATTTACTTTGTCAATTCCTAACTTTCCTTGGGATGCATTTGCTGAAATTTGTCCTCTAAAAACATGGTCAGTTTTCTCAGCTAGTTGCTGTGCTGCATTGGGCTACAAGATTAAGAGCTGCTTTTTTTGAAGCTTGGTTTGGTTTCAGAAAGGAGGGGACTGAAGAGCTGGAATAACTCAACAATATTAACGAAACAATACTACAACAATATAATAACTGTAGACTCCTTTCTACTAAAATGTCATTTATGTTTCTGTGTTGATGGATCAGTTTCGATCAGCAGTAGGGCCCACTGTTATGAGTTCATCTGTGTGATGCTGAACTTGGGATCTGTATGATGTACTTGTTTGAGAAAGCAGCCTGAGAAGTTAAATACCTCAGTTAAAGTTGAAATGGGATGATCTGCAGAAATTAAGTTAGGCCTGCTTACTGTGTACCAACCTCTTTTTGAAGCCTTCTGTAGTAGGAAAGTATTAAATATTTACATATAAGTTTTTTAAAATTTAACAACTTGAGTTGCTGACTTGAATTTATATACACTTTATCCCCTAAGCCAGTTTTTGACCTCTGTTGGTGAGAACTTTGTACAGTTTCTCCTTACGTCAATATTTTTCAAGCTTTTTCTATACAAATATTTAATGAATGCTGCTGCATACCTAAATGGTTGGGTAGTAAATGTAGGCTGGTTTGTGTTCCCTCTTAAGTGCGTACTCTTGTCAAGTCTTAGAAAGATATTTAGCTCTGTTCATTTGATACCATGTGTTAGTGCTCCCTAGAACTTACGTAGTTGGTACTTCCTGTAATAATTGAAATTCCATACAAATCTTTAGTTCTTGATGTCTAAAGCTAATTTGAAATTGAATATTCAGCCTTGAAAGTACTTAACATGATTAATTGTGCCTGTTAAACTTAATTGCAGTTTTTTTAACAGTTCACACTGTGCTTCTGACACTTTCTGGTGAGATTGTGGGGTTTTTTAATTCTTGGATGGATTTGTGATGATTTGCACAGCTGATTCCTTCTACTTTAGAAGAATTTAGATTGCAGCTATGGCTCTGGGAAATCTTAATTTTATTATACCAGTTTTTACCTTTTCCTGCTCAGCTCCTCTGCTGTAGTTCATTTGCAGAATTAACAAGTGCTTGTTCCTTGGTCATTGTGGTTCATGGTGTGCTCTCTGATCCAAACAGCTATGCCAGTCTTAGCAATGTAGTGGCTGAGGTGGCAGCACATGTTCCCTCCTGACAGTTCTGCTTTTGGCATCAGTGACTTCTGATGGGAGCAGTCTACAGCTGAGGATAGTAACTTAATCTGCTACAACAAGATTTGCTAGAGCTTGTCTCTCAGCATCTTTAGTTTAAGCTTGCTATTCTTTTAGTTCAGACTCGTATGAAGCCTTATTGTTTTATTTGGAAAAGAAAAAACACAAGGAGAAATTGTAATTTACCTTACTTTATGAACTCTTCACAACAAATTCCGTGTTAAACTTGTGACTTCTACTTCAAGAAATCCATAAGTAGCATATTATTGCTGACCATCGCACCGTTTCAGGTATCAGATTTATATGTTATTTTATTATATTTATAGGTATATTTCTGCACATTTTTGTTGAGCAGGTAAACCCTGTGGAAATGCACTGCATCAGTTGAATATACAGAACAACAGGGTGTACAGACCAAAAGCCAGATAGAGACAGTGGTAAAGAGTGTAAGACCTGTTACTCTTAAGACTGAAATGTTGTGCATGGGAGCTGTGTAAATGGGTACTCTAAAGTCTAGAAGAATAAGAAAGTGTTAAAAGTATGTTTATGGGTTTAGCTTGCTAAATCTGAAAGTTCTCTAATAAATACCCCTTGTTTGTATTCAGAATTCAGAACTGGTCTTGAAAGAGTATAGGTGCATACTTAGAATGATTTGAGTTAGTAGAGCATGAAGGTATTCATAAATCTCACTGACCTCAAATAATAGATTCTGATTTCAGTACCTAATTTGTAATATGATTTTTTCCCTCTAACTCAGCGTATTTTTAATCTGTGGATGATAAATAAATATCTGGAAACCAAACTGTTTCTTTTAATTAATTTAGAATTCATCGAGAACAAAAAGGTTATGAATGCTGATTCTGTTGGAAGTGTTCTAGATAAATCTGACTAAAGAGTTTTTTAATATAAAATGTGAGCTGGCTTCAGGTAGAAAATACATCTCAGACAATTATCTTCTGACAGATTGGTCAATTGGAAAAAGGCATGTGAAGCTTTTGGTTCAAGTTTCAAAATGGCTGGGAGTGATGGACCACCTGTGGGATACCTAAAACCAAACCATGGTATACCTAAACCCTTCTATTTTTGCTTTATTATTTCTGCTTTGCAAAAATAAATTTTGTTACTGCAGGCATTGTAGCCTTGGTATTGCTGGAACAAAATTTTCTGCCTGCATTGCTGAGATGATTTGCAGTCTCTGTGCACCAAAGAACCACAGCTACACTCAAATACTTTAAATTAAGTGGGATATTATTAACAGAATATCTCTGGTAAACAGAAATATATTATAAGGATAGAATCATTGATTTGATTTCAAAAGTTGATTTCTGCAGCTTTGAAGCAAAAATCACAGCCTTGACTTGAAAAAAATTGAATTCATTATTGTAAATATTGGGTTTCCTGTCTAATTAGTCTGTTGTCTCCACCGATAATCATCAGTGGTTGTAGTGAGTGTTTGAAGTGACAAAACAGAAATCATGAATAACAGGTAATGTACGTCACAAAATTAGTTTTTTTCCTTTGTAGCCGATGGTAAAAAGTAGCAATAAAGTGTAGAAATTCCATCAAGATTCTCTCAAAATCAGATATACCTGCTCTGATTTGCCTCACTTGCACTGTTGATTGATTTAGCACTTAAGGATTAAACCCAGTGACCAGAATTGCTGGTTGGTTGTTCCGAGTATAGAATCCTAGAACATGCTGATTTGGAAGGGACCCCGCAGGGATTGTCAAGTCCAGCTCCTGGCCCTGTGCAGAACTCCCCAAGAGTCACACCCTCTGTCAAGAGTGTTGTCTAAGTGCTTGTCAGGCTGGTGCTATGACCACTTCCCTGGGAAGCCTGTTCCAGTGCCCAGCCACCTTTGGGGTGAAGAACCTGAAGAACCTTTTCCTAATACTCAATCTAAACTTCCCCTGACACAGCTTCATGCCATTCCTTTGGGTTCTTCACTGGTGACCAGAGAAGAGATTGGTACCTGACCTTCTGACTAATTGCTGTGTGAACAGTGTTGGAGCTCTTATTCAGGAGGTCAGTATTTTTCTGATGTTATTTGAAAAAGTTGCTGTTGCTCTAGATGCTCTGGTTCCAGATAGAATGGTAAAGTCATCCTAGTGTTCCTGGCTTGTTCAGAAAAAGTATTATCTGGGTGGTTTTGGTCTGTTGCATTCTCCCACCTCTGAAAAATTTTCAGTATTAAATGCTTCCTTAGGGCAAGAACTTGTGTTCTCACTGTGCAAATCTGTGAAGGGTAATCTTTCAGCCTTGCTTTTGTTTCCTAGTATCACACAGAGTATATGTAACAAGTGCTCAAGAAGGGGTGATGAAAAAGAAAGTAATCTGCAGAGCTGTTAGTGAAAAACCTCTGTCTGTGAGGCGTTAGGACAACAGGAGAGGAGCTGCTTTCGCTGTTCACAGTGTATCTGCTGGCTTAGAGGTTGGACTAACCTACTGAACTGTTTAGAAAATACTAATACTGCTTCACATTTCTGCTAACCTCTCATGAGGAACTCTAAGCCACAAAGATTTGCTTTTGTACTTCTGACAAATGGAAAATACAAAACTGAGTATCTACTGCTACTTCTGGCACTTTCTTACTATGACACAGTATTTCCCAAACTGATTTTACTTGCCTTGTATATGACATTTCAAATCTCAGTTAAAATTCTTTGCTAAAAGTATTTTCAGTCTACCAGACATTGCCCGAAGGTAAAGTGGCTTCATAATTAGACTCTTTGGTGTCTGTCAGTGACAGTTGCATGTTCTAGTGAATAAAAATGGAATTCAGAGTTGGTGCCAAGACAAAACCTGTCACCTGGCCAGGACCCTGCAGAGCCATACTGCCCGATGCACTGGCATGCCAGGGAGCGAGCAATCTGTTTTCTGGGAGCCCTGTTCTCTTTACTTGTGATTAAAATGCAGGTGCCTGAGCTAATAAGTTGTCAAGAACTTGGATTGCCTAGTTAGCACAGCAGAGACAGAAATTAAATTTATCATGGTTTATTAATTTTAGGCCACTGCTGTTTGTGCTGGACTCAAGAACTTCACTGTGTCACTTAAGTCCTCCAAACTTCTATCTGCAGGCTTTGCTATGCAAAGTTTCCCAATCTCTTACTGCTTAATGGGAATATTGATAAAATATTTCTACTGCAGATTTAATTTTTTTTTTTCGGGCATTATACTGAGTGGTCCTTTGAAAATTGTGCTAGAAGACTGTTTTTAATTGACCTGTAGTCATGACATCCTCATTATACTCTCAACTCTGTGGTGAAAAAAATTTACTGAGGTCCTGACATCTCTCCCCTTGACACATGGGGGATGAAGGGAGGCAGCATCATTGCCCTCATAATACTATTTAGCTGCTATAGCTGTGTGATAGCTTGACTAAAATTATATTCTGGTATTTGCATGTCTTTTCCAGCTCATGCAACTATTTTGTTCATTTTGTGCACTGCCTTTAATAAAATGTTAATGACTTTTGTAAGCAAACAAGTTTTTTCCTCTTAACTTTTGTCAAATAGCCTTTTAATTAAAAATGCAGGCTTCAACTCCTGTATGCTGTTCCTTATCTGTACATCTCTTTGTGTATTTACTTCATGTGTAAATCATGTCACATCTCTCTAATTTACACTACTGGTCTTTACACCATAATGATTCTCTTAAGAAGATGGGCAAAACCTATTCTGGGTGAATGGTCTACTCTACAAGACTTTAAAACAATTCAGCTTTGAAAAATTTGTATGTCATCAAAAATTGCAGTCATTTTGGTGATGAAGAGAGACCACTGTTTTATATGCAGATGATCTCAGAGCTCTTTGCTACTGAGAATGGTAGTATCTTTCTCTAGTTTGTTTTCTGCCGCATTATTCTGATAAGGTGGCTCTTGGAGAGCTCTAGTCATGCCAATGCCAGTGTGAAAATAAGTGATAAAGTGCATTGTGGTATAAGGTAGAGGATGTCTGCATCTTGCAGAATCATATCTGAAGTTCAAGTGGGAGACCTGGTAAGAGGAAACAGAGGATGTAACTTGATTGCTCTGAAACATGGATAAACATACTTGATGAGGGGTGGGTGGTGTGCACTGCTGCACCTTGAAGTGCAGCTGTGCTGCTCCAGCGCATTGTGAGAATTTACTGCTGTGAAGTCTTGAAAAAAGTATGTTTAGGAAACTGTAGTCTTCTGTTTAAGCAGATCGAAGCTCTTCAAATTGCTAGGCAAAAGAAGGACCAAGTATTTACAAACTTGACGGTGACAAATGTTCATACATGGAGCAACTAGAGTACTTGCAGCCTGTCAGATGGTAGACCCATGGTTAGGGTCAGGATAAAGCTGCCTGTCTCTAATGATGACTGCAGTGAAGGCCTAAGACTGTTCTGCTGTTATGGCTCTGGTGCTTCACAGTGGTTCTTGGTGTTTTGTCTTCTAATTTTGCTGCTTTTTCATGTTGCTTACAAGGTAGATGCACCAGACTGAGTGGTTGTAATTTTTACGTACATAACTTTCAGTTTACTTTTCATCACATTTCATATGTTGGGATTAGAGAAAATTTGCTTTCTTTCCTTCTACTCCCCTGTCATAGAGAGAAAACAGTTTATCTCTTTCAGTGGACCATAACTTTCACTCTTTACTGTTACCATTTGGCTGACCTCTTTGATCTGAAAAACTTTGTGTAAAGACAGTGGCAGCTTCCCAAGCAGCATACAGAAATGCTGATATTGGCCCTGAGCCCCATATCCAGTTAGCATTCTTGCTGTCTGTTCTGTCATCTTAGCCTTGCCCTTTGACCCTGGATTCTAATTCTTATACAAGCAGGGTATTTAGATTACTTTGACTTTGCTGTTGTTTTGATTATTACTAGACTAGATAATTACTCTGGTTTCTCCAATAATGGGCTTCTCCTTATATCATTTAGTTCTAGACTCTCCCCTTTTTTTCTCCCAATTTTCCTCCTCTGTGTTTTCATTCCTTTTTCTTGACTTTTCTCAGGAAAAAACAAGATGGGTCCTCCTTAGCATTCCTACTGTGTGGAGCTTGAACAGCAATTGAAGCCTCCACACCTGGTTTTGCAATAGGGCGAGGCTGACAATTTTGTGTCAAAAAATGCTGAGAATATTTCAAGTTGTCCTGACTGTCACTGATGGTGAATGCCATTATTTATGGCATGTTTTAGTAATCAGTTTTTTCTCAGACTGACTTCATAATTGTAACACTGTTCTCCACAATGTTTCAATATCATAGTGCTAAGTGCAATCTTGTACTTGACGAGTGTTAAGTTGCTGATTTGTTTCCGCCTCTAGAGGAAGACACCCGTCTGTGTGGTGGCAGCATCCAGGACTGTCATTTTGCTGAGGGGTTTGCAAAGTAATACTTTAACTCAAAAGTTGATATTTTTACAATTATGTAAAGATGAGTTTAAGAAAGAAGTACCTTATGCCCAGAATGTTATGGTTCTTTTTATTCAAGGTATTAGTATAGTAAAACAGATGAAGACTAATTTACTGAAGACATTATTCTTTAACCCAAAGAAGAACTGCCAGATATGTTGCTAACCCTCTCATATAAGCTTAATTAGGGAAATTTGGCTCTAGTTTTGAAATTATTAGTACTTTGTGTTCAGTTGGATGGCATTGGTGTTCTTATAAAGCTTCAACTTTCTAATTAGTGTGTTCCAAAGGAGTCTATGCTCTGGTGGTTCTGGAATGCTTAGTGAAGACACTTACTTCAAGTGGCTGTAAATGAGAGAGTTTACAGTTTGTCTCTGGGATTATTTTGGGACACTGAGTTTTTACTGTCTAATTCAGAAATGCCTGATGGCCAAGATAGAAGTATTGGGGTAATAAAATGTTGTGATGTTTTCTTTAGAGAGATTTAACAGGTATGTTGGTGTAGTGCATATGTATGTGTTTGCATCACTGGTATGTATAACTTGTGCATACTTACTCTTCAGGTATTTGTTTAAGGGGTTGGGTGTGTGATAGATTCTTCCAGGTATTGCTCAATAACTTTTTTGAATGTATTCTTAATGTTTACTGCCCTTTTGTGTAATATGTATCATTCATTTACTGAGTGGTGAAATGCAAAGGTATCCTGCATTTATGAGTTGAAAGCATTCTTACATCTCTTCCCGCTTTCTTCTTAAAAAATATCTCAATTGCTGAGATCTGACATTAGCACCAGGAGGAAATCTTTCCTTAAGAGAAGTTTCCGCATCTTGCATCCATTTTTTATTTTGGCTTAACTTAATTTTTAGTGCACACTCACTTCAGTTAAGTGATGTCCTAATAACCTACCTCTCTTCTACTTTTATATTGAGTAACTTGTTTCAGGTGACAAAGTAAAAATTCTTGAAAGGTAAAGTGAGGACAAATCAATTTTGAACTTGCACATAAAATTAGGAAGAGTGACTGGCTGTTGGATTGTGATTTCCATTTTCTCTTGCTGTTAACATTTTCTTTTCTACAGTGGGTCATAGTAGGTAATATGAGTTTATGGAACCAGTTTTGTTGTCAGACGTTTGAATGTTTTAACAATGTGGCAAAATGTATGTTTAGTTTAGGTTTTTGGGGGATTGGTTTGTTGTGGGGATTTTTTAATAAGTAATTGTGTACTTGTTATTATAAGCAAGTGTAAAGTACAGGTTAACATACATTGCACTGTTGATCCATTTCACTGGCAGAGAATATTAAAGATGACTGAGATTTTTTTTTTTTTTTTTTAATGGAAATCAAAATTCATTATTCAGCTTTCAGTTCATGAGTTGGGTGGGGGAAAATGGCCTTAAAGATGCTGCTGAAGAAGGAAAACATTTTAAAAAAGTTTATAACTGAAGAGTCATCTTCAATTTGATTAGTGTAAGAATTGAGAAGAAAGACTTTCTTAAGTTCAAATAATGTGTTGGAAGTTCATTATACTAAAAGATTCACTCTGTGATTTTAGACAAAGAAAAGTTTCTGCTAATTCCACTTTTCTAAGTGTTGAATTTTTGTTTCTTAATATGACTTGAGAGTTCTGAGGAGGGACTTTGCCATTTTGCTTGCCAGTGTTTCTTCCTGGCTTCCATAGTCATGTTTAGTATCTTAGTTCAACAACTCAAGTGATGACACAGTTTTCTGGATAGGATTATTGCACCATTACGTGCCAAGTTTTCCTGCCTTCATGTAGAAAAGAGTCTTACATTCCTGTGAATTTATCACAAATTTCTGTTTTCTTAATAAAAAAGAACACGTGCTTTAACAAAGTTTCAGAAACTGAATGGTCTTTCTTTGATTGAGGAAAAGAGTTGAACTGTGGAAAAACTGCAGTCACAGTTAGGTACTTGAATTCGCTTTGCAGAAGTGAGTTTGTTCCTGTCAGGAATTTATTTTGATTCGTGTAACAGATTGCTAACATTAGGCCCAAGAGTCCACTTAGATTTAATAGGAAAGAAAGAAACTGTTTTTATAAGGTACAGAAGGTCTCTTAATGTTAGGTCTTTATAGCCTTGTGAAGTTTTCTCATGCATTTTTATTATGAAGTGTCGTCATGTAGGTTATTCGCAGAGCATTTGATTTTCACCTCCTATAGTGAAATTTTGTTAATGCTTCACATAAAGTATTTTTCTGTGCATTTGCAATGTGGCCTGTGTTTTAAGTTACTGCATAGTATAGGTTTGTACAGCAGGTTTCCTTTATAGTGTGACCCAGGAATCAGCATGAGTTCTTTGGTCATGCTTGGCATTGCTCCTTCAAGTTTATAAGATCATTATGATAAATACTGGGAAAGGTGATTTGTAATTTTTGTCCATTCCCAGGAGATTATCTGTTTAATGACTTCTGTTGCAGAAAATTAAAATCTATCTCTGTTATTGTTGCCCATTTTTAATAAAGGGGGGGGGGGGAAGGGAAAGCTCTTGCTTCTGAGTTCTATTTACACAAAGATAATAGAGAATACTAGTTCAGTATCTTCAAGTAATGAATGTGCAGAGATGTTCAGATACTGAACTTGCCATGTTAAACACTAGGGTGATTAATTTATCATTTTTATTTGGGAGGAAATATGCTCAAAAATAAGTGCAAATTTTGTGGTGTTTTACACCCACAGTGGTATGCTTTTTAAGAGAAACCAATACTTCCCATTTAACTGCCCTGTTTACATCATCAGGAGAATATGCAAAAGGTTGTAGGTGTGTGGTTGGTTTTCTGTGGCAGTTTGCTTTTTTGGTAGATTTTGTTTGGGTTGTTAAGGATGAAAAGAATCAGTACATGTTGATGAGATTTTTTGCAGGAGGTGAGGAGGACTCACAGAATATGGTTCTGTAAGATGTGGTCCCGTTTGGACTTGTTTCCCTACTGCCAGGGCTGGGAGTTTGTACTTGTCTTTTTTCTTACCTCCTTACCTCCCTGGTCTCAAAACATTTGCTCCTGACCCTTATGCCAATCTTGTCACCTTTCAGATTATTGTGATCTGTTCCAGCATGCCAATTTAACCAAAACCAAACCAACCAAAAGTATTTTGTGACATTTTGCAGTCTTGGTAAATTAAAATGACTTGAGGTAATGGCTCTACAACCCAAAAGTGGAGAGCATAAGGGAGCAGTCAAGAGCAAGAGTAATGAGACTGCAGGTCCTTGGCAGCAGCAAACTAGCACAGCATAATAGTCCAAGGAATCATACTGACAGTCTCTTTTTTGGTTCTTGTCATAAATTCATGAACTACAGATTCTGTTTGGAAGGCTGCAAAAGTAGGGCACACTTGAAAGCCTAGTCAGCTTTGTTCTGTTCTAGCAGTTGGCAGAGTTAGTTATGCACAAACATATGAATTATATGAGCTCCCTGAAAAAATTACTGAAATGTTTGCAAATATTAAGTAATGAGACTGACACAGTGTAAAGAAACTACAGCACTGCAAATTCTCAACAGTTTTTTTCAGCGTGCAAAACTTTGAGCTTTGACTTCTCCATTTGTCTTCTCAGGACTGAGAAGCATCCCAGGAGATTTCATGGACATGAATTTGGTTAAGCATAATCCTCTGCCAACTTCAACGGTCACCCATTGGTTCTTTAGAGGATACATTTGCCATAGTTATCCATTGCACTTGTCCTGGCTGAGAAGAGTTTCTTTCTTCCATAGTAGCAAGGGCTTCTGTCATTTATGTCCAGCAGGGCATCTCATCATAGTAGTAATACTGAAGTGGCTGAAAAAATTTGTATACACTCCCATGGCTGGTACACCTTTTCTGGAGTTCCCTCCAGAAAAATCAACTACAGATTATGCTAACTAGACAAAGAAAACCTTACACCCATGAAGAGAAAATCCTTCTGAAGGAAAATTTTTAAATTTAGGCAGCAGTTTTTTAGGGATTTGCTCAGTGAAACAGTAACCACTGTCTCAGATGAATTTAGGAATGAAAATCTTGTGATATCAGAGACCTGAGTAGCTAAAATAGTTTGTGCATTGGATTTTTTCCTATAAATAATTAGAGAAGATCTCAAATGAGATGTGGTTGTTCTGAGTTTGTGGTATGTGATTGTGAGTCCTGTGAAGTGGAGAGATCAATTGTATAGTTTTGTGATTGATGTCCTGTTTTTCAGAATGTCAATTTTTAGAAGTCTAACCTATTTTCGTGGTCAGAAAAAAAGTCAGAAGATCCTTATCCCCTTCACCCGCACGTTCCTCTGAGTAACACGGTGACACAGCTAATCAGGTTATATCATTGGGGATAATTTTAAAAAAGCTTTTAAAATCATCCCTGACACGCATTCAGCTAATCTTGCAAAATAGAGTTGAAAAGAGAGCCTGAGGAAGATGGCCACATGAAAGAAACTAGCACATGTGTCTTTGTTACATAATGTTGTAACATCTTGCTTTTTTGAACTTGCGAAGCCTATAGCTTAATCACATAAAATTAGAAGACAATCTTGGTCCCAGGATAATCTCTGAAGACTGTTGAATTAGATAGCTAACATTTGGCACTTTTGGATGAAAGGTTTTGATGGATAGCTGTGTTTCCATTTATTTCCATTTTCTTTAGGTGCTGTTTCTAAATTGAATTCAGCACATATTGGAGTATTAAAATAAGTGAAGAAATTAGTCTTTCTTTAGAGTATTGTAAATATGGCTTAAGAATAACTTGATATGGAATACTAAACTAATGCCATTTTGTGTGAATTTAAATGTCAGGTGAGATGTAAATTGTGGAGCATTGTAACTTCAGTTTAATTTGGGATTTGTTAATTTAGCTTTGGTTCAGTGACTGCTTTGAAGTGACAGTGTCATATACATACTGGTACCAATGAACATTTGCAATAAGTACTATGTTATACGTAGTGAAGCAGTGCCAGGCATTGATATTGAAAATAACATGCTAAAAAATACGGGGGTTAAAATGAGACCAGAATGCAAGAGCCTGAGCCAACAAGGACACAGTTTCAAGCGGGCTGGGGAATCTTATTAGAACTAAAATAGCAGCAGTGTTTTTGATTTCACAGGGAATATAACCACCATTTAAAGTGAGGATAGGCATATTTACTTTTAAGACAATGAAAGCTGAAGTCTTAGCTGTGAATGGGTGATAAGAAATTACTGTCTTGTTATCATGCTTCTGGCTGTCCTGTGAGATCTGTTAACAATCCCTGGAATTCTAGGAATTTTTTTTCCTCACTTGTTATGCTTGACTGTTTCTGAACATTTAAAAAACTGCTAAATTAAAGTAACTCCTTTTTTCTCATACTACTGTCATATTTTCATTGCTGCTTGTAGGCATCTATGTTATCCATTCACTTCTACATATAAAATAAACTGGTTTTGTCACAAGGATTATTGGTGCTAAAGATTTGATTTGAACTGAGTATTCAAATATATGCATAGTTGTAGCCTATTAATCTAAGCCATGGTGGGATGCTAGGGTGGTATATCTGTGTGCTGTTTTGGGCTGATGTGGGTGTCAGACTATTTTAACAAACTGTAGTGTTGGATGTTTCTGTGAGCTCTCTTTTGAAACAGCTTTGGCGGTTTTTTCAGGTTTTCACTAATTGCTGCAGAGACTGCCCTCTGCCGTGCTCTTCACTGCAGTTTAGGGCTTGTCAGCACGATTATGTTGAAGCTTTATCAAGGATACAAAATACGAACAGAACCCAGAACCTAAATACTGTGTTAGGGAATTGTAAAATACACTTAACTGACCTCAGCAAACTTTTAACTTGTTTTGTCTAGCTGTGACTTTTAGCAATAAGCTTCTTGAAACCGGCTCAAGTTTGTTTCTGTTGTTATTCCCTCTCACCCAGCTGAAACTTTGTTCTTCTCCCTGTCCATTTGTTATTTACTCTAAAAAGCAGAGATGAATCATGTGTAAGTGGTAATGTATATTTAAATCAAAGGGAATTGTGGTATATAATACCTTTATTCTTAGTGTTTTCAACAATTGTTTCAAATCTCAGTCAATTTAGGAAGCACTTTGCTTGTGTAATGGAAGAAAAAAAGTTGATAAATGCAGTAGAAACATTTGTTACAACTAGAGAAAGCACAGAACCACTTGACATGAAGCTGTCGTGAGTGAGTGGTTTGACCTACGCTCTCAATTTCAGCTGATTAAAGGAGCTCACTGTTGCTACACTAACGAAGGAAGATTGCTGCTGATAGAACATGCAGCGTTTGTTTTTCGCAGCGAGATGGGCCGGAATTTAAATAAGCCTTAATTGTTCTTGCCTCTTCATACCACTGCTACAGAGGTATCTGGCATGTATTTTACTGCAAGGGTGCAGTTGCTGAAAAGAGATCTGAGTGAGGTGGCTGCTGATTGACATGATATACATCTCCTATTGGTGCTTGTTTTTCATGGAAAACACTTGGTTCGTATCTGTTTTGTGGGGAGTGGCCTTGTGTCTTTCGAAGTTGATAGTGTAGGCCCATTCTCAAGCTGCAGCTTTTCAGATAGTGACATTACATTAGCAGGTAAACAAGCCTAATAGAATCTGATGTCTTAAACAGACCACAATTCTTAGATGTAATGCCAGCGTGATACAAAAATGTGCTTATAATGTCCCAGGTTTGCAGTCTAAGCAATTTGGTTATAAACTGGAATCTAACCTTAGCATCTGAATTTTCAGTTTCATCAGTTCCTCTGTGCTTTAATGCTGCAAATTACCATTGCTATTGTTCTGGTAGAAATGTAACTTAGAAACCGCTGACAATGAAAATAATGATCAGTTTGAGGGTTTAACCCATCTTGTTGTTGATCCACATATCTTGCACGTTTAAGTGAGTGTGGAATGCTAAAACCTCTTGGTATGTGTGAGAGCCCTTTGAAATTCACGTTGTACTGAGTTACTGTGCTTAACAGGTGTTATAAGGAACTCTGTTTTGGAATTATTAAAACAAGTGTCAGCTGGATATTAAAGGAAGAGTTTGCGTCCAATACTAGGGTCTATGCTGGAATATCTAGTTAGATGAAAGAATAGTTTACATAATAATAATAGACTGAGAAAAAATACCATGCCAGAAGTAATTTCCTTGAACTTGTTGCAAAGTTAGCATAAAGTTTTTTTATTATAGTTTGTTTTGTTTTTTGTTTCGTTTTTTGTTTTTGTTTTTTGTGGTTTTTTGTTTGTTTTTTGTTTGTTTTTTTGTAAATTTAAGTATCAAGTCATCATACATTTTGTAAATTCTACTTATTTTTGTGAAACATTAGTCTGCTTCAGGCTATACCAGTTATTTCAGGTACAATTAAGAGTCATAGGAAATATCTGTGAAATATTTTCTGTCATTCATCTCTAACTCTTGTCAAGTAGAGGTAGTTAATTTTATGCTGTGCAACATGGTTTGGGTTGTGTTTTCCTGTATGTAGTTGCCTTCCCAGTCTCCTAATCTTGCAGATTCACTGAAATACCATTGAAGAAAAAATGGTGCATAGGAGATGATGCAAGGCCGGCTGTGATTTTTTTTTTTATTTTCCTACACTAAGCTTCCATTTGTAGAATTATTGAAGTGTTTTACTTTGTGATTTTTATGGCTTAGATTTTGCTTGCCTAGAATCTGAAGTACTGAGTAAAAATACCTGAAGACACACAATTATGTGAGCCATTAATAATACATGGCAGAGATCTGTAGCATAGTTTTATGCTCATATTTTATTATTAGTTCAGATATCTGAAAACATCTTGTATGTGGTTTTAATCTAATTTCTAATCCACTTCAGCAACGTAGAATTCATCTTCCAGTTGTTCTTAATTAATATTTTAATCTACTGTGTCTGTTGTAGTATATGGCTTTAAGCTGATGATAAATCCTTGCACTGTGCTAATGTTTAAAATACATTTCTTGTGTTTGTATTAAAATTACAGTTGTAGGTTGGGCTTTTATACTCTAATCTGTGCCAAAACTAATGAAATTTCACTGGAGGTAAGCACTGAACTTCCTAGCAGTCATTCAGAATTTGCAGCTTTAATGAATTTTAAAAAGGGAACTATCAGGTCTAATCATGCTTCTAGCACTGAAATTTTAAACACTGCTGAAATGTTACACAAAACCTCGGCCTCCAGAAAATGTCATTTTTACTCTTTGGAAGTTGGTGAAGCAAAACAAATTTAATTTTACTGTACAGAATTTAGTTGTTAAAGTAATTAGGATTGCTATGCACACCAGTCACAGTCCCCAGGAAGCAAGTCCTGGAAAGTTTAAACCATCTTACAGCACTTCTATTTCAGTCTCTGTCAGTATATATTCTATTCTATCATCCACCTTGCACACCAGGATGATTGCATTTATGGATGTTTATTGTTTTACAGAGATTTTGGGATCTGTGCTTTGTTTAGTGTATTCAGGGTGTTTAAAAAGATGATAGAAGCCTGATATTGTTGGTTGGGTGAAGAATGGTGGCTTGTAAAATACACTATTTTTGAGAATAGTAAGTATAGTTGCCAAGACAGTATTTGTGTTTTTTCTTTCATTTTGCTGTTATGAACTTGCCTCAGAAATATGGTTTCTTTGCTAGTCTTAATTACATCCCAATCAGAATTATGTATGATGCCAGTGGTGACCAGAGTGGATGAAGTGCTGTTTTTTAATAGCTGTACTAACATCAGTTTTTAGAAACTTTCCTCTGGAGGCCAAAAAATAAATGTAATCAGTGAAGAGACTTTCACATACACTCTCCAGGACTGTGTTGGTAAAACTTGTGATACGAAGTTGGACAGAGAGAGTCATAAATCTGTTTTATTTTGGAAAGCTCTGTGTGTCATGTGGAAACACGAAGGTTCTCCAGGTAGATATCGGCAGTTCAAAGCAAGATGGTCAAAGCCATGATTTAACCCTGTTAAAACTTGAGCAATCAAGCTGTGTAACAGTCTTGTACCTATCTAGAAAGTATAGGAACTGCTACTACCAAATTCTGAAGTGGAAAGGAATTATTTTCGTTACAAATGTTATTATATAGATTGTACATATGAAGTAGTAAAAATTATTGTTATTGAGTAAGTCTACACATTTTCCTCCATAGAACTAAATATTAATTTGGTAATATAAGCTTCTCTTGGGCTGAAATTCTGTTTTATTAAATAATCCACAGTTTGCAGAGAACAGACTTGGTATAACAACCTTCCCTTATTGTTGCTGTCAGAGAATTTTTAAAATTGCAAAAGAAACCTTCATAAAGAAGAAATTTTTCATCCAAAGACTTTGGATGCCATGCATATTGGTTAAAATAAAATTTTCTGTTCCTAGTACCTCCCCTAAGCTGAATCTTATTGTTCACCTCAGCTGTTCCATACGTTAATTTGAGAACCAAATTAAAGATTTTATCAGTGTAATATTTTACATTTTGCATCCTTAGGACCAATGTGGAAAGGGTCTTGAGAGCTGATCTGTTTGTTTTTTTTCCTTACATGTTTATTTAATTTGTTGCAGATGGGCAATAGCATTTTTCCAAAGCAGATGGAGATGAGGATTTGTGATGTCTGACGCAGGCCTGAGACAACAGGAAGAAGGAGAGGGGCTTAGGTTTGGAAAGGGTCACCCATTATCAGAAGTTCTTTGACTAAAGGAAGTTGTTCAGCATTCCAGACATGCAGCATGCCTGTGCTTTTATGGATTACCAGCTAGTTATATCTAGGGACAGGTTTTTGTGTATTTGGTTTGATGTTTCCAGAAGGTCAAATTTTAGGTTGTCTGGTAATGTGATATTTTGTATCATTTTTTGTATAATCTGAGCATGATTCTTTTGCTGTACTGTTTATTGCTGGGTTTAGAAGTATCTAGCTTTCTGGGACACTTGAAATATATATTTTTTAATTTAAAGTTCAAAAACTTAAATTGTCATTGTGGTTTTCTGATGGTTGCTGTTGAAGTGTGACTGCAGGAGAGCTCTTACTTTCTCTGGCTTTTGTTTCCTTTTTACTTGATTGACTCAGATCTTGAATGTTGAAAGTAGGCAGCTATTATCGCAGGTGACTTAAATGTCTTGGCACCCTGTTCATAGAATTTATATGCCTTTTGTGTCTTGCACACAGATAATTTATAAAGAAAATGTGAGCAGTGTTACTAAGTTTGCCTGTTAACCCAAACTATAATTTTATTTCTCTTGTATTTAGTTCACATTCCTAAAGAGATTTTAAATCTTCTCTCTATCTACTCTATCTACAGATATTTTGGTGTGCCATTTTTGTAGCTGGCACTTGAAATTTGATGGAGGATATGTAGCTAATCCCACTGTAAATATTCTTGACCAGTTTTTAAGCATTGGTCAGCAACTCAATTTTCTGAAAATTCTTTCTGATTAAGATTCACTAGAGTGTGTGACATCATTTAACTTACACATGATTGAGTGTAAAATTGTGGTTTACTTCTTGCAGGTCCTCACACTCTTCTTGTCTTTTTTAGTGCTGATTAAATGGATATTATTCATCCCCTCAGCACCTTATTCATTGTTTCAGCACCTGTTGGTTGTACCCTGTGGACTCAGGAATGTGAGTTATCTTTTAGCTTGTCAGAGTTGAAAAGAGATGAATGTAGCTTCGGAAAGGCTCAGTGTTCAGACAAGCTATGGCAAATACAACTTGAATTAAAAAGAATTTGAATTCTCTTCCATCCACAGTTAAAATAGTGGTTTTGCAATTTTATTGTTCTTAATGAGGCTTCCTTTTTGGGGACTGGTATTTCTGTACAGAGAAGCTGCCTTTTCAAAAGGGAAAATGTAGCTTTCTGAGGATAATTTTGCTAAATTTTTATCTGCTTTTCTCTAAATTTCACAGGACTTTTAAAATGGTGCTTTGTATAACCCAGTCTAAATGCTAATTTTTTGTGGCTTTATTCTTTGAAAGGCTGTTCTAAATTGGGCACTAACTGAAGGCTTTCCAGGCACTGAGTAATTGGGGGGTACTTGAAGTGCTAGCCCCAGTACCATGCAGTTTTTGATTGGGTTTATTTGCCTAGGTTTTTTTCTGAATGTGTGATGTTGAGCGTATCAGTGGAGTGCAATTAAGTGTCTTTTAAGGGCAAAAAAAGAATTTTTACTACCACAGAAATGCTTTAATTTAATTTTCTTCTTGGGAAGATTTTAGTAATAACTATTTTAGTAGCAGGGGCTAGAGAGGAAACAAGTAAAGGAAATATTTTTGTTGTTGCTGTATGCTATGTGCTGCTCTTCACAAAAACTAAAAGCTCTACATATTTAGAATTGCAAGCTGGCAAAAACTTGTGTAGGAGTTTCTGTTGCTGCTCCTCCCAAATAGAACTATAGACATTTAATTTTCAACTTAATTACAACATAAACATCCTTCTCTTCCTCCTCCAAACACGGACAGTTGGTATAAGAATGTTGGTGATTTAGAGCTTTGGTTTTTTGTGAGCTTTTTTTGTCTTGATACTTCCAGTGTGTAATAAAACTTAGAGATATTTCCTATTATTTCCTTTCAGTAAATAAAAAAAAAATAAAATGTAACTTGAAAAATTAAGTATATTAGTAATGTGGTACGCAACTATTTGTTAATTTTATGACCTTTTAATTTAGACAGATTGCAAATAACGTATCACTGGCAGAAAGGCAATGGGTATAAAACACAGTTACATGTATTATATTTAAGAGATGAGTGGCTATGTTTATCAGGACACCTAGGCTCTTTAGCCTGAATCATCAGGAATAAGAAACTAGATTAAGGTGTGTGTAGTATAGTGGAATGTCATACTTGACTGTGGAAATTAATTTTATTATTCTCTGTCAAATCTGCATGTCTGTACTCCCACACAAGGATTTTAACTCTTGTATTTAATCCTTCCTGTTTTAATGCATACCTATAGGAAGTATTAAGAATAGCTGCAAACCAGAATTGTCCAAACTCTTGTCCTAGGACTTTATCTGTACTTGGAATTGTGTAAGTGTAGCTCTTGACTGCTTTAGATAGTATCTTTTGGATGAACTCTGTCAGACCTGTCTTCTCTGAATCCAAGAAGCAATGTTTACATAAAATGCCTCAATTTATAAACAGTAAATGCAAATATCTTTATTTGTGTTCAGCATACTCAACTTCTTATGGACATATTGTTCATAACGAGTTTTTCATATTTTCTGTTTGTAGGATAGTAAGCGTGGTTTGTGTTGGAATTTCTAAGAATGAGAGTACAAGTTAAAACTTCAGTGAGAACTCTTGAAAACTGCTAATTTGCAGTTGTGTTAAGTACAGAATCACCATGGTTTTCATGGGAGAATACAAGAGATTTTAACATTAGTTTGAACAGTGCTCCTTTTCCATCATTGGTACCTGAAGTCTAGCAAGATACATGAGACAGATCTGTGAGGATTCTGTAGTTCTTAGCAGGGGAACAGCCACTATGTAAAGTTGGACACAAAGTTCCGTCGTTCTCATGCCTGGGGTCCTTAGGTGTTTTCTTATTGGTCCAATTACTCACTAATTTTTTTTTCTTTTGATTATCTGTCAGATTTTCCTCCTGGATGCCTCTTCAAGTGTCTCATGATGGAAGGGAGACAGTTTTGAATTTATAATGGATTTTACACAATATCATAACACAGACTGGCCTAATAGCAGCATTTTGGTTTGAAGAGCATAAGCATAATTACAAAATAATCATGACAACTTCTCATATGAACGGACATATCACAGAAGATTCTGACAATGAAGCAAAAAACGTGGATCTTGTGTCTCCTGAGGAACCTCAGAAGCACAGAGAAATGGCTGTTGATTGCCCTGGGGACTTGGGCTCCAGGATGATGCCCGTGCGGCGCAGCGCTCAGCTGGAGCGGATCCGTCAGCAGCAGGAGGACATAAGGCGCAGACGAGAAGAAGAGGGAAGGAAACAGGAACTGGACCTTACTGCTTCCATGAGGCTAAAGAAACTAGCACAAATTCCTCCTAAAACTGGAATAGATAATCCAATATTTGACACAGAAGAAGGGATTGTTTTGGAGAGTCCTCATTACACTGTGAAAACACTAGGTAGGTAAAATGCGATGAGTGGGCTAACAGAGTAAAGATTCGATGTTAATGCTCTTTTAGGCCACTGAAAACCTAATTTAGCTAATTTTTCATAAACAAATTTGAAGTCTTCTGGTCCTTTAGATTTGCGGTGGTTTGGGGTATTTTTATTTAGCCAAACATCAGGCTATGGCCTCAGCAAGTGGCTTTTCAAAACTGATCCATTTGGGGAACAGTTAAATACCTCGATAGAGTCAATGTCTCTTATCTTCTTAAGGCTGGGGAAAACCATATAAGTAATACCAAATTTTATGATGTTTGATGAACTGTAGACCAGAATAAGGAATAAATAAACACAGATTGTCATTTAAAATAAAAAAGTTGTTAATACTTCAAGGAGAAACATGCTAACGCTTTTCTCCCATTCTGTCTTGCATTACCAGTTCCACCTAATATAAATGCCATGCCAATACATCTCTTAAACTATTGGTGTTGATAATGAAAATCTGGTTAGGCATTGATGGAAATGCAATATTAATAATTTTTGAAGAAATGGAAGCTGAAATTTTTTGTTTCATAGTTGTCATTGTTTTTGCTATGCTCGTTTAGAGAAAGTTTCTAACCTTTCTTCATCAGGCATAAGTATTTGAAATAAAATGTGGTGTGTCACTGGAGTGAGAAAGATGCACTGGGAACCTATGGGAGTCCAAATTTCCAAATCCATACCTGTTCAGAGATCCAGATTGCTTTAAAAAGGCAGCCTTTTCTTCTGGACTGTACCAAAGTTCTTGATTTATTACTTCATCTCTAGTATTTGTGTGCCTGAGCAGCAATTCTGCTAAAGACATGTCTCTGCTCCATAACCTCTGGTAATCCTTATTGTACAAATCCCTCTTTAGGAAAATTTAGATTAAAAGGGTCATCAGGAAGTCATCCTGTTCAACCTCCTGTGGAGAGCAGGGTCAGTTGCAAACCAGGCAGATGTACCTTTTTCAGTGCATGGCTTGTCAGCTGAGATATCCCCTCCTAAGAAGCAGATTCTGTAGTTAACTTTATGAAGTGTTAGGTATTTGCTTGTAAAATTCTCTCCTTAGAGGGAACACAAAGCAGAGGATACAAATACAGATGTTAAACAGTAATAGTGTCTTCAGCAGAGAGTTGCTTAGCCACAGTGGCCAAAAGCTGTGAAGACTGCTGGAGGAATTGGAAATTGAAACTAGAGAAGGGAGGAAAGAGTGAATTGGAAATTAGAAAGCTGGGGCTAGGTTTCATGCTGGAGGTGCTGAGATCATGGTGGGAGGATTGATGCAAACCAATGGGCAAAGCAGCTACCTATGGAAGCTGGTAAGGATGAGAAGTGAGTAATGTACATCAGTCTGACATGCTTGAGAACCAGCTGGGAGCTGGTGTCGACTGAAGCTGTTAGAACAGTAGAAGTAACAGTGAAGAAATTACTGTGATGATGAAAGGCACGTTTTAAAATCTCTCAGCGGGGAATTCAAAAGGGTACCAGCTATGGGAGAAGCCAAGGGATTGTCAATGTATTTGTGAAAAGCTGGAAGGAGGAAATTAGTTGTGGCTCAGCAAGAACAGAAGATGGGAAATTAGTATTGAGTAGAAGCTAGGATTCTTTCAATACTAGGTATAAGAGGAGAAATGCCAAACATTGGGACAAGAAGATTATAGAGCTCTGTGTGTGGAAAGAGGTAAATTAGGAAAAAATACATTATATAAGGTGAATCTTGAAGAAAAATGGCTAGGTGACTTTGTTCACTTTTGTAATTGAAGTTTGGGTCTTGTCATTTGGATCAGGAAACTTAAGATTTAAGAACAGAGGATTTATAGTTCAGCATTCCATGAGCCAGCAGGGTGTCCCTGTGGGCAGGAAGGCCAGTGGGATCCTGAGCTGCATTAGGAAGAGCATTGGCAGCAGGGCAAGGCAGGGGATCCTGCCCCTCTGCTCAGCCCTGGGGAGCCTGGCCTGGAGGGCTGTGTGCAGCTCTGGGCTCCTCAGGAACAGAGAGACAGGGAGAGACTGCAGCAGGTCCAGAGAAGGGCAGCAAGAGAGCATCTCTTCCGAGGAAAGGCTGAGGGAGCTGGGCCTGTTCAGCCTCAAGAAGAGATGACTGGGAGGGCACCTCCTCAATGTCTGTCAGTATCTGAAGGGAGGGCATCAGAGGATGGATCCAGGCTCTTCTTGGCGATGCCAAGCAACAGGACAAGAGGCAATGGGCAGAAACTGATGCACTGGAAGTTCCACCTGGACATGAGGAAGAACTTCTTTCCTGTGCAGGTGACTCAGCACTGGAACAGATTGTGCAGAGAGGTTGTGGAGCCTCCCTCACTGGAGGTACTCAAGAACCATCTGGAGACAATCCTGTGCCATGTGCTTCTGGATGACTCTGTTTGAGCAGGGAGATGGGACCAGTTGACCCACTGTGGCCCCTTCCAACCTTACACTCTATGTGATTCTGTGATTCAGAGTAGTGCTTTTAATTATACACAACTGTGATGTGGAGTTGTTGCAAACATAGAAAAAACAGTTCTAAATAAAATACTGTATTTTTTTAACCTGTAGTCCCTAAAGAATCTGTATTCAGTCACTAGTGTTACCAAAACAGTTAAAATTTAAATTCAGTGAAGTGCTTCTGCAGTAACTTGAACTCTTACAAAATTTTCTTCTACTCTTAAGCATGTCCTTTTTCCAGTTTCTGGGTTAATCTTTCTAACATTTGTAATATAACATCTGGCTCTTCCCTCTTTCCGCTTTCACTGTCCGGGTTAAAGTCCTTAGTCACATTCACAAGTCTCCCAGATTAGTTAGGAAAACCCCAAACTGGACAGGTGCTAGTGAACTACAATGTTCAACTATCCTCCTTTGGTATTTTTTTAAATACTGATTTTAGTTTTGTGCATGTGTGTTAATCCATAGAGCTTCTCCCAAAGATACATCTTTTAAGTAAGTAAGAATATTGACCTACGTGCCTATATTTTTAGTTTGGAAAGTGTTTTGTAAGTGCCAGTGTTGACTTTGGCAGATCCTTGCCAAGTCTTTAATGTTTTTATCATCCTAAAAGAAAGCAAACTAGATTAAAGAAATTGGAATTTATATATAAAAATGAAACAAGAAACTTAACCAAAAGAATTTTAAAGAGCGTGTTTGTTGTCAAAACAGTATATGATTTAGATGGCTGTTTATATGGAATTAATGGAAACAATAGTCTCTGCACCTAGCACATGTGCATACAAGTATTTACTAGCTTTTTCACAGCAATATACTTCTACAAAATGCAGACTTTTTTGGTTTTCTGCAGTTCATTCAACTAATTTAATTAAATGAGCAACTGATGTTTCATGGAAGTAAGCCTTTCTGAAGTAAGCCCTTTCTGGCTACAGTACAGATTTTTTTTTTTTAAGCTGCCTATTTTTTGCTTTTATATCTTGGCCAAAACTTATTTATAAATATGTTATAAATAAACTTTCTGAAATACTGTTTTATCAAAAACTACTTTTCCTAGCCATGTGATCCAAGTTGTATTTGAAGCATTAAAGTGCTAGTACCAGCACATGTACTACTCTACAGAAAAATTTAGGAATGAAGACATTCGTGCTGATGTAAAATAAAGGTTGTCTTCTTAAGTTTGATCTTCTTAACTTTTTGTTTAAGGTGATAAGAAACATCTATTCTATTTTCTTCATTTTTTAATCTTAACATGTTAAGCTGTGACTGCACATCCTCCCCTGCAGTTGCATATTTGTGCCCTGGCAGTCTTTTGATTAATGTGTATATCTCACAGTGCTCAGTCACATTCCAGCCATTTCATAGTCTAATGGAAAAAGGCTGCAACACTTCTTGTTAAAGACGACTTGACAAAACCCAGCATTTGATTGCTAATTGATCTGCAATTAAAAAAATGGATTTGTTCTGCAAAAGAACCCTGACTTTTCTGTGAGTAAATGCAGATGTTGGTCTTGCTGAACTTTTTTTTCTTCAAGACAACCCTTATAATAGGAAATATCTGGAGTCTTTTGTTAGCTGGTGCTTTTTTTTATTATTGTTTCTTTAGAAAGACTGAAACCAAGAGAAAAAAAAAGAAAACCAAACCCTGCACCGAAATCTCATCTGTGGTTTAGACTTCAGAAGCAGGAACCTAGAGAGAATTAGGCATGCATAAAGCCAGATTTGTGTGTGGGTTTATGTGTATGGTTTTTCTATTAAACAAGTGACTAGGAAATGGAGTGCTATCTTTTGAGGAATATTTCATTTCAGTCCTTTAAAGCATTATTTCTGTTTTATAATTGTGTTGAGGTGGGTATTTGTTTGCTGTTTCGTGGTGGTGGGGAAATCACTTGGTATAAAGCTTTGGTATCCAGCAGATGAAGCCTCAGTGTAGAAGGGAATTATACAGGGAAGAGAGTACCATAGTAGTTTGTAAGAAAGAGGAACACAGAAGGAACTAACAAAGAGCAAAAAAGAGAATATGTAAAGACATCTAGGAACAAGGATGTCTTTGTTATAGATACAGTGTAAGATGTTGGTTTTTCTGTATGAATTCATATCTTACATGTAATGTGTATTAGAATTGTGTATATATATATATATATATATGTATATGTATTTGAATTTTCAGATATGTAAGAGAGAGTTCAGAAATAATGGAGTAAAGTAATTAACACATGGGAAGAGATAAAAGAAGTGAGGTTCTTCTGTAGTATCTCACTGCTTTGCAAATCCAGTAAATGTAACAAGTAGCAGAACTCCGAGTTGGTATGCTTTTTCATGGTGCAGGTGTCAGTTGGAGCTGTACAATAACATCTGTTTCACACACTTAGTTTTTTTCTTTATGCTTGAAAATAATATTCTTCCTCAGACTTGGGAGAATGAATTGAAGAGATACTTCAGTGCTCTCCATTGTCCATTAGATGAGAATTTTGCCAGCTGACAATGTCCCATTTAGCAAATATTCTTACTTGTGGAGTGTTCTTTAGCCTTCTCTCCAAATGGCATTTCTCCCAGTGTGATAAGCAGTATATTGTGTATACAGTTTCCAAGTGAGACATTGGCTGCTGTAATTGGTGTTGTGAGCTGTGCTGGATATCAGCAGTGGAATATCCTGTACATCCAGTATCCAACTTTGTGTGCAGCTTTTGTCCTACTGTCCTTTGTTTCCTTGGTGGTTACAGGAAGAAGTTCTAGACCTTTGCTGGGTAGGATGTTTTTAACATGTGTGAAATGTTTTTGGAGGGGGTTTTATTACTATTTTTTTATTGTCCTGCAGACAGTAAAGTACAAGAGTAGTAGCCCTGACTTCTTTGTTTCCTTTTATAATACAGAAGTCTTAATTTGCAAACTCAGACTTGACAGCTTGTATGTAGTGTGATGTGTCCGAAATGAAAACAAACTTGTTAGAAATGCATATTTTATTAGTCTTGAGGGTTTGCATGTGCCCATTTATCAACCATTTTTTATGTTGTGCTCATAAATTTTGAGTCTAGGCTTTTGTTCAGTATTCTGATGAATTCCTGGTTAAAAATATGTTAAGGGAAACTTCTTGACAGAAGTATCCATGTTAGTGATCAGTATCTACTGTGATTTTTCATTTAAAAATGCAACTTAGCCGATGTCCTGATAATGTTCTTAATTTTATTAGCTCATAATAAATAGACAAAGGTTACTAAAACTTTAAAATTATTCTCAAAGCTGGTATTTTGTTATCAGTATCAACTGACAGTTTTAAAATTTGGGATTTTCTTTACTGTTCATTTTTTTAAATACCAAGGTTCAAAAGTTGTTGCTTCCTTGAATTTATTAAAATGTAAGATAGCAAATCAGCTTCTTGTGGCTGAACAGATTTTTTCAGACAACGTGCAAAAACACATAAGTTTTTTCAGGCTCAAAACATGCTTTTTTTTTTTTTTTTGTCTGCTTCAGAATTTCTTACCTGGGCTTGATTCATATTCCATGCTTTAGGTGGTTTCTCAAGTACTTAAGTTTGAGAGGTGACCTATATAGGAGAAATTTAGTTTGGCTTAAAATAAAATAAGTCTTCAGAAAGCACTTGTAAAACATCAGATCAGTTCTTGAAACTCAAGAATGTAGTACGTGTATAGTATTCTGCAAACACACAGAAACTGGTTATTAAAATGTTAAAATATTTTACTGCCCAAGAAGAACTCATATTCATGTAGGTAATAGGACTTTCTTTTGCTGTAGATAAGTTTCAAAACTCATAGATGTTCATTTTTTCCTCCTTTTTATTTTAATGTGCTAAGACTGAGCATAATGTTTATAAATTGAGTGTAGTTTACTTATTGAACATTCATTCTATAAGTAAGCAATATATAGTTGAGATAAATAAATATCTACCATGTATGGTAGATACACACAGAAAGGTGAACCAAGGTATCAGTGAATATGCAGTGCATCAAGATGAGCTTAGCAATGAAGTCTTACTGCTCTTACTGACTTGGGGTGGTCTTTTTGTTTTACTCTTTTAATTCAGTTACATTCTGCTACAAAAAAATAATGGATAACAAACTTGCATATATCACTGCTGGTTTAAAAACTGAACAGTAAAAAAATTTTTGTATAACTCTTAATATAAATAATTATCATTCTTGTTAACTCATATCTTATTTTGTCATTTCTTACCTAGAAGTGGAAGAACTGTTAAATTCTCTTAAGCATATCCAGCACGTTTTGGTAGACCCTCAGAGTCAAGAGGATATCTCACTCATTTTACAGCTTGTTCAAAACAGTGATTTTCAGAATGCGTTTAAGATCCACAATGCTGTCACAGTGCACATGAACAGAGCCAGCCCTCCATACCCTCTCAGCTCCAATGCACAAGAACTAGCACAAGAGGTATGTACAGTATGCATCCCTGTGACATACATGAGACCTATAATCATAGGTACTGTTGAAATACATACTTGTCAAGCTTGTCTGAGTGACTGAATGTTGAATATGAAAGGGGTTATAATAGTCACTGATTGGAAATCTGGAAAAACCGGATACAGCATACAGTAACCAGAAAAATATTTTGGAGGTAGGAACTCCTTTAGCATGGATGGATATGTAACAGAGAAGGTACTATGTTTAAACATAGGAAAAGGGAGTGGTTGTGACAATCTAACTCCCTTTCCGTTGGTATTCTTTATTTCAAGCATTCAGGAACTGAGTTACAGTTCTCTCTTACTGTGATTTTCCTCTAAGTTGAGCCATGGTTCTTAGATTGGGAGTCATCTCTGAAAATACAGGCATACTGGAAACAAGCCTTCAGCTTTAAAGTGAGCAACAGATCCCTTAATACTTAATTTCAGTGTTTTGATTACTTCTGTGATTAAACTTTTTTTGATCTGACTGATGACAGCTCTTTTATAAGATCTAATACATTTTTAAGAAATTGTTAAAATATTCTAAAGGGTCACTCAGTAACTTTTGTCACAATTTTCCATGGCCTGGTGCAAGTATATATTGTAGTGAAGGATGGCTACATCTTAGACCCATGTATATTTGCTAGCTTTGACCTAGGCAGCTTGAATACCAGCATCAGTGCAAGCCTAGTATTGCAATGTTCAGCAAAGCCTGATCCAGGGACTGGGTAAAGGCTCCAGCCTTTAGCACCCAGCAAACCCAACTGATTCAGGTACATGGGTTGGAGTATTTCAGTATGGCAGCAAGTGATGGATGTTTGTGGGGTTTTTGGTTTGGTTGGTTTAGGATCTGGTTTTCTTTTTCCCTTAAGCATTTTTTTTTCAATGGCTTTTTCCACTCTCCTTTCTTTCACTAGACTTTAATCTTGTAAGCCCAGCAGAATTGTAGCAAGCTTGAAGTTCTTTTGCAGAAGAAGTTACTGACTCTTGAGGAACATCATTTAAATACAGTCTAAAGATGCAGGTGCTGATTAAACTTCAGCTTAAGATTTCCTTGTTTAGATTTGTTAGTAAGATTGTGCCAAAAGCCGGTGGAAGTACTTTAGAATATCCTGTGAATCTGAAAACTTTTAATCAACCCACTATAATCATATGTTTGCAGGACATAGCAGCTTCCCTCTGGCTTGCTTATTCATCAGTCTGTAGCCTGCTTCAGAATCCTCACTGGGCTTGTTCAGTGTCTGAGAGTCTGAAGGAACCTTTTCAGTTACCTTCTGTTTGTAAACTGCTCCCCCAAACATGCAGTTTACCTAGGCCTAGTTTAGGATTTCGTTCAGATGCAAGCCAGAATCTTTCAACCTCCTTTTACAATACAGAATGTTACAGATGTAACCCTTAAGAAAGCTGGTTCTTTCCCTTCATAATATGACGACCTTCTGTTTGCTACTTAATAGAAGTTTCCAAGAGGAAAATACGCCTAGGAAAACACTAGGTCTATTTTCAAACTTTAGCATTTCTCCCCGTTTCTTGCTACCACTTACCTTCCCAACAAATTCTTCTCTTTTTTTTTTTTAAGTAATTTGGTAAATCCTAGAATCAGAAGGTGGTGCAAAGCCAGTTTTGTGTATCTTACCAGTCATAAAGAAGGTTAAGCAAAAGGAAAATGTTTCATTTCTCCAGAATTTTTAAACCAGCAGAATTTGATCATTATCCACAAGGTTATTAAATAAAAGACAATTCACTGCACTCGTTTTGACAACTCTTCTCCCATCCCTGTCTTGTCCAGCCTTGAAATTCCTGAAAACTCAATATATTGCAAATGTCTGTTCCCATTTTCAGATGTAATCTAGCTTCTCAGTGACTCAGCTTCTTGTTTATTTACATGATTGGTATTTTGCAATATGTTATATAGCATCCTGAAATGATAGAGCCAGAAATTCAGGGCAAATATTTGTGTCTGACAAAAGTGTCTCGAGAGGATACCTTGACACCTCCATTCACATCACTTTGTTCTTCCTTGTCTTGCCTGAACAGAAGATTTTATGCTTGCTTTTCAGACCTTCTGTTCATTTTGGAAAGGTTTCTGTGTTAATGGTAGCAGTATGGGAAGAAATTATTTTTGCTTTAGAAAAGTTGGTGGTGTTTTCTTTTTTTTTTTTTTTTTTTTTTTTTTTGTTTTGTTTATTGTTGATGTGGGGTATTTTTTAATCCTGACAATGTGTTTATCTTGCATACCCAAGTTTTTTCTTGTACTCTCATTTTTTGTTGTCTTTTGCTTCTTCTACCTCTAAGCATAGGCATGGGAAACTCCCTCAGAAAGCAGCTCATTTACTTACTTCAGGGTGTTTTTGAAGAGACACTTGCAAAAGCCTGGATTTAAGATACTGATAACATCTTGGTGATAAAAGCCAGAAGACATTACAAGAAAGAAAAACAGCAGATACATGCATAACATTAATTTCAAATGGCAGGTAGTGCTAGTGTGCATATTTTAGTGCACAGGTCATGAGCAACAGTGTATAACTCTGAAACTGTTCAGAGTGTGTGCCCCAGTTTAAAGCTACAGATGTGTTTTGTTTGAGGCGTTATACAGTGGAAGAGAGTGTCTCTTAATGGGAAAAGGTGTTTTACAACACAATTGCACAATGCAACTTGAAAGAGTCTCCCTTTAAAAAAAGGTAATAATTAATATTATTTAGGATTTTTAAAATTTTCTAATCCTCTTTAGAAAATTCTTAAAATTAGTAGTATACATACAATTAATTTTCCCACCAATTCTGATAACCAGCCACTAACAACTTAAGATTTTTCTTTTCTTTTTAAGAAACTTCAGTTGAATTAAAAAAGTGGAATGAAGACTTGAGTTTAAGGAATTTATTTGAGAAAGCTTATCTTCATGTAATGGGGTGTACTCCAAGTCTCAAATAAAAATAGCTAGTAAACATCAAGTGTAATTAAATTGATTTTTAAATCCATTTAAACTTGACCAAGATGGGGGCAAGGATTATGGAACTTGGTCTGAATCTTGACCTTGTAAGAATATTTGACGCAGCATTCAAGACAGTTTATAACTTGGCCTGTAACAGCACATACCAAATACCTTAAAGACATTCCTGCTATTAAATATACTTAGTAGGCTCAATTTATATAGACTGTGTGCCTAAATGTTTTGGACTTGCTGCTGTTTGTTCCTGCAAAATCAGACAAATAAACCAGACCAGTACTGTTGAGGGGATGCACTGGAAGCTCATAACTTCTGGTGTAAGTGCACTAGAATGTGTATGTATGTTCCATCTGACAGTTCTTCTCACCTGCCAGTAAAGAAGAACAGAATTTTGTAGGTGCTGTTCATTTCTGAATGCTTAATGTCACTCCAGCACATCTCCATCATACATGCCTACAAACTGTGGGGCGTGTAATGAAATCAAATTGATAACTTCGGGGGGGGGGGGGGGGGAGGTTCTTGAACTAAAGGAACATGATTAACAGTTAAAACTCACCTGAAGAGTTAAGAAAATAGAGTTATTGCCACATAATCAGTGTGGATCATCGATGCTAGATGTAGTGTGACACTTCTGGAATGACAGACTTCTAATTTCTTAGTCTGTTAAAACTGTAGGATTTATTACCATGAGTTACAAAGGTCTCTGACAAGCAGCACTACTGCTGTAATAAGTGGTGTATAGGGCAGCCTGAAGCTTTCCTAGAGCTTCATTAAATAAACAAATGAGAGATGTATGTTTTTCTTAAAGGGGGGGGATTAAAATTTTTAATGATCAAATTATTCAAAGCAGAAATTCAGCTTGAATGAAGGATGTTTACTGCACACAGAGTAACTGGTTGAACCAGATTACTTTCTTTTCCACTGTCAAATCCCCAGCCTCTGACCTTGCATTCAGAAGATTGTGTTCCTTGCAAGACTTCCAAGTTGCTCTCTGAGTAGGGTTCCTATTAAAAGATCATAAAGATTTGATAAGTAAAGCTTTAAGGCTTCTTGTGGCTTCTTCAGAAAAGGAATTCAAAGTCCCTTGAAAGTTAGAGGCCTTAAATAAACATTTATGAGAGTCGTTTGTATAGAAGAACCTTTTCTTTCAAAACAGAGAAAAACTGTCAGTGAAATATGTCTTTTCCAGTGTTCTGTTTGCTGTGTGACATCCTAGAATTCAGTTTAAGCCAGGTGTAATAGCTTCTTATCTAATTTAGACATGTGATTGAAGTCAGGGCTTTATGAAGTTGAACTCCTTCTGTTCTCTATGATTTTAAAGAAACCAGTTAAAAAAATTACTTAAATCTGGCTTCTTCTTTGACTGTTTTAAGCTATACTACCTTTGCTTGCCATGAGGCATCTTCTAGGGATGTCAGAAGGAAGGCTTTTGGAGGCTGTGCCAGGTTTATTGCAAAGCATAGGAACAGTGTGACAGTTTGCTTGGCAGTGTGAGGATTTTGGTCCATGGACACAGTTCATTTAGTGTCTTCTACTAGAATTTAAAAGTATCTTGGCTTGAAAGTTTTCAGTGCTGTTGTCTTATAGCATCCAAGATAGTTGTTAGCATTTCTGTAGATAATTGCTCCTAGGATAGAGGCTTTTCCAACCTTTAGATACTGTTAGATCATACAAAAAACTGAATTATTTTCTCTTTGAAACTTCTGGTTTCTTGGTTCTCTGATGTCACATTACCACATCTGTAAGTATCAAAAGCTCTTGAACAAAATGTTTTCTGTTCCTCTGAAAGCTGCTGCTCTGATTTGTGTAATCTACTCTTGATGCTGTTGCACTTGTGTGCCTTTGGTCAGATTAGGCCAGAGGATAGTGGCTTTGGAAAGTATCTTCAGCCTCATCTTTATGTAAGAGGACATCCCTGCTCTTAGCTCTCTGTATGAGAATTCCAGTATTTGCAAAGGATGATGGCAAGGCTCGCTTGGTGACTGTATGAGAAGGAAAACTTATTTTGGTAACTTGAGCAAAAATTATCTTTGTGTTAGTGTGGATTATTTTGGAACCAGCCAAAGAAATCAGGTTTGCAGGGAGGGACCTTTTGAAGTTTTGGTTTGTGCACTTACTGAGGCAGGAGCTCCAGGATGCATTGCAAAACCTGTCTCAAAATCTTTAGCCTTCCTGTTGGTGGAAATAGTTTGTGTAATGAGAATATGCTAATCTGCTTTTAAGGAAGAGGAGGGCTAATCACATTAATAAGAAATTACTCCAATTTAAAAGCCCAGCATAGTCTCATAATACACTTCATTGTGGCTGATTGCACTGCCATGAAATCACTGACTTTCACTGTCTAGAGTTTAATTTTTTTTGTGTGCATCTTTCTGATACCTGAGCTCATTGCCAATCTCTGGTATTGACAAGTCTTTGTGAGGTACTGGATACCAACCCAGATTTGCTAGATTATAACTGAGGCAAGATGTGCTGGGTTAGTCCTGTGGTCTCATTGCGTGTTTTCCTAATGTGTACCAGATGAATCAATCAGCAGTAGTGTAACAACTACATGGATATACTTTACTTTCAGTAAAATGAATAATTTCAAATAGGGGATTGTGCTTGAGTAGGAGAGGGAGGATTGATAAATCACTGGCTAGATTTAGATTCTTGCTGCTTGTTTTCTTTTTAGGTACAGAGTGTTTTGAAACCCAGCCACCATAAGGATGGACAGGAGCTTAATGCTTTGCTGAATGCCCCTCACATGCAGGTAAAACAAAATAAAACTTCTAATCTAATGAATCTGTTTCTTGATGCTGTTTTCAGTGTAACTTATTTTTTGCCTTGGGCTGACTGAGCAAGGATGAATTTTATTCCTCAACCCTCATTTTTCTAGGATAAGGAATTTGCCGTTTCCAGAAACTAATGGAACTTCTTAATGAAGTGTAGTGCATGATTGTATTCAGCCCTTGCTATGGTCTATATGTATTACAGGTGGTTTGCATATGAACAATGTGGCAGTAGGTCACTGGGAACAGGGCATGACATGAGCTGCTTTGCTTATCTTGTTTTACCTTTGGCAGTTGTTTCATGCTTACCTTATAGTGCATAAAGGAAATTTTGTCCCAGGGTGGTGATGTAAAATTTTTCACTGCAAAACTTACTCTGAGTCTGCAGACACATACATAGTAAACTGATGTCTGTTTTTTTAGTTCAGATAAGAGAAGTACAATCACAGCTGTGTTCAAAATTGCTTTTTTTATTATTTTCCAGTCTGAAAGTTTTGAAAAGGAGTAGGTTCTATGTAGCTGTGAGAAATTATTTTTTAATTGCTTGAGTCAGTGTGCAATGTCCTATAACATGCAGAGACTGTTGAAATTGCAGAATTTAATCTACTCTTTTGTATGCATATCAAATGTGATATTTTCTGTAACTGAGTTGATTTTGTTTCACTCTAGGCCCTTCTGCTGGCTCATGATAAGGTTGCAGAACAAGAAATGCAACCAGAGCCTATGACAGATGAAAAGATTTATGAGAATGTTGGCGTGTATGGAGGGGAGACGGTTAAAATAGTTCGCATTGAGAAAGCTCGGGATATTCCGTTGGTAAGTCCTGGTGCTAGCTCAGTTGCATGTAAAGGAGGTAAGCCTTTTTGTCCTTTCCAGATTGCTATGAAATGTTTGGAATTCAAATGCAAAGGTAATGTTTAACTTATAAACACTCTCCCTCCCTCCAAAATGAGTAACAGTCTTAGTAGACAGTAAACTTGTGTTTAACCTCAATTGGGCAGTAGCCGTACTACCACGGAAAGCCTGTACAACTTGTGTCAGCTTGGGTTTTGACAGGTCTTCTTGGCAAGAGTCACTATCCCAAGCTTGCTGCAAGGGAGCTTAAACCTTGTGCCAACCAGGTGTAGGTTTTTTTGGTAGACTGGTTTCTGGTTTTGAGGTTTGTTTAGCAGTTATCTGCTATTTGCATCTTTCAAATAAAAGTCTTCTAAGGACTATGTTTATTAAAAAATAATTAGTCTTATGGTGTGGAGCAATTAAATTCTTTAGTCTTTAGTGTAGGTTGAAATAGTTAAGCAGTGGGTTTTTTTGACTGGAGCATTGTGTGTATGCATCGAAGCTGTTACTTGCATTCTCTTTCAGCACAGTTTTTCCACTGGCTTGGACTATATACGATAGATGGCTTTGAGTTTCATGTATGTAATAAATTCCAAATGTGTTGCTGCTACACAGGGTGCTACTGTTCGCAATGAAATGGATTCTGTCATCATCAGTCGAATAGTCAAAGGAGGTGCTGCAGAGAAGAGTGGGCTGTTACATGAAGGGGATGAAGTTCTGGAGATCAATGGCATTGAGATCCGTGGAAAAGATGTTAATGAAGTTTTTGACTTGCTGGTGAGCTAAACTCTTCTTGTTTTCTTTGCAATAAATACTCATTTCATAAGTGAAACCTCTTGACTCTGCTTGTCAATTTACTCATATTTAGCCTCAAAAGTATTTTCATTCTGGTAGCTGGTGTTCATATGTGGAGGTCCATTTAAAGTTTTCTTTCTAACACATAGGATAGTGGCAAGTGTAATTGCACTTATCTGCAAATGTGGAAGCATCAAGCTGTTATCTTTACACTTCTAATGATTTCTAAGAAAAATTTAGTTTAGCCCTGAAAAGCCATAATTTTTCACCATTGTCTCTGATTCAGTCCACAAGTAATAAATGTGTGGCTGGTTTGGAGGCAAATTTCTTCATAGCAGCTGCATTTTAGGCTGGGTTTGGACTGGAACAGTGTTGATAACGCACCAGTGTTGTAGCTGTTGCTGAGCAGGGCATGCACAGTGTCAGGGCCTTCTCTGTTTCTTGCTCTGTCCACTGCCTGCAACTGGCCAGGGTGAGCAGTGGGTTGGGAGAGGACACAGCTGGGACAGCTGACCAAATTGACACAGTGTCCATTGTGAATGGCCATGTAACTTCAGGCTGAGCAGTAAAATCTGGGTGGTGAGTGATTGCTTTTGCATCACTTGTTGCGTTGGGCTTTTTCCACTTGACTTACTAGACTTCTTTTATCTTGACCCGTGAGTTTTTTTTTTTTTTTTGTATTTGGTCTTCAGATTCTCAGCCTGGGAGAGAGGAGTGTGTTAGGAGCTGGTTGGTGCTTAAATTGCTGGCCAGACTTACTTGTATCACACAGGACCTTTCTGTGACTAGACTTACTACTCTTCCACTCCTGGTAAAAGCCCTTTTATCTAGCAGAGTACTTGCATAGATATTTGCTTGTCTATTATGCCATTCATGAGAAAATTATTCTTTAGTTTAAAAGTATCTAGGCAAGAAATCCACCAGGAGTTAGTAAGTTAGAGGTACTCGCTTTCAAAAAGGCCCTGTGAGTAAAACAGCAAAAGTTGGCAATTAGCACCAGTATTTTCTGTTGCCCAGTTGCATTTCTTTCATGCTTTTTTCCCCTGGTACCTGATTTGGATCAGTGTCCAAGACACCTGGAACCAAGTCTGAATCTTTGATCCTATTGCAGCAGGCAAGACCATTCTGTCAAAGTGGAAACAGATGAAAATGATTTTTTTTAGAGGTTAACTTATAACTTTGTCATGAAGCATTGTAAGTATCAACTAGGATTTACTTAGTAGGGAGTTTGAGGGAAAGAAAAAGAGGAGAAACATGTTTAGTAAATCTTCAGTAACTTAGTAGGTTTGTGCTCTAGAGACAAATCAGAATCAGGCCAAAGACTCTGGTTCAGCTGTAGGTTGTGTACTGTAGGAAGAATAGGCAGCAATATCCCTAGATGAAGTTGTCTTATGCTACAGTAAGACACTGTTTTTAATGGACAATTTCCATCTTCAGTTGGGCATTTTTCTAAAATTTGCTGTTAAAATTTTTCATCTATTTCATACAGTGAGATCAAGTGGAAGGAAGCAGAGGCAGAAATGTGTGAGGTTTGGGGGGGTTTGTTTTACTGTTTTTAAAAAAATTAGATGTTACAATTCTCTGAGAAACCTGAATGTCCATGGGTTTTTTGGATCTGAGATTCTCATGTTTTGTAATTGTCTCCATTGCCATTTGTATTTTTTTAAAGCCGTATTTAGCTCAGTTCTATGCTATGAAAAGAGTGTTTTGGAGGTCATTAACAGGTAGTTCAAGTCTGGCAGTTTAGTTCTCTGCAGAGAGCTTATTCTGCTCCTGAGCAGCTCCTGCAACCTAGGGTTAAAAATCAGAAGGTGTAAATCCACAATACATTAGCATAAGAGAAAATCAATTTGCTGAAAATGAAAAACAAAATAAACACAACTTTATGGATTTTTAAAATATATTTTTAATGCAACTAATTTAAAATAATACTCTTAATCCTTTATATGTCATCATTTTTATTTCCTAATCTGGACATGAAGTTCTAAAATGCTTCAGACCCCCAAAACACTTCAAGCATAGGAGAAAGAAATTACTTCCCTCCTTAGTTGCTTCACTACTTCCTACTCAAGTGGTAATAAACAACACATGACTTTAAACTAGGCTGTTCACATGATCACTGTGAGATTATATACATTCCTTGTGGAACTGTGCATGCAGACTAAAAATCATGGATTTTCCTTTCTTACAGCTACATCATATTATGTTCAAGTTACATTTACTTAATTTAAGCCTTACTTCTGAATTTTCTGAGATACATGCATTTTCTTGTTTTATACAGGATAAATTGTTGTTATGCTTCATAAAATGGTGTAATGGAAGTGAAACACTTGTAGACCTCATCACAGGTTGTCACTTGCACTTTATTGAGATATTTTTTATATGTGCAAACACATTCTGCAAATGGAATTATATAAACAAAGAAGATAAAGACAGGACATTTATTATGTTCTACCTTGTTGGTATTGAACACTTTACATATATAAAATTGAGTATGTTAGCTAAATTTTTAAACAGTGTTTTATGTTCTTGACTAATGTTAACAGCATAAAATCATAGTAGAAATGTTTAGGCTTAAAAGTACCGTTCCATTTAAAAATTTTAGAAAAATTAAATTTTTAAATATATTTTTTCATTCCAGTGTAGATCTACTTGCTGGTAGTTTTGAACAGAACAAGAACAATTTTTTTTGTTTGAACAGAACAATAATCCATTTCTCCTAAGTCTCTGCTTGGCTTAACAGCAGCTGCTCCATTTCAGATAGAAATAGTTTATATTCAAGAAAGCTAGGCTTTCAAAATCTGAGTATCAACATTTAGTTTTCTAGTCTTACTGAATCACTGCGTCTGTATCTGTACGATGTATTTTAAACCAGCTGAGGACTAGATGATGTGCTGTTAGAAACAACTTCTAATGAGAATTTTAAAGCATGTTTTAAAATATTTTGATACTGTATATGAAGAGTCTTATTTTTCCTCTCAGGCTGACATGCATGGTACTCTGACCTTCGTATTGATTCCCAGTCAGCAGAGCAAGCCACCCCCTGCGAAGGAGACAGTTGTAAGTAGCTCTACAGGAGTTATGTGCTTGATGAAACATACTTTGTTTTACCAGTAGTGTGTAAAAAGTTGCTTTGCAGGTCCTTTACATTGTGGACAAACTCAAAATTTTGCCATTTAAATTGATTTTAATTGTTATCGGTCTAGTACCTGAATTAACTGTTGAAAATTATTAATGATCTTAAACTGAAACTCTTAGTACGATTTTAACTCAGTTTCTGAAAGAAATTGTAAAAGTAGAACTTCCTGTGGTTTTGAGCTTCTTGTTTTGAATTTCTGTGTTTTGTGTGTGTGTGTATATATATTATTGTATGTATTATTTGTATGTATGTATGTATTAAAAAACTTGGATTGTTGACACTTGCAAATATGCTTTGGGAGGAAAAGATAGCTTTAACAGTTTGAAGAAAGAATGCCCAGACATTAATGACTGGTGACAGAATACTTTACAAGTGAAACTTCACTTTAACGCCCAGCAAATGGGTTTCAGTTTGTGTATTTATCAGGTACTTTAACCAGTCAGCATATCTGATAATTTTTGAATGCAGAGAACTTAAATCAGTGTCTGGGCCCGGGGAGGGGGGGTGGGGTGGAGATTGTCTCTACAATGGGGGAGGAAATTGCATGTTAAGTTTTAAGCCTTTCTGTCCAACCTAGCACAACTGTGTCTTTTCCATTGCTAACCTGATGATTCCATTCCAGTCCCTCCTGTATGCCCCAGATAAGTTTCCATTTTCTAGAAGCTTCGGGTTTTGTATATCGTAGCTCTAATGCATTCACAGGAAACAATGTTTAATTCTTCAGAAGTCACTGGGGTATTTTTCTTCCTTTAACTTTCGCTGTCCTACAGATACACGTGAAAGCGCATTTTGACTACGATCCCTCTGATGACCCTTACGTCCCCTGCCGAGAGTTAGGCCTGTCTTTTCAAAAAGGAGACATACTCCATGTGATCAGTCAAGAAGATCCAAACTGGTGGCAGGCTTACAGAGATGGAGATGAAGATAATCAGCCATTGGCAGGCCTTATCCCTGGTAAATAAAGCTCTAGAAAAACCTTGACCGTCAGTGAAGTTAGTTACCATAGCCACACAGGAGTAGTACTCAGGTTTGCAAAGACTTCTGTACTCTTAAATATCTGTTGCCTTAAATATATCTGTGTCTTTGAACTATTTGCAACAGAGCCTCCTGCTGGGCGTCGCCGTGTCTGGAGTTCAATGCAGAGTAAAACTGCTGCTTTCGTTGCCCCTTTCAGGAGCTCCTCTCCTCTCCTCTTTATTCCTCCACCATGGGAACTCTGCAGATTCAGAGTTCCCTCTGCTGGTTGCAGCAGAGATATGGGACTGCAGCCCACTTGCTCTCTGGAGATGGACACAGCTCTGAGGTTTCCTACCTTTTTCAAATACACTCCTTGATACAGTACCTATTTGTGGTCACTTCTCAGCATGTTTTCACTTAACAAAGGGCTTCAGTTACTTGTGACAGTCAGGCTTCCTCTCTCACCGTTATGGGCCTTTGGGTAACAGGGCTTTCAGACACTGAAGTCTGCTACAAATGCTCTGAAAGTCTCTCTTGATTAATATATTTTTGAAGTTATAAATCAGTTTTGCAGCAATATTGGTTTCTCTTTTAATATTTCTTTTGTATGTTACATTCTACTAGAACCTTCAGAGATATAAAAGCTTAGGAAAGAGTCAAATGAGTAAGTCATTATGAAAAAGCATGGAATTGGTTTCTAAATGTTAATGACTCTTGCTTTTTTGAATGCATCAAGGAAAAAGTTTTCAGCAACAAAGAGAAGCAATGAAACAAACCATTGAAGAAGACAAGGAGCCTGAAAAATCAGGTGGGATATATATTTTTCCCAAGTGAAAAAAACCTCTTGTAGCAGTGTTAATTAGCATTACACAGAACATTGACATGGTGCAGTTGTAAAAAAAACCTCCTGGTCTGGGGAGGGTCTTTTTGTAATACAAGTAGGATGATTCTTTTAAATTCTTCATGTAAATACAAGTCTGAATTTAACACTTTGTTGTATAAATCATATGGGTTTTTCACAACTATGTGTGATGTAATTGGAATGATGTAGAGAATTTGGAAAGCCCCTGTTTTCATAAAGAGTTTTACCTGCTATGACTTGGTTGAAGTCCTTGACATTTGCTTAATACACCAAAGCCTTGTAATCAACGTAAGGATATTATACCTTCTCAAAACTGCAGAATAAATTCTCTACTTTAAAGATGCAAAACGGGTGGAATAAAAAGTTTTGTTGTGTGGGTGTTTGATTGTCATAATTTTTGTTTTGATTAGGAAAACTCTGGTGCGCGAAGAAAAACAAAAAGAAACGGAAAAAGGTTTTATACAATGCAAATAAAAATGATGGTAAGGAACAACTTTTGCACAGTGTTTGCAGTTTTAAACAACTATAAAAGATAGTGAAGAGAATGCTGAAATTCAGGATATGATGTTAGAAAGGCTATCAGTAAGTTCTGTGTAAGAACAATATTATGTTGTATTGTAGCATTTAATGAAAGATGTAAAAGAAATGAAAGGATTTGTTGGGTCATTTAGTGTCTTTAATAAAGATCAGATGATAAGAGAAAACAGCTTTTTAGTCATAGAAGCACTCATAATTTTACAATGATGAACCAGTTTCTTAGGGCTTTGTAACTTCATCTCACTGTGCATAATTAAATTTCATAAATGGAGACTTTCCTGACAGATTTTATAGGCTACTTACACTATGTTCTTACGAAAGCACTTTGGGATTGGGATGATGGTTGTTGCCATTGGGTATAAAGTGCTACTCTTATACCAGGAACTTGGGTTTTGGCGAAAAAAGTTGTTTCCTGGGTTTATGCTACTATTTATATGAAGAGCAATAAGTGGAAACAATTTTTTTTTCCAAGAAAGGGAAAAAATTCTCATCTTACTGGGCACATGATGATCTTAGGGCTTCTGTTTGCTTTGGTGACTCAGGTGCTGGGCACAGTCAGGAACTGTCTGAAATCTGATACTGCATGACAGGCAATAGTTGGAACTGGCAGTACAGTACGTTGTGACTGTTTTATTGTTCTCTCTCAAGATTATGACAATGAGGAAATTTTGACCTACGAGGAAATGTCACTGTACCATCAGCCAGCGAACAGGAAGCGTCCCATCGTTCTGATTGGCCCCCAGAACTGCGGGCAGAATGAGCTGCGGCAGAGACTGATGAATAACGAAGTGGATCGCTTTGCCTCCGCCGTGCCCCGTGAGTGTGACGGCAGATAAGGTTCCTTATTCTAAACCTTGGCTGCAGACAAATCCTGTTGTGTTGGAAACAGTAGTTGGGAGCTTGGGGGTTTGGAGCAGGATATATTGAGCTCTTGAAAAAAGGGAAGTTGATGCAAATCCAGTGTTACGAACATGGTAACAGAGGCATTATAAAACGTGCATTTATATCAGTTTGAATAAAATTGGAGTGAGTTACAGAAGTTCAAAAAGAAACCAGTATATTGGGCAAAATTTTTTAATCAATGTTCTACGTAAATTTAAATTTATGTAGATATGGCTTTAGTGCCTTCCCAAACCACTTATATTTCAGTGAATATAATATTTTTAACATCTCATACCCTAGATTGTGTTGACAACTTAGCAGGGTATATTTGTTGAAAAACAACTAATAGCTGTTTTCACATTCAGAACACAACTGCACAGTTAAAACAATTCCTTTTGTAGTTTACTGTTTTTCTCCTCTAGATAAGAGACCTCTGAATTAAGTTTGACAAGTTAATCTGATCAGGGACATTTATTGTAGAAAATAAAATACACAGATTTCATGGATATTTCCTGTGTTGGACTGGGGAGAGTATGGGGGGGGTTTTCATTTGCATGATTAGCAATACGCCTGCTAAGAGAAAAACACTTTTCTTCGCATCTATGTGTGTATCACCATCTCAATTTCTTTTTTATAGATACTACTCGGAGTAGGCGAGAGACTGAAGCAGCTGGCAGGGATTATCATTTCATCTCCCGACAGGCATTCGAGAGTGACATAGCTGCAGGGAAGTTCATTGAATATGGAGAGTTTGAGAAGAACCTCTACGGTACGAGCATAGACTCTGTACGGCAAGTCATCAACTCGGGCAAGATATGCCTTTTAAATCTTCATACCCAGGTATGGAAATGTTCTTGACTGTCATGTTTTAATTGCAGAAGTTACTGTGAATATCTATAGAGCTCTATCTGGTTTATAAAATGAGTATGTTTTCGAGATCCATATTCATGTTTATGCCAGGTTTTCTTTCATTGATGCTCATTTGACTCTGTTCAGTTCCTTGTTTGCAAACAAGCACACCTTTATCTGTGCCACAGGTGATAGGCACAGTTTTCACCTGCTTTAAGTATCTGTAAACCATCTAAATGTACAAATTAATTAAAATAAGATCTGTGTCTCTTCATCTGCCAATTACTCTGTGATCTCTGTGGTTTTTGAAGATAAAGGATATTGTTTGTGATTAAACTTGGAAATTGCATTTCAGTAATGTTTGTGCAGTTTCCAAATACAGTTCAGAAATGAAGTACATCACATCAACAGTATTGAAAAACCATTTAGCTGTGACCTTTTGATTGTGAGAGAAACTATGATTGCATACCTCAATTTAGAAATTTAGTCAAACATGGTGAGAGGTCGAGTCCTGAAATGCAGCCTGTTTTCTGATACATATCATATGAGGTCTGCTGCAGTTGTAGATGCTGTAGAAGAAGCCCTAAAACTCAGCCACATCAGTAAAATCTGGTAGTATTGAAACTATAATTAGTCATCAGTTAGTCATCACCAGTTGGGACCATGTGATACTGTACTAGTGTAGCTCATGGGTATTGCGAAGCATGTCATGAGATGAAAATTCATAACTCTTTCAAAATATATCTAATTCTGTGGCTATAAAAATTTATCTCATTCAAGTTGTTTATTGCAAGACAAACCTGACAAAACAAAATGTGACACATACAGTAATAGTGCATCTGCTACCTTGTACTTTAATCTTCAAAACAGAAAAGGTTAAACTGTCATTTTTCAAGTAAACTAATAGTTAAAGACTCTTCCCTCTGTTCAAAGATGATAAATTTACTTATCATTTTAAGACATTTAATTCAATGTAGCTGACCTTTTAATTGCTTTTGGATACCAAAAGATCTGTTCCTTCAGTTCAGTTATGAAGAATATTGAACAAAAGTATTTCAGTTTCATGAAGCTGAAAAATGTTGGAATATAAGTTTCATAGGAAATTCTGAACTTGGAATACTGTTACAGTTAATTCTACTTGCTGTTAATATACTGTAAGTTGTTGTGTTTGAAGAGTATATTATCAATTATAGCATGTGAATTGTGCAACAATAAATGCCCTTTTCCTGGGTGGAACTGTTGAATATTTAATATTGTTTTTGCAGTCACTGAAAACACTACGTAACTCTGACTTGAAGCCATATATCATATTTGTTGCACCACCTTCACAAGAGCGACTACGTGCTTTATTGGCCAAAGAAGGGAAAAATCCTAAGGTAAGGTACCTCACACTTCTTGTGAAACCATGCTGGGTTTGGTGCACAAATGCACATACTCCTTCCTTGGAATGGGGGACACAGTGATGGTACTGGCAGTTACCACTGCAGTGAACCAGTGTAGTTGTGTTAGCATGGAAGGCAGACCATGCTAAGGGAAGGCTTTATCCAGGATGCTTTTGCCTAAAGAGGTCCCTGCATTTGGGTACAAAAGCATGACTTTCTGTTTCAAAACTGTGGAAAACCCACTTTTGTCCTCAAGTAAACCTGGGAGTAATTCTGTGGAGTAAAGGTTTTCATTTCAGAACATACCTACCTTTGGAAAAGCATTTACTTGAAAATCTAAAACTCTTCAGACAAGATTATTTTAATGTTTGATCTTGTGGGATCACACTTCATTTTTAACCAGTCATGTCCAAGATCAGAGCTTATGAGATTATTTAGCTACACAGAAGTTAGTTCTGCAGAATGGACTTGAAAGCCAAAGATTAAACCAGGACATCTGAAAGCTCGGAGAAGTTCCTTATCAGGCTATGGTATACCAAGTTCTTATTGCTCAGGCAATGGAATAGGTTCATCACCTACTTTTTTAACTGTAGTGACTGGCAGGCACCCTTTGCCACCTTCAAAGTACTAATTGAGCACATGCAGTTCATACTAAGGAAAAACAATCTTCCCAGCATAACTCACAGTTATTCCTGACATGGCTGTTAGTCAGGAATCATAACTCACTGTGTTCTATGGCTGTGTTATTTTGGTCTTTATGTATGTTCTGGATTTTTATTGCAATAGTCAGGGAATCCATTGCAATAAAAAGGAATGCATTTCTTGGTGTTACACTGTGGCTATTTTCTTTCTGATTAATTGTATTGGAGTTGTATTTATTTCAGTTGGGTACATGCTACTGAGTTAAACCCGTTCCCTGATAAAGAAAAGGGTATTTTTTTGCGTGTATGCCATAATATTGCTCTGATTTTAACAAGCATGTAATGACTAAGAAAAAAATCCTGAAGACTTTAAGTTCCTTTTGAAATATTCTCCCTAGAATATTAACTCAAAAATTATACTGTGAATATTTCTTTATACAATACAAAATCAAGTTGAGAAAAATAAAAACACTTTTAGAACCTAAGCGAAAGAGAAATTCTGAAATTAAAACATTTCTGCTTCTGCCTTTGTATCATTTATTTACACTGCAATATTCTTGCTTTTGATAGACTCCCTTCTAGCTCCCAAATGGTGTTTTCCATATTTCTGCAATGTTACTCACCTGATGTTATGGTGATTTGGTCATCTTAAATGTGTAGCTCTCACTGCTGAGTTCTGAACAACTGTCAGCAGTTACAGCTGTCTCCTTTGCTGTTAGGTGTTGGCAGTGTCAGCAGAATGCTGCCTTGTTCTGCACACTTCAGACTTTGTCTTACACCATCTCTGCCGTCTCCAGTCTCCTTCAGTGACATCAGTGTTGTGCAGTGAGCAGTGCTAGATCTTCTTCATCTTCTTCAGCCTGGGCAGTTATTTACTCTTTATCACTCATAGCCAGTCAGGATTCTCTCAAACACCCTTAGCTTTCAAATATGGATCATGGTGGAGTGTTCCTGTAAACTTTTCAGCAGCCAATAGCACACCATGAGTGTTTGTGTAAAAAAGAAATGGAGTTGTTCCCTTTCCCTACTGTTACTGTGGGGGAGAGGCTTACCCACCTACACTAACTCTCTCTTTCTGATTGCAGCCAGAAGAGCTGAGAGAAATCATAGAGAAGACAAGGGAGATGGAACAGAACAATGGCCACTACTTTGATACAGCAATTGTGAATTCTGATCTTGATAAGGCATATCAAGAGTTACTTCGTTTAATAAATAAGCTCGACACAGAACCCCAGTGGGTGCCCTCCACCTGGCTACGATGAGAGCAAGTTCCAAGGGACAAATGGACCTCAATCTAGTTACCTTTCCAAGCAGATCATGTGTAGGTCTGCCCAATTCTAGTATAAATGCATGTGAGCTCTAGACCTCAGTGGCAGCATCCTTTGCCAGTGAAATTGCCTATGACTGAAAAATACGCTGATCAGCTTGTGAGCCAATTTAACTGATCTAAAGATTGTCCAGGGTTTTTTTTTCTCTGTGGTCCAGAAATTGGAGACCATGTCAGTACTAAATTCTAAAGCTTTAGGATAGATTTTTTTCTAGCAACTACTTTTATACATAAATCCACCTTTTTTTAACTTAGAATCACCCTTAGGACAAAGATTTTAAGTATGTTTTGTGTGTGTGTTATATATATATATATATATATATATATATATATAGTCCATGCTGTCACATAGTTATAAATATGAATGTTATTTAACACTTAACTTAATGACTTTGTGGGACATGATGCTAGTTCAGGAGTATAATTCTACAGATCATAGGGCAGAAAAATAATCTACATATGAAAAATGGCAATGAGGAACCTCTCCTCTTCAGAAAATACACATAACGAAGATGCTGCTCTGGTCTGGAGCTGCCCTGTGAGGCTTGAGTTAATATTTTATTTCTCAAACATTCCACTTTCTAATAGCACTGTAATTGAAAAATGTGTATAATGTAAATATTTCGATCCTTGTGTCTTTTTAGTCAGACTTTTAAAATCAGATTTGGACTGCACAGAAATTTTAGATCCAATCAAAGATGACTATTATATTGAACTTTTAGATGTGATATTTTTATGGCATTTTCTTTAAAACATACTGACTGATTGGAGCCACTGTTTTTCATAGACCTGTAGAGATAGAAAGGCAGAGTTATATTTTTGTGAAAATATATAGTTACAAGACATGCTGCTTGAATGTCAACTAAAATTCTCATGTTTTATAACAGAATACTGACTAATACAGACTGATGTGCTGAACATTGGAAGACTGGGTTTTTTTAATCTCTGCAAATGGTTCATGTTGTGGCTGTTGGACTAATGGACAACTAACTGGAATTAAAATAGCTGAATGTAGCTACTGTGTTATGAGTATTGTAATTCACTAGCCAATGTATTGTCCTGCATTTGCTCAGTAATTGCAGTGAAAATATGTTTAAAACACTGGTAACTGACTGAGAAGTCACAAGAAAGGGGAATATTTTTAATGGTTAAAACAAAAAACTTGAAACAAGGGAACAAAAGGTAAGGTCTTTATCCTAATGCATTCTGCAAAGCAGTTGGGAAACATCTCTGCACCCTCAAATGATTCTGGCTGTGAAGGTTTAACTACTGTGCCTGTGCATCTGCAGTAGGCTGTTGTTGCTGACACTAAGTGAATAGTGGTATCTTGGCTGGTTTGGCTTTGGGTAGCACAAAGAACCTTAACTGTGAATATCTCTTTTAGCCATAGTGTTTCTTTGTTCCTACAGGTAAAACACTGGAGTTATGTCATTGTGTGGTTCACTCCTGTCTAATGCTGAAGGATAAAAAAGTAGTTACTGTTTTCCATTCTGTCTTGCATATATTCGTTCTTAAAATGTTCGTGGAACAAATTCACACCCATAGGTAGAGCTCAAAGTATAGAGCAGATATAAAGAAATTGTCAGATAACTGTCTTAAGTACTGAACTAATAATCAGTATATTTTTGTATTGAAAAGTTGAACTATAGAGTGCATTCTATCTTGGTAGAAAGCAAAATTATTTGCTGGTTTAATTAATATTTAGGGCTGAAAAGCAGTTAAGCAATTAGTAGGATAAGTAATGACACTTAAGAAAGAAAATGGGGTGGAAACTTGAATATCTTAGTTCAAGTCAATGTTAGAAATAATACTGTGCTACTGTTGGCCTAAGGGCTGGATAGTCAAAATTATGGCTTTTTGCCTCACATTGCGGGCATGTTCTCAGTTTCATCCATATTTTATGACAACAGTGTTCAGGTATATTAGAAAAACTATTGATTCTACCCTTTTTAAAGAAAGATGATTGTAGATGTATTAGGCTTTTGGGTATTGAATGTTTCTGGACAAGATGGTGGAAAGCAGTAAAACATGTTGAGTGAGGTTAACCTAGCTCAGCTGTGTAGGTGCTGTCCAAATTCTGCCAGTTAAAATCAGCTCAAGGTTGCTGAACCCCCTTAGGTATTCAGTGTTCACAGGCAGCATCAGTCTCAGCAAATCATGCCACTAATGTTACTTCATTCATGTTTGTCTCCCCAGTTTTTCTGAAATGGTGTACAGGATCTGTTTTTTATACAAATGAGCTTTTGAATGTAGACTTAAAGCATATTGCTTGAAGTTCAGCTCTACTCTCTTAGTTCCCAAGCACACAGGACTCACTGACACCTATAGAGAGGTGCTATGATAACTTTTAACCAGTGTTAGCTTTGTCTCCTGCTGAAAGGAAGAGCTTGAGCAGCACTGAAATATGTACATAGCTGTCCATCTGCTGCAAGCTTGGACCTGAAACTACCTTGTGTAAGAAATTATTTTGTCTTGTTTAATGAAGAATGTGTGCTAGTTCCCTCGAAAATAAAATACGTAGACTTTACTGATAAAACTCTTCAACCTTATCCCAGGCTTTGTAGTGACCTGTATCAGACTGAAATGAAGGTATCTGCATTTCTGCCAGTCCAGATTTAATCAAAAAGAAATGTTAGATGAATTGCTTAAAAGAATTTTTGAATGTAATTAAATATGACTTTATAAAATATTAGATGAGGGTTCCATGCCTTAAATAATTAAGGTAACTTTACTGAGACCTGTGGTTAGCCCCACATTGTCCTTTAATACGTGTATCTGCACTCTGTATTTTGAGACCTCATGAACTGCACACTAATGTAAAAATGTAAAATATTTCTAGATTTAAAATAAATCACTGTACAATTTTACTTCTTGTAGTGGATCTTGGGACTCTTCCTTTCTGCAATTTTGCTGAATGTGTGAAACATGCTGTGATCCATCAGTGCCCTACAGGATGTTCTGTGCACCTTCTGACACCATCCATCCTGTGGGAGAGGCAACAACAGGTCTGCAGAGCTCCAGTGTCTCTCTCTCAAGCTGTATCTGTATCTTAAAACAGACTATGGATTTACTATTCAGCTGTGCTGTCTGCAGCTTCACAAGAGAAAAGAAATGGCCTTATTATTCATACAATTCTAAAATTATTTTTTAAAGCTGTTAAGAGAAATTTATTCCTTGTAGTTACCCTACATCTGCAGTTAAGTGCTGGATCACGTTTAAAACAAGATGCTTACCTTGAATAGACTAGACTTGTAGTAGTAGAAACTATGAACTAGAATTAGTTCTGTGGCATATGTTCCGTTTGCTGATTGCAAACCAGCGTCTTCAAGGAAAAGAATACAACCAATGTGTTCAAGGAATGACTGGACATGGCACTTAATGCTGTGGACTGACAAGGTGGTCATTGGTCAAAGGTTGGACTCAGTGATCTTAGAGGTCTTTTGCAACCTAATGATTCTGTGCTTCATCTTGAGGAAAACAGTTCTTCAAACTGAGCAGGGTTTAGTGATCAACCACTCTCCTGAACTCCACTCATCAGCCTTGGACATGGGAATTGCAGGAAGGATGCACTGCTCTACATTCAACCCTGCCTTGCTTGCCCACCTACCGAAGCAATGAAGATTTGCAGCAACATGTATCCAGATGGTTGTTTCTATGTGCTTTTGGCAGGAGGGAGCCACTTCTCCATAGTTACTTACTTAAAGAAGTAAACGCACAGTAAATATGGGCACAGGTTCTAAGAGACGTGCTCCATGTGGTTTCCATGTCAGGGGTAAAGAGTGAAGCAGAGGTTTTATTTCAAAATCAACACAACAAGCTTTTAAGACTGTCATCTTCTAGCAACTGGAGCCAGACACCAGGTATTTAGCAGTTAAAATTTACATTTGTTTCTAGCACAGACAGTACACAAGTTGGCAGAACCTCTAATTAAAACCGTAGATATTTCAGGCCAATGGTAACAATCGTGCAACAAAAATGTATCACAGAAGACTGTGGATTCCATGAACAGGTTAGAAAACTAGAGTTTCCTTTACAGAGATTTGACTTCAGCTGTGCCAATACTGGCTCTGAGCAACTTGAACATTATTAGTTCAGCATCAAAGAACATCACATGCATCTTCCTCCCTAAGTAACAATTTTCTCTGCTTGTACTAGGAAGCGGAACAATTAGATGAATCTGATTAGGCAAATTCAGAGCCATCCTTCAAAAAAACTATAGCTATCAACAGTCATTCCTACTAAGTGAAGAAACAGATTGAACATGGAATAGAAGGCTTTCCTGACAGTAAATCATCTGACCCGTTTCTGCCTTTCCTCCTGTGCTGTAGTCAAGTTCCCAGATTTCTAATCTCCCAGGAGAAATCCACAATCCATTCAACTCAAGACTTGGACACCAAATGAGAAGCCACATAAGTATCTTGGAGGCAACATGTCTTGAATTATATTGCAACTGGACATTCTGTATTTTGGGTCCCCTGCTGCATACACAACAACAGTGCAGGGTTACTCGAAGAGAAGGTCTTCATCCTTTTCTTCTGCTAAGAGATTGGCTGGCTCAGTTTCCCCACCAGCAGCCCTCCGCAGCTCCCGTTCTTGATCAGACTTTTCTTTCAAGACTTTTTTCTTTTCCTGGATCTTTTTAAGCCTGTGAAGAGAAATGCAGCTTTATCTGTGAAGCAAATGTTATCATACAACAGGTTAGTAGCTATGCCTTACAACTTGGATTTGATAAAGCTACCTAAAAAAGTTCCAGGGGAAACAAAATTCTGTAGCAAATATCAAATTTAGCAAAATAGCAAAAATAAAAGGCTTTTATTGCTAGCTGCTGCAATTGAAAAACTTAACCAAATTATAAATTATATTCTTTACCTTAAACACTATGTTATACTATTTAACTTGTATTTAATCAAGTTCATTACTTTCATTCATTTCAGGCTTGACATTTTTGTTTCAGGGAGCCCAGAACATTGACTTTATTGGCAAAGGTGTCCTTAAAGCAGAACACCTCTGGGTACTGTATCACATCATTCCCTCTGGAAGAGCAATGACAGCTATGTATAACTTAATGGAAGCAATTCATTTATAACTTTCAGACAAGTAATTGGTGAGTGCCCAGCTCTGGAAACTCAACGTGCATTAAGAATGAGGTCATGTTTAACAATGTTTGCTGCCAGATTTGATAAGCAGTTCTCCTAACTCCCCTCTGAGGAATGGTCTATTTTAGGGAGAGACCAGTCTAGTCTTTTGACTAGTCTTTTACCTGTAGAATTCCTCTCGTTCTCGTTCATCCAGTTCTGTGATGATATAAGAAAGAGTTCGCTCGATCCTGGGAATAATCACTAAAAAAAATATAAATAAGAGGTCGGGACTGCTGTTATATTAACTTTAGGAAGTTATCTAATGTAGTGCACAGATGTTGTTTGAAGTCAATCTAGTAATTCTTTTGGCTAGGGGAAAGCTGTGTCTTTCATGGAAGATGATACTATTTCCTGATGGACAAGTACACAACATATAAAAAAGTTCTGAGAAGTGGGCAAAATTTGAATTAAAACTATATTCTTCCATCACATTGTTTCAGAAACTTTTGTTCAGTTTAGCACCTTTACTCAGAATTATCTCTGTTTATAAAGGCCATCATGAAAACAAATATTAAAATACAATCACAAAAGAAAAGACACTAAACACAGTTTTAACACCAAACTGTGTAAGCTCTGTGTCAGAATCATTTGCTGAAAGAAGAAACCTCTTACCAACACTACCAAAATTATTTGGAAGGCTGCAGAGGAAACCTTTTCTAAGTCAAATTCTCAGTGATAATATGCAGTTAAGGCCTGTGTGTTCAAAGAAACCAGTCTATGAAAAACTGTTGAAAAGGATGATTTGGAAACATGGACCGAAATATGTTATTGTGTACGTGCAAAAATTATTAAATCCAGGACATCAAAACTCAGAAAGCAACTTGAGACAATCAGAGCACTCTGGACACTGCAGCAAAATGAATCACAGCCAATACTGGGATTGTAGTAGTACTTAAGAAAAGTCAAGAAACAAATTTACAAACAAGAACATGAACAAAGAATTCAGATCAAAGAAAAATACCAGGGTATTGACATAAGGACTGTTCCAACCAAAACCAAGAAGTCTCCAGCCTCTCCACTGGGCACCCATTATAGTTTTAAAGTTTATTAGAGTAATTTAAAGTTGAATATATTTTAGTTATTTGAAGTTTATTGTTCTAGCTATTGGAACATCCTAACACATGGAAACATCGTTATCTTTTGCTTCTGGTCAACAGGCTTCACCTGTTAAATCAAAGCCACCAGCAGGGACTGCAGAATGTTTGTAAAACATTGGTCCTGTAGGTTCTTAATACAATTTCCTGATTACTTTCTCATGTTTGCCTATTCATTTAGCTCTGTGTTCTCTAGTCCATTCCACTGAGCTTTTAATTTTTTTCCTTTCTTGCAATATGCTTAATTGTAATGCTTTCTAGAAAGCATTCTGGAACTGGTGAGAAATTCTAACAAGAGTGGCTTCCTTGACCCTGCTACTTATCTTCTGTGGGAATAGAAAAATGTTATGCATCCCAAATGGAAAAATACTCACCATGTTCAATTGCATTCACACGTCTGTTTGTTATTTTAATGGCTTCATCCAAAGTAATAAAGGATGTCTGATGGAATAGGATTAAATAATTAATACATAACAAGACAAATTCAGCATTTCCATCTATTCTGTAGACAAAACCAAATAGCACTTGAAAGCCAAGTCTATAATACAGCTTTACAAACTATGTCCTTGATCAGAGCAAAATGTTTTCTACGAATGTCACTCGCACACTGAATACTGCACATTAGAAGTTACAAATACTAACTCCAAAATAGTTTCTTCTTGGCATTAAAGAATAAAGATTTCTCTGAAGCAGTAATATGGCTAAAGAAGGTTTGCAGCTTTGTACAGCACTGGGACTAGATTAAGCTACAACTACCGAGAGACGATGCTTTCATTTTAGTGAAGTAAGAAACCAATGATCCTGTTCTTTTTTTAACTCCCACCAACCTGTAATGAGGCCAGCTCCACAAGCAGTTCCACAGCTTTGGCATAGTTCCTTTTCAGCTTAGCCAGCTGTTCTCCACCTCTGGCCAAGCCAGTCAGCTCATAGCCTGAAAAAAAAGAAAAAATTAAATTGTTACTAATGCTATTATAGTGTTTCCTTACTACATAAAAATGAATACTTTACACACTACAGGGATATAAAGAGCTCATCAAGTGAGAAGCTAAAGTCTTTGCCCATTAACAAATTGTCTTTATAGTGGTTTATGTTGTGCATGTCTCTAGTAAGACTTAGAAGTCTCAAAATCTGGAAATACGGGACAAGTCTTTTCCTCATCTGAAAAACTCACTGATTTAGGAAAGTAGAATCTTGGAGTCCCTAATAATCCCTCCATGTCACAGGACCAGGGAAAAGCATCAAAGGAAGTAAATACCCCTATGCCTATGATGTAAACTGACTTACCATTAAGACATGACAATATTTCTGTATCAGCGTGGAATAGCCATAAGTACATAAAGACAGAAAACACTTGGGTTGTACTTACTGTCTCCTCCTTCCTGGTAATGCTCAAAAACTGGCAAGGTTACACCTGACAAAAGTGAACAAAAATACATGTAAGAGACATAAAGGGCTACAGGTTTATTAAGTACAGCTCACTTCTACTCCATTTGCTTCTAATTATGTAATGTCAGAAGCTTTGTTTACAAAATATTCCTACATAGCTTGGAACAATTAAGTCATGCTGGTTCTGACATACTACACAAAACTTCAGAATTGTGTTGAGTTTGCAGAGATCAAGTCCCATGGAAAATTCAGGGAAGAATTCTGGTTTATTCATTTTGATTATGTTTCTGTTTAGTAATATGTTCCCTTTGCTTAAGAAGTATTTTAACCATTCAGCCCTGATTTTCTGTCTTGTTTTTTTTATAGACAACTGTGGGTAGACAATTGTGGATAGACAGTTGCTTGAAATTTATTTAACTTTGGGGCTTAACTCCTGATCTGTTTTCCAGTAAAGCTCTATGGAAGTTATGTTTTGATCAAAGATTCAGAAACTGGGCTGCAGTTTACACACATTCATTTTATTTTATGAGAGGTAAGTAACCAAATAAAAAAATCATAAGTTGTATGTGAAAAAACAAATTACAAGTGTTTCTACAATTTAAAAAGTAAGAAAAAAAGGAGACTGTTTGGATACATTCCTGCCTATTTCCAAGTCTCCTCCCACAATTCCCTTATCAGTTGAAATACTCATGGCCTGGAAAGGAGTCACCTGCTACATTGTCTTTTTTAGCTCTGATCTTGACTTGTGCTTTGTTCACATTTTGGATCACAGTGGTACTGTAAGGAAGAAAACACAGATCTTAATCAGGAGAGCTGAAGTGGTTCATTAACTCCTAAGTAAGATGCACAGTCGTCAAAGCTGACACAGAAGCTTTGAAAGAAACAGGGTTTCGAGCAAAGTTTGTAAAAGATGCAGAGTCTACGAAACGTAACTAAAAATGTCTTAGACTAAGTTTACAAAGCATAGCTGAAAAACTAGTCAGTTATCTGGCAAATTATTTTAATAACATTGAGTCTAATTAACCTGTAAGATTCCTTTCACAATGGAAGTGAGGGGATTTCAAGGCTTTAAATGCAAACCAAGGCCACAACATTTTGTTCATTTTAGTTTCTAAGTATTTGTTCTTTCAGACCATTAATGAGTTTATTTACCCACTAACAAACTTGAACTTGTACAACAATTCATCTTGAAGCATTCCAAAGTAACTTAAAAGTCTTCCAAGAAAAGGTCACTACAGCTAACTCCTCTGCTGAAGTCCAGTTTACTTACAGGGTGGAATCTGACTTGTTTATAGCTAAACACAGTGACTAGTTAGGACAGGAAACAGCAATATATCCAAGTGAAAGGGTAAAAAGATTTTTTTTTTCAGTAACACACACATTACTACTGTGTCTGAGCACTTGGCTCTTCTCCATTAGTTGCTGGTACCACCAGCTGAATCTTAAACACTTCCCCATGCACACCTGAATGAATTAAACATTCTACACAGAACTGTAATTTATTAAAATACAATTAAAGTAACCTGCTGGAGGAAAAGGATTTGTTTCCCCTCTTGCATACAGCCCTCTCTAGCCCTAGTGAGACAAAGGTCAGCAAGGCAGGAGATAAGAACAGCTGGGAAAATCACTGTGTGACTTACTGGCAGAAAAGAGCACACATTACATCTATCCCTCAAATTCACAAGAAAGACCAAATTAACAAATAGTCCAATATTCTAATATAAATTATTCCTTCCCTACATTTTGATTCCAAGCTGCAAAAAGCAATTCCAAGGACAAAAACAAAATTCTTTTTATCTTTCCACTTCGTTTAGCTTCCAGTGGAGTATGTTTTCATCATGCAAGTTCTCTCTCTCCTGCAATGATGTCTCCCACCTTTACATAACAGAATTCAGTTCATCCTATCCACTGTCATTTTTTTTCTAGGTGCCTTGAAGAATTTACCTTTTTTTCCAAAAGAGAAAATAATTTGTTGATAGCTCTTTGCCATAGGTAGGATATCCTCATGGAAGCCCAGCAATCCTCACCTGAAATCTCCTGCTGTGAACTTTGCCTCAGCAAGTGAAAAGGCAGCTTCTCTCATCACCTCACCCATCAGCATCTTAGTCTGTTAAAAAAAAAAAAAGCAGCAAATACAAGGCACATTGCTACTCCTTTTCCAGAATAAATAACTAGCAGCATAAAGAGAAGACATGCATAGCTTACTCTCAAACTGGAAATTGTAATTCTCAGGTGACTGGCAAAAAAAAGAAATATTTCAGCTGTTTCACATTGTAGAACTCATAGTAACAGCAAAAGATTTGTCTTAATCATGAAATTCTATTACATGACGGTTAAACCACAACAATAAAGTGGCTCAGTAGGAAAACACTCTTCTTTCATATTGTATGGAATACTATGAGACAGCTGAAGTTGTTTTTCAGCATACAAATGTATGCTGCTTTTTGAAGCTGCGCTTTCCTCTCACTCCATTTTTTCCCAGTTTTTAAAGATTTGTAGCCCTTGTAGCTAAAAACCATGCTATTGAGAAACACCAGCCTTTGTTTGTTAGACAATGTATAGGAAGCAATGACAGAGTGACTTTGTCTACAGCATGGCAACAAAGGATGCTGCTACCCATGGGCACTGCAGCAGCTGCAGCTAAGACAGTACAAGTAAACCCAGCTGATGTGGCAGAACAGAACAACACGTAGGCTCTACTGACTATCTCAGATTTGTCATCTATGTTACAAAGGAAGAAGCAGGACTGTGTTTCTTCATAAAGAAACAAATCCATCTGGACAAAACTTGTGCTTGCTAGTGTACTTAGTCATGCAGGAAACATTACAGATCTGCAGTATCCCCTCAAGTCAGATAAAGCAACAAAAATGGGGCCACAGAATATGTTAATACCAATCCTAAAGTATTTGGCAGCATTGGAGCAAATTCTCTGTAATACAGAAGAGATGATGGAGAACTTGGGACACAAAAGAAAGCAGAGGCTAAGGCTGTCTGGAAAGAGGTGAAGAATATTAACTCTTCCAAGTTTCTGTATCATTGCAGCCATAAAAACATAATTCTGGTCATGTGCTCTCAGTAGTCTCACTTACAAAAAACACGTTAGCCAGAAAGTTGTCCTATACTCCAGCCTATGTAATGAAATTAGCAGAACAGGAATGCACAACAGACAGAACAGACACATTTCAAGTAAAGTGAACCAAACAAAGGAAAATTCTTATTTACCTACCTCAATAATTTTCTTAAGGATCTGTCTGAATCGAAGTGTCAAAGCATCAGATTTTTTCTTTAAGAGGTTACGACCTGTTTGGGCTCCTTTCAAACGAGCCTTCATGATGGTCTGAGCCCTGGTAAGCAGAGGATAAAGAAAAAACATCCTGCATCATCTGAAGGGATTACGAAAAAACTTATGTGAAGTTTTCTGACATGCATATGACTGAAATTATGAAGCAACCAAGAAACAGCATTACAGTAAAACAAGATGGCCACTTCAGGACAGAATTTTAGATTCCCTTTTAAAATCAAGGGAATTTATATTTATCTCCATCATCAATGAGAACTACAAGGTTATCTGTGAAGTCAAAGCTCATAAAAATTGACAAGACATCATTCAGTACTTCCATAATAGGAAATAAGAGTTTCCATTTTTCTTCATGACTTAGAAGTACCAGAAATCAAACCACTCCAAATACCCACTATCACTGTGATACTGGTATTGCTTTTAAGTTCTTTTACTGCCATGTCATCTTAAAATTAGACAACACAGCAAATCCTTCATGTGGTCAGAACAGCTGATGCCATGTTCTGATTTTACAGAGCAAGAAGATGCAGCACTTGTACATTCTGGTTTTCCCTAGCTTCACATGCTGCACAGGAGATTTACAAGCAATTAAAGACAATCAAAAGCAGCAACAATTTAAAAGGGATATTAGTGAGTTAGCTGTAGCTTTCACCTTTACTTCCAAGAGCACACTTATAAGTTTCTTGTATGAAATTAGGAACTGTACTGCTTTCTACATGTAGCCACTATACACAAAGGACACCGCTCAAGTCATGTTCTTACACACTTCCTCTTTGACCTTGGAAAAAATAAGTTTAATTAAGATTCTATCTACACAGTGGAATCCATTACTGGCCACATCTACTAGCATGTGATCAGAATAGCTCCATTAACATCTACCAAATATGTAAAACTGAAAACCATGAATACTTTATGAATGTTTATGATTAAAAAAAAAAGAGAGTAAAAAGGCAACTTTACTTTCCCAACAAGCACGTGTCTGTCATCACCTTGAACTAACTTGCTTGCTCTGTTCACCACCTGCCAGAGACTGGCTGGCCTTCTAGTTCAAGCAAGATCTCACTTGCTCTAAGAGTTCAATAAACAAAGTCTTGCTTACTCTCAAGGAAACGGAGCAGCTTCTGGAGATATCCAGCACAGAAGAGGCTCATACCAGCAAGCCACTTTATAAGAGCAACCAAAAAAATGAACCCAAACCAACATAAAAAGTAAACCTTGTGAAATCCTCTTCTATCCACTGACAAAACTAATTGTTGCAGACACGGGTCATCTTTATTTTGCGTTTCTAAATTATATTCCTTTGGAACACCACCCACGTTATTGTCTATCACCTCACTTGAAACCAGGCTTGTAAATATCAGGCCTTTGTATATGACCACCCTCATGCCACTGTGACACATCACCTCCCAAAACCAGATACCTTTCAAAAGTGATTGAAGTGCCCCCTCCTTGGACACCTAAACTGAACGGAAAAAAGCACTACCAAAGAGCAGGAGTGAGACCAGATGACTTAGTGTATGCAGTGATTAATTTCTGTGTATGCAATAGTTTATTTCTAAACTAAATTTCAAAACAGAACCTTTACTATGTAATGTATTAATCTTTCCATATAAACTGTTACTTTGTATGTCCTGAGTTCATACAGAGTGAGCGATTACTATTTTATGCTTGAGGTTTTCTGTCCTGCAAGGCATCCTTTTTATTTTAAAGATGATGTGCAGGCATCAACCCACTTGAATGCAAGAAGATTTGAAACAGCCTTTCACCTTAAAGTCTGTCTGTCCCAGAGGGTTCAGAAGAGAAACTGAACAACATTATTAAACTCTAAATTTTATTCAATTTTTTGTGTTCGTTCCAATTGTTTGTTCTAAGCTTTCTCAGCAGACATGGGAATCCATGACAAACAGTGTGCTGTCTGGATCTGGAAAATGACCTGACTGTCCACTACACTGGGACAACTTTACTTCCTTCTTCTTTTTTAACACTTTATGGCCAACCTCTCGTACAGTAGTATCATCTGTTGCAAAGTTAAGGGAAGCTGTGGTTCCATTTCTCCATTTTTCCTACACATACATTCTAGAAATTGTTCTTTTTCAAGTAAGGTTTGCATAGTCACATGATTTTAAATACAAAACCGGCATCTCGGTGCGGGGCCCTGCCTCGGCCCTCTGAGGGCTGCCATTGCTGCTGTGGATCCCGGGAGCAGAATGTGAAGGTTAGGACCAGCGGCCCTCAGCTATTCCCTCAGAGAGCCGGGGGAGCCCCGCACACAGCCGGCGGAACGCTTCCCAGCGCCCAGCCCCGATGAGGAGCCCTGGGGCCCCGGGCCCCGCGCTCCCCCCGCCGCTATCCCGACCCGTCCCGGCAGACACTCACATCCGCGACGGGAAGATCTCGATGCGGTCCTTGGCCGACATGGCTGCGGCGGGCCGGGGGGCGCGGCGCGGCGGGCCCGGCTCGGGCTGTCACGGCTGCACCCGCGGGACGGACCCGGCCCGGCTGTCACCACTGCCACCGGCGGGCCCGGCTCGGGCTGTCACGGCTGCACCCGCGGGACGGACCGGGCCCGGCTGTCACCACTGCCACCGGCGGGACACGGCCCGGCTGTCACCACTGCCACCGGCTCGGGCTGTCACGGCTGCACCGGCGGGACCCGGCCCGGCTGCCGCCGCTGTCGCCGCCGCCGTCACGTGACCGGTCCCCGCCCCCGCGCGAGGCGGTGCCCGGATGCCCTCTTGTGGTCACGCGTCCCCCGGGGCCGGCGGGAGGAGGCGCCATTGGCTCACTCCGCGGCCCGGGCCGCCGGCCGCCAGGGGGCGCTCTGGGGGAGCGCGGCCCCTCTCTCCTCGGTGCGGCGGCGCCTGCGCAGTGGGGCGGCAGAGGCCGGGCGCACGCGGCGGCACGAGCGGGGCCAGCGCGGGAGTGCGGGGCGCGAGCGCAGCGCGGGACCCCCGGGGCCGCACTCAGGTACCGCCGCGCGCCGCAGCTCGCGCTCCGCTCGCGCCGGGCCCGCGCGGGGCCCGCGGCCGCGGGGCCGGGCGCCGCTCAGGGCCGGGCCCGCGGCGTCGGCACCGGCACCGCGCCCGGAGCTCGGCAGCCGCCGGGGCCGCGCTCCCCGCGCCTCCCGCGCGGAGACGGGCTTTGCCCGGCTCCCTCTCCGGCGCGGCGGCCGTCGTGGGTCAGCGCCCGTGCCGGCGGCGCCGGTCGGGCCCGGCTCCGCTTCCGCCAGTTTCCGCAGACGGTGCGCGGCCGCGAGGGCCTCGGCTGAGGCGTGTCCGGCTCCGGAAAAGAGGAATGCCAGCTGCGGCGCGGCGGGCGTAGTGCTGCTCCTGGGGACCTTCCCCAGAAGGCCCAAATAAAAATCCTCTGGCTGTGGAGAGGGGAGTGAAGCGTTGTGTGTGCTGGGCGGTGATTGTCCACACTTGCTTGCCCACAAGTACCTGCAGGATTGAGCAGAGCTGCATTGAGTGGACTAGAAAACCGAGCTGTAAAGTTTTCCTTTCTAACTCTGGGGTTCTTTGTTCAGCTTCAGTTTACACAAAGTTATACAGAACTTTGCGAGTATTTTTATAATGCTTTATAGTCTGTATTTCCCCTTTATTACAAGTTAAGAGTGGAAATCAGGTTGGACATGGTCTTCTGAATTGTGTAGACACAATAGCGTTCGGCATAACCTTCCTACTCTGATTTTAAATTTTCTTCTAGCTAGAAAGCACTGGCCCTGCTATAAAGATCATGACTAAAACTTCAAAATGGTGACTAAAACCTTCAGAAGGAGTGATACATTTGGCTTGGCATCTTAGGCTTCTGCTGCTGTAGAAAATTTTCTGTGTGAAGCTTCAAGGCATAGACAACTGAACTAACCTAATTAGATGTCTTAAGAGCGTATGGATTCATCATCAGAAAAATAAAGCAGTTTAAGCATTCCTTCTTACCACTACTTGATTATGAAGTGTTGCTTTTACCCTTTTTTTCTTTAATATATAATGAAGGAATTCTGTTTCTTTCATGTGATTTTGTTGGGTTTTTCCCCCTCCTGACTAGTAATCTGTTGGGGGATGGTTTTTTGCCTTTTCAGTACTTCAGGCCAGGCTAGTTCTGGTTAGTGCCTTTGCTTTCTTTGCTGACAGTCAGCCTCTGGTGCAGGTCTTGCAGGATTACTCTGAACATCTTGTGCTGAGTTGAAAAGTCATCTGGAGTCTGCTTCTCCTCAGTACTACAGAAGCTTCTATCTGCCTCTTATTTTCTTAGCCTCACATGCTGTCTTATTATGTGCATACAAAGTCCTTCAGGAGCACTGCAGCCTTCTCTCCTGTCCTCCTGCTCTTTTACAGTCCAATTGATGATCCTTCTGACTCAGAATATTCTGTGAATCTGTGAAAATGTTGCACACTCTCATGAATTTAGATGCATGTGAGGTGTGCAGTGCCGCCTTTCTACCACTCAAAGATGCTTTTCCAGTGTGCTGTGCATAGGTAGTATCACAGTTGAAGAGGGTAATGAAGTCTGGGTAGCAAAGCTTTTTCTACATTAATGCAAAAAATAGCATCTTAGGCAATGGTTCTGGTAACAGTACTTGAAATACAAGTTAATTTATTATTTAATTTCTATTTAAACCTAAGCATAGCCTTATCCTAATTGCTGCTTTTTCTGCTGCTGTTCCTGTCTGTCCTCCCCAGTCCTTGCTGGTTTATTGCCATGTTTGTGGGAGAAGGCAGTGATGTACTGTGAAATCGAATCTTTGCTTTTTCTGCTCAAATTCCAGAATGCCGGGACTAAGCTGTAGATTCTACCAACACAAATTCCCCGAGGTGGAAGATGTAGTGATGGTCAATGTTCGGTCCATTGCTGAGATGGGCGCCTATGTCAGCCTGCTGGAGTACAACAACATCGAAGGCATGATCCTCCTCAGCGAGCTGTCCAGGAGACGCATCCGCTCCATTAACAAACTCATCCGCATCGGCAGGAATGAATGCGTCGTGGTCATAAGAGTCGACAAAGAGAAAGGTACCTGGCCGTAGGGTGGGCTCTGTCAGGACTGGAGTCGTGGACAGAAATACAGATGAACTAAGCCGGTGTTTGTAGGTTTTGCCAGGGCTTCTCTTTCTGGGCATTGAAGTAAAATAGACCATCGCTGACCATACCTGTGATCTGTTTCTCTATGTCCTTTGGGAATTGGGTTAATGAAAGTAAATCGCATCAGTAAAGATTTAAGTGGGTTCTCACCAGATCAGTCACTGAACTATAGTGATGTGTAATTTTCTTTTGGTATCTATGTAGATTTTCTAAGTCAACTGAAGAATCATTTGCTGTAGATGTAAAAATGTAGATGCTAAGCATTTAACGCTCACCATCCATTCTGTTTGTTAACAAGTCTCAAACTTTGTTGATAAAGGGGATGACAAGTACGTAATCATTGTGAATTCTGTAGGGTGTAAGTTAAAATTGTACAGGCAGTTTTGGTTTTTGCTGTCTTTTGAACGTTTGAATCTCTGAAGGTTCTTTAAATGCAATTTCTATTGAGAACATTTCAGATTTTGATAATACTGTTCCACGCAATCTCTAAAATCTAGATCCAGCTATACAGAAATAATAAACACTGAGCACATCTCCTAGAAATGTTAACTGTTGGTATGATGTTTCTGAAGTTATATGCTTTTCTAGAATACTTCTAAAACTGCAGTTAACTCTGAGAATAAATAATGAATGACAGGATAAGGAAAAGCAGAGACAAAAGAAGGACAAGAATAAACTTATTGCAGAAAAATCTGAAGTGAAATAAGCTTCCCAATGTCTCTAATGAAAAATTAATTTTGTTTTCATATTAACAGAGAAACATCTGGAATTCATCTAGTGGTCTTTTATTGAACTTATTGGAGAACTATAGTTTCTGAGAAATAGGTGGAAGCCTTCTAAAAGTTCAAAAGAAGTCTTTCCACAGGCATTTCTTTCAGGCTGAGCCTGTTTTATTAGGAAGCTGTTCAGAGCTAAAGTGATGGGGTGCCAGCCTTGAATTAAATTGTGTGGAAATTGTGTTGAGCACTACAAAAATATGCATTAAATTTGCTTCTTTGTATGCTGGAATGATTTTTTTTCTGAAACTGCATACATAAATGTGCAAACAGATCATTAGTTGCTGAGATATTAGGAAAATTTCTTCAAGATTTGCAGAGAAAATACTAAGGCAGTAATTTAAAAGAACGATGCTACAAAATTCTTTAAACTGTAAATACTTACAGTAGCAAATGTTTTGATTCTAATTTGGATCATAATTTGCTTAAATTCATCAAGGTTGGGTCTCATTTCTCTCTGTAGCAGCATATGGGGATACTGTAGGCAGGGGGCAAATCCTGAGCTAGAGTGTTCTGCATGAGTTTCTCTTGAAGGAGTCAGACTTAGATTGCACAGTGACACTTTTAAAATCATCTTCCCCAATAGGTTATATTGATTTGTCAAAAAGAAGAGTTTCACCAGAGGAGGCAATCAAATGTGAAGACAAATTCACAAAATCAAAGACTGTAAGTCTCCTTTCTATATTTCGGCCTTGTGTATTTCCAGCTTCTTTCTTGAGCAACCAAATGTGCAGACATAAAAGTCAAGCAATCATATGTTAGGCATACTGTGATTCTCATTTACCCATGCAAAGATATATAACCAGCTCATGTGTCCATGAGCAATACATGGTAAGATGCTTGTTAAAGGATTAATGGATCAAGAAAGATGTAGTTGAGAACTTATGATGTAAAAGGGTATATTTAAATGATCAGAAATCTAAAAGTATGCGCTGGTTTATCACACTGTGGGCAACTTTTTATTGAAAAGATGTGCAGGAAATTTCAGGCTCCTGTCCTTACTTCTGTGTTGTCTTAACACTTCCAAGTAGAAATTTGTCTGCTTTCAGTATTTGGTTTGGGGTTTTTACCACTCCTGTGTTGCAGGTTTACAGCATCCTTCGCCACGTTGCTGAAGTCTTGGAATACACTAAGGATGAGCAGCTTGAGAGCCTGTTCCAGAGAACTGCCTGGGTGTTTGATGACAAGTACAAAAGACCTGGATATGGTGCTTATGATGCATTCAAGCATGCAGTCTCGTAAGGACTACTTTTGTGCTTCTAGGGCCTTATTTCAAATTGCAGAGAAGTATATTCAGTATATATCCTGAAGGAGCTCAGTCACCATGTTCTTCTGTGTTGTATCATTTGGTTTCTTTCCCACAATCAGTATGGAGAATATACTGGTCAAATAAATCTATTACATTTTGATGTCAGTCTAACAGAGGAAGAAGCACTGGTCTTTGTTGATCTGTCAGAATTTGCCTGGTTTTAGACCAGGGAGATTTTATCAGAAATATCTAGCTTTATGTTTAAGAACATTTCTACTCAGAGCTGATTGTCACTCTTCCACTGCACAGGTAGCTTGTCTTTTTTTTTTAAATGCAACAAGCTGACTTCAAATTACTTCTCTCCACTTCTGAACTTAAAGAATGGGATCATAAACTTAGAAATGTAATTATGAAGAGAAGGAGATGAAAATTGTGATGCTAAGGAAATATTCACTGAGATAGATTGCTTTTTTTTTTTTTAATTGAGTCTGGTATTTTAATTTGCTTTCACAATTGAACTATTTGGTTTACCTCTGCAGAATCTACTGTGAAATTGTCAATCCTAGACTGGATTTCTTAGCAAACATTTTCTGTTTTGTTCTTTTATAGCACCTGATTGATAAACTGGAGGTGAACACTAGATGGCAATAATAATGCTTTTAGAAAGGGAAGCGGGGCATTCGGTAGTGTTTTAGGTAGCTGAAAACCAGCTCTGTGTTTTTGGAGAAGAAACAGCTGTGTCCTTATTTAGAATGAATGTGTTTTGTTTCATATTGTAATTATTTTCTGGTGATAGCAACTTTACTGGTAAAGGGCAAATCCAGACACGTTGCTGTAATAGGAATTCCAGATCACTCTTAACTGATAAATACTTAGTTAAACACCTGTATAATAGAATTTTTTAAAAAAACACCTCTAGTTACACTGGCTATTTTAGCTTCAGTTGTATACTCATGAAAACTCCTGAGTACAGCCTTTTGTTGCTCATTTGCTCTTCAGTTTAGAGCACAAACTTCTGATGTTGTCTGTTCTCATAACATCTTTCCATCAGTAATGCCTTAAGATTTCTGACTGTGGACTGCAACTTTTATTTGTTCCTGTTTTTTTCCTACATAATGTATAGCAGTGCAGTAGAACAATGTGGATATTGCTGCCTTCCTGTTCTTGCTGGAGTGCTGTGTGAGGTTTAGAATTCCCTCTAAGAATTTGGCTTTTTATTCCTTTCTTTGTACTGAGGATTAGTGTTTGAGTCATACTTGTGGCAGAAACTGGACAGCATATTTACCTTCTAATCAGCGAAAATTAAACCTTGGGGACCTATTGTTGAAAGCCTACCAAATGCTTTAACAGGTGGATTTAAAAGGTTAGTTTGGAAATAAAGCAGAATTTGTATGTACTATAGAGCACTTCTGCCATACAGGTTCATATTTTGATCCGTAAAACCTGTCATGTTTCTGGGTTCTATTTGCTTGTTTGGCCCTTCTAGTCTCTATACTTAGTATACAAAAACATGAGAAATTATGTTTTATTAGCAGCAGAGACCACTCTCTAGTACTACCTCTGGCTTTTGGGCCATTTTATTTCATGTTTGCCTGCTGGTAGTATTGTAGGTGATCCGGTATTTTTTTCAGAAAACTGTGACTTTTGTCTCTGCAGAACAGAAACTGGTTTTGTGAGGAGATTTTTGGTTCTGTTCTCTCTTTCAGATAGATTTGAGATAAATTTAATACAGCAATAGAAAATTGACACCACTTCTTTAAAAAAAAGAGCTGCTAATTTATATTGGTAAACAGCAGAGGAGTTTGCTTCTGTGATCTCTGAATTTGAAACTATTAGCTTGGGATTTAAAAAGCCTTTATCCTCACTTTAGCCGAGAATGTAGCCAGCAGATAAGTATCTGTCTGCAATCCAGATACTGTTAAAAACAAGTAGGGAATAACATGGAATGAGTGTGGGTTACTTGGTAGAATGACAGATATCTTGTGTTTGAATGGAACACTGAAATAACATAAAAACTCCAGATTCATCATGGATTTGCTTTTATGTGGTATGAGTTTATTTTCACATTGGAGGAAATGTAACAATATCAAGAAGCTGGATACTTGTCACATTCTATTTATGTCATATAAAGGGAGCAGGAGAGAAGCCATTCCTTTGCCTTAAAAAAAATTAAGATAATTCAGATGATTCTTTCCAGGACTGAGTAAACTACTTACCTGCTGTGTTTACCAATAGAAGATGCTTTAAAAATAGATGTGTTCATTTTCTTGCAGTGTTTCAATGGGTTCTTAAGAAATTTCCCTGTTTTCTTTGCCTAGTAGATACCTAGGAATATTCATAAGAAATAGAAATGGTACCAGAAGTTTATGTTGTGTTATTCCTCTTCAGTATAACTTCTGTAATGTTGCTTTGCTTGCCTCAGAGACCCTGCAATCCTGGATAGCCTGGATCTGACAGAGGAAGAGAGGCGTGTCTTGATTGACAATATTAACAGACGTCTGACACCACAGGCAGTCAAAATCCGAGCTGGTGAGTTCTTTCCACGTGCTCCTTGAAACTGTCTTGATGCTTAGGTCAAGACAGTGTATCTTGTTGCAAACTGTACACTCAGTTAAAACTTACGGTTCATAATGCTGATATTTGAATGGGGCTATTCAGAGTTAAGACCCCTTAATCAAGGATTGCTTTCAAATTGCCTGTGTGGGTTCTGTCCCAAAGTGCAAGGTGGTTTGGCTTTTATATTTTCCTGCCAAAGTGCAGATTCCTTGGGACACAGACTGGTTGTCATGAATAATGTGATCTGTCATATTGCATTGGCACACAACGAAGCTAAATATTTTATAGTTATTACTGCAACTACAATATAATTTTTCATTATTCAGAGTTCTAAATTCATTTATTCTCTGACAAGATGATTGAACTCTGACAGCACAGCTACAGCATGTGCCTTAGTCACGTGTTCATAAACATGTGAAAATAGTGTTTCTAACAGGTTGATTGCCAACCATTCAATAGAATATATCAGCTCAAGCCTAGCACATCTCTCATGTATGAGCTGGTTTGTCTCTTACGAATTTAGTGCAGGCAGAAAAAGCACGTGACTGCATGACTTAAGAAGACATACTTCAGAACTGTAAATCTGGCTCTACAGAACAGCCTAAAGGCACGCTTGCCATTAAACAGATAGTGCAGCAGAATCACATTTTTAACTAGATTGAGAAACTGCCTCTGCTCTGCAAGTGTATATTGAAGAGCATTAGCACTTGCCGATTACTGTGGAGAGAAGAGATAAGCCTTTTCCACATGACACTGAAGTCAAGAAGAGAGTACAAAAAGTAAGGTAATGTAAAATTCCTCTACCTATTGCTTTAGACTGGCAGGAGTTAACATAGGCTTCAAAAATTTGATTTGATTGCCATGAAGAGTGCATTTACTAACATGAATAGCATTACATCACTTTTGAAAATAAAGTTACTTGATGAGCATGTCTTACTTCCTTCATGCTGCCTGTTTTGTTCTGATGGTCTAAGTCATTAATTTTGTCATCAATGCAAGTACAGAATCTTGCCATTGGCTTCTCTTCTCATCCTGAGGCTGACTGGGATGTTGTGCTGTGAATTTGTTCCTGATAGCTCAGAATAGCAGGTTTTTGTGAGTCACCTGGAAGTGATAACATCTTCCTTGTTTAGGTTAGTCTTGTGGCATTGCTGTGCAGATGAAGATATCTTTGTCTTTACACTGGTCAGGGTATTACAGATATCACCAACATCAGTTTATGCATTGATTCTCAAACAGCTACAAAAGGCTACAGTTAACTGTAATTCTAACCATATGTTCACCTTGTAAAAATATATTCTAATGCTCCTCAAGTGGTGCCTCTGTTGTAATTGCTGGTGGAATTCCATAACTTTCTGGATGTGTTCCTTTTCAAGTTTCACATTTCCTGATCTTGCATTTTTCTGGTATTTATTGCTTTTATATCCTCACCTCTCCATGTGAAGTACATAATTATTGGTGTTGTATTTATTGGATGAGAAGTGAGTGACTATGAGTGTATAATTTTTTATCCCAGCTTTTCAAAGCACAATGTAAAATGTCGCGTTGTCTAAAGAATTTGTAAAGACTCTTTCCTCAACTTACAAAGTCAAGCAAATGTAATACCTTACTCAGATTTGGTAGCTACTGAGGCTCTCATTGTGGATAAATATTGGTTGCTAAAAAGAATTATTAAATCTTAAGTTAAAAAGCTTTAAATATTTTGCAGCTCTTGGTAAAATTTTATTATTTGCATTTCTCTGTCATAGATATTGAGGTGGCCTGTTATGGTTATGAAGGCATAGATGCAGTAAAAGAAGCTTTGAGAGCAGGCTTGAACTGCTCCACGGAGAACATGCCCATCAAAGTGAGTGTCAGTCTTAATAATGGAATCCAAAGCAGAGTTTTCTGTTGCCCTCAGGGACCAGTAGTATACAATTGCTCTGCCCCATCAAGCCATGTGCCTGATTTCCAACTCTTCTCTAGCAGGGCTGTAACACACATCTTTCAGCTATGTACTGGCAGTCCTTCCTGTGGTTGTGCAGAGCCTTTCAAAGTTTGGGAAGCTGTGTTTATTCTGTTCAATTTATTGAAGTCTACTATTGGCACAGAACATACCCACTGTTCCTTTATGGAGTCTTAACTAGGGAATAGTAAATTTTAGTTTCAGGTATAAGAAAAGGAAAGTTTGCTGCACTTACATTGAGTGTTGGTAGAATGACTACTGTACCCAGGCCTAGTTTTTCATCCCCAACAGTTTTTGGATATTAAGTAAACTACTGAGTAACTGTTTTTAAAAAACTTGGAAATACTCTCTCCTTTGAAAATTACTTTTTATAGCAGTCTCTTGTAACAAAAGAAATAGTGTATTTATTCAGTCATCATAAAAAAAATATCCATCTAAAAAAAGAAAACATATGGGGTTTAATGCTTTTAATTGTTTGGTCTAACTAGGCATAATATCTTTTCCTTTGTTACTGAGTTTGCTTTTTTGCCCATTCTTTACAATATGGTAGATTAATCTGATAGCCCCTCCTCGTTATGTGATGACTACTACAACACTGGAGAGAACTGAAGGACTGTCTGTTCTGAATCAAGCCATGGCTGTAATTAAAGAAAAAATTGAGGAGAAGAGAGGAGTCTTTAATGTGCAGATGGAGGTAAGAACAAATTACATTCTAAAATACAACTTTTTTCCTTGCAATATTTCTGAAGTAGAGTGAGATCAGTAGTGCTACAAGAAATCTTAGCAAAAAAGTTATTAAAAAACCAGAAAAATCAGAACCTCTGAAATAAACAAATGGCCAGAAAATCTAATTTTCTTGTGTTTTATTGTATGACTTCAGGACATATTTTATCTCTTGCCCTTTATGTAGAATCAGAGTCTACAAATGATGAGACCTTTCTTTATGACAGTTTGCCATGTGTTCTGGTTTGGTTTTTTCCAGCCTAAGGTGGTCACTGACACAGACGAGACTGAGCTTGCAAGGCAGTTGGAAAGACTGGAGAGGGAAAATGCTGAAGTGGATGGGGATGATGATGCCGAGGAAATGGAAGCCAAAACAGAAGACTAAATGTTCTGGGATACTTAGAAGAGAGACCATATGAAAAATTAGAAACCCCATTGCAAATGCTCTGGACTAAATGATTCCAGTATTGAAAACTTCAGAAGCAAATCTTTGAAGCATTTTCCTGTTTTAAAAAGACCAAAATGTAAAAGGCTCTTCTAAATAACATTTGGTGCAGCATCTTACACAGATTGAACCCTTTGAAAGGAATGTGCCTAGTCAAATTCAAGACACAGATCTGGCCAGAAGGAGTTTACAGCCCATACTTAACACTTTCATATGTAACAATTCCTAATTGGTGATTACAGCTCAGTGCATCTGTTCGTGATCTTTCCTGGGAGCAGCAAAACCAAGCGAGTGGAACAGTTCTGTACAGAATGTATTTGAGCAAATATTCAATAAATTTCTGGGCTACATAACTCCGAGGTTTTGGGCTTTTTCCTCCTCTTCTGTCACATGGCCTAGAGTGGTGTGAATATAAAACCTGAACAGTATGATCAGTGGGTGACTCCTCTTTAACACTGAAAGGGCTTTCTTCTGTTTACTTTCAATCAAGCTGAGAATGAGTGAAACAAAATGTTTTACATTAAAGTTTTACTTGCAAGTTTGTTGATGCAGACTTGTTTAAATTAGCATTTCCTTTGTTTATCGTCTGCATTTAGGGACTGAGAACTTGAAGACTTTGAAAATAGCTTGTTTCCATTCCAATAAACATAGCTAATAAATGAAAAACTACATATAGTTGCATTTTGCTCTGATAGGTGAATATAGCAGGAGCTTTTATGAACTTCAAAATGGGCAGCACTGACCTTCAGTTCTTCCTACCCTGTGTATCCCACTTACACTGAACTGAGATACTCACTCTAGAAAAAACTGTTCATCTTCTCTGAAGAAGAGAAACAAGATGTGCTTTCTAAATTGGAGTTTAAAAAAACCCTTGAATTTTAAAATCCCATTTTCCTTGTCAGTGAAAATTGAAGGGAAAGAGTTGGGCTTTTTAAGTAATCTTTCCAACTTGCTAGATTTCTAAATGTGTTGGTATTTTTTTTATTGTCATGTCCCATACTGCCCATTTTTTTTCTTAATGTTTTGTGATGCTAGAGGTAAAATGCATGAAGAATAGAATGAGGCTTTGAGCCTTAACTAGGCATTCTTATTACTGCCGTGGTACAAACTGTATACTTGCTTCGTGGTGTTGCCACAAAAGGCATTCTAAAAGGGCATGTGTATTGCAATGTGTTGCTTGTCCATGCTGGGGTATCAATTACCCTACTCTGATAGTAAAGCAAAGCCAAAAAAGGTAAATTACTTTCAGTCTTTACAGAAGGTTGCAAAGTACTTGAATGTGCAAATTCACAAAATGAAGAAAAATGTTTTTAATCATTTTCTCAAATTGTCTTCAGCAGCTGTATATGACAGCCTTCCAACTGTGCCCGTTCACTAAAATAGTGATTTGAGTTCTGTTAAACACAATAGGTGGGTACTCACAGCAAAGAACAATACTCTGTCACCATGTGATCTCCATGCCAAAATAATTCTGTGAAGAAAAAAGCACTGAAGAGTGAGCCACTCATGCTCCAAGGAAGGAAGGAGTGCAATGAAGGGATTACAGTTAGTATAATCTGTGAGAGCTGGTTTGGTGTGTTAATTGGTGAGCATTGTTTCTGTCAGTAACTTAGGAGTTTGTTAAATTTCGTCAGTAGCTACCAGAGCATTTCTAATTAGAGCTGGAATGTGCTGGTGGGTAAAAGTCTGAGTTAGTTCTGGATGCCTGAAAAAAATGACCAAGATGGCAAGGATGATAACAAAGCAGGTTCAGATAAATGCATTCCAATCATTTGTCGTCTTGGCAGAAAAAATTAGGCTCTTCCAGTTTGTTCTCCTGAGCATATTTCAACCAAGAATAAATAAAAGATACAGTAAAATAATAAACACCTGGTGGCTCCTTCTCATGCGTTGCAGAAGCAGGGAGGAGGTGGTCTAAGATGGGTGTTTTGGAGGCCTGTTAGGGAGGGAGTACTGGGACTTGGATGTGCTGCACCACTTAAAGATCTTTCCGAGTTTCTGAGCTCATGCCTTGTGTCTCAGCCTGGCTCTTTCAATTTGTGGAACTGCCTTTGCTTACCCAGTACTTAAGGGGCTTTTGTGAATGTTTCTGTTGAGTTGCTAAATCCGGCAGGACATTCCTCCTGACCATTAGCTACTGTGCTGTTTGCACAATTGTAATCACGAGGCCAACATCTCCAGTTGCACTTAACATAGTCAGTGGAAGGAAAGGGGACAGGTATACCTGTGGAAAGGGCTTGGACTGATGTGTTAATTGTAAGGATCTCAGTTTGACTTTCCTACCCCTAATTGATTTTCTAAGATTGACAGCTTGGAAACAATTTTACTTAAAACATCTGGGAAGGACTCAATGCGAAAATCCAACCCATACAGGGGTGTACTGGCTCAGGTCAGGCACAGTGTGCTAACACACAGCCCGGTATCCTGCTTCTAATAAGGGAAAATAGTGGTTTCTAGGTGTCTAAAAAAGGGGTGTCCTGCCTCCTTGGGGCTGTTGTGATTTGTCTGGTTTTTAATACAATAAAAAATCCTTGCTGTTTTCTCTCTGATTTTGGCCCATGGGTTTTTTTAGGTGCAGTGGAGCTTGTGTGTTGTTCTTCATAGCAGAATCTGCGCTTTGATTTTTAAGAGTGTAGACAATGAAACAACTGTTTCCAAATACTTCCACCTTTCCACAGTTAATTTTTATATTACTGTTATGTCAGAATACTATTGAATGCTTGTCTTCCACTTCTATCTATAAATGTTTCATCATGCTATATTTTGATGTGGTTTGTTTTCATCATATTTCATCCCTAATCCACTAAAGGAACTAATTTAATGGGAGTGCTGCACTGGAGGACAAAGTCCTAAGAAGCTGCTTTGAAAACTGTGGTGTCTGTAATGCCCCAATGCAATGTGTGACATGATGATCCATGCTGGGCACAGCAGAGCATGGGACGGGGTTTTCCTTTGGGTAGGTTCCCTAAATCAGCTCTTTGAGGCTTCTTGAAGGACTGAGGGGGAGGTACCAGTAGGGTCTGCCAGCTGAAACAGCACAGCCTGCACTCAGAACCGGGGAGGCTGCTTCTCCCTCCCCTGTATCCCCGAGTACCATCCTGTGGTCTCTTTCTGGCCATCCCGTTCCAAATTCTATAGCATATAAAATATGTGGGAGTCACTTTGAAGGCAAGAAAATGTGACACACTCAACTGTTCTTTTTTTGTTATAATACTACACTCATGGAAAGCACTCTAAAATGGATCTGAGGAAATGGGTTACTCACTTCAATGAGTTTTAAAGCCCACAGAAGATTCAGTGTAGAGCTGCCTAGGTTTATATGGATCAAAGCATGTCCTTTTCCAGCGGAAGACTTCAATGCCAGAACTTGCATTCCCAGCCCATGCATGAGTACGACAGCTCAGATCTACTGACTCATTTTATACTATCTGACCCTGAAAGATCTATGTTTACTCAGCCTCAGGGAGCAACACAGGGACAGTTTTTCAGCCTTTATTATCTACAGAATGAGACGGGGAGGAAGGGGTGTGTGTACCATAAATATCCAAAGTATTGAAGAAATTCTTTTGAGTCAAGGTATTAAAGGAAGTGAAGGCTCTATATAAGAAGTAGTTGATATGAAACCTGTTATTTAATGACCACATGAAGCAAGGTTTGCTTCACCTTTCGCCAGCAGTTTGACAATAGAATTCTTTGTTGCTAATGTTAATTTTGCCAAGATCTGTCTGCAGGGTTGTGGGTGGTCTGCATGCTGGAGAAAAGGAGCTTGTCAGATCTTCAGTGAGGACTGCTTATGGAGCAGTTCTGAGATCACTGTCTGAGTGAGAGCCCCCTGCAAGCTTCTACCTGTCCTCCCTAGCATGAAATAGCAACTTGAATAAATTGCCTGCAGTAACAAGCTGAATAATGTGAAGTCAAACCTCAAATAACAAATGGTGGAACACTGTATTCCTGAAGCCGGTTATATAAAGAGTGCATGTCCAGGAAATGCATGCAGCAGTAATGTCTCTTGTGAACCTGAACTCAAGTTTTCTGTTTTTTCCCCTCCAATGTCCTGATGTACAAAACATGGTGAGCTGGATTTTTTTTCCTCCTGACTATCAGGGGTTTTTTTCCAAGATTCTGCTTCTGAATACAGCTTTTATCTACAAATATATATATATTTTTTTTTTCTCATTTAACAAAAAAAAAAAAAAAAAAAAAAAAAAAAACACAAAAAAACCCCAAAAAAAAACCAAAAAAAACCAAAACACAAACTTGGTAAATTTCTCCTTTATTTTAAGGCTAGAATTATATTTTTAAAAATTACAAAAATTTCCATTGGTAGCTTTTAAAATATTACATGCCAGCAGCATTTCCACATTTCCAAGTGTTCTGTTACTGTACTTACTTTAGGTGGACTGAAGAACAAACAGACTGGGGTATGATTTACTGAGCCTGTTGCCTCATAGCTGCCTGCCTTTTCCCAAGAGGCAAAGGGTGTACAGTAGGAGCTACATAGGTAACTTCAGCTTTCGAAATCTCAGCCAGCATGATTTCTTTTTATACAGAATCAACTTTTCTAACTTCCAGAAGTTTTTAGTCACCTACTGTATTCTCATGGCCTCTGCAGGACTCTTTTCTGGTTTGTCTCCAGTACAATGTTGGTTTCAATTCTTCAGTGTTTTGCTATTCCTAGCTAAAAGTTATAGAAATGTGTAAAGACAAATTATTTCTTTGTTCCTTTTCCTTGGTGCATGAAAGTGTGCCCCTTGATACTGGAGTCACTTGGTCCTACTGACCTCTGGACTCTTTACATAGCAACGAGTGCTTTTGTTTATTTGCTATACTCTACCTTGTATTTCTTATCACAGCCCATAACTCTGCCCACATATATCACCTTAATTTTAATGAGAGTCATGGAATGCTGACAGTACAGCAAAAGCTATTATTTCTGAACAGCAGCAGTTTCTGAAATATTAATACTGGTTTACTTCATCAGCAGAAGATTGACAAATCTATTAAACAGAACTGTCATGGTGGCTTAAGTCTTCAAAAATACAATAAACATCTAAGATTGTATTAAGAAACAAAAGGCACTCTGTTTCAAGGCATTCAGGAGGTACAGGAGGTCACTGCCATGTTCAAGGATCAGGCTGCTTTACTAAAAGCCTGCTTATGTAGAGATTTAGGATATTGTGTTGAGAATCTTGGTTTATATACCAAGCAGGCACTGAAAGTGGAGTGGACTTTTAGGTGCTTTGGAGCTTCTTTGGGAAAATAAATTTTTAGCCAAAGAAGTTACTCTAAGATTTGTAAAAGTCTTGTAATCATAATATCCTGTATTTTAAACTTGCAAGTTGTGCTGATCTGTAGAAATCCCAAGAGATGGGTTTGTTAGAGGAGAAATTTTAAGTGGTAGCTGTTCAGTCTGAAGTTTTGAGGAATGTGGTTTTAAAATTCTGCTTCGCCCTCCCATGCAATACCTGATTTGTCATTTTCTAGCTGCTTACATTGGCCAGCTCACTCGGTGGTGGTTTTTTGCTTTACTAAAATCTGTGACATTCTTTCAAGATCCTCTTTAGACATCCCTTTGTTTTCCCTCCCTGAGGGCAGGTAATACACCCGAGCCAGCTCGCTGTTTAACTAATGTCTCACAGGTAGGGAGGTAGGAAAAAAAACAGGGCAGGGAGAGTGCGTCACACAGGAGGAGGGGAGCAAAGAAAAATGAGCTTTCTTAAACAAATCATGTGCAGAGGAGAGGGCCGGGCTGCCAGCGCTCGGGCGCTTCTCGTCGGGGGCTCTGCTCTGTTCCCTGCTGGCCACGATGGAGGAAGAAGCTGGAGTGCTGAAGGAGGGCTTCCTCGTCAAGCGGGTGAGTGAGTGCTCCGGGCCCCTGCGAGCGGCTCTGCTCCAGCACGGAGCAGCTCCGGAGCGGGGCTCCCGCCCGCCCGCCGGCTCGCCTGCGCTGGCACTGCCGCAGGGCAAGGTGAATTGGCCATCGGCGTTCTCAGGTGCTCCGAAGCCGGCATGGCTGCGCCTCTGCAGGCAGCACAGCCACGGCGGCTGCGGGCCGACCGCGGCAGGCGGGAGAGACGGGAGAAGTTTTGACAGTCGGTTAGGATGGCTTGTGCCTTCGCCAGTGACATGTCTGTGCAGGGTTTCCCATTTCGTGAGGAAATGGAGAACAGATTATTCCTTTTGAAGGGGATCAGAGCAATGCAAACTTAAAAATACGTTTAAAATAACTTCTTTTTTCCATACTCCTCAAGCAGTGCTGTTAGAAAATTTTAGCCGAAACGTGGTGAAAAGAGCGGAAAGATTTCAACCTTCCCAATACTTCTCCCAGTAGGACCAAGTCAATAATTTCTGGAACACAAGGAGGCAATTTAGCAAGGGACATAAACTGCTTTTAGTACCAAAACCCTGTCTCAATGGTTAATATGGTCTTTGATTTCATAGAAGAAAATGTGATTGAGAGGTTTGTTCAAAGCTTTGCCACGCCTAAGGAAATGCTTTCCTACAGTACGTGGCAGAGTTTCTGGTGCTAACATGAAGGTAATCCTGGTCAGGAGTTTTCCTGGCAGGGCTCCCGGCCGGTTGGCTGGCCAGACCCTGGCCATATGAAGTTCTGCGTGGAAAAGGGGCTATTCTCTATCCTGCCTTCTGCAGCCCAGGCAGCCCAGTCCCACCTCCCAGCCTCCTTGCTGGGCTACAGCTGTGCTTTTTTGGCTCTTAAGTGACTACTGCATTCAAATAGGAAGCCAAGGCACCAGGTGTGTGAGAGGAATAGATTATTGGCAGCACACGGAGCTGTGCCTGCTACAGTCTGTACAATATCACCCAAATACACAGCTTGACAGGAGGGAGACCACAAAGAGGATGACTAAAGGAAACTGAAGGACAAGGGAACCAGGGATCCACAGAGAAAAAAAAAGAGAAAGGGATGGGATCAGGTAAAGAAAACTCTTCTTAAGAAGAGAACAGAAGCGAGGAGATTATATAAATGCATTATAAATGTCAGAATTACGTACCAGAAGACATTATAAATATAAAATGAATGTGCGGAATTCAGGTAAAGATAAATTAAAAAAGGTAAGGTGACATGCTGAGAAAGGAGAGCATTTTCTAGAAGGAAAGAATAGAGCCATAGCAAAGAACATACAGGAAAAATGGCCAAGTAAGTTCACAACAGGTGAAAAAAACACCGAGTAATGCAAAGACAAGGAGAGAACAAACAAGGAATAGATAAATTGTAATTAATATGGACTAGAAGACATTGAATCTGTAGTGCCCTGGATTTTAGAGACTCATTACTCCACCTTTACTTGGAGATTGCTGGGTTTCCCCTTTAGTTCAAGAGAACTAATGAGCTTTGATTCATGCCACAACTGGACCTTACATGTTTCTTTCTTCTAGCCATGCCCACCCTATCCCAGGTGTCAGAGCTTCCTTTACCCTTGCTTTGCCTGCTGGCTGTAACGCTCCATTCCCTGTAGAAACACAAGTCAGCTTCTTGCACAGTGAAGCTGGACCAGACACCATCAGACAGGACTGAGCCTGCTGGTGCCAGCCCTCACTGGCTTTGCTGTCCTTTAACCAGACTAAAGAGAGCTGGGGGCTGTTTACAGAGGAAAAATAGGAGGATTTGTCTGTATTATATAATCCATGAGGCATTCAACAGCAGCCTTCATTCAGTCTTCTGCCATTAAAAAGCATATTTCCTTTTCAGGAAGCAGGGGCACAGGGAATGTTTTAGCCCAGGAGATTGGAGGCAGGTAGGATTGAATTGAACTTCTCCTTAGCAGTAAGTGGGGGATGTAAGGAAAAGCCAATTCACCCAGCAAAGCACTTGCAAAACCAGCTGGCACCTAGAGCCACATCAAAATGAAAAAGACATCACCCAGGGTCATCAGAGAGGAGGGGCTGGTTGCCAAGAGCCATCACATATTTTGGATTTAGCCCAGTTGCTGCCTGTGCTGTCAGCAGACCTACATCAGCTCTTTGGGATAATTCATATGAGCTTTTACAAGAAACAGTTCTTGCCAGCAAAGAAGTTCTTCTGGCTGAAGAAAGAGCACAGCACTTTTCTATTCCTCTATGATTTTATAGTAATGAAGCTGTGTTATTTTGTTACTTAAAATGTGTATTTCAGTTAGAACAAGACTCACAATGACTACTTGTGCTTCTTTCTGTACAAGAAACCAAGAAGACAATATGATCATTTCTCAGTGCTCCTATTAAAATCAGCTATGTGGATTTCTTCCCCTCCAGGGACATGTTGTTCGTAATTGGAAAGTGAGATGGTTTGTTCTGCTTCAGGATAAGCTGCTGTATTACAAAATTGAAGGAGGCAAGAAGGAGCCTTCTCCAAAGGGAAGGATCCTGTTGGATGGCTGCACTATTACTTGTCCATGCCTGGAATATGAGAACAGACCGGTATGACTGGAAAAATGTATCTCTTCTCTATGTCACTTATTTTCTAACTTTTTCCTATCTCTTCCTTTCCTGGTTTCTTTGATTACTGCAGCCATACCACTGGGGTGCTTCCAGAATTAGGCCCAGCCAAAAGCAAGCTGCCACTAGTAATGTAACCAGGAAGAGCACTGATCTGCCCTATTGTGTCTTTGCTCTTCCCTGTGCCCAAATGTGAGTCAGGTATTAACAAGAAAACAACACCAACCACTACTCCTGTACACAAAGTGAGAAGAAAAAATGTAAATGCATCAGCCCAGCAGTGTGTGGAGAGGACACGAACAACCCAATGAAATCTGAGGAGGGTGGGAAAAAAAAGAAATATATTTCTGTGGTAGTTGTCTTAAAGCCTGGGTATCCGTGGTGTGCTACAAGGCAGCCAGATCAGACTCATTTTTCCTTCTTCAATGGAATATTGCTGCTGTAGAAAGTTTTCAGCAAGAGGACTCTGGAAGAAAATGTGCCTCCTGTGTTTCTCTGCTCACCCATGGGTAGCAGTAATGCAGATTTCCTCTGTGTGGGGTATCTGTGTGGTCTGCTCTCTTCTAAGAACCAGAAGCTCCATGCGTGTAAACCATGTTTATAACTGAAAACCCAGGGATTTGAGGGGGATAGAAGAGCCAAAAAAACAAAACAAAATAAAACAAAACCCAAACAAAAAACAAAAACAAACAAAAAAACCTCCACCAAAACCAACCCAGATTTGTGCCTACCATCCTTCTGAACAAGAATTTCTCTGAACTGCTCAGGTGGGATGCACTGTCAGACTTATTTGTGTCACTTATACCAGTGCTAAAAAAGGCAAAATACAAGAGGAGCGAAATAGCTAAATGATATTATTGCTTTGTACTTCTTTCTCCACAGCTACTCATCAAATTAAAGACAAAAACCAATACAGATTATTTCCTTGAATGTTGCTCCAGGGAGGAACGTGACTCTTGGGCTTTGGACATCACTGGAGCTATTCATGCTGGTCATCCAGTACAGGTTCAAGAGCTTCACAGAATGAAGAACTCTTTCAAACTGCTAGAAAATATCAGCCTCCAGTAAGTGTATATGATTTGTCCATTTGTTTTTGCTGTAGTTCACAAATCGCCTGAGTTGATGGATAGGGACAGTCAAGGGAAGCTCCTTTCTGCACAGATCTGGTCCTGTGTGGCCAGGAACCTCTAAACTGCCTGCCCTGTCCTAGGTTCGCACATACTTTAGCCAGGGAATGCACTTTTTCTTGACCTTCTTTTGGGAGTGCATGGGCACCTTGCTGCTGGCTTGAGTACCTTCCTAGTCAGCTGCAAATGTTCTCAGTGGGAAGATGTATTACCTGAAGAGATGTAACATCACGGAAGCATTGGGTAGTGGCTTTGTGCCCTGTTGCTGGGTTTTCAATGCTGATACCTGGAATCAAGACTAGGATTTTTAGGATGCATCATCTTAAATAAGAAGAAACAGAGATTGATTAAGAAACAGAAAAATGACATTAATTTGATTTGCATTGAACAGGTAAATCGGGCTGACTAGAGACCAGTCTGCAGTACATTAAACTGAAATATACTTTGTGAGGTATCTTGTTTAGTGCTGCTATTGGGACAATAAAGTTTTCCTGGAACATACTTAGGACAGGGGGAGTACCTAGAATAGTTCCCATCTTTATATGGGTAATCATGAGGACATCCCAGGCATTGACAGAAGTATGCAGCTATTTCTTCCTGTCTCTCTTATCTGCTGATGTTGTGCTGCGCTCTCATTTGCAGCAACATAGTGGAGAAAATGTATGACAGCAGTACTGGAATTAAGCTGACCCGCAACTTGGATCAAGGCAACAGATATAAAGAGACCTTCACAGGTACACCTGTTTGCTCTTTGCAGGCAAAGAGCCTCCCCACAGCTGATGTTTGCAGGGACAATGTGCCTTCACAGTGGGATAAGCTCTGGCCCAGTGGAACCTGGCAATGCAGCCAAGCTCTCCAACACTTTCCTCTCTTGTTCTTTGGACCTATGGAAGCACACTTAAAACCCCACACTTTTGGTCAACTTTGCACTTCTCTGAAAATCTTTGGGATGGTGCCAAAATATTTCAGCAAGTGAAAACCTGTGTGGCAGGAGACCATCTGCCTTTCCTCAGAAGAGCACACTGTCTTGGTATGAGAGCTGCCTTTCTGTCGGAACCCAGGCTGTCTCTCTGACAGTCCTGGATGATCCCAGCTCCAGCCAAGGGGCTTCTAAGCCCTGGCAGGGGAGTTGGAGACTCTGGCAGGCAGCCAGGGACTCCTGCAGTTTTGAGTTTGATCCGTGGAACAAATTACCACCTGTGAATGAAGAACTAAAAGTCACAAAATTCTAGATAACATAATAGTAGTAGTTATAGAGTGAAAAAGGGTATTTTTGGGGATCTTGCCATAGGGGCTTAGGGGTTAAGATGGAAGGACTTGGGCGTTGTCCTGTCCTCCTTCCTTCATCTTCCTAACCCCCATCTTTCGGTGATGTTGGCACTTGGGGATTGGATTAGAGTAGAATGTTAACTGTCTAACATAGGTGATAGGCATTGGATCATAATTGTAAAAACTAACACGTAGTTTGTAGTATAAAAGACAGTGCCTGGCCCTGGGGCAGTGTATGTGCCTCGGGTTGCCCTGCTGAACAGACCTGGGCAGCCCAGACAGAAAACATCTTAGATAAGAAGCAATAAAGCAACATCGAGAGCAGCAGCCGAAGACTCTCGACTCATTCTTTCAGCAGCAGGGTTTGGAGACAGCGGAATATATATATCTCAGGGTCATCCTGACCAAAGCAACCCCCAAGACCTTTCTTCCTGCAGGTTCTGCCCTGGTGGACTGGCTCATCTCCAACAGCTTTGCTGTGTCGCGGTTCGAGGCCGTCACCTTGGCATCCATGCTGATGGACGAGAACTTCATCCGGCCCGTGGGAGTGCGCAGCACCGAGGCCACGCGCTCCAGCGACCCCTCCGAGAAGTTCCTCGACGACTCCACCGCGCTGTACATGTTTGTAAGTGGGGCAGCTGCGACACGCAGCTTGGTTTGGGGCAAACAAAGGCAAAGGTGGAGGCTGAGAATGTACATGCAGAAGGAGCAGCTCTAGGCTTCTGGTATTACTAACACTGGCGCTTTTTGCTGGAGCCAGATAGCTACATGGATATGGAGGGATCTACAAATTACATAATTAGGCAATAAAAGGGGCGTGTCCCTGGAGTGCACTGCTGTGTCTGCATGTATTGGAGGCAGTGCTGTAGTTGTGCTACAGCTCAAGGCCATAGCACTTATACCCAGCATGAACAGATTTACAGGTGTAATTTGTTGCCTGTGAATCTTGGTCCTACAAGGCTGAGCAGAAGAGCTAAGGAATTTACTCAGGAAATATAAGCTAAAAACAGCTAAGAAAAATAAAACGGAAAATAAAATGCAGAATTTTGTACTTAAAAGTCTGTTTAGATTAAAAAGTGGAACTGTCTTTTCCCCTATTTGCAGGCTGAGAGCAGTAAGAAAAATACCAGTTCCAAGGAAGAGGTACATTTTAACATCTCTGAATTAAGTGGCACAATTGTGAAGCAAGGATTCTTAGTAAAACAGGTAAGCATGGAACCTGCCCCGGGAAACAAGAAAAAGTACAGCTCTTAGGGTTTTTTAGAGAGCAAATGTGACTTATACAATGATCACCCAGCAGAACTAACTCTCCTGTTAGTACTTGAGGTCTTACAGTTAAGAGCATCCAGTTATAAAGAAGTGAACTATGGAACTTGCTCAGGCAGGATTAATTGAATATTCAGTACATATTGAGCATATACCGAAAGGTACAAAACAGCATCAAAAGCAGAAGGACCACACAGACTCCAAATCCTACCAGAGGTGTTACATTCATTTCCAAGCAGAGCCACTGTTCCTTTAGTTTAACCTATCCCATCCAGGTAGTGTGAACAGTGATGACGTTTCCCTGGCCACAGATTAATTTCAAAGCTGAGTAGCTTGACCTTTGTATGAAGTGGACATTTACCTGTGGGCAGTCACTCACGTACACATGGGTGCTTTGGTGGTAGTGAAACATGGGTTTTTTGGCAATAACTTTCCAAGATCTGACCCTTGGTCTGCAAGACATAGTTTCCAACACTCGCTATGAGCAAGATGAGGGTCAGTTACTCTCTCAAAGCATAACACAGCCATCTGCAAATAGATCCCTACCTGCACTGCATGTCCACACTCTTACTCTGAAGCCTTGAACCCAGAGCCCCAGCTTTAGTGTTGTGCAGACTGCATCACCAGCTGCCAGGGCTCCATGAGGGCTGGCATGGCACTGCAGGATCCCCACGGGCTGGCAGGGCAGGGGATCCCCCCTCACCACAGGACACGAGAGCTGCCCAGGGGCTGCTGCCCGTGTCAGCAGCAGCCAGGGACAGCGCCTGCAGCCCCAGCCCGGGGCTGGCCCTGAGCCCTGCACCAATCCTCCGGGAGAGGGGATGCTCACAGGGCCAGGCACAGGCCTGGCAGCAGTGAGAGGGCAGCAGGGAAAGAGTCAAGAGCTGCAAAAGGACCTGACCTTTGGAGCACACACAGCATGGGGTTCTAATCCGAAACCCATATTTAATATGAAATTAAAAGCAGGAATGAGGGCTATGACCGTTCCTGTCACTCTGCTTTCTTAGTTCTCAGCACAAGGAAGGAAGAGACAAAGGGATTGTCAAGGTGTGAAGAAGAGAGATAACAGAAGGTCATAGGAATTACCAAGATATTAGGAAATATTTTTCTCTGTTGGGTCCAAACTCTCTTTCTTTTGGTATTTATTTCTGTCTCCCCTACAGCCTGTAGGAAAATGGTCATTTCAGGAGGTAAAAATACTTCCTTAATTCTTCCATTTTGCAGGGGCACAAGAGGAAGAACTGGAAGGTGAGAAAATTTGTTTTGAGAGCTGATCCTGCTTTTTTGCACTACTATGATCCCACCAAGGTATGTGAGTGGGAAGTTAGCATCCCCAGAAATCCTTTTAGAGATATAAATGTTATAATGAAGATAAAATTATGCTGTAAATGTTTCTGTCACTCTGGGTTCCTCTGTCCATTTCCAGGAATTAGACCTCTCTGGCCTTACCCTAGGAGGTTGTCCTTGTAGGATTTTGTATCCCTGCATCTTCTGTTCTTTTTCCCAGTGAGATTCCTTTTCCTTAGCTGAGTGGCAGCAGTCTTCTTGGGATTGATATTTTGCCAATCCACAGTCTGGGACCATGGTCCTGCAGGGTTTCTTCCTGGGCTGAAATCCCACCATTTGAGGACCATACTGGTACTGGGATTTTTTACATACTTATTCCAGCATTGAATAGGGTCTTCTTAATACCAAAGTATTTATAGGAATTTTTACTACTCAGTTTTTAACTTTCTCATGAAAAGTAGAATTCATGTTCATGAATATAATAATCAATGCAAGCAACTCAGATATTTAGAGTACCACAAAACCAAACAGGATTGCAAGAAGAACATGTATAGAAATGCTTTATGTGACTTTTAAAGAGAATAGAAAAAACATACCGGTAAAAAGAGCTTATGGAGCCAGTTCATTTTTTGTTTCCTGTTCCTTCATGTTTTTGGGGTTTTTTTCACTGCAACTTTTCACTTGCAAGGCTATAAACTGAAACTGCAGAACCTGAAGGCAAGAAACAAGAGTGCCAGCCAACGGAAAAAGAGACAGATTTTTCCCATATGTCTCAGTGAAAAGCAGCAAGTTAAATACTTACAGAAATAAATACAATTCAGTATGTTGTTACTGACAAAACCATACATATATTTGAAGTGTGATTGCTTACCCTTGTGCTTTTAACTGATCTACACCATGCCCAGCTACATTAGAGAAACATCTGGGACTGGAAAAATATAGTACTGCTTTTAACTACATGTTCTAATTGATTTCTCTTGTGACATAGATGTTTCGTGCCTGGAAAAACCCTCATTATGTCTCCAATTTCATAGAAGTAATGCATGGGCTCTGGGAAATGATTATATTTTCCAGCTCTACCTTATTTCCTTTTTCTTTGCAGGAAGATAACAAACCAGTAGGTGGATTCTCTCTTCGTGGCTGTCTTGTCTCAGCTCTGGAGGACAATGGAGTCCCAGCAGGTGAGCACAAGCCTCTAAACTTTCATACATTTATAGTTATGCCATAGCAGTACAGTCTTTGGGTGCAGGTTTGTATATAGGGCTGCTTGTATGCACAAGTGGGCTGACTTTCCATTTCCTTTGCAAGCAAGGGAGAGGTGTGTCACAAATCCCTGCTCTGCTGGGTTGTCCACACCAAAGGGGACGTTATTTTGAGTGTTATTTCAACATACCTTGGGTGTTCTCTTTATATGAGCTTTTCTTAGTCATATGACCTCTGAGACAGTCCTAAGACTGATTAATATTCCAGAGTTAACAGACAAATAGAAAACACTTTCTTTTTGGGTGTCGTTTAACTCAAAGTCTTGAGGCATTCTCTGATGCCATCCATTTCTGTGTCCTCTCAACTTATGCTGTTAGCTTTTCCTTTCTGCCCTGCTAGAACCCAAATGTAGGGAAGACATAAAGACAGTAATAAAAAACAAGTTCTGCTGGAGCATAGGCTTAGCTCAGGCATTTGTCTAGAACCTCAGCCTCACAGATAAGTGTTTCTGCTATTAAAGCAATTTATTTTATGACAGTAAGCACCATGTGTAGATATCAAATACACAACATCTTTCTAAAGAGAAGGTCTGAAAAAGCTTTGGTTTGGGGCATGATGAACAATGGAGCTTCTTGCTAAGAGGAATCCAGCTATGGGCAGGAGAAAATCTAATCAATCTACTGTGAAAACTGGTAGGGGTTCATCATTCCAGTGTACAACTCGAGTAATAGTCTCCACCTAAACAGAGACTATTTTAGATATGTTGTAGAGTGCACAGTAGTTCATACAATCTATGGCAGGAATATCTACACTATGTTTGCATAGAATCACAGAATCAACAAATGGTTTGGGTTGGAAGGAACCCCAAAAATCACCTAGTTCCAATGCCCCTGCCACAGACAGGGTCACTTTCCACTTAACCTGTTTGCTCAAAGCCCTATCCAACCTGGCCTTGAACACTTCCAGGGGTTTTGAAGAAGGAAATCAAAGACATAAAAGCTTTAGATGTCTTACCCATAATAAAAAGGAAAGAATTGATTCCATAATTCACAAAATTCAAATTCTTCCCTACAAAGCTTCATATCTGCAGTAAAGATTTTCTCTGTGCACTCTTCTGATCTATCTGGTTTTTTTTTCTCTGCAGGAGTGAAGGGCAATGTGCAAGGCAACCTTTTCAAAATCATCACCAAAAATGACATTCATTATTACATCCAGGCCAGCTCCAAGGCAGAGCGAGCGCAGTGGATTGAGGCAATCAAACCACTGACATGAGTAATGTGGACTCCATGCCAAATGACAAACCACATTTATGACCAGCTTCCTGCTCTCATTGTCTGGGAGTGTTGTTTATCCCTTGATAGTCTATTTTTATTATTTGAATCACCGTAACACCTACCAGTTCCTGGCAGACCATGCAGACCAAATCGTGTAGATCCAGAATAGTACCCCCACCTTGAATTTACCATCTAACCAAGAAACACCAAAAGAGGTGTATACAGAAAAATGGGGCTTTACAAAGAAACAACGAGATATTCCAAGAAGGAAGAAAAGGATCTTTTGTACAAGTATTCAGTCTATGTCTGACAGATCCAGGTTGTGCTTTATCTTAAAGCAGAATTGTCCTGCTCCTTTCCCCTTTATAAAGGGGCTGTTAAACTTAGTTAAGACTGAAACATCTAAGTCATGAAAGGTGCTGGTGTCTTTCAGAGGCTGTCTTTGTTGGTATACCACATGAATCTTGTGCTAAGCTAGAACCCAGCTGCCAGGATAATACCTGTTGCAAAACAAACCAGGGGTCTGCTGCCCACCCATCCACTCTTTCTTCTGTTAGACTGGAAAAGAACAATGGATCTTGCTCTCCACCATATAGGTTACTCTTATGCTGGTAATGTTCCACATCGGAACAGGATCTTGACTATCAAATCAGACCAGTGGAAGTTCCAGACAATTTCTGGTGCTGAATATATTGGAAGAAATCCCTCAGCCATAAAAGCAAGACTTTACCTTCTGATTATTACTCTAAGTCCATTTATGTTGGAGCACCATTTGGACAGAGAACTAGAGTAGCAGTCCTCGCTATTGCTTTTTCTATTCTAAGTATTTTTTTCCATTATTTGTCTATTAAACTTGGCTTTGATATCATTAAATATATTAAATAACCCCAAACCAGTGCATTTTAATATCCTGCACTTTTTAGGGATGTGGTTTTTCTCAGAGGACAGTTTGTGTATATAATATGAAAAATAATGGTTTAATATACTGTAATTTTAGCTTTATGTATAAACTGAGACCCCAGAGGGTAAAATGGAATGTAGAAAATTAGTCAAACACTCAATCAGCCTGCTGATACACTATTTTCATAAAATTCCTTGTTTTATCTGAGTACCTGTATCTGACAGCCAGATTCTGCAGAGCCTTCAAAAAGGCAGCATGCTCTGTATCTTCCCTGAAGTCATGGAGGAATTTGATAACCCTCTATCCACTGATTCATTTCTGTACAGATGTTTTGTTCTCTGAATTGTGTACTGAAAAGAAGTCCCTTCACCACCAAAGGCAGAATATGACACATGCTTGTTTATTTATTAGAATAGTCATGTATTTAGGATTTTCCTCAAAAGCTACAGCAATGAAATAACAGCACAACATTCAAATATTTAAGAAAGCTCATAAAGAAGTTTGCCAGCAAAGGTGCAGTTTTAATTAGATGCAAGAACAGGAATGGGCAGTGCAGTTTCAGCTACAGATACCATTTCCTAGGGCTGGTCCAGAGAAGACTCTGAAATCCACAGCTGTCAAAACCTTTCCATTCTGGAAAAGCTGTCTGGAAGAGACAGGGTAAGGCAGGTAAGGCATTTATTGCTCTCTGCTGGGAAGCACGGATGGTTTTGTGCTCACTGAGCAGAACTTCCAGAAAAAGCAATTCACTCCTGATAAGGTGAGCCTTGCTGGGGCCCATCAGACTCCCTTATTCATTTATAAGAAAATCTCCTGCTTCTCTTTTCTCAGACCCACAACCTGCATAATGCCCAGTCCTAGTCTCAAGGCTAACAACAGCCAGCCACCACAGAGGACTGAGCTCTGCCTCCTGACATGCCTGAGGGGGTAAGGAGCCATAAGGATGTGAGATGCTGCATAACATCATAAATCTTGCAGTTTGGGAGGTCAGAAGTGTATCTCAGCAAAGGCTTTGAGATTTATCCAGACCAGCCAAAGCTCTGCAATCACTATGAGTGTGTATGGGGGAAAAAAGTTTATATCTCAAACACATCAGCAAATTAAAAAGATACAGTTCCCACTCTCCACAATCAGCCAGTGGAAAAAGACAAAACATGTCTGAGACAAGAGAAAGTACATTTTCCTCTGTCTTCTGGTGATATCGTGGTTTCCTTTTTTCAAGCCACTTTGGTAAGCTTGATGTCCCCTGAGATCTGCAAAGCTTTCACCAAGTTCAGAGGCTGAATGCGGTGAGTGAAGTCACAGAGCTGCCGTCCATCAAGCAAGACTCGTATTTGCTGGTGTTCACATAAGAGCTCCATCTGCAGTGGAAAAGGACAGGGAAGGGTGCAAGAGATCAGCAGCAGGGCTGATTTCAACAGCATGGACTTAGAACTAAATGTTAAAGGGATAGTGAAGCACAAAGTCTACCAGTTCTTCTGAAATGCCCGTAATAAATAACCTACCCTCTTCTGAGATGATAGCACAAAGCTCCAGTGGCTATTCTCACTCTGATTAGAGAAAGGGATGCATCTTTCCCATCACGGCTTGAACTGCTGCTGTCTGTGCCAGCCTAGCTAGTTAACCTGGCAATGTCAGTGGCTGGGTCTTTGTGGCCATATACACAGCCTTCAGCTTTTCTCCCCTCCTTTTCTCTACCCTATTCATAGTACCTGAAAAGTTACCTTGAACGTGTCTCCTGCTGTAAATGGGAAGTAGGGAATAGTCTTCTCTTCTCTTCCCCATTTCCCTGCAATTCGTGCATTTCGAGTGATGGATTTCTCGCTGAAATTAACTGTAAATAACAGCCCAACGTCTTTGTTGGCATCCACTGGATCACAGAGCAGAGTCACTGAAAAGCTGAAAAAAATCTGTTAAATGACTGGAACTTTCAGAAATGTGAAAAGACATGGTGAACACAGCAGATGCTTATAGAGACTAGAAATAGCTGTTGGTTTCATGTCAGACTGAAACACGGGACTTCTATAGGCTTAGAAGCTGGAGAAAGGGATGAGACCTGGCTGGTCTTGGTTTCCTCTCCCAGTGTCTAGTAGAATGCTAGTAATTTCTGATGTTGCTTTCCCTCTGTCTTGACTGAAATCAAACCCTTCAACATGTACTCATTTGTGTCTCCTAAAAGAGGTTATGGCATACTCTTCACCAGCAGAAGCAGTGGAGTTGATAGATGTAGATGCAAAGACAACTAAGACAACTTACAGACAAAGATTCAGGATGAGAATTGCACCTCTTCCTGGTGGAGAAATGCCTCTTTTGTGTTCCCTCCAATTCACATTAGGTAAGGGCAAGGCATACAAAATCTTGTGAGGACAGTCAGAAAGACCGAACAGTGATGTCCTCCCTGACCTTTTACTCTTAGTCTGAGTGCAGGAAAATTAAATAAACCCATAAATTGTTAATCTGTTTGACCTCCTTCCTTCAAAGAGCACATACCTCCAAGAAAGTGTCTGAATTTAGAAGACAGGTGGGAGCATGTATAACAGGGTGAAGCCCCTAACAGTCCCTTCACCTACCTCTTGGGTTTGGAGTGTACCATGCCCATGACTGTGAGTTTCATGGTTGGTCTCAGGCCACCTTTGATTTCACCAACATACTGCTCCACCTGCAGGGAACAGTGAAAATGGCTGCAGTGGGTCATGCTGTGGGTAAACCAGCCTTAACAGCTGCTTTGATCACCTGATATAACTTGGGTTTATTTTTATATGTACAAAATAACTTAAAAGTATTTCCAGCTCAAAGTAGTTCTTGCACTCTAATGGCACAATAAATCTGGTAACAGCACTCCAGTTGCTCTGGTGGCAGCAGAGAAGATTTGTGGCAGCATGATGTGTGGTGCAGACTCCACTTGAACCTATTCTGTCCTGCCACCTCAAATTTGCCACCAGATTTCGGTGGGCTAACTTGGCACCATCAGGCCTTACACCATCAGGCCAGGCAGTCTCTGTCCTCCATTGTAAAGGCAGTGTAGATGCTGCCTGACATTGCATGTTGACCACAACCTCACAGGCAATCCTAGTCCTTTTGTGACAGTGACTTTGAAAAGTCACAATTCAGAGGCAAAAAATGGCTTCTTGATGGATCTGCTTTTGTCCCATTCACAGAGACCTGTAGTTGCAAGCTGCACCAAAGATCTGAGCTACATTTGCTTTTTCCAAGCAATTGTCTAACAGCTTTGATGGTCAGTGGAGGAACTAATACAGGCCATAGCTGAGGCCATAGCTGACATGGAAGTATTAAGGAGAGAGACCTTGGAAACAATTGGTAGGGAGGTTTTGAAGCTTCATTTTCAGAAATGGCTTTAAAATGTAAATGTCAGAATACTACTTTGCAGCATGTAATCACTCCCCATGCAGATTCACTTAGAAAGAAGCTGCTATAAAACACTAAATGTTATTAGCAGCTTGCGTAACACTGATAATATTCCAAGGCAATGCACAACAGACCCTGTTTGAGATAAAAAAGCTTTATCGTTCCAAGGTAAAATTTCAGACAGTTTTGCTAGAAGACTTGCACAATATATGCACACAAATTCAAGATAAAAAATGTTTTGCTTGTACCTCATTTCCTAATTTTATTATACTAGTTGTATCTTCTGCTAAGATGACCTTATACAACTTATTTTCCCACTTTGATATTCACATCCAGCTACCTTTAGAACTTCACAGATATATTAATAAACTTCTAATTCCTAACAGGGTCAATATTGGAAGAATAATTTTTTTAATTTACCTTCAAAAATGACAACAGTACTACTAATAGTTAATGATGTAAATTTACTCTTGCAGGAGTGTACAGGTGACTCCAGCAATTATGTTTTTAACTTTGTAACAAAAGAAAATGCATCAAGCACTTGATATGTCTTACATAAGGAAGCTGCTTGTTGAGTAAAGAATCTGACTCTAAGGAGATACTTTAAACTGGATAAAGCAATTAGAAAGTGAGTAATAAATATTAAAGATAAATAAGATAAATGCAGTTCATGCTTATACAGGTCTCATGTCCCACTAAGGCTTCTTCCTTGCCTAGAGAGAAGGTACAAAATATTACCCCGAAACGAAAGTGCTCCTTGAGAAATTGTTTGTGCAGAGGTGCACTGTAACAAGAACCATCACTAAAGGCACAGGGTATCAGAACTGAACAGAACAAATGGCGACCACATGGTCTCAGCACATACAGCTCATCCAGCGTGGCTGGAGGAAATTCGGAGGTGTGACTGCCCACACACCATTTACCTGTGGACACCCACTTAACCGTACAGGTGAGAAACACTCAGGAAGCTACAGAAATTAATGGTAGAAACTCCTGCAAGCTTCTTGCAGAGTTTACTGGTGGGTCCCAGCATGTGCACATGGGCACAGCCCCCATCCCCTATTTTCCATTCAGGAGCCCCGGAGACTGACTTGGTCACTTACTTTGGCACACCTCTCCTCTGTCATCACCACTCTCCCTCTCACACTTGCCTCGCCGTTGCAGTCCCCGAGGAGTTTTTTGCTTTGTGTGTCGGGGTAAAAGCAAACAAAAAGCCCGGAATAAAGGGAGGATGTCGAGGGGGTCTTATCTCAGCCGAACACTGGCCGGACACCACCCGCCCGGCCGCTGAGTCACGGCCCGCGGCGGGGGCACGCAGAGGCGGCGGGATGCGCGGTGAGCCGTGCCTGGAGCCGTGCCTGGAGCCGTGCCCGGAGCCGTGCCTGGAGCCGTGCCTGGAGCCGTGCCGTGAGCTGTGCCTGGAGCCGTGCCTGGAGCCGTGCCGTGAGCCGTGTCTGGAGCCGTGCCTGGAGCCGTGCCGTGAGCTGTGCCTGGAGCCGTGCCTGGAGCCGTGCCTGGAGCCGTGCCGTGAGCCGTGCCCGGAGCCGTGCCCGGAGCTGTGCCCTGAGCCGTGCCGTGAGCCGTGCCTGGAGCCGTGCCGTGAGCCGTGCCTGGAGCCGTGCCTGGAGCCGTGCCTGGAGCCGTGCCCGGAGCCGTGTCTGGAGCCGTGCCTGGAGCCGTGCTGTGAGCCGTGCCTGGAGCCGTGCTGTGAGCCGTGTCTGGAGCCGTGCCTGGAGCCGTGCCTGGAGCCGTGCTGTGAGCCGTGTCTGGAGCCGTGTCTGGAGCCGTGCTGTGAGCCGTGCCTGGAGCCGTGCCCGGAGCCGTGCCCGGAGCTGTGCCCTGAGCCGTGCCGTGAGCCGTGCCTGGAGCCGTGCCTGGAGCCGTGCCCGGAGCCGTGCCCGGAGCTGTGCCCTGAGCCGTGCCTGGAGCCGTGCCTGGAGCCGTGCCCGGAGCCGTGCCGTGAGCCGTGCCTGGAGCCGTGCCTGGAGCCGTGCCTGGAGCCGTGCCTGGAGCCGTGCCCGGAGCCGTGCCGTGAGCCGTGCCTGGAGCCGTGCCTGGAGCCGTGCCTGGAGCCGTGCCCGGAGCCGTGTCTGGAGCCGTGCCTGGAGCCGTGCCTGGAGCCGTGCCCGGAGCCGTGCCCGGAGCTGTGCCCTGAGCCGTGCCGTGAGCCGTGCCTGGAGCCGTGCCTGGAGCCGTGCCCGGAGCTGTGCCTGAGCCGTGCCTGGAGCCGTGCCTGGAGCCGTGCCCGAGCCGTGCCGTGAGCCGTGCCTGGAGCCGTGCCTGGAGCCGTGCCTGGAGCCGCGCCTGGAGCCGTGCCCGGAGCCGTGCCGTGAGCCGTGCCTGGAGCCGTGCCTGGAGCCGTGCCTGGAGCCGTGCCCGGAGCCGTGCCGTGAGCCGTGCCGTGAGCCGTGCCTGGAGCCGTGCCTGGAGCCGTGCCTGGAGCCGTGCCCAGAGCCGTGCCCGGAGCCGTGTCTGGAGCCGTGCCTGGAGCCGTGCTGTGAGCCGTGCCGTGAGCCGTGTCTGGAGCCGTGTCTGGAGCCGTGCCCGGAGCCCGTGCCGGAGCCGTGTCTGGAGCCGTGCCTGGAGCCGTGTCTGGAGCCGTGCCTGGAGCCGTGCCTGGAGCCGTGCTGTGAGCCGTGCCTAGAGCCGTGTCTGGAGCCGTGCCTGGAGCCGTGCTGTGAGCCGTGCCCGGAGCCATGCCTGGAGCCGTGTCTGGAGCCGTGTCTGGAGCCGTGCCTGGAGCCGTGTCTGGAGCCGTGCCCGGAGCCGTGCCTGGAGCCGTGTCTGGAGCTCGTGCCTGGAGCCGTGCCTGGAGCCGTGCCGTGAGCCATGTCTGGAGCCGTGTCTGGAGCCGTGCCTGGAGCCGTGCCGTGAGCCGTGTCTGGAGCCGTGTCTGGAGCCGTGTCTGGAGTCGTGCTGTGAGCCGTGCCGTGAGCCGTGCCGTGAGCCGTGCCGTGAGCCGTGTCTGGAGCCGTGTCTGGAGCCGTGTCTGGAGTCGTGCTGGGGAGCCGTGCCGTGAGCCGTGCCGTGAGCCGTGCCGTGAGCCGTGCCTGGAGCCGTGCCGGGAGCCGTGCCGGAGCCGTGCCTGGAGCCGTGCCGGGAGCCGTGTCTGGAGCCGTGCCGGGAGCCGTGCCTGGAGCTGTGCCGGAGCCGTGCCTGGAGCCATGCCGTGAGCCATGCCGTGAGCCGTGCCATGAGCCATGCCGTGAGCCGTGCCGTGAGCCGTGCCATGAGCCATGCGTGAGCCGTGCCGTGAGCCGTGCCGTGAGCCATGCCGTGAGCCGTGCCGTGAGCCGTGCCATGAGCCATGCCGTGAGCCGTGCCGTGAGCCGTGCCGTGAGCCATGCCGTGAGCCGTGCCTGAGCCGTGCCCGGAGCTGTGCCTGGAGCTGTGCCGGAGCTGTGCCTGCAGCCGTGCCGTGAGCCATGCCTGGAGCCGTGCCTGGAGCCGTGCCTACACCTTTTTATACAAGTATTGACAGTCCCGGGCGAGTCTGCGTAACATACCCGTAAGAGACTCTGCATACTTGTGTATGCGATACATACAACCCCCGCGCCATTTATTTATTGACACCAACTCCTCTCTCAAATCCTCAACTACATATGTATATATGTGTATACACAATTTGCTGCCTTATATATACACCTATATATACACGTGTAGGTTTGTACACCCTATATGTACTGTATACACTGTAGGTGTGTGTATATATATTTGTATATATGTATAGGATGTGTATATATGTCGCTGTGGGCGATGAACAAAGATATGAGACTTCGTTATAAAAAACTGTATCTGACTCTCCTTTATTAAAACAATTGTCTTCTTTATATACCTTTTGGAACAGGCCACTCTCATTGGTTAGAAGAGTGCCAGAACTCTTCTTCCCATTGGCCCAAACTGATGGATAGAGACAAGTCCATCCCACAGAAAAGAATCCAAAACATCACTCTCCTTACAATAACACTTGGGATGTTTATGTCAAGTCTGTGGGAACAAGGTCTTCTGAAACCTAAATACCACAAAGAAACTGAGTTCAGAAACTCAGAAACCTCAGGCCTAGAAAACTAGTCTACATATATATCTATATATGTATGTATGTATAAGTGTAGCAGAGTGAAGTATTTGTACAGGGTTGTGCAGCTATATGGGTACATATATCCCCACGCAGATTTGAACGCTTGTTCGGGTGTACGCAGGGGCAGTTACGTGATCTCCACAGCCACAGCACCCCAAGGCAGAGGCCGCCCCAGCGACCCCGCCGCCAGGGCCGCGCAGGGGGCGGAGCTTCAGGCAGGAGCCAATCAGAGCCTCGCGAGGAACAAACAAGGGGAGGGGCTAACACGTGCGGCGGGAGTGGGCGTGGCCACACAGTGGGCGGGGCTTGCGTTGCCTGCGCCCCGGCGCCGGCGTCAGGCGCCCCAAACAAACATGGCGGTTATTTACATTCCGCCCCGGCTCGGCCAATGGGCGGGCGCCCTGCCCGCGTGCCCGGCCGGCGGCGCGGTCAGCTGAGGCGGCGCCCAAGATGGCGGCGGCGCGGGGCGGCGGTGCCGGGGCGGTGCTGTAGAGCCCAGCGCCGCCGGCGCCGCGCCCTGCCCTGCCGTGCCCTGCCCCGCCAGGGAGCGCGGCAGCGCCTTCGCGTGTGTCACCCCGTCCCGGGTCGTCCGCTCGGCCTGGCAAGATGCATTCTTTTGGTAGCGAAGAAGCGGACTCTCTGGAGCGTCTCTTCGAGTTTTTCTGTGAGTGCGTACGGCGCGGGCACTGGGAGCTTGCCCAGGCCTGCGTGCCCCAGCTGAGCCAGTGGCCCGGGGACGGCCCCGGGAAGGTGGAGGCAATTCTTCAGGCTCTGGTAGCTTGTCCCGTGGCCGTAAGGTAAGTAAGGTACTCCTCTGGTTCCGTAGACTCGAGTGTAAAATAAGGAGAAGCAATTAGCTTAGTGGTGGCTGTGAGAGACAGGTAGAATCGGGGCTGTAGCCTTCAGTGCTGAGGTGTCTTGTGATGCTGTTGTCTGAACTTTGATGTCTTATCGCTGACCAAGAATGCAGCAGACTGCCCGTCCCACCACGAATTGTGTTCATTTACGTAGCTGACATGGTGATTGATACAAGCTTAAAACTACTTTGAATCATTTCCGAACTGATTTTGTTAGATTGTGCTGAAGGAAAAGGACCAACTCTTGCGATTACATTTCTTTGGCGCTGAGCTGCAGTTAATTTAGAAATGGAACCACCAAGATCAGCGGTGTAATTATTTAAATTGTTTTCTTGTTTTCCAGCTCTTGAAAAATCTCCTAATTTCTAACACTGCAATTCTAAAAAGTCCAAATTATTAGATTTCTTTCTCTCACACTATATTTTGGAATGGCATCGGTTTTACTCAATCCCAGTTTCTTTTTATCTCTTACTTTTTTTTTTTTTTCAGTTAGGCGTATATGAAGGGTGACTTTCTAGCACTTCAGGGAACATTGGTATTCCCCCTGTCTAATCAGATGATCATACTTCTTCACGTTAAAGTTTGTGTGACATTTCAGTCAAGGTTCTAAGAAACAATTTACACTGACAGCAGCTGAAGGAGTCTGGAGGAAGGTGTGCTTGTTGTTAGATGAATATTGCTCACAGCCACGTGAGACATAAGAATTTTCTATCTTCTTCTTTGATAGCTGGGCTATCACGTTTAAAGGCTTTAGTTAGTAGTGCTGAGATTTTTAAAGCACAGGAAACTATATTGTGCTTTCTCCTTTTCCTAGTCCCTTTGATAGGACTGAATATGTTCCGAACTGTGTAGGCTTTGGGATGTTGAAGTACTGGAGCACGTGAAATGCTGATGGAAATTAGAAGGATTCTTTGTATAGAGCTGCATTTGGGCTGATGTGACCTAAAACTTCATTTAGTTTTTTTGTTAGATATAGGCAGAACAGGAAATAGCAGTGTTTGGCAAGTGGTCACATTTCAATGAAATCTGCTGAAGTGCTCAAAGAGAGCTATACAGACTGAACTTTGGACCAGAACTAGATTTCTTTTTTTTTTTTTTTTTTTTTTTTTGAGGAACTATGCCAGTAGTATTTGGCCAATCCAAAAGCAGTTATTTGCGTGGCAGAAATCACTGAAGTGATGTGCAAGAACACCAATATTCTCGTTTCTCTGCATTTTTCCTTTGGCTACTTACTTTTTTTTGTTTTTATCTTATTCAAAGAAAAGTTATCTCTGACAGTGTTTTCCTGGATCTTGGTGATTGAGACAACCTTGTATAATCCCCTGTATATGCTTCTTGGTTTTGTAGATGGGGACCGAATTCTAGCCCATGGAGAACTGCATGGCTTTGGCTTCTTGTGCTGGAAAAATGGCTTGCCAGGAATCAGGTACAGAAACATCTTGATGCCTTCCAAATGCACTTTAGAGCTGTGACTTCCAAGTGCAGAATGTCTCCCTAGTTGCTTTTTTAAATGTAGACTTTCCCACGTTTCATGGAATTAAGTTCTTAAGGTATCTGGAGACATGCACTGCTTTCGCATTTAACAAATTTATCAAGAAAGAACTGTACTATTCACACTGAAGAGAAAAACTAGGTATTTTTTAAAAGATATTAGAAGTTAACCTTTTTGCTTTTCACATTTATATAAATGAAAATCATGAGTGTATCAACTTCTGCATTTGTGTAGCACCTCTCTTCCATTGAAGATGGAATAGTTCAGGCATCAGATGATTCTTTATAAGCTTTAGATGGTGAGGGACGTGCATACTTCTTTTTAAAAGTCATTTATCCTTGGCTTATCCTTAGACTTGCATTTTTTCCCTACATTCTGAGGAATTGATGGTTTTGTGATTCTTGATGAGGTCTCTGTTTCCAAATATATGGATAAATAAAATCAACTGGTGTGAAAGCAGAACCTGACTGGAATAGCCTTTAACTGAGGATTAGGTTACTTCAGAGAGATATTTCAGTCTGCCTTGAAGTGTTAATGAAAGAGCTATGATTATATTTATATGATAATGTAAATAAAAGTTCTATTGACTAATGTATTTCCCATTATTATATGGTTTCAGAAAACCGTTCCAGTTGCTCTTCAGAGAGAAACTGAATTTTTATTGTTCTTGGAAGAACTACAAAAAGATGTCTCTGAGGAAGTCCTAAAGGTGAGCTACTTCTGTGCCCTATTTCTTCTTGTTCAGCAGTATGCCTATCTTCATCAGATCGAAGTTAATTCTTCCTGCTAACTCCCTGAGATGCTAATATATTATTAATCTTCTAGGCAACTGAGAGAGAGTGTAATTCAGATCCCTTTGTGGAGTTAATCCAATGTGCCTGCAAGTGATTTCTCTGGCTAGAGTGGAGGCTGCAGGCAGGCAAGGAACAGGTTTTTCTACGTGCTGTTTTCAACACATGTCAGTCCTGACTGCAGCTGCTTGCCACAGTCTTCAGTCCATAGACACCTGTAATAATCATAAACCTACAGCCCACTGTGAGCCAAAATAAAAGCTATAGTCAGTAAGCACATCTTAAAAGTATGTTTATTTTCTTTTTCTTTCTTTGGAGATTTTAATTTTCATCTCCTATGCACACCTTTTCCCCTTTTTGGAAGTTTTTGGATACTCTACTATTACTGCTGACATTGCCTAGGGATTGGTATGACATGTATTCTGAGGTCTGGGATCAATTTGCCATTATTAATTTAAAGATGTAGGCTGATTTATTTGAGAAGCATGTGGAACTATGCAAAAATGGATTTATATCAAAAGCAAGTATAGAGCAGAATATCAGGAAAGTTACTAACTATTAGAACTGTCCTAATTTGATATTAGTTACAACAGATTCAGATCTGATATGATGTGTGAAATGTCATAAGATGTTGCTTCTAGTCCTATAGATTCTAACTCCTTAAAGATACTGTTTTTTGGTTTGTCTCTTTTTTAAGAGGAAAATGAAAACTTGATATATTCAGGGGTTATTTCTGGTTAAGAAAAGTTGTTTGGTATTTCACTAAGGATACAGAATTAGCAATTACAGGATGAAAACAAGCAAGGTAAACTTGAATGTTGATTAAAATAAATCTGCTTGAAGTCTGTTAATGAATAATGAAGTCTGTGCGTGTTACTGTGCCACCTTCAAGGTCACGAATGATTCCACCATTGTTCACTCTGTCCACCAGTGTCACACAGAAACACAAGAATCAGATATCTCATATCTTTGTCACAATTTCTGTCAGAGGCATGTTGGTAGGTAGAGTTACATTTTGATCCAGCAAATAATATAAAAAGAAAGGGTATGGAGGACTTGCTTTCTGTTCTCATTCTTTGTGCACACCAACCACCTTCTTCCCTATGTAATCTCTGGGGTGTGTCTCTGAGCCAAGGGCAGCACTTGCATCATTCCAGGAGTGCCAAAAGTGCTGCTTGAGTGCCATTCAACTGGCTTGTCCCTCACCTTCCCGACTCTTCTTGGGTGGGCTAATTGGGACTCTTTTGTTTATTGTTTTCCCCTTCCCAGTTCTGAAATTGTAGTTTTGCTTCTGATAGGTAGAAAAATTGTCATTGCTTAAGAAAAGTCTGTGAGATGGCTTCTGAATCTGTTGACCAGTTTTAATCAGATTTGAAAATTTGATAAGAATGATATAGTTGGTAGATAGATGGTACAAATCTGGAAAAGTAGGATGAAAAAAAAAAAAAACAACCCACTAATCATTATGCTCTTAGTGACCTGTGAAGATACAGTTACATCAGGATATTGCTTAGAGGTAGAATATGGCAGTGCTTCAGCCAATCCATAGGGTCAGCTATGGTTCCTTGCTTGTACATGGTCCTTATTGTAGTGTACTTGTCTTTTACAGGATTCTTTGTGTTTTGTTACATATTCGGGCATATCCACTCTTCTAGAAGAGATATTGGACAAGGTGGACCATTATTAATGGATTTCTTAGATAGTATAGTGTTTCCAAATTGATTTATCTGCTTTCTTTCAAGTTTCTTCCTTTTTTTTTTTTTAATAATTCATTTCATATATTAATGTAGCCTAAAAGGCTTATTACTCTTTTATTATTTCCCTCCCAGGAACTGTTTGAAGCATTTGAGTGCACGCAGAACAAGCACATCACAGACAGCAAAAGAAGAGATGACTGTTCTCACAGATTCAGTTTGGATGTTGTTTCAGCTCTGCGGAAGCTTTTGCTGCGGGCTCCGCAGAGGGCCAAAGCCCTGCTGGAGTTCTTCCGGGGGGAGCAGGGCACGCACAGCTCCTCACTCCAGCTGTACCGATCTCTGCAAAGTATCTTTGTTCAGTTTCTCTGTGACTCCTTGAAATCTCTGCAGAGGCTTCAGAGCAGTTCTGAGCTTTCAGCTGAACTAGATCAAAGAGAACTGGTAGATACAATTTATGCTGCTCTCAGTATAGTGACTTTTGAGGTGGAGCATCAAGCAGATGAAGTAAAGCGCTTATTCAGGGAGCTCTTGGATGTGTGCTGGGCTGAGGGGAGCCCACTGAGGGAAGAGAAGCTACTAAACTGTATGCTGAGGAAACAGAGCCATGGCCTGCTAAGTCTCTATAGCAGTGTTCTCACAGAAAGAACAAGAGAAAAGTTTTTGTTGTCAAAATCAGTACAAAAAGGTTTGTTTCACTTTTTGCTTTGTACTAATCTTCTGTTTAACAAAACTGTTAAGGCATTAAACAGACGAGTAGTCAAGAAGTCGGGGAATGCTCCTGCTAAGGTGCCTTAACAAACCATCTTTAAAAAGATGGTCTTTTAAAAGATGATGTTAAAACAATCCTTAAAGCAAGGAATTGGCATAGGATCACTGGTCCTCTCCCCTACATTGCAGTCCCTAGACTGCAGTGTATTTCTGCAGTCCATGCTGTGTTTTGTGATCACTTCCTTTACCACACTTTGTGCTCTATTTTAACATGCTCAGCATTTCTCTTGATGAAAATCTTGCTTGTAACTAGAAGTTTGATACTCCATATGTGTAAAGTTTTTATTTGTTCACCTCCAACTCAGGGTCATCTGTGTTGGAATGCGTTCTATTTCTGGCTAGTGACAGTTCAGTCACCTCAGTAATCCCAAAATGTTCAAATCCCTTAATACTGGAAAAGAAAACTTAATAAAGTGGAAGGAGCTGTGGAGAAGGGTGATACCCCAGCAGGAGAGAAGATGTACTTTGATTACCTGCTCACTTGCCAGGGCCCAGCTGTTGGTTTTGTACCAGCCATGACTTCACATTCTCTGTCTAGCTCCCTGGGACCGGTACATTTAGTTGTAACTCAATAATCTTGTTGTGTCCCTTCCAGCTCAGCATATTCTATGATTCTGTGAGGATCTCAGCTGAAGCTGAATGGCAAGTGATGTCCATGACATTGTCAGTTAAGTGGCAGGGAGGGAAGAGCTAGAATTCCTACCCTCTTTTGCTCACCTCTGTTCACTGAGATGTAAGTCAGTGGGGCTTCACTCTCATTGGGAGTAGTTTGGGTCTCACTTTGCACAGATCTGAGAAGTTCCAGTGTTGGACAAGTCTTTGCTAAGGCAAAGTAGCACAGTGCCTTGAGCACAAGTGAGAATTCATGCAACTCACAGATAAGGGTGTGCATGGCTAAAGAAATTCAGGCAGTGTGACCTGAGCTGGTGCAAACAACCTATGTGCTGAGCAGTTTTTTGCTATGTTAATGATTGTCAATACAGTCTTTCTGGTTTTCTGTCTGACCTCTATTAAATTTCTTGCTTGGTCTTCCTCTTACCAGTAACAATATTAAAGATTCTTAGCTAGTAATATGTAACAGCTGGTTAGTGCTTGAGGAAATATTGAGTGTTTCTCTGTTTAAAATAATAACAATTATGCTCCTCTCAAAGGTATCCCCTCTCCACTGGAAGGTAATCTTGTTGTGATGTTTTTAGGTTCATCTGAGCAGCTGGATACAGAACGAACTGTGATGAGTTTGTTCTCAGATCCCAAAGAAGCTCCGTCTTGGAAGACAGCCTATTTCTACTGCTTGAGCAGCAGCAAGCACTTTCTGGAACAGATTCTGGTACAGCCATAAAATCATTAACAGGGAAACCCACTGGAGGCTAAAGTCAGTCCCTGTGTTGAACATATATCAGTGGTGCTTGGAAGCATTTTGTATTCAAATAGCGTTTGCCAGGGGTAATGACTCATAGAAAAAAGGAGGTAATGGTGATAACTCCCCTACTAGCAGCAGTGCAATGAATGTAAAACTGATGGTGAGATTTTTGGAAAAGCTCATCTGCATGCAGACTGAAGATTAAATCTTCAGGGTTTAAGAAGTCTCACTTTCTGCTTGTAGTTTTGTTGGATACACCATTTGCCTTGTGACCTTGAACTTGTTGCTTTCTGATGCTGGTAGACTTGGGGCAGTGAGACTAGTTTGCATGGTAGAATTTATGGTGAAAATAGTCTGTTATGAAGTAATTTATTTTTATGTAGACAGAAGAAATAGAATATAGGCAGGTGGTCACTGTTCAAGTGTGAAGTTTTGAGGTCGAGCATATTTCGACTTTGGTGTAATGTGCTTGTAGAAGTCTTTTAAATGATGTCCTTGGCAGAGGTTTATTCAATAGAAGGAATGCCAAGATAATGTAGAGTGGAATGTGAGTTGGCTCAGCAGTAAGCATTGTAATGGTGTTTTTTTCCTCAAGACATCTTTACTGATGAGTATCCTGATGGCTTGAACAATCTAAGTTTAGGGAAGTTCTGGGTGCAGAACTTGACTATTTTAGTGAAGCTAATATTGAAATTGCCGCTTGCTTACATAGTCTGCCAGGCATTACGGGTCTCCACGTTTTGGAAAAATTAATACTTCTTCCTTTTACTTTCTAGCTGACTGCATTAGCTCTGCTAAAAAGAGAAGACTATTCAGGCCTGAAGAGCTTGTTGAGGAGAGAATTCAATCCCCTTAGCCGCCTCTTGGTGTTGTTAGGATGGACTCATTGTCAAAGCTTGGAATCAGCAAAAGCATTGCTATGGACTCTACACAAAACTCAGGTAAATCAGCAGAAAGCAAGTGGCAGTATCCCAGTCTGTTCCAGATAATACAATTTATTTGCAAAAACAAGTAAAAACATGGAGTTTTCAGTGAGAAGGTCTATCTTCCTCAAAATGGAATTTGAAAAACTAAGCTATTACAGTTGTATATACGTAACGTTATGAGACTCTTGCCTTTCTTCTTATTCCTTGGTTCTGAAGGGAGTATGACTGCAAAGGAGACTCTGAAAGTTTCTCTTGTATAAACTCATAAACAGCCTCTGCTGTTAACATGAGAGGAAAGACAGAAATGGTTGTTGGCTAGTTTTGGAAAGAGCTGGGGCATCTTTCTTTCATGTAATTTCCTCCAGTGAGTCATCCCTGGGTATTGACTAATTTAGGCCTGAGTTTAACAACAGGGTAGCTTGGAAATTCCTGGTACTCATTCTCCAAATGAAATGATAAATGACAAGAGCTGTGAGCAAAAGATCCACCTTGTTTGGGGGCAGTCTTCATCTGTGCAGAAGAGACAGGGTTCCAGCTCTGAAGGTGTAGTTGCACTTCACATGATGCCTGCTGGCTGGCTCAGATGTCAGAGGTAGGGAGACGAGGGGCCTTGTACTGCTGGGTCACAGTGCTGACCAAAGCTGGTATTGCCTTAAGGGAGTTGCTATCTGTTGGTAATACACCAAAAGTCTATTCAGTAGCTTCTGCAAAGTTAAACTCTTAGATCTGATTTTAGCAGGCAGTCATCTGTAGTAGAAAAGCATGTGGGAAAGGAGAATAACCATCTGTCACCCAGTATGTCATCTTTTAGTATATCATTAGTTCTAGAGATTAACTTTAGACTAAGAAGCATTAATATGCATTTTATAAGCTACTCTTGAAAAGGGATGTAGCCGCCCTTCCATGGTCTGGAGATGTATCAAGGGGAGGCTGACTGACTTTTATGTTCTGTCAGAATAGCCCTCCTTTTTTGGCTTTGTAATAGCTCTGGCAATTTTCTCTATTTCAAATTTATTATCTAGGTAAAGAAGTCTTGCAAACATGCATGTGTAACACAAGCTTGGTTCTGCTGTCTGGCTGGGGGATTCGTTGTAAAAAGATGCTTTTATTTGTCTTTCCATTTAGGATCTGTGCAATGATTCAATATTGAAAGACTTTTGTGATGGGCTGTGGGCTCACGTGGAAGTTCTTGAATGGTGCATGCAGCAAAACAGGTAAAATGATCAGAAGGACTTTTTCCAAACTATTTTGCCAATTCCACCTGTTAGGTCATCTTATGTATGCAAATAGAGAAGGTATTATTTTCTTGGCTAATCATCTAATGGTGACTGTATATATAAGCTCTTGAAATTTCTTGTGGGCTGCAGTTATGCTCTGTTTTTCTTCTCAATTGCAGTAGTTTGGTTCAGTCAGAATTGGAGTGGGAGTTACATCTTTAAACATGACTAAGACATAAATCTGTGCCACCTCTTTGTTCTCTCTTGCAGTATTACTGTCCCAAGGAAGGTTCTGTTGCAACACTTGCACAGTCTGGATTGCCACACTGCGGTGTATTCTCTGCATCATCTCACCAATCTTCCGGCACTGAATGAAGATGATGTTATTGAGCTTCTTCAAAAAGTTCCTGCTAGAGACCAGCAGATGCAGGGTAAATGTGTGGGGTTGTGAGAACACAGAAAACTCACAGTCCATTGAGTATGTGTGTTCTGTGCTTCTGCTAGGATTTGTTCTCTTGACCTGCTTCTGTAATTGTGGAAGATACCAGTTACCGGCTGTTTTGTGAAAAAAATCTAGAAAGCAGGTGAAAATTATTTTAGAAACCTTTTGGGGAGTAAATTGTCTTTCAAGAAGGAGTTGTGAGATGTCTTTGGTCTCATAAGGACAGATCTCTGAAAGAGTTTTTTCAAGGTGGTCATAAGACTTTACTTACACATGCTCATGATATATGCTGCTCATTGTAACTCAGGTACTATGTAATACCTTTAGTTTGAAAAGGAAGCGTATTGTTTGTATTTCAGTGCACTTTAATCGAAAATCAAAGAGCAAAACCAGATGAAATTGACAATATCTTGTACTACAGCATCTTCATTTTTGAAAGAGATAAAAAGGTTGTTGGGTTTTTTTTTTATTCTAATATAAATCATTACCAAATTTAAATTTAGTATTTAAATCACTAAGACTTAGCTACAGCCTGTGTTTACATCACTGCTGCCTCACTTCTCCCATCTTCACATGTTCCATTTGGGTGCCTAAAATACCTGCAACTGCTAAATACATCGGGTCAGTTACAAGTGGCTCTCTTTGGATGCTCTTTTGATTGCAGCCCGTGTTTGGGTTCAGCTGCTGCAATTTTAGAGCTGTTTTCTGATATGGCCTCTTAATAATGATACAGAAGCTCTGTTTTCCTGCATGTACTAGAACCTAAGAAGCCTCAGTATTTATTTTCTAAATATTTCTATTATCTTTGTGAATTTGGACATGTGTAATTTCATCCTGTGTTGCATGGAGAGCTCTCGGTGATGGATCTTGCACAGATTTTTCTAGATTGCCTAGTGGGAAGCAGGTTTCTCTCCTTCCATATCATGCTGTTGGTTTCTATTTCTACTTTTGGTGTTAACAAAACCAAACTCACATGTTTTGGTGTTAAAATTATCATGACATTTGTCCTGAATAATCTTAGAAGTTGTAGGAATTGAGGCTCTATATAGATCTTTATTTTCAGTGTCCTGATTTCTGAAATTGTTTTGTTGTTGCTGATGTTGTGTGGTTTTTAATCAGTTCCTACATTTTAATTATTTTCTGCTTAAATTCTGCTAAAGCCTTTCAAAAACAGGAAGAGGAGTCCCATCATATCATCTGGGAGCTGCATGACTTTAGCAAAAGAGCTCTTCTTTTTTTCATGTCACGTTAGTTTATGGAAATAATTAGTGGAAGACAAGTCCTCCTCTTTTCAATCCAGCAATTATTGCAGAATCAGATGATTTACAAACACAGTTTAATAGAATCTCCTTTAAAATAATCTTTTTTGAGCCTTAAAGAGAAGAGAGGAGTCATAAACTTCTGTCAGATGAGTAGTGTTAACAGGCCTTTTCCTTCCATCACCCCACATGCTTCCCCCTCTTCCCCTTCTTTTTAGTACACATCTGTCAGCTGCAGAAGTGAAACCAGAGTAGTGGTACTGGTAAACAGTTGAGTTCAGGCTGTGTATAACACTGGTTTTGATCAGTCATGGTGGGCAGCAATTTCCTCATGAGTTAACAGTATTCAAGAAGAAGACGTTAGTATTTCTGTCATAGGAAAAACAGTGCTATTAGTTGAAGGATTGTTCTTCAGTATTGATACAAGGAAAAGGATTGGTTTAGGTACAGGTACTGACACAGACTCACTGCATCCAAGTTTATCCACATGTGAGGCAAGAGTTGTAAACTTACTTTTGATTACCAGTATCTGTCTTGTAGTATCTCCAGCTAACTATTTCTCTTTTCCAGAGTATTGTATTTATCAAATCTCTGGCTTTACCTGCCTGAAGTCCTCTTAAGACAGTGGTATTGAGAGCTATTTGGTTGTTTATATATTAGAGCTTCTGGGCAGCAGTAGAATTTCAATGGCCATGTGGGTTCTGCCGAGGAGTCATACTTGGGTGTCTTCTTAGTTCTGTCTGCTGTCTAAATTCTATTTTCCATCACTGTCACTGTTTAGAATGGCAGTGATAGGGACTATTTCCAGCTGTTTGTGCTCTCAGCCCTTTTGCTTTGGCTGCTCTGTAGTTTTCAGAAGAGTTCAGTCTCTAGTGCTTTGCTTTGCAATCGTGCTCAAACTTTTTGGAGGACAGTGCTGAAACAGTTTTTAGGTTAGGTAATTCTGTTCAGTTTCAGAATTTGGATGTGGACATTGTCAGTACATCGTGCTTTGTACCAGTGCTTTGTTTAAAAAAATAACTTGGCTAATGCTTTTTCTGCATGACAACAGGTAGAGGAACAATCTGTCCCTTGTATAAGAATGCAGGACATTGCATTCCAAAGCACTAATTTAACACTCTGTATGGTTTTCAGGGCTTTTTTCTTTCTTTATTGTGGGGTTCTTTTAACTTGTTTACAGTAGATGGATAATTCATCTAAACTCAGCATAACAGAATATATGACACTGTATTGTGTTCCTGAGTGAAGGGGATGATGATGTGATTTTTACAATTTGCAGCTCTCCTGTTCTGTTGTGCTAAGAAGGAATCATGTCTCTGGCATGTGATACCTTTCCTTAAAAAAAACCCGAAGGAGAGGAGAAGTGGGTCGGGTACTTCTCTAGTTTGCCTTTATCATAAAAGTGCACAGGAAATTGTGGAACTGTACTTCTTCTTTTATCAGTTGCAGATTGTGTTTGATCTGTTGTGTCAGCCACTGTGAACCAACCACGATATCTATTTACTAGTACAAATCTGAAGAGGTGGTGGTACTCTATTCTTACTACAGTCATAGCCTGTCTACACTGTTTCCCTACTCATCTACTGTGTACTAGAACGCAGAATTCTAAGATGCTGAAATGAAGCTGGATTTGCTCCTCTGTTATAAATGCAGCAGTACAGCTTAACCAAACACTGCTAATAACAGTTGTTGTGAGGAATTTTGGTCATTCTATGCTATAGCCAGGTCCTGTTACACAAATTCACAGAAAATTTTGTTTTAGAAGGGAATCCAGACCTGACTTTTCCGTGCCCATCTGTTATGTGTTGGGTTGTTTGTGCCCCTTTTCCAGTAGTAACAGTGAGATAGATTAAAGCTGAGACAAAAACAGCACTGGAGAAGAAAGACTGTGTAAATATTGCTGTGCAGGAGCCACAGGAGGAAATTAGCTTGTTTTCTTCTTTACCTCCTACCCCCTCACCGCCCTGATTTCCCTCCACAGCAGCCACGCTCCCTAACACCCTGAGTCAGCAGCGCAACCTGGCACTCTTCCGAGCATTCTGTGCCATGAAGTATGCAATCTATGCTCTCTGTGTGAATTCACACAGGCATGCCAAGTGCAAGGATTGTCTACACAGCCTTCTTGGTGATATCCCTGAGGATGCAACTTTTGGAGAATCAGCAGGTGATTGACCTCCTTTCTCAGGTTCAGTAACTTGTGCTTCTCCGTCCAGTTGCTGGGCTCTGAATTCTTACTCAGTATTGGGATAATGTTGCACCCTGTGTACATATTTTATTCAGCAGGCTATGGGTGCTTTGCAAGCAAGTATAGAGGTATTTCTTTCTCTTACTTATTTAATAATAATAGATATCAATAAGCTACTTGCCTTGTTTTAAAACATTTAAGGTAACTGAACAAAAAATATAGTGCTAAAAGGAAGCGATACTAGATATAGGATCATAGTGGCAGATAATTTTGTTAAGAGCTTATGATTTCCCAGAGCTGAAATTGATGTAATGGCTAGAATGGGTGTAACCTGAATTTGCACATCATTGAACATAGTGATAATTAGCATTGCTCAGAGAGAGATTGTCAGGAGATGTACTACCTTTCTAAATGTAAAATATTCGACATATATTTACTTGGTTTTTTGAGGAATGATTAGGTCTGAGCCACTGGGCTAGTTTCCTCTTCTGGGATTTTCTTAAAAGTCCCAAGCTGGGGAAAGGAATCTCTGAAAAATGTAGTAAATGTTCTTTATTTTTGTTTTTAATTGTACAGATTGCTCTTCAGTATTTCTTCAGTACATTGCGAAGTGTCAGCAGTTCTTAAGGAGTGTTCCCATTCCTCTGCGCCTGGAGGTTTTGGAGAATATTTTCTCTTTGCTTTTTGTTTCCCGTAATGACCTCTGTACTGAGACTCCTCTACCTGAGGACTATGCAGAGGATGAAGACCTTGACAAGAAGAGTGATGCTCTGAGTGTAGAAGGCAGTTCCAGTCGGCAGTCTTCCACCTCACAAAGTCCACAACACCTAATGGAGGCTGAAAAAAAATCAGAGAAGCATCTGCTGGCTACACAAACAGTTCACACAGATACCCAAGGTCTTCATGACTCCATGATCGATGGCAAAAGCTGTGAAACCTCTAAGCCAAGCTACCTGGATCTGAAACACTTCACCAGTGGTGTTACTGGGTTTTTAGTGGATGATGTAGCCATGGAGGCCTTCCTCACATTGCTGCTCAACCACATGGAGGAAATTCAGAGTTCTCTCCCATGGGACTCCAGTAATGTGCTTCAGGAAGAGCTGGAGCTTGTTGAGTGCTTGAATCTTTCTGCAAGCAGAGACGCCTTTGGAGGTCGTGTGTTACAGTTTTCCAAATACCTTTCTGAAGCTCACTGGCGGTACAAGGTGGTGATGAGTAACAGAAATGCAGGTAGGCTTTGTATTTGGCACTTTCTGGTATTTTACAGCTGTCCAGGCAGTGATCTCAAGACCAAATGCCATGAGCATCTTACTGAGGAAGCACATTTTGGCAGATACTGGGAGAGCGACGTACTTGGACACCACCTGGTTCTCACACCTTTTTCCAACAGAAGTGATCCCTATTCTAATCAGAAAGTTCAGGTCTTCTTCTCTTTTCCCTCCCCTTTGTCAATGCATTGTTTCTGTTTGCCTTTGTCCCACCCCTTTGTCACAAGTCACACTGCAGTGATACGAAGGGACATGGTGGTGTTGGATCCAATGCAAGCCAAATAGTCTCAGCTTGTTCATGGACAGTGTTGACCTAGCCTAGTCTGGAAACATGTTAGGAGCATCTGTCAGAGAAAGTTGTATTATCCTGGATGATTGTTGAAGTAGCTGGAACAACACACTCAGGAACCTGTTTCCCACCCTTCTCCATAGCTCATAACTTGTTAGCCCTGCTGCTGTTAGATTGTCTTGTATCATGTGTAGCTTACTGTGTATCTCAGACCATGTAGGCTCCATGTCCCAAGAAAGACTTTGCAGTCTGGACCTTAAACATTGCAGGTTTCCAAACTTCTGTTCGATTGTCAAGTCTCCCTCTATAAAGCTGTTTGGTAATGTTTTTGTTTAAATATTTCACAGAACATCAGCTTGCAGCCTCCAGGAGATACTGCTCTTTAATCAGGTCCTCCAGCTTTAAGAAACGAAGTAGATATCAGAGGTACAAGACAGGTGGGTTGAAAAAGTGACTTGGAGAAGACATTTCTGAAATGCACATAATTTAGCTGAGCTCACAGCTGAATGCAATTAGATTTAATGGCCTAGGAGTAGAGAACTGGATTTATTTCCTTTAGTTTTCTAAGTGGTTTTAAGTGTCTTAGTCCAGTTTCGCTTGGATTGAGGTTGTTTCTAAAGCTCACCTGCACAAATGACTTCTTCCATACGTGGTCTGATTTGGGACAGGGGAGAACTTCAACTACAGTACTAATTTTTCCCTTTCTCCACTATGTCCTATAACTGTTTGGTATATTTTCATTCCTGTTGGGTATTATCTAGGATGTGAATTAAAAGGAATCTGTGACATAAATTGGCAGCCTTAGGAGCAAGTTCCTCACCTTTTTTTTTTGTTTAGCCTTTGAAAGGCATGTCTGGTTTTGAAGTGGCATGTTTCAAAATAAGAAGCTTCAAAGTATCTGACATGGGTCACTGATGGGCCACCCCAACATCGTCTCTAGCCTAGAGTTTTCTTCAAATCATCAGTTTTTGCATTTATCATAGATGTCAGTGGTGGCTCATTTACAAGATAGTCTTGAAGATCCCTTGAGGTTATGTAATCTGTTATTTGCAGTAAGTTTTAATTACCCTGTCTTGTAAAAGTGCATTTAATGTGCTGATTTTGATTTGCTTCCATTTTAGGTGGGAAAGAGGGAACTTGTAGTCCGTCATTAGAAAGCACAAGCAGCGAGCTAAGCACCAGTACCTCAGGTATTAAGCCACAAAAGTCATATGTATTTCTTTGTTTTTTCAATGTGCATGATGAAGAATTTGCTTGACTAGTTAATGTGAATTACTGCTGTGTGCAGGACAGAATTAGATCTTTTCACTTCTCAGAGTTCCCATTTTTGGATGACTCTTCTAGTCAGAATAGCACATGTCTTCCAGAATAAGAAAATTAGATCTTTCTTAATATCTTTGGCTTGCAGGAAACAATATGCATGCAATGTAGGTATCTGCAAACAATCAGAAAAGCTAATGAACTATAAGTCATGTAAGCAAAGACATGCTTAGGCATGCTGGACCAATCTGAAAGGTCAGATGCTTTAGACTTCTCCCTTTATCCATATTGAACCAGTGCCTAGCACTGAGTGCATGTTATGTAGCTGCTGAGAAGTGTTACATGGGGATATGTGAACTGCAAGTTCTGACCAAAGAGTAAAACATTATGAAAATTTTTAACAGGATGTTTATGTTGACCTCTTTACCCTAAAACTTGCAACTCTGCTCCTATATTTTTGTGTTAAATATGTGAAATGTTGTTATCTGATAGGTGGCTGTTGTTTGGTGAAATGTATTTTCCCTAATAGTATACTGATTAATCCTGTTTTGCAGAGGGAAGTACCAGTAGTGTGTCTGGCTTGGGTGGTTTGGAAAGCAGGGCAAGACCACATCGGCAGAACTCCCTCATTCCTATGATGCTTTCCCCACCAGAATCACTGTTAGTTTCTTGTGTTTTGAGAGGAAACTTTGTGGAAGCCCACCAGGTAAATAAGATGCATGTATTTCAATTTTTAAATGAAATTCCTGCTTCTTCTGCATTTAGCAAACATAGGGCTTCCAAGTGAAAGAATCACTTCACAAGTAGAAGCAAGTGGAAGGAACAAAGATACTCCAAACCAGCATTCCATGGATGCATGGCTTTTTCTGCCTTGTTATGCAAAATGCTTTCTCTACACCTGGGTTCTCAAAGAATGCAAATGTTTGAGAGCTAGTCAAGCATAGTGTTTCACCTGACTGAAGAACACAAAGAGTTCATGTGAAGTCTCGTGTGGATGCAGCATCTGAACTGCTTTATTTAATCAGTTTTTCAAAACCATGACACACTTCCACTTGTAATGCTGGTAGAAACATGCAAAGGTGTTCCTTACCCAAAGCAGTGATTACTTTCACTTGAAGGGGAGGTGTATTTTGAGACTAAATTTGTGGAATTGAAAACAGGCAGAAAGACATGAAAGTTGACAGTCTGCATGTTTGTGATTCTTTGCTCCCTCACAGCTGTGCATTCCTTTCTCTGTGTGGCTATTGAGCTGATGCTCTGAAAAAAAGACTTGAGGTGCATTAATGAGTGGATCTTCTGTAAAAAACCTTGACCTGGCTGAGTTTCAGATAGCCATACTGGAGCAGTCCATATCAGCTAAACATTGTGTTAACATCAGGTTGCTACTCAGCCAATTAGTTCTGCTTGATTCCAGGCATTCCACTTTATCTTTTCCCTACTTACAGGGCCAAAGGAGCATTTTGTTTTGCTTTGTTGCCTTGATTTTTAGTATCACCAATGATAAAGCATTCAAGCTTGGTTTGTGTTCTGTTGGTTTCGTAATAGGAACTTGCATAGCTCTGCTTAGCTACTCTGTGTTTAAATTTTGAGAAGGTATTCCTTGCTGAATAAGAATTTATTTGAAATAGTCTACTTTGGAGGCAGATGTGATAGATACCTCTCATTACATAGTGTATTGAAATTATGAAGAGTCATTCCAAAATGTGTGGGTTATGAAAATTAATTCAGCCCAGGTCCTGCAGCAAATAATAGGTGAGCTTTATAATAATCATTGAAAAACATCTCTGAGGGACTTTTTTTTTTCAGGCACTTAAAACTCTCTAGGAGAAAACCCCACCATTTCAGCCTTTCAGTTGTATATGTGGGGACATTTTTCAGTTAAAGTATTTATTTTATTCCTTTGTCTCTCTAAAGCCTCCCCAAGCTCTTTGACCTTTGAAAACTTAATTTGACACGCTCTATAATTACATCTGTTGTTACTTTTGAAAGGTGGCTTTGATGTTTAATCTAGAGACTTCCCTTGCTATGGTGAATTGGTTTTCATGGAGCGTTACCAAGAGGCAGTACAAGAAATGGCAAGAGTGGAACACAATATTGAAAATCAAGCATCAGATGGCACTGGAGGCATCAGGAAATCTGGCAGTGGCCGTTCAACACTGCAAGCTATTGGGAATGCAGCAGCAGCTGGTAAGGACTAGGCTTTTTGAGTTCTCCCAAAGGGTTGGGGAGAAGTGAAAAATACGAGAAAGCAACTTGAATACTGTCAAAATGAGTGTAGTGTTTGTTCAGAAGGGTGGTCCCTTAGAGTTAGACTATGAATGCTGAAAATTTGCCGTTGATGCCCAATTAGTTGCATCCATTCTACAGTAATTGATTGGTCTATGAGGCAAGGCCACCTATGGAATTATTTTCTGTAAGGATTAAAAAATAGTTGCCTATTACAGGATTGGATCTAATTATGCTGTTAACCAGTGATTTTGTGTTTTTGATAACATGTGTAGGTATGGTATTTTATTCCATCTCGGATGTTACTGATAAATTGCTTGCAACTTCTGGAAATCTTGCCCCTACTCTTCAAGAAAACTTCTGGGTCAGGAACATCCAGCTGGAGCATACTGATCCTCTGCGAGAGGTCCTCGAGGACCTCAGTCCTTCAGCAGTGGCAGCATTTGACCTAGCTTGTACTCAGTGCCATCTTTGGAAGACATGCAAACAGCTTCTGGAGACAGCAGAAAGAAGACTCTATAACAGCCTTGAAACTCGGGGTAGGCTTTTGATTTTTATGTTTCAGCATGGGCCTGGGATCAGAAAATGCCTCTCTGTGCTGTGTTGTTTGTGCTAACACCCAAGTCTTAATTAAGTCTCATTTTGTACTTTCATGTTAGTGTCTTTTTCCACTCCTAACTCTGATTTTGTCTCCTTTTGTACAATGACTGTTCCAGGCCACCGACCGACTATGTTTTTCTGCACTCTGAAGGTATAAAGGGTTTTCCAGCAGTTCTCCAGCAAATAAATAAAATTCTCAACTATTCCTGCACATCACAAGGTCAATCCAGACCAGGTAGTATTCTTTGCTGATAAGGCTTTCTGTTAAAATACGATTAAATCAAATTCTTGTCTTCTGTTGCAATGTAAATTTGAATTTTCCATTTTTTAGCTTAGTATTTATAACAAAAAATCTGAAATTCTCTGTTTTTTGGTATTGTAAACACTTCTGGTTTGTGGGCCTTCTTCTATGCAGAAATACTTGTCTTTGTTATAGCTGCTGTTTCTTTCTCCCTCTTTGTAGAGGTGTCAGATGAGAAAATAGGGAGTCATTTTCGATGCAGTATTGTAGACCTTCTGCAAGCTTGCTACCCCACCTTGACTGAAGAAAGTATTACTAATGAAATTGTTTTATCACAAAACCTGGATCAAATCCTAAAGCACTGTCATGTGTTGAACGTTCTGTGGGTGAGTTATTTTTGTGAACATAAAGACTGATTGATATATGATCTAAATTTTTGCTTTGGCCTTTCCTGACAGCAGTAAATTTAGTAGTAATGCTCTTTGGCAAATGCACAAATATATATTTTAAAAATCACAAATGCAAAGGGTTAATTTTATCTGTAATTCTTATATTTGTTTTCACAGCTAAAATTCTGAATTTGTCGGATGTTATTTGTTGTATTTCTATGCAGTCCTAGCAAGGAATTCTTTTAAATATATTTTGACATGGCACCTTGTAGATAATTAGGTGTATTTTTACTCCTGCTTTTTTCTTTTTTTTTAGTAACAAAATAGAGATAAACTAACAAAACCTTTTTATGATTATGATATTCCAGTTTTCATAGGACAGTGCTAAAACATCTCATCTTTTCCACAGCTGCTTTTTCTTACAGCTCTCTTCATTATATAGCACTGGTGTTTCTCTTCCTCTATTCATCAAATTTCTAAATGGCTTTTTGTTGTTCTTAAACTATTAAATGAGCAAAAATTTAGAAGAGCTCTAAGAGCTAAATGTTATGGAGCTCAAGGATTGGTCAGCACCTGTGTTTTTGAATAAATGTTAATAGCACAGAAATAGATATATTTTAGATTTGACTTAATATAGTTCTACCTTGTCAGAGCCATGGTTACCAATTTAGATGAATTATATTTTTATTCTGCTGTGAAATTTTCTCTTATTCTGCTGTGAAATTGTAATGCTTACAGTAAAAATTTCTCTTGCTTTCAGTTAAATTGTAATGCTTATACTGAGATCTATAATTGTGGAGAGGAAATAAAGCTAAAGCATTTCTCTCTTTTTCTCCCCCACCCCCCTGCCTCCTTTCTTCTTGACGTTTAATCCTTGAATCTTGATGTACATCTGATCTCTTAAACCAGACTCTAAAGGGAGCCTGCTTGGCACCTTGGTGGAGCAGGGCTCTCTCAAACCGATGGAGCTGGAGAAGCACCTGGTTTGGAACCAAACACAGCTCCTGCTGAGAACTCTTGAGCAGCACACCCAAACCATGCCAGAGAACAACAGGCAGACAAACTATGTGAAGGCCTTCCTTGACTACATCACTACGCTGGCTGCTGTGGTGTTACGAAGCTTGAATGCAGAGCTAGGTAGGGGGGTTCTGCTGGAAAGTCTGAGCATAGGTGAAGATACACTGTGTAGTCTGGCCTAATTCTGGAAAGTAATTGTGTGAAAATGCTTCCTTGCCAGATGTACCTACTACCTGTGCTTTTGATTTCAACTGATAATTGAATTTTTTTCTTTAATTTCACAACACCTAGGCCCCTCACAGCTCACATAAAAATGGTTGATGTCAGCAGGAAAATGAGAACAGAAATGCTAACTACTGACCCAGACTCTGAGCTCCACTTAGAGTGGAGACAAAATGAATAGCCCTTGACATCCAGAAATTCTTAGTACTACCCCTGTAAGGCAAGATTGATTTTTTTTTTTTTTTTTTGCATCCAGTGGATCAACACACTGTATAATTTACAGCTCCCTTAGTGGCAGCAAGCACCCTGCTGCTCCACAGGGATAAGAAAAGAGTGTAGAAGGCCATGCAGAGATAATTAGACAGAATTTTTTTATAGAATCAGGAGATGATGGTGGTCCATGAGAAGGGATGTACTGTCAGCACATAAAGCTGTCAGAAGAGCAGAGCACTTCACTGTGCTAGGAGTGAAAATGCAAATCTGTGTTTTGAAGTCAACACTAATTGAGCTGCACTAATGTAAAATACCACAGTGCTGATTTCAGGGAATACCTTCCCAAGGTAAAGAGAAAAAAGGGCAAAGATCTGTTTGCAGACATGCTGGTTCAGCTCAGATCACTGCCAGGCCAACTGTAACTTCTGCATGGACATGATGTTGTCCTCACTAGCTAAAGTACTGGTACACCTTTGAGTTCCCTTTGCCCTTGCTAACTGACTTTTTTAGAGCATGGACTCACCAGTTTACATCCAGAGACTCATCAGAAAATAATTCTGCATGTTTTCTACTTCTCACCACAAATACACATTTTGGTGAAAGTTTGAAGTAGAGTTGCTAAACCGTTTGAACCTAGGTCTTGCTTAAAGGCTGAAGAATCTCTGCCTATATTGGAAATGCATCCAACATAATGGTGCCAAGATTGAGAGGCATATCATAATCACAAATGCCTGGCAATTTACTCTGGATTTTACCATTCTAATGTGAATTTAGAACTCTGTGAATTTAGTCAAAGTGGTTTAGACTCAGGGCCTTAAAATTTATATTCCTAAAATAAAAATTGGTTTGCGTGTTCAGCTAATGTGTTCGTATTACAATAAATATTCCATTATTTTTTTTCCCTAAGATGTATCTGCAGAAGTGAAAGTTGGAAACCCTTTCATACTGTTACAGCAGAGTCCATCTCAGCTGCTTTCCCAGCTTGTTTTTGAGAGACAAGTTCATCCTGACAGGTCAGTGCTTTTCAGATTATGTACTCCTGTAGGTTATTTTGGTATTGGTGACTTTTACCTCAGCCATGATTAGGTTCTTTGGATGTGTATCACAGGTGGTACAGCCAGCCTGCTGTGTCTCACCAGCTGATCACTTGACGCTGCAAGGATTGGTGTGCAGGGAGGAGCTTAGTCAGTGCCTTCTCCATCAACCTGAAGATTTTTGATTGGAAGAACAGTGTCTCCTTATTTTTAACAATTGTTATCTGTTGTTAAGTGAGAGTGAAAGTATGTGAAATTTTTTCTTAATTGTGTCACAGTTCAGAGAGGAGTGCACTTGCAGCTTGTCTATGTAATACAATAAAGTAGGCCAGTAGGTCTTATTAAGAATACTGGGCATGACTCTTGCCCTGGTCAGAAGGTAAACTGGATAATCTAGGCTCCTTCCATTACAACTACTAAATTAGGCTGGCATGGAAACTGTCTGATTTGATGAGGTAGCTTGTAAAAAGATGAGCGCTAATGGTGAACTATTTTAGTAGCTTGCATTTAAAAGTCAGTGTTTGAGGAGTAAGTTCCTTTTCTGTAAAGGAATGGCAGCATAAGCTCCAAGTTAAAATAGTATATGTAATCTTCTTGTGTATGTACCTGTGAAGAATATTAGGGGGCTTCTGTTCTCTAAGCATTTGGAAGATTTATGAAAATAGGTGATTGTAAAATACCTTTTATATCTGCTGGGTAAGCTGGTTTTGTTTTCAATCCTACAGACTTTCTTCTCTCTTGGCTAAAGAAGAGTTGAACCTGAATGTGCAGCAAGTCATTGTTGAATCTTGCTGTGAGCCACTGTCCTTGTGCAGTGCTAGGCAAAACAGCCAGGCAAAGTCTCTTCTGACCAACTTCAGCAACTTGACACACCGCTGTGCCTCCCACTGCCTGCCACATGTTGAAATACCTATTCACAATGCTGCAGTGGCCTCTGAGGATATCTGCACATCAGCCTCATCCTCTCTGAATGACTTGAGCCAGCACACACTGACTGCCTCCTCCCTGGACTTCCTGAAGTCTCAGTCGAAGCTAATGGCTACAGTGGCATGTCTAAGTGCATCTAATATACAGAAAACTCATAAATCAAGTTTGTCTTGGATGGAATTTCGGGGCAAACGAGAAGTGCCCTTAGGCTTGGAACAGATTTCCAGGGAGTGTGAGGCATTGTTGAAGGAGTTCCCAATATTGGAACAATTTCTTCTTGCTATGTTTGACCTGCTTCAGAATCAAGAGGAAGGTAGCAGTTTGGCTACTGTGTTCTCTGGCAAGGCATACATGTCTCTGGTTCTCCTAGGATTACATTCCACCACAGCTGTTAAAGTGTTAATGGGAGTCTTTGAACAAGCTCTTGTGGCAAAGGATTGGGACAGAGCTCTGAAGATCTTGGATCTGTACAGTCAGGATGTGGAGGAAGCGGTCAGTGTGAAGGATGCTGTGCTGAGTTGTGCAGCTGCTGAAGGTAAGGAGGATTAGGTCAGGCTTTTTTTCCCTCTTTTTTTTCCTTTTTTTTTTTTTTTTCATAAAGAATGCAGCCTGGATCAAGACATGGAAACTAAAGTAGTGGTCCTTGGGCGAATCCAGAGGCAGAAACAGATAATTTTCCTTTCTTCATCCTGAATTTGCTTTCTCTGAGGGTGTTGTTTCTATTTCACAAATGTGCAAATCATGATCAATTTTGTACAAGAGAATCGGAATGCATCTGTAATGTTATTTTTATGTGAAGAGCTGAATACATCAGGACACAGTAATCATTGTACTGTTAATGGAACATATCTTACAGCAGTGTCATTGTCATGCATTGATGATGTCATCTGTGAAGGTGCCTTTTGGTATCTGAATAGTTAAGTATCTCATGCTAACTTTGGATGCTTCCCAAAAATTTGATGGGTTGACTCTTAAAAAGATTTTTGAGCCCTGTCAGTGTTTCTTTTGTTGATGTGTTCCAGCAAGGATAATGATTTTTTTTATTTTCCAAATTATGGAAGCTGAATTTTAAATTGGTTTTTTGTTTCCTCCACAGATAAGGATGGCTGGCAATACTTGTTCCCAGTAAAAAATGCAGTGTTGAGAAGTAACTGGCCCTACGCTGTCTGGACAAGTGGCCCCTTGATGCCTGTTTGGAAATTCTAGCTTACTGCATTTCTGATCTGGGCATACCTCATGACTAAAAGCCAGTCTACAGAGCAGGAAGAAAGAGCTTCAGGTTTATCAAAAGGTACAAAGTCATTCTTCAAATAACCAGTGAGATGAAATACGCAGTAGGAAGCAAATATTGCTTGCCTTCTGAAACGCTTTAGCCCTTGGTTCTTTTTTGATCATGAGAGTTTTTCAAATCTTTTATCCAAAACAGTTCATGTGAACTACTATAGTACCCAATTAGCACTCACCTTCCATCCTTCATATCTTTCCCACTCACCTATTAGCATTCAGGTCTGCAAATGTGTTTAGATAAAAACATTTGTTTGAGTCTGATTGTTTTGCAAAGTATTTTCCATTCTCTACAAATTCTAGAGCCTCTGGAAGCTTTCCATGGCAGTTAATCATTTTACTAGTTTGAGAAATGGAGATGGTGTACAAGACTTGTGGTCCAAGGAGCAAGTTTGTATTGCAGTCAGTTCTTCTAATTGCAGCATAGTGCAGATGCCCGGGTTAAGTCAAACAAGCTGGCCTGGAGTTCAGCACAGACTGAAAAGCCAAACAGCAAAACAAGGAGCCATCCCTGCTGAGTTCTCTCTGTGAGAATTCTGCAAACTGACAGCTCAGTTGTCTCTCTGTTAGTGCCAGCAACATCTGCAGTAAACGTGTACTTTTGCATCCATAATTATTGCCATCTAATTTTCAAAAACCTTCCCTCATAAATGTGCTTTTTCACTCACATCTGTGAAAACTGGAGGGGTTTTTTGAGTGCAAGGGCATTACATCATCACTGAAAAGGCCTAGAGATAAATGTGACTCTCCTTTTTGATATTTTCATTCTATGAAGTAGCTCTTGATGTGATCAGTTCAGCTGTTTTCTTAGGCTTTTGATTGCCATAAGTTAAAAATCTGGAATTTGTGCTACTCTGTATTAAATTTTTCAGGTTTTGAATGTGCAAAATGAACCATTGTGGAATGACTGGCAGGATCTGAAAAAATCCTGACTGATGACCCCCAGGCTGTCATGAATATCATTCTGAAGCAAAGGTAAGACATCATTGTGTGAATTTTGTTGAATTAGAATGCATTAAACTTTGAGTAAATAAATATGTTGAAATAGCATCTTAAAACAATGATCAGTGGAGATAATCTTGGGAGGAAGGATTCCTTTACTCAGCTTTGTGCTACAGAAACAAATAGAGATCCTTGTTTAATAGCAAGATTTACATGTAGTTAATAATTCTTAAATTTTAACTTAAACTCTTATTCTGAGATATACCCTGTTCTTTTCTTTTACAATTATAAAGAATTTAAAATAGCATAACTTTGGTTGTAATACAGATTTGATTATTAGGTAAATGCTAATACTGTAAATCTGTCTGGTTTTAAGTGTCTTTCTGAAAAAATAACTTGTTTACTGTAAGGTAAACAAGGTATTTTAACATGCAGGCTCTGACTGATGAAAATGTCTATCATCTTCCTTTGTCAGTGTAATTATTCGTGTTTTTTTATCTGGAAGAGGAATCTAAGCTACAGAAGCTCTTGATTAGAACTTTGGGAGAAACAACTGTATCAGAGAGGGTAGAGTTTGTCCTTTTGTTTTTACTTTTTCGTCTTTTTTTCCCTAATTCTTTAGGATTATGAGTTGTGTGAGGAATGGGGACATTTTATCCTGTCCCAAGAGAAGACTCGATCAGCCTTCACCGTGAGCACCTTCTCCACTTACTGGAGATGGGAGACATGGAAAAGTCATTGCAGGTAGTAGCAAGATGCTCTAAACCTCATATGCACAGATCAAATAAGTTGACAGCTGTTTTCCCTGCCTTCACTGTGTGTGTTTTCATGGTCTTTTTGGTTCCACTCTTAAGAGATGTTATTCGCTTAGATAAGCTTTCAGGATCCTAGCTGTCCCCTGTTTTGCTTAAGTGAAAATCCAGCTTGACAATTTAGTTATTGGACCTAATAGCATAAATGTCACTTACATGGAAATACAGGGCTCCTTTCATTTGAAAAATCGTACTGAAGCATGTCAGTGCTGCTTAAGCAGAAGAATCAGAAGTGAAACTAATAACATGAATTGGTCAGCTGTGCTTCAGTGTCCAAATTAGTGGTGTGAACGTTTTTGGGTTAAATAATGATGGAGCTGTCAATTAGAGAGTGAATAATTAATTTGCTTGTGAGGAATGCTGTTGGGTAGTAAACTGTCATGGACAGAAGGCTGCCTTCCAGGAATGTTGCAGGGTTTCATTCAGTTTTGTTTTGTAGCTTTTACAAAGAATCGAAGACCCTGGTGTTTGCCTTGCCATCAGTGAGCAGTCCCTTGACCAGCATCCAAACTTGGCAGCCTCTCACTTCTTGGCTGATTACCTCACAGCTCACTTCAATGCCAGTCTGACAACAGCACGCCGGAATGACATCCAGGCACTCTATATAGGATCAAAGGTCAGTAAAACCCCTGCCTGGAGGGATTAACAGCAGAAAATAACTGTATAAGTAATTTTGTAATGCATAATATTTCCATAATATAAAAAACCTGTAGGTTTTACCAGAGCATTCTCACCACATCAGATCTAAGGTCCTGAGTGTCAGGATCCAAAGGAAAGTTAGAGATGGTTTAAAGCTTTTCTTTCCTTTCTTCCATTTTTGCAGTTCCGTATTATGAACAAAGCAGTCTTGTGTTTGAGCAGTGGGTAGTGGAGGAATGCACAGGCTGAAAGAGGGTAGGGTGGAATAAAATAAAATTGTGGAGCTTATCAGAACAGAACAGTTGCTGTCTTTGTCCCAAGTGAAGAAGAAAGCATCCTCAGCTTACTTTCTGTATCAGTAACACCAGGTGTCCTACATATACGCCCACCCATATGGTGTTTTTTTCCCTTCATGTTTCTCACAAGGGCCTTACACAGGTGGAGAGTATTCCTCTTCTTTCTTTCTTTACACACAGGATATGTGCTCAGCCTGGGAATAGATGCATTAATCAGCAGATTACCTTAGTTGAATACATTACATGTAAACAAAATGCAGGGCTTTTGGTAATGTCTGTTCTGGTGTAGGACTGTAAACAGCAGCTTGCTCCAATGTGTGCCACAACAGTATTTTGCTGGGATGCCTGTTCCCTTACCTGTTTTTTTCTGAAGACATGACTTAATTTGAAAAGCATTCATGTTAACTGTCCATCTAGAGGAGAATTGCTCTTATTTTCTCCTCTTAACATTTCCTCAAATGATAGGAGGATAAGGATTGGGCTAATACACTTTTTATAAGTTTATTTTAATAAGAGAATGTGCTCTGCTACAACATACTTGTCACAGGGTCACAAAAGGTTTCCCACTCTTCCATATCCTCTGAAAAGGGCAGTGTTTTATAGAATGGAAAGCAGAAGCTAAGTGATTCAGTAATTCTGTAATAGAAGTAGGAGTTGGTCTGAGAAGTCCCACTTCTTTTTTTTTAACATCCACCTGTCATTCCTTCTCTGCATAAGTTATTGCTCTAGTTTCTTGTCTTTAGTCTCACAGAAACACAGATTTAAAGCTCTGTAATTTTATGATACATTTTTTTTTCTTGTGTCTCAGGTGCTACTGACTCTGCCTGAGCTGTCCCGTGTTAACTACTCCCACCTCTCCTCAAGGCCACTGCTCATGCTGGAACAGCTCCTCATGAATATGAAGGTGGACTGGGTAGCTGTAGCTGTGCAGACACTGCACCAGCTCTTAGCTGGGCAGGAAGTTGGTTTTACTGTAGAAGACATTGACAGTTTACTTTCCAAGTATGCCGAAAAAGCTCTCAACTTCCCTTTCACATTAAAAGAAAAGAGATCAGGTATCTGTCTGTCAGAATGCTGTTTGTCATTTGGGAAACAAGGGCCAAAATCCTCCCAGAATAATTTCAGCAGTCGTGCTGTAACATCTTTTAGATGTGTGCCTCCAGTCTCCCTTGAGCCCAGAACATATTCCTAAAGTCTTTGCCTTTCTTGTAAATAGATGTTTTCAAGGACCAACAGCTCCAAAAGTTTCTCAGACTTTTCTCTGTTGTTCCTTGTTGAGGTTTCTTTTCTTGTATAATACTGATCAGTTCTATTTTACTCCTGTTTAAAAAAGTCACTGACAACTTAAGCACTTCTAAAGCCTGCAGCCAACTACATCTTCCTTCAAATAGAATGGAGATTTAGTCTTCTGTAATACTTTCTCCTACCAGAGTGCTGATCCTTTTTCATATGGAAAAGTTTGAGACTTGTAGTTCTGTTTTACAGTTTTGTTCTCCTTTCTGGCTTTTGCCAATCCCTACTCATCCATGTTGTCTTTGAGTCTCGTGCACTTGGCTTCTTTCAAGGTTTTGGAACTGGAACAGCAGAGGGTGCTGCAGGCTGCTCTGCAGGGTGCTCCTTCCAATGCTTTTGTGTCACTGTATTAAAAAACATATGGCTCTGTATCTATCTATATCTGTTTATGCCTGCTGATATGGTACCATTTTGCATTATGCCAGTTTCCAAGTGTCGACTTCATCTTGTGATTCAAAGATGCAGCTCTTGCTAACATGAAAGCATCAGACTTAGATCTGTCTCTTCCTGCCAAATGATCTATAGCTTTGCGAGTACGCGTGTTCCTTCCACTGCAATGTGAAGCATTTAATATTTGCCATAAGCATCTTGTATTAACCAATTGTTTTCACATCTCTGCTCTGTGGTTCATAGAGCTATCATTACTACCTTGCTTTGATAAGGATCCCTTTCTTTGTTTTTTAGGTAATTGAATTTTATACAGTTTTGCATTAGTTGCTGTGGACTAATTTGCATGCAAACAGTAATATGTAATTACATAGGTAACCCTGTTTTGTGCTGACCTTCTTATGTACTCCTGTGAATGAATTCCTCTAATCTTCTTGAAAACAGATGTATTGACCAGTATTGTCCTCTGATTTTTTTTTCCCCCCTTTCTTCCCTTTGTCCTAGATTCTCTGATACGTATTCAAGAAAGTCTCAGTCAGGTGTTGGAGTGTGAAGCATTGTCTAAATCAGGATCATCAGAACTATCTCCTGTCAGCTTTACTGGTAAGGTTAAGACCTTTGTGCCTGTTGGGGTTTAACCTCAGCAGCATACACAGCAGCTTGATCATTCCCCCACCAGCTCCTTCACAAGTGGGATGTAGAGGAGATTTGGGCAAGGGTAAAATCTGTGGGTTGAGGTATGGACAGTTTAGTAACTGAAATCAAGTAAAATACAGTACTAATGGTGATGATGAAAAGGGAGCTAAGAAAAATAGAAAATAAGACCAAACCCAAGAGAAACAAATGCTGTATAATGCAATTACCCACCACCTGCTGACCAGTGCCCAACCCATTCTCCAGCAGAGATCTGCCCCTCCCAGCCATTTTCTCCCAGTTCATTCACTGGGTATGCCATTCTACAGTCCTTGATTTTTTTTTCCTAGGATCCCTGTTGTAACCTGAGGAAAATAGCACACCTTGTATTGTCTGAGAGACTCCACTCACGGCCCTTAGACACAAAAAATGGAAACTAAATAATTTAAGCCAGAATAACTGGAGAATATTTGTAGCTGAGAAACAACCAGAAACTCTTCTGCAGGTTCTGTTCAGCAACTCATGCAAGAGATGTACAGCCAGTGTGTGTTCTCAGGGAGACTAACAGAATATCCTCAGTCCTCCAAGGATCATGATTCTTAGCAAGTGTTGGGCCTGAACTAGAACTGCAGAATGATACCCTGATCTACAGTTTAGGGTGCCTGAACTATTTCCTGCTTCTGTATCCTGTACTGAAGACTCTTCTTACTTAGATGAACTGACAGCAGTGTTTTGGATTGGGCTGTGTAGCTCTTCAATTTTTTCCTGTAATGCCTAATATCTCTAGCCTGTTAAAAAAATTGAATAAATGGTCCTTTAATGTTTGTTTGCAATCTGGTATCTACTTGAATGAGAAAGAGTTAGCATTAGTGAAATGGAGGATTTTGTTCTTCTTTAGTTTAATATGCATGTGCACAGAAGGTGGCATGCAGGCTTGTGGTGACATGCTGAACTTTTTAGTTAACCTGTTGTGTAACTGACTCAGATCATATAAACTAAAAGCCTGTCTAATACTGTAAACGTCATTTAATGAGTATTTAATTGTTGGGATTGAAGATCCCAAAAATTCCTGCCTCTGTGAACTGATTTCCCACAGTAGATTGAAAAGACAACTAGAGTAGGGAGGGCTAGGCCATTGCCATAACACAACTCTGCTGAGATAACAAAGGAAACTCCCAGTCTTCAGGAATGCCAACACTGGATATACTTCAGATTCTATTTTATGCTGTATTGCTTTTTGGTACCCAATGACCATGGTATTTTTTACTTCCTCGTCCAAGTTTCTTGTGACACAAGAACAGATGTTGACACATTATCTTATTTGTCTCTAATTGTTGTGGTAAAGGTTTCTTAATTAGTACATTCTCTTGCTTGTTAGCATTGAAGTACTGTAAGTTTACCATCTTACAGTCTTAATTTAAAGCCTATGTATTCCTTATACAATGTTATTCTGCCATGCCTAGCTGAAAGATTATAGTAGTAATCATCTTGTGAGGCAGAAAGATCTTGTAACCTCATTGAATCTATAGTGTTTACTGGTACTTGAGACTCTATTCAATAGCTTAAATCCCATTCCATATTTTTCTTGGCCTGGCTCATTTTCAGGTGTAACTGTATCTGCAAGTCCCAGAGACAGAAGTCTGCCACAGAACTTGTTTCCTCAAGAATTTGTGCCTCCTGAGAAGCCACCACCAAAGCAGCAATGGATACCTGATGACACTGAAACAATATGTATGGTTTGCAAAACTGAACGCTTTACTATGGTAAGGAGCAAAAATAAAATACAGATATTCCTAGAACCATGAGTTTAATATGAGCACTTCCTCATAATCTGTTTCTTGAAAGACCTGAGCTGCTTTAGCAGGTTTGTCTGTCACCATGGGCCTGACAAGATTGCCAGTCCTTTGGTGTTTAACCACTGGTTTCAATTTGGAGTGGTCCAGGAGACTGGCACAGTTAGCTCCTTGCAGAGTTCCCTGAAGTGATAGAGCCTAAAGAAGAAATCTGGTCCTCAGAGAGCAGACAACTATGGGATCTCAAAAATGTGTAACAACAGAAGATTAATATTCCAAAAGGCCATCTAGTTGACTCTGCTGGCAAGAATAATGTGATCGCTTTACAACTAATAACATGATCAGATTACAACTATAGAGAATTAAATCATTGCTGTTGGTTATGCTTTTTTTAAAAATTGTTGCACGGGGTATTTGAGCAACTGCATTGGTGCTCTAAGGGAGAGCATTAATTTTTCATTTTGCAGGTGTGCTGGTGGTCTGTTACCTTCTGCTGCTTAGAAACATTACTGTTTTCTCAGAAATATCTCTTGGTTTTGAATTTAAAATTTCTACAGTGGTATGAGAAAGACAGTCTAGAGCTTTAAACTTTGCCAGGACATTTTCTAATTAGCTTTGTGATCAAAACTAATAGAAAGCCCAAGGCTACTGCAAACATATTTTAAATACTGGCCTTTGGGCTTGGGGTTTGATTTTTTTTTTCTTTGCTGTGCTTTCTTCAGAAAGAAATTTTAACAGGGAGAATCAATCACTGTATAATTTTGAAAAGCCTTACCCTGCATGGTGTTTCTTCTCTTCAAATGGAATAAGTTTACTCATGAGCAGAGAGAAACACAGGAGGGGACCTGAGTCAATTCTCTTTGTGGCTCATCCATGACCCCTTCTGCTTAGTTTAACAGGCGCCATCACTGCAGGCGCTGTGGCAGGCTGGTGTGCAGCTCTTGCTCCACCAAGAAAATGGAAGTAGAAGCGTGCAGAGAAAATCTGTCTCGTGTGTGTGATCAATGCTATAGCTACTACAACAGAGAAAACGTGCCTGGCTTGGTTCAAGACACAAGCATGTAAGTCCTTCTGTCCTTGTTCTCCACAATTTTCAGCAGAGTGCATGAATGGAATGAGAGAGACGTAAGCATTTGGATTTATCTGGATAATGTAGCATCAGCTGTTTGGCCTCCAGCTTTTTTATTCAGGTTTGGTAGGTGTGGGAATGTTCCTTTTGCCTCACTTTACTTTTCACATTGGAAAGAACGTTGGAGGGCCAGGCAACAAATCCTTTAATTCTTTAAGTATCAATAATTCTTTAAGCATCAAGTAATCACTAACTTAAGAATTGAATGCTTCGATGCAAAACATAGCACAAATTGCTACAGTGTGACAAAGTTCCTTGCAGTATGCTCAGATTAATATGGCATGCTGACTAGCTGAACATATCAGTGTTTTAGTTATTCCATAATCCCTTGATTATGGTTCCCTGAACCCTTGGGAATTAAAAAGCAAGTTTCTGATCAGATAGGCTTTGAAACTGCCTTTAATAGAAGGACAGCTGTGATGACAGATTTTCATGATGTGGTTGCTTTCAGCTGAGGATTGGACTGAAATTCATTGTGTGTACACTGGCCAGCTGGTGAAAAGTGCAGCTGAAAAGAGTTTTACTCTCTGTAAACTTGAGCAGGCTTGAAAGGGTCACAGAGAGTAAGATTTACCCTTTCTAGCCATGCTTTCAGATGCATTTCCCCTTTTCCTGTCTCAAGCCTGCAGACAGCAGTATCCACTATGGTATTATCAGCAAGCTTCCTAGGAAAGGAGCAATTCTGTTCAGATCTGAAGAGCAATCTGTGAAAAAGCAAGCAGTCACTTGCAGCTGAATAGTTTATATCAGAATGGTTGCTTACATTGCCAGATTAGGCCATCAGCGCTCAACACTGTGCTTGAATGCCACCTGCCAGATTTTAATTAATTGTCTGTGGTTTCTTATGCTCACCCTGTTTGTATATCAAACCCAGCTAAATCTTAAGGACAGAGCCTTGGAAACCAAAGACTTCATTTTAGCTCTGACATGTCCTGATATTGATCAGTTCTTGTTCTCAATGTCTGCTTTTTTATGATGTGCACAACAGTGCTGTTCCTACAGAAGGTCCTAAGAGCCAATTACTTAGTGCAGCTGAAATACAATGCAGAGGTATAATCTTAGATTTCCAAACAAAAGGGATTAGGGGCAGGGCAGTGCGTTGAAAAGGACAGGTAGGGAAAGGTGTTGGATTTTTACAGAACAGTTTTCTGAGGAGGGTAGCCATCTTGATGTCTGCCTTAAAACCATGTTTCCCCCAGTGTGCTGGAGTAGGCATGATGGTTCTTTTTGTTGTTTTATTCCAGCAGAAAAGAAGATCAGGACCAAGTGGAAGGTAAGGAATGGAGTAATGTTAAACCTCAATTTTTTAAAGTGCCTGATTAGCAATTGGATACTGGAAGCTGATACATCTAGTTGCAGCTAAAGGGTGATCAGAACTTCAGTTAAAAAATATCACTGATGGGTTTTGCATGTGCAGGCTGAAATTGAGCATTTCAAACTTCTGTGAATGGAAACTGGGACTTATCTGAGCCAATGTTGAATGTGTTGGTTGGGTGTTATAGAAAGGAACTGAAAAAGAGTTGAAGAATCCACTTTTCATTCTAGAAAGCAGTCCATGAAAGGCAGTGGTGTGAGTAGGAATTAATTAGCTCACTACAGAGCAGTTCTGAGGGATCCTCTCTTTATAAACCATGACAATACAATTCTGAGTACCACTGCAGTATGCTGTGGTGTTTTATACCCCATGCTGCCTGGAGGTAGCACAGGATCAGGCCCCTCTCATGGATCTGGTTGTGTCCTGAGTTCCATCTCCTGTGTTGTGTGAAAATAGTAATTGCATTTTCGTGCCTCAGTTTCCAGATCTAATATCTTAAGCTTCAGGAGTAATAGTAAAATTTAATTGGCTTTCTCTCTGCCATTTTTCCTCAGGAGATATTTACTGGTATTTTTGTTTTGGGTCATCCTGCAAAATTTTTCTACACTGATGTGAAATTCTGTCAGAACAAGACACAGTGTTTGAAGAGCTTATAACAGTAGCATGAAATGGTGCAAAATTTGCATTTGTGCAATAACAAAGCAAATAAGAATATTTTTCCTTATTTGTTGCATTTTTGAGTATGATGGGCTATTTGAGAATTTTTTTTCCCCTGCTGTTGATGGAAGTCTCCTTTACTGCTACCTTTGTTTCAAGACTGAAACAGCTGAAATGTAGCTTTTGTGTAGCATTGCTGCACATCACTGGACCTATGTGATCCATTCAGTAAGAGTGGATAGGGACAATGTGGAAATCCTCAGATTTAAGAGGGAAGGAGTTTTATTATGCTTTTCTAACTTATCTGGTGTGACTGTAAAGAAGGCTTATCAAATATTTGCTAGCCTAGTGTTTTTTTGCCAATTCAGTTTCCAGTTCAACTTGGAAAAGTGCAGGGGGATGTTGGGGTTTGGTTTGGTTGCTTTGGGTTTTTTTTAAATTCACCCTACAGTTTTAGAGTTACTCAGCACTCTAAAAAGGGATGTGAACTATAAATGAGTATGTTTTGAGACTTTCTAAATTTATTTTTTTCCAGAGGAAGCTGATCAGGGGACGGAGTAGCAAATTGCATTATTCTCCATTTCTTGGCATTCCTTTTTTGGAACCACAATCACAAACAAACTTGACCATCAGAGGCCTTGTGCGCTCTCAGCTACATTCAGATGACAGACAGTATTTGATTTATAACTATTCTGGGATGCAAGTTTCAAACCAAGTATTTCCTTAATCTGGAGGAAGGAAAAGGACTTTTCACAGAAATTATATTTCTTGAATCATTTGATCAGAACTCCAATTTCCTGCAGTATTCTTTTATAAGAAAATTTAACATTAAGAGTTAGGTCAGCTTAAAATCTTTTGGTTTAAAGTTCATGGACTCTATGGTCAAATCACCTGAATTTTGAAAAGAAAATTTTGAATTTTGAAAAGAAAAGTTGAGTCAATTTACCCTTTCTTTTACAACTGTTTTTTTTTTTTTTTATTTTCCCCTTTGAGTTGAAACTCACAGCTCTCATCTTTCCAGTTGCTCCCTGCTCAGAAATATTTAATAAATTGCTTGAGGCTAAAGAAGGAAGACTGCTGAGCTTGATGCCCAGTAGCATAAGAGTTAAAAAATAAATTGAAAATATGTTACTGGAACCAGTTTTTGGTAGCAGTGACAGTAAGTTTATGTACAATTTGGCAGCCTGCTGAGGGAAGGAAATGTTTCTGTGATCTGTGCTGGACATGTGATGCTGGCAGGAAATGGGACATGAGAGGATTACAGATTACTGTGGTTTGAGAGATAGGAATGTTCTACATTATGTGTCCTTAGCTGGGTTTGTTTCTTCTTGTGATTTTTACCTGGTGTTTCCTTTTTTGCTGTAGAAACTTCTAATAATGACTATTCCACAGTGGTGCGAATACCCAAGGCGACTGATCTTGAATGGGTTTTTTCCCTGAATGAAGAGGAGAATGAAATTGTACGCAGTGAATTTTATTATGAACAGGTGAGGTCAGGAGAGAGTCCAGTATAAGCAGCTCCCTGGAGAACTACCTCAATACCTATATTTGTCTGTCTGTCCTCAAATTGCCAGGCTCCCAGCTCTTCCTTGTGTATTGCCATCCTTAGCCTGCACAGTGACAGCATAGTGTGTGGCCACCAACTGATAGAACACTGCTGCAAGTGTCCCAAGGGCTCACTAACCCTGAGGTGGATGCTGGACTCCTCATGGACATCATGAAACAATTGCTCTTCAGTGCTAAAATGATGTTTGTAAAAGCTGGAAGGAGCCAGGACCTATCTCTCTGTGACAGGTGACTTAATTGGATATTCACTAGGATGTATTGTGCTACTGTCAAGAGCATTATCTTTTTTCCATTGAGAAGTGGAGGCGGAAGGATTGTTTTGTGTTTGTATGGTGGACCTGTTTAAATGAGAAGTTTATAATGCAGGAATAATGTGAAAGTTCAGAAAGGAGAAGTTCAGGTAATATGACTACTTAACAATTACTGAGAGCATTCTCTGACTAGGAAGAAATGATTCACAAAGATGGGTACCTATTTTACTTCTGATATTGTGTATCTGCTTTCAATCTGTATTGTAGTACAGGATTTTTTGCTGTGCTTCCTGAGAATGAACGTTTTACACTTCTTCACGTTTTGTCCTACAGAGCTTAAGGTGGCAGATGTGATACATAAATTTCACATGTACTGTTTTGATTTGGTAAGATATAGCGTGTATCTTCAGTCAGTGTTACACCGAACATGGCAAAGAAACCCCAAACAGTAACAAATACTCTGACAGGGATAGTATGATGGATAGAAAAACCTGGTGTACTGGTGATTAGAAACCATAAAGAGTTGTCTGACATAACGTTCTTTAATGTACAGTAATAGTGAAATTATATATTTTTGTTTAACCTCTAGCTATATCAGCAAAGTGGATGTGTTGAATATTTTGGTTGCTGCTGCCTACCGTCCAGTGCCATCTTTGGATCAGATCCTTCTCCCAGCAGCAGTAACAAGATTGAGAAATCAGCTTTTGGAAGCAGAATACTATCAACTAGCTATAGAGGTAACGCCAGTGGAGGGATGTCAGTGTTAATTCTTCTGCAGTGGCTTTTGTTTTCCTCCCTCCTGAATTCAGCTGGATGTGATGTGTGAAATGGACAATATTTAAACAGTTACAAACTGAGATTAATTTTCTAAACATGGAAGAAATAATTTTCTCAATACTGGAAAAAATTTCTGAGCTGGAAAAGTCCTACTGTAGAGCAGGCTGCAGAAAGGAAGGATAAGCAGCCTTGTTTCCTGGTACAGTTAAGATTGGAATGGACTGACTGCAAGGAAGTCAATAAATGGAGGAATCTTGCAGCCAGTAGAAGGGGTGAGACACCCTTTGTGGCAGGACTTAATCTGAAGCTTAAATGATAGATTCTATTTGTCTGTAATCTGACAGCAGACATTGGTAGGCACCTTTCAGAACTATTTACTTGGAAATCAGAAATGTTGGCAAAACTATACATCAAAGCTCATATGATGTGGTTTATCATCATCTAATCCTGCTCCCAGGATTTTGTAAGCCTCTCTTTTTTGGCATTGCACTTTGTTAAATACAGGATTATGATACTACAAATAGTATTAAGATGTGTTAAGCAGTAATAAACAGCAAGAATAGATGACCTATTTGAATAGAAATAGTTCTTGTTTGAAGGCAGATAAAGAGCTTCAGGTCTACTAAAGAAAATCAGGGACAAATTTTATCAGTAAAGTCGTGTGAAATAAAAAATATCTTGGCAGTTCATGAAGCATCTTCTGTTGCCTTTTTTGAAACCACAAATCTGATGAATTCTGCTCTGTAAAAATCGTCTGCTTTATGAAAGCAGATGTGAAAATGTCCGGGTTTAGAACTCGTGCTCTGAAATTTCCCAGATAAACAGTAGTTTAAACTTACACAATAAAAAATACTTCCACATTTGGAGATCAGGGGTGTTTTGCTAGTTGGCCTTTTGTGCCAGTAATATGGAAATAATCATCATGGGGTTTTCATATGGTTTTTTAGTTGTTTGTTTTTAATGGGAAATGTGCTGTAGGGACGGGAAAGGTCAGAATCACAGACTGTGTGATAAGCCATTTTTCCTATTTGCTGCAGTGGGACTGTGTTGTAATATTTACAAATTATTTTGATTTTAGGTTTCTACAAAATCTGGATTGGATCCAGGTGGAGCATGGCATGCCTGGGGCATGGCTTGCCTTAAAGCTGGAAATTTAACTTCAGCAAGAGAGAAGTTTACCCGATGTTTAAAGCCACCCATGGACCTAAACCAGCTGAACCATGGTTCAAGGCTGTTACAGGATGTGATACAGTACCTGGAGTCCACAGTGAAGCCAGTACTCATCACAGTAAGAATCTTTCCTGAATCTTCTGAGGGGCTATGGCAAAGCCAAGTAATGATGGTTTAGTACATATCTTGTAGCAATGCATGTTACAATAATAGGTGTTAGGGTGTTTATTTTCCTTCTTTGTCATAGTTGTGTATTGCAAACTGAATATTGTTGGGAGATTTATTAGCTGTTTAATCACATTGAAGTGGTGCCCGAGAACCAGATCATAGGATTTTATAGCAATTTGGGCTATACTTTGTGAAGGGAAAAGAGGCTGTACTGGATAATGTACTATTGCTACAGTCTAAAGCTAAACTCAATCCCAGCAGTATTTTGTGATGCTTCAGTGATGCAGTTTTTCTACTGAAACTCTAATAACTTTACAGAAGTTCAAAGTCTTTAAAATGCTTTCCTACTCATCAAAAGACACTATTAAATGGCTTGGAATTCTGATTAGGTACCAAAAAATTTACTTTTTGTACTAAATAACTGCAGAATCATGATGGTGAAGAACCAAGTACATATTTTAGAAGAAAAAAATAGCCTCTTAGAACTGGGTTGTTGAAGTAGCTGTTGACACTGGAATTTTTTTAAAGTAAACCTTCTACCTGTCCTTGAAAATAGCTATTCTGGGTACAGCAACACTCAGCACATCTGCTGATAGCAGGGTACCAGTCTAGTGTTTATAAAAAGTATTGCTGGATTCTCACCCCTCTGAAGCAATACCTGTTTTAAAAAACAGCAGTAACAGAAACTGGTCTTGTGACTCAGGGCTGAGTGACAAGACCTATCTGAAAAGAAGGTTTTCTCTTGCTGATCACCTGTCACTGGTTCTCTGTGTTAATGGCAGGATGATGATTACTTCGCCACATTGAGGGAACTCGAAGCAACGCTGAGAACAAGAAGTCTGTCTCTGGAGATGATGTGTGAGGGGAAGATTCAACACAACAGCTATTATCAGGAGTGCTTGTTCTATTTACATAGTTATGGCACTAATCTGGCAATAATAAGCTTTTACATGAGGCATGACTGTATGAGAGAAGCACTGCTTCACTTGTTAAATAAGGTGAGTAATTCAATTTTCATCACTGAAACTGAAATTTGAAGAACAGCAATGAGCATCACGCAGTGTTTGGGTGGTTTTCTGCACAGGAGTTTGCTGAGGTCCTGAAGTGCTGTTATACAAACTATCCAGTGACTGACAGGAATTCAGTGAGACAGAAGAACAGCATTCAACTTTACAGATCTAAAACAAAACCCCGTGCAGTTTTAGTTTTTTTATAGAGGTCCTGTATCAACAGCACTTTGTTTTTTTCTACAAAGTTGAAAACCTGGCACTGTTGTCATAGAGTTGAGAAGAGAGAAGGAAAATTTTGAGTTCCAGCATGCAGATAACATCTGACAGTACTCTCTATGCCTGTGCCTCTGTCTCCTGATATTGTTTGTTGAATCAGATCTCCTATGTTCGCAGTTCTGCAACCATTAGGAATATAAAAGTACAAAGGACAGAAGTCTGAGAAACCCAAAATGTAGTTTCCAGTTCTCCCTTAAGGAAACTGCATAATATAAGAGGATTTAAGTACTAACCTCTGGAGTAAACAGTTCTATTGGTGCTACACTACAATTAAATCTAGAAATTATTCCAGGTTCTTGCTAAGACATTAAGGTTGCTTCTTAGGAGATGTGAATCCTTTATTTTGCACCAGCTTGTGGGAGTGTGGCATTTTCTTTGTTTCCTTTTCTCACTTGCTGTGCTTGTGTTTGAATTACTGATTATTTTTTTTATTATTTGAAATAACTCTTACTGAGAATGGACAACTTGAAACATCAACTTCCATTATCTTTGTCTGGTTATGAGGTTTGTTAATAGAAAATGAAGTTGCCATATCCTTTCTGCTTTCTCATTGTACCATCAGTCATTCTAAGCTTTTATAGTCATTTGCATATTGAATTACCTTTTTAAATGTATCCTTTACATCAATTTAAATCTTCATTTAAAGAAAAGTTGTGTATTTTTACAATGTAGGTGAAATAATTTCACCTCTTAAATAGCGGACTTGGAAAATACTCTAGATATATAATTTGTTGTGGAAGTTTTGGACAAAGGAACTGGTAGTAATCATACAAACCAAAGAGAGGGGTTTGTTCCCCCAAAACTGTAAGGTACTAAGCTTCTGACTAAACATTTTGCAGTTGGTTGTTTGAAGACATTTTATGTATACAGACTTTGTCACTTGTATCTTAATCTGAGATACAAAAAGAATTTCAAAAATTTCACATCAAGCCTTTAAAACATTTGTGGTGGCCCTGTTGACACACAGTAATGTTACTGTGGAGAGAAGCAGGTGTGAGGCTGCATTTGCAAGACCACAGTCAAGAGGTCAGGGGAGGTAAATAACCCCCTCAGGTCTCTGCTTGTGAGGTTTCATCTGAACAGCTGTGCCAGTCCTGGGTTCCCAAGTACAAAACAGACACAGGCCTGATACTTGAGGAAGGTGACAGAGCTAAGATTTTCCTGCTGGAGGAAAGGCAAGAGATCGTGTTTTTTTCAGCTACCAAGTGAGTGATTATAGCAAAAACAGAGCCACGGTTATCTCATTTGTTCCCAGTAAAAGGATAAGAGACAGTGGACACAATTGAGAGCAAGGGAAATTCCAACTGGATGTAAAGAAAAAGGTTTTGGGTTTGTTTTGGGGTTTTTTTTGGTGCATATATTTAGATATGGGACCAGGGCCACAGGGAGGTTGTTGAATCGCTCTACTTTGCCATGCTCAGAACATGACTGGGCATGTCCAGAGCAGCATGACCTAACTTGGAAGTCATTCTTTGAGTGGGTTTTAGAACAAAATAACCCCCAGAAATCCCATCCAGTCTAAATTACTTACTAATTTTATGTTCTCTGTCACTTAATATTCCTTTATGTTACGTAAGGAAAATAAGCTACCGTAGCTTTGCTTCAACCTATTTTTTCTTCGTGTAGGAATCACCATCAGAAGTGTTTATTGAAGGGATCTTCATTCCAAGTTATGAAACAGGAAAACTGCATATGTTGGAGAACTTGCTGGAAACCATTGATCCAGGATTGGAAAGCTGGGGAGTCTACTTGATTGCAGCCTGCAAATACTTGCAAAGAAAGAACTATTACCATATTCTGTATGAACTGCAACAGTTCATGAAGGTAAGTTGAGGCACAGTGCCATCTCTTTTAGTGAAATGCTGAATGCTGTCAGACTTTTTTTGGTTATTTACTCTGGTCTAAACCTGCATGCTGGACAAGTATATTTTTGCCTCTTTACAGTCTTAGAAAACATAGGAAGGCCTGAGCCTTACTAAAGGTGACCTGATCCATGTCATGGATCTGGCACATTGTATTAAAGAGACCAGAGCATTGCCTGCTTTAGTGCAGCCAGTGATTACTGGAGCTGGTGTCCTGTGGTCCATCTTAGTGGTGAGTGCATTTCTTCCAGGATCATGTCCGTGCTGCAATGACCTGCATTAGATTTTTCACTCACGGAGCAAAGTCTTACACTGAACTTGGAGGAAAACAGACATGGCTTCTAAAGATCAAGGACCATCTCAAAGTCTATCTGCAGGAGGTCTCAAGAAGTTCAGGAAGGAAAAAAATGGCATTCACTTTTCGGAAGAAAATGTCTGCTACAGATGTGTCGAGGTATCTCTAAACAATGAGCCAAGCTTTAGGAAAGGTGAAATTCAGGCTTTAGACTTTGGGGGTTTTATTAGTTTCATTTAAGTTGACTTTAGCTGACACTTACTGGTTGTCCTTGACCCAAATCTGCTTTTGTGTAGTTATAAGGGTAGGATTCCCATCACTTTTTCCCCCAGCAATCCAAACCAGGAGATGGGAAGTTATTTCTACCAAAAATAAGTATGTATATCAGACTACCATCCTTTAATTTAAAAAACAAACAGAAACCCTACAGTGCATAGACAATTCTACATCAGTCCACAAGTTTTTTTTTCTTTTTCTCTTCCTTTCCTCTCCAAAAAGCAAGCAGCTTTGTAGTGCTTCACTGTCTACTGGGGTTAACTCAAAACACTATGTACCAGCTATAGGTGCCAGAGATAACTGGATTCCTGTATTCAAAAGTCAAAGTGTCAATTTAGCCAGATCTCTCTTGTACTTTATATCTTGGTTTTCTTAGGGGCTTTTTTCTTTCCTTTTTTTAGGCTAGACTCTTAACTTAAACCTGGAGGGGCGTGTGTATGATGAGGTGAAAAAGCAGGAACATATATTTATTTGGGGATCCAGTTTCTCTGGCTCACTTCTTTGAATTAATGTGAATAATTGCTCAACTTCAGCTTGAGATGCATGTTAAACACACAGATCTGAAAAATAATATTGCTCCAAACTTATACAATGGACAAAGTCAAAAAGCAACTAAAATAATTGTTTATAAGTGTGTCTTCTTTCAAAAGGTATTGAAGAAAGTAGTCAGTTCATATAAATAATAATTGACACTTTCTCTATTACAAAATAAAGTCATAATTTTTTCACTATCCAGGCACATCAATACAGTCGATCTGCAGATGGAAGTAACAAAGTTCCTGCATCAGTGTGAGAGCTCAGGAGCCTCTCAAATGACAGATTCCTCCTTGCCCACACTCTTTGGAAACAATAACATGAAAATGGATGTTGCTTGCAAGGTATTAAATGCTATTTTAAAGCTCTATTTTTCATCAACAGTACTAACTTGTAATGAGGGTTCAAGCATTTGATGGTTGGAGCAGTTTCTTATGTTTTTTATGGGCAAGTTACTTATGCATGAATGCAACCCATCATTTATGAAAAATTCATATTTTTCCTCAAAGTATCAGAGAACATGTGAGAACTTGGACCTCGTCTCCTCAAAGTTTAAATTTTCAGAGGCAGAGCTTCCAAAATACAAATAGTAATATTCCTTTTGACTGTGCATCCCATTATGTTTGGAAGCAAGGCAAATAATGCTGTAATTCTAGCCATTCTTAACTTTGGCTCATCTCCATCTGTAAATTGCCTAATGTCCCTCAGAGAAGCAGTGTGTGACAATAGACCCTATAATTTGCTGTACTTGGGATTGTGCTGTTTTCTGTTGAAGTAATGAATTTTCTTTTGGCCTCTGGGCAAAATCTGGATTTGCATTAATATTATTTAACTGCAAACAATGAAAAAGGAATGTCCATTACCAGACTTGTCTGTGCCTCTTTTTTCAGGTCATATTGGAAGGCAAAAATATTGAGGAGGGGTTTGGGATTGCATTTAGAGTTCTCCAGGTATGGAAAAACTTGATATAACAAGCAATATTATTATGAAGTAACTCCTGAAAGCAGCAGTTATTTAAACAAAAGCCTTTTTCCCCAAAAAATGTATTTTAATCCCCCCAAAAGAAAAACATGTTGAGAGTAAAGTCACAAGTTTAAGTCTTACATGTCAATGGATTTGTGAAAGCTTGGTAAAGAATTTAAGATGCTGTTTCAGTAGGACATTTCCAGAGTAATTGGAATTCCTACAAGGAGTGAAGTACAGCTTTTCCTTTGCTGTGCACCTTGTCTTAACCTGTCTTAACTCTGGCAAACCACAATCATAGATGTGTGTAGAGACCTCTCTTGTGGTAGCTCTCTGCCATTGATGACAGTCGTGCAAATACAGTGAAAAAATAAGGCCAGGGCTCTCTCCGTTGTTCTCCTGATTTGAGAGCAAAATTAATTAACTGAAAACTCTTGCTGGGGACCTCTCATTTCTCATGTCTGGGTAGAAGTTGAGTGAATATTAGTGAGCACAGCTCATGAGCCTCTAAACTCTTCTGAGTGTTTTTCATCCATATAGTCCCAGACAGTGTCCAAAAGTGCCCTGTTCTAGAGGTGGCACACTGAAAGAGTATATATGGGTGTGGCAGGTCCTGCTCCTTCCTTCAGGTCAGGATGTACAAAGCAGAACTCCTGTTTGTAGGGAGATGGAGAGCCTTAGATAAACAGCACTTGTAAGCAGCAGCAGCCACCGCTACCTCCAGTAAAAATGGAGCAGCAAGTCCAGCTGCCTATCATTTCCATTTCCATCCTTTTTTTTCTTTACTTACTCATTGCAGGATCCGTTCACAGCTTTTATCATCTCTTCCCTCATGTGGATGGTGTACAATGGTCAATTGCATCCTGTTTGGGGTTTCCAAAGGGAGACTTCTGGTGGGGGGGGCTGGAAAAATACAGTGGGAACATGCTAAGTGAGGGAAAGGTGGGTAGGGGTCTAGGAGAGGTCTTTTGCCAGAAGAAATAAAACTGTTTTTTCGCCACTCCTGAGAAGAGGCAGTAACTGCACTCTTGTTATTAAGCAGGATTGATTTTTACAAGTCTGGTTATAAAAAACCCTTTAAGTCAGTGCTGAGCACTGGGGAGTGGAAAACCAGAGGCTCCCAAAACAGCTTTGACTTTTTGGAGTGCGGTGTGGTATTTTGTCTTTAGCAGAGACTGTCTCAGTTGTGTAGACTTCCTCTGAGAAAACCTGCTGAGAACATTCAGCATGTTTCTCTGATGTTCCAACTACCTCTAGGATTTCCAGCTGGAGGCTACAGAAGTGTACAGCAAAGTGGCCAAGCAGCTGGTGAAGCAGCAGAAGTACAGCGAGATCCAGCAGCTCCTGAAGTGTGTCAATGAGTCTGGAGTGGCAGCAAAAAATGATGGGGATAACATTATTCTGAAGTGTCTAAATGACATCAAGAACATTCCTGCTGAGGTAATTCTGTCCTGCATTGTGTCCCTTTTGAAGTAAAAAGGATATAGACAATAAGGGCTACAGGGAAGTCTGGTGCCTGTGCTACTCTTTCAGTGAGTCCTTTGGATATTCTGGCTCCTTTCTATGGGCACAGCTTAAAGGTGGGAGTGTGTGTTTGCCTTGTAAAAGATACTCTGAGAGGAAACCATAAGTAGCTATAGCACACTCCTACCCTGCACTTCCCAAATGGATACCCTTGGTGGGGACAGAACATTTGCTTCACAAGATCCTGAAAATGCTGCTGATGGCAGCAAGAGGTGTTCCCTTCAGTGAGGCTTCCCTGTCTCACACAGAGGATGTGTGGAGGCAGAAACCTCCTGCCTCCATAGGAACCAATTTTGTGATTCCCTTTGCGTATCACACTGTTTTTTCCACCCCAGTGAAGGAAGGAGATGAACTCTGCTAGTTTTTTTAATTAGATTATGGGATGCAGTCCACTCTTTGGGTCAGGGTGGGCCATGGGTTAACTCCTGCTGAGGTGCAGGGAACCGCCAAATTCATTTCACACAACACAAGCCATGACCAGGAGAGACTCATAGCCTTCTCTAGGGATAGCCCCCCAGAGATGGCAGGCAGGAACAGCTGTGGGTAAAGGGAAGACTTGGAATTAGTATTTTTTGTATTTTCTACATCTGCAGTTCTCACAGTTGGGACAGTCTAAGCACCTGCTGTGATCTCAGCAACCTTGCCTGTCCGCAGGGGTTTGATCCCTGATGGGGTAAAGTTTTGCAGACTATTATCACTTTAAATGTGAACACTTTTTCCCTTCTTTGGATATAGGATCTCGATAATCTGATTCAGGATATGGACAGTGATGAAAACAAGGTAAGTGAAAGCAAAGCAGCAAGTGCTAAACAGCCCGCTCTTGTTCTGTAGCTTGCAGGTTCTTTTCCACTGTCTTCTTTTTCATCCTCATGCAAATAAGATTTTTGAAGGCTACTTCTTAGATTGTAGAAATCAGAGTGAATTCCTCAAGGCTATGTTGTTTGTGACTGTAAAGCTGTGACATACAGGTACCAATTGGGACTATCCCTATTAGTTCCCTGAGAGCCCTCAGAGTGAGGGTTGGGCATTTGTTAGAGTGTGAGGAAAAGTATTTCAGAAAGGCACACTGGTGGGTTTGTTTTGTTATTCAACTTTTTGCAGTGTAAGTTTCTAGTAATGGCAGACAACTAACTACTTCAGCTTATTGTTTCAGGATTGTACTGTTTCTGTGGGGATCGAGAGTTAAATAATAAAACTTCTCCAGCTTCTGATAGACTGTTTCTCTTAGAGGAAATGAAGCCTAAACTAGTTTATTACTTTGTTGACTTTCATACCAGCCAGCCAAGTCACTGGAGACCTGTAGATGCCTTCAGCTGTAAATGTATAGAAGTGGCTGTGACTCAGCATTTGGGGTTTGTTGTAAATCCTGAGTGGCATAGCTGGGAGTAAAATCTAAAGACAGTCCTCTGTCTGCTCTGAATGACAAACTCACTGTTGTAGGTAGATTGAAAAATGGGCTTTTAATCCTGTTTTTTTGTAAGATCTATCACTGAAAGATGGGAGTTGTTCTAGAACTAGCAGTAGAAGAAAATGACAGATTCAGACACTTTGCTGTGAGGATACTATAATTAATGCAAGAGATAGGATTCCCAATACCAATTTCATGATCATACAGTAAAGGAGTGCCTACGAGACACAAACCTAATAAAATAAACCCGTTTGCACATCTTTTTCACTGGGATCTGCTTCATGCCATGCCGTGTTCGGCAGCATGGTGCTGCTACCTCATACAACGCGCTTCTAGACTGGGTATTTCCCGTGAGCCCTTGCTTAAGCTTGTCCAGCCAGTTTGCTGCAGCTGTGTGACCAGGCTGTGCCTGCCCCTGTGCTCCAGATCCAGGCCTACGTGCTGTGCCACAAGCTGCGCTCGGCGTACCTGGTGTCGGTGCGGCAGGAGAAGGCGCGCGCCCTGCAGCTCGTGCAGCACGTGCGGCAGCTGGCCGAGAGCAGCGGCGACCACGTCGTGCAGGCCATCTGTGCCCAGTGGCTCGCAGTGCACCAGCCCAAGGCGAGAAACCGCCTTCCCCAGGGCGCCAGGAAGTAACGTGCAACTGCCACTGGCCATCCTGCTGAAGGAGAAGGCTCAAAGGTGTCTGGTCCAGCTGCCTCCAGGTAAAATGGAACTCTGTTGGCTGATGTCGGTGGCTAATGGATGCTGCTAATGTGCCTCTGATGAAGGGAAGGGAACTAAATTACAAGTGCCAGTCCTGTATTTTGACAAACAGTCACTACCTCAGGGTGTTTTTTGGCTCTCTTTTCGATGGGGGGAGGGGGGCAGTTTTAAACTGAACAAGCTAGGATTTAGATGTACGGAAGAGAGCTCTTCTGTTTCTGGCTTTACTTTTTGGGTTTTGTTGGTTTTTAATTTTTTTGGGGGTAGATATTTTTTGAAAAGCACTGAACATAATAATATGTGTTTTATTTTTAATCCAGAAAAACATATGTAGAGAGGACAGAAAAATTTTATCAATTTGATGTAGCCTAGAATATAAAAGTTTTGTGATGTTTCCTGTAAAGTTTTCAAGATTGGAGAGTTCTTCTGTTACAAAGACTAAACCTCAGATTTTTTTAAGCCTCTAGACAAATGATTGCTACTTCTTTTTTATCCCCCCCACTAGTATAATGTACCCAGGTTTTTTTAGTTTGTTTGAAAAGGTAGGAACTGATTCTTTATGGCAGATTTGTACTTACCAGTCACACTGTGTGTTGTGTGCCATAGATGTGGCACTTAGGCTAGTGCCAACTAGATAAATGAAGTTATAAAGGGCATATCCTGTAAGGAGAGTACAAAGGGAAAATAAGCCTTTCAAATAGTTAAAAAATCACGTGCCTCTTTCTTTACAATGGTAATACCCAGTAAATCATTGCTGTGCAGCTTTATGACTGAATAGTTGACAGTAAACTTCCACAGTTTTTCATCAGGTATAGCAAAGAATAAGGATAGAGCAAACTGTGGCAAAATTAAACAGGTGGTCTGTATTCCTGTCACATAGGGATGTATTTATTTATTTATTACTAGGATAATTTGTCCCTGTCAAGTACAATAGAACGCCAAACCGGACATGCCCTGTATTGGTGGGTTTTGCTCTGGAAGTGTTAGGTTAATTGGTTTTATGAAAAAAAGCAACAATCTTTGTGTAATGTCTGTGTTCAGGGATGCTGAAAAAATGTATCTGCTTCTCTGCAACTAGTATTGCAAAGTGAGAAGCTGGCAGAAATGTGTTAGACAGTAGCAGGACCTTCAAAAAAAAAAAGAACAAAATACGGCGTTCCACAAGAGTTTGTGTTTGCTGTTTACTTGTATTTCAGCACAAGAAGTAGGAAAACTAATTCACTTTCTCATTAAAAAGTTGTTAACATCAAAACCCAACAGGATTTCTGAAGTGTAATGTAACTGTAAATAGTTTTAGTGCATGAAATAATTGAGACTGTCAAGTAAGAGTTTTGCACTATCCTCAAGCTCACTATAATGAAAAACTGACTTCCATGGTGTTAGAAAGTATCTGGTTCATTTTCTTCAGGGTTTCAAGAAGATGAAAAAGGTGGCACAAACACCTCTATTTGGAGGTGCTCTGCTCTACTCACTGGAGCAGAAATGACCACATACAGCTTTCAGAATTCCCCTGACCACAGATTTGCATTATCTCATTAGTGAGCAGTACTAATGAAAGCTTTTGTTTCCTTGGCCAGACTGACCTAGCCTTCCATCAGCTTACAGCCATCAGACTAATCCTAAAACGTGACACTACCTATGGCTTCAGTCATTTTAAAATCTCTGATTAAGGGGAGGAGATTTTACTGTGTGTGGGTATCCAGATCTGCATTGCTGTAACAGCCCCTGTTCTGCTCACGTTCCTTCAGCTGCAGGGAGCACTGAGAGTGGAGTTTGCCATGCAGACCTGTCAGTTCCATACCTGCCTTTCTTCCTGACCTCTTTGCACTGTACCTGATGCACTTTATATAGTGTTTGTTGTAATTTGATGTTCTTAACCTGGAATCGTAGGGATCTTTCTTGTACCAGCAGAACTGGAATTTTGACCCTGATTAATTACCTTGTGTCATAAATAGTGCAATTCTCAAGGGGCTTTGAATTTTTGAGCAGGAAGAAGGGATTGAATACTGCCAATTGAAAAGAATTTCTGTTACTGACCAAGGTTTGTTTACAATTAAAAAAAAAAAAATAAAGTATTATGACTGTTAATGTATTGTCAGTTTATTTTTTATCTCCACAGAGCTAGGGGTTTCCTTCCAGATCTGCATTTTGCTTTTGGCTATGCTTAGTGGAGTAATTAGAAGTGGGATAATTGTTCTATCCTGCCAAATTTATCTGTTAATGAATAGCCTCAATATTTAGCTCAACTGGAACGTCACATCATTAGAAGTTCCCCCCAGCAGCTAGGTAGCCTAGGTAGTTCAGCCTCATGCATGTACTCAGTAATCCTCTTTAGGGAGCTTTGCAAGTTAATCTAACTCTCCCTTACAAGCCTCCCTTTGAGACAGCTAAATGAGCTTTAGTTTCCTCATTTTTTACAGATCAGCTGAGGGGTATAAATTACTTGCTCAAGGTCAAAGAGAGTGGATGTATGTTTATGGCAATGTTTGTTTAATATGTCTGATGTTAAATCTGCAATCCGACTTCTTTGAGAAGAGCATTGACCTGCAAGGGCAAACATATTTTGCACCAGAGACACTTTTCTGCTTTTCTAAAAAATGGTTTCTCTTGCTCGTGAAGCCATTTTCAAGCTCAGAGAATGACACAGAGAAAGCAAGCCAGTGGTAGGTAACATTCTGCTGCTACATTATAGTTGTGGATTTAGCTTCATAATTGGGATGAAGCATAATGAGGGAGGGAAAGAAAAGGTAGCGTGACAGGGAGAGACACAAAGGGACTATTTAAGCTGTTACCTGGACTGAATTCTCTACAGTAGTGAGGCAGGTGCAGGTAACAGCAACACCAAGTAAACTGATTCAGCATTTCTGAAACAAGATACGGGGTCCTGTTGTAAAAGGAAAATGGCTTTATTTAGTATTGCTCAGAGGTAGCACAGGACTGATCTGCATAGACAGCATCCAGACAGGAAGAATTAAAATTAGCATTTATTTTCCAAAACTGGCAGTTGGTCACAGTGGCAGGTTCATATGCAAGCCCAAAAACTTCCAGGCTTTTTTTCAGAAGCAGAAGATAATCCTATGAGCTGTGGCACTTGGTTTCTGACTGCTTAACTCTTTCAGAAATAATCTCTGATTATGGATCACACTCCAGCAATTTGCACTCACGTAGCATTGGAGTTCCAAGGGAGCAGTCCCAGTGCTACATGGCCTGAGCCAGCTGCTTTGTGAAAGTGCAAGTTGTGTGGTCCTGCAGGGGCAGGCTGGCAGCTTGGCAACCAGGAGCTGCTGGGCAGACAAATGCAAGGATTTCTGTGCAAGTTTTACCTTCCTGTCCTGGAGCCAGCTTGAATGTAATACCAAGATAGTCCTGCCTCCTGCTTCATCTATTTAGCTCTAGGGAGTTTGGTGTCATTTAAAGCTAAAGTCTCAGCTGAAGTTGTTTAATATTTTTTAACATGGTTGGGACATGCCTTATTCATTCTGCTCTATTTTCTAGGTTCTAAAGTCATTTAAAGTGCACCTAGAGGGTTTACTGTGACAATTTTTACACTGTCTTTGTTCAACGCTACACAAGAGAGAAGTTGATTTTTAAAATATCTTGCCTGGGCACAATTGCAGCCCTCCTGCAGCTTTTAACCTCCTAGTCACCTGCACCAAAACTTGGGTTCTCAGAAGAGTTGCCAACCCTCAGTTAACTTACTGCAATCAGTGGGTATTTAGGACCAAGATACCTCAGTGGCTAGGGTCCAGCTTCTTACAGAGCATGCAGAGAAAGTGATTCCACATAAAAACTTTACCTAATGCTTGGCCTAAAAAGGCCAGGACCTGTTTCTGTGTGCTTGAGAGTATCTGTATTGCATAACTTGCCAGAAAATCTACAGTATTTTTGCTCTGCCAGTTCCAAGTGTAGGAACTGAAAGTAATTTCATACATCTCAAGTGTAGAGCCCTACCTTTTTACTATTGCTGTTAGGAAAAAAAACAACCAAACTTTAAATAAAGTAATTCCTTGTTACTTCATAATCTAAACCTAAGACTGCAACCTCCCTTTCTATTCTAAAGCCAGAGAACCATAGCCTCAAGCTGCTGTGTGAGATAAACAAGCAGGGTGCTCCCTGCATCCTTGCTCTAATTATCCAGCTAGGAAGAGGGATTGATTGCTTACAAATCTCAATCCTTAAGTGTAATATTCCAGAAATTCAAATTATGTTGTGCCCACAGAGCCATCCTTAGGGCAGCTGAAGTATCAGCATTCTACTCTTGAGGTGTCTCAGCAGTGCTGCTCCCCGGAGAAGCATCGCTGGGCCCAGCCAGGGCCACTCCTGGTGCTGCTCAGTCCCACTGGATGCCAAGGAGCTCACAGCTCACACTCCAGAGCCTCTTAGCCGTCTCATCATCCCGACCACGCGCAGACACGTATGCTGGCTGGCAGTCACTGTAAGAAAAATATCCTTTTGATTCTTTCAGGTCTAAGATCTCCATCTACATTAGTACACTGAAGTGTCTGTTAAGATTAGGGAGTTGCTCTCTATCAGCCTAATTCAAGACCAGTTCAAGAACGGTGGGAGGCTACCCAGCAAATGAGCAAGGGATGGTGTTAGGCCACGATATGAAAGATTTCTTTCCAACTAGCTAGGGAAGAATCTCTCCCAATGGCACCAAGAACTGGCAGGCAAGTCTACCTTTATCTGTTGTCTCAACTCTTAAAGAAATCTCACTAGTGTGCATTCTCATTAACACCACTAAAAAGAGATATAGACTCTAACCAAGCTTCTTCATGAGCACATGTTGTCCCTGAAAATCAGCCTTCTGATTTGTTTTAGTATAGTGGAGTCAGTTCTCATGAATTGTAAGATAAACAAGAATCATGTTTGCATTCCTTTGTAAAAGATATCACCTGATGGACTTCTCAAGTGACCAATGAAGATGGAGAGGTGGGAACTTCTCTGTCCAATCTCTGATCACTGTCCAGAAACTTATATATACGAAGTCAACAGTAAACAAGAGACTTCTTCCTTTCTTCTTCTCTGCCTGAACACCTGTTGTGTTACTGTGTGTTTCTATCTACCTCACAGTAACAAGCACATTTCCATTTGCATGTTTCCAAACGCTGCAAAGAAGTCACTTGAACAGCCCTTCATTCTAAACTATTTATCCAACTATATGCCCAAGAATAATAACACTGTAATAACCATGTATGGTTACCCCCTTCTCTATTATTGTCTGAACTGTGGCTCCTTTCTTCTCAGCTCCTCCAATCAAAAAGCACTCAGTCTGGAAAAGAGGTCTTGTGTTCTCAACTGTAATGCTGCAATAACTTGGGAGTTTAAGAGCACAGAGAAGGCATCTTGTAAGGTTTCCATTCGGCTCAGTGTTTACAGATGGAGTCTTTAATATTCCTGAAATGACTGGTGGACTCCTACCTGTCTCACTGTGGCACACAAATTTTTTTAACATCTTCACTTTTTGTGTTTTATAGTCTATGGCCTGGAAAGTGAAAAGGATTCTAGGCCAGTCCAGTGTAAATTGTGAATTAATGTTGATGTTTCTTGTTTCCCACCATGTCCAAAATTCTCTTTTTTTATGAGTTTAAATTCCTCAAGTTTTCTGTACTGTAATGCTACATTTTTATCCCAAGACAGACAGTTGTCCAGGGAAGACTTAAGATGTCTATTTATATATTCAAGTCTGATTAAGATGGTACAAACTCCCAAACGAAGATCAGGCAATGTCATTACAGAGACTAATCTGGTCACAAATTACAAGAAGAAAGCTCTGCAAAGACACAATGGCTCCAACAGCATCCATGTGAGGGGGGAAAAAAAAAAGACAAATTTTCATATTCATTGCCAAAAACCAGTATTGTTACAGTGCTCTACACACAGTGGGAAGCTGGCAGACATATTTGTGGGAATCTGTTCGAATGACAGTGTTCAGATATAGAATGATGATGACTTGAAACTGCTCTGGGCTATGTTTTTGGTGATTGGCAAAGGAGAACAACGTAGGGTCCTGGAGTAAGTCAAAGAAGTAAAAAAACAACAGGTTTTGTAATGGGAGCCAATGACAGCATGACAAGCAGCCCAATGAGATAGTCCCTCCCAGCTGGCAGGTCTGTCACACTGGAGGAGAGAGTTATTTGGTGACATACCAGACCTGAAAATCTCGCCTCCTGTCTCTGCATCTCCATTAGCTCTCCCAGTTCCCTGAGAGCACAGGCCCCACTGTTCCACGGGGGTAAAACTAAGGGGAACTGAAGTAGACTTCCCAGGATTGACTGAAGTGACATCATTAACTACACAGTTCTAGTGAAAAGTGTTTTTCCCAAGTGTTAGGCAGGTCAGCATTAGAGCATGTGACAGCCATTCCTGCACTTCGAGTACATTACTATTACTAGCACTAAAAGACATGCTATTGTATAAAGTGTTGCACAGGGCAGGTGTTTCTTCTAACATGATTGCAAAAGACCTGGAAGGGGCAGTGCTGTAGTACTTACCACCCTCAGTCTTACCAGACAGCCTCTTACCTCTGGTCCCTTCTTAAGGAAGAATGACAGTAAGTCACATATTCCCCAGTCAATGAAGTTGCCTTCCACAAAGTATCACTTCAGTATCAGCTTGCACCCACCTGAAATACTGTCCTGTCACAGAGTCCAGCTCCTCAGCTACTGCACAGTAGATACTGGTCTGAGCTCCTTCACAAGGCGTCTTCAAGAAGAAGGAGAAAATCTTCCACAGCCAAGTCATTACGAAGGAGTGCCGGACCAGTTCAGAGTAGACAGAACCAGGATGGAGAGCGTTTGCTGTGACTTTAGTGCCTGTAACAAAATAAAGTAGTCCAGGACAAATCTGCATGGATCAGAGTGTCTTTAAAAGAAGAAGGGTAATATACTCCTCAATTCTGTCTGTAGATACTCTATAACTTAAAGGAGGAGTCCAGACTTGGATACAGAGAGTAAGTGAAGTCCTCTGTAATTACTGCATGCTGGATGTGATGGATACACTTGACCTCTTAGCCAAATCTGCAGTAATTTGGTACAGGCTCCCAAGAAGGTAAAGATCTGAGCTGTAAATGGGCCAAAACTCCTCTAGGAAACCCACAGAAGCCAGTGAGTATCAGCACACAGGAACTTGGAACCCCCATCAGGCAGTTAACACAAGTAGCATATGGCTTTTCCAATACTATTCTTTTATCCAGGAACAAATAAGGTTGTGGATGCACTGAGTCTCATGTGTACCTTTCCCACTGTATGCATTTTGAATACAAGCCAACCATTCCATTCCATAAATTACAGCCTAAGTGAGCCTTCTCTGAGCTCTCCCAGCTAAGCAATATGACTGCAGGGTGACCATCTTCCATTGAGCTGGCTCACCTCTCAAGGCACAGACCTTTTACCAACAGCAAACCTTTGGATGAGCCCAACTGGACCGCAGCTCAAACTGTAACTGGACTGCACAGCAGGTAACTCTCCCCTGGAGCAGGGATGCCTCTCAAAGTTTGAGATTTCTAACCTGGGACTAAGAGAGCCTTCCTTAACCAAGGCAGAGAGGCCCTTAGCTTGCAACAAATCCTTGGTAAGTGACTGATTGCTTAATTAATACTGAGGAAATATTACTAGTCCATGTAGCTATTCAATAATAATTATTATAAACTTTGTATAGATAATTCCATTACATATAAATCATCCAAGTCTGAGACTAAAACTGGACCTAGCCACACCTAGGCTCCCTGAGGAGTTTAAAAAGTATGGGGCTCCATGCTGAGCCTGTGATTCAACAGGAGGGTCTTTCTTATATGTCTTCAGTCCCGTGTGACTCATTCTAAATGACTTTTCCTTTGTATGTGTGTTCCACGTAAGTAATAAGAGGAAAACTGGCCACTGAACTTTGTTCAGTCATGCTTTTATCACATCAGGCTAAAAACACTTTTGCTAATACCTTTGATGGTGATTCTTGAAGCAGTTTAAATCACTCATCCATAGCACTGGAGGATCCCCTGCTCCCTTCTAAACACAGGAGTCATTATGTGCCTTCTGCAAAGTGCCAGAGGGCCCAAGTGCTAAACCACCAGTTTCCATCAGGCTTTTGAGAACACTCACCTCTTTTGACTTACTTTAATAGTAATTTCCTGGGGAGGACACTGCTTCTGTTACAGTAAATAAATACTACTTATGTTTATGAAGAGGACTGAACGACACGACTGTGACAAGGTACTGTCTAATCTTATGCTTGTTCTACAGGCCACCAAAGTTTAAGGCAGCTGAGTATGCATTAGCTTTTCTATTGGAGCCTCTGTTTTCAGCTTCCACCCACGTACCACAACTGTCTGCATGGATGCAGCTGGTTTTTGACCAGCACCAAAGAAAAATGAGATATATTCAACTGTGCCAAGCTACTAAAGTCCTCTACCCTGTTGTTGTAACAGTCATCTGTGTTTCGAGTCTCCTGGTTCCACAGACAGGAGATATTTTCTTCTTGCAAGGAGCTCTCAGTGACACTTGCCTCAAACCATTCAATTTCTGCATAGACCATTTGCAGCCCTTTCTTCGATCCACTCCCCCTCTCCGTGGTGCTCAGAAAGCCAAGCAGATAAACACCCTGCCTGTCTCTGGAACTTGCCTTGCAGCCGCCGGGCCAGCTCCCGGGTGAAGAGCACGTTGGCCAATTTGCTGTGGCAGTAGGCGAGGCCACGATTGTAGCATTTCTCACCATGGAGATCATGGAAGCGGATTCGGCCTCCGTGGTGAGCCAGTGAGGACACGTTCACAATGCGGGCTGGGGCAGACTGCTTCAGACGCTCCAGCAAGAGGAAAGTCAAGAGAAAATGACCTAGGGGAGAGATGAAAGGTCATCCTTCTAGGAGGGGTTCCCCTGCATGCTTTTATGTGGTATCTTACTGCTACCCTCATTTCAAGTCCAGGAAAAAGAAACTTTCTGTTAAATTCTCCTGAATTAACATCTACACTTTTTTGGGGCCTTCAAGTTCTGCTCGTCTCTTCAAAAAGCTGGAGCTGTCATACATTTCAAAGTGTCCCAGGTAACACATACAGATACTTAAACTGGATCCACAATATGCAAATACACCACACTGCATCTCCAGAACTCTGACTCTGGTCCTCCATCCTTCCTGTAAAAAGAAGAACGAGGAAGAGAAATTTTGAAAGCAGGATTTTGCTTTGGCATTTTGCAACAATGTTGATGTTAGAAGATGATCTTTAAGGGCAATTCCAACCCAAACCATTTGATGGTTCTAGGATTCCATATTGGTGTAAACATGATTCCACTGGCCTTACCAAGATGATTGACTCCCAGATGCATCTCAAAGCCATCAGCAGTCTTGGAGTAAGGGCATAACATTACCCCGGCATTATTAATGAGAATATGCAGTTCCTTCTCCTCTGCAAGAAACAACAGAGATCCTTAAACAAGGAAACAGAGAATGCAGACAAGAAGATAGCACAAGTCAACCCTTGCTGTCTGACTTGCAGCCACATCACCTTAAAAAAAAGGATACATCTCCTAGCACGAACTAGCTCATGGCCTCTGATCAGCCCCTGCTGTGAACCACAGTACCCAAGAGGCACAGAGACAAGCAGAGCAGGGATTTGGCAATGGTTAGAAGAGCAGACAGCAGTCCTTGGTAAAATATTCTCACTGAAGTGAAGAATCTCGAGACTGTACCTGCTAGAAATTTCTCAGCAAACTCCCGGATGGACTTCGTATCCGCCAAATCCAGTTTTTTCACAATGACTTGCTGGTTCCCTGTCTCCGCTCGGATTTCACTGGCTGCAGCTTCTGCCTTTGCTATGTCTCTGCAGGCAATAATTACCCTTGCACCTGCAAGGAGGGGAGGGAGGAACAATAGGAACAGTTGAGATCACTGGATAATCAAGGCTACAACAAGCAGGCTGACTATACACAGCAATTAGAAACAATATATTGTTTCTTTAGGGAACTAGCATCAGTCAGGGGGGTGGCTGGAAGGGACAAAGCCTTTCCCACTCAATTGTGAGCTACAATCCAGCTGAAAGATGCTTTCAGATCAGACAAATGCACATCTTAACTGCTTCTGTCCAGGTTCTCCCAGGTCAGGAGTGTATACAACACTGGTACGACAGGGTTGTATCTGCCTCTGTAAGGGGGACATGAAGCCAGGAGCACATAAAGATGATGGATTCCAGCCAGAGTAATTTCTAAATGGATTGTGAACAGGTAGCTTAATCTTCTTACCAGTTAGTCAAATACCATTTACATCAAATTAGCTTGAAACATGAATAATTAAAACACACAGTGATGGACCTATGGCATTTCGCAGCTTAATCCAAGCAGAATCTAGGAACTGCCCCAGTCCTCTCGAATCACTTCCCCAGTTGCAGTGCAAAGCATTTTCATGTACCCAAGGCACATTTTTGGAGTCCAAGCAATGAAAACAGTTGAGGAACTGGAAACTTGCACCTCAGTGGTTACAGCCTCTGAAGGAACAGCAGTTGGGCTGTTCCGCAGTAACTCTGGAATCCAGTTTACTTCAATATAAGCCTACAACACGTCTTCCTTAGGTCCAGTAAAGGGCCTACTGACACAAGGCACAGCCACCCCAGCTGCACAGGGATGTCTGCTGACGAGACTGCACTTGCCTCTTTGTGCGAGGTCTCTGGCGGTCTCCTTCCCGATGCCTGTGTTGGCTCCTGTGATTATCACCACCTTCCCCTCCAGCTTTGCTGTCGACTTACACCGTCCTCCAGCGACATACCGCCTGCAAGAGGAGCGGCAGCAGTCACCTCTGCCTCCTTAAGGGGCTCAGGCCGGGACTGAGCACTCAGAACTTGGGGGTTCGCATCAACACGGGCTCGCCGCTGCGCCCTGAGCCCCAGGAAGTTACGGGGCCCTCACCTGAAGCGGCCGGTCACGACCGTGTCGGGACCGATACCGGGATACCGGGAACGCGCCCCCCAATGCCCCGCGCTTTCCCGAGTGCGGCCCCGCCCCCGGGCCCCGCCCCGTCCTGCGTCAAGTGGAGCCACGGCTCCCATTGGCTGCTGCCGCGCGCCCCGGGGCCTTTTGGCCAATGGTCTGCGCCGCCGCGCCCTGAGGAGAACGCGGGCCCCGCCCCCTGCCGCTCCTCCGCGAGCGGGCGAGTGCCGGGACGGAGCCCGGGGATCGCGCCGGGCGGAGCCGGGGCTGAGCGAGCCCCCGGCAGCGCGTCAGAGTCACCGGGGCCGCGTGAATACCCCCGGCCCCAGCGCGGGCCGTGGAACGGGATTCCCGATGCTCGCACTCCCGCCACACGCGCTGAGACGCGAAGCGCGCCAGCTCCGCGCCCCAACGGGCGCCTCTCTATGGGGCTCAGCACACGCGGAGGGCAGGGGCTGCGCTCGGTAAGACGCACCTGATGTAGGCGCTGCCACGAAAAGGAGCACGGGGACGGAGACGGCGGCGCCCAGCGCGGCTTCCCAGCAGTTGAGCATCGCTGCCGCCAGCTACCCACGCTCCGCCAGCGCACGGCTCCCCGCAGTGCCCGCCCCGCCCCTTTGAATCCGCCTCCGCCCGCACAGGCCCCGCCCGCGGCCACCGCCTCTCCCGCGCTCGCCTCGCCCACAACCTCGGTACCGGGCCGCGCCCTCGTCGAGGCTACGCGCGCTCAGCGAGGGGCCGTCCGGTCTCTCGCCAGCTGCCCGCCGCTTTTTACCGGGGGTATCGCACGAAACATTCTGAAACTGCGCTCCTCAGTTAAGGAGCCTAGAAATGCCTGCAGGGACAGTGCAGTGGCGGCTGTCGGCAGTGCCGTTTGAAACACAGTTTTACAACCCCACGCCGAGGTTCATGTCATTAACCCTAGCAAGGCATGCACGATGTACAGGTGGGCAGGCGCCAAGGCCTGGGAGCAGCGCGGTGGCGGCTGCGGCGAGTCCCGCCGGTACCGGGGAGCGCTGCCGGCCCGCGCGCTCCGTGCGGCGACGGACGAGCGCCCCCGCGCGGTGCGGGCACGCCCCACTCCCCGGGACTACAGCTCCCAGCAGGCAGTGCGCGCGGCGGCCCCGGCGGCGGAAGCGCCGGGCGGGCTGGGGGGCGCGGGGCTGCGGGGCCATGGCGGGCCGCGGGGCCGCGTCCTCGGAGCACCTGGAGCGGCTGCACGAGATCTTCCGCGGGCTGCACGCAGACCTGCGGGGCGTCCCCGAGCGGCTGCGGGGCAGCGCGGCCGGTGAGGCGGGGAGGGGGAGGGGGCGTCCCTCGGGGCTGCGGAGAGAGCACGGGCGGGGCCGCGGTCCCTCCGGCCGGAGCTTCCCCGCCGGCTGCGGGGCCGTGACGGCAGCGTTCGGGTGTTTGTCTTTAGACAGGCGCGTTTGAGCAGCTGGGAAGGCAGTGTCCCCTCAAGACTTTGTGTGTGGGGCTTTTCAGTTGTAGGGATTCGGGACGTCGCTTCTGGCAGGCGCCTGCTGGGAGCGGGTGGGTGGCTGGGCTCGGGTTGTGTGCACCTGCTGCCGTGTCCTGCTGGCCGCGCAGGTGTGTGGCCTCACTGCCCCGGAGCTCCTCTGCTCTGGCAGATTTTAACTCCTTAGGCAAGCACTGCCGTGCTGGGTTCACAGCATCAGTATCTGAGGAGTAGTTGCTATTTGGATGCTCTTTCATGCTGTTCCTATTTGAACTGGAGTGTAGCGTGGAGAACAGGAGGCTCAGGAGTGACCTTCTCACTCTCCACATCCACCCGAAAGGAGGCTGCAGCCAGGTGAGGGGCGGCTGCTTCTCCCAGGCAGCCGGCGACAGGACAAGAGGACACAGTCTTAAGCTGCACTACGGGAGGTTAAAGATGGACATTAGGAAGAATTCCTTCACAGAAGGGGTGATTAAGACATTGGAATGAGCTGCCCAGGGAGGTGCTGGAGTCACCCTCCATGGAGGTGTTTAAGGAAAGACTGGATGTGGTACTCAGTGTCATGGTCTAGTTGACAAGGTGGTGTTAGGTCAGGTTGGACTCGACGACTGCAGAGGTCTTTTCCAGCCTAATTGGTTCTGTGATTCTGTAACAACTGTAGTGCTTTGGGGGCTTGGGTTTGCCCCACCCCCCCCTTTTTTAAAATTTGCGTACATTGCATTCACATTTAAAATATCATTAGCAGGAACAGAAGAAGTTTTTATTGTCGGAACTTCCCAGAAGCATGTGTAGATTTGTTGGAGAATGTTTGCATTTTAAATTACTGTTTTAAACATCTGGTTTGTGACCTATGTACTCACAAAATAGAGAAAACCTATCATTCTGGCCATACTCTTTTTTTTCCCCTTCCAAATTTGTAATAAGGGAAAACAGCCTGGATAAGTTTCAAATCATGTATTTCCCTCTACATGAATTCAGTTCGCTGTACTTTCCAACTGAATCTCTTTCTAACTGATTGGAAATAAATCAGTTCAGTGTCGATGAGCACGTGGGTGATGCTGCCACATTTCAGAAGTCCTGTCCGTGTGCTTTCCGTTGTGGTTCAACGCAGAGCTACCCCAGGTGGATCTCTCAGTGTATTTTGGCGTTTCTGGATACCGGCCAGATCTAGTAGAACGTTTTCAAGTCATGTTGCTGGATTTCTTGTTGGCTTATAGACCAAAAAGGTCTCCAGCTATTGCTGCTTGGCTTACCTAAACCATTCCGTGATTCTATGCCTTTTGGAAGCTGGCATTTCTTTGGCTGCAAGCTTATAAGTGCAGCAACTTCTTAGTCTGCACGGGAGAAACAAAGCAGGGAAATGTTGCTTTTCCAGATCCGTGATGGGTTTCCATGACTTTGAGACAGCAGTGAATTTAAGAGGGCACTGCTTGAATCAGATTAGTGAAACGACCTGTATGAAACAAATCACTGACTTCCAAAGGCTGTTTTTCCACAGTTCATGTCCATGTTTTCACTTGGAACCCAGCTACACAAACAATGGCATCAGCACAAATGTATATGGTGGCAAGTCATGGAGGAAGTTGAGGAGAGTGTATTTAGGAACCTCCTAAGTCAGCATTTCCTCCTGAAAAAAGTTGGGGTGTGAAATTGCATTTCCTGCTACCAGCTGATATGCAATACATTAACAGTCATGATGTAGCTTAGTCAGTAATAGTTCCATGTGCTGCATGAGACCACAGCTGCTTCTTTAGATAATGGGTTTTAGTTCTGTCTTAAGTTCTCTACAGTTCAAATTCTGGGCTTAATCTGAATTTAAACTGAGAAGGAATGCATACAGCTTAGGTATGTTGTGTATGTGAAAGGAGCTATATAACAATGTTCTGAACACTTCAGAATTTTTCCTGTCTTCTGTTGAGATCTCAGTGGTTTAAAAGCTCCTTCTTTTGCAGAGGACTATGCTTACCAAAAGGCAATATCAAGTGAGATTTTTTTACTGTGATGATGTTTTATGATGTTGTATGTAATTTTGTCTTTAATCAAATTGGAAGAGATTTACCAAAGTGGCAGTCTACATTTTCTGCTGCATAGAATTTTGTTTAAGACTGAATAATACTCTTTTGAGAGAGGTGAATTAAGCTAGGTGCATAGTTACCAGATTTCTGATAGAATTTGGGTTTTGTTTGCAGTACTCTACGACAGTCCTGGGGTGTTCATCTTCAGTGCTTTTGCAAAGATTACAGAACATGTGTTTTTGCTCATTTGAGATAAGGAAAGTTCCAGATTTAGGCTTTCATGAATGATGGATGTTAAAGACATATGATAGTTTTTTAATGCATGAAAAATACATGCCTTAAGCTTTTGTTTAAAAATAAAATGACAGCAGTGAAACCCATTCTTTGGTCTCCAAAGCCCTAGGTACACAGATCTGGGTAAGTGACTGTCTCAAACAACTGAAATGTCTAGCATTGTTGGCTGATTCAAACAGCTCATGTCATTCCAGAAGAGGGAAGCATTTGGGCTTTAGTCTGTGAACCTGAGGTGATACCTTGGTGGCATCTTTTATCTCAGAGAACTCTGGAATGCTTATCCTGTGCACTTAGGTACTTTATGACCATGGGAATGCAGCATGCCAGATCTGCTAGGACCTTCAGGGCTCACTTGAAAATGTAGATTGACCTGATGTTCTGTTCAAATCCAAATTATAGTTACAGCTATCAGTAATCTTGCCAAGCATTTGCAAAAAAATAAGAAATATATTTATGAGCTGTTTACCAATGTGTCTCCTTTGCTGTTCTTTCACACTAAATGTTTTTCAACATGGAGTTCTGTCAGTGGACATTAAAGGACAGTAGGTCAGAAAAATATTTGAAAAATTACTTTTTTTATTTATCAGAGGGAACGTTCAGCATTTGGAAGAGTGATTTCTGCTCTCTTGCCCCACTCCCTTCTGAAAAGCTGTTGTAAGAACGAGCTATTCCCATATGAGATATATTTTGACCTGGTGTTTTGCAGCCAGCCGTCTGTGGCAGCTTCCTTGTTTTTAATGGATTGAGTTGGAGTACTGTTGTCATTTCTCTGGAGTTTATCTGACACACTGCTTTTACTTTCCCAGAGGAGAAGAAAAAACTGGTTCGAGAATTTGATGAGAAGCAGCGTGAAGCCAACGAGACGGTGAGTGTGAGGCTTCCAGCCTCCTGAGGGTTGAAAGACTGAGGCCTTAAAAAGGACAGTGCTTACAAATGTTACTGTTTTATGGATCCTATTCTGGCAGGCAGGAGTTTAATGTTTTTACTGTTTGATGATTGATCTTATAGGTGTGTCTGTGTTTGTTAAGACTGTTGTGTATACTTATATACATACATAAATATAGACAAATATTCCTACATTTATTTCAAGGGGTTTCTGCGTGCTCAGTTTTGATATTGCCTTCACTTGGTTGAAAAAAGTAGAGTGGTGGAGGTGCAATTACAATTGCTAGAGGTTTTAGGGCAGGCATGTAGAGAATCTGCTGCTTGGAGTTTTTTATCACCCTACTGTCTTTTTTCATGTCAGTCATAGCCTGTCTGATCTTTCTGTAGTAGTGTATAGGCTTGCTGGACAGCAGGTGATCTGGAACAGCACCAAAAAAGCCATGTGACTTGTCTTTTAAAACAAGACATTACAGATTAAGCTTTCTTTTCATATTTCAATGTGCAGTTTGTTAGGGTTTTTTTTTAGTAGCAGCTGAACACGATGCTTTATTCCCCTAACTTACTGGGGTTTATTAATGGGTATTTCTAGGGTATGAGATAATGAGATAATGGGTATGAGATGTGGAGCTGCTACTGTGAGAGAGCCCATGTTGACATACAGCTTTAAGCATTTTGAATTTGTTAAAACTATCACTAGAAATTGATGTGAAAATCTATGCATCCAGAATCTCGGGGCTTGCAAATTGTAACTCTAGTTGCCAAGCATGGATGTTCAGAGCATGAATTTAGTGCTGTGCCTAACCATGAAATAGATCTGAGTGAGGAGATGGCTGAGGTACACAACATCTTCTTTACCCCAATCTTCAATGTAACCTCGTTTCCCACATCTCTCGTGTCAGTGGACTGCCATGCCAGGACTGTGGGAGCAAATTCCTTCCTTTAGGGGATGACCAGGGTCATGACCACCTGAGGAACCTGAACATATACATCTATGGGACCTAATGAGATGCATCCCAGAGTCCTGAGGGAATTGGCTGGTGTAGTTGCTAAGCCACTGTCCATGGCATTGGAAAAAGTCGTAACAGTGAGGTGAAGTCCCAGGGGACTGTGCCCATCTTTAGAAAGGTAGAAAGAAGGACCCTGGGAACTACTGACCTGTCAGCCTCAGCTCTGTGCCTGGGGAGGTCATGGAACAGATCCTCCTGGAAGATAGCTAAGGCACATGAAGGACAGGGAGGGAAGGTTTGGGACAGTCAGCACAGCTTCAACAAGGACAAGTCCTGCCTGGACAACCCAGTGGCCACCTTTGATGGAGTGACTCCACTACACAAGGGCAGTCATTTATCTGGACTTCTGTAAAGTGTGTAACATGGTCCTCCCCAACATCCTTCTCTCTAAACTGGAGAGACATGGATTTGATGGGTGAACTATTAGATGGATAAGAAATTGGTTGGATGGTCACATCCGGAGGGTGGTGGTCAACAACTCAGAGTCCTGATGGACATCATGGACAAGTGTGTTCCTTGGGGTCCATACTGGGACCAGTGTTATTGAATATCTTCATTAATGATACGGACAGTGGGATTGAGTGTACCCTCAGCAGGTTTGTAGACAACACCAAGCTGAGTGTGCATTTGCCACACCTGAAGGATGGGAGTCCATCCAGAGGGACCTGGACAGGCTCGAAGTGAGCCATGGGAATCATGAGGTTTAAGAAGACCAAGTGCAAGGTCCTTTAACTGCTTCAGGGCAACCCCCAGTATCAACACAGGCTGGGGGATGAATAGATTGAGAGCAGCCCTGCTGGGAAGGACTTGGGGGTGCTGGTGGGCGAGAGGCTGGACATGACCCAGCCGTGGCACTGCCAGCTCAGTTGTATCCTGGGCTGCATCCAGAGCAGCGTGGGCAGCCGGGCAAGGGAGGGGATTGTGCCCCTCTGCTCTGCGTTGTGTATCTGAAAATGCACATGGGCTCAACAGCATTGGGCAGCGCGGTGTACTCAATCCTAGATGGGGCGTGGGGTTTGGGATTATCCCCCGCAGCCAGTCCAACACAAACATGTGAATCCCTTCATCTGGTGCTGAGTTTTGAGTATGGCTGCTGCTAAGAAGAGATTTGGTGCTTGAAAGAATAAAAACGCTTTCTTCTGTTACAGCTGCGGGAAATGGAGGAAGAACTGAAGTACGCTCCCTTGCCTTTCCGCAACCAGATGATGAGCAAAATCCGAGCGTACCGAAGAGACCTGTCCATGTTCCAGAGAGACATGAGAAGCACAGACCTGGGACTGGGCCGTGGAAACCAAGGCGACACAAAATATGGAATCTTCGCCACAGAAAATGAACAGAGTGTGAGGATTACATGTAAATTTTATTTACCTTTGCTGTGATTGTGCAAAAGCATTGTTTACAGTGTTTCTACTTTAAACCACCTCTGTGCTTTTATAATTCCCTGTATATCTCTCTACATGTAACATGAATATATCAAGGAGGAGAAAGAACACCCAGAACTCAGAGGAGAGCTTTTCAGTTCTAAAACAAAGACAGGAATGTAAGCAAAATGGAACTCCTTGAAAGCCATGCTGTTAGTAATTTGCACAACATTCTGTACCGAAACTCTTAGTTTAATCATTCCCTACAGAAGGGAAAACACCGAAGTGATACTTCTTAATGAAAAAAAGGTTAGCTCATCTATTCTAATCTCCAAAACTAGCAAAGTGTGAATCATGCATTGTATAGGTTCTTTGTTAGCATTATGTTTTAAGCGATCTTAGTGTAAATAATGTCAAGAAAATATAAGGATTTTTCCTCTAGCACTGTTTTCACTACGATTTTGCTGCTACAATGCAGAAAGTACACCAATTTCTTGTTTACCAGAGAGGCTTAGAGATATCTGAGCTAATGAGACTGAATCTCCTTACTGTCTTCAAAGTGCTGTCATCTGTATGGAGTGTTCATGGAGGTGGGCTTTTCATTTTTTTGCTTTAGATGAGGTCGGTTTGAGGGCACTTCTTTGCTTAGTATTTCTTTCTGCTGCAGCTTGGGAAATTTTTGCATTTGATCCCTCTTGACTGATTACGCTAAAACCTGAGAGCAGAGTGATAGATTAGACTTTCTGAAGCTTAAGAAAACACTTTATTTTGAGCTACCTTCTGACCCCAAGGTCAGCAAACATTCCTTACTCTCTAGACCAGGCTACTGGCATGAAAAGAGGATCTTCGTTACTCAGCAGTCCATCTGTTAGTGCTGTTTGCTCCTAATCCTTTTGACTGTAAACTCTTACAGATTTCCCTGGCAATCAACCATGAAGTCTAAAATGAGTCTGATTTTAGATGTGAATGGAAGTAAAAGTTAGCATCTGGAAAAGAAAGATACTATTTTCATGTAAATGTTCTTTGATGGAAAAGTAAATTGTTACAAAGACAGTTTTTTGGAACTCTTTTAACTCTTCAGTGCTGTATCCTTTTTTGAGATTTAACCAGATTTGGCCATAATCTTACAAAGTGAACAAGGCTTGGCCAAAATTGACTGAGCTGCATCAGTTAACAAAAGAAATATGTACAGCTAATACAAAGGGATGGCCTGTGGAGTCACATTCTAACTTTTTAATGTCAGAAACCTAATACTTCTGTATTATTCTGCTTACTAGTTAAGCATCCATTATTTTTCAGACTAACCTGCAGTCACAGAGGGTGCTGCTCCTCCAGGGCACAGACAGTCTGAACCGAGCCAGCGAGAGCATCGAGCGCTCGCACCGCATCGCTGCGGAGACCGACCAGATCGGCACGGAGATCATCGAGGAGCTCGGGGAGCAGCGCGAGCAACTGGAGCGCACCAAGAGCAGGGTGAGCAGCGCTCCGGGCATCGCTTGGAAACAGCCAGCTCTTACCTTAGTGGCAACTGTAACACAGTAGTTACTCTCAGGGACCTTCCTAGGCATTGTAATCCAATTGGGTATTTCTACGGACCAAATTTCTGCCACATTTCAGTTTGTTTTCATAAAAGAAAAATAATTACTCTAGAAGGGTTCAAAACGTGGCGGGCAAATATCTGCTGCTGGGTCTGTGCAAGATGGGAGATTAGCCCTATAGATATGCTAGAAAAAAATAGCATTACTGAAGAGATTACAGATTAGGAAATTGTTGCCTTGTGACTAGATTACTAGTAAAAGTTAAGATTTTGAAAGCAGTTAGCAAGTTTTTGTAATGAAAATAAATTAAGTAGAAGAGTAAATACTTAATTACCAGCTCTCCAATATTTGCAGGGAGGGAGAAAATGCTGTCAGACAAGATACCAATTCCTCATCCTTGGTTCAAGAAGCTCTGCTTCTGCTGTGAACGCTTCAAAAGCTAGTTCACTTTTATTTACATACGTATGCAAAATTGACAATGTGATTTTTGAACTAACAAACCGATGGGATTTTCTGTGTGTGCAAGGGATCCCTAGTGTAAAGCTTTTAGGTGAGTCACTTCAGGGGCACTGAGTTTGGCAAATAAGCTCACTCAGCCAAAACAAAAAGCATACCCCTGCTCTTGGGAGTTCTCTCTACTTATTGCAACGAAGCCTGTAGCTTTTTCATTTAAGTAGTTCTGTAATTTCAGTCAGAATTTGATTTGTCCTGCTCCAAAATGAGGATTAGAAAGGAGGAAAGGAAATTGATCTTAAGATTTGTAGGTATAGTATTTTTGTCCTTTAGCTAAATAAAAAATATTACAGTCCTTTAGGCATCACAGTCTCTCAACAGATTGTTCATAGAAGCACAGAATTGTTTAGCTTGGAAAAGGCCTCAAAGATCATTGAGTCCAACTGTTTACCTGTCACTGCTGTGTTCATCCCTAAACTGTGTCTGTGACTTCTACTGTGAGACTCTGAGGCAATGAATTGTGGAATTGTGTGAAACTACACGTTCCAACTGGAATCAGACTTTCTTTTTACTTCTTTCATAGTAAAGATTGGAAATATATTAAGCACTGAATGGACTTGATAGTTTTCTTCCCAGCTTTGTCCAGTCCATCTCAGTGCAAAGAAACATACAAGCAGTTTTGCAGTTGAGGGAAATATGTTAAACTACAGAGGAACCGTGCAGGCATGTGTCTGTGATATAAGTGACTTGGTTTCTCCTTCACTTCCCTAGAATGTTTGGAAGTGGAAAAGTGAAATCTTACCTGGAGACCAGTGGCCATGCATCTTGAATTGTGTCTGGGTAGCAACACCTTTTTTAGTTGTCTGTAACTTCACTTCATTACATGCTTCTTAATAGCTGACTGGGTATGCTGGGCAGTTCATTTGTAGGCAATACAAAGCTGAAATGGATTATCCATTAACAACTCAGACCTTGTACCTGCTGGGTCACTTAGACCTGTCAGTGCAACACAGTTCTTTGCTAGAACTTGAGTAGCATTTCCAATTTCCAAGTAGTTTGATGTGCGCTGGGGTGAACACATTAGTGTCACATTCTTCTGGTGTTAAGAACTAGAACAATGAATTGAAATTTAATGAAAGAAGTTAATACCAACTTTCTGATATTTGTATATTAATTAAAGAGGCAGAAAGTGGTCTCAAATTGCATGTCTTTGTGTGTATCTAAGGGAAAGAGTGCAAGTGTCTTAATTTCTCCTCAGAAAAGGGGCAATGCTTCTAGCAGGTATTGTGGGTAGAAAACAAAGTTGTGTCTCAATTTTGAGATTACATGGTCATCCTTGGTCCTGTGATTCTCATTGCAACATTTTAACACCAGCTGCTTTCATGTGCATCTTTCCAGAGTTGATGTGTGCTTGTTTAACTGAAAAGTAACTTCTGTGTCTCCTCAGTTGGTGAATACAAGTGAGAACTTGAGCAAGAGTCGCAAGATCCTGCGCGCCATGTCCCGGAGGTGAGTGGCAGCAGCATGGGGCATTGGAGCCTGCTGGATTTAGGGGAAAGAAAGAATAGCAGCTGGGACTGCAGGGAGGTTTTAGGGAATGTTTAAACAGAATGTGTGCCCACATGCAGATGCTAATTTGTGTGTCTTCCTCTCTGGAAACTGCTTAGTAGAGGACAGGCTGTTGAACAGCACTGAAGGTGTGCAGTTTGGTCAGGATGATGTGGGGTCTTTAACATCCAAACCATGGTGAGGACAGAAGCAAGGTACAGTGAATCGCCTGTGGTGCCTTCAGATGCCACTCATTCAAGTTGGGAAAAGCTGTGCCATAAATCACTGCAGCATTGGATGAATTAGATGCCTGATGACATGGACATACCTGTTTAGCCCACACCATTGCCCTAGAGCAGCTAGTCAGGTTGGCTATGAGACACTCTGAGCTGGACCAGGTACTGTTTTGATGGCTAAAACCTTGACTTCTTAAGTGGATTTGCAGTTTAGCTATATTGTTTAATTAGTCTTAAAAACCCAGTTCATAGATTGTATTCCCAGTAGATACTTATCTCCTCACAACCCTTCCTTTATGCCCATTGCTAAAGGAAGTTGTGGGAACTGTCTAGTTACTTTATTATTTTGAGATTTTAGTTTTTCTTCAACACCATAGCTCAGTGAAGGTTTTAAAAAGCACAGGATTCAGGTATTTTTGCTTAACTGGAGGAGTAGGCACATACAGAGCAATGATCTGCCTTCTATGGGACAGGGGAAGAGGACCAGAGCTGCTACTGCTGAAATAGATTTAACAGGAGAGTTAAACAGGATTTTCAGGAAAACATGAGTAGTGAACTATTGAGTTTGGCCCTTTCTGCTTGTTAAGAGCTTTTTGAAAAGCACAGGGTGGTCTTGCTGAAACAGGGATGGTAAGATGGTGGTCGGGATCTAGAAACTGCTTTCATAAAAAAGGTGAAAAAAAACCCCTTGGCTTTTATTTTTTTAACTCTAGAGTAACCACAAATAAGTTGCTGCTGTCAATTATCATCATCCTGGAACTGGCCATCCTAGGAGGTGTGATCTACTTCAAGTTCTTTCGCAAGTGATGAACCTTCATGACCAAGATGAGCTTTTCCACTGCTGGGAACAGGATGAGCTATCTGCTCCCTTTGAGTGCCTGAGGGTTGAACTGAGTCATGAGACAGCACATTCAACTGAAACTGTACTGACACTTGAAAGGCAGAGAATGGGAGTAAAAAGAAACAGGCTTGAACTACTGGTAAGATTAATAAGAAGGTAATAAATATTTTATTGTCTCATTTTGTATATACTTAACTAAGTGAATAAATCTTGGTATGTAATAAAGTAGCCACTGATCAATGGAAAAGCTAGTTTATTTAAAAATTGAGAAGTTAACAGTATTTGCCACGTGTTGACAATCTATCCACTCAAGTGCCTCAGCAGAGCTCTATAGTGTCCAATATATCCAACACTTTGGGTTCTTAAATCCTCACTTGCTCTTCACTGTCAGATTCATCTGGAGAGCTGGGTGTTGGGAGCTGATCAAAAGCGATGTGTGCTCCTTCTCTTGTCTGCCCAAAGCACGTTGCTATCACATCGACCGCAAGGCGCGCAGTCGCCTTCACTGCCTCTTGAGAAGCTCCGAGCAGTGGATTGACTTCAACCATGTCTACAGCTGACAGCATCCCTGGGAAAAGGATTTGCAGCTTTGTTACTCTGACAAAGGGCACAGTCCTCTGCAATGGTTTATTCATAGCCTTTTATTCATTGTAGCAAGTTTGGTATTTGCGTTTGGGACCTACTCTACCCCTCAGATGAGTAAGACTGGCTCTCAAGTGAGGAAAGAAGTTATTGTTCTCAGATGCAAATTTGTGGTTTTAACTTGGTTCTTTCTCACATCATCACTACCTCACTCATTCGTGCTTTCAGCATTTAGGAAAAATGTTTGATGTTCCATACACATTTACGAGAGGAATATTTTTTCTCCCAGTCCAAAAATGAGGGTTTATAAAGTAATCTCTCTCATCTTGTATTCTTTTGCCATCCTATTCGTGAATCTATAGACTGTTGTCTGGTTGGGATTTTTTTAACTTTCTTTTACTGCAAATAATATTGTTTAAACATATGAAATAAAAACTTGATGGTAATAAGATGAAAAGTCCTCATATATTGAGTCAACTGCAATATATTCTATGACAGCTTGATTTGTTAGTCTTGAATCCTAGAATGGAACTTCAAACTATTTAAGATTGTTTGCACCCATTTTTGTATTCCAGATGCCCATTTTCACATCTCACTTCATGTGTTTAGGATTAGGGAACACTATTACACACTTCTGACCTCAGTTGTTAACATACTGTGAATTTTATTTTCTTTTGCTAAGCTGAAGTTGTTGATGGTTAAGCTGCTTCCAACACCAGTGGAATTGCCCAGCCACAGGACTTCTTTTTCCCTTACTGAAGGCAGATTTGACTTTGCAGGCACCTTTGCTTTGACTGCACTATTTATTTACACAGGAAAAACATAACCAGTATGAGCTCTGGGTAGTTTGTCCTGTCCTTGCTTAGCCCCATACTGCTGGTCAGCTCCTACCTGTGTTGTGTATTTCCTCTGTGATGTACATGCCTTCTCTGTAAGTTAATCCACCTAGAACAGGAGTCCCCGTTGCTGGAGCCAGTGAGGGATCAAAAGCATCAATGTCAAAACTCAGGTGAATTGGTCTCTGCCTCCTGAGACAGAATGAGACAAGAAAAGCAATCTTAGAGCCTTAAACTTTTTCTACATGCATTTCTTACTGTCCAGGCTAATCAGCATCAAGCTCCTTGGACCATGTCTCAAATTAAAACCACGAGGATTTAAATTAAAATCAGTGAGGATTTGGTTGAAGATAAGTACTTCAGTTCCACCATCTTAACTGGTATTTGTCATCTTAGTGGAATGATGTAGAGAAGTGTATGATACAATCCAGCCTTTTCTCCTTTTGTACAGAAAGCCAGGGTGAAGGCTGAAACACTGATGTGCATGGCAGCTAGGATGGAGGAAGCACCGAGCTCAAGGATTTCACTGAGAGTTCATCAAGATGAGCATTTTTCAGGTCAATACTTACAGGCTGTCTCCAAACCCTGCCATGTAGCCTAACTGCTGAAGTAGTAAAGGATAATCTCAAACCTAAAATGTTAGTTACTTACTACATAATCTGCCATCTGATGACAATAAACTGGACAGTGCTTGTCGCTCACATGAATTATTTAAGTGGTGACTGCATACTTCCAACTTACTGCACGTGCTCAGTAAGGAGAAGCATCTGGATAACCATCTTCTTTACTTGGCACAGCTGCAGCTAGGAAGGGTGAGCACACCTTTAGAAAACAGCAGCATGCAGCACATGTTCTAACTGCTGGGAGATGTTATTACCCTTTCTAAGTTACCCTCTCCCAGCTCCTAGACTAGCACGATGTGCTCCCTGACCTCGTTCCTTCCCCAGACTTGAACATGGGTGGCAGTAAGTGGGCTGCAGTAAGGGAGTGGTTAAAGTGAACTTTGCCAGCTGCACTGGCAGCCACCATCAGGACATCGTGTGTGAGCAGTCCAAGGAGGAAGCCAGCAAACACTTCCACCTCCCGTACCAACACCTCATTTCAAGTTACTGTCAAGGTGCTGTATGTATTTTTAAAAGTATAATGTGTATCCTGCACTCTGGGTTGATTCAAACATCTTGTCAAACTGCAGAAAATGCAGAACTACTTAACAGAACCAAACAGTATAAAACAGAGCCCCAACTCCAGTGAGTCAAGTAAGCTGTCTCAGCCATCTGCCAAGCACTGTGAAATGGTTCCAGTGCTGAGCCTTTCCTGTATGCTGGACACTGTCACAGTTCTGTACAGCCACCTTCCATCAAGCAACCTTCACTTCAATTACTTTCAGGAAAGCAGATGTTCAACAAGAGTAGTTTAAATTAGAGAATAGTTTGTTACCTGCCCATCAGTTGTTCAAAGGTTCTTTCCATAACTTTCTGAATTCCAAGGCGATCGATATCCCTCATGGAAAAGTACTGGATGTCAAAGTTCTTCAAAATATAGCTGTGAAAATATTTTTAAAAAACAATCATTACTGGTTTAAGCTGAAATCTAGCCACCCTTAGTGACATGATTTCAAGCTCATTATTTCAGCCTTTACAAAAATCATTTACTCTAAACCAACTTACTACTCAGCAGGATCCACATCCCTCAAACCAATGTACACGATATCAGATGCTGAAAGGCAGGGCTTTAGCCAGGAAAAGCCAGGAAGTTGTGGTACCTGCAAGAAAGGTTTGGTATTAGGTCAGTTTAATGACATAGCTAACAAAACACTATTTAATGCTTCCCTGAAAGGTTGTATTGATTTATAGCATCCTTTCTAAACAGAGAAACTTCTGCACTTGAGGGTTTGGCTGGTGTAATCAGTCCTTACCTCCTTTCCTACATTCAACTCAGGTAAAGTGATAGGACTTTATCTGAGTAGAATGTTAATGGATGAAGTGTTTAACTCTCCTGCATTTTACAGTTTGAAGAGGAGGAGGACTAAGAAGCCTGAATCCACAAGCAATAGGTAATTTTGCATCAGGGAGTGTAAGAAGGAATGCTAAAGCAGATGTTCAGATGTAGATCTCTTACACAGGGCACTCCATGGGGATGGCTCTGTAACTTACCCAGTACATTATGCTTAGGTGGAAGAATGAAAACCAAGGCACCTGTATCTTTTCAGGAGAACTACCAAAGTCATGTAAACTTACAAAAACAGTTTTAAAGAAAATTCAAAGTGGGAAGGTGCAAAAAGGAAAAACTAAAGGAGGGGGGAAAAGCAGGGCAAGAAGTTGGGGCTCCGCAGTGGGCAACATCATGCTGGCTTTTGATGCAGAATTGGAGTAGGTCTAGGACAGCAACTGAAGGATGATGAGGTTATAATTTTTCAGCTTTGGTATTTAAGTGTTCATGGTATGGAATTATAACACCATTCAGTTAGTAATACCTACTAATTTTAAGAGTGATTTAAATTAACTCAAATTTCTCTTCTTTTCCCAGCTCTGAAAATGGCTACAGCCAACACAGCTGTCAAGCAGCTAGAAGGTTTTGAGTCCCTCTTAGACTTCTCAATTACTAATTATATTCTAATTACAATATTGGATGTTTTTAAAGGTTAACACACCCTAAGCTGTATCTAATTACACTGGGGTAAATTAGCAGAGATTACAAAAGCATTTGCTACTCTAGGACAATGACATGAAACTTCCCCAGTCATAAATTAAGAAGAGGGATAAATGAAGTGGAGATCACTAGGAAAAATAAATTCAGATTCCAAAAATGAATTCTGCAAAACCCATCACCACACCATAAACTGAGCATAGTAATGATAATATTTCTAAATACTCTCTAGTATCAATGATTCAGTAGATTTAATACTGCAATTTCAATTACACCTCTTTGTTTGTAAATAAATAAAATTAAATGTATTAACTGCCTTTCACAGGTTCTTTGCTTTGTTTCAATGGAAAAGGAGTTGCTGATAGTAAAGCCTGAGGTGCAGGCATTTTCATGGGAAGGTATTAATAGCAGTTTGTGAGTTTGGATGGTTCCAGGAGCCCTGAAGCAGTCAGGAAAGGAGGATGATACTTTTCTTTTTTGTCCCATTATTGACTCAACTGCTGTACTGGATGACAGTAAGAAGGTGAGCCATATGCACTTCTGCACACATAAGGGTTAGCTCCAGAGCCAGAGGGGTATTAGGCAGACAAACCATTGTAAAAGGCACATTCTGCTACTGCTACAGAGCTGTCTAAAAATCATACTGTTGTAGAAGCCTTGTGGTACCAGCAGGACTGGTGTTTTAGAGGGGTTTCCCCCTGTAAACAGGAATACAATAGGGTAAGAAAACCCCCAAGTGACTGCACACACCTGTTTGTGCCCCTGCACAGCCAGGCCTTGTGTGAGTGCTTCTGCACAGGCATCCAGACTGCTGGAGTTGAGGTGGGCTTCTGGCAAGATTCCATAACCAGCACCATGCCTGAGCAGCTTCCCACTATGCAGAGCCTAATCTTATTCTTTCTTCACTACTGCTGCTTGCAGGAAAAGCCTGCTCCCCCACTAACCCCAGAAATCTCTCAGGCATTCTATTAACATGTCAAAAAAACCCAGTAATTGTAAAAAATTACTGCTCTTCTATGCTGCTCAAGAACTGGAGCTCAGCAGACCAATATTTCCTCCTTCCTCAGCTGTCACAGAACTTTAGTTTTGCTCTGTTCCCACCAAGCCATAAACTGTTCACCTTAGGCGAGCTCTAAAATTCAAAGTTTTCTTTCTCATCTCCCTTGATAAAGTGTGTACAGCTGTTGAAAAGAAAAAAACCATCACCACCTTTAACTTACAGGCAAGAAAGATGAAATACAGTAACCTTGTGTATTAACCCTTTCATGTTCAGGGGGTCTTCAAAAACACCCCATTAGTTTTGCATTACTTTGGCAATTCCAACACATTTGTCAAGACCACATAAGAATGACTAGAAAGAGTAACCTGTGTAAAAGCATCAAATGATTCTATTGACTTTTGGATGGAAATCATTCAAAAGAATCTGCAGGAGAAAAAGCAGAAGAGCTTTATGAGATGGCTGCAGTATTGCTATGCTTAACAGGAACTGATGTAGTGGTATCTTCAGTAGCCATACAGATGTAAATGTGCTTGTTCTTGCTTGGAAAGGGCACACCTCCAGCAACACAGCAGCCCAAATTTGCCAGAGAGAAACCAGAAATTTAGGAGTAATAACTAGCAATGCAGAGTGCCAGAATAAAGCAGTCAGGTTTTCTGCAGCTCCAGCATCCATTCTCAAGATGCAGTTGCTGATCCTGCTCTCACTCTCCAGCCTAAGCTTCCACAGAAGCAGATTGTTGGATCAATGTTCCTACTGCAGAGGCTTTGGCTGCTCACTGCACTGGTGCTGCAGGTCCCTGTACAGGGGGACACAGCCCACAGCTAAGCCAGGCAGGGTATGTAGGCCTTAGGTCAACCTAAACCTGACAGTGGCAAAAACGGGCCAGCACATTCCCTGTGCCCCAGGAAACAGCTCTTTTGGATAATTTGACCTCTTTCCAAGAAAAAGGCTCTCTCTTTAAAAGCTCACTGCAACCAGTTACAGCTGTTCTGATTTGTAATATTTACAGTAGAGCAAATGCCAGGGCAGCCAGTTAGGAGAGATCATACAGGAACAGCCCCTGTCAGGCCCCAAGGTTGTCAAAACATGGAAGAGCCAAACTAAGCAGAAGCAGCATGCAAGGTATGCAGGAACCAGCTGTTCCTGGAGGTGAGCTCAGCTCGGCTCTCACAGGCTGGGCTGGGGGGAGGTTCCTGCTCAGCTGGTAGCAGTGCTGCCATGGCCCAGCCTTGGCAACAGCCCTGCTCATGACACAGGAGCAGCACCACAGTCAGCTGCTGTGTGCAGCTCACTCTGCAGCCCACGAGGATGCAAACACAGAAAAGTGTTTTCTCATTCATGTTTCTAAGTGTGTCTGTATCTGTGTTTACATGGGTTCATGGCACTTGTACTTATGTGTGCATGTATGTGCACGTGTACTCACACAGTAACATATTTTTCCTTGTACTCTGATAAAAAAGATGTGCATTTGCAGCAAGTAAGAAAGGCCCTCACATCAGTATTGGTGCAATGCTCTGAGGTTGCCATGTAGGATAACTACAAACAGGATACTCACTTTATCTCGAAGCTCCCTCAGGAGAAATGAGAGAGGCTGTCCGTGGAGGCTTCCAGACTGAGTTGTGAGAGGTGTGTTGATATCAGCATGTGCATCCACCCAGATCACTCCAAGGTGTGGGCACTGCCGTGCGTGGCCACTGACAGAACCAAGTGCCAAGCTGGAAGTACAGTAACAAAGACTTCAGTCACCATTTCTTCTTCAGAACAACTATAAGAACAATGGGAGTCTCTCAGCTTCAGTCAGCCATGCCACTGCATTTCCACACACATCAGACATCTGTGGCAATAAAGGGAGCATCCCATACAAACCGCATGGCTTGCCACTGCCATGATTCCAGGCTACGGGGCTGTAGTGACAGAAAAGCCAGAGCTCTCAGCTGTCTCTGCTCTCACCCTTCCCATACACTTAATCTTCACCTGCTCTAGATACAAATGCTCCAGAAAATCTAGCCTTTGTTTATTCTAGTCATGGCACCTTCCCACACAATTCCTTCTTACATGCCCTACCATCTCCCACCAATTCTCAGACCAAAGGTTGGAAGAAAAGAGGGAAAAGACTCATGTTGTAAGATCTATTGCAAAACTGTCTGTGTGTAGGCATTACAAACTTATCCTGAGAGGTGATGGGCAAAAGAGACACATCACTAAACATTCAGCAGTAAAGAAACTGAGCAGTTCCTCTGATAACACAAACTTTCCCAAAGAGGAAAGCCTCAGTTGTGCGTCTACACAACTGATCACAGACCAGTCTGGAACTAAGCAGTACTGTCTGAGGAGGTCAGGTTTTTGTACCTGTCTTCTATGTTCCACCCTAAAAGCCCATCCCTAAGGTATTGCCAAGAAATGGCCCCCGAGTTGTTCCCCCAACTCCCTTGTTTTTTAAATTAAATTCTTGCACTCTGAGTGGCAACCTGCAGCATGAAGCACTAATTGTTTTTAGGCCAGCTCACCTGTGATCACCTCCTAAAGTCACACATCTGTGTCCAGCAGCTACTGCTCTGCTCACTGCATCAGCCAGCATCTGGCTGGCCAAGCCCACCGACCGCGGGTATAAAATCAGGTTTTTGTACAGTTCATCGTTGGGAACTGGAGTGAAATGCAAATCTCCAAAGTCGTGCACTTGGCATCCTGGGAACACAGCAACAAAAAGAGAAAGTGACTTACTTAAATACCTTCCCAGGGAAATGCTCAAATACAGTTGGGCAAGTATGAAAGGAACAACAGGAAAGGAACAGATCCATTTGACTATTTCCATGGGATGCAAACTGTCACAGCATTACAAATCAGAAAATTTAAGACAACACTATCAGCTTAAGCTAGCTTTAATTTGGCAATGAGCTATGCCAATTGTAAAAATTCACTTAGAGAAAGTTTGGATTTTTTAAAAATTATTTCATGATAAATTCTAACATGAAAAATTATACTCTGCACTGTTATCTTCCTTCCCATTTAGACAGATTGTATACAGCCTCAAATAAGGTCAATTGCTCAAAGATGCCGAGAACTACACATTTCACTAACTATAGCTACAGTTATTTTACATTTTCATGGCCCCAAAAATCCCAGCACAAAAGCACCAAGTAACAAATAATACAATTTTTGTACAGTACTTCCAAGCACCTCCATGGAGGATTCACTAGTGCTTTGTTAGGAGAACCTATCCATTTTCTCAACACAAGGTGTTCTAAAAGGCATTTTAATTCTAGGACTTTGATCCCAAAAGTTTTTGAGATCCTTTCATTGCCAGTTACAGCTTGACTGGCTGTTGAATCTGAAGAACATTCTGGGTGTAAACTCAGCCTTTCCTCTCAAAGTCTCAGTTTGAGACAGGCCTCTCTCTGCAGGCTCTGATGAGGGCAGTAAAGGCCCCAGGGTATTTACAGCTACACCAACAGTGGCTTAATAAGACTACCCTGAATACCAGTCATGCCTGTCCCCTTTGCTTCTCAGAAGCACGAGCCTGTTTGCAGTTCAAAGCATCCAGGCCACAGCTTGACATTTTGCCTTTAGCCATCCTGTGCTTAATGGGGCAATTTGAAAAATTTAAGGCAAGCCAACATGAAGAAACCGCCTACTTGGGGCTCTGGGTTCCTGCTTTATTTTCAGTAAGCCACTAGTGTAATGTCTAGGAAACTGTCTCTGTGAATTTGCTTGGTGGATATTGCATAAAAGCACAGTTGAAAAATATGTGACTTCTTTGTATTTTAAAAGGAGTTTTGACTGGAGAAATGAATGAAGGAAAGTTATTGAGTCACTAGTGCAGATTTGGTTCTGGGAGAGAGGCAAGCATACATTTTATAGCAGGGACAGAGGTGGGCAGATGTTGGGGTATGTGCAAATGAACATGGCAGCTGAGCACACCTGCTCAAGGAAGGATCGAATAAACGTCTTAGGAACCCTGAGAAAACAGTGTCTGCTGTGACTTAAAGCAGTAAGCAGGACCATGTGGAGAATATTGTGGAAGAATGGTTGAAGAACAAGAGACAAGTTGATTTACGGCAGCCTTCAGATGTGGAATTAACTAAATTTAGGACTCAGCCTAATCCTGAGGCTGACAAGGGCACTGTGCCCTTGTGAGTGATCATTAGAAAAACAACAAAATATTGTGATGAGTAAAGAATAACTAGAATGCTTGCTCTAACCGCAAGAATGAAAACTTAGGAGTTGGTGGTGATATGAGTGACCAATGGTGAGCTTCCCTTTTGCACTATGTATGAGCTTCATTACTGAGTGTATAAAAGATGTGACTAATAGAATAAAGTGGAGACTTGTTGACCATCATCAGATGTGTGCTTGTCTCCCGCTAATCCCTCTCCAACAGGACCATGAGAGACCAGTCCCTGCTTTGCACAAGGCCACATTGACAATACCTAATTAAGCAACAGGATGAAGGCTGTGGAATTTTGAGCCCATTTTGTTCAGACTTGAATGTGCTATCTGATCTCTGTGACCTCTATGTTTTCTACCCTCTGCTTATTCTGGTGCTGTGCAGAAGCAGAAAAAAAAAGCTGTGAGCTCCAAGATGTTCAGTAAATGTTAAAAGGACTTTGGGTTTTTTTTGTGTCATCCTGCATGTCTAGTTCTCCCATATATGCACACTACTACATATTCCAGTATTTCAAAGGATGAAAGTACGTGAGCATGCCTGGGAGACAAGTTTTGGAAGTAAGACTTCAATGGGTATCAAGACGATTTGGAGATACTCTTGTACAAGGGAATAATGAATACCTCTGGCATTTGTGTGAAATAATTCTGCAGCTGGGAGCCACGTGCAATGAGTTACACATTACACAATGCAAGTGCAATGGAAGAAAGGACTACAACTTAGGTTTTGCTCTCTCCTACAGGACATACAAACACATGGCAGTATGTTTACCCATTAAAGGATGAAAAACAACTTCCTTTAATTCTATCGCAAAGCTCCACCTTCAGGCCAACATAAAACGAAGATCCAACCATGCAATCATTCCTTGCACTTGAAGGAATCAGTTAAAATTCTCCAGGTTATGCTCAAGGCAGGCCACACATGGCAGATTCAAGCAAGTGTGTAGTAATTTCTGCTTTACCCTGCCCACCTCCAAGTACCCGTTGTAGGGTAAAGTCTTGGTTCAGCTTATGAATAAAAAAAAACATTTAATCCTTAGGATCACATCAGGTTTATATAGCTTAACACTTTTGTGGTGCAGAATTATGCAATCTTGTCTACTTTTTGAACACAGGGTACTCATAATTCCCTCTATTTTTTATAGAAAAGCCTAATGTTTGTTAAAGACAATAGATGCCTTCAGTTTTTTGTTACCATCTTCTAAAGTTCAGATAGGGCTCAAGAACCTTGTAGCAGTTTCTTTTCTCAGCTTTGTGCATCCCTTGTCTCCAGGCCCACTGTTTTTATGTGCTTGCAAAGGACAGCTCAGGTTTCCCAGGGTGATAAGGAGTGTTTTCAGCCAGCTATCCAAAGGCTATTTGATTAAGATACATTTAATCTCCAAAGTACACGCTAATCCATTACTCAAACATGAATATCTTCTCACTATTATTTCTTTTAATGGTGCCTAGTATTTTGAAAACTCGGATTAAATGACTGTAGGGCAAAGGGAAAGCTTAGTGAATAGCTAGTGCACAAAGAAATTCACAGTACTTAGATATGCCATGTATCCCGAAGTGTGGGAAGTGTATGTGCACGTGTACACAGTTTTTCAAATGACCAGATACTAGAGATGAAATCAACATGCACATTTGTCTTAATGGTACTGAACAAAGAAAAACAGTTAATACATCAAAAACTACTTCAATAATTTGACATAGCTTCTATTTAGAATATCAGCTTTTAGTCTAAAACTTAAAGACCTGAATTGTTTTCCATTTCATGCACCTTCTTGCACATAGACTTAAGTTTATTTCTTAAATGAAAGCTCTCTCAACCACATTATATATGCAGAGAAATTGCTCAATGGATATACATATTGTACTGCTGTGCAATCTGGGGGGTTATGCTGTTATTTAGCCATTAGTTAAAGATTTTATAACCTACTTCACCAAGCAATATCCGCTTACTTTCTTTGGTAGCTGGGACACCCTTTATTTTATAGAGATACTAATATTTATAAACAAAACAGCTTTTTAAAGCAGCACCAAAAGTTAACATGAAGAATATAAGGGGCCTTTTAAAAGGCAGCAGATTCAAGTTCTGAAAGGAAGCAAAATCTATGGGCAGATAGGAAAGACAGCTTCCTTACACTCATCAGAAAGCAAAGCATCCACAACATTTGTCAGTGAAGCAGACCAGGTCTAGCCAGGATTAAGGTTCTTTTAAATTGAAACATACCATAAATACCATACAGCACTTAAGGAGTAAACAGCACAGACATTTTGCAAGTAACTAAAGAATAGGAAATTAACTGTGATCAAAAGTCTTTTGTTCACACTTTCAAGCCCTAACAGAAATTATCTTCAAATGAAAAATATGTTTGATTCATTAGTCAGTTAACAACGCAGGAAATTTATAACCAAATAAATACAAGTCAGCTCCACCAACACTGGCTCAAGCAGAGATCCCTTTTTGAAGTGAGGAAGACAAAAAAGCAGGCCTGAACAATCTATTCCTGTTACAGAAGCTTGAAAGAGATACAAGGGAGATAAAGGTGTCAGTGTGAGTAGGAGCAGGCAGTACAGTTACATAACTGACACGTGTATGTGCACTGCAGTGCTGCCAGGAGGAACCACCAGCGGCCAGAGGCAGCACCTACAGCTCAGGAGTGCAAATCCTCCCAGGTTCAGTGCTCCCTGTGCCATCAGGGGTGCCTGGGGGCACATTTCAGCCAAAAATTAATAGATTAGCTTAAAATAGTTTGCACACTAGATCATTCCTAGGTTGATTTCTTTTGACCAGAACAAGTTAGGGAAAGATCACACAGGCATTCAACCTGTAGACCAGGGGATGGAGAGCTGTCCTTTATCCAGCCTGCACAGCCAGAGCCTTACTTGTATCAGGTGGAAGACATCCCCATTTTCTCTACTTAGGAGCCTTGGACTTAAAAAAACCAAACCCAAACACACCCCCCCCCATCAAAAAAACAAACAAAAGAACAAAAACCCAACAAAAAACAAATCCCACCAAACAAAGAAATCCCAACAAATCAAGTATAAAGTATATACTTGAGAAAACAGTTCTCTGCATTCTGCATGCCTTTTTAAATAAGCTATTAATGTATCATTCATGCTTACTCAGTGATGCTTATAACTGGGACATGTCTTTTAGCAAGTTATATGACAAGTCTGAAGTTCACTTCCTATCATAAGCAAAATACACACAGTAGCCAGCAGAAATTACTACAATAATTTCCCTGCACAGACTTAAGAGAATTTTCTTCTGTAAGAACAGGCAGCTCACATCAGGTGAAACTGAATTGGAAAATATCTGGGCAGCAGCAGGGAAAGCCTCCCCCACATTCTCCTCTACCAGGAAATTGCACCAGCAACAGAAGCAGCAAGCTGATAGGAGATTCAGTTTTCCGAACCCAGGCTGTTTGCTGACACTGCTCCATGGCACACTCCTATAATAAATATAACAGTCCTGCAGGACAGCAAATGGGAATTGGAACAAAAGCACAAGGAACGTGTGACAGAACTGATCTCTCAACACTGCCAGTTTACACTGGGTATTTGTGAACTGGACATTAAAAAACCCCCCCAAAATATAAATTAATGGGGAAAGTAAATCCTCTTCTGGGTGGGCTACTGTCAAAGGAATCTGGAAATCCCACAGTTACTAGTCCTTCTTTCATACTATGTTATAAAAAGCTGCTCACATGAAAGCATCGCTCCTGCAAACTGTTTTCTCAGATTATAGCACCATTTACTAAATCGCCACAAACAGAAAGGCTTTTTGGGATGCAATGACTATTAAGAACAATGCTGATAGGCAAACTTAACATTTTATTTCCCATGAATGACATCAAGTCAACATCCTTTTTTTCAGTATAAACCCATTGGCTTATGGTGGGGACTTTGTAATCCTTTCTCAGACACACTGTTGAAATATTACACAACTGCAAGCAAATGATTCAACTCATTATGACCAATGCATTCTGAAGCTTTTTTTTCTTTTTTAAGGGTAGTTTTAACCCTCCAGAATTATCCAGGACACGTGTGTGTGTTACAACTACACAAATGAAGTACATACTTTCACTTTACATGAATAGGAAATTAGGCTAGCAAGGTTTCCACTGCAAGAGATCAACTTCAGCAGCCTAATTTAATCATAACTCTCTTGCTACGAAGTTCATTACATAGCATCTGCTTCTCTTTAAACTGAATAGGTACCTGCTGGAAGAAATCTACTGGATACATAGTTGATGTCTCAATAGATACCTGTCAGCTCTAAAATTTCACTTTCTAAAAGGCAAGCTCTTGTCTGAGCCATTCCCATCCTTCTGTTTGAAATTTTGAAAGGTCTGGTTTAAGACAAAGTTTCTGTAACTGTATATATTTAAGAAGCTTCATCTCCTCCAAAAGCAACAAGCAAACCCAATTCCAATTGCTCCCCAAGCCTGTAGTCAAGTGAGCCAAAAAATATTTTTCCAACCCCAAATCAAGCAGCCACCTGATTTCCCTTTGAAAATGGCTTATAACTGTAATCTCTTATGAAATTCAGTGCACTTGACCTTAAGAGGTCTTCAAAAACGTCAGCCTGAGGTGTTGGGAAACATTTGCACTGTGGCTTGCATCAGAGAGAAGGGTGTAGCTATGGCGTCTGCCACCCACCAACAAACCCTGCACGTGTTCTAATTCCCTTCAAAAAAGCTCCACCCAGACACAGTTCCTGATAACAAGAACACAATGGGGCACCTCTCTAGCCAGGAGGGGCACAGTGCCAAAAGAGCTTTCCTCAACAAGCACCTTGTGCCTTAGGTTGTTACAGAAGTAAGTTATTATATTAGTTAACCCAGGCAGGTAACATTTGAAAGGAAGGGAGAGCAGAATATATTAGAGACTACTGAAATTCTCTTCCTCCCTCAACCAACTGGGAGAAACTAGCATCTGACCACTTTACTTCTTCATATACAAATGAAAAATCTAGTGGGTTGTTGGTCTGTGGGTGAGGGTTTTTTGTATTTACCTTCAGTGCTTCATTCCCTGCTTTTCAGCTGGTGGTGTTACAGCAGAAATTTCCACCTGTCATCCAAAACCAGTCCTCTATCCCATATGCACATAAGCACACACCTGCATAGGTCTCTTGGTCTTTTGAGTCCATGGTAAGACATGGGACTAAAGTTTCAAATGAGAAAGCAGGAATAGATCATGTGCACTGTAAAGCAGATCAAACCCCAACTCATTACCTAATTTTCCCTCTGTCATCTCCCTTTGCCTCCCTCTAGTAACTCCACTCCTTCAACAGAATTAAGTTAAAAAAATAAACCAGGATGTGATCTAAATGGACTCCAATCCAGAGACCATTATATAGATGCAGAATTTCAGGAAAATCATGTATTAAAACAAATGTTATAATATGAAAATATCTAGGATGAAGGGTATCATTATAAATTAAAAAAAAATACAAAACCCCCAAGAGCTCTGTTCATTGGTCCTTGAGTCTAGTCTCCCTTTATTTAAAGATTAGGAAAAATAATCAGTTCAGTTTTACCTGACCTCCACCAGCATAGCTTTATTTTTAAAGGTATTTAAACTAAACTGACACACAGAACAATTGGAGTTAAAGCACCAAGTGACATTTACCCCAAATTCACAAAGATTCTTTTAAAGCCAATTTCATTGAGTGCAACCTCGAGTATGCACCAGCCAAATGATAGAGGGAAAAACAAACATCAAATCGATGGCTGACACAAAGCTTTTCATTCCAGAGCAGACTGTGTACTCCATCAGCATGGAGAAGGGAAGAGAATATCAGAACTGACTGCAAGCACTGCTCTGACTCTACATCTTCAGTGTTGGCATCTTCCCCCTGACTTCCAAGGCTCCTTGTAATCATGCAATTACGGAAGGTACACATTGGAAAGGATAAACCACAACTGCTGCGCACAGCAGAGCACACTCCCCGGGGGAGCTTGGCCTCCCCAGCTCAAGGCAAGACAGCCAGTGAGGTCTGCTGGGAAGAAACAGCCTAAAAACAGCCTCCGTGGAGGCCTCCTCAAAACAGCTCTCCTCCAGAACCCCAGCAGGGCTCCTTCTGCCTGCCAGGTCATCAGAGGCAGCTCCTGGCTGCCTTCCCTCACAGACTAGAGCAGCACCTGCCCTCGATGCATTCTGACAACTGGCATAATTTCAAAGACCCATTGCAAACGCCTGTTCAATCAGCCCCTTTGGCTGGGCTTTGATTTTTGACAAACCACTGGTCTTTGAAGGTAACCAATCATGGCTAATCCACACTTGAGAGGTAAACAAGAACAGCAGAGTCTCCTGGATCTTTATCTCTGTATAAATAAAAAGATGTAATTAAATCTAGTTCCAGAAATAAGCTGCAGTACTACATAAGTATGTTGTCCTGATATTATTAAACAGAAGTGTTTGGGCATGCTTGTGTCTAATGGAAAGGAAAGAGGAGAGGATTGCCATTTAACTATTCTGTTTCAGGGGAAAAGGTGGGGAGAGGGTGTTCCTGGACATGAAAAACACATTTCTATTTTTGCCTTGTGGGAAGAAGTTAGTCTGAGCTCTTTATGCTATATCTAAACTGATTTTTGTTCCCAATAATGTTTCTAGCAAATGACACTTAGCTTTGACAGTACTAGCACCAGATGTGATCAGAAATAAAAACGTGAACAGTAGCACTTCTTACCTTAACAATGTAGAGATCTAACTAAAAAACATGCTGCTTAAATGCCAGCAGTTATTTAGAATTTTGCCTGTCTCCCATTTCATGAACAGCAGAAAACATAACTTAAAAAAGCCAGATCTTGATGTTATCTATAGAACAACTTTAGACTTCATAGGAATTCTAGAGATAGAGATATTTGACTGGCTCTACTAATGTCTTTACAAGTGTAAAACACTGAGTTTTGAAGATAAACAACTGAGGTAAAAGCTAGTGCAAAAATAAAGCTAGAACCTATTCCAAGAATTCAAAAACCCATTCCTGACAGATCTTGTTTCTAACATGTAAATCCAATCTTAGTTCAAATACAGGGCAAGCAGAATGGTACAGTCTATCAAATTCTTCAGGGATACAGGAAACTCTTTAAACACATTTACTGGATGGACTGATGAACATTTTTTTTCCCCAGTTGCAGCTGTAACTCTTGTTAGTCCAGATCTGCTGAATCCCAGGACATATACTTATTTTATGCATAACTGGTGCATAACTAAAAAACTTTTTCTTCCTTCTAAACTCTTTACTGAAGAAGATTTAGGTGGACAAAGAAGAGATGTGTAGAAGCAGCTGCCTCATGATTTAAGATTGATACTAACCATATGAGCTTTCTTGGTGAAGAAGCAAGCTGCATTGCTATTTCTGGCAGCAGATGTCAATAGGAGTCCCACGGTTTTGGGCAAAGCAGCAGCTTAACTCCAGAGACACAAGGATTAACAGCTGCACTCCTCTTTTAGGGCAGGTTACTCCTTTCTGCATCACTACAATGACCACAAGAAACCATTCCTGAGAGATTTTTTTCTGGTCAAATCAAAGAATGGCGATGTGCTGCTCATTCTCTCTGACAAGCACACTTACACTCTGTTTGTAAGCCACGTGTCTCTGCAGTTCACCAACCTGCAAGCCAGCAACTTGATCCAAACTTTGCTAATCCATTCTACAGTAACCCAAATCCAAGACTGACTAAGCTCAGCAACCCAGCTGCAAGTAGTTCTAAATAAAGACCACAAAAATTGAATACAACAAGCAACAACAGTCAACATGCAGGAATGAATACCTGGGAAGAAATCTTACACTAAAGTTGTTCCCATGCCAGCAGTGACTTGGAGCACAGGTGCTCTAAGTCACCTCAAAGGCTACAGTAAGGCACAGTAGCTATCTATTAAGTACAAAACTGAGTAAGGCCTTTCTCTTCTCAAGTAAGAAAGCTAGGCAAAAAATCTGGATTGAAGTTTGATCAGATTGTCTACCAAATCTGCAGCAAACAAGAATGGCCCAAGAAATTCTCACTTTAAAAGACTTCATACTTTGCACCTTCAGTAGCTCACACGTCTGCCACCTATTTTCCCCACTCCTAGACAACAAAAGTCCAAAAGCCTCCACATACTGCACCCATTTCTGTTTACTGTAAAGAGCAATACACAGCCCTACATGCTTTGCACCCTCTTCTCCCATGCCAAGGAGTTGTGAGTCTCTTTCCACACGGCACTTTTACTTCTTTGGCAAGATGTCCTTTGAGGTGATAATATTTTAGTTTCCCTTAGGAGAAAAAGCAAAGCCAGAAGACAAACATTGCCAAGGTGAATAAAAACCCCCACAAGCAGAGTAAATTATATTTTAATTTACTCCTGCTAGTCTTGCACACCCGCTGCTTTTGGCTTGGGACATGGACTCCTGCTACAGGAACTCCTCCTGGGTACACCTCGAACTTCTACCAACAGGTAACAGTGTTCTCTCTGCTTCTAACAAGGGGAAAAAAGTCCAGTTGGTGGCTCAGATGCACCTCTGACAGTCTGGTACAGACTAGCAACAACATCTGCCTCTGTGCTCCCTCCTCGGATTTCAGCCTAAGCATAAACAAGCAGTTCACAGGCAGTCATGACTTGTGGCGGCCAAGAAGTTACTACACCATGTAGGTATGGTCACAGAACTTTTCAAGAGAGGGATTTCCCCCAAAAATAGAAATTGGAATATTAGCTCAGAACACCACAATAGGACTATGAAAGAACAGAAATTAGGATAGGGTCAAAGGAACAATAAAATTCCCACCCCTGCCCCAAATACACCAGCCAGTAAAAAGCAAAGTGCAAACAGAAGTTGAGTGTTTTCATTCCTTCTGATACAACTGGAGCACTATCAACAAAAGTCTTTACATAAGGCTGACAAATATGTCAAGAGCCCTGTGGCTGCTTCATATTCAAAGTAACAAACAAACATAGTATATGCATCTTACTACCCAAATGCTACCTTTTAGAGGACCCTCCAGAGCACCTTTGTTTTATACAGGTCGAGTCGAACTTGAATGAAACATGAATACTTGAAATTAAGTAGTTGAAATGAAACTTGAATGGAACATGAATCAATGAAAACTTTAAATAAATTAACACTTCAGGCTAACAGAAGAGGCTGACCACCAGAAATCTCTTCCACTTGAAAGATGGTGAGGGCAATTTTTAGAGTTACTGTTAATGCAGAGGAATACTGACTCTTTCCCTCATCTGTACTTCTTTACATGGTCCAGAATCCAACCTCACTCTTGTACTGGGAAGCATCATTCCACATTTCATACCTTGTTCGAACTTGTAATGACAAGGGAAATCAAGTTTATAGCATTCTTTCATATCCAAGCAGGTAATGAGGGCATGTAACAAACACTTTTCATATGTGATGCCTAGAGAGGCTAGCTGGAACAGAGGCTAGACAGTGTTAAAGGTATACACAGACCTCATGGTCACAAATGCTTCAGAACTAGCCAATACAAATGAAGAAGCTCTGTATCTTAGACAAATGTTATCTCTTTTTAAAGGAGAAACCTGGTCAGCTGCAGTCTAATTTGCCTGCTCCCAGAAAACAATCAAGAATCCATGAAAGCTATTAATGCTTCTAATAAAACAGATAAACAAAATATCCAAATTAATAGTTAGAATCATACTGCAGCTCCATTCTTACTGTGGCCTTCTTAAAAGTATGAGCAGAGAATTCATAGTGTTAGAAAGACAAAGAAAGCAGCTCAATTTTTACTGCCAGTTCAGCATACCACAGGACTCCAAATAATGGCAGTATGACAATAGTACTGCAGCCAAAGCTATCCTGGCATCCCAGGGAAGAAAAATAAACAGCCTACACACAAAAACACTCATTTAAGTTTCCATGAACAAATTGGTACAGTACAAAAGGCTACATGGCAGCATCCTCCTCCAGCTACCACTCTCCCCTCATGCAAATTGTCTTTGCACTGTAAAGCAGCCCTCTGTGCATGCTGGGGACTGTCATCCTTTCGGGATGGGCCCTCACAGCAGAACTTGCTCTTAAAAGGGTTGCAGAGATTTAAGCAGCAACAGACATCAACACCACCTTAAAAAACAAACCATTCCCACTCCAGTGGAAGAACTTCCCAGCAACAGGAAACTGAAACTGCAGAAGGAAGAAATCCCAGAGCCTCCAAAAATCGTAAGGGAACAGCAAGAAAGTATCTCCACATGCATTACTGATTACTGAGTGAACAACTTATAAGAAACTACGCAGTGAAAGTATTTTTTAAAATTAGTTTAGCTTGCTTCATTTCTAACCCCTTAACATTTTGATACTGGAATCCAGAAAGGGCTTGAACTTCCCTTTGTTTCTACCTTCTTTCTACAACCCCTATTGAAGGGTCAGGCAAACGAGAGGGCTCTTTCTTCTAGCTTTTAATTTTGTTGGGTTTTGTGGGTTTGGGGTTTTCCTCAAAGAACTCTTACAAAGTGGAAACATTAGCACTGAACCACTTGAAAGAGAACCTCAAGCCTTCCAGTATAAAATTCTGTTATTAATACAAAATAATCTCCTGCCCAAGTCTTATTTAGAAGAGCGTCCTCTTGTGAAACCTATCAATTTGTTAGTTTCAAATAAACTTAAGGCTCAGTAACTATTCCAGTACAAAGACTTCTTTTAGATGCCCTCCTCCACATTTGCTAAGATTATAGATCATGTTCACTAGAATTCAAGTACTGCCAAGGATGGCAAGTATCTGTACTTTGCACAAAACAAGAAAGGAAAAGAATATCTCCTCATTTGGCTGCCAACTGGGACTTTGCAGCTTGTGAATCATAAGATATGCAGGATAAGCCTACAGGGATGCACAGAACAATTGCTTCTGTTTTGAAGAGTTCTTACAATTCAGAATAAAATTGCTAGAGGGTTATTAGGCAATTATCTCTGCATGCATCTAAACTCTACTGACACTAACCACCCAGGGAACAAATACTGGTTCTTTCTGTGGTCCAGCCCTGCAATCCATCCCCATCACACCGTATTCAGTAACACTTTTCAGATTAAAGATTCTCCAAGACACAGTTCAGCTTTACAAGTTTCTATCTCTCCTGCCCTGTTTCTAGTAACTGTAGTACAGCTTTCTGCAGGTCTCAGCCTGTAGAAGTAATAGATGTGAGAAACTGAATCACAATTAAGTGCATGGGTTTGCTTGCACAAAAAGACCAGAAACAGCCCGTTCACAGGGTAGCATGTGCAAGCATTTTCAAAGACTTCAGACAAGACCTCATATATAAAACTGAGGACTTCTCCGGAAAATTCTGAATTTAGTCACCTAGAATAATACAAATCTTTTAGGAACAAACTGGTAATGAACACAGAAGAAAAAAAAAAAAAAAAAAAAAAAAAAAAAGAGAGAAAAAGGCAAAGCCCATACTACGTGATACCGCGAGGATCACAGTTACTTGTCTGGATGCCCTGAGCGCACTCCGCGATCCGAGCGGCCTCTCGGTGCCCGGCTCTCCCGCAGGCAGCACGGCAGCAGCGCCCGCAGCGCGTCCCGCTGTTCGGGGCAGCCGGAGCGCATCGCGGCCGGGGGGCCGGGACAGCGGCCGCTCTTTGTTCCGGGGACCCCCGCAGGGCCCGGTGCGGCTCCTCCCGGTGCGGAATGCGACAAGCCTCTCCCTGCCGACACCGCCGCAAGGCTGCGGGCATCGCCGGGGCACGGTGCGTTCCGTGAGTCACCAGCGCAGGAGCCGTCTCCCCCCGCCCGCAGCGAGCGGCTAAGCCACGCTGCCCCGAGACGGGAGAGGGGGATGCGGGCAGCCTGCAGCCCCCCCGCCCCGCTGTGCTCACCGAGCCCGGCCAGCCGCTCCACCAGCCCCGCGGCGCGGAGGGCAGCGGGCCCGTGGTCCACTCCCCGCCGTTTCTGCGAGACAAAGAGAGGGGGAATGTGTCAGACGGCGCTGCCCGCAGCCAGGTACGCAAGCCCCGCCGGGGAGGGGGAGCCGGGGCAGCCGGGCGACCGCGGCACCCGGCGCCCCCCGCGATGCCCACCTGGCCCCTGGAGAGCGGGGCTCCCACCAGCGCCACGGAGTGCGCCCGCCGGCGCGGCTGGAGCGCGGCGTCGGGCTGTGCGCGGAGCAGGCGGGCGAGGGGCCGGCGCAGGGCCATGGCGGGGCGATGCTGCCGCACGCCGCCCGCGCCCCGCTCTCTTCAGCGCTCCGCACCGCCCCCGCCCCGCCCCGCCCCGCCCCGCTCCCCTCACGCCCGCCCGGGGTTTTTCCACTGCGGCCGCCGGGCCCTCGTGGGGTCGCCGCTCCTTCACGGCCTCCTCCGCACCCCCTAGGCCGAGGGCAGCCGGTGTCGCACCCGCCGCGCTCGCAGAGCAAGCGGCAGTGCGGCCGCGCTCCCGGGCTGAGCACACCGAGCTCCGAGAGCCGCCGAGCGGGGACGCTGCTCCGCGGCTTTCTGAGGAAAAACGGGTGACGCTCTTCACCTGATGACCTTGATAAAGCATCGAAGAGCCACCTCTCCAGCACCTGCCTCGAATACTGATCTCGGAGCATTGTGGCCTGAGACGATTCTCAGGTCTCCAGCTATTCCTATCCGAGATACATTTGAAGGAAGATTAACAAATGATTTAAAACCAAGTGAAAGTCCCCACCTTTCCCCTGCTGAGACAAGGCAACGGGGCTCCCACTGTCAAATGTGCAGTCCTTATGAGCCAGCTTGAAAGAAAGGCTGACAGTTCATGAGATGACAGGGCACAAACATGGTTAAGCAGGGACTTGCCAGTGACACACACACAAAAATCCAAGCATACTTTAGCTTTTTCATCTTAAGATTTCCAAGTTCTCCTCCTGTCTCTGTATCTCAATAACTCCCCATGTCTTGTTAATGCAAATTACTGTTACCACTCCTCCAGGAGCTCACATTTCTTTTCTGTGTTGTCGTCAAGTCCTGTTACTGACCTCGCTGTTTGCAGTGCTTTTACCTCTTCTACACCCTACTCTGATTTTTCTTTCCCTTTCTCCCTGTCCCCACCTCTGAAGCTGTCATACCAGATGTCATAACTCCAGTTTATTTACTTCAGCCCTTCTCACCTGCCATTTCAAACCTTTCTTCCCTCTTTTAAAGACTGTTTTCAATTTATTGGGCTTTTTCCACTCTCAACTCATTGATGAACTTCTTTCAACCTCTTCTGAACTTCAGTCTATTTCTGCAGTTCATTGTCTGCTGTTACTTTTTCCCCTCCAGGCCAGCTCACATTTCCTCTTCAGAGCTCCAGCCCATCCCTCCACCTGGTCTCTTGTGTCATAGTGAGATCCTGGACATAATGCACAAGACTTCCCACGGACGGCAGCCACCAGCCACTCCTCCAGGCAAAGCAAAGACCTCGGTAGTGATGCTCTCATGCTCCTTGGTTTTTCATATTCCTTAAGAGTCCTTTGCTGCCCCTGTGGGAACAAGTTAACAGGTTTTTTTTTTTATATAGTATCCACCCAAGAGCTCTGAAGATACCATGAATGAAGTAAATTGCCCACAGAAAGATGGCACCTGCAATTAAAGCTAACACTCACTCAAAAACTGTGGGAGAAGGGAAAAATAGAAAGGCCAAAGGAATCAGGATAGCAGTTTGGAAGTCACAGCTGTAGTTTTATACTACTGCCACATAAGTCACATGAAGTAACAACTGAAATGCATTAAAGAAAACACAATACAAAGACTCATTAAGTCTGTATGTAAAGCCAAGTCTCCAATTTATCATGTATTTAGATGGCGAGGGACCAGAAAATTCTGCTTTAAACCTTGGGGAGAAAAAAAAAATCGAAAGAGCTTGTAGCTAAGCATGGTACAGACAAGAAAATACATTTATGTAGCTGCAGATGGTAAAGACAAAGTGGGGAAAGAGAACCTTCTGGAGAAGGTTGCATGGAGAACTCATAGAAACCTTCCAGTATCTCAAGGGGGCCTTCTGGAAGCCAGAGAGGGACTCTTCATCAGGAATTGTAGTGACAGGAGAAGGAATAATGGAAAGAAGTGAAATTTAGGTTAGATATTAGAAATGTTTTCCTCTGATGGTGGTGAGGTACTGGACTGTTGCTGTGGGTGATGAACAAACGACATGAGACCTCGTTATAAAAAACTGTATCTGACTCTACTTTATTAAAACAATTGCCCTCTTTATATACCTTTTAGAACAGGCCACTCTCATTGGTCAGAAGAGTGCCAGAACTCTTCTAACCATTGGCCCAAACCGATGGATAGAGACAAGTCCATCCCACAGAAAAGAATGCAAAACATCACTCTCGTTACAATAACACTCGGGATGTTTATGTCAAGTCTGTGGGAACAAGGTCTTCTCAAACCCAAATACCACGAAGAAACTGAGTTCAGAAACTCAGAAACCTCAGGCCTAGAAAACTAGACTACACTGGACCAGGTTGCTCAGGGAGGTTGTGGATGTCTCAACCCCGACAGTGCTCAAAGCAAGGTTGTATAAGGCCTTGAGCAACCTGGTCTAGCGTGAGGTGTCCCTTTCCAAGGCGGGTGGTGTAGAACTAGATGATCTTTAAGGTTCATTTCAACCCCTTAACATTCCCTGATTCCATGAAAACCCCTGTCTCTTCATCATGGCAACAGACACATGCAGCACCGCTAAACCCCGTGCCCTTTAAAACTCATAAAGAGAGGAAGCGAGAGATGAATAATCAACACGTACAAACCGCAGGAACTGCTGACGTCATCGGGATTAGGGAAAGACGCCTGGCGAGGCAGAACCGAGCGCGACAACCCAGCGCCAGGCAGCCTCCCCGTGCGGGCGGAGCGGGCTGCGGCAGCGCCCGGCAGGCGGCCCGGGCAGGCGGCAGAGCCGGCCGAGCCTCCGTCCCCCGCGCCAGGCCCCTCCCGCGGCCGGCCGGCGCGGCCCCGCCCGCGCGGCATGGCGGAGGAGCGCCGGTTCCGCTCGGCCTCGGGGGTGCCGATCGCGCTGCGGCGCCGCCAGCACAGCGCGTCCTGCCGGGAGCTGGCGGTGCGCGGCCCCCGCCTGCAGCTGCGCTCGCTCAGCGCCGCCACCTCCGCCGTCTGGCTGGCGGCCTACGGGCTCTTCGCCATCAGCGAGGTACCGGCCCCGCCGCCCCGCCCGGTTCCCGGCGCCGCTCGGGCCTCTCAGCCCGTGTCCCCCGCGGCCGCGCGTGTCCCCGAGCAGCCGCGGCCGGGGGCGGCCGGAGCCCGTGGGAAGGCGCTCGGCGCCACTGCGGGGCATCCCCGCGCCCGGGGACGCCGAGCTGATGGCGGCGAGGTGGCAAAGGGACAGCTGTGCCAGCCTGAGGGCCGCGGGCTGCCACCTGCATGCCCCGGTGGCTTCTCCGGTGCCTCTGATGGTTTGTAGCGTCTTGACAGATAGGGTACATGTACGTCTGGGTGCTGAGTGATGCCTGGCACATGCCTGTGGGTCCAGATAACACGTGCCCACTTGGAGAGATAAGTTGTGAGAATCTGGAATTAAGGAGGAATGGAAGAAGGTGAATGATTGTTAATACCCAAAAGGAATTTTTCTTAGTGACTCAGAGAGCACTGCACCCTGAATGTAATCACTTTTCACAGCTGAGGCAGGAAGATGTTTGCAGTACAGATTTCAAAAGCTGCTGATTTCTAAACTAATGCTTTTGGATTTGTCAAAAACTGGACCCAGACCAGTTGTGTCCACGCTGAAGTCAATAGCTTGACCAAAGAAGCTGGTCGCTGTGATCCATGCTTTGACGGTTGCACATCAATTTTTTGCAGTAATCTTTCCTAAGAAAGGAAGATGGAGCTTGCATTATAAGTCAGTTGTCAGGAGTCACGTAGGAGAAGATGGTTCATGTTTGAGTTTCAGTTTTTACATAGCATACACCACAGTCAGTGGTTACCACCCACTGCCCTCCTGCTTGCCCTTACACATGCTCTTGGAGCCTTTGTGCAAGTGACTGCAATTCTGCCTTTTGCCAGGAAATCAGGTCTGAAAGTCTCTTGTCTTTTTGTGGACTTCAGTGTCTGTACTTCATGACTGTCTTTTTACCCCTGTGATAACCATCTTCTGGAGAAGTGCTGTGTACTTCCTGAAGCCATGGCTTCTTGAGCTCACACGGTGGTACAGGCCCAGCTTGAGTGGTAGGGCTGTGCAGTTCTGGTTCTTTAGGAAGGGTCAGTTGTAACTCGCATTCATCAGTAGGTGGCCTGGAGTTCTCTAAAACATGTCCCAGAAACAGGTTGTAGGTTGTGGACCTTTAGAATTTATTACCAGGTCTTCAGATGACTTACTGGTGTCATCAGTTATATATTAAAATGTAACAGCAATCCCAAGATTGCAGCATGCAAAAGACATTGATCCTTAGACAAAGTACAGGGAAAAGCAAATTTTTCTTTGGATTGGTATTTAAAGCAAGAAGAGGGTGAGGTTTGAACAAGTTTTGACTGGCAGTTCATAATAAGAAAACCACCAGGGCAGTGTTTTTCCTGAAGGAGGGTTTCTCACTCTGAGAATCCACCCTTGGTTCTTGTAAACATTTCACAACACTTGTCAGTGACATCATCTTTGTAGAAGTTGGTATAATACACTCTCATTGATATAACTGACTTGTTTGGGTTGAGATTTCTGCATTGAACTTGGAAGGGAATAGAATTTTCTTCCAGTTTTCAGTTTCAGCTCACAGTTCTTTCAACTCCCAATACTGCAAAGACTGATTTAAACCTCATTACATATATATCAGCCAGCCAGGTGAATAAAAGGACTTTACCTAAGTAAAAATCCTTTGCACCTGTAGCTTTAATACACAATTTACTGTGCAATTTTACTTTCTCTGTTAAAAAGCTGTGTTAAAGTAATTGTAAGTCCAGAGCTCTGCCTTTTCTTGGCTTGTGTTACAGAATAGCATGGTGCTCTCTGCCGCCATCTTCATCACGCTGATCGGCCTCATCATCTACCTGCACTTCGTGAAGATTGACCAGGAATCCCTGTTGGTCATCAGCTCACTCGGCATTCAGGTCACTTCATCCTATGCCTCAGGGAAAGAGAGCACAACCTTCATTGAGATGGGCCAGGTGAAGGACGTGGTTATCAACGAAGCCATCCAGATGGTAATCATACAAAGTCTGTCTTCTTGTGTCTGGGCACACTCACATCCAGTGTATTTCCGTGAGCATGATTTACCAGAGCAATTAAACACAGCACCATCCATAGCTTTACTGACATCAGGAGCTTTATTTCAGATTTTTCTCCTTATTCTGTCATCTCTCTCCTTTAAAGGAGAACTCAAACCAAATGAATAACCTCAGAAAGCCAAATCCATTCCTTGGATAATGCCACTGGCATTAAGCTAGTGGGTTTAGTTCTTTGTGTTATGCTGTTCTTACAAATCCTGATGCCCAACTCCACATGTAGTTAAGATGGAGATTAGAAGCTAAGACAACACAAACAGTGGTTTTTACTATTGCTGGGGTTTTCTGCAGAGCTCCATAGAAAAGCAGACCTTACCCTTCCAGCATGTGTGTGTTCTTTTCAGGTTAAAAACCTAATGGAAAAACCAGATAAAATTATATCTTTATCAAGTGAAAGCTATTGATGCAAATTAGTAGACTTGACAGTGACCTGGCAGGATTTGCCTTCAGCCCAGTGAGTTTAAACAGGTCCTATTTCTGTGCTAACTCCAGGCAGTTTGGTAACACTTTTATATTCCAGTGGTTTTTGTCTGTTTGTCTTGTAGCAAAAAGTTATCTACTACCTGTGTATCCTCCTCCAGGACCCTGAAGATCCGCAGGGTGTATCTGAGGTTGTGCCACTCTTTCAGGTCAGTTTGACTGAATAGTGGAGAAATCCAGATTGTGGTCTCTCTGTGTGCACCAGTTGTCTAAGCATATTTTTATTCCACTACAGGTAGCTGATGACAGTTGCCTTTCCCTGGCTGGGCTGTCAGGGTGGGTGGCCTTTGAAGTCTCACAAAACTACACCCTAGGGATGGGTTTTTTCATTTGCTCTCCATTCAAACATAAGGGAGTTGTCTCAATCTGAACCCAGCCAGGAGTTTGAACAAACTAAAAGTCTTTGGCTCACACAGGGTGCTGAGGAACTTGTAGAGCTTTCTGTGCAGTCCTGTGCTCGGGGTTACCACCATAATGCTGGCACTGTGCTGCATTTGATTTTTCTCTCAGTTCTGTGTACCAAAAGTTCTCATAAAACCTCCTTGACATTGAAATGATTTCCCCTGCCTGACCTGCTGACAAAGACCATGGTACAAGCTGTGACCAATTTGCTTAATGTATAATAACTTGTTTGTGGTGCCGTTACCTCGTCTCCCCTCTCTCTTCTCCCCTCTCTTCCCTTGCTAATGTGTTCTGACTGTTCATAATCCCATTTTTGGAATGGATTTGCTTTGTGTGTGTTCATGCCTAACACAATAATGCCCTTATCCTTGAGGGGTGGTAAGCAGTGCAGAGGTACCTCACTTCTCAGACTGCTGAGCTGTACAGCCCTCTCTGTCCTTAATTCACCTGCTGCTGGTGACAGTTTTGTAATCTGCATACAGTTTGTGACTGGCTACAGTCAGTCTGCAGCTTATATACTTCGTATGTGCTATATACTCCTACACTTAGGAGTATAAATAGTCTATTCCACTGATACTTGCTGCTAACTCAGTCCCACAACTGTAAAGGTGTTTAGTAACAGTAGTATAAATCAGATATTTCTCACATAGACAAGGGAAAAAGTAGATTTGCTGGAAATCAACAACTACTAAATTCCAGATAGCTGCATTCAAGTACCTGATTTTAGTTAGATACGCTCCTTTCCAGGTTCAAAGGGTCTGCCTTGCATCTGTATTGTTTGGGGCTTTTTGGTTTTGTTTTGTGGGTTTTTTGTTGTTTTTTTTTTTTTTTAACCAACTCTGAAGTTTTAATTTCATGGAATTACCTTAGTACTGATACAGTTGACTCCAGCAGCAAAGGAGGTACAGTACTCTTCCATTTTGAAATTCAGTACCTGTCTATAGTTATTTTAACATGCAACTTAGTATGTTAGTTTTGAAAGAGCAATGATTATTAACTTTATTGTGTCTCCTTCATTGGGTTTCTCTAAGTTATGTCAGCCTTCAAAAATACAATTTCCCGTGTCACTCAGCCCAGGAACCCTACTGCACTGAATTGACCTTTTGTTCTCTTAAGCAACTCTTGCAAGGAGGCATTTCATGGACTTTACACAGTAATATTGTTTTGGGAGCTCAAAAGTTATAAGATCATAGGAATTGTGGGACCATGAAACTTTCACTTCCTTGCTGGTTTTAATCTGGTCCAGGTTAGAATTGATGAAAAATCATTGTACTTTGACCACTGTTTGCTGTTTGGGTAAAATTAATTGGTGTTTCACTTCAGAGCTTGATTCTCTGTTGTTTGACTTTACAGAGCTCCAAGCCACGACTGGACTGCTTGATAGAAGTGTACAAAAGTTGTCAAGAGATCCTGGAGCAGAGGAAGACAGCTCCACAAGCAAGTGAAATAAAATAGCTGAAAAAAAGACAGCAAACTTTCAGCAGGACTCAGAGGGAGACACGGAAAAGCAAGCAAAGCTGCCCTATGAGCAGAACTTTTTAGCCTCAGACAGAAAAGCTTTTTTCTTGCCTCTCCAGAAAAGAATTGTGGGGAAATAGGGTAAAAGGGAGACAAGAAAATGCATCAGTTTTTTACTCTTTCATGCATCTGAAAATTAGGCTAAAATTGTAAAATATCCTTGGCTGGAGTGCCATAAGTATGCATTCTTTGGTTTTTATTTAACCCTTTGTTTGAAAACCACACTTTAAATACCAAAGCTGATGTGTGGGCTCAGATAGTTACTTCTGATCACAGGAGAATTTCAGACGGACAAAACCAGAAAATGAAACTGTTGCATTCGGTTGTGTTTAATGAAATAAACATAAGAGATCTGAAGACTGACCTCTTCAGGGATCTGCTTGAAAGAGTCCCATGGGATGGGGCCCTAGAGGGAAGAGGGATCTGAGAAAGCTGATTGATAGTGAAGGATTATTTCTACTGAGATCAAGAAGAGTCCATCCCAATGAGCAGGAAGTCAAGCAAAAATGCCAGGAAGCCTGCATGGATGAGCAAGCTGCTCCTGGCAATATTAGAACACATAAAGGAAGTAGACAGAAGGTGGAATTTGGGACAGGTAATTTGGGAAGAATGTAGCAACACTGTTCGAGATGTAGTTAGAAAAGCTAAAGCACATCTGGATATGAATCAGCTGATGGATGTCAAAGGCAACAAGAATGGTTTCAGTAAATGCTTAACTATCAAAAGGAACACAGGAAAAATGTGAACCCATTGCTGAATGGGGCAGGGCTTCTTGACACAGGACATGGAAAATATGTGGCATTTAAAGGGCCACATCAGTTACTCTAAGAATTGAGGCACAGGTGTTGTTGAAAATGATGGTAATGACAATATGAATAGAGTTTTATTGATCTGTGCTCTTGGTAGTAACTTAAGGTTGGCAGATTATTCTTTGTTGATAAGCTAAATGTTACTGTAACACTTAACTGGTATTTTTCTCTATATTCCACGACTCCTTTGTAATATAAATGATGTGACTGAAATGTCAAAACAAGAGCTAAACCCACAAGTTGGCAGGAGTCTGCATTCGGGCTTCTTTTGCATACAATACTGTACCGTGCTTGTCCACGTAATCTGTAAATGAACACGTGGCTCTATACCATCATGCAATAAGGCAGAGATAAGGGGATTGTGGGTTTTTTCCCACGGTGCCACAAAGTTTGAAAGACAGAGGTTAGCTTATGTGACAGGAAGTATTCTGGTTTTCCAAGTGAAAGGCAGCACCTTGGGGATGTGCCACTGCCTTTTGTGTCAGAAAAGAAAAGATGTCTCAACAGAGTGGACAGAGTCATGGGCTCAAGAGTGTGCTGGGAATGCTGACTATGCTGTAAAAATCCAATGAATTCCTCAGAATATGCACTGAAGAAATTACCAAGAAGCTGTGTCACAACAGGAAGCCTGAAAGATTGTCTTAGCAATCTTCTGAAGGCATGAACATCCTGTGCCCATGGTGCAGTCATCCACTTAAGCTGAGAGAAGATCAGCAGAAACAAGGAATCAGTCTAGGGCAGGTTTGTACCACCTACGGTTCATGCCTGGACACCAAACACAGTCTATGTTCATTTTTGTTTATATCAAGAATATTTTTGCTTTTAAAACAGTTTATTGCTGTTACTGTGTATTTCTATCTACGTCACAGTAACATATTGCATTCTGAGAATAATACACATTTAATTCATAGTTATTAATTCACGAGCTGCATTTTATTAAGAACAAACAAAATCTCACAGTGTCTTCCAGACAGCCTTTTACTTACACACAGCAGTTAGGAACACAAAAGGCTTTTGTCATCTCATTCTATGCTGCATTAACAGTCATTGCCAAAAACATTGATTAAAATAAAAAGTTATTCTCTCTACCAAAGAATCACACAAAGTAGGCATCTACACAGGGTGGGGTGTTTGAAGACAGGGAAGCTATAAATAGGAGGGGTATGTGCATCCATCAGAGTGGTCCCTGAAACACTCAAGTATTGGTGAATATTTTTAAGAAATAAGGAAGAAAGAAAGTTTTGTGTATCATGCTTCTCAATTTAAAGTGCAATTGTGGCAGAAAATAATGAATTTCAGGAGAGCTCCTGTTTATTTAACATCTCTGCTTCCTGTTTGCTCTGGTGCAAGTTTCAAGTCTCTGAGGACATGAGTGTTAGCACTGTGAGGAAAAACAGCCTGTGAACTGGAGACTTCTATGCTTTGAGCATCCTCAGATGATGGCTCCAGCCTATTCTGAAGCACCTTTGTTACTGGTGGAATACCAGAAGCAAACTGTGAAACAGACCTTCAGACACAGGAGAAATGGTTATGCACAGGTGATAGAGTGAGGAGGAGTAACACTTTGTATTCAAACTGACAAAGCTGTACTAAGATAATTGTGAGAGAGAGGGGAAATACACACTACTACCAGGAAATATAGAGACTGGCAAGTATCTAAGGGAAAACAAAAATGACTAAATACCTTCTTAAAGTTATTTTCAGCTCAGAAGGCTTCTACCCTTTTCTGTACCTTCAAGGGATGGTCTTTAAATTCATAACAAGAGGGTACATTACAGTATGTGCAAATCAGGTCACTGTTAATACAATATTTCCTGTCTTAGGTCTGCCTTACTATTTCTGTAACTCACCATGGAATGGTTTGGGGTTGGGTTCGTTTTGTTCAGTTTGGGGTTTTTTGTTTTATACTGCAAAGATGCTGATGAGGGATTGCTTAGACAATTTTTGTCTGCCCCCCTGCTCTTATCTTTTCGTTTGTGGCTTTGCACCTGTCATAAGCATGAAAAAAACTTTGCTGTATCAGCTCCCCCATGTGCATTAGTTGGATGTGTCAAGGTTAGTGGGAGGTACCAGGGAATAAAAACACTGGTATGGTTGGTTTGTTTATTTGCAAATAACTGGTTTGCTATTACTGACATATGTCTAATGGTTGGATTCACACTGTTTTGATCTGGGAAAGCTGCCCATGAATGCATAATTATTATGAAGTTGGACGTGGTACTTTTCAAAGTGCAGTTACTTTTCCTTAGCTTTTTTAGAATGCTTATCAAGATAGCTGAACTTTAACTAAGTAGATTTAGATTTTTTTAGGAAGAATTGCTTTTTTTTTTTTTTTTAATGTGTTTAAAATTCAATAACCTCCTCATAATTAAGTCCCCTGGAAACAGATCAAAACAAATCAAACCTACCAACATTCTTTAGGGAAGTCAGAAGAACATGAGTACACATTTGCTGACTACCTCCTCCTTGCTTATGGTACACGAAGGAAGCAGGAGTTTGAAAGAAGCAGCTTCTGTCAAGTCAGAATGGCAGAGCTTGTCTGGGAAGATCTGTCCTAGTTGCTGAAAGACAGAAAAAGTACAAAATTTGCTTGCCTTGTCTTCCTTTGTCTGAGATACTGTGCAGTTCCAAACACATCTACAACAGTGGTTATCAGACAGTCTTTGAAAGTGCCAGTCTGCCAGTGGAGCGTGTGCTGCACTGACTGCAGCAGCTATCTAATGTTCGTCTATTGCATAGAACAGCATCAGTTTCTCAAATGCATTGGTCCCGTAGGTGCCAGGGCATCCTCTGACACTTGTCCAGTCCCAGTTGTTCTGAGTATTCTACATGCAAACACCCTAGGCTTCCACCTTTATTTAAAGCTGAAAATACTCTTAAGTACTGCTGAACTCTAATTCTATACTCCCTATTTCAGGCCTGGAATCACCCTTGACTTGCATCAGAATCACTCTTTTTGAGTTTAATTCCTCTTCCTTCTCAGCAATGTCTTTCTTTCATGTGTGAGCAAGGACACAAAAGTTTCTGTCTTTTGAAAGCTGAAAATGTGAGGGATCAAAGAAAATGTATGTACTTGTAAAGCAAGGCAGTACAGTAGGAGATTGAAGAATGAGGGCAGATGTAATGACTGGAGCACTGTGCAGGCAAATGACCTGAGGAATGGTATTTTGGATGGAATGGGTCATGGAAAGGAAACTCCTGCACCGTCCCCCAAATAAACCTTTTTTTTCTTTTTTTTTTTTTTTTTTTTAAGAGAAAGTACACTGCCTCTACCTCTCAGGAACTTTGCCTATTATTATGGAAAAAGAATCAGAGCCTGCATTAATCTGTGGTATATAACCAACAAAATCAGCTCATGTGGTACCAGCCCTTAGAGCAGGGTGGGCCCCTTTGTGCTTCGGGGCACAGAAGATAAAAAGCACTGATTTTCAGTCTCCCAGGGCTTCTTAGCAGGCGTTTTGCTTCGTGAGGGCTGTGTGGAAGACAGCAGTGAAGGAGTCGAACGACAGTTAATGTAGCTGGCAATCAGAAGTGTTGCTTCAACAATCTGGGGAAAAGAGAAAATGATTAACTGTAGGTCAACTAGAGGTAAGAATGCCCTTTGATTCTTACAATCTATTGACCACATACGTTTTGTAAATGGTTTTCTCCCATGGAATTGTTCAGTTTTAAATGAAGCTCTGTCTTTAAGAGTTAGGTAGAGTAAGTCTCTTGTTGAAAGGTTCCAGCTTACAAAGGATTTGTTGAATGTATATAGCTAGTGCAGCGGCCACAAGTACCAGGGCTTGTACAAAGCACCCAGCCCTGATGCTTCCAGCTGGAAAGAAACTCACTTTTCATTTGTAATTACCTTTGGAATTGCCATTGTGAAGAGGAGTTTTTCAGTGCTATTTTTTCCAGAACTTCTTTCTTTCACTTGACTGACTACAATCATGAAGTCATCTCGACAGCCTCCAAAGGTCAGCACAGAGGAGTATGGATAAGAGACCTTCAACTGCTGCAGGCAGAGAGTTTGAAAAAGTCATTGTTCTGTAAAAAACTCCCAATGTCTACCTTAAACTAATATATTAGTTTATATTGCTGCTTCCTGCAAGCACACCAGGTCTCCAGCAGTGAAGGGCAGTAGATGGCTCTATAAGTAAGAGCTGGCAGAGAAAGCTCAAGTGAGAACTGCATTTCTAGTTTTCTCCTGGTGAGCTCAATTTTGTTGTACAGATTTTGTTATATTCCAGATGGTGGTAGTAAAACACACACCACTAAGATTTTGCAAGCTGTATGAACATGTTTGCTGCCCTACCTTACACTGCAGCTGTAATTTTCCTTTGTATATAGAGTGTTCAAATATAACACTGACTTCCCTCACCTCTGACTTTAACAAACTAACTTCTGGATCCATTTGAAGTTGAAGACAAACTGTTCATGGCTTTCACTGGACTCAGGGGAATGTCCTTCTGTGCTAGGTAAGGTATTCCTCTTAAACATACCATTGTGCTATAATCCAGCATGCTGATACCATCTTCATTCACAGCTATCCAGACTGGACAGTCTTCCAATGAGGAAGGCAAAATAGGCTAGAGAGAAAGAAAAGTATTAATTCAGGTATTTCTTGACCACCACAGAATGATGTTTCTGATATAAATGTTGAGATTTAAAGATAAAGTGAAGATGAGAAAAAAATCCTAAAGGCTTACTGGTGTGACCTGGTTTAATTTTTAATACCGCTTTCCCCAAAATTTGGAATAACATTTTCAGATTTACATATACGTTTTGGAGTAGTGGAACAAGAGTACAAGGATAACAAAGCCTTTGAAATGAATTCGATGCCATCAGTGTGGTTAAAACTGAAGGAAATGCTAGGACAGAGCAACAAAATGGCAACTCTGCTCAGCACTTGTGTTTATACTATTCCTATCAGTCAGGAAGACAGTGAAACCTGCTGGTTTCTATACCAGTGCACCCAGTACCATCACATCAATGCCACTTTGTTTCTTACAGAATCCTACAGCAAATGTGCATCAATTGTCTGTTGAAGATGACTTGTTATGGCTAATGACATAAAATCGTTCCTGGGACTCTGCTATTACATGGCTAATGCCATAGGCTTTGCTGTTTAACTGCTGAAAATTATAAAATATGTTAATAATCAGGAATACCAACATTATTTCACCTGTGGGTGGACCTATTTTATATTCTGATTCTTCAGTATACTCAATTACATAATCTGTCAGTAACCTCAAATACCAGTAACCTGTTCTGACAGTTTGGTCCTGACAGTGGGAACAACTGTCATTTGAAAACTTCTTGTGTATTTGATCAAGAGGCCCATCATTAAACTTTTTTTTTCTGTAACCAGAGCAGCTTTGACTTCAAAACAGAGACATGTAACCCTGAAGAAGACCTCCCTCAAGCTTTCAACAGCAGAAATTTCTGCTGGGATAGGGAAGATGGGCAATGACAAAACGAGATCTCTCAGACAGCCATTTTGTGCTAAGACATTAGTTCAGGCATGAGAACAGGTACAGAGCTCTAGCCTGGCATGGGGTGAGGAATGGTACAAGCTACTGCAGGACTGTATGGTACTCCCTCCAGCTGTTCTTTGCTCTCCCACTGATGCCTGTAGGCTGGTAGCTTATCCAATGTGTATTTCCATTTTTGTTTCTGCAACAGGACATTAGCAGTAGCTTAGCCTCTCTCATGTGGCAAGGAAAGCATCCAGTTCTGTGTCAAGCAGAGAAGAGGACTCAATATTCTCCTTATAGCTGGCATCAGCTGCCAGGTGTGACTTAGGAGGGACTCACTCCTTCCTCCCCCACTGTGGTACGTAAATGTTATTTTTTAAACTACCATTGCAGCCTCGATGTCCAGAAAAAATCCTGCCTGGGAAAGCTTTGGCAAGGCTTGTAAGGATCGGTAGCAGTCTGTACCACGATCCATGGACACAGCCAGGGAATCTTCAGTACTTATTTACTGAACACCAGCAACCCCTAGTGGTTAGAATATACTTGTCTGTCTTCCTTTTCAACCTGGTATATGGTATATATTTATATGGTACCAGGGCTGCACCATCAGAACAGAGTCGTTCGATTTTTTCCCTTTCTGAAGTAGAAGCATTTTCAATCCGTGTTACCAGAGACTGTAGGTATGTCTCTGCTCAGATAATTCACTCTTGGAAACAGAAAGAAGTGTGATCCAGTTACCTTAGCAGCAAATATTTTGGTTCCAAAGAGGGGCCATTTCCGGGCCACTGTCAAATAAATTCGAATGCATTCTGGTGGAGAGCATCCCTGCAGTACCATCCACTTGGCTGCCAGCCTGTCTGTCAGTTGCCTTTAGGAATCCAAGACACAAGACAGTATTATTTACTAATGTCTTCCAAGAAAAATGTATAAAATAAGAACAATTAATAAATGTACCTCTTTACTCCAAAAGGGCTGTTCTACACAGCATGTATAGACAGGGCTTTGGCTTTTAGCACTATTAGTTCTACAACTTGAATTTATTTTAGCTTTTCTCTACTTTCACATGCTTTCTCACCTTCCTCATACCTTGCCTGTAGTATGCTCTATATGAAGTGCCAATATATATTAACTCACTCTTGATTTGGCTCACTAGGGGTGGTCTGGCAGCTACCTTGCTACATGCAGATGGAATTTGCTTCCAGAAGGAGGTAAGTGTGTTAGTTCCACCACTGCATCCCTAAGTAGCTTAGAATCCATAGGAAGACCATTCTCTCACTTTAAATTAGACAGATCTGAAATCTGTGGCACCATCTGAATTTTGTACTTGAGCTCTCTGCATTGCGTGTGGGAATTTCTAAGTCAGAACATAAAAAATCCCTGCCAAAACATGCCTTACCAGAATTACTGCATGGCCTGAAGCAACCCATATGAGCTGGCTTTATGGCTCATTGCAAATATTAGGCACCTGGATTCAACTGACACTTGGGGAAGTGTAAAATAAAAACTCAAGAGAATTCATCTTAGGCTTGGGTTAGTTTGTCGAAACTGAGATGCCTGGAAGTGAAAGGCCTAAACTTCTTGTCCACTGCAAAATTAGTTGGTGATTTGGCTTCTTATATTGTTTTTTCTTTTAAGGGGACCTTTTCCTGACACTTTTGGTTTGTTCTGAGTTTTTACATCATAATCTTGACAGGATTCCTTGAAACTTCTTAACTGTAAAGACAATTTGGCAAGTAAAAGCTGATTTCAGCTCAAAGCATTGAAGAACCAATAGCATACCTGAGCTGCTCAGGAGTAATATTTTGCTTGTAGTGTTTGGGGTAGAATTTATCTAAAACCTGGTGGAGAAGATGCTGCATTTTCAATTGAGATGTTCCCCCAGGACCTGAAGATCCTGGTCGATCCAAATCCCCATATTCCACCTAAGACAACATTATAGTTTGTAGTGCAACAAAACTATGAGGTTTTTAATGCAATAGAACATTCCATTAATTCCTATACTGATAACTACTGTGTTTATTAGTCATGGAAAAAGTTAGAGGCTGGGGAATATTGTCTACAGCATTAACCATAGTAAATGTACACAAAAGAGCAACCACTGAGGACACAACTGCCCAAGGAATAATCTACTGATCTAAGAGAGTGGAACATGATCTCAGCCAGGTATTTGTTGTGAGGAGACACATCCATATAAAATGCCAGGCATTTGTTGTGAGGAGACACATCCATATAAACTGCCAGGCTTTGGGGATTTACTGTCAATTGGCCAATTAAAACAACAGCATATTTGTAAATAGCTTGGACCATGTCCCCAGCTTCTTCACCTCAGTTTACACTGCTTTAACAAATATGACACTCAGCTTCAGGTCAGTAAAAAACTATTACATTGCTTATCATGCCCACCACCCGCGATGTTTATGTGGTAAAATACTAAATGCAAGCCTGGGGACCTAATGGAGGATCTTAGAAGTTGCTCTTCCTGAGTAAGAGGGTATTGGCAGTGCAAGGGGGAAGTTGTTACTGTTAATGGAATTCTAGTGCTGGTACTATTTCCATAGCTCTACTAAAGTACTAATTGGAGCAGGTCTAGTGATAGTCCAGCCTCACCCTGTTTTTTCCAATATTTTACTTGAGAAGGAAAGGGGAGGCACAGCTAGAGCAAATTTCCCTACAGCAAAAGGTGTTCAAACGTATGCATGGACTATAATGTATCTGTCATGGTACATCTGACAGTGTGTTTGTTTGATACATCACACTGTATGTTTGATGGAAAAGGGAGCTCTTAAGTCAAACATAGTGAAGAAGGTCAAAAGAGAGGATTTCTGCTGTCCTCACCTGAGCCATGAGAGCCACCATTTCCAGAGCTAATTCCTTATTAACAGGAAACCTTCCATGGGCTATTTCATTGCTCACTTGGAAAGCCAGGAGCAACCGCTCACGATCTGTCTCACCTTTGGCCTGGCTCCGAAAATACAGTCTAAAAAATAGAGAGGATTGTGAAGGTAAAAAGATACTGGGAACTGAAAGTACAGCTGGGAACTTGAATCAAGGTGAGGCAAAATAAAAGTGTGTTTTGTTTTGGGTTTTTTTTCATTGATGGGGTACCAGACTGATTTGGAAGCTGAAGTGCTTCCCTTATGAACAAGATTTGAGGAGGAAGGCTCAAAACATACTCTCTAGCTTTGGAAGCTATTTGAATTCTGCAAGCCAACCACTTCTAGACAGCAAACCCCTATTAAACACAGCTAAATCAGTGTTCATTCATCCCCATCAAGCACAGACAGGTAACAGTTAAATTATGGCCTTCTCTGCTTATCACAGAGAACTACACCTGCTTTACATGTATAAGCTTCTACAAGGAAGCCTTGTAGACCTGCCAGCTTGGATTTCACCACTTACACTGAAGACTTATTACAAAATGCTTCAGTTTGCTTCAGCAGGAAATAGGAGACCAAATTAGCAGACTTTGTTTAAGGAAACATGCTTGTAAATCAAAGCATCCTATTGTTTTTTATTCCATTCACACTTGGAATTTTTTTGACGTGGTGTAGCAAGATTACTAGTTGGGGTTTAAGACATCAGCTTGGGGAAAGCTTCCCAAAACCATTCCTCATACTTACAGTCCACAGCAACTAATTCATATATTAATTTCAAGCTGCACCTATGGCTATAAATTCCACAATTCTATGGCTATAAATTCCACAATTCTACTACATGAGATATTTATTCCAGTGGATCAGTTTATTTATTTTTATGTCACTTTGAGATTAACAACACTAGTAGGATCATATTTACCTTACAAATGTCTTATCAGAGTCCTTGGTGTTAGAACAGTCCAGCCTTGGAAAGACCTTATCAAAACATCCTTGCTGTCTAGCCTACACACATTCCAGCCCAACAACATAATACTGCTAAATTTCACTCCTGAAACAAATACAGCCTTCTGGGTCAAAAGCAATAACTTCTGCTTTCACCTCTATTACTCCAACTGACAAAGTTGACAGAAATTTGTTTCCACCATTACAGTCAACAAAACCTTCATATGTACAATATTGAACTCTGTGCAGTTTTGCGTCAGCCTTTGTTTTGCCTGCAAAGAGAATACATTCCTTGTTCTCATACAACTCTTCATTTACTGTAATTCAGAATTCCTATCCGTATTATAAGTGATTAACTCATTCCAATTTTTGATTTAGATCTTTGTCTTGTACTTCCCTTTTCTACCATCTTTCATCATCTCATTTTTGACATTTCTCTCTTTATAGTTTGGACACTGCTACTACATATCTCTTCTACAGTTCAAATTATTTAGAACATCGTTCTTGTATCTTTTTCATCTTTGTGATTGTTCACTTAATTGCAAGTTTTGGCATACTTGTTTTCACTAGTGATTTTTCCTCTAGCCCTCTCTTCCTCTCACCTAACACACATCTTCAATTATGTTTTAGGATCTAGGCAAATGAAATTGTGCCAAGGATGTTTTATTGTGCTACAGCTAGCTGTTAACTCATTTTAAGTCTATCCTGCTATTGCAAAGTGGTTTGGGTTTTACCCCTAGGCCAAATGCTTTTGTAAATGTAACAGACAAAACCCATAACGTCTCCTGAAGGATTTAACTGCATCTTAGCGAAAATAGTTTTGGCACCAGTGAAATTACTGGTCATGTACATAGATATAGGCAGTCTAGAATGTTTATTAACAGCAGTAGTAAGGCCACCCAACAGAGGACAGTACCTGTTCTTATAGGTCAACTTTACAATTCTTGTGCCACCTTCATATTTCCCAGGATGCAATTCTTTTAAGGCTTGTTCCCATTTAGAAATGACATCACAGATCTTTAAAAAATATCAATGAGAGAGGGGACACATACTGAGGTGAAATATATAGTCAAGGCTTGAGGGGAAAGTAAGTGAGTAAAATATTGTGAAACACAGAAGATAAAGAAACACACTGGATCAGCATAAACACAGCTCAAAGTGACAAAACACATCCTTTTTCTATTGCATGTAAAAATTAAAGCATTCCAACTGAAAACTCTAGCTCTAACCTGCAGCAGGACACATGAATTCTGGTCTTGCAGTAACTCTCATGGCTGTGTCTACATTAGCAAGTAGCAAAGCTCAGGAGGAACAGATCTGCACAAACACCCATTCCTAAATGGCCATTCCCACAGTAGTAGTCTGACCAAGTGACCTGAAAGCCCACTACTATGTTGGGTGACATCTTCCAGTTCAGGTTTCATGAAAAAAGAATCAATTTCATGCTCAAAGGTTACTCCTTAATGTGAGTCAAAGCATGGTTAATACGAATGATTGGTTTACTTCAAAAGTGCCCTCCTGAGCCAAGCTAAAGCACTAACATGTCCTCTGAACAGCAGCAGTATGTGAACTCTTGGATGTGAATGTCCAGATTTTGGGAATGTTTGATCTAGATTCCAACTTTGTAACTGAGACATATTTTTATAGTAATTTGAATTTTTGTTGTTGTTTTGTTGTTCTGGGGGTTTTTTGTTTTGTTTTGTTCCATTCAGCTCCTCCTGGTTATTCTAGTCCTTTTACAAGTGGTCTAATGAAGGCCCCTACTACTCTTTTGATGGCATCTCAATGAAAGGAATGTGAACATAAGAAGCCACATGAAATACATCATCAGATCTCTAAACCTCTCTTAAGCTACTGAGATTTACTGGTTATTATTTACTTGCCAAGGCAAAGTGATGCCTTTGATTGTCTCAAGCTCCTTTGTTTACTCCGATACCTCACCTCTCCAGATGGTCCAATTACCAGCAAAGCTCCAGATTACCTGATCAATATCAGGCCATTAAAACAAACAATATAATTTGGCACTACCTGTGGTAGTTTCCTTTCAAATCATCTATTTCAAAGTTATTGGTATCTTCTCCCTCTGTTGCTTAATGTGAAATTTTACACAGTGTAAAACTGATTGTTTAAGTTCCCTACAGGTATCAGGACCTCTTCAAAGTTGCCACTACAACTATTCCTCCATTAATGCTGTTTGACAAATTTTTGTCACACATTTATACCAAAATCTGATGGGTCTCATTCATGGCAGCAGCCTGCTCAATTAAGGCAGTCATTCAGCTGCATCTTGGGTATAAAATCTCCATATGAAACTCTGATGTGCTAACACTTTATCTGCTTTCTTTTTCCCTTGATCTGAGGCACTACACTCTTCAAGTAGAGTCTTCTCCCCTAAGTATGCTTATCAACAATGAAAGCCTGAGTTATCTGGAGATAGCAAGGAGATACTTCATAATCCAACAGATGGAATTTATACAGACATGCCAAAAGACTCACAGCCTAACATAAATTTTTCTTAATTAGGAGTGTCACTTTTGATGTCAGTTGTGATATCGGATCATGCTGGCTAGCTCAGTCATGTCTCAATTTTGTAGTCAAGACAAATTAAACTTTAATATGTGCTAAAATCTGAGTTAGACTTTTAAAAAATTGACCAATTTATCACCTACTAAAATAGATCTTTCTGTTAAGAACTGTATCAGATTAGGTAGCTAATTATAGAATCATAGAATCAATTATTTTGAAAAAGACCTTTAAGATCAGCAAGCCTAATCATCAAACCAGCACTGTGAAGTCTACCAGTAAACCATGTCCCCAGGTGACACATCTACAGATCTTTTAAATACCTCCAGGGGCTGTGACTCCACCTCTTCCCTGGGCAGCCTGTTTCAATGCTTGAGAAACTCTTTCAGTGAAGTAATTTTGCCTAATAGGCAATCTAAACCTCTCCTGGAGCAACTCTGGGCTGCTTCCTCTTGTCCTGTCATTTGTTACTCTGGAGAAGAAGCTCCCAAGAAACCTGGCTAACGCCTCATTTCAGGCTGTTGTAGAGAGCAATAAGGTCCCCCTGAGTCTTCTTTTCTCCAGTCCAGGCTAAAGAACCTCAGCTGCTCCTCATCAGACTTGCTCTCCAGACCCTTCACCAGCTTCGTTGCCCTTCTCTGGACCCACTCCAGCACCTCAATGTCTTATTTTGAGGGGCCCAAAACCAGCGCCGGGTCACTGGAGACAGTCACGTCCCTGGTCCTGCTGGCCACACTGTTCCTGATACAGGCCAGGATGGCCAGGATGTCATTGGCCTTCTTGGCCACCTGGGCACACTACTGGATCATGTTCAGATGGCTGTTGACCAAGACCCTCAGATTCTTTTTCTCTGATCAGCTTTCTACCCACTGTTTTCCCAGCCTGTAGGGCTGCATGGGGTTGTTGTGACCCAAGTGCAGGAATTAATATCACATCTGTAAATATTAATCTAGATAGACAATATCCAAGCTTATTTTGATCTTAATTCATTAAGAAAGATTTATTAACCACTTAGCAGTCCTTCAAAGATGTATACTAAAGGTAGCAGAGGAGAAAAATAAATACCTTCATATTGCCAGGCAAACAATGTTCCAAATTCCTGCCAGAAGGATCATCTGTGAACAGAGAAAATCCCATATGGGATGGCTTCCTCATGCCTGTTTCCTGGTTCAGTCTTTGGATGAATTCATCAACTGTTGAGGAACCATCAAAACCTATCACCTGCAATGAAAGAGGACAACTGAGGATAAAAGAATTGTGACCATTGATAGGTATCACGACTAATGAAGGTGGTTTCCTGCTAATATGGATCAGCATATCAGAATTAAATGCCAGCTCCAGTGACAACAATAGTGTATTGTCTCCCTTCATATCACATTCTTTCCCATACTGAGACACTTCCAACGACTCTCCCTTTTTCCTCAGCTACCTTTTCTTCCTAAGATCTGTAGAGCTAGGAAGGAATTCCTTTCACTTTCTTGGAAAATTGGCTTAAACAGCACTGAGGAGAAGCGGTGTTTATCTCCCAATACCTGATATGTATAAATACAGTGGTGCCACCCACCCACGTGAAGGAGGCAGGTTATGGTGCAGGTTATATCTTCTTCTAGTGCCCTGTGGTGGCTCACCTGGTACGTTCCATTCATGAAGTGCACTGGGATGCTGAAGGGGAGTGAGTGGTGGTAGGGATTTCTCAGCAGGATGGACACGATTTCCATCCGGGAGGGCTTGGCTTCCCGCTCTCCAGCCTGCACGGTGCGGTCTACTGATCTCTGGCAGTAGATGGCATACTTGCCTATCTCACTCCTGGGCAGAAAGGGGGAGAGAACCACAAGCATGCTCCAAGTGCCAGGTCCTCCTCAATTTCCCATGCCATGACAACGCATTCCTCCCTCAGGCTTTTGTTCAAGCAAAGATATGTCTCTATGCAGATACACTGTTCATCTCAACAGACTAACAGCTCAAGTGAAAAGCTGCAACACGAACCTGAGCTCCAAGGACCTGTAAAACTAAGGCAGACAATGGACTCTCCAGGAAACATATGAGTATTTCCTTCTTCTCTTTGGACTGGACACATATTCTCTTCTGTACTCTGTTACCATCACAGTATCTGTCAAGTCAAGATCAATTCACCCTCAAACTTGCTGTCATGCCAGTAGAATTTAGTTACTATCATGTCAAGTCCTGGTAAATATTGAGTTGTATAATCCTGTGAGACTAATGCATAACAAGCTGTGTTTATTAATTTACATAGTTGTAGAAACTGTAAGTTTCCATTAATCCTATCTGCCAATCAAGAGACTTGACAGAGAGTCCAAGCAAGCCAGTTCAATACAGGATAGGGATAGTTACCAAGATGATCAGTTTATTGTCTACTGAAGAGATTACTCCATTGAACAGCATCAAAAAGATGTGTCTCTAAAGTCAAGCAGGAATGGTCAAGTGCACTGTGCACAAAAATGTTAAGAATGTATATACTCAATTAGTTCTGAAATGGAGGGATTTATATGGATTTGTAACTGCTATCACTTTGCAGGGGAAAATAATTCCATTCAAGATGCCTTCAGGAGCTCAGCACATTATTAAATCTCCAGTTAAATCCCTACAAGCAACATGGAAGATGGGAGTTCTGGCTTTTCACTGTAGCAGTATATTGCTCACCTCCCCTGTTATGAGCTGGGACAATATTCAAATAGATAATCTTGTTTCATCAAGAAGCTGTTATGTCTGGTTTTTAGATGATCCTGAGCCCCGTGACTTCTCACTTAGAACTCTGCCCCACTTTTCTTCCTCTCTGAGAGACTGGATATATACACTGAGATCACCTTTCACAAAAAACAATACCTAGAATTATGATCTATAATTCTTCTAATCAAGATCTTTAAATACCTAGAATAGATTTAGACCATAGGCATTATGCAGCGTAAACATTCTAGTGTCTTCCTTGCTGTATGAAACAGGGAAAGTGTATCTACTTAACTGCTCAAGAAACAGCTGTATCTGCTCTCTCCAAACAGAGGAAAGTATTCCTAGAACTAGGCAGAAGGAGTCATGCTAAACCCCATTTAGCAACTGCTCCAAATCTAAGCTAAGCTACAGGTGAACATAAGCACATTTTCATATAATTTCTGTTTTTTTTTTTCTAGCCCTAATAATTGTTTCATAGCTGCATCATATAAATAAACTTCCTTTTTGTTTCTGCTTGGAGTATATTTGTTCACAAAGGTGCTTTAGGGCAGACCATCAGCATAGTAGATGTAATAAATCAATTTCACAAGGCCCAGCAAATCCTTATGAAATTCAACAGTTTCCAACAGTAGAGCAGCTCCACTAGTGAGTTGAATGGGCCTGTTGGGGAGCTGGAAATTCACAAGTTTGTAGAGATGGTTCCTAGTACTAGACTAGGAAAATACCTAACGTGTTGTCTTAGCAAATGGAGAGAGAACCTGAACTCTGAGGAGTGCCCAGTACCTGTATATTTGCTTTTGAGAAGAAACAGCAAATGTGAACCAACAGTTAAGAAAATAAAATACTTGATAGGAGTATACGTTTCCTTTGCAGTGCCAGGAGACTTTTAGCTTGAGGTCCATGGCAGATTTAGGTTTATTAATTGAATATGAATATTTGTTTGAAAGGATTTTTTACTTTTACTCTTTCACTTTAGTCCTAACAACAGTGTTTTTTTCAACAGACAACTATACGTCTCTAGTTGTGACCTCCCTGCTAAGGACACCGTGAGATACACTGAAGACCAGATCACCATGGAAACAAACAAAGAGCACAGCATGAACAATGGAGAACAACTTCTTGCTGTTACCATAGTTACACACCAAAGAGGTAAGAGAAAACAGTACTAGCATATGTTTCAGGTTTGTTAGTTTTTCCTAACTTTTTATGGTTCCCTGAGATATTTTATGCCTCACTTTTGTTCTGTCACTTTGCCTGTTGACCTGACACTAGTAGGACCTGACACAGAACATAATCACCTAAAATTTGAATAATTCATGCCAAGTAATTACTTTGGTCTGTCTTTCTGTCAGTAAAAGAAAGTACTTGCATAAGCAAAAAACTTCCCAACGTAGCACCAGTTATATCTATAAAAAGTTCTTTTGCTAGTATATATCACTCAGTTTTTTGAACTAGCTTCATCTAAGTGACAAATTAAGGTGAATGGTTGAAGGGGCACAGGTTTATACTACTGGGAACCCTCTGTCCTCCCTCTCAATATATATTTGTAGGTGTGTGTTCCAGAATTGCTTCCCTCTTTATCTGTAGTGGGTGCAAGAGGCAGTCAGCTGAGCAGAATGAAATGCTGTTGCAGTCCTTACCTGGGGTCTGCATGTCGTTGCAAGTGCTGCTTGATGTACCAGAGGAAGTGATGCTGAGGCAGGAATAGAGGAGCACATAAAGCCAGGAGCTGCCAGCACTGTGAACACAAAACTGGACATCACTCTTGTTCTGTACTTCTTAACTGTCATCTTTCACAGAATATTACAGCCAAAATGATGGATGGTGACTAGTGCTTTTTGGAAGTGTAGTTCAAGATGCTTCAGAGGGCAGTAATGGTCAGACAGACTGCTCTTCAGCATCTCAGTCTGAACTCTGGGAAGGGTTCTATATGATTGGCTACTCCTGAAAATTCTGACTTCAGAAAATTTTAGTGTAACCACAACTGAGCCAACAATTAAGAATTACATTAATACTACGTAACTGAAAATCATAAAAAAAAACACTGGGAAAATTTATTCTAAATTAGATCCATTATTATTCAACCTGATTTTAATGTCTCATTTGAGCTGGGAATATTGTAATTGCATATGTACGTTCATGCTGTAATGTATGAATTTTATTTATCCAACAATTACAGTGCAAGATTCAGATTTTATGTTTAATAGTAATAGTCATGACTTGTATGCTGTTGATTATCTAAAATGCAAAACAAAATTAATACCATGTGACAGTTATAGCAAGACAACTCAAGCTATGAACTTTGATTCTGAATATGATCTGAATAGACCATTTGCAAGTGGTAAACAGTTCCATTTAAACTAAAATTTATTTTTCAAGTAGTTATATTCTTAGTGTTTTCCTTTGCAGATCAGTGCTGAGATTCTCTTTCCCCCAGCACACCTTTTGCATAGCACTATTTTAGGAGAACCAGTCCCATAGCTACTAATTAAAAACTTGGGATTAAGTGGAAAGTTTTTGAAGAGTGGCACTAAACAAAGAGGAACCAACCTGAATGACTGAGTGGTTCTGGGGCTGTCGGCAGCTGGTCTGTTTAACAAGCTGACAGTAAATTTCATTCTGCAGCTCAGTATGTGTCAAGCACACCTGCAGTGCCGTCTGGGCAAGTGACACATGGTAGTCAATAGAGGAGGCCTCCACAGGGACGTTGATGAACAGCTGACAGGACTGTGAAAGGGCACAAGTTAGTCAATGCCACAAATTCAGCAACTTTTCTCTGGTACTTTCCAGGCCAGGTCCACCAGATGTATTTATTAACTTACAGACAGTTAATAAATAACCTTGAGAGGAGGGAAGAGAGTCAAGACTGAATTCCTATTCTTCCTACCTTAGTTATGGCAACTAGAAAATTTATTCAACCTCCCCCAATCTAAGGAACTTACAAGTCAGCAAGAGAATTGAGGGAAAATGTGCTTCCTGACTTCCATGCCTGTGTTCTACCTTGTTCACACTGTCCAGTCTCATTCCTAGTCTTACATGTGGAAAGTGCAAAAATGTAATCTCCAGCAGCTTCACCACTGGTCTTAGTTTGCCAGTGAATTGTATCTGTTTCCTTCAATCCAACTACTGTAGAAGAAAGAGGAAGACAGAGCTAATTTTGAAGCATAAAGTCTGTGGGGACCGTTACTCCTAAATCCATATTCTGTACAAGAAAAATTAAACCTCCAAAGAATGAGTGACGCTTAAGATCCAACAGTTCTCTTGTAATTAAATGAACCAGCAGGCATGCCTAAAGCAATCCATAGTGACAGTAAATGTTGTACAACACGGCCAAACAATGTTACTGCCCCAACAACACAGCAAAATAACTGAAAACCATGCAATATCCCTTTAAATACCTTAAAAAGTTTCAGGGCTTCAGTCTGTAGAGCCTCTGATGGCAGAGTAGTAAGGGATGTGTGCAACCCATCTTTACTGTAGCACAACATAGGATGCTTCCACAGAGGAGAATCTGAGGTAGCAGATGGGCAAAAACATGCAGTGTCAGAAACAGGAGAGAGAACAGTGTCCATGTTGACAAGGAGCATTCCTGAGATGGCAAGGCACCCGAGAAAGCAGCACTGCACTAGGCCACAGTATCTTGGGTGACCCTTCACTGATTTCAGCAAAGCCCACCATAGATAAGGAATCACCAGCAGCATTAGCCATCAGCAGAAAGAAGTATTGGCATCCTCAGTCCTGCTACATCAGAGCTTCTCATCAGCTGGATTCTGCTGATAAGCTGTTCAGGTGTGTGTTCAAACCAGAGACACAAACCCTGCCAGGGCAGCTGCCTGCAATGGGGGTCTTTGTTAGTCACTGTTCAAGGAAGCAAGGACCAGAATATGTGAGAGTGCAAGAAAGTGCAAATGTTAATACATATTTGAGAACATGGTGCATAAACATAAATGCATGAGCAGGTATCAAAGATGAGGAGGAGCAGATGAGCATGGATGTATGTGCAAGGGTTTATATGTGCAAACAGAAACAGATGGGAAGGCAAGTGCGTTTGAATGAATTTAGAGAAAAGTGCACATGTTTGTATGGTCAAGATTTCATGGAAAGGAAAATCAAGACCAACAAAGACAGGAAAAAAATTAAAGCACCAGTTCTTTGTTTTAATTTGAATTACTGTTACAGACATTTCAGAGGCTTTGATAAATGATGTGATAATGTGATGGACTTGTCTGAGAACAAGGGGAGAAGGATACTATACCATAAAATGTACTACTGAGAATCCTCTTCCCTCACCTTTGACTGGATTAAACTGGGAATTGAAATTATTTTTCCTTATGTTTTGCTACCACGGAAGAGTTTGTGGTGCTTACTTACTAGGGTCTCCCTCTGCATCCAATAGTTTTCCAATGAGTTGTTCATATGACGTGCCCACCGTGGCATTACTGCTACCAGCTGCAACGGTCAGATGGTACAGCCAGGTGTTCTAGGCATAAGGATGAGAACAGGATGGGTCAATTCAGACCTGTTTTCTACAAACAGGATAAGCCTGTATGACACATTTTCTCATTGTTAACAAAAGACTCTTGCTCTCCAAAGAAAGACTGCTTTTTATACCTTCTCCTGTTTGGTGCGGATAAGTAAATACGTGGGACTCTGGTCCTGTGGGTGAATCACCAATGTGCAGTGGGATGAGAGAAGTCCTCCACCAGTGGTTTCATAATCTTCATCAGAGTCACAGGAACGGTCTACTTCTTCCACCTTGGACTCACGCAGAGGCAGATGCCCTAAAGGACACTAAGAGGAGCAGAAGCATATTAGATAAATGTAAGTCATCTCCCAGTATGGACAGGGAACACTGGGACAGAAGGGCCAAGTAAAAATGCTGACAGTTCTGTAAAATAGAAGGAATAAATAATTCAGTGTTTAGCTAATGTAATCTTGTACTTCTAGAGAATCTCTTTTTTCATAAAGTACTTACTAAGTGTATCACTGCTTTTATTTTTCTTGGGAGAGCATCTACAGGTCAGAATGAGACTATGCAAATAAGATTTTTTTTTTCCCAAAAGATACCTCTTTCTTCCCATTATATTTAAGGGTCAGTTGCTTAGTATCTTAAGCCACTGTTTTCTGACCCTGGTCAGACTTTCTGCTTGCTACTGGAAAAGAAATACTTTAAAAATTTGGTAAGTAGTTAGATTCAGACAAAAGAGAGGATATCTGCTGTGCTAACTCTGGAGGTCAGTCCCAAATATGAGTCACAGTATTTTTTGATATTCTAAAACTTGGGGTTTGACATCACCAAAACAAAGTAATGGACTATTGGGTGAGGTGTCCAGAAATGGAAGCACATTACACTGATTGCCTCCCTCTTCCCAGAATGCTGATGCTATCTGTTTTCATGATGATAATGCAGGATCTATCAGCTGCTGTATAAAAGTCTGCTCAGAAGGCTATACCAGACCAAATGGAGCAAGTGAGGAACAAGATATAGAGTGATCTGAGAAAGTGCAATTACTTGCCTTTTAAGTATGTGGTCACTTAAGTTTAAAAAAATAAAATCAGGGAAAATATTGATTCTCTTTGTGGAACGGGTGATGTTAGAAGAGAGTACAAACAAGAAAGAGACTCAAGACACAGAAGGAGTAACAGTAAAGAAAACTTCCTAAGAAATGGGAAAGGAGAGTCCAGAAAAAGGAATTACCTTATCTTCATGATTTCGATAGTAGTAGAAAGTCTTTCCAATCAGTGTGCACCAGACCAGCTTAGAGTGACCATGCTTGACCTGTAAGGAGGACAAACATATCCATTGTGTTTCTGGCACTATTGCCAGGATGACTTTCTAGGACTTCAACTTTCAATTCAACTCTCCCTTAAAACTTTGCATATATTATTTGTTTTATGCTAATATAGCTCCTCCCAAAACATACAGGACACCCCTTCTAAAAACAGGCAAGTACATCCCACCCAAGTACACGGATGATTGTGAGAATGGGTCTAAGATTTTGTGAAGTGTTTTACGCATTCATAGTAACTCATAATTTCTATATACTGAAATAAAACATTAAGGATAGCCTTTTAAAGACTATAAAAACAAATCAGTTCATCTCAGCAAGAAAAGACCAGTCAACCTATAGTCAATGTAATGGCTGTTTTTCTATTGCAGATAACCTTCAGATGCAGCTTGTCTTTAGAATTTTTATAATTCTGACAAGAATTATACTAAAATATTCACAGTAACTTGCAATGTCAAACTAATCTATAGAAATCATATAAAGAATAATAATTTTCAGCCATTGTACTAATGTAAGCCATTGTACTACTCAATTTGCACTAACATACCTACAGTCTAGGACAACTAAATGCTAACCTGGAACCATACAAGCCATTTTTTTCAAACTCTCCTATATCACCAAGTTAAAGATCAATTAAATGTGACATTCAAGTGTTGATTTTTTTTACTATGACATGCTGTGAATTCTGCTGAAGAAAAGCATACATAAGCTAGATATTTGTTATTACTTACTACTTGACAGTAGTAGCCTTGTTTGTCCCATCCCTTATCACTTACATAAATGTTTCACTCTGAAATACAGAAATCTACAGCCACTTTTCCTTCTTTCCCTACTCTTACAGAGTATTAAAATACTAAATTATTGCTCACATTTGCTGTGCAAACCAAGAAGCTGGTACACAGTCAATTTTGAGCAAATATAAAGTATGAAATATTATTTGACCTTGGTGAGCCAGCCTTTCACAGTAGGTTTAGCATCACTTTGAGGAACACCAACAGGACCGCTCGCTTGTACTCTCAGGATACTCTGTAGGACGTGAATCCATTCCTCCAGGATGTTGGGAGAGTCTGCTGTCAGGAAGTAGGTTCTCTTTTCTGTCACAAGCTTGAAGGAAAAGGAATGAGAAACTATAAAGCTGCACCTAAATTTTCTTCAGTTGCTGAGTTTCTTTATCCCATACAGATATTTTTTTTTTTTTTTTTTTTTTTTTTTTTTTTTTTTTTTTTTTTTTTTTGTCATTCAGGAGAAATTTTTTTGAGGGTAAGAAAAAGGGTGCTAATCCTCAAAGCCCAAGTGAAAAAAATTAAACTCAGATGAATCAAATTCTCATAAGCTTTCTTGCTTTTCTGTTGGATGCTGTGGCTTTGTGTCCTCTCTCATCTTTTCTTGTTTCTCAGTGCTGCTGCTAGTTTTTTATTTTAAAGGTGACTACATAAATGTGGGGATTTGCTGCCTTCACTTTGTATTGCATTTTGCCTTCATTACTGTGTGACTGAGAGGAAAGATGCTAAAAATCTAATAGCATTAGGCCTTAGCAACTTCAGTTCCATAAGGGCAGAAGGTAGCTCACAAGCTAGGCCATGTACCTTTCAAAGTATGAAAAAAACTTAAATGCTGCCTTTCTAATTAATTAAGTCAATAATGACTTAAAAGTGAACCCAGTGATGGGCTAACTTCAAATACTTTAAAAGTCAAATTCTAAAAGGAATCAAACTACTAGATGTTTCTTTAGATCCTCCAGGCATGTAAAGTCAGGCCTGAGATCTTGTGAGAGAAGTCTCTCAAAGATTCTAAATACTAGCTGGTTTAAATTCTTGTAAGAATCATTTTCCCCCACAGATCTCAAGCTCTAACTCCTGCAAAAATTGGAAAGTGTTATGGTGTAAAACAGGAAAAAAATAAATACTCATTTCGTTCAGTTTCAAAAGGGTATACTGGGGTTACACCCAAAATTTAGCTCTTTCCTCATTATTAATTAGACTAACTGTCTGTTTTGTTCCAGGAAACAGAGACCAGATAAAGTTATCTCATATCAATTGAGCCACACAGCACCATTCATTCTGAATTAAGTGCTCCCTCACCCAGCTACTGAGTGTATGGTTATGTGCAGAATAAAAAAGCAAAAGCAACATCTACCTGGAATGTTTGGGACCCTTCACCCCTGACAATTTGGCATGAAGAATTCAGCTCCAGCTGCCCTTGTGGTTTGCGGATAACATCACTCTGAGGAAAGAAAAGCAAACAATTTTTTCAGTAGGAAACCTCAGAGGGGTCTTAGATTATTTAAATACAGCATAATATGCAAGTGCAGGTTGGAATCTGCATTTGTGAGCTGGAAAGGACAGCTTAAGGTTGCCAGGTGAAATATGAGACTGTGTGATCCCATTGCAAAAGTCTCCTCAATAGTGGCAGACAATATAACAAGGGCAGTGATAATAAATGCTGACTTTATTATGATATTATGATTAATAAAACAAAAGCAAGCCCAAATAAACACTGACAAACCATACCCTTTCTAAGTGGGAAAGTAGTATAACACACAATAGGTACCAAGATGGTGGCTGAATTTCCACCTTAGGAAGTTTTCAAGATCTAGCTAGACACTTGTTAAGTGACAAGTTTATCAATAATAACTTTGTTCTTCATTTGATACATACGGTGAATCTTTCTAATGTTTATAATGCTTTTCAAAACAGTGACATGTCTAACCAAAAGTAGTTTTTTCAGTATATTAAATTTCTCTGTGCCTCTACAGGAGAAGAAATGTATCCCAGTGACTTACAGGGGACTTGTAGTACATGATTTGTCTGTTTCTGAGAACAAACCACCGTCTTTTCCACATCTTTACCAGGCTGCCCATTTTCAGCAAGTAGCCTGATTTCTCCACAGGTTCCTGGAGGAAAGAGCAAAGGGAAGAGGAGGTCATCTTGCACCTCTCGAAATACAAGTGAAAATATGCTGAAATCAAGCCCAGACATTTTGCTTCATCTCCCATAATTTTCTGCTTTTTTGGGGGGTTTTTTGTTTTTGTTTTTGTTTTTTTTAGTAGCCCAGTCTGTTAGAGCATCACTTTGCAGGGGGATTACTCAATATATCGTAGTTACACTTTTCTCTTTTAAGGTCAAGGCTCTGTTTGCACCCCTTTGCAAGTGTAACACTGTAGTTACAGTGCAAGACTTACAGTGCAGATTCCACCATCAGTGGAATAGGAAGATGTTCGCTGTAGCTTATGCTCTGGCTCTGAATAGTCACCATCCAAGGAGTAGGCATCAGGAGGGATGGCATAGTCACTCTCAGAGCTCAGTGAGGATGCAGATACACCTGTCCAAAATAAAGGAAGGAATGAGAGTCATGGCTAGACAAAAGCATGTATTGAATATTGTACATTCCAAAGAAGTTTCTGCATTCAACATTAAGGGTTTTTTTGGTTCAAGAAGGACAAATCAGATCAAACTTTGGAAACACAAACCCCACTAACATGACTTCTGAGGCCTCTTTTTATTTCCCTAGGAAGACAAGTAGTGAAAAGTCACTTTTGGATACTGATACTGAAATAAATTTATTGCTGAATAAAATCAGATTAAAACATATATATAAAAAAAATCAACAGACTTGTCCTCTGAAAGAGAGACAGCTTGTTTTCATCTGGGAACATCCATTATCCATTATCCATCCCCTCTGATTTTAGCTAAGGAAAAGGCTCCTTCACTAGCAATGGGGCTTTGCTTTCTGTGAATCTTTTACCACAGGCACATGATAATGCACAGGCACATCAATGCATCACAACAGAAAACTGCAGGAAATATGACTCTATTTTAGAGACAACCAACTGTAACAACAGTTCCATTCAACAACCAGATTAGCCCTCCCAGCAGGCAAGAAAAATAGTCCTAATCAGGACTCAGAGTATCTGATGTCTCTCAAAGATAGGTGAGATGTACTTACTGGTCAAGAAATTACCAGTCAATGACAAAGACAAAAAACCATTTTCTGTATTGTGACAATACTAGCTTGCTTCCAAGGAGAAGCCACAGCAAAGGTATGGATGACTGGATATGTGATGAATTTGGGAGGACAATCTTTCCCACAATCTTAGTTTAGCAATTGCCGGAATGGAAATCTATCAGCAGTAAAAACCAACTACAAGGACAGGTTTCTAGTGTTTCTACTGCTGATGTCTGCACACATTCTGGCATCACTCTGGCTGAGCATTTGCCTGTCACTGCTGTTCAGGGCATCTTGGCTCTGATGACAGAGTTCATCCTGCTCATTAGAAACACTTCCATTTTACCTCTCTTCACGGCACGAGGACTGCCTGGCATGCTAGCTTTCCTGTTCTCAGAACCAGCAGCAGAAGTCCTGAAGCTGGCATGGGAGCCACAGTCATCATCAGAGCCTGAAGACTCATCTAAGAAAGGCACATTGCTGATCTGTGTGGCTTTCTGGAAAACAGACCTGTATGGTTAGTGTGTGAGACAAGAGCTTCCCCAGACCAATCCCTCCCCAGTCAGGAGACAGAGCAACCCCATGCCCCTCATTTTCACACTTTCCACTTCTGCCCCAGGGTTCCTCAGTTCCTCTCCTCCTAGTCTGAGAACTTCCAAGCTGGACTCTCTAATCTGATCTGTTTGGGTCTCCTCTGGTTACACCCTCCTACTTTTCCAAGAGCCTTATGTTCCATTTCATTCCTTAGGCTACACCCACTGTCACCTCTAGGTTTCATAGTGCGCACTGCAACTTCCTGGACCAAAACTTGTTCCAATGTTCTGTGTTCTCAAATCTATTTAACATTTGCTACTCTTTCTGCTTTCTTTTGATGTCCAGTACTTCCTGACATTCTCTAATTTTCTTTCCTTCACTGCACAGTTCCACCCTGTTTTGTCTCACATTACTAGCAGCCCTGGACCATGCTTTTCACAACAGGAAAAGTGAGGTAACTCCTTACCCCCTTCAGCGTAGTGTAGACTGGCACTGTGACATTTCTGTAGATGAGATAGGTAAATGGCCCAGAAGTTGAACACGAGAAATTGGAAACTGGGGAAATTCAGAGAGAAAGCAAGAGACAAATAATACAAACTGGTGAAAAGGAGGAGGTTTTAATGGGGAAGTACATGGAGAACTGCCACCCTGGACAGTCTGGCTTCAGAAAGGCCAGGAGATGCATTATTAATTCCATACAATTCCCAGAGAGGGCTGCAATGTTCCCTTTATTTAGCCTGTAAGACACCTTACACCCTTACCCACCCTGTACTCCCCATGGTAAAATGGCAATCTGGTGTGCCCTGTACAAACAGAAAAAAGCCCTAACAGGCAAAGGTGAATTCAACGGTGAATCAGAAGACTAAAAAGAGGCCAAAGACATACAGAAGCAGAAGACTGGCTGCAAAACTGATGGAGGAGATAATGGAATCCCTGAAGATGGCCCTGAATGTAGAGGCACAAACAGCTCAGCACCAACCATCCCCAAAATCAGATAGATCCTCCTCTCTTCATTTATCGAGGCTACCTACGAGGTCACATTTACTTTGAAAACAGGCAAGGCAAGGAAAAAATGTTAACAGCCAGAAGCTCAAGGTCCCACACTGTCACCATGAACTCCCTCTAAGGATAGATCTAGTTGAGAACTTACAGCAACTGGAAGTGTCATTCACCATGGCTACTTCAGACAGCCTCATACCAGACTTGGCCACAGCATAGATTCGGCTCTCCTGGAACAATAACACCATGAACAAAATTGATCAGCAAAAATGTAATTCTGACAGACAGAAATGCCTATGTCACATACTCACACCACAGTCACCCCTCTGGGCAGGAAGGAAGGGCTCTCTAGGAAAGACAGCTGAATTCCACCATATGTTGTGTGAATTACCATTACTGCAAGCATGTTACTGATTGCAAATGACCAGCTACAGAGGTGACATCCACACACTGGAACACCTACATGCAATTATCAATAAATTACTGTATCACAACTTGGAAAGAGAAGGGTTTTTTCCAAATTTATAAAAAATGCATTAAAATGAATTAAGAACAGCCCTATACCACAACAATTCATTGAGCTGCAAAGGATGCCCAATCCATAATAAGGGAATGAAAGAAATGTCTGGAATGATCTCAATAAGTCTGTGTCTCAGTTACAACAACATACAGAGCTTTCAGTTCAAAGGATCTCCAAGTGCTTCATGAATTGATAAAAATTCCAGAGGGGGAACTCAACTCTGTATCTAGATGCAGAGTTATGACTAAGATATCAACCTTGTGAAATGGTTAAGCTTCAAAGCTAGGAAACTTCTTGGTGCTCCTTAAAGCATACAACAAAAATTCACTACGAAATAACAAAAAAAATACATGTATATAAAAGTACCTAAGATTGCAAAGTTAAGTACACCAAAAATTTTATAAGACATAAGAATTAACAATGAGTGCTTGATTTTGCAGTTTCAATAAAGCATTCGTTTACCCATGGCTATAAAAAAGCAAATGAAAACAGAATCATCTCTTTTGATACTACACTGATTTTGAACCAGGTTGGTGAGTTTGGCCTGTTTAGGAACCTGGTTGATGGAGTCCCTTGGGAGTCAGTCCTGATGGACAAATAATCCAGCAAGACTGAACATTCTCTAAGAAGGGACTCTTCAAGGTGCAGGAGCAAGTCATCCCCATGTGTTGAAAGATGAGACAATGAGGAAGACCAGCCTGTCTGATCAGAGAGCTTTGGCTGAACTCAAAGTTTGTGACCTTTGGATGAAGGGACAGGTGACTCAGGAGGGTTACAAATACACAATGAAGTTATGAAGGGAAAAAAAATAGAAGGACCAAAGTCCTTCAACTGGCTACTGCAGTAGAAGACAATAAAAGACTCCTATAATTACATGAGAAAAAAAAAGAGAATCTCCATCCTATACTGGATATGAGTGGGAAACAGTAACAAAGGATAGGAAAAGGCAGAGGTACTCAATGCCTTCTTTGCTTCAATCTGATGGTAAAACCAGTTGTCCTCAAGCAGCCAGCCCTCTGTTTGGAAGACACAGATGGGGAGCAGAATGAAGCCCCCATAACCCAAGGGGAAATGCCCAGTGACCTGCTTTGCCACCTAGACACACACAGGTCTGCGGGGCCAGGTGGGATCCACCCGAGGGTACTGAGGGAGCTGTCAGGAGAGCTCACTGAGCCCCTGCCCATCAGTCACCTGCAGCCCTGGTCACCCAGGGAGGTCCCAGGCAATGGGAACCTGGCAAACGTGGCACCATTTACAAGGGCCAGAGGAGGATGTGGGAGCTACAGGCCTGTCATCCTGATCTTGGTGCTGGGAAGCTCATGGAGCAAATCATCCTGAGCACCATCACACCACACATGCAGGACAATCAGGGGACCAGGCCCAAACAGCAAGGGTTTGTGCAAGGCAGGCCCTGCTTAACCAACCTGATCTCTTTCTATGACAAGAGACCTGCTCAGTGGATGAGGAGAAGGCTGCTTTTTTCCAACCTAAACAATTCTAGGATTAAAAAACATTTAATCTATCTGACCTCACCAGTAACTGTAGGACAAAACAACAGGACATGTATATTCACTTTATCAAAGGTTTTCACAAAATTTTCCTAACAGCAGGAGCATACCATGAGATAGGAACGCTGAGATCTAATCCATGTACCTATTCTAGTATCCACAGCTTTTTCTCACTCTGGAGCTATCTGGTTTGGTCCACTGCATTTATGATTCATTTTTCTATCTTAAACAACACATGACAACAGAATGAAGGATTAACTTTTGATGATCCATATTATGCTAAACCACAATGCAGTATATTTTGACTTTCATTTTTATTCCTATGATTCTTTACGTACTGTTTTTTTCAATGGATCTTTTTGCCCTTATAAAGAGAAAAAAAAAAAAAAAGAAAAAAATTATGTCAACAAAACCAGCATGCCCTATGATCTGGAACTGTCCAACTTGGTGGCTCAGGAATGTAACCTGTGATACCCATGGGTAACAATTCCTAGAGACCAAGAAGTGTTGTAGCCTAACTACTGGGCACAAAGATAAGCAGCACTTCTCATACTGTTGTCCTTGCATTTCTTACCCATGATGGGAATCGGTGCAGTGGTGGTGTGGGAGGTTTACCTCCTGGGTCAAGTGTGCCAGTCTCAGAACTCACAGCTTCTCTTTGCTCTGCAGGTAAGTGGTACATTCCCTCACACATTCCAGCTTCTCCCCTCAGCAGGCCACATTCTGTCTCCATCTTCTCCATCACTCCATCGTCATCAATGTCTGTCTCCTCCACATGCCCACAGCTTCCTGGAGGGTCTGTTATGGGCTGGAAAGTGCTAGTCTCTAAGTGCATTACACGATGGAGAGAATTAGCCCCTGACTGTGGTTGGCTGTGATGTCTCTTGGCTAGTTGGATACTGTCTCTTGGTGTACTGGGTGTTCGTATTTTTGGAAAGGTCATGCTACTCCCAAGGCTGCATTCCCTTCCTGGAAAGAAGGAATGTGCTGTAACAGCTGATGTTGACATAACCAGAGGTGGTTCAGCAGTTTGGAGATGGCCCTCCAGCATGCTCATAATTTCTCCCGAGGAAGAGGAATCCAGGCGGTGGGAATGGAATCTTGCACTCAGATCATCAGAGAAGTGGGTGCCATCCAAACCTACTTGTTGCAAAGTGCTTACAGCACTACAGTTTCCTTCCAAAGATGATTGGAAGGTCAAAGCCTCAAGAATTTTTGTGGTCTCAGCTGGAGGGTCCAGTGATATGGGACCAGAGCAGCCTAAACTGTGTTCAGAACTTATGGTTGGAAATACATTTTTCTCTGTGGAGAGATTCCAGCTTGATGGGTCAGACATGAGCTTCAACATGCTCTGGGAAAGCAGAGATTTATCCTCTCCATTTTCAGTAAATGTGTCATTGGCAAGGACTATGTTTGCTGAAGAGAGGACATGTTTGGAAGGTCCTGTCTGACACACCTCTCTGAAACCAGGTGCAAGGAGCACAGATTTCTGGTCTATCTTCTCAGCAAAAGAGGCCTGTGATGCTCGGGGCTTCAGGGAATCACAGCTCCAAAGAGATTCAAAGGGAGGAATGCTGGTCATGTCTACAAGGAAGGAGAACATATGGTTAAGGCATTCAAACACTTCAATGTCTTCACTGTTGCTCTCTAGAGTACATTCAGTTGTATTTCAATAGCACCCAGGTCTGTTTAGGACTATACAGAACAGAAAGGAGATGGCTGGGCACAGTTGTAACTAAAGCACTATACACATTTATAATTGGGAATAGCACAGAAGAGAGGAATAGGAAATGATTAATCACTGTTTCTGACAAAAGTGAAATTAAGGGGTTCTTAATGAAATTAGGCAGCACATTTGAAATTTACAGAAGGAAGGTTTTTTCCCCAAATGAAAAAGCAAATAGAACACTGCTGATAGGCCAGAAAAAGTAATGCATCAATAGTACAGGAGTTCTGGCCTAGGAGCTTCCTAAACTACTGAGCAGAAGCTGGAAGTGTATATGGAGAGAAGGACAACTTTACTTGCATTATTTTGTATGGTCCTTCCCAGAATGTGAATGGCCAGCCAGGAGATGGGATACTGGCCTAGGCAAGCTTTCGATCTAATGCAATATAGTTTTTATTCTTACCTATATAATTAATAATTCCTTTCTTAAAACATGAGAAGGAAGTGCATCTATCCACACAATACTTTGCTAAATACATCAAAGTGGCCAGAATACTGCTTAGCATGGCTTTTGGCTGTAGTGGACCTACAGTGATTTAATTCATCAAATAATCTGGTATGATTCCATCCATTCCCAGAGGCTAGGTGGGACTTCCAGCAAAGGTATGGAGATCTTTTTAAACATCACAGCAATTGGGGAGTTTACCCACTTTTCAAGAATTTCCCTAGAGCTTTTTGTTATCCTTTTGTGTTACATGACCCACACAGTGCTTTATGTCACAAAGTTTTGTAACAGTTACTTACATGTTTTTTCTGTAAAATCTTCCTTTTTTTAGTTCTTTCCCTGCCCTTTCAGTTGCTATGTTAGATGATATAAAAGACAGATCCTAGATTGCCTCCACTGTCCTTTGTCTACTTAGTACCTACACTTGATAGTTATTATACTGTCCTCCTTTCCATAATCATTAAAGATTATTTCAGTCCTATGATTTCCACCAAATAGCAGCTTTAGAATATGAGAAAGTTGGGGTAAAACTTGGAACGGCAGAGAATGTTTGATTGACCTTGGCATTTATATTTATTTCAGCCTGACTGAAAAGGAATGAAATCATTAGATGCTTTGGAAATTGCAAAATATGGGTGAGCATGACTCTGCACAGCTATTGCTGAAAATGCTGCCTAGACATCAAACTTTATTGGGTATTGCTTAACCACCCGTGGGATTTACGAGGAAATAGAAACAAACTGAAGACACAAAGTTACAGAGGGAAGAGCAAACAGCAGAATAAATTACTGCTGACAATGGAGAGGATGAAACCTGCTCATGGAAACAGCTGAGGAAAAGACAATCATGAGAGCATGACCTTGGCACTTGATTCACAAGGAACCGAATGTTAGCAAAGCTAACACGTAACAATGGCACACACAAATCCTGACACATATTTTCCCCTGACCCTAAGGTAAATCATTAGTGTAGACTAAAAAGAAGCCATTAATTTTAAATATTACTGGTATTTTTGCAGCTTCCTAGATGTGACAGGAGATTAAGAAGAAGAAGCTGTTACAATTAGCATAGAAAGCAAGAAGAGATTTGTCTCTCTGCAGAGGCCTCTGACTTCAGCCTGGCATAGCAAAACTAGTGAGGGATAAGAGGAGAGGGCAGTGCTGGTTACTGCCCAGAGAGCTGGGATCCAGGGAACACTTAATACCAGATTATTAACGCAGCTTACCAGGCATTCTCTTTTTGTGAACAGTCAGAGCCAGAGGGGATGAGAAAAACACAGTCACAAAGCATTTCACTAGAAATATGGTGGGATTTAGAAAGAATTTTGCCCTGTTCCCTTGCTGTGGAGTAATAGGAATGCCAGAAAGACTTCTGCAGGAAAGAAATGTACCCTGCCTGTGTGCCCAGTGAAGTTCTGGAAACTAGCTCATCTTACTGTAACCAAAGCAATCTCATTAGAAAAAAAAAAAAAAATTATGAGATAATTTCTTTTTAAAACTATGTTACAACAGAACATGCTGAATTCAAGCCTGGAGACCAAAGTTTTCCATCCAGCCACCAAACTGCAAAAATGCAAAACACCATAAGCAGCTTTCTCCAACCCAGCCTGATAGCACAGAGGAACCCAGCTCCTGAAGGCAGAACAATGCTGCCTTGGCTCATTCAGCTACTCAGCTCACATGACAGCAGAGGTTCTGTGGGGATGAGAATAATTCACATGTATACTGAAGTACATCAGGGACTTCTCCCCTTTAGCACTGAAGTGAATAGAGAGTTCCACTATGTATTTCAATGAATGCTTCAAAATCAGGAGCTCAGTGGCTTATTTTAATGGCAAAAGCAGATTCTACAAAAAAAAAAAAAAAAAAAAAGTCTATACTCAATTGTTGGAAAAACAATTAAGAGTTAAGGCAGGTAAGCATGTTATTCTCCATTAAAAATGGACCCAGCTAAGGAACAGAGCAACTCTACTGCCTGCTGTCACAAGTTTTAATTTCAAACAAAGTTAAGAATACAACTCAGGAATGACAATTTCCACTCTTACTGGTGGTTACTAGGCTACAGTGCCAGCTGAACACATTTACCTTGCAATGTATCCTGAAGAGCTTCGATTTGCTCCATCAGTCTCTGGTTACAGTTTTTCAGGTGGTAATTTTCTATCTCAAGCTATGAAACAAGAATAATAAAAACTGAAAAATAATGCGAAATTGTGAGCACATGTGATCCACTACACAGAACATCTTTATTACTTGCGAGTTTTTTAACAAGGGAAAAAAAGATGGGTGAGTCTACCAGTCACCTCGAAATCCTTCCAATCAGCAGCATCACAAGACAACCCACTTAAAATATTTTGCTGTGCTTTCTCAAACAGCCTCTGTATGAACTATTGGCACTTCTCAAATAAATCTTTAAATTTACTTCCCTGCTATGGCTTATCATTTACTCCTGTTGCAGATATAATGGTCATGAAAGAGAGAATCAAAGAAACATTACCCAGAAGGAGCGTTTTCTCCATCCCACCCTGTATGTAGTAAAAGAAGATCCTATGGATCCACAGGACCAAAAAAAAAAGGAAAAAGCAAACCAACATTCAGGGTGCATTTACATGTCAAATTAAGGCATGAGAGTCATTGCAAATTTATCTTATGCCTTTACTTGAAGAGTCTCAGCATCCATTTTTAAACACAGCAGTGGTACATCCAGACAGACTTCCCTCTTGAAGGAATCACCCTTCACCCTTTATCACTCGAGGTGTTGCCTCAAGTAACTCACTGGCAACACAGATGCCAAGTTCTCCAACTGGCAGTGGTCCACTTGTGCATGCTATGCACCTGGAATCAGCATCTGGCACAAACCTCATTGCCAGTAAACACACAGTGTGAGTGTATGGTCCTGGATTCACAGCAGGTCACACCAAATCAAACACTCTGCTTTCTCCTTTGTGCTGCACCAGTCAGTAACCTAAATGCACCTTAAGTTATCTCACATAGGGAAGAGAAGCAATATAGCAGCTCAGTGGATTGATTATATAGGCAATCTAATGGCATTACGAAGCCACATCATAACATAATCAGTGCCCACACAGACTACTTCTCCCAACTCTAACAAATGTCCTTTCTGTCAAACTTGGAAATACATGTTTTTAACTTGGAATAAAATATCAGACAGCCCACTCCCAGCTGAAAACTATTACTCCATCTTTAAAACTGCATGCTTTAAAACTGCTGTGTTTGTTTTCTAGAGGGTAGGCCCAGATAGAGCCATAAATCCACAAGATGGATAGAACTGAGGGGTCAGAGACAGAAAATATTAGGCAGCAGGAAAACAGCACTAGTCAAAGATGGTAAATTATAGAAGAGCAAAGGATATGTAACAGGTGCTCTGTCAGAAAGAAACAGAAACTGCATCCAAAGAGGGAGAGGTAAAAGGAAAGCTAGGTGAAAGCCACTTGTGATCAATCACAATCTTCAGAAGCTACTTTTGGACACTGGTGACTTCACCGTCATTTATAGTTTGGCCAATAAAGTAAATAGCCCTTGGTAAGAGTGATGACCCCAGCCCTACAACTGAGTATGTGCAGGGCCAAACAAGGAAAGTGCCCCTGTGGCAGATTAACTGTCCCCAGACTGTTGTTCTACATAGGATCCCCCTGGCACACACCTCAGTAAGTGCAGCCACTGTACCTACTCAGGTGCTTTGGAGCCTGGCAGAAAGCCAGAGACTTACCTCCCTGAGCTTAAATGTTACCCACTCTTTGATCTTGGCAGCTTTCTCTTGGACAATTTTGGCTTCTTCAGTCCTCAGCTGTTTCTGTGCCAAAACACCAAGACCAGCATTAGACACATTAGGAGAGTACAACTAACTGTTCTCAGTGAGTTATTGCATCAGGAGTGACTGAAACACAGAAGCTCCCATTTCAGACATAAGATTTAAAAGTGTTGCTTGGATACAATTGTTCAGCTGGCCTCTGAAAAAAATCAAGATCTAAGTTGTTTTACACGGTCCCTGGAGTTAAGTTCAGAGGCTCATTTCAATAGTTTGTTGTGGAATAGCAAAATCCAGGTCAGGTAACAATTGGCCACCCACCACAGTTTGAGTACAGTCTGCAAGTTTTTCTGTTTCAGATGGTTTTGTAATGTTGCTGTTTGCTGTTGAGCATCTGTAGTGTTCCCCCAGCCTACACACATATTATTGGCCAAAGGCAATAAGAATTAAGCAGTTCCTACAACTGACGCATAAAACTTCAATCATTCCAAGCAAAAGGGATACAGTTGCTGTAAGCACGAGTCTAGAGCAGAATCTTTCAAGGTGCACAAGACGCAAATAACAACACATTTAAAACACACACACACACACATACACACAATATTTTCATTGAGAAAATAAATTTAAAAAAACCCAACTGCACAACCTAACCTTGAAAAGCACTAAGAACTACTAGGAGGATTTCAGATACTGTAAGTGGTTGTATGTTTACTTATCCATTAGAATAGGTTCTAGTCCGCACAAAAGTGTTATGCTATGCTATACTGTTGATTTGCACAATGACCATTGTTTGCCCAAGTATCTGCTTGGGTAATATTGCTACATTGTTTTTGCAGCTGTGTTTTTTCAGCTGTGTTTTTAACTTTTCTGGAAATTTTCTTTGAAAGATGCTGAATTAACATTATGATCACGTGAAGCTTTTATCTTCTGTGTGGCTTCATCAGAAGCAACATCACTGAAAACCCTCCTATCTACATAATGATTTAAACAATTGCAAGAAGAAATCAGTTCCAGGAGCAGCAGAGGGAGGGAGAGAGGAGGAAAATATGCTGCATGGCACATCAGCCCTGGTTTCTCCAATTAAGGGGGAAAGACAATGCCTTCTGGTAGCAGTTGGTGGTTTCCCTGTCACATTGTTTTTTCTGAAGTAAACATACACCAGTAATTATAATTATAAAAAATGTCAGTCCTTCCCCCCACTTTAAATTTTTTGCACTGATAAATAGACCACACAAAATTTCCCCCACATTTTCACATCACTTTTAATCACCACATGCTATTTATCACTACACCTGCACATTTAAAGGCTCTTATTCAAGTATGTTTGCTGACTTTAAAATAGGCCCTAGCAACATTGCAGGCAGCTGTAACATTTGTAATTGAGCATAATGAAATAAAAGCAATCAAATCAGATGCTTCTAGAAGAATATTTATTTAGTTTTTTTTTTCCATTTATATGACTATGGGTGTTCCTAATCATCAGATCTCAACCTCTGCAGGAGTTAGCATACTAGATGTGCCTACAGGTCTGAAATGATCTGGCACATATACTAGATCTACCATCTCTGAAAATCCATCACATGGGAACTGCCTTTGAATCCCTAACGACCTGGTCTTGTCTTGGAACAAGGTCCAAGAGGTAAAAGATTCAGATTATTATACTATATGGTGAAGTGCATTGCCAACATTTTATTTAGGGTTCTAAAGTAGAATAGTGACACGATGACAGCCACACTTAGTGAGCCCTGTCTCTAAGCAGAACCAATTCACTCAGGCACAACAACCATAGCTGCAGTTATTGTGCTTTAAGATCCAAAAGCAATTAGACATTCCTTGTGTCCCACACTATTGTGTGGTCCAGACATGACCTCAGTGTTCTCTTAATGATGCTCTGAACTCCATGGCTCTTCCCACTCCAGTGAAAACAAACAGGATGCCTTACAGGGACCCTTAGTAACCTCCTAGCCCTGCCACTACCTCATCCCATTCTGAAACTAAACCAGTGACTCCGAAAACAAGTATTTCTTGTCTGGAATTGCCAAGCTTTGGCTTTCGTTTCTAGGAACTCATTTTGCCTCTTGTTGCTGGAATAAGATTTCTATTAACAGTCCTTGATAAAGGTGGCAATTAGTTCAATGGAACTCAAATGGCCAAGTAATGGTTTTGTTTTTTTTTTTTTTTTTTTTGTAAAATTCTACTTCTATTTAAGTTGTTTACTTAGCAGCACATAAGAATACCTCATTCCTCATGTTATGAAAACCACAGGGCAAGACCTAGGACTGAAATACAAGCCCTGCTGTAGATGCAGCACCTTCCTCCCACCAACTGAAAAAGGAAGAGATTAGGAACTATCAGTACTGAGAAACAGCTGCTCTTTTATAATGACATCTGACAAGAGATGAAAAGACCCTTCCCAAGAAGCAGCATGAACAGAGATGGGCTACACAATGGTTTTGCAAAGCAATCAATATGCCAAAAATACAGAGAAATGCTGTGACCAGTCTGTAGCATTACAATGTAGGGTCTCAGCATTAACATAAAGAAGCCCTTTAGTACATTGACTGATGTCCAGTAATGAAGAGACATGGGCTGTTGAAGCTGAGTGGACATTTTGTCTGAAAAGGTAAGAGAAGACCTTGTACTGGGCTGGGCATCATCTTAAAGCTGATTTGGAGACAACTGAGAGACTAACTTGTAATGAGACATAATCTATATCTTTGAAATATACATTACAGAATCCCTCTAAATCATTAAACCTACAGGCCTCCCTGGAGAAAATATCCCTACCTGTTTTGCTAGCTGTATCTCCAATTTGCTGATCAGATCCTCCTTTCCTTGCATGGTGCAAATCAGCTCCTGGTATCTCCTGTGTAGGGTGCTGTCAGATTCACCAGTCTTCATGCTGGCAAGTTTTATCTTCTCTTCCATAACTCTGACCTGTAATGGTAACCAGAAGGAAATGGAATAAACCCAAAAAAACACCAAAACAAACCAATGTAAATCAAGAAGCTGCTTGTGTATTGGTAAGAGAACAAAAATAAATTAGAATATTTGTGGGTTTCTTATTTTTCAAGTCAGGAAAGAAAAAATAGAACATCAAAAACCACGACACCCTTTGGGTCACACTTAGTTTATATCCACATTTGTGAAAGGAAAGTTGTCCATTCATTCGTAATGCTGAAGCAGTAACAGATGAAAACTAAACCATGAACAGATAAATGCATCATGGATTGTGAGATATTACAATCAAACTATTAACTGAAGAGGCCATAAAGGCACCACAGTCTCCATACACAAATGGACACAGTAAATCCCACCTTTCTTCTTTGCAATATCATGGCCAGTTTTTTACCTCATTCACTATCAAGATATCTTGTCCCTGAAAATCAGACTTCTGATTTGTTTTAGTAGAACGGAGTCAGTTCTCATGAATTGTAAGATAAACAAGAATCATGTTTGCATTCCTTTGTAAAAGATATCACCTGATGGACTTCTCAAGTGACCAGTGAAGATGGAGAGGTGGGAACTTCTCTGTCCAATCTCTGATCACTGTCCAGAAACTTATATATACAAGGTCAACAATAAAGGAGAGACTTCTTTTCTCTTCTCTGCCTGAACACCTGTTGTGTGTGCTGCTGTGTGTTTCTATCTACATCACAGTAACAAAGGTATATACCACAACCCCCTGGCCATTTGCTTCAGACTAAGATTTCTATAGGAAAACGTACTGTGGAGGTCCTTCGTCCTCCTACCCCCAGTTTAAGACAGTGTTTTGGCAACTCCTGTCTTTCTGCCAAGTCTTTTCTCCACACCTGCTAAGGAGTCACTGTTAGATATTTCAAAAGATTTGCCTGTCTTTGAGCTCCTGCCAGTGCCAAGACTTCTTCATCTTGGCAAGAGAAAGATCACTGGAGTGCTCCTTCACTACAGACAAAGTTTCAATCCACTAAAATCCAGTGGCTACTGAAGTATTTCAGTTTTTTAGCAAATTTTAAAAATTTCTTTGCTTTCTTTGTCTCTCAATAATGCCACTCCATTTTAACCTTACCTCACTCTATTGCAATGGATTATAAGACTTCATTTCTAAAGATGAAGGGAATCCCTTCAATTTAACTCAAATGTACTAATTGCAGCACTTGATGATGGGGAAATCTCTGGTTCCAACACAACTCAAAGAAGCTAAATCTGCAAAGAAACCAACTCCAAATACCATAAATTTGGGACGAATTTAGAACCAGAAAGACAGAATGCAGGCAGCAATCTGAGCACTTCACAGAGTCTGTGCAAGAGGGTTAGTCATGCTCTGTTGAGCAGCCTACACTTCATACTTGCAGAAGCTGTGTTTTGTCCTCCTGTCTGTCTCTATTAGGCAGAGAAGCAAACTGCCTCTTCCTCATACTGAATCAGAAAGGTAAGCCCAACATCCGAGCCAGAAAACTAAGCCTGCTGAGTCGGATGTGCTTTCATTAGAGTTTAGGGTGATTATAGTAAAAAGAAATGGCCCCTCCTTCCTGTCTGATGCCCAAATGCTGACTCTGTACTAGAGGCTCAGTGAGGGGACTGCAAACATGTGATTTCCTTAATTGAGGTTGGCAGCTACAGGGAGTCCATTGAATTAACAAATCCAATCCCCCAGACTCCTGGAGAGAAAGATAACAAGGGATTTTGCACTTGATGTGGAGCCCTCTCATTTGTTGGCTGCCTCTCATTCATGGTGAATGTAACTCATTAGTGGAAGGGAATGGTCCTACTCTTATGTTGTCACTTCTTCAGGCTGTCAGGCAGCAACGTAGCATTTCTAGGAACACTTATCTCTGGATGTGGATAAGGCTGCTGGGAAGGCAAACACTGAGGGTTGCTAGTCTTTAGGACCTGCCAACATATGGCTACAGAACTGCTGGCGGCAGGTGAGTGAAGGCAACCCTCATTTCTGCTACACCTTTCCAGCCGAGTTCTCCCTTTCTTGCCCATTCTTGGACTTGAATTTGACTTGTTCTCCATCCTGTCCCTTGCTGTCATTGCAACTTATATCCTGGACACTCTGCTCCTGTCATTGAGGTGTCTGCTAGTATGAAACCTTCACTAGCCAGTGGCAATAACTGTATTTCCTGCTGGTGCTGTCACAGCTGTCACTTTTGCCTCTATTGTGTTACCTTTGCCTGTCTTGGTTGGGTGTGGATTTACTGATACCACTCTCAAGAACAACTCTTGTTCTTCACTGTTAGTTACTGGTCTAGCATAGAAGCCAACAGTATGGTGTCAAGACATAGAATCTTTCCTAGAATTAAGCTGGCCAGTAAAAAAATTTGATGCCAATATCAAACTGGTGTGGAAAAGTATGTTCTTTAGACAGAGTACCATTCCGGGTACTCCAAATTCTTGATTCCCAGATGATATGTCTCCCAGTGCTTGTAACATTGCCTTTCAGTCCTTCACTTCTGAAATAATCTTTGACAGTCATTCTTGGCTGTATGGTTTTTATTTCTGCCCTTCAACCCCTGACTTAGTGCTTAGTCCTGCAGCTCTTGTCCACCCGAAGTGAGCTAATTCACTTCAAGCTTTCCCTTCAGCAGTGATCTGCAGTGATTCAAGAGCTCAGACCATCTGGCCCATCTTGGGTCTTTCATTTCTATGATACTTCTTAGAGTGCAGAATGTCTGCTTCCCAAGGGAAAGCCTTTATAGCCTGTTCACAAGCTGAAGTCTGCCTCTCTCCCTTTCTCCATTATTCAAGAAGTGTAGAAGAACCAGTTTAGACAATATGCCTAATTTTTAGATGATTGCAGTAAAAGACAATGAATCCAGCTCTTACTGTTTTTCTCCATGGGCTCCTGAGCCAGAGAAATAGTTACTCAAAAGTCCAAAACAAGTGATAAGGGTGTGTCTGCAAAACCTACTTCTTTCACATAACCTTCTCTACTTGTAGACAAGTCCTCGCCAGTACACTTAAGTATTTGTTTCCTGAGGACCTGCCAAGCAGCCTTATCTTTGCGATTTAATCCTGAGGTACAACATCCCCTTCCTTTTCCACAACCAAGCATGCCTACCGTGGATGAGGGGGTAAAGGCTGTGAAGCTGACAGGAAGGTGTAAGGTGCTTGTTTTCACTTAGGGTTCAACATATTCAGGCACCTATTCACAGCTAAGGCTCACAGACTGAGAAGCAGACCAGAAAATCCATTCACCACTGTAAATCAATGTTCCCCTAGCGGGGCATAGCACTGCACATTGCTGTCTGCATGCTAGACTGGAAGGAGTTTAGAGTGAGTTAACTGCTGGACTTGTACCAGAGCCACCATCAAAGAATCTCTTACCTGTTTCTCTGCATCCTCAGCTCTTTGCTCTGCTTCTATCACTCTCTGTTCCAATTCCTGCATCTTCATAGACAGAAAAGAAAGAAGAGGAGGAAAGAAAGAAAATAAATTAACATCACCTGGAAATTCACATTTTACTCAGGATTTGTGCAAACCTACAGATCTTTGGCATATTTTGAGTTAACTGGACAGCTTTGACCAGGGTAAAAAAAAAGCCTTTGACCTTTTCCATCTTCTGCCCTACTTTGAATACACCGGAACCATTTTCTCATTAGTGAGCTTCATCATTCATTACATGGGTCAAAGGAACAGTGCCAAAGTCTTGACCTCATCTCTATAATTTACACACCATGGGCTGTCCCTGCAAGGAGCCTGTCTACAGTGCACCATTCTTCCCTGATCTTATTTCAGTTAGGAATCATTCACAATGGTAAATAAAAATGAAAAGCTCACAGCAGGTTCTCTATGATGCCACATTATAACCACTGAATACTTTGCTTTGGCCTCAAAAGCATCATAGACTCAATAACTGACAAGATTAACAATGATCTTAATTTTCCTATGCTTCTTTTCTTTTTAAAGAGCTTTGCAAAATGGCAATTATGTGATTCAACATCTGAACATTGCAGCTATCAAAGTCCAAGGACACTGAATTGAATTTTACCATAAATGTTTATAAGTCACTTCATTCTCATAAAATTCAGATGTACATGAGATTCTTCTAATAATTTACCACTAGAGCCCTTTTTTTGGTGGGTGGTGTGGGGGATTTTTGGTGGTTTTTTAACTGTTTGTTCATTTTAGCTTTAATTTTTTCTTTAAATAGCAACTTAGTATCTCATTTGATGTTTGACAAGGTCATCTTCACCTGGCCTGCTTCGATGGGTCTCAGATTTAAGCCCTGTAATACGAAGTCAGTGTCAATTTTATCCACCAAGTTGCAAAATTTGAGGAATGCTTCGTGGAGTTTGCAGCACTTACTTATGTTTTACTATGGAAAGAATGACATAGAAGAATCTTCAGAAGATTAAAAGAATCATGCTTAAAGAAGAAAAACTATAACGGGAACTGAGCTCCTTTTCTCTCCATTGCATTTTTTTGATAAAATGCAAGTATTCAGGTTGGTCACTAACAGGACCAAATCAATATATCTGAAAATGGGAGTTAATCATCTTGGATTATGGATGAATGGACATGTCAGCATTCCCTTGTTTCCATTTGCCTTCCTCCATATGGCAACGAGACAACTCTTCTTTCCATACAAGCTCACCGATACAAGAGCACACTGACCCCTACCAGGAAACATATCAAAAGGCACATACATGTACACACGTCATTAGTCACATAACTGAAAAAGCAATGAGATAAATTAAAACCATGAAGATCAAAACCTGCTACCTTTAGCATGATACCTCTCGCGTTTGTTTTTTTCAGTGGAACAATGAAATAGAACAGTCTCTGTAACTTAATATCCAAATCAAGGATGCTTCTTTGGCAGAGGAACAGAGAGATGCCACAGAGGACTGCAGCCATACAGAGCTGCTCTGACAAAGAGTCTTCTCGAAGACTGAGCTCAAGGCACTCTAACATGAATAGCAGTGGTCTGTGTTACATGAGTATGTGTCCCTTCTGAACAGTGATGTACCCATACATTTATCTATTACTCTCTGGACAGTCACCACCACAGACAGGTAGAAGCAAAACATATTGGCAAAAGAGAGATGCTAAACATAACTATTGGGGAGACATAATATGCTTTGCGAAACAAAGAGTGTTTAAGACAGTAGCTTCAGAACCAGTGGTCTATCCTAGTTTTCTGATTGTCTACATTCACAGCACAGATGAAATTCTGTGCCTTTTTACCAAGCGATCCTCTTAAACAAATAATGCAATCCTCCACAAAGTGAACAATCTCCATGAAACACTCAGGTTATTTTAAGAAGACAGCACTGTTCTGACTGAAGATTTCCTTGTTTCTTAGCAGTTGCTTTGCATTGCTAGAAGTTATGGATCTTGATCAGGACAGAGAATCTAAGTTGGGACCATTCTTGACCACCAAGAAGTTTTGAAACTTGTGTAAGCAGGGTGACCTGGCTAAGTTCCAGTCAGATCAATTACTTTTGTCACCCTAATTCCCTCTGTAGCCTTAAATGAACTTGTACTTTTCTTCATTTCCTGTACTACATTGTTGGGTTGTCCTACTATGAACTGTTAAATAACTGCTGTGTTCCTCATGTACATGAAATCATTATTTCACTCATCCCCAGTGTCAGCACTCTCACTGAAGCGCATTCAGATTTAATATATACATGCTTGTAAGGCTCTTTCAAATCCCTCAATGAATTAATAATAATGCTTGGTATTTACATGGGTCCTTTCATTCAAAATGCTTTATAATTTGACAAATGCTACTAAGCAATGTGACCCAGGTCACATAAAAAACTTAGTAATCAAGCCAAATGCATGGAACTCTTCTTTCAAACACTATCCCAGACAGCTTGTATGCAAGAAACAGGACTAGTTGAATAGCCATGCTTGCATGAGACAAAAGAGCCTTTTTCCAAAAGTTCATTGTTTATTGAAATAAGACAGAAGCAGGTTAAGTTACGCAGATGTCCCTCCTAAAAACTGCAAAAGATCCTCCCATCATCATTCAACCAGGCTTTCCCTCTCCTGATGGCTCAGAAGAGGCTACATAAAATTGAGTGAAAAAAAGTTCCTGCACCTCTCAGCTTCATTTTTCTCCTGCTGTTCTGTTCCAGAGCTCACTTCCAATCAGGTCAACTTCCTGCCGAGGCAATGACCTGCTAAGCCACTCACCAACAGAGGAGTATCCATCTTCCTTGCATGTGTACAAGAAAATCAGAGTGAAAACAACTGCCAGTTTCCAAAGCAACCCCTGCTAATGTCCATAAGGTGGGACTCAGGCGTCTCGTGCCCTGTGAGATCCAGCAAGACAGCAGAGCTTTGTCTGGGAGACCAGGGGCTAAGGCTCTTCTGCCAAGCCAGGCTCTGTGCAGCTTGGGCAGCTCTGTTCAATAGCTGAGATCAGGCTATCAGCGTGGAAGTTCACACCATGTGAACAAGGGGATTGGTAGTTAAACCACTGGGTTTTAAATTCCTCATGTTCTGAACAGCGATCTAGATTAGTCAATCTAAGCGGATTTTAAAAATCTCAAGTATTTAAACTGTTAGAGCACATTGTAATACCAATGCCAGCAATAAGTGGTTTGGTTTTTTGCGAGTTAAAATACTAAAACCTGTCTTGAAATCCTAAAATTAGTTAAAAAGAATAATTTAAGATGAGGGGGATCAGGTTTTCAAACCCTTCAATCAGTCACCTCCATACCTATGACAATCTAGCTGGTGATCAAGTATCACACCCCTGTTAGCATTGTTCTTCACTTTCACCATCTAAAAGAACTTTTAAAAGAAACTAATTTTCCTGTTACTGCAAATCATATCAGGAGGATCTCAAGACAATGTTTACCACAGGTTGGCACACAGCATCAAACTGTGCAGATTTCACATTCCTCTAAGATCATCCCCCCTCAATGCCCCAAAAAACCTTTCTTGAAATGTAGGACTCTCCAGGAAGTCTGAATCTCTTCATTCTCATAATGAGGAAAAAAACTTAAAAATCAGAGTTGCTATAAAATCTATGACAAAAATCCCTGAAGCTGCCATCACTAGACATAAATCAAGCACCTCCTTCAGTTCTGCATCACTACCCACCTGAGGGTGAGAAGGATGCAGCGCAGACAGGAGCCCCTGCTGCTGTGACTGCTGGGGTGTCCTGTGATGACCGAGAAGGGAAGGAAGGTCTCTGAGCAAGTCATTACAGACCAGCTGGGAACCTAAGGCCCAGGACACTTCCCAAGAGGAGTGTTCAACGTAAGCACTGTGTGTCTGAGTCCACCTGCAGCAGGAGAGCCTGCTGGAGCCTGCCCCACAGTCCCTGCTGAGGCTGTCCCCTTCCCACATGACACTGGGATTTGGGAATTGCAAGCCTGTTAGCACTTTGACCCTTCAAGTAAAGCTACAACAGCACTGCACAAGTAGTTAGAGAATAACCTGATCACCGAACCAAGCTACTCCTTAATCTTAACAAAGGGAACATCACTTTGACTAAAAGGCTGGATAAATGGCAACCAGGCACCTGAAGCAGATGAAAATTTAATTCTCTGCCATGACCCAGAAACTACCCTAAAGAGATAGTCAAAATACATATGGCAAGTCTGTTCTCCAACAAGGAAGACTGGTCAGTGGTCAGTCACAGTCTTGTGTGTGGGTAGTCAGGATGTTTCTCAAAGCAGATATAAAGCACAAGGACACAGGTCTCACAATGCAGCAAACTTACAAGTATTGCATGAGTACTGGTTGTCTTTACCAGACCTGTTCCACATCTATACGTGTTTTTTTTTTTAATGTGCCTTTATCTAAATGGACTTTACAACCACTCTCAATGTTTTTCAAGGTAAGTAATCACTAAGGTCCATTTCAGAAGCTAATTTGAAGAGATGAAGAAGCTGCTTAGAATTGTGCAATTCCTTAAAATATGAAGAGTGGAAAAATATCTCATGTAGTATATGGCAATAGTGAAAATGTAATTACAGTGAAAGCCAGGATGAAAATTACTCCACTCTCAAGTAGCTGTCATCTGGATTTTTCACATCCAAAACCAACAAACAAGAATAGAAGTTACATAATACAAAATGAAGCAAAAGTGAGTTTAGAACATATCGGTCATCAGGTATAGTAAACTGCAGTCAGCTGTACAGATTTCAACTTCATTAGTAAAACTGTTCTCAATTTCCTATAGCAATTGAATATCTGAACAATCTTGGACTGAACTGTGATAATGTAAGCCACAATTTGAAAAATAGGAGCCCCACTGCAACCTACGAATTTGGACTTTATACAAATTTAGCAAAAAAAGCTTTAATTCTAATGAAAAAACAACACCATTTAAGGTTAAGAAAAACCGCAAAAAGTTCACACCATGACAAAAACAAGCAAAAACCAAAACCTCCAATAAAATCCTCAGTTCTTACCAGTTCTTTCCTCTAGGATGCAAACAAACTCACCCAAGGGCACTTGAAAGAGATTAGTAGGAGATGTCTCTAAAACCACAGATGCCATGTAAGTTTATAACATCCAGATCTCAAAATATCTGGCCTTGCCCTTCACTATCCCCAGAATGTTTTGACTGGATATGAAGTGTTATTCTAACACTATGGCAATACATGTATCCCTGTCTGGGCTTTTAACATTAGAGCATAATTTGCACTCCTCCAAGCTTTTCTGTTGCCACCCAAGTCCTGATCCTGCTGTTCTTATCCAAAACGTCCATCTCTGCTCTGCAGTTGTCTCAGTCACTTTAGATAGCCAGAATCTTGCTGGTACAGTGTTTTCCACTAGAGCCCAAATACTTAGTGATTTTGCAGTAAACAATGCTAATTCTTACTATGCCACTTTACACCATTATGACAGGTGCATTGCTGCATCTCAACTGATAAGCAGAGAGCAAAGATGTCCTGTAATCAAGGAAGAAATCCTCACTGCAAGTAACAGATATATTGGATAGCTCAGCATTTACAGATTTTTTGCTTTTGTGTCATAACTCATTGCAAAGTAGAAGTCACCTCTGCCTCACCTTCTCAGCTAACAGCTCTCGGATCTTGCTTGCCTGCAAGCGGAATTTGAAGAGCTGGGACTCCAACACAAGGCATCGCTTTTGCCAGTCCGTACAGCTGCCATTCTCCACCGTGAGTTCTGTCATTGTGAAGTTAATCATCCATTCAGGATGTCGTCTGAGGTGCTCTAAAAATCCTACAAAAATGAAGGGAAAAAAAAGTATATAGGACAAACTTATCACCTGTGCTTAGTTTTCATTGGTCCCTCTCACAGGACTAGTAATGAAGGCCATTTCTTCTCCAAGCAGAAGATGAAGTGGTACTACCCTGTGTCACTGATATTGCCCTCTGCCAGAGGTCACTCTTAATGGATAAACGTTTACCTTTAGAATGAGTAAATAATTTACTAATGCATTATACTGTATATTCCAGAAACAACCTTACTGCCACCCTTAAAGTCTTGCTCAGCCCCTACCCAGAGATTAGAGAGTATTTTTTACTCCTGCCTCCTTTGTTCCAGTATGGCTGTAAACTCCAAGCCATTAAAACCTCCTGCCTCAGGTATCACACACACATTTTCAGCTTGAGTCACCAGTGCCTTGTCTTACACAGACCGTGTTAAGAGGATGTGATGTATTAAGCAACTGTTCCCATTCCCTAACTACTTGACACAGTCAGTTGACAATAAGAGTGGAAGTGCCCCAGTATCTAAACAACTGCCCTGTTAAAACAAAGATAATCCATACAGGAATAAGTTAGGGCTAAAGACAAAACACTGCTGCTCTACTGAAGTCATTGTAGACATCCAGAGATATATGCAGCCCAAGAATTTGGAGAAAGACGTAGTTTTTGAAGATATTTTATTTTCTTATTCAGTAACGGTTTAGATATTTCAGATACTTTGTGATTATAATAAAAGACAAAAAAATTTAGGCAATAGATGGTATTAACCAAATTCAGGTATTCATGAACAAAAAGGTCAACTCAATGTGTGCAGTCCAGCAGCCAGCTGTATTATTAAACAATAACAAATGTTTACAAAACCAGAACAGCCATTAGCTCAGCTTGATCAGAACAATTAAATCCTTACTTGTTAAAGGAACTTCTCATCAGCTCACAGGCAAACTCACAAGTCCTGGACAGTGACAGACCAAGGAACAGTCCAGGATTTGCAAGAAAGCAACAGTCATTCAGCCTCATTGCCCTTACATCTGCCTTTCTCTGCAGAGAGGAAAAGTTTAAGATGTCCCTACAGTTGTACCCACTTGTCAGGATACCTGGTTCATGTTTTCATTTAAGACTTGAGATTCGAATTTCACTGAGTATACACAATAATGTGAGTGTACATAACACAACAAACCGCTCTATCCAGCTATATGTCTGATGTTCTGAGTTAAGTGAAATGCATTTTATACCCTTTGGCTATAAACATTACCTGAGAGTTATTTTAAGTTCAGGTTGCTTTGTTCAGTAATAGAAAGCTTCGCAGACAACAAGTTGCCTACTTTTCCAATGACTTGTGAAACACTATTCCAGTAGGTAGGTTTAAGTAAAACAAGGTAAAGGTATGCTCAATGTGTAGTACTGCAGCACTGTAAACACTCCACAATAAGAAGACCACTTTCCTACAAGCAGCACACTTACTGCTTTACAGAAACAGAGGCCATCCTTTTCCACAGCCAGCACACTGCTCTAATCTCGAGCCTTAATTCCTTGCCAGCATTTATCCAGGTTACTTTTGGTACACTTTCCAACACTGCAGTGTTTCCCTGTAAAGTAGTGCAATCAGTCCTTCCCAAGCTGAAACAGTGCACTAAGTCAGGGAAGGATCCTACAAGATGGTTGTTTACAGCTAAACCTGTTTTGGGCATAAATAATAATTCAGCTCTCAAATGAAATTCTGTTCAAGTATAAGGAGCTTTTAGTCTTTATTTGTAAAGTTTAAATCCAAAGAGGATATACAAATGAATGGGATGGACTCTAATGACACAAAGTGAAATGAAACTGATGTACCAAACAACTTACACCAAAGCAAAAGTAATTTTCCACACAGACAATAACTTCTAGTAAAACTAAAATACTCTTGTTCTGAATAGGGGGTCAAGGATGGGATAGCTGTCCTGAATGATTACATTTTATTCTTTATCACTACAGATAACTGCATTTTATAATCCCTTTCATAAATTAACACTGCCCTTCCCTAAAATCATGCTGGCAGTTCTCCCAGTATTCCTGTTATTCTAGACCCTCATGTCTCTAATGAGCTGCCTTCCAACTACCAGCATAAACATAATCATAACCAGCTCGTATCTGTTAATTCTTGTAGATGATTGTCCTTCAGTTTACCTAAGGTTTTTTTCCTCCCTCCTATTTACCCCTTGATATATTTATAGATATCAAAAGCTTCTCCTTAAGGACCTCATTTTGCAAGGCTAGAGACAAGGGGCTCCTTTAGTCTCACAAGAAAGCTCCCTGCTCTCCCTTTGCATCGGTTCCAGCTTCAGTGGACATCATACAAAAGAGCTGGTTCTTCTCTTGTCGCTCCCCTTCACAGCCAAGGGTGACCACAACCGCATTTGAAAGGCAACACGAACCCACAACAAAGCCTTGTGTAAAGGCTTTTAGCACTTTCCCCTCTCCCAGGGAATGCCTCATCTGATTGTGTTTGCCTTTTTTACAACCATATTGCACTGGGGGTTGAAATTCACAGACAAACTGACACAACTGGAACAGAGAAATCTCAGCTGATATTTCCTTTGTAAATGGCAGATCTGGGAGAGCAGGAGGGTTATTACAAATGGACAGGAACAGATTAATAAAGCTCAAGTCTGTGCCAGATCTCCAAAAGATCAAATTCTCTGTACTACAGGTCATTGTGGTACCACACAATAAGACAAGAGGCAATGGGCAGAAACTGATGCACAGGAACTTTCATTTGACCATAAAGAAGAACTTTTTTATTGTGCAGGTCACTGAGCACTGGAAGAGGTTGCCCACAGAGGTTGTGGAGTCTCCTCACTGGAGATATTTAAGAATCATCTGGATGTAATCCTGTGAAATGTGCTCTTGGATGGCCCTGTTTGAACACGGGACATTAGACCAAATGACCTACTGTGGTCCCTTCCAACCTGAACCATTCTGTGATTGCAAAATTCAACATGCCCATGATTACCCTGTGATTGATTAGTATAACTATATGTGATATTTTAAATTACAGGCAGTATTTTTATGGATCACTAATATTTCAAAGGCAGTTTGTTTTTGGGTACCTGGAAGAAGTCTTACTATTTATGCAACTGAATCTTTTCCTCCTCTACTAATTTTAAAGAGTGCTCTTCCAGGTTTTATGCCCACTTTATTACTACTTCTAATGTGTGATTTTGTTTTGTGTCATTAGATTGATCCCGTGTCAGCAGTCAATTCTACCAGTAAAATACCTACCATCTAACTGCCCCCTCTTCAGCACTGTGTTGTCACATTCTCTTGTCATTTGTCTATCTTACCGTTCTTCTATTAATCCCCATCTCCTCCACTTAAGCTAATAACTTCCCCATGTGTCATCATACCAAATGAGTTCTGAAGGCTAGAGATTAGAATTATAGCTTTTCCCCCTAGCAAAAACCTTACACTTTTTCAGAGAAAGATATTGTATCACAATGTCTAATATTTACCTCTAGAGAACTTTATTTACAAAATTTATTCTGTATTTTCATTTACCATTAAAATGCATTATTCCTTCTCCCCTGTTCTTCTGAATGTAAGCAGTTCATCTGTTCTCTGTGAATTACAATATCAATTTCATTTTGACAGAATGACTTTAAATCAATTCCATCAGATCTGCCATTTCAGATGTCCTTTTTTGTAAGTCTTAACCATCTTTTTCCAGCACATCCTTTGATTCCTCTTCCTCTCCCAGATATTAGTCCTTTTCATATCAGATAAAGAATTTATATGAATGCCTCTTTTTTCCCTTACACATATGAAGAAGGTGGGAGCCAATTATTTTCAGAGGCAGTACTCTTATTTTAGAGACTTAGAACATAGGAGACAGCCACTCTAATCAAACAAACTGAGATTTTCAAAATTTCATTCTTAAATGCATATAGCCACTTCTTAAAGAGCAGCTTGGTTTTCAGTGTTAGGTATCCAACAATGATCAGTGACAATAATGGCAGATAAAAAGTCCCTAAAACTCGGTGGGGGAAAAAATGACTCAACCACACTACCTGTTAATGCAGTCAAAATTAGAAGTCTCATGCATATATCTGTAAGTTTTGACCAACGTCAGAGACAATTCTGACCCTAAACACCATATCCAAAATAAATATGATCATATTTATTTGAAATGTACATATCCAGTTGTATTTCTGATGAAGCCGAAATTTAAAATCAACATGTCATATGTTTGGGGATTTTTCTTTGTGTTTTAGACTACAATCAGCTAATGTTGTAGATGGATGTGGATCCAGAAATAGAAATCAAAACACTTAGGAGGTTTTGTACACTTCCACCTGAAAAGCCAAAACAATCAATCAATGTGAAGACTTTCAGTGCAGATACAAATGCAAGTAAAGCATTTGCAGCTTCGTTCATGCAGTGCAAACAATAAAGACAAGTGAAACACTCTTTCTATATTCCACATGTGAGTGTCTGCTCAGCTCAGCAACAGATTTACGCTGTCACGGGGGATTCACAGCTCAGGGAGACTGCAGTTCTTAGGCCCTGCCTGTAAAAAGCACCAGACCCCGTCTGAACACTGGAGCTGAAAACTGATCTAACTTTCAGCTATCATCTTACTACAAAAGCAATCAGTAGAAAAGTGATAAATGTAACACATGAAAGGGAAAAGATTTTTTCCCGTGTCACTGAATTGGCATCAATGGGGTCAGCAGTACAGGCGATGGGCAAAAGTCACCGGGGAAATCCTGCACTATTAATCAACACCCTGTCCCTAGCCACCCCACTTTCCACTTCATACTCGTCTCACCCCTCAGTTTTTTAGCACTAAGGCCATTGGAATTGTTCAGCCACTCAGTCATTTCACGCTCAGGAGTGCGGCCTGAGATGCGCAGAGCATGAGCGGGGAGGGGCGTGGGGGGAGAAAATAACACAAAAAGCTGTGGAAAGGGCAAGGAAAAGGCTTGTTGCGGGCCCGGGGTGGGAGGGAGCGGGAGATAATTTCCCTTCTACATCCGCGCAGGTGGCTTAGCTAGTAAGAGCGCCGGGGGGCAGGAAGGAGGGCTCCCAGTTGTGCCATTCTACCTGCGGAGGTCTTGCCCCGCACACCGAGGCTTACCAGGAAGGCAGAAGAGACCGCAGAGCTTACACACATTTACTTCTCGGGCTGCATGTTCCCCTTCGTGTGGCCATTCCTCCCCCCACTTCTTCCATGCCTCCTCAGGGCCAAAGTTCCAGACCCGAAAGCAACCCTCAGTTAACAGAGATGACCAACATCATCCCCAGAAGGCTCCCGCCAGTCCCCTTACGGTCGCCTTCGAAGGAAGACAAGCCGGGAAAGAAAGGCTGTGCCAGCCAGCCCCGCGCAAACCGGCCCGCCAGAGCCCCCGGCCGCCTCCTGGCCCCCGGGGCGCGCCCCCGCCTGCGCTCACCTTGGCCGGCGCGGGGGTCTCTGCCCGCCGGGGCAGGACGGGCGCAGCCGGCGGCGTCCCAGGGCTCCCGACCCGCGGCGCGGCGGGGCCGGCCCTGCCCGCGGGCGGCTGCGCGGTGCCGGGCGGCAGGCAGGTGCCCGGCACGGCTCCTGTCCCATTCAGCACTTTACCATTCCCTCCCCGGTTTCCTTCGGGCGGGAGAGCCCGGCTCAGATATCAGAGCCGGCCCTCCCGAGGAGCGCAGGAACTGACATCAGCCGCCCCGAGCTTTTAACCCCTTCCCGGGCTCGGCGGCCCGGCAGGTGGGGCGGGCAGCGCAGGGTGCCGGGGCGGCCCGGGGCACGAGAGTGGCAGCCGCGCTCTGCCCCGGGCGGGGACATCCCCCTCTCCGCCCACCTCGCACCCTCAGGGGCTGCCACCGAGTTTCCGGAGATCTCCCTGGCAGTCATCTCCCAGCCTTCAGAGCACATGTTACCCAAACCGTCCCCAAACCACCAGGGCAGCGACGTTTCCCGTGGAGCAGCCGGGCAAGGAGCTGATGCCCCCAGAAGCACGCTGCCCTTGTCGCCACTGCAGCCCTGAGGGGATGGTGGTTCCTCCGAAGCTCCAGATGGAGCACCCTTCACTCGTTGTAGGCAACCTCAGAGCATGAAATTGGTGCCACGAGGGAATGAAAACCAAACTAGTGTAGTAGACCAGAGGACACCAAACTGCACCATGTGCTTTGGCCATTTCTCACATAAAATAACTTAAACAAACAGGTCCAGGGCCTCCGAACATTTCTAATGATTGCTGCCAGCATGCAAAATATGTTATTCAGGCATCAGGCCATCACTTTCTGAGCTACTTTACATGCGGCAATGCCTTATATGAATATATGGTGACATATAGGATTATATTGCCCGTGTTATAACCAACTGGAGATGTCTCACTGCCTCGGGAGGCTGGGCACTGGCAGCGAGTGTGTGCACACACCATGTGCTGCTGGCTGCTGCCCTCTGCCCTGGCCACTCCCTGACACCCCAGGCTGGCCGAGCCCACGTTCTCTCCCTTTGTGTTGAGCAGACCACAGCATGCAAATGGAAGTAAAAGGGACTGGAGACAGATGGGGGTGGCAGGACGAAATGCCCCCAGAGATGTGGGCCTCAGACTAAGGTGTTTCAAAGCAAAAGGCCCTTTGTTCTGGTTCACGTTTAGCAACTACTTGTTACTTATTCCATTATCAGGCACATTACTTCCATAAGAGATACTTTTAAAACGTCTATGGGAGGCTCCCCTCAGTGGAGATGACAACAGTCAACTGTAGTTTTCGGCTGTTTTTCATGCCATGAAAATTGGTTTCATCTCGAGTAAGTGAGTCTGGCTTGTTCAGGAAGGATTGCACCAGAATGACAATATCTCCAGTGGTTATGAGAGATCCATGAATGCTCTGCAACTGTACTTTGGCACCTGTAGAGTCTACTCATGCTAAACGGGGCAGTCTGAAATAAATAGGCTTCAACAATCTATGAAGGGAACATGTAGAAGAACTGAACAAAATTATCTCCTAGGACAAAAAGCAACGCTATTCTCTAGACATGGTTAAACAAGATCTTAAGAGTTGTTATCTGGCTCACAGATACTGCCTGGTTCAAGATCTGCTGTTTATTAAACTTTCATTGTAAAATTTTTCCTCACATTGATAGTGTGTTTTCACTGATATCTCAGCAGAGGAACATTGGGTACCAAATCACTTACTATGAAAAAATGAAAAGATTTATTTAACTGGTTAAAATATAAAAATATAACTAAAAACATAAGGTCAAGATTTGGACACTGGAGTGAATAAAGGCAGACTCTGAAAATCTACACCAAATCTACCAAATAAGTAGTCAGATTTCTAAAGACTCTGAGGACCCTGCAGTTCCTTAAAGATGGCTTCACTTTAGATTTCTCATCTGTTTTCAGTTCCATGGGAATTTGGTTGAATGAAGCTGCCCGTTCCTAGCCAAGAGACAAAGCACACACTACAGAGCTGGTTCAGGCAGAGAGCAGGATAGCACTACACAGGGATGACTGGAGAGCCAAGTGGAGATAGGCAAAGAACAGGCATCTGGAGAGGAGCTCTCCCGTTTGGACAGCTGAGCAGGGACAGGCAGAACACAGGCAGAGATCAAGCTGGCTATTGGGACAGTACCACCTAAAGAGATTTCTCCATCAATTCCCAGCACAAAGGACTCCAGTCGCCTGCAGTCTACATGTTGTGTGTGAGTCTGTATTAATCATTGTGCCCAGTGATCAAGGAGCTGTAATAAATAACCAGAAACAGCACAGTTTTTGCCTCCCTATAAGTATTTCAGAGGGCAAAATGTAGCTTCATGCTTTACAGAGTCCACTCCTGAACTGAGGCTGACCAAAGATAAAATGAGAAAAAGAGCTATTCCCTTCATGCTCCCATCCTATCCTTGCTCTTTTCAACCACAGCATCCAAGCACAATATTTCTTAATCTGAATTTTATAAGGTATTTTTATTCTTCCTTTAAAGGCACAGGTCAAGTTCTCTCATTTGCATCAGCAAAGCCAACTGGATCATATCACTCACTGAAACGTCAATGTCTGGCCTTGTGTTTTTCCCAGGCAACGAAGCTTGACTGCAAGGACATTCCTCAGCCACTGAACTTTATACAAAGTACCTCCCTAAGAATTGCCTGTGCACACCTTGCTTTAACCCCTGGAGGCCCAGAACCACACCAGGACTCACAAAAAAAATGTTCTGCTGTGTATTTAATGCAATTATTCTTCAAAGCTGTGCCTCCTTATATCTTCTGTCACTTCTGTTAAAGTATTTAACAAAATTATTATTAAAAAAATCGATTGTGATTTCCATTAAATGATGCAAATAGAAAAACAGTTTGAGTTCAGAAGGAAAAGGTTGTAAGAACAACCAGTAGTACCTCATTGTTCCCAAATTATTTCCCTTGGCAGTAGTCCTTGATATGGCTGCTCAAGCACTGTGTGTCAGGTTTTTCCAATCTGCAGACAAATCATTCAGCAAAAAGTAAAATTTACTATAAACAGCAAATATCTTGTTGACAAAACAAACTCTCTGGCCGATCCAAGAGAACAAGTTTGGCACTGTTAGACTATACTGTTAGACTATCCTTATCACAACACAAGCACAGGCTGCTTTGTTCAGAGCACCATATCCAAGATACCTAAATAGAAGGACAAAGAGATAAATGAGAGTGAGGGGTCAGAAGATGAGAGCAGAATGAACTTTCTCTTAGTAAGCGAAGTTATCATAGTTCTGCAGGTGGGACAGATCATTGTGCTCCAGACACAGAGCTGCTGAAAACTTACCAAAGGGGCAAGGACACCAGCCATACCAAAAGTTCATGTGTCAGAGTCCCACTGAAGGCTCAATCCTGTGTGGGAAAACACTTGTACAAAAACAAAACAGTACCTTGAAACCCCTGTTTGAGGTACTTGTCTCTCTCCACAAGCAGCCTAGGCTTCATATTTTAGTTCTCTAAATTCCACCTGTGTTAGAAGCTTAAAAATGTTGAAAATGGCCGTGATGCCTAATTCCCTTACTCTCTTTCTCCTGGGTTTGCAGTGTGCTGACAGACACAATGCAGAGTTGCAACCCTCTGCCTTTCTTCTCCTCTAATCAGCAATGACAAGCTCAAGCAGCATTAAAATAAGAGACTGGCAGCTGTGGATCACCTTGCTGCATAAACCAGTTGCTCGTGGGAGGACCCAGTGGGAGGGCCAGGAAACCATTGCCCTCCAGTACTGTGTCAGCTGGTTTTGACTGTGTTATGGTCATCTCGACACACTTCACACACAGACACTCGTGTATACTATTCAAGCCAGAACTTGAGCAAGAACATATGTTTTATATATACAGTCTTGAATGGCACAGAGCAAAACAATGGAGAATTCCCATTTTCCTTAGGGAGCCATCCCAGGAACAACTCAAGTGTTATTCTCAGTATTAATAGTTCTTGCCTTGTTTCATCTCTGAGTTTCTCCAGTTTCAGCTTCTAAGTACGAGATTTCACTATGTCTTTTTCCAATAGATTAAGAAGTCATCCACTATCATGGATAGTAGCCTGTGATAAGAAACTTAACTTTGCCCTCTATAAAAATACACAGATGTAACTTCTCTCACAGTAATTAATATTTTCTAATGCTTGTATTCCCATAGGTTTATCTAGATCATAGATTAGACAACTGGATCTTAAAAAGTCAATTTGGGATTGTTATCAGCATGCTTGTGTGTACCTGTTCAACTCCCATTTCAGAGCAGGGAAGAAAGGAGGATGGCAGGTGGCTGTCTTCAAGCTGCAGAGAAGAAAAACAGTCCTTACAAATGCGTTTGTTTTGTGTGGTCTTTTTGTGTCTGGCATTGGTTGGTATGGTTCCCACATACCACAGCACATTTTGAATCTGTTTCTGAGTCCACAGGTTACAGCTGTAAGTGCTGTGTAAGCAGTGCTGCACACGATGCATGTCACAGGTAAACTGTGTCAATCCAGATGCTGCAAGTTCGCAGACAGAGCTGGCTCAAGAGCACTCAAAACCAAATTTTGCTGCCCTTAGGATGAGAGGCCCGTCTGCTCCTTCCAAGAAAAGGAGGCATAGAAAGAGGATGGTAGAGTGGTGACAAAGTGCTGGAAGGAATCAGGAAGAGCCCTGAAAAGCTGGACCTGCTGCTCTGGCAGTCCCAGTACTGTGAGAGAGGGACACGTCTGCTGCTGAAAGGGACAGTCCATACCCCTCAGACCTTCCTTGAATGGCAGGAACAGGTCTTTCCTCCCGGGGAGAGGTAAGCTCAGGAAAAGTAGGCAACAGCCTATGGTAATTTTGCTTCCCGAAGTACCCTGTGAAATGCCAGGAAAATACCTATTTACAGAGCTGTTTCTGAAAGCACAATGCAAAAAGCAGCACCAGAGAAAGGGATCTAAACAACATGGGGAGCAGGGAACCAATTAATTTATAGATTACTGGTTTGAATTCAAGCCAAGTAAAATAAATAACCATTGATCAGTGGTTAACCAGATTTCTGGTCAGAAGTAACTACTGAGAAGAAGCAGCAGCTGTATGGACAGACTGGTCATATCAGCCCCATTCTTAAACATTATCTGTCTGAGGGGCATATTTATTAGGGGTGAGTGCTGAGGAGGCAATAGTACATGCTGCAGGTAGCCAGAGGAGTTCCATGGAACATAGGCCCCTATTACTGCTGTTGCTCATGACAGTTCTGCACCCATTCATCACTGAAAATAGCTTCTCAGCATAAAAACTCATGGGGAAACAACCCTTGTCTGATCCTCGCTAGACTTGTGAAAAGAGTAGCTGGATTGGAGAAATTTGGGTAGGTTAGGAGAAGGTGGTGTCTCTGTCCATGGCAGAGATGGGGGAAAATACTATTTCCAGGCTTGTTACATCAATAGTTCTAGTAAAGACCAAAGTAGATCCAGCTTTCCCTCTGCTTGGGTGCTGATCTAAGAACACCGGAACGGGCATCTGGGGCAGCTCTGTGGTCAGAGGCAGGGGAAGCTGCACAAGACAGCCTCTGATGGAGCATCCCTGCCTTTCCACAACCAGTAGGGTGGCCTGTACTGGCTGGCAGTGGGGACGGAAGACACTAGTAAGAGATGGGGCTAATCTCCAGGAAGGGTTTTGGCTGCCTTCCCAGTATTGCAGTGAAATTATGCCTACAGCTGCCAGATGTCAGGATGAGAGAAGAACACGGTTCCCTGCCATAGGACTCCTACTTGCAGAGCTTTTGTTGCTGAAACCAGTGTTCAGGCTGCCTTCCATGAGAGTCCATGAGGTTAGCTGGAGAGGTTTTTGGCTCTGTTCCTGGTTTCACACCAGAGCCAGGCACATGATTCCCAGATGTTTGTGATCTTTGCTCTGGGATCTTTCAGACTTCTCAAGGCAATTGTGTAAAGGGAGGAATTATTTCACTTCCACATGGAGGGCAGAAATGTCAAGAGCTCTGCAGAGATCCCTCTGCCTGCTTCTCTCAGAAGGGGTCATCCCCAGGTGAGCAGCGTTGGAGAGAGCTCCATCTTTATGCAGATAAGATCCCCAGACAACACATGCTCAGAACAGTGGTTGTTGAGCTTCCCTGGCATGACTGTTTCTGGCAGTTTCCATGGTGATCCACAAAGCCAGCACAGATTGCTTTGGGAAGGCAAATAATAGAACATGATAGTACATGTGCCTGGGGAGGGGGTAACAACCCCACTTTTGTACTGTCAGCTGAGTTTTAGGGTCAGTCCTGGGGCTTGTCCCCGCCTCCCTGAGCTGGTAAGGAAAGCATTTTTGTACCCTTCCCCAAAGGGATCAAAGCAGTAGCTCGCACTTGTAGGTGTTACAAGCTGCCATAAGCAGGTTCAAATGGCATTGCAAACTGGTTTTTGTGGAAAACACTAGCAAATGATGTCATCAGGCAGCCCAAGCAAGCAGTGACTGCTTGGGATTAGTGGGAAGCACTGATGAGGAACCCAGGATGTATCACAACATGGTCCGGCATTCAATCACATACACAGGTATGACATACTTGTAAATTTAAGGAGAAAACCTGCACTCTGCCATCTCTCTTGCTATGTCTGAAAGCATGTAGACAAAATCTCAAATTTTTATCCTTGGTCATAGATGAAAACTATTCATGGGCAAGGAAAAATACCATGCCACCAAGACTTCACCCTCTGCTGTCAAGATCTGAAACTGCCCTCTTCTTCATTACAGAAGCAGCAAGTGTTAAGGAGCACGCTCTTCCCCATGCAGTTTGGAGGTGCCTGCCTGATACCCACCTATCCCTTTGCATGCTGCAACAATTGCCAAACAGCACAGCTGCCAGGATGAAAGGACATGGAGGGAATGGGTTGAAGGGTAGTTTTCTGATCTGCATCTTTTTCATGAATAAGCTTAAGGTTCCAGAAAATTCTGGAGGGAAAATTATAAAGGATAATATGGCTTTCAAACACAGCCAGCATGCATCTTAAAAAGGAAACCTAATTTTGTGTGCCTCCACCTCTGGGCAAAATATTCTTGGCTTGGTTTCAAAGGTGCTGGGAAATTCAAGGGTTGGGTTTCTCAAAAAATCCAGCCCCAGGGTGCCTGTTACAGGGTGACCTGGAAAAGGTGCCAATTTTGAAAATGTTATCTTAATTTAAATTTTTTTTCATTTTGCAATTTCCTATCAATGAGCTCTCCCTGGGAGGCTCAGAGATTGATCTAGAACTTGTCTTTCACTCTATGCACTGCCTGAAACAGGAATCCTTGTAAGAGAAGTGGCACCTTAGTTGTAGATTTAGATGGTGCTTGGCTTTCATTGTGATGACTTCTGCAATGTAAGAGATTCACACCTATTTCCTCATGCTGTGCTCCATTGCCCAGGGTCCTGTGGGTCCACGGGGAGCTTCTGAAACCAAGGTTACTGCCCAGCCTCTCCCTCTGTCCATAATTGTCTCTCCTGCAGTGGGGCTGCCCTGTAACCTCAGTCTCTATATAGAGAGGTGTAACTTCAGTCCTGGTGCAGAGGTGTTCTGTCTCCTTGCTCCCTCAGAAGCTGATGCCAGGATGCAGCACTAGACAGACAACCAATTAAAACAGCTTCAGCAGCTACAATACAAAACTCAGTTAGGGCCTTCTGCAAAGGATGTCATGAATAAATTTTACTTATTTGTTTAATTAGTGTTAATTGCACACAGTAGGAGGCCAGAACTCTGCCTGCAAATGCTCAGTTGGCTGTGAAGTGTGAGTTCTCCAGCCATTCTAGAAACTCCAGTCAAGGGGCAGGAGAAGGAGGGGGATTTGCATTTGGTGTCACAGCGTCAGTTTCATTCACAGCATATGAATGAAACTCCGGGGATTTTTTTCAGGACAAGAAGGAGGAAGAGAACAAGAAGATCAGGAAGTTCATCCAGAGAGCCACCAAGAGAGTTAATGGGCACCTTGGACCCCCTCTGCACCAGAGACCTTGGCACATCTTCCTGGCTGCACAGGAGGCGCCTGCCGAGGCAGGCGTGGGCACTCCACCCCTGTCCCACATACGAGGGCTTGCCGTGGGTATCTAAATTGGGGGAGCTGGGTGGTGTTCAATTCAACTTTTCCCTTTTGGGGTTTTCTTTTTGTCAGAAGCGTCTGTCCATTTGTCGCTATTATAAAATACACTGCCAATATCGTATCTCTGTGCTTGCATTTCTGTGCAATAACGTGCCCGGCATGCCTGCACGCTCCCCGCAGCCCGTGTGAGCGCAGGGCTCCGGCACCGTGCCCTCTGCGGGCTGCCCATAGCCCGTGTGAGCGCAGGGCTGCGGCTCCGTGCCCGCTGCCCGCAGCCCGTGTGAGCGCAGGGCTGCGGCTCCGTGCCCGCTGCCCATAGCCCGTGTGAGCGCAGGGCTGCGGCTCCGTGCCCGCTGCCCATAGCCCGTGTGAGCGCAGGGCTGCGGCTCCGTGCCCGCTGCCCATAGCCCGTGTGAGCGCAGGGCTGCGGCTCCGTGCCCGCTGCCCATAGCCCGTGTGAGCGCAGGGCTGCGGCTCCGTGCCCGCTGCCCATAGCCCGTGTGAGCGCAGGGCTGCGGCTCCGTGCCCGCTGCCCATAGCCCGTGTGAGCGCAGGGCTGCGGCTCCGTGCCCGCTGCCGCAGCCCGTGTGAGCGCAGGGCTGCGGCTCCGTGCCCGCTGCCCATAGCCCGTGTGAGCGCAGGGCTGCGGCTCCGTGCCCGCTGCCCATAGCCCGTGTGAGCGCAGGGCTGCGGCTCCGTGCCCGCTGCCCATAGCCCGTGTGAGCGCAGGGCTGCGGCTCCGTGCCCGCTGCCCATAGCCCGTGTGAGCGCAGGGCTGCGGCTCCGTGCCCGCTGCCCATAGCCCGTGTGAGCGCAGGGCTGCGGCTCCGTGCCCGCTGCCCGCAGCCCGTGTGAGCGCAGGGCTGCGGCTCCGTGCCCGCTGCCCATAGCCCGTGTGAGCGCAGGGCTGCGGCTCCGTGCCCGCTGCCCGCAGCCCGTGTGAGCGCAGGGCTGCGGCTCCGTGCCCGCTGCCCATAGCCCGTGTGAGCGCAGGGCTGCGGCTCCGTGCCCGCTGCCGCAGCCCGTGTGAGCGCAGGGCTGCGGCTCCGTGCCCGCTGCCCATAGCCCGTGTGAGCGCAGGGCTGCGGCTCCGTGCCCGCTGCCCATAGCCCGTGTGAGCGCAGGGCTGCGGCTCCGTGCCCGCTGCCCATAGCCCGTGTGCCCGCGGCCGCTGCCGCTGTGCTCCGGTGCCGCCCGGTGGCGGGAGGCGGCGCGGCGGGCGGCGCTCCGCACAGCAGATTTGATTCCAGGCTTTGGCTACCGAGGGGACCCCTGAAACCGCGAGAGTCCTGAGAGTGGGTGACTCTTTTGGCTGCTTTCTGCCTTACCAGGAAAACGAACTTCCCAGTGGGACAGTCAGGCATTGCCCTCTCACAGACATAAACACAACGTCTGCTAATTAAAACTGATAGAGGTCTTTCTCCATCTGGAATGAGTAGAAACCTTGGATCAGGCAAACACCCAGGCCGTTTCTTGGGATCAATATGGGGTACAGCTCTGTGGAGAAAGGGAGGATGAACGGCCATGATTTGTTAAGGGCTCCTCTTGGAGGGATGCTAAAGCTTAGACTGAACCATGTCACTGAGACATTGGATGCACATGTAAACTTATAATCATGACTCAGCAGGCACTTGGGTAATTATTTCTAAAAAGCACACAAGCATTGGATTGTTTTGTCAGTTAAACATATGGGACTGTGTAGGGGAGTAGGAAAAAGTGTTCATAAGTCAATGATTACATATATTATCTGTGTTCGGTTCAGCCATTAGTTCAAAGAACTATTTTCTCTTTGGTGCAAAGCCCTAAAAACTTTTTTCCCCTAATATTCATTAAAGTTGGACCCACTTCCACTCTTAAAACAGGTAAAAATTCAAGCCTGATGTTTCTGTAGAAACTACTTGTCTCCTCTTAGCCTTGATTTTTTTCCCATAAAAGCAAATTGACGAGTCATTACCATTTCTATTTGCCCAAAGATAATTTAGCTTCTCCAAAGACATCACAGAAGCAAGAAGCCATATATTAAACATTTAATAAATTAAGAATTTTAACAAAATATTTTTCTGCTGCATCAAAATTATAGTGTCATTCTTCTAATGAGCCAATGTAATGCCACCATTACTGCAAGGAGGGGTTGCTTTTGCTTTTAAACCTAGGAGAGCTTCAGAGCCTGAACTACTATCTTTACACTCCCTCTGAAAAAGCAGTGTGTGGCCATACAGAAATGCAGGGTACTGACTCCAGATTTCTACAGTCTTGTCTGAAATCTGTTCTATCTGGGCTTAGATTTATGTGTAAGGTAAGCCTGCTGCCATAAAAAGAATGCTGTGAATTGTGGCCATGTAGGCATAAAAGAAGAGAGGATTCAGGACATCTTCCACCAATTTTCCTGCACAGATTCAGGCAACATACCCCTGCTTGCAAGAAGTTATGCTCTGGATTTGTGACTGGGTCACATCTTATCACCTCTGTGGAAGAGACAGCACATTTTGGATAGAAGCAGCTGTGTCACTCCTGCAAGCTCATATTTGGTTCTCTCAGAGACCAAAATCTCTGGGAAGTGTCCTGAATTTCCAGTAGCTGCTTACACCATTATTACAAAATCGATCACAGATGGTGCTTTTGATGCTGGCAGGTTGGAAAAAAATAATCTCTTGGCTTATATCCTGAGTACATTTGATCTGGACTGACTGGATGGGATCGTGACAGCCCATCATCTTCTCATTAGAACAGAAACACTTTCCTGACTGCAACAAACATTTGGGCAAGGATGAATACTTTCCTTTAAATAGCAAACTTCAGCCTTAAATAGTTACACTTTGCCCTTGCTGTTTGGCTCTGTTGCATACCAAAGACTTAGCTCTTAGCAACATGAAATCCTATCCTAATTAGCTACTATTTAACAATACCAATCTCCCTCTCTTCTGGAGCTACAGAGGAGGGGAGTATTTCATATCAAGCCCAATGCAGTTCAAGTCTCCTTCTGTGGAGTTTTTTTTTTTTTTTTTTTTTTTTTTCAAGTGAAAAGTAGCCCTGTATGTTAAACCTGAGCCATCCAGTAAGAGTAGAAGTGACACTCAAGAAATAAAACCAAACATAGCCTGGAGAATCACTTGCAGAAAGCATCAAGAGTCACGTGCCTCATTAGAATAAAAAATATACCAGATGACAATGCAGCTCTGCCCACCATAAATGCCATTGACTAATGATGATCATTCAAGTGTGGGTTTGCACTTGGTCCCTTTTTATGCTATTACAAATACTTTCCTCATCTTACAGCACAGTCCCTGGATTCAAGTCTCTTTCCTGGAGCAGTCTCAGGATACATAGAATGACAAGACAAAGTTTGGGTTTTTTTCAGCCTTTCAAGAGAGCTTGTTACAATCTGTTTGACTTGCTATCCTTGAAACTTTAATGTAATTTCCATCTCACAAACTTACTCCCAGTGACATTATTCACAATAATGAAAACTGTAAAATGACCCTAAATAGATATATTTGCTTTGAATTCTAATATTTTGGTATTATACAGAATTTTGTAATTTTCTGTACATTGTGAAGTTACGCAACCCATGTGTCCACATTCTTTAAATCTTTTTATGCTTTGAGGAGAACAAAAGAACCCCTTCTTGAAATGGCTTTGGTGTGTATTTTAAAGGAAAAACTCCACTGTCATATGACACACTCAAAAAACTGCAAGTAAGTATAAAGCAACCCGGGAAAAACCTTACCTCAAAAAGCTTTGTTGAGATAAACCTAAGGCTGCAAGTCTGAGTCACTGTAAATTGGATTTGGCTTGGTCCTCTAACAATATCCAGCAAAGCTTCATTTTTCAGATCCCAGTGCCCCTAAAGCCCTGGAGTCAGGGACTGAAATTTGTTGAGGCAATTCCAGCATGTTTTGGTTTTCCAAAGTCAATGGGTGCCCCTATGAAGCATACACCAGTACATCCCTTGACCTCCCGCTCCATGGAGATGCAGACAGCTCTGCAGAACTATTATGTTTTCATCTGATGACAGAGCTAAATCATCATGTGCTCAGCCAGCTATGGAGTCTGAATAAGGGCTAGTTGGTATAGGTTGCTGTCAGTTAAGATTGTTGGAATTTACTAAGTGTCATGGAGAAATCTCTATTAGTTCCTGTCAGTGACAGAGTTTGTATTTGTTACTCAGGCTGGTAACGTACTTTTTAAAATTATTACCTTTGGATACCCAGATATCAGCATGGACAAGAACCACAGAGAACTGCTCAGATACTTCAAAAAAATTTCTGCAGATAATTTTCTCTCCTGTTATCCAGCAGGTGGGAGGAGAGCAACACAAACAGTGAATGATAGGGTTACTGGTTGTAGTGTTCCCTGGGAATGCCTGATTTGCTTGTGCACAAAGCAGGCTGTATCCAGTTGCTCTAATTTTCATACGACTATCTGCCAGCCTCAGGGAACACGACAGTGCCATTTTTAACTCTCTCGGAAAGAAAGGAGTTGGATGTCACAGTGTTTGATATTCACAGGTCACGACAAAGGGACACAGGAAACCCAGCAGTGCCTACTGCACCTTGGGATTGCCAGCTGGGGTTACAGGCCTGCTGTCAGCAGGTAGGGGCAGCTTGGGCATTGACTTGTCTACCTGCAACTTTTCACTGGTTGTGTGCACATCAGTTTTAGACATTTCTAAGGTTAACTCTAAACACAACTTCCTGGGAATTCCAGAAAACAAAAATGCCCTAAAAGAATATTATAATCAGCACAAGTTTAGTGAAGTTGCTTTGACAGAAAGTGTTAATTTGACTGCTGAGATGCCCATCTGGTAATGAGCTTTGGTTTTTCCTTATTGTGATTATAGAGCAAGAGTAGTGAGAATTCAGGAACTGTAAGAATTGGGGTAAGGTTGCAGAGACCAGTTGAAGTGTAAGGGAAGAGTAAGGATCATCACAGTCTGACTATGAAAGTGGGGTTTGTGATTTCCTAGTTTATCCAAGTTTTACTCATGGTGCAGTGATGTTTGCAAGTAAGTAAACAGCTAAATGTTCACAGAATTTTAAGCACATAAATGTTTTATAGTCAGTGCAATACAGTTAGCAGCGTCGGCTCATGCATGGGATTATCCTAGAGAAACAGCTTATTTGAGGAAGATGGACTATTCCTTTGTCCTCTGGTCTTATTGGGGGAGTTGAGAATAATATCAATTGATGGTGAAGTCTGTACCTCTGACATGGGCTAATAAAGAACCCTTAATTGCTTGTGTTAGGATAGACATCCCTTAAGAAAAAAGCCTACTGAAAATGTAGCTGACTCCAAATGGATTTTATAAACTGATATCATCTTTGGCTGTGTTAAAGTATAATAGAATAGTTCTCCTTAATAGCATGGCCAATGTTACAACAAAATTTAAAATGGCTTTGAACCAAAAAGCAACTATGGATTTTCTTTTCTGAAGAAGTAAAATTCAGTCCTGACACTTTTACTCTCAAATTCCCCTTCTATTAGCTTGTATTTTTCCTTTGGAAGGATATAAAAGAGGTCATTTAGTTCCCATTTGCAAAGACAACTATGAAGAAAACTTTTGACAGCTTTTGATGGCACAGGTGTGGTAGAGGTCAAATTATGAAAGTGAGATTTACTTATGAATCAGAGCCTAATTTGATCTTCCTTCTGACTCTCATCTGACCACTTTAGGATGTGTCTCATGTAGTTTGTCAGGATGTTATGAAACAGAATGTACCTAGTTTGACCTAGTCTGGGATTATTTTGCCTGACTTCAGCTACCCAGGAGTCAAGAAATGAGCCAGAACTACTCAACTGGCTCCGTGTACCATCAGTGAGGATAGGACAACTTGATTAGTCTGCTTAGGATGGAGTGCATCATCATGCAGAAGTGTCCATTTTTCATGACTGAGTAAGCAGTGAATTGCAGCTGTACTGTTAAGACCTGGATCAGTCCACAAAGAGTCACAACTAATTGTGCAGCTGACCTCAAAGGTGCAGCAGGACCTTTGCTCACATATAGTTCACTTGATCTGGTTCTTATATTTCTGAGGTCGATTTATAATGATCAGCATCAGTTTTACTAATTATAACTGAGAGCTTTGCAGGATGAGTGGGATTATTTGGTATCTGGAACATAATTTCTGGTCTCTTCTGGAATAGAAAATTCTATAGATCTCTGGACTGAATATTGTAAAGCAGGCATTCACAGTCAGTGTAAAATATTCAGTAATTGTAAGTTACAATATGACAGAAAATCTAATCTCTTTTGGACATATCATGAACTAAACCTTCTACAGGATTATGCATTTACTGAATCTCATTAAATTCTTTATGAAAAAATAACTAACTTCCTAATAACTTTCCAAAATTGAGATTTACTCTTTAGACAATATGATGGCTGTCCCTATGCAGTCCATGCTGGGGCAATACCTATTGATGGGGAGCTTTGCTATGTAATATATAGATGAATATTTAATGAAGTAGTTATTTATTTGGCGTATCTGTAGAGAGACAATCTTTTTCATCTGACTCTTCTTAGTCATCAAAAAGATTTGGGACCATTTAGCTCCCACCCTACCTGACCCGCTGACATTTGTTTGGCTCGTGTGTTCACTGCAGAGCTGCTACCAGAACAGCAACAAGATCTGGAAACAGAACAAGGAAAGAGCTACTTTTACTGCTTTTTAAAATAGTGCAGTAACCCCCCTGTGCATCACTTTAATGTGTTCATCATATGTTTGTACATGGCAGCTGAAATACACGAGGAGATTAGGTGGCTGCTTGTCCAGGCTTCTGGATATTTTTCAGTCCTGTGTGATGAACTTCAAACTCCTTTAGGCCTGAGGCTATCCAGCTGAATGGGAAAAATATTCCTATGTAATGCATTCTGAAAGTGACATAACAAAAATAAGGTAACAGTGAAATATCAGTTACTGTATTCAGTGAAGACTGCAAAAGGACTGTTGCTAAAGAAACTGTTGAATAACTCATATATTCTATTCATTGCTAAGAAGAAAATTGTTTGAACCAGGATTCTGCAATAATTTATCCAGAAAAATTACCTGGCTTACTTTGTTTCCAATGAGCAAGTAAAAAACGAGTATGAGAAGGAGAGTGCAAAAAGAGGATATGCTCTCTCTTAGGTACAACCTCCAAGTATTTTGGAATTATTAGTAACTCAGACCCACAGGAGCTTTAATGCATAATTGCTTAATGTACTAAATAGTACCAAACCAAAAGATACCATTGTAGAAGAAGAATCTCTCAGAGACCACTAAATCTAGTCTAAAGACTACAGAATAGGACAAAATACATAAAAGCTGACAAAGAGAAACTCAGACAGAAAAATATGACATAACTGAAAGCTGTGTGTCACCGGATTTAAAAAAAATCCCAATTTTGTAAGCATAATAGAGAACAATATTGTTTAAAATACCATCCTGGATCAATATATGAAGTGAAGGCATAGTTAGAAAATAAAAAGCCTACAAAGCAAATAGATAAAGTGGGAAATATTTAGCAATCAATATAAATTGGAAGTTACATAATATAAAAATATACAAAATGATAACAGAGGAAAATCATTGGCTGGCAGGTCTTAAGACAATAAAATGAGTTAAGAGTGTATTAAGAACATTTGAAGATTTAACAAGGGTACATGCTGCTGCTTGATGCAGATGAGGAAATGATAAAGTTGCAGAAAAGACAAATATTCCAGACATATTTCTGTTTTGCATTTGAAAAAGAAGAAAGATGATGCACTTGTATCACATGGGCTGATGAAAAATTTTCCACTCTGTTAGTGACCAGGAGGAATGTAAAATATGTACTGGAGGTAAATATTTTAAAATCAGCAGGTCTGGATGGCTTACATGGGCATACTAATAGAGCTCATTTAACTGATCTCTAGCCTGCTGATACTGATATTTCATAAATCCTCTAACAACAAGGAAGTAGCGGAATACTAAAGGAGTTCTGTTCCATGGCAATTTTTTGAAAAAATGGCAAAGTCAATAACCACTGCAGATGTTCACTAGCAAGGCTAACAGCATTTCATGGAAAAAATATTAACTGACAGAGAATTTTTTGATAAAGAATAAGAAAATCAAGAGATGTATTTTTCAGAATCACAATAATGTTGATTAAAAGGTAAATTAAAAAAAAAAAAAATTAAAAAATGCAAGACTAATTTAAGTACCCCAGCCATGAGCAAGAAGATGACTAAAGATGCTCTCAGTGTTCTTTCTAGCCCTACCTTCTGCGGTTCTATGAAGACATAAGATGGTAACCAACAGAAAGTCCTGACTGGACAAGAGTCAATACATGTACGGGTTGTGAGTCCTGCTTGCTTTCATTTCTTAAATTGTTTTGTCACTGAATCAGGATCAAGAGCAACATTGGATGACTCTCATTCTCTGAGAAATACACAGGACACAGTATGGTTGAAGCACAAGGAAAACAGCCCAGCCAAGTTTGTCTGCTGAACATAATAAAAAATAAAGCCATGTCACCTGTGCTTTGCAAGAGCCACAGAAGTAGTAGGATGAATTTTAGATTCTGTGCTATTCAGTATTTCCATCATTGCCCTAGAAGTAAATAGAAACTCACTGATGATAAAATATGCAGGTATTGGGAAGCCTGGTGGAATGGCAATGATGAGGGGAAAGCATTTTTATAGGGCAGGAAGAATCACCTTCATGTTCAAGCAAAATGCCTATTACTACAGCCAAATGCAAAATTATGCATGTGGGAAACAGATAGGAGATTAGGAGTTGTGTAATCAGAAACTCTACACTGGAAAAAACAGCACCCTGGAAAGGATCAGGATCATCAGAGTATGGAGCAGTTTCACTCCAATGAGATACTGTGGCAAAAAGGGCGAAATCAATCCTTGAATGCATAAACATGGGAATAGTGAGTACCAGTACCAGGTTGCTGTTCTTCTCTTTGTGGCACTCATTAGACTAATCATTTGCAGGATATTTATTTTCAAAGGTTGCTGAAAAGCTGGGGAAGGTAAAAGGGGAGCTTGGTAATTATTCAGGTTCTAAAGAAAATGCCTTATTGTAGAAACCTTTCAGTGCTCAACCTGTCTTACTGAAAAGGAGATGGCTTGATTTATGGTTTGATTAATGAATTGGTACAGTTGGAGGCATAAAATACTAGCAAGAAAGGGCTCTGAGAAGACTAAGTTGTACTGAGGAATTAGTGGAGGAATTATTAAGCCAGACAAATTCAAGTGAAGAATGAGATGCAGAAAATGATTAACCACTAGAACAAGCTAATGTGGTGAATTCTTTATCTCCTTATGTCTTCATCAAAACTAGACATTTTTTATTTGCCTACAGCCAACTGCAAATTGTCAAGAATGAGTTGTAGCTTTTTAATACTGGAATATATCCATGAAAATTAATTGTCTGTGATAGCTAAGAGGTCATTCGAGGTGATAGCAAACCCTGAGATCCATTACATTGTAGAACAGATATATATTTATTTATTATGATGATTATGTCAAGAAGCAGTAGATAAACATGTAACTTCCTCTCCGTTTGGACCTCTACATTCTACAATTTAATGATAATAAAATGAATTTAGGTTGCCAAGTTAACTGATGATGGAAAGGAGGACTGGAGGACTGTGAAAAGTCCATTACTGATTTTCTCTCTTCAGATATTCCAGTATGTGGACCCTTTATCGGGTGGATTAGCATAATACAAAGGAAATACAATATTCTGGGTGACTTCCTTTCACTTTTTTTTGTTCCTCTGTATAGAAATGTCCTTGGCTGTGACATGCACCTATGATAACTAAGTAACCTAACCTCATCTCAGAAGTTTTTGTTATTCAAAAAGCTCCTGGACTGTTGAAGGTCCTTGAGCAGCTCATTGTGGATATTTGAAATATGAAAGTAGAAAGTCAAACCACGATTTTTTATCTCTGAATCATTTTATATATTCTTCTGACACATCCACTCTCCACATCATTTCAAATCTCAGAGGAACACTTTTTTCAATTTCATTCCTATTATGTAATTTCTGTCAACCATCTTCATTTATCCTTGTTTTTATATTGTAACCCTTGTCTTTTCCAACACTTGCCCTTATCCATTCCTTTCTAATCCCTGGTTTATTATCACTACTTGACTGATGTTTGAGAAATGTATTGTAAGTGACTTGGAGCAGACACTTGTCATTTTACTGTTGATCAGAGCACTTTGCACATGTCGCATCGTATAAATAAAACCCAATGTTCCAAAAATATTTAGTGTCTCCTTTATATTTTGCAGTATAATATGTAACAGAGACACTTCATGAAAACTAATTAGTTGTTATAATTATACCATCTCTGGCACTAACATTCAAAAGCATTTTAGGTAAACCATGAGCAATCTCTCTTCTCTGCCTCAGTTCCTTAGCTGGCTTAGAGTTACAAGATGTGTCAGTGAAGTGCTAGCATCAGGTTGTTTGCCATTCTAGAAACCCTTCAAATGTAACACCTCTTCGCTTATCCTGTTTTCCATTGGCTTGTCTCAAAGGCTTCTAGCACAAGAAATGTGTTCCCACTTTTACAGCTGGGGAAAGAGAAAAACAGGGGGGTGAATTCCAGGGCATTGAGAAGGTCTGAAGCACATCTGTGGATACAACCCAAGCTTCATCCAGTCTCCTGCCATTTTTAATAGGAAACACCCATGGAGACAGCTTTCTTAAACAGGGAAATGCTGCATGGCTCTTTGGTCTCATCTCTTAGGAGTAAAAATTTCCTACTTGCAGTGTTTAGTTTCAGAGCAAAGCTCTTACCAAGCCAAAAGGCATGGCAGATATCTATTACTGAAAAATGCTTTGGAAGAAAGAAAAGCTAAATACTTATGTAAGCTTTACTACTATGATCTATATCCAAAGGAAAGAAAATGTTCTGAGTAAGGAAATTATTTCAGCAGTACCAGAGAGAAAGCCTGGAGTTTTCAAAAACATCTCTGGCTTCCTTGGGATTGCTGTCAAACCTTCAACGTTTTGAAGCTGACCACAAGGACAGCACCTTACTACAGAGACTGGCACAGGCACCATTAGAAGAACAAATGTTTAAGTGGCTTCAATTTTGTGCAGAGATAAGTTTAAAACCTTCATGGACTCAACTTCTGTCTCTATCCCTTTGTGAATCAATTACATTCTCAGGAGTAATGAATAAGGGGCTAGTGTCTGAGCCACAGAAAAAAGCCAAGCCCCTGACACAAGCGAAAGAAAGAAAGAAGCCATTACTTCAGGGAGTTTCTTCCAGCTTGGAGGAACCATGTTTAAAAATTTCCTTCATGTTTTCTTAAAAAAACTCAGCAAATTCATAGCTTCTATATTTTCTACCTGCACCATAAGGAAAAAGTGACAAAGAATGCAATTTCCATGGTATTGCATGGAGATCTATGCAAGCTGATATGGGACAGTACATGACTTGTGGTATTCTTCAAAATACATTTCCTATTTCAGATATTTGAATAACATTTGTCACCACAGTGACTGGGACCCCTTCAGGCAAAAAAAAAAAAATAATAAAAAAAATTAGTTCCTTCTTTAATTTCCTTGCAAACCTAAAGATTACTCTTTGTACCTTAGTTTCCTGTCAGAAAAGCCCATGTTTTTCATGTACATCCATGGGGCGTTATTAAATAAACACAGAGCATCTACTCATTATTCTATACACACAGGGAGATTAAATTCCCAATTTCCAATTGTGGGACCTCCTCGGGAAAATAGTACAGAAAAAGCTGAGCTTCCCCAGGGAGGGAAAAACCCTGACTCCATCTTAACAGGTTTTAAACAATTGTGATGAAGTTTCTCATGATAGGTGTTTCCTTCAGAGCACCAGCTGGGCTGTGTAGAGAATGGGGAGTGTTATAAGGTGAGATTCTCGTTTCATTTGCTGCAGAAACCATTAGCATGTAGAAAGTGAATCAAGAAATTAGGCTAAGGATGATTTAATAAGCCTGGCAGTTAAACTCTGCTCTGGAAATATGGATCCCACTCCTCATTAGTTCTTAAGCAATGTCAGACAACCCACTTGGACTAAACCAGTAAGACTAATTTCCATGCACTTCTTTTTCAAGACCAGGACTGGATTTACAGAACGGATGAACATCCACTGGATTAAACTGGAATTTAAATATAAGGAGCCAAGTAAAACTAACTTCTCTGGGGAAAGAGAGATGCTATGAATCTCAAATTTAGGATTCTTTTTATAAGAAATATGTCTGAACTTCAAAACTCAGTCTGCAGAGCAAGATCTTACTTCACTGTGAATGACTACAGTGGCAGTGATATTTGTGATGTACTCAGATACCAGTGAAATGATCACATTAAAGTGTTCCTGAAGACATAAGTAATTATTTTTTTTATTTCTTCAGTGTAACAACATGTGACAAATAAAACACAAATTACAGTGAAGGATTGAGCTCTACCTGTCACAGAATGGATGAGTGAGAAACCAGCTTGGGTATTGCTGCAGTGCACTCCTTACCATGTCCAGATAAAGGAGTATAGCAGCAAACAAATATGATTATGCCACTTTCCAAGATGCTTCCATACAGTCAGATGTTATGTTGGACCCAAATGAAGAAACCCTTCTAGAACCAGGCAGTCTGGTGCAGAAACACCTGAACTGATTTTGGGCACACATACAGGAACTAGATCAGGTATTATATATGATCTATGCTATTTCAGAAAAAGGCAACACACGCATGAAGGGATTATGAGACCATTAATAAGATCAACTGTATTCCCTGTGCCTGTTTACAAGCAGTTGCAGAGAGACTAGAGAACTCTTATGTCAGCACAATCTCTTTTCATCTTGGACCCAACTTCCTGAGCACAAGCCTGGATGCTCTGCAGAGAATGGTGCTCACTCCCAGCACCAGGCCTTGGAGAGCTCAAGCTTCCTTGTGAATGCCTGACAAAAGGGTAGTTCTAGAAATTGTTCTGCCTTTGTCCCCAGTCTTCATCCTACTCCTACTTTCACTGCATTATAATCTCAACTCATTTTTTTTCTCTTCCTATACTTGCTCAGGCTGCAAGAAACAAGGCTGAACAGAATAATAACAGCTCTTCTGGACCAGCTAATGCAGCCTAGGGAGAGCTGAACAAGCTCTCAGGTGTACAGCACCACCATCAGGTGCTCGCTCTGACATTTCTCCCTCCTGCCTGTCCCCTCAACACAGTGCAGTGTCTTCATTCCCCATACCCTGCCTCACTGCCTCCTCCTTCCCTTCGTCTCATTCTGGGAGCCCTCTCCTTTATCCTTACCTCCTCCTTCCTCTCTCTGATGATGTGACTAGACAGGAGACTAGAGATTTATGTATTCCCTACACGTGCTTCTCATTTTTTCCGATCCATCTTTGGCTGTTGATTTCTCCTCCTTGTAGGTGAGTGTCTCTCAGCTCTCTTCTTCCTCTCTGACCTTTCATCTGCTCCTTGTAAGGCACTCTCTCCTCTCATGCTGTGAAACATTCATGCTGTCTCATACTGTGAAATGATCTCTCTCATGCTCTCTTGACTATATCTCTAGCATGGTCCTCAGTGTTTTCTAAAGGATGCTATTTCACAATAAATACATAAGCGCTGCTTCAGGCTGCTGCTTTCTCCAACTGCCTAATTAGATATGGTATTTTAAAAGTGCTTCTTAGAACATAAAAAATGCCTTAGCTATTTTACCATTTTCCATCTCAGCTCTTTTGAAATTTATACAAAATAATTGTGGGTTTTTTTGTTTTTTTTTTTTTTTTAATCCAGCTTGAGGTCACCAGCACACGCAGCGCTGCCCTAGCTTGTACAGTTCGGCTGCTAAGGTAGGGCTAGCTGTGCATCATTCTCCATTTCCCCTTTAAAACGCTCCATCTTCCTGCATCTCCAACTCTCACAGATTGTGCAATCAGGTGACTCGGTGACAGGCTGGTTTGCTGCATTGTGGCACCCTCGGAGCAGCTACAGAGGTTTGTCCACAGAGCTCCCCGGGCGAGCGCAGAGGGAACGCCAGGCAGCCGCCCGGGCACTCCCGGGTTACGCGGAGCTCTCTATGCACGGCGCCGGCGGCTTTGGAGCGTGCGGCGTCTGCCGGCCCCGCATGGCTGGGGCTGGAGGAGCAGCCTCTCCAGAGAGCACCTGCCTTTAACGGAGTCACTGCTGCCAGACATCTTGAGAATCCTTCATGATAATTGCTTCGGAGCCTGCACAGATCCGATGTTGCCTCGTTATTTGGACTATTTATTATTGAAACCAGAAATGCTGAGTCATTAAACACAGGTCATAAAAACATCCTTATTCTGCTAAAAGCATTAGCTCATCATTTCTGGTACTACAGAAGATAGGAGAGACCAGGAATCCTTGTGCCCGTGAGAAAGAAAATGTGGACTGTATCAGAGGCCTGGGAAGAACAGACGAGAGACCTAAGTCAGTAACACATTAGGAAAAACAGGGTGCTGGATAAGGACAGGTCTCTGGGTTCAAGATCAATTGCCATTTCTGCGTTTGTGTCACTTCAGGTTACCATTTTATCCCAGAATATGTTAATGTCTGTCTGGAAAGTGACAGAATTAAACCCTCGCTCACTTTTGTCTGAAGACTGTAAGGCACTTCAGAAGCACTAGCCAGCTACACCTAACTGCAGAGAGCTGCTGTTAGCTCCCTTTTTTCAGAGGGAAGCCAGAGGTACGGACGGGACATTTGTTTGCATGCAAGCCCTGGTTCAGGACTGCACTCTCCTGATTTCTCATGCCAAAGAAAGGCATTTTTCCCCCGTGTCCTTGTGCTGCTGAAGAGTTAATGTAGCCAGAGAAAGGATTTTAATTTATTTTTACTACCTATGCTTCAAATTTATTTTCTTACTGTTCTTCCTCAGGCAGTTTTCTGAATCTGGAGAGATCCTTCTGGGTGGCAAAACAGAATTTCAGAGGTTATGTTTCCCTATTTTAATACTGAAGCTGCAGACAAATACTTCCTTTGATAGCTGTGTTTGATTTCCTGCGCTGCAGGGATGTTCTGTCAGCGTCCAGATCCAACAACAGGCGCTTGGGGGTTACATCCCTCAGCTGATGGGGCGTGTGTGTTTATTTGGTTTTGCTACGGATTTCTTTGGAGGAGTAAATATGAAGAACTCGTACTGCAGGCTCACCAGCCAAGGCGCGCTGTGCCACACCGTGTTCCCGGCCGGAGCCAACACTCCAGGCGTTTGGGTAGGGCAGGGTGTTCCCGACGCTCACCTGGGCACACAGCGGCCCACACCGGCACGGTCCGGCTCTCCGGGGCGGCAGGTCCCTCCGCTGGGGCTCCCCCGCCGCGTCCGGGCTCCGTGCCCCGCCATGGCCCCGGCAGGGCTCGCCGGGCCGGCCCTCCCGCCTGCGGGCCGGGGGAAGCGGCTCCGGGCCGGCGGGAGGGCGCGGGGCCGGCGCCGCGGGCCGGGGGAGGCAGTGCGAGGCAGTGCGGAAAGAGTTAAGGGAAGGTGGCGGGGCAGGCTGGCTGTCGGGAGCGAGCATGTGCAGATTGAAACCGCATCCATACTACGGGCGAGTGTCACTGGCACACTTCACCTCCCGCCGGCCGCGGGGCACCCATGGACACCGGTGAGGACACGAGCCGCGGCCGGGCGGGGGGGCCGAGCGGCGGCGCCGGGAGCCGCCGCGGCCGCTGCCCTCACGGCCGCCCCGCCAGCGGGGAGCGCGGCCCGCGGCGGCCTCCCCGCAGCCGAGCGGCGCGGGGGATGCGCTGCCCGGGGCGGAGGGCGGGGATGGCGCCCGGCCCCGGTGGTTTCGCTTTCTGGCGGCGAGAGGGCCGTGCCGCCCCCGCCGGAGCGAGACAAAGGCGGGCGGCCGAGCGGCAGCTTGCCCCCGGCGGCGGGCCCGCGGGGACACCGGGCAGCGGCGTGTCGCCCCCTCCGGGAGCGGCCCCCGCAGGCCGGGCCCCGCCGCTCCTCGGGGCGGGCGGCGTCGCGGGGTTTTGCTCGGGAGCTCCCGACCCCGGCTGCGAAGTTTGTGGGGCTCTGGGAAGGAAGGGTGGAAGGGTTGTCCAAATCGGAGCTGCTTTTCACTGGACAGTGGCTTTTTTTTTTTTTTTTATTATTATTTTTTTTTTCCACAGAAGGGAGAGATCTCTCTCGAATCGTCTTTTTGTATTGATTTCTGTAAAACTTTATTCCAGGTTAGGGGAAGGAAATAGCTCTGAATGAGCCCAGCGTTTGCAGAGCAGAACTGGGTGGTGGGGGCTGGCACTGGTCCGTTGAGTGACTTTTCTGCAACCTTGTGAATTTCTCCTGTGCGTAAAGCCAGAGGTCAGGGATACAGATACTACAGTCAGCTGAAAATTAGTTTTTTCTTTTCTATTTTTTTTTTTTTTTTTTTTTTTTTTTTGATTTAAATTAGTCTCACAGTATTTGCTCTTGTTCCGTTTTTGGTATGGAAGAATATTCAGAATAGCTGAATTTTTGCAAAATGGAAAGTCTGATTCCATCTGTCCCCCATTCACTCATTTACTCTAGGACTTTGCAAATAATTTCTGGGATGCTTAGGAGCAGGGATGCTGGGGAGGCTGCAATGTCCTGTTCATCTTAAGCTGGACCATTACCCTGAGACTTCCTAGACAGCATTTCACATTGCTGGTCCAAAACTGCTGGGGATGTCGAAACTTGTTAAGCCTCATAATTTCACAGGAGATGCAGTAAAACTCTGTTACATTAAATACTTGTATTGTTCTGTGACATTGTTTATTTGACAGGTTTTTCTTGTTTTCTCTTATTTCTGAGGAAGAAAGTAGTCCCTGCAGGAGCTTATTTTTTTCACAGGCAAGGTGGTAACAACTCTGTGACTGCCAGAGCTGTGTGCATTGGGGATTTGCAAGAAGAACAGATTGCCAAAGAGCTCTGTTCTGCATAAATGTATTAATATAGGTACAACATCAGTTAGAGATGGGGCTAGCTACTGTTTGGTGGTAAGTAGGAAGTCATGAAAACAAAAATTACCGTAAGTTGTTAGGAAACAGAAAAGAAAAAATTATTGAGTCTATAATGTCTGTAGACACTTCCAGCCAGAACTGAGGAAAACTGTGCGGGAAATCTGTAAGATGCTCTTGTGTTCATGACACGTCCTGAAGGTCCTTCTTGAATCCCAGCACCTTGTCCCAGTGAGAAGGTATGACTTCTTCCATGGAGAAATGGAGTTTTCCTCTATTTGGTGACAGCAGCTTACTACTGAGGAAAAATTAAGATTTTTCATTAATTTGAAAGTAGGTATTTTCTCCCTGAGGAATATATGCTCTCGGTGTGTATATCTGAGAATTTCATACTTCTCTGTTGAGGCTGTCAATGAAGAACATGGGTGTCTCCCAGTTTCTAGAAGGGGAAACTGAGGTACAGGTAAATGGCATTTCACAGGTTGTTGTCAAATTGAAACACAAGACTGAACTCCAAATGGTTTGGTTTAACTAGTAGCTATAGTAGCTTCCTAAACAAAGCTCAGCAAAAGTTCTAGAAGCAGCTGATTCAATGTGAAACATTCTGAGATCCTCTGATCACAGGAATATTGAAAAAGCACGTAGTATAGTCTGGTGGAAAGGAAATGGAGGGACAAGCAGAAGTTGAGGTAGTGCTGCTTGTTACTGCGTAACTTCTTGCTGAGGCTCTGGCAGCGTGTCCGTAGCCTTGGTCAGTATTGCTGTTTCCACCTCTACTGAAGGCTGATGGTGGAGGCAGAAAACAAGCTGCTTCCTTGGAGAGTTCAAACCTTGGAATTCTTATGACAGTTTACAAAAGTGGTAAAGGGGGTCTAAAACGAGAGGTATGACTGGCACAGATGTGTGGGCTAACCTAGATCTCTGTATCCATATGGAAATGGTCCTGGTAGTGGGGACTCTGCAGTTTTGCTGACAATGTCATAATGTTATGTGGTGCCAGTGAAAGGCATAATTTAACTTTGAAGGGAGATGCAGGTTTCTGGCTTAGAGTGTAAGGCAGGAAGAGGTTTTTGGATAAGGTGAAGTCTTACAGCATGTGGAGTCTTTTAAGATATCTTTTTACAGTATATTCAACATCTTGGAGAAGTTCTAGGGAGTGAGGTTATAGGGATCCCTTTGGCCTTGTGATTTGTGGATCTACTTTTTCCCACATATCAAGAAATGGGGAGAGGAGTAGTTTTCCAGCATTGTAAATGTGCTTTTTGTACCCGTCCACTTGGTTAAGACAATATCTGTCCTCAGATCGGGTGTTTCAGGGCTGCTGGCAGGCACTGCATTGTGTCCAGGAGGGGTGTTTCTTCTCATGATGTTTCTTCTCATAATTAGTCAGATGAATTTAATTTTTGCCTCTCTCCAAAGCATTAGAAATGAACTGCAGTTGGAGACTGAGCCTGCAAAGAAGAAGGTCTGGAGGGTGATTGAGAGGGAGGACAGGAGACTGTGCACTCTTCCTGTGGGTGGGGGGAACCCCCAACTTTTTGCTATCATCACATGCTTTGATGGCAAGTCTTGTTTGTTTCCTCAGAATGGTACTTATCACAGAGTCTGGGGCCAGGCTTTGTAGGTTTCTCTTTCTTCTATAGCATGGGATTGGTCACTAAACATCATCTCTGTGAGACTTGTTTGAAGAATCCTTTGCAAGTTTTGGAGTTGCCTCACTGGTTGTGGTGTGCCTTCTTTTACTCCTTGTTCACATTTACTCTCCTTAGACTAGAGAACTTCTGTCCTTATCCAAGTTGTTGAGCTGTGTTGCAAGAAACTGCTTGAAATTTTAATAAAATTATCTGCAGGAGATTTGACTAGGTTTTAGGCAAAAGAGTCCTTTCTGTAAAGCTGTCTGACAACAGAATGAAGTTTTTCTTTATGGAAGATGATTGGAAAGCATAATGAAAAAGCTTTTAAAAAGGAGAAAATATATTGAGGAGGCTTAAAGAGTGGTGGTGTGGAGGAGGCCTTGTTCTGATGATGAAATCATAAAAGTAATGGAAAATTTTATTGTTGCTAATTGTACCTTAGGATTCTTTGCTTCTGGATTGCCTTCAACAAATGCCATGTTTAAGAAAATGAAATTAAGTTGTTGTGTTGTTTTGTTTCTTTTTTCAGTCTCAGCCTTCTATTACATGGTAATAGGAGAGGTAACAACATGGATAATTAAAGGGCAGCAGTGCTTCATTCCTTAGGGCTAATTATTCTCTACAAAGTGGGTCAATTACTTAAAGAAATTGTTTGCCAGCAGGAGGTAGGGAAAGCCTTTTTCCCACTCCTCACCATCTTTTTGTGTGAAGCACTTCTACCTCCATAGCAGTTGCAGTACCTTGTTAAGCTTTCAGATGTCAGAGCCGTGTCCTGCAGATGGGAAAATGGCACCCGAGCAAACCTATATGTGGTAACTTCTGTCTGCATGTTCCTGTGTAGCTGCAGATGAGGCAGTGACTAGTTGTGTTCCTGGGTTGTTTCTGGAGTGAAAGAAATTAAGTTGGACAATACTAGTGGGAGTTCTGTTTCAAAACAAAACTTGCTTGATGTGAAAGGTGAAGAAGTATGGAATATTTCCTTACTTCCTTTGAAAGAAGTTTGATCATCTAGTTAGCTAATATTTTCCAACATAAAAGGTATTACCTGCTTGTGGCTTGCTTGGTACAGGTTTGTAAATGATCCCTTCTCAGATCTGTTTCCTGTATGTGTTTTAGTATTCTCTGGTGGCTTTATCACCGGATCACGCTGCTTGCTTTAGCTCTGCAGGCTCAGTACAGACTGGGTGAGGGACAGAGGGCTGGTTAGCCGTGTATGTCAGAAATAAACTGGTCTGCTTTTCACATTTCTGTTAGGATATGTGAGGCAGGAGTATCCAGATTGTTCCTGAGTTCCTTGGTAAGGTGGCTGTGCAGGCGACTACAAAAAGTCTTGAAAGAAAGCCAGACTGGGCAAAGGCTTTGGCTCTGCAGGAGCTGATTACCAACTTCTGTGCCAATTCAGAACAACACTCTCTTTCTGGTTAGTCAGAGCACTACATTCCTGGTTGTAAATGATACACCCAATAATGCCTACTGTGAGCCAGAGCTTATGCACCTTGCCGTCCAGCTAAAATGAGTGTAAAAGGCTTTGCAGGTGCATTCTGCTTGTTAACATGTCCTCAGAAAGGTGAAATAATAGCTAGACTGCTTTAGAGATTTGTTTGTAGGCATATCTGAATGAGCATACCTATCAGTTACTAGGTCAGAGGTGTCTAACCATTGTATAAAAGAGGGAAGTGTTTTCTTTTTCTTTCTTTTGTTCTGGATTTTTGTTGGTGTAAGTGCACAAGAGCTCACTACAACCTTATTTCAAAACTCCCCCGCCCTCACATGCTTCTGTCAAAGCTGGATTAAATGTCTGAGGGAATCTTCCCTACCACAAATGCTGTCTTGCTTTCCTTGCATAAGAACCAAGCATTAGTAGTCACTAGGTGAGTGCTGATAGCATAGCGGGGTGAAGCTGCTGTTTGACTTCTTCCTTGCTGGATCTTTGCTCTCAGGTGTGGCATTTATTGGACGTAGCCTATATGAAGAACTTCTGTGGAGCACCTCTCTCCTGTTTTCATGATTCTGCTGGGAGCATGATGAAGTACTTCTGAAGGGGGGAGCTCTCTCTTTCGTATGGGTAGCTCTGGCATAGTGCTGTGTGTACTGCCAAGTGCCTTCTGGGGATGGGGAGTCTGTTTTGTTTTTATTTCTTTCATCCAGAATACATGCACAGATGATGATCCAGTTCATTTGGCTCCACCAACCTAATCTGGACTGAGAAATCTTGGCTGGGGCTGTGTCTGTGCAGAGCTCTAGGTAGTCATTCATCTGCTTACAGCAGTGTGTTCCTAATGATGGAATATTTGGCTATTTCCCCTTCTGCTAACTGACCTAGCAAAGCTGGACTTTCTTAACCCTTAGGACACTTTGAGCCACTTATTTTCCTTGTATTTTGTGTCAGCAGAGGCTTATGGTAAGGATGCTTCCAGTATGTTCTAGAAGAAGAGTTATTTATTTTTGTAATTTCTGGCGTTTTTAAGATGAGTGTTGTTTCCCTAGTGGCATGGTAGATACCATGTGATTTGGTTTATTTTGGTCCAGCAGTTCTTTCCAAGGCACACCTCACAATTAAGCTTTTAAGTGGAAGTGGACTTGAACAGGAGCTTCAGGATGCAGGGCACAGTTTATAAAAACGCTTGAATGTCTTACTAGAGAAAGAAGAGCTGTTGTGAAGGTAATGTAACAATTCCTTAGTAATATCAAGTTTGGCTGCTGTTGCTTTTCGTTTTCCTTTGCTGCTTAATACTTTACCATGGAGATGAGATACTTTCCAAACTGTCAGCCTCAGCCACTTGAGCTGACAGAGGTTAGCATGGTATTAGGAGTGCCCTGGACAGCTAAGCCATTTCCTGTGCAGTGGAATACTAAGGTGCATATAGAAAGAAGGCAAATCATTATGTTATATTATGTTGCCATATTAAATTGTGAATGTATGAAAGCTCAACTTCTACAATCCAGGTCTTTCTCTTAGATAGTTACTCCAAGCAGGGGTGTGCTGCCTTGTGTGTGGGGCAGTGGGAGTAGGTTTTCTGTTTTGTTTTTTCTTTCTCCTGCTACATATCAGACATAGAAAGTGGAAAAGTGTCCCATTCTGATGTGAGAAATGTAGTTTTCTTGATTTGAGAAACAAGGACTGGACAATGTCATAACAATGATGAGCATTTGCTATGCTTAAGGACCATGGCTTAGCAACGTTTGGAGTACTAAAAAGCTGTAAGTGCTAACACCAGCACTTCTACTGCGTCTTTCATTTGAGAATCTCTCTGTTCTTAATGAATTTTCAATGTGTCTCTGTGAGGCTGGTATTATTAGTGTCATTTTGCAGACAAGTAGATAAAGTAAAATGCTTGTATAAGCACATTCAGCAAGCCAGGAAGAGCAGGAATAAAATTCAGGAATAATAATGTTTCAACCTGGTTTTGAGCTACTATCTTCTACTTTTTTCCAGAAAAGAAAGACATGAATTTTGGTAGCTTTCCTGGCCTCTTCCCCCTCTTTTTTTTTCCCCATTGGGTTAGGCTGCATAAAAGCAAGACATTATTATGCAACATATCTAAGTGTGCATGTGATACTTGAAAAAATGGTAATCAGATAAGTTGCCAGGCAACAGTACCCTGCCTTCAATTACCAAAAAGCCAGTGAGTGTGCTTTCATGATATAACATGGGTTCTGTACTTCTTCATAAAGAAAGTGTAGGTGGAGTTTTGTAAGAGTTGCTCCTTTTTAACTCATCTCCTGGTTAGTCTGCTGTATTATGAGGTCAGATTTGACCCCAGTTTCAGAGAAAAGTATTCATCAAACCTGAAATCATCAACAAAGTTAGATGAGCTCTCTAAGATAACGAATGCTACGTGAATATATATGAGTAAATAACCATTCCCTGCAATTCGTCTGTGAGTGTTTGATGGCTCAACAGCTTCCAACAAGTAGGTCAGAGCTTATCCTTAGGACTGTGAAAATTAAGAATATGGGTAAGAGATTTATGTTAAAAGGTAGATGACAGGAATATATGGCAAGCTGTGAGAAGTATTAAAACACTCACAGTGTCTCCTTGGCCCAAAAGTATTGAGAGCCATGGTAGTTCATGAAAATATGAATGTAAATCCAGCTGGTTCATTTTCATTGCCTTAACAGAAGCAGAATGAAAGGAACATAAGCAGGGATAAGTGTCACAGAGGAAAAAAGGGATAGTCTAATAACAGAAGATAGCATGAGGGAATTCAGTTGTGTGTTTGTTCAAAATCTGAGTTTAATTTATTTTTCAAAGATATTTCAAGATAACAGTGAAAAATAAGGACTCTTGGAAGTTATTTAAGTGCATTTTTGGTTTTGGCAATAAATAGCCACAGAAGCATCTGCAGAGACTGTAGTTGTGTGGGGATGCAGGCATCTGCCCAAGCCTCTTTAGCTGTTGGGTGCTGGCATGGCTTTTAGAAGAATTCTGAAACTCCAGAGGTCTAATGTGCTTCTCAGGGCTTTGACAGAAGTTTTCAGTAGAGATAGGGGATGCACCTAGATATATCTGGGAAAGGCTGCACATAACCTTGAAATCACTTGTTTTCATCTGGTAACTGCAAGTTGTTGCTTTACAGAGTTGGTTTTCCAATTATTTTTTTGTTGTTCCAGAAGGAGCAAAAGGCTTTTGCATTTCAGATGAGGGACTGTGTCCTATGTGTCCCTCTGCAGTATTTCAGTTCATTGTAGGAACAGGTTCAGAAGTCCTCATCAAGAGACATGGTGGGACTTGAGTTAAAAGGGAAATCTGCATCATCCTCTGTGTAAGTCCTGCCAAAACAGGGGGAGTTTCTGAGAAGACACATACTTTCTGTTTCCAAATCTGGCACTTTCTTCCCAGGAGAATCCCAGATAAGTCACGGAGCACTTATCAATGTTGTGACTTGATTTTTCTGTTGCACAATTTATCAATAGTTAGTTGCATGGACCTGAGCTTTCTTTGTAGAGAACTGTAGAAATAATGAAGGGATGTAAATATTAAAATACACAGATGAAGGAACGCACAACTGACTACTTTCCAGTTAGGAATTTGCTTTCCTTTTTGTTTGCTTTTCTTTGTATTCTCATTTGATGAGCAGTACTGCCAGATTATGCTCATGTGCAGTCCCCAACCTGCTGACACCAGGAATGTTTGTGTCTGAGTCAGAGGAACAGTCAGAGCAGGAAGTGTTGTTTTGGGAACTCTGAGATTTTATTTTTTAACTATTTTTGTATATGCAGGTGGATGTTCACACTACTCTAACTGGTTTTTTGTTCGATTTTCCCTTACTACAAAAACTGCACATTTTTAATCATTAGTATTTTGACACAGAAAGTCAGTTTATATACAGAACAAAAAACAAATTCCCTTTTCTGAACAGCTTAAGCTTTGTATTAATCATGTGAGCCTTAAGGTCAAATCTTTCCCTTCAGCTCTACTGTTCTTCTCACGTGTATTGTGACATAGTCCTTACTAATGAAGATTTTCTTCAGTAGGAGTTTTCTTTCAAGTGTAGATACATTTGTAACCAAAGGTATGGTTTCTACAGCACTTTGAATACAAAGTATTGAAGTGTTTTGTGAAAAGGGAACTTCTTCCTGCTGGGCGGTGTGCTGTGAGCCAAATCTGAGAGATGATGATACAGATGAAAACTAGCAGGCTTTTGGGTAGCATGGTGTAACATTCAGAGGGCTGATGAGTTCCTTGGTCTGGCTCCAGGTGAAGCCCCATAGGTGGCCTGAGTGCTGATGACAGGGAAAGGGATGGCCTGCTCAGGACTGTGTTGTCCTAAAGTTATGGTGGCTTGAAGCCTTTTGTAATGTTCGTGTTTCTTCATTTCAGGAGTTGGGAGTGTGCTGCAATTGCTTATTTCATATGATTTTTTTTCCTCAGTCTTTTGCATATCAAATTATAGACAAGTACGTCTGACTATGTAAAAAGAATTCTCAGTGTTCTTGTGATTCTAAGGAAATGCCGTTTGGAATTTTGTTTGCATATGTCTGATAAATAGTTCAGTAGAAATCTGTGGCAAATATCCAACTGTGGCAAAAGGCATATAAGAAAAATTAATTATATGCAAATAATTCTTAGGAACATTGATGTGACAACAATTTATACTGAAGCTAGACAACAAACAAGTTCTTTCTCAGTCTGATATACAAATTTGTTGCTAGTAAAATTGCGACTATTTCTTATGATAAGAGAGATGCCAAAGTAGATGCGAGCTTCAGTGCATAGGCAGAAGGTGCTAGACGTGTCTTAATAATACCCATATTACATTGATTTAATTAGTGGGTTTATGCTATTCATTGCTCCATTAATCTCATTGGGAAGATTTTTTGAGGGGAGGATTAGTTATTTAATCTTCAATTTTTAATTGGAGTGGTTTTGTAGTTCAGCGTCATCTAAATAAAAAACTGTGTAGGTTTGTTTTGTTTTGTTTATTAAGGAGAACATGTCTGTCAAATTCCTCTTGGATTTTGGTGCTCAAAAATGCTGAGATTCATTAGGATAACGTGAAGAATTAATTTGTTATGCAGTCTGACACACAAATGTCCTTGCTTTAACTTCTTTGTATGCAATTAATCCAGAAAAATGCTATGTATAGACAAGCCCTTGGGTTGTAAGATCTCTGAGGCTGATGTAAATAAGGTGCTGGATACTTGTGTGTTGAAGCTGTCACCTTGAGGCACGACTTGTGTGCAAATCAGATATGTGACAGCATTTGAAGAGAAGGAGAGCCCTCAGCTCATGGGTTCCACTTGCTTGGATCATGCAGCTGTGCTGCCTGAGCCCAGCATGGGGGAGTCAGATCACTGGATCAGGGACATCAGTGCCAGTGCCCCCAGGAACAGGTTGGGGTGCTGCATGGGTGGCAATGGCAAGGGCCTGCTTACATGAAGTCCACACTCTGTCCTGGAATGGGTAAGAGAGAAGAAAAGTGTGGTGATTGGAGAAGATAAGGAGACAATGTTAGGAGAGATAGGATGGAAGTGGAAAGGTGTCAGCAGTGAAGCTTACTTTAAAAATTGAGGCATTGATGGGGAAAATAGAGGTAAAACAATCTCTGTCAGAGCCTCCAAGGGTTAACTGAGACCTCAGCTGAGGTTGTAGCAGTGAACCTTTGGTCGCTGACTCCAGTGAAGTTGGAGTGTGTTTGCTGTGGGTGAGGTCCAGAAGGACAGTGGGGAGCAGAAAGGCTCAGCCTCACCCGAAGAGAGGCAGCTGTCAGAGTGCTTCCCTGAGCAAGGGGCAGGTACAGGTGCTGTCTTGGGGGCTCTGAAGAAGTCAGGTTTTCCAAGGTCCAATGTGTTGGAGCTAAGCTATCCATACACATAGCTTGTTCAGTGTTTAAAACTTCTCTTGCATTGTGCTGTATTAAGATTAAAATGTACTTCTTTGGTTTAGGAAGGCTGTCTGGTTGCTGTATTAGCTGTTGGTCACACGCACCTGGGCTGAAAACGACTGGCATCTGAAACCCATTGGAGAGGCTGCCTAGTCTACCTGTGGATGTTGTGAATTAGGAGCTGGCCAAAGAGTGTGAGAGCTCCAGGATCCCTCCCTGGAAGAGGTAAGGTCTGGAGGCTAAAACTGGTGGGACTGAATTTGTAGACCACAAAAACAGAGCAGTTGTCTGAGTACAGAGCATTGTAGATGGGACCTTTGAAATTTAAATATGTGGAGTGCAAAGTTATTTCCATCGGTTTAAACCTCAAGTTTTGTTTTCTGGAGGTGTAAGATTGCCATTTGCACACATCACCCTTGATTTCTGTCTGTTGTGAGTCATATCATTCTGATTGCTCATAATTTATACAGCCAAACTTTTCATTGTTATTGTCTCTTTAAAACCTCACATTCTAACAGCCTTAGGCAGTTTAAACAATCAGGACAGTGGAGCAGTATCTCTGAGTTAAACCAGAGCAGTAGGTAAAGAGCAGAGGGTTGCTCTCTCCTGTGAAAGCACAGGTGTGAGTTGGATGATGAGGAATCTATTCCTGGCTCTAAGAAGCAGTGCAGTCTCTGCACCTGATTCACCAGTGTGTTACTCTAGTAATCTTCTTAGCCTTATCTTGCCACTCTCCTGTATACGGTGGCAATTAGTTACACTTCCACAGAGTGTATGTAAAATGCTGTCAGTTTGGAAGGGTGATTTATATCCCAGAGCAAGAGTTTAATTGATTCTGGTTAGTGGGGTGGATGTTGTGGGACCAGTACAATTTCCAGAACCTGCAGCATTTTTGACACACCCTTGTGTCTGCAGTATGTGGCATGATTCAGGCTACAATAACGTTTTCCCTATTGTGGATCTGCTTTCCTGGGTAGGTTGTTCAAAGTACTTTATTTCTATTTGGGAACTCACTTTGAATATGTAGATGCTACATGTATAAACTTCAGATACATGTAGCACTGTCATCCCTCAGGTAACATCTGTCCTGTCTCAGGTATTTCACTACCCTCTCCTAGTTGTAGAGCCCAGGAGATCTTGTGTTGGGCTATTCTGTTGTTCCACTCCTCTGGATATTCTTGCTGATAGACTCCTGATCCTCTCTGACACTGGGAAGCAGACCTTCAGCTGCTGAAGCAAAGCAGTAGACTTAATTGTGGCAGTGCTAACAGTGTGGATAAGCAGGGTCAGCTCCTGCCTAGAGCTGCAGCTGGTTTTGCTGCCCATTGTGTAGCTGATTACATAGCTTCAGTTGCTCACCAAGTATCATCCATTCAGTGGCAAAGTCCAGACTAGTGCTGCAATGTTACAACAAAGCAAGTGTCAGTGGCTTCCTGAGAAGGCAGCTGGTGGTGGACTGAGCTTTTGATGAGTCCAGCTGTTATGTCAGTGGTGCAGCCATGAGTATTTCTAAAGAAAGCTGTATCTGGCAGGTGCTCTGGTGTGTGGTGCTATTGCTGTGAATGGAGCAAATGCTGCTTCTTGCCTGTCCTCAAGAACCATTGAACGTAGCACGGAAGTCTCCTATTACTATTAAAACAAAAGCCAAGTGGTGTAGGGGCACAAGAAAACATAGATCCATTGGCAGCAGAACAAGACTATGAATTATTCATTCCTCCAATGCCTCCTGTAAGTTCCATCCACTCAGGCTGTTCAGGATGCTGTCTGTTGGAGATGCAGACCTGCTTTCAAAGCCATAGGGACAAGAGCCTGCAGACTGTGATCACCACTCTTGAGCTTGCCCTTCATTAAACTGTCTTGGGCATTGTTGTGACATCCTTGACAACACTGAAGTAACCTCTTACCATCCCGTGGGCTGTTGGTAGGAGTACTTAGAGCACCAATAAACTTGGGACACATGTGGTGATGCCAGCCTGGAATTGTCTGTGCGGTGAGGGCAATGAGTTAGAAGCAAGATGGATGCCCTGTCTTCTGTAGCCCGTTTTGCAAAAGGGGGGTGAGAGAGCTGCGTCTTGTGTGTAGCATTGTTTTGGTTTTTCTAAGAGAACTTAGACTGTGTCAGTTTGTTCCTAGCTCTGTCTTGCTGAGATGCCAAAGTGTCCTCTGTTAAAAGTTCCCTGAGCAGAGGCAGGATCTTTCTGTCCATGCAGGGTGCTCTAGTGGAGATGAATGTATTTAAATGGCTGTTTTGGAACATCTGTAACACATAGTTTTTCTCAACTCAATTACTAGTAGGCATTTGTCTACGTAATGGTTGTCAGCTGGAAGTTGAATTCAAGAGGCACTGAAGACTTAGAGAGCTGTGGAGGCTCAATTCTCCTCCAGCTCTTCCATGAACTCCTGTGGGCTCAGGCAAGAGGTGCCCACTGTGAGAGAAGGTGTTGTTGAAGGTTTGTACAGAGGCTGTTGTTCAGCATAAAATGTACATACTTAGATGCAGAGGGGTTTTAACTATTTTTTTGCTTTTTTCTTCACACTGGTTGGTATGAAGATTCCTTCAGTCATTTTGCATACCCAGGCTGTATTGCAGATTTTTGAGCATTTTCCTTCTGCATCTCTCAAAGTTGGTCTTGGTTATTAGGCTTTTGCTGAGATATATTCTGATTTTTAGTGTGGGAAAAGCTACCTGTAAGTAGCAACAGCTGTAAAAATGATGGTCTTCTTAAAGCAGTTCAACCTTTGTATTTACAAAGGTCTTGTAATGTGCCTTAGTGCATTCTAAAGAGCCTCTTGCAAAGGAAGGGAATGTTACTTCTGTCAAAACAAGATACTGTAGCTTGTGTTCAGAACAGTTTTCAGCTTCTCATTATGTCAGCCAGCTGGATATGCCCTAGAGTGAATCACCTTTGGAGTTGTCCTAGTCCAGATGCTGAGAGAAACTGTGGAGGCTAAGATAAAATCTGAGACAGCATTTGAAGAGTCCTCACTGTAAAGTGGTGGAAGCATGCTGAGGGGAATGACTGCCCTGATGGATTGAGAGGCTGGCTAGGTTTCACCAAGAGAGCTCTCAAGGAAGAAAGGATTGCTTCTGAAGAAGGTAAAATGTGTTTGTCATCTGTGGTCTTGACCAAAGCGAAAATGTGATAAACTGGAAGTGTACCATTTCTTTGTTTTTCATCAGTGGAAGAAGTAGACAAACAGAGAAGACAATGGATTTGTGGTTTCCATAGTGATATAGCTATGGAAGCTTTTGTGTGGCTGAGCTTTGCCCTCACTGTAATCACACTCGAAGGCTATAAATGTTGAGCTTTCATGCCAGGGAAATGTAAGAATATAGCTAACATGGAACTGACTGAAAATGCAGCTGCATTTTCATGAATTGTTATGTGTACTATGTTACCTGAATATGTGGATGTTTAGTTGCTCATCTCATTTCTCCTTTATCTGTTGTTCTGCATTGGAACAGTGCATCCAACTATATTGATACCACAGTCCTTGCTGCACCAGGCATTGATGTATTGACCTCTGTCCTTTGCTTTCTGTCATCTGTATATACACACACCCCACAACACTGGTGCCTGTGACTCTGCAGCCACAGTGATTTCAAGCATGGTCAGGAAATGTATGCATAACTCTTTTGGGAAATGCTAACTGGTCAAACACGACCATGTGAAACTTGACAGGTGAACTTCATGCTGTTCGTAGACATCAACTCACTTGTCTCTGTATCTGGTATTAAATCATGCTTTATTTTAATGGGAATTTTGAGAGTGTTTTAGTAGTCAAAATACATGACCCTTGGGAATTTTTGCATGTGGAGAGAGCTGTCTCTGACTGTGAATGGTTGATTAATTCTGGCTTTCAAAACAAGTTGGAGGTGGAATTTTTCAGCATCTCAGTGATGAGATTACCAGTAGGTCCAAGAGGCAGGGGAAGGAAAATGCTCAATCTGAATGTTGTGAACACATATCAGGCAGTTATGTACATACCAGTCCTGCGCAACATTTGCGTTGTCCATTCTTTGTGGTTCACAGGCATTTATGCTTCATCTTCTACTTTTTTACTTGTACTGCTGCTGGATGCTTTCTTGCTGTCTCCCTGAACAAATCTGCCTTACCTTCAGCATTTGTTTTGCTTGTCTAATGGATATAATGGGTCATCTGTTCCCTTTATAGAAAGGAATGTTAATTATTTTCAGAAGGCTAATTAGGTTGCTAATGAGAAACTCTACTGCAGAAATATTTCCTTTAATTACTCCCTCTTAAGTGCTGTACAGAGAAGCTTATTGAATATGCTGTTAAATACAAATGCTTGTATCTGGCTTAAAGATGCACCTTCAGGCTCCCTGAAAGAAGTGTTTTGGTAAAATTGGGAATCCACGTGACACAGATGACTGAGCAAATGAGACTGGTGCTCAGAGCTGCCTAGTTGTGCAGCCTTTTTGACTGCACCTCAGTTTGGCACTTCAGCAAGTGACTGGATGCAGCTACTCTTTGTATTTCAGTTTTCCTGTGTATTTCAGTCAGTATAGATAATGATTTCTGCTACCTGTCAGCCAATCTATAATTAGATGCAGCCCTCACACCAGATCGTTTAGCCTAATCAGCCAGATGGCAGTCAGAGGCACCGAGAGCTGGAGTGACGTGTCCAAGGTCACATGGCAGATCATGGCAAACAGTAATAAAGCAGAGGTTTCATCAGTCCTGTGTTAGTTCACTGCACTGTTTGCCCCTCATGCCTCTCTTAAGGCCAGCATAGCTCATTACAAGACTTGCATCAGTTTGCGTATTGCTTCATAAAGCAGCACAGATGCTCAACAACCCCATTTATGTAGCCACTTTGGCACTGACTTAGGACATCCTTTTGCTTCTCCATCTGAGTTCTGTCTTCTACTTGCTTCACTTCCTTGTTGTAGTGATACCGAAATTGGACAGAAAATAAACTTTCTAACACAATTTGAAATATTAGAAAGCAGGCATTCTTTGTTGCAGCACTGCACACTTGCAGAGGATATCTCCTATAATCGAATGTGTCATGAAACTTTACCACAGGATATTTATTCCATCATGATTATACACATTGATTACAATGTACTTCCTAACTAATACATAAACATCACTTTCCCTAAAACTAATTTGTATTCATCTGCCTCCTACTGGAAGGCCTTTTATGGTCCTGGAGGGTCATCTAAAGGGGTCTCTGGTTGTAGTTACTGAGTGTCCCAATATAACCATTCCTTGAATTTTTCTTTGGGCGTGCATGTTGCTTGTTGTTACATAACTTGCCCAAACCCCTAGTATATTCCTCATTTTCTCTTTATCCATTGGTTCCAGCTACATTTATCATCTTGTGTGCATACTTTTGCATCTGTTTATCTTTTTTTTGCTTGTTAGTTTTTAAGTTCTATCTAGCAACTTTGGAGGAACTAAAAATTTTATTCTTTGTATTATCTGTCAGTCTCAATGTGTTTTAGAAATGCTTTGGGAGAGCTACTGTAGTCTAGAGGATATTTTAGTTTTAGTACTCCCAGGACGAAAGTTGGAGTGGATCTCTAGCATCCCCTGCTTTTTGACTGCTAAGCCTTCATGTAGCTCTGTAGAAGAGGTTCACTTTTTTCAGCATCTTCTAATATCCAGTCTGCTCTTAGTGAGACTCTTGGAACTTTTTACATGCCGTGGCTGTACTAGGGAAAATGTGAGGGAAGGCTGCTGAGTGGTGGCTGCTTCCATACATACAAAGATGCTCCTTATTCTTTTATATACTAGTCCTTGTAAACTCAGTGGGAGGAAGGAAGATCTGTCAATGTTGTGGATACAGTGCAAAACTTTGCATCTTGTACTGTGCTACCAGAGTATCTGAGCGCAGGTGACTCAGAAGAGTGACTTAGACATAGGAAATAGCCAAGAAAACTACTATCAGCATGGGTTGGCAAAAGTCACCCACCATTTCTTTTCATGCACAGGTGTACACTGCTACAACTTTTATCTGTGGGTCACACATGCGGCACTGCCTTGGCTGAGGCACGTTAATTTAAAAGTTCACTTTGCATATGTAGTATTTAAGTTAACTTTGCATATCTTTACAGCTGTGGGAACTCTCAAAGACAGTGAAGATACAGTGAAGCAAGTTGCTTAGCTGCAGTGTTATCTGGCTTCTAAGTTAGTACAAGCCTATGCAAAACAAGCACACTTGAAAATGTTAACACTTTGAACACCTTGACATTGCTATGAACTGTTGGCAGATTGTGCTGTTTGGTCTATGGGTAATGTGATGGGTTTGTTATTGCATGTATCAAGACTAGTTATATTATGGAATGATATTTAGGTTGTTTTAGCAGGAGACAAAAACTAACGTTCTTTCTCATTCTACCAACAGTGTATAGCTTAATATCTAGTGATCGTCATAGAAGTCCTGGTATGCTGCAGGTTTCTGTACATCTAAAAAGGAATTGATAGCTGACCAGAGTGTGTGTCTCTAACACTGCCAACAGTGGATGCACAATTCAAGCACAAAAATGACAACTCTTAAGCATGTTACATAAACATGGACAAGAAAGCATATGGTGCCTCTCTGGTTCTATTTGTTATGGGTCACCTGATGCTCTGTTTGTTGAACAGATTTTAAAGATGAATTAAAAAGAATTTAAGGTTTGGGGCTTTTGAAGAGGATTATTTTTGGTGTCCAATGTAAGCAGTATCAAACCATTTTACTTAAAACTGAGGAATTCTTTTCTAATCTTAATACAAGACAGTTCCCAACACACAGATGAGAACTGTCATCTTTGTTAAACTGGCCTTTTGCCCAGAGGCATGAGGTGCCTATTGATGCCCAGGAGGAAAGCAAGATAAAGAAAAAAAATCTTGTTTGATAAGACCTGAAATTAACCATATGTAAGCTCAACTGTTTCACAGAGGTGAATAAATCAGTGTTGTACATGTTTTAGGCACTTCAAAGTAGGTATAGGAAAGATAGCATCAGGAATGATCAAACTCCACTTTTGTCTTCAGAAAGTGCCTATCTCTAGCTGCCTTCACAGGCTCTAGTAGCTACAAACAGCAGCCTGTAGGGAAACAAATCTTGTAAGGTACCTTTGTTAAGTGCCTGAAATTCATTCATTAATTTGGACTCTATATTGCATGTGTGTATGAAATGTTTATACGAAATTAAAAATCTAGTAAAACCATGTCATGCAAATAATTAATTAGTTTGAATGGTATCATGGTGCAGTAATAGTGTAACACAGATTACTGGAGGTGAAAAAACAAGTCACTGTCAGAAGTGCATTTCAGTCAGTGAGAGCTCAGTGTCTGCTTAAAGAAGGGATCAATTCCTCACTGTTTAAATAACAACTGCTAAATAACAGTGCCTCCTAAAATAACAACCAGTTTTTTAGTGTATCTTTAAACTTTTCTTGAGATGGTAAAATGAAAGCGGAAAACATAAGCTGGGTATTAAGGGAAGATCTGGACAGAAAATGGTGTGACCCTGGGAAAACCCTGCCAGTTTGGGAACTCTGTGGCCCGTCATTAATGGGGCAAAATACACTCATGTGATTCAAGACTGCCAGCACAGCTTCACCAAGGGCAAGTTCTACCTGACCAACCCAGTGACCTTCTGTGATGGAGTGACTCCATCAGTGGAAGGGTGCAAGTGTCATTTATCTGGACTTCTGTAAAGCCTTTGACATGGTCCCCCACAACATCCTGCTCTCTAAATTGCCGAGACATGGATTTGATGGGTAGACTGTTCAGTGGATATGGAATTGTTTGGACTGTTGCATCCAAAGGGTAGTAGTCAAATAGCTCAGAGTCCCAATTTATACGGGGACCCTCTGCCCTCATAAGACTCTGCTTGGAGTGCTGTATCCAGTTCTGGGGTCCCCAGCACAGCAAGGACATGGACCTGTTGGAATGAGTCCAGGGGAAGGATGCCAAGTTGGTTAAAGGGATGGAGCACCTATCCCATGAAGACAGGCTAAGACAGCTGGGGTGTTTAGCCTGGGCAACAGAAGGTTCTGAGAGGGAAACCTTATAGCACCTTCTAGTACCTAAAGAGGGCTACGAGAGAGCGGGAAAGGGAATTTTTACGAGGACATTTAGTGATGGACCAAGGATTGATGGCTTTAAACTCAGAGAGAGTAGGTGTAGACTGGATATTAGGAAGAACTTTTGTACTGTGAGGGGTGGTGAGGCATTGTAACAGGTTGCCCAGAGAATTTGTGGATGCTCTATCCCTGGAAGTGTTCAGGGCCAGGTTGGATGGGGCCCTGAGCAACCTGTTCCAGAGGAAGCTGTCCCTGTCCTTGGCAGGCTGGTTGGAACTGGATGATCTTTGGGGTCCCTCCCAACCCAAACTATTCTGAGATTCTCTTGTCTCCTCTGTCTAAATACAAAAGCACAATTACATGGTAGCTAGGTAAAGCCTTAGGTTACAGTTCAATGGAAGGAGGCCATTTGAATTATCCATCCCTTGAAAAGCCTTTGCTGCCTGTGGATGAGACTCCAGGATGGCAGGTTTGCCTCCATGCTGCAGAAGATGACACAGCCGTGGTTGTTTTCTTTTCTGGTTGTGCTTGCCAGGCACCATAGGGAAACTGAGTCTTTCCAATCAGGTGCAGAGTACAATAAACTTCCTCTGACAAACTGACAGAAATTAGTGGAAGCTCAGTACTTGGCAAAAAGAGAAACTAAGTATAGGAGGTGTTAAAAATGAACTGAACCTCATGGGTGGGAAGTTGTGGTCTTAACATTTCCTCTTACATGCTCCTGTCTGGTGTAAATGGCTCTTCCAGTGTTTCAGCTGAGGGTGTCCTGTGTTTCATAGCATTCAGCTGCTAGGCTGCCATGAGACTTCAAAAATGCACCTCTTCTGGACACCAGGTGAAGTCTGTTCAGCTCAATAGTCCCTTTTATAAGGAGAGGTGATAGGTTTTACTGAGTCAGCTGATACTGAGATGGAGGTGGAAGGGGGCCGGTAAATTACAGATACTGGAGCCATCTTTGGGCTTGAAGCTGTTCGAAGTTGAGTATCGTGTTTCTGTCTCTGATCTGACCAAAGCAGTAAGTCAAAGTTACTGAAAACATAGTCTGGATCTGCAGTAGCTAATTCTTCCTGGCATGAGCCTTTTCTTGTGGAGCCTGCAATGGGGAAAGCTTGTGCACATCACAGCCCCAGCTGGATGGAGACACTGGGCCATCAACTCCTCCTTCTTCATGCTTGTGTCTCCACATGTTCCTAAGGCACCTGCACGACCATCACAGATTCTTTTGTAAAGGGAATTCAGGGTCAGTGAAAGATACTGTCTGAATTGTCCAGAGAAACATCAGTGCTTTTGTAAAGGAAAGAAAAACTCTGATAGTGAGAACATGAACTTTCTGTGTTATGGATCAACATGAGTTAACTATTCTGGAAGGAGCATCTTCCAGAGGCAAGTAAAAGAATACATTGTTATCTTTTTCTATCTTCTGGGATGGCCAAGGATCTTGGCAATTACTGCCTGTGTTTCAATTATGAGGATGTCTTGTCAGTCATTGGGAATTAAACGATATGTAAGGAAAGAGCCCTGTGTGTGTGTGTACATTTTCTTTTTTGAAACATGTAAAACAGAATAAATACAAATACACAAGCAAGAAAATTACTCTGTCTTCTACTGCAGTAGCTGTGTGTGTGGACTCAAATTCAAGTCCCCTGTTACCATTGTGCTTTGATCTTTTGCAACTGTACCGTCTTTCTGCAGCTCAGAGTGGAAAATGTCTTCTGTGCAGACTGACAGTTGAGTGAAGAGGTGAGTAGTATTTTTACATCCATGCTGAGTTTAGGATTAGAGTTAGCAGTTCTTAAGGATTTTCTTTTCTAAGGTGGAAGCTTAATTCCTTTTTCAGGTGTTTAGAAGCAGGTGGTATTAACATGAAGCAGTTACATTCCATGAGTCCTGAAGCAGATGCATGTTAGCTGCTGTTCACAAGAGATGAATGAATTAGAATTTTTTAGAAGGCTAAATGTGTAGATTGGATCTCAGAAAAGGGGTTAATGTGAGTTGTGTCTCAACCATAAACTGATAGATCTATAAAGCAGTCTGAAGTTATGGTATTGCTTTATTTCATGATCTGGGCTTGCTGTACTATGAAGGTAAATTCCTGGACTTCAGGCATTTAGAATATTCTGAAGCAGCCCTGTGCACATACATACAGACTTTTCTCTCGTAAGGAACCCAAAGTATTACACTTAGGTTGACAAATAAATACAGACAAATTTTGAAAATTCTTTCCAGTACTGGAGCAATGAATCTGTTTTATTGGGGAAACTGTTCAGTAGGACACGGTCATTTGGACACACTGCAGTCACAAAAGGAAATGTGGAAGAAGGGTATAAACATAATATTAAATGGATCTATTTTCAGAGGGGCTCTGTAAAGGCTGAAGTGAGCAATCTCTGTAAAACTATGATAAATGATTGGCAGGTTGAAGGTATGATAAGTGTTTGTAGTGTTTGTAAAAGCTCACCTCAGCACAGAAATGAACATCGTCAGAAGAGGCAGTTATAAGGAAAAAGATCCATCCCCTTCAAGTAGAGGGGCAAAGAGGACAAATCAGCAAATTAAATAGGACAATATATGAAGGCATCTCTATATCTTTATATATTTATACAGCTATAGATAGAATTCAAATTTATGTAGACGTAACAGGTTGACTTGCCTTCATTAAAGCAGATATCTATGGTCCAGTCCAAACCAGAGAACAGACCAGTGTTCTGTGATTTGGGAGAGAGGCAGTAACAAACTCAGTAGGAAAAGAACCAAGGTGGCATCAGGTCTAGTCTGAGGAGACACGAGACATCCTTGTGACCCAGTTCCCTGACTTATAAGCTACAGTGCATGAAACTGCAGCTGGGAGCACATCTCAGTTGGAAGAATAGTGCTGTGAAACACTACTGGAACAGTACCTTCATAAGTTGACTAATTGGAAAAGGAGGGAGTGTAGGCTCATGGACCAATGTCGTGTGAAGAAATTGATGGCTGAAGAGATAGCTTCCTTGAATGGCAGGGAAAATTAAAATAGCCTGGCAAATACCAGTTCTGCTTGGAGCACAGAAGTTGAGTTATTCCTTCTTTTTTAAAAAAGAGCTCCTGAGTGTGCAACTTGCCACCTTGCAGAGGATTAAGTTTCAGTTACATTTCTCTGTGGGAAAGCTCTTGTGCTTCCTTCTTGGGATACACATCACATAATCAAATGAATGACTTGAAGGGGAGAAATAAATACCTAAACATTAGAGGTTTATGGTGAATCTCAAGCTTCAGATTTACAAAAGAGAAGAATGACAGGTGTGCATAAAACATGAAGATGGTGTCCTTGTGATGGTAACTTGAATGCTAAGCTTCCTGATGCCTTTAGGAAATAACAGTGCTAAAAATGTCAGCCTTCTTTTGCAAAGATGTAAATGGGAATAGAAGTACCCAACACAGTGGAGGAGGTATGTTTACTGTATAGGAACGAGGTCCTAAAACCCAAGGTTTTGTTAACTTGTTATTCAGAACAGAGAAATTTGACAAGTCTGTAAAGACAAATTTACCTAAGTGATGCTGAATTGAAATAAATCTGAACAATAACAAAACTCATCACTAATTTATTTGTGTATACAATATATCTCCACTGTTGATTACGTACTTAGCAAACTAGTGATAGCATGATCAATACCCATGGTATGGTAATTGGTAGGCACTAGTGAAAAAACTCTGGGAAACTGCTTAGAGGAGCTGCCTTTCCCAGCTGTTGACATGGTTGTCTACTTGAGGATCTTGCTGGACATGATGAGGTAGGTGATCAGTAGAATTCCGAGATTTATCCTCTTCTACCCTTCTTTTTCAGGATGTTTCTACCTCTGATGCCTGTGTGAAATTAAGAAGATGAGGTAGATGAGATAATCTTGGAGGCTTTACAGGGATTCTTTTGGTGAAGAAGGATAATTAAGTGCTCTGAGACTGCTCAAGTTTTACACCAGAGGTGCTAGGAGGAAACTTGAGGAGTCGCAGCCTAGTGAGTAGCTAGGAGAGACCTGATTCTTTGACATCTCAGAAACAGTTTAATGTTAGGAAGGAAAAAATTGTATATTGAGAAGGAAAAATTATTTAATGTAGAATTGCCACCAAGAGATTTTGAAAAGGGGAAAGAGAGAAGGAAGCTCTTCATATGACAGTGTTGGGCTGTGAACCTGAAGGTGCTTAAAAGTGTGCTCCCTCCTGTTTCATCTGACTTTATGCAGTACCTTTTGCGTGCAGAGTTTAAACCTAACTCAGCTTAGACCAAGATGTTACATTTCTTTATGAACTGCAGCAGTTCTGTTCCTTCCAGATGAAGAGTGACTGTAGTTGCTAACAGCAGGTATTTAAACTACCCAGTTACCTACTATCATTTGAATTATGGGAATTTTTAAAGGCTTGTGCACCAGTGAAGAGTAATAACAGGAGAGGGAAACAATCTTTACAGTTGTGTAAATACAACAAGAATTTGCATAAAAGAAGCAGCTATTTTTATGAAATGATGCTTTGACCTTTACTTGTAGCAAATGAGAAGAGACTAGTTTGAATCTATCAGTGATACAGATTTAAGTGACTTGGATTGCGTCAATACATTAGCAAGCTAGGATTTTAGATACTTTAACAGCTTGATCATAGTACTTTTCTCAGCCAAGCTTTATTTTCAATGTGAAAAACATTTGAATTTTTTGGTCATTTTTTTTTCCAAATCTGGCTTTCATCCATTTAATCCTGATTCTGGCTTATTTCTGAAGATTGTTCATAAGTGCTGTGTTAAGCATATTTATTTGTTACTGATACTGGCCTTTGTGAGAGGACCAGTTTTTTATTGTAGATTGAAGCAGAATGGTTTATTTGGTTTCCATTTTGCTTTGGAAAGATGAGGCATTTACTGAGAAGAAAAAACCCCCACCTTTTCAAAAACAAACTGTCTGAATTTCCAAAAAGCTCTAAGAAACCACATAAGATGGATGACACATGATGTCTTGCCATAATGTTGTTTTTTCTTTACGTGTGTTGGCTGTGTATTGACAGTGGAAAGGATAAAATCTTTTAAACTCTTGTGTTTCAGTGCAAATTCTCTCCCTTCATTTGTCACTCTGGTTTGGATTGTAAGGTTGGGTGGTAAGGCATGATGTGCATTATGATCTTTGAATGTCAGATTTTCTTCAGTCAGCTAATATCATGTGCTAAGCTCAAGCTTTTGAAAACACACATGAATTTTGATTGCCACTGTACTTGAATGCATGGTTTGATATGAAGGGGCCCAACTCGCAGGAGCTTAAGAGTCAGGCAGTTGTCCATCAGGGAACTGTAATTGCTCAGACCTAGGCCTGAAGTCATGGTGTGTGAACCTGTGTCACTTTTTGAAAACTGGGTTCTAGGAATTCAGGTGTGCTCTTGCTGCAGAAAAGAGGTCAACTGTCCAGGTTAAGATAATGGTGAATTATCTAAGCATCCAAATTAATTAACTATTAATTATTTAACTAAGCACTCAAAACTGAAGGATGGCTGATACAGATTGTGCCCCCTGGTCATGCCATCTTCTTGGCATGAAGACTTTCCATAATGCTGGCTCCCTCTTCAGTGTTAATGGGAAGCTCTGCCTGCTCCTATAGGAGAGTCCTGGTTTCCAAGTCTACTTTGTACTGGAGCCACATCAGGGGCACTTGGGTTCTTGCTGGACATTTGCTTGTTTTGAGAACCATAGTATCAGCAAATGTTGGGAACTCAGGGCAGCTTTTCCAAGTAGGGAAGGGCAGAAGGTGAGGCACAAGAGCCTTATAGCAACAGGCTTGGAGAAGAACATGACCTTACATGAAGGAGATGCTGAGGAGATTTGGGTTCAATATTTGTAGATGTCAAGTTTGGATTCAGTCATTTTTCATAGCGTCTTTCAAGTCTGCTACTTGCATGACTCTTGCGGGTTCTTAACTTCTGTCAGGTACAAAGGAAACATTCCTCTTGGTCACTGTAAGTAAAGAACTACTGCCTTAATCTGTTCTCAAGGTGGAGTGGTCACTGTGGGCTGAGGTGTGTTCACATAACATTTCCTGCTATCTGTGTGGCAGGACGTGGAAAGTCTCCACTTTCTGCACTTCTACTGCCATTCATGAGATCACCTTAGTCAGAAAGCTATTCTTTGAACAATGTCTTCATATTTTCTGTTTGTCCTCTGAGAAGCCTTTACACTCCTTCCCAAGAAAAGCCTACCTTTCTCCTTTCTATTGTGAGATGGTACCTTCTAGGCAGTCCACACACACAGGCGTTACTGCTAAGAGCTGCACTTCCCCATCCCTTTGGGTTAGTCTGCTAATTGGATTTATTTAATCTCCTTTTGTCGTCATTCTTTTTTACTGTATCCCAATTCTCTTTTGACCAGATTTGAAAGATAGACAGGGATCAGAGACTGCCAGCAGGTACAGAGTGAACTGGGCAAGGGAACAAGAAAACAAGGAGTGGCAGGGAAACAACGTTCCTTCTATGGGAAGGGAGCTAGAGACAAAAACATGGGGGAAATGCAGAAAATAAATAGACTGTGCTTTCTCACTCTGCAGTATGTGGAAGGGAGACAGTGTGCACCCTGATGGACATAGAGTCCAGACAAAGAAGCAGCAAAAACAGATGACTCAGAACTGACCAAAATCCAAGGGCTCCAGATCCTTCCTGAAAGCACTGAGAGTCTGTATTTGGAGACGTCTGTGGCATGCTTTTAACTTCATTGCAGGCCTTGATTAATCGATCTGCTGGAGCTCTTCCACACTTCAGTACAGCTGAAATCCTATTTTCTGAGCCACAGTTAATTGAGGCTCTCAGTTACCTGAAGGATGAATATCTCCTCAGAGTTATGACTTCAGCACATAAGTACCACTAAGACTCCACTGTATAAATCTTTAAACACTGATGAACTAATGTCTTGAGGCCAAATCCAGTTCCTAGTGTTCTGTACACATCTAGTGTTCTGTGAACCTTTACTTCTAATGGTGTGTGAGACCTCTGTGAAAATGTTGAATCCAGATTTGCAGCATATTCATTGAATGTTATTCATGGTTGCAAAGGTATGCTTCTTAGGTGTTTACTCACGGGGAAAATGCAAAATAAGAATTACACTTAAACAGGTATTGCCCAAAAATGCATGTCAGTTTTCACCAGCATGTTCTCATATCTACTGTAATCTTTGCTAAAGCAGAAAAGCAGATACACATCTGATTCTCACAGTCTGAAGAAAGAACACAGTAGCTACAATGATGTGCCAATGAAAGTAATTAAAAATAATGAGAAACAGTTATTTTTACATTAGTACTGTTTGGGTAATAAGGATCTGAGGAACAATGACATTAGCAGTACAGCTCATGGGCAGGGAGAGCAAAGAACCCTTTACTTCTCCCTTTACTTCAGCTTGGTCTGCTGCTCATGGTCCTGTCATTTGGAGAGACTAAAGCATCCTACTGTGTATGTGTTTCCTTTGCACTTTTTCAAATGTAAGAGTAATTATGATATATAACATAGGGTTATAGATCCCTAAGGCATTTCTTAGAAATATGAACATGCATGTTATAGAACTAAGTATTAGTAAATATAAATTTGTAAAATAATACTGTGTCATAACTTTGTAACTTGCAGAAATAACTGGGCACTATGAGTAGGAAACATGCTGCAGTAGTTCAAGTTCGCCTGCAGAGGATCAATTAGCTGACAGAATTCATAGATTCAGAATTCAATAGGGGAATTGTCTCATGGAGGTTTTTGTTTGTGTTCTTCTTCTATTAGCACTTCAGAATTAATTCCAAGTCTCTTGAGAAGGTGTCATTATACTCATCCAGAGCATCTAAATAATTCTGTTGGACTAAAGTGAATAAAGACAATCTGTAAGAGCCTTTTTTAAAGCACAGTTTGGCTTGGTAGCAGGGAAATGAGTAGAAAGCCCCTGCAAAGGAGAGCTTTGAAAAAAAATGAGCCAGGCAGTGCTCAAGAACTTAATCAGGCATGAATACAACATCCACTGATGTCTCCCCTGCAGTGCTTGTGTGAGACAAATCTACCATTATTTCTTGGTCTGCCATCAGTCCATCTTCTGATCACTTCCCTCTTGCCTGCCAAGGCTGCATCACCTGCAAAACCAAATGTGAATATGGAAGTGCTCTTCTTGCACAGAGTGAAGTGTGGGCATGTGAAGTGGGGCAGTCTGTGAGTCCTTTCTTCTTACTTGGCCTGATGCATATGTTGTATCTGTATCTTACCTCAACCTAGGGGATTATTAACATCCATTTCAGAGCTGAAATTATAAAATGTTAAAGTGTAATCTTGGGGCTTTCTTGCAGCCATAAGTCAAAGTCCTGCCCTGATCACTGAATGGGTCAGGTTGGGAGGAACCACAGTGGGTTATCTGGTCCAAACTTGCTGCTCAAGCAGGGTCATCCTGAGCACATGGCACAACTTTGCATCCAGACAATTCTTGACTATCTCCAGTGAGGAAGACTCCAAAACCTCTCTGGGCAATCTGTCCAATGCTTGATCACCCAGAGAGTAAAGACATTCTTCTTTATATTCAGGTGGAACTTCCTGCATCGCTTTCTGCCCATTGCCTCTTGTCCTTGCATGGAGTTACTCTCCTCAGATGCAGGACCTTGAATTTGCCTTGAATTTCAGGCAGCTCTTCTCTGCCCATTTCTTCAACCTATCAAGATCCTTCTGAAGGGCTGCACAGCACTAGGGGGTATCGGCCACTCCTCCCAGCTTTGTGTCCTCAGTGAACTTGTTGCTGTAACCAGATTTTTGTAGAGAAACTTCATATATTTTCCCCTGTTAGGTCTGTGCTTGTTTCCTGTAGGTGGAGTGGGCTCTTGGCCCCGTTGTTGCCAGCAGAATAATACACATAGGCAGGGTAGTTAGGGAAAGGACTGAGTATTCCTTGGAAGTCCATGTATGTTTTCCACAGACTTGTCTTTTTTTTTTTTTTTTCCTCAGCAAGCTGGAAAAGAAGGTCCTGCTAGAGAAAGAAGGAAGAAATTTGTGCTGGCCTAGCTCAGGCTTCCTAATAACTTTGTATTAGAGGAACTATTTCTATTCTAACTATTTGAAATACAATTTGCTGATGATGGAAAGCATTTTCAAAACTTTGAATTTAGAAGCTCCCTATTTTCCCCAAAACAGCACAGTGCAAGCAGCCTCAGTGCAAGCCTGGTCATCCATGAGCAGTCTCCATGCATTGTTTGCTCTCTGCTGAGACAATTGCATAGCTGGCAGCTGTGTTTCTGATTTTCAGGATGCTGCTGCCCATCCCATTGTAAGTGCCTTAGTGATGAATGTCATTTGTTTTCCTGAGGAGACTGACTAGCTCACATACGTTCAGAGCCTTTTGGTCAGTATTACTGTTACTCCATTAAAAGTTTTGCATCACCAAGTTCAATTATCTACTTAAGGCTTTTAACAAGTCTGCATTTCTTACTGAATCCAGTCTTGGCCTTCTTTTTGGATGCTTCTGCCACTAATGTCATGCTTTTCAGCTTGATTCTTTTCTCATGAATTGCTGCTCAATAAAACTACATTTTTCTCCTTTATGTCCCTCTTGAGACCTTGAGCAGTATTGCTTACCAGACACCAAATAATTCGGTGTGGCTGGGAAATAAGATGCTTGGGAAAAGCTGCAGTTTTAATTGTTCTGTAAATGCCCAAGTGACTTGTAACCATTAAATTGTACAGTCCCCAGCTTGTACAGTGATGTGCTGTGGCTTGTGATAGTCCCCCTAATGTGTCCTCCATTCACTTTCTGTCTTTCTATATACTTTTTGTTTTATTTTGGATGAAATATTTTAGAGGAGGAGCTGTGATTTGTGGATTTGCTTAATGCCTAGGACAGTGGAACCAGTTATATTTGGACTGTCACAGATTGGCATCTGCCCTGTCTTGGGATGCTCCTAATCAGCAGGAAGTCTGTGAGGACTCTTGCAAGCATATTGTAAGAAGGAAGTTTCCATTGAGGTTGGCCCACTGGAGACACGACAGTAGAGAAGGCAAATATTGAGACCATGCCAGTGCATTGATGTTTGTCTCTTTGCAGTTGTGGTGAAAGCCATGTGATTCAAAAGAACTCAGCAGTGGTCTTTGCAATGGGTTAACTTGTGTTGTAGATGTCTGAGACCTGATCTAGATTCAGTTATTAGACTTCTAGTGTCATGACTAAATATTTTGCAAACAGTAAAAAAGAAAGTAAATAGATTTTTAAGTTTGTGGTATCGAACCAGGAAAGAGAACTCTTCATTGCACAGAGAAAATACTGAGGGGTTGAACAGGACATGGCTTATTGGATATGTTTCTATGAGTCTATGGCTTTTGTAGTGAGGTATAAGGCAATGGAAATTATTGGTGAGGGGATCCTTGGAATGAAAGTGGAGGGGGAGAGGAAAGAACCCTCTGTGCATTTGATCCAAGGGTGCTCCCAGCTAACAGTTCAAATGCATTTCATGTAAAACTGTAGAGAAAAGTGCAAGGACTGTGGATCACAAGTGAAAAAGTTAGGCCTACAGAAAAGAGGAAAACCATACAATCCCTTGGCAACTTAGTAAAATGTTTATGATCATTTTCTTCTCTGTATAATGACATTACATATTACAGAAACATCACAGAATATTTTGAGGTGGAAGGGACCCACAAGGATCATCAAGTCCAACTCTTAAGTAAATGGCCCATACACAGATCAAACCCATGACCTTGGCATTATTAGCATCATGCTCTAACTGACTGAGCTAATTACATTATTATTACATTTTACTTTGTTTCAATTATTAAACTCATCATAACCCATGAGTTTTACTTCCCCCCCCCCCCCCCCGATTCTTCTTCCCATCCCACTGGAGATCAGTGAGCAAGTGGCTGTCTGGCACTATGTTGCTAGCTGGGTTTAAATCACGAGGCCTTCTTACTGCTTTCCTTTACTGCTGTACCTCTGATTTTTGACTTGTTCTTGAAATTTTGTCAGAATAGAGTAATGATATAAGGATTCAGAGTCCTAAGCTTATCGGCTGTTGGCAGACTAACCAAATAACATTACATTGACAAACTCTCCTTCGTTTGCAGTGCCCTTATGCATTAGCTTCTTATGGACTGTGTGGATATACACCTCCTGCATATTTCTCATGTGCCACCTCCTCTGTTGTCTTGCAGGGTTTCTTGGGGTTGGGTTGTTAGGAGACATGAGGCAATTTCTAGTGATTCTTTATTCTTTCACCTACTAGCTCGCTATGTGCTGTTGACCTTTCTCTGTAGCATGTAATGAAGGCACAGTGTCCTGTGTGAAATGGATTCTGCCATTAGAAAATGGGTCTTTATTCAAGCACCCAAATCATATGAACTGTCAATGCTTTGGTTGTTTGTGTGTCTGGTTAAGGGAAGTGTGAATGGATCATGGATACAGCTCTGTCATTTTCACTTTCAATATTCTCCTGTGCATATCTTCCTCATGTTTATTATTATAGTTCTGTTTTTCCTTATAGAAGTTTCTCTTATCAGAACATCAGTTGCATGTTAGTTCTTTGTTCAGAGGGGCTCTGTGTTTGCAGGGCAGAGCAGGAACAGCCTCTTTCCAGATGGCATGCAGTGACTACCTAGTTAGAGTGGTCCTTTCCCTAGCATATTGTGCCACGGAATTGACAAGAGCAGAGCAAGTTAAATAGTGCTTGGTAAAGAGTCCAGAGAAACTCCACTTGAAAGAGTAAGTTTCTAAGAATGAAAGAGGTCAAATTCATCCTGTGGTGTAAATCTGCTAGGCTTCAGTAAAATTATGCTTATAGTCACCTATAAGTGACTATAAGCATATAAAGTCACAGTGTCATTGACTGTAGCATGGCAGACTTGTGAATCTACAGAAAGTGTAAAAGCTAATTGTGCTGAAACAGCTCAGTGATAAGCAAATTGTGCTTTTCAAAATCTCTTCACCAGTTTCTTCCAGTATAGACAATTAAAGATTATTCTCATTTCCTATTTATCATGACTAACTACCCCTCTCTAGGCTCAGCTGTTCCTTTTTATTCTCCTCCTTTGTGCTTTGCTGTCCTGAAGCCAAATCTGAATGGATTTCAGTGGCTCTCTTGTGCTTTTTGACTTGGTATCAGGAAGCCTGACACCATAAGAAAATTATTTTACAAATGCTAGCCATACAATGAATGAGTTCTTCAACAGGCAGAATAAAAGTTCAGCTGAATAATGAATGCAAGGTATAGTATCTGTAAGTGTAAAATCTCTGAATTTTCTCCTCCAGTTCCTTTGCTGTAGCTCCCATCAAAGCTCAGTTTTAGACTACAGTAACATTTTGGGTATAGAGACTGTAGACAACAGCTGAAAGGCCCAGTTTTACAATGCTATGTTCAACTAATCTATTCCACAGTAGAATCAGAAAAGTAAGGTGTAGTGCTGTTTCTTGAAATGAGCAAAAGGTGATGTGTGCTCCTTGTGCTTATATTTTTCTGCTGACTTGCATCCAGTAAATTCTTTGGCAACCTGGCTCCTGGCAAAGTCCTGGTACTTATCAACTCCCTCCTTATTGCCAGTGTAGTACCAGCAGAGTCCCATTTTTCAGGCAAAGCAGTATATGTTGTTCAGGCCCATCCTGAGTCCTGGAGCCCTGTAAGGTGCCACCTTTCCCCAGGACTTAAAATTTGTTTTGGTGAAAATGTGAGTCACTTCTTTCTCAGATTTATCCTTTGTTACAAGTTCATGTGTATATATGGGAGATAAGGATGTGTGGCATCCTTGTTGACCCCTCTCTCCCTCTCTCTCCCTCTTCCTTTCAGAGTGCTGCTGGGGTGAGTGCAGAAGAATGGCTGCGGCAGAACCTCTGACCGCTTTCTCACGGTGGTACCTGTACGCCATCCATGGCTATTTCTGTGAGGTGATGTTCACAGCTGCCTGGGAGTTTGTGGTCAACTTCAACTGGAAGTTCCCAGGTGTTACCAGTGTGTGGGCACTCTTCATCTATGGCACCTCCATCCTCATTGTGGAGAAGATGTATCTGTATCTCAAGGACAAGTGTAACATTTTAGTGCGCTGCTTCATTTATACACTGTGGACATACCTCTGGGAGTTCACCACTGGCCTCATCCTTCGCCAGTTCAATGCCTGCCCATGGGACTATTCCCAGTTTGATTTTGACTTCATGGGCCTGATCACCCTGGAGTATGCCATCCCATGGTTTTGTGCTTCTTTCATCATGGAGCAGCTGGTGATCAGAAACACCCTGCGCTTACGATTTGATGAGACTGCCGAGCCCGGGGCCCCCACTGCGCCCGTTGCCTTGGCCAATGGCCACGTGAAGACGGATTGAGCAGTGACTTAGAGCCATACTTAGAAATCTGAGAGAGCCCAGACCTCTACCATGGACAGTCAACTCTGGCTCTGAGGTACTGCTCCTTGCTGTATAAGATTCATAAACCCCATTTTTCTAATGGGGGTGTGCATGGGATATACCAGAAAAAATGGAACCAATAGATTTTCTATGGATTTTACTCTTTGGGCTCCAAGGACCAATATCAGTTACTTGTTAGTTAGGTCGTTTCTGATTTTAACTTATTACTGATGAAAGCAGTCCTTTTGCTTACACTTTAAAGTGGAAAAAGAAGAAAAAAAGAAATGCTACGGCGGAAATGAATCCAAAAAACCCCACCTAATCAGTGGATGGGCACGGACACGCCAGCTGAGTTAGTGATTGGCTTACTCCATTAGGCAATATTCAGGTGCTTGCTTGCAACCAATACCTCCCGTGGGACCTGAGATGCTGCAGGAACAAGCAAAATCCATCTGCTGTTGCGAAGTACCTAAGACTGGCAGTCTGCTGGGGAGATAGATGGTGTTCCCCTCACCAGGTCCCATTGGCCTCTCCCCAGGTTCTTTGTTGCACCATGAAATAATCTGGTGCTGGACATCTTGCTGAATTTATACAGATCTTGTACTTTTTGAAATCTCGGTCCTGGTACTCCTGTTACTCACTAGAATTTTTTTTAAATTTTTTTTTTCCTAATAAAGGCCTTTTTTGCCAAGTGAATTTTACCATAATATGTGCTATCTGATCTTGGCAAAAGGCGCAAGAAATAGTGCAAGTCTTCCCATCTCCTTTGTCCCCCCCAATGCAGATCTTGCTGCAGATTCCAGCTCCCATCTCAGCCATGCAAACCTTGTAGAGACTATATAGCCCACAAGACTTTTCTGCCTTCCTTTCCAGGGATTCCTCTGTTTCTGGTGATATCAAATGACTTAGTCTGGCTGCAGCCCATTGTATTTGAAGGTCAAAACCTTCATGTGGCTAACCCAGGATTTGGTCCTCTGACACTGACTCCCATGTTCCTTCAGCACTCGCAGGTCTTAGCTCAGTTCTGCCGAGTGTTCTGCTCAGTGTATCAGGTGGATTTGCTTTTTCTTCTCAAATTCTGCTTTAAATAACCATAATCATATTGTCATGACAGAAATTAGAGGCAGCAAGAGATAGACCATGCTGCCTGATACATTTACTTAAAAAAAACCTCTAAAAAACAAAACCCAAAACACCCATCTCTGAAAAGCACGCACTTCTTCATGCTCTGCTTGAATGAGGCTTTGAGTTAAAGCGTGAGAGCAGCAGTAGAGAGTGGAGCAGGAGGGACTGCTGTGGCTTCACTGTAGACCTACCTGCACCAGGGACAGTTCGAAATTTAACCTCTTTGGAACACTTACGGAGAACAAGAACAGTTGTGGTGCAGGGAAGGTGTTTGATAGTGGCAGCCACAAGTTTGTAATTCACTTTGTCAAGTCTTGGCCTTTGAAGTTAGCAACAAACATGGAGCTTCCAGCTGTCAGATGTCTCACTCCTGAACTGATTTATAGGGAAGGTTTGCCAGAGTTGTCCCATAAGGCCAGATTAATTTTTCATGTTCTTCCACCACAGTCAACAGAACTGTACTTTGGGATAATTTGGCTTGAAATGCAAATCTGTTGTAGGATTCCACTCTTATTTTGGAAATAGTTGGGCCATTTCTGTGTATGTCCTTTGTCTCTGGTATGGGGTGCTCAGCTATGAGCCTGCTCCTTGCCCTGGCACAGCCATTCCCGAGAGGAAAAGGACTGTTGGCCCTGTGAGTAGAATTGTTTCTTGGTTCTGCTCTTACAGAGCAGTGTTAATCCTTTTCTGTATTACACAGAGAGCAATTATTTTATTCTTTCCCTTCCCCTTTTCACATGGCATCCATTGCTGGCAATGGACAAATGAAAACAGTGGTGACAAGGTGTTAATCAAATCTGCCCTGGGTATGCAATGTATCCCAAATCACTGAGAATACTTAGGTGGGTATTTAGAGTACCCTTTTTATAGTTCATTAAATTAAAAGAGAGCAAACACTGAACAGATAGTTCTTTTGATGCTGTGATGACAGTGTTATGAAATCAGAGGAACAGTGTGTAGTTTATCAGCCTAGTTGGTCGAGGGAGTATAGACCCAGGCGAAATAGTCACCTGAAACTGTACCTGGAGGAAAAAAAAAAGCTTTGTGTGGGGGATAATGCAGATGAGCTCTACTGAAGCAGAACAAAAATTGCAAGGTGCAGATGAGAGCTGGGATCCCACCATTTTGGCCCTGGTTTGTCACAATCATCAAATGCTGTGTCTAAAGCTGGGTTGTCCTCTCACAGCTTAGCTTAAATGTGGTGTCGTGCTGCCTCCTACACCACCCCCACATCACAGAAAACCCTCAGCTTTATAGAAAGATCCTTAAGATCCCTGCTTTCTCCTTAGCTGTTACAAAACTCTTTGCAAAATTTAAAAGGAGTTAGCAATGTGGTGTGGAGGACTGGCTGTCCAGAAAGTTAACCTGGTGTGCAATAGCAGTCATATCTGTTATTGTCTGTACTTAAGAAGGTCCCATATAAATGACACTTTATTTGTGTTTTGCTGAGTGATGTAATATTTAACTGCTCAAAATATGGAAGGGTTTCCCAGCAGCATCTAGTCTCCTAGGGCATTACTCTTATTGCCTGTGTCATTGAAACAGCTGTTGTAGTCTGCTTTCCACTGGTGTCTGATGTGTACCGCCCAGCTATTGCATCTTCATAGAGTGGTAATTTATACTCAGAAGTGCACTTTACTTGCAGCTTGCACACCAGAAACAGAAAAGGACCTGGCAAATTCTTAAATCATTTAATTATGTATAATACCACATACCTAGTGCAGCAGGATTAGCCAGACTTCTCCTTTCTGAGCAACATGGCTGCTGTCAGAGCTTTGTCTTTTCTGCAAAATCTCCCTTTTTAATACATGTGATGCTTCTTATAACATCTTGCAGAACTGTCCAGAGCATGTTACCAGGATCTCAGTGGCAGCTCAGTCAGAGCTCGGGAGCTGGACTAAAGTTGAAGAGACATTTACATTAAGAAGAAAAAAAACGCACAAGGCCTAACATTTGTTTGTATGTGTATCTTCCTCAGTAGATTAAAGTTGCCTGTTTTGAGTTCACCAGCAATAAAAAACCCTTGTGATTTATCTACCTTGTCCTACATGCAGCAAAAAGAAAGTAACCCTGATCTATGCCTTTTTTTTTTTTTTCCGGGGGTGGTGGGATATGGACTCCCCAAGGTTCCAGTTTTGCTTCTGTTCTCTTGCATATCTCATGTACAGTCCACCCTAAAGGATCTCAAAGTATGTGATAAATAAATACAGAGTGTGGTGTCCTTCACAAGAGGCAGTTCAAGCATTACTGTGGTATCTGTTCGTACTCCAAAGATCTTGCCAGAGGGGAATGTTTGATCTACAGCAGGACCAGATGGCATTTTGGTCTTTTGTATTATAATTGAGAGAAATGTGTACATATGTACCAGGTACTACTGCACCTTTGGTCTGAGTGCACTTTGTAATTAAAGCAGAATAATCCAATCAAGATTTTGCTTGACTAGTCCTGTGACTATAAAAGGTAAAAAAAGAATTCAGGGCTTTAGCTGCTTTGAGAATTAGGAAACAGGTGACTGAAGTCCTGATTTCCATAGCATTGCTCTGCTGGTGACTGGTTTTCTAAAACCTGCAGAGAAAGAAAGGGATTTCTTCACTCATGGAAACTTCTGCCCTTTCTGTAAATAAAACATGAGCCACAACCAAGATGTGAACTGAAACAAATGTTTTTCTATTTTAGTTTATCCTAGGCCCTGAATATGTGCAATATGCCCTGTATTCAAGGGGAGGCTTGCAGACCTGAGGCTTTCTTCCACTTCTGTCTGCAAAATGCAGCTGAACCATCTGAGGGGGAGAATACTCTCTTTCCCTTCCTGCACATTGGCAGCTACCAAATCCATGGTCCATCCCCTATTGTAGAAGGAAATTTTTCTTCTTATGTGGCCCCTTACCAAACTAGAGGTTGTTAGAAATGTGTGTCACCTTACCTAGCTGCTTTGGCACCTAAAGACTACTTTGGGTCACAGAGCTGGTGAGAACAGATGAGTATTGTCTTTATTTGGTGAATGGCCTCCCTTTGAACCTGTCTTCTCTTGCTTCTCCTGGGTTTTATGCTAAAACTGGTCTGTCTCCACTTGAGTACAGGAGCTTTGATTTTTTTAAGAGCTGTAAGGCTCTGGACTTCAGTCTCATCACAAGCAAGGCTTCCACAGACCTCACAGTGAATTTGTACCATGTGGAGTGGCTTACATCTTCTAGGATGGCAAGGGTTTGCCCCATCAAGGGTTTGACTACTGGTCAAACTGCTTTGTGAACAGGAGGGGAAGTTACAGAACAGGTGGTGCCCCCAGTACCTGCTCTGCTTTTGGCCCCTGGGCAGCTAGCACAGTTGTGGAAGGAAAAGGTGCTGTTTTGACACAAGTGCCAGGCAGGGGCTGGGGATGCACTGGTTAGTTTGTGTCCAAAGGTACTACATTTTCAAATACAAAGTTGGGCTTTCCCACTGAAATCTTCACTACTTGTGGAAATGCAAATGTTTGCTTGCCCCAAAGTGTATGATTGCTTGAACTTAATCTAAACTAGAAGGATTGTTCAGAATCTCTAGTTCTCTTTCTAGGCTATTCCCAACATAGAACTTTGTGGAAAAATACGTCACCTTGGGATGTGCAAGCTAATGCTCATTAAGCCAATATAGGTCCTAAAAGCCATATAGTGCTGTGCTCCATCCTGCTGAGTTAATCATGCTGAGGAGCAGAATAGACACACCTCAAAGTGTGCTGCCATTTGGCTATACAACTTTAAGACCTGAATTAGTACCAATGCCTGCTCAGGAATTCATTTTGCCATATAAAATGTACCCTTAATTCCATGCTTAAGAGGGGAAAGAGAGAGATCCTATATAAGTGATCCTTCGTCACGGCTTTTTACCTTATATTTTTAAGATTTCAGCTGTTTAATTGAGACCCTGAAGACCAAATGTAGAAGGTGACTTTTTACAGCTCTGGAGCAGGTCAGTATCATCACACAACTGCACTCTGCATTGCACGGGGTGTGCTGTGCAGCTCCAGTGCACAGCCAGGATGGGCTTCCACCATACGAGGACTGTGATGAGTAGAGGGGGTGACAAAAACACTGCTGATAATGGTGGCACAGCAAGGACTGGTGGTGATGCTCCCAAATCTTCAAGAGTTAGACAGGTTGAAAGAATGTCTTCATTTCTGGTACTTCTCATAGATCTAAAACAAATTGGCAAGTTTTTTATTATAAGAGATGCTGACCATTTTTTGACTCCTTACTCTGGAGTCTGAGCAGCTCACTCCTATTGTAGGCACTGAATTTTCTGATAGGAATGTCCTTCATTAGTGTCTAGAAAATAGCGATTTAAAAATGGTAATCCTAAATGTTTGACGTCAGTTTGTGTTTATGCTTTAGTCAATTTAGGAGCTAAAGACCCTTAAGTATCTGGTGATGCTGTTTGTTTATACTGTTTGGCATGCGGTCCTGCTTTAATGCTATCATGCAGAAGAAAGAGAAGGAAATACAAGCAATTTTCTCTTTAGTAGAAATACATAAACGTGCAGTTGAGACATTTATTAAACAGGTGAAATATGCACATGCTTAGCAATCTCTGGTCTTTCAAATATGGGACACTTTCCAGTGAAGAATGTAGTGAAGAATGTTGCTTTCCATTGTAGTTAATCACCTTTGCAACGTTTTTACATTGCTATTTCAGTGTGGTTCTTTACCTTAGCATTTTGGGAATGAGAATAATAGTATTTTCACATTTCACTGAAGGATCTTTTAAAGTGTTTTTCACAAACTAAGGAAATAATTCTTGCTTCTGAAGAATTAGTGAAGTGGGTCAGAATTAACCCCAAATAACACTGATCAGGAGCTGATGAAAATGTCTCGACAGTTCCCAAAAGGTAATTTCAGAAAGAGAAAAGGAAGTTTAACACTTTATCTCTTAACCAAGTTTCCAGATTTGTGGAGTGAGTTAATAACATTCCAACAAAGTTGGGAAACTGGGGAAGTGCCACCTGGTTTTCAGCATGTGAAACTGTCCCAGAAATGGTTGTGCATATCATGACACTGCTCTGTCTGCCCAAGTTAAAGCCAGCACATGAAGGGACTGGCAGAGCTGATAGGCAGCCCTGTATCTTGTATAAAATAGGACTGATTCCCTCTGTCTGCTACATAATCCCATCTCCATCAGTAGAGTACTTTTGGGTAAATATTGCTAGGGGAGCAATCTACGTTAAAGGCTAAACTGAGGTGACCATCTGCTCTATCAGCTCGTGTTGCGGTTACTGCAGAGCTTATTTGTGATGCTGTTTCTGTTGTCAGACCACTCATCTGATACCACAGCTCTTCCTACTGCTCCTCTTTCTCCAGAAGCTCCTTTGGGGTATCCTGTCCTTTTCCATGCTTTATCTCCACTACAACCCTGTGTTGCAGTGACAGGTACCCAGCCCTGCTACCCCAAGTCTGAACCCCACCTTTGGCAATTGAACAAAAATGCTGTGTTAAATATTTGCTGATGAGCTGTACCTTCCATTGAAGCCCACAACAGCTGCAGTTGTCTGCTTTGAGAAGCAGAAAACATTTTACTTGCCTTCAGGCACAAGTACAGCAGGAAGTGTGCAATTACTGTTCAGTGTGTTTGCTTTACCTTCCACACAATGGTACACAAGAGATTTTCAAGGCTAAATTCAGCAAAAAACTTCTCTGGTCATTGTCTTTGAGTTTCAGGGAATGTAGACTAATCCATAACTTCACCTTATCTTTCACATAAATGTGTATACATTTAGTGTGTTTAGATGCACAAACATGGTGTATTGTAACATCTACCAGCAAAGAAGAGCCATCCCCTGTTTAGCTGCTCACTCACTGCCACTTTCTTGAGTAGATAAAATTCAGAAAATATCCAAAATAAAGCCCACATACATATGAAGAAGATTAAGATCTAAGTTGGATGTTCTTGACCTTACATGTCTGTGTGCTTTGGTATGGCCTCGGTGAGATATGTCAGGGGATGAAAACCTCTAATCAATAAGCAGTCAGGTCATTCCCTAGCAGAGAGGGAAGCTAGGCCTAGGTATTTCAAACATGTTTTACAAAAGGTGTTTAAATCACATTAAGGCAAACATGCCATACTATACTGCTTCATCTTTAAAAAAGGGGGAGTTATCACCTGGGGACCTTCTGGTTCCTTTGATAGGATTTGGCTCCCAGTGTGTATGCACTCTATTATTGCTCAGGAGAGCAGTGTGTACCCTGCTGAGTCAAACCCATCCCATCCACTCTTCTTTCCCAGCTCTGGTATCAACCAAAAGTTCTCTCACCCAGGCTACAGTGTTGATCCTAGACATCCTGTTCTTCTGCTGCTCCATCTTTTGGCCACTGGATCTGTCTGCTGTCTCCAATCTCAGTCACATTGCAAGTTGTCCAGGCCAAGCCTTGTGCTTTTGTTGTCACATTGATGTAAGCATGTCCCTAACCGGATCTGTAAGTGCTAGGTTATCAGAGAGAGTAAGCATTAAAAAAAGTTTCTTGAAATTTTCAAAGATAAGAGTAAACATCCCAGCTCTGCACCACCAATGAAAGAGCTTGACCAAAATGTCCAAGAGGTACCTCTGTTGTCCCTTTCCATCCAGCCCTGTCTGCCACACAGGAAGGCAAATCCCTGATAATGATTTGAGCAAGCAACATGCAACCAACAGCAGAGTGGAGCATGGAGCATAGGAGCCTCCTCTGTATGACTCCAGGTGACACACAGGTGTCCACCTTAGCCAGATGCTGGCATTCTCTATCAAAACAGCTTTTTAATGTCACTGGATGGTGAACTGGCTCTTCAGCAGGGGCTGATTTGAGTTAGCATGGTAATGATAATGATACTTGGGTTGGCAAGTGTGATGACAAAGCACAGCTGTCCTTTCATCTTGCAGTAAGGACAGCATGGCCCCCAGCAGTGTGCTTATGGTGGGACTTTGTGCTGCATGACTGCTGAAAGTAGCAGCACAACATCTCCAAACAACAGCACAGGCTGCAGTTGTCCTGGCCACTGACCTGTGGGCATGCCCCCAGCATGAAGCTTGTGGTGTTACCCTGTCCCAGCAAGGCTGCATGTAACCTTATGACTGCTTGCAAACCAGCAGTAAGCCCGGCCTTGACTGCTGTCATGTATGGTTCATTAAACCTTATTTCTCTGCTTTATCTTCCATTGCCCATCCTGTCCTTCCTCTCTGCCTCACTAGCTGCCTCCTGGCAAGGTCTTATTGCCTGTCAGGGCTGTAGTGTTCATCTCTATTTCCTCTTTTGGATTTGGTGACTTAATCCTTGCCACTTGACAATTTTTTTCTTGGTTGGAGCTTCGCAGCATTGTTATCTCCAGGTCTTTGTTGTCACCTCCTTACGGCCAGTCTCCCCCTCCTCAGGAATCCCTTTTCAACTCAGCTGTGTACCCTGTCTGGGCACCCCCATCCAGTTACACAGCTTTTACTGCCATCTCCTCCCCATTTCCAGACCTCTGCCTCCCTCCTAGCTTGCCACCATCTCACTAGACCAGCATTATTCTTGGCTCCTCTGGCATTTCTTCCTGAATGAGTTACCAACAACTCGAACCACTGCAGGATTCTCTGGTTCCACTTGAACCAGTGTGGATTTCTGGTCCCATTTTTCTTCCCATGTACTCCACTTTTGTCCTTTCTCCTGGAAGATACATAACAAATGGGAGAAATAGAGACATTTTTGACTTTGTCTTCTGTTCTTCTATGTTTGCCTAGCCTTTATGTTTTACTACCTTCTCCCTGCCCCCTGAGGTCTCCCTCCTGGACTGGTGCTGGCATTACACATTACTCATCCTGTGCCCAAGATGTTTTCTTCAGCTGACCTGTGAGAACATACCCTTCTCCCATTGCCAGTCTGTCTCACTAGCCCTGCAAACCCCAGCAAATTAAATCATCTGCATATCTATTTCACATATTTTTGAGTGAGATACTAATCCCTGCATAGTGAAAGGGTCATATGTACAAAAGGGGAAACGAGGACACCAGCATTAAAGAGAGAAGTGAGGGAAGGGAAGACCGAGACTGAGAGCAAGGGCAGGGCAGATGTCAAGGAGATGAGTTTACAGTGTTGAAAAAAATATAGAAAACTGAAACAAGAGCAGATCTGAGTATCATTGACAAACTGTATTGGTCGTTCTTTCCTTGCTAGTTCTGCATTTAAAGCACTCTTTTCTGCTCCTTACACCTGTCTACAGAGCAGAGACCAAGTCCTCAGTTGGCTGAGAAAAATATACAAAGAAATCTAAAGAACAGGAGACACCCCTTTTCTCTGTGTCTTCTATGAAAAGAAACATCTCTCCTTCCCTTTCAGGCACAGCAGGAAAGCTGATCTGTCAGACTGATCCATTTGCCAAGACTGTCCTCCCAGACCTCCTTGCCAATTGTCACTGTGCAAGCAGGAAAGCTCTTCCTGGCTTCCCCAGCACAGCTCATGCGCCGCGAGGTCCCCGTGGGCACAGGATTTGCACGTGCTGCCATGACCGTGACCTCACGAAACGGCTCCGTTTCCCATCTGTTGTGTGCTATTACCTTCCCAGGACACAAAAGCATGTGAAATGTCTGTTGGATACAGAAACCTCTCAGGCTGCAGCCATGATAAAATATCCCTCCTTAAAGCAATAGAGAGAGATGGCGTTTTTTATTGCCCTGTAAAGGATTCTGCAATGAGTGAGCTGGAGATTCGACAGTTGCATCCCAGTCATATTTTAACACAACACAGACAGCAGATGCTTCAAGAAGATTATATTTCTTCATGTGCATTGGGTCTCCAGGGAGATTATACACTCAGGGTCAAGGGCTTTAGGGGGCTGGCTCTACAGCCCAGCAGGAGGATTTTTCTGTTTCCAGCAAAAAATATCTGAAAAGCACAGGGCATTCTGCCAAGCCTTCTATATGGAGTCAGCAGGAAACACTACTCCCAAGAGATATTTTACCTACAGCTCTGTCAGGGATAGCTTTTATTGTAACAATAGCATTGATCAAATAGCCCCATTAATGCTCCACCTTGCAGCCCAAGTATTGGGGCTGAGCCTGAGCAAAGGAGCAACAGTTACTCACTGAACTGTGTGGGGGAAAACTGTCTGCTTCTTTAAAGACAGGCAGACATGGACTCTTTGTCACAGTATGGTGTTTTTGAAATGCAGATATCTTGGCCAAGGAAATCATCAGCTGGCCAGCTCAGAAGACCATGCAAGGGAGACAATTATGTTGAAAGAGGCAATGAAAGCCCTCATGGGGTTCTCACTGTACACACTGACAAGACAGAGATGTTTTAATGAGGTTTTAAAAAGAAGCTCCCTCCTCCTACTCCAAATCCTGCATGACATTATCTTATCTGCTTTGTATATTGAAGGATTAAGACTGAGCAAGCCCTGCCTAAGAAGTGACATGAGATTTAGCAATCCAGACCTTGACACCAGCCCCTCTAAAATCCAGTCCTGAAATACCTGTAAGTGTCAGTACAACCTAAATGCAGATACAAGCACCGCAGGGTGCCAGCTCATAGCCAGGGTACTCAGTAGCCTCTGGGACCAGCCTGACCCAGCACAGGCAGGTGGTACTCACCCAGAACTTGGCAGGTGCTGGAGCTGGACACTCCGAACAAGGAGTGCCTGTGCAGCCCAGCCACTTGCAAGACAAAAGTGTGCACCAGCACAGACATGGGCCTTCCTACAATTGGTTCCTGCAAAAAAGAAAAAGGTAGTGTTCTCAGTCTGGACTAACTTATTTCTTATTCTGTGTCTCATGCTTGAGGGCTCTTGCTCATAGCATGCAGGATCTGTGTAAAATGCTATTAAATTGCAGAGGGAATGTTTTACGCTCACTGAATGGTGGAATCAGTAACATTGGATAAGAACCAAAGGGAACACAGACCTCACGTATTACTAAATCATGCCTCAGACAAAGCTGCTTCAAATTTCCATGTTTTAGTAAGGAAAGGACATTAACCAAGGAAACCAGGATTCACCTCAAGTGCTGAAATCTGCACAAGAGAAAGAAACTGGTTTTAGCAAATGCCTGCTAAAACCTGCAGAGCCACATGGGGCATCAGTATGGCTTTGCAGTGCTACTGGCCTAAAAACATGAACTGCCCCACTATGTTTCCCCTATCCTCATGCACAGAGGTTAATGGTGCCAGAAATGGTAAATGTCAGGAAGTGTTTCTGAGGTGGAAGTTAGATAATAAACTTCATTTTGCCAAGTCATCAGTCTTCCCACCTTGGTGTATAAGAAGAAAGTCTTGCTCTTCTTGGATTCCCTCAATATCCACACTTTCGTGTCTGAATTGGTGTCAGCAATTTCCTTTTTTCTTCAGGTCTTGAACAGGCAGAAGGAGGAATGAAGGCACTTGTAAGAAGAGGAAATTAGCAGTGCGGAGGAAAGACTGTGAGAATTCCTGCCCATACCAACCTATTTTTTTCCATTTCATTTAAAATACATAGTTTTGATATTATGTGTTTATTTCAATTGTTGACAGACTGCATGAAAAGAGCCAGTGTGTTACTCTAGGCATTTTTGGCAGACAGAAAGGCAAACTATCCAGTTAGGATAAGCAGCTAACCCACAGCAAAGCTTAATCTAACAGAAACCAAACATCTGTCCTTCTTGGGTGCACTGGGATGGAGACAGAAGTCAGCTTCTAGATGGCTACAGAATTGTTCTTCATCTTCTGACTCTTCCCAAACGGCAAAGCAGGACCTGGGCACTTGCTCTGTGGTTTAGGTACAAGACTGTGGTGTAGGATGACAGAATTACAGCTACAAAACCTCAGAGCGAACCATACATAGGTCTAGTACAATTAACAGTATCCCTCTCTTGCCCTGTAAAACATTCTGCTTTTCCTGGATTTTCTCTGCCAGTGTCTCTTTTCATACACAGCAGATTGAAACTGTATCCCTATAATAAGAGGGGGAATGCTGCTTTTTTTTCCACTCTATCTCATTTCTGACCTCTGCTGCTTTTTACTATTCTAGTCCTGGTTTATAATAGGAAATTGGAAGCTCAAAGATTTTCTTCACATCTGGCATTCATTCATCCATCCTCCCAGCTTCTTTTTGTCCCAGGAAGATTACAGGCAGAAAGAAAGAAACCATCAAAACTGTGTGTTTATGGTCCTTGTTTTTAATACCCAAACCTCTGCTTCTGTTCTTCGCCTGATACTGATTACTGTAACTTTGTTCACTTCACTGACCTCATTCTGAATCCTCACCAATATAAGAAGGAAGTCGGGTGATATATTTAAATACTGACATATTTTAAATGTAACACCACTGAGAGAAGTCATCTTGCTCATCTGCCCATTCCCCAGCCATGATGACTTGTCTATATTCCTGATCCTAGGTATTTGAAAAGCGACCATAGATTTAGAGTGACTCAAATTTTACCAGTCTGGGACATTTTTCTCCTGATTCTCTTCAGATGACTCCAGTTAGAAGTATGTCAGCTGTGCACCCCTGGGGATGAAAGTATTTCAAGATGGAAGCCCTAAAATGAAACCAGCTCAAATCAGAGGCTTTAAAAAAAATCATTTGGCCTTTGTATGTGACTCGGTGAGTTCCCACTGCGAGGTCAGAGAAACACGCAGCTCCCACTGGAAGCTGAATGAGAGCCAGTTGAATCAAACTTTTGGTACCATACGGTTGTTGAGTCACACAGCCCAGGATACACCTGTCCCTACTGATGCCATGACAGCACAGCTGATGAAAGTCAGTGATGAATGCAGGATGTCTCTATCTTCTGTCAGCTCAGTGACACCTTTCCTTATGGTGCATTTTATTTTGCAAGGCTGAGAGTGTTCTCGTTTCATGCCCTTTCCCTCCTTGGTGAGAAAACTGACGTCCAGGAGAATATTCCTTCAGTGACTGCACTGATGCTTCATGCCAATTTATAAGCCTCTATCATAAAGATCACTGAAAGAGAAGTTCAGTTATTAGACAATTAATAGGACCCTGGCTCAGCAAAACAGCTAATCATGCATTCAGCTTCTTGCTGTACAAATGTCCTATTTTACTTCAATTAAGTATAGGCTGAATTTGCTGCATAGTTAATTTAATACAATTTGCTGTAGTGATTTATTTAAAAAATAGCTATGGCTCTGTAAAATCAATTTGTCATAGGCAGTCAATGTAGGGTGAGGATAGTGTGATCATACCTGTAGCATTGTATTCAAACACTAAGTGACAAACATGCTTGCCTGGATAGTCTCTATAGTAATTGAGTTTCTGGTACTAGAGTACTAGGGTGATATTTGCATCTATTATTGCTGTGTGCTCATCTCAATAAAATGGATAAGAAGTGCCATGCTTCAAGGTAAAAAATTAATCACCACAGAATTAACCTGGTCTCTTCTTTCCTCTGTAGTTAAATCTTCTGTAATTATCCCCTAAGACATATCTTCCATCTGTTCTCCAACACTGCTAAGACACAAGACACTGGGTCTCTGTTTTAATCTTGTTTGAGAGTGCTGAGTTCCTTGTAGGTGTGTGTGAGCATGAGTAACATCCAATTGCAGGGCATGAATATGTCTCATTCTTTCACAGGCAAGCAGAAAACTGTAAAGCACAAATACTGTGGCAGCGGAGACATGCTTTCTCTGCTTTCTCTGCCCAGGTTTGGTGGTGTGTTCTGTCTTCCAGGAAAGTCAACCACCTTTGAAAACACTTCAGCAACATCTTCTAGGAGAGAATGGTGAGGCTGTCTGGAGCAGTTTCCTTTGTAGTTCCAGCCATAGGGATCTCATTCATTGCTTTAAAAATAAGAATGAAAACCGTGCAAAAGCCAAAGGCCCCAGACCAAAACAATGACAGGAATGAGATGTTCCAGGCTTTGTTTGCTTTCTGGTTTGTGTGTTTGTTGTTTGAAATAGGAGCTATTGGGTTGAGATCAGCTGCTGGGTTAGCAGAGCAGTCAATCTGTAACATCACAAAGTGAAGACTCCTTTTCCCCCATTTCTGGCAACTGCGCAGAGATGAGTGTCTGACATCTACTCTTCTCTGCTGGCATTGTCTGAGAAAAAAACTCATCCCTCAGCTGAGTCCACTGGTTCCTGTTGTCTCTTTTCTCCAATGAAGAATTCTACAGATGGAGCGAGGGCTGTACCTGAAAGCAACAGATGTCCTACCCTAATTGCTAAAACCAGGCACCATCAGTGCTAATTTCATGGTGTCTGACTCTGTGTGTGATGACAAGAGGTACACAGTGCACTTTCACTACTGGTCTCTGTGAGGTATTTGGATTTTTCTAGTCTAATTGCAGCTTCTCAATAGAGGCTGGATGCTGTGAAGGATCATAATGCTTCTAAAGGCTCCCTACTGTGATATTTATCACTTCTTTGCCTGTCTCGGCATCTCAGAGAAAGCTGCAGGAAAATCTATGTTGAGAGTGGCAAGGCCTGGTGATTGCAGACATCACTGCTGGGACAACCACAGCAACTTCAGTAAACAGAAGGTCAGGACAAGGCAGTAAAAAAGGGGTGCTGCTAAGGCACAGGTGAAAGGCAGGAGGATGTCAGGTTTGTTTTGTGCAGGGTAAATTTGGTTTAGCATGTACAGGTGAAGATCAGCTCTTTAACAACAACTTCACATAGACTATTATGCTGCTGCTGTATCAGTTCATGGCCTTCTCATCTAACAGAAACTTAACAGGGAAACACAAATACTCCAAAGACTTGAAAGATTACCCCTGTCCCTTTAACCAGAAAAAGCTAAATGAAGTAGGAAGCTGATCTTGGTGGGTAATCTTCTTAGATGAGTACAGGCTAAAAGTGGAATAATCCCTGAAGTCTCTCAATTTATTTGTTGTAGTTTTGGCAGAAAGCAAATGCAGATGACTTTTTCAAAGCTGTAACATGCAGGTGGGGCTGCCCTTCTGCCTGCAATAGCAGTGAATGTGGCCAGTCTGCTTTTGTAAAAAGGGTAGGAAGTACAGATGCACCCTTTCAAAAAAAACCCTATGTTTCTGTTGGATATTTCTGTAATAGTTTTGGAGGTTATGGATAATTGTGGATTCACAAAAGTATGTGTGAATAGGCAGAAAACAGAGAGATGCCTTCTGCCTGTCCTGAGGGAAAAAAAAATCTTTTTCTGAGTGTAAAGGTGTGTGGTCAGACAGGTCTTTACTAATACCTGATGAGGATTCATTATTAATTTGGTTTAATCTTTCCTGAGCAGGAGGAAAATGGTTAATTGCCTGGGGAGAAGCATTCATCCGGTCCACGGATGGTTCAGATGACTGGGGAAGAACAAGTTAAAATGAGAAGATGGGTTACTTTTTCACAGGTCTATTGTTCTTGATTTGTTTTTATAGCCAATGGCAACAGTGCTGAGCAGCTTCTAGAAACAACAGAAAGGCAGTTTCCTTTCCTCCCACCCCATGCCTGGAGCAGATGCATCTGGCAAAATCTCAAGCTGAAGTAGGTTTGCTAAAGCTGTGCTGGTGTGGACAGCATGAAAAATAAAGTGTTTTCAACCAGGGTGCAGGCCTCCTTATGAGATCTTTCAAATTTCTTTTTTTTTTTTGAGATGGGGAAACCTCAAAGGATTGGAATTAAATCGCCAGCTTCTTTGGGGAGACAGACACAGACAGAATAATTCATTGGAGGTTCCTTTGTGTACTGTTATTGAGCAACCTCTTGGGGCCTTAATCCCAGGAAAGCATGTGCTGTTCTATAACTGTTTTGCAGTCTCCAGAACTCACAGCTCATTTCTTTCTATTAAAGAATGTGGTAGGCATCAAGTAGGTAACCCCAAGGAATAAGAATGTATTAGACTAATTAGATTCTAGTCAGCAAACATAAGGTGGGGAATTGCTCTGAATATCTGGATTACCCTTGTGAGTCAGAATTGTTGCTGTATTCTCCTGGAGTAGACTCTTTTGGGGAGACATTTTCACAGGGGTAGGGGAACACTGCTAATTTTAAGGCAAGAATTGATATCTGGAAAATAGTAATAAACCTGAGGATTGTAGTCAGTATCAGTGAGCTGACACTGTTAGTAATTATGTGAATCATCTGAAATGTTCCAGAATGCAAATTATTATCTGAAAATGCTCACAAAAGGCTGTCTTGGGTTTGAGGAAGAAACTTTTCTGTGGAATCTGTTCCAGAAAGAAAACATTTTACCATTATCTTTTCAATTCTAGGGACTTGCAGAATAATTAACTACTGAGTACTTATTTGGGTAAGAACCGATAAGTATTTCATCATGTGTCCTTCAAATCAGACTCTATCCCTTTCTGCTTCCCCCTTAGTCAGCTAATCACCATTCCCTTTTTAATTTTAATTGGTGTGCTTGATGTTAGATCCCTTTGATTCTGTGAAACCTCATTTGTTGTTGCTGTTACACTTCTGCCTTTCTGTGACTCTTCCTCCAGTGTTGCCAGTTTAAATGACCTTCCTATGTTAATGTGGTGAAACTCAGTTCTTACAAAGTAATCATCTCTTAGCTTTATCCTTTCTTATTATAAGTTCCAGAAGCAGCAAAAGGCTTAGACTAGCACAGCTCTCTGCTGCATCATGCCCAACACGTGAGTCTATTGGACCGGTGCTACTTCCTCTCTTTGCAGACTAAATAGGCAAAACCAAAGGCAAGATGGAAAACAGACACCCTGTTGTCAAGGGGCTTGACCAAGGTCACAGAGCAGAGCTGTTTGCAGAGTGCCCTGATTCCCTGGTGACTACTCTCCTAGTCAAACATATGGAAGCTGTGATTCTGCCTGCTGTGTTGCTGCTTGAGAACAGTGCTGCTTGACAGTGACTAAGCATGTGAACACATCTCTGGTTATCCACTGAATGCTCTCTCCCTTGAGTTACACGGATAAGATGATGTACAATTATTTGACAGTAGGTTTAGAGGTGTATCTGCATATCTGAGAAGCAGACTGTGGAACAGTCATGACACCTCTAAGAAATGAGATTCAAAGAACTTGCAGGAGAGGCACGTGGCTGTAGTGATTTTGCTCACAAATTTTCCAAAATACTTGGCTGGTAGGATTTTCTTCCCTTGCTCAATGTCTCAGAACAGTTCTCTGGTTTAATACAGGTATTTTGTTTGTGTAGAATGTGGAATGGAAGCCTGCTGGCCTGCAGGTGAAGGGAAAGCCCTGATGCATTTGTGGGAGGAAAGAAAAGTCATCAAGGCAATGCTCCCCTTTCCTCTGGTGGAAGGTAGGGCTTCTGCTACCCCTGTACTGAGGAAGAAACAGTAGTTCATGACAAGTTATACTATGGTCATGTCCTCCTTTTTACAATGAAACTAAACTGCAGCAACAGACATATTTTCCCTTTCTTTAGACAGCTTTTCTCAATGTGACTCACATTTTTCAAGTCAACTTTCAAAGGCCGACTACACTAGGAGGAGCTCTTCCTCCATGCCATCTCTCCCTGTTCAGCTACCTTTTCACTACAGCTCTGAGTTGCTTTTGTATGGGCTGCTTACTCCCTGCCCAGCTTCTTAAATCCTCTGGACTTCTTTGAGCATGTAAGCTCCCTTCAAGGTATGAAAGAAACATTATTTCCCTGGCCCCTTTTAACACTGATTGTTGGGCATTTTATGATAGCTTCTTGCTGCTCCTGCTCTTCACTCATTTGGAAGAGTGCATAAAGTGTTCTGTAGTTTGCAGCTTGGCTGTGGCATTTGTTTTTCAGAACAGACAAAAGCCCAGCCATGCAGTTCCCAATGCGTAGTTTCTTAGTTAGATGTCCAAGGTAGTCTGGCCCACTTTTTCTTTAGTTGGGCTATTTTTTAGTACTGTAAGGATTATGCAGATAATTTACACACAGTATTAAGTTAAACACTTTCTAATATAACCTAGAGTGAGTTGGAAAATTCACACCATAAACATCATGTTAGTCATGTTTGATTACTGCTTTTCCCTGTTACATTCAGAAATTCCCTGTATCAGAAATAGTGTGGCCAGCAGCACTAGGGAAATTATTCTTCTCCTGTATTTGGCATTGGTGAAACCACATCTTGAGTACTGGGTCCAGTTTTGAATCCCTCAATTCAGGAAGTACATTCAGGTACTGGAGGGTGTCCAGAGAAGGGCAACAAAGCTGGTGAAGGTTCTTGAGTTCAGTGTGGAGCAGCTGAGGGAGCTGGGCTTGTTTAGCCTGGCATAAAGGAGGCTCAGGCCTTATAATTCTCCACAGCTACAAAAAGAGGCTGTAGCCAGGTGGGGTGTGCCCTCCTTTCCCAGGTAACCAACAGGACAAGAGGACAGAGAGTTAAACTGTGGGAGGTTTAAGTTGGGTGCTGGGAGGAATTTCTTCACAGAAAGCGTGACTGGGCATTGGAATGGGCTGCACTGTGTGGAGTCACTGTCCCTGCAGTTGTTTAAAGAAAGACTGGATGTGGCACTTGGAGCCAAGGTGTGTACGGTCACAGGTTGGGCTCGATGGCGCCAGAGCTCTTTTCCAACCCAACTGATTTCCTAATTCACATTATGGGGCATTTTCCTCACAACTGGCAGCAAACCAGGTGTCTGTGAGCCCTAAATATGAATCATCATTCCAATATTCTTTACTGACAACTGACCGCGTGCACGGCACTCTCCACGCTAGAGACTTTCGGGTTTTGTAGACACTTTTGTGCAGAGGACAGAGGAATTTGTACATAACAGCACAAGAGCACTGTGCAAAACTCCCGCCTCTGCGGAGGCCCTCACGTTCACGGGCGGAAGGAACACTGAACAACCCCTCCTGCCCTCAGTCTCCGCAAAGGCCAGCAGTCTCCTGACCGAGCGGGGCCAGGCAGACACCGCCCCCACAGCGCCGCCGCCATCACAGGCGCGCTCTGCGGGGAACTACCGCTCCCGGCATGACCCGCGTCCCGCCGGCCTCCAGTATCTGCACGCTGATTGGCGGCAGCGCAGCCAATCGCGAGGGCAGGCCTTGCCCGGCGGCCCCGCCCCCTGTTGCCCGCGGCGGGCAGCCCGTGCAGAGTGGGGGGGGCGCGGTTCGGCTCCCGCGGCGGGGCTGGCCCGGCGGGGACCCCGGGCAGGGACCCCGGGCAGAGACCCCGCGACCCCGGGCAGAGACCCCGCGCCGGGGCCGGGGCCGGTTTGCGGCGGGAGACCCCGGCCGCGGGGTGAGGCTGCTTTGCGGCGGGAGCGGGTGTTCTGGTGCCCGCGGTTTTTGCTGCCGGGCTGGCTCTGCTGCTGCAGGCGCATCCACGTGTCTCGGGCTGGCGCGGCGGGTGGCGGAGGGAGCCTGAAACTTTGGGGTTCCTTCCTGTTCAAGGAGAATTTTGTAGAGGGGGCAATAAAGTTTCCATCTTGTGAAAATGTGGAGGCCTGCGCGTCTGGAAAGTTGTAGCAGTTTTGCGTTCTGGAAAACGTTTGCGATGTTTGCACTTGCTACAAAGGTTACAAAAACCTGTGTTTTGCCTAAATGTCTGTATGAATTAATACTAGGAATGTTGCCTAAATAATATGTGTGAAAAGGCGACATGGTCAAGCATACCCGTGTGTGTGTTTTGGGTTGTTCTGGGCTGCACAGCATCCCGTGGCGTTTTGTGCAGTAGAATTCAATGTCAATGGGCCACCAAAACTGAGTGTTGCGTTCTAGGGTTGAATGGTTACTGTGATTGCTCTACAATTCATATTCAGGAATCCAAAGATAATTATTTCTTGCAGTATTGCATCTTGTTCAGCTCATGACTGCATAATTTCTAGTTTTCTTATGTCCCAGATACATCCGTCCTATAGACATTGCTGACACTTCTTGCTTATATGTTCTCATACACGGTCAAACACGAGATGCAATTTAACAAACCTGCATTCGGATTGGTAATATAATTTAATGTGACAAAGACTTACATGGAAAATCTATATCACATTACATGCTGTATGTGTGCACACCTCCCTGTTCTTTAGCAAGGAGTTAGTGGAATTGTCTACACAGTCATACTCAAATCGTCTTTCAGGCGTTTTTTTTTTTTTTTCTTCCCTGTAGATTGGGAAGCATGGCTGCTAAGAAACTAAGAAGAGCACAGTTGTCTCAGGAAATGTGTGAAAGGCTGAGTCGCTATCAGATCACTACCTGTCAGGTGAAAGAGTTACTTTGTTTGTGGGGGTGTTACTTTTGTGGATTGGTGGGAGAGTTATTTTTGGGTGTGGGTTTGTTTGTGTTTTTTCCTTATTTTTTTGCGTGTGTGTGACTTGTTTTAATGTGTGTCAAGTTCACAATTAATTAAAAAGGGAGCTTTACTTTCTCTAAAGCAGAGAGCATTTCAGACTATCTGGCCTGCTGCCTTGTAAAGACAGAGCTAAGAGCTTTAAAATAATAGATGCCTAACTGAAACATTTAAACTTTCATGGCCTTCCTATCCCTGTGGCGGTCGGGAAGTTGCAGAGGCAGCTCTGCAGACAAGGGCTGGTAGTCCTGGTGGACAGCCAGCAGTGTGTCCCTGTGGGCAGGAAGGCCAGTGGGATCCTGAGCTGCATTAGGAAGAGCATTGGCAGCAGGGCAAGGCAGGGGATCCTGCCCCTCTGCTCAGCCCTGGGGAGCCTGGCCTGGAGGGCTGTGTGCAGCTCTGGGCTCCTCAGGAACAGAGACAGGGAGACACTGCAGCAGGTCCAGAGAAGGGCAGCAAGAGAGCATCTCTTCCGAGGAAAGGCTGAGGGAGCTGGGCCTGTTCAGCCTCAAGAAGAGATGACTGAGAGGGCACCTCCTCAATGTCTGTCAGTATCTGAAGGGATCGCTGCTAAACCTGTGGAATATGTGCTAATTTTGGACAGATTGCATCAGTTTAGTCCCTGGCCTGGTTGAGCTCTCTGAATTGCTCTGTAATCTTTCAGGATTTCTTATGTCTTTCCCTTTTGGAGCTAATGAAAGTGACAGGACAGAACTACTTTGAGGTGCAGAAGCTTCTCTGTAAAGTCAGCCGAGCTTGTGCTCCCAGGATGCAGACAGTAAGTATGCTTGTGTTGATACTGTTTTTGATACAATATCTGGGAGAAAGATGAACTTTGTCGCTCATCTTTTCAGCTGGGTGTCTCAGTTTATTGCACAGTGACATAATGTTTTTATTTTACAATGTAGGCCTCTGATGCACTTTAGGTTGATGCAGATACATTTATTAGGTATTATAGCCCCATGAGATTGTTCCGGCTTGCAGCATTAGTTCTGAGTGCAGTAGGGAAATAAGTCATACTCTCTGCCAGTCCAGCATGTAAAAATTGCTTCTAGTTTGTATCCTGCAGCTAAGAAAAAAAAAAAATTGCTCACTACAAGCAAATAATAAGAATTTCAGTATAAATGTGGGTTAGATATAAAAGTGGTGCCAAGAATTGAAGTGACCCTGAAAATAATTTCTTGAGGACTTTTTCCACCCATGAAAATGAGTTGTAGTGTGCCTTAGGCTACAGTAGCCCTAACTGGGGAGTGTGCAAGAAGGAAACATGTTAGCTGCAATGCAGTGGCAGCATTTTGTTTTATTTTTTGAATTCATATGAGAAGATGTCTTTTAGAACAGAGAGGATACAGATCATTCTGACCTTAGTCAATGCAACCCCCTTTTTATTCCTTACAAAAAAAACCCATGTTCAAGTTTATTATGTGTAATTGGCATAGTAATTATAGGAGTAATTCTGTGAAACTTTAAATTCACTAATATGCTGCAATAAAGTTAGTAATAGAAGAATTAGTATGACTTTTACTGAATGTATTTAAAGCTAGAAAATTGGTAATGAACATTGATCAGGGAGTTTTACAGGTTGAAAACAAACCTTGTTGAATAGCAGCAGAGACAACTTTTGTCACATTGTGATTAAGGGCTTATTATTTAATATTGTGGTGAGGGAGAGAAAAAAGAGTTAAATTTACTCTATGAGCTATAAATGGAATATAAATACAAGGAAGGGTGATGAGGTAAGGGCAGACTATAGCTGAATATAACAATACTTCTCTCATTGTCAAGTGTTAATTCATACCAGGTTGTTGAAAGCAAATACAATTTTTCTATTTCCCTTTAAAAAGGCATTTTCTAATTTGCTTGTTTTCTTTTGCTATTTTTCCCTCTTTTTGTAGGCTTATGAAATGAAACTAAGGAAGTCTGTCAATCCTTCTTCAGCCTTTTTGTCCACCACACTTCTTAGTTTGGATAGAGTCCTGCATGGTGGAGTGCCTTGTGGATCTCTCACAGAGGTAACTTGTTTAATGTATTTTACTTTAGTTGAGCATTCTACCTAGAAATCAAAAGTCAAAGAAGGTTCGACTGTCTTGTGTCAGGTGCTTCAAAGACAAAATACACAAAACTTTTTGGATGAGAAGAATTCTTGCCAAGTGCTTTTCTTTGTCTGCTGTGGCAAATTGTCACGGTAGAGGAATAAAAATGAAAAGTTATGTAAATCTTACTATGGAGAAAATAATTTTTTTTCTCACCCTATTATCAAGCTGGATTGATTTTGATCTCTGATAGAAATTACTTATGAAATCTAAGAGTGATTTAAAACATACTAGAGTTCAAGCAACCCTGAATTGAGACTAACAGTTTCTGCTCTAGGATCTCTTAGGTAATGAGGGGCCATTAGTTTTTAAAGATTCAGAGTATTTCTTTTTGTAGACAATGGAATATACACCATTCAGGTTATCATAAAAATGTTTAAGAATGCACCCATAAACTTAAATTGATCTGTCAGAATTAATATTTTCTTTGTATCTAGGCCTGTCTTTGTTGCCAATTTACTATAAGAAGTTTAAACAATAAATGAGAAGACCTGCCTGGTGCAGTTCTCTCCAATGGGAGATCTCACCAAGGGAGGGAGATGTTGACATCTGTACAGGACATGTAGTGGATGAGGCCAGAACTGCAAGCTCTGTGTCCTTCCACCTGCACCTTGGGCTTGGTTGATGACTGGCACATAACTGTTTTGTCAGAAATAATACAGAGATATCTAGGTAGGAACCAGAAATGTAATGAATAACTCAAAAGATTATATGTGTCCAAGAAAAAATGAAATAGTCTGTTGCTTAAGGATGGAAAGCAATTAGGGCACCTCTTAGGGGGTTTTCAGCAAATGAAAAGGCAGATAACCTTAATACAGAAACTGATTTTCTTTTCTTTTAACGCCTGGTTCTAGGGATTTTAAAAAGCTGTTTTGCAAGAATCTTGAGATCTGAAGTAGTTTAAAGGGTTGGCAGCACTCTTAAATGCTCATCAGGATTGCTAGATGAAATTTTAGTAGAAAGCTAACAATTTGCTGCTGGTTTGATGCTGTGCTTTTATGCTCTACTGCAGCTTGTGAACATTTTCAGGTCTTTTTCTTGTTTCGTTTTTTTTTCTTATTTGAGTGATTTTACAATTTAGCAATCGTAATTTTTAATTTGCTTTTTTTACAATTCACTGGAACATAGCCAACAAATAGAATGTTTTTTGGCATTTTTGAATTAGACAGATAATTTAAGTCTGAGAGAAGTTCTCTTCAAAAGTGTGCTGGATGCAGCATTTACTTCCTGACTGATAGGGCTAAATTGTTGTCTTTCTGTTACTATACCCAACAGTGAGGGTGGCTGGAAACTTGGAATTTGAGCTTCTGATCAGAAGGATTAAGACTTGTGGTGGTATCTTCTACAGCCAAATCTTCTTGCTTTTTGAGCACCAGAGGGATTTGATTTGCATTATACTATCTCAGACTATTTTTTTTTCCAGGCCACTATTAGGTTTTATATTGGAGACTAAATCATAGCTGAAATTCTGTGGTCAGAGCTTTTGGCCAAGTTTTATGAGGAAAAATTAAAATAGTGCCTTTTTTGAGTATTGAAGAGTTTAATCTTCTGAATGATGAAGAATTAGCTCCTTGTGATTTCATCCAAACCCTACAGATGTGCCAGAGAAAATAGTGTATAACTTATTGAAGAGTAATTTATCTCTGCCTAATAAAATATACTTTTAAAAACTGTTGTGGTCTTCACATTTCTATCTGGGTGATTTTTTTTCTGAGCAAATTTAGAGTAAAAGAAATTCTTTGCAGACATTCAATTTAAATTTGTTAGAGGAATTTCAAGTAGGATTCTGTTGTTCTAAAACACTTGCTGAACCAGTGGTAACTACCATAAAATGTAGTTTTGTAAAATCGTTCACTGTGGATTATTTAAAAGCCTGTTTTAAGGCCCTTTAAAAGAATGTAGATTAAACATGAAGTATTGTTGCTTTTGGGAATAGAAATGCTTTCTTGCTCCATTAGCTTGCTTCCTTGTACTGCGAGGTTCCCTCATTTTCTCTGATATAATGCTTATATCCTTGGAGATTTTTATAACATCTCTGCTGAATTAGCTTCCGTGTCAGCCATTGAAATGGATGTTGGTTCCAATGCACCTCTTGTTTCAAGGCTGAAACATAAATGTTTTTATGCAGTATCCTCACAATTGTCCAAATATTTTAATTTAACAAACTGGTTTGATGCCCTCCCCTCATTCATTTCAAGTCTTCTTTTTAACATGAAACACCTGGTGAGATTCATTTGCTATCACAGTCTAAGGAATGTGTATTGCCTCTAACTTTTTATATGTGCTTTGGGTTCATATTAAATTATAGCAGATATTGCTGATATGATAGTTTGTAATTTAAGTACACTGGGTGGGGAACAGATAATTGCATAAATATGACTGATTCCTGATCTATAATAATAAATAGAGTGTGTGCTTCTAAACAAAAATCATTTAATGCTTCTCTTGCATTAAAGCTTCAACTAGATTGATTGATGTTGCTTGACTTTCAGGCCTTGTTTAAAGACAAAGGTGATTAAAGGGATTTTAACCAACTGTTAACTGCAGCTAATGTGATCCTTCATGTTTCCCTATAAATTTTCTGTGCTTCAAGTCATGTGACTACTGCTTAAAACAAAACCATAGCAATACTGTAATATCTTGTGATAAAAGAGTGTTTCTGCTTGAAACCAAACTATTGTGCACGTAGTCTCAAAAATCTGTTTGATTTTGCGTGTCTGTCTATTGTAAAGTTTGTTTTTAAATTTAAAACAATAGCTCTGTATTTAGGCCTTTGTTCTGGCAGTAATAGTTGTTTTGAGACAGCATGTTTTGATTTATAGTTCAACTTCCCTGGAGAGGCTTGCTTTTACACCTTGCATTATTAGTTTGTTGCTACTAGCATAAGAATGTTTCTTATGTTTCTCTGTTTTCATTGCCTAAAATCACTTTGGTTTTGCTGTTTTTTAGTCCTCCTAGTATTTATAATTTTATCATCTCCCTTCCCAGAAGCAGTGACGATGTGATACTGTATTTAAAGACCCACTGTAGTAATAATGAACTTGAAGTTTTCTGAACACAGAGCCCAGCATTCAGTCAGACACAACCTCTGGAAGATCTGCAGTGGATAAAGAACAACAGACTGCTATCTCTAGTAGAAAAATATTGCCCTCAGAAACTGATGTTCTCGTCAAACAATGTGCTCTTTGGATTCTGATGGTTTTTCTCTTCAAAATCATACTGGAATCTTTTCATAAAAGCTGAGCATGCTCTCTCTGAATGATGCTTCACCACAGGGGCTTTCAGTGAGCACGGGTGGAAGCTTAGAATTGGGGAACTGGTCTGGATCATTGAATGGTGTTGGTGTTGAAATGTGGTAATAGGGAGTTAACACCAATGAAAAAACACACACTGCATAGTGCAGAGTGTAGTCTCTGGGGCAGATAAAATTTGTCTTATGTATATATGTGGTTCATATTGAACAGTCATTCCTTATAGGATATAAGCAATTATCCTTGCGATTTCTAGGAGAGACCTGGTTTAACCAAGATTATGATGATTTATGAGGAGATGTTTATGTCTGAGCTCACTGCCTCTGGACTTAGTTTTCAGCTCTAAAAGCCATTGATGACATGTGAATGTCAACTGTGAATCTTTTAATTCTGCTCTATTTTAGAAGGTAACACAGATGGGAGAGAGCTAGGTGTCTCTAGGGAAGGTCTTGTGAGGTGAGGGGGAGAGTAGGTGACCTCAAATTTGAAAGGTAATTATGATGTCAGAGAAATAAAGTATATACATTGTGCTCTGTCTGAAAAGCTTTTTTATTCTTCAGGGGGTGAATTTGTCTGCAAGGTACAGATTGAAGAGTAACTGCAAGTTGGTCTCTGTGGGCTGTGTTCTGTCTTTTCATGGCTGTCATCTCCTTTGCTAACTGAAAGAGCAGAACACTGGCTGATGGGACTTAGATAAAAGTAGAATTATGGTGAAATGAATGTTATGTTGCTAATGTTTTTCGTTCCAGATAACTAGCCCACCAGGTTGTGGCAAAACTCAATTTTGTATTATGTTGAGTGTTCTGGCTACATTGCCTGTAAGCATGGGAGGACTAGATGGGGCTGTTATATACATCGACACAGAGTCTGCATTCAGTGCAGAAAGGTAAGATGCAAAGTTCTGAAATACACACAACTTCTTAGCACCTTTTATCTTGGAACCTTCATTTATTTTCTAAGCAATAATTGTGCATTTTAAAATACTGGTGGCAATTATTAGACATTCCTCTGGTACACACAGTTATTCCACAGACAACAAAATTAATTTAAAAAATGGTTTGCTCACCTTCCTAATTTGTATGAGGTTGCAGATTCCGGTGCTGGTATAACAAGGTAAATGGTCTTACCAGTCCTGTACTTGAAATCTTGCTTTGCAGTTTGGTTTGTGGTGTTAACAGGATGTTAATTACAGGATGTACAGGCCCAGCATTTTGACTACAAAGGCAATGGAGGTTTTTCAGTGAACAGTGGAACTGACGTTGCCAGTTTTCCTTCAGATTTCCATCCTGTTTCTGTTGAATGGGGCCTTGTGCCCTCCTGCATTTCTGATTCCCTTCTGCAGTAACCTTGCATCTCCAGTATCCTTAACAGCTTACTTCTGTTGCATCTCTGGTTCTTCTAACATCTCCTGCTTGGTCCCTGCAACCCAAATGGCTCAGCTGTGTGCTTCAGTGCATTGGAGCACTGAATGGACAGGAGACCCCCTATGCTGGATTGCTTGGGAGTTAGATGTTGGTTGCCCCTCTTCCCTTGTTAACTGTCTGATTAACTGTTGAAATAATCCTGCAGTGTTTCATTGAATGTAGCCCTAATTTATTAGTTGCCAGCTTTGCTAAACTTTGTGGCTTTGCTGTTTTTGAGCTTTCTATTCCTTTGTCCCTGTTGTTTGGAATAAGCAAGTTCAAAAGTTATTGAGGGTCTGGAGAAGGACAAGAAGTTCAGTAGTCTGATCCTTGTTTGTGTAGAAAAATGGGCAGAAAGAGGTTCAATGAAATAATTTATATATTTCAGATGTTTTAGTAGCTATAGCTACGGCATGAATCTGGAGTATCAAAGTAAATGCATTTCCATTGATTATTCATTGCAAATTATCATGGATGAAAAGGTGGATTTCTAACCCTGCTTTTTGTCAAATTAATGTCACAAAAGTTTGTAGAACATCAAAGAAAAAAGCATCAAGCAATGGCTCTGCAAAGTACAGTGCTTCCTCCTTACATACCACTTAAGTTTTATTTCAGGTTCCTGAAATGTAAATAGTAAAAAAAGGTAGGACCTAAAGACTGAGTTGACTTGTCACTTAGAAATGAGTGCTAAAGAAAAGGAAAGCAGATGCAGATGAAACTGAAACTGTTGAAAATAGAATAGTATATAGAAGGGAAACATGGCAAAAATGATGTTATTATTAAGGATGAGAATATTTATGTATTAAATCATATTTAGTATGCTCAGTTGAAAATGATGAACACAATTTCAGCAGACTGACTATATCTTACACTTTCTGTGTTGCATCCTCTAAGGAGCTGAACCATCAGGGCCAGGGAGGTGCATATCCCCTTTCCCAAGGTGGTTGGGAGCTGAAGCATTTGCCATTCATGGAGAGGCACAGGACTTGCTCAGTTGAGGGGAGAGGTGTTGGGACAATCTAACAGTAGCCTTCCCTTACCAGTGAGGAGGCCTGAAGGAGATGGCACAAGGCTGTGTGCTGGGAGACAGCAGACATACACTGAGCTTCATTTCGGGGCTGATATATGGAGAAGCTTTACAATTCCTAACTGCCATTGTGGTGAAAAAAACTTTGCTCAGAGAGGCTGCCTCCATCCTTGAAGGCTTCTGAAACAGATAAAGACTCAAGTAACTTGTTCCAGCTTCATAGCTGGCACTACTTTGAACAGGATGTTGCCTCAAAATTTCCACAGTTCTCTTTCTAAACTGATTTTAAATTTATTTTCTCTAAAATTGCTTTAGCTTTGTTTTAATGAAGGTAGCCTAAATTTAAAAGAGAGTTAACGAGTAAGTTGTGCCCACAAGTATAATCCACTAGATGCCACTCTTCTCAAGCTATAGGTGGTGGGATATGTCTGCTTAAATTATAAACAATTAAATATTTTTTGCTACTAAAAGTTAAAATCTTTATTGTGGTAAAACATTTCTGTGTAGATTGTAACTACAAGTTTCAGAGTAAAATTCTTGGATCATCTCTTTACTTAAGTAAAATTGCATTGTGGTCAGAGGAGTGGAACTTCTTTCCAGTGATTTCTGAGGAATTTATAAGCAGTCAGCATTTCTAAAATGCATACTATTTAATTTCCTCAATGATTTTATGTATAAAATATAATTTAATTGAAAACTGTTTAGTTTCACATCTGTGTGAGAGATTTTTTCCTAAGTCATAATTTGTGAGTATAGAAGTATTTTGACAACAAATAATAAAGATCCAGCTTCTTCTGACTTCTTTTGGTGTTATCACCTGTTATCTGATATGCTTCCTTAGTCTACTCTGATAATAACCAATGGTATGCTTAGCAGTTGTAATTCAAGGTTTTGATGGGTTATGAATTTGCTGATAAGGTAGTGGAGAACATTTAGTCATGGAACCCCCCACATTCAGTTCTGTCAGTAAAGGAGCCACTTCAACTGTTCAGTCTTGTATTTAGATCCTGTCATGCTGTTTGTAGTTGTGGTAGCTAAGTGAGTGGATGTTCAGTTGTAGATGCCTTGGCAGCTGGAGCCTCAGTCACTTTGTGACACAGTGGTTTTACTTTTTTGGTTTGGTTTTTTTTCCTGTTCTAACAAGTATCTTTTAATAAGATTTTATAAGTCCTTTTTATAAACAGGTAATGTAAACTAGAGGTTGTTTCAGTGAAAGTCTCCCATCCAAATGACATTTTTCATGTTTTTAGTGAGAGGTTATCTGTGAAAATATTTTTACTTTTAGGCATATTTTTCATGCATGTACTGCTTGCATAATATTGGATCAACTGGGCTGTGTTCTTTGCAGTCCTGCTTCCATGTTGGGTGGATCTTCTAATGGATCTTCTGTTTCTTACCAGCTTGTTAAATTTCTGTGGTGACACAAAGCCCACTGTATGATTTCACTGCAAGATAAAGGTGAAAACAAAGATGGTTGGAGTTGGAGAGCAGTTTTATTTTAATGAAATAAATATTTAGATAGAATAGGAAAATGCTTGGTCATTGAGTGGAATCTCTAGTATAAAACTTGAAGAACTTACTCAGTAAGTAAACTTTCCTGCTAAAGGAGATATACCCTTTCTTTGCATACAGGCACATGATGTCTTTCCCTAGTGTACATGATGTCTTTCCCTAGTCAGTGGTACCACTGACTCAGCATCACTGGAAAGAGAACCTAGCTGTTCTGATTTCCACTGTTTCACTCTGACTGATAAAGTTTGCTTTTCCTTTTAAAAATATTTCCAGTGTTGGTATCTGCTTATGGTTCAGAGCTTTCCTGTGTTGGCTTTCTTAATACTTGATGCCTTATTATCTTGTATTATTCTTTTTGCAATATTATGACTTCTGTTTTTTGTTTTTATTTTTTTTATTATTTTTTTTAATAGGTTGATTGAGATAGCAGCAAACAGATTCCCTACTTATTTTGACTCAGATGAAAAGCTGCTCTGCATGACCCGTAGCATCCACCTGTACCGAGAGCTGACCTGTTGCAGTGTACTGAAGAGGTATTCTTTTCCAGAGTTTAAGAAAAGAAGATTGTCTATAACAATATTTTTTAATATCAAAGTTTTATGAAGAGTAATTAATTTGAGACCTTTTCATGTGGATATGAGCATGGTCTCCAACAAAGTAACTCTGCTACAGAAATATTGACATTGCTCTTTTCATTTCATAGTGACTAATCCACTTGATGCTTTTCAATTTCTGATAGACAATTTCTATGTGATCTGATCCTTGTAAGCCTTTTAAGAGGAATGTTCATGAGACAGGTATTCTCTTGGATTGTGGAGAGACCATAGTGTAAGAGTTATATTTTACATGAAATCGAATTTTGTTCCTCCAAAGCAGTTTACTTCCAGAAAGATAGGGATTCCTCCAGCAGTGGGAGGGAGGAATTGTTTAGCAATCTCCAGCCTGAATGCAATGTTGTATTTTTATGTCTATACCTTATATTAATTTGTAAACATATGTTGCAATGGAAATTAATTAAGGTATATTTTAGCATCATGTTGTATGTTTTATGCTAGTGGGAGAATTATTACCAGAATAGTTTTTTCTTCTAATACAGCTTTGTCAGAGAACAGCTAGTAGCATATTAAAGAAACATGAAATGGCTTGAGTTGGAAGAGAGCTTAAAGATCATCTAGTCCCAAGCCTCCCATCATAGGCAGGGATAGCACCCAGGTCAGGTTGTTCAGGGCCCCATCCAACTAGGATTGAACATTTTCAGGAATAGGGCACCCACAGCTTCTCTGGGCACCTGTGCTGGCGCTCACTACCCACTGAGTCAAGTATTTCTTCCTGACTTCTAATCTAAATCTCTCTTCCTTTTGTTCAAAGCCATTTCCCCTTGTCCTATCACTATCTGCCCATGTAAAAAGTCACTCTTTCTTACTTATAAATCCCCTTGAAGCATTGGGAGACCACACTGAGGCACAGTTTCAGTTCCCACTTTAGTTGCTCTCTGCCATTCAGGAGTTGTACAGCATATTGTCGCTAGCTAGAGGTTTTCCAAAACTCCCTCGTGGAGAGGTCCTGCGCTGGGATCACTGAGCCTCAGATTCCTTTCCAAATCTCTTTAATACATGCAGATGCTAATGGAGGTGATTTGTGAGGAGGGCAAAAGAGGGACTGACTTTAAGCTTATGAAAGGAATCTTTATTTTTAAAATTTCAGTGTCATCTTTTTTTTTTTTTTTAGGATCATATCTTTGGAAGAAGAAATTATTTCGAAGAAAGTTAAACTTATAATAATTGACTCTGTTGCTTCAGTTGTCAGAAAAGAGTTTGATACAAAACTCCAGGGCAATCTGGCAGAGAGAAGTAACTTTTTGACTAGAGGAGCATCGGTGTTGAAGTATTTGGCAGAGGAGTTCTCAATACCAGTAAGTTCTTCCTCCTTTTCTAAGTTTTTGCCTTACAGTATCAAGTAATAGAGAAGAAGGAAAATCACAGGAAGACAGAAACCAGACAACAATTCTAGCAGGAATCTTTAAGCAGGTACCATTTGAAAATTAGTTGGGAGATAGAACAGTAATGGTTCTGTTTGGTGTGTTTCTTCAGTGTTGTGTTTTGGTTTTTTTTTTAAATTTCTTAGAAATTATTTTTATTTTTTGTTAATTTGGGACTTTAAATAAGAAATTACTAGAGTATCCAGCTGTCTCTCTGTGCATTGTTTTGTTTTTTGCTTTTTTTTTTTTCTTCCTTAAATCCTATATTTTCTTGCCATTAAATATTGTTTATCCTGATGGCTCCTCTGTACTGCATTGTCACTCTACCTAATGCATACTCTGGGTGAAGATTTTTTCTGCCTCTCTTTCTTTTACTTAAGTTCATAGAATTGCAAAAAGGCTCATGCTCTGGAGCAGTGTAAATTCCTTTTGTAGCTGGTAATGTATGCTAATTCCTGCAGAAGGGAAGGTAAAGCTCAGCAAATCCTTGTCTGTAGACTTGCCCATAAAATGCAAAGGAAGACATAGACACTCAGTGCAAGGACTGGGTAGACCTGATTTAAAAGTGCTTTAGAAGATGTAAACTGTGTATATGTGTGTGTTTATTATGTGATCCACAAAGGGTCATTTCAAAAGATATCACTGAAACTCAGCTCTTTAAAGTATTTCCTGGTATGGGTAACCTACTCATCACTTCAGTGTAAGAGAGAAGCTGTGGTAAGAATGTGAGTAAGACTGGTGAGGCCTTTTTCACTCTGAAGCTCCTGAGGTCACAGAAGCTATCACATAGAAATAGGAAGTGTGGAACTGGTTGATGTAACTAAAGAGGAATGGATTTCCTTCTGCCATTTGACTTTTAAAGACTTCTGATGGAGAAGATTAAACCCTGCCTAAGTGCCTTTAAAGTTCATGTACAAAAGATAACATCCCAGTCAGTGCACCCAGTAATGTTTGTCATGACTGTTTATAAAGCCAGGAAAGAATTGTGTGTAAGCATGTACACTCTGATATTTTGAGAAAATATTATGCAGTCCTTTGAGAAAGAGAAGAAGTTTTATGAGAAGATACTATTTTTCTCTATTTTTCCATTTTCTTCTCCTTTAGACATCTCCTGCCCTGCCTTCCACCTTCACTGAAATGGTGAAGCTGACCTGGATTTGGACCTCTGACATTTCAGGCTGCTGTCCTGCTTAGTCAGAGAGCAGTGTTGATAGGCACAAAAAATCTTAGCATTGTACGGTATGAAGTAGCTTAAGACTGTGATCCCAATTCTTCCTACATAAGAAGAGTATAAAGCTCTAATATTTAGAGGATTCATTATGTTAAAGCTGACACTGCTTGCTTTGTCACATTTTCAGTACCTGATGTTGAGGTTGTTTCTCACTCTGAACACTTTAGTAAGAAGTTCTGGGACTTTTAGCAGGAACTTCTACTTTGATTACAGTCTTTGACTTTTTGAATTGGTCCATGAGATGTCTTACCTTTCAAAAAAACTCTTTCAAGATCCATGTAATTATGTGTGAATACACAAACTGAAAGCTTGTATGTTTTTAAAGCAACTATTGATTAGATTTTTCAATTTATTAAATGCAAAACTGCTCTTTTCATTTATCATCTTTAGCAAGCATTGCTTGTTGGTTGGTTCTGGATTATTTTAAAGATTTGTTTAAATTTATGTTGCAAAATAAACTCTAGTATGTTCTATTAATTTGAATTCTAGGAGGGCTTGGGCTAAAGATTTGGGTTCTTGCAAATGTGGATTCCTAGGCAAGGCTGTCTGGCTAACATGGAGAATCCAGTGTTGGACTGTGTTGTGCATCTGAAAATGTTGGTGCATACTGCAAAATCAGTCTGCTGTTCCATGTGTTGCATTAACTTCCCTTACAGAGTATCTGAGGTTTTCACTGTAAATAACTGTGTTGACATTATTTTAGATGTTTTTTACTTACCTAGAAAATAACAAATATAAATAGGGGACTAAGGACGTTATTAAGGTTGCAAAGTGGTTCAGATCACTAATAAATTGGAATGTAATGCTTCATGGCACAATCAGTGCAACTAAATGCTAAACAGAACAACAGTTAGGGAGACTCAATCTGAGGCAGAAAGGATTTGAAGTCAATCCTTTTGGCTGTAGCTAAAGGTCTGGTGAAAAACTTGGAGTAGTTGAACAAGGGAATTGGAAATTAGGAGGTATCAGCTGTATCTCTAGCTGGAGCAGTTCATCTGCTGTTGACAGTCTCTGCAGAGAGGGTGGTGAAAAAGCAGCTTCCAGAGAACAGCCTTGAAAATGAATGGGGGAGAACAGTCTTAGTAAAGAAGACCTAAGGTGCTTACTTTGATTAGCTTAGCTAAGGAAAAGTCAAGGGTTTCTTCATTAGTCAATATGCACCTCCTTGGTGAAGAGGTACTTGAGAAAAGCTTTCTCTGGCTGGCACAGGTGTACCACAGTTCTGTGGTTGGAAGCTGAATTAAGCAAGTTCAGACTTCAAATAAGGGGTGTATTCTTACTGGACTAATTATTCTTTGGAATGCATTACTAAACATAAATAGCTGCTAATCATGAGTATGTTTAAGTGGGCATCCCCACCCCTGCCATTTCCTAAAAGGAAAATGGGTTCAAATAGGGTTAAATTTTTGGAAACCCTGTGCTACCATGTTATGCCAAAGTTAAAAGTAGTTCAATGCAGTTATTTTTGTTGGCATTATAAACTCTCTAACTGTTTATAATTGTATGTTTGTGGTGTCAGGTTACTGAGTTTGATGTGCAAAACTGGCTAGTGGTCATAGTTTTAACCAAACTCAAGGGGAGCTGTTTCAAACCCAGCTAGCTCTATGTGATATGAAGAATTTGGAAAAAAAAGTTGACCTTGATTATACCAAAACTGATGGAGGTTGTTGCAGAACCACTCTGCACCTCTATTTTCAGGTTGTAAAATGGGGCAGAATTGTTCAGTGAGAGGATGTTGTGAGGGTACAGTCATTACTATTTACAAGGAACTTTTACTGAGTCCAGGACAATATATAGATGCTCCTTGGAAAGCAGCAGTTGCCATCCTCAGTGTAAAATTGAAAACAGTTATAGTAAATGAAAACTTAATCCATATCTTGAGATGAGAAAAAAATAATAAACGTATTAATTGAATGGGGCCATCTTAGTCACTGAATGGAACAAGTGAAAATGGTTTGTGATTGTCATTTTTTTGCTTGACTGAATTTTTCTTTGTTATAGGGAGGGTTTTTTGTGTTTCTTTTTATTGTTGTTTGTAAAGTACAAAGAAAAACAAAGTTGTTTTTTTTCAAAAAAAATTATAGACATTAGTAAACCTAAGTAATTTCTCAAAAAATGATGCCTGATTGCCTTTTTTGATCTTTTTTTCCTTGTAACTTGCTACTAAGCTCAGGTTCATTCTAGGCATTTGAAATGTTCCCAGAGCAAGAGGCAGCACAAGGTTTAGATTGCTTATGGCCAATTGACAGGTGACCTGGCAACCATACTGATGACTGAACCGTCTCTGGAGCTTTTGCCTCCATGGGGCACTATGTAGCAGTGTCCCTTTTTTCCCTTTCCTGCACACAGTTGTACCAAAACATACTTTTTTCTCCCAGGTTTGATTGGAGCTAGCCAGTCAGATCAAAAGCAATTGCTGGAAACTGAGAAGGACAGCTTAATTATCAATGAAACAAGATCTCATTTCTTTTTTGAAATCCAGTGAATGTGCAAATCTATATGAAAAATTTGCATTTCCTTTATCTGTTAATAGAGCACCTTGTGGTTGAGAGCATTTGGATTTGAATGTCTTCTCTCACAATGTGTGGTGATACGTCTACCAGATTACATATTTAAGTGACAGTAATCAGTCCTATATGTTTCCTGTTGAACTTCCTGACTTAGCCGTCTGAAAAAGAAAGAAAGCAGAATATGCTTTGGATTTTCTTTCTTCTCTTCTTCCATTTTCACAGGAAACTGTATATTATTAGTACGTGGTATTTGGTGAAAGTAATTCAGTAAATTGTAATTTGTGTAAAACATAATTCTGTAAAAAGTCATTGGGTGGAAGTAATTGAGAGATGTCTCCTTTTCAGTAAAGAACTAAAACTAAACCCCAGTATGACTAGAATTGTTGAGATTTAAATATTTACCTTATAAAATTTGTTGTTCATTGACTGTGATTTTCTAGTCATTAATTCTTCAGAAAATACGTGAAGCTGTCTAGGCATCTCTGTGAAAAAGTACTCCAGAAGTGGCAGTTGCAAAACCAAACTGCTTTAAGCATTCTTTTAAATGTCAAATTGAGACTGATGATGAAATTTGCTTTGTAAAACCCTAAGGCTAATCAAATTACAACATTTGCTGTCCTTCATGCTTTTGTCTGGATTATGTTCTTAGATCACTGAAGTGAACCTTTGTTATTTATGATCAATATGTTGGTTATTGTTAGCAGCAGATGTATAATAGTATGGTCTGTTCTTTTTTTTTGCTTATTCTTTCTGAAAATATGAAGTAACTTAGGATGAGAGACTTTAATCTCTCGTGTGATTTTTTTTAGAGCAAATAAAAGACAAACCTTATGTAGTTATTCTCCAATGCTTTTATTTTCTATGCTAAATAAATTAACAGTAGTTGAAGAAGCCCACAAGTTCCACAGGTAATATTTTTCCATTTAGAGTCAACATGCTCCATTTAAAACTAATAATATTCCTGATATTTATAATATGACAAAAGATCTGTCACAGTCAATTTTCTTTTCACACTCTGATCTCATATATTTTAGTTTCAGTGCTTCACAATCACTTATGCATTGTGCTCCTTAAACTTAGATCCAACGTTTTCATTTACTTTAGAAAACCAAATCTTAAGCTAAATTTGTATTTGCTTTTAAGTTGAGTAAATTTTTTTGCCTCAAAAATCACTTAGTATGGAGAAATTACTTGGCATCTGCAGTGCCTCTTCTGCTGTCTTTCGTTAAGTGTGTTTACTTGTATTGTCTCATCTTCCTGCAGTAAAGTATCTCAAAACTGAAGTGCTTCTGTTGGCACAGAGGGAGTATGCAAGCTGTTAGTTTTCTTTTTGTTTATAATCTAGTATTCCCATTTGGCCTCGTTCTTGCTTCTTTTTATTCTGTTTCCACATAGATGGTTGCTTGTCACCTCCTCTGCACTTTAGCTCTTGCTGTTCTGATGTTTGAAAATACTAGTTTATGGAATGCAAAACAAATTCCAAAATAAAAGATTCCTGAAGAAAAGTTGTATAGATGCCAGTTCCCTTTGAACTGGAAATAAATATGTAGAGAGTTTGGTAAAAGAACATATCTGATTTGTTGTTACATTGTGTAGCAACATTATATGATGACTTCTCAAAAATTATGTGGTTACATTAGACTTTCAGGTTATTTTGTCTATATTGGGACTGTAAAGCTGCTGAAATGCAAACTTGGGTTTTATTCTTTACTATTAAAAAATATTAAAAAGTATGTTTAATACCAGTGTTACAGAAACTGTAATTATCTTTACAGGTTTTTTAAAACCAGAATAGAAGAAACTTTACTTGCAAAACTTAGAGAACTGGTTCCACTTTGAAGTTTTCTGGAAAGAGAAATCTCTTACAAGTTATGCCACATTGAATCAGGTGTTTCATTAATAAAGACTTAATGTTATCAGAAGAAAACATTTTGTAACCGAGTTATCAGAATTTAATTAGCCATATTTAGGCCAGATGTGGTTCAGACTGTTTCCAGTGGTGAGAATTCCATGGAAAGTATGGGTCCTTTTCTGTTAAGCTGCTGATATTTATGAATAGTGTTATGTCACTCAAGTTTTAAGCATATTTTGGTTTTATGTATGTATGTGAACTTGAATACCCTTTCCAACTGCTAAGAGAAGCATCTTCCTTTTCTACATAATCACACTGAACTTCTGGCCATCTGCTTCCTCAAGTTCTAAGTAATAATTTGGTTCTCCTTTCACAAGCAGGGCTGCTACTTGTGCTGTTCTCTCCCTTCATATGAGTAGCTTTCATACTTTTTTCCACAAAGTTTGTGTATTTCTCTAGATAGCAGCACAAAAGTTAAAACAGTGTAACTGATTAGAAGACACAGTAAAGCATTTGAACCTGCAGAATTTTATTAAGATAATTCACCAGGTTCTTGGAGAAACTGAGTAGTCCTCTGATCAGCTCAGTAGGATGAAAAGATTCCAGTGTCTTATGCTAATCATACTGTGAACATTATCCACAGAAGCATAAATATTTAGAATAATGTAGATATTGCACAATTTGCTGACTTTATTCTTCTGTATGAAACAAAGAATCTTTGAATAGACCTGCCTTTGTTTTGAGGAAAACGGTAGTGAATTTGTTTCCTAGGTCAGGAAGATTACTTCCAAAATGGACTTTCTTCTAAAAAATACCAATTCTTGTTCTCTTCAAGATGTTTCACTTCCCCTGCACCAGAATTCATGTTGGTGTTTGTGTCCTCATTAAATGGTGAACAGAACATTAGAAAATGGCATTTGTGCTAGCCGTATCAGAACTTTTGGTTTCAAACATATTCTTTTTTTGATATAGAAGAGCACCTAACCTTGTTCAGTGCCCTTCATCTGTTTAAGTAACAAATAGTTTGTGCCATGAATATGGTGAAGCACTGGAACAGGTTGCCCAGAGAAGTTGCAATGTACCATCCCTGGAAGTTTTCAAGGCCAGGTTGGGTGAGCAGCTTTAGTAGCAGAAGGTTTCCTGCCCATGGCAGAGGAGTTGGAACTAGATCATCTTTAAGGTCTCTTCCAACCCAAACCGTTCTGTGATGTTAAGATTTCCTACCATGTTATACTTAGCAGTACTTTCATACCCAGAACTGAGTCTATAGCTTTGGATTTTTTAGTTAAATATTGTAGTGTTAGCCTTTATTTTTTTTTTTACAAATACTTGCTTAAAAAGTAAATGTCAAAATTTCACATTTATATGAACAGTGCTATTTGTAAAGTGTGATTTGGCATTTAAATTATTTAAATTTAATTTTTTTTGTTGTTTACTTGGGGAACCAAGATGGTTAAAGGGGACTTACAGAACAGCGTTCTCTCTTTGCCCTTGCTAATACTTCATGAACTCAGTTTTTAGTGGCAGACTGTTCTTATTTCAGTTATTCCTCCACTCCACAGTATTGAGCAAAAACCAATTTTGATAAAAGGGGGTAAATTTGACTTTTAAGTGTTAAGAGTGGCAAAGGTAGGTGGCTTTGTCTCCTCGTGTGGTTGCTAAAAATTATCCTTAGAAGGTGAACAGCTTTGTTTTAGTTTAAAATGGTTAAAATGTAATTATAACTATCTTCAGTACTGCTGCCATTTGTGTTCTTTTTTAAATGTGTCTGGAGAATATATGTTTATGCAGTTTATGGCCTGACGCTGTTCGTTTTGGACCATCTGCACCATAAAATGTTTAATACTGCTGAGGAAAAAGAATGAGAAATGGTAGAGCAGTGTTTCCTGTTTTCATGCCGTGGTGAAGTATAGCAAAGGAGGTAGTTTAAAGTTATATGATACTTGAATTCAGTTTGTTTTTTCTTTTTAAGTGTTTCCTTCATTGCTTTTTCCATTTTACAGTGCAAGTGACTTTGCCAAAAGCTATCATTCTGCACAATTGCACATACGAAACTATGTAGAAGGAACCCACCAGGATTAGCATAGAGGAGAGGGAGTTGAGAGGAATCAGAATTTATTACCAGGTTTATTTTTTATTTGCTATATGATTATGCACAATATTTGCTATAAAGTAGGGCAGGCACTTTCTCTGATATCTGCCTTGAATTTCTGAATGACTTCATCCAAAGTAAATAAACAGTTTCTTGTGTTTTCTAACCCTGATGTCGTTACACTTCCTGGGGTTACCTTCAGCTGATTGACATAATCTTGAAAGTGAGGTGCTCAAAAGTGGACAATATTCCAGAGGAATCTCAAGCAAAGTGTAGGTATGGAGAAGGATTTCTTTCACGCCTTGCCCGACATCCTCATGTTTATGCATTGTAACAGAGTTTGCTTTCTTTGCAACAGTCTGATGCTGTTTACTTACCAATTATTAAAATCTTGGATCTGCATCTGCTGACTTTGTTGCTTAGCTAGTTGCTCCTTCTAATATTTTTCCTGATTTGAATTTTGAATTCTAATTTCATGGTTTACTTGCAGTCTTCTCCCTGCTTAACCTGTTTTTGCAAGAAAAATCTTCATTCATTGTTACAGATTCTTTGTGTAACTATTGGATAGAACCAGACTTCAAGCTGATTGTACCATTTGATTCAGTGACCTTTAAACACTGATAACTGCTATGTGTCATTTTACAATGAACTTTGCATAGATTAATCTAGGTTATAGCTTTCTAGTTTTAGTAACATACCTATATATGATGTTCTACTGCTAAAATAAAAATACAGTATTTGCTTTTTTTTGTTTGGGTTGGTTTTGGTTTTTTTTCCCCTACATTTTCATATTGTTATTCTATATGTGCTGTAAAAAACAGCAGTTAATTGTACTGATGGGCTTTAATGCCTTGTCATGGGAGTTTAGGGTTTGACAAGATGTACTGTTTTGACTGTATGAAAACTGCCTGAACCTTTGGGTCAATAATCTGTTTGTGACTGCAGAGAAGTACTTACGTTTTGAGTATTCAATGCTTTTTAGCAACATTTTTGCTTGTGCTTTTTCCTTGTCCTTGATTTTATTAAACTGTAAGTTCTCTAGGAATATTTCTGCATTTGCATAATTTCTAGCTAAAGAAATTCTAGTCTCTAGACTAGACTAGGATAGCAGTGCAAAGAATAGTTGACCAGATTGCAAGATGTTAGAAAAATCTTGGTGGGTCTTGAGCTCCTTGTTGAATCTGGAGCTCCTGTATGATCTCAGTATAACAAATTAGTGATTTGATTTCAAGATTCTTTAGTGTTAGTTTGCCTTTTGGTAACTCAGCCCCAGGACTTCTGGGAATAATGAGGACCAGCTCTGCAATTGTAACTCCTAAGTAATATTGTACCAGTCCCCCTAGGCATAAAGGGATGGGGATAAAACAAAATTACCATTGGGCAATGCATATGTCTCTTACAATACAAATGTGCCCAGAGATCAAAAGTAATATTTTACTTTCTTGGAACCTGGGGGTAATAGAAATGATGGTACCATTTCCCTCTTTATGTCTACAGGACTGCTTTGTGAGAACATTGCAGTCATGTGGAACTGCTGGGGCTGCTTTTTGATCAAGTTTGGTCTGGAAGCTCCATGATGCAGTCTACTTGCTGCTGTTAAGTGCAGAACCTGCCTTTTGCAGTCTGCAAAGTTTCCTTCTTTCCACATGTAATAACAGACAACCAGACTAAACTACTGCAGCTAGATGGTTGATGATCCTGTGCTGCCTTGAAATAGAAATATCTAGTTTTGCAGGGCAAGAAAAAATCTGCACTTTTTCTTCTGCTGTTGAGGCTCCTGTGCATTAGGAGAGTTCTTTGTTTTGCTCTGGCTTCTTTACTCTGTTTTACTTGGAATTGGAATCTGTGAGCTATAACATAAGGTCTCTTGAGAAAATACATTCTGACTTTTCTACAAGAAGACTCCATCTTCTTTATTGAGAACAAGTATGTTTTAGATCATTGTTCTCTGAAGTTTCAGCTATATGTGTTGAGTTTTTTCACCCCAGTTTTCTATTTAAAGTAGAAAACCCACCATTTTAATAGCCTTTTAATTAATTTGGTAGAAATTCAGTATAAAATGGAGGGAGAGCCATTTCAAATACAGATTCCTTTGAGAGTCTACATGATCCCAGCAACCTCATCAAAACTGTCATGTTACCTCTCTCTAAAATGCATAGCTCTATCACATTTGAGAATATAGCATTTCTGCTGTAATATAGTAAGTAAACAAAATGAGATTTCAAGGTTTTTATTGAATAGGACTGAACAGTTTTCTGCAGAGTTTTGGTTAGACAGGAATGAATGAGCTGCTGGTTTTTCTTGGTGAGACTACATCTGAATTTCAGTAATGACAGTATCTCTTTCCAACTCAATAGACCTAACATTTGATATTCCAGTTTGGAGAAGCTTTATTGCCCACACAAGCATTAAAATAACTTTGTCTCTAGATTCCAGATTTCCATACATTACTTTTGTATTTATCGTATCTCCTACTAGGCAAAGAGTGCTTGTCTCTTCAACAATATCCAAGGATTTGACTGGATTCTTGGCAGTCTATGGTAGTACATTTTTCATTATGTCCTGATCAGCAAGATTAGTTCTAATACGTGAACTGTTGTTTTTTCATACAACTGAAACTTAGTTCATGAGAGAAAAATTGCTTTAGAAGTGTTTGCTGCTTTTGTAACTTCATAAAGATCTGCCCTAGGGAAGAAGAGGGTTTGTTTAAGACTCCAGGCACATGCTGGTGCAGAATAAATTATCTGTGCAAATCACCAGTGACACATGGGTAGTAGGGTAATTGAACCTGCTTACAAAAAGTGGGAGTAACCCAAAATCAAGAGGTGGTCAACAAGTGTCAGAGACTCTTTCTTTCCTACCTGCCTTGTAATTCATTTCACTGTCACATTTGCAATTGGTTTGTACTTGCTTATGAGCCTGAACAAGGATGTAAACCAGCTGAAAAAGCAAACCAGGGAAAAAATGTAGTGGGCAATAGTGCAGCTGAACAGGCACTAATGTAGGCAGAAAGGAGGGGCAGGAGTGTGTGGTTTCTGGAGGCAGCACAAATTTTGAATGTGAAACTGCATCTTCAGTAAAAAGGATAGCATGAGTAAAAATTCTAGAGGGATTATTACTCAGAATGAGCTAAGATAAAGCTTGAAACATTCTTTAAACTTGGAACTGTTCTAGGAAGTCCTGTATGATACACCATTATTACAATGCTTTATACTTTGTCTAAAGGTGAACCAATGCCTGGTTGTTATACAACCTATCCTCTACTGCTTAAGGCTTTTGTGCACTATTAGGTCAGTGTCCTAGTTTTAATCTACACATTCTGATTTTAAAATGCATCATAATATGCTGTATTTGGAGTTGCAATATATCCATGCATAATGAATTATAGCTGAGGTCAGAAGTTATGCTGAATAGTAGATTTTCAAACCGCAGTATTTCTTCCTGTGCTAAAATTCAGAATGATATCTATAACAATCCATAAAATAGCTGGTACGGTTCATAACATGCTTGCGTTCCTTTATTATTAATAGTTTCATATCCATCTGTCAGTGTGCTAGGGCTAAACTATTAACCAGGTTTTTGCAGCTGCTGCTTTAAGAGGCTGTATAATGTCGTTATCTCCAGCTCCTGTTCTTTGTCTGCTAGAAAGAGGAAATTTCACTGAGAACTTAGTAAATTGTCCAAGACTGTAAGTTCAAGTTCAGGTGAAAGTTTGCAATCTTGATTTAACTTACTTGGCGTGTGGAACTTTTCTTGTTCTTTTGTTTGGCCTGCATTGGTTGCAGCAGTTGTTTCAAGCAGTAGTGGTTTGTTTCATCTCATTAGAGGTTCTGTACATAGTTGTTGTTGTCCTGTATCTTGTCCTTCTATTTTTAGAAAATTTTATGCAAATTATAGCATCTGAAGGTAGACTGTGTGGTGAGGTCTGATTTGAAATGAATGGGGCTATGGGTAGTATGTGTGGGGCTTTATAATACCTTCTATTAAAAGGTGGATGAAGATGAATTTGTTTGCAGCAAAGATAGCTATTGATATGGAAAGTAGTATGTATGTAGACTGCCAGACTACTTTGTGCTTGATACTGAACAGTTACTGGAGAATAACAGTTCAGATTATTGCTAAAACAAAATAGTTTCATACTAGTTACTTGGAGATGTAAAGTTCCAGAAGTATTTGTGTGGTCCTCTGTGTGTGCATGTGCTTTTTTAAAATTCCACTGCTGTCAAATTCCAAGTACCACAATTTGTAAATCATAATAGATACACACTTTTTAAATTTTTTGCTGCTGGGTAAAATCTGTCAGCATAAATGTGTAATTTCTTCAAATTTGAAAGTTTGAAATAATGTCTTCTTTCAGTTATTTTAATGCTCATTTTGACTTTGAGCTCTATTTGTCCTAAAACACTGTTGTTTTGCAGTTGGCTTTGCAATCCTTCCTTCTGAAGGAACAATTGGCTAGGAAAAATAGTGTTTCTCCTCTCAAGGCCCATCAATCTGCAGAAGGCTGCACTCTTTCCTCTTAGTCACTGCAGCCGAGTCTTTGGATGGTAGAGGTAAGGTCTGCATACTGGTGATAATGTCTTGGATTATTGGTACAATGACTTAGCTGCTGCCTTGTTTTCATAGAGCCCTCCAGATAAAAAAGATTCTTAACAGAGGAGATCTGTGAGTAGCCAGGAAATGAGAGCCTGTACAGCAGTCACACAACTTCTTTTGTAGGTACTGGAGTGCAGTGAACTACTGGAACTCTGCATTTCACCAATCTGTTCGGAATCAACGAGGCAGCCTGGGTGGCATATGGCTGCTTAAAAATGTGAACCCAGGCCTGGTACACTTGTAGAACCTTCTGGAGTTTGGAGCAGAAAACCCAAGAATTTGTAGCCAGGCCCAAAGCCTATTCATGTCACGCGAACACTGCAGCTGATTCTGTTAAACCTACATGTATTATTTGTGTAAGTTGGGATTTTTGCAACTGTGATGTTCCTCAGATATTGATCATGTCCAAAGATATGCTGGTAATTAAGAATGATCAGTCACTTTACCCCAGTTCATCTGAAGGATAGACAAACATTGACTGTCATGGCATTGCAAACTGTGTTCTTTCTAGCAGCTCAATAACTGACATTTAAGATTCTGTTGTTTAAGGAATGATTTAAGTAATTTGGTTGGTTTGGGGTTGTTTTTTGAGGCAAAACAATTTAAATTTGGTTGATAAATTTTGCTAAATGTGAAGAGAAACTCAAGCAAAATAAAATTTCTCTGGTACCAGACAAAGATACCTGGTTCATGATGCTATGGTATCAGTGATAAAAGTCATATAGGTTGTATTCCTGAAATCTAAAAAATGCACACAAACTTAATTACTGTCATGTGCTTCTGTCAGAAATTATAGTGTTAAATTTCTTTTTTATCAATGCTAGAGTTTTTTCAGTCGATGTACAAAGAGAGTCTGTGACTGCAGAGTATTTCTACTACTCCAGCTTTTTTCTCATCTTCAATAAATCTCCTTCCCAATTCAGAGTTGTAACTGATGAGGGGAAGCAAAGAAATACTGATAGGAAGTGTGGGCTTTTTTTTAATTAGCTCAATTGATGCTCTCAGGAAAAGGGAGAGCTCACTAGAAATCAAAGAGGAGCTTGGGGAAACCTGCCTGTCAGTTGGTCTAGTAAAGAAGAGTATTTCTGCCTGTAAAAATTTCTGTGTCTAGTTTAGACTCTGTAGAGTTCCTGATGAGCAGAGACGTTTAAGTTTTCCTACTTTTACTGTGACATTTAATCTGAAGATTATGTCTATGGTTAAATTGCAGGTTTTTAATCCTAAAACACCAAATGCTTGTGGTCATTTGTATCCCTTTGAATGGGTGTGATCTAGTAAGGTGCACACTACTGATAATCATTAATAAATTCCTTTTTGGATCCACTCTCCTAGTGTAGGCATGTGGAAGTTTTATCAGAAGAATCAAGACAGGAGAGTTTTGTTAAATACAAATACTTGTAAGTTATTTTGTAGAGCAAGCAGTTTAAAGTTTTTGGTGATACTGAAATGGAAGCAGAAAGCTGACCCTCCTTCCCCGTCCTGCAACAAATTTTAAAGCAATTGGAAATTAAAACTGACATTGAGACTTCTCTTGTGTTTTTGCTGTCATCACCATGGAGCTTCATCTATTGTACATAGCAGCTGAGAACATCTCTCTTTCTCCTAAAGGTTTTCTTTTTCCTTTCCTTCAGCATGTACCTCTCCTGTTTTGCAGGTGAATGTCTTTTATTGTTTATTCTTCCTCTTATCCCCTCTAATTTAGGTGTCTAAAGACACCTTTAATTCTACCACCTTGTTATACAAGTCTCAAAATTAACTCTAGTTTCAATTAAGAGTGAGTTTTTCTTGGAAACGATGAAGCAAGTGGCAGCCTAAATTAAAGTTAAACCACTTTGTGTGATTTTCTTGCTGGTCTTCTGTTTTTCACTCCCTTCTTTGCATTCTTCATTTTATCTGTTCAAGGCTGAAGAGATGTTCTCCACATGCTTTACAACAGCTGTTGGTTTACATTTCCTGTTTAGTCAAGGTTGAATTTCTTGGATTTTTTAGTTTTCTGAAATAAGAAAACGTTATCCTGGCCAGTTAGGTTCAAAATGTGTGTGACTGAAAAATTCAGTCTGTACTCATCAGATTTAGACTCACCAATATTTCATGTATGTGGTTGAAGGTGAAATAACACTCATAATTTTCTGACAATGCTGTGGACTTTTGTATATGCATAAATATGTAATCATGCACAAATAAATAACTACTTTACCTTATGAGGTATTTAATTTATTTTCCTGAATAAATTTTTCACTGGGATGACAGGATGCAATATCCTTGCTTTTTGACTTGTTCACTTGTATTCTGCTATAGTTCCTACACTCTTTTGAAAGGAACAGCCATGTTGCTAAGTTGTTTTTTTTTTTTTTTAACTTGATTATCTTTGTATCAGCTTCTGCTTCCTGTCCTGTTTAGGTTCCTTCCATTTGTGGTGCCGATACACAAGAGTTTTGCAGGAACATATAGGGGATTTTTGGTGCTATTGGATGTTGTGGTGTGGTTGATTTGTTGCTCTCACTTCAGTTAGAGCACTAAGTAGACAACAGATGTGTTTTTCACCTGTATGGGTTAAGACCAAACTTAAGTGTGCTCCTTCTTTTCTGGTGTGTTTTCTCTATTGATAAAATAAAATATAGTTATGGCAGGTGTTTTGAAAGAAGTAATTTCAACAAGATTCTTTAATTATGCTGAAACTATAGGTACTGGTTTTTGAGTTACCAAAACTTAGATAAAATTAATTCCCTGTTCTAGAAGTCATTGCAATGCATTTTTTCTTCATATGTTTGGACATTGAAATGCTAATACATTAAAATAGTAATCATAGCTTATGGCCTTTTGATAGGAAAACATAGATTCAGGTAGCTATTCTAGTATTCTAGGATGTCAAACTAGAAGTTGTTTGGATTATATTCTTAGCTGTGTTGTTTAGTATCTCCCTTGGCTCAAGTTTGATGTGCACAGGAAAAAGAACCTTTAATGAAAAGGCCTGTGGATGAAGAATTATTTGTGGCAGATCTTGTTTGCTCAAAGACTGAAGAATGATACTCCTACTAGGATGTGCAGTGTACTGTCCTATAGTGATTTTGCTATAGTGGTTTATTTCAGACTCAGGTATTTAGTGTGCATTTGGCACAGTGCCTGATTAAATTTGCTTTTGACTGTGACTGCTGTTTGGCTGTTGCTTAAAAAACCCCTGGTACTATTTCTACAATCAAATCAATTGTTAATTTAGATTCTTGCAATAAGTGTCTAATAAGTGCTTGTTGGAGAATAATAAATATAGGTGGGGTGATGAAGAAGCTTATTTTTGTATGTCATAGTTAAGTTCCTTCCCTTGTTGAGGTTTTACATAGTTGATTTAGCTGAAGAACTTCAGTATTCACCTTGAGATTGAACACCACAAAGCCTTAATTACCCACTTGAGTTAGGCAGAGTGCTTTGTTAGCTGAAACATGCTCTGGTGTTTGTTATTCAGCGGTGATTTTTTCATGATACAAATCTTTGATGCTCCCATTGACACAATTGGGGATTGGCTATACTGGAATTTTTTCTGCCAGTTGGTGAAGCCTTTCACGCAGAGCAACAGCCACAAGGTGGTGCCTTTTCATCACCCACAAGGGAGAGGAACTTTGTAAAGTTGTGTTGGCTTTCTGCCTGTTGCTTGGCAGAAATGAGAAGTTCATCTACTGAGCTGACTGTATCCTTTTCTCCCTGAAAGCAGAGTGAACCCTATCATTCTTTATTCTTTCCAGCCTTTGTGGCTGCAAACTGACTGTGATGCTCAGAAGTTCAGAGAAGAGAAAGGTAATGGCTTGAAAATCAAAATTGAGCTATGTTGGCTGAATCATGAAAAGATTCTCCCTGAAATACTGAAGTACAACAGGTCAGAGAGGATATATGCTGCCAGAGTAAAATCACACCTAGAATTGCAACAATTTTTTCGTCAGGCTCAAGTCTCCTTGTTGGAACTATGCAGGAGCCTGAAAATGGAAGAATGTGCAGTGCTTCAGACAAGTGCTCTGCAGTTTGGGGAGTGGGCAAAGGGGAACTGGCATAACCTTGGCCTTTCTCCTGTAAATAGTTTATCTTGTGTGAGGTGAATTCAGCTGAAGATAAGGCAGCTGGAATATGTTCTCAAATATTGCCTTCTATTGCAGAATGAGACTTCAGAGCAGAGCTATTATAAAGAGAGTTTTTCACATGACCTATATGTAATTCCCAGCTGTGAACCCTCTGGCAATGAGTGCAAAATCCAAAACACAGCTGATAAGGGAGAAGGGCTGTTGTCAGCTCAGACTGAACACTTGAGTATTCATAGCATGGTGCTTTGACAAACAGACATTGGAGTACCTCAGAATAATTTGGTTTTGAGATTTGTGCAGGGTCCTCCTTCTAGCTGTGTGTGCTTCCAGTTACAGTGGTAATCAGGGCTGAAGGAGAACCAGGTGTGCACCATATTGTACTTCTTTTCTTGCAGAACAGCAAGCCTTCCACTCCCTCCCCCCAACCACTCCCTTTGTACCTCTCTGCCAAATTTCCTGCTGTAAATTGGTCTTATGTTTGCCTTTATGTACCTTGTGACCCCTTCAGAATATTTGTGGTATTTTAAACCCTGAATTGTGTGCATGACACAGTGTTTAGTTTGGAAGCAAAGTTTAATCACACATGCTGATTGTCATGTTTATTTTGGAGCCAATAAGTAGGAGGCAACCTTTCATATTTTATTAGTCAGGATGAATTTTCCCTGTTACTTGATAACCATGTATACATTTGAACTTAAAAAAATGTCGATATTTAAAGGAATGCTGGAACACAGATGGCATTTGAATGCAGCCTCTCATCCATTCTGGGACTGGATTCCATTGGACACCTACACTTGGGTGTTTGTGGTTCACTGTGGTGACAGTGATAGAGTGGCTATTTTGTTTTTAAAGGATTGTGTATCATTTCTCTCTATGTGCCAGTGAAGCTGGAGAGGGAGTTCGTCTGGAAAGAGCAACGTTAGAGGAAAGTCTTTTTATATTTGTTTCTTCCATCTACTCCAAAGAAGGGAGCTGTGTTTGCAGAAAGAGGTTATAGCTCTGAAGCCCTGACCTTGTTTTGTTTGCTTCCCACACGTCTGCATTTACAGCAGAATAAGCAAGCATAAGATCAGGATTTACTACTCCTCCCAATCTGCCATCTATGCCTAACATCCCAGCAGACCTGCTCCCATGGTCTGCAGTTGATAATATGCGTGGGGGTAATTCTAGCCCCAAATCTTAACTTTTTTTTGCATGCTGAGGGGTTTAGGGACAAAAGAGTGTTTCCTTGTGCCCTCTTTTAATAGAATGTAATGAAAAAAGATGTAACTGAAAGTTGAGAGGAATCCACCAGCAAACTTTAATGTGGCATTGCAAGGACACCTGCCTTCAGTATTTTGACTGCTGAAGCAAAGTGATTTTGGTACAAAGTTCTGTACATCATTAAAATAGAAGACATTGTATGAGATAGTTAAAGCCATGTGTTGTGTGACTAATTCCAAGCTGTATTTTTCACAGAAATATTTTATTTGAGTTTCCCTTCTATAAGAAGCTTTTTTTCAAGGGAAGTATTGGAATTCTCTCCTAATAAGCAGTTCACTTTAAATAAAAGATTTGATAATCCAAGGATTTTTGAGATACTGTGTATTTTCTGTTTAAAGCTCTGGTGTAGCAAAATGTGGTGTTGTTTTCATGGCAGTTGTCTGAGCACTCTGGACAAATGCTGCTTCTCTGGTGTTTGCTGTAAGATTTTTCTCCCTATATCTGAGTTCCTTGATCTTGTGAAAGAAAACAGGAAGTTTTAACAGAATAATCAAGATGAGAGGAAAACCGGGCTAATTCTTTATTGTGTTTTTTTTTTTTTCCTTTGTTCTATTTTTAATTTAATTAAAAATATGAAGATCTGCTTTAGACTATTATATTAACTTTAATTTCATTCCACAAAGGTGACTGTCTTCTGAGCGTAGTGTGTATGTTTATCTGCATGGAAGACAATGCTTGAAGATGTGATATCAAATTTGGCATAAAATCGATGAGTTATTTTTGTATGATGTTTTTGGCACTGTGTTCCATTTCAGTTGAGTGCAGACACAGTAGATGGCACTTGAGTCACTAATTTTGTGATGTAGGAAAGAAAGCCAAACTCAGTTACAGATTTAGCTGTTCGTAGGCACATGTCATTGAAAGAATAGCTTCAAAGATTTGCTATCAGTTAAACAGTCTAGGAAAAAAGGAAACCATGCACAAATTTTTTTCAATACAAGCAGGCCATCTCCAAGTCCTTGAGTTGGTTGAAGATTTATAAAGAAAACTGGACAGGAATCATAATCAATCTGAATCATAAATATATAGTGCCAGGTTCCCTTCAAACTTGTTGCCAGTGTTTGGTTTCGTAATCTGTTGTTTACAGCTTATTATCTAATAGAAGTTCTTTATTTTTTTCTAGTCTTGCTTACTCCCACAGAACGTTTGTGATGTGACCTCTGATAGCAGGTGAAAGATAAAAATCTGCTAACAAAGTGTATGTCTAACAATATTGTCTTATTTTCAGAACAGTTTGAATACCACGTTCCTCCTGTGGCTGAGTTGGATAACCAATGCTAAGAATATGCTGGTAGTTCTGCTGATCAAAATGTCACCATTTGATTCAGGGTATTCCAAAGTGCTTACCTTATGCTATGTTTGGTGATGTGCCCTTAGACAGTGCTGTTTGGTCATTTGTTGATTCTCAACATTTTCAGTAGTAACATTAGGTGATGGACTGACAGTCCTCAGAATTGGAGTGGTAGTATGGGCTTCTCCAATAATATCTTGTCACTATGATTCAGCACTAAGGTTTATTGCTGAGTTAAGAAGGTTTAGTCAGACTTGGGCCATGATTCATTCTTTGGCCTTTCTGCTGATGCTGTTGTAATACCTATTTTAGTGAAAATACTGTCAGACTTGACCTAGAAATGAGCTTCCTTTGTGTTGTCTTCTTATGTTGTTTTATCACTCTGCCAGTTCCAGGTTTTAGGGTTCATAAAACTGTTTGACAGCCACAAATGGATGTTCATTTACTAGAGGACAAAGTTCTAACTTTATCTTTTATTTTATTTAGCTGATGTTTTTAAAATACATAGAGATCCCAGTGGTGCCTCCAAGGCTTCCAGAAGCTGCACCATGCCACGTCTCTGTGAGCCCAGTGCCAAATCCCTGCCCCCTGGTGGGGCATGGGACATGTGGTGTGCAGAATCGCCCCTCCCTGGTGATGCTCTTGCAGCTTTGTGATCAAGGTTGCAGCCCATGGATGGTGTGAGGCTTGTAGAAGCCTGGTGCTCTGGGCTTGTGGCTTCTGGGAGTTGGGTTTCTTGGGAATAAAGGCCATGTGGTAAAGCCTCTCTGGTTTCACAGTGGCTGAAATGTAAGTATGGGGACGCCTGGCAGATTGATTTTATCACAGTCTCCCAAACCTGTCATGGCAAGTACCATGTGCTGATAATGGTGGAAGCAACCACAGGATGGCTAGGAACACATCTTGTGTCCTATGCCACCACATGGGACACTATACTGGGCCTTGAAAAACAAGTGTTGGGGCAGTATGGTACTCCAGAAACAACTGGATCAGACAATGAACCCCAAAACCACTTCTAGACACTTGGGCCAAAGAGCAGGGCCTCGAGAGGGTGTAACACACTCCCTATAGTGCACCAGCCTCTGAAAGATGGCACCAGGTAATGGACTGCTAGAGACTACACTGAGAGCAGTGAGTGGGTGGTGTGGCTTCAAGCACTTGGGATAGCCAAGGCCCCCTGGTTAGTCAACACCAGATGAGCTGCCAGTCAGACTGGCCCTGCCCAGTCAAAATTTTTACATACTGTAGAAGTGGGTAAAGCTCCTGTAATGCACGTTAAAAACATGCTGGGGAAAACCAGGCTGGGTTATTCCCACCTCCATGAGATTGCTTTTGCAAAGGGACCTGAGCACACTTGGTATAGACATTTATGTATACTCTACCAATGTTTATGTGATTTGTCACTATATTTGGAAAAAAACATTATGTATTAAATAGACATTACCTGGCACTGAGTTTGAATAGCGTGACTTTGCAAGGAGCTTACATCTTGGTTTATTTGCTTTGAGTATTTGCCAGTGGGTTTCATCGCTCTGTACTGCTCTTTCTGACAGGTTTTGAGGATGGGTACTGGACAGAAACATAAAAATGAATAGAAAAGTGTAGGGAATTTTATTTGAGGGTGTAAATTATTATAGCTGTCTACTAGCATGGTGTCTTCATTTCATGATTAGGACAAGCCGTCTGATGATGTAGGTGCATCTGTCCCTAATGCAGGATGCTCCATTAAGGTTAGAAAGTAAAATCCTTTTAGCAGCTATTCATGTTTTTTTCCTTCCAAGAAGCCAGCTTTTTCCTCTTTGATTGAGTCTTCCCAGCAGGAGGTGCCTTTTTGCTTTGCCAGTTGGAGAAAACCCACATCCACTTACAAAGACTATACTGGAACTTAGAGGCATTTCATTTTAGTTCCAGGCAACCATCCCTTTGCTGCTGCCTTTGGAACAGCTCAGCTGTGGAAGAAGTGAGCTAATGTGAAGTACTTAGTAAAGCCCTGAGGTTTACAGTTGGAGTAATTAAGGAGAGGAATTGCACACCCTGTACTTGATTTTTGTTTTAATTAGTCTTGCTTTGATCTAGTAACTCGATTTAAATTTTAAGATTTGAATCAACAACTTGCCACAGTATATTGCTTAATTCCTCTCCTCCTCAGCCTGTAGACTGATGTAGAATATGGTTCATGCTTTCTGGTTTTTATTTTGTCGGGAAAGGCTTTGGCTGTCACTCCTATTTCCTATTTTTTACTGGGAGTCTTTCCATCTCTCCCATCCTCTCTTTCCCTCCATTCTCCCCTCTTCTCTCCCAATCACTTTCATTATCCTCAAATATCTTCACTAACTTCGTGTTCATTTTAGGATGAAGTTGAGAACTGTTTTAGAAATCTTCATAGATTTCTATTTCAGGCATCTTCATAGATTATCTCCTTCACTGTGAATTAGTCCCACTCTTTCCTCATGACTTCTGGTTTGTTGGAAGAGCTGTCTTTGTCACTCTTGCCAACTGCTTCCTTCACTTCTCTGCCTTGCGGGATGAACTAGCCAATTTTAGTTCTTATTTGAGAAATCTTTTTTTCTGCTCCTGCCTTGGCATCTGAATTCCCCTTTCCTATGTGAATATGTTCTGTGCCTCAGGTTATCATCATGTTATTTTTGTGATTAATCACAAGAGAATTTGCATGTACATTTTTCACATTGTATCTGCAACTTGAATGTTAAAGCATGCTAGAAGTCTACTGTGACTGTATTACTGATGAATATTCTTTATTTTTCTAGCAGGTTTTTATTAATATAGTCTATTGTTGTGCAGGTCCTCTGATGGAAAGAAACTACAAGCTTTAGAAAGAGAATGGCAATTTAAGTCAGAGGCATCAGGCCAACCATCATTTCTCGAAGAAAAGTCATGAAAATATTAACATAAACCAAATAAGACTAAGTTTTTGAAGTCTTATCCAAAAAAAATTCTGCCAAAAAGCTGCTGGGCAAATATGGAAAATGGTATAGGAACCTGTCTATCTGCTTTAGAAAAATAAAATTTTATATTTACATTACCAAGATTTGAACTTTGCTCCTAGAAGTTTGATATTTTAGAATTCATTTAAGCTATGTTGCTATTAAGCGTTTCTTGTCTTTGAGTGGGTATGTGCCCTTTTATATTTTATAAACAAGCAGAAAACTTTTGGAGCTTCTGATACAGTTCAGTGCACAAAAATGCTAATGCAAACATGCTGTACTTGTGATCTCTATTTGGCAACCAATCATTCTTTTCCTTTTCTTCAAGTGAAGGAGACTGTGCTTCTGATTTTTCCATGATAATTTGCCTGATCAGTGATACAGCTACCTATTTTTAAAATTCTTCTGCGATATGTATTCCTCCTAGCTTTTACATTTTGCCTGTTTTGTGTTTCCTGTTTTGTTCCCCTCCTGGAGAATCCTCAATGCAGCTGCCTTGTGGCCACTGGAATTGCCAGTGGATGGAAGGAGACCTCATTTAGTGCTTTGCCTTATTGGTGTGTTTTAGCTAGCTGCTGTTAATTTTACTAGCAGCATTACAAAAATACCTTTTGTGAGTTTCTTTAGTTTGGTTATCTAGTTGCATCCATTGCATTTTGCATTAATGAAATAGATAGGAGTTGTGTAGGATTTCTTCTCAAATGTAGTGGAATCTAGCTTTTGTAATTCTGTATTTACTCTCTGGTGTTACACATCTTACCTTTGATAACAACAATGAAAACCTGAACCAGTTCAAGTCTTAGGTGATTCCATTGTATAGCAGAATGTGTTGAAATATAGCAGGTAAATTTTTCTCCTTTAAACAATGAAACTGCAAGTCTTTATGGCCTTTAAGCAAGCAAACAGAACCTAAGGAACGAGTGGAGACACCAAATATTCAGTACTTTAAAAATATGAGTATGCACCTTAAATAGTATATAACCTTTATATGCTCCTTGTCTTTGATTCAGGTGGTGGGAGCTTCCTTTGAGAGATATTTTTTCTTCTTGTAGTTAGGACAGTTTCCAGTAAAACTGATCTTTCTTGAGATTTTGAAGAGCAGTAATGAAATAGGTGATGACTAGCAAGAATACTGCCTTGGTTTTTTTTTGATTGCATACCCTATTGTATTTTTCACAAATGCTAGGCCACATGGGCTATGCCACTAAACGGTTGTGATGTAACAAATGCATTTATTCCAACAGTTCTTATTACTCCCAACTGCTTCAAGTGGGGTTTGTCATTCACGTTGAAGCTATTTTTATGATAGTGGCTTCCAACAGCTGACTCTGAGGCAGAATTCTTGGATGTGGTTCCAAATCAAATAAAATCATATTTGAAAAGCTCCAAGACAAGTGTAAAATTGTATGTAATAACTGTTTATCATAGACTATTTTAGACTGTTTGCTTGCTAAGGGAATCTCATAATCCCTACCTAGTACTGCAAGTGATGCTTTGCTATTGCTTTTAAAGAATTTCAGTCCTGCAGGTTGTAGGATGTCTTGGAAGGAAGTAAATAGTCTTACTGGGCTCAGGCTTTTTCAGTGCCTCTGATAATTTGAAATACAAATGCTAGTGTGAGTGTTGAGTATATGGTCATATGTCAGTGCCTGAGAGTTGAAAGGGGTACGGTGTAAGACAGGGTGAAGACTGGGAGTCCTCCCAGTTTTTCATGGTGCAAGAAGTTTCTAGTATGCCTTGCCTTATATCTTGTCATTCGAATAAAAGCTGTTTATGGGTGTGCCAGCCTTTCTCAGAAAACTGCATAGAAATGCATCCCCTTAGGCCAGAGATCTTTGAACACAGCACTGAAGAAGAGGATAAAGTATGCTTATCTTGTATTCACTCTATTATGACTTGAAATCAAGTAAAGGTGATAGTCATATGACCAGGTTCAGCCTTGATAAAGATGTATTTTGTACTATTTTCTGTTCCATCACAGTGGGAGCTTTAAAAAAAGCCTCCATCTAGAAGGTTGTTCCAGATACTCACCCATCTATTGGTTCTCCTCGTGCTTACTACAGGGATGGGTGACTGTAATAATGTGAGGTTTTTTTATACATATAACCACTAAAGTTTGCAGTCTGTAAGATTCCTATTCACCATTTCATTTTCCATCTTGCAGTTGGCCGCAGGTTTGTCCTCAGTAACTTCAGGTACTTGAAGGACCTACAGTTTCTCTTGAGTATGGTTTTGACTGTCTCACAAGCTTTCTAGCAGAAACCTCTGAAAGAAGAGGCTTGCAAGCAGAATGTTGGGACTTAAACAGGAGCTTCACCAAAGGCTTTCATTTCTGGGAGATGTAAAAATGGTTAAACAATTATTTCACAAAGATAGAAATGCAAAATTCCTTTTTGAGTGCTTGGCTTTTGTTAGATCTTTATTACATGTACAGGTCTATATGCTAATTGTTGACGAAACAAAAAAGCTCACCACCTTGTAAATAAAGTTAATTGTATTGACACATTGAAAGTAGGAAAAGAAAGGAAACACTGCCACTGTTTTAAATCTAAGGAGGTTCATGAAGCATTGCATTGTAAGTTACACATCGTTATCATGATTATGGGATTTTTTCATTTTTACAGGCCTGCAGGACAATATTTTTCTGGTAATCATTAAGTAAAAGTTCTTAGTATTGCAACTGAATGAGATGATTTCAATCTAGGTTTTGAAAAACCAAGACTAAGGAATGGTTGTGTTGCTCTTTTCCTATGCCTTGACCAGGGATCACTTTAGGGTAACCCGAAGTCTGGACTGAATTTGGAGTGATTATTGAGATTCAAAAAATTGATGATTTTTCAAAATACAGGGAAATGTAGATTGTTTGGATAAAGCGATTGATCTTTCTCTTGCATGGCATATATGAAGTTCTGTTGCCTCTGTTGGGTCCATTGTGGAAAAAATTAGAAGTACAAAAAAAAGTAAACTAATTTAAAGAATGAGCTATTTCTGTTTCCCCAGTGATTTGTCTATTTTTGTCCAATCTTGGAGAGCTATTAGCTTGTTTCATTAATGTGCTGCAGTGTAGAATATCATGGGCAAGAACACCTCAAAAAAAAAACAAAACATGGGAGGTTTTAATAACGTGACATGGAATTTTGGGAATGGTGTCAGCAAAACATGTTTTTAAATCATTTGAAGACAGTTCATATGAGATCAATAACTTTGAAAACATTCTGTTTTGGAACCAATGCTCCACTTAATTTATCTTTCATAGCTTAAGCACCATGCAAATTAAGTGTAAAGATAGTTTAAGGTAGGTAACTGCGGAGGACATACTCAGAATTAGGATGAGCAAAATCTTAAACAGCTTTAAACTCATATGAAAGGTGTAATTTTAAGATTGAGTGGATGGAAAAGAGAGCCTCTTTTGCAGAAATGTTGTGAGAGTTGATGTGAAGAACCAGGAGTTACTTAGTGTTTCCCTTGTCATGGCATAAAAGATGTGGTCGTGGTGTGGGTTTTGGTGTGTTGTTCTGGAAGGATTGCTTTTTGCCTTATCCTTGTGCTCTTTCCCAGCCCTCGTTCTGTCTGATGCTGTTGACATGCATTCCTGTTCTTTGCTTTTGCTTGGTCTGACCACTCTGGAATGAATCCTGCACCATTCAACAAAATGTGTTAGCTTAGGTCCTGCAACACACTTTCATTTTGTAAGGTGGTATTTATGAATAGTGATGTTATTTTGGGGGGGAGCTAATTGTCTGTGTGATTTTTTTATTAATGGAAAGGAAGTCCTGTTTTTTTCCCTTGAGATTATAGTGTCCTTGGGTGCATTTGCCCTGAGCTACAGCAGTAGAACTACTGTCTGTGTTGACCAGGTCGTGCTTGTTTCTGTTGTGCTGGCTTTATCAGGCCTGGCCTGGCTCCCCCAGTGTCATTAAAGGAGCAGCTTCTAATGGAAGATGCAGTTGAATAGGTGCTTGTCTTCTCTAGGTTATAGATGCTGGTAACTTACTGAAGCTAAGTGGTAAAAGTAAGTGGATTTTCTCCACCCATTTGATCTTAGCTGCACATATATGGACCAGCTTATACATATAGGGTCCAGTTACAGTAGTGCAGTCACATCTCTAAGGTGAGATGGCAGTCTAATAGTGCACTCAAAAATATGACCAGTGATTTGGGCACATCTGATGATTTCATTAGAAATGCTGTGAGATTGTTGTCCAGTCGGTAGAGGAAAGTTAAGTTTTTAAAGCTTCATCTGAAAGATCTTCATAGAGTAAACTCTACTTGCTTTCATTTGCATCCTGACATAGATTGAAACTGTGGTTCCACAGTCTAAGTATTTGAAACTGATGATGATGATGATGATGCAGGTCACTCCTCTGTAGCATTTAATAGAATAACAACATTTTGCATGTAAATCTAGTTGGATACCAGCTAGCAAATGGAGAAGGAATGAAAGACAATGGGAATGCTTTTTTAAATTTTGAGGTATCATATTCTTGTTTTGAAATGCTAACACCAATGGGGGATTTAAGAACAATAACCAAATAGCATTACATATTCCCTCTCACCCTGCCACTTTTTTCATTACAAAGCAGATCTTTTAGTATTTTGTCAAGTGCCCTTAGTCTTTCATATTCAAGATAGACTGCCTGAGTGGAAGGTTTGAGAAGAATAAATAAAGGAGTGGGAAACGAAGGGGGTGTATGTGTGTATGTACTTGTCAAAGATGTGGAATTTGCAGATATTAAAGCAGAATCAGCCTAGTATTGAAACCTAAAGGAATGGCTAAAATGTTGCGCTGCTTTAGGTAGATGTTATTTTCCCTCTGGGCATTTGAATCTGAGTGAGGTTTTTTTTGTATGATTTATCATTTCAACATGCCTGGTGGGCTAAACCTGAAAATGTTTCATAACAAAGATAACCAGTATAAATGGTATATGGATTCTTTATTCATTTGAAGGTGAACCTCAAAGTAAACATCACTGGTTTCCTGAATGCTTTAGTGGCCCTTTGCTATGTTTGCCTAATGGGTGTTGGGAGTTTGAGAATTTCAAGCAGCAGGATGTATTTCACAGAGAATAATACTTGAGTGAAACAGTGGTCTGTCCAGCAAGATTTCCTTTAACATAGCTTTCTTGGCCATGTAAGTTGTAAAAAGGTTGTAAGTGCTCACTGTGCAAGGAAACCAGGTCTCTTTAAAATATGCATTTGGATGCTTACCATTAGTGTTTAATCTCATAAATATTGTTCTGTTTGAGAGACGTCCCTCATAGATGATAGTTGTTTCTTTTTTTTAGTACGAAGTAATTGGAAGATTGTAGGAATGGAGGAGAAAAACTACATAGAAGACAAATGTGTGGCTATCAGTTTATTTAAAGATAGGATATTCAGAAATAAAATTACTGTTGTGCTGTTGTTTAAGTGTAGTGATCTGCCCTGAAGTTACACGTCAATATAATTTTGTTTTAGCAACAAAGCAAAAGGCCAAGGTCAAGGTTTTGCTGTAGCTGGTACCAGAGCCTTTAACCATTCATTTGACTGTTGAAAATTACTAATTTTCCTTTGCTAAGATGACACCACCTGATAATGTGACCCTAAATCTTAGTTTGTAGTGACCGTTCTTTTAATTTCAATACTTGCTTGGTCATTATCTGTTTGAGGCTTTTTATTTATTACAGCAAGCATATATTCAGGTGGCATTGCTATATTTTATAAATGCTCAAGTAATGGAAGGCTGGTTTTAAACTCTAAAATCTGTTGTAGGTAGTCTGGTTAACAAGGTACACATCAGTCTTGAGACTGTAAAAATAACAAGTGTATTGTTGACCCCTCAGCACCTTAAGTTCAAGTCTGATAGTACTGTGAGTAAGCTCTAAATGTTTCTTATTCTCCATCTGTTGTAATTATGGCTTTGAATATTTTTTCGAATTGTTTCTCTTTCCTGTAAAAACCCCAAAAGCCTATCAGCTAGAACAGCAGTATCGTAGAGAACCTTTCTGTTTTTACGGCAGTGTGCTGAGTTTTTCCAGTTCAGATACCTCCTTTGTTTTAAACTCCACTGGTGGTGATGAGTGGCTGTTTCCTTTCATCCTTCTAATATGTCCATATATTCTATAAAAGAAATTAGAGTCTTAGAGTCGTGCTTTCATGTTAGGGCTTAAGTAAAACTAGAATGAGGTACCTTGTGGAAAATTAGAAATGTGACTTTCTTTTAGTTTTGTGTTTTTTTTTTTTGTTTGTTTTTTTTTTTTTTTTTTTTTTGTTTTTTTTTTTTTTTCAATGTGGAAATGTTAAAGTAGACCAGGCAACTGATGAAATAGGATGGGAAAACCAGAAGAACGGTGTCAGTAGTTTACCACATGCTAGTTTGCTAGAATTCATTTTTAAAGCAAGCCCCTATGCACACAAACACTTGTGCTACAATGGGGAATTTACCAACTGTACAGAATCTGTTTGGCTTGTTTAGGACTTGAAGCAACAAAATGATTGTGTGGCACTGGCTGCACTGTCAGCCCTTGGGCATTTATTGTGTCTGCACTGTGCCATGTAGGGTGTGATGTGCAATGTGTAACAGCAGTTGTATGTACCTGTACTGAAGGAAGGGCGTTCCCATGATTCTGAAGTTTGTCTTATTTTTATTTGGTGATACCTTTGGCCTGCTGTGTTAGTGAAACAGGTATATCAGTGTTAATAGGAACTGTACCTTAGTCTTTGATGTCTGGGGATGAACAGATCTGTACAATACACACGGCCTCACTGTGGTTTTCCTTGTGACACTTGCATGCAAAATACTGCAGACAGACAATTACAGACAGAATCTGAACTGTCTTCACAAACTATGAATTTGGCTTCTAGTTCCCACCTCAGCAGACTGTTATCATCTTGTTTCATACAGATGAAGACTGCATATTGTGTTAAATATATTTCAGGGGATTTATACAGATGTTGGGTAGGCAGGAGCTCCCTCAGATTTTGATTTGTCTGTGTCCAGTATGCATAGACATATGAACTAAAATAAATTGGTGAACGCCTTGGATTAAATTAGAGGGATGAAAATGAACGCAGAGTAAATGAATCCATAAACATATTTAGGTAGGTGAAGGATCCTGACAGGCATCCTAGTTATAATTAAGAAGCTGAGCACAGTTCTCCAGTTTGTAGTCTGTTTGCAGCCTGTAGAGGAATAAACAGAAGTAAAAAGTTATGTCATTGTCAAGTAGTGCTCGAGAAAAATGAACACATAGCATCAGGTCCATCTGTCAGGGAGAGACTGACTTCTCTTTCTTACCAGAATCGAACTTCCCATCAAATGAGGAAAGTCTTCTACCTCTGATATATTATTTGCTGTCTTTATTTTTTTATTGTGCATTAAGGTAATCTAAGACATTACTTGACTATTTTCCGTTATGTTGAAAATGTACACATTGCTGTAAAAGAATCTGAAATGGTACACCAAATAGATTCTAGTTGTTTTATTTCTCAGAATGTTATTAGCACAGGTGAAAAGTGATATAATTTGAGAAAGTACTTAGTTTTCAAATGTTAATAGCAGCTTGCTTACTTAGCTATACTTTGTGTAAAGTACTTAGGTAAAAGATATAATAAAGGAGCAAAATACACATCTGCTAAAAGGTGTATAGGGCAGAATCTCACTTCTTAAATGCAGAAATGTTAAAGAAGCTTGTAAGTCAATCTCTTATACCAAGTCATTATCTTTTAAGGGAAATTTTGAAGACTGACTACTCCTGTATGGAATTTTATTGTTGTTCCAAATGTCTCTTTAAGTTCTACTTAACTATTATGTCTCTGTCATTTATTATTCAGTATTAAGAAGTCAAGAACTACTATAAGATTTTTATATTTGTTTGCTTCAAGTATACTTGCACCTTAACTGGCTTGCTTTCAGTCACAATGCTTAAATTTTGTTTTTTCAAGTTATTTTCTATAGAAAACCTTTTCACTTTTCTCTTGAGGCTTTCAGCATCATTTGTTTGCATCTAGCTTTTCTGTTTTTGGATTTGTTTCCACAGACAAAAAATTAAAGTTCTGGTAGCAGATGTCTTCAGGAGACCTGAGATGCTTATGTTCTTTCATTCTGCACTATTAAAAACCTTTTAGAGTTACTTTTTCCCTCCTCTCCCTCTACTCCATTTTGCTCCCCAGTTCAGTTGTAGCATCCTTCTGGACAGTTTTCTTTTGTCTCTAAGGCTGGCATAAGCCTTTCAGTAAAAAAAGTGAGGGGGTATGTATGTAGTGTGGATGGAGTTGAGATGGGCATGGTGCCATTGGCAACCAGTCATGATATACAAAAAGAAACAAATAAATAAATACCTAAAATGAAAGTCTGTCTGCAGTTCTTAAGGATAACTCCTAAACTTTAAAAAACTTCTCATAAGGAATCAATTTATTACCAGCTTAATGTTGTGTGTGGGAGATGAACGCTTGCTTGTCTCAAATATTATATTGGAAAAAGAGCTGCTTCTTGCTTGGCTTGCTGCTGCACTGTGGTTTAGCATGTTCTGATTGTGGTGTACATGAACTAGTTTGGGTGCTAAGTTTTTCCATAAGTTACCAGCTTCATGTCCATCGAGAGGGAGATATTTCTTAACACTCTTTGTTTTGACAGAGAAGTTGCCTACCTTAATTTTGTATTTTCTGGAAAGCTTGCTTTGTTTTGTTGTTTTGGTAGATCACAATCAAGTGTTCTGTTTTTATTAAACAAATACATATAACTGGGTATTTGTAACAAAGTGGGTTTCCAGTTTCTTTGGTAAGAAAAGTAATAAAATATGTTTCTATTTGTCATGGCTGGTGTAGGAATGTAAATATATTTGTTTTTTGGCCTTACTGACCCATAGTACATCAAATTAATGGTTCTGAAGTTACTATTGTCCTTTTTTATTGCTCTGAAACCTCATACATGCTAGAACTGTATTTTTTGCAGTTATTCAACAAGATTTATAGGTAAGTAGATGATAGTGACCTGGTAAAAGAAAAATGTTACAGTCCATTGGATGAAGCACTTGAAAGAATCTTTGTTAAAAAGCTTTCATGTAAATGAAGTGTATGTAGTATTAAACTCTTACAGATGTGCACTTTTTCCATGATCACAAAGAAGTTCCCAGAGGAAATCTGGGAGCTGCATTTTATTGTCTCAGTGAAGAATATTGCCATATGAGATGATTTATTCCAAAGATCCCCTAGTGGGTTTGTAGGACTGGCTCTAAGCCTGTAGCTTAGAAAGCAGAAAGTGTCAGAGAGTCTCAGAGCTGTAAAGGTATTAAATAATGAGCAGTTCACTTGCTGTGATCCCTACAGTACTGCAGATTTAAACTTAAAGCCAGTTTGGCAAAACCAGAAGGATATGGGAGGTATGTCTATATTTTCTGATGAAGAGTTTAGCAGACTTCCTATCTTTGTAGAGTTCAACATCTCAGTATATGTAAAAGAAAACTGCTTTAATTAACTGTTGTTTTGGAAATGAACACAGGGAATTACATTCCTTTATAGAATTCTCATAGCTCACAGTTTTGATTAACTTTTAAGAGTTATGTAATTTTATATTTTTGAACTGTATTTCGCACTAAGCAGGGATTTTTTTCCAGGAAAATCATACATACATAGAGACACACAAAACGTATGGCCAGGTTATGATTTCTGCTGTATTAATCATGGAATCATTGAGGCTGGAAATGACCTGTAATGTCATTGGGTCCAACCATTAACGCAGCACTGCCAAGTCCACCACTGAACCGAGTCCCCAAGCACCACAAGGACATGTCTTTCCAATTCCTTCAGGGGTGGACACTCCACAGGTTCCCTAAGCAGCCTGTTCCAGTGCTTGATAGCTGGAAGCTTGTGGTTGTGACACAGTCTTTAGTCCCCTTCCTTAGGCAATAAGTAGTAGTGCTTTTGAATATTCTCTGCTAATGAAGTGATTACTTCATTAGTGAATACGAGGCTCCTTTCAGTTGTTTAGAATATGTATAAAAAAATTCATGGTGTTTTCTTAGATCATCTCTTAACTTCTGAGAAAAAATAAGGACAGCTGTCAAAATCTCTGCCAAAGAGAAAGGGCTTCAGGAAAGGAAAAATCATAAATGCTTTATTCCTTGCTTGGATTATTTGATACACTTAAACCTGAACCATTGAATGGCCAAATGTCTGGCTTTTGTGACCCATATGTGCCTGTCAGGTGTCACTTTCCAAAAATTACTGCTATCGTATTAAATACAAATTTAAAATATATTCTGTTGCTTTCCATCAGAAGCTGTTTCTCTGAGGTAAATGCATTTTGATCACCTCTTCACCTCTTATTAAAGGGGTGCAGTCAAAAAAAAATGGTTACAGTTGTTGATCTCTAGTCTGGCTGAGTTTTGGAACTGCTCAGGTAGATACACCTCACCTCATTGGTGAGGCATTGTGATAGAGAATTTGTACCCATTGCAAAAATGCAAAAGATCACAGGACATGACAATAGACATTTATATGAGATGCAATTGTAAGTAATGGTTTTTCATGTTTATTTTTCTTTTAAAGTTGAAGAACAACTAATGAAGCAATGCAAATATTTTATATTCATTCAAAATCCATATTAGCTTTTTAATCTGAACCATAAGATTATACATACCAAAAAAGAATCATTCACTTTTCACTGAAATAGAAACTAAAAGGTGAGCAAAAATTTGGAAATAATGAGATGGGAGTGCAAAAAATATTTGTCAGTTTTTAAGTGACCCAAACAACTTTGTCAGACCATATCAGCATTATCTGCATGTTTTGACATTACAGTGCTATTTGTTATTCTCAAGTGTGCTGACAATTTACTGGAGATTTTTATTGGTTTGAAAATTCTGTTCATGTTCTGCCAGAGGATGTACTAATCTAAAATACAATCTTTTTATCAAAAAACATTCAAACTTTTCAGACTTCCTGGTTAGTATAAATGTTGAGAAATCTGATAGGGTTTGGAGCTTGGATAGCCTTGGTTGTCATATTTTCTTTTAATACCCAGAATCTCAGCAATGAGAGAATGTTTTCAAGGATGATTTTGATCTTGAATATTCAAATGTAAGTCAGGTTGCCAAAATAAGTAGAATGTGACGTCTGCCTACATTTTCAGAGAAATGCTTGGCATTTACAATTTAGCCCTGAGATAGAAGATCCCTGGTCTCAAAGTTACTAAAAAGAAAAGATATTTCTTAGATAGTGATGTACTTTGTTGAGAGGATATAGAGGCAACTCTGAAAGAATTTCACTTCTAGAGATCAGTGAGGGTCTAATGAGAGAAAAATAATGAGTAGATTTAATAAACAGTTTAATAAAAATTTCATTTTATAGGTGTTCCTTTACCCAACCACTGGGATGAGCAAAATATGGTTATTTTTAGCTTAGTCCAAAGTTAAAACACTCTATTTTTTTAAACTGAAAAAAAAAATTAAATATATTAAATATAGTTGAATAGATTTGTTGGACTTCCTTGGGGAAAAAATGGTTTGATTATTTGGCAAAAAAGCATCACAGCAGAACTGTAAGAAAATAACATTTGTTACTTCTAGTGCTTTGGGTGTTCAGGCAGTTAGGAAACATCTTTGATGCATTTGTCTTGTAAGTAACTTAGGAGCATTTGTTAGCTTGGACGTGGTGCTGTGTTGTGATCAGCTCTGGGGTGGCTGATAGAGCAAGCCTCTCTAAGGGCACAGCCTTGTCATCTGCCTGCAGGAGGTTATATGGACATATGCTGGCTTGGTCCAAACAGCTTATTCTGTTTCATGCTAGCAGCCTGCCTGAAAGATATTCTTTGTCCTAAAATTGTGTTTCAAGTTCACTGGGATTCAATATTACCTCACAAGTGTAAGGCTGTTTCAGAAAAAGATGAGACTCTTGGATCCCCTAACATGTTGGATAATTTAACATCCAAGGAAGAAGTCTGCAAATTCTTAATCCATGAAATGGCCCTGCTTAACGCATCTCCTAATTTCTTAAGAAGAAAGCGAGTGCCTTCTCTCAGATGTTTACTGCCAACAAAATCATGGAATAAAAAATACTGTTCACAGTAAAAGCCAGGAGAAAATTTTGGGCCAAGGCTTTCCTTTAAGGAGGTCCTCTGCAATATCCACTATGTCTTGACCTGCTGATCTTTATAGCTTTGAGGAATTAATCCAGTGATAATATATTTATGTAGATAGGATATCTACCTGGGGTCTTATTGCCTGGTAACTCATGGTTATCTCCCTGTGTAGACTTTAGTGTATGTTGTTTTCTGTAGGCATCAGTGAGTGTGCTCTTCACTGCTGTCACCACAGGTAAGGTGGATGGGAAAGATCCCAGCTCTGATAGCAGACTTCCCTTTAGGCATTTTCCACATTGAATATAACCTTAATGATATGCTCCAGATGTATCAAACACAGAAATGGAATTTCTATGAAGCAAATATCATCTTAAGCAAGACTTTAACACGGCTGCCTGGGACTCCTTGCATCCTCCCAAGGCTACCTTATGCAATTTTGGGAACTTCCAGAAAATGCTTTCAGTTTATTTTAAAATAATTCTTAAATGTCTAATTTCGAATTAGGTGGTATCTATCTTAGAGCTTCTCATGGGGGCATGTGTGATATGGACAATAATTTGGAGTAGGAAAAGACATGCAATCCATCGAGTGGAGGTGCCAAATATCCACACCTGAGCGTAGTCTCTCCCTTTTCTGCCTTTTTGTCTATAGAGGGTGGTGGCTGAGCAGAATGACAGAAACATGACTTTGAAAGGTCATCTAGTTCCAACCACCCTACCATGAACAGGAACGCTTTCTGTTAGATCAGGCTGCTCAAAGCCCCATCCAACCTGGCCTTGAACACTTCCAAGGATGGGGCAACCACAGCCTCTGGGCAACCAGTTCCAGTGCCTCACCAACTTCTCAGTAAAGAATTTCCTCCTAATAGCTAATTAGGAAACCTACTTCTTCTCTCTTGTCATGCTTATCATTTGTATATATTGGTCTGAAACCAAATCCGAGCACTCCTGTGAATTAGTTGCTTGTTTGCAAATGACTTTGTGATGACTTTCTTACATTAAAAAGATAGCACCTCAGAAACCTTTTTAATCAACAGTGAGTTTACCTGATAGTAGCTAGTGTTACAAATGCATCACAAGGCCAGGGTTAGCTTTCAGTATGTATTGAAATAGCTGTAGCTGGTTAAGTTAAAACCACCTTACAGCTAAGTTCTGGTCTTCCTCCTTTGAAGGAAACTTTGAAGTGTGGTGTATTATTCCCCTCTGTCTTTTTGGCCATTTCTTGTTTTTTGTGGACTGTTTAGAGTTGTGTACTTTCATGCTCTTAAGTGTGTTTATTTCTTGTTTTTTTTTTTTAATGGATGCAAACCAAGGGGAAAAAGGAACCCCTGGCACCACCTAATTCTGCATCTGGAAAGAAAAATTAGGTTCCAAAAATAGTGACTTGAGTGAAACTCCATCTTTATGACTCTGTATTTCCTGGACCATTGTAAGCTTGTTTCACAGCCTTAACGTCAATTAAATGGATCTTGTTTGATATATAAGTTGTATTTTTAATAAAGGGGGAGTTATGGGAGGTCTTTAAAATATTACTTCGTACTCAGGAAGTGAAGTGTTTTGGCTTCATAATTAAATGCAATGTTTGGCTATTCATGTAACGAAAAGATGGCAGCTGCTATTTGTCAGAGAGTCAGAAAGGACTCAGAAGGAAAATGTTCAGTCCCCTAGAAACTGGTTAATCTGTGTATATCTTACCTCCTGGATACTGGCCCATTGTAATGGATCTGAAAGCTTGGGGCACTGTCCTAGGCCAGGTCTTCATCTATCACGCTGTGTTCTTTCCTATTCTGAATTGCACCCATGTCTTCTCCCCATAGTCCAAATCTCTGTAGAAGTTCAAGGATGCCAAGGAAATTGTATGGCTTGAGACGAAGAGAGTTTAATAAGTGAAGGGAGGACAAAAAAAGAATAAAAGGTGATGCAAAGGCAGTCACTCAGCACTGCTTAGTCAATGTCCAAGCAACAGTAAACATACTGAAGAGACAGTAGACATACTGAAGTTCTAAATGTACTGGGGTATTAGGAAGGATACATCACCTTCCTGGTAGTGTGCAAATGGGAGCTAAGATTAATCAGGCTGAGATACGGTGTTTGATGTAATTTAATATTTTGTTACTATTACTGTATGGTTAAGCTTTAGATTTTAGCTGTGTGGGACTTTGGAAGAAGGGTATTGGGACAGGATCCTACTGTCGAAGTCAAAAGGGTGAAATGGAGAGGGACTGGCTTTTAGACCATTCATTTAAAAAACAGATGTGATAGGTAGAAAGATGAATGTGTTTTGCTATTTGAGCTTGAGTCATTACAATATTTTGGGTACATTTCAGACTAGTTTCTTTGTGGTTGGCATTCATGCCATGGAGTATTTTCAGCTTTCATGAAAAGAGAACCTTGTTGATTAGCTGAAGTCGACTTCCTGTGGGCATCTGAGTTATGTTAGTGGGCCTCCTGAAGTGTTTGTTTTGCTTTTGTAAAACATAATTTAGGAGTGTCAATACTTAATGTCAGTGATTGAATTAAGAGACTGAATGCATGACTTGACATGTGTGATCTCTGTTGAAAAATCAAGATGATATTTTTGTATTTACTCATGTTTTTTTTTTTTTTTTTTCTTGGTAACCTGACTTTTAATATGGATATTTAAAAACACTTGCCAGTTTTCAGAGACTTTAAGAGAGTAGGGTACCTTATTTTTATTAAACTGTTGGTTTGCTCTGTAAAATAATTTGCAAAGTAAAATAACACAGTAATTTCTGCTTTGCTAAAATATTTTATCTTGGGATCTCAAAATGCTGATGAATAAAACCTCTTTTCACTTCTGCAAAGCACATGGTGTTATTCACATTTAATGTATGAAATGGAACCCAGATGTAATAACTTACAGTCCTGTGCCATAAGCAGCAAATTATCTCTCCCCTGTTTTTATGTGAATTGTCTTTGCTTTCCAGCTCTTCACTTTATGAGGCTTTTAAGTGCACAGTGTGGTGATTTACTATTGATCACTTTTCTAACGTTTTATTCTAAATGAACAGCCCTGCAGGTTATGAGTTGTGAAATGACAGAAAACAGGAGCTCCCCAAGTTCAAGCTATTTTAAAGTCGAAAGAATTACAATAAAGAAAATAATTAAATGAATGCTGTCAGAGGCCTGGTTTTACTGTTAATCTGTCACCAGCTCAACTCTTAAAATCTTTGTCTTGACAAATTTGTGGTTGCTCCCTTTAAAAAAAAAAAAAGTCAAACACAACTGTACTCTATCCCTTCTGAACTTGCAGCTAACATGAAGACCTGTCCTTTTTGGCTTTCTTTAATATCTCTTTTTTCAGTCGCAGCACCTGATGGTGTGGTCATTATGTCTCTAGTACCTTTGTAGCATTGTTTTGAAACTTCTGACTCCATAAGTTCAAATAGGCTCAGCACATCTGCGATGTCCTTTAGAGCTGTAAGTGGAAGACAAATATCTGTTACTGCAGTTGTTGTTCTTACTGTGTGCTAAAGTCATTTACAAAAAAGTGCAGCAGAGATCTTCTGTATTCCAGGAGATCTTCTTGTGGGAGAGTCTTTTATTGGTGACGCTGTGCTGAGTGTCTACTTGTCTCAAGTTGGGAGCAGAGGAAATGTTTTTGGAGATTGATCCTTGATCTGCAGAAAAAACACATGTATACACAGATACAATTTAATTATTTAATCTCTGTGTAGTGCCTTGCTTCTCTAATGATTCAGAATAAAAAATGGGTAGAATAAGGAAAACACATGCTTGCTTTTTTTTTCCCCTCCCCCCTTTCTCCTGTTCTTCATATAACTGAATGACTTCAAGTGCTGGTCAGGGAGTTTTTGCACAGTAAAGATGAGACAAGGGCAAAAAAGTAAGGAAGGAGCTGAAAAGCAAAACTTCTGGAAGGACAGCACTGGATAAGAGAGGGCACTTACTAGTGAATTTGTTCAAGAAGTCAGTCTATAAGCCAAGATTATCTTCAAGGTTTTCAAACTTGGTTGCTCTGAGAACCGCAGCTCCATGGTACTAAAATGAATGTGTTGTCAGGAGTTTCATGCATCCCCAAGTCTCACTGGTCTGAATAGTAGCCTGGAAGGTTAGGATTCTTACCTGAATACTCATGTGAGAATGCTGAGTTTTACATTTTCATGGTGGTGTCACTGTGACTGCTACAGAACTGTGTGCTATGTCTATGCCAGTATAACAGGATAATTTTGAAATAACGGGGAGGGAGTGAGCATTTGTTTACTAACTTTTAGTTACTAGCAGAAAATCCTCTATAATTTTTATTTCTCAAGAAGAGTTGGAAGAAGAGAAATGATATATTGGAGAAACTGGCAGTTTTCTGATGGAAACTATTTTAAATTTGTCTGGATGAGATCAGTTGATGGAGGTAAACAGTGCTACTAACATTGCATTAACAATCCTCTTGATTTTTGCTGATGCCTTTTCTAAAAAAAAAGTGTGCCAAAGTTACTTGGTGATGAAAATACTTTAAGAACATTGTCTGTATTTAAAGGAAGACCTTGCATTTTAAGTGGACTCTCTAACTACTCTTTCCTTTCTTGGCACATTGATAATACAGTGTGATGGTGACAGCAATGAGACTCTTTTGTAAATTATAAATTATGTAGCTGATTGTGTGTATATATTTCCTGGTTCTGAGTAAACCTGCCCATCAACAATTTACTCATGGAGGCTTTTCTCACCTAGGCAGTGTTCTTGGGCCTTATCTTCTTTGATTTGCATGGGTGACCTAAGGGCAGCCAATTCTTCACACTCACCAGCTTATCTTAACTTCCTTAATTCAGGATTCATATTCTAAGTCATGACTTTCTGCAGTATGCTCTAATTTGTTTGGTTAACAATCGATAACAATCTAAAACCTGTTCTATTTCTCCCCTTTGTTTTTAAAATCTCCAGTTGTTTCTTATACAAATGTCCTTATCTCTTCGAGGATTCCTTTTGGTTGTGTCAGAAGAAGAATTTAGATTTCCTTGTCTTGAGCTATGTGACTGTTCAAAGCCAACAGAGGCTTCATTTTCACTGCAGGTCATTTGGTCAGGCCTTTGGTATTTGATATCAAGGTTTGTCCCTCCTATCATGAACTATGCCAATCAAGCATGGGCAAAACATATGAGGCTCCTCCTTCTGGGGATCTTAAGTTGCAGGGATATGTTGTGTTTGTAAATTGCTGAGTCCCTGATGAGGAAAAGCTACTATAGAGATAAACTAATCTCTACAGCTTTTCACTTCTTTTATCCTAATAGGCATAAGGCACTACAAAACCTGAACTAAAGAGGATTGGATTGTAACAGTCCTGATGATTACAGCCAAGCTACGAATGCAGGTTTGGATTTAGCTCCAAGGAAATTGTGTGTCCTTACAGAAATAAAAATTTACCAAATTGTCAGTAAGCTTGGGTAAGATAAGAGCATGGCCAAGGAACAGGTATAGCCAATGTGCAAAACTCTCAGTGGTAGAGCATTTGAAATCTGAGTATGTCTGATGAACAACTTACTTTTGCTTTAAAGTAAACAATAGACAGTAAATTTAATAATGAATGCAATGTAGAAAGCAAACAATAACCCATAGTACACTCCCATGCACCCACCCTCTATCTAATTAATCTGAAACAACGAGGTGGAACTGATTGGATGAATGATTCAGACCTCAAACAAATGTACCTTCCTAAAAAGTTAAGAATTCTTCCAGGCAAGTTTGTTTCCCTTCCTGTTTTTGAAAGATGAGGTAGAGGTTGCAAACAATGAGGAATTCAAACACAAAGTTTAGCCTCTAAAATAATCAGCAGCAACTTGCTGAAATGGCAGCCTTTATGAAGGTGTTTTATGTACTATGACTATGCAGTGTGTTCCAGTAAGATCACAGTAATTTACTCAAGTTTTGCTGAAAGTATCTTAACTGTTCTCCATCCACCATAGGCACAGTTAGTTGGGACTAAATGAGGGGAAGTGTATTTCTCCTGAGATCAGGAGGCCTGAACTGCAGCTGTTGTCTGTGCTGTGTATGTGAGCAAAGCTACATAACCTCCACTGCCCTTGTGCTTACACATTTGTAAGTCAGAGGAGAGCAGTTTTCCTGCACTTCTTTTGATGGTTAGCTTTATTATTTACGCTTTTTTTTAGTACCAAATCCAATTGAAACAATTGGACTCTAAACAGGCTTCTGTCCTAAGAAACATACTTATAATGGGTAGCATATGGAAACACAACCTGTTAACAGCTGCAAATTTTGTTGATTAAACTAGGTGCAGACAAATTTATAAGAGAAACTGTTCTGTGAAAAATTCCAGTTCACTTACATACAAAGGTATCTTGACTATTTTCTTACCAGTTTCCACAGTTTCTTGCCAAGAATAATACAAAGTTTCTTGTGAAGTGTTGACACTGAAGGTTCTAAAAGCTAAATGTTTTACCAATTGTTTTGAGTAGTCTTGATTCTCTGTAAACAAACATGTCTGTCTATGCAGACACCTGGAGATATTCTTAGCTGTTGCACACCGCATTCTTTTCAAGCAAGCCTTCAGATCCTTGTGTGGCCACAGAAAAGTTTGTTTGCAACATCTGCTAAGATGCACTAAAAGGTAATGCAAATTACAGGACTCTGGTACCTAATTTTTGTTCCTCACAGAGTTTAGTGAAATGTAGGGATTGCCTTTGTAACTCGTTTTGATAGGAATACCATATAAGTCCTGACCAAGCAAGACTTTAAATTTTGAAAGTTTAAGGTATTTTATCTTACATTTTCAAAGGACATTGCAAGTAAATGTTCCTCTAAAAATCTGTTTGATATAAAAAAAGTAATATACAGCTAGGTAAGTAAAGCATGAAATGCATGCTTCGCTTACCTGGCTGTGTATTATTAATGCTTCAAAGATTACTTGAGTCAGTGGCAGACCCACCATTGATGAAATAGTTGGCAATGTCAGAAGATTTTGATCTCAGGTTAGCAGTGAGAACAAATGCAATATGAGGTGACAGTGTCATATGCAATGTTTAAAACAAGACCAACTTTTTCACTTTTATGATATACACAGAAGCTGAAAAAGTTTCATACTGTCAATTTACAGAAGTATGTAGTACTAATTAAGTAACTATGTCCATACGTATAAGGAACAAGCCTGTGGTGGAGCCAAGGTAATAAAATTTAGAGTTAAATGTCAAACAAATGTAGTTCTTACATAAATATTCTTTGTTGTGAATTATGGCTGAAATTTTTGTTATTTGGTGTGTATTACATGACGTATGCTTCACAAGGAACACATTATTTCTTTTTCTGTTTGTGTTTTTGTCTAATATGTTTCAGGAAAGATATGTGTATGCAGACATACACATATTTTCCCTTTTCTCCAAGACAGTTTCTTTAGGTAGCAAGAATTATTTTTTTTGGTTGGCTGATTGTTTTTTGTTTATTTGATTTTGAGTGGAGAATAATCTAACTGTTGCAAACTGTATTTGTTGAATAACAGATTTTTAAAGGAGAAAAATTAAATATTAGAGAGCATTGTGGATAAACTATGAAAAGAGCTTCCAGACTTAGAGGAATTCTGGCTGCTGGTTAAGAAATATTGAGTTTTTTGCCTGAAAGTCAGCTAATCATATCTAGACCATGAGCTCAAATGAATCAGAATAATGCATAAATATTAGTCATCTTACTATAACCCACATGAAAACAAATATAGAACTGTGTTTAAAAATATCAAGACAATATTGAGGGCAGTAGGACTGAAAGTCAAGAATTAGAGAGAATTGATTAATTTTTTCTACGCCATCTTTTCTCTGTTAGTATTATGAGAAAATCCGATGTCACTTCGTATTTTACGTGGAATCTCTGCCTCAGTCTGTTCAGGGACTAAGCCTGTTTGCAGCAAAGGAAACTGGTTTCAGATTATTGCATCGTTGTGTTGCAAAGGTTGATTTTTCCAAAGTAAGTAAGACCTAATCAAGACAGCTGAACTCTTTCCTAGAGGATCAGATATGCCCTTGGTAATAGAAAGTTAGCAAGGGGGGCTGATACCCTCTGTTGTCATCTTGTCACTGAGGTGGAATTTTCCTAAGTAGAAGCCTTGTGGCATAAAGTGGTCTTGTAATTCTGGCATATTATCAAAATTAAAAAAAAAAAAAAAAAAGGAAAGTAAGCTTTTGCCTTTCTGAAAATTTTATACATATTGTGAACTTCGTGGTAGAAGCTGGATAGAATTCCTATTTTTTAGGAGCCTCCCATTGCATTAAGTGTAATGCAGTGGTATTTTCTAGTAATGGTTACTGCCAGGATGAGGTTTGTAGGTAGAGTTATCAACTTGTATTAAGCCATCTAAGATGGACTAAGCACTGTAATGCTAGAGTCAGGAGAACTTGATTTCGATTAAAATGCCAGTGAAATGCAGCTTGAATTACTGTGCCTCTGCCTTCTGCAGCACATAGGGCAAACTGTATTTAGGACTGCAGAAGAAATTAATATGCTACTTACCATCCTTTCTGATTAGTCTTGTATTTTTCAGTTCTGTGCTGTGGCACTTGTGAAAGCTGGTGTCAAGACATATATGATTTTCTTGTACTTGAATCCTTAAAAGATTTTTAAAAACGCTCATGATTTCCCAAAGCTTGTGATGCTCTTCTATTTAGGAGGTAGAGGGAGATGTCATAAGGTGAATAGAAATTGGGAAATTGGAAAAGAGAGATGGAACAATTGTTTTGCCTCTAGAAAGAATGACTTGGAACTTTACATGTTTCTAGGCAAGAATTTTTCCTTTTGCAGGTTATGTCACAGGTTACCCATTACATCAGAGTGCAGAATAAAAAAAAAAAAAAAAAGAACATCCCACAATAGCTTTATTTTTAATTATCCACTGTTCACTTTCAGCTGGGGGGGAAATAATGGAGAGACTTCTCAAAACAGCTTTCTGATTAGATTTGGATTCTGTTACTTTGTTCTGGTTTGGAACACAGAAACTTTTAATTTGGCAAACAATTGTACAATAGGAATGAAATTGTTCAACAAGAAAAATAATCTATTTTGAGAACATCTCACCAGTCACATATGTAACTTAAAGCTGAGACTTAGAGTGTACATAACACAAGAATTTTGCTTCCTTAAATATGAGAATTAAAGTGCATAAGAAAATATATTTTGCAATATAAATTGATTTATTGAACACTTTTACAAATTACTTTTTTGCCCCTGGATGATAGTGAAATTAAAATAATGTAGGTTCTTCTTTGAAGTAAAACCAGGAAACACTTAGAAATTATGCTGCTGTCAACTTAAATTTATTTCTGAATTGTCTACATATTTTGATTACCCTGAACTCATCCTGATGTATCCTTCACTGCATGTTTTGGTACCTGAATTAGCCAAGGCCAAATGCAGCTGCAGCTTAACTCCAGTGCTTTCTTCAGGTTTGAAAACACTATTTTGGGGAGGACTCCTCAAGTTTTTTGCTCTGAATTGTTTTGCAGTATAAAAGAGGACACAGATGTACACATTCCAGATAATTCTGAGCCTTATATAGAACTTCACCAATCTGCCAAGTTTGAAAATAAAAATATATTGAGTGAGGTGTGTGCTTACTTCTGTCTATGCTTGTTCTTCTGGTTAACACTGCAAATCTTACATACTGTGGCATGCACACATGATTCAAGTAATTGCTCTGAATTTCTCTCTTCTTTCCTCTTTCTTTGGGAATCTGAGGATCCAGGACAGGAGATGTGATAGAGTATTTTGTAATGGTTTGCTATCTTGAGATGCCAGTGGCATGCAGACTGTATATGCATGTTTTAGTGTAGTGGAAATAGATTTGACTTTGAATAGTGATGGTAGGCCTATAGGGATGGATCTGATAGATCTTGTACACATCATTTACATACTGGATGACTGGAAATTTGCTCTGTTTGGAGATGTCATTTATCACAGAGTTGCCCACACAGCTTGTTCTGATTTTTTTCTTTCCACGTTAGGTTGGTACAAATAAGACAAGGACCATACAAAAGCAGCTTTCTAGGACCATCTGGAATCTGGCTACTCCCAGCTGCTGCAGGTCAGAGACTAGCTGGTCTAGTGCTGGCAGGTTTAATGTAATGTAGTGGTCTAAGAGGAAATCATTGCTTTTGTCTGATCTTCCTGTACTTGTTTCACAAGCTTTCATATACCACTCGCTAATCAAGAACGCGGCTAAGTGCTAAGAGAAAGGAAGTAGTCCAGCTGCTATTGCATTAATCAGAGTGCACTAGGAATTTATAATCAGCTGTACAAAAAGATTTCACAATAAAACCAATCAGTGTAGTGTCACAGGAAGTGGAATTGTGTGCCATCTGTATTCTTATTTCCCTCTGAGTGCATCGTGTAGCATCATTTTGTTAGATCTGTTTGATCATCTTTGCACTACAGCAGTGTGAGCTACATGGAGGGAAGTCCACCCGAGACTGCAGGTGCTGGGATGTGCTGCCTTTTGTCCATCAATTTTAAATACTTGCTGGAGCAGTTTATTTTGATCCTGTTGATCTAACAGTCTGTTTCTGTAGAACACTCAGCAATTTATCTACTCCTCTTCTTCTCCAGTCTGCTTTATCACATCAGGAGGTCACTTGTACACAGTCTTTTTGTTTGCCTTTTAATAAGTTGCACTCCTTGGCCCCTCCCTATATCATTGGTCCAGAGGAGAAATGCCAAGCAATGGAAGATCATTTTTTGCTCAAAATGAAGAAAAACTTAATGTTCTGTATTACAGCAAAGGGAAAATTTGCATATTTTTCCTCTTTGTGCACCTATGTTCTATATTGTCTGAATTAACCAAGTCTAAAATTACCAGGCCACCAAAGGGAGTTCTAATTACTTTGTTTATTGCATCCTAATTATTGTGTTTGTTATCATTTTAGATCCTCAGGGTATAATAGGGTTGGGTAGGACAATATATGTGGATCTTTTATTTTGGTGATTTTGTTGTGCCAGGCAGTCAGGGAATTGAAAGATTTTAACTTTGGAAACTGAAAGCAGTTAAAATGTGCGTTAGTCCTCTGACAGAAGGCCCTTCTATTTCTCGCTGACTTGTTAATAAAATTTAGGTTTGGAATTTTGCTAGCTAGGAAAACACCATTAATTTGATGACAATACTTAAGCATGGATTCGGGCTTTTGATTTTTGGTTTATTGTTTTGTTTGTTTGCATTTTTTGGGGGGGGTTGTTTGGTTTCCGTGTTGGTTTTTTGATTCTATCTGTCTCTTTCCGTTCTTAGGCATTTTTTCAGATACTTTCTCAAGATTCTACAGCTAATTGCTAATCTGTGTCTATTCCTTAACATCTACTTTATATAATTTGGAATATGAATTAGGTGATATTACTTATGATCATGTGCATTTTGACCTGTAGTGGAGTCTTTACTAAAGTTCACAGCTTTCAGTTTTTTCTTTTTGAAATTAAAGTATGGTCTTAATACCAGTTAATAATTTCAAATACCATTTATGACTTCTTTTTACTATTACTTTTCATCTTGACCTTAGTCCTGCTTATGTTCATGGAGCTATTGTAATTCGATAATATATATTATAATTTTATTTCTTCTGAACAATTACACTTTTTAAACCAACCAATCTCATTTTTTGGAAGGTGAATCATACAGCAATGTTCTGTGTCATCCATCAATCTGTAAGGTTTTGAATTCACTAGATATACTTCTTAATACAGCTGCTTGTCTCCATGGGGACAGTGTTCAAGGCTGTGCTCTGATCCTTGATGGTGTTTATGGTCTGTGCTTTGAAGTTATACTCTTAGAGAAAATTAAGGAGAAACATTTGTGTGTTTCAAACCTTATTTACAATGTTGTGGTTTTTTACTTACATGTATTTTTTCCAGTTGGTCTAATTGCTCTTCTAAGAAACATTTCAGATTGTAGCTCAGTCTCATAACTTCATATCGAAACAGCTTTTGGTTCTTCATTTGAAGCGTTTAGAAAAAACATAGTTGTGTTTTCTAGGTGAATGTTAACACTCTGCAGGTTAATAAAAGCTTCAATTGTTTCAGCTTTTGTTCTCCATACCCTTTGTCAGTCTTCATCAGTTTGCTCTGTGGTAGGGTTTTTCACTTGCAGAATTGTCTTTCAGGTTGTACAGAAACTTTTAAGAGAAGGTACAGCAGAGATTTTATACTGCTTCAGAACCTCCATATGTATTTGGATTTGCTCAATTCTTGCAAATGATTTCAGCCTAATTTTGATAGACTTTGAAGGGACTGGCCTGTTGCAGTCACCTTGTCTGTGTCCTCAAGAAAAAAACTCTTTCATAATTGTATCTGTAAAAAAGGCAATGAATCAGTTGGTGCCCACTTGTGTATCCCTGCTTGTGACAAGTATTATAATACTTGTGTAAAGTGAAGGCTAAAGTTTTTGGGGTTTTATGGCAAAAGCTTTTCTTTGGTAATTTCTATATCTCAGTCTCGAAATCAGTTATCTGGAGGTTTTTTGATCTATCTTTGTCCTTGCACACTCTGTATTTTTCTTCTTTATTTTCTTTTAGTTCTGTTTTTCACTTAGATATGTGCTTATATTTTATTTGCACATAGGCCATTCATAAATACTTGATACTTTGTGAATTGTGAGGTGTATTCATGAAAAGGGTTTCTTTTTTCTCATTTTTAAATATGTATATCATAATGTATAAATCTGCTTTTTGTAATGTAAATGTGAAACACATTGTTCTTTCATGGTGCCCTGTATCTTTGCTTGAATTCTGGATGCTTTCTATATTTATATTGGGTATGCCTTGGTGGGTTTTTTTTTTTTGTCCTTGGTTTTTAAACTTTATTCCTCTTTATTCCTTCTGTGTTTATTCTTTTCTGTGTTTATTTTACTTAACTGTGCTGGTATTCAATATTTGCTCTCTTCTTGGGGCTTTTCGTGTTTGCATTTATGTGTGCCCTGCTGGTGCATTGCTGACTATTTGTTCACATATCTTTTTCTTAGTATTCAATTAATAGTATAGTCAGATTCACTGGCATCTGATTCATAACTAGAATGTACTTCAAGAAATTTCATTTTTTTTCTTTTTGAATTCAAAGTTCTCCTCTTTTCACCCCAGTAACATGGAATACACTGTACTTGCATTGGATTTATGCACCACCTAGCACTTACTGCAGGGCAGATTTTTTTATTTGCCCTAGTTTTACTTGTGTCTGTGAAACCTACTTTAAATTGTCCATGTTACAGTTTACTTAAGCTGTCCTAAAGTTAGTGTCAGTAATTGTGGAAAATTATGCAAAATGCACTGCTGATTTTTTTTATAATCTGTAAACCAGACCAGTCTATGGTCTTGGTTTTATTATCCTAGCAAGTTCTTCCTGTTTTCAATTTTTGTATGATAAACCATCCTCTTAATACAAAACTTTGTGCCAATATCATTAGTTGATAATTGGCATAACTGCATTAATGCTTAAGATAGAATGGTGTTTCGTACTTCAAGAACATTTAAAAATTGAATCCAAATATGCTGAATAAGAAGGAAATTTGGAAGGAAACTCCTAGCAGAGCAAGGCTGAATACTAGTATTTGGCCTGTCTTGAGAAGATAGTTTAAGTAGAATTTGTCTGGTTTCTTAGCCCATTGCCACTTGTCTAAGGATGTAATTCAGACTGTAAATACAAGTTATAAATATAAGTTATTATATTACAAATTTCTTTACTCTCACAGTATTGGCTGTAACGATTGACAGATATCTAGGTTCTCGGATGATGTGCAGTGTTTTGTCTTATATTGTAAATGAGACAATACACACAGCTGTGCAAATTCAGTTTCTTAAAATTTATTTTCAGACATTCAGACTGGAGAAATGATGTGATTGTGCATAATCCTTTAACATTAATATCCTTGTCTGATGGAAACAGGTTTCCATTTTAAAGTGCTTGTGCATGTGCCATATACCTTTTAAAAGCACCTGATTTATGAGTGTCAAAAATATGTTTTGGTTTTCAAACAGAACAGCTGAAAGCTAGGCTGACACAATCAACCATCTTGACACCTCCCTTGGAAAACAGCTTAGTGAGCACAACTTGCAATAATCTATGGTTGATTGTTTTTTTTTTGAATTCAAAATAATTAGTAGTCAGTAGTATGTAGGCATTAGTCTTCTCCCTCATTCCTTTTATATTACACTCTTTTAGAAACAATCTACTGAGCTGAGTATAAAAAAGTGAATTGGTGTGGCAAGGTAAAAGGTTCTGTAGATCTCATACATACTTTAATATACTTAAATCTGATAAATATATTCATGTATATTTATGCAAATTAAATGATATGTGGCATTCTAAGTTACCTGGACATGATTTTGTTGTTCGAACCCATGGCTAGTGAATTATACAGTAAGGTAAAAACAATAGCTCTGAGTTAAATTTTATTCAGTCTGTCTTCTTTGTTACTCTATCTCCTTCATTAATGTACATAAGCAGTGATACTCTTTAGAGGTCAGTGTTCCATAAAACCTTAAAGGCATTTAAGTCTAGTCCGTTTTTAAAGAATGGGAGTCATTCAGATTTAATTTTTAATCGTCTACGGTTGCATACATGGGCCTGTGGAGATTTGCTCTGATGGGAGCACTGCTCTACTTTTATGAATTCAGTAAACATTTTTATAAGCATGACTTCGTTCTGCTCTTGGGGAAACTCAGATTTATCAGTGTGGATCTATTGAGGAAGGTGAGCAAAGGTCCTCTGGGTGTGCCAAGTCAGCAGTCTGTGCATGTTGGGGGGAAGAAATGCATGAAAGAGACTGCAAGTTTAGCAAGTCAGAACATTTTCACTATTTCCATATTTATCAAACATGTCAAGGAATGTGATCACAAGGCCTTCCAGGGATTAACTGCTCTAGTATTTTGATTTTTAAAACTTTTTTTAAAACTGTGACAAAAGCCAAGTTTGCAATGTGCAGCAATGTTTTTGTATCTATGAATGTGAAGAATGCCTGGCTAAGCTTTGAGATCTCTTCTGAATGGCAGGCCTAGTTCTCTGGATGTGTATTCACATCCTGCAGCTGATGGGGACATAGGCTTTTGGAGATGTGTAGTGTTTTGGCACATTTCCCCTGACCAAAAGCCTGGAATGAATTTTCTCTAGAGTGTGTAAATATTCTTCTGTAGATCAACTCATCATTAATAATTGCAAACACACGTGGGCTCTGAGCAGGGAAGACAATCTCTTTAGGCTTGCAAATGTTATCAAAGCGTTTTGAATACAATGACTTAGCAATGAGCACAAGATTTTGAAAATTGGAACAGACACACTCTCTTCCTACCAATACTGAGATAACCAGAAAAAGAGAACAAGACCTGAAGGAACCCAACCACATAAGAGAGACACCTGTAGACAGAGGTCTGTCTGCAAAATGGGTTTGATTTCATGACTAGCTTACTGAAACCTGACTCTAGGAATTATTCAGCACATTGATCTATCCCATTTAGTGGTGCTGTGTACTTTTTTTGTATGAATGGAATGATGGTAAGTGAATTGAAAATTGTATCTTGACTGTCTGAGTGTGAAAGATATAGGTAAGCATTGGAATGGGTGGAAATGTTTTCGGTATCTTTGGTATTTTTTTATTTCCAGGAGTTACATTCGCCAAACTTGATAGTTTATTCCTGTAGCCAAAGGCCTCACATGCATGTGTATGCATGTGCTTGTGAGTGGGCATGCAAAATTACCTTTGAACTTCTGGCCAGTTTCAGCCGGATTTGTCAGAAGAGTTGGAAAAAAAAGTTCCTACAAATATGGTGAAAGTAGGCGACCAGCATAAGAAGGTGACATAAACTGTATGTGTCTGTATCCATGAGAGAACATTCAACAGGTCCTCAAAACTCTTAACCTATTGCATATGAATGAGAAAAATAGTGTGAGTGTAGTAATAGCGTGTTCTGGCTCTAAAACCTTTGGGAAAACAGTTATGAGTTCTGTCTGAAGACCTGATTTTATGCTTCAGGAAAAAACCTGTGGAATAACTGGAGCCTTTGTAATTAATGTAGGAACATTGATCAAATATATAAAGGCTCCTTTTGATGTTCGTGAGTATAGGAAATGATTGCATCTTGTTTTTATTCACAGTGGTTAAAAACTCAGTCGTATTTTTTTACCATAGGCTTATTGTGATGGAATATTTAACGTTTTTTTTCTTGTCATCTTTTTCTTGTTATTTTGGCATTTTGAAGGGTACGTTTTTTTCTTCAAACAGTTGCATTTATACATTTATGTGTTCCAGCTGGTAGTTCATGGGCTAAATTCATGAGAAATTTTCTATCCTGCTGTCTTTTTCTTGAGGAAGAAAGGAGCTCCTATGAAGGCTGTATTTGCATCCCATGCTGATTCCTGCACGTGGGCAGCAGTTGCAGCCTGAGTCACCTGAATGTCTGTGTAAGAACAAGGTGCAGGTGGACCTTCTGCTTGTGCATTTGGTTTTGTTCTTTCAGCTGCTTGCTTTGCAGCAAGGTTGGGCAAGCTTAACCAGAGAAAGAAGGATTTTGTGCTTAAATCTTTGTCTAGAAAGCTGAATAAAATGTGTGTACATTGAGTGTTAAAATACTGTTTGGTCACTTCGCAAAAAGCAGTTTTAGTGTTTTTGTGGGTTTTTTGTTTTTTTTTTTTTTTTTGCTTGTTTGTTTTGGGGTTTTTTCCGGTGTTAAAAGAACAAATTTGGTCAATATTGGCCATCATTCAGACTATTAATGAAATCATCAAATATGATTTAATATTTATTAATGTCCAGAAGGTGCTAATGTAGGTTTCCATATTAAGGTATGAAAGAGAATTTAAGCATATTATAGATTGTTCTAGCTTGGCACATTGCCAATAGCATTGATTTTTTTTTTTTTTTTTTAGAAGACAAAAACTAGCTCTGATACAGTACTGGCAAAGTATTTTAGCATCTCCAGAACCCTACTATATATGCTACTTGCTGAGACATCTTTAGTATATACAGGGCATAAGGATGAAAGAAATATTTGCTACTAAATTCTGCTAGAGAAATGAAAACAGTAATAATGCTATTTCTCTCTAGCATCTTTTGAATCTGAAGAATTCAAGGCACTTTAATTCCACTTAATTAAGCTTTAAAGTGTACCTTTGTTATAGATTGATTATATTCCTTCAGTTACAGATGGGAGAAGTATAACTCAGTCCAGTAGAAAACGTTGCAAGGTAAGCTCTTGGGAATAGCCAGAAATAAACCCCCACTTTTCTCCTTTAGACTTAGATCCAGCAAGTGCTTCTGCAGGTGTTCAAATTTCTGCACTGCTCTCATGTTTAGTCCTAAATACCTGAATGAATACTGGTACATGTGGGAACAACAGTTAAGAGTCTTGCATGTTTCAATCTGGGAAATGTAAAATCCCAAAGGTATTTGAGGCTGGTCTTGGGCTTTGCATTCTAAAATATATTAATAAATCTATTTGCCCAGAGTAGTGACTTTTAAATGTCCCTTGATCAGCCAGAGGAAAGCACTGTATTTTGTTGCAGCTCTGAGAGTTGGAGACTAGACATGATGTCTCGATAAATGTCCTTGTGCATTAATTTTATAAGTATAATATAAATGTTCCATAAATACTGAAGGCTATTTGGAAACTGTGGAATACCATGAGGCTAATTTCCCAAACTGCATCGCTACTTATTTTAATACAGCTCCTCCAGTCAATTTAATTTCTGCCATGTGTTTACCTTGCCCCAGTAGCCTTAACATACATTTTCAGACAGCTGAGAAGCATGAGCAGTGTGGTTTGCTGGCTTTGTGTCTCTTTCAGCCCTTCCTGGGTCACTGTTGAGCTGCTGCCTGATGTGTTTGAGAGCCACAGGAAGGCTGTCGTCACAAGCTTGCATTTGCTCTGTGAGTTTGTTTTAATATCTGGCTTTGCCATTCTGTGTTGCACTGTAAAATGTGATTGTGAAGAAAAAGACAAGGGGCTGCTGATGTTCCAAAATATTTTGGTGGCAGTAATAACCCAGCTGAGACAGGGTACCTGTCAGAGACAGGGCAGCTTGAAGTCACAACAGAGGAACAAAGCTGTTGAAAAATCATTTTAAAAATGAGAAAAATGTAATTGGTCATCTTCCACCCAGTCCACTTGTCAAAAAAATGCCAGCTGTTTTGAACACAGTGGGCTGTTTATATTTTAACTGTAGCTGATGTTAAATTAGTGAAATAATAACTAAAGCATAGTTTATGTGTCAGGGAAGTGCTCTGCAGGGAATGTACTTTTTAAATTCCTGAATACAAATGCAGAAACAGATACATAATGATCTTTTCTATGGTTTTTTTTTCAGTTGCAGAGAAGTATAGTCTTAAAAAATAATTACATTGTTGTATGAGAGAGAGAGGAAAAACTTTTTTGAAAAATATTTTAAAGATTGCAAAATTATATGGTGTAATTATTTAACCATTGTCTATTTGATGATTGTAATATAAGTAGTTTATTCCCAGTTGAGCTAATAATTAAAAATGTAGCAAAGCAGATTACTTTTGTTTGGTATTGCAGCAGGGAAGAATATATGTTCTCTTGTGCTTGGCCCAGGCAAAAGGGTGCTATAGTCACAAAGGAAATAAATAATGCAGAATCGCCAGCAAACTGTTCCATGATTGACTTTATTAAGCTCTAAGAGGCACAACAGTTTAAATAGGAGCAGCATTTTCTTTACATTGTCACTTGGTGAGAAAACAGGGATGTAGCTGAAATGAGGGAATGAGAAACATGGAGTCTAGCAGGGGAGGGGAAAACGATGTATTTTCCACTTGGGTTGTATCCAACAGCAAAAAATAATATAATTTCTATTTTCGTCTCTGTGTAAAGTGGTGGGAATCATAAGTAACAGAAGTATGGACAAGTACAGGGTAGGAAGATGCCAAGATGGTGAGCTGGTTTGACCGTGTTTGTGGTCACTTGTGCAATCAAGACAGTCACAGGTTCCCCTGCCTCACCTCCTTCACATGCTGACAGAGCCACATTTCTCTGTTATTTCGCAGTCCTGTTAGCAGCAGCCACCTCCCTGATGCCATGGGAGATCATCTTCCAGGAAGTTGACAGCAGATGTGTTTATCAGCAGCAACAAAGGACTAGAGTAATTGAAGGAAGATTTTTTTTTTCTTTTCTTTTGCCTGAAGGAGTGCATGAAGTATTGAGATGGGACCTCCTATAGAGAAAACTGTAAACTGGGATTTTGATTTTGTTACGATGTTTTAAAAGTTGCACAGTTTTCTTACTTAAAATAGTGTGTTTTGTGCTGTTTAAAATTATGTATGTGTTTGAAAATAATTTGGCTTTAAAGAAAATGTCCTGCCAAGTAGACTGACCCTATGTAGTTTTGTATTTAAATTTCTTTACTCCGGTGGTATGTAGAATGGTAGAATGTGAATAAGGCTGAGAACTCCTTAGTTCTATACTACATACTTACTATGTGTGTATGCATGCACAAGATGAGGTGCCTTGGGCTGCAGAATGTTTACAGTCAAAGTGAACACTGAAATCTGGGCTTGTTTGGAAATCCCAGCTCATACAGAGAAGGAATAAATTCTTGGTTAAAAATAGTCAGGATTAGAACATAGAAAACCTTACAGATGGGTATATGTATTTTGGGACATGTACTCTTTGATTTCTTTAACCACAGATTCACATGCTGAATTGATGACTCTGTAACTGTTTCCCACATCATTTCTTAGGGTTTTGGTTGCTATGGAGCCAGCTGTTGGAGAGACAGGACCCTAGACCTGGTTGGAGAGAGCAGTAGGGTTTAGTGAGCATCTCTCCCATTCGGGTTGGAATCCTTCCTTGGGGTTGGTGCATGGCTGGGGCTGGCAGGTGTGACCTCCATAGTGCTCCAGCCAGCCCACTCTGCCCAGTTTACTTCAGCCTGTCTCACCCAACCCCTGCCCCAAGGTTAAGCTTTTTGTCTGTTCTGAGGCTCCTATTAATGTTTCACAAATTTTCCAAAAGTCAGTGTAGGGCTTCTACATGAAATACTAAGACACAGTTACTAAAGCTTTCTAGAACCTTTTGATCAATCTTAAGATTAGCTTTAGATTCCTAGGCCAGGGTTGTTTGTTTTTTTTCAGACAGACACATACCTGTGCTGGAAATGCTTAATGTGATACAGATGAGAGTTTAAAAATAAATCTCTTGGTTTTCATTTGAGGGAAACCCAACTGGGAAGAAAGTTTCATTGCATGCTGAGCAATTGCAAAAAGACCTTTAGAATATTAGCCTTATCTATACATGTTTCACATACTGCTTCATTATCATTGCATCCCAATGGGTCTTTCTATTTGTGACTCCCAGAGTTGGAATTTCTAGGGATGAGGCAGTAGCTATCAAAAATACAGTAAGAGCTAATTATTGTGAAATAGGTATTTTATTGGCACAGATGACAGGAGTTGAGAAATACACACTATCTTTCATCTGTGCATTTCTAATCACTTTCAAGATGAGCTAATTAGGCTTCCTAAATAATTAGATGTAACTTATAAATAAATAATGGAAAGTGACTTGCCTGGTATCACATAGTAAATCAAAAGGTACCTAAAATGAAGCCTGAGCCCTAGTTCCACATTTCCTGCCATCAGCATACAGTTGGTCTGTAGTGACACTGCATCTAATTAAGATACATTTGCAGAAGACTGTAAAAAGTTGAGGACTTGAATTTTCAGATCTCTCTTGCAGCTCGTACTTCGTTGTGCAGTATTTCACAGGGTTGCTGTGGAAGAGGAGCAGAGCTCCTTTGCTGAATCAAGAAATGCTTATTTGAGAAGGCAGGCTATGGTGAAAGGATGGGGAAGAGCTGTATATTCCTGTAACCAGGTGGAAGTTTGACATTGTTGACTTGAGTCCTGCTTGGAGAACAGTCTCTAGATTAAAAAAAAACAGTAGTTTGATGTTCCCCTAACTCAAAGGATTGCTTTACCTGAGGCACTGCATGCGCACATGTGCGTGAATGGTTTTTGTTGGTTCTTTGTTTGGGGTGGTTTTGTTTGGTGGTGATATTTTCCTTTTTTTATAACTGGAGATCTCGTTGATCCTGAAATTTTAGTGTTTTTTTTTCCCTGATAATTTCTTTATCTTTGTGAAAGAATGGACTGGCATTTTGTCTGTAGAGTCAATGCTTTTGGTTGCTTTGAATTGTCTTACGAACTCAAATCCGTTATTCCTGGAGTAATGATGTTACTGATAATTTTGTCTCTGCTAAAGAATGGCATACTCTTTTGGAACTGAATGCATGTAATAGATGAGCTATGCAGGGCTCCAGTGCTTTATGTGTAATGAATTAGTGTGCCTGTGGCTCTTACCTCTGAACTTCCAGAGTGAAAAGTGTGCTGCTGACCATGCAAAACTCACCGCGGTGCTGGAGTGTGTAAGGACACTCAGGAGCAGTAGGTGTTGCTTCGAGTATCTTTGCTTATGTTTGAAATGAACCTTTGAAGTTTGGGGAGACCATTCAGGAAACTGAGGACACTTCTGAGATCTGCCTTATGGAAAGGCAGAATTCATGTTTTTATGTTACACGAATCACAAAAAAAAAAAATTAAGATGGCATTTTTCATATAACAAAACTAAGAAAATATAAAGGTGTTAGTGAGGATAATATTTTTGTATAAGTCTAAGTTCATTATGGTAGGAATAATGATACGAATTCTAAATAACAGTATACCTTTCTGGTATTTTTTTTTTTTTTAAGTTCCCTTGATAAGAACATGCAAAAGACTCTTTCAAATCTCACTACATCATTGAGAACTTTTTTTAATTAATGGGACTTACGTGTTTGCATACATAAGCATAAACGTTACTTGGCAAGAATTACTTCTTACCACATTGTTTTTAAGGTACATGTAGAGAGGCAAATAAATTTCTCATGGGAAAAGTAATGTTAATGAAAGTATGCAGCCAATCAAGGAATTAATTTAAATAACGTGTTGTTAACCAAACTGAGTAGTGAGGCAAAGTGAGCCATGATGAACAATGATTAATTTATCTTGAAGACAAATTCATCATAAGTGAATGGCAGACACTGCAAGAAAAATGGCACTCAATAGCTACATTTTTGCTAGTTGACTACCAAGCAGTTCTTCTGTGTCCTGTGCATTTTCTGTATGGCAACATTATGACTTTACAGTTTGTGTCTTACGTAGAAAAGTCTAAATAGCAGTTGTATTAGAGAGAGGTCATTATTGAATTCACATTTTGTAATGCACCCAGATTCTAATACATTTCTGTAAAATTATACCATATTCTGAAAGGTTCTACCATCTTCACTGGTGCTACTTGTAGAAAAAAATATAGTGCATAACATGTGGAAGGATAGCAGATGGTAAATATGTGGGATTCTTCTAACACTGACTGAACAAAATAACTGCAAGAATCTCTACCTGAGTTTCCAATATTGGATGGGATCCTTTTAGGAAACAAAATACATTGATAACTTAATAACTCATTATGAAAGTTCCATTTTGTTCTCTGGTATTCATGAGAGATTAAAGATCAGGTTTGAGGACAGGCAAGCAGACTTAGCATTTTGTTGCTGCTGGGAGCAGTCCTTCATCTTTTTCCTCCCTTGCTTGTTCTGATGTTCATCTGAACCCTTGGTGAGTTGATTGAAGTTATCAACTTGCAGAAGGCTTGTTCTGGATAAATTGGCTTCTGTCAGTGAATGGGCTTACTGAAGGATTACATGAATCATAGCTCTTACAAGGAAATATCAGGAATGTGTGACTGGAAAGGGGGATGCTAAGAGGAGCAGGGAGTATGGGACTTCTGTCCTGCAGCAGTTGATCTCTCACATCAACTCAGCTGGGTTCCTCTTACTGCACCTTATCATCTGACTGCTTTAAATTGCTCTAGCTTTGAGAATGTCAGTCTGTAAAATAATCAATATCTTCAGAGAGGTGGGGCTACCTGGGAAGAGTAATGATCAGAGAATATTTCAGTCCTACTAATAATTAATTACTATGTACACTGGGAATACAGACTTTCTACTGGTATGGTGAATGACAGACTTTTTGAAAGTTGTGATGGTAAACACGAAAAAGCTTTTACTTTGAAAGTATTTATATATTAAATATATTAAAGTATTAAATACTTTATGTATTTCCATATATATATCTATAACTTTTTTATTTCTCATTTACCAGTATTCTATCATTCTATGAAATTAATTCAATTATTTCAGTCAGAGATACTGTGGATGTTGTGTTGCAGCAGAAACACTGTGTATGTACAGGGGCACTGGCCCTTGCAGAGTCATTCATGCCCCAGTTCTTCCAGGACTGGGATCAATAGCAGAGTTCTGCTACATGTGCTGTTACTGTACCAAATAAGTATGTGAAGCCTGTTTCCTTAGGCAATCCAGAGTTCTTTAATCATCTGCAGGCGCAGAATTTTTATGTTTTTAGAAAAAAAACCATGTATTTAGACTCATTTACAATATACCTTTGGGTACGTTGCATTCATCCTTAAGCACTTGAGCTGGAAGTAAGCCTCAGAGGCTTGCTGTTCCTGAGGATGTCTGAATGCTGGAAGAGGACTGGAGCTCGTGCTGACAAAGCTTAGGTTTTTTTTTTTTTTTTTTTTTTTTTTTTTTTTTTTTGTTTTGTTTTGTTTTGTTTTGTTTTGTTTTGTTTGTGTGTGTGTTTTGTTTTTGTTTTTTTTTTCTTGTTTTTCAAAGGCAGGATACAAAAGTATCAAGAGAGCTACTGACCTTCTAATTGTCTTTGGACAGACCTGATGTATATTTCCATTTTAAAGTTGCAAAAATGCCTTTGTTGACTATCTTAAACCAGGTTTTAAGATATTCCTCCACCTTTATAGTTCAAGTGCTATGCCTGTATTGTACTGGATTGTAGCCTGGTGCTGTGGATTGTGGTCTTGCTGCTGAGACCCTGTGTTTTCATTATCACAGTACTGCTTTTCTTGTATGTCCAAGTATAGAGGACATCCACACTTCAGTTATGGGATTCTCAGTAAGCATTTATACAGATGACAAGGCATTCTAAATAATCTTTTGAGATAAGTATTTAAACTTGACAGTTTTTATGTGGTTATAAACATAAGCTTATGGAATAAGCCTTTGTGTCTGACTTCCAGCAAAAGCTTTTTTTAAAGAGCTCACAGAAGTAACAGGTTTGTTCAAGTACCTCAGAACACGATCAGCAATGGGCAATGTAGTGTTAATTGTGCATGTCAGCAGTGCAATGTGACCTCTTCCTTCATACCCAGTTAGGCATGATTCTTCCTTGCTTCTTATTGGAGAAACTGTGGATTGTAGTTTGCTAAAGCTTTTCTTTAAGACTGTTCATGTTTCCTGCCTATACATGTTCCACAAACAAACACCCTGTGAAGTCTGTCTCAGTTTCTTAAATCTTTGATTAGAGGCAGGTTCAGATATTGTCTCAGAACAACAGTTTAGTGGGAATTTCACAGATAATAGCTCTATTGACCTAAAGTCGAGGTAGCTTTGTGGTGATAGTCTAAGAGTAGGAATCACAAGGTCAGAAATCTATTCCTGCCTTTGTCCTAGACTTAGTTCTTAATACAGACAAGTTGCAGCAGTCCTTGCTGTGAAATAGGGATTTTACCTGTCTACTTAAAAACTGTAAGTTTGCTACCCTCTCTAAAGAAAGAATTTTATAAAAAAACTGCAAAGTGCCATTTCAACTCTGTTCACATTTCATTTGAACTCTGGGTTTTTGCTGTGAAGGAAAATGAGTATTTGTTTTATTGTCTCAGACCCCTTTGTACTCCAAAGTACTGCAGCTGGAAAAAGACTTTCCATATCCAAAGTTTCCAATTTTCTTTCTTCTTTCTCACATGCTTTCAGAGTGGTCTGATGTTGCTGCATCTGTGTTAGTCAGTTATGTCAATAAACTGTTTGCTGGTACTTTTGAATTTTTCTTAATATAAATTTTTTTTCCCGCGTATTATGTGCCTTAATTTCTTCAGAGTTGAGCCTTGGCTGCTCTGTGTGTGCAGCATCAGAAATCATGGGGGCAACTAAAACTAAGAACCATTCGACTAATGCATCTGTCTTTTTGTTGTTCCTTATTAAAATATGAAAATGGGAGAGATAGATGTTGGTGTCACTTTTGTCCTTGTTTTTCTCCTCCGTGACGACCTTTGAACTTTACAGATTGGAATGTTTTGATTACTTTATATCATTTTTGCTGTTGGTGTAAAAATTTTGAAGCCACCATGTACTTTTAATTGTTATAATTCCTTGTTTTGCCTTTTATAAACTTTCCAACCCAACCTCTCTTTCAGTTTGCTTCAGTGGAGCTTTGCTTTTCTCTCTGTATCAGGAAAGTCAGGAAGGGACGACAAGAAGTCCTGGAGTGTTGACAATATGGAAGTGTTGGTTGTACCTTTGATGTCTCTCAAAACATGGAAGGCACAGTGCTGTTCACAGCTCATCTTTTGTAACTCATTAGCATCTTTTTGGACAAGGTTGCTCCTCTGAGGTTAGGGGGAAGGGTGAGGGAGGAGGAGGACCCCCGTTTAGTCTTGTGTGTTTTGTTTTAGCCTTCTGTATTTATAATGGCCTGGCTTGAATGTGAGCACCTTCCTGTGGGTGCCACTACCTATTTTTACCAGACGTCCTTCCTTGCATTGAAGGCTTAAAACGTCATACTTGGAGATTACCAGATAAAGCAATTAACAAGGCTTCAAACAGCCTCTTGGTGGAACAAATATGTTTGGGCACCTTTACGCAGTGTTAGTAAATTGCTGGAAGTTTGCTCCTTATGTTTTATTTTTCCTTCTTCCTTTGGACATCTTGATAAGTTACCTGTTTCTGGAGTAACAGACATTAGCAAATTGCATAAATATAAAAAATACCAGTTGTTCCTTTTTTGTAGCTTGGGTTGCCTGGTAGGAGTTTAAAATAACAATCATCCATCCAGGATTGTTTTTCTGGTTCAAATGGCAACTGTTTGAAACATCTGCTGACCAGTAGTGTGTGGGTAACACACTGTATTAGGTGTGTGTAACCACATTTGCAGGGCTTGTGTGAGTTGTAGCTGAGGCTGTGTGTTTTAGTTACTGGTTTCTTACAACAGGCCATGCTGCTAGTATGTGCTCAAAAACTATGTTTTTGGCTGATGTTTCTCAACCTGAAAGTGTGTAGTTTGGCTAAAGGAGATATTGTTTCCTTCAACATTTGTACAGCATATAGGTATGGGAAGAGCAGTGAACTGTGCTGGAAGCAGCCTGTCCTATAATGTATTCTTTTTTGAGCTAAGCTTGTTGCTGTTGATCTTACAAAGCATTCCTAGATCTTGGCTGGGTCTGCATTTAGAAATGGGTGTCAGCATAAGTTAAAACCAGATTTTGAACATGCTCCTAACAGCCTTGTTTATCCTTACTTGTTTCCTACCTCCTTTGTTGGTATGTAGTATAAATCACTCTAACTTGCTTGAAGGAAATGGAGCGATGCTGAGTAACAACTGCTAAGGAGTGAAAAATCTAATAAAATTTCACAAAACTTTTAGATGTGAAGAGACAAATATAAATACTGGCAGTTATGAGGAACTTTGTACACATCAGTGATGTAAAACGAAATAATACAGATTAATGAAATAGTACAGAAATAATACTTTTGCTTCCCTCTTTCAGTGGTTTTAAGAATTCATCATAACTTAGCAAAAGACGATTTCTGTTTTCCATCTAAGTCCGGATCTTACGGTTAAAATGAGTTGGATTCAGAGGAAGAACAGGATTCATGGGGAGGGTGGGTTTCAGCTGCCCTTATGCTGCCAAGGCCTATTCTGGGGTTACTGCAGCTTTCCTAGGCCTCTAGCCAAAAGGTGATTGTGATGCTCAGAAATCATCTTCCCTCTTCGCTGACATCGCACTTCTCCTCCCTTCAACTTCCTCTTGAGTATCAGAAGACAGCACCCTAGAGCAGTTGGAACTAGGCTAGATCCTTAGGACAGTCTACGCAGTGGCAAGGGTCTGAAAACTGAGGTTCTCAAGTTGTGTCTTCCTTGTGGTTTAGTCATTATTCAAATTACATTGAAGTTTATATCCTTTTAGTTTTCCTATCCTCAACTATGAAATGGTAATATTGATAACACTCAATTCTTAAGTGCGTGGTAGTAGAAAGGTAGTAATTCCGAAGGTAGGAGTGTTTGTAACAATCCTGTATTTCTTAGGAATACCCAAAATTTTAAAAAAACCTCACCATGATTGTTATTATTCTTGGAATTTTATTTTTTTTTTCTGAATGGGAAAACATTCTTGGGAGATCTCCATGAATTCACATGTTTGTCTTGAGACATTTGACAGCAATGCCAACTAACACTGGAGCTATTGTTAGAAGGTAACCCGATACTGTTATTGTTCCACTTAAATGGAGTTGTGTGAGTCGATGCCAGCTCTCCCATTGAGGGAACTCAATCAACTGGAAGAGTTTTTGGTTTCCTGCATTATTAGCTGCGAAACTAATGAGAAGAACTCATTTAATCCAAATATGACAGCTTACTTAACAAGCATCTGAAGGAATGAAGCGTAAATGAATTGTCCTTTGTGAGGGAGATACCTAGAGTATAAGTCACAAGTGAGAAACAGTTTTCGAGCTTGTAGGTTTTATATACATACAAAAAAGCCTATTTCCTTCAAAAGATGATTATATTAATGTAGTGTGAGGCACTACAACATTTCACTTAGAATATTAATAGAGAGGAAGAGCAGTTAGTTTGGTTCAACTGCATTTCATGGAATTCAAAAGGAGTTTTATTCTGTTTCAGAAACTTTTCACTGTTCCTTTTACCAGATCTTTTATTCATGTGTACGCCAGATAGATGCCAAATTACTTAATTCACTCACAAAATCAGGAATATTAGCTACTGCAATTGCCTTGAGTGGCAAAATACCTTGACATGGAACTGCTTTTCAAAATTTGGGTTTCTTAGAACTTATAACAAAATAGAACTGTTAGTTGGATTTGTGTCATTCAGTTACTTTAATAGAGTTTAATTTTTGGGCCAGAGGCTTAAAGCAAAATGATAAAGGAAGTGGTGTTAAGTAAAACTTGGAGATGTGGGGATCACTACCTTACATTTAGGTTGTAGAAATTCCCATAGAGAGACCAGTTTGTAGCTCTTGAAGATTCATTGCTGCTGGGTAACATTAAGCACTCCTCTCTCATACAAGCACAATTTTTAGACATGTTTCTGTTTACCTCTATGGCACATGTGACATATTTTCCACTAAAGGCAATATTTATGTAGAATCAAGAGTGTTTAAAAAACCCCGATACTTTGTACAGTATTTTCTTTTCAGCCTAATTAGATGTAATATGAAACTTTGTATCCTAAAGTACGGGGCAGAGCTTCTTGTAAACAAACAGCTTCGTAAACAAACAGAGCTTTGTGATACATTGGCATGAAAAATATTATGGAATTAAAGGTAGTGTTGTTTGGTTTAGATTGCTAAAAAACAGGTGCTTGGCTGATGTTGAATACAGCTGTAAGTAAATTTCAGTACTTTTCATGAATGCTAACTAGATATAGTGTAGAAAATGCAACAAAGCATATGAATTTTATAATCTAAGTTTGTTGGTTTTTTTGTAGCAGCATTCACTTGACTGTAGGAAATTTCCTGAGGATTAAGGACCAGATGATGTTAACTGACTGCTCTCAGTCAGTCCCTAATCTTCAGGGACTTGTTTTCAGTATTTATGCCTAATTTCCTAGCATGCAGTGAATTTGTATTTGCTGTATTTATTGTAGGTATTTTATTTATTAGATAGATTACAGACTCACAGAATACTCTGGAGTTGGAAGAGAGCCCCAAGGATCATCGAGTCCAGCTCCTGGCCCTGCACAGGACACCCCAAGAGTCACCCCCTGTACCTGAGAGCATTGACCAAACACTGCTTGTGCTCTGTCAGATTTAGTGCTGTGACCATGACTGCCCTGGGGAGCCTGTTCAGTGCCCAGCCGCCCTCTGGGTGAAGAACCTTTTCCTCATTTCCAACCTAAACCTTCCCTGGTTCTGCTTCATGCCACTCCCTTGGGTCCTGTTGCTGGTCCAGTTGCTGGTCACCACAAAGAAGAAATCACTGTTTTTAGATGTTGTGTAGAGGGAGGAGGATGGATGCAATCTTGGCAAAGTTTTTGTGAGTGTCTCCAAACATCTGTGCTCCAATATTAGCAGTAAATAAACAAACTTTTTGTGTACTTGGCCCCCATAATAATTAGGAATTGCATGTTGTGGTTGGCTGTATTTCTCTGCAGGTATAACGTGGCTTACATAGGGAAAGCAGTTCCTGCTTGTGACTATAGTAATTTATCATATAAAAATAGTAAAAATTTATCATGTATTTCTGAAAATGTTACACACAGATTTCACTGGGTGCTGTTTCCTGCTGCTGGCACTCACCCAAACCTGTGTCAAATCAGAATGAGCTAGGCAAGGCTTTCAGACTACCTGGTCCATCATATGCTCATTGGACAGCCAGTTCATTAAAACTGGGGTATGTGTTCCATTAAAATTGAGACAAGTCCCAGAAATACAAGCCAATGATGTCAGCTGAATGAGTTCACTCAATTTTTAGTTGGTATTTTTAAGATCAAAAAGTGTAGAAATTCCAGTATTTCTTGCCAGGTCCCATTTAAAGGGCAGCTTCTATTTCTGTATGAATGGAATTCTGGTAGATCAGCTGTCTTTATTAGTAGACAGTGGGAGCTTTGAACCATATTCCTTTGATAAACTGGTTGGAAGGAAGGAATTTCACTCAAGGGAAACTTGGTTTTATGGTGTCTTTATAATCCTGACTGTAGTCATCCTTAAAACACATAATTACATCATTGTGTTCCCAAGTGTGCTAGGTGTTTTGAAGTCTGTACTATGAAAAGTAACTCAGACATGTGAAAGGAAGAGGAAGTATGTAGCAAGTGTGATCATAGTAGTTAAGTAGGTAATGGCTTGAGGTGAAGTGACTTTTATGGTTTTCTTGGGTTTGGGTTTTTGTTTTGCTTTTTGGGGTGTTTTGGTTTTCTTGTTTTTTCTTTTGGTATATAAAAATGGCCAGATTTGGGACAAACTTCAGGCTTGTTAGAGAAAAAAGATTTTTTTAATGGGGCTAAGAGAAGAAGAAGGGAGTTTGAGGGGAGAGGTGTGTGTGAATGGCTGAGTCTGTAAGGAGGTCTGGCAGAGGAAATGTGCTTGGCTGGTTTGTCATTGCCTTCCCTCCCTTTTCCTCTTCCTTTTCTAGTCAGCAGTTATTTTCCTTCTGTCTTGCTGGTCCCTCACAGCACCTGGAAAGATGCTGGTAAATAGACAGAGAGCTGCCTACTTTATCTCTGGCACTTGTCTTTAGCACCGAGCTTTTCTGGGCTCCCAGTAAGGATGCTGTTGCTGTCCAAGCAAGAACCATGGCATGTCAGGCTCCAGAGCTGTCATGGAAGATTCCTAGCAGAAGGGGAGTGCAGGGGAGGGTGTGAATCTTTTCAAGATTTCGGGCTCCAGAAGCTCCATGTTTTATGGAATTAGTGCTTCCAATTTTTTTCCTCTTTCCTTTATGGGCAGCATTTGCAAGTGATTTAACATGTTTGGAAGTATTTAATTTTTCAGACAAAACAGGAACTGTTTTACCTCTAGATGATATCTCTGTTGTCATCAGAGACAAGCTTCATTGCTGGTCTAAGCAGGTGCAACTGTATTGACTTGAGAGAAGTTGCACACATATTTGCCAGAGGTGAATATCTCCTGTTTCCACCCACATAACAGTTGGGTAAATAATGATGCACACAGTTCTCATAAGGGGATTATAGCAAAGCCACAATGGAGTTCATTCAGTTTTGATAGAATCAAGTGACTTCACTTTATAGGCTGATAATGTGATTTACTACCATACCAAGGATTCAGGTCTGAACCAGATAAAACTCGTTTCACTCGTGCACACAAAGCATTTAACTGAGTTTGAGATACGTGTTTTCTGTTGGCTCATTTATGAGTTATTTGTTGCAGGCATGTTTAGGATCAAGCATCCAAGTTCCTCTTATGTCTAAAAGGGACTAAAGTAAGAGATGTGATGCAGCAGTTTTTACTGGCATGGGATATATACAGAGGTGAAAATAAAATAATAAACTTTTCTGCAAGCATGTCTTCAGTCATATTGGTGTGTTTATTTGGGACTCAGTATGAGGGGGTAGGCAGGGGGGCTTGTCTTTCCCAGGCTCTGTACACACTTCATTAAGGTTACTTTATTTATATTACAAGGTCAACTCTTGGTGATCTTGGTGCACAGGCCTCTGACTTAAACAGAAATTCCCTTGATTGTTAGTGAGACTTTTTCCCCCCTCCTAAGTTACTCTCTGACGTCTGGCGTGATTGAAAACAGGCAGAAACTGGCACAGACCAATATTATGTCATCCTTTGCTTATATTTCCTACCCACTCATTCTTTATTTTAATGTTATATGAGGTCTTCAGCAGAGTGTGACATATTGTTATAATTACATCATTTGGAAACGTGTTTATCCCCAAGAGTTGTAATTTGATTTAGGAACTGTTTTCCCTGTTTTCAGTGTGTTATTCATAGCATAGCATGACCATCAGACTTCTGCAGCAGGACTTGACACACCACTTTAAATATTTGCAAACCATAACACAAGAGTCCATTGATGCATGTGGGGAGGAAAAAGGAAGGGAACATGATTTAAGATTTGATAAAATTCTTGCAGGTTGAATAAACTCTAATAATATTGTGGTAGTTTCTATGTAAAGTATTCATTCATTCATTCATTCCTGTCTCTTTGCCATACAAACAAATGCATTTTTGTGAGTGTTTTTATGTGTTTCTGTAGGGTGCTTGTAATGGAACCACGTCTGGCCCTTGGCCTTGTATAATGAGAAGCAATAGCTCTTGGGGTATGTTTGTTAAGAAAATTGCTGTGACTTTTAACCATGCCTTTTGATGCCTGTAGAAAAACTTAGTTAGAACACAGAAGCCAAGAAAACTTCAGAATAGTGTTCAAAAACATGCCAGGTGTGCTCTATGAATTAAACAGCTGTGTAAATGTGGGAAACTGTCATTTTTATGCTGATAAGAAGTGGGATTCCACAATGTTCGTCAGGCATGGAAGAGCTGCCTTCAGAAATGTGAATTTTAAACTTGGTCCATGTTTCTGAGGTTGCTGTTGCACAAAATGTATGTGTCATAACAATATATCAAAAGGCCCAGAAAAAAGTATGAGTTGTGCATTTAGATCTCCTCCTGCAGCATTGTTTTACTGTCTCTGGTGATCCTTAAGGATCATTAGACTGTTCGCTTTTAAACTTCCTGCTTAATAAATATTGTTGGGTTTTATATTGATTCATATGGATTGAGAGAGAGAGAACATGAAAACAAATGAATTAAGGCCCACTAATCTCATATTTTGTAACTACTGTGGGGTTACTCATGTGAAAGGAACTTTGTAGGGCTGTATCAGGGATTGTGTTGTTTTGTACTGTATTATTAGAGCATTACATATATATTTCACTTATGTTTTCCTTCAAGGAGGAAACATTTACCACATATTTATCAAGTCTTAAAGTTCATGCTTGGAAATAGAGTAGGGCTTAACTTTTCCCACGCTTGATTCTAAACTGAGCCAGAATACATTTGTCTCAGTACTGAGCCTAGACAGATCAGATGGTGACTCCTGACTTCTCCATTTTCAAAGGTACATGGCCTGATGCAAAGGTGGGCTCTGCAGAATGTTCATAAAACACAGATGTCCCGCAGGGGAAGTTTTGGCTTCTCTGCTGGCCTGACTTTGCTATCAACCTGTGCAACTATCAGTGACAGTTTGTGTCTTACACAAAACGTTCAAAGTTTGTGTCTTCTTCTTCTTTAAGTCTAAGAATAAAAGTTGTTGCTTTATGCAAAATGCAGTATTATGACGACTATTTGCTGCTTTTGTCAGGTAGTCCTCAAGGAACAATGGTGTTTATTTGGGTCTAAAGAATGGGCCTCTCAGAGCAAAGGAAAGGTCACATTCAGGACTAGATCTGTATTTCCTCTCCTGAGTGCTAATGTTAGTTGAGAACTTGGGGTGTTGAAGGGAATGCAGCTGGTTTGACATACTTACACCATCCTTCCCAGCTCCCTTTCTGCCTTGTGGTCGGGGTTGGAGACTTTCAGCAGACAGTGCTCTTGTAGTCTAGCTGAAACTCATGAGCATGAGTTGCATGCACCTTGCAGAGCTTCAACTCAATAATTTCAATTCCTCTTCCAGTCTTTTAAGCAATTTAAAATTGTATAAAGGTCTAGGGTATTTTTTTTTTTATTTTGCTTAGCAGACGCTTTAAATTTGCTTGGTCATCTGAGTTTCTGAGTTCTTCTCTTCATCAGCTCAGGCAGACATGGAAATTCCTCTTACAGTCTGTCCAACTCCTTTTAACCGGATATGGTTTTGCCACTGGCTTTGTGTTTTGTCTAAGCATAGGAAACAAATTCAGGGACTTATACGGTTTCGTTTTTTGGTTTTACTCTTGCTTACACTGCTTTTGTGGTGGATTTCAAAATTTTGCTAGAGTTACTTGTTAATGAGATTTCCAAGTCATAAACCTGTTTCATTGAATAACTTCATGCTGTATCTGCATAGAGAAACACCCCCCCAAATTCTGTTTTTCTTCTGTCAGAGCCTTGTAGTCCAGGTGCATGTTTATGGATGGGCTTTGCTTTTGTGTTTCTTGGAAAATGTACGAAAGGTGTTAGGGTAATAATTTTCTCTGTATTGTACTGTTTGCTTCTAGGCACTCGGTTTCTGCAAAAAATCCTTTTTGCCCTATACTCTTAAGGTTCTCCTATGGCCTTTGTTCTTCATTGTCAGTTCAAACTGCTGCTGTAAATCATCTCTCTCTTTTAAACTTGCTTTTTTAGTTTTCATTGGGAGATTGATGTGAAGAAGGTGACTGGTTTCAGATTATTACTTGACATTCTTGCATGAAATCCTGATTCTAAAGCCAGAGAAAATTAGTTCTTTACACTCATTCTCACAGGGAAAACTTGGAATGTTTTCAGTGTTGCATAACAATGAAGTGCAGCACAGCTGTTGGAGGAGAGCTGGCTGGAGGCTGGCATTAATAATTCTGGTATTATGCTGGGCAGGAACAAGTGTGATGCTTAATCAAGAAATCTGTTTTGACACTGTGGAGTAACATCAGTGGATATGAATTTTAAAGAGAAACTGTTCAAGTTAGATGTAGGTATTTGAAGTAATTTCTTTTTTTAATGGCAAAAAATTAAACTGAAAACAGCAGTGTCATTGAAATGAACAGAACCCAACTATATTTGGTTTTCTATGTTAAAAAGAAACCTTTTTGTAAACATTGCATCCCTCAAACTAATAAACAGTTTGGGTTTTTTCCGCTCTTTGTAACCTCACCTGTTTTAAAAGGAGGCATATTCAGGATTAGTGTAATGACCTTTTAAGTACTCTGATGTTTAAAAAAGATACCTCAGTGTACTGGTTATTTGAATAACGGCTGACTGCAACATGAAAACTATTGTAGCTCATGTCCTGGACCTTACATTCTTCCCAAAAGTTTTGTTTACATGCATAAAATGCTTTCTTTGAGGTTTTTTTTAATCTTGGGTAAAATGGGACACTGGTGTCCTCTTAAAAAAAACACTCTATTGCATACCTATTATATAAATAGCTAAATGCATTTTGTAATACAGTAATGCTTTTGCTCTAAAGTCATCAAACTTCTATTTCTTTTTTCCATATCAATGGGAAATTAATTCTGCTGAGGTCTTAACTGTCAAAAATGTGGTTTATTTAAAAATATTATTTCAAAATTATTTTTCTTAATTATTTATGAAGTGGTGATTTATATTAATGTATAGAATTTGTTATTGTCACCTCATTTCTGCTGTGCTTACTCATTATATTTAAAAATTTAAAATTACTTGCTGGGGTTGTTTAGTGGATGTCATGGTCAGAGTGGGTCAGCAAACTATATTTTTTGGTGTATTTTTTTTCTTGTCTCTGTTTTCTGGAGTTAGTCATGTTTATATGTTGTAAAGTTGTGGCAAGTAATGCCAGCTGACATGGTTACAGGAGAAGATTACAAAGAATGTGAAGAAATGTTCAAGTCAGAGTGAGGTGCAGATCTTTCTTCCTCCTTTTGAGGAAAATGCTGGTACACTTTTTCAATAGTCAGTTTGTATGTACTGACCAAATAAATATTTTGTGAAACAGTTCACTTCGATAAATTTGGATTATTTTTGATCTCCCAAGTCTAGTTGATAAATCCATATCTCTGAGCAGGAAGACTACATGAAATTAATAAACTGTTTTATTTCTTAAAAGTGTTTTAAAGTAAATCTTTATATTTGTCTGTCTCAGACCTATTTATTATGTTTTGCATCAAGGCAGTTTATTAGGTAGAAAAATGGGGGGCAAGTTAGCTGCTTTCTGTTCTTAAGTTACTTGAAAAAACCTCTAGTTTCTAAAGGTGAAATAACCAGCCACTAGAAACTGAATTTCACTGCCTTTCAAAATGAAGCCTAACGTTCCCTTTAGCTTTCAGATGAAAGAACACTTTTCATGTACATACCTACTTCACATTGAAGTGTTCTGGTATTTGTAGAGGGGTTTTTTTGAGGACAGTATTTCAAAAACACTGAGGAAGAGCAAAACATTAATGTTGTTCCTCAGATGTTTACCTAATAGAAGAATGCACTGAACTAACAAATATTGAAGAGGAATATGTCCAAAACCCTAAGCTTTTCAGCCTTGTGTTTATTGTCATCCTCAGGCTCTTGGCTAATTTCTAGTTGTGTGTAATGTCTCAAACCCAGGGCTCTAATTCAGAGGTAATTATCATATGATCAAGCTGTAGTTGTTATTTTAGTGCAGATTTGGGAAATTAAAGCTGACAGATGTTTTCCAGCTGCATTTCAGCTGCACTCCATTAAAAAGAAAACAGAACAGTGAAACAGCAGCTTTACAGTTTTTTCCATCATTGCTGAGCTTGGTGAAGTTGCCTTATCTGGTTGCCCTGTGAGATATTTGCCATGTATTGTTGGAGCCTAAGTAAATAAAACAGGAAAAGAAGGTTCAGTAAATAGAAAGATTGAAAGTAGTAGACTGAACACACAAACATATGTTTGTGCACTTGGCTCTGCTGAATATTTTAGAGCTCAGCTATTAATTCTTGCCAGAATTCTGCATAGGGTGGATCAGTACTAGAGAGGTCAGTTCCCTTAAGTAAAACAAATTCAGGATACATTCAGTAACTTCCCTGTCACTTCTTATTAAAAGCTCTCATATATCCGATATATGGAAAACAATTAAAAGAGTTTTAATAGGCTGTTTTTTTTGTAAAAGAACACTATAGTTTAGGTCATTAATTGCTAAAGCCAGAAACCCTGGAGCAAAACTGAAAATTAGAACTATAACTGGTTGCTTTGTAGAAATGCAAAATGTACAGGCTCTGCAGGTGAAAGCTGAGGTACACTGACAATCTGGGCTTCCATTCCAAAATTGAACTTTAGCTTCCCTTTGGAAGTATTTGATTATCATAGGGGTGATATTTTTCAAAAGCTGCCAACTGATTCAAGAGCTACTGATGTTAAGGCAATATCCTGTAGTATATAATTATTTTGATGCAAAGTTTTCTAATATTCTCTGATTTATTTTGCTGAATTTTTATTTAGGTTCTTAGATATCTCTCAGCATTTGTTTGTGTTTTAACTGAAAAACTGAATAACTGAGGTTATGTCCTCTCAGTCCACCACTCCAGTCTGAATTCATGCACATGGTACAGTTGAAATCTCTGTTTCTTTGATACCTGCTTGAAAATTTTGTGGTTTGCGTATTTGAGAGAAAAGCATCAGATGTTTGTTTTCAGAGTTACAAGTTGAAGTACTTGTGAGGTGATGCTAAAAAAACTGCTGCTACTCAATTTTCTCTCCAGCACAAAAAGAATCTGTTTTCTAGAAAAAATAAAGATGCCATTCCTTTGAGCAGCAAGCAGTCCAGAAAAAAAAAAAAAGCACAGTGGAATCAGCTTTGGAAAAATGGCTGATGAATGACTGTGCATCTTTTTTTCTTCTTGGTATCCTGTAATTTATCTTCAAAATTGCAGAATACTGATGAATGACTCAGTTAAAGAGAGAATAAATCTTCTCATCATCTTCTAGTGCCATCTTTAGCTGCTGTGCTGCTGCAAGGTCTGAATGCAGGACTTTAAAGAAAGCCAGGAGCAGTGGCATGAGGTTAGGGAACACATGGACCACATTGATAGGAAGCATATAATTGACACCTGAGCAACTTTGAGTGGGGTTGATGAATATTGACCATAAGCAGTATGTACATTAATAAAATGACTGCGGCTCTTGGCAACTGAATAGCTGCCTCTGTGTCTTTTTTTGCTGGAGCTTGCAAGATGCATATACAGGGATGCTAATGAGTGGGGAAAGAAAGGGATATAGCTTCAGTTGGCCTTTTCATTTCCTTGTTCAGCAATCCTAACTTATGCCCATTTACACAGAAAAATGTGGCATGTTTCAAACTTGAATGCTTAAATGAAAAAAAAAATTAATAAAGCAAAACCACTTTTCACAGAATTTAAACTGGCTGGTGCCGCAGCACACAAAGCTCCTTTTTTTGGGGAATTGCTGCATATTTTCATATCTTGTAGCTAGAATTGTTACAATGAATCTTAAAGAACTCACAATTGTCTTTTCTTCATTTAAGGGCTAGAGTTCTTCTTTAGTGTGTTTCATATTAAATAAGTTGTAACTATTTCTCTGATCAACATATCTAGTCATGTTAGAGAAGTGATCCCATTTTCTGAGTTAGACAAGTCAATTACAAATCTTTCTCATGCTCATCCTTTCCTGCCTAAAAGATGAATTATTTATTGTAGACATCATTCTGAAATCTAGTTTGTTTATTTCAACAAAGACAGATTTAGTTCTGTGTTTACAAATATTTCACTTGGGGGATTTATTTATTTATATGTTATAGTAACAGCTGTTGTACTGCAAGAGAACAGCAGTGGTTTGTGTCTGGGAGCAGTGCCATGCCTGTTTTTCTGAAAAACTGGCTTTTGAACATCATTCAGTGAGGGGATAGAAAGTTAATGATAAGAATATTGATGGAGGGATTGTGCCCATCAAACTGAAGAACTAAAGAGCATGCACATGGCTTTCTCTGTTGAGTGTACAAATATCAACAGGATAAAGTTGGCACTTCCATACAAATGTGAAAGCATAGAACTTTGGTGGTGGGAAAAGGCTATAAGACTTCAATCAGTTCTACATTTTACCTTTCCCAGTCAGACCAAGACAACTCCCAGTGTGCTGCAAATAAAAATGCCAAATCAGACCTTTATGCAGATTACAATGGACTCTTATGTAACTTCGTAGCCATTTTAGGAAGCTTTCAGCAAAGGACAAATTTCAGAAGTGAAACAGAATGGTTGTAGTTGAAAGGGTAGAGCCAGTGCATTTGGGGTGGAGGCAGAATGCATACTTGGATGGAAGACACCCTCCATGCTATGGAAAAATACCAAGAGGGATAGCTACAGATTTCATAAGGTAATTGGATGCTTGTGGCCTAGATATAACTTTCAAAAGTGATTCAGGTCAGAAACTCCAAATCTTTTAAGTCAGTGAGATGTTGCAAATCAAATACCTTGGCCACTTCTTAAGAGAGCTGAATTCTTCAGCCATTTATGGCCTTGTGTGGCTGAGTAGGGCAACATCAATCTGTAACCTCCAGGAAGTCTGTACAGAAAAGCCTGGCAACTTAGGCTAAGTCTTTCAAGTACAGAATCCATTATAACAGTCCATTAATGACAAACTAATACTGGAGTTTTCAACCTTCTGACTGAAGTTTATAGTCAATGGATGTTTCTTTGAACCTTTCGTCATCTACAGCGGTTTCTCCTTTTGAAGGCTCATACATATTTCATGGTAGGTTAGCTGAAAAGCAGGAGCAGCCTGTCTGACCTGAAAGAACACTTGTTGTGTTGGGATTTTAATGAATACATTGCAGAACATTCTCCAGCTGTTGCCCTTGAGAGGAAAATTACCAGAGTCTGTTGAGCAGGCAGAATTATTTTTAAAACCTCCAAACTCTGTTCTCTGATACCAAGCAGATAAGTTTATCTGTGAAGCTTAATAGAAACAATTGCATTATGACAAAGGTGGAAAATTCATTAAAGTGTTCTTAGCTCAGATGTGACAGGACAGCTTTTGTGGAGGAGGATACAGTTTCTTGTGACTTTATTGCAGTTCATCAGGATTTTGCTGCAGCTTGGGAGAAGTATGTGATGATCAAGTCAGTCAATGAAAATGCTGACAATATTTTTGTCTGCCCATTGGCTACTGCAGCACCTTTGTGAGTAAAATCTCTGATGCACAATCAAAGGAAATATTCACGTAATCTTGTCAACATAACTTTATCCTATGTTTTTGTCTTGCTGTGTGTTGTCTGTATGCTCACTTCTTACATTTTATTTCTGATTAGACTGTAAACTGAGTATAGGTGACTCATTGTAGATGACTCCTTGTTTATATAGATTTTTATGTAACAGAAAAAAGAGGTCTTATTCCTTGTCAAATCCTTTTACTCATGTGCAGTGAGATATTGCATTCTGCTTTTCAGATCACCTAAATTCCAAGAGGGTTTTCAATCTTATCTGAACATAGGCCTCCAAATCTGTTCTTTGGTATCAGCATATGTAACAGATGGAGTGTGAGATTCTACCTTCAAAAGTCAAAACGTCAGCCAGGAAAACAGTTCTTTAAAAGATTGGTCCTTCTTATCACATGACAAGCTAGCTCTTTTATTTATTTGTTCTGTGAAATAGAAGCCCAAAGATAGGGATAGCTTTACATTTTGAATGAATGAGCCCTCACCTCAAAAGAAAATAAAGTTTAAGAGATTAAGATAGGCAAAGTGGAAAAATGGCAAAACCACATGTACTGAGTAACTGCCTAATAGAATTAAAGTGGCTGGTTTTGCTCATAAAAGACTTTGTCACACTGGAGTTTTTACCAGGATTTAGTTGATGTTCCTGCTGTTGTTGGAGACTTAAGATGATATCTCAGCTCTCTGTTTGCATAGATTAATTCTTCAGTGCCAATTCAGTCTAAAAGATAATTAAAATATTTATGTGTGGGTGAGTGGACATTGATTGCTACTGAAGATTATTTGGTGTTGGCAGTGTTAGGCAATTTTTAAAGTTGACACTGTCTAACTTCCAAAGTTGTCAAAGAACTTTGACAACTAGAGTGATTTTAGTACAGTGCTGTGTGACTGAGGCTAGAGTTTAGGAATATTTAAGCCTTGTGTTCAGAACTGGCATGTAATACACTGTTCTATAGAAAATGTGTATATGAGCATAGGGCTTAATAGCATGAGATAATCCATGACTGGGTTTAAAAGTAGAGATGGACTTAGCAAACTTTTGAAGCCAGAAAACAAGAAAGCAGACTAGGGTATAGATGGACACTGGAGTATTTTTTCAGGCCATGCATTTAGGAAAAGTGATTCTTGAGTCCTGTTTAACAGACCTTGGAAGAAGAAGGGTTCAGAAGACAGAAATAGGTACAGATACTGCTCTGCCTGCTGTAGACTTTTCCATAGCTTATATGTTCTATTTTTCCACAGCTGTTTAAAAAAGAAGCCCCTAAATAACTATTTGTGAATGCTTTGGGTAGTGGATCAGATAAAACGAGCTGCTTTTAAAATTTGTTATGAAGCTTTGTTAAATCTTGAATTTAACAAGATTAAATTCATACTCCCATGATGGGAGCAGTGGATAAACAATTAAAGAAAAGCATCTTAAGTTCTGAGTCTTTCTTAGCTTAATCTGAAGTTACGTTACACTGGTGGGAGATGTTTACCACCACACCCCAGGTGGGGAAAAAGATGGTTTTGTCATATAGCATTCAGGTTTGTTTAAGTTGCAAAGATTGCACAATGTCAACTTTTTGTCCTACTGAGAAGTGCCGAGAAGGGAAACTGGAGTGGTTTCACTAGAGGTCTTCCAGCATCTTTTTACTTTAAAGCTCTAAGGAAGGACTCTACAAGAATGGTTACTGAAGTTTGATGAACTGAATACCAAAAGCTCTTCCTAAGAAGCAGATTGGATTTCTACAAGGTTGGGGCAGTTGTACATCAATGCTTTGAGGTGATTCAGAGCAGCAGATTCCCCCGGCTGCTGCTCCTTTACGTAGTCCATGAAGAGCTCTCCATTTGCCTGCTTTTCCAAGGCATTGAATCGGAAAGGACTCTAGATCTCCTGTTTTTATGCTTTTTGAAAGTGTTATTGAAAAGGTTTGTATATAAGCTGCTGTTATCCAGATTACATCCAGTGAAGCATTTTAGCTTTGCTCAGTCACTGTGTTTGTCTTATCTTCCATTTATTTCCGTGAGATCTTCATGCCATGGGCAGGCTTGCTGCATGTTTAGCTGTACCAGTGCAAGAAATTACCCCTGGAGTTGTTTGTTGTTATCACCAAGTTGGCAAACAGATTGCATAAATACTCTTTGGGCCATTCATCAGAAAGTCACCTGGGCTGGCTTAAATGAGAGGTTGCACTGAAGCAGATGTGGAGCACTTGCATCACCAGGTCTGTTAAATCAGCGTTTGAGGTGTAACAGCCACTGACAGACACTGTTAACCACTTTTCCTTTTTTCCAAAAGACAGGATTTGTCTTTGTCCTAATTCAACACTCACCTACACTTCCTCAGCTTTATCTGACTTGTGAACAGTGTAGAGCACCACTGAAAGCTAATTCTGCTCTCATTCATCGCTCTGTACACTGTTGGAGTGAGCCCATCCTACAAAGGAGATCTTTTCCCAATTGGGAACATCTCATTTTATAATAAAATAGGTTAGAAATAATTCTCAGATAAGAGTTTAGCCTGAGTACTGAAAACCACATTATATTTTTAATTACTGACAGTATTTTTATGGATCACTAATATTTAAAAGGTGCAGTTTATTTGTTTTTAGATTATTTGGAAGAAGGACTGTTGTTTATGCAGCTGAAGTTAAACTGTGATGTTCCCTGGAGAGAATTTGGGTACAAACCAAAGATTTCATGGGATTTTGTAAAAAGAGACAAGAGTGACCTCAGTTTGTTTCTCAGAACAAGCACTACTGTGCCAAGTTAATGTTAGTGATTTCTGCTCTGTTTGTTGGGAGTATTCACACAATGTCTTCCAACCCATTGAATAGACAGATTTTGACAACCTGTAAGGAAATATAATTATTTTTAATTGGCATTTGCTTTGTTCTTTGATACATTTTGTGGTGTAGTTTCCATTTTCAAATTAATAAATACTGTGTGTGTCACTTTATCATTTGGTAACAAGCATTTTTCCTTTGACTGTTTCTTCTGAAGTGTAAAATTAAAATTGCATTTAAAGAATCCAAATTATTTTCCACTCTTCTGTGTTTAGCACTGTCTTGGCAACAATAGCAGCCTATTATTGGTTTGCCTCTTTAACTTGTTTTAATTTTTCTCCTCCTTGCCAGCAATCCTTTCTCTTGCTGAAAGGATAGCCAACTGTGATATGAGCTTTCAAAATTTGTTTCACTTGGAAGAAAGGATGCAATGGAAAACACAGTGGTCATTTCTTAGCTTGTAGAGCTTAAAAGGGAGTTATGATTTGAGGAATTTTAAGCATTCAGTCTTTGTATTAACTTAAAAATATGCGGTCTTCAATATATTTAAATGACACCTGGATTAAATGTTACTGTTATGGACCATCTGCATGAAGTTTTGGTTTTTTTCCTTTTTTTGTGGGCTTGTTGTAGCTTCTTTTATTATGTACTTGTATCCTTCAAGGCTCTGCCCTTTCCACTGTCCTTTTTGTGCTCCTGTGGTATCTTCCCTTTTGAATTTAACTGCTTTCTCCACGTTGGGAGCTTTTATGCCTGTCCTGTTCTGTTTCATCTTGAATCTGAAACTGTTCCTGGACCTTGTAGTGCAGCTCAGACTCAGTTCAGTGTTGAAATCCTTGGCAATCTCGACCTGGCTCCTCCCTGGCATCACAGATATGCTGATGTGATGTCTCCAAAAGACCCGAATGACTCTGGGAAACCAAATAGCTAGAAAAGAGTTAATCTCTGGAATTCTTGATCTGCAGTCCAGGGCTGCAGAGTGGATGTGATGCCTGGAGAATCCTCTGCTCCTCAATGTGGTGTAGCTCTTGGTGGTGTTCAGATGCTTCTTCCCATATGAGATTCTATACTATCTGTCATTCCTAAAGGGGTTTATTCTGAACTAGAAGCATGTATTTCTGAAAGATGCAAGATGTGCTACCACAAAACATAGTTCAGACCAATACTTTAGAGTTGTGTAACTCCTGAAAAGACCTATATCGTTGTCCAGTTTGACTGCATCAGTGCAATGACGTGTGTTTCAGAAAGTGATTTGCAAGCATTTTGTCTGCCAGGGAACCTTCAAAAAATGTTTTCTTTGTATCTTTTCTTTCAAATGTCAGGGAAAAATGGATATAGTAAGTAATTACCTGCTGGCCATGTCTAGGCCTTGTGCTTTTTTCCATGAGCTTGCCCTTGAGAGTATTATATTGTAGTTTTGGCTTTTAATAGCAGAACATAACAGTTTTTCCTTGTCAGCTTGTTATGGTTGTTTATACAAAATACATGGATATTTTGGTGAGATTTTTAGGCCCTTCTTGTACCTGTGTGTGTGACCTTCCCTCTCCGTAATTTTATATCTGGAATTCAGTTACTATTTGGTCTGTTCCTTTCCTACTTCCTTGGATGTTCACTTTAAAAGTTATACTCAGTACATCAGTAACTTGTGTTTTGCTATGACCATTCTGAATTCACCCTTTTCTTGCCTGATTTTCCTTAATTCTACTTGGTTTTACTTATTCTTGTGACTCATTTCTGCTTTCTCTAGTATCGCTGCAAAGCTTATATTGCTCCAACTCTGAGATTTATGACTTCTGGCAGGATTTAAGAATGGGATTTTCCTAATATCTAGGTCAGAAATCAGGAGCAAAGCAATACATGGGGAAAAACAGCCAGAGGCTGAACCTTGAATTACCATAACTATCGGGTGGAGTAAGAAGTTGCATACAGCTATATTCATTTACTTTTTACCCAGTCCTGTTACTGTGAGCTGCAGAAGAACCACTGTGTTCAATTCTAGATGTACTGTGTGTTTTCAGATCATCAGACATGAAAGGCATGGCAGAAACAAAAGTTGCTCTTCTTACTTCTTACCCTTCTTCTTACTTCTACCCTCTGTATAATTAAGCTCTCTTTAGAAGTAGAGCAAGATAAGAACACAGTTTCAGTTCAATAGAATTTGAGGCACAGGAACATATGTCCCACTGGTCAATATTACCCCAAACACAAATATTTGAAGGTGGAGGGAGCAGTGCAAAAGCAAATGAACTGTGTGCCATTCTATCCTCCTGTACTTGAGAGCAAGCTGTGTGTTTGTTGAAGGAAATGGTTCTGCTGAACTAGTCTTGGTGCTGTTTCAAGCCAATTGGTGATTACTTTTTCCATGGGGATTGAAATGAATGTGTTACACTTTAAAATAAGCTGCTGCTGCTATTCAGAATTTCTGTCTGTTAGTTGTTTGCTCAGCTGGGCTTGACAGCTTCTGTCATAACTGCATGGAGAGGCACTAGCTCAGCTTTAGTTTGGCTTAAGTTCCCTTTACTTTTCCTTCTCACATTAGTGTGCTTATTTTCTTTCTGATCTTGAGACCAGTAATGTACGATGAAGGATGTCTATAAATATTAAATTTTAAATGAATCTACATTTATTCTATACGGCTGCAAAAGAAATAATGCGTGGATTTATTGTGATCTGGGAAGTTCTTCTGAATTTCTGAGTGCTTAGCCCAGTCCCCAAAGAATGTTGTTGGCTTGGAACCAATTAGTGTGCAATCTGGAGGGGAGAGGAAGGGAGTAAAAAGAAGATTAAAAAGGTGAAGTAATTTTTTGAGTGTTAGTTCGTCTACAAGGTTGAATTTGCCCAAATTTGATCTGGAATCTGATTCAGATTTGAATTTCCTCAGACTAAGGGAGAAAGAGTGATCTAGAATTCCCTTTTAAGTGAAAGGGCTTGGGCATTTGAAGGAGAGTTAAAATCTGAAATCAGAAATACTCAAATATCGGTAAAATAATCTCTACATTTTGCTTCATGTGTGTCTTATTATCAATTAGTGCAACAAGATAGCAATAACCAATATTAAAATCTACTCTGAAATCCAGATAGTTTGACTTATGCTGAGGGTGGGCTGTGAATACAGGTAATTTTATCAAAAAACTGCATGTAAAGTATATGGCTTTTACTTGTGCTCCATAGAGGAAAAATTGCTGTCCATAGTGATGAATAAACTGCTGTCAGTGGTCTAATTGAAGTGGTCTCTGCAAACCCAAGATTATTTTCTGTATTTTCCTGCCTGGTTATTTATCATTATTTCTAAAAGAATGGACAACCTTTATGAAAATTCTTGGTTAGATGACAGATCTTTTCATTTATCTGATGTATCAATTCATCCTTATTGAAGCTTAGACATCAGTGTTGTTTTTCATTATCTAGGCAGCAGAATGGAGCTCTGTCTCTGTGTGTACAGTAATGTTTAAAAAGTACTGCAGTGATTAATGTTTTTTTGTCAGATTAAGTATTTTTGGTTTCAGCATTCTGGTAGCTGAGGCACCAAAACCAGTAATGAATAATGCAGTAGGTAAGGATTTAGGTATTCAGACAGTATTTTCCTTTTAGCTTCCTGTCACTCTCCTGTGTTTCAGACAAAGGATAGAATTCTTTAGTGAGTGAATAAATCATCTGGTGGAAGGTCTGAAGTACATGCAAACTAGTTGTAGTTCCAGTTTAAAACAGATTTATAGCTCTCTAAATACACACCATAATCAAAATATGGCAGATACAGTCTGAAGAGTTGATTTCTGGACATACAGCAGAGAAGATGACCAGCTAGTCAAAATTCTGATTGAAGAAATACTACAGTATAAGTGTCTCATAATATAGTCTTAGATACTGAGTTGAGGATATGTTTCTGAAGGAAATAATGAATGAGAATCTCATTACTGCTAGACTCTCAGCAGATGATCATGGTCATGTTTGTTTTCCAGACCTAAAGATTTGTGCTTTCAAGAAATGTACGTCTTTTATTGATCTACATAAATTGGTAGTTTGAGGAACAACAGAAGAGTTCCTTCATTTTATAATGTTTACATTAGATTCCTTAAAGAATTACTTTCTCAGGTACAGTTGCATTTCAGAGGTGAAGCAGAACTGATGGAGCTTACATAATGAAGTGTGAAAAACATAGGGATGTGACTAATTACACACTTTATGGCTCATACGGCCAGAAAAATTCCAGTTAAATTCTTCATAGTTTTTAAAATTTTTTTTATTTTACTCAGCTGGTCTGCAGGTGTAGAGGATTTTGGCCAAGGTTTCAACTGTTGGAGACTACAATCACTACTAAAACTCCTGGGCGCACATTTCTGTTGGAATACAGCTGATGTCATGGAAAAACAGGACCTTTTTGGTAACCCCTAACAACCAGAAGTACAGTAAACAGTAAATATTACCTCCACTGAGATACTCGCTTTTAGAGAGACTTGTTAGGATGGAGCCTGTGTGCCAAGAAATATAAACTTTTACTGATTTAACAACAACAACGTTTTTCCTAAAAGCACAAGCCTACTGCTGAGGTTTAGCCATGATTTTGATATGCCTAATAAAACCAGAAATAGTTCTGTTTAAATCCTAAAATACCCAGAATTTACTGTTCTTTCCACCACCTAACAGTTTTATGGCCTTTCACATCAGAAATCAGTGATGGTATGTTAGTTACAAGGGAAATCGTACTGTAATTTTCATGATTTGCAAAACATAGGTTTTTCCGAGGTATATTTTCCATCTAATTAAATGAATGAACTGATTTTTTTTTTCATGTAGAATTTTGTAGACATGCAGAACTGTTCAAATATTATTTCAGTTTAGTTTGTTTTTAAAAAGTCCATTCTCAGCTTCAAGCTGTGCATACTGTTTTGCTTTCAGGGGGTTACTCGTGACTTCCAAGATAATTTAGATGTTTGTCGTCCAAGGGTAATTCATTCCTTTACGTGATTTGTGTGTTTTCTTTTTTTTTTTTTTTTTTTAACCTCTGTTGATAGAAATACCAACACCACACCTGTGAAAGCCACACCACTGCCACCTTGCCATAAAAAGCTTCACCTTCCTGTTTAAGCAGACAGTAAAATGGGAAGTCTGAGCAGCCTAACATACAGGGATACATTGTTTTTTGAGAGCACCAGTATAGTTCTAGTGTACTTTTTGTGACCAAGTTGACCATTAGATGCTGTATACATTTTATACTTCAGCTTAAGTGCTAAGGTTGTTGTCATTTTCTTTCTTCTGAAAGGGGAGATACCTATCCATAAATTACAGCTGTCCACTAAATTGGTCCTTGGAAGGATGATACAGATGGCAAAGTACTGTCTGCAACTGTCATTTCCTTTCCTTGGTATTAAATAAGCCAAGTAATGAACTTAATGGGTGAACTTAATGGGATTTTTCTTGGCAATACATTTACATTAACCTTGACTGTAAATCATCTCCAATCTTTGCTATACTTTTAAATAGCAAAAGATTGCAAGCCTTAAGCATTTAGAACCTGAGGCAGAAGCCTTAAAAATAATAGTTGCTTAAAAACAATTGAAAAAACTATTCTATTCTCAGTTTTTTATATTGCCACCTTTTTGTAGGTTTTTAGACATTTGTATTTCTCACATTTTACTTTGTGTGTTTAAGGTAAAAAACTGTGTTATGAGCGTTGTGATTCAAACAGGATCCACATATCAAGAAAAGTGCCAAGCAACAAAGGTTCAACATTAAATGAGAAGAACTGTCGTGATGATTTATAAGTTAATTATTTCTTTTCTTAATGGAACCGTGTTTCAGTTTCTTACAGGTGTTTATATACAACCATACTTTGTTAATATTTTCTAATAAATGTTTAGCATTTTTATTCTCTCTAGTTCCTGCATAATTTTTTACCACTCCTTTCAGAAATATTTACTTGCCCCTCCCCCCTGACTTAGTGTTTGACATACTTACTAAACAAAAAATTAATATTTTAATTCTGTTGGTTATTACTTTTTTGCTCTGTGGTGTTGCTGCTTAGATACTAGCAAGTTGTATTGACCTTATCTCTTCCAGTCACTCTTTTAAAAAGAAGAATTAATAGATTCTGTAAATCATGAGACAACAGCAATTAAAACATGGAGTTCTTTGATTTGACGTTTTCAGTTACTTCCCAGCCAGACAATGTATTTGGAACTAGAACTGACATTGTTTGTCCTGAATTTTTCCTCCTACTCCCCTTTATGCAGAAGAATTACCTTTTGCTTCCTAAATATTATCTGAAATAAAATTTTCTAATTGTTTTTGAAAATGGTAGGGCCAGAAGATACAGAAAGTAAGGTCATGTGTATCTTTTAATGTTGGATTTCACTTAAATGCAGTTATTTAGTAGTTACACTACTTGTATAAATCAGTGTTTTAAGTATAACTTTGTTACTTTTAACTAAGAATTTTGGGGATATTGTAGCTCACAAGATTCTATATGTAATTCTGAACTAAAAGTATAAAGCTCAAAGAAACCATAGCTTCTGTAGTTGTCCACATCATTCAATGTATATGTTAAAGCAAAAGCAAAACAGAACGTTTCCACTGCTTACCAGATTGTAATATCCAAATCATCTCACTTGCTCTTCAAATCAGGCATTTTATTCTGTCTAAGAACAGGGTGCACACTGCTAAGTAGAAGTCAGTAATTATCATGCAGGTAACTCTTCTGTGATCCAGAGTGTGAAGGATGCTGACACTCTCGCTGGTGCTGCTGGGTCTGTTTTGCCCCAGCATCCCTGAGCGTGAGCTCGTGTGTGTGTGGTGCTGGGGGGCTGCTGTAAAGCACACTGCAAATAAGGAGAATACTTCACCCTGTTCTGAGTTCGTTTGACTCACGGAGGTGCCATCTACATACTCCTTTAAAGTCTTTGGTGTTTATCACTAGAATGCTTCTCTGAAATTTATGTTAGGTCAGACAGAGGTCAATGTGCCCTGTGTGAAGCCTAGGTTTACACCCCTTTGGCAGTTTTAATAAAAGACTCTCATCTTTTGTCATATGTTGGTTTGCTCTTGCAAACCTGTGACAAACTAGGTAAGACTGAAATGCATACTTGTTTTGTCACTTGAATTAACATCTCTGCACAATAGCTCTGAGTAAATGTGTCATTTTCCCCTGTTCCAGGGGCTATTTATGTTTTGCTTACTAGCTGTGTACTGCTAATGACAGTTGTGAACGTGACTGCAGGCAGAAGCACTGTTTCAGTGCCTCATAAACCTGAGTAATTGATAGGAGATTGCTTTAGACTTCTAACCCTGTAAATTTTCCAAATAATGTTTTCTGAATTTAGAATGCATGAACAAGTGTTCCCTTATCTGGCTTAAATATCTTGTGAGATTTTATCTGAAGACTATTGAGTAGCTCTGGAAACACACGTAGATATATCACTGATCTGTATCCTGGTGATAGGGAATTATGCCTCAAATCTCAAGCAGAGAGGACAGTGCTCAAGATCAGTGTCTTCTGAAAAGTTTTTACTTGAACTTTGTAAGATCTTTTAAATAAGGAGTTGTTGTAGGAAACTGCTGCTTAAAATGCTTGATTTATATTGACTAACTGTAGCAGACTGGTTTAAATGAGGATATCATGTTGTGCTAGTTGGGGAAGAGAGGGGAAAAGAGGAAGTGGCCTATTTCTTCATTTGACTCTGAGTCCTAAGAAAGGAATGAAGGTAACTGCGTGACAACTCTCATCACTCAGCAGGTTGCAAAGTCCTGAGCATTAGACTGCCAAACTCACTGTCTGTGCATACAGTACTACAGAAGAGGCCATAGGTTACTGTGAACCTTCTGTCCTCCCAGTGAAAGTTCAGGTGCTGGTCATTGCTAGAAGCAAGATCACAGATTAGGTGGTCAGTGGCCTGGGTTATCCCGTTTCTGTGGCGCCAAGGGTCATGAAGAAATATCAGACAAGAAAGCCAAGAGTTGTCACTGCTCTACAGGTCAGATTTTGGTATGCAGCTGTATTTGTTTGTCTTCTGAAGCATCAGTTCTGCCTTCTGCATGCCATTTGAAATCTGGAATTTAGATGATGCAAGGTAGCAGGTTTCAGTTTCTCAAGGGTTTTGCTTCTTTTTAAAACCCAGAGCAAGTATGTTTCAAGTTTAGTTTCCTTTTCCTAGGTTGTTTGCTGGGGACTGAATGGAACATTGCTACCTAGCAGCAGAGGAATTCACATTAAACAACATTCATTTTCACACAGAATTATTTCGGCTGGAAAGGACTTCTTGAGATCATCTAGTCCAATGCCAAACTTCCTGCGTCATCCAAACATTAAGCTATAAATAGACTGATGTGGGCCAAATTTATTATCAGTCAGGGCTGTATGCTTTTTTAAATCAGTGTTTATACCAGGATGTTCAACAAGCACATAGTAAAAGAAGCTATAATAGTAATAATTGCAAAAATATTTTATATATTATTTTTGAGGTGTCACACCCACTTGAGCCATCTTTTATTTGATATACTTGCTCAAATGTACTTAAATTGACTAAACAAAAACAAGATATGCAGTGTATCAATGACAAGTGGCCAGTACAAAGTATTTTGTATGAGAATTTGATGTTAATAAGGAAAATTTTTCTGGCTGAATTGTGACAGCATATCAGAGTTTACAGGTGCAAAACCTCTCCATGTTCCAGTCCTGGGTTCTTTGCTCTGCCGGTGAGCCTCAGTTTATTTCTGCTTTGCTAAATACCTTCCTCTTGCAACACTCATCCAAAACATGCTTTAGGAGTTAAATGTAGTAACTTAAATAGAAACTTGATATTAGTATTGATGTTTCCAGCACCCATTTATCCATGATGTCTCCTTGCTTGTGGATTTGATATTTTCAGTAGTGGTTTTGGTATAGACTAGTCTGCCCAGTTAAGTATATGCATCATGAATGCTTTTTCTGCAGTGTTGTTATGGATTAGAGGCATCACTTCTGGCTTGTGAGCCAGTCTTTGGTTATCAGATTAAGTAGAGATCTTACAAGTTTTTGGATTTGAAGTCTTTTCCTGGAGAGGATTTTTCAGTCTACCGTTTCTTGCAAATCTCTTTTCATAGTGTTATTTTCATCCCCGTCATCGGTCAGCTTCTGACACAGAGGAGGACATGGTAATGCAAATGGCAGAGGCAGTAAGGGGCTGCTCCTTTTGGCTGTGGCCTAATCACTTGAAGCCAACTAAAGACTACAGCCAAACTGAAACACTTGCTGTCAAACACAGAGCTGCTCCTGTGAAAATACAAGTGACAGTAATGGGTGTCACTTAAGCACTAGAGTCTCTTTCCCATTCCCTGTTCAGATGATTTGTTACTGCTGAAGAATACAGACTTTTGGTTTGAGCTATAGACTTCCTTCTCCAGTACCTTTCAGTAGGCTGACACTCGTTTATACAATGTACAGTTGCGTATTTCACCCTTGCATTTAACGCTTCCTGGAAGAATCTGCTGGAGGTTTGCTGCATTGTTGCTGTCGGTGCCTAAGATTGCAGACACGATCCCTGATTAACTGGGAAAAAATAACTTAGAGAATATTTGGTCTACTTGTGAGGACTGGCACCCCCAGCTGCAGTGTTGTTAGTAGTCAGTATAGGCAATGTCATTGCAATAAAGCTTGTAAAGGAAAGAATTGCTCGTAGCCTGGCAGCTTTTAAGACAGCCTTACAGCTAATGTTCAAACACTAACCACAGATATTGTGTGCTGGAAGTTGATCACTTCCTGTGATAGTTTATATTCTAATGTGTATTAAACAATAGCAAAAGCAATGGTTTCTACCACAAGAACTCTGTGTGCTCTCAGACTTTCTTACAGGCCATCCAAAAGAAACAAATTTGGTATTTGCTCTTCTTGGTGGTTCCTGATGCTGTTTGCCAAATGCTGCCCAATTCCAGACCATGATTTGGGAATCAGCACTATAGAGAGTCATTGAGAAAATGTTAGGAAGATAGTGAGCCTAAGTCTGTAGGAGGCATTAACCTAGAGAGATTCTGAGTCATGGAAGACCATGGGAGTTCCTAGATGGCCAGATACATGAGCCCCCAGCTGCTCTGCTGATCTGGATGTGGCCCCTCTTGCAAATTTGACAGCAATCAGACTATGCCATATAAACAGTAGCTTCCATATACACAGGTGAGCCGATCTGTTTCTCCGGGCCCAAGGACGGCTCTAAACACCCAGTGCCTTTGTTCTCTTTTGGAACGGAGTTGAATGCTTTTTTAGAGACCAAGAGGGAGTGTCAAAGACGGTCACTTCCTGCACTGCCGTCAGTTGATTCTCCTGGGGGATTTTTTCCTGCAGGTCGTTATTTCAGAATCAGATAGAGGAAACTTTTTCTTTCCTTTTGCCTTGCCTGCTTCTCTTCAGCCTCTTCTAAAAAAAATGCCTGGCACTTTGCAAGTTGGATTGGCTTTGCACATTAAACCTTCCTATTTGTAGCTGTTTGCTCTCAGAAACGTGGGTGAGGAGAGGGGGTGAGCAGGATTACAAATACACCTACCCATGTGTAGAGCTGACCTCAGGCTAAAACAAAGGGCTTGGGAGATTTGAGGCCTCCTGGATGCCTCCTGGATTCTTTTCCTGTTGTGTCATTTCCTTTCAGCAGTGTTTGAACCCTCAAGCTTACCTGGGTGTGTTCACAGGCAGCCAGACCAGTATTGTGAAAGAGAAATTAGACACTTAGCCTTGGCAAAAATTAACTCCCGTGGCTTGTTTGTAACTCTGTCATGCATTTATTGTCCCTTGTTTGCTTACTTTGAAGGAAATTCTTTTTGGTACTTTATCAGGTTTTTATGAATAGGAACAAGTGTGGAATTAAATCATAAGGCATGGATGTAGAGGAGGCCTCTCTTTTCTCTTTTTCTCTCTTTTCTCTCTTTTCTCTCTTTTCTCTCTTTTCTCTCTTTCTCTCTTTTCCCCTCTTTTCTCTTTTTCTCTCTCTCTCTCTCTCTCTCTCTCTCTCTCCTCTCTCTCCTCTCTCTTCTCTCTCTTTTCTCTTTTCTTTATGGGTGGAGCTTAGTGGTAATGCTAGTGGCTTAGAAACATAATAAACAGGTTTTTTGTAGTGTTTCTTGCTAGGAGCCTGCTTGAGAAACCCCTAATCCTGTCTTCCAGACTGATAACCTTCTTGCCCTCAGCAGGGTGAGGAGGGCTGGGTGAGTTGCTCTGCTCTTTGTGTAATGTGTGCTGAGCCCTGCAGAAAGGTAACTGGTATCTCCCCTTGCCAGTACTGACATGTCAGGGCAAATAACCCCAAGAGCAAGCCTGGCTATTTAAGTGTTGTGCTCCCTTACAGAAAATGGTGAAAGCCATCTTGAATGCACAAATTCTCTAAATTATTTTAAACCTTATTAAAAGGAGAGACTTTTTCAAGGCGACTTTAAATTAGAGCCTCTTGCTTGTCTATTTTTTATTTTTGTGTACACGCAGTGCTTTGCAATACACTGGTGCCTGCTTAACAAAACAATGCTTGACAACTATTAAAAAGAAGCAATTCACAGATGTTGAGGGACACTTAATCATATGGGAGTGAGGTCTGATCTTCATGATTAAAAAAATATTTTAAAGTGGAATATTATATATATATGTACATGTCTCTTCTGTACACAAGAATGTTTTTTGTGCCTGTTTTGCCTTGGAGACTATATTGGAAGCAGAATTTGGGTCTTTGTTGAAGCACTCCAAATTGACCTGACTTTACAGTCAAGTTCTCCTTGTCTGCTGCTGCATATGCAGTGAATTTCTTCGCTAAAATTTCCCATAAAAATATTTCAAGAGAAGTCGGTTGTACCTAGGTTCCAGTTCCAAGGAGCAAAGGGGGTCTTTTCACACAGTGCTCTGCTCCTCTGACATACCTTTCTGTAGCTTCTGTGTTCACTGCACCTACAAAAAAAAAAAAATTCCTCTACAGTTTTCTTATCTTCTCCCCTTTGCACTGGCTTCAGTGCCTATCTGGCCTTCTGCTGAGCCATTGTGTGCACTAGCACAAGAAGAAAGTACATGTAGCAAAACAAGTGGTTAATCTTCTGTAGGGTTAACATGCAGAAATGGCTTGGTAGTGCAGGGTTCAGTGAGCAGAGGAGTTAATGAGCAAGTGGAAACATTTGAGTAAGGATCATGGGAAGAAGATCTCCAGCATTTAGAAGGCCCCGAAATTTGAAATTGATTCCTGATGTGCCTGTCGATGCTGCTATCAGAAATGCTATTTTGAGATTTCGTTATCCTGTGTGAGTTTTGTGGACTTACTGAAACTGCAGTCCAGAAATCCTAGACTCTTTTGAAATGCATAATCTTCCAGATGGTATCTTTTTGGTATCTTGCATAGTACTATTTTAATTTCATTATTGCTGGCATTTTTCAGACACTGTTGGAGAATTTGGATGACTTGTAGCAGTAACTTAAGAGATTAATAACTACAGGTAGTTCTGGTATTTGTTGTGGAGCTAATTAAAAAGCTGGATATTAGCTCCCTTTCCTGTGTTGTGCTTCACAGCCCCTTCAATGCCAGCCTAAGGGTTTGTGGTATCATGCAGTAAAATAGTTTACTGAAATAATCAAGGCTAAAAATAACCTTCTGAAAAAACTTGGCATGAGACAATAAAGAGTAGCTGAAGGTAAGTAAGGCTGGTGATTTTTTAAGCCTGCTTTGCTGCTGAAACAGAAGCATTATGTAACTGCCCTGACAGTGATCATTCCCATCCATAAATGCCAAAAGGACTGTGGCAGTCTTTGTGGTCTTCATCCAGCACTTACTGATGTCAACTGCAAAGTGTTGAACAAGCCACATCTTAACCTGTTATGTGCAGCTCAGGCTCTCATGTTTTACGTCCCCATTCAATGTGGACAGTCATTTGACCTCAGACTTTGGGCATACTGGACACAGGAAAAGGAACAGTGAACTTTGCAGATCTGGGTTGCAAGGGACATTAAAGATCATCTTGTCCCAACCCCCCTGCCATAGGCAGTGACACTTTCCTGTGAACCAGGGTGCTTAGGACTCCATCCAGCCTGGCCTTGAACACTTCCAGGGTTAGAGCATCCACAAATTCTCTGGGCAGCCTGTCCCAGTGCCTTACCACCCTCACAGCAGAGTTTCTTACCCTGTATCAAATCTAAACCTACCCTCTCTCAGTTTAAAGCCATTCCCCCTTGTCCTGTCACTACATGCTCTCATAAAAAGTCTCTTTCCAGCACTCTTGTAACCCCCATTTAGGTACTGGAAGTTGCTAAAAGGTATCCCTGGAGCCTTCTCCAGGCTGAACAATTCTAACTCTCTCAACCTGTCTTCATAGGAGAGGTGCTCCAGTTCTCTTATTTTCATGGCCTACCTCTGGTTTCCTCCAGCAGATCAGAAATTAAAAGACAGCTAACAGAAATTCAGTATTTCAGTTGTTAGCGTGGAAAAACAGGCTTTCACTTAAAACTCTTCTTTCACATCTGAAAAGTAATTATTTTGAATTGCTTTTTTAATTAAAAAATCACGTTTCTTTAAGTGCTGTAATTATTCCATGTCCAAATTCTGCACTTGGCAAACATAACATTTCCCATGAGCATGGGCATTAATTGTGTTATATCCACATCTCAGTGACATTGCCTGCTATATTTTCTCAGAATTTCATGTTTGTAGCATTCTAATTTCTGCCCCAAATTGTGCTGTGATATTTGTAACTGTAAATATGCAGTGCATTGGCTTAAGCTTTGTTTCATAACTGTTTCTATGGATTTGTGTTTGTTTAAAATAGTAAAGATTGACTCAACATATTACTCTGAAAATTATTAACAGTCTGTAGGCCATTACATCATGAGGAAACCAAAGCACACTTGGAGAGCACTTTTTTTCTCTCAGGATTGCTGAAATACAAAATACAGCTGTTCAGCAGTGCGTGTAATATTTGCTAGCAGTACTAGAAGCAGCAAAACAATACCAGGGAAATGCAATGCTGAGAAAAGCTTCATTTTTTTAATAGAAAAAACTGTTTGTATCGCTGAATATAGATTGTAATAAAAAATAGTAGTGTTAAAATGGGATAAAGCTGTGATAAAGCTGTGCATCAGAATTTTGTGAACTGCTCATAACCTTTCAGTATTGCTGTTTTCTAGTATTTTCTGTGTAAGAATCATTAGCATTTTGTGTGTATCTGATTCTGGAGTCAGTGTGTGTCACAGAATGCCTGTGTTTAATATTTTATTTATATAGCTTAATGTGCAGTGCCCAGTTGGTATTCACAGAATACATGAAATGGAAACATTGATTTAATATTAATTGCAAATTGTATTGCTTTTTCTATTGCTTTCCAATCCCATATCAGCTTTCTACATCTAGTTTAGACAAGCAAGGGATTGTCAATGTAGGAGCTTCTCTTGCAGTTAAGTGTCTTGCCTGTCTCTTAGAACCCAAAATTGCTTTCATGCAGATCAATTTTTAGAGACATCTGTGAATAAGTAAATGGCAAATGATGTCCTTTAATTGAAATAGTAAGTAAAAATACCTTAGGCCTCCAGAAGCTGAGCCATTTTGATAGTAATGCCTTTATTACTATTCCAGGTCCAATTGAATCAGCTGTGGTATGCATTTGTTCTGAGTAACCGTCTTTTGAAGAAAAAGGTCTGTTAAGGTTAGAAATCAAATTCTTTTCTATTACACTAAATCAATTGCTGCTTTCTGCTTGCCAGAGGCACTGCTTCAAAACAAAAGCAACCCAACTCATGGGGAGTTCAAATATTTTAAGTTGTCACGTCTGGCTGCAGAGTGACCTCAGCCTTCTCCTGCTCTGAATCATTGTTGAGAACTCACGTGGTCTAAATACACAGAGGTAGGTTTCAGTCCCAGAAACTATTCATCTTTGCATGTGTCCTGGCTAAATCAGTACAACCTTGACATTGTTAGAAAGGGCACAGCTACACCCGGTTACTGTAGGTGTAGTAGCAGATTAACAACTCTAACTGCTTTCATGTGTGTAATCTTTCTAATCTTGATCAGGTGGCCATGTTGCTTTTCTCCTGTGGCACGTAGACAGAGCTTGATTGTGGTTTTAATCCTGAAACTGTTTGTATGGTAGTAGGCAGACGGAAAAAGGTATTGCATACAATGTTGAGAGGGTTAGGCTGCAGTTATGGGAAAAACCACAAACAATGTATTTGAATTAAAGGAAGTTATTTAAGTGATCCTTCAAGAAATGTCTGAGAGCAGTGCTTTTTGTACTTACTCAAATTAATGTGAGCATGATGCAGTCTGTCTGAGAAAGCCAGCACAGTTTCTGGCAGTAATATGTCAGAGAAGAGATTTTGAAAGCAAAGAAGTTTTCCTGACTGATGTTTCTTGCATTTAAAACCAAAACCCTAAGTGGCGCAATTACAAAACTTACTGGTGAAAAAGCTTATTAACACCTTCCCTTACTCTTACTCATTAGAGTATGAAGGAGAACTTGTTTCCTTTTAAAAGCAGAAAGAACAGCTGGTTTCTCCTCATTCTTGTGGGTTGCAATACTCCTAGTTAGACTGTTTCGAATTTGTGAAGAGCGTATATTTTGGTTTTATTAATTTTGCTTTCTGTTTTGCCAGCAAAGAAGAGCTTAAGAAATTGATTGGTACCTCCTTAGTTGCTTCCAGCTCTTTGTTTTCTTCTACAGGTTTGTGGTAGTCTTCCCTAAATTTTGTTGTCTCTGAAGGGGAATAACAGTTTCTTGAACAGTTTTTCCTTTTTTTCTTTAGGTAGCTTTCCTGAGCTTATGTTTCCTTGTAGTGGGGGTGTCATCTCCTCTCTTCCTTACACTGTCACTCACTCCATTACCTCAATCCAGAACATATTCAGGACCTCTAAGATACAGTCCAGCAAGCAGTGTTCAGCTCTAGTGAAAGAGTACATTTTAGTGTATCATGAATGTATTAGCTGAGTAGCTCTGTACTGTGTTAAATATGGCAATAAAACTATGGTTTTATCATGCTTGTAGTTTAGAAGAATAAACATGAAGCCTTCAATTTAGAAAATAAGGGAGGTCAAATACAGTACCAGTTGCCATTGGAGCTGCATCCATAAGTTGCTTCTGTCATGTGGAACAGCTACCTGTCATGGTTTCAATTCAAAACCGGGCAGAAACACTAATTTTTGTTATGGTTTAATTTTGCCAATTTTAAAGTTCCTAATTAAGAGCAAAGCAGGCTTAAGCCTAAAAGTAATAAGACTTTATTAACAAATACTAAAAGAAAGAAAAACAATGAGGATGGAACTTTCAAAACGCTCTTCCTCCCTCCCCACAACCCTTTTTTCCTCTTAACCAACAATGTAAAGACAACAGTACTTAGAAATCTCAGTCAGTTTTTCACCTCTACAAATAGTCTTTCCTTAGTTCATTTAGAGAGAAAAAAGTATTCTTTGCTAATGCTATGGAAAGCTCCCCACAAAGAAAAAGAAACCTCTTGTGGCTTCATTTTCTCACAACCTGCAGGTCCCCGAGATCTGACTTTGTGAAGTCTTTCCCATTTTTTACAGTTTTTCCTTACTACTGAACTTTTGGTCTATATCAGCTTATTGGGGTGCATTTTTTAAGGATGAGCCATTCCAGCAACCTTTCACCCATCTCTGGGAACAGAGTCTTCCCCTTTTATCCCCAGAGCCAAGGTTTCTCATCAAACTTCTAACACTGGTGCCTCTGCTCATGATTGTGGCTAGAACGCTACCAACCTCTCAAAGCATTCTGTGAACTTACTGGGGAAAACCCAAAGTCTGATATATTAAGTATATCTTTACTATAGTTTCACAAAATAATTTTACAGCCTAAGCTTAAGACAAACTTTTCAAAATCCCTTCAGTCTAAAATCTCTTTTCTTACCATCTTCAATTTCATGTGGTTGTTCTTACAAAGTTTTACCTCCCCTTTTATTTTCCTAACCTAAGAGAGAATTAGCGTTGTTCTTCCAGTACAGAGTCTTGTAACACTGAAAAAAAAAAAAAAAGTCAATTTCATCCAAGTCTTGTATGAGAAACAAGCTCTCTCTCTTCGTCTTTTTGCTGGCCACATGCTCTTTTGCTGACTCCATGTGAGCTGTGCCAGCTGCTCTCAGTCTGGAACGGCTCAGGGGTGCCTGCTTAGGGCCGCTTTAGCGTAACCGGAGCACTGGTGCTGGTGCCATGCTCAGCTCCTTTGGTGCCCAGCCAGGTGCTGTCCCCATGCTCAGCTCCTTTGGTGCCCATACAGGTGCTGGTGCCCATGCCAGCTCCTTTGGTGCCCATACAGGTGCTGGTGCCCATGCTCAGCTCCTTTGGTGCCCATACAGGTGCTGGTGCCCATGCCAGCTCCTTTGGTGCCCATACAGGTGCTGTCCCCATGCTCAGCTCCTTTTGCTTGGTTCTGCCATGCTCAGCTCCTTGGTGCCCTTCTGCCCCATGCACGGTGCTCCCGATGCCAACAGCCTCAGGCCAGCGTGGTTTGTTGTTCTCCTGGCACAAAACTCTGCAGGCTCTGCCGGCTCCTTTGCCCTGCCGGGCCGGCCCGGTGGGTCCTCGGGAGGGCTCGGCAGCCGCTCCGCCCTCAGGGCGGAGATCCCGGCACCGGCCGCCCGGCCGCCGCCGCCTCGCACAGCCGGCAGGCCGGCGGCAGAGGGGTGCTCGAAGCTGAGGAGAGACCTGCCCGGGCTTCATTAAAAGGTAATAAGAACTAGAAAATGCTTTCCCATTGGTCCAATAAAATGCCAATCTCAAACCTAGCTAGCTGACTTCGCTAGGCTAGTTAAACTAAGACACTACCTTATTATTCTCTCTTGCTTTATACTTATACTTTTTTTATCCTTATGATATCTGAGCATTAAATGATGTTAATGTCAGTAAGCTACTGAATGCTGTTACCAACACCTGTTTCATGTGACTTACTGTGTTCTGTATGTAAGGTGGTGGGGTTTTTTTTTAGATATAATCTATTTGGGAGTAATACTATTTGTATTAGCAGATGTCTGGGAGATACTCTTTATAGATACTTCTGTGTAAGACAGTGTCATGGTTTAACCCCAGCCAGCAGCCAAGCCCCATGCAGCCTCTCGCTCACTGCCCACCAGTGGGATCAGGGAGAGAATCAGAAGGGTCAAAGCCAGACAACCCCTGGATTGAGATAAAGACAGTTTAACAGGGAAAGCAAAAGCTGGGCACACCAGCAAAGCAAAACAAGGAGTGAATTCAGTGCTTCCCATGGGCAGGCAGGTGTTCAGCCATCCCCAGGAGAGCAGGGCCCCAGCATCTGTGATGGTGAATGGGAAGACGAACACCAGCACTCCAAATGTGCTCCCTTCTTCCTTCTTCCCCCAGCCTTATCTACTGAGCATGGTGTCACACGGTCTGGAGTGGCCCTTTGGTCAGCTGGGGTCACCTGCCCTGGCTGTGTCCCCTCCCAGCCTCCCAGGCACCCCCAGTCTCCTCACCAGCCTGGCAGTATGAAAAGCAGAAAAGGCCTTGGCTCTGTGCAAGCCCTGCTCAGCAATAACAAAAACGTCTCTGTGTTATTAACTCTCTGTTCAGCACAAATCCAAAACATAGTCCTGTACTAGCCACTGTGAAGAAAATAAAAATAATCCAGCTGAAACCAGTGCAGACATTCCTAAGCCTGAAATTATAAGACAGATTGCCACAAGAGCTGTAACCATACTGTGGCTCTCATGGCCCTGTCACTTCCACAACAAATGGACAGTAAGGAAAAATAGAAGTAGGAACACATCAGGATAGAAGTTATCACTGTATAAACATATCTTTTTTGCTCAGCAGGGCCCAAAGAGACCACAGTGTCAGCCAGGCAAGAAGCTGTGGTACAGTGCTGGTGCAGAAGTGCCTCGTGCCTTCTGTCCCACTCCATTAGCTTAATGTATTTGCAGTGTTGAGTGGGTATTTCTGGGAAGGAAATCTAAGTGCAGTAATGCAGATTATAAGAAGTTTTCATTGAACCTTCCATAACCAAATCAAACACAGCCTTTGGTGTTGGAGGCTTAAAGATAAAAGCTTTATGTTTATAAATAAAAGATCTGGCTTGTGCTTTTTAGAAGGTATTTGTTGTCATTAACATTTAAGAACATTGTCTTGTACATTTAGTCTCTTAAATAAGAGAGCACTGGAAGCAGAGAGATGGAGCAGAGAGGTAGAGCAGTCCAACAAGTGAAATTCTGTCTGTTTGACTTCTCAGATAGCAGATTTCTTTAATTCAGTCCATGTGTTCAGTGTTTCTTGCCTTTAGGTGGTAGAGTTTTCATACTGGGGGAAGTAATGATTTGCAAATAACTATTATTTTGCAATTCAGTACTAAGATGTATGTGTAGAGCTAGCTAGAAAGATCTCATTGCCTTTGCACAGGGCAATATAAAAAACCCTGTAATACTGGAGGTTACTAGTTTTGGTTTGATTTCAGTGCTCATTTACTCAATGACACAATAACCCTCTTTGTACATACACTTCATGCATGAATGGAAGTGTGAACAGAACCAAAAAGCAGGTGTTATGTTACAGAGGGGAAAGTTAAAACAATATTTATAGACTATTCATTTATTATTTGAGTTTTTTGAAGTTGTTCCATAAGATAGAAGTTGAAGTAGAAAACAGCAAATTCCAGCTTTATCTAGAGGATTGGTCTCAGCCTTGCTTCAAACCTGCACAATTAAACAGATGTTCACCAGAGATTGTTTCTTCTGTTAATTTTTAGCTTATTTAGAGTCTGGTTCTGCCCCTTTTGTAGTGCTTTATTCAAGCATTAAAACGAACTGTGGGTACTCTCCATAAGCTTCTGTGTAATGTAACTATTTGGCATGCAAAATGGTCCTCAGGACTGTGAAATTGGGTCCATTGGTGTTGTAGGAGAAGAATGACAGCTCACGGACTTATGCCTGTAAAAGTTACTGATGGATAAGCATGACAAGGAAATACGTGAGGCGGCTGGTACTTCAGTTTGTTCTTTGTTGTTTGTAACACCCCTTCAGCTTGTTCAGTGAATGTGCGCTCCAGAGTGAACCTCTTCAGCCACTGACAATGTGGGAAATAGATAAGTGAAGTTTTACCTGATACATATGACTGTAACATGGATAGGAACTTCATTAGAACCATTTAACTCAACCAACAGCATTGATTTCTACCCCACCCCAGCCTTTTCGTGGAAGGGGACGTGTTTAAAGTGTTGGTTTGGCCAGAAATTTGACTAAAATTGATATTAGTTTATATATAATTTTTGAAATCAGATATGCTCATTCTACTTACAGAAATAAGTTTTTGTGTAGATTGGTTCAGGAGGATGAGGAGACCTTTAAGGAAATGATTAATTTAGATGATTTCTCTTTCATGAATTGATGTTTCATTTTCAAGTAAAAAATTGTTTCGTTACTGGTATGATGTCAGAGATGTGACTCCATGTAAAATTTAGGGCCTGATAGTATTAAAAAGGCTGCCTGACACTTGGATTTGTAAATTGGGCATGTTAGGCAGGAATCATAAAGGAAAAAAACAATGGATTCTTGGATGCTTCTCTTGTCACATATCCCTTTGGTTTTCTGGTAGAAACAGTGGTTTTAAGATACAGCTAGGCTCAAGAGGGGACAAGCCATCTTTTCCAAGAAGTAGCTTTTAGATTCTGAGAAGTACACCTACTTTACTTAACAACATGAAGAGAGGAATAATTCTCTACATTTAATATAACTTCCCAGTATAAAATTACATTTAAGGGATTGTTTGGAAAGCTGGTCAGGACTGTAGCTTATTATTTTTTAAAATCCTGTTTCTATGTGCTCTGATTTCCATGACACTATTCTTTAGGGACAGCACATTTGTTATAGGAGGCTAAATTGTTTCCTTTTGCAAAGCCTTACAGGCTCTGAAACTCCCACTGGCTGCTGTCCAGAAAGAAAGATCTGTGGGTTCTGCCCAGTGTCTGCAAATGTGTGATGATATTTATATCCATTGAGTTGTTTTCACTGCAGCTAGATCTGGTAAAATGCTTGTGGCTTTACTGCAACTCCAAGACTTGTGGTAAAGACTGAGAACTTTGAAATTAAGTTTTGTGCTTGAAGAGATGTTCTGACTTCCAGTGCATCCATGATTTCTGGGTGGGAAGGAGGATCAGAGAGGGTCAAAGTCAGCAAACCTTTAAAGAAAGAAATAAAGCTTTTTTTTTTTTTTTTTTTTTTTAAAGTGCTAAGACTGTTTAAGTGTGGACAAAAGCAGAATATTGTCTCAACTGGCGACTTCAAGTGATTCACAGTTTTTTATTTGTAGAATCCTTAAAATCCGGTTAATTCTGCACAGCTGTAAGTTGAGTCAAAAGTCTTTCACACTGGGACGTCTGAAAGAAAAAGCTGCCTTTTTCTTCTTATATTTTTCTGAAGTGGTGCGAACAAAAAGAAGGGCAGATGTTTCACTTCTGTGTATACTTTCATGTTTTCTTTCTCTTTTCCTCTGCAAGAAGCTTCCACTAAGAAGAGAAGAAAGATCAGTGACAAAATCTCTTTGTTCTGGGAAGCATTTCCAAGCATAAAAACAATACCAATGTGATGCTTTTATAGAAAATTTTTTGCTTTAATTGTTGATGATTCTCTTCATCTTTATTGGAGATATTTTCATGCTGTTTATGACTTCCTTCAGATAGAGCTCAATTGAATGGTTCTTTCAGATTTTTCCGTATGGCATTTCCTTTACCTTTCCTTCCTTTCCCTCTTCATATATCATAAAGAAAGGATGGTCATGTCCCCTTGAAACTTTGCCACCTTTGAGTTTGAAAATCCCCAGTGTAGTTGGTAGGTAAGGGTACTGTGCAGGCTTGACCTGGTTCCTGGCTTTGCCCTATGTTTTCTGTGTAGTCTTAAATAATAGCAGTGGTCAGTCTATCTGCAGGTTTCCTAATTTCTGGAAGAAGACATATGGCTACCTTAATATCTCCTGATTTCCATTTTATTTGAAGTTAATGAAGTCTGACTTTGAGATCCTTAGAAAGTTGTTTGTATATGGAAATAATTTTCTTCAAATATTTTCTTCTGACTTAACACTTTTCAAATGGATTTATGGCATTAGGTCTAGGAATAAGTTGTATTGGATGAAGCATATGCAGCATAAGATTTACTGGCTTGCTTCAGTATGTGTGACTGTAACTGGCTGAAGATCCAAGTACTAGTGAAAGGATGTGGTAAATTTTCCTTAGAGCTGGCAAAAGTTCCCATATTTGGAACTTTTAAAAACAACTAGGTTGGTATAGTGGAAAATGCACTGCAGAGAAAACTGGTTTATCAGTAGAAAAATAGTCTGTTTATTCCTGTAGGCCTCTCTGTGTACAGCTGGTGAAGTTGTAAATGAGAGTTATTCTAATTTGCCTTCATTTTGTCCAGTTTGTTGGGTGTGACCTACAGTATGACTGAAGCCCTCAGTCTCATGCCAGTGAGAATGGCGATTGACATTTCCTTGTTTAGTTTCTCTTGTTAAGTGCAGAGTGAGACTTCCAAGGGTGTAGCTAAGAAAATACTGATTTTTTTTTTTTTCCCAGATGAAAAGTTGCAAGCATCTGACAGTGGGGTGGAATAGAAAAGTTAAATTGATTGTGTAACTCCAGCCTTTGGCTGTGCAGCCCTGAGAACACTGGAGCAATAGATGAATGCTGTGTGCTGTTGACTAGGTAGTCAACAACACTTGTTTTTAGGCTGTGGACTGTAGGCTGACTTTCACACAAGGCAGTGGCATGGAGCTTTCTCACACTTGCAGCATCACTGGTTTTCCAGCTGTGCAGCATGTCTTGTGTACAGAAGGTAAATTCCAGCAGGAATGGCCTCTGCTGAGGTCGGCCATGGCTGGGGAAGGCGCGCACCGCGCCACCAGCAGTGTCTGACAGCACGAGCTGTGCAGTGCCACATGGTCATTTGGAAACACACTCCACAGGCTTACTGATGGTGCTTTCTTTTAGCTGCAGGTTCAGGTCCTGCTCCTCTCCACCTTGAGTTTCTGGGACACCCTCCTGCAGCAAGTGTGGCTGAGATGGCATCTGGTGGCTAGAGGAGCTGGGAGCCTGACCTCCTGTCACAAAGGGCTTCAAGTGGACTTGGGTCAGAGGCATGAGAGTGCTCAGATGTATGGGTGCAGATGGGCACAACAGGGATTAGCTCAGGGTGGTACCTGGAATATGTGGATATTTGTCCTTTAAGGCCCTCAGGCTGAGGGCTTGCTGAGGGTCCTGTGCCAGAGGTCTGTGTGCACGTGGCATTTGCAGTGAGGCCTTTCATCAGCTCTGGAGCTACGAGAGTTTTTTCTTCATTTGCATTTTTCTTCATTCAGCCTTAGAAATGGCAGATCCAAGTCGAGAAACTGTGATGTAAAAATTGATTTAATCCAATTAAATCTGCTAGGAAGTTTGTCCTGCAGTTAAAACTACTTCCTTTTGCTTGAGAACTTTGAATTAAGTGTTCTGGAAGGAAAGGAACTCAAGGTCTGAACTATTGACCACTGGAGTTCCCTGTGGTGCTGGCTTAGGAAAACATTTCCAAGACAATAGCTGAGAATTTAAGGCTCAGGATAGTATTGTATTTTTGTGGGGTTTATGTAAGAATAAATGTTCAAAAAAGTATTTCTACTTTTGTCAATTTTATGTAATTCAGATCCAGTTCATATTACTGTTTACTACATGTTACCAGTTTTGACCTGGGAGAAAGTGGGAGAGTAAAATGAATTGTAGAACTGTTCACAACTATTTTTGTGGCAGATCTTGCTGGTATTTGTTGTTTTTGGGAGACTGCAAGGCTCAATGCAGTCTATACTAGAACAAAAATAAAGGTGAAGCATCATTATTGTTAGAAGTAGCATGGATTAATACTGAGTTGAGTGAATTTATGACACATGTGCATGTGTAGGTAGGGTTTCAAATGGCTAGAAAATAAAGGAAAAAATATTATGAGGTGATGTTTCCATCACCGTAGCAGGAGCAGAGCCGTGTTTCTCTGAAGGGTGGTGTGGATGTGTGGAACTTCTCTCCTGCTGTTCTCCTAGTGCTGTCACTGAGCCCCAGCTTCCCAAACCTCATCACATGTAATTAATACCTTTTAGTTAGTGAGTGCATTATGTTGTTTTGTATGCCTATCCTGCCAAGGGATCAGAAAGTTCACTGGTCATTTTTTACCTGGAGCTTTGGAGAACACACTGGTGTCACACAATGCAATAGTGCCACTCTTTGATCTTTATACTAGCTGCTTTTCCTTTTTAATAATCAGAGCAGGAGGAAATGTGTAAAATTAGCTGCATGGCAGAAGGAATTCGTTAAAGTGAGTAAATTGAACTCTGCTCAAGTTTCAAGCTTCTGGGTTGCAGTTACAAAGCAGTAATCATCTTCTAGCTGTTTTTAATTATTTATTTTGTGGCAATTTCCTTGTCTATGAAACTGGTATTTACTGTGGGTTAGCCTAAGAAAATGAGCAATGCTGTTGAGGCTTTGAGGAGTGTAAACATCAACAGTACCTTTTTGTTGTAGGCTCTGATGTCTTTGTCAAGTCCAAGGGGGAAGAGAGTGAATGAGTCAGGATGTTATGTTGGGTCTGTGTAGCATATCTTTTTTTATTTCAGACTCCACATGGCCCCTGATATCTCTGTTTTCTCCACGAAATAATGTTCCCTTGCATCTCTTTCCCTGTAACTCTAAAGGGATTCCTGGGAAGGGATGGATCCCAAGCCCATGCAGTTTACTGAACCACTTAGCTGAGATGAATTTGGGCTTTACCCTCCACATATTTTGGTCCTTGTCTACAAGGAAGTGGTCATTTATTTACATAGGAATGGATGGCTGGTTACTTAAGATGGGTTGCATTTATGTAGTTCTTCCTTAACATAATATGTGTACCTACAGCTGATGAATAATTGGCGTGGCTGGAAAAAGTGTAAGTGTAGCAGATTTAAGACTTGTGTTACTGATGACTGAAAAGTGCCTTTATACTGATTCCAGAAGCAAGTGTTAGAAAAACTTTAAAATACGATCTTTCTGTCCATTATTGAAAATGAAAAAAACCTAAAGCAAATGCTGTCCGGAAATCAGTTGGTGCAAGTGAGGTCAGGCATCTTCAGAAACACATTCCATTAGCAGATTCCAAAGGGAATAGCTAGAGATGTGCGGCAACATCTCTAGGTTAATGATTGTAGCTGGTAAGGAAGTTTGAGAGGAATAGCTCAGCCACCTTCTGAAGTATCCTGCTGCCACTATCAGGGACAGGGTGCTGGATTAGATAAACCATTGCTCTGATCCAGCTGTGAAGAGAAACTACTTCCTTATCCACAGCATGCAGTAGGCAGAATTGCATTGGAGCTGTCTGCATCACTGTTCACTGAAGGCTTTTTGAAGCAGGACAGGCGTGTTGAGTGTGTTGTCCCTCTGTTCCTTTGGTGTGGTATGGTGCAGGTGGTCTGCAGAGCTGGGTACTGCGCTACTGAAAGGGTCAGCGTGGCGGGAGCAAGATCTGCTGCAAACATAAGTGACCTCAGAGGGAAGAGTGGTTGTAATCATTAGAGTTCTGTTCTGAAATGGCAGTCCTAGATCCTGCTCAGACTGGTTTTCTGTGCAAATGGACATTTTTGTAACTAACATCTATATATAAGCTGTTGTCTGTTCTAGAGGAGTAGGGGCCAGAAATGGACAGAAGGGCATAGAGAGGCTGGATTACATCTCTCATTTTTGACCAGGAGAACGTTTTCATTTTGAAGCGGGGGTTGTAAGTTAGAATCCATGTAATGCAGGCAGATGCTCATAATCAGCTCTGGGACAGACATCTGCCTCGTGGGCTGTGCACAGGGATCAGTACCCACTGCTGGATCAGGATTACTTGACTGAGATCCACAGGAGATTAGCAGTACTCTGAACAATCTACAAACCACATTGTCTCATTCTGGTTTTGTGTTTGATTTGAGCACAGTGTTTGATTTAGCACAGTATTTATGTATTACACAAGCAGTTGTTTAAAAATTGTATCTAATCCTATATTGTGTTACAAGACAGCTATGGATATGAACTGAAGTATTGCCATACAGGTGATCTTTTCCAAAATTTTCCTTGTTGTTTCAGTGATTTTTTTGGATTTGTCAGTCATGATAGCAGTTGGTTTTAACAGTTTCTGTAGCTATACCAGGAAAATGCAGACACTTCCTAGGAAACAGATAGGCCTGCGTGAGGGGTGGTGTTGAGCTACAGTCTTAAAATGTTAAGTAGAAAGGATGTCATCATTTATGTGAACTAGATACTAACAAAATTTTCCTTTTCAAAATAGAAAGATCTAAAATCTAGAAGTGACCATCAATTTTATTTTTTTTTAGTGCCTCACAGAAAGTGTGATTAAAAAGTGACAAGGAAAACATTTCAACTGCTATTAAATATTTCTTTTCCCTATTGGTTTCCAAAATTCCAATCAAGCACTTATATAATGTGATATGATTAGCTTTGAGAAGCTGTTGAGAAGAGTATGTCAGCTTGCCCAGTATAGCAGGGTATGCATTACATTTTAAATCCTCTTTCTCTAGAATCACTCAAATTACTCAAAAACACTCTCTAGACTCAAATTCTGGAGGATTAACTCTATCCTTCCATAGTAGATAGGAGTTTTCCAGTGCCCTAAATATCTGCTGGTCTCTCTCCACTGTTGTTTTTCATGAGTGCTTTTCTTCACCTTGATGCTCTGTTATCATGAGGCATTTGTTGTTTTGTTTTTGTTGTTTTAATTTTTTTTAATTAATAAAAGCCAGCTGGTAAACTTTACTTAGTTGCTTTTGGGCAATTTTTTCTGAGGTAAATATAAATGATAAAGTAAATCTCCAAAGTACAGTTCGTTGTAGAAGAATAAATAATTTCTCTGTTGATAATTCTGGTTTTTTATACTCTTTTACTGTCCATTGTCCCTCCTCCTAGGGTTTGTTATTTAAAGAAGCTCTGCAGTTACGTCTTTAAATCTTTCATCAGTCTCTTCAGTCATTAAAACCTTTCTCTTTCTTTTACAACTTTTCCCTAACAAGTTGTCACTATCCTTTTCAGAATACCCGGGGGCTGGGTGTGCCCTCTGAAGGCAGCTTCCTTTGTGCTACAGTCACTCTGAAGTGCAGGCATTGCTGGGTATCAGGTTATGAATTTGGCAAATAATCCAGGAGAGAGTCAGTGGGGCTGGGACACTGTTGGAAAGAGCAGTCTCCACAGAAATACTTAGTAGGAAAGTATAGTGGGACAATAGATTTTTGAATAGAGTTTTAGAGAGTACTACATGGTTTAAAGTCAGTTTTTATGAAGAAGGGTGAAGCTAAGGCCCAGACTAGGTGCTGTGGTTAAAGTATTTATTTTAGGGTTCTTTTTCACACATTGTTGTTAAAGTTGCTGAATTTTCTTTACTTATATTGTCCTTGCTGTAAAAGATATGACTTTTGGCATTTTGTGATAAGCAGCTGGGAACATGTATGCTCTTGAAAAGCAGCTTTCTTCTGACCTCAGGTGTTGCTATACTTCAGTGACATTATAGAACTTATGTTTATGCTCAAGAGCCATCTTAAAATACCACATATAATTGTGTAAAAATTGCAAAATGTCTATTTATTTTAGTTTGTAATTCCATAATGACTTTCACTGAACACCTTTACTGGAAAAATCAGTGCCATTCTCTCTCTTCACAAGGTGCTCATGTTTCCTCTGCCTTCAAGAGAATAGTGCTGTTGATCTTCCATTTGACATCACCATCATATTACACTCATGTAAAATGTTAGTAGAAATCCAGCCCACAGGAAGCCTATGGAACTAGGCTGTATAGTTTTCTTTTTTGGAATTAAAGACTTCTAGAAATTAAGATATCAGTATAACAGCTCTTGGCATGCTATGTGTTTTGATCCAAAGCAGTTTCCTTAACTACTACTTGAGCAACTTCAGATGCTAAAATAGTTTCTGAGAGTGCTCTCTCTTTGCAGCTGGTGACAATGATTACCCTGGACTTGCCCTGTTTGTAGCAACCACAGATAACATGTGTGTTTGTTAAAGTCAAGAAATACCCATCCTTAATTTATGCACATATGTTTTAAGGGATATACAAGCCCCACAGAACAGGGCAGACAGCAGAGAACAGTTCAGTGACCTTCCTCTACCCTCCCTTCACAGAGCATTGCTGGATGTGTGTATTGGCAGAGATTCAACAGCTTAGTCTTACTGGGGTTTTGGTTTTAGTGGGGTTTTCTGGGTTATTTTGGTGGGGTTTTTTTCCCCTGTTCTTCAGAACCCTGCCAAGTTTTATGATATCTATATTGCTTTGTCCACTGGTTAAAAATTGTATAGCAGATAAGAGTGATGACTTCAGAAAAGCTGTACGTGTATTAACAAACTGAGCTGTGTAGTATTCCTGTGTGAGTTGCTTTTTAAAATATTTAGGCTCATGACTGACTGATCAGTCATTAAATCTTCTAATCTTGCCCAGTGAGATTTGGAGAAACTAGAAACTATTTTCACAAGCAGAAAAAAAAACTAGTGCAGATGTGAATGCTATTTTTTCTTTATTGAAATCAGACAAATATATTCTCTCAAGACATCAGCAATATATTTTTCACCTCTCCTTTGGAATTAATAGCTTCAAAGGAAAAATGCTGCTTTTGAAGCATGTGACCTTAACAGACTGATTCTGATGAGTTTTCTTTCTTTTATTAATCTCATATAGATTTAATTAGATTAGTATTTTTGTGTGGATACTTAGTGTTCCTGTGTAATTTTGGATTGTGAAAGGAAAGCCATGGAGAACTCACAAAATCATTTGACTAAATTCTTTATTGCAAAATTATAATATACTGAGCAAGTTCTTAAAGCTAACTAACTAACTAACTAACTGTTATTTTAATATTCATTCCCTGAAATGGGAAACAGAGTACTATCCAGCTTGCTCTTGTGTAATAGCTGTGATGCTATTTGTGCAAACAGGAGTTAGGTTTGCTTTTGTTGCTCAGCCACAGCTGAAGTATGATTTAAAATTGCTTGGTAAGTTGGTATATTGAATTAAAAATATCTAATGGCACCATTTCATGATATGACTCTATGCTAAATGAGTGTTCCTTGAAATAAAAGGAATAGATGGTGGCACTGTGAAAATGTATCTGGGGGGTCCTGGTTGGTGACAAATTAAAATGAGTCATTGTGCCCTGGCAGCCAGGAGGGCCAGGCGTGTCCTGGGGTGCACTGGGCACAGCATGGCCAGCCAGGCAAGGGAGGGGATTGTCCTGCCCTGCTCTGAGCTGGGGCAGCCTCACCCCCAGTGCTGGGGACAGGGCTGAGAAGCACGGTATGAGAAAGGCATTAAGCAATTAGAGTGTCCAGTGGAGGACCACAGGGATGGTGAATGGTCTGGAGGAAAAGCCAGGTGAGGAGCGGCTGATCTGAGGGGAGACCTCATTGTGGTCCTCAGCATCCTCATGAGGGAAGTGTCAGGGAAAGGGCACATCTCTCCTTTCTAGTGACCAGAGACCTGGGGGAATGGCCTGAAGCTGTCAGGAGAGGATTAGGAAAAGATTCTTCACCCAGAGAGTGGTTGGGTACTGGAACAGGCTCTACAGTGAAGTGGTCACAGCACCAAGCCTGACAGAGTTCAAGAAGTGCTTGGACAATGGTCTTGGACACAGGGTATGATTGTTGGGGTGTCCTATGTAGTTCCAAGAATTGGAGTTTGATAATCCTTGTGGGTTTCTTCCAGCTCAGGATATTCTATGATTCTGATATCCAGTCCTGAACCCCTTTTTAACTTAGAGTTCAGAATGAAAATATTCCAGGTTGTTAGGGAAAAGCAAGACTGCCTTCACCTTATCGCTTCCTGTAAAGGTATTTGTGCTTGAAAAGTCTGCATGTATTAAATGTGAAACAATGTATATGCTGTAGTGTTTGGCTCTTTTTCAGCAGGGTAATCTTTGAAACATAATTTCTCAATGTAGAAAATCCGCAGTTAAGCACTGTTGCTCATCTATTAATAGTTTTATAAAAAAACCCTTTCACTTTACACAGCTCTTATCGGAATTAATTTAAGGCTTAAGGCTGGCAGCAGTGTCCTAGCTTGGGTCCTGCATGTAGTTGTTCACTCACCCCTCTGTTGAGCCTGTTATGCTAACATGAATTTTTTGTTTGTTTGTTTTGGTTTTTTTTGGTTTTTTTTTTTTTGTTTGTTTTTTTGGTGTTTTTTGCTAAAACTTTATATAATGTCAGTTTAAGATTTTAGGATCAGATCTACCTGGAAAAAGAAATCAGTTCTATAAGTTTCACATGCCCTTTGAGGCTCCTGAGCTGATATTCACAGGAGGGTGAATTATCAGAGTGAAGATGGTAAATTCACTGATTGTCCCAATGGCTGAATCTCTGCTTTCTTTACCTGTAACAGAATGACAGACTCAGAGGCATTGTAAACTTTCCCTCTCCCTTATACAAACTTGCTTTTATCGACTTTTGAAATCATGACCAGTTCTGTAGGAGGGCAAGGTTTAGTCTTCAGTTTTGTTTGGTCCTTCGCCTGCTGAAAGCCGCTAACAAGAGCAGTGGTTGGTGCCAATTGCAGAATTTTGTTTTCTTTTTCTGTGATCCCAAGAAATGTCTACTACAAACCAGACCATGACCACCCACTCCTTTCACATGAGCCATGGATCACTTGCCAGATGGCAAAGACTAAGGAACATAGGATTTAATACAGCAGATCTGTCTGCCTTATTTATTCTGTTTCGCTCAAAATAAGGCACCGCCTCCTCTCTTGCCTTACTCACCCCATCCTTGCAGTCAAGGGGTTAGTAGACAAATACTCCCATGACAACTGTGGCAGCTGTTTATATTCTGAGGTGTGAGATTTCATTGTCCTTATCTGGGTTTGCATAAATATAGTGTTAGTTTTGGTTAATCATCTCTTTCCTAAAGGAACACTGCATTATAATGTTACATTATAATGTTGTTCCAGGCTGAGTTCTAGCAAATAAAAATCCCCCCAAAACATCTTTTCAGGCCTCCAGTGAAAGGTCATATTTCTGTTGCTGTATAAAAAAATCTATTGAAAATGTAGGGTTTGAGTAATGCATTTTGAAAGTTTGTCACACATATCTCACTTTGTTAGTGATAATATAGGAATGTGAATTGACTACAAATGTATGCAAATCCATCAAAGTACAACTTCTGTTCAAGGTGAACAAAATGCCTAAAGTAGAGCTGAGATCTTGCTGGATAAGATAATTTCTGTAGATGATTATGCTGATTCAGGAAGACTCACATTCTGAATTCAGTCGCTCTTAACATATGGTTCAAGTCCATGCTTTAGGTCTCTTTCAATCATGCTCTCTGGCAAGACCTTAGTATTTTTGCTTTGCATCTAGAAAATATAGATTAGCAGAGTTAACACAAGCCTGGTGCGTTATAAACCTTAAAACATTTCAGTCCGCCTAATTTTTGCAGTTCACATTTCTTAGGGGAGAGTTGTCTTTCTAATCTCCTTATTCTTGCCAAAAACAGATGAAAAGAAGGGAAATTTTGAAATTATCTCAAAGAATCATTTCTTCTACTATTGCTGTTGTCTTAACTGTTGTAAATGAAGGATTATAAATTGTTGGAAGAATGGAAGGAAAGAGTAATGCCTGTGATATGCTCATACTGACCTGAGATTTTTGCCTGGAAGATTTTCTCTGTAAAGAACAATATGTCCTTTTTCCTTACCTGGGTGGGAGCTTCACAGTTTCTAACACTGTGGAGATGTCTGTGTCCTAGTGATAAGGTGAGTGTTATGAATTTGAAAGCAAAGCTCTGAAATGCTCCCCAGAGGAGGAGATGGAGTGTGTGGCATATTCACATGGTGAGTTCTTGCTAGTGTAACTTGCCTTACAGAAACACCATTTGATAATTATAGTTGCTGTGCTAGTCTCATCATCACTTCTACGTAGAAGGAACTTGAGTGATATCCTCTGGAGCTGTTTAAAATGCAGATAAAATTTGAAATATCTTTGCCTGATAGAAAGAGTTACAGTAGAAGTTGCCTTTAATTAGTTGAGAATACTGTTGCAGTTAATAAACCTGTAATTGCTGTTGAATCCAGCCAATCTTGGAAGCAATCCTCTGCTTTGCTTTGGGGGAAGGAACCCCCCCATAAAATGGGACATTAGACTGTTGGCTAGCTGCTCTTTCTTGTATAAGTGTTGCCCTTGCTAAGATCATCTAACATGATCTAAAGCTGGCTTTCATTTGTGTCTGGAAGGATTGCATGAAACTAAACAGAAGTTGCAAGATACACAGGACACCTTACAACTTCTATGTGTCTTGTGTGTGTTCATAGAGAAAAATTTGAAAGGGACTACAGGGACTCATAACACCCTGCTCTCACAAATACAGGATATAAGTCATGTATGTGTGTACTTGGATCCAAGCATTAATGAGGAGAGGAGATTGGATTGTGCTTTGCTGAATTTAAGGTCATCTTGGAAGAAGAGAATTTTCTCACTGTTGATTCTGTGTCAGGAACTTGTGAGAGAAGTCAGAGTCAGTAAAGCAGGGCAGAATTCATCCTTCAAGGTCCTCTGCCCTGCTCGAAATCATGGCCTAATTTGAGGTGATGAAAACTGCCAGGAACTCCTACATTATAAATTCAGCCTTTCTTGAAGTCTCTAAGCAGACTCTTTCATCAGGGTCAGCTATTAAGTAGAAAGATTTAAGGCCTGGGTTAAGTAAAATGATCACCACTCATTTTTTCCTGTTAGTAGGTGACTTCATAAAGTCACTGAGCATCCCTTTCTTTAGGAGTGATCACACTGTCCAGTATTAAGGGTGGTAGGTAACATACTCCAAAACATATACTGATATTCCCAATCTACTTTTAAGTCTGAGTTTCTCCACCTTTTGTGAGGCTGTGAAGGGTGATCCTTTAATGTCTTTAGGAGGTATTATTTTGGATTTCGTTAAGGTGATGATCTCTGGCCATTTCAAATGTAATTGTAAGGACTACTGTAACTCTAGATGATTGGAAGGATGCAACGAGGAAACAAAAAGTGGGCAAGAAAAACATTTCATTTTCCCAAGTTTAAATTAAGAGTCTTATCAGTGGCTGTTCACTCAGCCAAAACATAGTAAACTATACTCTTCTGGTTATTGCCAGGTGATAGGGGCCCAGAAATTATGGTGATCTAGTTGTTGATTCATGTGTGTGAAATTTGTTGCACATCTTTGGCAAAAATTGCAAACACCATCATTTATTCAGCACTTGGGGATTTACAGAGGAGGAATTTGGCCAGAGGTAGTTTGGCAGCTCTGTGATATGGTAGCATGAAAAAAAATTATTTTGCCCTGACCCTGCTGTAGTTAATCTCTGTGGTGAAGCTTTTGTTGTCTAAGACTATAACAATGGCAGCATTTGGAAAAAATACATTTCATCTAAAAGTGGAAGAAATTCCATATAGAAATTATATATATGTTTTTACATATAAAAATGGGTTTTAACTTTAATATGTTTATTTAAAAATAGATAAATATGCAAAAGATAGAATGAGGGTAATTTTAAGTAAGCGTTCTGAGCACTACAAGCTTATTATTGTAGCAAAGAGAATGGTTTTCTTAGGGGAAGCAAGTACTTTTGAGTTTTATTTACTTGTGCCTAAGTGTTTTGCTTTGTTTCATATGTGTTTTCACAGAAGAGTAGCTGAGTGCCAGCCCTCAAAACTGACTTCTTCTCTTCCCTTTAAATAATACAATGTTCCATAGCACCTTTGCAGTTTAAGACACAGAAACTAAGTGTAAAATCTGTCGCCATTTGAGTGCCACATCTCTGTTAGAGCATTCATACTTAGAATACTGCCATGTGATTTGCATAGAGGAGCACTAGAGTGATGACTAGCATCATTTTTTTCTGATACTGGCTAAGTCTGTGCTTTAATTTCCTTGAGACTCCAGTAGGCACAGGACTCAGGTACCAGTATCTTCCCTAACTGCTTATATTTTCTTTTTAGCTGAGCAGTAGAATCCGGTGCAAGGTGCCCCTTTATTGCAGCAGATGTAAATGTGTGTCATTTACAGCATTTACCTGCTGTTTTCCTCCACACCATGTCAGTATCTAGGGTTGCAGGTAGATGTGGGTTTGCTTTGAAGCCTGATGAGATGTGCTTGTGTGTTAGCTTGGTCCTGGCATTGCACTAGCATGTTTCCCATTCTGCTTGGACCACAGGCACAGCAGGATTGTGTTTGCCTACAAAAGGTCATATAGCTGTGCCCTGTAGATCTCTGAGGCTGAAAGTAGCATCAGAGATAAACAGCCGTTGTCTATCCCCTGTTCTTACCACAATGTTGAGAGAGAAATAGCAAAGCACCCCAGTGTTAGAAGTCTGTGGAAAGCCCCAGCTTTACAAATGGTGCAATCCTTGCTTTACAGAGACTTTACTTATGGCAATTTTCTTGCAGCTTTTAAGCCTCTTCATTTTGGTTAATCATTTTCATGTCTTGACTTATTCAATCTCAAGGAAATAGCTTGAGGTCCTGGCTGCAATTGCTCTATGTATCTGGTAAGCTGGATAAGCTGGCTTGTTGTTGATGTGTAGAGGAATGGAAGCACTGCCAGAAGTATCTAAGCATGCTGGGCTGAGATGCTGGCAGACTGTTGCCAGCGGCTACTGTGGATCAGCCACATATTCATAGCAGGATGTTAATTGGAAAACCTTTTTCTATGTTTGTTTATTTGTTTTCACATTTTTCAGGCCCTGCAAATATATTTATTAATAGGTTACTGCATTTACACTTTCTTTAATGAAAGGTGCGTAATGTACAGGTTATGTAGCTGCACCACCTCAGGCTGTGATTTTTGTCTGGACAGTAATTGGATGGGTGACTGCTGCCCTGTGGAGGGTGGGTGTGTGGGTAACAAAGCTGTACTCGGGGGCTGCTGCTGGCAGTTTTTGGTTTGCGGTGTTCTCCCCTGAGTCAGGTCTGAGCCCATGTCCTGGAGTAAAAGATTCCTGCTGGAAAGGGTACGTGATTGATGAGATGTAAAGCCGTGGTTTCAACATCTTGTGCTCACCAAAATACCTGTGCAAATTATTTGCATAGAGACCTAGGTGTTCCAAATAAATCCTGAAAGAGCATCCCTATTTTCTTCCATAAAATAATCTTCAGATTTGACTTGACAGAAGGACTTCTGCTTTTCCTTTCATATATATCACACTGTATCGTAGTTTAATGGCTCATTCTTAGTCACAGCAATGCATGATATTCAGTAGCAGTATAAATAATTTCTTGACAGTGTATGGTAGTTGATACAGCATAATGCAACTTTTCAGTGTATTAGAAATTATTCAGTAGATTCTGTATGGTCTTTGAATAGTTTTTAATGCACTAGACAACAGCACTCCTGCTGCTCCATCTTCATTAGGATCCCTTAGTACATATATAAAAGAATTCATAAACTAATGAGTAAGAGATCTTAAGAGAAGCATTTCTTCTGGACGGTGAAGCTAAATCAAAGGGAAGGTGGGAGAATCATTATTTTCTTCCTGTTGCGGCTGTGTTATGGATTATTTGACTCCAGTAATGGGCAGTTGGATAGGATTTTCTTTTGTCTTTCTTCTGGTGGTCATTTATTAACATGCAGTTGAATGAGGGCTGTGTCAAAAATGTCTTTGCTCGGATAAGACTCTGTCTTGTGTAACTTCTGTAATATCAAATGCAAGAAAATAAACATTTTAAATTGCTGTAGGGGGGATGCGCAGTCAAGCCACGATACAGCTTGAGTTGTCATCTGCTTGACCTCTTTTTGTGCACTGTCCAGGTGTGTTTCCTTACAAAACTGAAGTTCCAAGTGTGATTAAAAAGAGGTCAGAGAACAAATTAATCAAATCATAGGGTGTGGCCTTGGTAGTACATCTTGTTTCATCAATAGATAATCTGGCTTCAGGGGAAAAGTACTTAATTATCTACCTTGTTGAAAGGGACAAGAATTATATGAACAGGGCACTGCAAGGAATAACATTCCTTATGGAAATTCCTATGGGAAAATACCTTATGGGGGAAAAAATTGAATTCATCATGTTAGAATGCAACGGCTGGAAGAAATGCTAATTGGCTTCCATCTATGGCACAAACAAGGGAATTAGCTTACTGTAAAAGGTAAAACATCTGCATAAATCTTTAATGAAACAATTGCATATACACATGCAGCAAAGGATAACAAAACTCAGGAGCAGAAAGAAATACTAAGTTGAGTTTGTACAGGATGACCTTCCATTTTAGTACAGAAAACAGAACTCTGAAACGAGAGCTAGTAAAAACACTTTTTAAAAAACTTGATTTTTATGCATGAATGTGCTATTTTGCAGGTTTATTTAGTGTTCATTACAAGGGAAAGACAGGCCAAGATATTAGGAACTAGATCTGCTACAGATTTTTGTTGCTTATCTCTTAGTCTCTTTTACCATTCTGCTTCAAAAAATAGAGCTAATAATGCTTAGCATACATAAATTTGACACAATAATGTTTTGGTTTGAACTGCAACCCAAGACAAGAGGTGAAAGTGGATGGGTTTATATAAATACCTCAAGATCTGGTTAAAGTCTCCTTCCCATGATATGCAAATTAGAAATAGAATTTCACTTGGAAATGAAAAGCAGTAATTAATGTTGCAACTCTGCTCACTGGGCTGAGCAATGGGACAAATATACTAGGAATCAGGTAAGCAAGAGACAAAACCACTGCTGAGCTCATCTACCTTGGCCAACAAGTCCTTACCCTTTTCCCACCACAGTGGAGAGAGCACAGATGTGTGAGGTTCCCTGCAGCAGGGGAGATGCTCTTTCATTCAGGGGCTGCTGGAGCACTTCCCTGAGAAGAACCAGCGTGGAATTCAGAGCTGTTTTCTGGAGAACTAATTCCTGTACTTGACCAGGGGGCAAAACAAAAATTGCTCGGAGGCTTCATTTGAAAGAGTGTGAGGCTGCCATGCAGGTACTGCTGGCAAACAGGGGCTGTGCTCCTGTCTAATGAGTAACAGGCAATAAGATATCAAAGGGATGAAGAGCCTGAAGGAACAGCTGAATATTCATTGTAAATACAGTGGGCATCTGCCAAGGCAGAGCAAGCTTTTAGTAGTGCTGCAAATGAAGAGTAGACCAAGTAGTTGTGTTTAGCGCAAAGAGAAGTTAACGCTGCTGTCTTGTGATCCCCCTCAGTCTTGGGACTGAGCAAGTTTAGTCCATTCTGTTTGGATGAGAGGCAACTCTCTTGTCCTGTTACTATGGGGAACTCTTTGCAGGACAGAGTAGGGATGTGTTGCACGGATATTTGTTTTGTGTAGTCAGAGTTTCCTTCTTTAGTCAGGGATTTTTTTTTTTTTTTTTGTCTTGCAGTTTAGGTTACATCTAGAGTTTTATCTTTCATTAATTACAATAGTTAAAAATCCAAGGGCATTTTTCAAGTGAGTGGATCATCTTCCAGCAAGTAACTCTGCTTTCCCTGACTTCCCTCTGCATTTCTTTTGGGTGTCCCTTTTCCATCCTTTCCCCAAATTCTTCCTATTCTACTGCTACCTGCCTACACTGTGCACAAATATTTAAGCATGTGTAAAGCAATGGGCAACATAAGGAACAGCAACTGATGTAGCCACTGTAGTTCTGTGGAACAGTGTTGTGCATGGCCAGACATGAGGGGGTGGCACTTGTTGTTGATATCCCAGAAGTAAGTGGTGTGTGCTGCCTGCTGGGATGGCCACCTTCTTGTCACTTGCTTTTTTGGAGCAGGACTTTGTCAAGTTTGCTAAACCATCAGCTGTATGACTAATAGAACTGAAGGTGTAAGAGAGATACCTTTTCAATACCACTTGCTCTAGTTTCTCCCCCACTCAGACAGTGTGTAAACTGGTGAATTTCAGTATTTAACCTTTTCTTGATTTGATCCAGTAATCCAGAGTGTTTAGGATTGCAGTTTTCAGACTAGAAGGCTTTTAGACAATTATTCCTGTGTGAATTTTATGACACTCATGAAAATACTTTGTTTTATGAGGTTTTATAACTCTTTCCTTTTTTTTTTTTTTTTTTTTTTTTTTTTTTTTTTTTTTTTTTTTTTAATAAAACCATGGGCTTCTCCCTTGTTCAAGCTTCTCCTCCTAACCCTTGTCCCCCTCTGTATTGGTAATAAGTATATTTTGGGTCACGTGCTTGAGAAATCAAAAAGAGGGAAAAAGTCTAGTTTATTAATGGTTCATAAAAATTAATCAGTTTTTCTCCAGTGAGGAAATATCTCCCTTTTTTATTAGTTTTTTTTTTTTTTTTTTTTAATTGAAAATATTCGGATTTAAATATATAGTATGTCCATAAATACAACAGTAGGTGGCAGACTAACTTCACTAGAAGTTGATCTCTTGGCATGCTAAACTTTCTTTCACTGGTCTTAGAAAGAAGAACAGATGCCTCTATGTGAGATGTGACCAATTGCTGTTCTAATAGCTGCCTTAACAGAATGTAAGAGGCAATTCCCAAACACATGGAAGTGTGTGCTACAAGGTTTTCTTCAGTTTTTAATCTCATTGTTTACTTCTTATTTCTATAGAGTAGTTAAATGCTTATTAAAGAGAAGGTTTCTGAAGAGATTGTAAATGGTGCCTTGCTGTTGCAGAACAGGCAGTGTGTTAGTTACCAGCTGATGTGTAGCAACTGCTATTTTCAGCAGAAGTGGATCTGTGTAAATATTATGTAGGTATAATCCTTTCCTTTTAGAGAAAAGCATCTATGTAAACATATTGACATGAAATGCATTGTTCTGATGGGCAGGTTTGCTGTCATCTTTGAAGAAATAAGCTCCCTGGGAAGTTACTAGTAAATCTTGGCCAGTGTTGTTCAACAATCAGAGCCTAAAGACTGTGTGAAAGATGTATCTTGTGGGCTGGAGAATGGGGAGGGTGCAGCTGTGAATTGCATTTAATATCTCATGGTCTGTTTAGCAGCTCCTTGGCTTTCTCATCTGCATGTCCCTGGGAAAAAGTTACAGCATTCAAAATTCTGAACACCTCCAGACAATACCATTTAAAATAAATAGGACAAATAGACAGCCTATTAGGTAACGGCTTCCCTCACCTTTCCCAAACAGGATCATAGTTTGAGGTATACATTGGGCTATAGCCAGTTCTCAGTCATAGCTGGCTGGTCTCAACTTTTGAGAACTACCAAAACCAGAAATAAGGATGTAATGAAATGGTGTTTTCCCACATTGTAGCAATGGAAAAGAGCTTAATATAAAGGCAGTTATGATTTTTGTTCTCCTTTGAAATCATAGTGGTGGTGGGATATTATTCTCTTGTTTTTGGCCCTGACATGACCTCTGCATTAGGGCAGACTCTTATCCTGTAATTCTACAAATGTTCTGTGCACACAGTAACAGAGCATGGCTGCTGAGAGGACTCATCCTGTTCTCCCTCCATCCTGGCTGGGCAGCTGCATAAGGTTAGGCCTGTTCACTGTAAGCCTACAGAAACATCTTCCTGCCTGAAATGGGCAGCAGTTCAGGGATGGAAATGAGATACAGGAGAGGGCAGAGTAGCTTCTCATTTCAGTCTCATCTTACTCCATTTAAAACATATGTAAACATATGTGAAAATACACTCTCATATAGTGGTTGCTCTGTGTAGAAAAGATACTAGAAGTCATAGAGGTTAGAGTTGTGGGTGTTTTTCCCATAAAGGGTACACAGGAGAAGTAGTTGTGCCAATAGTATGTTTTCTTATTTTAAAAGCATTTCTAAAATGGTTTTATGGAAAAAAAAAAGATTTCTATTCAGATTGTGTTTGATACTATCTTCGATGTCTGAATATGGCCTACACACAGATGGCAAAACCTCAAAATAGAGATATCACAAACTTGCATAATTGATCATTATACAGTGCATGTATTGAAATGTGAGATGTTCTCCTGTAATAATACATTATACAAATCAACATTCTGAAGGAGAAGGAAAACAACTTCCAGATATCTATGCCCAAATGACCTCACATTGCACATTTGGTGCATCAGATGGTGAGTTTGTGGCGATCCAGGAAGGCCTGAGAACAAGGGAGATGCAGGTGAGGGCTTTATGCCAATGCTTATGAGAGAATTTTATTTTGTGTTGTGAAAAAAGTAATGGTATGGGGCATATGTGTACAAATGGGCAAAAATATGGTGCCTATATGGAATGAGAAGAGGAACCGGGGTGTGTTTGTATGTGTTATGATGCTGCTGGCTTTTTGCTGGTTTTTTGTTGGAATTTTAAGGAGTTTGTCTACTTGAATGTGAGCTTTGCCACGTTGTTTTCCCCAGGCTACCCTGTTGATGCATTTCTCTTTAACTTTAGTATTTTGTTGATCCCCTGGTTCCTGGAAATGCCTCCTCTCAGTTACTTGAAAATAGCTGTGGGATCAGGATGAGTATTTGTGTAAGATTGTTCATTGAGAACTTATTTAACACAATCATATTGCTTCTGTAGTGGGCCTTATCCCTTTCTTTTTTTTCTTGCCGGCAAATTCTTTGTTTACTTGCTTTAGACATACTTCAGGAATTTGTTTGATTTTATATCTTCGTTTATTTGTTTTTTCAATTCATCACAACTTCTTACATTTTATTTTTACATATTGACTTGCTTTAGTTTATTTTCCTCTCAATCAGCTGTCTTAGTCTGAATGTTCATTTTCTAAGGTCTAGTTGTTTATCAAAAATTATATTTAAATCTTTCCATCTATTATTAGGGCTGTCTGTGTTTTCTGAGATGTAGTCCTTCTGTAACAACTGCGGGTTTTAAAAATTACTTTTGAGCTGAAATGCTTTTAACTTCATCTCTCTTTTCTGAATTTATAATTGCTAGACGAGCATCTGAAGTTTTTAGTTTTGGGGGTACTAGTGTCAGATCGTTCGTGATATTTCCTGGTAATGCCACATATCTCTGAAATGCTCAGTGTTGACCATTGATTACAGTTTGTAAATTAATCAATTAAAAGCAATAATCTTAATAGCCTTTGTTGTCTTAATTGTTACTAGGAGTGTTGGTGTTATTAGTCTCAACTTTTATGCTTCTTGTCCTCCTGAAGTATGGAGGAGAAGTATAACTCTGTATGTAACCTCATTATATTTTTGTGGCTGGGGTTCGTCTTAAGGAAAATTCAGCAATATAGTACATTCTCTGCTATTCATTCAGTATAATGTTACTGTGATCTACTCAAAACCTAGTTCCTCCTCTATGGCCACATACTGATTTTTGTTCCATAGCCTCTTTTTTTTAGCATATGTAGTTTGCCTGAATCCTGTTCTGTTGCCACATCATCTGTTTGACACTATTTCCTTTAAGCTCTTAATAGTGGTATGGTAAATGTATATGTATTTTTAAAAAGTGCATATTTCAAGTTTTTACTTGGTCAAACATTCTTGAAAATGCCTTGTTTCTGTGATCTCTGTCCATCTTCCAGTTCTGCTACAATGCTTTTTTACTTTGAAGTACTAATTCTTATGACTGCAATTCCAGAATCCAGTAGCCAGGCTGGCTGCAACTTACACTTGCAAGAACACATAGACTATGCCTCATACAGCAATTTGTCTTTGAATGAATTGTTTGCATTCTAATATTAAATTAAATGCTACAAATACTGCCAAATTTTTGCATCAATGTCTAATTGAATTATTTGATATCAATTCAGGAAAGCACACAAACATATTTTAATTAGTGTTTTAAGTATGTACTTTAAATTGAGTGCCTGCTTAAGTGCTGCCTTGAGTAGGAAAACTTGTTCAGATCGTTCTTAAGTTCTTTTCTCTCTTCCTTCTGATGTTTTGTTTTCTAGAAATATGTGTAAATGCTGTACTACTAACTCTTTCTGGGCCCAACATTTTGTACTATCGCCAATGAACTGTGAAGAAATTTAGAAGAGTTTATTTGACACTTCCCTTACAGTCTTCTGCTGCTTTTAGTGACCTTCACAACTTTCTCTTTTAAAACAAAAACTGTCATTATGTTTCTGAAGGGAGGTAGGCTTTGTCTGGTTCAGAGAGATCTGCAAATGCTTTCCTGACTTCTCAGTTATAATTAAAAGAATTCTTCCAATCCTGGTTGTGTGTCCTAAAGTGTTTTGTCTTTGTTTCAGTAGTAATTTTAAAAATGGATGAAGTCAAAAGAATGATTGATGTGAAACAAAATCCATAATGGCCCAAAAGGCCATTGCAGGAATGTGTGCATGCAAAACCACAGTGTTCCACTGGGGGAAGGAGAAGGAAAGGAAGACAAGTACATCCCTTTTGGGTTATAGCACTTGGAGCGTTTATTACAATTTCTTGATCAATGGTTTTTCTGGCAGTGTTTAACTTAAACTTGATTTGATCAAACAACACAGAAATACTTGTGAAAATTAGAAAAACTTTCTAATTTTGCATATCAGCTTGTTCCAGTATCTCCAGTGTCCAGTCTTGGGCAAGTAAAATACAGCTGGCAGTGGAGATGTGCAAAATTTCTGCAAGGATGTGATTTATCTGAGTGTTCCACAACATGTCATTTTTTTCTGACTTGAAACCTCTTAACTTCAAGGAAAAGAGAAAAATTGGGACATGCAGGATGTCTTAGCTGCTTACTTACAAATAAATACACTGTGTGCCAGACCTCATAGCACATGTTCAATGTCCTAGACATGTCAGATTTGCTTTTATAAACTGTATAACACATATTCTTGCTTTTTTCCCATTAAGGATGATTGTTGACCCATTGATGGCCTCAGGTAGTATTGCTTCCTCTCTGTTCAGTCTCATGTCCACTGTTTTCCTCAGTCAACTGAAAGTGTTAAGATAGGCTACTTACCTATAATTCCAAATTTTCTATAAGATATTTACATGGTATTAATGCACTCTTCCTTACCTGTTTGGTTGATATGAGTTATCTCTCAATGTTCACTCAGTTGTAATAAAAATGAACACAAAAGTAGGTGAATCAAAAGTCACCCTTTGTGAAACACTGATCTAAATTGTAAACAGTGTGCATATAAAGTTGCTTGGTTTTTGTCAGTCTAAAGTTTCTTTTTTAAAGCTATTTGACATCGAGAATTTTCATATGGCCTCAAATAGAGAATTATTTCAGAGTACTCAGCTACAGAAGTTCCAGGTAAGCTATCGTTACCTCTGAGTGGTGAATAAACCAAATCAGAAAAGTATAGAAATAATTTTTTACTCTAATTCATCATTCTTCATGTCACGTGAAAATTCTATTCGAAAAATTCTTTTTGAAGATTTAAATAAGAGTATACTATGTTTTGCCTGGTCTTTTTGGTAAATTAATGTGTTATTCTCCTTTTCTGCACAACTACATTTAGTCTACAACTAAATATTATGCTGTTAGACAACAGTCTGAACAATTTAGGGCAGTCTGACGCTGAACTTTTTTCTCTGAAGATTTGAATTTTAAAGCCATCTGCTAAAATGTCTTCCTTCAGCATATTTTTTCATTTTCTGACAAACGCTTGTGTAGTTTCCTGTTTTCTTCCTAGAAAAGAGAAGGTAATGGCAAACCTATGCTTTGTACTTTATAAAATTCAGGTACTGTAGATCAGTGGGCATTTTGTAAAACCCACAGTTATAGCTCCCTGAAACTGTTCTTCAGATTTGCTGCCTATTTATTGCCATTTATAAAGACCTCTTGATGCCCTTTATTGCTTACAAAGTCTCCCGAACGCTTTTCTTCATTTTCTGCTCTGTAAAATGCATGGTATCATCCCAGTCTATCTCTTTTTCAGATTTAGGATCTGACTGTTTCTAGTGTTTAGAGAGTTTTTTCTGAAAAATACCATACAAGGGGACTTTTTAATTGTGTTTGGGCTTTCTGTTTTGGGAAGCATTGTCACACATGTCTGTGTTTGTTGTGTGGCTCATATATGGAGAGATATGATTTGAGTAACTGCTTGTGTGAATATATAGGGCACATTACAGTGTTCATACTGTTGAGTACTTATTCAGTCTGAAGGTGGTTTCTGCCTCAATTCATACTTTTCCATCTTTTGCACAGCCAGTTTTAGATGCAGGCAAAGAAAGCAGCTGTACAGGGAGGCAGAGTGGCAGGTTCAGCAAATACTTCATTACTGGACAAGCATAACTCTGCTGCATTCTTCTGCCTGTGTGTGAATGCTTTGTCCCTGGTTTGAGAGGGAAGATGGAAGAATTGTGCTAGCACAGAGCTGAGTGGCATTGCCCTTCTCCAGCCTACAATGTTACACTGCAAGGCAGGGGATTTTTTGAGTTCTGGTTTGACGTGGAAAAGAGGAATTGGGAAGGGAGTGATCGTGCCTGGACAAGCCTCTGACATGATCCAGATCTGGGGCAAAGAGCATGTACATGCTGTGAGTACATGTGTATGTTAAAAACTTACAGTTGTAGGCTTCAAAATTGAACTGTGTCATGGCTAGACTTCTTAGTAAACTAGATTTATAGTGCAAATAGACTTACTAGTTAGCTTTTTTCTACTTTGTGTTACAAGTTCTCAAGATTTCTCTATGAATCCCACAGTAATGGTTATCTGAGGTGTTTCATGCACTTCTGTTACAGTAGTTATTTCAATGTTATAGGAGCTTAAGAAAAAAAAAATTAATCTCCAAGAATGGAGAGAATCTGCTTATGACACAAACCCAGAAAGCAAATAAGAATACGATCCTATACAATGCATAATTAACTCTTCCTTTATATCTTCAAAATTCTACAAGTTTTAAGGAAAATGAAGAATGGACATTTTTTGACCTTGTTCGTCTGCCTAAAGCATCTTCCTGGTTTTCTAGTCTCCCAAAATAATGCTGCACATTGGCAAGGTGGAGTTGGATCTGTATCCAGATTATCTTTTAATCACCTAAATCTGTTGTTATCTGCACAGAATTTCAGAAATATGTTTCACAAAGCTTGTAGTTTAGCACTGTCTGTGAAATTTGGGCTACTGTGACCCCATTTAGGCACTGATCATTTTTATCAAGCTGAGAAGCATTTAGATGTATTGGTTTGCAGTGGGTCTGCATTTATTCTTGAGGCTGGCTCTTGCTATTTGTAATCAGGATAGAAACTGTGGCAAAATGAATGGTGAGTCTTTCTTGTGATGGTCATTGCAAGTACAGTTCTCAGTCTGTGCTGCCAAGAGTGGATGGCTTCTTGCTTGGTGAGAATGGCTTTTCTATTTATGGCCTCATTCTTCCAAGTGTCGTGAAACTTGAAGCAGGCACTTTGCCTCCAAAGCAGCAGCTTTCAGGACTCTGTGCCCCACGATGTTCTAGATGTGCCAATTCTGTTCCTCCCATTTATATTTGCTGCTGGTATTCCAGGCAGTGTTCATTCCTGGAGGAAGTTTGTATTCGTTTTCCATAAATCATGCCTTCTCTTTAATTATTTGTGCCTCTTCCTCTTTCTCTCTGGAACTTCAGTGCAGACACAGCTCTCGGTGAGCTGTTGCAGGCTGGAGTTTCCTCAGCAACAATTCTTTCTGGGCTGTTGAGATGGAGTTTGGACTGAAATCTAGGTAATCACTGATGTTTTCTCCAGCCTGTTAAAAAGTCAACTTTTATGTCTGAAATGGAGTGTTTTATTTCAGCACTGATCTGATCTTTTTGTGTGTATGCGTATGTGTTACCTTGTGCTTTTGCAGGGAGGAACAGAATAGTTTTTCATGCTGCTTATTCTGATATATACAGTTTCTTATTGAGCCTTGTATTTTAAAAGTAGTCCAAAGTCTGTACTTGTTGATCCTGTAACACCCTAAAGAATAACTGTTTATTTGCCTATTACTAGCACAGGAGCGATCTGAGTTATCGAGTTCAGAAAATAAATTAGTACAGGGCTGATCTGAAGCTATCCTGCATGGCTGTTATTTTGTTGTCTTTGCTGTCTGGAACTATTCAGTACTCCCTGCTCTATTAAACAACTCTTTAAAACACCCTCAGTAAGCTCAAGAGAGACCAAAAGTTGTTTTCAAGAAGAGTTTGCAGCTAACATTTAAATAATAAGCTGGCATCTATTTGTTACTTTCCGTCTGTTTTAAATACAGTGCTAGTACTTTACAGAATGTTGTAAAACATACCAGAAATTAAGCCACAAGGAATTTTTCAGTTTTACACTTCCCAAATTTGCAGAGCAAACCAGTGATGCTTTCACTCCCAGCTCAAGCATAGGTGAAGGATTTAAAAGAACATATCAACTCCCCCACCAAAAATGCCAAAAGGAAAGAAAAAAGCCAGTGGGTTTTCTGGAGGGAAGTTTTAAGTGTTTTGTTACAAGACCAACAAGCCCATACATAGAACCTACAGAAGTCAACTATTACTGCTAAATTGTAATTAGATGTTGCCCAGCTATGCACTGGAAGACTCTGGGAACACAGGGTGGTTTGTGGTGGTGCACTATGATCTTAATCACACTTCATGCAGTGAGTTCAAAGCATTAGGAAAGCAAAATACTGAATCCCACAATACTCTTATGGGGTAGGCATTAGGCCTGCTTTGAAAACAGGGCACAAAGAATTTATTGTATCTATAAGCAGTTGCAGCTACTTAGCCTCAGAACCAGGATTAGAAAACATGCGGTTGGACTTCTGCTCCCTCCTGTTCTCCCTTGAATATTAATTGAGGAGAAGAGTTAATAAGAAGAGAAAAAGTTGGAATTGGTTATTTCTCTGTGAATGTATTTATGCACAGAAGGATGAAGCTGGACAGACAAGTTCCTGATCATGTTTCTCTTTGGTGTAACTCCTTTAGGATCAATAAAACTAGACTTGCAATAAATCTTATGTAGTCTGGAATAAAACCTGAGTAATATTAATAAAATTCAAAAAGAGAACTTTTGATTAAAATTGAAAATGAGAACTATCTCAGGCCAATTTCTAGAATTAAGTGTATGTCTAATGTTCTGGAGGAGGAGATAAGTCTGAGAGGCAACTCAAGTATAATCTATCCATTACATGATGTTCTTTTCATGCATGGAATTTTAAGGCTTGGTAACAGCACATAGGGATTTTTTTTAAATAGAAAAACAAGTAACTTTTTGCGGAGAATTTTATTGTAAAAGAAGCTATAGTTATCTTTAATTGGATCCAAGATATAGCCAATGAAAAAGTAACTTTATTGAATTGATAGCACTACTACTGAAAACACTTTCCTAGTCTGTACGTTTCAATGATAGCAGGAATCAGTATAACTGTCATAAATGCCCTCTGTCTCCAGGAGCTGTACATCTCTACACCACACTAGGTATTTTCTAGTTAGCATCCAGCTAAACATGAAAGAATTTTCACTGATATTCAGATATAATTGAGCAGTTAGCTTTAATCTGTCACACTTCTCTGCTACTGCACCTTGCTTTGAAGTTCAAGTATCTTGCATTGAATTATTTTAATTTTTGTTTTAGAAACTCTACAAGTACATCTTCTACCTTTCCTGAGAAAGTCTTTTGGGCTGCTATTCCACTGTCAGCACCAATCCCCATATCCCAGCATCTGTAGCTGCTGTCTCCTGACCCATACCAGGTACATCTAAAGATCCTGCCTGATGGGAAACATCTTACTGCTCTTTCTGCTCCTGATTTCACAATGTTTGCTCATATGCTTCAGTCTTATCCAGAAATGCATTTCTGATCTAGGCCAGGTTTCATATGTGTTTGCCCAAGTATCTCACTCCTCACTGGAGGAAGCTGTTCCAGTCATGGGGCTGCAGAAAACCTACTGGGACAACAGAATCTGTTGACTAAAGCATAATTTGCTCCTCTTAAGTCCTTCTCTAAATTAAATAATTGTAATTAATTTTTAACATTACTACCTTTGCAATATTTTGCAGAACCCAGAGTAAAGACTCTGATGTGATTTTTTTAAAGAAAGACTTTAGATGAAGCAGTTTCAATAGAGTCCAAGGAAAATGCATGATCCTGTGAATTTTAATAGCAAGTCTAGGAAATCATATTTAAAAATTCCTAGCTGCAGTGAACAGTTAATCTAGAGCTGCTGCAAAATTTCAGATGGCTGTTCAGAAGACATCAGCCGCTTTTCTCTGATGCCTGAGTGTGTAGTTTGTAGGATGGACAACAACCTTTGTTGCACTTAGGTTGTTTGAACGAGGTGCAAAAAGTTTCATTCTTAAGGAGCAGATGCTTTCTATTTGTGAGGAAGGTGAAATCCTGTACCGTTCCCAAGGTTTTCTGAGAGTTTAAGGTCACTGAATTTGCCACAGCCTGTTTTTATTCACCTGACATCAACTTGCAAAATTTCTGTTGTTCTAGTAACAGCTGTAAATATTCTAGAGTACCTAAATAGCTGAATAAAGATATTTGGGTTGTTTTATTAGTATTTACATAAAAAGTGATGTGCCAACAGTACAGAATGGTGATACTGGTATACCCAAGGTCGTGTCCAGTGGAACCAGTGGACCTATTCTCAGTGATTACCAAGCCAAAGGGGGGGGGATTCATGCTGCAGTCTCAGCACAAAAACGATTCCTTGCATTTTTCAGAGTTCATTTTCCATCCTAAGTCCTAACTTTCAAAGAGGCTTCTAATTATTCATGCTTCCAAGAAAAATACACTCCAATTCAAGTAAGTTGGATAGCTTAATAGAAAATTTAAAATGTGACATAAAAGGCCAATTTTATTGGAGAAACACAGACAAACTATATTTCCTAGTGAAAGAATTTAGAAAAAATAGGTTACAGAGGCAAAGACAATGCTGCTGAAATTCCAGAAGGTTTTAAGCCCCAAAATTTTATTTTTTTCCCCCAAATATTGATGAGAAGAAACTTGGATGATTTATGTCCTCTCTCCTCCTCTTTCCTCTGGGTGATACCAGATCTGACGTGTTTGGAAAGCAATCATACACATATATGTTTGGGCATGATTTTTTCCTGTCTCATTATGAACAATTTATCTATAACAAGTAGACTTCTTATTTTAATGTTCTTTTGTTGAAGAAGCACCTAGGATAATCTTACTATTGTGTAACCAGGCTTCCTAAAATGCTATAGCTGTCTTTGAAAAATGGTAATAAGACTTTGCAACACAGTCCACCGCTGTGCCTTTTGTATAGGTTGCATTTATTTATTTTTTTAGATTTTCCTCAGAATATTTTTGTTTAGAAAATGTATTGAATATTATAAGAGGGAGAATGTCAAAGGTTAAAGGTCCTAACCATCTAAGTCTGCAGGTTTAGACTGATAAAATATACCCAAGTAATCTTCTTTTGCATTAAAATATTGCATTGCATTTTAGAGGTATGTTGATATATTACAAAACTCAAAAAATTAGGTGGTAAAACTTCAGTTTTCAATTGGACATAATGTTGATTATGAAAACAGTCACTGGTACAGCAGAAAAGTGCCACCAAGTGTTCAGACTGGCACGTTTTGTATCACTGCATTTCAAGGGAAGCTGAGGCTACGGGTGGTTTTGTAGTACTATAAATATTTCTGGGAGAGAAAGATTATTGGCTAAACTGTAGGTTAGGCTCTAAAGGTGTAAATGCAATTCAGTGTATAAAAATGTATAAAATGAAGTGTTAATAGATATCTACAGCTTGTAACATCTAATTCATTCTCACCTGTTCTTTCATACCTTTTTGAGCCCTGAGTCAGAAGGAAGGGAAACTGATGGCAACTTGATAGGCTGTTTGTTTCAGTGTCTGGGTATTTTTTCTGCATGACTTCTACTTTTTTACAGCCATTGCAGCTATAGAGGTTGATAACTGAACTTTGAAATCAGCAGGAACACAGCATTCACTTAATCAGCTGTAGTTGCACTAAATACTGCTGTCAGTGTCTAGTTTGTTTTGTAAAAATTATCAATATATTGGTTATCAGTCTTCTTTGCAGTCAGTATCAGTTTACCTTAATACTCTACAGTATTGTAGGTCTACAGACCTGTCGAATAGCTTGGGCAAATGGGAGGATGGAGTTACATATCCAAATTCCCTGTTACCCTGTACTTAAAACCTACTGACTGTTACATACACTGAAATAAAGCTATGTGATTATCTGAGCGTAGCCGTCATAGACAAGGGTAAAAATCCTGTGTCTTGAAATGTGTTCAGTAAAATGCCACAACACAGTAAGAAAACTTTTTTAAGTATGGTATAAAACATTCTGTGTTTTCTAATGTAACCATAGGCTAGAAAATATTTGCTCTGCTTCTGTGGTGCTGATAAAGATGTGTACAGAAAAAGGTAAACCATCTGATGGTTGTAGTAGTTGCCTGCATGTAAAGTTTAATGAATGGACAAAGGGAACAAATACTCTAGCACATCCTAGAAGTGCTTTCTGCTGCTTCCACAAGATACCAAGGATCAGTCTAAACTAGCACTGTCCTCCATTTTAAAAAATGTTGGCATAGGGTCATGATGTGGGATAAGGTAGAAAGTGTTTTTAAAGCTGTTTATCAAAGCTATAAATTACAGTAGCCCATTGAGCTGTTTCACTTTGTGTCCAAGATTCAGTGAGTCTCCTGTGACCCACTGACTTTGAAGACTTGAAGGAACTAATTGGAAAGGATCTGAGGAATTAATGGAATTAATGACATGAAGTTGTGCCTTATATGCTCTATCTCTCTAGAACTGCATGTGTGTATTAGTATCAATGGTCTTTCTGATGGGCTTGTCAAAACATCAGAATCAAATAAAAATGCCAGTACACTAATTATCAACTTGAAATAGACCATGAGCCCTAAGAAGACCTTGTTAGGAGTTTTTCATTAATTTAGTAACGAATAATAGACACTTCTCCAATCACTTCATATTCCTATTGAGTTGTTAAGAAAAAGCTAAGTATAGACAGGTACAAAAAACCTAACTAAAATAAACCCCAAATATGTAAAGAATTATAAATATATATTTTTCTGGGTACTATGGGTACATGCTAGATAGTCCTGAGGTGTTCTAGAGTGCCTGGGGGAGTATGAGCCTTTCCAGCCTTTAACTGCTGTAATCAAGGTTTAGGAATGGCAGTAAACATTTGTGGTACCTTTAGTCAGTTTGCTTACTGTCTGTGCATCTGTCTCTACAATAGGGGTAACAACACATTTATTCCACCAGAAGGTAGTGAGATTTAATGTAGAAAATTTGTGTAGGTCTGGGTAAATTTTAAGTGCTGGATGAAGCAGGGTAGATGCATGGCAGAAAGTCTGAACGCAGCAAGTGAAAGGAAAAGAGCCTTCAGCCTGTTTTGATCTGCTAATGACAACTAAGTAGTGCCAATAGACTAAACTAGGTGTTTCAGTGGGAAAAAAGTGAGCATACATTTTTACTTCCTTGTAGTCTTATGAAAGTGTCGGAGATGTCTCTCCTCAGTCTGCAGCATGCCGGTGCAGAGCTGAAATTCTGTACTGCTTTGCTGGTGCTCCAGGCAACCCAGCTTCTTCCCGTCCTTCAAACCAAAACAAATTCAACCAACCAAAAAGCACTGCTGCAGAGAACAGCAAAGAGTCTAAGAGTGAACTGCGAGTTTGTAATTTTATTTATTCTGTTACAAGACAATTTGGCATTTGTCAGAAAACTCCCTTCTGGGCAGTGGTGGTCGCTGCCTTTGGAGCGCGGCGGGTTTTGGCTGTGGCAGTTGCCTGTGGATCGCAGTGATTCCTGTGCGGCGCGTCGTGCTGCCTCGGCCGGGGTCGGAGCAGTCTCTCACTGGTACATCACCGGCGACACACCGCGAAAGCTCAGTTCAGAAAGGCATCGTCAGGCAGGGGCTGGAGGGCAGGGTGGGGGAAAGGCAGATGTGCTGGAAGCTGAACGGGGAGCTCTGGGCGCCTGGCAGGATCTGAGGGCGGGGGCCGTTGGTCCCCCCGCAAGCAGGTCTGTGCGGGCTGCTGGGCGTGAAGGCCCCGCAGGCACCAAACCCTTCTGCCGGCACCAGACCCTGCCTTCTGCCGGCACCAGACCCTTCCTTCTGCCGGCACCAGACCCTTCTGCCGGCACACAGACCTCTGCCCCTATCCTTCTCCCGGCACACAGACCCTTCTGCCGGCACACGGACCCTTCCTTCTCCGGCACACAGACCCTTCTGCCGGCACACGACCCTTCCTTCTCCCGGCACACAGACCTCCTTCTCCGGCACCAGCCTTCTGCCGGCACACAGACCTTCCTCGCGGCACACAAACCCTTCTGCCGGCACACAGACCCTTCTCCCGGCACACAGACCCTTCTGCCGGCACACGGACCCTTCCTTCTCCCGGCACACAGACCCTTCTGCCGGCACACGGACCCTTCCTTCTCCCGGCACACAATCGCACCGACTTCCTTCTGGCCTCCTTCTGGCACACAGACCCTTCTGCCGGCACACAGACTTTGGCACAGCACCGGGGCGCTGCCGTGGGATTGTGAAGGTTACGTTTGTGTTGGCTGCATTCCTTGCTCGCAGAGTAGGAAAGGCTAAAGACCTCAGGCTATTGCTGGGTGGTAGCTATTTCATCTTGAAGGCGTGTAGCTGCCTGAGAACAGCATGCTTTTGTTTTGCTTTGTTTCTTCTTCTTTTTTTTTTTTTTTTTTTTTTTTTTTTTTTTTTTTTTTTTAATTCTGCTGGAAGTTTTAATTCATTGTGATGCCTTTTAAGCAGCTGGCAGAGATGTGAATAGACACTTCTTCAAAAGACTTATGGAATAGAATTGCATAACTTTGTACTTTTCCTATGCAAGCAGAGTAAGTTCGATGTAAATACAGTGGCTAGTCTCTGAAAGATACCTTGGTTTCTTCCAAGTCCTATTTATGCCACATGAAATCCAGTAACTATAAAATCATCTCTGCTGCTATGAATTGTCTCACCGAAGGATGAAAGAGGAGAAGTTCGGGTAGAGATACCTTGGCAAAACAGGAGCTGGAAGTTCTCTCTCTCTCCTAAGAGCTCTAGTAAAGTTGCAGCTAGCCAACAATGTGTCCTGATCAATAGTTCTCTAATCTTTTAAAAGGTGTTAGTGAGCCTTCCAGAGAATTGTGCTTTCTTGTTTCTGTGCTGTTTAATTGCCTCTTTTTTTTTTTTTCCCCCCTGGATTCTGATGAAAATAGGTGCAGTTGAAATTCCTCTGAGGCAAGGCCAGCACTTGTAGGAGTATGCATTGTATATGAGATTAGGAAGTGGTTCTCAATAGGTTTCCAGTGGTTTTTGTGTATATACCTGTTATTCAGGGAATTATGCCAAATTCTGGTAACATTGGTTGAGATGTGAGTTCTAACAGCTCTTGGCTTTGCCTTCAGCCAGGGTAGCTGCTCTGCTATGTCTGAAAATATCCGTCTGCTTCTCTCTAGCCTGTGTGTATCCCTGTTACCAGCCTGTTCCTCTGCTGTATTATAGGCAAGATGGCTGTAATGAGTATTTCATCTTTCAGCTGGTTTGGGTTAGCAACAGTTGTTAAATGTGGGCATTTGTGTGTTGCTCATGCCTGCAGTGAAGCAATTTTGTGCTACAATCATTTTACTAAAACATGTAAAGATACTTTTGAGTGTCTCAGGCCTTGATTAAACACCAGAAGTGGTAGTTGATTTTGGACATGGGAATTTCATGTATTAGAAGTCTTTTTACTTATGATGTCTGGGCTTTATAGAGTATTTGACATTATTTACATTCTTCCCCACAGAAACCTGAGCTGCTGGGGCTGGTGGCTGCTCAGCTTAAGAATACAAGACATCTAGGAGGATAAGTTTCGGGTGGGTGTGATGATTTGCTTGGATTTGAGATGGTAAACTGTTGGGTTTTTTCTTTTGTATTTGGTTTGTGTGAGCCAAAATAGTTTGCATTTTCTAAGAATGAAGATATGTATATGTATTTAATCTTCTGTCATTATAATAGTTGTGATATAAATATGTTTAATTTGGTCCTGGAGCCCAGAGCTGTCTTGACTGTGCAGAAGCTTTTCTCCCTAAAAGCCAGTCTCCTGTGAGGTGAGGCCCTGTGGAGCAGTAACTGGCTTCTAGCACTCTTGTAGCTGTGGGCACTTGACATTCTCTCTTGAAAACTGATTTTGGTTAGGAGCTCTCAGTATTGCATTCAGACCATTCCTTCTTTTGTTCGTAACTATGATTTCATAAAAAATGCTCAGTTTTAAGCATGTTTTCTTCATTGTGAATATTAAGTAGAAGTTCTGCTGGTGTCTCGCACAACATTTGACAACTTTTGTGGCAAATGGCCACTCATGCTGAAGAAAATCTTCCCAAAGATACAGAAGTTGAAGAAAAAGCCAAATCAGTGTGTATCTTAGATGAAGATCACAAACACTGTTACTGTCACAGATGGTGGTAATTTAGGATTCTTCCTTGAGCAGACTGAGGACAGTCTTGAGGGTCTTTAACAGGTTTTCAAGGAGAAGGCTGTGGTTCTCACAGCTGTTTGAAGCATGATTTTTCACCCCATTTTTCTCACTGTTCCCTTTTTATTGTTTGTTTCCAAGGTTGCTGCTAGTCCCATCTGACTTGGTGGTATTGCTTAGTGCACTGCCCTTTATAGTTTTGAGGAGTTACTTGAATGACTCATTAAAAGCTCTGCGCTTCAGGGAAAGGGAGAGGTGCCTTCTCAGGGATCCAAAGATTGGCTGGGGATCACTAAAACATCCTTTCCTTCTCCTCCAGCATGCAGAGTCATCATCCCAGCCCCACTGACTTGTCACTTGTACTTGGTGCTCTCTAGTGACGTTTCCTGAGCACAGTGAAAACCACAAAATTCATGGGCTAATAAGGGTGGAGTAATTTGGGATTATTGCAAGTGTTCTTGTGCTTGCTCTCCCAGCTCAACAGGAAGCCTTTAATAAGAATTTTCCTAAGTAGTGTTGCATGCGAAATGGGGATTTCTGCTTCGTTCTTTTAAGAAACAACCAGTTTAATGAAACAGTGTGGTTTTTTGCCTTTTGGTACATTCCAGAAGACTTTATACCTTTGCTGGTTACTGATTGATAGTTCTGTGCTGAGCTGCCTTTAATTTTGCAATAAACTAACAAGGAGGCTGAGACCACAAGTTTACAGAAAATGGCTTATTTACTCAACTGGATTTACAAGGATGACAAAGTCAGATTTAGTAGTTTCAGTGTGGTCTAGGAAGGGCAGGAGGAGTACTTGAAAAATTGTACTGTATAAATAACCAAACAAAAAATAGTTTGCTTATTCTTCTGTGTAAAGTTCTTAGGCCAATTCTCTCCCAGGACCTGCAGGGATTTTCTGCATATGCAGGAACTTTGCTATTCCCAATAAGTGGGGGTGTTGTGAGTTCAGGCACAATAAATAAGGGGTTTTTTTTACCTTTCTAATATGCTTCCCAAAAACTAGCATCTGCTGAAATAACATCAGTGGAAGGTGACTCTCTTTTCACAACATATAAAGATTTTAATAGGATATTAACACTGTTGTTGGCTTCTGTACTAAATCTTAGAAGTAACAATGATCTGTCTGGAACCCGAGTGCTGTTTTCCTTGAGAAATCCTTGTGTCCATTTTTTTCCAGGTATTGGCACCTATAAAAAGTGAGAAGTAATCAGAGGAGTAAGTCGTGGGGTTTTTTTAACATGTCTAAAATTAGGAAGTTGAAAAGTGTTCCCACTGTCTTCTTCACTGTCTTCTGTGTTTATCTCTAGGTTTTCTAATTCTTCTTGCTGTCATAACACTTCTCATGGTTAGATGGGGTTATGTTACAATCCGAGGTAGCTATGCTGCAGTGAAAATTGAAGTAAAAGATTTGGAAATTGTGTAGTCTGTCATTTGTGTGGTATTTTAAGTAGTAAACTTTTTTCCAGAAAGCATTTTGAAATCTGAATCTGAGTGAGTTTCTAAAGAGTTGGTAATTCTGTCAGAATTGGAAGGCAGAGGACTGTAAATTTTCACTTGTTAAATAGCTCTCTTAACCAATGGCAAAGGAATAGGCTGAAAACTTAAAGGCAGTGGCTCATTGAACTCCATGGGAGACTGCATTGAAGCATGTTTCTACTGTTACTGAGCTGTCTAGCTGACCCTTTTTTCCCTCTTTTAGCAGTGGAGAGTGTTTTCCATTCAGGCACAGTTGCTGACTGAAGAAGCCCTACACCCTTTGTTCATCACAAAGTAGGAACAGAAAAGCAATAGCAAAACTTCCTTTTCTGTTGCACATGTCAAGACACAGTTGTGTATGGAGATTTTTGTGACTCTTAGTGGCAGTGAAAATTCCATCATTTCCATTGATGTTGGAAGTAGGACCTCCTCTTAAAATACTGGGTGTTCTTTAAAAACAATATATTTTAATATACTGTGTATTTTGGTATACTATCATCAAAATACCATGTGGCAATATTCTCACTGTTGAGTATTCTGCTGGAAGTTAATAAACATATGATGGGCTTTGAGCCTCTTGAGAGGAATCTGTGCTTGGCTGGTAATAGTGTCCAGTATCTGTCCAAAGGAACCCCAGTAGAGGCAGATTTTCCTTACCTACTTAGCCTGAGGACTTGGCAGGTCTCCTGTACTAAACAGGTTAAATTAATGGCAGATCAACAATGAATAGTTGAAGAATTGCTATTGCTAGTTCAGTGCAAAGCACTCTCTAGTAAGTCTGCATGGACTGACAGCCCAGCTTGTTTCCAAACACTGTTTAGCAGGTAGTTTCTTTCAAGTGTGGCACCTCTCAGATGAACCCAGACCTTTTTTTTGGTGGTTTGTAAGAAACAGCATAAACATCAAAAATAGCACTATATTCTGTGCAACATGTGAAGCAATGTGTGAGACTCAGCTGATGCTGTCCATGCACAAATGCAATTCCTCACCAGAAAGTCCCAGAGCTGTTTCACACCAGATCTCCTTTGTCTCTCTGTGTGCTCTCTCCATATCACACACAAGTTTAACCATCCCCTCAAACACCTATTTGCAACTCTCTGAATATGTCGAACCATTTCAAAGGATAGCAGAATGGAATGTAAGCATGTCTTTCAGATTCATGAAGGAGACTTTGGGGAAAAAATTATTAAATTCTTTAAATGTGCCACTGAGGTCGTGTGATTGAAGGCTTCAAGTTTAATGCCTGTAAGGACTGTTGACTGCTGAAGATGTATGGTCACGTTTAAATGGCACTTTCCACTGCCAGAGTGGAAACTCATGGAAAAAAAAAACTTTATAGTAAGGGATATGGTTGAAGTTTCCAAGATAGATGTATCTATTCAAAGGAGTTTGCTGAATCTGGCTGCCATTTTTTTCACAACTAGAAAAGGACCAGCTCTTTTCTTTTGTTAGTGACCCACAGCTTGTTTGAGTTAGTGAGAGTTTGGAGTACTCTGTACACTCTCAGTGTGAGGTTCAAACTGTACTATGGAAGCTGCACAAAGATGCATGAAAATACATATATATGTGTGTGTATGTGTATGTATATATGTATATATGATAATAGGAATCCCTCTTCCTGATGAAAGAATTTTGCAGTAGGTGAGGCTGCAGTAGAGTGACAGGGAATTTGATGCCAAATTTAGTGCTTAGCTAACAGCCTCGTCTTGTGGCTTAACTCATGGGGGAACTGCATCTATGTTGGTTCAGCAGGCTTGTAGAAATGGGGAATAATTTCCAATTAATTCCAAAATAAGCATTCTGTATATGCATATGGCTTCATCTCAGAGGAAGTGTGCTTATTCAGGATAGTATTTAGATATGTGTTTAAGCAAATGTGTAGCTGTCAGTGAAGTCATGGAACTCGGAATATGCTGGATTCCCATCCTCAGAGCAATTCACAGAGGAACATTTACTTGGTTAGGGCTCTGCTTTTTTAAATTGACTTTTTTTAACAGTATAACAGGGAATCTAGAATATTAGTATTGAATAGTTACTGAAGGATACATCAGAAATTTACATCCAGGTTTAAAGGCAGAGCTTGAGTTAAACATAAAAGGTGAAGATTTTCAGTCCTATGGCTAACAGTGCTGTGGAGTTCCTGGTTGAGGAGGAATCTGGAAGATTTAAAAAATAAAAAAAAAGCAGTTGCATTATTCTTCTTGTTCATTTTTCTTTCTTTTTTTTGAAACCTTCAAAGTTAGTTTCCTTTGAAGGAAAGAAATATGAAATATAGTGTGCATAGGTATATTTTTCTATTAAAATAGTTCCTTAAGCACGGTAACATTTCTTTAAAATGCGATGCATAAATAATAAAGTACGTGACAGCACAGCACAAAGATTATCTTGGCACAAGTCTGGGGTGACTGAATCACTTAGAGAGCTTGATACTTGTTAATAATGTGATCATTGCAAAGTGTGCCAATGAAAACTTCATACCTCACCAGTACGTGTGAGTAGAAGTTTGTTAGTGTGTTCTGTTTCAGCACATTTTCTAGTACTGGGTACTATGGATGTGTGAGTCTGTGGCTTTTGTGACACAGTGAAAGCAAAGCAAGAATGGTTTCAAGAAGGAAAGGTCTCACATCCTTCCTTATCCCTACTGACTCTTGGCTGCATACTCCTTTAATTTGCCTTGAACCAATCTTGATGCCCATCCTATCAAAAGGATGAACAAGCTCACTAAAATGCAAGATAAGTATGCTAGCAAGAAAAAAGGGAAAAGTGACTTTTTTTTCTTTGTTAATAAGTTCAATTATCCTGCTTTGTAATCTTATGAACAAGTCAGCCATCAGTGGTAGCAAGGAGTTGTGTGTACCAGACTCTTTGCTGACTGCTTTTGGGTGCTTACAGGTGCCCACAGCAGCTCTGGGGGAAACAGCAGAGGGGTGTGTGATGTGTTCTTGTGTGTCTGCTGTTAGCAGCATTGCAAGCTGTACCTTTGCCGAGGTGTATGACTAAGCAAGGCTGTTATTCACCATGTCTGTGTTCACTGCAGTGATCATAAATACCCAGTCCCAAGGGTGCATCCTGTGGTTAAGCTGTGCAGAGTGCTCACAGCTAGCTCAAGTGTGGTCAGAGCTTGTGATCAATAGCAGTTGAGCATGAGGGGCATCAATATGGAGTTCTGAAGGGCTTGAACTCCTGTTGAGTAAGCGAAGATTCGGCTTACGCATTTCTCAATTTAGTCCGGTTGAAACAGTCCATAAAGCTCTCAGGCACCATCATGCCTGTTTGAAAGCACAGAGATGGGGGGGCTGGCATGAGCAGGGAGGTAGAGTCTTGTGAAGGTCACATACTCCATCACTTTTGGCACCTCACATCATGCTTCCTGAAGAGGACACGATACCCTGCAGCGCTACCACTCGTTGAGCTGACACAGCTTATGTGGGGTCTCACAGTGGGAAAAGAAAGGGGAGAGTGTGTCATATCTTACTGTTGAAAGTGCTAGAAAGCAGGGGGAAGCCATGGTCAGAGGGAGGGACAAGCAGTGGAGGGAAGAACAGAGAAATTCCTCTTCCTTTTGGCATTGGTAATCTGTTCATTTATTCCAGCAACACCATGAAGCTACATTCACCAAGTATTGTTTAGGATTTCTTTCCCCCTTTCTCCTGGGTCAAATACTGCTGAAGGCAGGCCATTAATTTGAAAGAGAGTTTGTTTGGAGTTTGTTCTCAATGCAAGTAGAAGAATAATTTTGTGTCTTTTTTTTTTAAAAAGTTATTTTTTAAGTTTATGTCAGTCAGCAAAGTGGAGATCAATTGTTATTGCGAAAAGTGCAGCTGCTTAGAGATCCAAAGCATTATGAGATAACTATGGCTATAGCTATGTTCTTCTCTCTGTAGTTTGCACTGTTTGCTTAATGTTTTCTGTTACTAAAACCCAGTATGTGTTCAGAGGTGCAAGAAATTGTTCATCTCTTGTAAGCATGACTATTGCTCATGCTGTCAGAGGAGAGCACTATGGGTGCTTGTTTTATCTCGTTTATCAGAATCTTGTGATCCTGAAAAGCACTCAAAAATCCCCTTTTGTAAAGGTAGCCCTGTAACCTTTAGTACTTCTGTGCTTCAGATCAATGGGGATGTACCCCTACAACACCTTCCTCCATGGCACTGTTTCAGCCAAAGGATTGAAAGTGTGTAAATCGTGTGGAAATTACTTGGAAAATAGATTTCCTATTTGCCTATGGAGAAAATGGTGGGGGTTTGTGAGTAGCATCAAATTGTTCATGGAAGATGAGCAAAAGATGAAGTTCTTCAGAACACTAGTTTCATTTCAGGTGCGCAGTATGTATCAACATACTATTCAGTATTTCATCTTTTTAACAATATCCCTTTCCTTCCACCTCTTGCAATTGACTATTTCCGTTTCTGCAGGTAGTTCAAAATGTGTTCTGTGTGGAATTTGCTGAAGAGCAGAACAGAGGGTCATCTCAATACTATGCCTGGAGGATTCCAGGCCTGGGCTTCTCCGTGCCTTCCAGTAGCTGTAAAAATTCATTTGCCATCCCCCTGTCCTTGTCTGTTTGCAGGTTATCTTGACGAATCAGATTACCACGTTGCTGAGCAGTGGCCCTGGGATCCGGGCAGACCTGGTGTCTCCAGCTGATGATTTGTCCCTGTCTGAAGGTAAGAAATCCCTTCTATCAGAACTGAAACTCTACACGGACACAAATCCACACTGTAACTTACAGTCTTCTGTTGAAATACAGGGGGCTGAAAGAGTCAAATTATCAAGTCTAACCTTATACAGTCTTGAAACAAAGCAATGTTCCAGTTTCTCTGAAAATCCATTTATAATTATAAAGAAAGTATGTGGAGTTGTTAAAAGGATCAGACACTTTCTAAAGGCTGAGGAGGAATTTTTGAGCATGTCAGTTTCTCATTCTCAGCATAGTACTGTCACTTGCATGCATTTAAAGCATTATTTTGTCAGCCTTCCAAAGCTGCTGCAAGAGTAAGTATATAGTCTAGTCTTCAAATTTCATCTTATCTAATAGTTTTCAGTGATTCCAAAGAGAAACAACTGGTCGCACTGGAAGGAAAGCAGATCCTCAGTCCTGTTCCTTGAATTATGCTTGTTTGGTTTTCAAGTACAGTGCCTCAGACTGCATCTCTCTGTTGTGTGAATGTAACATGGGGATTTTTGTGATGCCATATATTACTTTACATCTTTGTGCTTCTCTTTTCTGTGCAGCATTAGAGAAAAGCACGTTTTTAGTAATAGTGAGCTAAGAAGAAAAATAATCCTGAATCGAGGTTTACAAAGTAATATAATTTTGGTTTTCCTCACTTGCAAAGAGTAGTCAGAGTCCCCTCATGAGGGACAGATGAAGAAAACTTTGTTATTTAGTGTTCAGTTCATGCATAGACCCAAATGTATGATGCAAAACAATGCTTGTCTTTCTTGCAAAGGCATGATAATTGTGTGTAGACTTTCCACTTTGCATAATATGGGTATTTCCCCTCTTCATCTCCTTGCTGCACTTTCTGGTGGTTCTGATCAGCTTCTCTGTGTTCTGGTTGATCACACACAGTTGTCTCAAGCTTGTCTGACTTAACACAAGTACAGCTTGGTGGCAAAAGTAACTAAGCAGTGGTTAAAACTGACACTATTTCTGCAACTCATTTCAGTGGACAAGAGAAAGAGGTTGAAGGTAGATTTATAAAGAGAATGTCAGGGAGTAGCAAGTAACTTCAACGCAATACCTTAACACTAATTGATGTGTGTTTACTTTGTTATTTTGTCAATAGGAGTCTGGCAAAGCATGGCCCATTAAATAATTTGGGAATTGTGCTTGTGGGTTTTGTTGGCTCCACCCATTGCCAAAGTATCTCTGAAGTACATAGCTCGAATACTTCTCCCTACCTCTGGCAGAAAGATTTGAAATTTTGTAACTGGATTTGAAAGATAAGCGCATAATTTCTTGCCTTTATAATTTCCTTCCTGGCATGAAGTTGTTGTGCATTGTCTTATTAAATTGTCTTGATCACAGTACTTGTGCTTCTCTTTGTCTTTTGGAATTGCTATGGATGAGCTTCCTCTGAAAAGAAAGGCAGAGTGGACTCTGAAGTGGGAGTAATAACAAAATATGTTTTCAGTAAAACATATTTTTGTCCCGTGGTTAAAATATTTGAAGATACTTAGGGGAAAAACATGGAAGAGTTGAAATGATTCTAAATTTCTCAGCACATATGAAAGCTACTCAGTGCTGTGTATGAGCCGTAGTTCAAGAATATTCTAGAATCAGGGCTACACAAAAGATTGCAATCATTTGCAGGAATCATTTTTCTAGCAGTTACAGATTATTAATGAATCTATCATGTTGTGCCTAAACTACCACTACTGCTTTTCACCTTTTAACTTAAGAATGAGTTAAAATGTATTGGTGCTCTTTGTTTTATTCCTTTATTGCTCTCATTCCTTGTTTTTAATTAAGTATCTGAAGTAGTAAAATGTGCCAGCATCACATTTTGAATCACTTTTTCAAAGTGGAAATATATGTTTTGCCACAGGACAAGAACAGTACAGACATCAGCAGTGCAGGTTCCTTTGGAAATTCAAGTTTTATCAAGGGATGTCAGGCTGATAAACTCCTTTCCTTCTCTCCCTTCCCTCCTTTCTTGACTAAGATTGATATGGCATTTACTTACTTTGTTGTGTAATGGAAGAACACAGTGTGTTGCCACATTACATGCTTTTCTCCCTATGTTTTTCTTATTTGTAAAATGGCAGCTTCGGGATTTCCATTTTTCATCACTTTTAACCCCTGCTGTCTATCTGTGAATAAATGTGGAATTTCAGGCTCATTCAACATCTGATTTCCATGTTTATCTTCCTATCAAAAGACACAGGTGTGGCCAGTGTGTTTTGGTGGGTTCTTTTAACATCACGGTGTTGACGTGTCCTGACAAAGTTCCCCCTTCATGTATTTGGATGTTAGCTCTTGAACAGTCTGAAAGCAGCAATAAACTTCTGATAGTAGTTTGTACTTTCAGAATCCTAATTAGTCCTCTAGAGTTAGTATGATAGTAATAATACTACTCTATTACAGTTGTAGAATTTATAGGAAAGAGTAGTTAGGTGAGTAGCCCAAGAGCACAGAGTATATGTTGCAGAGTCAGGGATAAGAGGCCAGATTTGTGATTGGGTTCTTACCTCATTGTTCCTTGTCACTCATCACCAACTAAAGCTGAATTTGAACCAGTGACCTAGATGTGAAAGGACCCATAACACATTATTAGTCCTGTAAGCAACTCAGACTGCTTGGTTTGTATATGCCTAATATGTTGTTTTAATCCTATCTGAAATCAGAGTCCCTTCACTATAAATGGTTTGCTAAAAGGGTAATCTTTCTTAGACAGAGGCAGAAATGAAAATTGCAAACTAAATATGCTATTAGAAAGAAGTGGAATGTTATGGTGTCCTTTGTTTTTGCTTCCGATTGTGCTTGGGAAGAGAATTGCTTGGGTTATGTTAGATTAGGCAAGAAACCAAGGAAGCTGTTTATCTGATGTGTGACAGAAAGTTAATCTGATGAACAAGCTGAAAGGACATTGTCAAGCTGTTTCAGGCTCAGAGCTTGTCTCCTGTAAAGTTGTAATCCTGTGCATGAAAACTTGTGTCCTAAAAATACATTAGATTTTTATGAGAACATTAATGGATTTATAAAAGCAGTGCTGGCTGTAAAATCCCACCACTTGTGTAGCAGTGTTAGAATTCATGAATTGTTTGTTGGTATTTCTTTTAGGAAATGCTTATGTCCAGCTAAATTCTCAGGTCTGTGCATACTTCTGCTTCCAGTTAGACCCAAAAAAAAAAAAAAAAAAAAAAAAAAAAAAAAAGCATAGTTTGCCACAAATTCAAGTGATAAATAAAATACTGGAGTTTTTCTACTTACTATAAGTCTGAGTCCTTGCATTCATTTGGCCTTTACATACTTGTCTGATTATGAACTGAAGGAGTTAGGACTAATAATATTTTTCTCTAGCTCTAAAGTCCTCAGACATGTAATGCTGTCTCTTCTTCCCTAGGAGCCAAACTCAGGTTTTATTTGTAACCTCACCATTTTTACATGGCCGTCTCTCAAACCATGTCATCAGAGGGGATGGTCTGGAGGACGATGGTGGACATTGCTGTTCCACTCCCATCCTTGCTTTGTGGAATAGCCTCTGTTTAGTTCTTCCAGTCAAAGACAACTTGGAGTAGCCTAAAGTAATTTTACATTGCAGGAGTGGTCAGACAAGCCCAGAAGTACCCTAAGAACTAATGTTTCATCATTTAAATATATAAAAGATAGCTCTTACCCTATTAAAATAATATCTCATTTAAGAAAAAAGGTTCAGGCTGCATTAGGTTTCCTGAACAGTAGAAATATTTTGTATGACTGTTAATGGGTTTTTTAAACAAGTTATCTGTGTCTGTGACTGTGCTATTTTTGTGAAGTTCACAACTAAATTGTACCTTATATAAAAAGTCTTTTGAAATTCATTCTAAGCCAGTGTATTTTAGCACTAGGTGGACAGGGAAATTTGTGTTTCATTTGTGTGCTGCAAAGAGATAGGAAAAGATGACCTACTTGAGGTCCCTTCTAGTCCACCAGTGCCTATGCTATTAACGTGTTTGCCAGCTACGAGCTCTAACTTCCTCTCACAGACATCAAAGCCAAACTCCATCTTTATTGCAAAAAATTCTGGGGTGTGTTGGTATGAACAAGAACAGTATCCTCCTCCCATCCCTGCACAAAGTGTCAAGCAAAAAAAAGGAATGCTGTCTTGGGCTTCTTCAGTCTCAGCTAGTACTTTCAAATATTTGTTTGAAAAAGTCAGAATTATTTTGTGTTTAAAATTATCTCTAAACTTGCACTAGATCTGGGGAGGCCAGTGTTCAGTCTTCTGCCATTTGTGTTCATCAAGTGGTTTGTCATAGCATTGTATATTTTTAGTGCACAGTGTGAGCAATGAGTTGAGTCTGACCTTTTCATCTTTGTTGCTCTGATCTTGAATTCTTTTAAGATGTTGAGCAGAAGTAGGCTTTTGTGTTGTGGAGACTGGAGAACACTAAGCTACCATAATATCTCCCACCCACAGGATTTTCCTACTTTGGTTTAGGAACAGAAGGTTTGTAGCTGGAATCTTCAGTGTCTCTTCCTTGCTTTGCCCTTGATCCCTTGACATATTGTGGTTAAATTGTTTTATTCTTCCAGCCTCAGTTTACCCTTTTTTAAAAATTTGGGGCTTTATTTTTTTTTTTTTCTTAATATTTCAAGATATTCCAATGGGGAAAATAATGGATTGACCTTCTCTTCACCTCAGTAAGATCAGTTCTGTAGTTTATTACTTCTCTCCCTTCAAATCTCCTTTTTTCAGTCCTGGTTCCAAATGGAGTGAAAACACTGAAGGAATTATCAAGTGAACTGAGGAGCCCCGAGAGGTCGGAGGCTGTTGGTTGTTTTAGGTTTGTTTATTTATTGATTTATGCATATAGTTAATGCTTAATTAATCACCCACAGGTGATTTAATTAAAATTAAAAAGTATATTCTGTGAAGCATAAAGATACCTGTTTTGCAGGAACTGTGAGCTTATGAATCAAGCAGCTGTTAAACAAGTTTCTAAAACACTTCCTCCATGTAGTTTCAAAACTAATGCAGAATACTTTGGGTCCTTGTGAAGTTCTCCGGAATGATATGAATTTAAATGCATTGGAAAATAACATAACAGTTTGGCATGTTTTAGGCCTGCAGTATTTTAGCTGAATGCTCAGTAAACGGGTTGCAGTCTGGTGTACACTATTTTGATTGAAAGAGGAGCTAGTTTGTATTGAATAGTAGAAGCAGTATGTTAGTTAATTTTAATACATTTTTAATAGAACGGTTCATAAATTAATATCATACCATTTTAATATGAATTCACTCTGATTTTCTGAGACCCAAGTATTTGGGAATAGTTACTGAGCCCCCTCTATTTTTTTACTATTATGGTATAATCTGTATAGAGGTTACTAGCATGTTGAAACTCAAGAATCTTCTGGCATGGTGTAAGAAATGTCTTTTGATTGTGACTCCTTATATGGACCCTGTGAAACTTGGTAAATTTTAAATATGCAAAAAGACAATGAGTACAAATAATGCAGATGGTATTTCCAGATTGTTTGGAAGATGAATTCCAACAATTAGGCAATGTCTATACATACTGAAGAGTAAATTTCCCAACTGAGACTAGTGTGCAGGTGTGAACCCTAAAATTTAAAGCACATTCCTGTAAAGGTAAAGAGGGGACTGTATCAGTGTATATAAATATCTGAAGGGAAAGTACCAAGAGGATGGATCCAGGCTCTTCTGGGTGGTGTCAAGTAACAGGACAAGAGACAACGGGCAGAATCTGATTCACAGAAAGTTCCACCTGAACATGAGGAAGAACTTTACTGTGTGAGTGAGCATGCACTGGAACAGATTGCCCAGAGAGATTATGGAGTCTCCCTCACCAGAGATACTCAAGAAGCATCTGGGTGCAGTCCTTTGCCATGTGCTCTAGCATGACTCTGCTTGAGCAGGAAGGTTGGACCAGATGACCCACTGTGGACCTTTCCAGCCTTACCCATTCTGTGATTCTCTAATACAGTTCTCTTCTTGGTTTATGGCTCATGGAGATAGGGAAGTGCTACAGTATAGCTTTTGCTGCATGATATTGCTGCAGTCATGGTGGTATAGGGAAGCATAGTAAGATTTGCCTCTGTGTTTGCTTTGATATGAATTACTATTCTCACCTGATCGTTTGATTGGCATTTAGGCCCAGCATCTGGAACCCTTCCATGGTGCGACAAGAGACCTCAGTGAGCCACAGGATTTGGCCTCCAGGTCTGAGCTTTGGGCATCTCTGACTTCAGTGTCAGAGTTGATAGAGCTGCATCAGTCACTGGTTCTGTGAGCTCAGTAATGAAACAGCTGGAGTTGTTTCTTTTTAATTCTTTATTTTGCTGCTGGACTTCATGTCTCAGCTGCATTTTAAGAATCTGCTCCAGCAGAGACCCTGTAATCCTCTTCCCCAGCTAACAATTCTGTGGGAAGTTTTTTATTCCTTCAGTCTGTCCTATCTTTAAGTTACTTCTCCAGTTTTCATGAAAAAGAATGTTAGCTTTACATACTCTCAAAGGTGAGAAGGAGCTCATGTTCCTTAACCTGCTGGAAGACAGCTTAGTACATCCATTTCAGGATAGGTAAGCAGAGGAGCAAAAAAAAGAGGAGCAACCTTGATAAAACTCATTAATACATGTTGTGGGGAAAAACGATACTTCTCAAAATAGGATTTAATTCTTGTGTTTGCTCTATAATCACATTTCTTGTAACTGTGCTCTTAACACTAGTGAGGTCTGCACTCTTGTTCTTCAGTGGAAGGAAAAGAACCCTTCTGGTTGTAGAGAACAGCACAAGGAAGTGCGCCGTCGTTACAGGGCCTGGGACAAGTGCTATTAACCATGAGGGGAAATGATACTGTGATTGTTTCTGCATGAGGCAGGGTTGTGGTGGTGTATGGAGCAGTTAGATTTCATGATAACAGTTGTCATGTTCGCCTGTACTAATTTTGATGCTATATTTCACCAAGTGGGAAGTAGTGACATAACAACATTCAGCCAAATTTTAACGGCTTTTTAATCAGAAGATAAAATCTCTCAGTAAAACAGTATTGTAGAGACCGTTTGTGTCTGTGGAAGTTCCAAGTTGAATGACATATGCATAATCACTTGATCTAGACTATGGAAAGGCTGAAAACTGTCAGCAGGAGCATTCAAAGACCTCAGTATATCAGTTTGAGAGAATCTCCATTCCTCATATCCTAATTGCCATGATGAGAGCATACAAAGTTTTACTGCTTTGTTGTGGTTTCTTTCTGAAGACGTGATGTGACTTACAATCATTAATCCACAATTTGTAATCCAAAAACCCTTCAGGTACATTTGCTGGGAATCATTCATCTATATAATGAGAAGCACAGTAACAGAAGTGATTACAGTCATAGTTGAATGGTTAGAAGTTGCTGCCTCTCAGCTGCTAAGTATCTTACCTCCACTGAGAAAAAGTGCATCTGAGTATGTGCTACACCATCCAGTGCAAAGTAGAATGGGTTTCAATGAATCCTGCTTATCAGCAGCTTATTTCTGTGTTCCTGTGACTGCATTAAGCTTGAGAGTATGCATGGGTCAGTCACTGAGTTTCAGTTGATGGCATGTAGCTGTAAAGTACCATAAGAATTTGCAGTTGGTCATTTCCTTATGCCCTAGAAATGTTTAAAAGTAAGTTTAACTCATATTTCAGTGCGGGTGAGCGTAGAACTTTTTACTGTGGTCCTGCAAATCAGTGGTTTAAATCAGAAACATGAGGCCTGGCTTGGTTTGAATTCCTTCTGCAGCCCTACACGTTGCACCTCAGTGTTGGTAGAACTTATCTTTCAAATTACATTGTAAAAAAATGAATTCAAGGGTAAGAAAGAGCTAAACACCACTAGCCCTTGTGCACAATGACAGTTAAATGCTGTCTTAACTTGAATCTGTACAGAGGCTGGGGAAAAAGTATTTCACAATCAGTGGCATTCTGTCCCATTTCTTCTGGAGTTTTATAGTACCATCACTGGATCATTCTTCTGATGGAGCTGGAAGGGACCAGAAGGATTTTGATTCATGGGAAAACATCATTATGGGAATTACATTTGGCTTGTGGCATTACATGAAACATGTGGCTCACCTGCAGAATTTGAAGCAGTTAAGAGTGACCCGAGGTGCAAATGCTATACCAAAAAGGGAAGGTGAGGCCGAGGGGACAGAGGATAATTTTAGAGTCTCATGCCTATATTCTAGTTGCAGTTCCAGCTGGGTTTCCTCTGGGTTTACTGCAGGATGTTTGAAAAAAGTGGCTCCTTGTTAATCTCAGGCAGTTTCTATGATTGATGATTCTCCTTAATCGTGAAAAGAGCATATTGGTGTTTCTGCTTAATTTGTGTCTATTTCCTGCTTTATTATTGCAGGAAATCCGTCTTAAATGATGGAAGTTTATAACCTGTTATCCTTTTTTGGAGGTTGAAGCTGGGTGCTCTGTCATGTGAATGAACTTCTTCCCAGTGACAGTCTGCTCCTAAAATATTACATTGAAACCCAAACATAACACAACAATAAAAGACAGTATACACTTGGTGCATTATTTCTTAATTTAGTTAAAATAGAGAGCATGAGCAGATATTGCATGCTTCACATGAACAAAATTGATCTGGTCTGGACTCTACTAGTCTCATAATATCAGTTAGACTGAAAAATTAAAAAAGAAGCATTCAGAGGAGAGCAACCCAAGTGGTCACAGTGCAGTACTGGAAGATGGGTGAAGAAATGGTAGAATGGGGAAGTGCCTGGAGCTTAATTAAAGGAAGGCTATGTTTTTACTAATTTCTGCTCTCCTAAAATGTGCTGCTGTTGCTCCAGTTGCTCAGGCAACCTACAGAATATTCCTGCATGAGCTGATGCCTAACTAGCACTAGGAAGGGTAGAAAAGACAATGGCTCAAGTATGAATAGCTGCCCTGTTAACAGTGGAAAATGTGTCACAAAGAGAGCAAACCAGATGCTACTACTGAGTATGCAGCTGTGATTCTTTAGGAATAATTTGAGCCAGTCTGATACCTGGCAGGGGAGTTCTTGTTTCAGGCTGGCACATGGATATGCAAGGCAGTAGTTTGGGCACATTTTAGCTGAGTATCTGGAAGTTGTGTCTGAGCACAAAATCTGTTAGGCCAGCTGTTCCCAAATGGTTTGGGTTTGTGCCTCTGCTTTTGGTGGTGAACTCACCCCAGCCAAGCTTGCGACCCTAAAGACTAACATAAACAATCACATCTCTGTCAGGCTTGCGACCCCGCTCTGTGCGGCTGTGACCCTGCTGGAGGTTACAAGCCCCGGGTTTGGAATTGTTGGGGTAGGCTAGTCAGATAGGTCAGATAGTCCTGCTGGGGGACCGCTGATATGCCCCATCCAGGCCAGCATCATCACAACAAATGCCTTCAGATCTCACAGTAATTTGTAGGCCCTGCCACCGCTCTGAGAGCGCAGCTTATTAGAGCTGACATGTCACTTTGGTACATCAGGAACATCTCGGAGATCAAAAGGTCATAGTCCTCCCACGCTGCCGCAGTCTGTGCTCGTGAGCTCGCCCCTCCGCGAGCTTCCCCGTCAGTTGGCTGGCAGCGAGCCCCGGCGCCCGCCCGGCGCGGCTGACTCGGCCACGGCCGCTGGATGGGTACCAGCTGCAGCTCCTGCCACGGGCCACCCTTCCCGGCACGGCTCTCCCTGAGCGCTCCCGGTGGAACCAAAGGATTGAGGTCTGCCTCTCTCTGCTGAAGTGATTAAACGTTATGTTCAAAGTAATTAAAAGCTATGTAGGGCAGTGCTAGTGGAGATGGGCTAAGCCTTCCCCTCTGTTTTATTAAGCTAATTTCTCTTATTCATATACCTGTGTGTATGAGCACAGTCTTACAGAACAGAAATAAACAGCCTTGCGTGATGGCTGGTGTCGCCTGCAAAGGCTAAGGGCTTGATAAACCATGCAAACAGCCTTTTTAGCATAAAAAGACAAGTTACAGATGTCCTAGTTAGATATCTGATTTTTAAGCCCTGTTTTGCAGCAATTTTAAATAGAGTTTATAAACAAAATCAAAAAGAGATTTAAAATTCGTTCTTTTGAAAGTATTCGTTACCATAATGGAAATTAATAACATTTTAATAGCTAACTGATGGTCCAAGGCCAGTGACTTGATAATTTACGGGCATGGAAGTTTGACAGTTGCAGTGTTCTGTAAATCCAACAAGGGGAGGAGCCTACAACAGTTGATTTATTTTTACTTATTTTTTTGTCAACAGACCCTGAAAATTGCAAAAGAGAGAGAAGGCTATGGTGCAGAAAAATATTTAAATTGCCTATAATTTGGATTAAAACCTGCATTGCATAAAATTAGCCCAGAATTCAGTCTGCACAAGTCTAGTTTCAGAGCTCTAATGTGGAGTGCTTTGTTTAAGGATGTTGCTGGACAGATTTTCTGTCTGGTGGGTGCATAGAAAGCACATTACATTGAAAATGAGAACAGCAAAGTCAAGTTGTGGACTGTGCAAGCCACTCAAGTAAATGGTCAGAAAATCTGATGTTACTGGTCACTGTACATGTACTGTAAAAAAGAAAAAATTGTTTGAAACTTTGCGTCTGTAACTTGATCATCCCTTAAACACTAATTACACGTCAGAAAATGGAGCATAAAGTCTCCATCTGTCCAGGTTGGATTTGGTGCACAAAGGAGCATATCCAATTCATAGTACCTCTTAGGTAATCAGATTAATATCTCCCGAACTGAATTTACCCTTTTGATAGTGAGTCTTTCATATGCTATGTTTCACATATCACATTCTGTTGAAGCTCTGTGGCTTTTCAGTAATTTCCTTGAAATCTATATGTGGTATGTCTGCCCTCTTTTGAGCTGTTCTTGGGACATGCATCAATTAGATGTGTTTCTGGCACTCTCTTAATGGCATAGTTTCCCTGGAGTCAAAAACTGCTCCAAAAACTGAGATCATTTGTTTAATTTAAAAGCAAAAGGGTATGGAACTACAATTTCAGGCTTCAACAGCTATGCTTCTGTAGCTTTGAAAGATTGGGGGAAAATTCTGATGTCTTACACACAAAATAAATAAATTCTTGAGTTCTTATAGTATCTGATTCCATCCATGGTTTTTGCTTCCCTTGCTTATCTTTCAATTTTCTTTTTTTTTTTTTTTTTTTAAATAGTAGATTTTTGACTTGTCAAATTTCATTATTTATTGGTTTTGCTTAGCAAAACAGAAGGCTGGATTTTGTATTTTGTGATTTGGGTCTAAGGAAGAACTGTAAATTATGCAGAATGGTGCATAATTAAAATTTATTATAAGCAATCGGCATACAGAAATCTGTTTCAAGTGTTTGAAGCTTTTGGCTCTAAGACATTTTGGGAATGTATACTGTATAGGAGGACCTCTATTTTTTCAAGTAAACTGAAAGCATGAAAGCTCAACCAGCTACTCCAAGTTCAACTCAAAGTTCAACCAGCTACTCCAGTAAGATTAATTTTGCACCTCAAATTTCTTCCAGCCTGCAGCTGCAGTGGGCTTTTCACTGAGATTTTGAAACAAGTCCTCAATGATCTTTGCTGCATGTATGTTCATTATGTGGGGTGGTTCTGATGTGCACCAACTAGAGAACTTTTATAAGAAATTAAACCAGAAATGTTGGTGCTAGCTGGCTCCATGCTGTCCAGTAGTGCTCAAAGCCATCCTGAAGGCAGAAGAATCTAAGTCAATTGCTGGTCATGAAGCCACAGCCAGAGTAGGGACATTCTCACAGGGAATCAGAGCAGGTGAGTTTGGAGCAGAACAGTGGTGCACTCACGGTGCTCTTAGAGGGGAATCAACACCAACTCTTGGTTGTCTGACACTGCTCTGCCCAATTATTTGCTAATGGGGATTTGGTTCTTAAACAAAAATATGGAATGTGTTCTCTTGTGTGTTTTTGTGTGAGTCAGGCGATACAGACCACTTCCAAAGATCAGTGGGTGGGTTTCATAATAAGCTGTAATGCCTGTTGCCTGACTGTGGTTACTGAGCTCAAGTAATACTTGATCACAAGAAGCAACAGTAGGCATTTCAGCAGGGTAACAGTTTGAATCCTAGCTGGTGGGATTTGACAAGCTCATTTGTGCTGAAGCCTGAGTTGCCATGTCTTTCACTTACTGTTGTTTATGCTATGAAATATGACCTTTTGTCTCCATTTGGCATACAGTCACATCTCATTGGCAGTAAACATTTGCCTCAAGTACCAAATTCCTGGGTCCGGTCATCATCATCAGCATCTGCTGTTGAATGATCTTTCATAAATACCATCCAACTCACTTTTCCCTTGCTGTCCCCTCTGTTTTAACTTCAAACTGATAATGTTGATGTTTTAAGACTTGAAACAAGGCCTGTCATGTTTGAGACTTAGGCTGCTTATGCTATCCACTGAAAACTGCTCCCCACTGAAGGACAAGTGACTAAGAAGATGGGCCTGCAGGGGTTTTTTGAACTTAGAAGACTGTAAATCTTGTAAATGTTTGGTAGGAATGATGTTTAGGACAAACTTTAGTGCCTTCAAGCTAACAGAGTGCCTGTCAGTGACCAAATCTTAATCTCAAGAGGAAAAGTTCACAGTGGGTTCAGCTAAAAATGCTGAAAACCACATGGAGCCTTTCATTTGTTCTTTTGACTGTGCACCAGAATCATGCAAACTGACAAAGACTGGTGACATTATTTTCCTCCAGGTTAGTATGAGGTAACTCTGAACAGCATGGAATCAACATGTCAAGTCCTTAATGGCTTTTGGCCAAGTCCTTGTCTTGGCTTACCGTCCAAAACTGCCCAGTTCTGCTTTTCCTGAGGGTGCATCTGCTTCTTAGTCAGCACTGTGATGGTCATGTGAGCTAGTGTGAAGTGAGCTGTGGGGATCTAGAGGGTTCCAGCAGCAGATGAGTCACAGAGGCACAGAGGTCAGCACAGCATAATCTTTCTAGTACTGACCACACTCAGTGTAGATATATCCTGAGATGAACCTGCCTTCTGTTATAATGAAATGTCTGGATGAGAAGATCCTATGGGTGAGAGGAGGTCCTATCACCTTAGTGCCATTCTGATAGTGTAAAGGACTTGGAAAACTTGTTTTAATGAGCTGTGGATTTTCCTTAGGGATAGCCTGTTTTCCTCCCCTATTCTAACAAGGTATTTGTGTTCTGTAGGCTGAATAGTAATTGAAAGTAAGTTCAGTGGTATATAATATGTGCCCACGTAATATAGGGCAACTTTGACTTTATTATAGCTTCAGCCCAGGATTTGGTGCTTCTTTCTAAGGTGGTAGAAGGTCACCTGCATTTTGGTGTAGTGCAGTTTTGAATGAAAAGCATTTTAAACAAATAAATAAAGTAATGATCGCAACTTTCTGTATCTGTAAAACAGTGGATTTTCAGCAGATTTCAACATGATAAAGTACTTATTTTGATTGTGCTGAAAGTTTTTGTGACAACTGTGATATGAATGAAAACAAAAATGTGTTTTATCAGAAGTAGCATGTTCTTTGGAAGTGTGGTTTTTCTGGTAAAACAAAAATCTTGAACACAAAAAGGAGACAAAGCAGAGGTTCTTGATCATAGCTAGAGACATGTTACACAAAATAACATCTGGGTTGTTGTCTGGGTGTTTCTTATTTTTCTCTCTTTCACCATTCTTATTCAAACTAAAAATATGTTGTTTTGCAAGGTTTTACTTTTGCTAAACCAGTGAAGAATAAAGCAAAAATAAAACTGTTTCCTGGTCAGCCCCGCTTCTTGGTTCCATATGAAATTACATGGTGTTTGTCTTGCATTTGCACAGGTACTGGTGGCAGTGGTGTGCCATATTCTAATCGTTCTGATAAACAATACCTTGCCAGTGGTTGCCTTGCATATAGTGGTGAGCAATCCCTGCACTCAATGGTGCCATTGAAAATGTTTGAGAGATTGCTGTCCAGTTCCAGCAGTTTAATTGCTAATGATGTGTTATTACTTCAGAATTTAATAGCTGTTTCTGGTTATGATAGAGTTGCTTTAAACCTGCAAGCTTTTTAAAACTGCATTTGTTGCTTCCTCTTTGCAGTGTGGTTTCCTCCTTTGCTACCTTCAAAACATTGTGGTCTGGGGTGTTGGGTGAGGTGACATGTCCTATTTACACTCAATTGGAAAAGACTGCGTCATGGGCACTTGGAGCTCTCTGGGGTTTTCTTAGTTCAGACACTCAGATGTGGCTTCCTCTCATCACCTGGTTACTTACTTTGAATGCTAAAATAATCTTGCTACCTTTGCTATTATTGTCTGAACCTTAAGAGGAGGACATAGATTTTAATGTTATCTCAGTATGCTGTCTGTTGTGCAGTGAGCATGGTGATCATCAAAACATTACATGGCATACACTCCCTCATAGTTAACCTCAGAAGAAAGCCTCTTATTTGTTTCATTGGCTGCCTCTGCTGCCTTTCCAGTCTCCTCACCATCTCCAGGGACACAATTCCATATTGATTCAATTACTGGGGCAGTCACACTCTTGTTGGCACACAGGTCTTTCAGACATTACATCAAGACATCAAGACCTAGTGATACCAAGTCACATCAGTAAAAAAAGGTAGGAGGGTCTGAGAAGAAAAATTTTTTACCCCTTGGTCTCGTAGAATCCTGTGATGTCCTGGCTGGTTGTGGTCAGTATAAACTCTCCCAGCCAGGGCCTTGTACCTTCAGTGTCTGAGCTGTAATAGCCCTGAGTGTCTCATTGCTATTAGCTAATAAACCAAGTGGTGATAATTTTGTTCTTCCAGTTTTGTCCTCATCTGGCTTGACCATGCAGTGGCAAGAGTTGATAGCAAGTATTCTTCCTCTTCCCTGTTTCCAACAACATTAAAGCTGCCCTGTACTTGAAGGCTCTGCTATCTGAATCGTGATAACAGAACAAATAGTCCAGGAAATAAAACTTAAAATGTTTATCTAAACCTCTCAATTCACCAGCCCTAAAAATGGCCCTGCCATGCTTTCCTGTTATTTCCCAGTTTCTTGAAACTGGAAACATTGAAACAGCCATTTAGCAGATGTGTTTAGTTGGAGGGCTTGCAATCAGCTTAGTATCTGATGGAACTACAAAGTTCAACATACAAAATGGTGGCATTCATTATTTATCCTCCAAGTTTTGGCAGAAGTATGTCAAACACAGCTCAGCAGGGTCGCTGCAGCCTACCTGTTTGAAAGCAGCTGGTGATTTGAGGTATCTCAGGTTCTGGAGTCTATGCTGAGAGGCATAGTCCATGCTTAAAGGGCATAAACATTTTCTGTTTTGTTTTGATTTTGGATTGTTGTTTTATTTTACAAAATCAAGGATTAAAGAATCAAACCCTTCACATTAGGCTTTTGTTGAAGTATTAAAGGATCCTGTACTTGTTTCTTATTTTTAAAATAACTGTACTTTCTTCCCTTACCCTTTTTTTTTTTTTTTTTTTTTCTGTGGCAGTCCTAGTATCACTTTGAGTTTTGTGTTTCCTTCTGCATTTTTTGGACTGCCTGTTTCTTTCTTTCCATTTACTCTCTGAACACTACAGACTGCACAGAGCAGTTGTACTGTCTGTATTATGAGTGTTTTTCAAAATCTGGATGGGTAAAGACCTGAGTAAGCTGGTCTGAGATAGCTGTCCCAGATACAGGAGGTAGGATGAGAGACTTGAGGTCCCTTCCAGATGGAAATATTCTTGTAACTTATGATGCTACATTTTTGTCTCTTCTGTACTTTTCTTTATTACTGTTGTTTTCTGTATATGCTCTTCTTTGTTGTGCTATATTTGTTATACCTATTTATCAATTTATACACAAGGTTACAGATTTTGACAGATTTCTAACATGTACTGGATCTATTAACTGGGACTCTTTCAAAAGACAGGGATCTGAATTCTCCTAATAGCTAATTCCCTAATTATAAATCTGCTTACTTTGATGCTGTTAAATGTGTTGATTGTTTGAAGATTATATTTTCTGTCAACTCAGGTTAGTAAATACTTAGTAAATTCTGAGATGGAATAGTGCTGCTTGAAGGCAGAAGTAGGAAAAATATTTTTCAGACAGTTTTCTGTCTGATTTTAGAATGTTTTTAAGAGAACTTAAAGAAATTCTGGTAGTTTCCGCCCCCCCCCCCCCCCCCAGATCTGAACTCCACAGATAGGATAATTCTTTTCCACTTGAAATGAGCAATTTTTTTTTTAATGGAAGAACTACTTTTGTTGGTAAGTCCCAGGTAGTGATTAATAGAACATACTGACCTCGGACATCCCTAATTTTGGCATAATGAGAGCTCTGGCCTGCCAAATCTCTTTCAGTACACATCCCCTTGTAACTCACAGCCCACTTCTCTCCTCTCATATTAATCCCAGGATAACACTAAACTGCCAGTAAGTTACAGCCCTCAAATGTTGACATTCCTTGAAAAAGTAACTGGGCATAACATTAGTGATGAACTTACTGTAACTAACCAGATGTAACCAAGGTGTGTTTAAAGAGACTCTTTTAAATCACACCGTGGTCAACATTAACATTTTTCTAGCACCTAATATAGGCTAGATGAAAAGAATTTTGGTGCTTTCAGGATATTGACAGAAACAACTATGCCTTCTACTTACATCTGTAGTTAGGAAAATATTTGCTAAAAACAGACTGTACTTTTTAATAGATTTTAGTATCACTGTAAGGCACTAAGCTGAGCTTTCTGCAAACTGTAGTCTCTTTTGTCTTGTCCTTGGACTGTTGAACACAAGCGGTGGTGACACAAGCTGTTCTACTGGCATATCAGTGTATTTCAGCTTTGATCTGGAGACTCCACATCCCATCACTCAGCATGGGAGCTCAGGCTCTCTTTTAGTCCTTTGCTTTTGTCTAAAGTTGTTGTGAAGGTCATTGATGATGTAGATCCTGTGGTATGCAGTGAAACTGGGAAGTTGGCACATTCATTTTGCATCAGACTGTAAACAGCTGTCTGATGGTTATGGCATTCAGCTACTACTGACTTGTGCTGGATGCAAACCAGTGACCTAAAGGTGAAACATTTCTCCTACAGCCAGTCAGTTTCTTGACTTAGGCCAAACTAATGACCAAACAGTAAGACCTGTATTTCATTCCATGGCCAAAGACTGGGTCAGAAATTCCAAGTAACTACAATCGATAGACCACAGTTTTTTGAACATTAAGCACTTGGGGACAAAAAGATTGGAGAAGTTGCAGCCATAAGCCAGCAAATAGACCTGATTTTATGACCATTTCTTACTGTTTCCACCAGCAGGTTCCCTATGGTTCTAAGCTTAAGGCCCTGTGTGTGATACATGTGTGTATGATACATATGTGTGTGTGTTGTGTGTATATATATATGTTTTGTGCGTGTGTGTGTACATATATATGTGTGTGTGTGTGTGTGTGTGCAGGGTCTGTTTATAGCAAGAAATCTTGATCCTTTTATTAGCCTGAGTTACTTCCTTTTTAGTGAAGAAGGAATGTGTATGCAAGCAAAGGCTTTTGCTCCCTGTCCAGACTGTTCTCCCAGAGGCTTACTGTTAGGGTAACCCAGTATCTGTGAAGTCACTCACTGATGATGCTGGGGAGCCTACTTCTGGCCACTGGATAAATCTTGGAGGAGACAGGTCGCTGATAAGGAAGCATCATGCTGTTTATACTTTTTCACTTGTGCAAAAAATGTTACAAAATGAAACAAATAAAAGATAATGTAACTAGTTCTTAAAGTTTGGCCTTTGGCCCTTGGGCTTTGCAGATAAATACCTGATGGACCATGGAGGAATGGGATAGGTCCATGTGTTACACTCCTCTTGACTGTTTTCATTTCAAGATACAATCTGTTGCCCTACAATGAAGGTTTCAATCTGTACTAAAGACATACTGAACTGTAAATGCATATGACTAAAACGAGTTAATAAAATGGGTGTCCATATTCCTCAAAATATCCAAAGTATTTGAAGTTATAGTGCATACAAGAATGCTGGGATGCTAGAATGAAGGGACACTTTCCTTCTAAATACCAGCAGCCACCAGTAACTACTTTGAAGATTAATTTTCAATTGTGAATTTAATTCTGTGGAATTTTGCCAGATCCATTCCATCAATGTGATGGTTTCCCAGGTGTTTCCAAGATGGACAGTGGGACAGAAGGCTTTCCTGATTTTGACTCACAGCATACTTGCATAAAACTTTTATAGGACATGTTCATGATTTCATGGGTTATTCAGTTTCTCTCCTTGTCTGGTTTTTAGCTCCTTATTCAAGATTAACCATAAATTTTGTGTAGTTCTACTATAGCCAAGTAAAGGCAATGTAAATCAGGGGAAAAAATGCAAGTTTGTGCATGCAGCATAAGAAACAGCCTTAAACCACGATCCAGAGATTATCCCAGGGTGGGAAAGTAGTTGAAACTTCCTCAGCAGAAGCTGTCTTTCTAATCAGCTCTGGCCAAGAGCCCCTTGATGGGATCCTGATATGCTTTAACAGGATTTCCAAATAGAAAGGAGGAATGCTGTTTATTTCTGTACCGAGGACTGGTAGAATTCTGCTTGAATTTGTGTTCAATTTTGATTCTCAGAATTTAACAGGATGTAGAGATACTGTGGGAGGCCACAAAAACCAGTCCACGTTGCAGAAGTCTTCTCAATAAAAGGCTTTAGGAGTCTGGTGACAATGTGAGACTACAATGGTACTTATGCTTGGAATTGTTATTTGGCAGTTCAGACTTCTTGCTTGTGTGGGCAAATGTGTGTGTGAGTGTGCAGTGACTAGAACAAGTGATAAAATTTCAGCCTTAGAAAGATACAACTTCCTAGCAGTATGGCTGACAACTTTGGAGCAGCTCACCTATGAAGCTGTTATGCAAGTTATTGATATATTTAAGACCACATGGAACATCTGTATAGAAGGAGTTCTCAACCCATCTTCTTGAGCTTTAGACTAGGGCAGATGCTCACAGGAAACTGCTGGCTATATGTGCAGCCATGAAAGGGGAAGGGAAAATGAGACTGGAAAATGAAAGAGTAGCCGAATGCAGTCTGTTTGATATGTTTTATAGATGAAGGCATAAAACTTTTTTTGCAGTGTAATCACTGGTTTTCTGAACAGTTTTGTCAGAACCTGGCAACGAAATGCATCTGTGGAAGAAATGAAGATCTGAAATCATCCTAAGGCATGAAGTAAAGTGCAACAATATTTATATGTTTTTCCTGAAGTTTTTCTAGAATATTTTCATGGAAAACTCTTCTTTCATTTTTCTAGGCATTATGCCTAAGGAGTAGCTTATTCCTTCTCACTGATAGCATGTGTGTCTGCTGTTAGTTTCTGCATGCAGTGGCTTATGAGCTTGGTGAGGTGCACAAATCCTTTGTTCTTTTGCAACATGCCCTCTTGGAATTTCTGGGTTTCTGAGAAGGGATAGATGGGCACAAATTACAGTTTCTGAATATATAAAGTAGAACTTTTGTATAAATAGTTGTTGTGGAAGATCTTACCTTCCTTTTTTACTGACTCTCCAGGCAGAAGTTTTCATAGCCTCTTGCTGGATGCAGCTTTTCCTGGCCACATGCTGCTCAGTCCTTTGTGTTTGTAGTGGAGATCAAAAGCATAGAAAAGCTCCTTTGAGCTGTGGCCAGTAATATTTACAAAACAAACAATCATTCACTGAGACTCTGGATGGCTCAGGAAGCTCTGCTTGTTTGCCAGTGTGCTGGATGCAGAGGGCTCAGATGAAAACCACAGGTCAGATTTGCAAGATGTGTGGTAAGGTGTGACTGCTGCCTTGTTTTAAAGGGAATATTCAAGCGGTTGATTGTTGTCACTGTCATTATAAAAGTTGTTCATTTATGATCTACAGACATTAAAAATATGTCCAAATAATACCTGCCTCTAACCAAGTAGAATTTCTCAATTTTACTGGGGCCATCGATGACTTCCACAGCTATAAGCGTGTTTACCTTTATCTGGTTTATCTTTTGTCTGGTTCTGTAGAGTTTTCTCTATAGGCAGATGTAGATTATTGGTGTGAAAAGTACAGTACAGATCCAGTACAGAAACAGGTCCTGATGAGATTAGCTACTTAGATAAAGTGGGATTTTATTCTTTTCTATCACATTAGATATCACAGAACTATGTTAAAATATGTTAGTAGATATTTTGTGAGTAATGAGCATGGCCCAGCATCCCTCATCAGTCTCAAGAACCTGATCAGTTACTGGACCAGGAGGACAAAGAATGCATAGTCTGGGTTTCCCTACAGAAGACTTACGATTTTTTTTTCTTTGCAGAAATTGTTGCCACTGTAAATATCTTGACAATAAAAGAAGTGATGATGAAAACAGCTGTTGTAGCAATGACTCTTGAAATATTTACTGATGTGTGGGTCCCCAGTGCCCTAGTATGGTCAGCTGGCAGCCTAGAAACACCAGAACTGGGCTGGCAGCCTGGAAGTTGATATTCAGAGGAAAGAAAAAAAAAAAAAAAAAAAGAAGGAAAAAAAAAAAAAAAAAAGAGAGAAAAAAAGAAAAATATTAGTTTTTACCATAGTAAATAATATTCGGTTACTTTACTATGGTATGGGCAGAGGAGTGATTGAAGACATATTGATGCCAGGAATGGTGGTTTGTGGAAATACCTATGTAGGCCAAGTTCTCTCAGTGGGCTACAGAGTAATGACACTGTAAACTGGTAAAGAAGTGGAAGGAAATTGAGCAGTATGTGCTCAAAACACTGTAGGTTCCCAGCTTAAGGTTGAGAGCATTAGGTCTAGGTGAAGGCTTTCTAGTCAAAGAACACAACCCAAATGCTCAAACTTCTCTCAGAACAGGTAAACTCTGGTTTGCACCTGTAGATGAATGTGTCAGGATACATTTCACAAATTGGCCTATTCTTTGAAGTCTCCATTTAGGACTTGGCACTGGTTGTTTGAAAGTAGAATATTGGGTTGGTAGACATGTGATGGAATTTGGAGGTATCTAATAGAAATCTATATGTTCTCCCATATTATGTCAAGTTAGGACAAGGAATGTTTTTACCAGGGAACCATTGAAAGCAGCAGGAATGAGCCTGGTTTGTTAAGCTGAAGAAGTACCAGGATCTCACTTGGCAGTCCATGGCTCATAAAATCTTTAGCTAAGACTATTTACAGAAGTGATACTTTGAAATGAAGTACTGAAGTCCAGAAATTAAAAGATGGCAAGGATTAACCACAGGAGGGACCCTCTTTCCTTTGGGTGACCAAATTTCATGTTTGGATTAATGATGGAAGGTATTAATGGAAGATACTAAAAGGGACTGGAAATTTTTGAAGCTGCTTCATCCAGTTTAGTCAGAAAGCACAGCTTAGTCCTTATGGTCTCTGCACAAGTGTTTATACATTCTGTGTAAGTACAGCTTTCTGCTTGAGTATTTTTTTACTTTCTGAATCAAAATTAAATACTACCTACAATATTGTAACCTTTAAAATGTTCTGTGAACGAAGATTTTGGGGAGGCAAGTTTCTGATTTTTCAAAGCCTTATGGTGTTGTGGGTTGTTCTTTTTTTCCCAATAAGTACTTTGCACTTATACTTCATACACCAGATCAAGCCTACTCAGTATGAGGAATTGAAGGATCACAGATGAGAAGAGATGAAGGAGTTCTCCTCTGTCCACTCAAGAGGAGCTGGGTACTTCTTTCTCAACACTTCTTTCCCAACATACCCAAGCCCTGCTATGTTTGGAAATGGGATTTAGTTTAAAAGTGACCTTGCTTTGTGATTTTTGTGCATTCAGAAAGAAGTTATCTGTCTTGCAAATAGCATGTTCTTGCTACATCTGGCAAGAAAGCAGGAGAGTCAGCAAACAGAGGTTGTTGCTTGTGTCTTACTGTGAATTAACATCTCATTTTTTGATTTGCTTCCTGTTGTCTGTCAGAACTCTTGTGTAACTTCACTTCCTCAGAAATAACTGTCTCTCCTGAGTTTCTCATGGTGAAATGGTGGTTTCAACTTCCATTTGACTGAGTTCCAACTTAAAGGATAATAGATCTTTCTGTTCTATTTGGTTGCTGCAGTCCATATTCATCTTCACAGTTATTACTGAAATTGCTGAATTATTTCCCAATACAAGCAGTGGTCTCCTCCATGTCTGTAAGGATAGTTTAAAATGTTCAGTTACTAGCTTGACTGGATTACAGATTGCAATGCAAGTGCTGTCCAGTTCTAATATTATTTTACTTTTGTTTATGCCTGATCCTGCTGTAAACAATTCCATATAGAAATTAATCATCATCTTTGTTCTGAGGGATATTTTCAGGAAGTCACAGAGGTGAAGTTGCAGAGGATAAAGCCGTGCAGCACAGAATGATATGTTAATATATTAATATACTTTCAGAGAAAATGCTTAGTAGAGATAGTTTCTCCAAATACGATTTTTTTGTTGTTCTGGGGCTGCTGAAGAATTAAAAAAAAAAAAAAAAAGGGAAATTATTTAGTAAAATTAAAGGAATCTCTCAGCTTACATTTGTAAAGCTCTTTTATTTAGCTGCTTCGGCTGATCTGAAAACGTTTTAAATCCCATTTCCATACTTGCTCAAGCTAGGCTTCTTCAAAAGACAGGAGTATCAAATTCTAATGTGTAGTTTCCTTTCAGAATACATATTCTTCAGGAAATGAGTGTCTGAACCAGCTGTGACTTTTGCATTCCACCAACCTCTCCTAAATAAACACAAAGCTGGTTTAGTATATAATAGAAGAGATAGATATCTATGTGCCTGTGCATGTGCATGTATTCATATGTAGATAGATTAATTGATAACCACACAGAAGTCTGCAGAAGAAGTCTTTTGCAATTTATCTGTTGGGGCAATCTGGATAAATGGTCATTCCTTTTATGTTTTCCTTTGAAGTTGTTATGATTATCAAATCTTTTTTGATTTAATAGTGAAATGCTTTACTTTGGGAAATTGCAGACTAGTCTGTGGTCAACCACTCATTGATTTAAAACAACAACAACAAAACACCCAACAAAACCACAAAAAACCCCAAAATGGTCTTTAGAGCCAAAAGCTAAGCACCAGTAGCTTCAGGTGCATTTGTCCAAGATAGAATTTGAAGATGGAAACTCTAGTCGTAATTCAGAGAGAATATGTGTAAAAAAATTTGCATATGTAAGTGTTGTCAATTGGGAAATTTCAGGCATTATCAATTCTTTAGCTGAACACATCATACACTTCACATCTTGCCTCTTGTGATATTTGCAATTCTAGCATTAAAACATTTAACATTCTATTGAGATCATAAAAGAAACTTCTTAGGCCCTGGTTCTTAAAAAACATAACTTTGAAATTTGTTCTTATGGATTACATGTCAGGAACAGTGTCCTCTTAAAACACAACACAGTAAAAGATCAAGGATGGGTTGGTGGTAAATTATACGTGGTAAATGTTGCTGAAGGAGTGACTTGTGTACCCTAATGAATACAAGTAGAGTGGATCATTTCCCTTATTGTATGAAACCTTCTCTTTAAAAAGAAATAATATTAAATGACAGACTAATCAAAATAAACCCTTTAAAGGAACATTCTGCTATAGTTAGGTCTGTTTTTACTGCCCTCTGTAGTATCAAGACTAATGACAAAGCTAGAATTACATCAGCACAAAGCTGTTCAAGTAAGAGATGTAAAGCTGCATCCCTTTGTTACTAACAAAATTAGTCCTTTGTACATGCAGGGTACTCTTTTGCTCTCTTGGGTTGTAAATGTTGGTGATAATAACCCTGCTGCCACTTTACAGTGCATAAAGCTTGCATACAAATGGTGGCTTGTATAAATACCCCTATGTTCTTCTCAGATTTGCCATTTTCATCCTTTTTTTTTTCTTCCCCTGCCTGCTTTTTGTTTAATTTTATATCCTTAAATTTCTTTATTGCAGGGACTATTTAAATACGGATTTTTTTCTATTTAAACACAATTGTCTGAAACCTTCAATCTCAGATGATGGAAAGAAATTTTATTAACCTCAGTTTTGAAATAAGTCAGTACCAGTGCAAAATGACTGGAAGTTTTTGCATGTAAATCTGATCTTGTGTTTTTATGAGAGGTGATGAGGTCAAACCTTCAAATAATAATGGTTGCCATATAATGTCTTCATAGGTGTTTTTGTCAGAAGACTAAGAAGTAAGAGGGAAAAAGTATTATGTTCATAAATATATTGGGTTTTTATCACTAGCATTGGATTTCTCTCTGTAAAGCACTTTTCTTTCTGACTCTGCTTGGCATCTTATCAAATGCAAAATCAGGGCTTATATTACATTAATTCTGAGAAAGAAAAAAACCTGAAGAATGCTGGAGTTATTACACAACTCTTCTTTTTTTCCTCATGGTTTAAGAACTTCAGTTTAGCTAATAAGATAGTCAAAATTCTAGAGTCCACCTTCTGAAAACGTAAAGGATAGTTTAAAATCCTCACAGACAGATGCTGGTAATGATTCTGGTTCTGCTTATGATTTACCCATTATAACAACTGTAGATTCTCTATTCCAGCCAGAGTTGTTGTGTGAGAGGAAAAAATAAGACAAAGCTCAGTAAGGTCTCAAAAAGTTAAAAAGTGATTTCTTTAATAGACAGATCTTCTGAGCACAAAGGGCAGAAAAGTCAGCAGAAAAGAATATCTATATTGTGAACTAGAAAGAAATGTGTGTCTTTGAAATTTAATCCCTTGCTTTGCCCTAAATCTAACTGTAGCTTTTAGCTTCCACCACATGTTTACATTGGAAATCTCTCTTTGTGCATATAGAGTTTGTTCTCTTATGAAATTACATCTCAAGGGAAGGATAATTTAAAGCCATTTCCATTTGTTATGTCTATGCTGAACTAGGCTATTAGGGGCTGTTAATGCTGGATAAAATCAAAACCTACAACTGCCTTCATCTGTGGATTACAGAATCTGTCCAACAAATTGCATGCTGATAATACCAGAATAAGGAACTGCAGGCAGTTCTATGTTGGAGCCAGCACTGGTATAATTTTATAACGTAGGCAATATCAATGTTGTGCTGATGATCGGTGATGCGCACATGTTCCTCTGACTTCACTTTATGGGGGCTGGTTTTAAAGTAAAGTCTGATAATAGCCGATGTAGGTTTAGGTTTCTAGGTTAGGAGCTCTTGCTGGACAGCCTTGGAGAAAACATGAGTTGTGGGTTTTGTAATTCTAGACCTAGCATCAAGTTATTTTGCATAATTACAGGTTCAAGAGCAGCCCTAAGCAGAGGACAAGTTGTACGCTGTTCTTGAGAAGTAGCCACAGATAGCACTCAAAGCTGGAGGCACATCACTCAGCTGAAGTTTTTATTTCTTCTGTGCTTGGGCAAGAGAATGATCATGTAACAGAACAACATTGGCTTATTTTGGCTATGAATTACCATTTTTTCATCACTTCAGACCGTAACTTAATGAATTTTGTCTGGGAGCGAAGAATCAGCACATTCATTGTTCTTCTTTACCTGTTCCTCATTCTCTGTCTGACCAACAGTTCTAGCTTATTATGAATAATCAGTAGTTGAATAATTATGGAAATTTTATGAGTTTACATTGGTTTTAAAGTGCTGCAATTTCACCTTACCCAAACAGAGGTCAGAAGTTTCTTGACTCATTCAGAAAGATTACATGTGAGTAGAGCTTGTAAAATCTGGTCCTGTATCCTGTAGATGAAGTACAGTATGGAAGAAGGAGAGGGTTTTACACATGAAGGATTTCATGTACATGACAAGTTTTTTTGTCAGAACGATGGGGAAAAAAGAAATCTACCAATTTCCAATCAGTGCTAAGTCAGTGATTACCACTGATACTGGGGAACTGATTTTTTGACTGCCAGATATGGCTGCTGGTTCTTTACTAAATGCTCTCTTGGTTCTCTTTCACCTTGGAGAACTGTCCTAACCTTCACCTGAATGAGCACAGGAGAAAGAGGGAGCTGCTCACAAAGTTGAACTGGCTGCACTGGGGCAGCTGCAGGTTTCACAGCGGGCACGTGTATGAAAAGGACCAGGAGCCGTAAAGTCAGGTACATCTCTCCTGTCAGCCACAAGCACTTGATGAGCTGAGTGAAGTTACATGTCTCCATCAGAACAAAGTGAATACTAGTTGGGAACTGTGATCATGAGTCCCAGTTTCCTTAGCTGCTCAATGGGAAAAAGCACTTGCAAAGTACAGGTATTATCTAGGCCTTTATGTCATGAGGTAGAAACTATTCATTAAAAAATTTGCAAATCCTCCAAAGATCTGTGCTTCATATTAATTCTGTGGTTTAATCTTTCTGATTTTGAGCATATCCTTTCAATAACATTCAGGGGAGAGCTAACTCTATGATTATCTCAGCTATGCTATGTTTGTGTTTCTTGTTTGTAGATGTTGGCTAATGACACTGAACAAAATTCTTGAATTTGCATCTTCATAATTTTGAAAGGATAACTGACATTCGAAGGGGAAACTGTTTTCTGTGTTGTTTTGTTAATCAATTTTTTTTGGTTAATTTCTATTACTTTTGTAATAGAAAAATTTGTAAAAGTGTGATTAAATTTACTTCTTGTTGTTTGGTGAAGGCAATTTTGAAGCTGAAGGCAATTTGGGCAGAAAAGTTCAGTGTTGAATGTACTGGGACCTGATCAGGAGGCATTGCCATGCATTCCTCATTCTACATCAATAACAATTGCAACTTTCACTTCAACAGAAGTGGGGTTATTTTAATTATTGAAGTTGCATATTGAACCTTTATGAGTTGGATTACAAAAGATATAGACATCAGTATCAATGTGATGTTTTCCTGTAAGAGAAATTTGAAAAATTCAGGGAAGGCAAGTATTTAAAATGAAATATAAGTTGCAGCTGGAATGTTATATCCAGTTGTCTTACTCATTGCTGCTCATTTGTAAGTTTTGAAAATAATTACATATTTGACTCCTGAAAGTGTGTCTATTTAGAAATCAAAATTACAAATATATGAAGAATGCTCTATTCTTAGATTCTTTTCTTTATTGTTTTCATTTGCTGGGTTTTTAATCAATCCAATACAAATAGTGTGGTATGTCTGTATAAACTTACACACTTAACTTTTGGCGTTCCTCCATGTAATAAACTGCATTTGCCTGGGAAGGATAGCCTGGATTATGAAACCCGGGGACTGCTTGTTGTATAAGGGTGCTGTGTGCAATCTTGAACTTGTGTTCAGACAAGAGACCCAAGAAGTTAACGAAGAGGGAATTAATCTTCCCTCATGCTCACTCAATAGGGATCGTGGATTTGAGGTTTTGAGGAGATAAATGAAAAAGATCTTTCGCTGATAGTGGCCATGAGGTTGAAATGCTTTTATTCTCTAGGGAGCCAGAACTCATTTGCAACTTCCCCTCATTTAAACTCAAGACACTTCAGTTTCCTGTTTAGTTTGTATCTAAGTGGATTTTCTTTTATATTGTAGGTAGTTGTTTGTGTATTTTTTGCTTAGAGTTATTATTTTTTCCTTTAGCTGCTGTCTTGGGAATTGCCTGAACAGTGTTGCTTTATTGAAAAGGATTATGCAGTACCTTGGCTAGGGAATCCCAGAGGAAGCAGATACCATAAAAAATGAAAACACAGTGTCTCCAGGTTGCCACTTGCTGAGTCTTTTAGCAGTGATCTACTTGAAAGAACCTTATGGGAGAATAAAGTTTTAGTGGTTCTTAATATCTGCAGCACCACTTGCAATGACAGAACATGAAGAATCTCAAATCCTGTTAGTAGGACAATAATAGGGAATCTTTGAGTCTGGCACCCAGCTGCTCATGGTCATACAATTTTTTTGTTGTTGTTGTTTGTTTGTTGTGTTGCTGTCCTCCATCAGACTGTAGACCAGCACAAGTTTGTTTACATTCCTTTTGTGGCCTTCACTGGTTTTTTGTTTAGCAAAGCACCTATGAGCTAATTTTTTTTAAAGACATAAGTCTTCAAATTTGCCCTGAAATTCCTGGTGAAATGAGGAAGACTTCATTAACTAAACTGCCTCATGTTACCTGGCTGCGAGAGAAATGGCTGCGCTCCTTTCAAGTCAGTAAAAGCCTCCAGTGCCTGCTGCTGTACTTCTAGTGGGTTTTTCTAATCTATTAGCTCTTTCAAGCTCTGTTTTTTTTCTAGAAGACAGAAAACTTTGTGGCAGAATTCTATTTTCATAGATCACATAGCCATTTCTTAGGGAAGCTTTGTGGACAGAAATGGCTAAGATTGCAGTGTATCATGAGTGTTTCTTTCTGTGAAGGAAAGAAGCTGAACTGGCTCAGAGGTTTCTGTTTCAAAATACAACAGGTGAGAATGCTGCTAGGCAATGATCAGGAGGAGGAACTACTTGGTAGTTCTTCTCACTAAGATACACTTTTTGCCTTTCCAAGTCTAGAGTGGCAGCATTTAAACTCACCTGCTTCTCCTTTAAAGGCTGATGTACCTAGCAGTGCAAGAAACAGAAATCTTGGCCAGTATACATTTTATTTTGACTTTTTATGGGGCACACCATTGATATATTTGTGTTTAACTCACTTCTAGAGAAATGAGGAACTGGTCTCGTTTTGGGATAAACCAACAATTGCATATATTGCATATGTGCATACCTTGTAATTGTGAGGAACAGCTCCAAGCAGGCCAACAGTAGGGAAAGGTTACTACAAAGATAAAGTGAAATATGTAGAGGAGCTCACATGTTCTCTTCAACCTCTAAGCAAGTGCCGTCCTAAAAGTGTTCATACAGGAAAAATGGTCCTATATGTTCATACTGGAAAAATGTAGTCTATTGCTAGAAAAACAATATCATCATCTCTGGATTGCCCAACTTTGTTTTATAGTAGAGCTGAACCAATATTTTATTATGTTTCTGCATATGCACTGGGGAAAAAAGCTAGAGAATATAGGCACATGAGACAGAACATAATTTGGAGACAGAAGAAGAAAGAAAACTGACCCCGGGCCATTTTGAGTTTGAAGTTTGTTACTGAGCTCTGTATATTGACTCAGGATGGAGAATGCTGCAAACTACAAGTCTGGTTTCCTCAAAAAGCATGCCTCTCAAATCCCCTGCATCCGCTGAGGGCCTCTTAGTAATGCTGTAAAAGATCTGTTTTCCAGAGTGATTTGATTCCCATAGCCATGGGCAAAGGCACCCAAGCAGCTCTTGTTTGATTAAAAAGCTGAATTGTTTGCTGGTAACTGTAAACACAAACAGCTGTTTCCTGGAACACAAAAATGAGAGCCAGATTGGTACTTCTGCTGTAGGACAGAATTTTAAACAATCTACTTGCTTAGAATATTTTCATTGGGAAAATAATTGGGATGCATGTTAATAAATGCTGAATATAATGTGTATGTATTTAGCTCATCTTCACTCTGCCCTGATTATTTTTGATGCAAGCTGATCCATCAGTCTTAGACCAGAGCAAGGGTGTCTTTGTTTGTTTCAGGGGACTTGAAAATACAACTAAAGAGAAAAACCTTACAGGATCAGTCAACACTGCCTATGTTCCATTTTGTAGTTGACATTGTTCGCTTTGGGCTGGGGAAAGAGGAAGACGTTATTGGGGACCTTATGCTGGCCTCACTTCACCTAAATTATTCTCCTTAGACTGGTTTTGTTGATTTTTAGGATCATGCTTTTCTACCTGCAGAGTACATAAGTAGCGTATAAGTGTACTCAGGGATGTGGTCTCCTGGGTTTCAATGTTTATATTTAATCCGTTTGAGTGTTCTTTGGCACTAGTTCGTCTGGAGGTTACAGACTGTCTTTCCTGTGTCATTGTGTAGCTACTGTGCTTAGCAAATATTATTCCATAGATTGCACAATCATTTTAATTAACTTTATCTTGTGTAGGTGATTATTGAAATGACTGTCAGCAAGATAAATAGAAAACACTAGACAATTCCCTGTCTGAGACTACTAAAGGCTGTGTTTAATCCTGTTTACTAGTTCACTACTTTCTGTTCATTTGATTTTTTTTCCTTTCATTCTGAATGGATAGCGAAAACCGCTTGTGTAATTGTTGTTTGCTAATAATAGGGAACATGAAAAGCAGTATGTAAAGCCTAGTTTTATTACAGAGGCTTAACTTCCCATTTCTCAGATGCTAACTCATACCTCTGTACTGTAGTTAGGTTCCTAACTCTCAGATGCAGTCCATGTATGTGACACTTACGCATTTATTAAATATAGATACTGCTTTCAAATGCACACAAGTCTTTTCACAAGTATTCTGAAGTTACAGGACTAGGCATCTGGAAAGCTGGATTCTGTACATGGCTTTACCATCAACTTCCTGAAGGACTTAAGCATGAAGTTTGAAAGCGGGGCTTTTTTACACAATTACATTGGACAGTGCATAATCCTGTTCTGGGGAATAACAAATGTCAGTAGAAATCTGTGCTGCTTTGTGGATTCTGCTTTCCCTTGAGGGATTGTGAGCTAGGGCTGTTGAAGGCTCTTCCAGCTTTTCACTTTCCTTGCTACATGACTCCTTGTCCTGGATTCATTTTATTACTTTTAATTCAAGTTTTGTTGGTTTAAAAGTGTTTAGCTGTTGACCTGCTAAAAGGGAAGCGCTTCTCTCCCATCTCTATTTTTCCCTCTGCAGTGTAACCTGTGGTTTATAACTACCCCAAAGCTGTCTTTCTGCTGACTCCCCTTTTATGTGCACTTTGGATAATGCAGCTTTTCTACAGAGACCACAAGACTTGATTCATTGATGTTGTAAGAACTGTCAAAATCTTGTGACAGAAGCGGAAAATTTTGTTGACATTGGAAAGAGAGGTGGATAGAGCTGTAGTCCGGGTTCCAGCTGTAGGGGTATTTCTATTAACTAAAAAGGGATTCAGAACCTTATACAGAGCTGTTTTTATGAATTTAAAATAATTAAGAACAGTTTTGTTTAGCCCTGGGTATTTCCTGAATGCCTTTGCAAGTGAGACAGTGTAGTGCTGGGCTTAAAAGCCTGTCTTCAGCTTGAGTTGTATTAAACAAAATAGCCAAAGAGAATTTTTAATGGAAAAGTATATTAACATTTTTTAAGTATGTTACAGTTAGTGTTGCTGTTAGTAAAGCAGCTGTATACTTTTTAATTACAAATATCATGTATTTTAGAGTCGTCTATGAAAGAAACTCCTTCATATGTAGTTTTCTCCATTCATGACCCAAGTGTCTGAGCATCTCCTAAATCTTTAAATACAGAAATAGTGATAATGCTCTTTTCTTTTTCAGCCTGTAAAGAAGATGGTTATTTCAAAGGTCATTTTCTGCATGAACTTTCTGGTGTTGTGGTTAAAGGTTTGATGAAATTCAGTGAAAGCTAAGATGAATGTTGTCTATAGTTCTGAACAGAGTTATATCCATGCTATTCTCTCTTTGTCCAAGAGATAGTTACCTCTGTGGTGCAGCTAGAAGCATCCTCTTTAGCTCTGGCAACCTGGTCTGACTTCTGGCTCTGCAGAGATGTGATTATTCCATAATGTTGACTGATACACAAATATCAAAGCAGAAATCTTAAATCAGATGTTGAGTGGAAAATTGAGTTAGGAGAAATTTAGATTCTTGAACTAACTTCCCAAAGGTGCTGGACTTCACATCTTGGTAGAATTTAGCCTGATCAAAAATAATAGTCTTGTTTAGTATATAATAGTTATATAATAATAGTCTTCTTTAGAGCAGAGTTGAATATAATAGAGGATGGTGTTCTGTTTAAGTGTAAAAGACTTAAAGATTGATCAAATGACTGGAAGGAAGGTTATGAGCAGCAAGCAAAAAAAGAAGAGACCAGAAAGAATAAATTAGTTTGTTTTGTGTTCAGAATAGTTGGGGAGTGCATGTGCTTGTGTACTGTATAACTCACCTTTGCATCTTCCACTATCTCTTATAACCAAAAACTCAATAAAGGACATGGCGTAAGATAGATATTTGTCTTCTACACCAATCCTTTCTGTCGTTTTTTCTCAGTGCTTCATTTTCTTGTTTGTTTCTCTTTTGTTTGTTCCTGTCTATCCTTTTTCCAAATGAAGCAAGATTTTTTTTATTCCTTATTAATGGTATGAAAAAATACAGATGAAAAGCAGAAGGTGTGAAGCATACCTTCAACCATTAAGCTTGAGTAACCAGCCAGGCAGCCAGATGGAAAACCCCTTGTGCTGGTGAGGAAGGGTGTCTTGCTCTCTCTGCTGAGATTCCAGTTTTATTGCTGACTGGGCTGCAGCAGGAGCTGCATGGAGGCATGTGAAACACCTCCATGCTGTGCACTGGGATGGCATGGGGGGATGTTGTTGGAAGACTGGAAGTGAGGATGCTGGCCCTCCCATGGAACCCCCTCCCTCTCCCCCTTCCTTTTCTTTTGCAGTTGCACACAGCGCTGTGGCTCGGAGGTCATTTGTTTCCCACAGCTTCACAGACCACTGTAGCAGAAAGGGAGACAATGGTCCCTTACAAGGGATGATGTGAGGCCTTCTTTCATCTCTAATAAGCCCCTTCATTTGCACTGTGAGGCCTGTTGTGTGTTTGTGTGCGTGCACAGTTCCAGTGTGAACTGCTCTGCAGCTTCCACTGACATAAAGCAACCAGGTTTTTTGTTTTGTTTTCCAAATGGACAACTCTTGGCATGTACATCCTGAGGTGGGTTTTCTGTTCAGTGCAATTTCCAGGAGGCACATCAGGAGATATCCCTTCTTCTTTTCACATAGCTTTTAAAATCTAGGGCCCATCTGGTCACATTGGTTGTCAGAAAGACCAAACTCCGAAAGCAAGGCAAGGAGGGGGCAGCTGTCTCTGGCTCCCCTGTGCTGAACACGAGCTCTGCCTGTTGCTGTGCTTAGGCATGGTAGCTGACTGAGATCTCTGTGAGAGCTGACCCTGATGGGACTGTCCCATCACAGAATCTGCAAGCAGAGAGGCGATTTGAGACCTTTATCTTCGGTCTTATCCTGCTATAATGAGTAGAAAAGAAAAGGGAACAAACAATATGATGAAATTGTAAGGAGCAGGAGTTTGGACCAGTGGTCCTTCTAGTATGAGATATCATTTTTACCATGTCTTCTGCCTGATATTTTAAAATCCTACTCTTTGAACCACACTTCTCAGTCTGGAGAATTTTCCTACTACATGAAATAGGAATTTTTAAAGAAATTTTTTAGCTGCCTTCTGTGCAGCAAAAAGTTTGTGCTCCAGTGATTCTCTCTTGTCTAAGCCTCATCTCTAAGGCTCATTTCCTAGGACTAGGAAAGTAGGTTCATGCTGGTCATGAAGTTTTTCCTACTTTCCATCCCCTTGCTTAGCCTGGACAGCTTCTTGCTAGAGTTGATTCAAAGGGCTCTCTGTGAGACCCTGTTCAAATTCAGTGCAGGCTTATCTTAGGAAATGGTTTTGCTAGTCCAGGTCTGCTAAGGCTTTGTGTGTTTCTCGTATGGTATTACTTCAACCAGGGGAGAGAAAGTCCATCTTTTCACTTGTCTGTTTGGCTGTTGCAGTTCTTATCATCCAGCCTCATGTTTCACCCTAACATCCCTGGATGTTCTAATGGTACTAGTGTGAACCTTCTGCTTAACCTTGAGACCTGGCCTCTCTTTCCTTAGCTTACTCAGGTTATGTGTTTAACACAGCACAGCCTGGGAAAGGCATCGAAGTACACTAAGAAACAGTTATGCAAAACTGACAGACTCAGAGTTCAGCAATACAGTACTGCATGCTTTTCTCCACAGAACAAGTATCTTATACTACAGCAGGTATTTTGCTGAATCTGACTGAACAATTTTGAGCAGTTTGAGACCAATTTCTCAAAAATGTGAGACAAAGAAACAGTAAATCAGATTATTCCAGGCAAGGCAACTGTACTTTTAGAGATTACTTGGCATTTATAAGCTGGATGGCTGAGGGTCAGTATTCAAAGCCATTTTCTATTACTATCCAGATGAAAATGAACCACTTCTTTGAAACTTTCAAATTCATGAAATAGAGGAAGTGTTAAATTGCCTTCAGACAATGTTTAGTTGATTTTAGTGGCTAATGCATTGCTTTGGAAACTGGCAGACACTCCACAATAATACACAGTTTGGTCTCTGAGATACTGGAAATTCTAGGGAGAAATACAGGTTAAGCTTCGTTGTAAAGGAAGAAATGGACAGTCTTTGGAAAAAGCGTGTCTTCCTGCTGCCTCATAAAAATATGCATCCATCATTAGTTACTCTCAAGACAGATACAGGACAATGATGGATACATGAAATTAGCATGCAGCATTTAGCATGAATGTGTTTGCATGTCTTAATTTTTGGTAGATGAGGTGCAACAGTTGAATGTTTGATCTGGAGGAGAGGTGGTAAATAACATTTTTCTGAGTTCTTCAAACATTTGTATTTTCATCTTCCCTGGACTCACAAGGAAGATGCCACAGTAATGGAATTGTAACTTGTCTAATTCCACCATGATATCTGTAAATATGTCCCTTTCTTCTGCTCAAATGCTGTTGTATAACTTCTTGCAACAGGTATTGTCTTTTGTAATCTATCACTTAACCTTTTTGCTTGCTGAGCAGAAGAACACCAAATGCACTTTTTTCATATGATGGAAATACAGTATCTTCATTAAGTGATGCTTCCATGGCAAGGATCTAGTTATTTCACTACTTTTGAAATTAATTAAACTGTGAATTAATTAAACTGCTTGTGAACACGAAGCACATACCTCTCCAACAGAAGTAAGGAGAAATGGGAAAAAGGGGCAAGAAACCTCAATTATTTTAAATTCATTACTAACTGGACTTACATAGCTCAGCTAGTAGGGATTTCAAATTGCTATGGCTATACTACCTATTTTTCAGTGTAAAGACACAGTAAATCTTGTGCAGTCTGTCTGAGAAGACAGGTTATTGTTTGCTTTTAAGGTGAAGTGGAGAAAAGTCATGACACTTGAGGATTTCCTGTGAGTATGAAGAGGTGTTTAGTGACAGTATTTTCAGTTGATCTCCACAGCCCTGTTAAAGCATGAAAATATCCTCCTAAAGAATTCAGAGCTGATAAAGAAAGACTACAAAAACCTCCACAGTGAATTTTACAGAATGTGATCAACACAGTGCAATAAAAAACTATCAGAAACTTTTTAAAAATTAGCGTGGTTTGTGGAGTACAGGTGCAGCATGTAAACACACCTTTGCTCTGTGAAGTTTCAAGGAACCTTGAAAGAGAGTCTTGTGGAGTCTTTACCTACTGTGCTTTTCAGCTGACATGCATAAGGAAACCATTAGAGTTGCTTGGAGCTGTCTATAATTATGCAGTCTCACCTGAGAGACCTCTGGACTTTGAGCAGATGAGAGGTAAGAGCTATGATACCTTGTGGATCAGTACTTGGTTCATTTCTTGCAATATTGTTATTCAATCTGAGTCAAATTTTCACATATTTAAAATACTCTGTTTTAATAGCACTAGAAAATCTTCCGTGGCTTCCTCGCATGCCCTCATTGCTTTCTGCTGCGCTGTCTCCTCATGATGCTTTGCCAGCTCCAGCCAGTTAACCATTCCCTGCTGTCCCAGGCTCAGCCATCCCACCCCAGTCCATTTCCTGCCACTGACCCTCTTTCAGTCTTGGCTCCCCAGTCTTTGTTCTCTCTCCTTCCTTCCCTTCCCAGCGGCGTGTCTTCTTCCTTAAGCCATCCAAAAGTAAAGCAAGAGGTTTATTGTGCAAAATACTAATTTCTAGATAGTAACTGGTTATTAGCTACACCTTGGTGAGCAATGAGATGTTCACAGGGCAAAGTTAAATGGTAATCTGAATACTTTTAAAACTGAATTATGAAATGGGGAAAATGTACTTGCTTTTAGTGAGATGGCCTGAGATATACTTGGGACAGCAACTTAATTCCTCTTTTCTCTTTATGTGTTGGAGTTGCATCTACAGACAAAAAATTCCTCCCGTTAGGGTGTTTTCCGTTTAAGCCATCCAACAGTCCCCTTCGCTGAGGATGTGTTTATTCTGAGGAGGGTGCATGATTCATCACCCTTGGGAGATGAGGCAAGGTTTGGTGCTGACCTCAGACAATTTATCTCCCCTTGCACCCCACCCTCTCTCCCCCCCCCCCAGATATGTGAAGCAGTTTTGTACTAGGAAACTGCATCAATGATAAAATCTTTTAAGGGGAACATCCACCACATTCTTACTTTCTGTGTCATAGAGAACTTGTGCTGTGGCATAACATTGAAGACAGTTTATTAGAAGTTTGATTGGACAAAGCAGAGGGCACAAGTAGATGCTGGGAAGTGTTACTTTGTTGTGGAATCTCACTGAAGCTAGTAAAAAGTACGCTTGTCGTAGGTGGGAGTGGAGAAATGCAGAAGAGGGGACTAAAAAGGAAAGATACTACTACAAATGTCAGAAATTCAGAATCATGCTTCAGATCCCTTGAAACTGCAGTTTCTTTACCTGTGGGAATCAGCTACGTAAGAAGAATCTAAACATAATCTTTGAAAGAAATATAGGTCTTTATCTTGCAGAGAGGGTGGGATGTAATGTTCTGCTGGGAAGGTTAACACATACAACAGATTTCCTTATGTACTGGGCAGGCGGGACTTTACAAGTCCCACACACGTATGCTTGATGTGGTTTTAATCAATTAAATGAGGCATATAAAAAGAATGAATAGTCAAGCCATTAACATTATGTCTGTAATCCAGTACTGTCCATTACGAAAGGGAAATAGTTATAACTGAGTTGATAAATATTTGTTTTGGTATGAGTTATTTTCATGCTTGCTCAAATGGAGAACTTGGATATCCAAGCAATGCATTCTTCTGAGCCAATGCTGAAATGGTGCATGTCCTCCACAGTGACCCACTGCTGCTACATATGCCAGCTTTAACATGGAAAGCAAAACTGAGATACAAGAACCTTTAAAATAATTTAAGAGCTCATGCTAGCAAAAGAAAAGCAGCATGTTAATTCCATTAATGTGGCAAAACTCCCATATGGGTAGTAATAGCCAAGGCTGTGCAATGTGGTTGCCAGAAAACTCAAAAGGTACACAGAATTTATTTGTGTGTTAAAATTCATTGCAAACTCAGTTAATCTGAGGACTCATTACAGTGTACTTAGAGCAGTCTCTGATTTTATGACTTTATTTGGTATGATTCTATTTGGATGAAACTGCTTTTCAAAAGAACTTTGGTTTAGGTTTTCCAGGATGGTTTTGAATCTGTAACCTTAAAAGAGAAATCCAGAAACAGCAGCAATGTAGGGCAAGTGTCTGCATTGTAGTTACACAATTAAAAATTAAAAAAAAGAAAAAAAGCTCAAAAAATCCCCAGAAAGACCAAACCAAATCTAACTCAACCCCCAAACCCTCCAAGCTTCTGTCTGTTACAGCAGATGTCTAATAGTCACTCTGCATTGTTATAAATGTCTTGCTATAACAAAGCTTTTGCTGATTTTTAGGATAGGTACTCAGTGTAATGAGTCACCCTTGGGACAGAGTTCACTGCACTGTTCTGCACATATATATATATATAGTCTGGTTTTTTTTCTGGCTTGTAGATATGAGTTGTTGAATACAGTTTGATTCACTTAGCCCGAGCTGCTAAACAGTTAGCTGTGGAGCTGCTGAGCAGGTATTGAATTACAACCTCAAGTACAACAATTAAAAAAAGTGACTTGTGTACTATAGAGAGTGTAAAGAAATTTTATGCATGGGCTGTTCCAGCAAATATGGTCAGATTTTCCTTGTGTTCACCATTCTTTTCCTTAAATAAAGTTTGAGTCAGAATACGTAAAATCTGAAATATTTATCTGCTTACAGATGAGATTAAAGATGGAGCTGTGAAAGACATTGATTTGAGAAAAACCTTAATGTTTAAAGCAGTAAAACATTAACACATTTACAGAGAAACATAGTTTTTGGCTAATTGTTTTTAGAAAATAATTACTAAGATTCAAGAACACTGATGGAAATACCAGTGCTATGTTGTGCGAGCAAACAAGACTTGATATTTTCCATTGATGTACCTAATTTATGTATATGGTTTTGAAGTCAACACCAAATTTAGGATGGAAAGGAGCTGAATTCTTCCATTCTGAAGTCATTATCAACACTGATATAAATATTAGCACAAACCGTTTGATGTGTTCTGAGTTTGATATGTTGCTGTGTTTGGCCTGGAAAACACTCGGTTTTAGAAGAGAATGGGTAAGTTTCTACATATATATTTCACTGCAGAGTTCTGTGCAGTAAATGAACCTGAGTTCACATAGCTCCTTGCCTGCTTCTGAAGGTGGTGAGCTTGAAGTTGTAGGCAACGAAATGATGGCCTGAGAGCACGAGGGTAGTGCTAGAAACACTCTGCTTCTTTGTTTTCTTTCTTTTTTTCCCTGGATGTTTTTCTCTAGGGAAGAAAGCTCAGACAATATAATGGCTGGAATGAGAACAATTTGGCTCTTTTGCAGCCAATACCTACTTCAGTTTTTAATATTATATTCCAAATTGATTCATATGCTACATGCATTTTGCTTTGGATGTGACAAGACACTTATGGTGTGGCAAATTCTTTACAATGCCTTATTTACTCTTCTGTGTCTGTTTGACCTGACAAGAAACGACCCAGCTGTGTTAGCCAAACTCAGCACTACTGCTCTTTGTTGCTTGTTAAGGGGAAGACTAAAGCTGGGGTGCATTGCACTGACAGCAGCCTCCTGCCACTGACCACAGCTTTCAATTCCAGTCTCCACTCTGTGAGGAGAATGCCACTAATAAATTCAAAGTAAAAATTTTTGTACCACTGTAGTTTAACCCCACAGTAATACCTTTGGAGAGCATAATAATACAATTAAATGTTATTGGTGTTTGAAAACTGTATCTGTACCTTCTGCAATTTCACCAAAGTTGCAATGGTTATTGCTTAATTAAGTCCCTGCATCTGAGTCTAGATGAATACCAATGAAGAATGACTAATTTCAACTTTTCATGAATGTGTTCTTGCTGTAGTCAGCTGTGAGTGTTAACTGACAAATGACTGTGCTGCCTCTAGCGCTTATCTTGCTGTGTCTTGTAAATAAAGTAGGATTGGGCTGAAACGATCATGATAAGTTTTTGTTGGGCACAGAATAATAATGCTGGTTGTTCTGTAAGCATCCTATTTTCGGCTAGATTAACATTGAGACAGTCACCTGGAGTGACATAAAGAAGCACTCTTTTTGCTGAAAACACTATATTTCACATGAACATGGCGTGGTATTTCCACCATTTGATCTCATTGAAATTCCTGTGTCTCTTCTTACAAGAGATAGGATATAACATGTCTTGGCTAATTTCAAAAACCTCATCATGCAAGCCCAGCCAAGTAATTTGTTTTTCTTTGGCAGTGCTTGCCTTTAAAAGAAGGATGGTACTAACATTGACTAGGGACATACCAGGAAAAGTGGTTAAGTTTATTAGTATCCCTATGAATTTGGGCACCTCTTCCCAAGCTTTATGCTGTTTCTGCCACTGTAACCTTTGAATGGCAACAAATGTGTTTGAGTCATAGCTGGCCCCATATATCATGTACAGAATATGTCCACATTTAGGGTTAAATATCATGGAAGTAGGTACAGTTCATCAGTAGTAATTACCAGTTCTTTCTAAGGTACTCTAGTGGTATGTTATGTCTGCATTCAAGCAAAGGTAAGGGTTGATAATTTAGCAGAGATGAACCCCTCTTCCTCAATTTCTGTCAGACCTTTGATAATGTAAATTGGTCTTTCAAATTGCCTCCTCCTTCTTGAAAGTCATTTGGTTATAGCCTGAACAGACTTTGTGCACTGTCCCAGCCAACAGTGACCAGATGCTAGAGTAGTAGACTGGCCAGATGACCTAGATTACAGTACAACTCCAGGTAAGAATGAAAATTTCATAGTGGAGTGAAGGGAGGGAAAAGGGAAGGGCAATTGAAAGGCAGTTGATCTGCTTTCCAGTGAAGGATAAACTGTCGTTCCTTGTAATAGGAGTGGCTGGTAAATGATATTCCTTGTTGTGCAACAATTCCTGAGTTTTCCGAAAATACTTTTAATTGGAAAGACAAGTATTTAAGTGTCTGCTCAGAGTTGCAACATTTTTTTGGAAATAGACGTGAATGTGGACACCTTATTCTTACACTGCTTAAGCTGTTTCCTTGGAAGTCCTAGGCCCTTGGTCCAAAGCTGTTTGGGCAGACTGCCAGAGAAGAGGCTGGAAAGGAGCAAGGTTCAGCAGGAAATCTGCTTGGCAGGTATCAGCATGACCTGTGTCTATCAGTAGGTTTACTGGCATGTACAGGTTTTCACAAAGCATTTGTTCTTTAGCGGTTTGATTGATTTTAAAAATCAAGGGAGTTATTTTTTTTTTTTGTTTTTACTGGCTCTGGTTAGGAAATATTGCCAGCATAGTCAGCGTTGGAGTGTAGAATATACAAGCTGTTCATTTGATGCAGTGGGTATGAATGTAGGCTAGCCATGTTGATATGGTTGATATGCTGTTGATATGCTTCTGTTCACCAGCAAAGGCTGGAAACTACTGGTATAAAACTAGGCCTAAATTTGCCACCAAAGATGTTCTGCAAATCCTGCTGCCTGCAGGAGCAGCTGAGTGCATATACCTATCCACAAGGAGAAATTAGCAAGTCTGCAGTTAGTAACAAAGCTTTGAATGCAAGTACCTCCCATTTTAAAGTGAGCAAGCACAGGAGAGCACTTCCATTTTCTGACTTTTGATGCATAAACTGTTATTTTAACAACAAACCATGCTTCACTAAGTTGGAAATGTGAATATCTTAAAGGTGAACATTTTATCAAGTTCTTCTGTGTTTCCAAAGTAACTTGATATTGTTGTCTGACTTCAGAACTACATGGCCTCAGTTTTGAACTGACCACATACTATAACCTTCGTTTTACCTAAGTTGATACTAGCAAGATCAACATTCATACCTACATATTGTTCCAAAATGAATTATGGAAATCCTATTAATCTTTTACAGAAACAGTTATTTGATTTCATATAATTCATTTTCACTCATTTGCACCCCAATTGACAGTAGAGGAGGTTACAGTCTTGTGATGATCAACAGTATCCAGGAGGCACTTTCTTAGCTACTACTTTCTAAACAGTTTTCTTTTTTTCTTAATTATAGCATGATAATTAAATGAAGAATCTTGTTCAGTTTAGAATTATTGAATATGTTATGTATATGGCAAATTAATATGTAGAGCACACTCATGTCATATCTGAGTGATACCAAACTAGGCTCCCTAAACTGTCACTAACTTGCATCCATCCAGCATCTATAAAATGGTTGCTGGCATTGCCCTTCAGAAAAGAATGCTTGTTTTCTTCTGAGAAAATCCAGTGTCACAGTCACTATGTGCTTTCCAGGTCTCCTGTGCCTTCATGACAAGCTAGTTGTATTTTGTCACGCAGCATCCTCAAAGAGCAATTCTACATATGCTTTTGTCTTTTTCTCCTGTCTTGAAAATGTGCAGATAATAAATAGGTTTTTCCACTTCCCCAAACCCTGTTTTACGGAGGAAATCAGTCTTTCCACATTATTTGGGCCTCCAGCTTTTTGTTGACATTTTACTTCATTCATGAGTTTGGTTGTAAGGCCCTGTGAGGTGACTCTGTGCTATTGTGGGTCAGCTCTGAATCTCACATTCTATTCACCAAGGCCACCTGTAGCCTTCTGACAGCTACAGAAACTTTCTACCAGTGCAGAGCTTATATGAGAGCTTATATAAGGGCAAAATTCAAAGTTGGCTTTGCAAGAAGGCCAAGTTGTTTAACCACATTAACTAACACACTACTCAGTCCATATTTAGTCCTTTCTTCTGTATAGCAAATATATTATCTTTAATCGTGTTGTTACTTGGTAACAAAGTTGATCTCATAAATATTCTACTTTTTAATTACTGTTCTTGTTCATTTGCATTTTAATTACTGTTCTTGTTCATCTGCTTTTCAAAGTCAAGGGCTCCATGTTACAAGTTCTGCTTGAGAAACACATGTGGCATTCCCCAGGGGTTGTATTCCATCACAGCACTCAAGTTATTTGTTTTACATACTCCTAGCCTAAATGTGAAGGAATTTGAATTGTTTCAAAGTGTAATGTAATCAAATCATGGAGTTTATGCCTAAGGTAGGATAGGCATCTCAAGAACAGGGAGAAACAGCAGTTGCTTGGTTTTGCTATGTGGAATAGATGGTCTTTCTCTTGAGTGTCTCTTTTGTTACATCAGGCTGAATGACCTTGCCTATGGTGTTGCTTTCTAGAAGCAGAAGTCAGTTGGCTTCATTGATTCCAAGACACATAGTGAAATCACAGTGCTGCTTTTTGGAGAGGATGGATTAAAGGTATGAACTAGAAATGCCTGGAATTACCTAATTGGTCAATGACTTAAGTTGCTTTACTTTCTGGCAATTCGGTTATGCTGGAAAACAGACACATGCTTTGTATCACTGGATGTGCAGCTTAGCAAGTCACCCCTAATTGTGTTGGTGAATCTTCAGAAGTTCAGAGCAACAATATTGTAGAAAGGATACAAATGTGTCACAACTTAGGGAACAGTCCTTGCAGGGTGCTGCTGGCATAGTCATTGACCAAGTAGCCATTCCTTGGTGAAAGAAAAAAAAAAAAAAAAGAGTACTGTTTTTCTCATGTGGCATATTGGTACTATTTTTATGTGTTTAATAGGACTGTTTATTTCCAGTGTAGGATGGTGTGACATAGTATTTCCTGCAAATCTTTGTTACCGTCTTTCATCTACATGAACACAGCAGCTTTTGAATGCAAGTTTCCTTTGTCTTCCCAGTGGTCTTTCAGCCATTGGCAGCCTGTTGTTTTGCAGAGTTAAGCGTGCTTACATCTGTGCTTCAGAAATGTTTTTCGAAAGGTAGGATTTAAAAGTTAAGTGGAACTCCCGCAATTCTCATCTCTCTGGCTTCTGCTGAGGTACCCAGTGATGATCCTCAGCATGTTTGTACCTCTTTCTTTTGTCTTTCCAGTTCTTGCGGTGGTAAGAGGATGTCAGAGCCTGTGTGGAGTTTATGATGAGTGAGTCTGAGTTTTTTCTTTTACAACAACCCTAAAATCCTCTTCTTCATGCGTCCGTTCCAGTTACTCTATATCCAGTTGTGTTGTTGATGAAGGTGAAGGTGAAGAGTTGAAGGTGAAGAAATATCCTCATTCATATCCAACATCATGTTGGCATTATGCATCATTGAGGAACTGTGCCTTGCAGTCAGTGTTGGTTTAGGGCTGGACAAAGGCAGCTTCTCTTCCAAAACTTATTGGGGCAAGTTTGGTTAAATTCCTAAGTTTCAGTCCTGGCTTCATGGGAAGTTCTAAGACATCTACTGTGTGTTCTAGTATTTGAACATGAGTTGCACAGTGCCATGAGGCATGGTCTTGGGATCTGTCACACAGGGATCCCCTATAACATTTCAGTGTAGCTCAGACTAGAAAGTTTCCTTTTAATTGAAAAAATAAAACAAAACAGCGGCAACAAAATACTGTGAGCTTGTTTCTGTTGCATGGTTTTGGAGATCATATTTGTACTGCTAGTATCTCATGTGATGAGACATTAGCTTTCCTAACTGATGCATGTGGTTGTGCTGGCACAGTACTTGAAGGAATGTCATTACCTTGATGGCAATGACATTGGCTGTGCAGCCGGGGCCAGTCTCCTCTTGCAGTCTGTAACAAGCCAGTGCCCAGTGGAGCTCAGTGCTGGTTCAGCCAGATGTGCCAGCTTCTGCCTGAGATGCAAACGAGACTCCCAGCTGCTGGCAGCTGCTGCTGTCTCGCAGCACTTTGAGCGAGATCAGAAATGCCAACCCTTGCCACCTCTCCCAAGCACAGCCCAGACAGTTATTTTCTGCCTTCTATGAGTAGCCTACTGGCTAAGATGCAGTTAGTGCTTTGAATTTCCTGGCCTCAAACCTTGACCAGTGGTTCTGTTTAGTGAGAAGAAATACTTGCAGTCATATGTTTTTAAAGTTCATTGATTAAATTAATTCTTCTAGGGGGGAAGAAAAGCATCTAGTATTTCCATGCCTGCTGTAGGCCAACACTAAACTCTTCTAAAAATCCCACCAAGATTGCTTATATATACATGGCAGAGGTTTTGATGAATTTTTTAAAGCAGATAGAGGGGTTTGTACAATGAGAAAATTTGTACATCACCTTAATTCTTTAATTAAAAAAATTTCCTGTAGATGAGCAGATTCTTGTAGGGTAAAGAAGGTCATCTCTAGATTCAGTTTTATTGTCAGGGCTATTACAGCTGTCATAAGATAATTCTCAAGTTATATTCTCTGCAAGATAGCTGTATAGTATAACAAATTAAGATTGAGCTCTTTTTTGAAATTTATAATCTTGTTGAAAGGACAGAAAGCTCATGTGGCATGCAAGGTCAGTTGCTATGTTATATATAACTTCTTGTTTTCATCTCCTACTGTTCTTGCAGGGAACTGAAAATGTTTTAGACAACAGATGTGGAACACTTAAAATATTTGGAATGTGTGGGAATATACTGAGGGACCACCTGTCCTGCAACGTGAAAGACAGAATTGGTTTGTGAGCCTTATTGGTTACTCCTTAAGTGAACTGAAGGATTTGTATATTAAAAGTAAAGCAGAATCAAAACTATGGGGTACTAGGTTGACTTTACTCAAGGAAACAGGGAGAAGAAAGTTGAACCCTCAAGTTAAATATTTCTTAATACTTAGCCAGTAATCCACATTTGAGTTTCCCTTAATAAGTGTATCCTGGAGCTGGTACTCAGTCTTAGGAAGCTCATGTTTAAGAAGAAAAGAAACAGAATTTATCTGATTTAGCCTAAAATAAGGGATTTTATTTATTGTTTGACTACTTCCACTAGTCAGATCCTATCTATATAGTTACTAATTAACGATTACAGGTAATAATGACTGCATTTGCTATTCTTTGTGAAACCAACAAAACCCCTCAAATTCTTTACATATTGTAGAAAATTATGGTTTTAATACTAGTTGGATTGATAAGGATGTTGAGATGGTTTGTTCCTGGTGTCTATTTTTCTGCACTTTTACTACTTATTGACTAAAGGAAACAAATGCTATTTCACAGATGAGGGAACAAAGGCACAGATAGGATCAGTATGTAGCATTTGCATTTCTTCATTTGGAGTTCTGGCATGCGAGCACCCACAGTTCTTTATTATCTTTTTCCTTCAATGATTTTTAAAAAGGAGGATATTAAAATTGAGATGATAGCCACTTCCCTGCCTCAGGGAAGGATTGTGAAGACAGTTAATGTTTATACCCTATCCCCCCTCTTTCCCTCCCTGCAACTGTAGCGTGAAGGTGCCATTGCTGTGGCACCCACTACAGTGAAAAGGGAAGGTATTGCTCGCTGCTTCTGCTCTGGCTGGGAAACAGGCAGTACCTCAAGCATAAAAATGATACAGGAAATGAGAGTGAAATTCACAAACTGAGAATCGTCCCTTGTTTTATGCACTTTGGAAACAGTGACGTCTGGTTACAGTTAATGGCTCAGGTTCCTCTTTAAATTTTGGGCATGGATGTGAAGCTGTCCTTCAAAACTGAAATCTCTATGTGATAGCACATATCCAGAGTTGGTGAATCAAACAGCTGTTGATGCACTCTTTTCTTAATAGAAAAGTCAGGAAACACATTAGCAGTATTTCCCACAGCAGGTACAATTTTCCCTGCCCTCAGATATAATGGCTTTCTGCTGTATTCTATGCAAACAAATTACAGATACTGTGAGAGCCACAAATTTAAATTTCTCAGCCTTTTTGCATGCAAAAATCCAGCATTAATTATGCGGTTTATGTTTAGAGTTCTTCATAGTTTGCTGGAGGGAGGTCTTTGTGATTAAAGGAAGCAGGTTTCATTGAGCCAGACTTGAGCTCTGGTCTGTCCTCTTTTTCACCTCCCCTTAGGGCAAAGACCAACAGCTTGAGGGTGACCCCTTCAAGAAGTTTTTACCGAAAAGGAAGATGAGAAAGGCTGGACAGGCTCTTTCTAATGCTCTGCACTGTAGCCAGGAAAAGGCAGCTGTTTCTAGCCTTTCTGATGTTTGGGTTTTTTGGGGGATTTTGTTTTTGGGTTTTTTTTCCCTTTCCTGGTGGCTGGGATCTGGGCTTGATGCCATATCTGTTTGTCTGCCTGTCTCATGTTGTTTTTCTCAGAGAGCTTCAGAGGCCAGTTGCCCATCGTCAGTTGCTGGGAACAGAGGTTGTTCCTTGTATCATCTTAACTCTCCATGCCAGAGTGTTCATGCTTGAATAGGAAACAGTGAGATCTGTCAAAATAGCCCTTTTCTTTAGGGCTTTGAGGCTGCATTCTCCATGGCCATCTGTTCCCTTTCACCCTTTTGGACAATGTTGCTATTTGAAACGAACCACTCTTTGCTCTCTCCCTTTCCCTTTGCCCTCCCCCTGTCCTCCCCCCCGCCCAGATCTGGGAAAAAAAATTGTTTCTGGCCCTAACTGGCCTCTGGAGGATTCAACCATTTTGTAGTCCAAGGATTAAAAGTGGTATTTTGCAATTTTTTTATTTTTCACTGACTTTAAAAATGAAATATATCTCAGGAGAGAAGAGTCACTGCAGTCAAAAGATCATTTTGGATTTAGGCATTAGTCTCCACAGAGCACTTTAGTGTCTTGTCGCTGCCTGATGCAGACTACCATGAAAATTTGGCACGTTTTGGAATATTTTGCATTATAGCAGGAACGGAAGGAACCTCCTATAGTTGAGGCTGTATAACTGTTTCCCTTCTAACCCTCTGTCTTCAGTCAGAAAAGCCTATCGGCATGAAATTTTCCAGTCTTGGTTGTTGTCCAAAATTGAATTTATTTGCTGAGTTCAGATAAAGTAAGATTCATATAATTCCTTTTTGAGAATGAGATGAAGGAAAAAAGCATAGCCTCCTTTGCTTCAGGATGGGTGACTGTGCTGTGAAGAGAGGGACTGACTAGCTGGGAAACTCCTGGAAAGTCGGCGTCACTTAGAGAGTGAAGCCAGTCAATCATCAGTCATTTTAACATCCTGTATGTTTTTTATACTGCCTCTCTGTGTGTGTGCCTAAGTACTTAAAAATATATGTATTTTCAGTTTTGGAGATGAGTCAGTTCTGAACAGTGAGCCCTGTGGTGTCTACATGTACTAAAATGTTTTGTCATACATCTTACAGTGAGAGGGAACACATTTTCTATACATAGATATATTGGCTGTGCAATAAAAAAAAAAAAAATGAAAGTGCCCAATTAATTTATGTTCAGAAGCTACTCCAAGCTGTGTTTTGAAGGTGCTCTGAGTACTCAGATGCATCTTCTAGGTCTCTGTATAGGGTTTGCTGGGCCAGCCCAAAAGATACTTTGTCAGAGAAGAGGTTGCATCCTTCATCTTGGGTCATGAACCACTCTGTGCTGACAAACAGATACAGCCAGAGAAACCTATATTGGCAATTGCAGGCTTGTGGTTAAATACTGGTTAAGAAATGCCACAGTCAACCGTGATGATACTCATTGTGAGAAATTACTGACTCCATTGTTCTGTGTTTGAGAGGCAGAGTTGAAGTTGCACATAGTGGTTTTCTACATTTAATATTTTCTAACTTTTATGTTCTTAGTCATACAACCAAAACATTCTTCCAGTTCAGCTTTTGTGATTAATAGTATTAAGCATTTGGCCAAATCTGAACTCCAGATGTGAACAGCTGTAATTTGCAAACAGTCATCTCTAGCTCCCAAATGTTTGGCTGACCTCTGTTTCCATGTTGCAGGCTGAAGGAGGATTGCTTCCTTCTGGAATTTCAGTTTTGATAACTCTGGCTAATAATCCAAGCTTAACAGCTCTAAGATTGTTGTTTTTATTTACACCTAGAGGGAATTCTTGCAACTGTAATGTACGGGACCAGTGTTAAAACGCTGAAGGTTAAATTTTCAAGGAAATTATCATGGTCGTTGTGCAGAGTAAAGCAGTTTGCTCAGTTTGAATTGCAATCTCAACCTGAAGTACTATTTCAGACTGATTTTTAAATGTAGTCCTTGTGGTTATAGATATACCCTGGGGTATCAGCCCCACTGTGAAGTTTTAATTATTGCATGTTTCAACCCTCTGTGTAAAGAAGTCGTCACACACTAAATTAGAAAATTATTTGAAAGATACTGCTAAAAGTAAAAGATACTACTAAAATACTCCTGTGCTTAGGAGTGAAAAGGACATAGAACTTAATTCTCTAGTTCAAAGCCATATTACTAGTCTGTGATCAGAAATTGTTATTCATTTAGACATTTTGTGCTGAGTGTATTGAGAAAATCCACCCCAGTGGACAGTGCCGACTGTCAGCACTAGTGTTAACTGAGCAAACTCAGGTGTTGGCAGTGACCTGACTGCAGCAGCAAAATGCTCTCTGTGGCTTCTTAGCAGAACATATTTACCAAGGAAGACATCAGTGCTATTGAAAACTTGCTTGCATGCACCTACTGTCTGTTTCTGTCTGCCAGGTAGGCACACACCATCAGCCCACTCCTCGGGAGATGGGCAGCCAAGTCAGAAACACTCTGGGTGAGTTGGTACTGACTGGTGCTTTCATTGGCCACTTTGCTGGAGAACTCATTGTGCAACAGAAACGGGACTCTCTCTCCTCCCTACAGCCATCAGCCTTCTGCACCATGACTCTGAATTTAAGGCTCATTTGCAGACTGGAGTGCTGCTGCTTTTGCCTGCACTGTGACATCTCCTGGGTATGACAGCCATGACACTGTTTCTTTACAAAGACATTTTTTATGGAAAAAATGTAGACTGTGAGAATAATCTGCCTCTCAGACTGCAGCATCCTAACATGATCATATTGTTGTGATCTGCATTCTGAAACTGCAGTTTCAGAGCTGTATCTCACTCTCCTCCCCTCAGCTCTATTAGGTTTTGTTCTGCCTTTCTAGGATTCAGCGATTTAGGCTTCCAGGCTTCAGGCTATTATGTTGGAGGGGTGAGTATGACAGTGGGTTTATTCGGTTCTAGGCTGGAAAGTTCAGAAGTGGCAAATCCAGATGACGGGTAAACACCAGCAGAGACTGATGAAGTTTAGCAGCTGAGATTAACCATCCTGGGAAAATCAGTTATGATAATGGCATGGCTGTGTAGGTCAGAGGGCTCAGGCTTGCAGCATGCAAGGCTTCAGTTGCTCTGACAGTGGGATTCTAGATCTCATTTCTTTATTCAAGCCTTAAGGGACCTACATACATGTAATTCTAGCATTCTGTCTCCTCCTTCCTACATACCTTCTGATTAATATCATGATCAGTTTAATTCCCTGAGGGAACTTTAGCAAAAAAATTGCAGCAGTAATTTGTAGCATGATTGGTGAGGTGATAATTAAAAGCATTTTCTGGATCACAGGGCCCTAGCATTGCCAGATGCCATGATTGGGCAAGCTTTGTTTTTCAGCCTATGCAGATCTGGGTTATTTGGGGGTTTTTTTCCCTTACCTCAATGGTTTGTGATTTTATTTTCTAGTCTTGGAGAGACAGGAAGAAGTGACTGCATTGGTGAGGTTCAAAAGAAGAAGCTGCTTTAAGTTTTAATGGCAAGCAATGTGGGAAAGAACTGTGGATACTGAGAGTGGTATAAATTAGTATAATTTTAGATTTTAGAAAAGGAGGGAATTTATCAAAGACCGCTGTTAGGAGAAGGGGGTTTAGCTGAGGGGTAAAAATTTATCCTCGGTAACAGAAAGGAATTGACTTAACTGCTTTCTTCTACTTGTTCTTCACCATCCCTCCCACCAAATCACTACTTGTCCTGTCATTTGCAGTAGCACTGCAGCAAAGATGGGGAGCTGGAAACTCATCGCTTTGTGATGTGGTGTCAGGCAACAGAGGCAGAACATTTTCACCAGTAAAAAGAAGTATCTGTTCCCAAGGCTCTCAACTCTGCAATTCTCTGATTTGGGCCTTGTTTCAGGTGCTGTAAACCACCAGCTGTCTTCCCACCTCCAGAGATCTCCTGAGACCTGATTGTTTTGGTCATGGCTGGTAGATTGTCTGGCAAGAAATCAGACCAGCTGGATTTTTTCATTTCTTAATGTCAATTCCTTTTTTAGATCATCAGGCAGGCGTCTCAGTACTAGCATATGTGTGCTTCTCTTTCTCAACTCAGAAGAGAATTGATATGAACTCACGAATTAGTTCAATGAGGGAATGAGGTCTTCTGATAAAACACACTGGTAACAGTAGACATGCTGGTGTGGGATTAAAGAGTAAACCAGCATCTCTCCAGTTCTCTGGTGGACCCTGTCTAAATTTTGGCCTGTATAAAGGTCCCTGCTGATTTTTTGGGGGTTGAATAATGGTTAACAATACTTATTTGAAAAAGTTTCTAATGGTTCATGGAGAAAACTCAAAGTCCTTATTTATACATGGTTTTTCTGGCCTGTCACATATTTTGGTGCATTTTCTCTCATCCCTTAGGGAAGATTCTTTGTAAGTGAGGAATAATCATCAGCTGCTGAGAGACTTGTAATCTGCAATTCTCAAGAAAAGAAGATCTTTATGTCAGGAACTATCTTTTTGTTCTCTATTTGTCTGGAGGTTTGCATTTTGAAGATGAGAGCTCTAGGAGTTGTCGCAATGGAAATAATGAATGACTGGAAAAAAGACAGTAAAAAGGACCTTAATCTTGATCTAATATCAGATTAACCATGTAAACCATGTAAAAATCACCCTGAATGTGTACACATAAAGACATAAATATGATAAACAAAAAAAGTGTGAAAACTCACCTGTTTGAGGCATAAGAGATAAATAAACTCTGTTGTCCAAAATGAGTAGTGAGCTCATTGCCTTTCTATCACATTCACTGCTGACTCCATCAGAACTTTGCACCTGGAGTCTAAAATTGGCAGTTTTTGGTCTCTTGATGATGATGACTGAATTGAACAGCCTGTTTAGTGTAATCTCAAATCAGCACGTAACACATTTGGGTTTTTTTAACTGGGGATTAGTAGGGGTTTATGCTTAATTGCTTTGTTTGCTAAGTGTGTTTTGATGACTGTGCTGTGAAAAAAAGGAAAACTAAATTACATGTCATTGGTTACTGAACAACTCCGACTTCCAGGTAAAATATTTCTACTTAATTAAAATTTAAAGTAAGATTGAATAATCTGGGGCGAGGGTGTAGTTTATAAAGATTTAGAACTAGGAGGTTTTTTGAAGTAAAATTGCCAGATTCCCTCTCATAAGAAAAGGGAGACCATAAGCCTTTTAAAAGTTAGAATTTTCGCATGGGTAGTTTTGTGGCCAAGCTTGATTTCTTAGAGCAGCAACTGTTTTTCCTGCCGTATGTCCTAAATAATAAAAGACTGTATGAAGTCAATAGTGTGCTTTGAGACATACCTTAGCTGAGCAGTGCAGAGAGTGAGACGGTCACCAGTGTAGGGTAAGACTATCAAAATCACCTTTTGACTTAAGAAAAAGTTGTGGAGAAGGGCTGGAAATGGCAGAAACCAGCAGTGGGCGTTTGAAGAGTGCTGTGGTTAGTTACTTCCCAGATGAGTTTGTCCTGTGGGTTGTTTTTTATTGTGTGATGGGTTTTTCCACCATTGCGTATTTTTATACTTGTACTTTCTAAGTAGGTGACAATGGAAAAATAGATTAGGGGTTGAAGGGGATTTTTTTCTTCTTTTTCTTCTGGTCTCATTGTTAGAGATCTGCACCAAAAATACAGGCTAAATAGAATGTAGGTGAAAAGTAGTGGTCTTTGAGCTCTGTCAGTGAACCGGAAAGCTGCACAGCCTGAGTGAGAGGCAAAGTACTTTCATTCTTATTGCATGGTGTGCTCTTTTTGTTGAGCTCAGTAGTTTAATTCTTTATAAATATTTTCTTTGTACTTTCAGAGAGTTTTTTTTCTTTTTTTTTTGATAGGCCAGGCTTTTATCAAGATGGTTTGGTGTTAAGATTTAAAGGATTTGGGCACTTGTTGCTTCACTATTTTATTATTTCACTGTCATTTAGTTCATCAATCAACTTTTAACGTTTGATGAGAAAATGTTTTCAAATTACCAATTGATAGAGATTGCAAACAGCCCAGTGCTGGAGATGAACCTGCCAGGCAATGATATGTCCATCTGTGAAGAAAAAAATCAATATGTAAGAATGTGGACAAGGCAGAACTAATTGTTCTGTGCAGTTATACCAACAAGGAACATGCTGGGTTTTTTTAATCAATACTATAGTCACATTCTGCCTGCAAGGGCTTCTTGCATTGAAAAGACTGCTTTAAGAGGTCTATTTCATTTGATTGAAGATACTGGTATAGTTATCCAAATTTTCCTAGGATAAGAAACTAATGGAACTCAAGTGTCTTTATGATTAAATCGCCTTCCAACATACTTGCAACAACTGGGACTTGTTTACATGAGAATTTAGTCTCTAAAATGTACCCCCTTATATGCAGAGGACAAGAAAGTCTTTGAGACTGGGTCTGTACTTGCAATGCTCTGGTAAGACATAACAGAATAATTCCAGAGGCAGTATTGAGCTGAATAGCTTTAGTCCTGCTCTTCCCTCCAGTGAAAAAACCCCACTTTTCCTGTCCTGCTTATATGTGTCATTTCTCTCAGTGACAGGGGAAGTAACTTATAGAAAGTTTGTTTTGATTGCATTAATAGGCAGAAACAAAATTAATCTAGTTCTCATGTATAAGTAGGGCCAAGTGTTTTGGCCCAGTTCTACTGACAGCTTCTTCCTGGGCATTGGAGCCCAGTGCAAGCCTGTTCTGCTAGGAAGCAGCACTGTGGGCCTCAGCTGCAGTCACCCTTTCTTCTTTGTTTTTCCCTGGTTGTGGAGAGGCATTTACTTTGCACTTGACTCAGACCACAAGCAGCTTTATTTTCACTTGTGACAGCTGTTCAGTGAGAGTGAAGCAGTCATTTCCTCTGTGTTTGCAGTCCAGAACAGATAGAGTGTCTGCTGGTGTCTCTGCCAGTGTTCTGAAAAGTTCACTTTCACAGAAGACAGTGGAACAAGCATCTCATACAATCCTTGACCTGTCTGCTTTGAAGATTAGTTTCATGCTTTTTTTTTTTGTTGTTGTTGTTTTTGTGGTTTTTTTTTTTCCTGTGAGGAAGGATGGAGTGTTGACAGGAATTGAAATCACCCATTTTACTAGAGGTGGATGTGATACCGAAAGCAGGGAGTTATTCAGACTTCTTATTCCAGCCTTCTAACATTTACCTTCACCTCCCCATGCTAGGATACCATCTCTGTGCTTCTGGGCACCCACTCCCTTACTGCATACATATACTGAGATGTCACCTTTCTCTCATCTTTATGTCAGCTCTGTTTTCTTACTTTCCCTAATCCCTGCACTCCCAGTATCACCTGTGTCCTGAACAGAAACTATGATGCTAGCAGTGACTGGAGTAAGAACTGGCTTTAAGGGCACTGGAGAGACTGGAACTGCTGTCCATCAGCTGACTGCACACTGCAGGTGCTGTGGAAGCATCCACCCCACAGCATGGGTAAACCTTCCATACCACTCTGCAGTGGTTCAGGCTGGAGAGTTTGGGGACCTCTGAGCAAAGACCAAAGTCTTATAAGCCTGTTTTCTTCTTGGGCCAATGTTGCTGTGATACTCCCATCTCTAAGTATGAAAGTATCAGGGTTTGGAAGCACAAGGCAATGTGTGTGGAAAAAAAATATCTCTCTCTGAACAGCGTTATTTATCCACTTCCTTTGTCCAGTTCATTAATGTCTAACTAGTGGTTGAAATAACAGAAAAGATAAGTCCAAGGTTTTTTTAAGGCCATGTTTCAACATAAATCTGTTTTCTTAACATATCCTCTTTCCTTCCTCTGAGACATTTACTATCTTTTTTGTGTTTAGAGCAAGAAGAAGGAATGCAGCATATGTTGTCACTGCCCTTGAACTTCTTTGCAAAGTTGGCGCTGCTTCCTCCTGTTTGCTTCACTTCTTGTTTTACCTCTTTATCTGCTTAGTGCATCAGCTCGCAGGAGGATCCCTTATGAAATGGAAACCTTTCCAGTGAGGCATTCTCTTCCACCTTGCAAAAAGTCATTGCTGTAAATTTGCTCCAGGTTTACTAACTACTTTGCACCAAAGTCATAAATTTTAATAACTTCACAGAAGAGGATTTGCCCTCTTCAGATAGGGGCTGACACAGTATGGTACAGTGTGCTTTCTCTTGTATAAGAAAATAAAATAAATTACAGCAATTAGCTTGTTCTGCCACAAACCTTACACACACAGCATTTCTGTTCACTTTGGGACAGGTTTTAGGCCTGAAGGAATGCAGAATTAGGAATTGCTGTGGAGTGGTATCTCCATAGTGTAATAGCAGCAGGTTCCAGGCATTTAACCATTTAAATGCTTGGCTCAGGATTGCAACAGCAAGACGTTACTCCTCCTGTTACCTAATAGCAGATATATGATTTGAGGGAAGTTTGAATGTGAATTTTGTGGCTGTTTTATGCCAACACTAGCTACTTCTGGAACATCTGGGCCCTTTGTAGTGAGGGGGCCCACAGGCAGGGGTGCATGAACTGCTTCTTGGTGGTGTGGCATGGTGGCTCCCAGCTCTAAGCAGGGGTACAGTTACATCAGCTGTGAGGGGAACACCTCCACAACCACCAGAACTCACATTTAGTGGCTTCACTTGAATTTTGTGATTCTTACTAATTTCTAACAAGACAGGGAAAGGAGGACTGTGTTGACTGCAGCTTACTCTACATGAAAGGTTTGCAAAACTTTAAAGCTGCTTCAGTGTCATATTCTCCATTGTCCTGTTTGTACAGTAATAGCATTTTACTTTTGTGTTTTTAGCACAAACCCAAAAATTTTTAGAACTTAATAATCTTAATTAAGTAATTTGCTTTGAGTCATTTTAAGGGAATGGAACACAGACCTCTCCGCACCCTGTTTTAACACTTGAGCATCTGCACTCCTTCAGCTGGAAAATTAAATCCAAAATATAGATGAAGGTAAATTATTCTTGTTAGCACATCCACCTTCCCAACATAGATGGGCTACACTAATTAACAGAATAGCATTCCTAATACTGAAGGTTCCAGTTAGATGCTTCTCTGTGGGTTATTCAGATGGAGGTTTGCTGCTTATGAATATGTTTTTTCAAGTACAACAAAGCAGCCATCCTTGCTGGATGGCACAACTGTTCAGACTAGAGCAGGTGTTCTAGAGAAACAGATATTGTGCATGACCCAGTGAGCTCCTGTGATGTGGGAAGTAATTCAGACAAGTACAGAGTCCAGAGTCTTGTCAAACTATTGGCTTGAACCTGGTGCTTTACTCATTTCTTTTGTAGACCTTAAACTTCTAAAGACCTAATCCAAATCCAGTTGATGTTAATTGGACCTTTTATTACTTGGGAAAGGTTTGAGGTCTTCAACTGAATCCTGTACTGCACTGCAGTCATTCCAGGCCCTTCCCTCCTGCCTGCTGCCCTCCTCTTCCTAATGCAGTTAATAGTGTCCTTCTCATTGCTTGCAACTAACAGCAGTAATATAAATAATGATTATCATTACATGCCAACATTTTTGGTCTTATTCTTTACTGAGTATTTTTCCAAAAGAAAAGCTTTAGGGAATCAAGAAGCTATGCTTTTGTTCTGAATAGTTAGAAGGGCAGGTGGAGGGCAGGTAACAAAGCCCACTTCCTTGCAGATGTAAAAGTAATGTGTTTTGAATCTTTGAATCTTCCAGAAGCCTTTCTGGGCTACAAGATGACTTTGTCATCTCAGTACAGTTTTGCTAGTACTTATAATTTGCATTTCAACATTAACTGTTGCATTACAGATCGTTTTGACAGAAATGTAAGACAGCTTTATTGCAGTATCTGATCTAACTTTCATTGACTTAATTGAAAAGGATTTCACAACTTTCCTGGGAAAGCAGTTTTGTTTGTTGCCTGATAGATGACTGGAAGTTACCTGACTTCAAATCTTACTGGGTCTTATTCACTCATGGATTTTTAACAGTATGGACTGTCTACCTCAAACAATTTTTAAACTGCACATGATCATTTATACCTGCATAACAACTAGGATTTTGTTACTGAATGTCAGAGGTTAGTCTGTCTTGCTCTGTTCTTGAAGTATCATTTGAAGTGCAAACAAGTCACCCATCAATCTGTTCACCTTACTCAGACCTTATGATGAGTAAAGGTGAAGGTCTCAGGCACCTACCTTCATACCTGCCTCTGTGTGTGTTCGTGTGCATGTGTGGGTCTCTGGTTTCAGTCTGAGCAAGCTTGGGTGCAATGGCAGTTAAGCAAGCTGCATCATGTGGCATTATTGGAAACATTTCTTTATGTTGTCGTTGTCGATTCCAACAAAGTCCATTTACCTTCAGGGTTATATAAAGTTCAAATGATTTCGGAGGGAGCAGAATGGTAATTACAGCTAAGGGGCTCTCTGCTTTACAAATCTTAGAAAAAGTGTAGATGTCTGATGGCATGAATCAGTATTCTTGTTTTTAGGTCAGGGTACTGTGGTAGCACATTCTGCTCCTTTAGGTTCCCTTTTTGTTAAATCATTGTACACTGTGACTCTGCTGGCTTGCTTCCCTCCCCTCTGTGCCCAGAGAAAGCTGATTTGTGTGGGAATTGAGTAGCTGAAGAGGAATAGGCAAGTGTTCCCCAGGCATGGTGCACCTCTAGGTATTTAGAAACTAGTCTCTCTGAGAAGGTAGGTAATACTTTGCAACATCTCCTTAATTCTTGGCACTTTTCATTGATATCAGAGGATAAGATGGAGAGCTCACACTCCAGTTGTATAAATAAGTCAGAAAGGTAGGAAATTAATGCAGCAGTGCCATCCTTTAAGTGCTGTTTGTAATTACCTATTTTAGGGCATAATCTTAGATGCCTGGCAAAGTTTCAATGCTGAACCCTTTTCTGTGCCACAGTCCTGATGCAATTTCTATCATATTTATCTTCAGGATCTTCTGTGAGTGGGAAGAGGGATTCTGGTTGTGTGACAGCAGCCCTTGGCAACACGTGGAGTCACAGCGTCAACACCAGGCTCATACTACAATACCATGACTTCCCAACGAGACAGGTGAGAGCTTAACAGCAAAAAGAATTTAAATAAAGCTACAGCAGCAGTACTTGATCAGGTGGGCTGTGTCCTTCAGCCTCTCTGGTTATACTACATGTGTTGAGAACTTGGCACTTGAGAGCCCAATTGTTTATTTGTGGTGGGGGTCCATCTGTGTCCTTTGTTTTTAAGGGATGACCAGCATTCCAGTGCCTCTGTGTGTTAGGATGGGTCTTTCTGAGTCACAGTTGGTACAGATGTACAAGTTTCTTGAGCCTTTGGTGCATTCTACATCACAGAGACGAAAGGTAGTCCTTAAAGTGCTTTCCTGTGCAGAAATTTTGGGACACGAGTAGAAACCTAGTCTTTTCACTGCCATGGCTGTTTTGCTGTGATGCTGTCCACTCTTTGTGCTGTGCCTGTTAGGACAGGGAGCACTCTGTTTTCTGTGACTGCTGTTTGTGCATAGAAACAAAAGTTTTGTTTGCCTGTATCAACAAGCAAAACTTTGAGCAGTAAGTATAGTACCAATTTCCCAGAAGTATGCCTGCAAGTAGAATAGTTACCCTTTTCACTGAGAGACTTAATACTTTTAAGTGAAACATAGTAGCATCTTTTACTGCAGTCTTCACCTCTTAATTTAAAAGACTCTGAAAAACTGGGAGACAAGATATTTGGGGTATGATTGAGGGAATTACTTTTTTTCATTTTTAAAAACATCGTAATGCATGATTTCATCTGTCCCTTGGGATATCTGTGGTTATAATCTCTTTTGGCTTTGTCTGTTCTGTTTTTGCATTGATGTAACTCTTTCCAGAGGCTGTGACCCTCAGTCTTAATGTTATTGATTTTCTGCCAGTTAGAGAGCTGTCAGAAAAATTGCTATGTGATATTTATACCATCTTACTCCTATACCATTACTACCCATGTGCCTTCAAATTGATGCTCCTGGGTTTACTGTCACAACACAAAATTTCTCGCTTTTAGATTGCAGTCCTTAGAGCCAGAGGAGAGGAAACCATTTGGTTTTATTAGGAAATTTTTATTAAAAGTAGAATTATAATGATAGCACTCCTGTTTCTTCAAGTAGTGGGCACTTTGAGGCAGCAGTAGTCCTCTGGACTTTGGAGTAGAAGGTTAAGTGTGTCAAATGCAGGTAGAAAAGGCATCTTCTGTGCTCATTTCTAGAGGCTGTGCATAGAAATATACTCTTGCTGCTGCTGGTCTTAGAAATTTTCTTATGTACTGCTTCTTATTCTGGTCTGTAATGAGTTGTCCTTTTCTACAAAAATACTAAGTTCTGCAAAATACAAAGCTGTTCATAAATTTCCTGGATCACTTCAGAGTTACATGAGAGGTGGAGTTGGCAGAGGGTAAAGGGCAGAAACTGGGCTCTGTGTTACTTCATGATGCACAAAGTCAGCTAAAACAGATTAAGAACATTCCTCTGGTACTGGAAAAAGGAAGACAGCTTTCCTAAAAAAATTCGGATATTTCATGTGGTTTTTCCTGATTTTCTTTGAGAAGGAATGGATTGCAAATATATGAAAAGTTTGTTCAAGCCTTTGGAATTATGGCCTGTTTAGTAGAGTTTACCTCTCTTCCTGTCTGGATTTATCAGGTGCACTACCTTGCTTACAAGGGAAGCTATGTGCTCATTCTGTTTTAATTAAGCAAAAGAATTAAAGCTACAGTGAAGAAAAACAACCTTAAAGTAAATGTTAGTATATATTATTAAAACCAAAGTAATTTGAAACAGAAGTGTGATATCTTGTTGCTGGTATCTGTGTCCTTTTTTCAGATAAATTCTCATTTCTTAAACTCATAGAAATCTTTCAGCTAGCCATGCAGTTTCCAGTTAGAGGAAGGCATCTAGAGTTACCCTACCTGTCACAGCACTGTATTGATCAAATTACTATCATTTTACACACATATGCTCCTTTATAATTGCTTTATACCCACTTTCAGAAACGAGCTGTGAATAAAGGAGCCTCAGTTCTTGAGATGCCATTTCAGTCATCGTAAAGTGGTTCTGCCAGGAGGTATTAGATATCAGTGCTCTGTAAGCCAGCACTTTTTAAGGAAGCTTAACACAAAGATTCAAAAATTACTGAGTCAGTAGTCACATTTACAAATTCTCATTCTTGTATTTAAAAAAACCCAAAGAAACAAAACAACAAACCAAACAAACAAAAATAAAAGACAACCAAAACCCTGTGATTATCTGTAATCTTGGTTTTAAAGTGAAAATTTGCCCCAGGAAATTATTGGAAGCACACAGTTGGTCCAGAGATTTGGGCGAAAAGTAATTTCAAAACCAAGTTTTTCCTGCTTTTCCACATTTGTAACCTTACAGAATCAATACTATATAAGGAATAAGCTGCGTTTCCATAGAATCATGGAAACTTCATACAGTTGGTGATCGCCCATCTCTAATTTGTTGAGGTCTCTCTGCAGGGCCTCTGTGCCTTTGAGGGATTCAACAGACCCTCACAATTTAGTGCCATTGGCAGTCTTACGTAGTACCCCTTTGAATCCTGTGTCCCAGTCATTAAGGAAGATGTTGAAGAGCACAGGGCTGGATGGAGCCCTGCAGAGCCCCACTAGTGACAGGTCCCCATTCTGATGTCACCCCAGTCACTACAACTCTGTGTGCCTGACCTGTGAGCCACTTGCTCACCCAGCAGAAGATGTGTTTATCCAGCTGTGGCCTGGACAGTTTGTCCAAAAGGATGCTGAAAGCTTGCAGAAGTCCAAGAAGATTACATCTGCTGACTTTCCTATGTGTTTTAGGTGGGTTACCCTGTTGTAGAAGAAAATCAGGTTCAACAAGCAGGACTTTACCCTTATGCAGCCATACTAGCTGTGATCAATGACTGCTATCTTCCAGGTGTTTTTCAGCACTTCCCTGTCACTGTCAGGATGGTCACTACACATAAAGAGCAATGACCAAAACTTCAAAGGCAGAAAAAAGCTTTTATTTTAACCTTTTATACATTTCTTTAACCAAAGGCATGCACTTCAGTCATTGGTTACACTAAGACAGCCCATCGTGTTCATTGGTACAAGGCACCCAACACCACTGTTGTGAGAAAGTATTCACAGAAAGCCCAAACATAGATATTTGTTCTATTTTCTACCTGCAGGTGTTCTTTGTTTGTGTCTGTTCCCTTGGTTTCCATGTTAACGACCTTGCTTCCCTTCTCTTCAAGGATAAATGCAAAACTTATCGACTTCTTCTTCTATCAATTCATTCTCTTGGTTTACAGACTAGCTGTTAACTCTTTCCACACTTCCCAGAATAATCTTTTCCATGATTTTATCAGGCACTGAATTGAGACTGACTGGCCTGTAGTTTCTGAGGTCCTCCTTCTTGGCCTTCTTAAAAATCAGGATAATGTTTGCCAGTTTCCTGCCAAGTGGGACCTCTCAGGATTCCCAAGACTGCTGAAAATCATTGAGAGAGACTTTGTGATGACATCAGCTGGCTCCTCATCTGAGTCCCATCAGACCCCATAGATTTATAGGGATCCAGCTGAAGCAGCAGATCCCACACAATTTCAGGGTCAACTGGGAATTGATCATTCTTGCAGTCTTGGTCCTCTAGCTCAGGGCTAGAGGCCCCCTCGGCCCATCATCTGTGGTGAAGACAGAGGCTAAAAATGCATTTAAAACTTCTGCCTTGTCCACATTCCTGTTTGTGAGGTGGACAGTCCTCTTCCTGTAAGGGGATGATGTTATTTCTACACTGCCTTTTGCCATTAATGTATTTGAAAAAAAATCTGTTTTTATTGTCCCCCACAGTTCTGGCCCACATTATCTCCAACTGAGCTTTGACCACACAGATTTTCCACCTACCATGGCCAACAGCATTTCTATATTCTTCCCATGACCCCTGACCTTGCTTCCACCAGACATACACCTCCCTTTTCCTTCCACAGTGGATACAATTTGTTTTTTCAAAAGGTAGAATTCATTCTTTAGTCAGTCACTTATCTCCAGAACATTCCCTTTCTGGATCTGCTTTTGCCCTTTCTTTCCCTGGAGGTGCTGGTGGTGACAGTCTGAGAGACTTTCTCTCATTACGTCTGACTTCCAAGGTAGTAGGGCCAGCGTGCCAATCCTTGCTGCAGAATCCCACCCATCAAAAGTAAAAGCACCTCTTGAGAACCCTGGGCCAAGGATGGTATCCTTCAAAACACAGAGTGATAATGTGATTATTCAGGAAGATTTAAGCAAGTGGTTTTCCAGAGCTGTGGTATCTCCTGGACAGCCCACTAGGCTGCTAGATGCTTGTTCTTAGTCATGCAGTATTTGTTTCTGGGGAAGCTCATGGATATGGTCCCTGTTCCTAAAACCTTGGGGAATGCCAGAGTAAGTATGTAACAAACCTCAGGAAACTGAACACAGAATTCCTACGCAGTTGGGATTTTTTTATATATTAAGTAAAAAATTTATTTTGTTTGTCCAGTAGATATTTTCCAGCCAACTATCTCTTTTTCCACCCCACCCTTCCTATGTCTGGTGAACATTAATAAGACAGCAGCCAGTTCAGCAAAGTAATGAAATTTCTGGGATGTCCTGCCTGCCTGAGAATCAGTTAGGTTCGCTTTATTGCTAGGATAGGAACAGCTTTCTGAACAAATAGATGAACTTTGTTCTTTTGCTTCCTTCTAGAAGCCAGGGTTCTGTTTTTTGTTTCCTCCAGGACAGAAGCAACACCACTGGGGGAGGGCCAAAAGAGATTTCCAGTCTGCTTTTAAATTTATTGTGTCACCAAAACCCACAAGCATGGACAACAGCAGGAGTTTTTTAGCTACTGAGGTGGAACTGAGCTGTAAAATTTCAACAGCAGCATAGTGGCATAAGAACATGTGAGAACATGGGAAAAGTTAATATTTCACACAAATACCTTCATGAAGAGGATTATCTTTATGGATACTGATACTTTGTTCTCCCTAAGCACTCTTATAAGTAGTTAACCATGACATTTATTTTCCTGAAATACATACATAAACATGCAGACTCTTTGAGTTTGGGCCAAAACCAACGGGGCTGCACTAGAAACTATCAGACTCCTCAGCTACCCCTATGTATATAATTATCCTTTTTTCCTGAACTGGAGTCAGCAGGGTTTAAGGTTATTGTTTTTCATATGTTCTCAGCTGTCTTTGGTAGTGTTAAATACATTGCCATGCTATATATAACATTTTGTTCTTGTCTATTAGAGGCAGGATGCTGGATTAAATGAGACACTGCCCAGATCTGGTATGGCAACTTCTATGGGCCTGGTTTATTTTATTTCAAGGGATTTGTGAGAGTCTTAGTATTATGTTAATCTCTGTAACATGTTTTGAAATTCTTGGAGGAAAAATGCATATAGAAGTGTTGTGTTATAGCAAGTCAGTGTTTTCCTGTGGTATTTTCAAGAAGGAGCATTTAGAATCACAGAATCATACAGGTTCCAACATTTAAAATCATCGAGTGCAACCATTAGCCCAGCACTGCCAAGTCCACCACTAAACCATGTCCCCAAGTGCCACATCTACATGTCTTTTTCAGTGACCTGTAGTTCAGAGCATCCTAAACAGAGAAGCAGGGCCATCTCTAAGGCAGAGAGGCAAATTCAGTCATTAAGTTACAGTGAGTCTTCGTGCTGAGGCTGGGGTTCTTTCTGGTAGGTATCTTTGGCTGGCAAACCAGCCCATTCTCAGAAGAGGCTGCTCCTACACCAGTCACAAGTTAACCATCTCCTATTATGTTATATTTTCAAATTACAATGCAAAAGCATTTGCAGGCTGATCTCTGCAGTGCCCTTGCCAGGTGCTCATAACCGAGGAAACTGAATCATAACTGACTGAGTAAATCTTTTGCAGCTGGGAGCAGAGCTGGACTCTTTTCATTGCCATTGAGTGCCAATAAGCTTGATTTTGCTTCACATTTATTGCTTTTGTTTCAGGCACTTAAAAGTCTTTGTGTCTCTTGGTACTATGTAGTGAAGGTACTCCTGCTTCCTGCTCCAACTTGCTCAGTAGATTAACTCACCCGATGAACTGATTTCAGCATGGTCACTGAGTTCAGTCTTGAATCTCTCTCCTCAGCATGCCATAAACTGTTCTTCATCCATAAAGGTTAATGAAACTGGGAGTGTGACTGGAACTTTATGGCAGGACTTTTTCTCTAATTCCTTGTTTGCAGTTTCTGTTGATACCAGAGGTGATTTTTCTAAGCCTCAGCTCTAAAGTCACCTTGCATTCCTCTGTCTCTCCTCTTTGCAGACATGAAAACTGTTCTAAACTTCAGGTACCCAACAAAGGCAGTAGCTAGCACTTAAATTTTTATATTATTAAAATGCTTGTTTGGCCTCATCTCCAGTAGTGGTTAATGCAACATTTCTCATATTATCAATACCTTTTTCCCTCTTTCAAACAACCACAGAAAATAGAATTGTTACCTCGATGAGACCTACTTAGCCACAGAGATGCTGTTGTTTTAATTTTTACATATTTTGTCAGTTCTGTAACTGAGGAAATGGTCTTTTGCCTTGGTCTAATTGGTAATTATGCACCTTCATGTTTTAGAATTCAGAATTTTTTAGAAATTTGGGCTATACCTCCTTTATTGGGAGCCACGTAAAGGTCAGGATGGGAGGGGTAAGATTGCTGTAACAAAATCTGTTCTGAATACAGAAGAGAACTTCTGTCTGCAATGTTATTAATCCAACACCCTTTACAAACACTGTCCTTACAGTTAAGTAAAAAAACATAAAGATGGGAGAGAGAAAGAACCAGACAGGACTTTTAGGCTCTCATCTGTATTGTCTGAAGAATGTTCTGTTTGTAAGCTTAAGTCCCTTTGCACAGAGGGAATGAATGCAAACTCCTATCCTGTTTATACAGAATCACTTTTCTGATTTTGATTTGACTTCTGTGTGAGTTTTTCCCCTCAAAACAGAGAGGGATTAACCTAGGGCAGATTCTCTCATCAATAACTGAAATGTCATCATTTCTACAGAGTGATAGTGACCAAAGTTGTTTATCCTTGGAATGACGTGGCAAATCCCCTTGCCTCCTCTCTTCTACCAGATTCTCCTTTTTTTCCTTTTTTTTCATTTCTTTTTTTCCTCTTTTTCTTTTTAAATTTGAAAACAGATGGAAGCAATGCCTAGCTCAACTTTAAGTGTTAATTATTCAGGAAAGTTCTGCTGAGTCTGTCTTGGAATATAGTATACTTAAAGACATTCTTAATAGTGAAAAATATCAGAAAATCATTGTGAGTGAACTGGACAACCTCAAGTAATGAAAATATAGTGGAATATAAGATTGCTAATAGAAATAATTTGCAAAATAATATTGAGCATTACAAATGAATTTCTGTTTTACTTAAGGAGCAGACAAGTTTGAAGTGAAGCTAATACTGTAGTGGTTTAGTTTATCACAGAAAGACTAATTCAACACTGTAATGTAACCATGAAAAGGGTGTGGGCTATCCTAGAATAGATCAGGTAAGGTGTTTTCAAATGAAAAGTGTTTGTACCCTTGTGAAAAGGCTCTGGGGAGATCTCTGGAATATTGTATATGGCCTGGAAATGTTTGTTCAAGCTTCTTTCTGCTTTCTTCTCTTATCTACTTTCTTCCTATCCAAGGTATGTGTGAGAATATATTTACTGACATAGTAACAAGTTTGAGCTGTCACTGGTAAAAAAAGTAGACCCTAGGTAAAGTTTTAAAACCAGACAAACGTTGGCATATTGACTTCGGTGGGCAAAATGCATGACATCTTGTGTGAAAAGGTAGAGATCAGACATGATTCTCATGTTCAGGCATTACGACTTTTATGATTCTCTAAACATACAAAGGGAGAATCATGTCAGGAGTTTGTATATCCAGGATATTGTACTCTGAACTTGAATTTTTGCTTATTTTATGAGTCTAAAGTCACTGAACTATTCTAGATTGACAACACAGGAGAATGGCAGCCAGTGAGTGATTTTTAAAATCTACTGTAGAGAGAACAATATGGGGTTTTTCAGTTCAGTTTTATCAGTATATCCACCCTGGGTAGGATCAATTCATTTGGAGGAGTTTGCTCTATGTAGACTTTTTAATCTTTGATCTCTGTAATTCCTGTGCCTTTAGCTGTGATGTAAAAACAGGCTGAAAAGAACAAAACCTTCTTAACTGCTTAGGAACCAAATGCAGACTACTGACCCTCTTTAAGGAATGAAATCCATTTTGACATACCACTGCCTGAGATGGACTGCACGTTAAAACACAGCGGGTTTTGATTATCTCCAGTGTTGCAGACTTAATGGAAGCTGCCTGGCCAACTTCATCATATCTACCCATCATAATGCATCAAGGCAGTAATAAAATATATAATTTTCACAATATTAACTTCCCTTGGACTGATTGTTGTAACTGTTGGAAAGATATCATGGGATTTTGGGACATCTGCTGAATCAGGAATGGAAAGGATGTGTGCAGGAGGTGGTAGTGTATTCTACCCTCATACTGGAAACACTGAAAGATACTTGGGACTAAAAGGTAAAAGACATTATAAATAGCTACCTGAACCATCCTGCTTTCAGCTCTCACAGCTACTTTGATTAGGGAGAGATATGTTCTTTGGCTGCATATTGACAGAAAGCCATAAATTCCTCAATCCATGCTGAAGTTCAGTGTTTCTGACAGACTTGTGATTGATGGGTAGCTTCAACTTTTTGCATACTGGTAAGAAGTACTGTAAAGTATATCTCAGTTAATGAATTACTTCTTCCTTGAGTATTCATATTGGAGCAACACCAACTTAAAAATGACTAATGAGGTCACTTGTCAATAAATCCCCCTGTCTCATAAAAAAAGTGATAAACTTAGGTTGCAGAGTGGTGTGTGAGTCACTACTGAAGTTCTGCACTGGAAAGAGCTCATTAGACTTATCTAGGGTTTGCAAGGCCTTTTCGCATTTGCGTAACAGCGATGGTTCATGGTCTCTCTTATCAGTCATTTCCTACAAGTGAGTCTGGAATCTCTGGCAGAAGTTCTTGCACTAGTCCTGAGTGAACAGTTTAATTTTTTTCTGCCATTTGATTTAATTTCTGCAGTTCAGGGTGTTTGCATAATTCAGGGCATTGAAGTGGGAGTCATGGACTTCAGGACACTTCAGCTGGCCTTGTTCAGAGCTGACAGTGGTTGGGAAGGTTTGGTTTGGAGCCTGAGCCAGTGAAACCTTATCATGTCTGAGCCAGCACTGACATTTATTTCAGCACATTGATGGTTCTGGTCCAAGTGATATGTTTGTTCTTCTCTGTACGTCACTGAACTTGTTTCTTTTAGCATCAGTCTTTATTTATCTAGCTAACAGTAATATAAATCTCTGTACCCACAGTCATCTCAAGCTACAGATAAAAAAATCACCTAATCCTCTCTTAAGCTGTGTTGATATTTACAGCTGGATGTGGTACATTTCATATCAGAAACAAGAGGAAACTACTTTTTTCTCTTTTTTTTTTTCATATGTTTTCGTCTTGCTTCTCACTTGTGATTTTATAATGGCCATCTCATTTGAAATAACTGAGCAAGCTGAAAAGAGAAAATAAAATAGAAATAAGCACAAAAAAAATCAAAGTGTTTCTGACTAATCTTACTAGGATAATACCATATATACTTAACTGGTATTAAATATATAAAAGAAAGATAAACAACTTACTGTAAGACATGTACTAAAGGTTGCCATTTGGGTGCCACTGCAGGAAAGAAGAGGTTGAGATCTATTTTTCCCTACAGTTTTGCATTTTCTTTGTAATGGCTACATTTTTGTCCTTTGAATATAATTAAACTTTTCTAAAGTTCACATGTAGTTAGGATCCCTAAAGTCTGAATTTCTTAAGCATAATCCCCATGCAAGGGAATGTCTAAGACCTATAAATGCTGCTCCCAGTAATTTTGTGAAAAGAATGATCATTACACATGATCTTTGTTTCTGTTTCTTCTCCAAACATAAAAAGATTTATTAACCTATTCATCATTGTTTGTGGCCTGTTGTCATCAAAAATTTCAGACCTGATGGGTTATAAAGCAATATTTCAGGTTTTAAAGGGCTGACCAGTCTTTAGTGCATCTGTTCCATGCAGTGGAACAAGAATGTTTGTCTTTGCCTGCTGGGGCTTCTTGGGTATCCACTGCCCTGTAGAAATGTCAATGAAGCCTTCTAGAACAGTTCGTATTTGTTAGAGAAAAGTTGTTCTAGAATTTTGTGATTCAGTGGTTGTACATTCAGCAATACAGATGATGTTTATGAGGCCAGTGGTTTCTAGTTCATTAGTAAATTCTCTCCCAATAATATTTTTGCTAGAGAAAATCTGACTCTTGTAGCAAGATTGAAATTAAATTTTAAATTAACTCTATCACTTTTTTTTAAACATCAGTAGAGCGTGACAGTACTCCAAAAGCACACAAATTGCATCTGTATATTTTAGCTCACAGGTCTGTTAGCTTGACTCTTTTTCTTGTCCTTGTTGTATGATGCCCAGTGGACTCTAAAATACATTCTGCTGAGGCTTTGCATAAGGTAATATTGCTGTCTCTCACATGTGAAATTAGCAGTGTTGTGCTAGCTTGTCTCCAAGGACTTTGCTTTTAGGAATGGAACTAAGTGAACACACAAAAAGAGTTGGAAAGGGGTTTTGTTTGTTTCATGTCAAAGACATTTTGCAGCCACTAGTGCTGGTAAAAAATATTTATGCTATGATCTAGGTTGAGTCCCAAGCTTTTTGGCCTGGGTCTGGGATTTTAGGACTATGCCTTTACCTCATGGAAGGACACTTGTTTTTACTAATGTTCAAAACTTATGAGTGGAGAACAGGAAGAGCCCATTCTGATGCTATTTTATAATGGATTAATTTTCTTTCTATTTATAAGTAATAGTGTTGGTGTTTTAATCATTCATAAAACAAGAAGAAACTTAAAGGAGGAATTAATATTGTTTAAATAAAAGATTCGAAACAGGTGTTGAAGTTGAATTTACAGTGGGTACTTTTTTATCTGTTGAAGACATGTATGTTGCTAAAATTATTAAAGATGTTTGAAGAATAAGAAGCATAATAAATCATGATGACAATGCACTTGCTAATTCCATACTTAAGAATGTATATTCCTCGTGTCATGCTGCTGAATTACACTGAGCTGATTTGCTCCATGCAGTGACATGGGCAGAGGAGCCAGTGGCATCTCTGTCTGAACCTGTGGCTCTCTGGAGGAGAAAGCGTGCAGCTCCTGGGCTTCCCAGCTGTGGTGTCCCGCTGCTCCATCCCTTCCAGTCATGCCTGGCAGGCTGGGTGGAAGCAGCCATGTATTCTGAGAAGAGCTGCTCTGGTGCTATTGTACTGGTACTCCCTTAGGAATCCTTCATAATTTGGGAGACAAAATCTCTGGGATAAAGAAGTGTTCCAGTATGTGTCATAAATAAGTATTGTATCCTTCAGCTTTTTTTTTATTTGCAGAACTAGAGTGAAATGGAACAGTATGCAACGCTCTGAAAAGCTACATAAACTATTTTCTATTCTTCTCACTGCTGGCATACTGTATATCTCCTGAGTGACTGCCACATAAGAGAATTCCCGTAGGGGTCTGTGTTTATGTTGCCCAGCTACTTTACCCAGCCACAGCACCATCCTCAGATCCCTTTTCTTGGCACTGTTTTATTGTGGTAAGCGGGTCACTCTTGCTGGCTGGCTGATTTCCTGCTTAGTAAAAGCTACAAGCATTTTCTCCTGAATTACCCTTCACATTGGACAATTATCAGGGCTTTGAGCCTCAAAAGTATTATAGCGTAGGATATCATCATGGCCAAGTTCTTGTGAAGTTTCCTGGCCTATAGAGGACACTCCATTGGGAAAATTAGGAGGCGCTCAGGAACAGAAAAGGTGACAAAATCCATTTTACAAACTAGGGAATAAGGCATATGGCAGGGAGAAAGAAAAAGCTTCTGGAGAAAGGAGTTTTGTAGGATCTGGTGTTTCATGAGCTGAAGGGAGCTGACTACCCTGCATACCCTCCTGTATTTCACCCTGGGGAACTTTCACCAGAAGTCTGACTACAGCAAAGTAAACTGGAGGCAGCCTGTTTTTGTGCAGTTCCCTGGCCATGCTGCTGCTGTCCAGACACCATTTGAATACACATGTGGGATTTCATTTTCTTTTCCAATTAAAACTTGCTGTTTGCCTCGGTAGTGCAGTTCCTTGCCACTGAAGTTATTGTTATGTACATCAGGCAAGAAAAGGCTCTCTGGGTATAAGGCCTCAGGAATGTTCTGGCAGTCTGGGAAAGGAGAACTAAGGAAAAGCAGCATGTTGTTAGATTTGGCCTATTGTATTCAGGACAGTTGTTGCTCTGGAGCACATCAGGACAGTTCACCTTGGAAAGTTTAGGGTTTGTTGTCTATGTTTGTCTTTGATACACATTTGAGGTTTTGAGGATTTTCTTGCACTGAAGTTATGTTTACGCAGCCCAAGGATACTCAGAGCTCCTCACTATAGTGCCTGATGCTAAAACCATGCCTAAATGGCACTACATATTTCATGCTGACCTCACTCACTTGAAATCCAATGTTTGGCACACCACAGAAACTGAAACAATTTGCAGACTGGTCATCTGTTGCTAGCAACTGCCTGGATAGGCTCAGCCAAAACACATGCCTTTGTTCTGATTTTATGAGAAGGGGAGGAATTGACCCACTGAAAAGAGATAGCAGAGCTGTTGCTTATTGGTCCTTCTGGATTGTAGCCTCTGGGTACAGGAAAGTAGGGTACCTCTAGAGCTGTGCCTACCTGGCAGAAAATTAATACAGTAAAGTTGCAGATGTCTTATGTCCATATATGGTTTTTATGTAGTTACTCAAAAAGCAGTGGCAAAGTTAGGAACAATATTCCTGAATCCTGATTCCCAGTTCCTGACATTGTGCACTGGGAATAAATGCTCTATACATATATCGCATTTTATAAGGAACCAGAAGCCAGCCATGTATAGCAGGCTTGAGAATTGCAGTGTCTTATTTCCTGGACTTGTCCTCTCTGTTTCTCCTCTATTCTTAAAAGATTCTTGGTTTTCATTTCTATCTCCTTCTTTTGTTTGTTTTCCTTCAATTTCTTTCCTTTGCAAGTATTGAATGTCTCCTGTGGGAGTAAGCCCAGCCACATGTGCATGCAATGATGGTTTATTTTTATTGGAGTCATTGCCTGTGACTGTTATTCATTATTATAGGAAGAGCTGCACTAACAAACTGCTCTGAGAGTTTTTTTTCCTGTTGTAAAAAGCCCTGTTTTGTCCACAGCCATTGAGAGTATCTACTGCCATCATTAAGACGTTGAGAGTTGGGAGCTCAGGCACTGGTACTGCCTCCTGAATGTCCTGCTGTGTGTGGTATTGCAAAGCAGAATCTCAGCACCTCAGCTTCTTTGCATGGTGTCTCTTTAGGTCAGCTTTTCAACCATCTGTCCACCTCTCTGCCACCTAAGCAACTCAATTGACCTCTGTTTGGGGAAGAATTTGTGGTTGCACGAAGTGCAAGCACAGTCACTGGCTACTAATATGTACTCCTAGGATAATAGTGTACAGCCAGAACACCACCAAGCCAGGTCTGCTTGAGGTGAAATGCTGCTTCAGAAAGGACAAGAAAAAAGGACTATGAAATGCTTCTATTTCGCTTGCACTTCTGGCCTTCACACTGGATAAGTAATCCTCACCTTTTTGTGTTATCACATATTTCTGTATTACCATGGGCAAGACCATGATGTCCCAGAATTCCTTGTATTTCTTAAAGATGAATATCTAGCATAAATAGTAAAAGTGTTGTTAGTCGAATTAGGAACATATGCTTAACATACATGTAAGCTAGAACTTAGGTATATAAGCAGCCTAAATAATTTCACATAAGAATACAGTGGGGTAGAATTAATTTTTATTAATTAACCACTTCTGAGAGTAAAGCACAGAGGGGAAAGTGAAGTGATCTGCCTAGGCTTACACAACAGAATATATGATCATATCCTAGAAGTTATTGCTAGGATGAAACAAAAAGATAAGAAGTGGCTTATCTGACATTTGGCTATTCTTACATAGCTTCATGATTTCTAGAGATTTGTTTTACATATTTCAAAAGCTCTGCTTCACACTAGCAGACTGACTCTTGTAATTAAAGGTAATCTATTGGAATTTGGCTGATAAAGTTTGATCTCTTTGATATTAATTTACCTTTGTTGATATAAGTGTCATGCTGATATTTCAGGGTAGACATTTCTTTGAATTCTTTCTTCCATGCTGAATCCATTTCATGTTTTCCCTTGAACTTCTGAAGACTTTCTCTTCATTAATTTTCTTCTTTCAAATTTCTTTCAAATAGCACCCATGGCTGCTGTTTTCCCTGTAAAATGTTTTAAGTGCATTTCTCCCTCCCTCACTTTTTCTTAAGATGATAAACAGGGAATTCTTGACTTTGCACTCTTAGCAACGTTTTAATATACGAAATTTGTATGCATTGCACTAGAAGAAAATAAACAGATGTGCTGCTGCATTTTGAGGGATTGAGACTACAGCAGGATGGTCAGTTGCCTTTTGAGTCCATTTACTCTGCTGCTTTTTCCAGATGTGTGCTAATGGACATTTTTAGGATGTACACAAACTCTGCTTACCTACTTTTCTGCACTAATTGGTTTGGATTTATGGAATGCCTCTCATAAACTGTCTCTAGCTGCCATTGTTGCTTTTCCATAAAATACTAGAAAGGAAACTTGTTCCTAAACAGTTTCCTCTGGGTGGGATTTTCTTGTAGGGAAAGAGGAGATACAATCCATTTAAACTGCTCTATAAAGAATTTTATTGAGTTGTGGCCCATTAACCTGGTCTTGATGAAAGCTTTTTCAAACAGCTGGACTTCAGAGACCACATCTCTCAGGTACTATGTATGGCACAAATTAAATTATAGTTTCTTAAGAAATCATTTTAATCCAAATGATGATTGTTTTTTAATTTTTTTTTTTTTTTAATTTCTGAAAGCAGAAGAGACTCTACATCTCCCCAGTACTGGGACATGTTTGTAGCTCCACTTCAGAGAGCTACACTGTAGAGAGTAGTTCCCTCTCTAGTGCTCAGGATATCTTAAGCATGCTCTGTCCCAATCCTTTTTTTTTTTTTTTTTTTTTTTTTTTTTTTTTTTTTTTTTTTTGTAAACAGGGAGAATACATGTGTGGGGTCTGGATGTTTGGGAAGATTGAAACAGAAGAGTGACTGCATATATTTCTTTTTTTTCTCAGCCTGTCTGGTTTCCTTACATATTCCCAATAATTGCAAAGCCTGCTCAGCCTATAGCCTTTCTTACTGACAAGTGTGTGGGTGCAGACAGTACAGCTGGAGGGGCTGAGCTTCCTTCTGCCTGAAAGGGCAAAATTTGTGCATAGACAACTTTTGCTTGCAGTGGGGTTTGGAGAAAGATATGAAGCAGGGAATAATTGTTTCTGTAAGAAACCACGAGGTCCTGATAAAGTCAAATTCTACAGTGATTTGCTTATGAAGGCAATAGGATTTTATAATGTTATTTAGATTTTGGTACTGATATCAGCTATAAAATCTTTAGGACTGTATTTAATTTCTGAGCTTCAATTTACCCAAGTGCATAATGGGGTTATTTTTTCCCCCCTTCTGAGGCCTTTTTAAAATCTATAGATTAAGTACCATATAAATGCAAAATGTTGTTATCCAAAGAATCATATGCCATCATAGATCAGTTTATTGTTTATAGGTATATCTCATGAGCATAGTAAATGATTGCAGGAGACCTAAGGTACCTTTATTTCCACCATAACACTGGAAAGGTGTCAGGGTCACTCTTTGTTTCTGCAACAAGGGGCAGTTATCTCCCGAGTCAAATCAGAACCCATGGCAGGACTGAAGCCTCAAGAGAGCTACAAGGTCCAACAAGCACTGGTGTCTGGTAAGACTTGGCAGGAAACACAATAATTTTTTCTCTTATGTTGTAAAAAGCCGTGCCATTGACCTAAAGGATGCTTCAATGTAAAGAGGGAGTGAGTAACAACTCTGCAAAGCCTTAATGCCGCTGCAGTGTTGGTGCCCTTTAGGGAACTCTTGGTTCTCTCCCTGGAGAGAGAACTGATGGGCTGGAGGCAGTGTGAGCTGTGGGGCTGAGAAACAGAACTGGCCCTGGGAACGGGGTTGCAGCTCCTGCTCAAAAGTAAACGATATGCAGAATAAGGACTGCTGCTTTCATTTCTAGAATATATCAAATTCCGGCACACTGGGCCTAAGAAGAAGCAGAAGGGAGGGCAGAAAAAACAGTTATGAAGTCTGCTGGGATATCTGATGCAAAATCAACTTTTTTGTTTTCCTAACTGGCTTTTTCCTGGGCTCTACTGCAGCTGAAAAAACAACCCTTCTGCTCTACAATAAGAAGGGAAATTCTGGTGTGAAGATTGTCTACCCAGTCAATTTGGCACAATTATGGGAAAGATTTGTTTAGCTTTGCACTGATCTTATTAGTACATGAGTCTAATCAAACCTTGAGAGATAGTGTTCTCCCTGTTGAGTGACCCTGTCAATGGTGTAAAGGCTTCCTTCTCAGTTCTCAAGCTCTTTCAAGTGAATGTGGTGTTACTGAAGAGTTCTCCTGAAATGCACCAGCTAAGCTTGTTCACTGCAATAGGACAGCAACATGGATTAGCAAAATGTCCCAGCAAGCCAGCATTGCTTCGGTAAGGGCCACAAGGGTAATGAGAGCCAAACTCCTTCCACACATCTCTGGTACTCAGTCAATAGACCTGAATTCCAAAATATTTATTGACTGTAAATGTGGATTTGCTTTTCATTCAGTCCCTAGTGCACATATATGCATTTTGTTAGTACAATAGACAAGAATAATATGAGTCTAGGAGAAAAGGTAGTGTAAGAAAAAGCTTGACATAGAATAAAATAAGAAGAATCTGTTCATTGATAAGAAACTGACACACTTTAAAGGAGATTTCAAATAGTTTTATTTATGTTCTTCAGTCTTTGCTAAAAACCAATTTCTTTTAATAGTTTCCATAAAAAATAGGGAAAAAAGTGGTTGTCTTTCCAGTCTAAATGGAAATGATGTATTGAATGGCTGATTTTCTCAAATATTTCATTGAAATATCTCAACCCATTAGTTTTGTTAAAATAATTAGTTTTCCATTATAAAATCAGAATTTTTCATTCATGTGAGAGCTGATAGTTCAGTCAAAATCATCTTGTTATTTCACTGTTTGGTAGTTTATCATCCTGGCATTTTGATAACTAATTTGATATAAGACTCTGTCCCTGTCATAATCTTTACTTTTCTTTTGGCAGGACCTTGACTTGATTTCTAGTTGTCAGAATCCTTCTGAAAGTTCATGCAATACGTTTTCCAATTCATCACTTCCCTTGTTATTGACGGGAGGTGTTGTCCCAACAATTAGTATTTTCTGCTGTGCTTCTGCAATCAATTCTGTGATTCATCTCTTTCATAAAGCTTATAAACAATAAAATGTATCATTAAAAATGCTTTCCCTAACTAAAACAAACGTTAATGTTCAATATTTCTGCTGTCATCATCAATTCTCTCTAAGCCTTTTGTTTCTCCACTGCTCTACTTGTCTCACATTTATCTTCCTTTATCTAATCTAATGGCATCTATCCAATTTCTATTCACTTTTCATCAAGGTGATATATTTCCTCTTACATAGTACCTTTGTGTTGTTAGCATGCCTCATGGCAGAAATTATTTTTCAGTCATTTAATATTTATTCTACATTGTTGTCAAATAATAAATATTTATTACAAACCTCTTGACAGGGAAATGTGATGCTAGAAAGAAAAGAAAGGAAACTAAAATTTGACCCTTTTATAGAGGTTGGACTTGGCAAAACTTGAAATTGCTTTCATTTTTACTTCCCTCATCTCTCTCTATCATTTGCACTTTATAGGGACAGCAGCATAAGAATAACTGCAGATGGGTTTTACATTCCATTCCAGAAGCTCATGAGTAGCTCATGGAGAGCATTTTGGAAGTATCGTAGAATGAATTAGAAAGACTCAGTACCGTTTCCTCATTTCTCTATGTCTGTTTTCTATTCATTTCAGTATTTAAATTATTTTTTGTAATCAAAATGCCTGTTAATTTCTTTAGCCTATTACCATTGCTGTTTACTCATCTCAAAATCTGTACTACTTTTGGTGCAACTTTAACTTCACGGCAGAATTAATAGGAAAAAAATTGGTGGGACCTGGATTAATTTTTGATTCCATGGTTAAATAGTGCTTCTCACTAAAGGTGTGTCTTTCACTTATCTGGCTAGGAAACGTTGCAATAAATTCCTTTACATACATCAGGAACACTAGTGGAGTTCTATTTTCCTTTCTTTTCCTGAAGTGAAAAAGGAACCAGGAAAATCTTTTATGTTGGGCTGAAAATTTAGATTCATGATCTTAAGTTTTATAAAGTAAGATTGTGGAAAGAGATCTGTGTTTCAGCTTATTATTCAATAATTCTAAATTCATATCCATGTTCAGATAATACATCTTTCTGTACTCTCCCTAGTTTTCAGCCAGGAGTGATTTAGAATTGCAACAAGACACATACTTGAATATATGTGAGTTTTATAAATTCCTATTCTGCCTGTGCTGTCTGCTTCTGAGCTGTTCTGGAAGATCCCATGTGTTCTCCACATCCTCAGGTGGCTGTTAGGAATCTTATGGAGAGGAGCAGATGCTCACCAGAAGATATAGATGAGAAGACTTTAAATTACAGATTCTGTATTTGAAAACCAGGAACTTTTGCTTGCTTTATTCACCTCAAAGATCCTTGGTTGCATGTCGGCCGTCAAAGGACGTCATTGGTATGCATTGTTCCAACTCTGTTAGTTCTATCAGCATAAAACTTGTGTTGGCAGGGCTTCGATGCTGTCAGGAAGCCCATAGGACTTGAAGAGACTTAATAGGTCATGAAGTGCTCCCTAGACATTGCTTCATATCCCTTTCATAAATATTTTAATCTGAATCCTAAAAGCAAAGATTAACTTTTTAGCTTTGCGCCTTTTAGTTGAAAGCTGTTCCAGAGTCTCACTTTATTGATAGTTATGAACTTTAAAATTTCCAACCAAAATGTCTTCATGCCTGCAAATCTGTTCTTCTGCCAGAGTTGTCAGTTTGAGTTCTTCTCTTTCTTCCTGCTTCATTCTCTCATCTCCTCTCTCCCCATTGACTTACACGCACAGACTCTGTCAGCCTTCATTTTTGCCAGATTCACTGAGCTAATGTTTTTCTAGTGCTATCTCAGATGAGCACTCCAGTCTCCTCACCAGCATACAGCCCATCTCTTGCAGTTTGAGTTCATAAGTGACCTGTACAGTACAGGGTCTCCCAGATTTAACCTTGCTGGTGTCTTGTACAGAAACACCCAGGTATCCCTGGTTTTACCAGGTGTAGTGGTGATGCACCCTACAACTGGGTCTGCCACTGTCGTGACTACATCACCTTATGGGTCAATCTAACTGAGATGCTAATATCTCAGGTACAGTGTTTCCCCCTTTGTCTTACAGTTTCTCTGCTTATCCTTGTTTTCTTCATTACCAGTTCCTATTTAGAAGTGTTAAAAGCTTTAAAGAGATCCAAAGAGATTAGTTCAAATTTATATCAGACTTCTAAAAAAATCAAAGGAGGATGTCATGTATGTCTGGCATGACATCCATGTTTTCTTTTACCCTATTTTCCAAGTCTTTAGTTCATGGAATTATAGAATATCCTGAGTTGGAAGGAGCTCATAAGGATCACAGTCCAGCTCCTGGCTCTGCATAGTACAGCCTAAGGATCACACCATGTGCCTGAGAGTGTTGCCCAAATGCTTCTTGAACTCTCAGACTGGTGCTATGACCACTTCCCTGGGGAGCCTCTTCCAATGCCCAACCACCCTCTGGGTGAAGAATTTTGTTATAATATCTGACCTAAACTTCTTCTGACACAACTTTAGCCATTCCATCCTGTCACTGGTCACCAGAGGGAAGAGATTGGTGCCTGCCCCTCGTGAGGAAGTTGTAACTGCAATGAGGTCTCCCCTCAGTCTCCTCTTCTCCAGGCTGAACTGACAAGTTTGCTTCTCATATGTAGTTCCCTTCACAATCTTCGTGGCCCTCCTTTGGACACTCTCTTATAGTATATAAGAGATATTTTTGTACACTTCTTACACTGTGGCTCTCAGAGCTGCCCCCGGCACTGGAGGTGAGGCCGCCCCAGTGCAGAGCAGGGCAGGACAATCCCCTCCCTTGCCTGGCTGTGCCTGGTGCATCCCAGGACAGACTTGGCCCTCCTGGCTGCCAGGACACTGCTGACCCACATTCAACTTGTCACAGACCAGGACACCCAGGTCCTGTTCTGCAGTGCTGCTCTCCTGACTCTTGTTCCCCAGTCTGTCCATACATCCAGGGTTGCCCCATCCTGGGTGCAGAATCCAGCACTTTCTGTAATTGAACTTGGTGATTGCTCAGTCCCCTAAATTTTCAAGGTTTCTCTGCAGGGCCTCCCTGTCTCTGAGGAAACAACAGCTCCCCACAATTTAATATCATCAGCAAATGTACTTACTATGCCTTTCAGTTCTGCATCCAATTTGCGTTATTCTTCTCTTCAAAATTTCTTCTAAAGCCCTGCGTGGTACTATCAGGTTACAGCCATCAACTCTACAGTTTACAGTTTTTTCCTCATTTTTTAGGGGGACTAAGTTTGCTGCTTCTCAGTTTTGTTGTGTCATCTTCAAGTTCATAGAAAAGTGACAAATACTAGCTACCAGACCTAAATTCACATGCTGTTTCTTAGAATGGTTTCCTGATAGAGATTATCTACTTCTGCTGAATGTGCTAAATTCCTGGAGTTTTCATTCCACTCAGTTGTTATTTCTATATCAATGTGACAGATCACATAGATATGTCCATAGATAATTCCCATTACCTGCCTTTTCTTCTTTTTCAGTATTGTCCTCCTTGAGGAAATATGATTATTTTTTCACTGATATCAAGGAATATATTTAATCACTATCCCAATGTAATTTCATTATAAATTCAACTTTTATTTCCTTTTTGCTATTGATAATAATCTTCCCAGAGTCCACAGTACCTTGATTTTTGGTAATCCTTGATTTATGTTTCCAATTCCTGGCCTTCAAAGCGTCATTTTCTTTTTTAAAATATGTATTTCCTTCCATGCTTTGTAAGTTCCTTTTCTATATGTAAGAACTTACTCCATGTTGACTGTTCCAGTTAGAGGATAGTTTGCAATGAACTCATACAGGGATTTTTTTGTTTGTTTGTTTTGCTTGAAAAACAAATCTAAATACATATTTCTTTTTTTTTTTTTTTTAATTTTATGTTAAATAATATAGTTTGATGTTATAAAAATGAATTCTATCTACTCTATCTGATTGTGAAATACGCAGTTGTACCTTAAAGGTTCTTTTTCTCAATGGGCAAACATTCAAAATAAAGCAATACCTTTGAATATTCTGAGCTGTTTCCATTTCACTGAAAAGGAAGCTAATTTGGAGTCTCAGATGTAGCTGTGCAGCAGCCACCTTTGTGGGGCCCTGTGATGTGCTGCTGAAAGGATGTGATTTATTGTATTTTTTCATTGCTATACATAGCTGTGCACATATTGTAACAGAATAAAAATGCAGTAACAGAATGTACATAGAGTTATTTGAATGTCTATCCATGTGCACGTATAACTGTGCCTAGTGCACATGCATATATAGGTTAGTATTTACGTGCATAGTTGTGCATGGAATGCCAAAAATTTGACCTTAGATGTCAGAATTGTAACTGTTTCACTTCAGGCCTTTCCAATTAAACAGCAAGCTGTTGTGGGAGACTCTACCTGAGTTTTTCCAGCCCATCCGCTCCCTTGTGTTGTCAGAGCTGAGGGAGTGTGCAAAGCACCTGGAGGCAACTCCTCTTCACTCTATTTTCTTCCTGGCAGCATTCCTCCTGCTGTCTCTGTGGTAACCAGTGACAGGACCTGAGGAAATGGCTTGCTGTTGTGTCAGGGGAGGTTTAGGTTAGCTACTGGAATAAGGTTCTTCATGCAGAGGGTGGCTGGGCACTGGAACAAGCTCCCCAGTCAGTGGTCACAGCACCAAGCCTGTTCTAGTTAAGGAAGTGTTTAGGACAATGTCCTCAGGGATATGGTGTGACTCTTGGGGATGGTTCTGTGCAGAGCTGGGAGCTGGATTTGATGATCCTTGTGCATCCTTCCAGCTCAGCTTATTCTGTGATTCTGTGATAATGACAGGCAAGGGAATTCAGGTTTTGTTACAGTGCATAACGCTTGTTGGATGTGACTTGCCCCTCTTTTCTCCAGAAGATAATCCCAGAGAGAATGGTAATTAACATGAAAGAGGGGAAAGGGCTACTACAGCAGTTTACCTACTTGGGGGATTCACAAAATATTCGCAATATCATATCCTGAGGTGGTTTTGCCAGCTTCATAAAACAGAAAGGAAAACATTGACATTTGGTTTGATGTTCTCCAGCTGTATTTGTGGTCTTTATGCGTCTGCCTTTATTTTTCACTTTCAAAGAGGAAGGGAGATTAGTTTAAATGCTGAAGCCCAAAAAAATGTTAGCTAGCCATAGGTAATAATGTTTATGTTTGAAAAATCAGATACGAGGGCATTTTTAATTTGGCCCAGATCAGAATCAGATGAGGAAGAGTTGCAAGACTGAGTATCTAAGTATGGTCCTGTCTGCAGATTACATAGAAATACAAATGAAACTACCTACTCTACAGACACCCTTAGCATTTACAGTGCTACAGGAAAATCACATGAGCCTTGATGCTGCAGCAGAATTTGCTGTCAAATCTTTTGGATACTCAAAGTCACTGCAGAGCTCAAACTTCTGGTGCTTGATATTCTTTGCTATTTTTACACTTAGGAATAAACGTCCCAGTTCTGTATGTCTGTATGTTATCCAATACTGTCTGACTTTGCAGGGAAATGTGAGCAGTTTTGGTGAACTTCTTTGTTTTCCTTGTAGTCTCTCTTGGACTTTATAAAAACCTGCTCACTGCTTCCTCACTGACTACAGGCACCACCAACCAGAATTCATATGCAGTGACCCTTACAAGTGCTCGAATATTTGGCAGAATTAGGGCATGCCCTTTGGAAATAATGGGATTTTTATCTGTATTTGGATGTATCTGACAGAAGGCTGCCTATCATGGGCTGCGAGGGTGTAGTATCTGACAGGGCTTTGGGAATTTAGGCACTGAGGTGTGTGAGGCTGCACAGCATGCTGCCTGACCGGCCTCATGGAGGGCTTGGATGAAATAAGTGCCCTGAGAGGAAGCTGGCAGGCCAGCTCTGTGTCCTCAGTCCTCAGGCTCTGCCAGACTGGTCTGCTGGAAGCACATCCCTGCTGAAGCTCAGCAGGAGCTGAAGGGAAACCATCCACCCAAACCACGGCCCCAGGGAACAGGAAGGCAGGAGGGCTCTCCCAGAGCATGCAGCCACCACTGGGAGGGCTGATTTCCAGATCCCAGCCTTTTCTAGGTGTGCAGGAGGTGAGCAAGAACCATGTTTCAGGTTTGTTCAGCAGCTCTGTGCTGGAAGCAGAGCAGCAGCATGCTCTCTGCTTCAGCCACTGCTGTCAGTGATGTCTGCAGGGCCCCGTGGGCACTGTCAGATTAGTGTTTGTGCTGATCACATTTTGGGCAGAGTGTATTAAATTTGTCATTAAAATGTCACTTTCATGCAGGTGACAGAATGAGAGTTATTTTAGGCAAGCTGTGGAGGAATAGTCCTTTGCAATGAGCAGAAATCAAACAGGCAAGCAATAAAGCTTGGCACATTTGTGTGAGTTTGCCACCTGCAGGTCCCACATTCCCTACTCTGCTAACAAGCCCAGTTCTGTCTCTGCACTTCTGCTGCAGCTCATCTTCCACAGAGGACGGTTCTACCGTAGTGGAGTTTGGTTTATTTCTGGTGTCACCCTAATACCAAGCTAAATTCAACTGCACTATACACCCACACTGAGGGAATTCCGGTTCCTATTTTGATATCTCAAGGACAAGATTCTTGAATAAAGCTTGGCATGGTCATTACCCATTTTGCAGAAGAGGACATCCAGATACTTTCAATGGTGTGTTACCATTCCTGGTGTGATGACCTGTGAGTGGACCTCATGCTTCCAGGGGCTGGATAAAGACAGTGGGTGGAGTTCTTGGAGAAGCCAAGGGAGCATGTCTGTGGAATGGCTAACAGCAAGTAAAAATTGCCTATATATGACAGTAGCAGTTTTGTTAAGAATTGTCTCTGAGTGCAAGGGCTGAACCAGCAGGGTGGTTAAGCTTAACAGGATGTCAGTAAAGACAAACAAAACTTACTCCTTTCATGATGGTGTGTTTTTAGGACCTGTAAATCCTTTTAAAATTGCATCATGATCTATATATGTGTATGAGAAGATCTCAACTACTTAGAAGTGACAGGGTGACAGTGACATCAATAACTGCATGTTATTTCTAAAGTGTGCTTTACTGCTTCTGGAAGTTAAATCTGGTGAGATGTTTTTGCAGATATGAGCTTTGATCAGTATTTTATAAAGATGCATACTTAAATCATGCATTTGCTTTGCAGCTCCTGGTTGCTAAATCCCCTGTTGCTCCATTCTCCACTTTTTTCTACACGATTGAGAAATCGGGCTTGGTTCTTCAGGGTAAGACCAGAGCATTGGTTGTTTTGCCTTTTCGATTATTATTTTAAGCAGACTGATTGTAGATAACAATGCCTATTGTTGAAAATGGTGCTGTTTATACCAAATTAAAACTCCACACATTTAAACATTCTGGTTAACGAGGGGAGCATTCTGCTGAATTCACTGTTTTTCTTGGATTACACTAAATTAGTTCTTGTATATTGCCATGGATGTAGAAATGGGCCCTGAAATTATTGACTAGGGCTCCCTGTTTACCTCCAAGGTAAAGTGGAATGGTTCAGGTAACATGGGGTCCTATGGGATAGGTTTCTTCAGGAGAAACATACCCATCTATCATTAATAAACTGCTCTTATAAATGACTCTTCTTTAGCAAATGGCTTGGCATCCAGTAAAAATACAGGAAATTAATATCTATTTTCTGGTTTTGTGCTAATTTTAATGCTAATGCCCTATGGTCTTAAATTATTCTCAGATTCTCTAGGATATGAAGTGGTATACTGAAAAGCTGGATATTACTACCATGCTGACAGGGAGCTAGGATTCCTTGTGGCTGTGTCCTGAATCACGTACTTCTAGACACAGCAAAGAGGGAAGCTCAACTCTTCCCTTCTTTTCCCATTTATCCCAACAAACATCCTTACTTTCTGACAAACACTCCTAGATCAATTTTGTTGAGTCTTCTCTCTTGATATGGAGCCTGGCTCCTTATCACTGCATCAGTTTAACAGTCTGAATAAAACTAGTCAGTGTCTGTCAGTTTCTGTTCAGGGAGGACACTGTGATATGCAGCCGAGGCAAGAAGACAAGTGAGTATAGCTGGTTCTCAGTTTCCAGGGATGGAGAATCCCTGATCCCATGAGGCACTTTGGACATTTTAAGGGTTGTGTGAACAGTTCTGCTCCTTCTGATTGCACATTTCTCACATTCAAACAGGCTGTACCAGACTAATGACATATTTATGTTTCCTAGTGACTCAGTATACTTACATCTCAAATGATGCAAAATGTCAGAAAACAAAAGAAATGAAAATGTTTTATGGTGCATTTTTGCTTCCATTTGATAAATCTACTTAATTGTTATGGGGGGGGTGTTACTGTGACGCAGATAGAAACACACAGTAACACGCACAACAGGTGTTCAGGCAGAGAAGAAGAAAGGAAGAAGATTCTAGTTTATTGTTGACTTCGTATATATAAGTTTTTGGATAGTGATCAGAGATTGGACAGAGAGGTTACTACCTCTCCATCTTCACTGGTCACTTGAGAAGTCCATCAGGTGATATCTTTTATAAAGGAATGTAAACATGATTTTTGTTTATCTTACAATTCATGAGAACTGACTCCACTATACTAAAACAAATCAGAAGGCTTATTTTCAAGGACAACAGGGGGGAGGTGTCTATACAGTGTTTCCTAAGCCTTTGGATACTATTCTCAGTATATTCTTAGATAACATTTGGACACTTGATCTGCTTTATTTGGTACCAGTAATCTAAAAGTCTACAGGAACTAGAAGCAATTTTTATTACTTTAAACTGAGGTCACTTGCAAGAGTTGGTCTTGTTGTGTTTGTTTCAGTATAGGGCAGATGATAAGCTACTTTTCTGTCTTGGATACCTTGAGTTACATAGATGTTTCTGGTCATTATTTAAAAAGGCAGACAATTTCCTGTTCTGTCATCACAGGCACTAATGTAGTGAAACCTTGGGAAAGAAAGTTTTTACATTTCAGAAACGGGGAGCATTTGTTCAGAGACAATCTTAATTTTTTCAGCTCTTTTCTGTGAGCCATGAATATAGCTTTCCCAGGACTGAACCATACCTTTAAAGAACAAATGGGCCTGGTTACACATAATGATGATGGAGTAGCACTTTGATAGGAGGATATCACTGTATTAAAAGTGTGGCAATTGCTCTTTTCCCTGTAGCCATATGTTTCTGGGGTGTATGTTTAAAACATTGTTTGCCATTTTTCTGCAAATAGATAAAATAGCAGTTTGGATTTCTTTAAGTAATTGATGTCTTGATATCAGACATGCTTTGTGCATTTTGAAAGACAACTAGAATGTCTTCTCTGTGCGTGCCTTTTTTTACTTTCTGACTACCTCATTATGTTTCTATTTTAGATATATTTCTCCAAGATGGATAGCAAGGAAGGGCATGGTTCCCCTGATAATGTGCCCCAGTCTCTTCTATAGAGACTTGTAAGCACTTAACACATGAACCATCTTACTGATTTGTAAAAGTAAATATTGCATGGTCTCATCCCACATTTCAGTAATCATTATTTCTGTGGAAAGAGGAAGCAAGCAAATCACCAGGAAATGTCTGGTTTGGATAAGATGCAGAAAGTGGCACCAGGTTGCCTCATTCAAGAGAGTCTAGAGTTTTCCTGAGAGTTGTACTTGGTGCTTCTTTCCAAAGGGAAGCTGGATGCAAGGTAAGATGACAGTAAGGCAACTAGCCAGGGGCCAGTGAGGACGGCTGAGGGACATCACATAGCGCTAACAAGTGGAATCCGCCCGCAGCCTCATTGCAAAGGCAGCTCTGCCATTCAGGCTTTGTTGTTTAATTCCCTTGGTGTCAGGAGGTGAGCACATTCAGGGTGGCTGATGGGAACAAGTGGATGGATGTGGGAACTGGTGAGAAGCAGCAGCTGGCTGAAGTGCCCAGGATTCTTTCTTTTTACTCAGGGGGTCCCATCCCGGGACCATTAACCAATAGGCCATAAACAAATTGATATCGGAAAATGTGGCTGGAAGCTCCCTGATTAGTGAGGGTGAATGGGGAATGAAAGACAAAGTGAAAGTGTGATTTAACAGTTCCACAAGCAATTTCCATTGCCACCTCTGAGGGATTAGGATGTGTGGAATAGGCGGGAAAAAAAAAAAAGAGGAGGAGCTCCCCCCTGCTTTGTTCTGTGGGCTGGAGAATAATAAAACGGCAGGAGAGGCAGTGCGGCTAGTTAGGGATTTCACAGACTGCTATTTGATGCAGTTTAAGGAGCCCTTCTGCTATTGTTGCAGTTAAAATGGGAAGCGGAACTGTTCTCCATTTGCAAAAATCTCCAGCGTCCTCAGGAAGAGGGCTGAGAGCAAAAGGCTATTAAGATGGTAATGCTGCCCCATTTGGAGGAGTGTATCAAAATCCTCTTTGTCAATGTAAATTGCTTCTCTGTTTCCCTGGTATCTTTGCATCGAATGGCCTCAGTGGAAGCACAGAAATTTTAGGAGGAGACCATAGTGAAGACAGTACTGCTTCTCCTTTATTGTCAGAGGAGATCTCCAGGCTGCCCAAAGATCCCTTGAAGAAAACTTCTTTGGTTTTATAAACTTCAAGTGTGCAGGGATTAAGAGAATCCATTTATGCACTCTTTTATTTCCAATTTCAGACTAGAGAAATGAAATGTGATGATGGAAAAGCAAGATAAGACAGTCAGAAATTTAGCAAGAAAAGTCTTCAGCATCCTCCTTTCATGGCTTCAGATTGCTCTGTGCTACAGAGGGAGTGGACTGCAACCCCAAAAATACCCTCAGCTGCCTTTGCATTGCAATGCAATGTCGTGTTCTGCCATGCTGTACAGTGTCATTCTTTGATGAACCTGAATTGTGAGTGCAGAATCCAGTCTGACAGGCAATCTCTATTTTGTAGAGATCTTTGACAAAAAGACAGAAACCTGGATCTAAGCACTGCAAAATATTGGAAGTTTTACTGTCAGGTTGTGTTTGCTGTTCTAAGAACTTGCTGACGCTTCCCTATTTCAATTTACCAGTTGCAGTGAGTGAAGTCATACTGTTAAAAAGAAGAATAAAATTAAAAGAGCCTCAGATCTACTTGATTAAGAGAGCAAGTTATAAAATTATTTTTCTCATTGGCTATGATATAATTTCTGTTTTGATTGGAAATTGCTAGCTGGTAATTCTGTTCTGGTATAACAGTCAGAAGAAATGTTGAGCTGCTCTTGCCTAATTGTAGTTTCATTGAAGTTGAAGGTAGCACATTCTGGGTTAGGCCAGCTGAACTAGAAGATGCTACCTAGCTTTGTGTACACACATGCAGAAAAGATAGGCTGAGTGAAACTGATTTGAAGCTGTATTCTGCAGGTGATCATCCTAGTCTAGCTTTAAAAGCAGCAGTGTTCTGGGGTATAAATGCAAGGTAGCAACAAGCCTAGCTGTTACCTACCAACAGCTCAGCTGTTTGTGGCAGTCTCATTCCATCTTTTTTCATCAAATGCCTTCTGTTACCAAGAGGATGGTGCTGCAAAAGGAGCCAGGGACACAGAGGCTGTTTGCCAGCTGAAGAGTATATTGGGACTGAATGCTGTAACTAAGTGATTAAAGTTGCTCTTCACAAAAAAAACCTCAGAGGCTCTGAAAACATAAGGCAAATTATATTAGTGAGCTAGGACTTGCTTTTGAGTAATGATGTATTTTCAGTTTTATAGGGTTTAAAAACGGATAGAATCATCAGTTCATACAGGCTGACCTCCCATAGATCATACATGTTTATTCAGGTACCTGATAACTTCATTGCACTGAATCATTTCTTCTAGAAAAGTAATCACTATTATTTGCAGGCATAAAGAAATGTGAGTTCCTGGTTTGCCTTGACAGTGTTTTCAAATTTTAGCTCCCTTGCTGCAGAACCCTTGTTCTGTATTTCAGATTAGAATTTGTCTGCCTTCAGCTTTTGGCCTTAGTTCTTGTCATGACCTTCAGTGCTAAAAAAGCACTGTTGCTGTTAAATGGTTGCCATGAGTGTACTTGGCATTATGATTTATCTTGCTATGTTTTACTCTTCCTTTTTGAAAGAAAGGTATAACTGTCTATAAATTTAACTTCAAAATTTTGTGTGTCCTGCTGACTGGCTCCCCTCACTACTCAAAGAAAGAATAGAATACCTTGTATTGCTAAAGGGAAGAGTTTGGGGCTTGTGCCACAGGACTTGATAATTATTTGGTTAATCCACCTTTTTCTGCTGCCCTCTTTTCCACTGCACACAACCTGTCTGAACACAAACATGCTCACCTTGCATGTAATGTCCTACTGAGGCAGGTAACTTATTATATGTAGAAACAAAAGTATGTGGCACTTGGAAGAGAGTGTCTTAAGTTTCACAGTAGTAAAGGAAAGGATCTAGGAACACCTAAATCTAGGGAAACCTTGGTACATTACATTTTATTTGTCACTAAGGTACTGAAAGAGGCTCATTTTGATCTCAAAATAGCACAGGGTCTGGGTTTGTAGTGCAGCATGGCAAACTGTCTCCAAAGTGCTATAACTAATTTCTATGGCTGAAGCAAGTGAAAAGTGCCTCATTTTATTTTGTAAAGGAACAAGTAGTGAGGTAGAAAAGGAATTCTGAAAGAAAGGGCAGCATTATTTGTATTGTATTGTGTGAGTTTGAACGGCGAAAAACAATGATTTACAGCATCAAAAGCTTTTATTCAGTTGAAGAACTGTAACTATAAAGTGACCTTTGTCTGGAGCAACATGGATATAATCTGTAAAATGAAGCAGGGTTGTACTTGATGTGTGAATGGGTGGAAGACAGATTAATGGGAATAGAGTTGTGCATTGCTATTGAGATGGTAAAAGATTTGCAGTGCCACTGGTGATTTCCAGCCCTATTGGAGGGATAAAGATGAACTGATCATTGTTAGGATCTCTGTGGGGTGGAACCGTTTTTGCTGTATTCCCCACAGGACACTGAAAGTCTCATGCTATTTCTAGCAGGTTTGTGATAATGAGAGCAAAGAAGCACTATCAGGTTAAGTCCATCCTGGGAGTAAGGCATGAGAAAAAATAACACTGCCATCATTCCAATGCCAGCAACACCACCCACACAGATATAGCTGACTTCAATGAAAATGTCCTTTTGTTGAGGCAATTCCTGACATTTTGAGGAGTGGATTACTAAACCTGGCCCAGGAACGGTGTTTGCTTGGGTGGGGTGTCCTCAGTAGATGGGTTTGTGGGAATTGCTCTACTGCTCTGCAGCAGCACTGCCAAAGCCTTGCTGGAGTAGCCAAACTCCCCGGCTGTCAAATGAAGGAGGGCAGGGAAACAGAGCACGGATGGTAAACCAGCTAAAAATGTTAATGATGAGAAATGGATGGAAAACGTTTTAATGGTGAAGGAAGACTAGATGTATCTTGGGTTTAGATCCAGTAGAAACCAAATAAACTATCATTTCAATAAAATGAAACGTTTCTCCCTGCCAACATGACCTTTCACATAGTGACATAGTCGATAGGCAGTAGATTGGTAAATTTGTGGCCATACTTTTTCCTGTGAGCTTAACTTATGAGAGGATATTCTTCTGAATAAATCCAGCTTAGCACAATACTTTGAATTACCTGCTTATTTCTAAAGATGCATGTAAAGATACTGAAGATACAGTACTGCTGTCTTGCACTGAAAGCCAAACGTGTCCCTAAATGCTTTACTAGATTGCATCTGGAGTGCCAGCATCTATTTTGTCTGAAGTTCTGCTAAATGTAATATGAAAAAAATCTTTAGTGAAATCGGTGTGCCAAATCTGTTCTCATTTACACAAGTGTGAATCAAAACTAATTTCTCTTAATCCAGTGTTGCTAAAACAATGAGCTGAAGCGTGTAAGTCTGTTTCCCTCTTTGCAAGGCTGGCATAGACTTCCTGGGACAAAATGATCTCACTTCAGAGAAATCTTCTCCTTACCAGGCTCTCTGTAATGAATTCCTGATCAAAGTGGGCTGCTCCCCTGGGTTTTCAGCACAGTGCTAAAGCAAATGGCCTTTTTCCAAAAGGCTTTTAACATAAGGAGTGTAATTGTCTGTTGATTAGAGGTAGTGTCTGTGATTTGTGACAATATATTGTTCTGGGAACTGAACATTGTCATGGAAGACTACTAGGAATTGCCTGGATTTAATGTAGATGTTACATCTTTCAAGCTGCAGATTTGTAAAATAAGGTCAAATGTGCCTAAAATGGACTTAATGTTCTTAAGTGAACACATTCATGAGTAGGAAGCCAAATAAATGGCTGTTGAAAAACACGTTTTTCAGCCAGAGTAAAGTCTCATGCTTTTATGTGCAGCTTATGAAAGTAAAAGACAGTTCAGTCTCACTGTGATTTTTTCTTTTCTCACGTAGCCACAACTAAGTTTCTTTTGCTATCCTCAAAGGTTATGTCTGTACTGACTTTACCACTAACGTGTTTGGTGAAGCCATTGCTGATGTCATTTGATATTGTGAAAATATAGTTAGCAATAGAGGACTATGACCCAAATTACTTTCCCTTAGTAATAGATGCAACTTTTCTTTAGCTATAGGAATATATATAACTAAAATCTTGTAAAATCCCTAAGTGTACCGCCTGTTTTCCAAAGAGAAATGCTGGACACTTTATTGTTCCCTCTGCTGAGGAGACCCAAGAGGTACCTACAGTCTAAACTCTGGAAGTCTCCAGAGTGGAATTCTGTGTAGGCATGCACACTTGAATATCAGTTCATCTAAACTAGAAAACCTTGCCTTAGGAGAAGCTTACTAGCACAGGGATAACATTTTACAAACAGGGCTTCCACTGCTTTGACCCCAATGCTTTTTTTCTATGAAACTTTCTCTATGTTTCAAGAATTAACACACCCCGAACAACCTCGTGTATCTCTGCATCTGATGTGTTGACTTGCCCTGTCACAGATTTAAATTATCTTCTCATATAATCTTAAATCTATCTTGATAAGATGGAATAGGAATATGTAGCACTTTCTTAGAAACAGGCACGTGATGAACCCTCTCAGCAAACAATGGTTTGCTTCAAATGTTTTTTCTCATTACAGTCATTCCCTAAAATTTGTAATATTGGGCTGTTACTGCAAAGTATTTCCTGCAATGTCCTTTGAACTTCAACACTGCTTCTCAGTGTTTGTTTTAGTCAAGCCAAACCTGGTCCTTTGTCATTCAGTTCTGTGAAGACCCCTGAAAAACATTTGAAATTAAATTTCAGGGCCAGATTGAGTTAAAGAAGCATTGTAGGGATAAGAGAGGCAACAAGGTTAGTCAGCAGTTTGCTAGAGTGTGGTGTATCAGCCCAGGCTGTTCCTTGGTTTGCCACCTGAATAACCCTAGAGGGTCTGCCTTAAGGCTCAGCATATAGGCAAGGCAGTGCAAGCCTGCAGGGGTGAACAGGAAGCAAAGACAAATGATGCTACAATTAACAATTCAACTAAAGATGTTGTTGAAAAGATTTTATTTTATTGTCCACTGAATCTCATTTTCATTTAAACTTCCTAGTTTTTCAACTACAGAAACATTCTCCCATACACTCCAATGCTCTGTGAAGGTGCACTTCCCAGAAGCAGCAGCTGAGATGGGAGGAGTGACGTTTCTAGAAATTGCTGGGGAATATTAGAATCTGAATAGTCTGAACTGAATGCTGTGTTCTATTGTGGAGACCTCAGCTGAGACATGCCTTACTATTCAGTGAACAGGCTTAGAATAAGCAGGCTGAAATCCAAAGTTGTGAACACCAAGTGAAGATGTTCTGAGTGAATTTAGGGATGGGATGAGATTCTTTCTTAGTGATATATGAATATGACATTCCTCCTTCAGGCTGCATATGGTTGATGAAGGACTTCAGTCTTGCTGTGAGTCCTACCTGTGAGCTAGACCATATCCTGTCTGCTGTGGCATTTGCTGAAGTCCACAGAGAAGCAGAACATCCTGTTTGCTTAGTTTTCTTTTGTCTACCCCATACCAGCACAGGGAGAATATTACTCTATATCTTTCCTCTTCTGCTCTGAAATTGGATCACAGCACTCATGGTTGTGTTCAATAGCTGGAAATGCTGAGGATATCCGATTGCTGAGGTCTCTTATTTTAAACACCACATGCCAGGAAAAGTATCTGGGATCCCACCAGCTTAGCACTGGAGGGTGCAGGATGCATCAACAGGAAAACCAAACAAAACATGAAGTGAAATTCATTTGAAAAGGGAAGGGACTCATAGACCACCAATCAGCAGTGGTTAAACTCTTCATATCTACACAATAGGCCTTTTATTTTCCTTCAGTTCTTCTCAATATGCAAACTATCTTAAACTGATTTTTAGAGCTGCAGCTGTCACCAAAGGCAGTGGGACCTGTAGGCGCTCATTAGCTTTGAAAATCAAGCCAATGTATTCTAATGTGGTAGTAAAAGCCAAAAGCACTAAATCAGGATGGTTAAAGCATAACTTAGGTAGTTCTGTTATGTGATCCTTCATGTTTGACACAAAGGCAGGGCCTCATGCAGAGCACACCAGAGCTCAAAGGTATGTTGTTTCTTCTTTGCCATTCAGCCTTCCTTCCCCTACAGTTCTGTTGCCTTCCTTCATCACTGCAGTCCTTCCAGCTGAGTGACACTGGATAGGACTTTATTAGAGTTTAGCAGAGCTAACTTTTGTTCATCCAGAATACTTTCTTTTCCTTGAGAAACGGGTTTTCTCCCCGTTTTCTCTCAAATATGTGTTAGGCTGCACTGGGGAACGAGTGGTCACACAACTGACCCATAGGCAAGTGGGCCAGTTTGGCTAGGAGTACAAGGCAGCAGCAGCAAGGATGGGCAGCCACCTGACTCACAGTTTGATTTTCATTTGGAAGACTTGTCGTGCCCTAGGAAAGGTTCCTAAATAACAGATAAAAGTCAGAGCAAGCCCTGATTACTCTAGTGTAGAATGAACTAAATTCCACAGTCACATCTGAGCACAAAGGGAGTAAGGTGTCCCTCAAGTTGGTTCCAACTGCCTGGGCTCAGGAAGAAACACCATTTACTGCTCTATCACTTAAGGGTACAGGAAAACTTGATACACAAACTGAATTTGCAAACTCAAGGCCTTTACTGGCAGAAGGGGTAAGAGAGCTGGCCTACTGAGGACTGCAGCCAACAATGTGGCATTAATTTACAGGGAAATCTCATTTAACAGGCTTTCTGTTACTGGTTGCCTCAGACTGGAAGCTTTCTGGGTTCATTGGGTGTCTTTTTTTTTTTTTTTCATAGTGCCCATATTGTTGATAAAATAAGGAAACTTGAAAACAGAGGAAGTAGAGGTAATGTTGGTCTTGAAACACCAGCAATTGAAAAGACCATTCACTATTTCCTTTAAAACAAAACCAAGGGGTAAGATAATGCTAACCAGGGCTGGGTGCCCAAGAGAGCATCATAATGAAGCATCCACTGTTATTGTTCAACTCAGTGTTTGTTCTTCATGTGAACAAAAGGAAGGAAGAGCTCTGCTATCAGGCTGGAGAGGAAGGAGTCTTTGTTGCCCTTGGCTACCCTAACTTTAAATGTGAGGAAGCACAGGGCACTGCACCATAACCTTTCTGCAGTATTAGATGAGGGAAATTGATAGTTCAGGAGGTTAAGGGCGGACACCCTGTTTATCTAAAGACTAGGCTTTGCTTTCATGGCAGCCCCAAATCAGGTATGTCAGTGCTAGTATTTATTTAGGTCACATGAGGTTTTAAAAACCTTGTTTTAAACTCTGGTATTTCTGCTTTGCTGCTTGTCTGCCATTTGATTCTTCCTCTGCTTTGTTGCTCAACATCGGAGCAGTAAGAGATGCCATTTCTTTATTGTATGTGACAGGCACCCAGTGTCCTGAGTGTAAAGCTCAGTCATGTTGCTGAATATATCTGCTGGAGACTGTCAGGTTTACTGTACTCTTCTGTTCCTGCTCCACCATAGATTTGTCTGCTGAAGTGGCAGAATTCTTGCTGTCCCTCTCCCCATCTTTCAAGTCATGAGGATGACACACTGTCAGATTAGTGATAAAGTTTACCATGCTCAGAGCCATTGTTTCAGATTTTCAGATGACTCAGGCAATGATTGTGTCATCAGCTAACCTCAGGCTACAATTGAAAGATACCCCAGCAACCATGAAATTCTGCTTAGCTTGCCTGTGTGTTAGTCCTACTCTGGCTTTGTCTAGTCCATGTACTATCTCTGCATACCAAGAGACAGTGGAGAAACAGATTTGCATCCCATTAGAGGCAATGCAGTGGTGTTGGGATATTTGAAAAATGTAGGTGCATATTTTGATTCTGATATGACAGAGTTCATTCCTTGTATATGATGTTTTGAAATTTCTGGACAGAAAATAAAAGCAGCTCAAAAATATGTCTCAGCTTTGTCTCACATTCAGGGTGCATTCCTGCATTGATTTCCTGTTAGTCCAAGGTTACCATGGTGCATGATGTACAAAATGACACTTCCACACATTCATGTTAGAGTCTGTTTCCATAATCCCCAAATCTAATTGTTCTCACAACAGTATGTTTTGTGAAAGTTCTACCAACATTACTGTAGACAGAGAAAGACCATTAATTAGATGAAATAGCCTTGTTTTGTTTAATGCAAGTGATCTGAGGACTTGGTGATTTGTCAGAGTGGAAGCATTTGGTAAGAATGCAAAGAGAATGGAGAGAATCCCGTGAAACTATTGAGAGGGTCAAGTGTAAGAAATATTCTTGAAGTGTCATAGCATGTGAACTATATACCATTGAAGGCAGGATAATTAGGGATAGGCTCAAATTAGATATTTGAGGTATGATCAATTTGTGGATACAGGAGGAAATAAATACCGTGTTACATTGTTGGTATTGTGGCTCTGTAAACCCACTAAGTTCAACACAGAAAATGGAAAAAAAAAAAAAACCCTCTGTATGTCCTGGGAAATTAAATTAAGACATAAAATTAATTCAGACCACTCAACAAAGTAGCCTTCTGAAAACAGGTTGGTCTTTATTTCAGATAATGGATATGAAAGCTCAGTAAAATGCTGAAAATCCACATGGGCCAGTGGGAAAATGACTCTGCCTGTACTTGGTTTTCTTACATTACTAGCATCTTGAAGTGTGGTGGTTCTTTGAAGAAAAAAATTCCAAAATTAGATTTAGCACATTTTAGTCAAGCCACAGCAAGTATACTCAGTTTACAAATACAAATGTTTTGTGTTTGTTTTGTTTTCCTAATTACTAACCCTAGAAATTACTTGTTTCTTAAAAGCTAAAAGGACTTCTTTCCTTCTCACATATCATCATGAGTGGTTTTAATAGAATAAATTGTGTCTTTGCCAATTTAAACAGTTGTCTTCAGTTAGGCCAGTCATGGTGGCTTATGTATACAGTTACAGTTTTTGTACTTCAGTGATAAAATAAATCTGAAGAGGCATGGAAGAAATAGAATTTACTTAGGTTTTTGTTGACCCCTTTGCTGAACAGAACTAGCAAAGCTGAGTGAGTAACTAACATTCATTAGTGCAGATGAATACAATAGATGAGCTTCTGAGAACTGTCAGGGAGCAATTGTCTTCAATAAAAGTAGGTGCTGGTTTGATGCATCTGTAATTAGAACTGTCTAGCATTGTGGAAAGGGTTTCCTTTCCCATGGCAAAATCTCCTTCAGGATGAAACTAGAGCATTTATCTGAAAGGCTTCTTGGGTAAAGGACAGCCCTATGACTTTCTTTATATAAACTGTTTTTATGACTATCCTTATCTATCTATAATAATTTCAACTTGCAGAGGATGTAAAAAAACATGTAGCAGATAGAAGAAGAAGCCTGCTATTAGAGCTGTGCCTGATGGAATTGCTTTCTGTTGGAGCAGTGTCTTTGACAGACTTAAGCAGTGGTTTTAGTTAAGAGCTGAGGGTCCCATTATAATAGATGAGGAGTGGCAGTGGATAAGGCCATGATCTAGCTGGAAAGGAGAGGAGAATCACAGGCAGCAGAGTTCTGCATTGCACTGCAGCAGTACACGTCTTGCAAGTCATTAGTGGAAGGGGGTTAAGCTAAGCTATTGCTGCATTTCTCTTCCACTGCCTCACCTTTATACCTGTTTGGAAGGGGAAGGCTAATACAGGACCATTTTACAACACAAATCAAAAGACAACACTTTGATACAATGAAATTGGGTGTCATTTCTTCCTTTTCCTTGGATAGAGACTTACTTAACTCTGGACATGAGAGAGGTGCAGTCCTTATGTGCCTCCTCTAATGAGTTTTCTCACAGAACGATTTGCTGTAGGAGAAGGCTGAACCTTGCCTGTGCACAGGTAGAAGCCTTTTATGAAAGTATCCTGTTAAAAAGAGTAAACCTGTTACCAGGAAAAAATCAAGTGAACTGGTCTGATAAAAAAAACAAGAATAGATGACAGTGTTAGTGAAAAACTGTTTATTAAAGAAGCAAAACAGTTTTGTTTCCACAAGCTAGCAAGAGGGATATTGGTTGCTACAGCAGGAGTCTAATGGCATCAGATTCACCAGCCTGGTTGTTTATTTGTAGGGATATGTTCAGTGAACATTTCAAGCACTCCAGGAAGAAAAGAGAGGCTGAGGACTTAGCTGTTTTATTAACATTTTCTTTCCAATAGAAATCAAAATGAAGAAGACAACAGATAAATCCTGATTTCACTTTATTATTAGTTGTTGAGATATGCATTTATCAGAAGAAATGAGAAACAGATTACACCAGCAAACACATCTGGCCTTAGACTGGCCTTCAAGTGATCCAAAAAGAAGCAAAAAATATGGAGTTGTTTACAGCCAGGCACTTAAAATCCCACACAGCTGCAAGGGTGAGAGGCAGCAGAATAAACTCTCAAGATAAGCTGACAACAGCTCCACTGCCGGGGTGCCCCTTTTGCAGACGAGACAACAACAGATGAAGAAATCTTGAGAATGACCCAGAGCTGTGCTCATTAGTGAATGAAGCACAGGCAGGAAATGGGACAAGATTCCTTTTGTCATAGTTTTTCACCCAGCTGTCTGCCTGTTCCACAGCCACCCACATGCAATCAAATATAGTCATAGTCAACCTCCAGAAAAGTTATACAAATAAAACCTCCAGTGATTGCATACAGACTCCTTCCAAGTTACATTTGCCCCATTAGCAAGGAATGAAAAATTACTGGGTTTAATCCAGGCACACTTATCATTGCAACAGAAACTTATTAGGAGGGGCTGTAGTCAGGTAAATCTGATAGAACCATGTGATTCCTCTTACTGATGTCATCTGGACATCTGTTTCTCTGCATATTTACTATTTTTTATTGATTTATGACTACATCTATTTTCTTTCCTTCTTATGGTGAAGCTGCGATTTTTACTTTATACAGGTATAAATTCTCTTTGTGTTAAACAGATATGTGCAATTCCCAAAATGAGAGCATTAAAAAAAGCAGAGAAATACTTTTCTGGACTTCTGAAATAGAATCTGTGAAATAAAATGCTCTTTTGAAATATTTAAGTTATCATAATGACATTGAGACTCCAGCTTCTTTGGGACCTTTCTTTTGTGAGTACAGCTCACTTAACATCTTGCTCATAGACTCTAAAAAACGTTTTTCTTATGGATTGAATGCAGTTTTTAATCTATATTTTTCTGCTGGAGTTAAATAACAGAAGTCTGTTACAGAGAATTCTGTAATCCTGTTTTCCAAATGGCAACCATCCTGTTGTTCTCCACCGGGAGACACCTGTCTGTAGGCTACTGTGAGTAGTTGCATTCTACTCTGGTGCTGTTGATTGTGCCTTCATGTTTGGCTTTGCTGCTCAGCTGCAGCATTTTTAAATAGAGCAGTTGTCCATGAGCTGTTCCTGAGAGTCTTCTAAATGGAGACTTTGAACACATGACAGCACTGAGATTGAGCTGTTGCTGCAGAACACGAAAGGAGCACACAGCACACACAGGTGTCCAGAACACAAAAAAAGAAGCGTTATTCAAACCTCAGCTTTTTTTCATTTCCAGGACAATGACCAGGGAACACTCAGAAGGCTTATTTTCAGGGGCAACATTGAGTGTCAATAAAAATAAGTGTCACATTTGTAGCCTATAGCAGTTATTTTAAAAATCATGGATTCATGCAGTCTCGAGCCATCCAGTGTGAAGAATTCCAGAGTGACATTAGGCAGACAAAGAATTCAAGTTGGCATAAAAAAAAAAAAAGCCCAGCCCCTTCCCACCCAAAATTATGTCAGCACCAATCTGAGACAACTCTCTCTAGGGTCAGCACCTCTATTTAGAAACCCCACTTGAATTAATCCATGTGAGTATCATGGCATTCTTTCACATTCTAAAGGATCTACAAGGAGCTAGTCTGAGACCAACTTATTCCCTAGATGCCACAGAGACCTGAGATACAAAGAAGTCATGATTGTTAATCAAAGTGATTTTTTGTTTAACGGGGAGGGGTTGCTGCAAACTATCAGAACAGTCTTTGAGGCATCTGGTTTGTTGCTTTTGGAGTCCCATTAATATCTCTTGTGTGTTGTTACAATGGTAATGGTAGCTATCAGACATTACTGCATCTCCTCTTACCACTGTGTCTGGATGCAGTATCACTAGAGCTTTTAGTTGTGTATTTTTCTCCGCACATCTCTCATTTCTCATCTTTATTTGAATCACAGTCTTGTTCAGCAGGTCAGCTAATGGAGAGCAGATTTTTTTACTCATTCTGGTTCTTTTTTCCCTTTTCCCTCTATTTATATAACACACAATTTGTAATCTTTATAAAACCAAAGAAGAGTGAAGTCTTGAGTTCATCTAGATTAAAATCAGCTGCAGCCTATTAATGGACTCAGCCCAAGACTGAGACTTCAGGAAACAAAAACACTGGACTAAATTATACTGAACTGGCCTCTGTCTCCTGGTGAGGGGATTCATATAGCGAGAGGAAAGGGGAAAAGGGGGGTAAAGGGAGAGGATCTCCATGTGGTTTTAATTCATTTTGATTCTCTTCCTGAAGCTAATTTACCCAACACAAAGGCTCTGTAGTGGGCAGCCAGCTTGTTAGAAGTTTGGCTTTCACTGATAAACAACTCAGTTCCTGTTCTGAAGGTCTGAGATAGCTCAGACCTGTGTGTAATCAGCCAAGGTTTAATGTGAGTATTTTGGTACAGGGTATTTCAATTACATATTAGAGTCCTTTCATCATCTGTCAGAGTGTATCCTGAAGACTCTCAGATAATTGATCTAACTCCCCCATTCATTCTGTCCCCTGAAACAGACAGCGAATTGTCTCATTGAAGAATCAGAATAGCAGACACATGGGCCAAAACAAGTCAAGCCAAAAGTGCTCCCACTGGTGTGGCACTCACAGAAGGCAGTTCTGAGCTTCTTCTGGGCATAGGAGCCTTTGCCACTGAAGTAGCAATGCACTGTTCTCTGCTAAAGGGAAAATATTCATTGATTCTATTCATCCCCTTTGACATTAAATCTTTTTTATTGAATTCTTAGTCCCATTACTGTGCTAGTGCTCTAGCAACATGCAAGAAATTATGTCTTTGCCCTAAAAACGCCAGACAGTGGGTGGATAAGTGAAGCAAACAAATAAATCATTAGCTGGAAATTACTTGATTAATTATGTTAGGCCCAGAATGTCTTTGGTTACAGTTTTCATGTATTTAGTGACAATAACTTGTAATCTAAAGAAAAGTAGAAGGCAGATGGGGAAAGATTAATGAAGAGACTGAGATGGAGGAGGGAGTGGAACTGGCCCTTGGAAGGAAGGGTTGACTTGAGACAATAGCTGTGCATGTATATCTTCCCAGTGTTTCAGTCTCATGTACAAATATTTGTTATGGGAAATGAGTATATGCATGGCCCAAATCTGTCACTGGCTAATAAGCCACAACAATCAGCACCAGTTGTTCACTGCTCTATTAAATGTGCCCTAGGAATGAGCAACATCAAAGAAAATACAGTTTTAAGATTGAGGTCTGGGGATATCTGGTTTCAACTGCTAATTCTGGCCAGTTTTGTGTAATAATGGACAAAAGAATTTCACCATGTCCTGTTTTCAATCTTCTAATTTACAGAGATGCTGAAATGTTCAGCATTATATGAAGGACACTTTCCTTCTACATTTCTACAGTGTTTCATTCTGTATACATTATAATCCAGTTACTGCATAGCTGTTCAGGAAGCCTTATATATCTTTATCTGCATATATTTTTCAAAGTGACTTTTGCCTTTTCATGGCTTTCGTGCTCTATGAGTCAGTTCAAACAAAGGTTTAAATACAGAGAGAATCCCTTGTACTTTGCTTAACAAATAATTTCTCACATTTATAACACGTCATCTGGAGACTAGGTTGAGCAGGACATGGTTTTTCCATGGGATTTTCCTGTAGTCCTTTTGTATTCTTTACACACACACACGCACCCCAACAAAAACAAAAAGTAAAATAAACAATTGTATGCTTTTACTATTTCACATTCTTTGAGTGACAGTTAGCAAATTACCAAAGAAATAATAACAGCAGTTTGATTTAGTAAAAACTGTGTAACCTTGACTTATAGTAAACTTCACATGCTAAGATGTCTTCTATCGACAAAGATATCATATTCATTCCCAACACTTTTAGAAGCAGAGCTGCACTTCTCATTGCCATAATCTCCACAGTTGTGACATCTGTTCCCATGGTTCCCTTTGTCTTGTGAGGCCTAGACCCTGCACAGCCTGTCATTTTGTAGTCTTTTGTTTTTAGCAATTACTAAACAAAACAGTATTTGACTGTAGCCTTATTTAGCTTAAAAGGAAATGCGGTGCTAGAGGAACCAGTTTCAATAGGTTTTAACCCAGGACATAACAAAAAGCCATACTGTTTTTCTTTCATTGATTCCAACCTGAAGAAACCAGATAGTTCAAACAAAAAACTTATGAGAAGGATGGGGTTCAGTCATTTCAAGTCACCAAGCTAAGACATAATTTTAAGAAACCTATTTTAATGTGTTTGCAGACTTGGGCTACTTAAAATACTTACTCTTGGTTCCCAACATAAATGTTGTCATCACAGCCATAAAGCTAGAAATGCACTTTTGAGAAAGAGAGAAAAGATTTGAGAGCACAATATTCAGTTACCATTAAAAAAGTTTAATCTTGATATTCTACTCTGACTCTCTCCAGTTTGATCTTTTGCTGTCATACAAAATGGTGTAGTTGGTAAGGTGTTGATCCTAGAGGTTCCCAGGGATCTGGCCCAGCAGAAGTGATGTGTTATTACCAGGCTGAACTCTAGTCACCTATGCACTGTTAAGGGCCTGCAATATTCACTCACATTTTACCTGTAGAGAGGAAACATCTCAACATTTTTCCAGTTTTCAACTACATAAAGTTGAAACATAACTATATAAATTCTTCCTCTCTGCATAGAGGAAGAAAGTGGAGAGAATGAGAGAGGGATTCATGTTCTTCTCGTGGCCCTGCAGCTGGCTGCACAAGCACGTGGACAGCCTCACGTGCCAGGGCACCCAGAGCTCAGTGCTCTGGTGCAGACGAGCACACGTGCACTTACGTGACTCAGACTGAGTTTCACTCCTCTGCTCCAGTGGCTGTTACAGGACAGGAAGCAGGACCCGCTGGGAGGATTTATTTTAAGAAGTTGTTGTATGATTTTGGTTCCTTTTGGCTGCAGTGTTCATTGTAAGCATAGAGCTGCTCTCTTGGGGATGCTCTGTGTGAGCTGTGTGGCTGTCGTTGTTTCTCATTCTCCCTGCTGTGCTCCAAACTTAGTGTGGTTTCGGAGTACTCTGCTGATGTGTCAGGTCAAGCTCCTTGGGTTCCACTTCTGAGATAACCAGGAGTAGTTCAGCCTGGCTGCTGTCAAACTGTTCAACTTTCTTTAAAACTATTGCTGGTAGTGTAACAGTCTACCAGTGTTTTACCATGAAACATGTATTCTTTGGGGAGCTTCTGCATCTGTGGTAATGTGGGGAAGCTATGGGCAGAAGCTTCTACACAAGATGTACATGTGCTCACAGTCTGAAACCAGACTTAAGAATAAAAGGCAGAATAATATACATAAGCATCCTGTAATATGAAATTTTACAGAAATTCAGTTTGGAGGATATTTATAGACATTCCCATGCTTTGCCTGGGATGCTTTTTAATAGTTTCTCAAATGAGATGGTTTTATTGTTTAGAGACCTCCAAGAACTAAAATCATTCTTAGCTTGGAAGTTTTGCTGCTGGTTTCTCTAGCAGCTGTCGAGGAACAGACCATGAATTCTTCCTTATCACTTCTGCTTAGTGGTGAACAATGCATTTGGAGTTCTTTCATTTTGCTTTTAGTGTGTTGGGGAACATTGGCATACGGTCTAAAGCAAAATGGTGGAGGAAGAATGAAGTTACTTGCTTTGGTCATCGTCAGTTTTTATCAAAATTAAGAAGGCTCAGTCTGGTGCATTTTCCATGAACTGGATGTACTGTACATTGCTTTCAAGATTTTCATGCTGGACAGCACTTACTTTGTGGATCTTTGTTACACTCAGGCTTCCAAGCAATATAGACTTCCCAGTGTAGGTCAAATTCTCTTACACTTTCTGCTTCTTTCATGCAGTACTTTCCGCAAATGTATTCCAATAATATCAGATTATTTGTTTCTCTTCCTGAATTACTAGTTCTAAAAAACTTTTCTTATACTGCTCAGAGAGAAACAGTCTAGTCAATAAAAGCAGAAATTGAAGAATAGTTGACTGTTTTAAGTAGAGCTTTGAGAATCCAGTCATGCTGGTTTTCTGAGTCTAGTTAGCATTTTACTTTGATGCTGTATGTCCTGTACCTTCACCCTGTGAAGGGTGAATACAAAAGTAGAATGTTGGTGCTAGTCCAAAATTTTTTTTATCATTCGTTACCTGAATTTCCTGTAACTGTAAAATTGTGCTTGAGGTTCCACAAGAGAAGTTTTCTTTAGAGATTTTTGCTTTGATTTGGATTGGATCTATCCAGAAAATGTCTTGTGGCATATTATTTGAATTTTTGCAGGTTTTTTTATCCATCAGGAAATAAATTTCCTGAAGTTCTGAGTCAGCGGAAGAAGGTGAAATAAGATAGAAGATGGTCATTAGACAGCTTCAGGTTCGTTCAGAGGATTAGTCTTCAGATTTTTGCCAAGTTTTGCATAAAAGTTTGGTCTGGTTCTGTTGTAATCCACAGTGATTCATCTGCTTCTCACTGTTTCCCAAGAGGGTGAATCACACTGCATATCTCCAAGACAAACTATCAACATACACTGACAGAGGTATTGTTCAGGTAAAGAATGATAAACAAAGTACACTAGAAAATGTGCTGTCCTGAGGTCAAACCTTTCCATGTAAGTGACAACTAGCACATACATGGAAATGTCCTTTACTGGTTCTAGATTGTCTGTTTTGCATTTCCTCTGCTAGAAAAAGATGAAATTGAGAAGCAGACAAGAATAAGTTTCTTTCCTGCTATCGAGCATCATAGTCGGGAAGGTTATTTTCTCCTTCCTGGTAAGACCCCTGGCATGTGTTTTTCTCCTCAAATATTGCTTGGCAGTATCAGCTGGAAGAGATAGTTCTGTTTGGGATAAAAGCTTATTTATTTTCCCCCCTCTTCCCATTTTTTTTTCTTTTTTAATACTAGACTAGAAAGCTGTCATTTAAAGAATAAAAATCAATTTTCTGTTTTTATATCTGATTTTCTCCCCAACCTTTTATCTATTGATTTAACTGATTTGCTGCCCTTGTTCTCCTCCCTCCTTGCTGATAACTAATAGACTTTGGTATTAAGCCAGCCTTTCAGTGCACACACACCACCATGCCAACGAGCGTGTGTGCAGCTATTCTGTCTGCTTTGGAAGCCTACAGATGCAGGCAGAGCTAGAACAATTCCTGTATTGATCCCGCACTTGTCAGTTAATCCGTCATAAGGCATGGGAATCCTAGCCCTATCCACATCTGCCTGCATAACTGCAGGGGGAAAACCAATTCTCTGAAGCTCTCACCAGGAAACAAGAAAGCAAAGAGAAATGGGAGCTTGCTGGGAGAGAGCACTGTAAGCTGCTGGGCCAGAGGGCCGTGAGATTGCCTACCTGCTCCACCCTTTCCCCCCGACTCCTTTTCATCCTCCTGCAGGTCGGCAGGATCAGGTTTATGTTAGTGAACCATGAAGCTTATCAAATAAATGTTGCAGCAGCAGGTGTTTGGCTCTCTCCACAGGCCAAGTCTAACAAGGTTCATATTGTGTCTGTGGCCAAAGTAGTGCAGTAATTACTTTTCTGGGCTTGGAACGCCCAAGAGATTTCTGGGAACCAGTTAGAAATACAAACCTTGCTAAGAGCAGGGGATTTTTAAAAAGGAACAGTGGTGCTCTCTGTGCCAGAAGGCGAGGACAGGCATTTTGAGTGCAGCATCCAGCATGGTGCCCCATCCCCTCATGGACTGCTCATGTTACAGGGGCCTGGAACAGAGGCAAAGTGCCTGAGTTTGGTTGCTCACATTGGGATGGGCAGCTTATTTTGGCTATGGTGGCATGTGGAAAGGCAGCTGCTTCCTTTAAAGTCGTTAATGTGTACTGTAAGAAGAGCGAACCCTGGATCTGGGGGACCTTTGAGTGTTTGCAATTCTGTCTATATAATTCAATTTGACTTACACGTCAGGAGTTGCACAGCATAGCATTCCCACTGCAGTCTGTTTCTTGCTTTGTGCATTTCCCTTGTAAGCTCTGAACACAGGTACTGAGTTACAGGACATGAAGCAGCCCAGTTACCCTAGAGGAAGAATGAGATCTCACAGCACAACTCTGCTGTGCCATGCCCCTTTATCTCATGTAGTCCCTCTCAGGCCAGGGAGGAGAAAGTTAAACCAGGTCTGTGCAGTGATGACATTTAAAAACAGCAATCTCCATCGTTCTTTTTGAAAGAGTATTGATCATTTAGGCCAAAGCTTTTTCCCTGTTGCTGATTATTATATGTGATAATGTTACCATAATGTCATTTAAAGCAACCTAAGTAATTGCAAAAATGTCCTGAACTACTGGAAATTTCTTCTGTTGCTGTGTCGTTGTCTGAGAGACCAGAATTTGAAAGTGAGAAGAGAAAGAAAGCAAAACCAATTAGACATTCATGATGTTGCTCATTAGACTTGAACCTGGTATGTTTTTAAAAATTACTTTTTTATATAAAGGACCTATAAAATTCTTACTATTTCTTTTTATTCTTATAAAATTCTACTTACTATAATTCTATAGGCATCCTTCTCTGCTGTTGAACCAATCTACAAGGCAAAAGCATTTGTAGTGATGAATGAGTTTTCCCAAGCTAATGCATTTCCATCCCTACTGTTCATGTTAAGCTCTACTTTTGCATATCACTTTGTATTATGACTGAACACCAAGGTAGCCCCCATGCTCTCGGTGTTCTCCAGTGTTTCCTGCCCAGCTCGCTCTGGCGGGCTCTGCTGGCCATGGACATGAAGCCCTGCCCTGGGGCAGTGCCAGAGCTGTGTATGCTGTGTGTGCAGTGGGGCAGTGCCAGAGCTGTGTGTGCAGTGGGGCAGTGCCAGAGCTGTGTGTGCTGTGTATGCAGTGGGGCAGTGCCAGAGCTGTGTGTGCTGTGTGTGCAGTGGGGCAGTGCCAGAGCTGTGTGTGCTGTGTGTGCAGTGGGGCAGTGCCAGAGCTGTGTATGCTGTGTATGCAGTGGGGCAGTGCCAGAGCTGTGTGTGCTGTGTATGCAGTGGGGCAGTGCCAGAGCTGTGTATGCTGTGTATGCAGTGGGGCAGTGCCAACGTGGTGGTGGTGCTGGCAGTGCAGAGCTGTGTGTGCTGTGTAGTGCAGTGGGGCAGTGCCAGAGCTGTGTTGCTGTGTATGCAGTGGGGCAGTGCCAGAGCTGTGTGTGCTGTGTATGCAGTGGGGCAGTGCCAGAGCTGTGTATGCTGTGTATGCAGTGGGGCAGTGCCAGAGCTGTGTGTGTATGCAGTGGGGCAGTGCCAGAGCTGTGTAGTGCTGTGTATGCAGTGGGGCAGTGCCAGAGCTGTGTGTGCAGTGGGGCAGTGCCAGAGCTGTGTGTGCTGTGTGTGCAGTGGGGCAGTGCCAGAGCTGTGTGTGCAGTGGGGCAGTGCCAGAGCTGTGTGTGCTGTGTGTGCAGTGGGGCAGTGCCAGTCCAGGGCCCACCTCCGTGCCACAGCACCGCGCTGGGGCGAGTGCCGCGGAGGGACACCCCTGCTTCCTCAAGGCATCCAGTCACTTTCCCTGAGCACTGAGGGGAGCCAGTGGGGAAGGACTGCTGTACTAAGACTGCTGGGAGGGAAAGGAATGGAATTTGCCTCAGCATAATTGCGTTAAGGGCAAGCTTTGTCTGCTCTTGAAAAATGGCACCAGGGTTCCTTCCACGGCAATTTGCCCATTATAGATGCAATACAGATCAGCCAAAAATCAGGCAGGTTATGTGTGACCTAAGATGGCCTAGATGGTGCTTATGGAGCTCTCTGGGACACGTTTGCATGATATAGACAGTTTTTTTAACATGGTACTTTAATTTGATTTTTTTATATGCATTGTTGGAACACTTGTTAAGCATTTGGAAGGACACATGAATCGGTGTAACTAGGAAAGATTTTTTCATCATGTGTTCTGTAAACATTCAGAAATTATGTCTGAAAATTGTCATTTGGAGGAATCATTGCTGCAGAATTTGGCCTACCTGCCTATCTGAAGTCTCAGATTCTGAGGAAAGATGATGACCCATATATTTATATTTCTATTAAAAAGCAAAGACCAACTATGGCCAACTCTAATAAATCTCCACTGGAGAGAAGTGGATCAGCAAGAAGCCATTCAGGACTGAGTTGTATGGCAATTTTAAAGAGAGCCTGGAGGCATGTTGGGATTGGTGTTGCAGTGCCAGAGCTATGTATGAGAACCTCACACATGACTTATCAGTGTTCACCTGAGTGTAACCAGACATGAACCAGAATATATTTGCTATTAATATCGCAGCTGGGATTTTTTTTTTTTACTTTTGTGATAAGAAGAATGTGCCAGCTGTGTGCATGTGTGTCTTCTGGCAGGAAGA